>OZ018385.1:30781437-35781437 GCA_963969555.1 Polydrusus pterygomalis | reverse complement strand
CAATATCTACAATTTTGAACATTTAATTCATTGTTTAATATGTGAAGGTGGGTAAAACAAACATTGCGTGGTATTCTCTGTCGTTACTTTTCCGAAAAACCTTCTCTCAATTCCTGATGTTTTTGATATTTATACGGATGATATTTACACTTATGTAATTTACGCTGTACTATGGAGTGATGCTTTCCTACAGTCTTACCAAGGAACCTGATGCTAATTCCATTATTTTCCTCTACCTGTAGAGGACCAAGGTCTTAAACAATCAATTTGAAAATTGACATATTCTTTTTAGAAGTGTTATTCTGCTTCCCTGGTCTTTTTGGTTGATTTAGACCCTTCCAACTGACTTTTTCACATATTCAGTATGTTTTAACTTATTTTTATTTCTATTTTTCCTCACAATATGTCATTTCGACAATCCAATTTTTGATGCCATTAAAGCTCCATTAATGTTTTATACCACTTTTTCTTCTGCTTAAACCATCAGCAATATATTTTTCTGTCTCCTGATGATGAACGTTTCTACGTTCGAAACATGTAGGGACCTTTGAACAACATTTTTATTCTATTAAATTTTGTGGAGTAAGACGTTTAGTTTTTCTTTCCTATTCAGAATAAGATAAGTTCTTATACGAATAAAAAGTACTGACTACTGACGTGCAATTTTGAATTTATAATGAATATTATCCCAATAACCCCTCCCCCTGCCCTCACGGTGTCAAGGTAGGAAAATGCCTTTTTTTGACAGGGTGGTACATATTGGGGGGCCATAATTATTTTAAAGGAGCTTACCCATTCCTATAGTTACGTCCCTGAATCCTCCCTGGAGAATGGGCCACCTGGTTTATTAGAAAATGTTATATTTAAGAGATCATTACCGTATGTAAAAAAAAACAATTTTTTTTCGCCCAAAGAAAGAACGTATACTAGGTCCAATATTATTTATTTTATACATCAACGATATGTCTTTAATTTTAAAAATGTGTAAGTTACAAATGTTTGCTGATGACACCGTAATTTACATTAAAGTTTTAAATATTTTTGATGGTCTAAATACTCTAAATTCTGAGATAAATATATTATTAAATTGGCTAAAAGTAAATAAATTAAAATTAAATATTTCAAAAACTAAATGTATGGTTATGGGTAATTATTTAAATTTTCAAAATATAAATGTAATTGATGGCGAAAAATTGGAATTAGTAAACAGTTTAAAATATTTAGCGACAATCATTGATTCAAAATTAAAATTTTTTAATTATTTTGAAAGTATTCTATCGAATATTGCCGGAAAAGTAGGTTATTTTAAAAGAATCAGTTCTAATTTAAGTTTGTTTTCTAAAAAAACTGTATTCAATACTCTATTATATTACCACATTTTCTTTTTTTCTTTATGGTTCTTCCATTTTATATTGTGCTAGTGAGGAAATATTTGATAAATTACAAATTTTACAAAATAAGGCAATGCGGATTATTTTTAATTGTAACAAATATACAAAAATTAATTTTATGTTAAAAAATTTAGATTGGTTGAATGTCAAAAATTTAATTTTTTATTTAGTATGTATCATTAAGAATAATTTATTTCCTGATTGTTTAAAATTTTTTTGTTCTTTTAACTATGACCATCATAATAAAATTATAAAACAAGAATCAATCAAAATTTTTATGTGGATAGAGTGTCTAAAACTATAGATTATAAATCTATTTTTTATAAAGGTTTGATAGAATATAATAATTTGGAAAATTCTATTAAATCTCAAAAATCATTAAAACTGTTTAGAAAAACTTTAAAATTACATTTAATTAAAAAACAAAATGATACGTAAAATTTGATACAATTTACAAAATGTTTAACTTTTCTGTCTGAGAAGGATGCGTTTTAAAATTTAAAAATAAATCTATTAAAATGTGTTAAAAAAATGTATTAAAAAATATTTTATTGTAGCTTTTTGCTAAATAAAACATGTTACTACTACTACTAGGTACTACTACCAAATAAAAATCGGTTACACTTACAAGACAAACAACGTTTGAACCTTTAACTATACAGTGGTGCCAAATTTATATATAAATGTTGTTTGTGATATTTGGTGACAGCCGATCGCCTGCAACTATTTTTGAAATATTTATTTTAGCGATCGTTAACAGTATAGAAGTTAAATGTACAAAAAGTACTATATTATTATAAGAATTCTTATACCAAAATGTAAACAACTTAAACAATTTTTAAATATAAAAGAATTAGAAATATTTTATTATTCTTTAGTATACAAACCCATTTAAATTATGGAATACCAGGATAGATAGGCATAGATAAGAATTATCTTAATAATATTGAAACTATTCAAAAATACATTTTGAAAATTATTTACGAAAAAGACCACCCATATTCTTCAGATTTACTAGTTAAAGATAGCAAAAAAATGGATATTAAACAAATATTTTCTTACAACATGTAATGTATATTTTTAAACATAAAAATAAAATAAATTATATTAATCACACACAATGACATGAAACTCGTCATAAAAATACTATTACATATAAAAATAGAGTAAACAAAACAATTGCACACAAACATTTTTTAAACATCGATCCATATATTTTTTATATGCTGCCACACAGTGGCGGATTTAGAGGGGGGGCACAGGGGCACGTTCCCCCCCCTGTCATAATAATTTTGCACGAACCAACCTAAGCGCAACACCCAAAATTTCAAACACAGTGACAAAGCATTGTACTGTAACAACCAAATATTTTTTTGATGCCAAAACTTTACAGCATTTAGAAATGGATATTAAAAATCAGGTTTTCAACGTGGTTTGATAATTAGCGAAAAGATGGCGTAAAAGCACGTTAGATAAAAAGCATACATTTTAGGATTTTAGAATTTGTGTTTTGTTACAGAAAACTGTAATCTGTGGTTTTGTTTACAAAGAAAGTGTATTATTTTGGGGTAGTAAGGACTTATTTTAATAAAAATAAACATGCCAAAACGGCTATGAATGTGGAATATTTGAGAAACAATTTTAGCTCATTAAGTATTGAGCAAAAAATTGAAATTAAAATTGAGGGAAGACCTAAACCCGAAATTAACTTGACACAGATCACAAAGTGTAGATCTAGGGACTTTATTGTTATTGATAAGTTTGTTGGAAATAAAACCAGAAGATTGAACTTTACTTTTAAACAATGTACCCGCTAATGAAAAATAAATTGGCCTTTTTTTATTTTTTTTATCTTATTTCATTTTCAATAAAATAAGTAGGTAATCATACATTTTTAAAATATTTACTAAAAATTATTGACCAAATTTAGGCGTGGTCTTAAAAAATTTTCGCCTGCGGCGCGTTTTGTCCGCAGCGGGCTTTTCGTGCACCCCAAGATAACAAGTAAGTGCCCCCCTGTCAATTTTTTCTGAATCCGCCACTGCTGCCACAGTCAATTAAAATAATTAAATCATTAAATAATTATAGAAATAAAATTAATAATTAGATATCCAATCCAAGAGATATATTCAAGAACTTCATTAATAAATAATAAATATACTAAGCTATAATGAATAAAATAAATAAATGTATATTATATACATGACGTATTGTATATTTGTATATTGTAGTGATATAAAATATACCAATAAAATATTGTCATATTCGTTTTATACTATAATCTAGTTGTCCCTGAATTATGAAATATATTCTTGACAATAAATTATATATTATTTAACTCGAAACCAGTATGTTACTTCTGAGTTCGCAATTGATAGTTTAAAAATTATATATTAGCATTACTTAAATATCAAAATAAAATATTTGCATAAACTTTTAATATTATTATTATTATTACTAAATAAACAAATATCTTGACATGTTTTATCCAATCGTCTGTGCAAATCATACTGCGTGTAAATGATTTCAATATCTAATGATTAGCTGGTAATTGGGTTGAATGATAAAAATCACCAAACTGTACATTTTCGAAACACACATTATAACCAGTAATTATTAGGCGAACATATTATTAAATATTGGCAAAAAAAAATAAGAGATGCAGTTTTAGATTGTATGTTTTTCTATGAGAAATATTTTAGTTATAAATAAGTATATTAATATAAAAAATAAGCGTATTTTAATTATTATCCCTCGAAGCTGACAACCCTAACGTGTCTCTTAGTTCATTTTTTATTGTTTAGTGAATTGTTATATTAATTTTACGTGTGTCGCTAGCGCTAGTGAATTGCGGTGGTGAGTAAATAGGAAATCTATGATTGAAGAATTTGAGTTAATTCCTGCTATCGTCGGTATTTTGACAAAAATATCTTATTACGTCAATCGGTGCGTAAAAATGCTGCCTAAATATGCTTTAAGTCTACAATCGCTTTTACTCACTAAATATATTTATACCATTTACTCGATAACTCGAAACCTATCGACTTTATTTTAAGATTTAAGATAATAAAAAATTAAAAGAAAAAGAAAATTGTGGCATATTGGACAAGTGTGTAACTATTTTTTATATTGGAATACACAGGGATTCAAGTTTATTGGATACCCAGGGGCGGGTAGACCACGACGGAAAAATGTACTAAAAGCCTCCTTGCAAAATCAAGGAGGCCATCAATACACCGTAGCGCCATATCCCAGAGGAATTAACTCCAATATAAAAGGTAGTTACACTGGTAATAATCGAAAGGTAGACAACTAAATACCTAAACCACGAAGTGCATCACAATCTAGAATAGGGAACGCTCTTAGCGTTTTCACCGAAAACATCTGCCATTTTGCGGACCAGAAAATGATTGGTGCTTGTGAACAATTATTACTTCAACAGTCCAAGAAATATTTCAGATTTATTATTCCTTGGCTAAACGTGATTCGCATTATCTGTCAAATTTTAATTTTTTCCAAAAAATAATTCAAACTTAGGGTTATTTCTGAAAGTATTGAAAAAAGTTATTAGAAGTTTTTTTAAATGCAGTTGTTAGCCCACATGCAAAATTTTAGCTGCATAAGATAATTTTGATTTTTTACCCATATTTTGTAAATTGCACCACTTTTGCAAAATAAGACTCGACACAACCTACATAAAACTTCTTAGTTTTGACAATGCTTTATTACAGATACATTTTCTTTAAAGTAGAGCCATATTAAATGTGTGTTTTTCTATAAAATCAAAATTGGGCTATTAAAATTTGGTCGCATATGATGAAAAGTTTATGTGTTTTTGACCCTGTATAAGGTAACTTCATAAAATAAGTATTTTTGAAAACGTAGTTTGTGTCTGAAAGTAATACACCTTAATATTAAGACAAAAAATAACACAGTGTCATTAAGTGGAATATAAATTTTAGTGGTGGGTAAAAATCAAAATTATCTTATTAAGCTAAAATTTTGCATGTGGGCTAGAAACTGCATTTAAAAAAACTTTTTTTAATAACTTTTTTCGATATTTTCAGAAATACTTTTGAATTTGAAATACACTTTTGAATTATTTTTTGGAAAAAATCAAAATTTGATAGATACTTAATGCGTGACTACTATTTTTTTGCTTAATTTTCATCTCGATCGAAGCAGAACTTGATGCCAAAGTAAAATTTCGAATTATAAAAAATTATTAAATTAATAAAAAAAAATCCCATATGATGCGGACTTTACTGGTCACACTGTATGAGTTAAAGAAATTGTTTACCTATATTGTTTATAATTTCAGAAATGAGCAAAGCTTTTCCTTAAACTGACAAAAATGACATGAGGAATAAAATCGGTTTAGAAAAAAAAATCAAATTATCGGAAATCCATTGTCTTATACTAACAAAGAAAATTAATTTTCAACAACATACCTACACAATTATCATTGTAAGAATGTTTATACGCATCATAATAATCAGTGACAAATATACATAATATCTTAGTTGGTGGATGTTTACGAATTCCTAAAGTGAGTAACTTATGATGTAAAGTTTCTTGCCGAAACGTCAAATAACTACAAATGTTAAGTTCCTATTAAATTATTGTTCTTCCAACTGAACTAGTAATAGCAAATTATATTTGTTTAATTGAATAGAAACTTTAAGAATTTTTTAATATTTTGAGATATGAAAAACTTTTTTCCCTAGACTTCTAGAAAAATTATGGGTATATTGAAAAATTTTTAAATTCCCTTTAACAAAATGTTAAATTTATCTACCAAGATTACTACAATTTGTGAAGATATTCTACCACGCAACGCTTTAGAAATTGAAAAAAAAATTATTTTAAAGGAACAACTTAACCCTTTAAAATAACTTATTTAAAAGTATTTATTTGCTATGACATATTGTGCATTTTTTTAGGCGACACTGCCTTTCTATTATCCGTTTCTCATATCCATTCCATCAATTTCCATTTTTAAAATAAAAAAAAAATTATAAATTGCATTACTATTAAGTTAAGTATTGTGAAGTTATAGTTTTCAAGATAATTCGACTTATAATGAAAATTTAGCATTTGCAAGCTGTTCTTTGTTATGAAAAACTTATTTGAATTTTGATTCGAAGCGATTCTTAATTTGTATCCTGAGTAAATTAGGGGCAAAGTTCTAAAAGTCAATCACGTATAAAAGACCTATGAATGCAGGGGTAACTTCGGGAACCTTGCAATTATTTAAAAAAAAATTAGTATCTAATTTTGGAAGGGATGCTCAGGGAGACATTGACGAATAGTATGCCGGTGTTTTTTTTTAAATAAATGCACAGAAACTTTAAAAAAAGCAGTTTTTTGAACCACTAAAATTGCCAAAATTTACCTTAAAATCTCCTTGTAAGTAAACACGTCAATTTTCAGAACCGAAGTAAAAACAACAATTTCTACTGGTAACACGATATTTTCTAGTCTATCTAGATGTCATCTCTCCTAAGAATTCAAGAGAATATGTGTTTGTTTTACCAGGAGAGGTTCCGTAATTGCACAAAACACGAATAAACGAATCTATGACCGACTGACTAACATCTGCCTTGCTCTACCAGCTCCAGAATATGTCTGTCTTTCTTCTTCGTATGCCAAAAGCATAAAAATAACTACTCTGATCAACACAGCACTGCAGTGCGCATGCGAATCGTCAACAGTTCGGCAAATCGAATTGACGATAAAAAAATGGCATCGTTAATCCTACCTTAGATAAAGAAAAAACGTAATACTTACTCTATGAAAAATTTTACATTTCATATACCTACTACGTCCAAGGTAAGAAAAGTTCTAATTGAAAAATGTCACATCTCTTAAATAGAATGCCCTATATATTTTTCTCCACGACCATTACTGAATGCAATAATTCCAAAATCATTTTTGATAATAGAATGTAAAAATTCTCGCTCGAGTTGGAATATTTATTCTGAAACACTTGCTTCTTATGCGTTTTGCGTGTATTTTCATTCCATAACAAGATACGGAATGAATATTCTGCTATCTTCTTGCTCGTTAAAAACTCTTGTATAAAATGTCGTATCCCTATATCTATAATGTTTTTTGAAATATTTTGATTTTTCGGGATTTTCTGTTCTCGTCATAGCATCTATTGTCAATGGATCTCAGTATAGTAATGTTAGTGGATGACAATAACAATCAAGGACTGGGTTTTCGCCGCTCGGGATATTTGATCCTGCCAAATTTTTTTTGACAAAACAAATTTTTATTTATGGAAAAAAACTCACAGTCGTCTCCACAAATATATTTGTGGAGACGACTGTGAGATTTTTCCCCATATCTCAACAGCTCCACTCTGAGATAATGGACTACTTCCGTAATATTTTTATCTGCCTCTCCCAGAACATGAATTATATAAATCACTGGCAATAAACTTTATAGGAAAAATTTCAATCCGATTGTTAACGTCCTCCACTAGCATTATTTCCATTTGTTCTCTATGGCTATATACTGAGATTCATCGAAAAAAATTTTTATAAAGAGAACCGAAATCGAAAAATCAAACATTTCAAAAACTATTACCTAGAGACCTAGAGATAAGGATAGGACATTCTTCTTCCTAAAATGGACAACCTTTATAATACTATTTTTGATTTTTTAGTGAAATCACTAGCCGAACTCTCCGCCAATATGGCTTCCACAAGCCATCTTGTGTTCAACGCCATCAGAATATACTGGAGGACGATATTCATAGTGGTCTACCCGTTCGTACTACTTCCAGTGTTTATCTTTGATAACGTAGCAGCTTTAAGATGCCTCTACGTTGTTCTCTTAATGGCTGGTTACTGGTAAGTTAAAAAATCCACCTAGAAACTATTTCATTTGGCAAATGCTTAGTGAATGCCCTAGAGCCACCATTCCATATCCCCATTAGACACATTTTTTAAATTAGTTTTCAACTTGAGTTTCCTGATTTGTATTATTTAAAAAAAAAACATAGTGATCGCCATTCATTTATCTATTAAACACCACATGCACCACTCTCCATCTTTGCTTTGATGTCGTACGGTATTTAATATCCTATCGCAACAAAGTACTTTGTTAATTATCCTATAGTACCATAGCTCCTTAGTCTTTCTTACCTAATCATAATGGTATTGCTTCGAAGTTAAACATATTATTAGCACTAAGCCGCATCCTTTTCTTACTCTTTTACGAATTATCTTCCTCTTCATTGTCTCACGCCTGCCTATTCCTTAATATTGTATAAAATAAAAACATATTGCTTCACTGTACTTGGTTGATGAATACATTTTCTAAGATTATAAATGCACTGAGCCTTGGCTTTGCTCTATGCTTATTGGTCTTTCTTCTATTACCAACCTTTCTCTATTTATACTAAAGCCACCGTATTTCTTGATTTTCTTCCCGATTCCTTTGACTGCTAGGCAAATTCTTTCTCCCCAAGAAGTATACCATGAAGAAGTCCATGCCCGTATGTACGTACACGTTACAAGGAGCTATCACAACCAAAACAGAAACATTCTGTTTGACAGTCAAGCTGCCGCCTTAAACTCTTTAGATTTACATAAAATAATCACGAACTAGAAGACCTAACAACCAGAAATAACAAGATTTATGTTGGTCAGTAGGAAGTAGTGGACAATGAAAAAGCAATAAGGTAGCTGAAGTTACTCAAACCTTTAAAGATCCAAAACCCGCTGTTAAGAAATTAAAATGGGCCCAAAAATGACAGTGAAATTCACTGTAAATAAATGGCAAAGACAGCACCTCCAGACACCACCAGGCTAGATCTACAAAAGGCAATCCTTCAAAGAATTTCAAGACTGAATGCTGATTCTAACGTTCACCCAAATGAACACACAACCTAAACAATGGGACTTTAACTTTATACTTCCTTCAACTTCGAACTTTGTTTACATGCAGAGATTCTGGGGCGTCTGCCCGACAAGTCGAAGATTCCATGGAGATAACACCCACTTGAAAACATATAGTAATTCATCCCTAAGGGTAGCTGCTTCTCTGATAGAGCGCCTGAACCAATCGTCCAAGTTGATATGGGCCACTACCAGAAGACTGTGCCAGACACCTCACTCTCGCCTATAAGCTACCAACCCTAGGAATGCTATTGTCCTCAAACCCTTTCATTTCCCGGATTCTCTGATGTTAACCCGTGCTACACATTTTTTCACTAGATATTATTGTAGAAAATGTTTTTTATGAAAAGCTTTCCAACACTATATTACCCTTCGACTACCTCTTTTAAGACAGCGGTTTTTAATATTCCAGGGTTTTCGAAGCTCTTCCGTTGCCCGTAACCTCCTTGATACCCATGGTATTATTTCCCCTTATGGGCGTATTAGATTCCGACAAAGTATCGTTATGTTACCTGAAGGAGACCAACATGATGTTTGTAGGAGGGTTGGTGATAGCTATAGCTGTGGAACATTGTAACCTGCATCGTAGAGTGGCGCTTCATGTCATAAAATGGGTGAGTTGATCAACTAGAATGGTATATTATTTAATGTGGCCATGGATGCGACACAGTGCAGGTTTAATGTAGTAACAAGTTTTTTTTATAAATAATAAAGAAACACTTAAATGCAACTCTACAGCCAAGGCGCCGAAAAGGGAATTTGTCATATATATATCATTTTTTACTTTGTAGGTTGGCTGCAGTCCGAGAAAACTCAACCTAGGATTAGTGACCGTAACCATGTTAGTATCCATGTGGATATCCAATACAGCTGCTACTGCCATGATGATACCAATCATCGAAGCTACGTTGACTGAATTGGAAGAACAGGGAATAGGGGAGATGTTTGAAAATCCATTTTTAGATGGCGTACAGACAGAAAAAAGGTAAACAGCTCATAAACATTACTCTAGGCACGTAGATAGCTTTTCTACATGGGAGGGGTACTCCTATACAATGGCGTAGCTAGGATTTAATCGGGGGTGTACAGGCACCACAGAGGCGCAAAACCTGTAGCTGCAGACGAAAAAAATGTTAGACCACGTATAAATCATTATTTATAATAAACATATTTTTTAGGAATGATAATGTAGAAGACCACCAAAAAAGGCCGACGAAACAAACGATGTGTTACTTTATGTCAACTGCATATGCAGCCTGTATTGGTGGAATGGGCTGTGTAATCGGAAGTGGCACAAATTTGACATTTAAAGGTAAATATTTTAAATACAGTGAGACACTGTATAATTTAGGGAGGTCAGAAGTAAAAATGGGTCCATAGTTCCATTTATTTTACAAATTATCAATGCAGAAAATAAAAATTAGATATTTGAAAATATATTTGCTTATAAACTATGGGGATTCCCATTACCGCCATTCCTCGAAACTTATTTAGACCGTTTACCACTTTTAAAGATTTACTGGTACTTACCTATACTATAGGATTGTGCCTGGTCAATTGACCGAGATTTTGACCGGGTCAAATTCGGTCAAAAACTTTTGCAGCCTTTTGTGAGAGAAATTGGTCCTCATGGAGCATTGTCCATAGGAAACTTCGCAACCTTGTAAAGTACAATTTAAAGCTGTTAAGTGGCAGTGGAAATTAAAAAAATGGAAATTCTGAGGAACCAGCGCTAAATTTCAGTAGCGAGGATGAAACGAGTGATTCAGATTCTGAAGAACATAAAGGCAATGCCGGTGGTGAGTTCAGTGATGAAGATGATGTACCTTTATCTAAGCTATCTACCAAGGCCAGTACTGCCAGCAGTCTCTCATTTCATCATCAATCAGTCACTCACTAATTACTTCATTAGTAATTTAGTATTGTTAGATTAATATTATACATAATATTTATGTGTTATTTTTGTGTTTTTTGTACCTCAGAATGGTTTCTTTATTTTTGGTTAGCTATTTTTTAATAAAGACACGTTTCTATGTAATTACTCATGGCTTCATTTCTTTTTGCAAAATTGAGAAATTTGACCGGAGCTTAGTCAATTGACCACAAAAGATTTTGACGGTCAAAATCCCAACCCTACTATACTATCTTTATTTATACTTTATTAAATTTAAGATACGGTCAGTTCTATGCTAAACCAAAACCTATATTGTATTTTCCTTCTGATTCCTCCATTTACTGTACGAAGTATTTATTTTTTTATAGGAATATATGAAAGTCGATTTGACCAAGGTCCAGGAGTAGAGTTCGCAAAGTGGCTGTTCCTTAATGTTCCAATGATGTTAATTATGATGTACGGAAGTCTGCTTTGGTTACAGTTTTGGTACATGGGTCTCTTTAGGCCAAATTCACCGGACGCCAAGAAAATTAAGTAAGCATTAACCATAGAATGTACAGCGTATCGTCTGTCCCGAAAAACAAACTCACCAATTGTAGATGACTGTCCTGAACCCAGTTCAGTAGCACTTGTGGCTGGTGGCTAAAATCTGTAATACATTCGTGTGGAATTAAATACGATTTTGCTGTACTCTGCATTGATACTACTGATGGCGATACATTTTAAAAGCATGGGATTTTATTTAATGCTGTTGGAACAAATTGCCTTATCGCTGCTTGACTGTCTATGTAGATAGCTATTGACGTAGCTCCTCTCAGGTCAGGATTTTCCTGCACGTCACTTCTTTATCTACTGTCATAATTTATGTTAGAAAAATGCTGCAGTAGTCCACTAGTCCGGGTCTATAATATCTCTACATCTTGAAACCGTCTGTGGGTCTGTGAAGGTCTAGTGATCTGTCTCCATTGTTAACTGGTTTCCTACCCACTTTTCCCTGCCCTAGATAGTGATAGTAACATATTAGACATTAAGATTATCTTACAAACGCTTGGAATCGTAGCACCTCTAGTGTTCCTCGTAGTAAACTATGTTTCTTTGTTAATAGATTTTTATTTAATTTTTTATTATTGAAAATTATTATAACACATATAATGTCTGTGTTCATTAGGGTTGGAGCACAGGGAGAACAAGTCGCAAGAAAATTGATCAGTAGAAAGTTAAACGAGATGGGGCCTATGGCTTTCCACGAAAAAGCTGTCGGACTGCTTTTCCTGTTTTCTGTCTTATTGTGGTTCTTTAGAAAGCCCCAATTTATTGTGGGATGGGCGGAGATGATCACTCAACATAACGTAAGTTAAAATTATTTACTGTTATTAAAAATAATTATTGTTGATTGCTCTTAGGGACACATTCTAAATTACCATAATAAAGGGTGCTAAATTTGGTACTGAATGTACTAAAGTTATATTATTGTTTTAGGTTAAAGATGCCACAGCAGCACTTATAGTAGTCCTTCTACTTTTTATTATACCATCCAATCCAGATTTCATTTACATATTCAGTGGTGACAAATCGAAAAGGCCTACAGCACCATCACAGGCCCTTTTAACATGGAAGGTATGTACATTTTAATTTAAAAATAGTTCCATTCTAAAGAAATCATACGAATGTAATAATTGTTATTGTCAAAAGAAGAGTTTTTCCCCTCATTTCGTCATATCCATCATCAGACACGTTTCCATATTATGTATGGCATATATGAGTGAAACTGAGATCCGACGAAACTATGTAATGATGTCTGCAGAATTGCTTATTAATTAATAAATAATTAACAGCAGACAGCAGGTAAACAACAAAATCATTTTTAGGTAGTCCATCAAAAACTTCCATGGGGTCTAATATTTCTTCTCGGAGGAGGATTCGCCCTCGCAGAGGCCTCAAAGGTCAGCGGGATGAGCGAGCTGATAGCGGATCATCTGCATGGATTCGCCATGTTGCCGCGCTTTTGGGTTATGGTGATTTCGTGCCTTTTTGCCACATTGCTCACACAGTTCTCCAGTAACGTGGCTGTGGCTAATGTGGTCCTGCCGGTTTTAGCTGAGATGTCGTTGGTAAGTACGAAATATTTCTAGATTTTTAGTTTTATAAATCATTAAAGCTTTTAGGTCTGCCTAGCCCCGAAACAAGGGAGGAAAATGATTCTTTACCTCGGGAGGAAATTTCTTAAGACTTTTAAAAGCAAGAGTTTTTTACCTCCTCTGCTTGATTTTGTGGAAAGATTTAAAAATATTTACATAGGTATAATAAGTGTAGGTATACTTCCATTTAAAAGAAATTAAACAACAATATAATATAGGTAGTATTATGAGATACAGTAAAACAAAGTTGAACTTGTAAATTTCCACTATATTAACAAGAAAAATTACATGTTGTGCTAACACTGTAGCTTCGTCACATGACAATGATTTAAGAAAAGGTGAAAATAAAAATTGGGGTGCAATAAAATTAAATTGTTGAAGATGTAAATAAAACAGTGGAAGGGTTAAAATAGCGGGAAAATCAAACAGAGGATTTAAAAATTAAATTAGGTACAATATGGGTACCTAATTTACAAAATCTTAAGTATATGGTCAACAGAATAAACTTAACAAAGGTGAACTATTTAAATCTAATTGATCATTAAGTAACAGGTCATAGGCGTAGTTAGACGGTCAACACTGGGGGTGCTGAAGTCCAGTGGCGGCTCGTGACATGTTAACGTGGGGAGAAATTTTTTTTAAGACCACGCCCAAATTTGGTCAATAATTTTTAGTAAATATTTTAATATGATGTTAATAGCACGTTTTGGGCCTTTCAATGTTCTTGACAGTCACTTTCTCCTCCAACGGTAACTTGCTAAAAGATTTTTTCAAAAATTCCACGGTGTATTTTATATCCGACGACGCACTCATTGTTTTTTCGTGTTTATTTAACTTTAAACTTTAACTAAATTCAATAAAACCATATTAAACCTTAATAAACAAAAAAATAGTCAAAATACTGGCTAAAAATTTCCGCGAATTTGAACGACTAGGACTGGTTAAATTTAAATTATCAAATTAATGTAGAATTGCAGAACATGACACACACAAGCTATTATGCCGCTTTCGTATTTTACGAGATTTTTATGATCATAGACCCGCTCTGACAAGTAAACTAGGCGTGAACTACACGGTACACGGAGAGAAATTTTCAACAGAATCCGCAACTATCTAAATATACTTGAATTTGTACCAGAATTCGAATGCTTGAAATATTAATATGAAAAATTCATTACATACTTATAATGTATATTATATAAATAGGTTAGTTCTAAAAGTAGCCTATACTTATATTATAATTTTTTTTTGGGGGTGCTAATTTAGATTTAGGGGGTGCTTAGTACCCCAAGTACCCCCCTAACTACGCCTATGTAACAGGTTCGTATTTTTAAGTTTATTTATTTCCATAGATTCTAACAAATTTAGTTTTAAGCCTTTGTTTTCTGTATGTAAGATTTTAAAGGAAGGATCGAAATTATATGTTGATAATCAAGTAATTATGGTTAGCATAGTTTGAAACTGTTTGATTTTTTAGAAAACTGTTATAATATGTTCCTGTAAGTATTCGTTTGTTAAAATGTCTCTACCCGTTTGGCCAATGTATGTTTTAGGACAATCTTTGCATTTTAATTTATAGACGCCTGATTTTTTTGTTTTTATCGCTTTTAGTTTTATTGTTTTTGATAAATTGACTAGTAATAAATAAACGATCCTTTAGGTATGGAGGTTATTCTGAATTTACGATACTTTCTTAATACATGTTTTATATACATGACAAATTTTAGCAATATCTTACATACATTACATACTCTTAGAAATACTATTTTAACCTCTTCTTTTTAGAAATGATTTTTTCTCCTTCCCGGGTTTATTTGGTCGTTTTGTACCCTTTTAATTAACTTTTCCACGTAGTCTGTATGTCTGTTTTTACCACTTATCTTTTTCTCTTCTGCTAAAACCATCAGCAATACATTTTTCTATCTCCTGATGATGAACGTGTCTACGTTCGAAACAGACGACCTCTGAGCAAAAAATTTTTTTGTTCTATTAAATTTTGTGGAGGAATCCATACTTTCAACTCCACTTTAAGCATGGACTAGGTATTTCTTCAAATTATAACAATTTTATCTAAAATCCCGTTTTCAGGTCGCCAAAATCCACCCGATGTACCTCATGATGCCAGCCGCTCTCAGCTGCTCTTTCTCCTATTGCCTTCCGGTCTCGACTCCTCCAATGGCAATATCTGCAGCTCCTTGTAACATGCGCTCCACGGAAATGACGAAAGCCGGATTGGGGGTTATCGTCATATCGCTTATAACGCTGTTTGCTGTGTACCCTCTCTTAGGAAACTTGATTTGGAATCTCGACGAATTTCCCGATTGGGCGACTAAATAATTTTTTTTAATTGTAGGACAATAGGAATAATTGGTTCTTAGAAATGTATTTTTTCACATTAAGCAAAAACCATGTTTTTATGGTTACAATTTAGGAATTAAAGCATCTGGTAAGAAAAAAAAGGTTGTCGAGTAGTGTGAGAGGTCCATGAAAAATGTTAATCAGATTTATTTGTATTAAAGTGCTTTATTAAGTGCCTGTAATTTTATAATTTATTTAAAGTTCAGGCTATTGGTTCGTTTCCTTTTGTCTTTTTACGGACACGATATAAGTAGGTACCTATACCTATACCAGTTTGTAATGTTTTAATGAGAAAATATTTTTTTATAACAGCGCGCAGCGGTGCCTACCTACGTAAAAGAAAATAAAAATACGTCCCTATATTATCTTGCGATTTTTGGACACAACTATCGACACTACGTAAACATCTACTATAGACTGATTAATATTAAACGCGACATCTTCAATTTCGAAGATAAACTATCCCCTCCAACCCTAATTTTTATTACGACACCCAATGTTCTTCTGCCTAAAATCATACAAGAAACCTTTAACTTAATTAAAAAGCGAATATTGTCCCATATCTGACAAGTGTGTAACTGTTTTTTTATATCAGAATACACAGGGATCCAAGCACAATGGATACCCTGAGGCGGGTAGACCACGATGGTCGCCTTGCTTTTGCAAAGAGGCTTTTTTTGCTTAGGTTATAGCTGCCCGTAGAGTCCTAACAAGGACGAAAATGGTATCCATTGTTCTTGGGTTCCTGTGTATTCCAATATAAAAACAGTTACCACTTTTCCGGTATGCCACAATATTCGCTTTTAATTATTTTCGCGGACACTATACAGGGTTAGGAAAAATTACCAGAACGGTCGATTAGTTCAAAATATACAGGGGTGATCAAAAAACGTCTTATGGGTAAAATTTTTATAACGGGTCAAAACCGTATTATGTACTACAAAAATAAAAACTCGCTTTTTAATGATCTACATATATATTTTTAAAATTGTTAGTATTTATTGGTGGTGTATTTTGACTGGCCGCGAAAGATATTTAATATTAAAAAAAATATAATCTGATTTCCATGGCTAATACCAAAAAATCGTCATTTCGGAAACACAAAAAAAAATTATTGGAGCATGCTGCAAAGTCAATTTATTGGCATAAATGAATAAAATTTGTAATTAATGGAGTAAGAGTTCAAAAATAAAGCAGAGTCTAAGTGGTCTATTAAGGTATAAATGTGATATTTAAACAACTTCTTTAAAAAAAGAGTGAAAATGAGTTTAAAAATAACCTAAATATCAAATTATTAATAATTTTAGCAGTTAACTTTCCTGAAATTTATGTGTTTTAGTTTAAATGATAGCCCAATAGCTGATTTTAATGCAGATACTAATTTCTGTGCGATATTTTTCCTACATTTTAATAAAATAACCACCGTTTCCGAAATGACCTAATGTTGCCGAAATGACGAACATTGATTATGTACACTAACTTCTACAGATAATTTGGCCCGTAAATAAAAATATTAAATTTTAAAGTGGGCTCACTATAAATAAAAATACTGCCTACTTAATATAATATTACTTTTAATTTAATAACATTACTGCTAGGCAGTGTTATTAGATGTGCAAGTGGTACATAAAAATATTCCATTTGTATCCTGAATATTATGTTTTAAAATACATCTGATGTGGTATGACCTATTGCAGTTGCTACATCGGATTCCATCAGACAATGCAGATATATTGAATGTGCAAATAAAACATAGTCCAGATTTAAGTTTTTCATTTTGAGAAAACTTTGGTGGTGTAATAACAATTTGCGATAAAATGTTTATTTTCTTGGGTACGGATGTATGTGCATCTAGTTTACAAGTCAAAGAAAACATTTGAAACGAAAAACATGATAAATTTATGGATTAAAATACAATTACTAAAAAGGATACTTTCTTTATCATGTATATTATTCTGGGGTATCATCTTGAAATCAAAATTGGTATTCTTTTCTTTTCTCGATTCTGATTGAAAATTAACTTTCGGATACTTCCCTCCGAAATGTTAACATCTACTTCCCATTGGACAGTCAAAGCAGCTAACATCATTTAAAAACAACTCTTTAGAATTAGCTTTGGACCACGTTATTTGATGTACTGACATAATTTGAGGAATAGCTGCACATTTTTTAGGCATTTTTGTTTTAAAATTTTGTATTTGTTGACTACTAACTTCCCAAATTATTACGGAACTATTTTGTGAAACATTTTTAATAAAACAGGCCGCCGATGATATATCTTTGCCACATAATACCAAATTGTCAGCTTTTCTCTTGAGAGCCCCTCCTACACCATCCATAGGTCCTTTTCCGTGGCCGCTTGCGCTGTAGTTCCAACTAATCTCCTGTATCATTTTGAAATACTTTGGAATCTCGGTAATAAGAAAAAAAATATTGAATCGGTTCTTGTATTGGGATGTTGGACCATCGGAAAAAAAAATGTAATTTTGAGATAGTTGGATAATCACGACCTATGTCCAGTAGTAATTTTTGTGCAAATTATTAAGAGAATCCAGTAGCAGTCTTTTTTGTTTTTTTATTTTGCCTTTCCTCACGTAATCTTTTTTTCCTGGGCACATTTTTGAACAGCTGTCGCGTTCCAAAAATTGTTGTACAGCAAATCGAATTTTTTTAGTTTTTGTACTGTTCCTCTTTTTTCTTTCATACTGCGTTAGTACTGTATTCTGGAATGGCTTACTAAGCATCTTGTAAGAAACAATTTTATCGGTTTCACCCATAACTCGATATTTTTTAATAATTTACCGTTAACCAGCTTGGCTGCGGCTTGTTTTTCGCCCTGAGTCTTCATGTTTCGTACATTTTCTTTTAGTTGAGCTTGGAATACTTCACCCCATAATAGGCGTCTTTTAACTTCAGGCGGTACATTAAAAGATTGCGTTAATTGATTTGTCTTTGTTAATGGCGAGGGAGTTTCATTGCCCCGTTTACGTACTAGACTATCTAATTTGGCAATTTTGACTTTGTGTCGATTTTCTCTTTTTTGAGTATTTTTTAATTTTTTTTTTAAATCTTCAATTATCTTCTGTGTTTCTTTTAATTTTCTATAACATTTGGCTCTGTCCCTCTTTACCTTTTTGCGACCAATTTGGGCTTTTAATGAATTTGGAGTTTGGGATGGCTCAGGATTTTGCAATAGACGATGTTCTAAGTTTTCTCCAGGATCATCAGAAGGCATAGTTTTAAATTGGGTTTCTTCAATGAGACCAATGACTTGATGGTCCTGTTCATAATCACTGGTTGGAGGCGAGTTATTTTCAATGAATTTTTCTGTTGCTCTCATAACCTTTTTATTTCTTCGGTATGCTAAACTTGCGTTCTTCCACTTTTCTCTCTGTTTTCGTTTTTCTCTGTCACCAAGTAGCTTTATACCTTTTATACCTCCGGCATCTTTCAACTTTCTATATCTGTCTCTATCTTTTCTTCGTTTTTCTTCTCGTTGCTCTTCTCATTTTTATTCTAAACTTTTGGACACGTTTTGTGCTTTTCTCTTGTGGCTTACCCTTTGGTTTTACTTTTTGATTTTTTTCTCCTATATTTCTCATTGCTTTTGATTGTTTTGGATTTTTTGTTATCCCTGTTTTTGCTTTTACTTCGTCCGGATTTTTTCTATATTCTTGTTTAATTCGAGTGGTCTTGTTCTAATATGCTTACCAATTATTGTATTTTTTTGTAAGCTCCCTTGATGCTCTTCTTCATTACTTTTCTGCTCTTCGACTTTCTCTGGAAAACTTTCATCCAGTTTGCAACCATCGACTGATGTCTTCTTTAATTTATTTTTTTTCTCTTGTCGTTCTTCTTGTTTTCTTTTTTTATTATTTAGGAATCTCTGCTGAGCTTCTTCACGATCTCTCTTTAATTTACTTTTTAACTCAAAAAATTTTTGTGAATCCATCGAAATCTGAAATTACAAGCAAAAAAACTCGTTTATTTAATATCACATCATTTCGGCAACAAAATATCATTTCGGAAACACTTTTTGTTATTTAAATTGTTTCCGAAATGACGTTTCCGAAATGACGATATTCGGCTAAAATATTTATAGAAATCTAATTTATCGGCTGAGCAGTAGGTAATTGTAAGGTTACGTTTATACCTATTAAAGCTATTTAAAAAATAACTAGAATTTGCCTTATCCATATAAAACTACCATACAAGTGCGTTTCCGAATTGATGAACAGAAAAGGTACGCTACAAATTTAAGACATTTTGCAAATAATTGCAGCAAAACAGTAAATATTGGGAAAAACTTACCTCCTTTTCTTCACAAAACACACCGCACGCTACACTTTTACACATATGATGAGGGTTTAGCGGTTTACTGGCGCGGGATATTTGAATAAAACAACTTGGTTTCCGAAATGACGCAGGGCTTTGGTGCCATGCAATATAAATTATTTTAACATCTAAGTATTATTAAATCGGTTCTTAAACTTGGTTTGGAGAGTGAAAAATAGTTTTAAAAAAATAATAAATTTCATTAGGTTTCTTTAAAACAAAAAAATTTATTTTAATTACAGATTTAAGTTCAAAAATGTGGCTGAAGACAGTTTCCGGAATGACGATTTAGATAATAAAAAGTAAAAATTTTAATAAAATACGTTTATAATCTATTGTGCTATATTTGTACCAGTAAGATAACTCGGCCAGTTACAAAACTCGTTTCTAAGTTTATTGTCTAGAAATAATAGATTTTGAGTTACAGTCTAGGAAACGTAATTGTCCTGATATAAAAATTTTACCCTTATATAAAAAATGTAGCGCTGTTAAAAATCTACATATCGGTGATAAATTGAAATATACAGGGTCGCCCACAAAGTTGTGGAGAATGATAGTTATATTTTTTTAAATAGAACACGCTGTATATTTTTACATTTTTAAATCCCACATCAAATTATAATTATTTTTTATTAAATGCATTATTAGTCTATACTTCATAGTTTCCGAGATATTGACTCTCGAAAAGTGACATTTTTGAACTGCTTTGACAGCTTATATCTTTCTAACAGTACGTCTTAGAGCAAAACGGCTTACATGTCCATATCTTCAATTATTATTATCTTCCCAAAAAATCAACTTCCAGTTAAACCGGAACAACTATTTCCTGCATTCGCGTTACATCCGGTTTAACCAGAAGTTAATTTTTTTGGGAAGATAATAAAAATTGAAGATAGGGACATGTAAGCCGTTTTGCTCTAAGACGTACTGTTAGAAAGTTATAAGCTGTCAAAGTTCAAAAATGTCACTTTTCGAGAGTCAATATCTCGGAAACTATGAAGTATAGACTAATATTGCATTTAATAAAAAATAATTATAATTTTATGTGGAGTTTAAAAATGCAAAAATAAACAGGGTGTTCCATTTAAAAAAATATAACTATCATTCTCCACAACTTTGTGGGCGACCCTGTATATTTCAATTTATCACCGATATGTAGATTTTTAACAGCCCTACATTTTTTATATAAGACGTTTTTTGATAACCCCTGTATATTTTGAAATAATCGACCGTTCTGGTAATTTTTCCTAACCCTGTATATTATCTTCCTTAAACTTAATGTTGTAGTAAAAAGGAAGTTGTAAAAACGCCATATTTTTAGGGTGGCCATTTGACTTTTATATTTTCTTCTCTGAGAGCAACAGATAGGTCTGAACCATTAGGCTTTTTAAAGCATAATTAATAATACAAATAAATCTTTAATTTATCTGGTAGTACTACCAACTTAATAAGATCGTTGTCTAGATTTAAATATTCCGTAGGGATTAGGAACATAACTGCAATAAGGAAGTTTACAATGTGATATAAAACAATAAAAAAAGATAATAAATTATAGGATAGATATACTTAAGTATTAAATAATGCGTGCTGTGTCAAATTGGCTTGAAATAAAGATTTAAAAATATATATCCGTTTTAAATTAGTCTTAGGGCGGACCAAGGAGGGTGAGGGGGCATTGTCACTCAAGAAAACACCTTCAACGAATGGGAATCAACAATGCCCCAGTTGAATGCGAACTTTACAGTGAACAGGACGCAACCGCCAATCATATCATATACAACTGCGAAGTACTAACCCGTAAGATTCAAAATCTTCGGAAATATATAACGCGGCGACAACCTCCCGCATGACAAACTTGGTAGGAAACTATTGTGTGTAAAAGGAACAAGCGCTTTCTAATAAGGTTGGGGCGCACAACAAGCCAGAAGGCAGGGGCGTAGCTACCGCCGTATCAATGATACGGGGCCCCCGGCCCCAAACGTGTGTGAGAAAATATTCATAAAATGTTATCCACAATCTCACTTAAACTCTTAGGCAGTACCTACTTCCCGAGAAAAAAATCATATCAAATATCATAAAAAAGTGTGTATGTGCCTAAAGAAATTTTTAATTTAAAAATTGCGAAAGTACGAAGGCGTAGAAGGGCCACAATTTATAAAAAAAAAATTACACCCAAATTCCGAGTTGCATCTCGGAATTCTGAGTTGTAACTCGGAATTCCGAGTTGTATCTCGAAATTCCGAGTTGCATCTCGGAATTCTAAGTTGTAACTCGGAATTCTGAGTTGTATCTCGGAATTACGAGTTGCATCTCGGAATTCCAAGTTGTCGGTATATTTTCAGTGTTGCCATTTGGGGCGGCAAGTCGCCAAAATGACGACTTTTTGTCTCTATGAGAGTGTGGCGGCGATTTTCAATAAAAAGCTTATTTTTGGCGACTTTTTACAGGTGAAAAATTTGAATATAGGTACACGTTGTATACAATACGTAGAAAGAAACAACGTCACAATAATAATCATTATTGCACCGAAGGATTTCTCAAAGAGAATATCTGAACGCGCCACGAATTGTACGTCAAATTTTGGGGATTCCCCGATAGCCTATACTTGTCGGTCGGTCGATTGTCGAATGTCCATATCAAAGCCAGTGCCATTAGGAGGCGATAACTAGAGGAACAAATTCCTTCTAAAAGGTATATTGGCAACTGGTTTATTCGTTGTTACCCAGAGCATTTTTTAAAATTTAATTTAAATTTTATTTTTATAAAATAATATTAGTTGAAAAAATTGAAATTAAAAGATGCTCTGGGTAACAACGAACAAACCGGTTGCCAATATACCTTTTAGACGGAATTTGTTCGTCTAGTTATCGCCTCCTAATGGCACTGGCTTTGATATGGATATTTGACAATCGACCGACCGACAAGTAGGCTTTCGGGGATTCCCCAAAATTTGACAATTCGTGGCGCGTTCAAATATTCTCTTTGAGAAATCCTTCGGTGCAATAATGATTATTATTGTGACGTTGTTTCTTTCTACGTATTGTATACAACGTGTACCTATATTACAATTTTTCACCTGTAAAAAGTCGCCAAAAATAAGCTTTTTATTGAAAATCGCCGCCACACTCTCATAGAGACAAAAAGTCGTCATTTTGGCGATTTGCCGCCCCAAATGGCAACACTGCAAACATACCGACAACTTGGAATTCCGAGATACAACTCAGAATTCCGAGATGCAACTCGGAATTTCGAGATACAACTCGAAATTCCGAGTTACAACTCGGAATTTGGGTGTATATTTTTTTTTATAAATTGTGGCCCTTCTACGCCTTCGTACGAAAGTCAAAAAAGTAATATATTTTTTTCTCCGGGTTAAGCGGGCGCCCAAAAGTTGGCAACATTACAGAACGTCTCACATCACGATTGACCCGCAACCACCGATTACTAAATCCACGACGCGTGTCAGTATACACCAGTTATTGCGGGATTCCCCGTTTAAGAGAATGACAATCATAAACCACACCATTTTCATCAAAGCTAGCATTTTACTTAGTAATCTTTTGAATGGACTGAGCGAAATAAGAAATCAAAATTCATTCCATGGCTTGCAGAACGAGTCCAGAGAACTAGCAAAAGAGTGGGGGGGTAACAACTATTTTCAAAAAGAAAAGAAAGAAGATAACGATGCGTTTTTTTGATGAGTTATCAGAAGATGAGAGAACTTCAGACCCGGAATCGTACTTCAAAGACAATGTGTACTATTGCTGTTTAGATATATTAATTTCTCAAACTAAACAAAGATTTCACGGCCTCTGTGACCTAAGCCAATATGTTCGAAGTATTACAACCAGAGAAGCTCTTATCTTTTTCAAACGAAATAATTAAAAAGTATGCCGGAAAACTGTCAGCTAAATACAGTACAGATATGTCAGTTGATCTTTATGAACAATTAATTGCTTTGAAAACATGCTTAAAATCTGAAATTCCGAAAATTCATTCCATTAAGGCAGCATGTTTTTTTATTCTTGACCCTTCCGGTTACAACTGCAACAGCTGAAAGAAGTTTTTCGAAATTGAAACTAATAAAAAATTATCAAAGGACCTCTATGGGACAGAAAAGGCTATCACTATTGTCTATAGAGGCAGAAAATTTAGAAAAACTGAAATCGTCTTCAGCTATGAATGATTTAATAAATAAGTTCGCCGAACAAAAGGCAAGGAAAATGGATATTTGATTTAAATTGTTTGGCTAGCTTAGTTCTTAGAAATTAATTGTAAGTTATAACGTATAATCAATATATATTTATTTTAATTCAATGCGGCGTTTTTTTCCTTTTGTAAAAAGTCTTTGCCCTTCATTTAGGCCCCCCAACAAATTTTGATACAGGGCCCGTCTAAGGCACGCTACGCCACTGCTACAGTGTAAAAAGTTTGGGCCACAAACCCGATCCCCGTCTCTAACCAACCCACCTAAGTATTTTCACCCACGAAGACAAAAGCTTGCAAATGCTAAATTTTCATTAAAAGTCGAATTATCTTGAAAACGATGACTTTTTCGTAATTACAATGAAAAAGTTTTGAAATAGTAGTAGTAGTAGTTGTAGTGGTAACATGTTTTATTTAGCAAAAAGCAACAATTAAATAGTTTTTAATACATTTTTATAGATTTATTTTTAAATTTTAAAACGCGACCTTCTTTTAACAATAACAGACCGAAAAGTTAAACATTTTGCAAATTGTATTGTTCAAGGCATAAAATAGCTCCGTTGACTCACCCGGTACGATAAAATTGCCAATTAAAAAAAAACGCAATTATACTGCAATAAGGTATTTATTACAAATATAAATACTTTCTTACAAACTAAAAATAATTTACTTAAAATAAATCAATTTCACTATACAGAGTGAAATAATAAACATAGCTCAATAGGGCCAAAAATATTGTGAATCGATTTATTATTTATTTTCATTCTCCCCGCGGAAAATTACAGTTTGTTTAAGTCTTGAATTTAAATAAATAGTTCTAAATTTAATTAGAAATTTTTCAGCCTCGAACAAGGCTAAGATCAGTGGCGCACCGAGGAGGGGGGAGGAGGTTTGGGGGGTTAGAACCCCACCCAGGGCCTGGTGAAAAAAAAAATTGGTACTACTAAAAAATTCAGAAAATTCCTTAATGTAATTTCTGTACAAAAAGTTTTGTGTGGGTTTGAGAATGTGTCCGAACATCGAGTGAACCCCTCCCAGAGGAAGATTCTCGGTACGCTACTGGCTCTAGGACGAACACGTGAACAGGCAAAAATGAATTTCTTGGCAGCTACCGTAGGACAAACTATATTTGAATCATTGGATATCTATTAATGAAGCGACGTTACCACTCAATAAAAAATCATTTTAGCAATAGACTTTATTGTGTTATTTTTATATGATAGATTTGTTGTTGGTTTTTCTATTTAGGCGAATTGGTGCAATTTTTCTATATGAATCCGATTGATGCTTGTTGTGCGTTAACCGACAATAAAGTTTAAAAAGTTTTAGAATACCTATGCAATTTAAAAATCTTTTAATTAAAGAAATTTGAAAATTTAATAGTAGGTACATAACAAACAATTTTTTTCAAATTTTGCTTTTATAAAAATATTAGGGCTCTATTTTTTGCAATATTTCCCAATAGGCTAATGGTTTCTAGAGATCGGACCATACCAAAACGGTATGTGCGTATACTTTAAGTATTTAAGTCTTCATTTCCTTTTTCTTCTTAAATGGCTAATGATGAGATGTTAAAATTGTTATACATACCCATACAATTAATCATAATTATAATTACTGATGCTTTAAATTTGATAATAAGGATTAATAAATAATTTAATCTTCTAAGTTGTATAATTGACCAATATCCAATCAACTCTACAAATCTAAATTCTCAAATTTGATTTTTCTGGGAGCATATGAAACATATTATTGTTTGTGTGCTTATATCCATATCTGGGGTCTTAAAAAAAACAACTTTTTTATTTTTTAGTAAAATTATTGAAATACTTGCTTGTACTCTTTGTAACAGTGGCGGTTTCTCCACAGGAGCACGTGCACCCCCATACTCCATATAGAAATGAAATACCCCATAAAGAAAATATAATGTTCATTTAAATTTCTCTTCTTATATAATATGATAACGGAATATAAGTTAGGTTAGAATCCTTCTATTTTAACGTACCGTTAAAAAATCGAACGGAAGGTAGTGTAATAGCTCTCGCCAAGCCGGTTGTCAAGAGCGACGATGTGGCGCGTAGGAGTTCTAGTCGCACGTGCGTTAAAGTAGGCGGGGTTTCTGCTGTCTCTCTATGCATCTTGTACTAGCAGGTGTGGTGGGGGAAAGCGCGATTCTAATAGGAAAACTCGCACAATTTAAATGTGCGCCGTTGAGTTCATTGCGTGTTAATTGCTGTATGAATTTATTATTTGGAGTTTTCCTTTATATTTTTGTTATTATTTTGGGGTAGTAAAGACTTATTTTAATAAAAACGAACAGTTTTAATGCCAAAACGACTATGAATGTGGAATATTTGAGAAACAATTTTAGCTCATTAAGTATTGAGCAAAAAATCAAATTAAAATTGAGGGAGACCTAAACCCGAAATTAACTTGACACAGACGTAGATCTAGGGAAGATTGGACTTTACTTTTAAACAATGTACCCACCAATGAAAAATAAATTGGCCTTTTTTATTTATCTTATTTCATTTTCAATAAAATAAGTAAGTAGGTAATCATAAATTTTTAAAATATTTACTAAAAATTATTGACCAAAGTTGGGCGTGGTCTTCAAACATTTTCGCGTGTAAATATAGCGTTCAAGTTCGTTTATTAGTCAGGTTTTAAAATTCGATCTCATGGGCCATATTCTGGTGAAACAAAAAGATAAATTTCGTTAAGTCAATTTAAGTAAACTTAAACTTACTATTAAAGTTAAGTCTATAATGTCGAAAATCTAGTAAGTAGTAACGTTTCTGTCATATTATGCAGGTTTATATACAGTGACAGCAAAAGATGTTGCACCATATGGGAATTTTTTTTATTATGATTAAAAAAAATTTTTAATGGCTGAGATAGTCTCTGCATATCCTGAAGTCGAAATACACATAAAAAGAAATTTGAAAAATCCAACCGTATACAGGGTAAGGGCAAATATTTGATTTTTATTCAAGAGTAAAGTACCTTTATTTTCAAAAATACGTGAAAATGTTACTAAGAAAAGTTGTTTAGAATTAATTTCTATGCGTAAATATAGAATCTCAGTTACCTGTGACAAAAATTAAAATTTGATGGTTTCAGCTGTTTCTGCTGCTCTGTATTTGGGATAATGATATGAAGTTGCTATAAATAAAATTGTTATGTGATTTTCATACATAAAATTGTTTTTGTTATGAATAATTTAAATAAGTGTAATCGTAATAGTCAAATAACTAAACTTCGGTAAAAATTAGCAGAAAAGTGGTTCACGATGACCGCCATTTTGAATATCTTGTGCAAAACAAATCGAAACTAGCAATTTCTTTTAAAGGGACGTTTGGCTATGCATTAAAAGATATCTTTGTATTTTTTAAAGATTTTTCTGGTGTTGTGTTTGTTTTATGCATAATTCAGCAGAAACAGCTAAAACCATAAAATTTTAATTTTTGTCACAGGTAACTGAGATTCTATATTTACGCAGAGAGATTAATTCTAAACAACTTTTCTTAGTAACATTTTCACGTATTTTTGAAAATAAAGGTACTTTACTCTTGATTGAAAATCAAATATTTGCCCTTACCCTGTTAACGGTTGGATTTTTCAAATTTCTTTTTATGTGTATTTCGATTTTAGGATATGCAGAGACTATCTCAACTATTAATTTTTTTTTTTAATCTTAATAAAAAAAATTCCCATATGGTGCAACATCTTTTGCTGTCACTGTATAACAAAATTAAATTCATTAAAACCAATCAAACATAAACAAACATACTGCCATTTGATAAAATTATATACCGTGTGTTAAAAAATACAAAAAATATTACTTTTTCAAGAATCCCAACGAAATACTGGGTCTAATACATACCTACATACATTCATGCATACATAACAAGTCTCATATTGACAATTTCATAAAAAAACCCTAAAAATCACATTTAGATCTCTTTGTATTAAAGTTCAGTGTGCTTTGGTTTCAGTTCTTCTATCCTCTTCAGATACTCGCTCTTTTCGATACATCCTTCACACTCCTCGCCCCAATCGTTGAGGATTTTTTTCAAATCCCTCACTTTAAGTTTTTTGAGGTCTACAGTTTTGAGGTCGATCTGTACATCGTAGCGAAGTTCGCAGATTTGCGAGTCTTTCTTTTTAAGTTTTTCACAGATTTTGTCGGATGGAAGGGACCAGGACATTGGTTTTGACATTTCGCCTAAGATGCCAGTGGCAGATTCGTCTAAACCTCCAAGGTAGTAACACTAAAATCCAAATTTAATATTGTTTTTGACATACAAACTAACAGCGCAAATTTTTCAATAAACATTTCCAAGGGCTATTATAGATCGACATCAAATAGTGACATAGTTGCGAAATTTAAGTAGTACCTAGGTATAGTGTAATATCATGAAAAAAAATCATTAAAAAAAAATTCCTCGAAAAATTCAAAACAAGGTTTCTTTTTTCGAAAATTTGGAAACTAAAATATGTAGATATAGTTAAGGAGCTAGCGTGCAAAAAACGCCATAGTTGGCTGCCCGTCAGTCGAGTTTGAAAAAACGTTGCCATTACTCCACATTTTCGATTTTCTTCAGTAATTATTCATTTCTTACTGCTGACATTGGTTATCGTATCTTTTTGTGGCAAAAATTCTATATTTTTTGATTACTGAATCCAATATAATATAACATAAGTTCAACGAATGAATAGGGGTGGAGGGTAGCAGAGTGGTCGAGGAAGGGGTAAATAGGTGATAGTTATGTATTGAAACGTTTTTTAGGTCATCAAACATCATCGTCATACATTGTTTTACTTTTAAGTCCATTTGGAACAGCATTATTGAGCCATTATAAGAAAGTCCAAAATCAGAAAATTTTCAAAGTATGGCCAAAATGAAAATATTCGAGGAAAATGTCAGTCGTTTGTGATTTCTACTTAATTGGATGTCTAAAAATCAGGAAAAATGATTGACTGATGATTTTGGTTGAATTTCTGAAAAAGCCATGCTAAATACTGAAAAATTGGATTTTTCGAGATTTTGTAGGTCACCAAGGGAAGAACGTCGTGATTCGATTTGTCAGTCAAGTGCATTTTTGCTGTTATTTTATCCAAACGAAGAGGTAGAAACAAGTTTTGAAGGGGCTCCTTACTATGGCCAACAAAATGGCGGTCAAAAAACAAATTATAATCTTCCATTTGGCCTAATTCACGATCTAGTGGTTAGATCGCAACGAAATTTTAGATACATAATTTTGGCAACCTACAGAACCTAATTTTCAACCTGACTGACGGGCTCCTCACTATGGCCAATCGCCCTATGTCATTATTGCCAATAAATCTTAAACTTGATGGGTAAAAGCAAAACTTCAAGCACCAGGGTGTTCAGTGGAGTAATGGCAACGTTTTTTCAAACTCGACTGACGGGCAGCCAACTATGGCGTTTTTTGCAGGCTAGCTCCTTAACTAATAAGACCGAATTTTTTACACAATATTACAAGGCGCTAAATTCTCTATAATTTGACTAAAGCTGAATGTCTTATATTTTTCAAGATCCCAGGCTCATATTTTTTTTGTTCCAAATAAAATCCCAAAAACATTTCATGTTCATGCGGGATTCTCTACTTATAACAACATTTAAAAATATAATTATTTTTAAATATAACTAATTAAAATATAAGGTAAGTCAAAATAATACTTGAAATGTTAATATTTAATAAAAAAAAAATTAAAATATGCAATTATGTAAATATATAAATAGTAAAAATATAAGTATAAAATTATTTAATTATTATTTATTTTAATAAAATATTATCGTTTAGATAGCATTTAAAAATAATTTTGAAAAGAATAATTAATCATAAAATAAGTGCAAGTTTAAATATTTTTTAATTTAAAATTTAGCCTACCCTTTTTTAAGTATTTTCTTAGTTATCATTTTAAAACGTTTTATATTTAAAAAATTTAATTCTTGGGGTATTTCGTTGTAAAATTTCATACCTTGATAATAAATGGAGTTCTGACCTGCCCTAGTATGTATTAAATGTAAGTCAATATTGAAAACAGTTCTACAGTGTCACCAGTAAAGTCCGCATCATATGGGATTTTTTTTTTATTAATAGCTTTATTTAAAATTTGACTTTGGCATCAAGTTCTGCTTCGATCAAGATGAAAATTAAGCAAAAAAATAGTAGTCACGTGATTCGCATTATCTGTCAAATTTTTATTTTTTCCAAAAAATAATTCAAAAGTGGGGTTATTTCTGAAAATATCGAAAAAAGTTATTAGAAAAAGTTTTTTTAAATGCAGTTTCTAGCCCACATGTAAAATTTCAGCTGCATAAGATAATTTTGATTTTTTTCCTATATTTTGTAAATTGCACCACTTTTGCACAATAAAACTCAACGCAACCTACATAAAACTTCTTAGTTTGGACAATGCTTTATTTCAGATAAATTTTCTTTAAAGTAGCGCCATATTAAATGTGTGTTTTTCTACAAAAACAAAATTGGGCTATTAAAATTTGGTCGCATGTGATGCAACGTTTATTTGTTTTTGACCCTGCATAAGGTAGCTTCATAATATAAGTATTTTTGAAAACGTAGTTTGTGTCTAAAAGTAATACACCTTAATATTAAGACAAAAAATAACACAGTGTCATCAATAAAGTGTTCATTGAGTGGAAAATAATTTTTTGTTTAACTTAACGTAAAGTTTATCTATTTTCAGCGATTTAATTAATTAATTTAATTTAACGCCTTTACTTTATTTTTTATTTTTTAACTTTTAGGCACAACCTAAGTTTTCAAAAATACCTATTTTATGAAGGTACCTTATACAGGGTCAAAAACAAATAAACTTTGCATCACATGCGACCCAATTTTAATAGCCCGATTTTGATTTTGTAGAAAAACACACATTTAATATAGCGCTACTTTAAAGAAAATGTATCTGAAATAAAGCATTGTCAAAACTAAGAAGTTTTATGTAGGTTGCGTTGAGTGTTATTTTGCAAAAGTGGTGCAATTTACAAAATAAAGGCAAAAAATCAAAATTATCTTATGCAGCTGAAATTTTGCATGTGGGCTAGAAACTGCATTTAAAAAAACTTTTTCTAATAACATTCTTCGATATTTTCAGCAATAACCCCACTTTTGAATTATTTTTTGGAAAAAATTAAAATTTGACAGATAATGCGAATCACGTGACTACTATTTTTTTGCTTAATTTTTATCTTGATCGAAGTAGAACTTGATGCCAAAGTCAAATTTCGAATAAAGCTATTAATAAAAAAAAATCCCATATGATGCGGACTTTATTGGTGACACTGTATATAGTTAAATGATCATGTACATGTACATCACGTCTGTAATTGAACTTTATATTTGAATGTTTATTTTTTGATATAATTTGGTGAACAAAAACAATATTTTGAATTACCTTAGTGAATATCCTTAATTGACATAATATTAAAATTTTTATATAAAAGTTTAGTTGAATATTGTCTATCCAAGCAATATACAATTTTAATTGCTTTATTTTGTAATACTTGTAAAGGGCTAAGCAAATTTTGAAAAGTTGATCCCCATATTAAAGTTAAATGTTGTAAATGAGTGTGAATAATAGCAAAATAAACAGAACATAACATATAGTTTGGAGTCAAAAAACCAACTAAGTTTTTTTTAAATCCCCACTGGTGCAACTATTTTCTGTTTAATATATTCAATGTGTTCACTCCAAAACATATTTGGAATATTGTTACAAAAACCATCAAAGCACATCAATCATCAATAAATCAACAAAAGCAAAGCAGTACATAAATACATACAGAGACATAACCTAAAATGAATGTAGAAAGGATAATAATAATATGCAATAACTTCTGATGATATTTAAAACTAATACTTTTACAATGCTTGAATTGCAGCTGATGTGGCAAACCTATTGATACAGAACACACAAAACTTTCTAATTATTTTTATCTCGATTTTTATATACCTACTAATTACAAACATCCTTACTCTATTTTTCAAATTGTTGAAATTTGTAAAAAGTTTTGTACCAAGCCAACAATAATAATTTTAGGGTTTTTATGCCTTGTGTTTATTATGTCTTCACCTTGGTAAAAAAATACAGTGAAACAGTAAATTACTAAAATTAGTTTTAGTTTAACCTGTTTAACACTGGACAAACAAATGGCTTATGTCATAATACTATGAGGAAAATGGAAAAAATACAGAATTTTTCTTTCCACTGAACCTATGACCTATCAGAAATAAGCAACAAGAAAATCAAAATAATATGTTCAAGTAGGTACTTACAAATCTGTTTTCTTTGCTTTTCAGATCCTTGCAAAACACTTTAAATTCCTTTTCTATCTTTTTGTGGTCTTTTAGAATATCTTCCGACAAAGTTTCTCTAAATCTGTTGAGGATTTTTATACAAACTGTAAAAATAAATAGAATGTTTTAGAGTAAAATTACATAATTTACATGTCTTAACAGACTAGCATGTTATTTACCAGTATTATGGCTATGAGACCTGAACATATTCTATAATGGGGGTTGAGTAATAAAGGGCCTAAAACAAGACGATTGATCTCTTGAGAAAAAAGTCCATGATATATCGAATTCTAGCTTAAGGTTAGGTTTGTGAATCATAGCACAATAAAAAGTATTGGCTACAAACCATCACAATGTACCTACTATATAAAGGTAAAGGATACAGTTTTCTCGAAAGATACAGAAATGTAACTGTTCATCCCTATTTAAACTTACCTTCACATTCTCCTTGTTTAAGTGCTTGAACAGAAAGTACAGACAACAGGATGGCAAAAAATATCGCTGGAAATTCCATATTTAGTTATTTTTACCAAAAAATGGCCAAATCTAAAAACTATAGAGTATAGGTTAGAAATATAATTTGTCACTTTTCTACTAAATTTTAATGATATAAACCGTTACCTTGGCTTCTTCGGTAGCCGAACAATTAATTGATTTTAATTAAAGTCTTACTTACTTCTTAAATAAAGTATTTCAATCACAAAATCACCGTTTTAAATGTCCGGTTACCAAATTTCTACTTTTAATTGAAAAATGAAATGAATGAATTCCGAAACGTCAGTGCTGGCGAGCTGTGATTGGTCCACGTGTTCAGCCTCCTGGAATAAAAATAGTTGACGTTGCTTTTAAAATGTATTGTTGGTTGTCGAATAGTAGAAATTTCTGATTAAAAGTACCACTTCTAATGTTAGAAGTCTTTGGTACGATATATTAATACGAGGGGGCGCAATAATTAAGGTAATGTTAAATTAATGTCCGTTAGGTTTTTAAAAATAATTATCACATTCCTGAAGATGTAATAATGACATCAAAACGTCTAAATATAATTAAGTGTGGTACGTGGTTGAATTCAGGGCTTAAAGGGCTATCAAAAAATAAATTAAAAAATGCAGGTCCGTATTTAAAAAATTAAAGTTGATAATAGTTCCACAAAAACGAAACGTTGTAACGAAATTCTAAAAACGTCACAATATGGAGCGTAAAAAGTTGCCTTAACAATGTTGTGCTTGTTTTTCTGTAGCGGATAAAATAAGTCGAGCAATTTAAAAAAACAAAAACTCAAAATTTTAGTTTTTTGCAAAAATTTCAAAAACTAAAAAAGGTAGCTCAGATATTTTTTTGCGATATTGCTCAGTACGAAATTGCGCAACTTTGCCACAATTTGACCGATGCTGTATCTCTTATAGTTTCCGAGATCCCCATGATGAGGCTCGAATTTGGGCCACCCTGTATATAAATAATTATAGTATATTAACTATAGGTTTTCTATAAACCTTTTTTTCTGTATACTAGCTTCTGGATGTATTAATGTGAGGCTTGTCAAGGTAAATCTTGCACACATACTTACCATACCTTATAATGTAAGTAAATAAAAAAAACAATAGATGTATTTAGATATTAAAACGGATCTAATAAAAAAAAACGAAGTATAGGTATTCATCTTTTTGACAAGAAGGCGCTCCCCCGGTTGATTTTATGTAAGGTGTTGCCGTTAAAAAAAACTGCTCCAAAATCGGTCATCCACTATCTACTGGTTTATTTAAATTGCTCTGAAAAAAACTCACTTTTTTTCAGAAGCGGAATTCAGGACATCCTGAACTAACCCACTGTGTTGGCCTTGACTTTACTATTTGGATTATTATTTCTGTATTATTGTAACAATGTAAGACATAAATAATAAGTAAACTAGGTTATACAGTGTGGACCAAATTACTATTATCTACAAGTATAGCGGTTGTATATAGTAATAATTAACCACACAATCTTAATAGTTCAGTTTTAAAATGTTTGACTTATTTACTGAGCAAATAAATTAAATTAAATCTCGAATAAAAACATTTAAAGAACCGTACCGTTCCAACGTTATTATACAGTGTGTCCAAAAAAGTATGCAACATATGGGAAAGATTTTATTACCTACCGATTTCTCAGAAAATGTTATTCTTGATAAAAGTTGGTGCATGCCTTAAAACTATAAACGCATATTTTATATTTCACCTGCGGCTAATAGCAAGGGAGCAAATGCCATTTTTGTCTAAATTGCTCTAAGACTGGACTTGACCGTATTAGGTGAAAATGACAAATAAATTATTAGTTATTTCCACTCATATAAATAGAGTTGGATTCTGTTATAATTTTTATTAGAACCCAAGCTGGCTAACATGTGTTTAAATATGCGCGCAACACGCTAATATCTAAACCCACCCGTATCATTAAAAACATTTAAGATTTAGAGACATTAAGATATTTGATTAATATATTAAAATCGCCAGGCACGTAGCCAGGATTTCTTCTCAGGGGGGGGGGGGGGGGCAGCGAGATCGCGCCTAAGCTGCAAATAAGAAAGCGCCGCAGGCGAAATTTTTTTTGAGCGCCACGCCCTTTTTTGAATCATGGTGCTTGGTTTCAAGTGGGAAAAACTGTCACGACGAAAATTTAATAGTGTAGGAAATGTTTAATGTGTTTGCTATATTGTCAGCTATGGTTATTTCGCAAAAAAAATCATTTTGTTGTTGTAACTTTTTAATATGAAGTATGCTCTCCAGTTTCGGGGGGGGGGCGGGCCCCGTGCCTTCCCCCCCTAGCTACGTGCTTGAAAATCGCGTAAATAAATAATCGACCAGAGGCGTACCGTTTAGGGGAAAATAGATATTAAGAAAAAAAAATAAAAAATTGAGACACATAACTCAAATTTCGTATTTAAACTAAGTTTTTTATTTGCAAAAACATTTCCACATAAAATTTTGTTGTATTTGTACTAATTAAGGTACTTTACTCTTAAGGTAATTTCGAAAAAATGGCATTTGCTCCCTTACTATTAGACGCAGGTTAAATATGAAATATGCATTTATAGTTTTAAGGCAAGCACCAACTTTTATTAAGAATAAAATTTTCTGAGAAATCGGTAATAAAGAAGTTTCCCATATGTTGCATACTTTTTTGGACACAGGGTGTCCGGTAAGTATATGGCATACCTACTCCCGGGAGCGTATAGGGGAGGTCAAAATAACTCTACTTTGTAATATAAAAAAGACCTAAAGTGCCCCTTAACGGAGATACAGGGCCCCAAAGAGTTACCCATCAGCGACTTACCTTTTCGGCTCTAACTATTGAACTGACTTATATAATGAAATTTTAGTATTTTGTGTAGGCCATAATTATAGAGACTCGTCAGGGAAGTCAGCAATGGACTTGCCTCCACACTCGTTGTGCCAAAATTTTGACAGGTGTCATTTTACAGAGCTAAAAACTGATTTTTTAAATACTTTGGTTATTTTTATTTTAAAAAAATACTCTACATTTGTCTCGATGGAATTAGAGGTTTTCAAAAAAAATAAGGTTTTTGTATATCACGTTTAAGCATTGAATCGAAATTTATTTAATAATCAAGTTTATTAACATAAGCTATTTGAATACAATAACTAATCAAATGACTTTAAAAATAATACTACGCACTAAAATAATTAAATAAATTATTACATCTCATTAATGCTCACGCATGCATCTAACTAACTTATGGGCAAGCACTCGGTAATTGTGTGGAGGCAAGAAGAATTTATTCTGATACAGTTCTAAATCGGCGTATACCGCATCAAAAAACTTTTGAAAGGGTCGATCGTAGTTTAAGAGAAACAGGCTTAAAAAAGGCCGATTCTCATATACGCTTCAACGTGCTTTACTACGCTTGACTTCGCGTCGCGACAAGGCATCAAAATGAAAAAGACTATTCACATTGTGATTCACATTAGCGCTTGACCAGGCGGCAAGGCGCGTCAGTTCAATGAAAACAGTGATTAAAGTAGGTTTATATTCTGGGTTAAAAAAGCATGTCTTCAGGAAGCGATGGCACATCATCAGATGAGGAGATTGTTTTAGCGCTTGTATGCGACCAATATGAAAAACGAAAAAAGCGAAAGCGTCGAGAGTCGAGAGTACTGGGTACATAGCATTTTTCGAGCTAGATTGGAAGAGGGAGAGTTTCATACGCTTTTCAAACATCTATACGGGCCATTTTTACCCACAATAAAATTTGAACGCAACAAGCAACCTTGCTAAACTGGTTTTAAAATCTATAGTAATTGCGGCGGCCACGTGCACATTGCTGCTTTGGTGATTCCCACGTGTACTTGATCGAGCGTCGCTGCGCTTCACCACGCGACATGAAGCCTAGAAAAGCCCAGCGACAATTGGAGGCGTCAAGCGCATTCAAACCAAGTGAGGCGCGGCGTAACTGAGAACGAGTACATAAGGAAGCATGAGAATAATTGAAAGATACATTTTGTCGCTCCATGAGGTCAAGCGTAGTAAAGCGCGTTGAAGCGTACATGAGAATCGGCCTTAACAGGCAAACAGGTATATCAGTTTGCCATAGTTCCCGACATCCCAATATATGAGGCTCAGATTTGGGACACCCTGCACAATCCACATATCTATCTACACAAAACACGCCTAAAGATTTAAATAATAGATAAAAGGTATTAGTGTCGTGATTCAGGTTGGAGTCAAAAGTTAAGTGTGGTTTGACAATGGAATCGCGAACGATTTAAATTGAAAAGTAACCAAGGCGTGTGGCAGCTACACCTTTTGAGTTTGTATAGTATCCTTCCGTTTTTTTTTTAACAAGATAACAAGTCAGGTTTAATAATAAATTAATCTTGATGATGACAAACATAAAATGTTAACAAATATTAGTTTTTGTTGTTTGTATTAAGAGTTTAACAATGCGTATAAAATAAACCCATTTTTGGTCCTGCGCTATCAGTGAATTTTTCCAAATTGGAATACTCGTACGATTTACTTTAGCTTAAATATATTTGAAATGTTTTTCTTGGCTTTCGTTAATAGCTATTAATTACTTTAAGATTTCCCAGGTAAGTTTATAACTTGGAATCAATTCAGTAAAACCAGTCAAGGATGGACTAACGAATGGAAAATGATAATTTTTATTTTCATTACTATTAGGTTCAGGTTTATGAATTTTTGAATTCGTTAATCGTGTAATAATTTAATTAGGCTTAAACACACATTATATGTTAAGTAGGTACCTACTATTAAACCAGCAAACAATTCAAATTTATTTTATAATCCTAGGTAGACTGGTAGACATAACATAGGTACCTAGTTATAAAGTCATTATACGTAATGTTTCAGCAAACCATGTTTGGTAGTAACGTACGGGGGTAGCACTGATCGAGCATCATAGAATCCAAAAACCAGAAAACAGTAAAACACATTAACACTCAACACTCAACAAGTCGGCACAAACATTATGTCACTAATTACTATACAAGGTATTATACAAAACGACCAGATCATCGAGAGTTTTTTTTTTGCAAAATCGTTTATAATTTCGTCGATATTTAATGTTTTAACAAGCTCGTGGTTGATACTAATTAAGAATAAATCCGAAAGGCGTTGTTGTCCCATGGTGTCACGTAAATGGGTCTTTACTATTTTAAGTTTAGAAAAAGATCGTTCCGCTGATGCCACACTAACTGGTAAAGTTAGAAATAACATTATTGCACTAGATGCATTTAGAAAATTTGAAGAGCACACTGATTTTTTATTAATAAATGATCCGCAAACTCATACACTGTTTTTAATTTTGAAATACTATCTCCAAGTCCCTTTCTGAGGTTTAAAATTTGACCAGGAAAATCAATGGATAAGTCTTTATATGGTATATCGTTTGTAAATTCCGCGCTTTCACGTATAATTCTTCTTCATTTTGACTTTACGAAGTTAAATTCTCAGAATATAAAAAAAAATAAAATTAGTTGTGAAATGAAATACCTATGAAAAGCAAAGCTGGCAGCAAATTTTGAAGGGGCCGTGAATGTGGGCCCCTCGGCTGGCCGTGATTTTAAAGTTTGTTGGGAAATATTAACATAATACTATATTTAGTTTATTATTTGAAGACATTCCTTTTTCGCTTTGACAAGTTTGCCATTCAGCCAGCCGCCAATTGTTCTTTATTAAAAGTTATTTTTAATTATTATTGTCAATTAATCAAATGAGTGGTACAAATAAGGTAATATAAATACAAGTAACGAAAAAAGAAATTTTCTAATTTTTTGTAAACAAAAAATTGTTCTAATCTTTAAACCAAATTTCAGTTTAATTGGATTGGTAATTAACGATATAAAAAATGCGGAATTCAAAACTATGAACAGTACCTATATCTATTTAATTAAAAAACAAGATTTAAGACAAACATGGTAAAAGATACATATAGGAAAAAAACTACATATGTTCATAGTACGGAACAGTGGCAGCTCGTGGTTTGTTGGTTGGTTGAAAAGCACCACAGGTGAAATTTTTTGGAACCACGCCCATCTACTCTCAAATTTCGTCAGTTAAATTAAATAGGGAAATGAAAGGTCTGTCTAAACCACAAAATATAATTTAATGGGATATTTACGTCAAAGTACGTTACTACTGTTACTAGTACATCATAGTAAGATAGGACATCCGACATATTTCGACCTTAGAGAAGGTCATCATCAGCTACAAAGTTATGATTAATAGTGAGGAAGATAAATTAAACCATATTATGGTTAAAAAATAGAAGATAAGTATAATATCCCAAGTAGCATTTTAACGTTGGGCAAACGTAGGTGCCGTCGACTTAACGTTAACGCACAACGTTAACACGACGTCCTTGCGACCCTTATTTATGCCAGTTTGGGGAATAAAATTCGGGTTTTTACGACGTTGCCCCACGTCTTAAAGTTTATTTAGGGTTATTTTGTAAACCATTTTTAACGTTAATTTAAAACAAGTTTTTCAGTTAAGATTTACCTATCCTAGGTTAAAATTTTCTAACGTCAACTGTTTATTAACTTTAGGTTTATTTAATTAAACTATGCATCGGAATTAGTGTAGCAAATGAGTGTTTGTTCTAAAAAGTATTATTATATATAATTATTTACTGCACATACAGTTTTTGCCTAAATGAAGTAAATTGCCAAAGATATGTATTAAAAATGGCAACAATGGCCACTTTACTGTTAAATATTAATATAATACTTCTAAAATTTCGGATCGCCCTAAAAATAATGATTTTTTAATAAAAATTTTAATAAAAATGGCAAAAAGGTAAAAAAAAACTTAATCGTTTTAGTTTACATTGTGAGTTAAAATAAATCTACATTTATTATTGTCGACTTAAATTAAGTTAAAGCGTTAAAAATAATGTTACAACACTAAAATTTGATAAATTTCAAAGTAGTCAAACATGGCGACATTTTGATCTCGTCCTTTAATAAATTAAAAATGGAGAGGTCCGCAGTTTATTCTAAAATATCACCTATTTTAACAAGGACACGCATTAAGTTGAAAAGTTTGGAAAATTGCACCTATTTGATACCTTTTTTAACTTGAAGTTTAAATAGGTGGCGTTAACTTGCTAACTAGTGCAAACTTAACCTTAAACTACCAAAAAAGGTCAAAATTCACAACCGATTAAAACTATTTCTGTAAAGAAAAGAAGAATCCAGGAAAAAAAACAACATAACCCTACAAATTCGATAGTGCGGTAGTTTAACAATTTCCGTTACAATTTAATATGCCAAACTTTAAAGTAGTATATTATAACGCAGCTAAATGAAATTGAGCCTGTTCCCCATTCTTGGGAACAGGATAGCGTACTATATTGGCCTCCAACGAAAAGTGAGACAAGGACAAAACAGTGTGATGCTACTTCTGTGCCAGATCCTTTCAAACCTTACTTTTGTCAGTTGACTTTAATGACAACCAATCAACCACTGACAGACAGAAAAAAAAAGAGTCCTTTTAGTTGGCTTGTGGTTGGCATTTATAACGTTTAACAACGTTATTGTACGTTGGATATTTCTCCGTAGCAAAGGTGACGTTTGATAACGTTGAAGTGTACTACGTTTCCTAATCTAAGGAATTTTAACGTCGAGAATGGTCTTTTTTGGGTGACGTTTTAAGCGAGAACCTAAATTGCCGATATTTAACGTTGTTGGTGATAAACTAAAACCTATTTACGTAAATACGACGTTGATACAACGACGGGTAGTATACGCCCTTTTGGGCAACTAATTTTGTCGGCAGGACAACGTTAAATTTTGTCAAAAATAAGTCGTAAGTCGAAGAATTACTAAAAAATGTTACTTGGGAATATAAGACCATAGAGGTAATGTAGTTTTATTTAGGTCGATGATATAACATAGCTTATGAATAAATTCATTGAGAGCTAAGATGTGCCATTAGCAATATACTGGTTATATACAGGGTGTCCAGAAATAATGTGCAAAAAATTTAGGGGATAATTCTAGACCGAAAATAAATGCTCTTTCTATAACATTTTGTCAAAAATTGATTATTAACGAAGTAACAGGGTTTAAAAATTAAATTTTATTTGCAGTATTTTTTATAATATCTTTTGCCACGCCCATAATATTTTGACAAAATGGCCTTTTTCGGGATGAGGAATATAAATTTTCCCACCGTTTTTCGCATTTTGTAGAGGGCGCCACGTAGGAGTCTATACTTTAATTTGAATGGTCTCAACTTTTTTGTCCTACACTGTATGCGCATTTTGCTGAATATTTTTATTCTCCTAACCTTTTGACATAGAAAAGGTATACTACTTTTGTTTCGATAAATCTAACCGTTTTCGAGAAAAACGCTAAAATAACATTGCTTGCATGTGATGAATACGAAATAATTTTAATTTATGTTCAACCTTAAACATCGCATAACAAAGGAAGGAATATTCCATGGAGTTCGTCGGAATTTTTTAAGAAGGATTAATTTATGCATTGCAGAGGAAGGACGTCACTTTGAACCTTTGATTTGAATGTTTAATTTATTGTTCTAGTAACTTATGTATTTTAAAACTGCAAATAAAATTTAACTTTAACACCCTGTAACTTCATTAATAAACAATTTTCGAAAAAATGTTATAGGAAGAGATAGCCTTTATTTTCGGTCTAGAATTATCCCCTAAATTTTTTGCTCGTCATTTCCGGACACTCTGTATATAGGGATACAACCCAAACGAAGTTCCAAATAGTACTGAATTTCCGACGATGAAGCGAGGCGATGAGGATGAGGTGACTTATCTTTAACCGAAAGATGGGTTCGCCATGCGTTGTTCACGCCGGCAACACTGATCGATCTGTTGTCCTTATTGCGCATATCTAAAAATATTACTCACTCTCTCATACCCACATAAAATGCCGCTGTGACTTGGAGTTTGCAAGTACGCAGTATAATATGTATTAATTTGTAGCATATAATCTACCGACGCCACTGGTATGAGTGATCGGGAACATGCAACACACTCGCTTATTTAAAATTATTAGATTATAAACAATAAAAAAATAGATATAACTTAATTAGAATTTTGAACGTATTGCTAAACGATTAGGTTAATATTCGTATCACATATCAATTGTTTTTTTTTTTCGGCTATTTTATTATAGGAAATGGTCAAGCCCATACTCCTTGACCTTATTCCTTCCGGTTAAACGCTTAGATTGTTTTAAAAAACCTTACTTTTAATTGTTCTTGTATTATTTTACCAATCATTATTAGCGTTTTTTGATTGTCCGCAAAATAAAACAAATAAATATTTCTGTTTCATTTATCAAAGCAATTGAGGAGTCCATTTAAATAATTTTGCAGGAGAGGAAAAAAACGGTTTATAAAAAAATCTTGTATACTTAGTGAACATTGATAACAAACTTATTACATTTGTTGGGTTGCAGATACAATGACAACAAAAAGATAAAGAAAAAAAAATAATTGCGTTAGCTTTATTTTAGCTGGCTTCGAAAGAAAAATTGATGGACTTGTCCTGTCCTGTCCATGGACGAGTCCTGGACTTGACCTGTTTTTCCTCAGTTTGCGTTAGCGGGCAACCACCAATACGTCTGTATTGCGCTCATTTTTAAAGTTACAGATCCGGTTCTTGCACAGGACGAAAGATAAAATTTTACTTTGTAAAACCGCACGCTCCTAAGTCATTTTGCCCAAAAAATGGACTTGACCGGTTATTGCATTGTACCCCTCAATTAGAAAAACTATACCTGCATGAAAGAAACAACTTACTATGAAAACAATAATTCTTAAAAAGATGTCCTGTATATCAGTGGCAGCCCGTGTAGAGACAGAGTGTCGTGGCCATACCTGTCCTACAACCTACAATTTATGTTCTTATTTTTAACGCAATCAGCAAAATATATTTAAAACTAGAACGCAGTCGGTCGCACGGTCGCGCTTTATCAAAGCGCTTTTATTCGTAAATCGGTAACTTAGTTCTTGTCAGTCTTGCTCAGTATGACCTGTATCCATGCAGTTATCCTCTAATTTCAGTGGCCCATAATAGGCAGGTAAAGTATTTTTCACGATAAATGGTTGACTCCGTTTAACTACCTAGAACGTTTTGCAAGAGCTCGGCCATAAAAATGTAAATAAACTGTCGGTCAGGGTCAGATTATAATTTGTAATTATTATAATAATCGTAATAGATATCAAATGAAACAAAATTAGAAAAATAATTCGAAAAAGGTTTTTCTGTTTCCTTCCGCCAAACCCATCCCCAGACGCGTTTCGCCGTTATTACGGCTCATCAGTGAGGCTCGGTTTGGCAGAAGGAAACAGGACTCAAAGACAAATCACTTGTCAGGATCGATCATCAACGGGATTTATAAAACCCAGTGCGACATCTTGCGTCCCAGTACGGTACCTTAGAAAAGGTCAGTCGTAAAGGGTTATTCTGTAAAAACAGAAAATTATGCAAGATGCCCTCAAAACCGGTATAAGTGCCGGACCACAGATATTAATTCGAAAAAGGTTTTTCTGTTTCCTTCCGCCAAACCCATCCCCAGACGCGTTTCGCCGTTATTACGGCTCATCAGTGAGGCTCGGTTTGGCAGAAGGAAACAGGACTCAAAGACAAATCACTTGTCAGGATCGATCATCAACGGGATTTATAAAACCCAGTGCGACATCTTGCGTCCCAGTACGGTACGGTACTGATGAGCCGTAATAACGGCGAAACGCGTCTGGGGATGGGTTTGGCGGAAGGAAACAGAAAAACCTTTTTCGAATTAATATCTGTGGTCCGGCACTTATACCGGTTTTGAGGGCATCTTGCATAATTTTCTGTTTTTACAGAATAACCCTTTACGACTGACCTTTTCTAAGGTACCGTACTGGGACGCAAGATGTCGCACTGGGTTTTATAAATCCCGTTGATGATCGATCCTGACAAGTGATTTGTCTTTGAGTCCTGTTTCCTTCTGCCAAACCGAGCCTCACTGATGAGCCGTAATAACGGCGAAACGCGTCTGGGGATGGGTTTGGCGGAAGGAAACAGAAAAACCTTTTTCGAATTAATATCTGTGGTCCGGCACTTATACCGGTTTTGAGGGCATCTTGCATAATTTTCTGTTTTTACAGAATAACCCTTTACGACTGACCTTTTCTAAGGTACCGTACTGGGACGCAAGATGTCGCACTGGGTTTTATAAATCCCGTTGATGATCGATCCTGACAAGTGATTTGTCTTTGAGTCCTGTTTCCTTCTGCCAAACCGAGCCTCACTGATGAGCCGTAATAACGGCGAAACGCGTCTGGGGATGGGTTTGGCGGAAGGAAACAGAAAAACCTTTTTCGAATTAATATCTGTGGTCCGGCACTTATACCGGTTTTGAGGGCATCTTGCATAATTTTCTGTTTTTACAGAATAACCCTTTACGACTGACCTTTTCTAAGGTACCGTACTGGGACGCAAGATGTCGCACTGGGTTTTATAAATCCCGTTGATGATCGATCCTGACAAGTGATTTGTCTTTGAGTCCTGTTTCCTTCTGCCAAACCGAGCCTCACTGATGAGCCGTAATAACGGCGAAACGCGTCTGGGGATGGGTTTGGCGGAAGGAAACAGAAAAACCTTTTTCGAATTAATATCTGTGGTCCGGCACTTATACCGGTTTTGAGGGCATCTTGCATAATTTTCTGTTTTTACAGAATAACCCTTTACGACTGACCTTTTCTAAGGTACCGTACTGGGACGCAAGATGTCGCACTGGGTTTTATAAATCCCGTTGATGATTAGAAAAATAGCTATTTATACAATAAGTTGCGAAATGAGTGTCTTTTAGGCACGCAACGTGAAATTGTCCAACGAGGCAAAGCCGAGTTGGACAACACGTCAAGGTGACTAAAAGACATTGTTTCGTAACGAATTGTATACAATATTTTTTCTACTGAGGTTTTATAATAAAAAACTTAATTTTACTAACATTTTATTACCTGTTTCATTGACACTTGCCAAAAAATATTAAATTATACCTAGTCTGTGGTTACGTTTTAATTGTAAATAATTACCTGCGTTACTTTTAAGCACGTTGCTCCTGGTAACGTGCTTAAAAGTTTTTTAAGCACGCTGCGCTTAAAAGGAGGTTATTAAAAAACCATAATGACAATCGAAAAGAGGTTATTATAAAACGTCAGTAGAAAAATATTTTTAAATTGTGCACAATATTCAACCGTATCATAACACGAAAGCTTAATGAGCCTAATGAATAAAAATGTAGCGATCGCTTTTTCTTATAAAATCGAAGTAATTTCTTGAAAGCCAATGAATAAAAACTAAAGTAATTGCTTTTGCGTCCAGCAATCGCTTAAAAGTGCAGGAATTGCTTTTAGTCAATGCCTTGTCTTAAAAAATAGAAGCGATCGCTATCGTTTGCTTAAAATGTGATGAATAAATTAAGGAATTGCCTTTTCTAGTGTAGCGATTGCTTTCAACTTTTTAAGGTAGGTCGACCCCTGCATCATTTGCTTGGTAGCAGTCAACTTTGGTTCTCCGCGGCATACACGTGCGTTGCTCTTAATTTGCGTCTTCAATTATGGCTGAATATATGAACGTCCCTAAAAGAAAATCTACAGTGTACGTAAAAATTGCAGATATGATAATTTTAGAAAGCTATATCGATTTGACTGCGAAAATGGTGAGTGGTTGGCAAATTATTGTTTGACTGATACTGGTAAAAGGTGAACTATCGCCTTTAAATAAGATTAAAGTCTTTCTGCGGAAATTGTCGGATCCGGGCTTTCAAAATTCAGTAGGTAAAGAACTCGGTGTTCACCAAACTACTGTCTGTAAGACATATACTTCTGTAATGGATGCCGTTTTGGAGAAGGCCAATATTTTTATTAAATTTCATGCAAGTGCTAAAGCTGTTGTGGAAGCTAAACGGTTGTGGTCAGAAAGATTTATTTATGTTCCTTCCATTTGTGAACGAATATCAATTGCTTGTCTTTAATTTCTTCATCACTATCACTTTTCTCATTTTCACTGAAATCTGCCATTTATCACAAATATAAGTTTCCTATTTTCCACAAATACGTAAAAGATTACTATTGTACTAAATAAATAGACCAACGTCGTTGTATTTACGTCAACTCTTTTGCAAATGAGGCACCAAACTGAACATGAAATCTATAATCCGAACAAGTCGATAAGCCACGTCTGAACTTGCGTTGAATAATCATTTGCTACAGAGGTGTAAGAAAAACAGCAATTACTTCAAAATTTTATCCATATCCAGATCTAGCAATTGCTTTTACTTATAGCATTTGCTAGTCAAGCAATTGCTTTTACCAAAAAGTAATTGCTTCAAGTAATTGCTTAATTTTTATTCATTAGGCTCATTATCGACAAATTTTATGTTCATAAATCTCTGCCCGTTATCGTTGACTCACCCGGTACATCGCATTTATAAGAACTTGTGTCGAGCGTTACTTCGTATTTACCTATACTAGAACCATTAGAACGCAAAAACAAAGTCACTGACGATGATCCTATTAAACTAAACCAACTTAACAAATTAAAATAAAAATTAATTTTTCTTTTCCTGCTTATCTTGCAGTGCCGTGCCATTCAGAAGAGCCACGAAAGCAAAACAATTCAACGTCGTTGCAGAACTCAATCAGTAATTAAATATTGACACAAAATTTTTGTTTTTTTTTGGGAACACCAAATCAAATCGTTTATTTTTCCAGAGACAATTTACAATTGTAGGGGAATAGTCAGGGTACATTTTCAATTTTAAAACTAGAAACTTAAGTAACTATTAAAAATGAACAACAAACAAAACATTTCAATACGCAATATAAATAAAACATGTACATTAAGACAGACAATTAAAAAACTCATCCTTTTTTTGTAAAAGATAAAAATAAAAAAACAAAAATTTGGTACCTAATTTGAATTTTTCACATAAATTTTGAGGCAATGTGAAAAAAGTGTTAATACAAAAGTTGTAGATCTTTTTATTACCTACAACTTTGCCATTTAACGTTTTTCCATAGGACTTGTAGTTTTCCCGGAAATCGAGATAAATCGTTTTCTAGCCTTAAAAACTCACCCCCTTCCACTTCCCGACCTCGGATCGCCCGTAAATTATTTTTTCTTTCATTTTTGTTATATTCTCTTTCTTTTCCAATGGGTTTCATTCTACTATTATTTTTTTTGTTTCAAAAATTATCGACCCTGGTCTACCTATTTATGCGAACCACGATATTGATATTACCGTGGAAGAAATTCTGGACGAAATGGCAAAAACAAAACGAAGAATTTTACTTTAATATTAGTATTATTAGTGATTACTTACAACTTAGTGTATAACTTTTGGTTTGTTTTAGTATAAGTATGCTTAATATATGCGTTACTTATTATTTTAAATACATTTTTACTAATTAAAATCTCTAAATTTTTTTTTCATAAATATTTCGTTAGGGCCAGCGGCGTATTATTGCAGAAGTTTTAGGGGGCTGTCGCTCTCGTCAATCATACGTATTTTACCCAAAAAAGGGCGTGGCACCCAAAAAATGTTTCGCAAAATTTCTGGTTGCGCCACTGAAACCAGGTACAAAATTTAGACAGAACACCATTTGACATCTGCTCCAAGATATTTAAAAACCTGTTTGAAACTAGGAACATAGACAAGCGAGTTGCGCGCTCTCAAGGAATGACACATCATCGGCAAAATCCGTACGATGAGCCCTTGGTCCCATGTCAGTTAGGTATAATAAAACCAACTTGCGGGAAATCCAGAAATGTGTTAATTTTTTGGATGGTGTCCATTTAATTTTAATAAAACTAAAATAATGTGGACATCACGTTTATAAGCGCCAAAATAATATGTCAAGCTCAAAAAGCTCTGGCAAGCAAAAAGGATTGTATTGGTAGTGGACTATATATTTCACAGGTCAGACTGGCTCTTTATTAAACCTCAGGGTGGTTCGTTCAATTATTTTGTTTGTATGGTAAATTAGTAAAAAAAATAATGTAGAAATAAGAAATAGCAGTAGGTAAAGTAGTTAAGGATTAGGGACTCACCAGGGATCGCTAATCTGCAAAGGGCTCTGGTACCATTTCACACTTTAACACGTGTCTCGCGTCGTGCTGTATCGAGGTTGTACCGGTACTGCTTCCACCCGATCCTTCCGTAGCACATTTCGTAGGAAGTAGGTAAAAACAAGTGATAGCAAAAAGGATGGAGTGATAGGACTTTTTTAAGGATGGTAAAGTAAGTAAACCACTATTCTTAAATTAATTGACACGCGTATTTAGAACCGTCGAATACGGGGGCATATCAAGACGTATACAAATTAAATATAATAAATCAAAAAGTAAAATAAAAAACTAATATGTAGGTAACCAAAGTAAAAGAAATATAAACAAAAAGTAATTAAAGTGAAGACATAACATCCTCACCCCCCTGAAAATTCTCAGGGAATTTTAAGTAGATAAATAAATTTAAGCATTATTAGGTAATGGACACAGTTTGACTAATGGACGTTTTAGTAATCCCTTAGCCGTTTTAACTATAGCAACTCTAGCTATCTTGTCCGCACCATAAATCACCTCCTGTACACGACCCAAAGGCCAATTTAGAGGGCTAATATCATCGCTTTTGATAATGACCATAATACCAGGAGTTATTGAAAAATTATCAGAAATATTCCACTTTCCTCTTTGTTGCAATGTATGTAAGTACTCACGGTGCCATCGGCGCCAAAAATCAAAATGTATTCTTTGTAGTAGCTGCCAACGTGAAAGGCGATTCAATTTATAAGCATTAAAGTCCGGATCTGGAAGAGCCGTTAATGGTTCCAAGCTTAAAAAATGACCTGGTGTCAATGCAGAGAGATCGTTTGGATCGGAACTAATCGGACATAAAGGTCTTGAATTCAGTACGGCTTCCACCTGCGCAAGAACCGTATAAAATTCTTCATAACTTAAAATTTGGTTGCCTATTACTCTTAGTAAATGAGATTTCATACTCTTTATATTGGACTCCCAGATCCCTCCCATGTGCGGTGCACTGGGTGGATTAAAATGCCACTTAATGGCTTGGACATTCGCTGTATGTAAGTAAATTTCTTTTAGATATTTAGCCGCGCCTACGAAATTTGTGCCGTTGTCTGTATAGACATTAGAACATCGCCCCCTTCTCGCGATAAATCGACGAAATCCTGCTAGAAATGAGTCGGTTGAAAGTTCAGAAAGAAGCTCTAAATGTACGGCTTTAGTAGTACAGCAAATAAATAGGCAAACATACGCCTTTAAAGTTCTAGAGCCGCGTAATCGGTTCATGGTAATTAAAAAATGACCTGTGAGATCGATTCCTACATTTTCGAATGCTTTAGCTTGCGATATACGAAATTTAGGTAAATCACCCATTTTGGGCTGATACGATTTAGGGTGCGTTCGCCAGCAAGCATGGCAACGAAAAACAATCTTCCGAATCACCTTTTTTGCAGCGAGAATCCAAAAATTTTGACTAAGTAAGCAATGTGTGGTTTGTATACCAGCGTGACAAAATTTTTCATGTATCTCAGAAATAAGTAATTTAGTGAAAGTAGAATCGCTTGGTAATAAAATTGGAAACTTTTTGTCATACTTAAGTTCAGAGTGACGTAGTCTACCCCCTACTCTTAAAACATTTTCATCATCCAGGAATGGGTCTAATTTTCTTAAGTAGTTTGGAAGAAGTTCCTGATTTAATATTAAAGAAATGTATTTTTTGAAATGAATATTCTGGACGTGTTTTACCAAAACAAGTAACGCATTATGTAATTCATTATAAGAGAGATTAAAACTAATTCGATTATTTGTATTTTTAATATTATGTAAAAAACGTAATAGGTACGCCAGAACTCTTTTTATTTTAGAAAGTGAAGAAAATTTTTGATATAAATTATCAATGAAATGATTTTCTTGTACATTAGTAGATAAAACAATTTTACGACCTTCAGCCTCTGCTTCCGGTAGACTCGTATGTTGCACCTTAGTAAAGTTCCAATTTTCGATAGGCATTTTTAGAAAATCAGGCCCTTGCCACCAAAGATTAAATGCGGACAGTTCTTTAGGAGAGAGCCCACGAGAACCACAATCCGCGGGATTCAAGGCCGAAGGCACATAATGCCAGTATTCTGGAGCAAGATTTTCTTGGATGTAAGTGACACGATTACTAACGAAACTTTTCCAACAATGTGGTGAACTTTGAATCCAGGAAAGTGTGACTTTACTATCAGTAAAAGCAAGTACCTTTTCAAATTTCATAATTTTTTCGAATGTATTTAAAGTAAATTGTATAAGTTTGGACAGTAATACCGCAGCGCAAAGTTCCAGTCGCGGTAATGTAATTCTTTTTAAAGGTGCTACTTTGGATTTGGCACATACTAGAAATCTTTTAAGAGAACCGTTTTCATACAAAATCCTAAAATATACAACTGCTGCATAAGCCTTTTCAGAGGCATCGGAAAAGCCTATTAGTTGACAGCATTGCATATTAGTGATATCTATGTGTCGAGGTATCGTAAAATTCGAGAAAATTTGTAACTCAGTTTTAAATTGCTTCCATTTAACTATCACGTCCTCTGGGGGAGTATCATCCCATCCTAGACCTAACGACCAAAGACGTTGCAAAATTAATTTGTTGAACAATACGACTGGAGTTAGATACCCTGTGGGGTCGAATATTCTCGCAAGTTCAGATAAGATATTTCTTTTAGTACATATTTTATCGACATTATCAAATGAATAGAAAAAATTATCCTTTCCAGGATTCCACCTTAAACCCAATATTTTCAGAGTAGTATCGTTTTCTAAATCTAGAGAAAAATCCTTTGTTTGTAAATATGATTCGGGCAAGTCAGACAGTAACTTGGGTTCATTGCTAGCCCACTTACGTAATTCAAAACCGCCCCTTTTTAGTAAAGCAATTAAATCATTTTTAAGTTTCAAAGCTTGATCAAAATTTTGATCGCCGGTAGCGATATCGTCGACGTATGTCGCGTTTAATATGACAGAGCTAGCCAAAGGTAGATCAGTATGATCATTAGCTAATTGTTTCAATGTACGAATGGCTAAATAAGGCGAAGAAGCAACTCCGAAAGTAACCGTATTTAATTGATATTCACGTACATCCTCATTAGGGGAAAACCGCCACAAAATTTTTTGATATTTCCTATGTTCTGGTTTTACAAGAATCATACGAAACATTTGCTTAATGTCACAAGTAAAGACATATTTAAAAATTCTGAAATTTAGTAAAATTTTAAGCAAATCTGCTTGTAACTTTGGCCCGGCATAAAGAGCTTCGTTTAATGACAATTTATTGGGCGCATGGCTAGAAGCATCAAAAACAACTCTTAAAGGAGTCGATGTAGAATCCTTTTTTTGTACGGCATGATGCGCAATGTAAAATTGATCCGAATCTAAAGACGAGTAATCTGAGACATTTTCCATATGTCCTAATTGTAAATATTCACGTAAGACATCAGAATATGCGCAATACATATTTTTATCTTGTAACAGACGTTTTTCTAAAGAATAAAACCTGCGTAACGCGATAGATTTAGTATCCCCAAAATCAGGTGCAGCAATTTTAAAAGGTAAGGCGACAACGTATTTCCCGTCAACATTTTGCGTAGTTGTATCAACAAAATATTTTTCACAATATTTGTCTTCGGGTGACTTAGAAACCACTTCTGGTACCTCCTCTATTTCCCAAAATCTTTTTATAGAACTGTCAAGCTCCTTTTGAGCAAAAGTAGTAAAAAAGGATTGTATATTTTTGGATATGACATTTGAATTACTTATAGGTAATTTTCCCATTAGAGTCCACCCAAAAACTGTATTTAAAAATGTTGGGGAATTTTGGCCCAACTGTATCTTACCATCTGCCAAGATGGAACCAAAAATATCAGCACCCAATAGCAAATTCACTTCTCCCTTCTGATTGAACCCAGGGTCACTTAACTTTAAATTTTTAACTAAGGGTAGTAAAGAACTGTCGAAGGAAGCACGTGGCATGGAATCACAAATTTTCTCAATCACAATTGCTTCGATGTCAAAGGAAATATTTTCATCAGAAAGTGACATAATAGTACAGCATACCCCAGAACGTGCAGAAGTGCACATTTTCTCAAGCCCTTGTAAATTTATTGTGACGTTATGTTTTGATAACCCCAGTTGGTTGGACAACTTTTTTGTAATAAAAGAGGCTTGAGCGCCAGTATCCAAAATTGCACGGGCTTGATGCCAATTGCCAAAAGTATCCTGTATTTTAAGTAAAATGGTAGAAAGCAGAACATCATGATCATTTAACATCATATAAACAGACTTTTCAACAGTATCTTTTGAGGTGCTAGGTAAGCTATGTTGCAGGGGGGAGTCATTTCGAGTATTTTGTACATTTGTATTAGGTGGAGGCGCCCGAAATACATTTTCATCTGGATTATTTCGAGGCTGCGCCCCATTATTCGAGGGTGCTAACTTGCTATTTTGAAAAGTAATTGCATTATTACTATTATTATTATGATAAGGCAAATGTAGTAGTGAGTGATGATTTTTATTACAAGTTTTACATCTCTTTAAAGAAGTACACTGAAGTATTGTATGCGCATTCGCTAAACAGTTAATGCATGCTTTATTATTTTTTATTATATTTATTCTTTCAAAAGCGGTTTTTGATAAAAAGGTAGGACAATTGTAAATAATATGAGGTTCTCTACATAGAAAGCATGTATTTGTTCTAAATTGTTGTTGTTGGGTAAGCAAAAGAGCAGAAGTATTTCTCCGATAATTTCCACGAGTATTATTAGTATTATTATTTTGAGTAAGATTTTTAGTTCTATTTTGTATAGTATTAAGAGCTAAAGATTCTAACGCGGTGCACTGCCTCGTTACAAATTTTATTATGTCATCATAGGTAGGCATATCGTTAGACGCATGATATTGTTCAAAGGCCTTTTGTGTAGCAGGGTCCAAACGATCCAACAGCATGTTGGCCAAAATGAAATCCCAATGTGAGGGTTCATAACCCATATTCTTTAATGAAGCTAAATTATCTTCAAAAGTATCCACTAAATTACGTAACAATGAGACGTTATCTTTATTTAAACAAGAAAAACCCTCAATGGCCTTCCAGCATGATACTGCCCGCAAACGTTTATTATCATACCGTTTTATTAAAGTGTTATAGGCAATATGATAATTGTCACCCACTAATTTAATATTTTTAATTAAAAGTAAAGGAGGTCCACTTAATACCGAAAGTAAGTAATTAAATTTTTCTATATCAGATAGAGTATTGCTGTTATGAACCAAAGCATTAAATAATTCAGAAAAACCAGGAAAACTTTCAAAGTCCCCCGTAAAAGTAGGTAACTTAATTTTTGGAAGAATTGCATGGTCATTTCTAGCTGTTGTGGAAGTACTTTGATTTAAATGAGTCATGTCATTAATTTCTAATTCAAATAAATCATGATAAATTGTTTGAACATTTGAACATCGTTCCGAAAAATCAGTATGTATAAGGTTTTCAGAAGTTACAATTGTTTTGTCAGCAGCTACAAGACCAATAATTGCATTATGATTTTTTTCAAAATCTTTAACAATCTTTTTTAAATTTTTAAAAATTACTTTAAATTTACTATGTACAGAAGGATTATCTTTGGATTCATTTGCGATTCTTTCGATGCATTCTAACTGATTGACGGATATCTGCCTTAATGCCGTAAAACGTAAATACTTTTGTTCCTCTGTGGGATTAGGCATTTTTTTTAGACGTATTTAATAATAATTGTAAGCAATATAAATTAATTATGCCTTTTATAAAGCCTTTAGGTTTAAATATTTAAACAAAGAAAAGGTATGGTAGTAAACAACAAATATTCAAATTGCCTTATCGCAAAAGCTCCACTATGTAAAGTAAAAGCTTCGTACGAATTTACAGTAAATAAAGTCGATTTTATTGCATTGCAACAACAGCCTTTTTTCTCTAAATCAGTATAAATGAGCAATTTTTATTTGCTGTAGGTACCTGGTCAAAATACAAAAACGATGTAAAAAAACCGTTTATAAATCGAACCAGGAATGCGATGATAAGGACAAGGTTTTATTAATGTATTTCACCAGAATATTTTTCTAGATAAAAATTAAATTTTAGCAGTTATGTATAACGGCTTATTACTTTGTAGGATGTAATGCGTAAATTACAATTGATATGCCCTGTATTCGACGATTTAAAACAATCACAAGTAGGTATACGAGATGACGAAAAAAGGAGTAAATTTTTATTGATAATAATTGAGCGAACCAATCCTCAGAAAATCAATTAATATTATTAACTAATAATCTCAATTAACAACATTAATAATCAATTCAACAATTTAAATGATGAATATCCGGCTCGAAGGACCAAAAATGGATTGTATTGGTAGTGGACTATATATTTCACAGGTCAGACTGGCTCTTTATTAAACCTCAGGGTGGTTCGTTCAATTATTTTGTTTGTATGGTAAATTAGTAAAAAAAATAATGTAGAAATAAGAAATAGCAGTAGGTAAAGTAGTTAAGGATTAGGGACTCACCAGGGATCGCTAATCTGCAAAGGGCTCTGGTACCATTTCACACTTTAACACGTGTCTCGCGTCGTGCTGTATCGAGGTTGTACCGGTACTGCTTCCACCCGATCCTTCCGTAGCACATTTCGTAGGAAGTAGGTAAAAACAAGTGATAGCAAAAAGGATGGAGTGATAGGACTTTTTTAAGGATGGTAAAGTAAGTAAACCACTATTCTTAAATTAATTGACACGCGTATTTAGAACCGTCGAATACGGGGGCATATCAAGACGTATACAAATTAAATATAATAAATCAAAAAGTAAAATAAAAAACTAATATGTAGGTAACCAAAGTAAAAGAAATATAAACAAAAAGTAATTAAAGTGAAGACATAACATAACATTTCTTATATTAGGCCTAAAGAGATGTTTAGTTGCTGTGGTTTACCTATAGTACTGACAAGCCTAACCTTTAACATTGCCAATTATAATTTATCCAAAGTCAGTGTGATGACATTCCAATCATTCCATCTCTTTGAGACTATTTACCGCCGTTTGTATGCCGTATGGAATGATCGGAATGTCATCACACTGACTTTGGATAAATTATACCAACTTCTAATTGAGGTTCGAACGCGATTTACATTCCGCTCTTGCTACATTTTTCCTTCATAGCAACAAATACGTTCGGAATGAATTTTTTAGGTAAGCGTACGAAAAAATATCTGCTGGTGTTTTCAAATGGTTTATTCGCAAAAACAAAAAATTAAAATTATTTTATGGTATGCAAAGGCTGGGAGTGCAGAGGAAGTAAGCGCATTGCATTTTTGTATCCCGACCACCCTTTTCCAATACCCAAAACCATCTTAAATATTTCTGAGAGATTTAAGTAGTCGGAGTGCAACCCAGCCATAGACATTTACCTGTAGATAAACAAACAATAATCACGAAAGTGGCAAATTTATGGACCTGCGCATGGAAACAAAACCATTAGAAATAAGCATGCGCGTTACAAAATTATCATTTAACGAATGGGGAAAATAGACAGGTCCGGGCTTAAACATCTTCTTTTTGCGGCCTAGGCCTAGTTAGATGTCTTTAAATTGATCATAATAAAATAAAATTACATATCAAGAACTATCACTATACTTCATACTAGAAATAAGTTTGTAGAGGATAGATGTCGGCAGAGCTGTCGGCAATTGAATTAAAATAATTGAAAAATCGTGTTCAATTACTTTTTAGTAATTCAATTACTGTAATTGAATTACTTTTTGAAAATAGTAATTGTAATTGATTTTCCAATTACTGTGATAAAGTAATTGTAATTGGTAATGGATTTTAAGAAATCTGAGGAATTACTTAAATGTAATTCAATTATTTTAATAAGTAATTGAATTACTCCAAAATAATTCAATTACATAAAAAGTTATTTAATTACTCCCAAATAATTCAATTACTTAGAATAAAGGTAATTGAATTACTCCCAAATAATTCAATTACATAAAAAGTGATTTAAATACTCCCGAATAATTCAATTAGATTAAAAGTAATTGAATTACTCCAAAATAATTCAATTCCTTTAAAAAATTTCATAATTCCTTTACTCTAGAATTTTCCCTAATATTACGTTTGTTTTATTTCAACAAATAAATCATATTAAATAAAAAAGACAGTTGTTATTATTGGTCAATTTGTTAAAGGTAAGTAATAGGTAGGTACTTATCAAAATTAGGAGACCAAGTTTAACTATAAATTTCGAAATTTTTTAAATTTCTTTCTATAATAAAGTGTGATAGTAGGACCAACTACTATTAAAAAAAATAATACCTTACCTATACAACTCTTTTTTTATAAAATGTAAAAAAAGTAATTCCATTGCTCATATTATACTAATTCAATTTTAAAAATGTAATTTAATTACAAAACTGTAATTCAATTACCAGAATGTAATTCAATTATCAAAATGTAATTGAATTACCAAAATGTAATTCAATTACTTACCAAAATGTAATTAAATTACTTAAAGTAATTTATTTGCCAAAAAAGTGCCTATAATTTATAGATTCAGAGTAATTCAATTACTTTTAGGGTAGTTCCATTACTAGAAAGTAATTGAATTAGTTTAAAAGTAATTGAATTAAAGTCAGTAATTCGAATGCGGTAATTCATCAAGGAATCAATTACTTTTAGTGGGTAATTGGTAATTTAAATTTTTTATCATACTGTTATAGTAATTGGTAATTATAATTGATGCCTTTTTCGGAGGGTAGTGGGTAATTGTAATTGAATTACTTTTTAAAAGTAATTGCGACAGCTCAGGATGTAGGCCTAAAAGATAAAAGTACTTTTCTATATAAAATACTCTGCTTTTAGGACCGTCCCCATTCAATATCTTCCCGGAAGCCACTGTTATCTTGTTGTTTTCAAATAATAGTATGGAATGTATCAACATTAAAAATTAATTCAACAAAATTTAAATGACAATATAATATTATTTCGTTTTGGTATCCGGAACCGAGCAGCTTCAAGATGTTTTGTAACACACTCCTAACAATTTAAATATTTAGATGACACCTAATTAGGAAATCTGACGCCAATTTTTTTTTCTTATAGGATATAGCCTAAATTAACTGAAGATAGAATATGTTTATCAATAATGAATTCTGATATCCAGACTTATACCTACAGGTATGGAATTACGTTATTCGCCTATATCCTATTACCCACTTAATCAGTCAATCAGATGAGGGTGTTTCCCCCCACTCCATCGAAACGATTTTTTTTTGCAGTTTTTTTACAATACCTTTTGCCACGCTCATAATATTTTGACAAAATCTTGTATATGGGGCTAATTCGGGATAAGGAATACAAATTTGTCCACCGTTTTCACATTTTGTAGAGGGCGCCACATAGGAACCTATACGTTAATTTAAATGGTTCCAACTTTTTTGTCCTACACTGTATGCGCATTTTGATGGAATGCTTTTATTCTACTAACCTTTTGACATAAAAAAGGCATACTACCTTTGTTTCGATACATCTAACCGTTTTCGAGAAAAACGCTAAAATAACATTGCTTGCATGTGATGAATACGAAATCATTTTCATTTATTTTTAATCTTAAACATAGCCATAGCCAAGGAAGGAATATTCCATGGAGTTCGTCGGAATTTTTTAAGAATTAAATTATGCATTGAAGAGGAAGGACGTCACTTTGAACCTTTGATTTGGATGTTTAATTTATTGTTCTAGTAACTTATGTATTTTAAAACTGTAAATAAAATAACATTAACATTACTTTAACACCATAACTTCGTTAATAATAATCAATTTTCGAAAAATGTTATAGGAAGAGATAGCATTTATTTTCGGTCTAGAATTATCCCCTTCCATTATCCATTTCCGGACACCCTGTATTACGATTTTGATTGTGTTGAATGCCGAATCACGTTGGCAGCAACAAAAAAAAAAGGGAGAAAAGGTCAATAATCTTCGCACAAAAGGATGACCATTCGACACCCATCCCATCTCAAAAATATTCGCGTTAATCATCAACTCATCATCACACAAACAGATCTACTGATAAATCTGGTTTTCCCAAACTTATTTTTAGTATACAGGTGTACTTAAGTAATGATTTTGATTATATTCTTAAGTCGAGTTGGGTGTTGATGATAATAATGTTTTCATCAAAAAAAGTTGTTTTATTTTGTAAAATTGTTTGTCTTGAATTGGGGCTATAGGTGTCCAGGTACCTCTGTAAGCTGTGGCGATTTTGGGCAACACCGGTGGATAATAATAATAATAATAATAATAATAATAATCGACTTTATTAAAGATAGTAAGGGATACAATAAATATTGTAGTATAGTAAGGCGAAGTTTAGCAGAGACCATGGAAATCTGCTATTCTGGACGGACGGATGGACGGGTAAATTTACAAGAACGTATTAATTGACAGTCAAGTTAAGTAGCAATATACCTTGCGAGCAAAAATTATTTGCTGTAAAGAGGGCTTGGATTAAAAAACGTAGGGCTTGGTTTAGATCACAATGATATGAGGACGATATACGTAACCAAATCTAGATTAAAATTTTGTCAAATTCATATTATGACATGATATGCCAAACTAATGAGTAATAAAATAAGTAGACAAATACAAATTTATTTTTGTTGTTTACAAAATTAACAAAGTAAGAATATACAGAAAGAAGAAAAATAATTACATAAATTGTTAAAATTGGCCACCGCCATGCTCCAAGCATAAATTCACACGTCTCTTCATATTTTCGAAAGTGTTGACCAGCATCTCTGGAGAAATGTTACCACATTCTTGGATAATCCTTTCTTGTAATTGTTCTAAATTTGCAACTGGTGCTTTAAAAATAGTGTTTTTTAAATGAGGAAAAACGAAGTAATCCATAACCGTTAAACAAGGTGATCTAGGTGGGAATTCAATGTCTGATCGATAACTGATCAATCTGTCGTCGAAAAAATTGCGTAAGTAGTTAATAGTTTCGGCGGCTGTATGGGCGGTTGCACCGTCCTGTTGAAAATATCCAAATCGTAGTTCGTCGTCAAGTAATTGCTCCACAAATGGATTCAAAATATTGTCTCTATACCGCTGTGCTGTAACTGTGCCATGGAAAAAAATAGGACCAACAATTCTTCTTCGGGAAACAGCTAACCAGACACCAATTTTTTGAGGATGCAATGTGGACTCTACAAAAAAATCGGGATTTTTACTACTCCACATGCGTGTATTCTGAGAATTCACATAACCATAGAAGTGGAACCAGGCTTCATCCGAAAAAAATGTCAGGTCTAATAAATCATTTATTTCCAATAAATTTTGGGTAAACCATCGAGAGTATGATTCCTGCGTCTTCCAAAATCTGCGGTTTGTATTTCTTGGAATACTTGCACTTTATATGGAAATAAATTTAGCTGCTTCTTAAGAATAGTCCTGCTTAGTTCCATAAGTTGTCCAAAAAGTTGTTTTGTTCTTACAGATGGTCTTCCTGCTCCTTTTTTGTGTTGTATAGAACCTGTTTGCTGCTTTGATGCAAATATTTTTTACTCGCACGATATAAAGTAATTATTTAATATTAAAGTACCACAACGAAAGGACATTACGTTACAGAGAAAGCCGAAGCGGTTCGTGAAACAGCCTTTAAAAGGGACGAACTGTTGCATACCGTCAGGAAAGTAGTTGATTTGGGTTCCCTTCTTGTAATTTTTCACCGAAACGTTCGATAACATAACAAATGTGATAAAGCCTAATTTTTCTAAGAACACGCAGCATCGCGGCTGAGTCACCTGTCATTTATGGCACCCTGTTGAAGTCTGGTCTATTTTACGTTAGATGTTCTTTGACCATCGCATTTTTACCATCATATTTTAAACTTGTACTGAATGGTTTATTCGTATACCTAATGGCTTGCAAAATACTGCGTTTTTATTTACAATTGAAACATCGAACTCAAGCGATAGATTAAAAGTTATGGCGTTATTCATTGGTAAAACATAGAAATACATTTGACATACACTAAACTTACCAATGGAAAACGCTATTAACAACCCTGAAAACATATACAGGGCGGGAACTGGAATAAATTCGATATTATTAAAACCGCTGAAGTTGCGCCTACAAAATTTGGTATGTTGGACCATGCGGAATTAAAAAATGATATCGGCGTTATTGCCAGATTTCCCAGTTTTACGCTACACGTAGTAATTTTGTTATTTTAAATGGAATGCCCAATTTATTTTTATTGCAGTAAATTGGGCGTGTCCAATTTAGTAAGATCCCAAATTTACAAAATTCTATCTTTACTAGTTGCTGAGCTATGGCAACACTGTATTTCTATTAAAAAGTACCGGGACGTTTATCTTCCTTCAAGTAGCGTTACCTTGGTAACATCTCCATAGTTACTAAGTTATTGACAAGCTTCAAGAAAAGTTCTTGTCATGTCAGAATGACTTATTTAACTGAAACCTGAAAAATAGAAATTCTCATGATGATCGGTTTCGGGGACCACCAACGTTACAGGTGAAAGATATTTGGAATTTTGGCAAGGAAATAATAACTTGGACGAAAGAATTTTTTTCCAGCAGGATGGGGCGCCTCCGCACTATGCGGCTAACGTGCGGAATTACCTGAATACCGCCTTTCCTGGCAGGTTGATTGTATGACGGGGAGCTATTGAATTGCCAGCAAGGTCGCCTGATTTAACACTATTAGATTTTTATTTATGGGATGATTTGAAACATAAAACGTTTAAAATAATAAATCGATAGAACTAGTTTCGTGTTTTCGTAATTTTTTTGTCAAATTTGTTCCAGTTAAATTACCGCCTGTAGCACACAGCTAAGAATTCTGACAACATTGCCGATATCATTGTTAATTTCTGCATGCCTAGAAACCCCCAGATAGTAAATTTTGTAAGCGCAACTTTAACGGTTTAAAGGTAGATAAGCGTTCCGGTACTTTTTAATGGAAATACAGTGTTGCCATAGCTCAACAACTAGTGAAGATAAAATTTTGTAAATTTGGGATCTTACTAAATGTGATACGTCCAATTTACTGCAATAAAAATAAATTGGGCATTCCATTTAAAATAACAAAATTACTACGTGTAGCGCAAAGCTGGGAAATCTAGCAGCAGCGCCGATATAATTTTTTAATTCCGCATGGTCCAAAACCGCCACATACCAAATTTTGTAGGCGCAACTTCAGCGGTTTTAATAATATCGAATTTATTCCAGTTAAAGTCCCCACCCTGTACAAGAGTTTCGCCGCTCAAATGTAGAAGAGCCAATAAAGCGGCAAGTGGTACGGTAGCGCATGTCTCGCGTTCAATGCTGCGTTGCCATATTATAATTTACGTTCGCGGCGTAGTACAAAATCGCCAAAATACCATTTGTTTTTAAATAAAAACAGCTGGATTAGTTCTCAGTGAGCGCAAGGTTTGGCAACGTATTGTACAGTAATTAAAATGGATAAACTAATAATATTACATATATAATAGCAAATGACGATAAATGAAATGTTTGTTATTGGAAATAGGATAGTTAATTAACCTAAATTGGTTTATTCTACTCACCGTTCGCCTCAAATAATAAACACCAAGAAAATTTAGTCTCTGAAACCTGACACGTGAGCGTGCTACGGCCCACTACTAAACCGGGAACTTTTAGGAAGAAACCAGTATCCAGCTGTTAATGTCACATGTGAGTTTGTTCGAAACGCTTTGTGTTTAGAAAAAGTTGACTCTACATATATTTTTTTAGTGACGAGCTCTTTTGAAACTATTAGATTATTATCATGCTGTGAGGCGGCCTATCACAAATCTAATGGGGCTGTTTATCCCATGTGACTAGCAACCCCGCAGGTACCAAACAAAGGATGAGCTGGCAAGGCATCTTTTATTGTCTTTTTACTGGGTTTCAGAAAGCCTTCTTTCAGTGGCGTATTTAGGGGGGGGGTCCGAGGGGTCTGGACCCCCCCCCCCCCCCGTGGGCTCAACATTAAAAAAAACTCAGAACAGATCAGATGCATTTAATGTAGACAGGGTGAACTGAACCTCGCAAAAAATATTAGAGACTACAAAAGATAATATGTGGCATTTTGAAATATTGATTCTGGACAGTGGCGTATATAATGTGTTTGGGGATTCCCGCAGTCTTATTTAAATTGTAAAATTTTATTGTTTGGCGCCCGTGTTTTCTAATTTAAGTGAGTAAAATAATATATACGTGGTGATTAATAATTCGATTAATTCCTCGCAGGAGGTAATTTGTGATTTTTTCTTAAATATGACCGAAAATGCTTGGTTTTCGAGTTATTTCAATTTTTTTCTTGTTTTTTACCTGCGTGTCTAATTTATTTAATTTAAAAAAATTGAAATGATGTTCACTTAGTTTTGTAATTTTTTTGCAAACTAGAACTATTAGCAATACTTTGTTTTTACAAATAATTAAATAACTGTGTCACAGATAACAAAACAACATGGCCAAACTTGGCAAAAAAAAATGGCAAAAATAACTTGAAAACCAATCATTTTCGGAATCGGTCATATTATGTAGAAATATATATTTTTAAACATAAATATTTAAAAAAATATATATTCTCATTATTGCGTTTATATTTAGAAATTTCTTAATTTCTTCCTTTTTTGGGTTCAGCTATCATAACATAGAAATTATAAATTTTGATAGTTCAAAATAGGGCGTGGCACCGAAAAAATTTTCGCCTGCGGCGCTTTTTTAAAGAAAGAAAGATAAAACGAAAGGTATAAACCCCCCCGTAGCAATATTCTAAATACGCCACTGCCTTCTTTTATTAATTTCATTTTACTTTGACTAATCTGACACAGTAATCACAGCATCAAAATACTCATCAATAGGCATAGTGAAAACAGTTTTAACTTTCTTATTAATTTTTCCGTCTATTTTTACAAATTACAGAACCTGTAACAGAGAGATGAAATGCACCCCACACCATGACGTTGCCGCGCCCAATTTATTATACCTTTTTTCGGCGGTAAATTCATGTTGGTTTTGGCACCCAACTCACCTCCTCCAGTGTAGTGAGTTAAATGTTGTATTCAATTATATCTGACTGGCTATAAATCACATCACTGCAACAATTAGCAACGTTTGTGGTTGTTCATATTATATAACAACAATAATTTGTTGTTCTAAAGGCTTTTAAATTTTTAATGAGAAGTCCTGATGAAAAATTAGACAAGTTCAAGATCAAGCAACGAGATTTATAGAAATAATTAATTTTAACACTTAATAAAACAGATGTAAATATAATTAAATAAATCTTGTTTGGGTTGTTTACTTTTTAATTCCTATAAGCAGAGGTAAGTAATTAAAATAATTAGGGTTTGTGCAAACTAGAAAAATAAAAATTTTAATTTTGGGTTCGTAATATGAGAAAGTGACGGTTCCTAATATTAGATTAGTCAGTCTCATATTAGGAACCAATAAGGGAACAAATATTATTTGTGGTAGATGGCAACACGAAATACCGTGCGAGTAAAAATTATTTGCATTTGGATTAAAAAACGTAGGGCTTGGTTTAGATCACAATGATATGGGGACGATATATCTAACCAAATATAGGTTAAAATTTTGTCAAATTCATATTATGACATGATGTGCCAAACTAATGAGTAATAAAATAAGTAGCCAAATACAAATTTATTTTTGTTGTTTACAAAATTAACAAAGTAAGAATATACAGAAAGTAAAAGAAAAATAATTACATAAATTGCTGAAATTGGCTACCGCCATGCTCCAAGCATAAATTCACTTCTTCTCTTCATATTTTCGAGTACTTCCTGCGTCTTTCAAAATCTGCGGCTTGTATTTCTTGGAATACTTGCACTTTATAAGGAAATAAATTTAGCTGCTTCTTAAGAATAGTCCTGCTTGTTCCACAAGATCTTCCCACCTCTTGGGACAGGCGTCTTATACAATTTGTTGGCGTATTTTGCATTATTTCACGAACGTTTGCAACAAGTTCTTCTGTTCTTACAGATGCTCTTCCTGCTCCTTTTTTGTGTTGTATAGAACCTGTTTCCCTAAACACAGCCACGGTTTTTTTCAGGCAATGATAAAAATCCCCAGCAATAAAAGCAACGTTAGGAAAATGTTCGTGAAAATCGTCCAGGCACAAACCCGGATTGTATTGCCACTCACAATTTACTCTAACCCCGTTTCGAAAATATGCTTCAACCATGAATGTTTTGTGCTGTTCCGTAAAGCGCATTGTGTGAATTGTTCAAGAAATTGGAAAAATTAGCGATGAATCAAATTACTTGTAACGACTGTCAAAGATGACGGAATAACCGATTGATTGTTAATTCAGGTAGTTACTGACACCCAACAGGTATTAACCTCTACGGCTAAGCATTACGTCCTTAGATGCAAGGCCCTCTTTGTTGCAAATAAATTTTTCTTAAAACCAGAAAATACGATCTTACGCAAATAAAAGTATTTTTTGCCTTTGTCTCTTCTTTCAAGTGGATCAGTGAAGGCCTTACCATCTACTTCACCACATTCTTCATGAGCCCAGCAAAAACAAATAATACTCTTCCCCATATGTATCGTGGGAATACCTTCCAAGACAAAATTGGCACCCTGCGTCATCGTAATCTTCGTCGCTAGATTCTTCGTATTCTATTTTCGATTCCTCTTCTGATTCAGAGCTGCTTAATACAACCACTTTCTTGTTAAAGATTTCTTCTTCCTTTCTCAGTTCTTGAACGAGCAAAACACAAAAAAAGTGAAAAAAAAAATGTTGTAATAACAATAAGTTCTAATATACCGTTCGTCGTTATTCGAGGGAGGGGCGCTGTTAAACCCCCTAATCCCCCTCTTGGATACGGTCCTGCATGATCGTAAAAGTATCTATTTTTCTTAAACAGATTACATAATGACCGAAAAATCCGTTTTAGTTTTTTAAATGGAAATACCCAACGATCATCTTTTATTTAGCAAATTCCTCACATTTTCTAGCGAGATCCGTTCCATGGGTCAAGATGTGTTAATGAAGTCAAGTCAACAACAACATATCTGGGACAATAAAATATGCTAATACGGCTGGATCACAGACTACACAGTAGAAGAAGTCAATTCAAGGCTTGGTTTGTTTTATTTTAATACTTTGTTTGTTATTTAATATCGCTGATAAATAATATTAATAGTCATAAATGGATGTGTGAAAATAAATTAAAACTAAATATTGACGATTTATGTTCTTTTTGGGGACCTGATACCAGTGATACCTGCTGGTAACCAAGCACCAATCCAATACGATGATGATACGACGATGGATAAACTGGAAGCACTGGGAAATCCTCTCCAGAGCATTTCGAACAACCTGTTCCTGATGTTATCTTACAGAGGACTGAATGCAAACTTGAGTTCTTTACCTGGGATCAGGGATGGGTAGGTAGAAAATTATTGATATTCTATACTGTATATTCTACGTGTAGAAAATTATTTGTCTACACCAACTAATTTTTTACATTTTCTACATCTCGAGATGTAGAAAATTATTTTTATATTTTCGACCATTATTTTTGTTTAGACGTTTATTTAAACACTTTACACATTAAAATAATATTACATATCAGGTAACATTAATACCTTAAGTAATGAGTTAAAAAACAATTTTTCATTAAGTAAAAATAATACGAACACATTAAGAACATAATATTAGGTTATAAATGTTATAGTTCAGTTTAACAAGCTAATTCTCGTCAGATTTGTTATGGTACCTTATCTGCAAGTGATAATAGATGTAAGTCAACATCTTTGAATTTTCTAAATTAAGTCGGTTACAAATAGGTGAATGAACAAATGACCAGTTTGAAAATAGCCTTTCTAGCTGAGTTGATGACGCAGGAATTGTGTTTAGCTTAATTGCCAGGTGGGACAAGGTAGGGCAATGCTTTTCAGCTAATTCCCAAAAAGTTTGCACGTTTGTAATCTTTTTATCGCAGAGTTTTTGAAATATATTGCTATTACGCTTAAAATCTTGAAGACTGTCCTAGCCCCATGTCATCTAAATTTTCTATTAAGAAATCATCAACATCTCTTATTTGATCTTCGCTTAACATTCTGCCACGATAAACAGGATACAAGGAGTTAGCGGCCAGGGAAAAGATATTTAAAGCGTTCTTTTGGCGTTTTTTTACATAAGGGATGTACTCTTCAAACCCTTTTGGCAATTGCAAGTTCTGCAATGGAAGCCTGAGTACTTTGTAATGAATTAATAATTTTGCAAACTGGATTGAACAGTTTAATACTGTCTTCAATTTGCTTTTTTAGATTTTCGTCGAATACCAGTTTTGTTATGTTGGCTTTAAATACTGTGGCTTCAGCAATCATTGTTCGCATTGCCCTTAAGTTCTCCAAATAATTAACAAATGAGTCGCGAAAAGAAGACCAACGTGTTTCACCAGCTAGGATCACCCTTTTACCCCCTAATTCTTTTGCACGTAGATTCGCTGTATAACTCTTGCAATTTGTATACCACAAATTTATTTGATTTCCAATTTCTTTCATGTTGCTTTCATTGTCTAAACAGACTGCATAAATTTCTGTGTTGTAAACTTTCTTAGCTATAACCACATAGCTTTCCACAATCTCTTATTGTTTAGAACATAATTTTATGGTATTCTTCTTTTTTCTACATTTTCTACATAATTTCATACATTTTCTACGCTATTTTCTACACCTATGTAGAAAATTAATTTTCTACGCGTCGTTACCCAACCCTGCCTGGGATTGTAATAGTTTTTTTTTCTACGGCAAATGATTATTAACTCAGTTGAGTAGAGGATGTATCTTTTTCGCCAAGCGTCGAACCACTTTTATAGATGGTAAAGAGTTGAGTAACTAAAAATTGAAGTATAAAATTAGAAGGATTGATTATTATTTATATTCTGTGGTTATAGATAAGAGAGAATACATTTCAATAATTAATTTACAATATCACTAAATAAGCAGATGGGGGGCTCATTTTCATAATATAGATGAGCAGAAGGTCGGACAGCGACCTTGCGACGCGTCGTATCCGCGGCGCCGGTTGAGCGTTGATCATTATTTAATGATGATGACGGGTGCCCGCAAGCACGTGGCGACCAGGGGACAACTCGTCGGTATCATGGCAACAAAGTTGTAAAGTTTTTAATTCGTCGTTTTAAAAAATGTGGGTAATTCCGTTTATTTTATGAATTTAAAATATGTGGTATTAAACTATTCCGTATCTCATGACAATGAAGAGAATTTAGTATGACAACATTAATAACAAAAATTTATTGATATAAATAAATAGTTCACCTTCTCGAAAAAAGGAATTTTAACGTGTAGAGGGTGGGGTTATCTTTTTAAAAATTGGGAAGCAGCCATAATTGACTTTGAATTTTTAAAATATTATATTTTCGCGTTTGAATCACTTCCGGTGGCTAACGCACCATCCTCACTTCCTCCTACGAATAAATAAGCGCTTTGTGAGAAATCTTGATCATGCATATAATGTTCAAGTGCTCGTTACGTAATAAGTTGTACAGGGTCATTCCCTATATATTGACCCATATGCTAGCCGCTTTATTAATAGAGATATCAAAAAACTAAAATGAGGAAAGTTGTAGATCTTGATCTTAACTTTTTTTAACAATTATTAGAAAAAACAAAAGACTGTTGGAACTTTAAAATTTTAGCACAAATTTTGTTTTTTAAATGGGACACCCTGTATATTATTACATTTTTAAATTCCACATAAAATTATAATTATTTTTTATTAAATGCATTATTAGTCTATACTTCATAGTTTCCGAGATATTGACTCGCGAAAAGTGACATTTTTGAACTTTGACAGCTTATAACCTTCTAACAGTACGTCTTAGAGCAAAACGGCTTATATGTCCCTATCTTCAATTTTTATTATCTTCCCAAAAAATCAACTTCCGGTTAAACCGGATGTAACTCGAAAGCAGGAAATATAGTTGTTCCGGTTTAACCGGAAGTTGATTTTTTTGGGAAGATAATAAAAATTGAAGATAGGGACATATAAGCCGTTTTGCTCTAAGACGTACTGTTAGAAGGTTATAAGCTGTCAAAGTTCAAAAATGTCACTTTTCGAGAGTCAATATCTCGGAAACTATGAAGTATAGACTAATAATGCATATAATAAAAAATAATTATAATTTTATGTGGAATTTAAAAATTTAATAATATACAGGGTGTCCCATTAAAAAAACAAAATTTGTGCTAAAATTTTAAAGTTCCAACAGTCTTTTGTTTTGTCTAATAATTGTTAAAAAAAGTTAAGATCCAGATCTACAACTTTCCTTATTTTAGTTTTTTGATATCTCTATTAATAAAGCGGCTAGCATATGGGTCAATATATAGGGAATGACCCTGTACCTGAAACCCACTCACACACCTTAATCACGGATCGAATCATTCAAACTCCATAAAACAGGGCATAATTCAAACTATCACAGAGCATCTAACGTTTGCAACAATCGGGAAGACCTTAATATTGAAATTTCAAACATCAAAAAAGATTTAAAACATAATGGTTACCCTGAAACTTTTGTAACTCATACCATCTCAAAACTTAAAAATTGCGAAGTAAAAACCAATACAGAAACGAAGAGGAGCAAGCATTTCTCACAATACCTCATGTCAAGGGGATTTCTAGAAAGATTAGAAGAATAACCAAAAACTATAATATCAAAACAGCCTTCAAATCCGGAAATACGCTTAGAAGCTTTCTTACAAAAGTAAAACCCCCCCGTAATGAAAACACAAAAAATTGTATCTATCAAATCCCTTGCGAGTGTGGTGAACCGTACATTGGAGAAACAAAAGACCTCTTCCCGTACGAGTTTAAGAACATCTGAAACATACTCAAAGAGGCGAAACTTCGAGATCAGGTGTAGCGGAACATGTATATGGACCAACCAGCATAATATACAGTGGTCAAAAGCCAAGGTTTTGGACACGGAACAGCACTGGAGAAAACAAAAACTTAAAGAAGCAGCTTTCATGAATTAAAATACCCATATATTTAGTAAACCAAGTATAGACATCCCCAATACCTTGTCCAAAACCAACAGCTCAAACTTCCCACTCCAATAAGCACGTAGGCGGAGTCATCAAGCTTCATTGCACATGGATAGTATTTAACACAGTTGAATTATAATTTAGTTTACTTACACTTGAAAACGGTTAGAGATACTAACTTACCGAAACGTTGTGTTAAGTAACAAATTAAAGACAATGGAAGTCCGACAAGGTAATAATTAAGTTGTATCATCATCATCGTACTGGTGACTAACTAACTGTAACTAATTTTTTTATTAAAAAACAGCAATTTTTTACAATTTATTTATTCAAAAAATGTCTTATTAAAAGTAAAATTAATACCGGATGCCAAAGACAGCACCTGGTCTGTGTTTTGAACGTTTTGGATTGTGTGCTTACAGCGTTACTTGAAGTACCTACTTGTTCTCTTCCCCAACTATCTGCTTCGCCCCTTTTTTTTTCTTTGGAGGTATCTATGTAACCTTCAGCTATAATGTTGCTTTTCCATCCTCCATGACGTTTGAAGTTCCGCTTCCGAATTAGCCAGCAGGGATGTTGAGGATCGACGAAAGCAGTGGCCAGTGGAAGTTACTGGATGTGGCAAATTTAACAAAGAAGCAATGGTTTTGATTTAAATTAAGTCCCAATATGTTACATACCTCATAAAAATTTAACTTATATATGACAATGAAACAAATTAAATTAATTAATTGATTATTATATAATATTATTTACATGCCCTTCAATATTAAACAAATTTTAATTTAAAATACATAACAAAATTTTTCCATAATTTCAAAAATGAATATTTATAGGTCTACAACCTTGCCAAAAAGAATTAAAATCCGCAAAATATTTGTCAACTCTACTGATAAAACATGCATATTTGTGTTTTGATTTTAATAACATATCTATTCAAAAAATTTGAATAATTGCTATAAAACGTTTAATAAACAAGACGTGTCTAAAATTCAATAACCAAATTAGCACCCCAAAACAATCGATAAGAATAATGAATTATTCTCAAATTATAATATTTTTTTGAGAAAATATTTTTAAAAATGTGTTCTTGATTAAATGTAAGGAGCGTTAATTCAATGGCGGGCAGAATTTTAACAAAAATGGGAAAAAAGTTATTGTATTTTTAAAAATATTGAAGAACCTAATTCAAAAAGTGTCCTTTTTGACTTCACAATCGCATGCTGTCGTCATTAACTCGGTAGGTATTGGCCAAAAGACCTATTTGCAAATAGAACTTTTGGATGACACCCAGGTAGCACATGACGTCGAAATAATTTCTAAAATACTTCGGCTAAAGCACGTCTTTTTAACTTCCATAACGACGTATTTTTGACGTAATAAATCACATCTAAACGACGTCAGTTCTTGACGTCGAAATGACGCCAGCTTTTGACATCGAAATAACGTCAATTTCAGCGACGTCATGCCCATTTGGAGAAATAAAGAACGGGAATAAAGACACAATTTAAAATGTTAATACTCGCGTCTAAGCATTTATTCAAAAAAAGAACTGTACTGGATTTATTTAATTTGTTCCAACTTACATATTTACATTGTATAGTATAGTAGAAGGCTGTAAACCTACGACGTCTACGGCGCAACACAAACTTTTCAAAATTTCAATTTTATTTGAGTAACAGGCCTGTAGTAGGTACCCTTTTTCACTAACTTCTCCTTAAATAGCCTTTGGTTACTGCCGTCCAAAAAATGATACGAATAATATGCGAGCAAAGTCATATCTAATATTAGTTGGAATGCAAATTATTTTTCCATTTTTTCACAAAACCGTATCCTTATTTGTAAATACCACTTTCCTACGCTGAGCAAATAACTAATTTAATAACCAAAAATAAAATCACATATTAATTATACGAAATTTAATCCTATTATTTTATGGTTTGTTTTGATCATTTATTTGCAAGTTGTTTTGACACAATTTTTCACCCACACAAGTTATTTATTACTGCGACTGTCTAAATTGCCATCTCGTGTTAGAAGATGTTGCGATGTAGGTAGGAAAAGAAGCGTAGTTTTCCAAAGAAAAACAAACGTCCCCACCCACACAAGTAATGAACAAAAAATATATAAAATCAAACTTTTAAAATGTTCACAAAAACTCGGCCAGAGCAGCGTAGCTTCATTATCTGCTTAATTATTATCGCATCCGCCGGTTGACGATATACGAACGCCGTCGGAGGCATAATTCCCCTAGGCTCCACGTTTTTAGGAAAATCAATAGTAAATGATATATGCTTAGGAAACGAAGTAAGTTTTTTTTATGATCAAAACCGTGTATGGAATGTGGAAGGTGTAGTGCAATAATGAAGGGTGAGAATAGTATGTTTCCTAAATTTATGTTTTAAATGGAATTAAATGAAGGGACTGTAAAAACCTTCAACGATATTGTTGAATTTCTGGTTAAAGTTTAGCATACTCTTACCTATATATATATATATATATATATATATATATATAAATAAGACGAAAACTTATTCGTATAATATCCAGAGATTCCTCGTCCAAATTTGAGTAAAACTGTAATTATTCACAAAGCAGGGTAAACCGTATCAAAGTTTTATCATTGCTTTGTATGAAAATATAAAAAATGTCTGTGATTAAAAGGTAGTCAAACTATAAAATCGTCGTTTCCTTGTCCATGTCTTTTATTTTCAAGTAGCGGGAGGAATAAGAAATCTTGTACCGTGCGAGCAAAAATTATTTGCATCAAAGAGGGCCTTACATCTAAGGACGTAATGCTTAGCCGTAGAGCTTAATACCTGTTGGGTGTCAGTAACTACCTGAATTAACAATCAATCAGTTATTCCGTCATCTTTGACAGTCGTTACAAGTAATTTGATTTATCGCTAATTTTTCCAATTTCTTGAACAATTCACACATTGGGCTTTACGGAACAGCACAAAACATTTATGGTTGAAGCGTATTTTCGAAACGGGGTTAGAGTAAATGGTGAGTGGCAATACAATCCGCGTTTGTGCATGGACGAATTTCCCGAACATTTTTCTAACGTTGCTTTTATTGCTGGGGATTTTTATCATTGCCTGAAAAGAACCGTGGCTGTGTTTAGGGAAACAGGTTCTATACAACACAAAAAAGATGCAAAATACGCCAACAAATTGTATAAGACGCCTGTCCCAAGAAGTGGGAAGATCTTATGGAACATGCAGGACTATTCTTAAGAACCAGCTAAATTTATTTCCTTATAAAGTGCAAGTATTCCAAGAAGCCGCGGATTTTGAAAGACGCAGGAATTACTCTCATTTGACCACCAGTGCCACAATTTATTGGAAAGAAATGACTTATTAGACCTGACATTTTTTTCGGATGAAGCCTGGTTCCACCTCTCCGGTTATGTGAATTTTCAGAATACACACATGTGGAGAAGTGAAAATCCCTATTTTTTTGTAGAGTCCACATTGCACCCTCAAAAAATTGGTGTCTGGTTAGCTGTTTCCCGAAGAAGAATTGTTAGTCCTATTTTTTCCATGACACAGTTACAGCACAGCGGTATAGAGATAATATTTTGAATTCATTTGTGGAGCAATTACTTGACGACGAACTACGTTTTGGATATTTTCAACAGGACGGTGCAACCGCCCATACAGCCGCCGAAACTATTAACTACTTACGCAATTTTTTCGACGACAAATTGATCAGTTTTCGATCAGACATTGAATTCCCACCTAGATCACCTTGTTTAACGGTTATGGATTTCTTCGTTTTTCCTCATTTAAAGAACACTATTTTTAAAACACCAGTTGCAAATTTAGAACAATTACAAGAAAGGATTATCCAAGAATGTGGTAACATTTTTCCAGAGATGCTGGTCAACACTTTCGAAAATATAAAGAGACATGTGAATTTATGCTTGGAGCATGGCGGTGGCCAATTTCAGCAATTTATGTAATTATTTTTCTTTTTCTTTCTGTATATTCTTACTTTGTTAATTTTGTATACAACAAAAATAAATTTGTATTTGTCTACTTATTTTATTACTCATTAGTTTGGCATATATCATGTCATAATATGAATTTGACAAAATTTTAACCAATATTTGGTTAGATATATCGTCCCCATATCATTGTGATCTAAACCGAGCCCTGCGTTTTTTAATCCAAGCCCTCTTTGATGCAAATAATTTTTGCTCGCACGGTATTTAATATATATCTTGGTACCATAAATGCAAAATAATTTTTCCTGACATTTCTAAGGTTACTGTGTCCGGCCTTAGCCTTCCCATTTAAATCAGTCACTAGCCGCCACTGACTAAATAAGGTATATGGCGAGATAATTCACTAGCGTGACCGATGATGCGTTTGCATTGATGGGTGGGGAAAGGAAAATTTTAAAAAACCGTTGGTCTTCTGTTCATGACACGTGAGAAAATATCTCTAGTGTACCTACATTGAAGAAGATAAGAGTGAAATTTAACCTCGACGCCACTGCTCACCAATATCAATGTACATATATTGAAAAAAATTAATGCAAAACTATGATATAATAATTGCTGATAACAAGTTATAAAACTCCATTAGGCATCCGCTGAGCGGAGAAAGCAAGACCACTATTACCATTGAAAAGCAAACATATGTGTACCCTTTTCTCAACATTTGAAACAACATTTCGTTTAACTTTACAAGAAACATAATCACGTCTGTAATACCACACCTTGACGGGAAAAAACCGCACAAATATTACAACTTTCTTCCGATGTAACGACCTCCACCTTCTTCGATGGTCAATGATCTCCAAGAACTTTCTACGTAGCTTATGAAATAAGCTTGTATTATATTTTTATAAACTTAAAAGGCTTTGTTCTTGACGATAATATCACTACATTATTGTATGTAATAATATTCGTGGTCTTGCTTCTCAGGTGTCAGGTGTACGCCACTAATTATTAGCATTGGTACTTGGTCTTGGCTGTACTTTATTTATTTTCCTACATTTTGTCCCCTCTTCCTCCGTTACATATTATAAAGTCCTTACAGTGAAAGCACTCGGGAATCTACCCTAGCTAGCACATGCAAAACAATATTAATAATTAATTATCTATATACCTAATACACGCATTGCGTAGCTATATATTTTGCGCAACTGTTTTTACTGTAGTGTTAAAATTTTAATTGGCTGCCAGCCAACAGCTTGTCTTGAAACCGGCATTATGCGTCGTCACGCCACGGTGGCGTCACGCGTAGTAAAATGTGAGTAAAATGGAGTAAACGTACAACGTTGCCACATTGTTCTCCCTAAAACAATATAATTTTATGTAATTTGGAAATAAATAATTTTTAGAGCAGTAAATAACTTGTAACTTTTGGGGAAAACGCTCGGACACGTCAATTTAGTTTTATATATGCTCACATTTTGACGTTATTCGTTTGTTTTTTTTTATAGACATTTGTCAAAGATATGACGATATCGATTTTTTTTTTTTTAAATCGAAACATACAGCTTGTGATACATCATTTGAAAGCTAATATCTCGTAGAGTATGCTCATAAATTTTTTCATGATTCTGTCAAGCTAATTCCAAATGGCGACTGTTAAAAGTTTTTAAAAAATCTCTATTTAAATAAGCGGAAATGATAAATCATTGATGTTTTTTTACCTTTCAAGGTAAGAAATCTTCATTGTTTCACGAACAGGTATCATTAATAACCGAATTCTGGGGCCATTATTTTTTTAAGGAAACCTCACAGCTGAACGGTACCTGAATTTCTTAACCTTCGAGTTGATGCCTGCTCTAGCTGTAATTTTTCCCAACGAAGTAGATCCAGATATACCTAGTGAAACAAATTGGTTTCAGCAAGATGGTGCTCCCCCGCATCTTGGTGTCAATGTGAGAAGATATTTAGATGAGATATTTCCAGGTCGCTGGATTGGACGACGTGGTATAATTGAATGGCCACCGAGGTCCCCAGACTTAACGCCTCTAGACTATTTTCTTTGGGGATATTTAAAGGAAAAAGTTTATCCAAATAGGCTAAATAATATTAAAGATTTGAAATACAAAGTTTTAGTTAGCAGGTTGGAGACACAACATACCGGCTGAAGCCATTCGGAATTCCGTCGATGGATTTTACCATCGTCTGGGAGCATTCCAAGTAGAGACATTTCCAGCATTTGCCACGTTAAACCACCTTTTTTTGGGTTTTGTTTTGCTTCGTTACATTTTTATTTTTTTGACAAAATAAATAACAAATAAACAATAATTATTGTTAAGTCACAAAATGTCAGAACGTGCATGAAACAATGAAGATTTTTACCTTTCAATGTAAGACATTGAAAGGTAAAAAAAATATCAATGATTTATCATTTCCGCTTATTTAAATAGAGATTTTTTAAAAACTTTTAACAGTGGCCATTTTGAAATAGCTTGACAGAATCTCGCCAAAATTTATTTATGAGCATACTGTACGAGATATTAGTTTTCAAATGATGCATCAGAAGCTGTATGTTTCCATTTAAAAAAAAGATCGATGTCGTCATGTCTTTGACAAATGTCTATAAAAAAACAAACGAATAACGTGAAAATGTGAGCATATATAAACCTAAATTGACGGTCCGAGCATTTTCCCCAAAAGTTACAGGTTAAGACTATATTAATTTTATTCCTGACTTCTGGGCAACCCTGTATACAGTGACCGGCAGAAAGTACGCACCAAAGGGGATTTTTTTTTATTTCAAAACTTACCAAATTTTTATGGCGGTGGAAAAGTTCTGCATGTCCCTAAACAAAAAAGAGCATAGACAAAACTAGTAAATATTGCGCTGTATACGAGGGAGAGGTGAAAACGTTAAATTCACCCAAGAATAAAGTGCCCTTATTGTTCACTGTAGAATTTTTTTTTATAAGGAAATGTTGTTTGCACTTAAAAGTTATCCATAAATACCAAATTTCAGCTCGGTAGCACAAAAAAAGTGTTTTTACTTTTTTTTAACGCCCCCTCGTATAACGAATCGATAGAAGCTATGCAACCTATAAATTCAATTTTTTAACAGCTCTTGGGCAATTAGACACATAACTTACTTAAATTTGTTTAAATACGCGAGAACTGGACGTTTAATAAAATAACGTCAAAAATAATCCACCTTTTCTGGTGCACACCGTACATTATTCTATGGATAAGCGGAATAACTTTATGCAAAATAAATGAGGGTTTACTTCATACATTTATCAATATTTTGCCGTTCCCAATTTTTCAAAAACTCTTAAACCCATTGGTTTATGAATTAAAGTTTAAACCCTTACAATAAAATTCGTTTTCATTTAAATCTAGTAGCCATGAAAAATATTTATTTTCGTGCTACCGAGCTGAAATCTGGTACCTATATATGGATAACTTTTAAGTGCAAATAACATTTTCTATTAAAAAAAATTTCCACAGTGAAAAATGAGGGCAATTTATTCTTGAGTGAAGTTAACGTTTTCACCTCTCCCTCGTATAAGGCACAATATTTACTAGTTTTGTCTATGCTCTTTTTTGTTTAGGGACATGCAGAACTTTTCCACCGCCAAAAAAATTTGGTAAGTTTTGAAATTAAAAAAAAAAAACCCTTTGGTGCGTACTTTCTGCCGGTCACTGTATATTACAGATCTGTGGTTTAGTCGTGGGACACGGACGTATATCAGGGCGGATTTAACTAGTCCGTTTATTTGTTTTACGTGCAAGTATGACAAAATATGGCAAATTAGAGCGTCATACCCGGACAATTTTCGCCTGCGGCGCTTCCTATATAGAGGTTTGCTTACGGTTGGGAAGTTGCAAGTATCCCCCCCTCAGGTTACAATGAGAGTCTCCTCACTTATAGAAATTGGTTAATCAATCTTACAATTTTGCCGACCGGAGTTTTAATAAGGATTAATTAATTTTCTTTTATAAAACCACAAAATAAAAAAAAGTTTTTTCTCTGCGGGAATCACACCGTGGCTGCAGAGATTGCACATACAGTGTCCGCAAGAAATTCAGCATCAAATGGGATTTTTTTTTTATTATTAGGTATAGGTAAAAATTGAAAAAGCAGTTAGTTTTTGCTTACCTAAAAACCAAAAATGACGTATACTGAAGCAGCTGCACGACTTGCGTTACCTGTCAAATTTGACATTTTTAATAAAATAGGTTCAAAAATGACATTATTTATCAAAATATCGAAAAACTTTATTCGAGAAAGTTGTTTATTTGGACATTTTTAGCCTCTGTACGAAATTTTGACAGTCTAATAAAATTTTTATTTTTTGCCAGGTTCTTGAAAATTTTGATCAACCCTTGTAGATTAACTTTTATACATCGATGTAAAACCATTTGCCTTTACTTCATTTGTAATCTTAATGCAATTTTGTGTAAAATTTTTGTTTCCAATTATTTATTTTGCTTCAAAAACTGAAATTGTTATTGATTAGTATGTAATGTTTGATGCAAAGTTTATCTAATTACATCAGTTTTGCCAAAACCGACGTTTCTCATTTTTCTTAAGTTAGTAAACAGATGTACAAAAAGAAAATATTAGGAAGCTTTCGTTGAAATTTTACTTAATTAATATTGGATCAAAAAGAATAATATTAATCGCTCGAAACATTTTATTCAACAAAAATATAGTTTAGTATAATTAATTTAATTTAATATTAATTAAGTAAAATTTCAACGAAAGCTTCCCAATATTTTCTTTTTGTACATCTGTTTACTAACTTAAGAAAAATGAGAAACGTCGATTTTGGTAAAACTGATGTAATTAGATAAACTTTGCATCAAACATTACATACTGATCAATAACAATTTCAGTGTTTAAAACAAAATAAATAATTGGAAACAAAAATTTTACACAGAATTGCATTAAGATTACAAATGAAGTAAAGGCAAATGGTTTTACATCGATGTATAAAAGTTAATCTACGAGGGTTGATCAAAATTTTCAAGAATCTGACAAAAAAATAAAAATTGTATTAGACTGTCAAAATTTCGTACAGAGGCTAAAAATGTCCAAGTAAACAACTTTCTCGAATAAAGTTTTTCGATATATTGATAAATATTGGCATTTTTGAACCTATTTTATTAAAAATGTCAAATTTGACAGGTAACGCAAGTCGTGCAGCTGCTTCAGTATACGTCATTTTTGGTTTTTAGGTAAGCAAAAACGAACTGCTTTTTCAATTTTTACCTATACCTAATAAAAAAAAAATCCCATTTGATGCGAACTTTCTTGCGGACACTGTATAGGTAGGTTGTCGGTTTCTCCAAAATGGCATAGACTTCAAACGCTACAATTAATACCCATGCCTTAGGGATGTATGTATCTTGCTAAATGCTTTTGTTAAGCACTATTAAAATGCAAGGCACGTAATTTAACCTATTGCAATTCTTCACAAGATAATAACAATATTGCATTTGCAAAATTGACGTTAATGCCGGCGATATCATGTGTTTTGTTAAAGGTAAAAGTATTGCGATGATAACATAGTGGTTTATTGAGAGGAGAGTTTTTGGTGGGCGTTAATATAATTTTAAATGATGCAAAGCGGCGGTTTCTCCACAGGAGTACAGGAGCACATGCACCCACATACTCCATAAAGAATTACCCCTTAAAGAAAAAATAATGTTCATTTATATACAGGGTGTTCATTTAAAAACTTCGATTTTCCTACTTTAAAATAAAAATGTGGAAAATCGCTCGGAACCGTTGATTTTTATTTCGAGGGGGACATCTTTTGCGTATATTGTCAATCTTGTTACTTCAAGCCCCTAGGAGGGAGGGGGGGTAAGATCTAAATCTTAAATGAATACCACTATTTTATATAATTTTTTTGGATTCTGCATAAAATCCTGAACATTTTTTAATAAAAGCATTATTAGTCTATACTTAACAGTTTCCGAGATGTTTACTCTTGAAAAATGACATTCTTGAACTTTGACAGCGCCTAGCTCTCTAACTGTACGTCTTAGAGCAAAACGGCTTACATGTCTTTATCTTCGATTTTTAATATCTTTCCAAGAGTGTGAACTTTCGGTTAAACCGGATGTAAGAAATATAGTACTTAGATTTTCTTCTTATATATGATACCGTAATATAAGTTAGAACCTTCCTATTTTAACGTACCGTTAAACAATTGAACGAAAGGTGGTGTAATAGCTCTCGCCAAGCCGGTTGTCAAGAGCGACGAAGTAGCGCGTAGGAATTCTAAAGTCGCACCCTCGTTAAAGTGGGCGGGATTTCTGCTGTCTCTCTATGCATCTTGTAATAGCAGGTGTGATGGGGGAAAGCGCGATTCAAATAGGAAAACTCGCACAATTTAAATATGCGCCGTTGAGTTCATTGCTTATGAATTTATTATTTGAAGTTTTCCTTTCTATTTTTGTTATTATTTTGGGGTGGTAAAGACTTATTTTAATGAAAATGAACACTTTTAATGCCAAAACGACTATGAATGTGAAATATTTGAGAAACAATTTTAGCTAATTAAGTATTGAGCAAAAAATTTAAATTAAAATTGAGGGAAGACCTAAACCTGAAATTACCTTGACACAGATCACAAAGTGTAGATCTAGGGACTGTATTGTTAATGATAAGTTTGCTGCAAATAAAAACAAAATATTGGACTTTACTTTTAAACAATGTAGGTACCCACTAATGAAAAATAAATTCGCCTTTTTTATTTTTTTTATCTTATTTTATTTTCAATAAAATAAGTAGGTAATCATAAATTTTAAAAATATTTACTAAAAATTATTGACCAAATTTAGGCGTGGTCTTAAAATATTTTCGCCTGCGGCGCATTTCGCCTGCAGCGGGCATTTAGTACACCCCCCAATTAACAAATCACGAACCGTCACTGAATGATTAGGTACCAACTTTTCTCTAGGAAAGAAAATTAATTCCCCGATAAGATACCATTTCCGAGAGATAGTACTTTAATATCATAGCTCTTATGGGTATTAAGCAGCCTACTTTTTTTTATAGATCTGTGGCCACTTACAGCTGTTTCTAATTTAATTCAGTTATTTACAATAAGGAGTTATTTATTAACATAACCAACTTATTCTGTGTCCGGTAGACCATGTAATTTAACAATAATATTATTAACAAAACCGTTGTTTTAAAGTATATGCTTGCTTTGAATTTACCGAGCGTAACATAGCTCTTTTAATGGATTAGTAACTTTCTCAATGCAAGTTCATGGTCTCCATTCACGAATACAAAATAATATGGCACGAAGAGTAATTTCCCTTTTTAATTAAAAATATTACTAGGTATTATTTTGTTTGTACACCCAAACATATTCCTTAACAAGAACACATATGAATTAACGTCCACGCTATCAAATAATAAAAACGTTTTTTCTTACATATAATTAAAATTCCTAATTGGTGAGAATCATCAACGAACTTAGAAATTCAAGATATTTTAAAAACATGACTGCCGTTTTCCCTAAAAAAATTGTAACTAATGTAGTAGGTAAGTGCCTATTTGGATCTTTAAGAACTTCACAACACATTTCAAAAAAGAGGACAACAGTCAGATATAACGGTAACCCCAGTGAAATGTTAACGAAAATCACAACTTAAAGTTGGGATGTAATAGGTATAAGTTCCTATTTTGATCTTTGAAGACTTCTTACAAGAACACATTTCAAAGAAGAGGACAACAGTCAAATAGAACGGTAACCCCATTGAAATATTAACGAAAATCGCAACTAAACATTGTCGGTGGGATGATGTAGTAGGTATAAGTACCTATTTTGATCTTTGAAGACTGTTCTTACAAGAACACATTTCAAAGAAGAGGACAACAGTCAGATAGAACGGTAATCCCATTGAAATATTAACGAAAATCACAACTAAACTTTGTCGGTGGGATGATGTAGTAGGTATAAGTACCTATTTTTATCTTTGAATACTTACAAGAACACATTTCAAAAAAGAGGACAACATTCAGATAGAAAGGTAACCCCATTGAAATATTAACGAATATCGCAACTAAACATTGTCGGTAGGTATAAGTACCTATTTTGATCTTTGAAGACTTCTTACAAGAACACATTTTAAAGAAGACAACAGTCAGATAGAACGGTAACCCCATTGAAATATTAACGAAAATCACAACTAAACATTGTCGGTGGGATGATGTAGTAGGTATAAGTACCTATTTTTATCTTTAAATACTTCTTACAAGCACACATTTTAAAGAAGAGGACAACAGTCAGATAGAACGGTAACCCCATTGAAATATTAACGAAAATCGCAACTAAACATTGTCGGTGGGATGATGTAGTAGGTATAAGTACCTATTTTGATCTTTGAAGACTTCTTACAAGAACACATTTCAAAGAAGAGGACAACAGTCAGATAGAACGGTAACCCCATTGAAATATTAACGAAAATCGCAACTAAACATTGTCGGTGGGATGATGTAGTAGGTATAAGTACCTATTGTGATCTTTGAAGACTTCTTACAAGAACACATTTCAAAAAAAGGGACAACAGTCAGATATAACGGTAAGCCCAGTGCAATATTAACGAAAATCGCAACTAAACATTGTCTGTGGGATGATGTAGTAGGTATAAGTGCCTATTTTGATCTAAGGGGAGTTGTCACAGGACGTAGACGTACATTTTATTATTTAAGGATATAATGGCCGCCGTTGTCATATGTCATCCCTAGTAACATTTTTTATTATTGTTCATTGACTTTCACATTTAGAACCCTCAATAAATTCTATATAACCGAAATGCATACTTGAATACGAATAATTTATATAATTTAAGAATTGCGATGTATTTTTTACTAAAGTAAAACATGTTTTTTTACATTTTAAAATCTTTCAGAATCAGTTAAATTCCTATTTTGTAAATATACCTAATAAAAAATATGTGACGTGGATTAAAATCCAATTAATTATACTGTCATAAAAAATTATTAAAATACATTAAGTTAATATCAAAAAATACAGAATGATGATATCGTTCCTTGTAACGGAACCAATATAACGACCACTCTATTTTAATCATCCATATGCTAATAAAATAACTAATAGGTTTGTATATTCTTTGCGATAGAAGACTGTTCTAACACGAAGTTCGCATTCCTACATTTTTTGGTAAATAAACGACACTTATTAAGTTTTTATTTTATTTTTGGCGCCTTAGCTTTGGAATTTTAAATTTCTCATTAATTAACAATAATGATATCACAGTTATTCTAATTTAAGAACATAAACAACAAACTTATCATGTTTCGTAAACTAATTAAAACAGATAAACAAAAAACAAATTATAATTAAAATATATGGCAGTAAATATAGCCATGTCGTCCTTTACAGAATTCCATCGGAATAAAACCATGCATTAAAGAAACCGTAAAATTGCAAATCATCAATAAAGTCACTAATAATAATAATTAATGAGTTTATTTTTATAATTATGCCCTAAATAAGTTTTCGGAAAATTCATCTTAGTGCACAAACTTCTCTGCATACCAAATTAGTTACAAAAACAATAGAATTAATGATAATTTGTGATGATTTGGAAGGATATTACAAAGAAAATACAACTGACTTGTAAAACTGAATTTATTTTGATCGCAGTCGTCCAAAAATTTTTTTTTTTGATATTTTTTTTAAAAAAGTTCAAAACGCCCCAAAGACCGTCGGGAAAACGGCCGTAAAAAAATAACGCGGTATCGTTGCCGGTTCTAGTTTGTGCAGATAGATAGCTAAAAGACTTTTCGATAACATATTCCGAATTCAAGTGGATGCCTCTACAGAAAAATTAGCGACATTTTTCCAAAATTTTTTGTTTAAAACATTTTCCAAAACAGGCATTTTCCCATCAATTCGAGTATGAAAAGAACGAAAAAACATTTATTTAGATCGCAGTTCGTCCGAAAATATTTTTTTTTTATATTTTTTTAAAAAACGTTCAAAACGCCCCAAAGACCGTCGGAAAAACGGCCGTAAAAAAATAACGCGATATGGTAGCCGGTTCTAGTTTGCGCAGATAGATAGCTAAAAGACCAGTCTATAACATATTCCGAATTCAAATGGATGCCTATACAGAAAAATTTGCGACATTTTTCATCTTTGTTATACTTATTTTTCCAAAATTTCTGTCTAAAACATTTTCCAAAACAGTAATTTCCCCATCAATTCGAGTATTAAAAGAACGAAAAAAACTTTTATTTTGATCCCAGTCGTCCGGAAATATTCTATTATAAAATTTAAAAAAAAAATTCAAAACACCCCAAAGACTGTCGGGAAAACGGCCGCAAAAAAATAACGCGATATCGTAGCCGGTTCTAGTTTACGCAGATAGATAGCTAAAAGACCAGTCTATACCATATTCCGAATTCAAATGGATGCCTATACAGAAAAATTTGCGATATTTTTCATCTTTGTTATATTTTTCCAAAATTTCAGTCTAAAACATTTTTCAAAACAGTCACCTCCCCATCAATTCGAGTATAAAAGGAACGAAAAACCCATTTATTTTGATCGCAGTCGTCCGGAAACATATTTTTTTTGTAAAAAAAAAAAAAGTTCATAACGCCCCAAAGACCGTCGGGAAAACGGCCTTAAAAAAATAACGCGATATCGTAGCCGGTTAACGACAAAGTTATGAAAAGAAACTATTTAATAAAATGTTGAAAATGTCCAACACCAACATAAGTGCAGACCTTGTTTTGAAGAAAAGAATCCGTGATGTTATTTATATATACTAAAAAGAGAATGGGCCCCAAAATTGTACCCTGGGGGACACCGTGTCTGATACCAGATACCGGCCACTGGCATTGTGGTGATGAAAAGGAAACCCCTTCATATATTATATAATATGCTGTTTTGAAGAACGTACTCAAGACCTTTGTAAGGTGACATTTTTTTGCGTGGAGGACTCAAATGACCTGATCTTTTTATAAGTTAGGAACTGGGCAGAGATAGAGATATATACTAGACCCCGCTTTTAACTAGCTTCAGACGGGGCTAGTAGCCTAATTATACACCATAATAATAATTTTTGTCAACAAAAGAGAAAATTCCAGAAATTAATTTATGGGACATAACACGGGTGTCTTTTTTGCATTGATAATTTGACTGCGAATAGACTTATATTTATTTTTGTTAGTATAGCCAACGTAAATCCTAAAAACTAATTACGAATATAAATTATTTTTTAATTGGCCACATTAACTGCTTCCGCAAGCGTTTTTTGTTTAATAAATCGTATCTTTTAATTGTTAATAGTTGATGTTTTAAAATTAATTTTTTTTAAAGATCCGGGACTTACGTAAATTACAACGACCAAAATTGTACTTTTCTCACGTTTCTTTCAACACTAAGAGGAAGGAAGCATCAAATTAAAACTCAAACCATGTGAAACCACGAATACATAAAATAAATCTGATCAAGATTTCTGCCTTTTTTTAAATTCTTTTCTTGAAGTAAGATAAAATTCAATTATTAAGAAGTGCATTAATGTTGGGTTGTATAGTGTTTCTTAGGTCAATTTAATGACATTAAACTGTGGGAATTTCCTAACCATAGACGTTCCACACAAATAAATTAATATGCGTATACACACTTATAAGTTTGTTTTACATTAGGTGTTTGTACATACTACACTTTATAAACCCACTGTATATATAATAATATTATATTAAAATAATAAATATAAGGTAACTCAAAAATTCTATATACAAAACTAAAATCAGAAAAATAAACCTGACACGGCACGACACTGCTCAGAAAATGCTTTAATTTTTTTACCAGAACTTCATTCTCGTCAACCAGACTCCGGCCCGTTCATCAAGGCATAACCACGTATATTTTATCTCCGTCTCTTCCACGCTATCGGCGGTCACTGGCCTATCTCTGTCTGGCAGAATCGATCGTCAGACGGGCCGGGTACCGGTTCAGCTTATATCCTGGCGCTTGCAATCGCAACAAATTACATGCTGTTGCCAATTCTTCAAAATTTTCGGATTTGTAAGCACAGGGTAAGTATATACGAGAAACAAGGGTTTGTTAATTAGTTGTTTTTAAACACTGAAAACACTTTTGTCTTGATTTCAGTTATATTGTTTCTTAAGGACTAAAGAATGTATTATTATAACAATGAATGGCTTGTTATTTTTTTCTGTCACACTCAAAACTCCTCGGTTTAAAGTATATTTGCAAACTAGCTTTCAATGAAAGTTACTGACTAACAATTGAATACTGATATAAATAAAACATCTTTAATAAAAAAACTTAAAGAATTTTCAATTTTCAATTTTATTCAGTTAAGTAGTACGAAATGCTGCATTAGACTAGGTGAGGTGACTTTAAAAAGACTACTACTATTCAATTAAAAATTTCTCGATAATCTTTCACTTTAGGCGTAGGATATGCTATAATATCAGATATGTTTAGAATTTTTATTAGAATTAAAAAATCGAAAAATATATTTCCATAGGAAAAAATACCTAATCATGTCATATCTTTAACATATGTCGTCACCTTAGAGTTATACTGTTGTATCTCGCATTTTTTCTGAAATTGACTTTTCGGTGTTAATAAGTTGTATGTACCTCAAACTTGCCTTCCAGAGAATTACAATGTTGTATGTTACACCATATGTCATTGGCAACCATAAATACATTGTTGTATCAACGTGAATTGCAATTTTTAGAGTATCATAGTTGTATATGTGTCACATACACCGTTGTAATTTTATATTTTATTCCTATGGTCACAAATAATACACATACAACTTAGTTTTTATTTGGTTAGGTCGTTGAGTTAGTGTGCTAGTGGATTCCTGAGGTGGATAAGGCATACTATATGGCTATACTTTCCAAAAAATTATAATGCCTAACATATTTATTTCTCTAGTTCTGGATTATATTCTTATTTATAGTTATTTTGTTTTTTTGTAACGTTACAGAGTTGTATGTTTTCATAATTAATAAAAAAATAGAGTTACATAATTGTAGGTGTTTTTTCTAGTGCCCAAAATATAGAAAAAACAATGTATATGTGTATATTTTTTCTAAAAATCCGTAATAATTATAATGAAACTAACTAAGTACAAATTTTCTTAAGTAAAGGTCTGTCTATAGCACTGTAACAAAAAGCCAATTTTTCATAACGCTTTTTCTCAAAACTTGGTTTACTGTACATACCACAGTATAACTCTAAGGTGACGATGTGTCACCCTGTACACTAAACTTTCACGTCAAAAGATGAGTAAATGAAAATAAAAATTTACGTGTTCAAGCATTTTTTCGAAAAATGCATCCCTAATTTTTTTATCGAATTTATGCAGGACTTCTGGTACTCACAGTATATTGACGCACAGTATAATATATTGACCATAGTTATATTCCCAAGTAATTACACATCAGATGTCCACATTTTCTGAAGCAACTTATTTATAAACTTTGAAAATTATTTTTAACATGTCACCAGAAATGTTAAACAAAACAAATCGTGAAAAATACACAATAAAACAAACTTAACACACTAGTACAAGATAAATATTCTATAAAATGACTGATCTCTATCTAAGGTCACATATAAATATTGACAGTGGCAATTTGACCATACGATGTGTTTATTAACTTGGACTTCCCAATTCCAAGTCTGTATTGTGTACCTACTACTGATATAATAATATAGTGTTACTTCGATGACGGGCAACAATATATTATAAAGTTTGAAACGGGAATTATTATCCGCGTTTAGATAAGTTTTGTTCTGGATTGCTTAACTTTTAACTTTTAAAATTTTCTTTATTTATTCTAATATTATTTTCACATTGCATTACTAGTACTATTTTACAATTTACAATATTGTATTTTGTTCTTCCTGGTTTCTTAGTTACCAGGGATACGCCCTACAGTGCAGGGTTTGCGGGATTGCTATACCCATTTTTCGTTTCCAATATTTAACTCTTCTGCAGATCAGATAAGTATTTCTCTTATTTTCAAGGGTAATGACCAAAAGACGAAAAGGACAAAGTTTAAGTTGACACTATTGATGTTAAGTGTTTTGGACATATTCCTCGACTTCTCGCGCATTGTGCGCAGGGCACTCGTCCATTTGAAACCAAATATCTTCATTCTCAGGAGCAACTTCTTCTAATGCAGGGCCAATTTGATTTTCTAAAAGGTTCTTTTCCCAAAAAAAGATCCAAGGCCCGCCCGAACATTTACCCTTTAAGGGTATTGAGTCCTTGTTTGTGCAAATCTGTGTTCATGTTCTGTACTCCAATATCTTCAATTTTTAACATTTGATTCGTTCATTAATGTGAAGGTGTATTTTTCGGCAAATCAAACATTGCCTGAGAATTCCCTATTTTATTTACCATTTTCCTAATTTTAAGTGTATCACAGTACCTACATGTATTTAATTTTTAAGAATTTTAAGAGTTTTTTAATTAACTTTTAATTGGTCTATTCAAATGAAATCAAATATATTTCAAAATTGCCATAAGTACATAAGTTATAACATAAACAACCCTTAATTTACCAAATCACAGTTACTTAAAAATAACGCCTAAGTGACTTAACACCTGTATGTGTAATTAATGATAATCAATTTAATTTCTAATCCTTAAATATGCAAAAATCACCCCAAAGACTATATATAAGTACTAAAATAATAATAACATCCCTACAATATTACACTATCCTATACACTCATATGTATCAAGAATAAAATGTATACATAAAATATAAATAACAATATAACTCAATCTAATATATTATATACAGGGTGTTCATTTGAAAACTTTCCACCTTGATTTTGCTGCTTTAAAATGAAAATGTGGAAAATCGCTCGGACCCGTCGATTTTTATTTCGAGGGGGAGATCTTTTGCGTATATTGTCAATTTTGTTACTTCAAGCCCCTAGGAGGGAGGGGGAGTAAGATCTAACTCTTAAATGGATACCCCTATTTTATATAATTCTTTTGGATTCTGCATAAAATTCTGAACATTTTTTAATAAAGCATTATTAGTCTATACTTAACAGTTTCCGAGATATTTACTCTTGAAAAATGACATTTTTGAACTTTGACAGCGTCTAGCTTTCTAACTGTATGTCTTAGAGCAAAACGGCTTACATGTCCCTATCTTCGATTTTTATTATTTTTCCAATAGTATGAACTTTCGGTTAAACCGGATGTAAGAAATATAGTACTTCCGGTTTGACCGGAAGTTGACACTATTGGAAAGATAATAAAAATCGAAGATAGGGACATGTAAGCCGTTTTGCTCTAAGACGTACAGTTAGAAAGCTAGACGCTGTCAAAGTTCAAAAATGTCATTTTTCAAGAGTAAATATCTCGGAAACTGTTAAGTATAGACTAATAATGCTTTTATTAAAAAATGTTCAGAATTTTATGCAGAATCCAAAAAAATTATATAAAATAGGGGTATCCATTTAAGATTTAGATCTTACCCCCCTCCCTCCTAGAGGCTTGAAGTAACAAGATTGACAATATATGCAAAAGATGTCCCCCTCGAAATAAAAATCGACGGGTCCCAGTGATTTTCCACATTTTCATTTTAAAGCAGGAAAATCGAGGTGGGAAGTTTTCAAATGAACACCCTGTATAATATTGATAATTTCAAAAGAAGGCATTAAATACATTTAAATTTTGAAAGATTAAAGTTCTGCAAAGAATAACAATTTGCAATACGAATTTTAACAGTAAGACAATCATTTACATAAATCTAAAACAATTTAGACTAGATACTGAACGCGCTTATGTTTAAACATCAAATTAGCATATAAACATTATTTCTTTAAAATATCTAGGTAATTCTGGAAGTTTTGTGCTTTTTAATAAAAAAAATTTATCAAGTAATTTCTATTCTTGGAATAATTGCATAGGAAGAAAAAATAATAACTACTTGTTATGTTTCACAAATTTAATCAGTTTCCTGACACGTGTTTCGGCCCTTGCGGGGCCATTGTCAAATAATAATATATATATGGAAAAATACCTAAAACAGTGGGTAATAAACCTTAAGAGTTGCTAGGTTAGGAAATAAGTTATATTATACCTACTCTAGGACGTAACTAAGGGAGGGGGTAAAAGGGTATGTTTTCAAAATTTAAATTAAAAAAAAGAAATATGACATATAACACCTTCTAGGCGTGCGTAAATGATTGTGTTTGTAGCAAAATAACTTAAAATATTCGTGCTTTCATGTTCGGTGTAGTTACTATAGGTAGTAATTAGGACAGTAATTATTATTTATAAAAAAACCTCATGTTATTTATTAATGGCTAAGTGATTTTTAATGTCTGTGCCGCAAAAGATGATCTTATAATTCCATCTAAGAGATTTTTACATTTATTTAAAATCTTAATCAATCATCATGCTAAGCTGATGTACTTGTTAATTAATAGTTCTTAGATATGTCTAAATTAAGACCTTAATGGTGATCAAACATGAGGTCATCACTAAACTTTAGTATTTTATAATTGTTGTGTATTTATCCAAAACGCTTAATTTTTTTTTAAGTAATCCTAATTTAGGAAGCAGGTCAGAAGGCGATTGCATGCCTACGTCATCTAATATCAATTTGTCATTTATCAACTTTTAAAGTATTAATTGTTGTAGTTTAGGGTTTTTTATATTTATTTACAACAACAGTACTCTACAGAGTCTTAAATTCCTAATGGTATACAACATTATTGTTAATAAAGAGTATAGGTACATTATGTCTATAATTAATCAATGTCTTAGCCCCCCAACACTCGTTCCAAAAATATCACAATCTGCAAAATGTCTGTTGTAATTGCTTAACATTCTTTCAATAAAAGCATTTCTTCAATAAGCCCTATGTGTTTGTTCCAAGAACAATTGGCTCCTTACTGGGACACGAAATGGAACCAAAAGTAGTAAACGCTCGTAGTGTATATGATCACTTTGTACAAAAAAATTAACAAAGCTTTCTTTTTACGGTATTCAAGCGATTGCAGACCATATAGAAGAAGTCTAGTTTCATGCGGAACGCCTCGATATGAAAAATGTAATTTACAAAGCAGATACTTAGCACTGTACTGTACGCTTTCCAGTCTGTTAATATTAGCTCCATACAGTGGCGCACCCAGGGGGGGGGGGGCCAAGGGGGCCTTGCCCCCCCCCCCAAAACCCCCAATGAAATGAAAAATTATGAAAATGGATAAGTATTTTAAAAAGTCAATTTTCTTAGATTTACCTCACGGGCCTCGTTTGAGGGGGGCCAGGTGGGGCATTTGCCCCCCCACCCTGAAAGTTGACTTATTGACAAAAGTTGACTTATTGAGGTTTAATATGGTTTGATTGAATGTATGAATTTATTATTTCGAGTTTTCCTTTATATTTTTGTTATTATTTTGGGGTAGTAAAGACTTATTTTAATAAAAATAAACAGTTTTAATGCCAAAACGACTATGAATGTTCGAGAAACAATTTTAGCTCATTAAGTATTGAGCAAAAAATTGAAATTAAAATTAAGGGAAGACCTAAACTCTCGAAATTAACTTGATACATACCACAAAGTGTAAATCTAGGGACTTTATTGTTATTGATAAGTTTGCTGCAAATAAAAACAGATGAATGAACTTTACTTTTAAACAATGTACCCACTAATGAAAAACAAATTAGCCTTTTTATTTTTTATCTTATTTCATTTTCAACAGAATAAGAAGGTAATCATAAATTTTTAAAATATTTACTATAATAAATATTGAACAAATTTGGGCGTGGTCTTAAAAAAATTTCGCCTGCGGCGCATTTCGCCTACGGCAGGCTTTTAGTACACCCCCAAGTTAACAAGTCACAAGCCGCCAATGCCCCTCCCCCCCCCCCCCCCTAAGAAACCGTTTAACGACTCCCATGACTAGGCTATTGCGATCTTCCCTGCAAGAGTACCTGTTAAAAAAGCTCCAAAGTTCTAGAAAAATGCGTAACTTAAAAGTTCATTAAAAAATTTGCTTCCAGCACTGGTTGGCGGGCCCCCCCTAACATAAAATCCTGGGTGCGCCGCTGGCTCCATATAGAGCAATATTCCAAAATACTACGTATCAAACTTGTAGAAGGCTGTCAAAGCTTTGATGTCCGAAATATATTTTGTCTGTCGCTTGTAAATTAACATTATTAATGGTAAGAATAAATTCGTCTGCCTTGCCGCACCCTGGTATACCACCCGTAGAACCAGGTTCGCAGGTTACCTTTTTTTTTAATAAGGAATGAAAAAAATAAGAAAAATGTGGAAGCTGTTTTTTTTTAAGTTACCTATACTACCTAGAAAACAGCTGTATCTCGACAAAGTGTGGAAAATGTAATTGTTCAAATGTACTTTAAACAATAATGTATAAGTCATGACGTGGCTCCAGCGTCGAGCAAAAAATTAAGGAATACTGGGAAATGTATCACTTATCAATTCCATCTTGTGGGATGCGTGGAAAGAACCACACTCCCCTATCGATAGGTCACGGAAGGGCTAAATTAAGGGTTGATAGTCCTTGGTGTTTTTAATGACCGAGGATCGTGGTTCGGAGCCCAGATACCTATCTGTCCCAATGATAAAGCTTAAATAGTAAACGAAAGCTTAAAAAAATGTACTTCTCTGCCAAAAACATCTACTGTTGTACTTTTTGGTGACATTTAATTTTTTTATCATTTACCTGTTTTTACTTAAGAGTTTTCAGAATTTTGGAAGAAAAATATGTCAATAAATTGTCTCAAATAAGATATTTATGGCGCCAAGTGTGACAAAATTAGTTATTCTTGAATTGTTTAGGAAAAACTACAAGGAGATAAACACAACCAGACGCCGCCGATGTCCCAATAAAAATAAATTAGTGAAGAATTTGAAGATTTACTTAAGTAGGCGTATTAAAGAATAATACGGAGAAATTATAATACGTAGAATAAAGATGAGATACCGGAAAGCTTGTCACTAAAAAATTATACAATTTGATTTTCTTCTCAACGAAACACATACTATGCCACACCAGGTATTAACCGACCAAGGATGTTGGTTTGGCAGAAATCTCATCCAGTGAGGATTTTGAGGTGCCCAATAGTGTAAATTGTGCCGGTTGACCTTAAATTAAGAAAAGCAAAATTGATTGAATTAGTACAAAATTAAAAATAAATCTAAATGTATGAGAATATTCTCTAAACACCCGTTAACGGGTGTTTAGATATGTATTTATCTATGTACACCTATCAAGTAGTGGATTACTTATTATTACATGTAATTTAGTAACTCCTCAAATGTTAACTCGCGTGCGCAACTCATGTTAAAAAAGAATTGCAAAATGTTTAGAAATGGATGGGGGTCATTTCGAACACCTTTTGAAGCATGATCGTCGTTAAATTTAAGGAATTATCATAGTTTTAAGTATTCCAATTTTATTTATTGAAAAATTCGTAACTAAGCAACCAGTAGAGTAAATGTAACAATTTTCTGCTCACTTACGTAATTATTGACGAGGAATCGAATTATCGAAAAAAATAAATACCTTTCCATTTGACATTTCAAATTTGTCACTAGCCACATAAAATCTGGAGGGGGGGTAAATGTCAAAAATATTTTAAAATTTGTCCCCCAACCTCTCTATCCACGTCCCAAAATTTGACTAAAATATTTCTAGCCGTTTTTCAGATATTGCGTTGTAACACTTTAAAATCCTCACCCTGTATATCGTGCCAAGTAACCAAGCAATTGGAAATATTTAGAAATGTTACTCAGGAATCGCAAAATTCGTCTGTGCAGTGGAAAGTTTGTGCGTTTTGAAGAAAGTGCAGAATCGAGATGCTCTCGGAATATCACGCTGCCAGTTATTAAGGAACGCATACCAACTTGCCGCGCGGTGTTTGTGGTTGATGAGATATGTGCTTCCACTTACCGATAGAAGAAAATAGCTTTGCGCGCGTTATTTCAAACTTATTGTAGAATTTGTTTTGAATTTCAAGCGTGTCACAAAGTTTGCCCCTTGTTACAAAGTATCCCCGTTTTACGGTACCGGGTGTATACAATAACTCTGATGGGACATAGAAAACATACATATAAATACATGCAGTTTATTTATTTTTGTTTTATACTTACCGACAAAAATATTTAAATATTTCTTTCAGACTGAAAAATTGTCTCTTTTATAAACTCACATTTAAAAAAATTTCAATGTCATTTAATTACAATCGACGCTTATTATCTTTACCGGACATGGTGCTTGGTGATAAATTTTCTATTTTAAATAAACGATAAAAAAGGTTTCGCAAATATTGCAATGTAAAGCAACATTTTTGCCTGCATGCCGGTCTTATTTCATTACAATCAGTGGCGTATCAAACACCCCCTCAGACCACGCACGCAGATAGTTCTGTCAGTCAAGCAAAACTTTTTACAAATTTCTCGAAATAAAAATAAGGTGACATTTATCAAACTATAGAAGATAACTTTAAATTTACGTCGAAGAAGAAAACAATATTTTTGTAAATTATTTCAAATGGATTTATTTATTAAAGATTTTCAATCAAACCTATATAATTACTTTCCTGCGTCCCCATATTGATGGGATTTACTCAAAAAACACGTGAAAACTCTTACTTTAAAACCGTTAAGTGAAACAAGATGGGAAAGTCGTATCAGTGCTTTTAGACCTCTAAAATTAGAGCTAAAAAACATTATTACCGCATTAAAGCAATACCCTCTGAAACACAGAGGGTGTGATTAAAGGCCTAAATTGAAGATACCACCAGAGACGCGAAAACAAAAATGGGTGCTAAATTAATAATTAAAAGTCTTGAAACATTTAAGTTTTTGTGTTCAATTTTAATTTGGCATGATTTATTATCAAGAATTGATGTATTAAGTAAAATGCTTCAAAATCCTAAATTAAACATCGCGGAATTCATCAAAGGCTTAGATAATCTTAAAAAATATTTAGTTTCCCAAAGATCTGACGATAATTTTGAAATATTTGTCGATTCAGCAACAACACTTGCTAGAGATTTAGGTATTGATCCCGAATTTTCCATCTCGAAGCTTAGAAAAAAAGTTAGTTTATTTGATTACGAGGGCAGTGATAAACCAGTTTTAAATCCCTTCCTGCAATTCAAGATTGCTTCCTATTTTGCAGTTCTTGATTATGCGATCTCTTCGATAAATAAACGATTTACCTTATTATCTGAGTGCTATTCAATATTGTGCTTTCTGTATGAGTTTCACACCATTTCTAATGATGACCTCATGAAAGCCTGCATGTACTTAGATATTAACTTACAGGTACAAGAGGACTATTGTGAAAGATATAGACGGTATACAACTCTTTAATGAAATAACCTCATTTAAAGACATTTTTCCAGGTAAAAAACAGCCAATTAAGATATTAGAAATTTTAGTCAAAAATGATCTCATTCCCTGTTTTTCAAAGTTTGCTCTAGCAATAATGATTTTTAACCTTACCTGTTTCTGTGGCTTCAGGTGAAAGAAGTTTCAGTAAATTAAAAATTATTAAAAATTACTTGAGAAATAATATGACACAAGAAAAACTTTCAGATTTGGCCATCATCTCTATTGAATCCGAAATCTCTGAAAAAATTGATCTCACCGCAATTATTGACAAATTTGCTTCTCAGAAAGCCAGAAAAATTATTTTATAGTTAATTTTTAGGTAGTCTTCGAGGAAGGACTGATTTATATACTTATATAAATTTTAATGTTTTATCCAGTATAATTTAACTTTAACCTGTTTGAAACATACACTAGGTAATAAAGGTTTTGACAAATTTACTATAATATTGCCGAATTGAAATATGCATTAGATGAGAGATTGCAGATTGTTATCTTGTTCTACAAATGCCAAGAAAATGCAAGAGAAGCAAAGAGAAGATTTATTTATTATGTAATGTTTTATTTTTCTCAAATAGGTTCTTTATCCTTAGAATAGTATTGACGGATATATTTCTGTGAAAATTTGCAATAAATCTTCTCCTTGCTTCTTTTGCATTTTCTTGGCATTTGTAGAATAAGATAACAATCTGCAATCTCTCATCTAATGCATATTTCATTTCGGCAAAATTATAGTAAATTTGTCAAATTTTTTGACTTTGAAGGATTCAAAGGTGATTATACCTTTATTACCTAGTGTATGTTTCAAACAAGTTAAAGTTAAATTATACTGGATAAAACATTAAAATTTAATAAAAATAGCTGTCACAATATTAAATATTTTAATCAGAACGGACAAAAAAAAATCACCCGTTCCAAAAATCGTATAAAAAAAGCTATGTTCCATTTAAAAAACACCTTATCCATATCGTAACTCTTTTGTTTCTGGTTCAAATAAATTTTTGGTTTCATTTTTGAATTCTGCAGGAAAAAGTACATCGATTGGCTATTTTGGATTTTTCTTTAAATACAAGGAAGCTCAAAAATGAGCCCCTGTTCAGTCCTCGTTGGAAGACCCTGTACATGTAGATGAGTTTATAACGTCAACGTTAAGTATTACTCAAAATAGGAAAAATTCTTGAGAGAGGCGGCATAATAGGTCTTTGCACGCGGGCGGCCGACACCCTAGGATCGGCCCTGCCTGTGGCCCACACTGACGGCCGTCGTATTGCAATGTATTTGCATTATTATGTTACTCCCGGTACAATTTTAGATGGTTAACTGTAACTAAATTATTATTAACCATTTACATAAAAATTTAATAAAATAATTTTAATTACGTAAATATTCTACAGAAATCCGCATTTGATGGTTTATCAGAAAATTATTTATTTTAAAATGGTTTTTTAAAATAATAATTATTATTAATTGATGACGCACTACGTCGATTACAAAATAAAGATTATTGGCTTCATAATAATTTAATAAATTATGATGGACCCGTGTCTTTTAGTTTATCATATAAACAAAGGTTAACTACCTTAAAAAAAATAATAACAATTTTAATAAACGACGCCACGGAAAAAATTCCGACTAAAAATTTAAATAAATATTCAGTTTTAACGTCGCGACTTTATTTGCTATAGAAATATTGTAAATATGTTAGGTAATATATGTATATCAACTTGCCTTCCAGGCAAATGTACCATTGGCGTGACAAACACGACCCCCGCAGAACCCGCACCGCGGGGGGCCCGGCCACAATGATGGCCCTTTAAAAGTTGCTGCCAGCTTTGTTTTTCATAGGTATTTCATTTCATAATTAATTTAATTTTTTTATATCCTGAGAATTTAACTTCGTTATGTAATTGAAGAATTATACGTGAAAGCGCGGAATTTACAAACGATATAAGTACCATAAAGACTTGTCCATTGACTTTCCCAGTCAAATTTTAAGCCTCAGAAAGGGACTTGGAGATAGTATTTCAAAATTAAAAACAGTATATGAACTTGCGGATCATTTATTAATAAAAAATCAGTGTGTTTCTTCAAATTTTCCAGATGTATCTAGTGCATTGATGTTATTTCTAACTTTACGAGTCAGTTAGTGTGGCATCAGCGGAACGATCTTTTTCCAAACTTAAAATAGTAAAAACCCATTTACGTAACACCATGGGACAACAACGCCTTTTGGATTTATTCTTAATCAGTATCGAACACGAGTTAAAAAATTAAATATCGACGAAATTATAAACGATTTTGCAAAAAAAAACTCTCGATGATCTGGCCGTTTTGTATAATACCTTCGTAATTAGTCACATAATGTTTGTGCAGACTTGTTGAGTGTTCACGTGTTTTACTGTTTTCTGTTTTTTGGATTCTATGAGGCTCGATCACTGCTATCCCCGTTACTACCAAACATGGTAAGCAACATTATAAGTGGTGTTTTAAAATTTTGATTTTGCATCATGTTTGCTACCTATGTTATGTTATGTCTACCAGTCTACCTAGGATTATAAAATAAATTCGAATTATTTGCTGTTTTAATAGTAGGTACTTAACACATAATGTGGGTTTAAGCCTAATTAAATTATTACACAATTAAGGAATTCAAAAATTCATAAACCTGAACCTAATAATAATGAAAATAAGAATTATAATTTTCCATTCGTTATAGAGAGGGGCCCCTGGAAACGTTTGCGGGGGGGGGGGGGCACTCTCAGATTTTGTTACGCCACTGAAATACACAGGGTCACAAAAACATTTCAGAAAAAAATTCAGAGAAGGTACCGTAAAATGAAGCGAATAGCAACACTTTTCAGCATTAATGCATCTATACCGCGGTTAGTATTATGCGTAAAATAAATATGTAATATGCCAATAATAGATCTCGGTGTCCTCTGTAAGGATTCCTATATGTATTTTTTTTTTCTTTAAAAATAACTGTAAAATAATATATACAGTGAGGACCTAAAGTCCGTCCCCCCCCCTCTAACTTCTAAACCGTTCGGTATATTTTAATGAAATTTTGAACGATAATATTTGAGCAAGTCTTGCACTTTTTGACATACCAATGACAGCTTTAAATGTCAAGATGACAGATGGGTCCGCTTATGGAATATTTTTTTAAATGGAACACCCTGTATATTTTTACATTTTTAAATTCCACATAAAGTTATAATTATTTTTTATTAAATGCATTATTAGTCTATACTTCATAGTTTCCGAGATATTGACTCTCGAAAAGTGACATTTTTGAACTTTGACAGCTTATAACCTTCTAACAGTACGTCTTAGAGCAAAACGGCTTACATGTCCCTATCTTCAACTTTTATTATCTTCCCAAAAAAATCAACTTCCAGTTAAACCGGAACAACTATATTTCCTGCTTTCGAGTTACATCCGGTTTAGCCGGAAGTTGATTTTTTTGGGAAGATAATAAGAATTGAAGATAGGGACATGTAAGCCGTTTTGCTCTAAGACGTACTGTTAGAAGATTATAAGCTGACAAAGTTCAAAAATGTCACTTTTCGAGAGTCAATATCTCGGAAACTATGAAGTATAGACTAATAATGCATTTAATAAAAAATAATTATAATTTTATGTGGAATTTAAAAATTGTAAAAAAATATTCCAAAAGCGGACCCAGCTGTCATCTTGACATTTAAAGCTGTCATTGGTATGTCAAAAAGTGCAAGACTTGCTCAAATATTATCGTTCAAAATTTCATTAAAATATACCGAACGGTTTAGAAGTTAGAGGGGGGGGGGACGGACTTTAGGTCCTCACTGTATATATGGTGTGTTGCGATTCACCTTACAACCGGTGTGAATAACAACACCCGTTTTTTTTTACGTCAAATGGCTTTCACACTTTCTACGAGGTGAAAAGCAACACATTTAGTGTTTTTAAAAAAAAAATTAGGCTACAAATTAACTGTTGCTCTAACCGTTTCCGAGAAAAAAAATCGCAAATGTGAAAATGTCAAAACTGACGACAACATACATACATATTTTAAATTTAGCAGCTTATATAGACGAAAATTTTCAAGAGGCGATCAGGGGCGAAATTGGACATGTGCAGGATGTATATATATAACATATCGCAGAATTTCTGCGATATGTTAACTAACAGCTCGCCACCTGTCGCCTTTCCACGTGTTGCGATTCACCCCACTTTTTGCTAATTTCTGATCAATCATATTTAAAAATTCATAGAATCGTTACGTTTAAGTTGCGATGTTGCCAAATGTAAAAATTATTAGTAGGATGGTACTAAGGACCTGTGTTATTGCGCTTTACCTTAAATTAAAATGTTAAGTAGGTTTATCAGATAAAGTTTTTTCAGGAACAAAAACTTAATAAAAAAACATCATTTTTAAAAATATTATAACCTCAAAGACCTTTTTTCTCAGAAATTTTGTTTTTGTCCTTTACGTATCAGGGAAAGGTCCCAGGAACTTACTAAAAAAGTTTTAAGGTTCTGAGAAGTAAACACATTGGTAAAAAAAAATAAAACATTCTTTTCCTGAAAATTGTTGCGATTGGTACAGCAGTTGCGATTCACCTCATTTTACTGTAATATATAGTGTATTAATTTTTGTTTTCATCATTTGTAAACCTTAAGATCTGATGATTTCCGAAAGAAAGAAACACTTGTATAAGTAAATATATATAATATACTGAATTATAACTGAAACCGAGATTTTGTATATCCTTTTCTCATTAAACCTAAAACGACATACTTTTTCAGAAATTTACTTTTTCCATTTCCATAATTCCCAAACTATTTACATATTATCTCTTTGTCATCCCCTTCTACCCCTGTTATACTTTTGTGCAAAATGTCGTTTTTCTAATTTCATAAGGGACGCGTCGATAAGGAAAATGTAATTTAAAAAGCAGATTCTGGGCAAATTTATTCTGTACCCTTTCCAGTCTGTTAATATGGATATGGGCTCCATATTACAGAGAAATATTTCAAAATACTACCTACGTATTAAATAGTTGTAGAAGGCTGTTAAAGCCTTTATGTCCGAAATATGTTTTGTCTGTTGCTTCTTTAATATACAAAACCTATTTCAACATTGTTACAAACAGGTATATTAACAGGGAAAATAAAAATACTCTTTTAAAAAATGAATTAAAAATGGAAAATAAGTACATTTTGACACAGAATATACTATACTATAATAATATACCTACCGAATGGACAAGTCGAGTCAATAACTTGTAAGTTCACAAAAAAATTTGAGAAAAACAGAATTTTAAAAAACAAACACATGAATTTGCGAAAAATAATAAATGTCAGATTGTATTAATCAAAACCAATCAAGCAAAAGAGGCAAAGGAATGTGGTTCATCCTCTTAGCTACAAAAGTCCAAAAACATGAATGTTTACAAAAATACGAGTTAAAATTCATGATATCCTAAAATGGGGAAACTCCAAGATGATACGGTCCAAATGATTTATAGGATAAAAACACACAACGCCAAATGCCGTCATATGGTTATAGACACAGAATTTTAAATAGGTACAACTGAAATTAGATATAGGTAGTTTTACATAAAATTATCAGTCGGAAAATAATTTGTTTTTATTGTCATTTCATTATAAAGAAAATTGAAAAAAACTTAAATACAAAGTAAAAATAAATTAATTGAAACAGGTATTGGTACGATCAATAAAATTCAATTTCAGACAGGACAGCTAGAAGACTCCGAACAACGATGTGACACGCGCAACAGATACGTTAAAACTAATAATACGGCGCGCAGCGATTGTCGATCGCTACGAACCTCCACCAACGTCTTGTGGATTATAGTTTCTAACGGATACAATTCGTTTTTGGGGACGCTGTTTTGCTTTCTTAATTGTAGGGAAAGCGCTTTATTAGGAACAAAATGCGTAGTATTGAGAAGATACAATTTGTTTCTTAACAAAATTGCTGTATTAAAAGTAGTTCATTATTCAACAAGACTGTGCTGCTAATGGAACTGATTACTACCAATAAAAACACTGTTCTAGCAAATCTGGAATTGATATAACACTAAAACGGGTTTGATATACTAGCAATTTATTTAATATGGGTTAATAGAAAATAGCGTATCAATACAAACCATGTCTTAGCAAACATGTTGCATTAGATCATTTTCCTCAGTGTATAAACTTGCAAAACAATAGGTATTAACAATGCCACTGTATTTAGTGAATAATATTGTTTTAATACTAGGAAAAATGCGGCAGAGAATATCATTTTCAACAAATAATGAATCTCAATGGATGCATTGTTTTATTAAGATATATTATAAATGTTTCATTGCACAGGAAGAAAAAATAATAACTGTGAAAGAATATGTTTCACAAATTTAATCAGTTTCCTGACACGTGTTTCGGCTCTTTCGGGTCATTTTCAAAGAAGTACAAGAAGATACTAAATTCTACGTGACATTACAAAGGTATCTATTCACATTCATGGTAGAAGCGTATTTTCGAAACGGGGTTAGAGTAAATGGTGCAAATACAATTCGGGTTTGTGCATGGACGATTTTCACGAACATTTTCCTAACGTTGCTTTTATTGCTGTGGATTTTTATCATTGCCTGAAAAGAACCGTGGCTGTGTTAAGGGGAAACAGGTTCTATACAACACAAAAAAGGAGCAGGAAGACCATCTGTAAGAACAGAAGAACTTGTTGCAAACGTTCGTGAAATAATGCAAAATACGCCAACAAATTGCATAAGACGCCTGTCCCAAGAAGTGGGAAGATCTTATGGAACATGCAGGACTATTCTTAAGAAGCAGCTAAATTTATTTCCTTATAAAGTATAAGTATTCTAAGAAATACAAGCCGCAGATTTTGAAAGACGCAGGAATTACTCTCAATGCCAAAATACCCTAAATTTATTGGAATTGGAATTTATTTAGACCTGACATTTTTTTCGGATGAAGCCTGGTTCCACCTCTCCGGTTATGTGAATTCTCAGAATCCACGCATGTGGAGTAGTGAAAATCCCCATTTTTTGGTAGAGTCCACATTGCACCCTCAAAAAATTGGTGTCTGGTTAGCTGTTTCCCGAAGAAGAATTGTTGGTCCTATTTTTTTCCATGACACAGTTACAGCACAGCGGTATAGAGACAATATTTTGAATCCATTTGTGGAGCAATTACTTGACGACGAACTACGTTTTGGATATTTTCAACAGGACGGTGCAACCGCCCATATAGCCGCCGAAACTATTAACTACTTACGCAATTTTTTCAACGACAGATTGATCAGTTTTCGATCAGACATTGAATTCCCACCTAGATCACCTTGTTTAACGGTTTTGGATTACTTCATTTTTTCTCATTTAAAGAACACTATATAATGCCAATTAAACAAAAAAAAAAAGAGAACACTATTTTTAAAACACCAGTTGCAAATTAAGAACAATTACAAGAAAGGATTATCCAAGAATGTGGTAACATTTCTCCAGAGATGCTGGTCAACACTTTCGAAAATATGAAGAGACGTGTGAATTTATGCTTGGAGCTTGGTGGCCAATTTCAGCAATTTATGTAATTTTTTTTTCTCTTACTTTGTTAATTTTGTAAACAACAAAAATAAATGTATTTGTCAGCTTATTTCATTACTCATTAGTTTGGCATATCATGTCATAATATGAATTTGACAAAATTTTAACCTAGATTTGGTTAGATATATCGTCCCCATATCATTGTGATCTAAACCAAGCCCTACGTTTTTTAATCCAAGCCCTCTTTGATGCAAATAATTTTTGCTCGCACGGTAAGTACTGATTCCACAACGTGAGGCAGAGTATATACAGGAGATGGAATCTCCGGTGATCTCGACCAGTCCACAACGTTAGAAATTCTAGCATCACACACAACATAAAATCCGGTATGACGATGACGTCCATCCACGAATTTCTTATAAAACTATCGCGTTAGCCGTGGGAGAAACAGAACCATACCGACAGTTTGTGCGAGAATAATATACGACTTAGGTCACTTTCACAAGCCTACTTTGCGCTTTCGTAAAGAATCTAGTAACCTGAGTAAACAGTCGAAGAAATTTTTTCGCACAATCGTTGTAGCAGTCAGTAGTAGTAGAACAGTTGAATAAGACAGTTGAATTTAATAATTATTATAAGTGAGCTTATTGCAAGACGAGCAACGAAGAAAAATGGTGGTATTAGCCGGTGTTTTGTGCTTTTGTGCGTTGTTTGGTGGTATGCAGGGTTCGGCTATACCCATGTGGGAGTATTTGAGTAAGCAGGAAAAAGTAAGTTATAAAAAAACTTTTATCAAAAAATGATCTGTTCAAAAATTAATATTCTAACAGCTTATTAAATTAAAAACTATTTAAATAATATACAACAGCAACTCAAATACCTACCTAATCCTAAAAAACCTTATCACGGAAAATTATTTTATTGGGGCAAAAAACTCACTAAGAGGTATAAGATAAGTACTACAAACGACCAGTACTTAGATAGGTACCGTTTAAATTTGCTGCTATTCGCCATCAGAACTACGATTGAACCTGACTTTATTTTAACCTTTACAATCTGATTAAATCTCGTTGAAGTAGTTTGAGTTTTAATTACTGGGCAACTAACATTAATCACAGTAAGAATTATTGTATGTATATAAGGGTGATTTAAAAACGTCTTAAGGTAAACCTCAATAACTTCTTCCCTATCTTTTGGCAAATAAATTAAATCGACTCTTATTCCCTTATATCCCTCCCCCACCCTCCCACTGGAGCCGCCACTGCCATTCTGAGAAACAGGTAATTTGATTTCTATACCTTTACCTAAATGGTAACCCAGTAGCATGGCGGTCCTAGGGGTGAAGGGTAGGGGGGGGGGGGAGCGACCGCCCCCTCCCTTTTAGTTAACCCTTAAACCATTACCATTAGGATTGAATTTTATTAACCGATTTGCAGCATAAATAATTTAACTCTGCATTTTTCTCTTTAAATAAATAAAATAACGATTGGACCTGACTTTATTTTAACCTTTACAATCTCGTTAAAGTGGTTTGATTTTTAATTACTGGGCAACTAACAATAATCATCGTAAGAATTATTGCATGTATATAAGGGTGATTTAAAAACGTCTTAAGGAAAATAACCTTAATAACTTCTTCCCTCTCTTTTGGCAAATAAATTAAATCGAATTTTATTCTTAAATCCCCCCCCCCCCCCCCCCACCCACCCACTGGAGCCGCCACTGCCATTCTGAGAAACAGGTAATTTGATTTCTATACCTTTAAAGTGGGAGAGGAGGGGGGGGCGATCGCCCCCTCCATTTTAGTTAACCCTAAAACCATTAACATTAAGATTGCATTTTATTAACCGATTTGCAGCATAAATATTTTAACTGTGCATTTTACTCTTTAAATAAATAAAATAGCATTGTAAGGAGGAATATCTCAAAAACTAAACAGATTCCTAATCTACAAAATTCATTATTCCTTAAAAAATCATCAATTATTTTGGAATGGTAAGCGTATAATATACATTTACCAATTTTTTCTGTAACACGTTAACCCTACCATAGGCCAACCCCACCCCTTTTAAAAAAGGCTGCCGCCGCCACTGTCCCGTGGTGTACCCAGTCATTACTTATGCCTTCCATGTATACTATTTCTTAACGTATAATTATTTAAAGTAAACTGACCCCAATTTTTTATCAAATGAGTGCCAATAAGTCAATAAAACAATGATAATCAAATGTATGTTTAAAAAGAAAGCGACACAGAATCTTGGCCTCAATGATTGCTAAATGATAAAATTATTATTCCAAATTTTCCAATATAGTCACAATAGAACCGGAATGTCCATTTTAAAACATATTTTTCAACTTATCACAGATAAGTAATATTATAAAAATTAATATCACAACAAATTAATTTTAACTTTCCTTCAAGGGGTCTAAGAAGATTTCATTTATTTAATTTGCCTTATCAAAGAACTAATTTAGGACTGAACACCCCTCTGACCAGGCTACAAAGAATAACCTATAACCAACACTGTGAGAACATCGATTTGTTTAATCTAAATTTATGTCAATTTAAATTAAGAGTAAGAAGATATTTCTTACAACAGATTCTTGTGTATAATATTTAGGTACACGGAAAAGTGCGTACTGCAGTAATCCATTTTATATTTTAGTCTATTAGTTTTAGTTTGGGTTTTGCCTAATATGTAATACTGGCAAACAGTGGATGCTGTTTTTGGAACATACGTAGTTCTGTTAGCATACTAAACCAATATAAATAAACAAATATGGATAGTATTTCCAAACCTAACTGAAATGCATAAGAAATCAACTATCGTGCGGAGGGCATCAAAGACCCGCTAGCAGAGCCAGTGCATGCATGATAGAACATCATTCTTACTGACAAATAATTAGTTTCTTTAAATTATTAATTTTTAACATGAAAAATTTTTTATTGTAATTTTTTTCGTCACGTCGTGATTTTATTTAAAAAGAAACTACAGAACATGTTTTAGTTGATAGTAATTTAAATTGTTAGATAAGGAAATAAGAGTTTTCTACACTGCGCGACATATTTAACGCATAACGAAAAAATTGCCTCAATTTTGATGTTATATATTTTCCAAATTTGTGGTTCGTTTCTAATGATTTTTTTTTCAAATTGTAGGTTTTTTTCTTAAGCATATCACTGCCTTTGTTGTTTTACTTGAAAAAGTAACTTTGGTATTATACCGGGTGTTATAAAGCTGTTCTGTTTTTTTACGGAAATTCAAAACACCCTGTGGGATTTACTAGCCATTGCAAGTTATCGCAATTCCAGACAAATTAAAGTCCCATGTTTCCTTTACATTTTCTTTTTTGATTCATTGGTTTATCTCTGTTTTTTTATGAAATATTCAATTTTTAGTTCAACGTGATTTTCATAAAAAAATGTTTAGTTAAAAAATACAGAATAAACGAAATGCTTTGAAAAATGCAAAAAAAATTAAATATGAATAATTAGTAGCGAGTATTGCCTCTCCTTGCTCTAATGAATGCTTCGCATCTTCTTGGCATACCTAAAATCAGATTTCTGATTTCATCTTGATTAATCTGATTCCATATTTCCATAAGCCTCAATGACAGATCATTTAAGTTTCTAGGAGGAGGAAGCAAGGCTCTAAGATTCGTCGGCAATGCTCGCTACTAATGATTCATATTTAATTTTTTTGAATACCTTTAGAAATTGCAATTTTCTTTCCTGTATTTTTTTGCCCTGTTTTGTGGATTCAGTAAATTAATACCAGATATTGATTCTTTATTTACTTTATAATTTGTTTTTTCTTGCTGTTGCATTAATCAAAGCATTTCGTTTATTTTGTATTTTTTAACTAAACATTTCTTTATGAAAATCACGTTGAACTAAAAATTGAATATTTCATGAAAAAACAGAGATAAACCAATGAATCAAAAAAGAAAATGTAAAGGAAACATGTGACTTCAATTTGGCTGGAATTGCGATAACTTGCAATGGCTAGTAAATCCCACAGGGTGTTTTGAATTTCCGTAAAAAAAACATAACAGTTTTATAACACCCGGTATAATACCAAAGTTACTTTTTCAAGCAAAACAACCAAGGCAATGATATGCTTAAGGAATAAACCTACAATTAGAAAAAAAAATCATTAAAAACGAACCACAAATTTGGAAAATATATAACATCAAAATTGGGGCAATTTTTTCGTTATGCGTTAAATATGTCGCGCAGTGTATAAACGCCACAGAGTAAGGAGATGCGGAAAACTGTCTGTGTAGTGAACCTTGCTAACATACCATTTACATGTACTGATTTCCAAAAATTTAACGAAAAATACGAAAGATGTATAAATCTAAAAGCTCCAGGCCGCCGTCTACACCGAGAAACTAGAAGAAAAATGGTCAAAAAGATTTTTTAAACTAGAGGAAAGAGAAATGCTGCAATTTTGACACCAATGGAATGACCTCAATTCTTATAGGTTTTAAGATTCAAATAATAAGGCTTGAATTAGGAATAATACTCCATGTATTAAACGTTTCATAAAATATATCTTCCTTTAAAAGCACTAGGTATATAACATTGATTTATTAACACTACTTATTTAATAGAGCTTTTTTAATAGGTTATTTTAATTGAAGTACATTTTTCTGTGCTGTTAAGTTGTGAACAATTAACAGTCATAAATATTAAAAATGAAGTTATATAATAATGAAATATTGCCATCAAATAGGAATAAGTAATGAGAATGTTGCTTGTTCAGCATAATAAAATTAGTAGGTATAGGGGAAGGAGGAGCACAGTGTTACACGAGGTACAGTGGTATATTCGGAATTATAAACTTACGCGAAGCAAGACGGCGCTGGAATAATTGCCACTTCCAGTTAAGACTATTACCTTCAATTATCCGAACGCGTGGTGAAATGTGAATTGTTTATACCACCCAAGTACGTTTTTTATGTTTTTTTAGTCAAAAAGTAAATTTTTATACAGTTTTACAATTGTCTTGTGTTTCTTGACAATAATATATCGTAAACTTTATGGTATCATGTTTAAGGAACATGTTTGTAGATTAGCATGCCATGTAAAACATAACCTAAAAAAATTTTGTTTCCTAAAAACTAGCATATTTTTGGTAAAAATGCGATTGGGGCACAGAGTTCCACACTATACTGGGGGAACAGTGTTACATGTAAAACAATAATAGAAGATCAGAAATGTTAAATTTTTATGTTGATTTGCACGTATACTATAATGAATTAAAATAGTGTTTAATGTGTACACTTCTTTGTTATTTGATACTAATTTAAATATTCTAAATTGAAACATTTGAGTTATTATTTTTTAAATCATTACATTTTGAGATTCTGTCTGAGTTTTGACTTGTTTTATATTGTTTAGACTGATGTTTATTTTTTTACCTGTTATTTTTTTGTATTTGTAAATGTTCTGAATAAAAAGAGCCCTATTAGTAAAGGTAATCTAAATTTATTTGAAACGTTAACATTGTTTCCCCCCTTGTGTAACAGAGTGCCCCGCTAGTGGGGTACAGTGTTACATTCGACACGTGTAGAGATAATTATTTTTTTTATAAAAAACCTATATATTTAGGGCAACAGACGCTCCGAAAATCAGTTGCTAAACATCACCAAACCTAAGCAAAATTAAATTGTTATTTTAATTTGACAAATAAAAAAATTATTAATCAAAATGTTTTTTGTGTAACACTGTGCCCCACCTTCCCCTACTATATGTTTTATACAAAGCTATATACATTGCTAGTCATTAAAAGAAAATTTTCATTTTAAAATTTTTTCTGTTCCCACCATTATTTCTGATTGTACCAATATTTAAAGGTTTACAGGGCATGTAGTAGTAGTAGTAACATGTTTTACTTAGCAAAAAGCTACAATTAAATATTTTTAATACATTTTTTTCACAAATTTTTGTAAATTTATTTTTAAATTTTAAAGTTACGACATTTGCAAATTGTATCAAATATTACGTCTCATTTTGTTTTTATAAATGTAATTTTAAAGGTTTTTAAATAGTTTTAATGATAATTGAGATTTAATAGAATTTTCCAAATTATTTTATTCTATCAAACCTTTATGAAAAATAGACTTATAAGACATCTAATGTTTTAGACACTCTATCCACGTAAAAATTTTGATTAGTTCTTGTTTTATAATTATGATGGTCATAATTAAAAGAACAAAAAATTTTTAAACTATCAGACAATAAATTATTTTTAATTTTATGTATAAAGATACATACTTACTAAATAAAAAATTAAATTTCTGACATTCAACCAATCTAAATTTTTTAACATAAAATTTATTTTTGTATATTTGTCACAATTTAAAATAATCAGCATTGCCTTATTTTGTAAAATTTTCAATTTATTAAATATTTCCTCACTATAGCACAATATAAAATGGAAGAACAACAAAGAAAATGTGGTCATATAATAGTATTAAATACAGTTTTTTTAAAAAACAAACTTAAATTAGAACTGATTCTTTTAAAATAACTTACTTTTCCGGCAATCTTCGATATGATACTTTCAAAATAATTTTTTAATTTTTAATCAACAATTATCCCTAAATATTTAAAACTGTTTACTAATTCCAATTTTTTACCATCAATTACAACATTTATATTTTGACAATTTAAATTATTACCCATAACCATACATTTAGTTTTTGAAATATTTAATTTTAATTTATTTACTTTTAGCCAATTTAAAAATATATTTATCTCAGAATTTAGAGTATTAAGACCATCAAAAATATTTAAAACATTAATGTAAATTAAGCAAACATTTGTAACTTACACATTTTTAAAATTAAAGGCATATCGTTAATGTATAAAATAAATAATATTGGACCTAGCATACTTCCTTGAGGAACTCCTATATTATTTTATTTTTTGATTTGAATAAGTTTTTGATTTTTTGTTTATTGTGACCTGTTACTTAAAAATAATTTTTAAACCATTTATAAACGTTTCCGCGAATACCATACTGATACAATTAATACCCAATAATCTAGCCCTGTCAATTTTTTCGAATGCCCGCATAAAATCCAAAAATACACATAAATAGGCATACCACGTTGAATTAAAAAAAAATTCTAACTTAATGCATGCTGACCAAAAAAAAAAACGGAACGACTTTTATCTGACAAGAACCAAAAATGGAGGTTTCTTCTAAAAATCACACAGCGACCGGTCATTCTACAATGACAAAGTGTGTTTCGGTTGAGAAACATAGTGATTGGATTACTAGTTTTCGAGTATGAAAAATACAAATAAGTATCTACCCAACTATCTTTAAAGGCCCATAAATTATGAGGAAGTGCCAAAGAAAAATATAGTAAACAATCTATGCACCCAAGATATTTTTCTGTTGACAAAACACTTAACACTGGCACTTAAATTCAACTAATTACCTGTTAGCAACTTATTTAAAACATTCAAATCATTCCTTAGATACGGGCAATAATCCCGTAACAGTAATTCCGATACTGTTACATCATTAAATTCTACTTTCCAGCGAGTTTCCACTAGTAAAAATGAAGAAACTGTTAGTAGGTAGGTACTTATAAAGCAAAAGAAATTAATAATTTGCCCTGTGTATGAATAAATTTTTCCCGCAATTGATATTAATGTTATCTAACTGCAATTTCTAAGTTTTTTTTTCTGCTGGGAATATTTAAAACCTATGTAAAAACAATGTATTGTGAATTAATTAGGTATAATAATTCATAAATGTATAACTTTGCCTTGAGAGCGTTTTAAATTCCCTTCCTTTATCACATAATACTGTATTTTTGCATTAATTCAAAAACAGCTCCACATTTTAATATAATAATATCAATTATTGTACACTTATAAATTGTTGGAATATAAATGGCCTCAGCTTTCGGATATCGGTAACCATAAGAGTTAGAGGGTGGGTCTTTGGGTTTTAAGATGCATTATTTTCTGTTTAAAGTGCGTTGCTACTTTATTTCATATTTGAAGGTGGTAGACAATGAAGTAATATCAAAAAAAATTACCTTGTCGGACTTCCATTGTCTCTATTTTGTTACCTAACACAACGTTGCGGTTAGTTAGTATCACCAACCGTTTTCCAGTGCAAACTAAATTATAATTCTAAAGCTATTGTCATAACTACTATTCCTGTGCAATAAAGCTTGATGGCTCCGCCTACGTGCTTATTGGAGTGTGAAGTTTGAGCTGTTGGTTTTGAACAAGAAGAGGCTTCCAGATATTGGGATATCTATACTAGGTTTACTAAATATGTGGGTACTTTAATTCATAAAAGCTGCTTCTTTGAATTTTGGTTTTCTCCAGTGCTGTTCCGTGTCCAAAACCTTGGCTTCTGACCACTGTATATTATGCTGGTTGGTCCATACATATTCCGCTATACCTAGGGTTACCAGACGTCCGGATTTGCCCGGACAGGTTCGGGTTTTTGCTATGTCCGGGTGTGTCCGGGCGGATTTTGCACAAGCGTCCGGAATTTCATTAACAACAAAAAATTAAAGTTAAAAAAATTTGAAATTTGAAAAGAACTAAAAAATGCTGTTATTTAAACCGAAGTGTAAACCCCCCCCTTAGACTTTAGTGGTTAAAGCAACGAAATCGGCGCTGGCGCGGCGTGTCAATTCAAGTTATTTTGCTTCATCGCGTATCGCGTTCTATTTTTAGAAACTAATCGGGGAATCACAAATCGCCAAACAAGTAAACAAGCAACAAGCCTGTTCATTTGATTTTAGATTAGATATTAGTTGTAAACGTGTGGTGATGTAATGCCTTCATTATTATACTTAATTGAGAAAGGAGTCGAAATAGACGACTCTAAATTTTTTGATCAATTTTGTAATTTAAAAAAATATATATTGGAAAATTTTGATGCCAATGACCACAGTCTTCCTGCTCATGAAAAATGGACAAAATTTTTTAAAACACGCGTTTCTGAAGAAGTTTTTTCAGAGTTGTTAAAAGCAGCAGAATTTGTTTTTGCAATCCCGTCCCACAATGCCAATGTAGAGCGAATATTTTCACTTATTGCAGCCCAGTGGACAAAGGAAAGAAATATACTGCTTTTGTCTTCCATAAAAGGAATACTTTTGACTACTTATAATTTAAAAGATATGAACTGTTCACAGTTTCATGATTTTATTCTTTTACCCGAAAATATAAAACTATTAAATAAAATACAGTCTGGTGACAAGTACTTGTAGGGGTCTTCTGTTTTGTTTCTTTCTTTGTTGTAGTTTATAACTTGTTTGATTTTGTTTTACGAAATAAAAGTGCTTTTTTGCTGTCTTTGTCTTGTTAGTGAAATAAAATTACGTACCACCGTACCATATGCCATTATTGCCTATTTTACCGTATTAATAATGTGAAAAATATATAATTTTTTTTATAACGTCCGGATTTTGTCCGGATTTTTTTATCAACTTGTCCTGGCTAGATAAACTTTCATCTGGTAACCCTAGCTATACCTGATCTCGAAATTTCTCCTCCTTGAGTATGTTTCAGATATTCTATGTTCTTAAAAATACCTCTTCCCGTACGAGTTAAAGAACATCTGAAACATACTCAAAGAGGTAAAACTTCGAGATCAGGTATAGCGGATTAGCGGAACATGTAATGTATGAACCAACCAACATAATATACAGTGGTCAGAAGCCAAGGTTTTAAACACGAAACAGCATTGGAGAAAACGAAATTTCAAAGACGCAGCTTTTATGAATCAAAATACCCATATATTTAGCAAACCAAGCTTTATTGCACATGGATAGTATTTAAGACAGTAGCCTTAGAATTATAATTTAGTTTACACTTGAAAACGGTTAGAGACACTAACTAACGGAAACGTTGTGTATGGTAACAAAATATAGACAAAAGAAGGTAATTTTTTTGATACCTTATTTCATCTTTCCAATAATAGACCTTCACCAAGTTGTAAATAATTTTCAAATTTTTTTACGCTTACCAAAAGTGTTTCTAACAAAATTATTCTTTCTTTCAGACTTCCTATATCTATTCGCTTTTCGCAAACCAAGTGGACAGGTTCTGTGAAGGTTCCACCATCCCCTACTGCAACAGACAACTTTTGAAATATGGACTTGGCACTCTGAAAAACTTGTCTGAAGAGGAACTTGACGCCATGGACCCTTACCAACGAGGAGCTAACAATATAAGTAAGTATTTTATGACAAATAAAGGTAGTTTGAGATTGCGAATTGTGTGCATAAGTTTCTTGGGTGCATTAAAAACTACGACATAAATGCAATAATTTAAATAAATATTTAATTTCAATTTACCATCTTGACATTTATTTAATAACTATTTAAAAAACGTTGTGGTACTGATCAAACACGGCGGGCCACAGGTAAAGTTTTTTTGCGAATATGTGCCTCTTCAACCTTGACTTTTGTGTTTAAACCCATAAAAAAAAGATAAATAATTAGTTGTACGTACAACAATGAATAGGACGACTATGCATCATCTTTTTTTGGAATTTCTTATTGTTCGTGGAGCACCTTAGCACCTACTCACACCTTTTTTTCAATTACCAAATTTAGATATTATAGAAAGATGTTTGCTTAATGACTATGTAAATGACAAAATACCAGCCAACATTCATACAATCCATAAAACCTTGTTAGAAAAAGAACCAACGACCGATTCAAGGATTAATATAAGGTTAGAAAAATAGGAATGTTTGTTATGTTAGGCCTGAAATAACCACAGGTTAATGTGGCCAATCCTAGCAGTGATACTAGGTAATGTCTTGCAGCTAGGCAAACGATAAACCTTTTTGCCAACAGCATTTTCTGTCAGGGAATTATGTTAGCTATAGACTATATATTAAATGTTTAAGGTTTTGTTTAACACATACCTCGACGAATCAACATTAAACTCTCATCATCAACATCTTGGTGCGACTTAAACGATGTTACTACAGGGTCCCTTAATCCATTGGGGTCACTATTCACGAGATACTATCCGCATAACCGAATTTGGTTCAGAATACCTCCTATCCTCCTAATGCATGGGGATCACAATCAGACTGGTCTATTCACGCGATACTATCCGCATTATCGAATCCTTTGGTTCAGAGAACTTATCCATCCGGATTAGTATGAGATATCTACGTGGGTCATTGTCTGTGCCACTTAATTGTTCCGAAGAGTTATATCAATAATATGTCGTATGCGGTACCTTTACCTAAATGATAGAGCCTCTATGAGCTAATTTATATCAAATTGACCATTTGAGGCTCTAAACCACTAGAAAACTAGTTTACATATACTAATTGTACAGAACTGCAGTGTATTGCATGTGCAATACTATGAAGTATGGTGGCCTAAAGTCTACCAAACCAATCTAGCAACGAACCGTTTATAATTATAGACTAAAAACGTAAAAACTGTCATCATCACTAAGAAATTCTAAAAGTCCTCATCATCTGAGTCGTCTTCGGATGGAGCAATGATCATCGGCACTACTTCGACATCTAATACTTGTTCTCGATCCCACCAATTCCTTATTAATTTTTCTGTATGTTCCACCGATTTTTTCCAGTACTCCTGCGTAATATGATCCAACGAATCTTGCCAAACTATCTCTACTTGCGAGGATTTACGACCATCACCTACATGCTTTTCATAAAAAGATTTTGCCCCAGCCCATATTAATTCTATGACATTCAAGTATTAAACTCGCACCCTTCCGAGAAATAAAGAAAAAATCATCGTTAGCAGATAATTTCACAATGATTTTGTTTTAAAAATAAACACACCTTCAAATTCCTATACAGTCTTTTTGCTCTTAAGTGTAATAGAATTGTCGGTATTCCTTTTACAAAATATTTATATTATGCAAGTATAACTCATCAAGGTTGCCATTATAAACAAAGGTAATTGACGATGGTAATGGCGAAAAAATATGCGTGATGCTTATCTAAAACTGGTATATCTTGAACTTTATACCCTTTTTTAGCCTAGTTTGTTACCATCCCTCTGTCATTATATGTTTACCATGTCAAGTTTATTTATTAGTTTGAGATGGCCATAATCAAGAATATTTTGCTATGCAATATCATGTAGGATTTACATAGATTTGCATCATTAAAATCTTCTTTTCAAGTAGCGATACTTATTTGCTTCAAGTACACGAGGATTCTACCACTTAAATTAGTTCATACAATGAAGTTGTATATGATATGCCAACCTTGATGCAAATATTACAGTCAAAATCTTTGCTGTGCTAAGTTAAATTTTTAAAAGGAACGCTGTTTAAAAGTAACCTAAAAGGAACTCGGCCAATAACGTAAAGTGATAAAACTTACTTTATAATATCTAGCAAAGTATATGGGTTGGGATTCTGTGAAGGCATACTAAGCTAGGAATAGTTGACTATTATCATCACCCAAAAAAATAATTCTGAAATATGAATTTTTAAATGTCACTTTTTGCTTTATTAAGAATTAAATATACCTAGTCATATTTATTTTGTATTGCTTTTTTGGACATCCTACTTTGGATTTGTTAACATCTGTAAGGTAAGGTAGTATATCATCGATAGATTCTATACAAAGATACCATTGTTTCATGGTTAGTCATGTTTTTAAAAATACTCTAGGTAATAAAGTATTCTCTTTTACCTTCACAAGTGTATTCACGAATGAAAGATGTAGCGTAGCATGTAGCTGTATTATCTTGTCAACAATTATAAGAAATTCCAAAAGATGCGACATCGGTTTTTATTGCTATTTGCACTGCTAACTTTAATAGCTTCATAAAATTTACGCAGTAATGATAGTAAATAGTAAAATAGCCATAAAAATTTAATGAAAATACTTTTTTTTATTAAAGTTAAACTGCATTGATAACTCATAAAAAACGTCGAATCGAAAATCTATTAGCAGACTATTTTCAAAATCGTCATAACTAACCACCCTTTCTTTTGTTTCAGTTTGGGAAGCCCTCATGCAAGGTCACCGATTCCAGAAAACCACATCCAAACCCAAAACGCGCTCCACCACAGGAAAACCGAACTCGTACGAAGATGAATCGTTTTCCGATTACGACGACTTTGGAGCTCAAAGTGCAGCCAGCGCCAGAAGTGACAACATTTACATCCTCCCCCCGCCAAAAGACTTTGTTTTGAAAGTAGATTCCGAAAAATCTGATGATGGAGCAGTTCCTAAAAGTTCTGGTTCCAGCGTCAACAATATCCTCAAAAAACCAGACGGAAAGGGCACATTTAACCGTTTCCAAAACCAGTATCGCCCTGTAGCTGTTACAACTGAAAAAGTAGCTTTTAGCACCGGCAAACCTCTTGTTAATGGAGAAAACGACTTCATTTCCATTCCACTTACCGGACCTATGGTAGTCAGAGTATATCCTGACGGCACACCTGTTCGGGAGAATACGCAGCTTCCTCAGGATGACGATTTAAGGCAATATCAACTTCAACACGTAAAAATTCCTAATTTTTGAGGAATTGTGTTCGAGTGATTGTCTTTGAGATTAAGACTTGTGCCAAATAAGAAGCTGTTCATATGTAAGCGAAGAAAACTGCAATAAAAGAAGGCCTACGGTACAAATGGGAAAATCAATAAATGTACCTACTTTTGATATTCTATAATATAATATGCAAGAAAGTTATGTCGCAAAAAATGTTTTTATCTCGATTTAGAATTTCTGTGGGCCGGTATATTGAGAATTACCACCGAAGCTTATCAGTGTTCAAGATGGCCTAAACATCTAAGGGCTAAGTAGGACGCTCTTAAGAGCTTCTCAGAGCGAGTTACCTTTAGTACTTATAGCTTTCTTTTTCCAATTTGTAATACTGCATCTTTTGAAATTAAAGGCGCAGGTACACGATAACAGTTCGTTTTTCTGTTTTAACGCAACTCTTAACATTTTAAGGATTGACGTAACTCCAAGGATAGGTATACTTATGTCCTAAAAATAAAATACAGCCAAAAGTTTAAAAAGTACGGCAATTAAAAAGTAACTCATTCTGACGCCCTTTTATGGCTACTAGGTTACCCAATGTTAAGTAACAAATTTGGTGTTAAATACTTATTTATGTCTAATCGTTCACATAACTGCAGTCATTAGTAATAGTCCTAATATAAATGTATCGTCACCTGTCGGTTCTAATTTATTTAATTCCTTTTTTGCATAGAAAGCTACTTAATTAATTACTTCAGATTTGGAACAATTATCAAAAAAAGAAAGTTTTTTAAATTAATTTTTGCTGTCGAGGCGTCAAAATGGGTTGTAGGTAGATAAAATAACTACTTGTTCATGATAATTGACTTGGAAAAGCGAAAGTAATATTTGAAAGAAAATTGGTTTTCTGGCATAACACGGAAGCATCTATATTTGTATAACCCATTTTGAACCCTAACTCATTTAAAAAAAAGTGTTATTTGTATATTGTGTATATTTTAAATTTTGTGATATGTTCAAAAATTATTTATTTTCAAAATTACCCACGAGGTAAGAATACATTTTAGAAATTTTAATTTAGGTTAGTGTAAGTGTATCTGACTGTATGACTGAGTTTTAATTTATTGAATAATTTTCTGTTTGAAAGTTTCTTTATGTGTTGATTATTAAGCTTTTGTAAATACTTAGTTTTCATTCTCATTGTTTTTTTTACAATGTATTTGTGATTTGCTTCTTTCGATTTTTACCAGATTTTTTCTGGAGATTCCTATTCAAATTCCTAGTTTTAGATGTACCTATTTATATACTAATTGTAAGTTTTGTGTTAGTACCTATATTTGTAATAAAAGAAATAAAAATATTTTAATATATCGTTTCCTTTTTCCAAATTGCAACTTCCATATTGACATAAAGGATTACTTTCCAATTAAGAACATAATAAAAATTGCAACTAATGTATCTTTTGAAATAATCGACCATTCTGGTAATTTCTCTTGCCCCTGTATATAACATCAATTTATATTAATAGATAATAATTAATATTTTCAACAATAGGGGCCCTTCTCCACTATACCGGGTGTTTCTCAAAAGACGTTTCCCCCTATAACTTTTCTGTATTTATAGATATTAAAATGAAATTTTGAGATTATGCATAAGAGATGAGTCTGCATTTATTGGCATAATTTTCAATTTGTTAGCACTTCCGGTTGGACCGGAAGTGACCTTGACTTTGGTATTTTAAATGGGACATCTTGTATATTTTTACTTATTAGGATTCAGCATAACATTCTTAGTAAAATGGCACCTTACTTGTCATTTTTTGACGTGTTATAACATTTTTATGTTTATTTTGTCTGTCTGTGTCTTTTCTAAAAAAATATAAAGGCGGCTTTGAAAAACAATGTAATGGTTTTGAAAACCAATATGGTTTTAAAATAAAATTGTAAGGTCATTCGTTTATTAAATTTACATTTTAAATCAGATAAAATGGTTAGTTTTACTAGAAATGAACAAATTGATATGCTCCTAATTTTTGGAGTGACCAGAAAAATTCTTCTAAGCCGCAAGATTGTATGTATTGAATGTTTTATAAACTAATGACATTACAACTTTAAATTATAGCCATATTGCTTTTCGAAACCATTCCATTGTTTTTCAAAGCCGCCTTTATATTTCTTTAGAAAAAAGAGGGCGGCAATAATGCATGCAACTCTTTTAAATTGGGATTGGGATTTAAGGCAAACTTTTCAGAGTCAATTTTAATATAGCATAATATAGGAGTGGATGGTATCAAATTGTTGGAAAAAATATGCTCGTTTTAAATAGCTTAGTGAACCACCATCGTTCCATTTGGAAAAATGGAGGAAACGTCAGGAAAACAAAATTTCATTTTTTAAACGCTTGTGAAACTTAGAAAGACAATTATTATGACATAATTTTAATTTTCATATACTACTTGACTATAAATTAACAGATTGAATTAATTTGTAGTACTCCCGATTAAAAATACAAAAATAAACATGTTATAAAACGTCAAAAAATGACAAGTATAGAAAAATAGAAGAAGCGGTATCAAATCAATTATTTTGAAAATGGTTAACTTTATCATTTCTATTCTAAATAATCAATACAAAAGAAAGACAATACCTTCAATAGAAACATGTATATTTGATCTATGTGTAATAAAAAAAGGACATCAATAAACCTATAGATTGAGGGGAATACAAAATATCAACATAAGCTTAAGGAATCAAATATTTACAGTAAAATATTATCAGTACTGGAATACATACATATTATACACACCAAACAAAAAAAAACTAAGAAAAGTTTTTACCATTATAAGGTAGATAATTTTATATTTTTTGGTTTTCTGGTCAATAACTTACAGTAGTAAATCTCATCATTTAACATATAAATTAAAACCCTTTTTAGTATTTTCAAAAATTGACAATTGTTTTCTATAATATACTTACATTTTTTTACTTAAAAATGGGGTCAATAGCCCTTAAAAATTCATTCTCAAATTTCTTCACACTAAACCTATCACAACTAGCCCTTGCCCTCTCTCTAATATCTATTATCTCCTCCTCCCTAGTCTCTATAAGCCATTTGATGAAATGCGCAAACTCATCTGCTGTGTTCGCTAGGAAACCTAACCTAGATCCTTCCGAAGTTTCGATTATGTCCAGTAGGGGTCCTCCTGATCTGTGCGCCACTACTATCAGACCTGCTGCCATCTGTTCGACGACACTAATACCAAAATGCTCGTCTAACATGGTGTGTATTCCTATGTAGGCTTGTTTGAACTCTTCTAAAAGTTCTGTGTAAGGTACGTTTACCTTAAATTCAACGTTGTTTTCGAGAGACAAATGTTTCGACAGATCCTGCAAGTCCTTGACCCGATCCGAATCTGCCTGGTTCCTGCAGCTGCCGCACAAAACTAACGTTACATTTTCAAAAACAGGATCAGGAAGTATCTCTCGCAACTCGTACAACGCCTGCAATTGCAGAGGATGATCTTTCTCTGGTCGAAACTGTGCAAGGCTCAAAATCCTGATTTGAGAGGGTTTATTTGAATCGTGGGATATTTCTTTCAGATGATCGACCTCGCAAGGCGGATAAACCAGAGACATTGGCGTATTCCAGAGAATCTGCAAGTTCTCCAGGGTAAAAGTGGAGTTCACCAGAGTTGTATCTGAACATTGACCGGCAAGGCAGTACATCTAAAATTAAATATCCTTGCTATTTGAAAACTTTAAATGAAATGCGATGTATATTTTCTAATTTCCGCGAAATATGAATAGTATTCAAATAAATTAAGACTTTCAAATTTTTAAAGTTAATAAAATATTTTGGAATTATTTTTAACAGTAAATTAAATTGGAATTTTCACTTAGAAAAGACTTAATTAAAAAATTAAAAAGTTTAAGTACCACCGATTTTTACAAAAATTTAAAAAATTTTAAATGTAAGACATATGGAAATATTATATTACACGTTAGTTAAAACTCATTTAAATTACGGAATTTTAGGTTGGAGAGGAATAAACAGAACTTTAGTTAGAAAATTAGATGTATTACAAAAAAGGTTTCTAAAAATTATATTCAATAAAGATTATCTTTATCCTTCAAAAGAATTGTATTCAGAAACAAAAAAGTTGAACATAAGACAACTTTACATTTATAACATCTGAATATACATATGTCGTAGGCTGATAGTGAAATCCGTCATTTCACGAAAAGCCTAGTCACTTCATGAAGCGTCGGCAGATTGTGTAAAAACATGAAATTACACGATCTGCCGCGTCACTTCATGAAGAGACTTTGACGTTTCGGCGTATTATGTATACCACAATCTGTCTAATTTTAAATATCGTCACTTCATGAAATGCCACAAAAACAAGGCATATTGTGTAATTCCGTCTAAAAGGTATATTGGCAACTGGTTTGTTCGGGTTCGTCAGAGCATTTTTTTTATTTTTATAAAATAATATTAGTTGAAAACATTTAATTAAAAAAAAAATGCTCTGGGGAACAACGAACAAACCAGTTGCCAATATACCTTTTAGACGGAATTACACAATCTGCCGACTGACATGACATCGTTAGGTACTACATGAAGTGACGATATTTAAAATTAGGCAGATTGTGTTATACATAATACGCCGAAACGTCAAGGTCTCTTCATGAAGTGACGCGGCAGATCGTGTAATTTCATGTTTTTACACAATCTGCCGACGCTTCATGAAGTGACTAGGCTTTTCATGAAATGACGGATTTCACTATCAGCCTACGACACATATATATTTAAAAATAAAAACCTTATACAATTTAAAAAGCATAAACATAATACACGTCATAAAAATGAAATAACCATAAAACCTAAAATAAATAAGTCCATGGGACAAAAAAATTTTCAAATATTTATGTTTTTATTTAAATAATTATTTACCAACAAAAATTAAAAAATTGAATTCATTAAAAAAAATTTAAGTCGAAATAAAAACATGGATACCTACCTATTAAAAACAGACAATTTGAAAATATTTTTAGAAATGCTTTAATTAATTAGTTAATTAATTAATTTCTGAATAATTTATATAAGTAATATTTTTTACTTAAAAATTATAAATTAATAATTTTATTATGGGCAATATATTTCTTCAAAAAAAAACTGCGTTTATACTATAAATTAAAATTTTTACTTTAAAACTTGATTTTTAATGGATTTTATGATTTATGATTTTACATACTAAAACAAAAAATAAGATTTGCCCCTAACAAGCTCAGCTTCAGGGGATTGAAGAATAAGTTTATAGAACACAACATAAACATATTTATTATATTATTAATTTTAAATAAACTTATTACTATTATTATTATATACCTAAGACTTTGTGTTTTAGTTATGTGATTGCTCTATTATCATTAATTAGCTCTAATCAACCCTATATTGTAAGTTGGCACTTTTGGGAAGAGAAGCAAAATCTAAGATAGTGAAGTGAAAACGGTTTTTTCTAAGCGGCATCGTTTTGAAAGCTACTAGGTGTCTCAAATGTACCATATCTCAAAAGCTAAAGGTTTCAGGTCTTAATTTATATAGACACTTATCTTTCCAGTACGTACACACACAAGTTAGTATAGTAATAAGTACATATAAAAGGTCGCTTTGTATGAAAACGGTCAATTATTTCTTAAAGTAAGATAGTTAGCGAAAAATATTAAACATAAATGTTTTAGAGGTTTTTAAAGTCTATAGGAATAAAGATTAAGTGTAGAGCATGAGCCAAAAATTCGATATTTGTTCTTTTCAAAATTCTACATAATATATATACCTCACCGCCATCGAGATATCGAGTTATGAATATTAGGTAAGTGTTACAACAATATTCAAGAAACTTGGCCACAAGGTGGAAAGTTTATCAAGATAAATGTTCTGTTTAACTACAGGGTGCTAAAAACAGGTGTGCTTTTGGAAAAAGTAGGAGACACTTTTTCACAGCAGTTTTTTATGTTCTACAACAAAATGTGCTTTATTCGTAAAAAAAAAAATTACACTAAATGATTGAAGCTCCGAATATGCAACTTTGCCTTAATTTAATTGTTTTAGTAAGGTTGGCAGGATAATATATCCGTGATAAATATCAATATTTTTTTTTTAAATCATATTCATCAGTATAAAAAAATCGCCACGCTGCCGCTGAGCCGGCAACAGCGTATTATGCTGCTTACGATGCGGTGATTCCCCATCTTTCCGAGACGTTGACCACCTGTTGTTCTTTGCCGCGTGGCATTTTTATTTAGTTCCGGTTTCTGATTAAACAGAGCAATAAGTATTTTGCCGTTTGTTTTATGAAATAAAAATTTTACAATGCCAAAAATAAAAAATCCAGTTTGGGTTCATTTTGATTTAATTAACAAGCCCAGTAATTCTGGGTTTTAAGTTGAACCATAGTTAAAAGCAAAAATATATGAAGTGTTCATATTCATAAACTTGTATTTTTTACCTACATTTTACATTCCTAACATAGGAGTACTAAAAAAATTTGTTATTGTGATAGCAACTATCACTGAATAGAATTGAAATACAAATTTATAGGTTTATAACATGTTTATATTAAATTAAGTGATTTTGAATTTTTAAAATATACTTTTACTGAAAACAAATGAATTTAAAAATATAAATACTTAAATATCCAAATTTGGATATTTATATAAATATCATATTTGCTAACCCTGGTTTAGGATATGTTAAGTATAGTTAATGGACAATATGTTGATCATTTATTGACGAAAAAGTATTAAAGATGGATAAAAGATTTTTTTTTATTTCAATTAAACTAATTTTTGTTTGTTTATCTATATATTATATAAAAATGAATGTTTGTCTGTATGTAACGCATGCGTTCCTATACCATTTATCCGATTACGATGAAAATTTGGTGAGTTGTTGTGTGCAGGCCGAGGAAGGTTTCGCCATAAAAAAAAGTGGCGCAACTATGGAGAACTAGAGGGTAGGAGGCCGATCGACAATGGCAGCATTTTCAAATTCTGTCCCGGTTTTTTGGTTAGTTCGCTATTGGCCGATAGGTGGCTCTCGCGTCCGAAGTGGGCTGATGTTGTCTTCTTCTTCTTCGTTTTTAATATGGAAAACTAGATCCTCCATAGTTTTTAACTTTTACTTAAACCCTTTATTTTTCTGTGCTTTTACTTTTGACAATTGACATTTTATTTTTCAAAATAACAAATAATGTTTGAAGGCAAGACAAGACAAATAACGTTGTATTGTAATTAATTTCCATATTTATAATAAATAATGGTACAATTTATAAGAGTAGAGTTTGCTTTGTGTCGGGGTGTAAGACAGGATCTTTTTCAGAGAGAAAACGCAGCCAAATAAGTCTCTTTCTAGCTCCAAAGGTATAGCTAGAATGTTTAATATCCTGTATTTTAAAAACCAAGCATCGTTGGAACTTTATACAGGCCGAGTTTACTAATAAGTATAACAAAGTAAGTGTAAATTCATATAAAAGTCCTTATTTGTTTCTTAAAGAACTAATTTAAATAAAAATAGTTATTGCGTCCATAAGAAACCATTATTTGATAGCCCACTTCGAACACGCGCGCCATCTTACAGCGACTCGTAAAGCTGAATTACCGATGCTAATTTGGGACCGAATCCAATGCATTGCGATCGGCCTCCTACCTCAAGTCCTCCATAGGCGCAACGCATGCCGGGTACTAATAAATAATAATATAAAATGTTTGTTGACGCGATGGTGAACCCGCCTTATTATTATGGGCGTAGCAACGCGCGCAGGGTATTAGCTGTATCTTATAAATGACAAGAAATAAAATTTTGAAATTTGATACTTAAAAAATATTCAATAAAAAATTAGGTCGACACAGTCATATCTCTAATTTGGGACAAACTATATTAATATTTCTTTATAACAAAGACCACAACATGTTAATACTTAGCTGAGCCAAGCATTTTTTCAAAAAAAAAAACAGTAGGTACTGGATTGCAAACTCACACTGTATGATAGATACTTAACAATTTTATTTTGAGTTGAAATTATTATAACTTACCCATGCTAACACATGATAATAAGCCAGCTTAGTGTAGGTTAAAGTAGAACTGTTGCTAATAAAATTTCTGTTGTTATAAATATTTCTCCTGTTTTGTACTCTCCTCAACATTTCTTTGGTTATAATTGGGTAGTGCACATAGCAGCCAGTTTTGCATCCACCAAGATACTTGAAGAGGGGAAGAGTGAAAGAAAATCCTGTAGTTTCGATAAAAATGTCTAAAAGATTTCCAGCATTGTAAATAATAGTGCACTTCATTCTGTTATATCTGAAACTTACCCGGGTTTATTTGGCTGATAGCATCAAGTCCTAGCCAAATAGATCCTAAAATCTGTCCCAAAAGGGTAAAAACAGGGTACATGTTGGCTTCCACCCACCTCCTTTTAGTAAGGTAGATAAATTTTACATTTTTTGAGTCAATTTCTACATTGAGAGTATTTTTAACCTTACTCAAAATTTCTACTGATGAGAATTCAATATCCCCTGTATAAATATAAAATGTTGCATGGGGATACCTAAAAAACATCATTATTGTGGTTGGGAAATACTAATTTTAGGAAGATGGTTGACCCCTATAATATATAATATGTACCCTAAGCCCTAAGGTATATAGGTACCTAGCAAGACCTTGGTAGGCACTTGTAGCAATAAGATGATGTAATCATGAAAAAAATACTTTTAAGGTTTTACTCACTTTTCTTGCAGAGCTTTTAATGCTACCCATAATACTTTCTCTCCACCACCCCCTGCATTAGCATACGGATGAAATATTCCAACACTAAGGCGATCTCCTCGTTTCTGCCTTTCTTGTCTAAATAGGTGCTTGAAATAAAAGTAGGAAAGTGGCAATACTATTGTAGCTGCTAAGAACACAAAAAGACAGTAAGCAAACAGCAATTTTACTGTAACCGCTAGCGAGAACCTAAAAAAATTTAATTAACTTTAAAGGTTAAGTTGTAAACCGAAACTAATAATTATAAATTAATAGTAAACAGAATACGTAAAGGATTGGCAGCTACATTTCTGGGAAAAGTAAAAATTAGGAGATAATATACTTACAAAAAACCCATTACGTTGGCCATTGCATTTAGAAAAATCACTTTTATTTAAAATTTTGGGACGTCTACATTTTCATCGATAGTTTATAACAAAGAAAATTTATAGGGTTAGAAATGTTAGCTCCTTGTTAAAAAATCGCAACACAGTAGAGGGAGAAAGAAGAGAGAGAGAGGGGTGTTAGTGTGCCCGCCGGCCATCAGAGGCGCAATGGCGGGAAATTTGAACAGCGGTTTTAGGACTTTTCAATTTAATTATTAACTTTTGAACGAGTTTTTATTGATTTAATTTGTGATTCAATATAAATATTATTAAATCACAAATTAAATCAATAAAAAGACGCACAAAAGTTCTTTTTTATGGAATAAATAATGCACATTATTTTTATATTAACCAAGATTTAGAAAATAAAGATGGAAGCACTTTATCGTAAATAATGTTTTCTACGTTTATTTATAAATAAAAACTGCATTGACAACCATAACAAAAAATAACTGTTTAGAATAAACTAATGTCCTTAGGTTACGTCTCACAGGTCTCACTCATCTGGAATTGACTCAATTCATATAATATTATCACAAATACTGTATAAACACAAGCACTAGGATGCATTGAGACACGTACTAAAAGATCCATAAACTATCAGGTGATTCTTACAGCGTTCTCTGAAACAAAAGAAACAGTATCGGGTAGACATTAAACTTCTCTGTAAAATATGGCCGATGGCCAAGTATCTACTTATCGAGTTAGCTCAAACCATTATCTTTGTGCCATTATGTTATAATTTTTAATCCACTCAGTAAAACAAAAATGTTAAAATTATCATTTCAAGAGACTAAACTTATCTGTTCGTAACTGATAGATTGTTAGGTATTACCTCGGGCACAATGTGTTGCAGTTATCTGCTGGTTACCCAGTGATATTTTATTAAGATTGGCTTGTTAACCAACACCTATTATGTATGTGAAACATTTCATGTTAATTTATTTATTGTAAACTTACATTTCCTATATTCCTATATAAAAAATAGGTAAGGAAGTGTAAAATCAATTTGATAAATAATAAAAAATAATTACCTGCATAGTAGGCTGGAATAATAACTGAAAGATTACACACATCGGCGAAGTTTTCTAGAATAGAAACTAATAGAATTGTATATTTAAAATAATAATAAAAAATTAATTAGTTTCCTCAGAAAAAAACGTGGACAAGAAAAAATTGACAGTTGGATGGATGGCGGGCTGGCTGGTTTGTTCCAATTAGCACCTGGCGCAGTTTGGGAAGCGTTATAGTAGGTTAGAATATAACTGTCCTTCTCTTCTATACGTCAAAAATATGCGACAGAACCCGGTTACACGGCCAGCTGGCGACAACAGCGCTAATTTGCCCTGATGGCCGGCAGGCACACTAACACCCCTCTCTCTCTCTTCTTTCTCTTTCTACTGTGTTGCGAAATCGTCCATTTAAGCTTCACCGGGGTGGTTTATAATAATAACTACTCCACAGAGAAAAAATTATACAATTTCGAGTAGCTCAGTTGGATTTACATGGCCTTCTAGTATTTTAGGAGTAAGTGTTAGGCCTGAAAACTATGGCCCCCTAGGATGCTCAAGAGTAGATAACGACAGATGTTCGGCCTTTGACGGATCTCTGGATCGGGAGGTTGAGGAACTAGCGACGCCGGGTGCTCGCTTGGCTGGCGATTGAATAACAAACCCGAACAAACTGATGTCGTTACATCCTTGTCTTGATGTAAAAGACCATGGAGTTCCGAATATCTTACTCTTCTTAACTCTTACTATATCAACTCTAGGAAGCCTATTAGTATTAACAAACGAAGGCAGATATCCGGCCACATCAAAAATAACCTTTTGACAGACTTTAGTTTTTGGTGGTCAAGGGGCTTGCGATGCCCGGTGCTCATTTGTTGTGCTGACAATTCATTGATAAACAAATCGATGTCAACGTCTTGTCAATTTGACTTTAGCCCGCTAATTATGGAATCAAAAGAACGTCACTTTTAATGGCTTCCGAGGGCAAAAAGCTTTGCGCTATACCTAAACCTAAGGTTCTAGTGCGTTACCGTCTTAGCCAAAATTATTGATACATAGTTGAATTGTCTTTGCCATGGTCCGCTAATTCTGTCTTTGTCTTGACTTACATTTTCTGATCTAAGTACTAGCAGATCATTGGCTTTTACATACATCGCAGACGGTTAGGAATGTTAGGATCCCCCAACAAAGCATTCCAACGATGCGAATGTGTCGCCCCTAAAAATTACGAGTCAAGGATAACCCAAATTGTAGTTGTGGAGAAGAAGGAGATCTCAATCATATGGTTCTAGGATGCAATGATAATTTAGCAATCAAGGAGAACTATAGTAAATTAGTTAGGAAAATGAACTCGCCAATATATATCGCAAACATAATAGGTAATCCAACAGGAGAACTAGCAAGAGACTTAAGTAAGTTCCTAGAGGAAAATAGTATTAAATTATAGTCAATACTCCATAATCTTTTGATCATATTATTAACTTTCCGTAGAGCTTTTGTATATGCTTAAACGCATTAACCTGGCAACGTAGCCTAACACGCATGAGATTAGCACATATCTAGCTTAACTGCAAAACGCCTTCCCACCCCCCAAAAAAAAAAAAAAAAAAAAAAAAAAAAAAAAAAAAAAAAGATATATATATCCCTTTTTTTTTCCGGGAGCAAATCCCCAATGTGATAATTCTGTAGTATACTCCCCAGAATGAGAAGAGTTTATATATGTGTACCCGAACCTGTTATCCTATAAACCGTTAGGGGGATAAGTAGGGAAACCTCCCGACGCACCCATGATGCGCTTATCCCCAAGCTTTCATGAAGATTAAAGAAGAAAAAAAAATTGGCTGGAGGCTGAAAAGCTAGAGGCCATCGCAATCCTCGAACAACAACAACAACAATACTCTGTGGTCAGGTGTTGTCAATTGTCATTAAATATGTCAAAAATTTAAAATTCCCTCATTTTCCCCTTGTTTTGTTTACTTTATTTGATTAGAAATTTATTTATTTCATATTTTATTTTATCTAATAATAAGTGATTAGTGGAAAATCTGGGTTTATAGAAAATACCTTTAATGTTTTAAGAATTTAGCCATAGTTAGTTTACAATGGTAAGTGATTTATGTTTTATTTATTTAGCATTTCCTTAACTTAGGTTATAATAAAACCAACCCATGTTTATAGCGACGAAGTTCTGCACCCAGCCAAAAAGGCAAGGTTCCGGCCCCTGTTGTTCAGAACTCGCATATTACTAAAGTACCTAACGCTCTTAAAGAGTTTGCCTCGCCACTCTCTGCTCCCTTAAAAAGGATTAGAGATAAGTCTAAGGATGATCCTAAATCTAAGCTGAGAAAACCATTATCCAATGTTGACAACAATACAGATATTCTATATGTTTCAAATCATGTAAGTGTATTACTATAATTATAGGAAAATAGTACTTAACAATTTTACTAAGTATTGATTTAAAATGTAAACGATAAAATTTAAACTATGGTGTAGGTAGGTAAGTAGGTACCTGCTTATTACTTATTAAATAAAGTTATTTACAATAAACTATAAAATACACAGATCTCGGTGCACCTAATCCAGCTGTCGATTTGCAGGAGGAAATTATTAAGAAACTTTCTAAACCATTTTCTTGTCCTATACCAAACTATGAAGGTTCACAGACTACTAAAAATTTGGGTATTCGCCGGTCACAGCCTAAAAGAGCTTTATACGATCCTAGTATGCCAAATGCCCTGGTTCTGTACACCCCTCCTGTCCAAACAGAACACGATAAGCTAAAGAATGATAAGTAAGTTTTAGATTCCAAAGGAAAAAACACATTTTAGGTTATATAGTAAGGCATAAAGGAGTAATTTTATGACTACATCCAAGCATCAATTACAAAGCAATAAAAATCATTTTACTATTGGGATACTCACATGTAAACTGGCAGCTAATAATTTATTTCTTTTCCCCTTTCTGAGACTTCTCTAAGGTCTTGATTTCATGATTTCTATTTTTCTAAATATTTTAGAAACATTTTAGTCCATGTAGTGGTGGATCCTACATTAGGAAATATTTTGAGGCCCCATCAAAGGGAGGTCAGTATTAGTATAATCTGTATTTATTTTAATATTTAATACTTATACAGGGTGTTACAAATTCGACATACCAGCATTGGAATCTCGGAAACCATAGGAGTTAGAGAAACGGTTAAATGGGGGCAAAGTTGTGCAATTCGGTGCTGATTATAATGTCGGTTTAAAAGTTTTCAAATTCCGAATATTTCCGATTTTATTCGAAAAAAACCGAAATTTTGCAAAATCGTTTTTATTTTCTTCTAAGCTCATTTGACTAGCTATTTAAAAATAAATGAAACTTTATTATTGCCACTTTTTCTCCTCTACAAAATGACGTTACTAAACTAAAGATCCGCCGTTTCGTCTCCGAGCGGCCATCACCAACTTTACTTTTTGAAATACGGACCTGGATTTTTTAAACCGATTTTTAAACCCTCCTACCCTCTAAATGTAATGGCGATATTATTTTCTCATAATGATGAATTGTCCTTACTTATTTTTTGTAAATTCATATTTTTTACACTTCTTGTCAGTCCGGTCCTGGCAACGAATCACAATATTAATTTAAAACTTTATTTTATTTAAAACATTCATTTATAAGTAATATAATTTATCTTATTAGCATTTTCTAATAATTCTAAATTTACTAATTACCTAATTTTCTAAATGTTCAAATAGTCAAAATTCTTTTTTGGGTATTACTTAAATACCTAACATGAACTTTAGACAAACCTTTTCATGAAACTTATTTGTAAAGGTTTTAAATAAAATAAAGTTTCTAATTAATATTGTGATTCGTTGCCAGGACCGGACTGACAAGAAGTGTAAAAAATATGAATTTAAAAAAATAAGCAAGGACAATTCTTCATTATGAGATAGTAATATCGCCATTACATTTTGAGGGTAGGAGGGTTTAAAAAAATCCAGGTCCGTATTTAAAAAAGTAAAGTTGGTGATGGCCGCTCGGAGACGAAACGGCGGATCTTTAGTTTAGTAACGTCATTTTGTAGAGGAGAAAAAGTGGCAATGACAAAGTGTCATTTATTTTTAAATAGCTAGTCAAATGAGCTCAGGAAAAAATAAAAACGATTTTGCAAAATTTCGGTTTTTTTTTAATAAAATCGGAAGTATTCGGAATTTGAAAACTTTTAAAGCGGCATTATAATCAGCACCGAATTGCACAACTTTGCCCCCATTTAATCGTTTCTCTAACTACTATGGTTTCCGAGATTCCAATGCTGGTATGTCGAATTTGTAACACCCTGTATAATACTTAATATAGACATAGTGTAAAGTGTGATAAGTGTAAATAACCAAAATTTAAATGGTCAAAATGTAAATAAGAAAATTTTAATAACAGACAAAAAATGTCAGTGACTTATTTATTCTACTGGAAACTTTTTGCTATCTCACTAGATAAATGTTGGTTATTAGTTAAGTGTTAAGTAAAGCCACATAAAACTTTTTGTGCACACTTTTCTTTTTCAACAGGGTGTTAAATTTATGTATGACTGTGTTACGGGAATTCAGATACCTGATTCATACGGTTGCATAATGGCCGATGAAATGGGTTTGGGAAAAACCTTACAATGCATAACATTACTTTGGACATTAGTAAGGCAGGGACCAGAAGCAAAACCAACGATTTCCAAAGGTATCATTGTGTGCCCGAGCAGTTTGGTTAAGAATTGGTTTAATGAAATCAATAAGGTAGGAAATAAGTACCCACATATACATTTATCACCCGGTATAGTCAGGTGAATACTATTTTTGATTATAAAAGGTAAAACTAATAAAAACTTCTATATGAGAGAAAACTTTTTCCATAAATAAATATTAAAATCAAAAAAAATCAAGGCGCAGCTTAGTGGATATTTAAACAGGAGCAGGTACCCCCCTCCTAAAGCCTCAAACTTTGTACAATATCTTATATAGGTATCTACAAATAGCAATTATTTTAAAATGGTTTAAAATATATTAATTTCTATACAATTATTATTTACAATATCTTTTATGCAAACATCTACGGGGGGGAGGGGGAGGGGGGGCATTGGACTACATAACAAATAATGATTTATAAAGCCAAATGCACTGGGGTTATCTGGTAAATTCCCAACTGACTATGTTTTAGTGGTTAGGAGGCAGATTACCAGCCCTGATGATAGATGGCGGGCCTGATGTCAAAAAGAAGGTAACACAGTTCATGCAGGGTCAAGGCCGAATGGCAATTCCAGTTTTAATCATTTCTTATGAAACATTTAGAATGCAAGCTGAAATTTTGCATAGTAGTGAAATTGGCCTGGTTATGTGTGATGAAGGACACAGGTATTTAAAAAGAATGTTTAAAATAATTCCTTCTTCCTATTGGTACTATATAAATCCAATATTTCTGTCAGGGACGCATCGCTTTTATATAGACAGCAGCGGGTTGTGGGATGTCAGTGGAACGATTTCAGTTAATAAAATTTTTGATCCCATAATACAAAAAACATTAAACTTTATTACACAAAACACGACATACACTCTTACACAAGTTTAATGTCAAAAATAGACTAAAAAAAGATAAAATAAAAATTCATTACATGAGAAGTGACAACATAATATAGAAAATAATAAAAAATGGAAGTTAATCCAATTTAATTCATTAATAAAATCAATTAAAAAAAAATAGTATAAATAATTTAATTTAGTAAATATCTCTTTAATTGTTTTTTAAAAGTTGCCAATTTTTTAATTTTTCTGATATTTTTTGGAAGATTGTTATATTTTATTATTCCGTCATATAAAAGCGATTTTTTTCCGAAATTACTTTTCACTGGTATAGTTTGATAATTTAAACAACGTCTGGTGTTATGATCATGTAATGTCTTATTCTCCTGAAGTGTTATGTTTGATTTTTTCTTTTAAAATAATAGTGTGAATTAGAATACAAATTTTTAATTTATAAACGTTTTGAACGTGTAAATACCCTTTCAGTCTATATTATATATTAACATACATATATATTATACTATATTATATTAACAGTTGATTCTAAATGTGGTAATTTGTGTAGGTATGCATTTAATAAATTTATTTTGCATTTTTTTGTAATGGTTTTAAGTTTGATAAACAAGCAGATCCCCATGCAGAAGCTAAGTATTGTAATTTTGAATATATTAATGAAAAATATATATTTTTTAAGTATCTCAAAGGAATGAAATATCTAGCTCTGTACAAAACAGATACCAAAGGAGATATTGAGTTGATAATATACTGGATATGGCATTTCCAATTTAAATTTTTGTCTAAAACTATCCTAAAAATGTTGTCGTTTTTAAATATTGTGTTATATGTAATATAGTTAAGGGGTTAATGATGGAATTTATTTTATTTTTAGTTATAAACATAAAGGAAGATTTTGTAAAATTTAACGTAAGTTTATTTGATTGAAGCCAAGAAAGAAGTATTTTTAAATCATTAATTTATACTATTTTAGGTTAAAAAATTGTGAGAATCAAACTTATCGTGCCCTAATGGGTTTAAAAACCAAACGAAGAGTGTTGCTTAGTGGCACACCTATACAGAATGATCTGTTGGAATATTTCAGTTTGATACATTTTGTTAATGAGGGACTTTTGGGAACTTCCAGTGAATTCAAGAAGAAATATGAGAACTATATTCTAAGAGGTAACCACAGCAGTAATTGTTGCAGGCTTTTAGATATTGTGGGTCCATATTTTAAATGTTTTTTACAGTTATATCAAAGAAAGTTTTGCCAACTTTGTACAACCAAACATGGTGCATTTTCTAAAATGATTGAGGATAAATAACTCCTTATTATACTGTAAAAAATAGGGTTCAAAAAGGAACTAGAGCTCCCAAGCATAAAATGCTGGAAAGTCAACAGTTTTGTATTGTTTATGATTTAATCTATGACGGACGGTGTTCTTATCACATTTAGCATCTTCATTTGAATGTCATTATGGCCTTCATAATAACACTCAGTGCCACTCTAAATTCATAACAATTAAGTTCTCAAAGTCAAAACTGCAACAGTCAACAAGCGCGGTTACCATGACATCGACTAATATGGGCACCTGATTATTTTGAATTTTAATTTATGAAAACGTTTCTGGTATTTTAGGATAAATCGAATCTACGCAAATAAAATCTTTTTGGACCGTCCGCGTCGTAGATTAAATTTTGAATAATGCACATTCGATATGAACTTTGTTAATGAAACATAAGTCAGTTTTGAGCAAAAATATCCAGCAATTTCCCCAAAATAAGGAAATACTTAAAAATAATTTTTCTGATATTTTTTGGAAGATTGTTATATTTTATTATTCCGTCATATAAAAGCGATTTTTTTCCGAAATTACTTTTTACTGGTATAGTTGGATAATTTATACAACGTCTGGTGTTATGATCATGTAATATCTTATTCTCCTGAAGTGTTACGTTTGATTTTTTTTATTTTAAAATAATAGAGTGAATTAGAATCCTAATTTTTAATTTATAAATGTTTTGAACGTGTAAATACCCTTTCGGTCTATATAGATTAATAGTTGGTTCTAAATATGGTAATTTGTGTATACATTGAATAACTTTATTTTGCAATTTTTGTAATGGTTTTAAGTTTGATAAACAAGCAGATCCCCATGCAGAAGCTATAAGTATTGTAATTTTGAATATATTAATGAAAAAAAAATATATTTTTTAAGTATTTCAAAGGAATGAAATATCTAGCTCTGTACAAAACAGATACCAAAGGAGATATCGAGTTGATAATGTACTGGATATGGCATTTCCAATTTAAATTTTCGTCTAAAACTAATCCTAAAAATTTAGTCGTTTTCGAATATTGAATATTTTCATTATTAAATGTTAAGGGGTTAATGAGGTAATTTATTTTATTTTTAGTTATTAACATAAAAGAAGATTTTGTAAAATTTAACGTAAGTTTATTTGACTGAAGCCAAGAAAGAAGTATTTTTAAATCATTATTAATATCAAAATACATTTCTGCAAGAGTTTCAGCAAAATAAATAATTGTTGTATCATCTGCAAATAGCTTTATATTAAATCAATTAATCGAATTTTGTCCTGTCAAATACGTAAGCGAGTCAATAAAAATCATTCTATTAACAATTCATGACGTTCCAGTACGCTATAGTATAACTACCGAAACTAAATAAAAAGTACAAGGGCCACAGAACGAATTAAAATAAATTTGCTTGCTTTTTACAATAGCCCGGCAATGTATTTGAGGTTAGAACCGTCTCTTACGTGTGGCGCAATGGGCAGCGGTGTTTGAATTTCGGTTGGCTAGTCGGCATACCGTGTATAGAAGTATCGTGGATTATATTAATGAATGTGTACAGAATAATTAAAATGTTTTAATCCTCGAATTTTACTTTTCATATTCTATATAAACAAGTCCTTACTCCGATTTCAGGTCAGGACTCAATGGCAACTCCTCAGGAGCGCGCTCGTGCAGTCGAAAGAATAACAGAGCTAACGAACATCGTTAACAAGTGCCTTATCAGACGTACCTCGGCTCTGCTTACTAAGTATCTACCTGTCAAATTTGAGATGATAGTGATATGTCAGCTGACACCTTACCAGAAGCAGCTGTACTTGAATTATATTAACTCAGAGGCGATTAGAAAGACCATAGGGGATAGTGAACTGGGTGAAAGGAGCGCAGGTATAACCTTATTATTAATCGAAATCTGGTAGTATCTATGTCAATGTTGGCGAGCTCTTGAAAATATTTATCCTGGGAAAATCCAAATAGAACACTTTTAGATCTGTGTTGATTCGATTAATTATTGAAATATGAAGCTGACTTAACAACTCAGCATTATCAATATTCCCCTTAAATTAAATTTGGTTTTTCATATTATATATAGACCAGGGTCGATAATTTTTGAAACCAAAAAAAAATAATAGTACGATGAAACCCATTGAAAAAGGAAGAGAATAGAACAAAAATTAAAGGAAAAATAATTTACGGGCGATCCGAGGTCGGGAAGGGGGTGAGTTTTTAAGGGTAGAAAACAATGTATCTCGATTTCCGGCAAAACTACAAGTCCTATGGAAAAACGTTAAACGGCAAAGTTGTAGGTAATAAAAAGATCTACAACTTTTGTATTTACACTTCTTTCACATAACCTCAAAATTTATGTGAAAAATTCAAATAACCAAGTTTTTGGTTTTTTATTTTTATCTTTTACAAAAAAATTTTTTTTTCACGAAATTTGGTGAAAACTTACCTTTTTTTGTCCCAAACACACTGAAATTTTTTTGATCTAAAATTTTATTTTTCAACCTTATTGTGACTTAATATCGAAAAAGCACCCTAATTTTCAATCGAAAATTCTCACGTCAAAATATCTGCTTTTTTAAAAAAGTCGGTGGGCTTTTTGTTCGTTGAAATCTCTACTTTCTGATGGTTTTAAAAAATATACATTACTATGGTAAATGTTTTCAAAAAATGCAAAGAAACGAAAAAAATCGAATCCGAAATTTTTTTTTAAATCATTCTGTTGAATTTTGAGCTATTTATTAACATTTATACTTTAATTATTGGAAAAACGTAAGAGTCCATGTTACATTGATAAACAAAAAATTGCAAGTCGAAATATACTACTATAATTAACAACCAAATAAGTTAATAAAGTTAATAAACATAAATTTTGAGGTTATGTGAAAAAAGTGTAAATACAAAAGTTGTAGATATTTTTATTACCTACAACTTTGCCATTTAACGTTTTGCCGGAAATCGAGATAAATCGTTTTCTACCCTTAAAAACTCACCTCTTTCCACTTCCCGACCTCGGATCGCCCGTAAATTATTTTTCTTTTCATTTTTGTTATATTCTCTTCCTTTTCCAATGAGTTTCATCTTATTATTATTTTTTTCACTTTTTACCATTTTCAAAGGCTTCAGCCCTGGTCTATAGGTAGGTACATGATTTAGTTTGCTCCGCACCTTCGATTAGCTTTCGGTAGCAATAACATTATATCGATTTGTACTTATTGTTGTTACACTGAAGTACAATAATTTTAAGACTTAACATAGTATATTCTTTGAATTTTACCTTTGTTGCACAATTGGGATACCTACTACGATATTTTAAAACAGTATTAATATTTAGGTGGTACAAGTTCCCTAGCCAGCATCACCACTCTTAAAAAGTTATGCAACCATCCAGACCTGATTTTAGAGAAGATTTTGGAAGGAGGCGAAGGATTTGAAAAATCCCGTAATATTTTACCGCCTAAAAAAGGAGATATGGATGTCAGGCCGGAGTTGTCGGCAAAACTAATTATTTTGGATTACTTTTTGGCGAATTTGAAAGCCAACTACAGTGATAAGGTGGTTATAGTGTCGAATTGGACCCAAACATTGGATTTATTTGAGAAATTATGGAAAAGAAGGTATGCATAAAATGTACAGGCGTAGGCAAAAGATGATTTATCTATTTTACTGTCTAAACTAGTATTGGGATACTGATGTTCGACATCGATGTCCACAAAACATCGTTGTTAAAACATCAATGTGAATAATATCGAAATACGACGATGATAAGTCGCTAATTACCAAAGTTTCTTGTGTTGTTGTCTTGAATGACCTTATTTTTTCGTAAAAAATATAAATATGTATACAGTGTGACCAGCAAAGTCCGCATCATATGGGTTTTTGTTTATTAATAGCTTTATTCGAAATTTGACTTTTTCATCAAGTTCTGCTTCGACCGAGATGAAAATTAAGCAAAAAAAATAGTAGTCACGTGATTCGCATTATGTGTCAAATTTTAATTTTTTCCAGAATATAATTCAAAAGTTATTTCTGAAAGTATTGAAAAAAGTTATTAGAAAAAGTTTTTTTAAATGCAGTTTCTAGCCCACATGCAAAATTTCAGCTTCATAAAATAATTTTGATTTTTTACCCATATTTTGTAAATTGCACCACTTTTGCAAAATAAGACTCAACGCAACCTACATAAAACTTCTTAGTTTTGACAATGTTTTCTTTCAGATACATTTTCTTTAAAGTAGCGCCATATTAAATGTGTGTTTTTTTACAAAATCAAAATTGGGCTATTAAAATTTAGTCGCATGTGATGCAAAGTTTATTTGTTTTTGACCCTGTATAAGGTAACTTCATGAAATAAGTAGTTTTGAAAACTTAGTTTGTATCTGAAAGCAGTGGCGTAGCTAGCATGGGTGACACCCGGGGCGGAATTCGTGGTGTCACCCCAAAAATGAAAACTGATTATTATTTTTTTCTAATTAAAATATAAATGAGTAAACAAAAATATGTAAGTACCTTAAAAGCTCTTTTTTCTGGATTTAACAGCTGCAAACTCACTAATTACGTCCTCAAAATTTATTTTTTGCGTTGCCTCGTGTTCTATTGTTAACATGCTTAGACTGTTGAGTCTTCTTTCGCTCATTGTAGCCCTCAAATAGTTTTTTATTAATTTGAGTTTGCTGAAACTTCTTTCACACGAGGCTACCGATACGCAAATTGTTACAAATAGTTTGAGAGCGACCACAAGATTTGGCACAGATTCTATAAAATCCCATTGCACAATAAACTTTAAAAAGTCTAGAGACGACCAATTAGACACTGATATATTGGCCGCTTGAATATGTCGGCGGAGTCTTGGTATCTCCAAGAGGAGTTCGGCTTCCGATACTTCATCGTCATAAAAATTACAAAATTTTGATACAGCCAATTTCAATTCATCAGTATTTGCAGAAAGCAAAGTATTTGGCTGTACAACCTCAAACAATGAAGCTACTTCTCGGACAGACTGCAATCTTGTTTGAAGTTCTACGCTGAATCGATCAATGCATTCAAACATATCTTTTTGCACTTCAGCTCTCAGGGTGAGTCCTGCATCGGTGGCCAACTCAGTCAAACGTGCGCCCGAACTTTTTTGTGGATAAAATAAAATTTAAAATTAGAGGCGGCTTTTTAACAAAGAAATTAAATTAAATTAAATTAATATTTAAAAATACCAAATAAATTCGGTCAACAAGGAAAAATCCAACATTGTTTCTTGCGGTGAAGGGACGAAGAATATTAAAATGAATTCGGTTAACGGATAAAATTAGGACAGGGCTTATGCATGTTGTTAAACTAAGACAATTATTTTGAATAATTTATTAACAAGAGAGATGATAGAAGTAAGAAGATTCTTAGATCTTAAAAATATAAAAGCAATTTTTGTGTTTATTTTTATAAAATAAAATTGTGATTTGTAAAGTAAAATGAGCCGCATATAAGTAAATAACACATTTTGTATGTATGTTAATAACCACTGAATGATCTTAAAAAAAAAATAAAAGTGGCTTTACTCAGTGATTATTATTGTTGATAAAAATTGTCATAATTATGATTTGTGTATTTTTTTCATCACTGTCGGGTTATCGGGTGGGTCGGGTGTCACCCCTAAAAGGGTGACACCCGGGGCGGTCCGCCCCCCCTCTAGCTACGCCACTGTCTGAAAGTAATCCACCTTAATCTGAAGACAAAAAAGAACACAGTGTCATCAGTAAAGTATTAATTTGAGTGGAAAATCAATAGTGTTCATTAATAATAAATTAATTATAAGTGGAAAATAAATTTTAGTGGTGGGTAAAAAATCAAAATTATCTTATGCTGCTGAAATTTTGCATGTGGGCTAGAAACTGCATTTAATATATAGATATTTATTCGGAAAAGAGGAAAGTATAATGTAAGGAAGCACAAAATAAATTTCTTTTATCTCCTAGCTTTGTTTTATTGAACAGTATGTAATAGTATGACATAGATAATAATTGATTTATATTTTTGCATTTTTAGGGGTTATCGGTATGTGAGGCTGGATGGTACCATGAGCATCAAAAAGCGCGCTAAAGTGGTAGAAAATTTTAACAAACCCGATTCTTCTGATTTCATTTTTATGCTTAGTTCTAAAGCAGGAGGTAAGTGAACACTATTATCCACTCAGATTTACGAAAGGTGTTTTTTATTGAAATTGAAAGATATTGCTCGTTTTCTTAAACAATAAGGCTGTCATCAACTGAGCAGTATTTCATGAACCCTAGTTAAAAGACTCGCCCTGTATTTATAGCACTGCAAGAAAAAGTTTTATAATCTTAATAAAAATGTATTCTGCAAATACTATTAGCCAAAACAAAATATATTATTTATTATTTCAAACTTATTAGTATGTTGTTTTGGATCAGCAGAAGTAGTACCGTGCGAGCAAAAATTATTTGCATCAAAGATGGCCTCGCATCTAAGGACGTAATGCTTAGCCGTAGAGCTTAATACCTGTTGGGTGTCAGTAACTACCTGAATTAACAATCAATCAGTTATTCCGTCATCTTTGACAGTCGTTACAAGTAATTTGATTCATCGCTAATTTTTCCAATTTCTTGAACAATTCACACAATGGGCTTTACGGAACAGCACAAAACATTCATGGTTGAAGCGTATTTTCGAAACGGGGTTAGAGTAAGTGGTGAGTGGCAATACAATCCGGGTTTGTGCATGGACGATTTTCACGAACATTTTCCTAACTTTGCTTTTATTGCTGGGGATTTTTATCATTGCCTGAAAAGAACCGTGGCTGTGTTTAGGGAAACAGGTTCTATACAACACAAAAAAGGAGCGGGAAGATCATCTGTAAGAACAGAATAACTTGTTGCAAACGAACACCAGTTGCAAATTTAGAACAATTACAAGAAAGGATTATCTCAAAATGTGGTAACATTTTTCCAGAGATATGCTGGTCAACACTTACGAAAATATGAAGAAACGTGTGAACTTATGCTTGGAGAATGGCGGTGGCCAATTTCAGCAATTTATGTAATTATTTTTCTTTCGGTATATTCTTACTTTGTTAATTTTTAAACAACAAAAATAAATTTGTATTTGTCTACTTATTTTATTACTCATTAGTTTGGCATATCATGTCATAATATGAATTTGACAACATTTTAACCTAGATTTGGTTAGATATATCGTCCCCATATCATTGTGATCTAAACCAAGCCCTACGTTTTTTAATCCAAGCCCTCTTTGATGCAAATAATTTTTGCTCGCACGGTATAGTTTTGTGTTAGTTCTATCTTTTCCTTTAATACTTAAAAAAAATTTCAAAGCCAACATTTAGTGGTTTATTTCTCCTCATTTTCCAGGATGCGGCCTTAATTTAATTGGAGCAAATAGATTAGTAATGTACGATCCCGATTGGAATCCTGCGAATGATGATCAAGCCATGGCAAGGGTCTGGAGGGATGGACAGCAGAAACCCTGTTATATATATAGATTTTTGTCTGTAAGTTAAAAAAAATATTTCTAGTTACTTTTAAAAGCGATAACAGTATTTCTCAATGATTCTTTTTTTTAATATCAATTTTCTAGGCTGGTACTATAGAAGAAAAGATCTTCCAACGGCAGGCTCATAAAAAGGCACTAAGTTCCACCATCGTTGACATGAATGAAGAAACGGCCAGGCATTTTAGTGTAGCTGAATTAAGAGATCTATTTAGGTATGTAAAATTGTTTGTTACTGAGACGTGTTTACTGTAACACAAAGTACATTTTGCTTACTTCAAATATTGGGCCCCTTATAAGTTTACATTAAAATTGTATTAGACTTTTTTGAAGGTCCTTGTATAATAGACTTGCACACACAAATTTATTATTTTGTAATAAGCTAATTATTTTAACTAACTTATTTCATTCAAATTTAATTATAAGTTATAAAATAAAATATTTAGGAAGTATTTTTGACAGTAAATTAAATAGGAATTTTCACTTTACTAACTTAATTACTACTTAATTAAAAAACTAAGAAGTTTACTACTGATTTTTAAAAACATTAAAAAAATTTTAAATGTAAGATATAGTGGATTTCACCTTAGTTTTTAATGGCTGCCGCTGACACATGTCATTTATAACATTTCTTTTTACAGAACTTAAGGATTGGCCAGGGCCGGACTTAAAAATTATGTGTAACCATGGGTCAATTTATTTGTAGTTGTAATTATATGGATGGAAACGAGAATTACCTAAGCAATTTTTAAGATATTTCAAAAAAAAACACTGAAGGGGAACAATTACACGAACGATCAAGAATTAACAGCAGAATGCACGCGGTGTGTCCCAATGCGGCTCTGTGATATTTAAAGAACGCGACGAGACAATCGAATTAATGAAGTACGAAAAGAGATATGCGAGAGCAAATGCGTAAGACAAAGATGCACATACTAACGGCATATACGAGCGATGCTGTGCTTTTGACGAGTTTGAGCTCATTGAAGGGCAACGTATTGAACTGTGTAGTGTGCATCTTCGTCATGTACATGCAACTATACGGTCAGTTATATATCCATCTCTTGTTAATCTAGCCAATGCCCGTGCCTGAAAGCCGTTTATAGAATTAGGGATTTTAAAATCACGTGTTGGCTAATATGTTTGACAAGAGAGACGTCAAAGCATTAAAAACTAATGTGAAATCCACTATATATGGAAATATTATATTATGCGTTAGTTAAGGCTCATTTAAATTACAGAATTTTAGGTTGGGGAGGAATAAATAGAACTTTATTAAAAAAAATTAGAAATATTACAAAAAAGGTTCCTAAAAATTATATTCAATAAAGATTATTTTTATCCTTCAAAAGAATTATATTCAGAAACAAAAAAGTTGAACCTAAGACAACTTTACATTTAAAACATCTTAATATATATATTTAAAAATAAAAACCTTATAGAATTTAAAAACCATAATCATAATATACGTCATAAAAATGAAATAACCATAAAACCTAAAATAAATAAGTCCATAGGACAAAAAAATTTCAAATATTTTATTTATGTTTTTATTTAAACGATCATTTACCAACAAAAATTAAAAAATTTATTTCATTAAAAAAATTTTAAGTCGAAATAAAAACATTGATATTAAAAACAGACAATTTGAAAGTATTTTTAGAAATGCTTTAATTAATTAATATTCTTCTGAATAATTTATATAAGTAATATTTTTTACTTAAAAATTATAAATTAATAATTTTATTATAGGTAATATATTTCTTCAAAAAAAAACTGCGTTTATACTATAAATTAACATATTTACTTTAAAACTTGATTTTTAATGCACATTTATGATTTCACATACTAAAACAAAAAATAATATTTGCCACTAACAAGCTCAGCTTCGGGGGATTGAAGAATAAGTTTATAGAAGACAACATAAACATATTTATTATATTATTAAATTTTAAATAAATAAAATTATTATTATTATTATTATTATTATTATTATTATTATTATTATTATTATTAATTAGAAGTTATTTAGAAAAAGTATCAAGTATAACAATATTTTCCCTTTCTTGTAGGTTAGAAAACACAGACTCTGATACACATGCGAAACTTAAATGTAAGAGTTGCCTTAACAACATACCTATCAAGAATCCGCCAGATGACGCTGATTGCACCTCAGACCTGTCAAATTGGTATCACTGTTGGGATAAGAAGGGGTTGGCTGATTTGGTAAGTCATCGATTTTGATTGGTTGGAGGAGCTTTATCTCTGTTTTATCAGGCTCTGTTTCGGCACAGACGACTATATAAGACAGTTTAGTTTTAAACTAAAATAACATAAGAAAATAATGTATTTATTATACAAGGAAAGAAGTAATACATTTTTTGCGAGGTGTAAGCTTTGTGGTGCACATCTAATTAAAACACCATGTTGGTAACCCTTTTTGTATTGTTACTTTTGGGAGAATTTTATATATGGAAATATATATTATATAAATTGAATAAAATATATAGGGTGTCCCGTAACTAAGGGGCTATACAGCAACAGGAGATAGTGGACTTAAAAATATTTAATTTCTTATATGGTTAAAGAGATACAGGATGATCCAAGTGAATATTTACCTTATAAAATTGGGGATGATTTTGACATTAAGCTGATATGAATCAAATTGGATGCAGTTATGTTTTTGAACGAGGATTCCATAAGAGGGAATAATAATAGGAAGAATGATCTTTTATACGTAAAAAAGTTGTACTTCATTAATCTCGATATTTCAATTAGTTTTTGAGATAATTGCGTTTAAATGCTAGATGACAAGAAACGTTTAAATAAACACCTTTCATAACGAAACCTATTTATTGAAAATTAACGGTGCGTTCTTAAGCATAAATTACATTTTTTCAAGTCTACTATCTCCTGTCGCTGTATTTGCCCATTAGTTATGAGACATCCTGTATATAACGATAAGTAAATGATTTAGCTGGGCACTTTATAAAGATTTCATAATAGGTGAGTTAACCAAAATGGTGTTTGTACCGGGTTTCCCACTAAGGATGGCTCTCGGCCATATCTCAGAAAGGGTTAGTCGTATGTATGGCGTGCGGAAATTTTTTTTTAGTAAAAGTGGCCATGAGAAATTGCTGGAAATTATTTTCAAGTTTCTCAGTCGAGCGCTAGAGGGCGTAACCGTAACGGTAAATCAGTAAAACCCTGTATTTTCAAAAGTTGCTTATTTAAGGTGTATTGAAAGTACTATTTTCGTAAACTTTGAGGCTTTCTGAATAAAATTCACCCATGAAACGTCTTTGTCAGTTTTAAAATAAAGTGGTGGGGGAAGGTTAAACATTATTTTAAACAAATGCTCATAACTCCGGGTTAGCTCAACAGAATTCAGTAAACTTAGTCTTGTTAAGAAGAGTTTCCCATACTCTATATTACACAATATAAACCATGACAATATGATTTTTAAAGTAGGCGCTAGAGGGAGCTATCTTACAACTTAACAAACATTGCGCATTTTTTCAATAATTTTAAATACAATAGTATATTTAATTTTACCTCATTACAAAGATAAATAAAAGTCTAAAAAGTTGGCGAAAACCCCAACTTGATATCTTTTTTCAAACCGGAGATATTGACAAGAACAAAAATAAACACGGAAAAATATGATTATATTTAAGTTTTAACGGTAAAGGTTTTTCAAAAGTCAAATAGGCCTTGGAAAAACAAAATACAATTTAAAATTACATGACGAGATACGGCCGAGAGCCATTCTTAACCCCCAAACTTAAATAATAAACACGAAGAAAATATGTCTCTGAAATAGATAAAATCCTATACAACTGATGGTTCCGAAGTTCCAACGGGTTTTTTGAAAAACAATTATTAATATTTTCTGAAATAGATAGTTTCGACCAATTTAAAAATTGATTTCAAACGTCAGTGCACCATGACAGTTTACCGCTGTATTAGTCATTTATTGGTATTTATTTAATATTTTTTATGGATATTGTTTTTTTTTTAAACGCAGGTTTTAAAACAAATTTGGGATATGTGTAAGTACATCTCCTTCGTGTTCCACCAGAAATCGGCCAATCAAGAAGTGAAGAAAATAAAAAGTTTTGAAGAGGTAGAAGAAAACAATTCCGACTATGAAGAAAAAGATGACCAAGAAGATTCTGATTACTCTGATTAGGATAAGTTATAAACTGAGACTAACTTTCTATGTTTTTTGATATGTTGTAGTAACCATTCTTTTTTGAAAAGAACTTTTTTATTTTTGTATTTTCTAATATGTTATTCTGTGATAGATAATAAATGTTACTTATTTAATATACAGTAACGAGTTTCATTTAGTGGCGTAACAAAAACTGAGTGAGCCCCCTCGCAAACGTTTTCAAGGGGCCCCCTCTTTATATAACGAATGGAAAATGATAATTCTTATTTTCATTACTATTAAGTTGAGGTTTATGAATTTTTGAATTCGTTAATCGTGTAATAATTTAATTATGGTTAAACCCACAGTATGTGTTAAGTGCCTACTATTAAAACAGCAAACAATCCGAATTTATTTTATAATCCTAGGTAGACTGGTAGACATAACATAGGTAGTTATCAAGTCATTATACGTAATATTCCAGCAAACATGATGCAAAATCAAAATTTTAAAACACCCACTTATAATGTTGCTTACCATGTATGGTAGTAACGGGGGTAGCAGTGATAGAGCCTCATAGAATCCAAAAGACAGAAAACAGTAAAACGCATGGACACTCAACAAGTCTTTACAAACATTGTCTCTAATTACTATACAAGGTATTATGCAAAACGACCAGATCATCGAGAGTTTTTTTTGCAAAATCGTTTATAATTTCGGGTTTGTTAATTTTTATCATTAGTATTCGCTAAAGTTTGCAGTTTACACTGTGGAAAAAAAAGTAATGTATGAATTGTACTTAAAAGATTTTAATTTGAAGAAATAGTCCATACTTAAAGTTTAGTTGAAAGTATGAAAAGGAAAGAAAAACACAAAGTCTTCCTCCACAAAATTTAATAGAATAAAATTCTAGTTAGAAAGGTCTCTACATGTTTCGAACGTAGAAACGTTCATCATCAGGAGACAGAAATCTATTTTATGCTGATGTTAGCAAAAGAGAAAATTAGAACCTTAATGGAGCTTTTATGGACGTAAAATTTTTATAGAAAAACATTTTAAATGTAGAAGAAACATGGCTTGAAAAAATTGACAATGGTTGAATACTGAGCATTCAAAAACGTTGTTAGAGTAGGCTTAAACCAACCTAACTAAATGGAGAAGAAGAGAAAAGAAAAAAAAACCGGGAAAAAAGAAACTTTCTTAAAAGGTGTCGGAATCTATTCAGTTTTAATTTTTAAAATTTATATCCAGCATAAGTAACACATTATGAGGATAGAAGTGCAGTAGCACAATAATGTTGTTAGGAAAACGTAAAGTTTTTGGGGTTCTGAGGTTTAATCCTCATGCTGCATGCATCCTAATGCTCAGTATTCAACCATTGTCAATTTTTTCAAGCCATGTTTCTTCTACATTTAAAATGTTTTTCTATAAAAATTGTACGTCCATAAAAGCTCCATTAAGGTTCTAATTTTCTCTTTTGCTAACAACATCAGCATAAAATAGATTTCTGTCTCCTGATGATGAACGTTTCTACGTTCGAAACATGTATATAGAGACCTTTCTAACTAGAATTTTATTCTATTAAATTTTGTGGAGGAAGAATTTGTGTTTTTCTTTCCTTTTCTTATCTATTCCTATCTATCATATTCTGTTAATAATTTTTATAAGCCTATATACGGACCTATACACATACGGGGTGTCTCATGGTGATCGTCCATTATAATATTTTGGAAAGTACCTATGCGATTTGAATCCTGCAAATTTGGATAATGGGGTTTTTGAAGAGGGTGTCTTTAAATGAAATAACAGCGATTATATGCAACTTCCGGTTGTCACAAACTTGCTTTTTTTAAATAGAACACCCTGTATAATATATATTTTTGTGTGTTCCTTATTTTTTCTTTTATTAAAAGTTTTTTGTCCTACTCTATCTGTTCCTGAGCTGTCTACAATTGCATAATATATCTTCTTACAGATCAAAGGGTGAAACTATATAGAGGCTCCGGTTGTGGAATTAGAAAAAAAAAAGAATTTGTCCTCACAACCGCATATCCAGGATTTTTTATTATATATTTCTTTGTCAAACTTACGCGTAAACTGTGCCTTATTTTTACATTTTGATTGCACTTATACTATGTTCAATTTCTAGTGGCCGCCCTGCATTTTTTAAATCAAGTTTTTCACTTAAGCTCAGAGAACTAACCACAAGCTTCTGTAAATCACTGACCTTCATATTACACGACATTTTCCAACTTTATAACATAACTAATAAACCAAATCAAAACAAAATAAACAAAACATTAGCGCCTATAGCGGCATCGCGACAGGTCGCCTCGTCGGAGTACATAATAATATATCGATGAGGTATTCTACCGTGGCATCGCCAACAGCTGTTGTTGGGCGCAGAAAATTGGAGCTCATCCGTGGCCGCTCGTTGTGCGATGTGTAGGTGACGTCACGCCTCTGTCGTCATGGCAACTCATCGAGAAGCCGCGTTGAATCGGGACGGATAATCGGTCGCCCGCCCGCGCGCAACTCGCTTGTCTATGAGTATAACCTGCCCGTTGGAATAGGGCTATGTTTGGTTTGAATTTATGCCCGCGCTTAGTATATAACCTACCCGCTGGAATAGGGCTATGTTTGGTTTGAATTTATGCCCGCGCTTAGTATAACCTAGCCGCTGGAATAGGGCTATGTTTGGTTTGAGTTTATGCCCGCGCTTAGTATAACCTACCCGCTGGAATAGGGCTATGTTTGGTTTGAATTTATGCCCGCGCTTAGTGTAACCTACCCGCTGGAATAGGGCTATGTTTGGTTTGAATTTATGTCCGCGCTTAGTATAACCTACCCGCTGGAATAGGGCTATGTTTGGTTTGAATTTATGCCAGCGCTTAGTATAACCTACCCGTTGGAATAGGGCTATGTTTGGTTTGAATTTATGCCCGCGCTTAGTATAACCTACCCGTTGGAATAGGGCTATGTTTGGTTTGAATTTATGCCCGCGCTTAGTATAACCTACCCGCTGGAATAGGGCTATGTTTGGTTTGAATTTATGCCCGCGCTTAGTATAACCTACCCGCTGGAATAGGGCTATGTTTGGTTTGAATTTATGCCCGCGCTTAGTATAACCTACTCACTGGAATAGGGCTATATGTTTGGTTTGAATTTATGCCCGCGCTTAGTATAACCTACCCGTTGGAATAGGGCTATGTTTGGTTTGAATTTATGCCCGCGCTTAGTATAACCTACCCGCTGGAATGGGGCTATGTTTGGTTTGACTTTATGCCCGCGCTTAGTATAACCTACTCGCTGGAATAGGGCTACGTTTGGTTTAAATTTATGCCCGCGCTTAGTATAACCTACCCGCTGGAATAGGGCTATGTTTGGTTTGAATTTATGCCCGCGCTTAGCATAACCTACTCGCTGGAATAGGGCTATGTTTGGTTTGAATTTATGCCCGCGCTTAGTATAACCTCTACTCGCTGGAATAGGGCTATGTTTGGTTTGAATTTATGCCCGCGCTTAGTATAACCTACTCGCTGGAATAGGGCTATGTTTGGTTTGAATTTATGCCCGCGCTTAGTATAACCTACCCGCTGGAATAGGGCTATGTTTGGTTTGAATGTATGCCCGCGCTTAGTATAACCTACTCGCTGGAATAGGGCTATGTTTGGTTTGAATTTATGCCCGCGCTTAGTATAACCTACCATAGATTGCCTTATTGGTTTTTTAAGTAAAGTATTTTTGGATTCTGTTTAAAATAATTGCAGGGAGGGTGGCGCCCCAGAGCCCTTCATTAACGAGTCGCCACTGATTAGATATTATTGTTCTCGATAATGAATCGTCGGAAAATGGAATTTTATATACAGAAGTGGAAATGTAACACCTCTTGATCTTTATCAATCATCTTTATTTTTCAAAAACGTCATTTTTTTAAATACGATGCTATATTGCTGGTGCATTTAATGCTTCTAGGCGAGCGAGCAGTTCCTATCTGTCTACATAGGGTACCCCTATACCTAACTAGAATACGTTTAAAATATTGACGGTTTTTTCGCAAAATACTCCAAATGAACAAAGTTGTAAGTTTCATTTACGCTACTTTATAAATTATAGTAGTAGTAGTAGTAGTAGTAGTAGTAGTAGTAGTAGTAGTAGTAGTAGTAGTAGTAGTAGTAACATGTTTTATTTAGCAAAAAGCTACAATTAAATATTTTTTAACACATTTTTATATAGATTTATTTTTAAATTTTAAAACGCAACCTTCTTTTAACAAAAATAGACAGAAAAGTTAAACATTTTGTAAATTAAAGTCTTTTTAAACAGTTAATGATTTTTGAGATTTAATAGAATTTTCCAAATTATTATATTCTATCAAATCTTTATGAAAAATGGATTTATAAGCTAATGTTTTAGACACTCTATCCACATAAAAATTTTGATTAGTTCTTGTTTTATAATTTTGATGGTCACAATTAAAAGAACAACATTTTTTTAAACAATCAGGCAATAAATTATTTTTAATTTTATGTATAAAGATACATACAAAATAAAAAATAAAATTTCTGACATTCAATCAATCTAAATTTTTCAACATAAAATAATTTTTTGTATATTTTTGTGACAAATAATATTTGTCACAATTTAAAATAATCCGCATTTATTTTGTAAAATTTGTAATTTATCAAATATTTCCTCACTAGCACAATTTAAAATGGAAGAACAATAAAGAAAATGTGGTAATATAATAGTATTAAATACAGTTTTTTTAGAAAACAAACTTATTAGGTAGAACTGATTCTTTTAAAATAACCTACTTTTCCGGCAATCTTCGATATGGGTACTTTCAAAATAATTTAAAAAATTTAATTTTTAATCAACGATTATCCCTAAATATTTAAAACTATTTACTAATTCCAATTTTTCACCAAATAGCAAAGCAAAGCACAGCAATGATTTTTCCTTCCCCCCTTGCCGCGGTTATGCCCCTCTATATTTCTCATGCGATTATACAAAGTTGATGTTCGCGAAGCCTTCCTTTAACAATAACTTAGCTCAGCAAAGATATAATTACTTTGCTAAGTAATAGAAATCTGGCAACTATGCAAGACTGCTCTCGTTATATTCAATAAATTTTAAAATTCTGCTGGTCGATTAAAAAGGTGTATCTGGGCGAGTTTGTATACAATTTTGGCCAACTCGAACATACAGTGGCATGTTGTAAGTTCAGGCTAACCAGTACTGTATACTTCTTTAAAAGCCTGTTTAGGTACATATTAGGTGCAGTCAATGTAATGGGCTTTTTCACTTAATTTTGATTTTTATCTCTACGTCACAACACAAAACGGCCAATCGCAGGGATTGGGGCTGAAGATCGACCCTCCGACATCCACCTGAATGATTATCTCGAGTAGAAAACTACCAATACCTATTTAGTTTTTAATCTCGTGATTACGGAATTTATAACGTTCAGCGACTTCGCAAATCGATGAAATTTTGAGTCACTCTGTACTGTTTTCCTAACGCTTCCATTATTGGGACATTGTGTATCTTATTGTTACCTGGGCTTGCGCAGTTGGTGCCATCATAGTTGGCTTTGTTCTTGACAGATGGCAGACGGTGTGAAAGAAAAGAAAAAGCATATGGCGTACGTTACTGTTTTTGCTTCATGAAAAGTATTTTATAGCGAATTGTTGTGTGTTGTGAGTTGGAAAGCTTGAATTATTTTTCCATTTGTATATAAGTACAGTTTACAAGAATTCTCAAGCGATCCGCTTAATTTATTATACATGTTTACGTGTTTACGTATGTTAAGTTATTGTTGACGAATAAACCGACCTGTGATATTAAAATTAGTTATTATATAGGTTTTCTTTATACAATTTTTGATTATTTATTGTACAACATAGAGTAGGAATACCGTAGTTGACTCTAGTAAGTGTAACCAAAGAAGAAAATCCAGTGAGATGTCGGAAAACGGCTCCGAAACTGATCAACCGCCGTCGAATTCAAGTGACAAGCAGTCTAAAAACGGTGAGTTTTATTTCATTATTTCATCCCCTTATGGATCCGTCACCTGCCGACTACAGATATTTTCAGGTGATTTGTATATTTCAGTTGGATATTTTATTGTCTCTTTTGTAATAAAATCAATAACTTCCAGAACTATCACTCAAAATTTCGTCGACCCAAATAGACGTTCTTGTCAGCTACCTTTGTTGTTGTGTAATGCAAATATTGAGTAATTTGAGAACGTTTCTGTTCGTTTAAAATACCTACTTTTACTTTTCTACACACATTTTTAAAAATGCCTTGCCTCAGCTAAAATCTTTAGCTTTCCCTCTCTCCCCCCTAAAATCTATTTATAAAGCAATCCTTGGTTCAGTCCAAACATTAAAAAAAAATGTCAACAGTTACCTAAGCTTTGATAAAATTAAAGCTCCAAAAAGGTGGTAGGTATTGCACTTACTTCTGTGCACAACATCACACCAAAAAATATCAAAACTAAAAATTCCCAGTTTTGTTTATTTTTACAGAGCAAGGACCCCTTCGAGATATCATTGTTACCATGACCATGCCTCATTTTTACTTATTGGATAAACTATTTACTTCTGCCCGAGCTGCTGTCATAATTTAAACAAATAAAAACTAGCAAGTAGCTAGGTAGTACCTTGGAAAATACTCTATTACAGCTTGGTTTTGTAGATACGTACTAACTATCCAGAATGTGTATTTGTGTATAATTTATCCAAAGTCAGTGTGATGACATTCCAATCATTCCATACGGCATACAAACGGTGGTAAACAGTCTCAAAAAGATGGAATGATTGGAATGTCATCATGCTGACTTTGGATAAATTATACCTGTATGTAATTTCACAGCGATGTTTTAGTAAATACGATGTCAAAGATAGTATTATGTCATGGCGATAATCTACAAGTTTCGGGTCCTTCACTACTATTAAAAAGAATCGGTAATGAGAATTTAATGGTACTGACTGACACATCAAAAATTATAAAGATTAAAAGTTGTCCTGAAATTATTACTATGCTAAAATGTTGCTATTGCTAAATGCTAGTTAAAGGTTCAATCAAACAGAAAATAAAAGTTAAAAATTCGTGACATAAGAAAAACATAGATCAAGGATGAAAGTTTAGATATCTCCTAGAATAAAATACAAGGTCCTCTTTTTGACATATTTTTGACAAGCCCATAACTTATTACCATCTTGTAAGTGAAGAGTAAAAAAATTAGGTTATTTTTTCATAAAATGTTAAGTGCCATAATGTTTTACTTGTTTTTGATGTTATTGAGGTTAAAGGAACCATAAGGGAGAGGAGAGGTAGATCAGGTATCTCAGGTATCTGTATCTCTCAGGTCAACCCCCAATAATCTAACTAAGCAAAATTTTTATGCTTTTGTAATATGGTTGGTTTGTTTGATTTTTGATTACTTTTGTTTTGATTATTTTTTTATACAGTGTGACCAGTAAAGTCCGCATCATATGGGATTTTTTTTTTATTACTTACTTAATAACTTTCGGGATAACTTTATTCGAAATTTGACTTTGGCATCAAGTTCTGCTTCGATCGAGATGAAAATTAGGCAAAAAATAGTAGTCACATACATGATTTGCATTATCTGTCAAATTTAAATTTTTTCCAAAAAATAATTCAAAAGTAGGGTTATTTCTGAAAGTATCGAAAAAAGTTTTTTTTAAATGCAGTTTCTAGCCCACATCCAAAATTTTAGCTGCATAAGATAATTTTTATTTTTTACCCATATTTTGTAAATTGCACCACTTTTGCAAAATAAGACTCAACGCAACCTACATAAAACTTCTTAGTTTTGACAATGCTTTATTAGTAGCGCCATATTAAATGTGTGTTTTTATAACAAATCAAAATTGGGCTTTTAAAATTTGGTCGCATGTGTTGCAAAGTTTATTTGTTTTTGACCCTGTATAAGGTAACCTTATAAAATAAGTATTTTTGAAAACGTAGTTTGTGTCTGAAAGTAATACACCTTAATATTAAGACAAAAAAGAACACAGTGTCATCAGTAAAGTGTTCATTAAGTGGAAAATAAATTTTAGTGGTGGGTAAAAAATCAAAATTATCTTATGCAGCTGAAATTGCCTCTGGGCTAGAAACTGCATTTAAAAAAACTTTTTCTAATAACTTTTTTCGATATTTTCAGAAATAATCCCACTTTTGAATTATTTTTTGGAAAAATTTTAAATTTGACAGATAATGCGAATCACGTGACTACTATTTTTTTTGCTTAATTTTTATCTCGAACTAAGCAGAACTTGATACCAAAGTCAAATTTCGAATAAAGCTATTAATAAAAAAAAATCCCATATGATGCGGACTTTACTGGTGACACTGTATATAATATAGGTACCTACCTACCTACCTAAGTAGATACACATACCTACTAACTCAGTCTACACTTAAAAATTATGAAGGATGCCTATACATATAATATTAATCAGACTAAGATTTCAGAAAATGATGCTGGCTTTGGCCATAGATTTAAACAATAAATAATTAACCAGCCATTCTTGACTGTGGCATGCGTAAATGCCATTGCAAAAAAGGGTTTTCATAATTAAATTTATTTGGTTAGTAAGTAAATCCAGAAATAAGCTTACTAGGCTACTTTAATTGTGAGTAAAATAAATAATGTCTGTTAATGTCATTTATGTCAGTCGTAGTTACCTGGTTAATTAATATTGAAGAAATCGTCTGTAGGTCTCAAAGAGACCTAGTATAATTTAAAAATTGACAAAGACACAAAGTCTCGGTCTCGAAATTGTATAATACCATATAAAAAGCTGGTTATTTCGCCCTTTCGGGCATCATCAGGCCTTGCGGTTCTAAATTAAAAAAAAAACCCACTCTACATCGTTTATATTATCTACATCTAACTGTAGGGTGGGTATATTTAAAAAAAAAATTTAGTTCCTCAAGGTATGATGATGCCCGAAAGATTGGAACACGCGTAACCAGCTTTTTATATAGAGCAAACATCATAGGCGCATACGCCATTTAGTTTTTAATTAATATTTCGTTACTTGCTACTTCGTTTCATACGAAAATCGGCCAAGTACCCCTCTTTGGAGGACAATTAGCTACAGTTTTACGTTAAAAAATATTGGATTTATAAATTAATAAAAGCAGAAAAAGAAATATGCGCAAATTTGACAAAACTTCGTTTTATGCTTTTAATAATTTATCAATTACATTTTTTTAGCTTAAAACTGTAGGTAACTGCTACCCAAATACAGGTACTTTTTGGAGAAAACGAAATAATGATAAGAAAACGATATGGAGAGTGCGTCACTAGTGTTTACTTTTAAAATATTTATGCAAGGGACATTATGTATGTAACACTGATAAGGGACAAAGCAACTTGTTTTTATTTTATGGATGAAAGTAATAGGATGATAGGGTACTTAAGTAATTAGATCTACTAACCAAAATATAATATGTAACATAGCAGGATTATTTATTAATTGATATAAAATCAAGATTAGATAAACCATTTTACAAAGTATAGGTACACTTACATATTATAGGATTAACTTACTGTTTATAATAGGTATCTTACACTTTTTTCACATTATAAATCTTAAGATATATTTTTATTTCTCGTTTTATTCTAAAGGTCGGTACTTAGGTACTACATTTTGCATACTTTCATTTGGATCGATGATCTGAAATCCTCAATATGATGTATACAGGGTGTCCGGGAAAAAGTGGTAAATCTCCCGGATATGAAAAAAACACGTGAAAAGAATACTACAAGTTCATATAAACTTCTTTCGTATCGGCCTCCTCTTCGGAGATATGGGCTCCCAAAAAGCTCCCATGGAATTAAGTTTTTGACACATAATTATTAAACCAACAGGTATATTTCAATTTTTTTTCATATGATGTATACCAGGTAAGACCCTTCAAATTACTATTCCAGAAAGTGTTGGGAATTACTCACAGCTGCAGGGACGGACTAGCTGTAACACTAATGTGCCCATTTTTTTTTTACGCCCTGTATGATAAAAACTTTAGACAACGTTTTTTACATACCTTTAACTATTGACTAAAAATTAAGTACTCTTCATTCATGTCGCTAATCGTAACCGTTTTCGAAAAAACGTAATTTTATTTACATCATGTATTTAGCGTATTTCCATAAACGACTTTGTCAAAAATAAAAATTTAAACTTTACCTGCTTAGTTAAAAACTTCGTAAGTGGGTTCAACATGGGCTCTGTGAAGTTGTTTTATCATAAGGTTGAAGGTTGAAAATTTGATAGGAACAAAGATGTATCTTATATCGCAATACGCTAAATACCTACATGATGTAAATAAAATGACGTTTTTCCGAAAACGGTTAGGATTAGCGACATAAATGAAAAGTACTTAATTTGTAGTCAATAGTTAAAGGTATGTAAAGAACGTTGTCCAAAGTTTTTATCATACAGGGCGTAAAAAAATGGGCACATTAGTGTCACAGCTAGTCCGTCCCTGCAGCTGTGAGTAATTCGCAACACTTTCTGGAATAGTAATTTGAAGGGTCTTACCTGGTATACATCATATGAAAAAAAAAATGAAATATACCTATTGGTTTAATAATTAAGTATGTGTCAAAAAATTTAATTCCATTGGAGTTCTCTGGGAGCCCATATCTCCGAAGAGGAGGTCGATACGAAAGAAGTTTCTATGAACTTGTAGTATTCTTTTCACGTGTTTTTTTCATATTCGGGAGATTCCCACGTTTTCCCGGACCCTGTATATTGGTAAAATTAAAAAAGTTCAAGAAAAATTTATAAAATATTTAAGCTATAAATTCTATTTAAAGGACAACTTTACCTCAATCAAACGAAATTTAAAGTTATTATCACTGAGAATAGAAGGCAAATGTACGACATAAAATTTGCCTACAAAATTCTCAACCATGATTGATTCAACGCCATGTATTAATTTATTAAATATAAACGTTCCATCCTATAACACGCGAACCAAGCTTTTTTCCATATCGTCGCCTTAAGATGCAAACGGCCTAACTCCACTTTTTGTCAAAACTGACATTTGGTATTGGTTGTGTTCGCGAAAATTAACGACACCGACTGGAAAACGCTTTACGACCAGAACATCAACCTTCGCGCCAAAAACAGTAAGTTGAAACTGGCCTATCTCCCTCCGGTCCATTCTATGATATTGGCCTAACTCCCAATAATTGTGTGCAAGTAATGTGTGACAATAGACTGTCGCTTGTTTCAAGTAAAGAGTTTTTCGTGTCTCCTGAACAATTTGCTTTTTGCGAGTTAGGCGGCGACGATATACAACCCAGTACTTTACAATTATTATCACTCTAACTCGCCTCTAAATCGTTGCTGTAAATCGTATAATACACTTTCAAATTTGGTTCAACTGGATAAATGTTTTCTTTCCCTGATGGCTCTAACCAGTGCACTCAAGAAGTTTCAGTTGGATCATATTGCATAGGAAGTATCTGTGAATTCAGTTTTAGTATAATAACAGTGATCTGTTAATATTTTGTTTAATGTTTAAATTAAAAGCATATTTTTATATACCTTCATTTTTTATGTAAGTAAAACTACTATAAGTTATTTATTTTATTTATTTTATTTATTTTATTTATTTTATTTATTTTATTTATTTTATTTATTTTATTTATTTTATTTATTTTATTTATTTTATTTATTTTATTTATTTTATTTATTTTATTTATTTTATTTATTTTATTTATTTTATTTATTTTATTTATTTTATTTATTTTATTTATTTTATTTATTTTATTTATTTTATTTATTTTATTTATTTTATTTATTTTATTTATGTATTTTATTTATTTTATTTTTATTTGTTTTATTTACATCCAATTACAGAATTATACAATAAATGTGTATCAGACCGTGAGATGCACTGGATGCAAACAAGCTACGTCGCGAAAGCTTTCGATAAAGCTAGTAGCTATAATGTTAAAACTATTTATTTTTTTATTTAGTGAATACTGTTTCTGGGTTCGTCCCGTTTGTATTCCTTAATGTAAAATAAATGCTATATAGTCATAGAGAAAAATATTAATGCAACCAACGTGTAACTATCATATTATAATGTCACAATCGAAACTTTCTGGTAAGTTAAGAGCACTAGTGACGCATTCGCCATTTCATTTTCTTATCAATATTTCGTTTATTTGTCATTTTCTCCTAAAAGCGGCCAAATACCCGTCTTGAGGTAACACTTACCTACGGGTTTCAAGTTAAAAAAAAATTAATTGCTGAATTAATAAAAGCATAAAACGAAATTTGCTTTAAAAATGGCGCCACCAATGTTTGCTCCATGGCAACTTTTATTCAGCCTTATAGTGCTTAAAATTTTTGGCAACATAACAGGCTTTTGTCTATAAACACACCAACTAGACCTTTTTCTTTAAAACCCCCCTAACAATTCCGTGACAAGTGACAGCACACTGTTGTCAAGAAGTGACACGCAACGTTTGTAACGGGGGATGTTCATATTAGAAGCATCATTATATATTTATGTCACAATATTAGTTTTCTGGCAAGTTAATTCCCAATTTAAATCTTTCTACCGTGCGAGCAAAAATTATTTGCATCAAAGAGGGTTTGGTTTAAGAAACGTTAAGCTTGGTTTAGATCACAATGATATGGGGACGATATATCTAACCAAATCTAGGTTAAAATTTTGTCAAATTCATATTATGACATGATATGCCAAACTAATGTGTAATAAAATAAGTAGACAAATGCAAATTTATTTTTGTTGTTTACGAAATTAACAAAGTAAGAATATACAGAAAGAAAAAGAAAAATAATTACATGTACTCTGAGAATTCACATAACCGGAGAGGTGGAACCAGGCTTCATCCGAAAAAAATGTCAGGTTTAATAAATCATTTCTTTCCAATGAATTTTGGGTAAACCATTGAAAATCTGCGGCTTGTATTTCTTGGAATACTTGCACTTTATAAGGTAATAAATTTAGCTGCTTCTTAAGAATAGTCCTGCATGTTCCATAAGATCTTCCCACTTCTTGGGACAGGCGTCTTATACAATTTGTTGGCGTATTTTGCATTATTTCACGAACGTTTGCAACAAGTTATTCTGTTCTTACAGATGGTCTTCCTGTTCCTTTTTTGTGTTGTATAAAACCTGTTTCCCTAAACACAGCCACGGTTCTTTTCAGGCAATGATAAACATCCCCAGCAATAAAAGCAACGTTAGGAAAATGTTAGTGAAAATCGTGTATGCACAAACCCGGATTGTATTGCCACTCACCATTTAGGTACTCTAACCCCGTTTCGAAAATACGCTTTAACCATGAATGTTTTGTGCTGTTCCGTAAAGCCCATTGTGTGAATTGTTCAAGAAATTGGAAAAATTAGCGATAAATCAAATAACTTGTAACGACTCTCAAAGATGACGGAATAACTGATTGATTGTTAATTCAGGTAGTTACTGACACCCAACAGCTCTACGGCTAATCATTACGTCCTTAGATGCAAGGCCCTCTTTGATGCAAATAATTTTTGCTCGCACGGTACAGCCTAGCATAAGTAAAAATGTTAGATAACCCTTGATTTGAGGAGTGTTAATAATCTAAAAATACAGAGGAATAAATTAATATAATATATTCATTAAATTACTAGATATTCTTAATTCATCGGAATGTGATCTCGAATCCATTTATCCCCATGTATCCAAATCAACAGATAGTATTTCAACTAAACCTAGATTACAGTTGCTGGCTGAATGGCAGAGCTGTCAAAGTTACAGTTTCCGTAACGCATTTTACGATTTTTTTCTTTTACAACTCTTATTTAGATTAGTCCTGGTATATTTTAAATTCTGTTGAATACCATTAAACGGTACCAATGGTCGTACCTGCATCCTTTATCTTGTAATTTTTTATAGTAGCATATTTATTTTTTGTCGCCAAATATTTCTGGTTTGCAGATAAATCCCCGGAAATATTTCAGTGTACTGCTTCATTCCGTACATTTGTGTGTTCTACTGACCAGTATTTTTTCCTATAAAATTTATATTTCTGTTGTGAAAATTTCCTATTTGTTAGCTTTCTTTGAAAGTCTGCGTGTATGTTTTTTTTTCTTCTAAAATATTTCTGACGTACCGCTGGCGGTCTTTTTTTTAAAGAGCTGTGTTAGATTTTTTGTCGTACAGTTACGGCAGCTCTCTAAAAGTGGTGAATAGAGATTATCGTGTTAAAGTAGCTTTGAAAGCTACAAAAGTCGTGTTTTTCTTTGTTTTATTAAATTGTTTTAATACAAAAACTGTCTGCGGGCAGTATAGATTTTATCCAGTGTTCGTTATTATTAATAGCGTTTTTGCTCGCTCTATTCTATTTGGGCTTTCTCAAGATGGCGAAAACTAAAGGAGGGAAAAAACCGAAAGGCAATTTGACGTCGACCAGTCTGTATAACCAGCAAAATTTGATTAACAATAATGTGACGGTTCTTATCCCGAATTCCAGGAAGAGACAGCAGAAAGCCCGAGTGAAAAGAGTATCTTGGAGTAAGTATACTAAACTTGTCGAAATTTGAGAAGATCACTCACTATTTTATGTGATTGCATTGAGGATATCTGGTGATATCACATCCATAATTTAACAATTTTTAGTTAGACGCGTTTTATTTGTGACGATTACCCGAAAATGATATTTCTTTATTACCGACTATTCATTGCTACACTAGCCCAAGTCCTACCGAATTTGATTTAGCCCAGTTGTACAGTGTGACCAGTAAAGTCCGCGTCATATGGGATTTTTTTTATTAATAACATTATTCGAAATTTTACTTTGACATCAAGTTCTGCTTCGATTGAGATGAAAATTAAGCAAAAAAATAGTCACGTGATTCGCATTATCTGTCAAATTTTAATTTTTTCGAAAAAATAATTCAAAAGGGGGGTTATTTCTGAAAATATCGAAAAAAGTTATTGGAAAGTTTTTTAATGCAGTTTCTAGCACACATGCAAAATTTCAGCTGCATAAGATAATTTTGATTTTTTACCCATATTTTGTAAATTGCACCACTTTTGCAAAATAAGACTCAGCGCAGCCTACATTAAACTTCTTAGTTTTGACAATGCTTTATTTTAGATACATTTTCTTTAAAGTAGCGCCATATTAAATATGTGTTTTTCTACAAAATCAAAATTGGGCTATTAAACTTTGGTCGCATGTGATTCAAAGTTTATTTGGTTTTGACATAAGGTAGCTTCATAAAATAAGTATTTTTGAAAACTTAGTTTGTGTCTGAAATTAATACACCTTAATATTAGGACAAAAAAAACACAGTGTCATCAGTAAGGTGTTCATTAAGTGGAAAATAAATTTTAGAGGTGGGTAAAAAATCAAAATTATCTTATGCAGCTGAAATTTTGCATGTGGGCTTTAATAACTTTTTTCGATATTTTCAGAGATAACCCCACTTTTGAATTATTTTTTGGGAAAAAATTAAAATTTTACATATAATTCCAATCACGTGACTTCTATTTTTTTGCTTGATTTTCATCTCGATCGAAGCAGAACTTGATGCCAAAGTCAAATAAAGCTATTAATAAAAAAATTCCATATGATGCGGACTTTACTGGTCACACTGTACGTATTATCTACAATTCAAAATATGTGTATTTTACTTTCCGATCTTCTACTTCTACCACATTTCATTACCGGTACTAGCATTCATATTGGTCGTCTTACATTGTGTTATTTTTACCCTCTTAACAAAACGCTTAGTTCAAATATTAAACTAATTCGATCTATATAAAATCAATAAAACGATATTTTAAAATTTATATATTATAATTAAGTAAACTTGATTTTCAAGGTTATGCAACGTTAATGACCTAGCACGTTTCAAATTGTAAACATTACCATGAAAAATTGCAAAAAAAAAACTACCCAGTACCCATGACTGCGTCGTCGTTCACACAGTCGTTGCTGTGATAGGTTACTTTTTAACACATAATAGAAAACGTATTTTGAGCCAGCCAGGGATACAAGGTGGTCAATGTTTAAACAATAAATTATTAATTTGAAGAAATAGTCCATGCCGACAGTGTTTATATACAGTGTGACCAGTAAAGTCCGCATCATATGGGATTTTTTTATTAATAGCTTTATTCGAAATTTGACTTTGGCACCAAGTTCTGCTTCGATCGAGATGAAAACTAAGCAAAAAATAGTAGTCACGTGATTCGCATTATCTGTCAAATTTTAATTTTTTCCAAAAAATAATTCAAAAGGGGGGTTATTTCTAGAAGTATCGAAAAAAGTTATTAGAAAAAAATTTTTTAAATGCAGTTTCTAGCCCACATGCAAAATTTCAGCTACATAAGATAATTTTGATTTTTTACCCATATTTTGTAAATTGTCCACTTTATGACTCAATGCAACCTACATAAAAATTTTTAGTTTTGACAATGCTTTATTTCAGATACATTTTCTTTAAAGTATTAAATGTGTGTTTTTCTACAAAATCAAAATTGGGCTATTAAAATTTGGTCGCATGTGATGCAAAGTTTATTTTTTGACCCCCTGTATAAGGTAACTTCATAAAATAAGTATTTTTGAAAATATAGTTTGTGTCTGAAAGTAATACACCTTAATATTAAGACAAAAAATAACACAGTGTCATCAGTAAAATGTTCATTAAGTGGAAAATAAATTTTAGTGGTGGGTAAAAAATCAACATTATCTTATGCAGCTGAAATTTGCATGTGGGCTAGAAAGTGCATTTAAATAAACTTTTGCTAATAACTTTTTTCGATACTTTCAGAAATAACCCTACTTTTGAATAATTTTTTGGGAAAAATTAAAATTTGACAGAATGCGAATCACGTGACTACTATTTTTTTGCTTAATTTTCATCTCGATCGAAGCAGAACTTGATGCCAAAACAATACAGGATGTTACAAATTCGATTCATTAGCATTGCTATCTTGGTAACTACAAAAGATAGAGACTTGGTTAAATGGAGGCACAATTGCATATTATAATGCTGAATAACATATACAGGGTGTCCGGGAAAATGTGGGAAATCTCCCGGATATAAAAAAAAATACGTGAAAAGAATACTATAAGTTCATATAAACTTCTTTCGTATCGGCCTCCTCTTCGGAGATATGGGCTCCCAAAGAGCTCCCATGGAATTAAGTTTTTGATACATAATTATTAAACCAACAGGTATATATATCTTAATTTTTTTTCATATGATGTATACCAGCTAAGACCCTTCAAATTACTATCCCAGAAAGTGTTGCGAATTACTCACAGCTGCAGGGATGGACTAGCTGTGACACAAATGTGCCCATTTTTTTTACGCCCTGTATGATAAAAACTTTGGACAACGTTTTTTACATACTTTTAACTATTGACTAAAAATTAAGTACTCTTCATTCAGGTCGCTAATCCTAACCGTTTTCGGAAAAACGTCATTTTATTGCGATCATGTATTAATATTAAGCAGTGAAAAGTGAACATTTATAATTTATAGGAACAAAGATGTATCTTTTATTGAAATACGGTAAATATACATGATGTAAATATTTTAAAAATGACATTTTTCCGAAAACGGTAGGATTAGCGACATGAATGAAGAGTCCTTAATTTTTAGTCAATCGTTAAAGGTACATATGTAAAAAACGTTGTCCAAAGTTTTTATCATACAGGGCGTAAAAAAATGGGCACATTAGTGTCACAGCTAGTTCGTCCCTGCAGCTGTGAGTAATTCGCAAGACTTTCTGGGATAGTAATTTGAAGGGTCTTACCTGGTATACATCATATGAAAAAAAATTGAAATATACGTCCTGTTGGTTTAATAATTACGTGTCAAAAACTTAATTCCATGGGAGCTCTTTGGGAGCCTCCGAAGAGGAGGCCGATACGAAATAAGTTTATATGAACTTGTAGTTCTTTTCACGTGTTTTTTTCATATCCGGGAGATTTCTCACATTTTCCCGGACTCTCTGTATATAAGAAAATTTAAAAAAATTTCAATAACTTCCGGAATGCGGGTGCTAGAATTTTTATTTTACACGTAAGGGTCATACGATAGAATGTCCTTTATAAACAGATGAGATGCAGAGACAATAGCTACCCATACACCAGCATTCATTCCCGCCGTTTTTTCCTTCCACGTTCTTTCCTTTTAATATTATCGATCGTTAGTGGAGTAAGAGATGACGGCCTTACGCTTCATTTAGGTATAGAAAAAGTTTTGTTTCATTTCAATTTCTTAAAAGGAAAGAACGTGAAACGAAAAAAACGGCGGGAATGAATGCTGGTGTATGGGTAGCTATTGGGCATAAACATCAATTAGGTGCATTAATTTTTTAAAAAGGATAATATCAGTCCCGTATTACAAAATCATAGTTTACGTTGCAAGTCGGTACTGGACAACTATATAAATGTTCCGAAACAAAGGTCACAATCGATAAGGCTTTTTCTAAATATTTGTATATTTTTCTGTTATTAAACAAAGCATTATTTAAAATAATCGAATACATTAAAATCCGATTATCTTTATTACATCTATATTTCAAATATTTAAGTAGAACATTTACTTTTAAGGAGTAAATCAGACAAAGGAATATGGACACTTAAAAAAAAATCTGAATAAACCTAATCAGCAAACTAAATTGCTTTGTTAAATAGCCCACGTCATATCTCCAAAAAGCTTTGGCTTGGACTGAAACCAGGATTGTTTAAAAAGAAAAAAAATGTTTAATAGAATTTTCATATTTTCCTTTACCGACACTTATTACACGAACAAACCCGAACAAACCCCACTTATAAAAGCGCCAACCAAAGCTATTATCATTATTCAAAATATTTGTAATAATAATAACAGCAATACCTTCTTTATGTGTTAATTTGTTCGACTGACACATACATTTAATCAGTGTTAGTAAAAAATTGCAAATACCTTTGGCAGGTACTTCTCTTCTTAATTATGTTTACTTTCTTTGCAGAGAAAGTCTTGCAATAGCGGAAATATATATATTTTTTTTGAGATATCCAATGTCAACGTTCCTGTACAGGAGTACAGGGTGCCCCATAACTAAGGGGTCATACAGTAATAGAATATAGTAGACTTAAGACTAGGTTAATTTCTTATGATAAAATATCCACGGATAAAGAGATACAGGGTGGCACAAATAAAAATTTATTTTTGAAAATGGTTAAGCGTATATGTATCAAATTTGGTGTTGTTATGTTTTTGATGGCAAGAAAGACGTCATGGACGCCACATCCATGGCAATTGTTTATTTTATTAATCGTACGTCATTAAAAGTGACATAATAAAGTTTTTGTAATATTTAAAAAAAATATCTATATGTTGCGAAATGTCTATACTACTACAGTGTCACCAGTAAAGTCCGCATCATATGGGATTTTTTTATTAATAGCTTTATTTGACTTTGGTATCAAGTTCTGCTTCGATCGAGATGAAAATTAAGCAAAAAAATAGTGATTCGCATTATCCGTCAAATTTTAATTTTTTCCAAAAAATAATTCAAAAGTGGGGTTATTTCTGAAAATATCGAAAAAAGTTATTAAAAAAAGTTTTTTTAAATGCAGTTTCTAGCCCCCATGCTAAAAAGTCATATTAAATGTGTTTTTCTACAAAATCAAAATTGGGCTATTATAATTTGGTTGCATGTGATGCAAAGTTTATTTGTTTTTGACCCTGTATAAGGTAACTTCATAAAATAAGTATTTTTGAAAACGTAGTTTGTGTCTGAAAGTAATACACCTTAATATTGAGTTGAGTTGCGTTGAGTATTATTTTGCAAAGTGGTGCAATTTACAGAATATAGGTAAAAAATCAAAATTATCTTATGCAGCTGAAATTTTGCATGTGGGCTAGAAACTGCATTAAAAAAACCTTTTCTAATAACTTTTTTCGATATTTTCAGAAATAACCCCACTTTTTAATTATTTTTTGGAAAAAATTAAAATTTGACAGATAGTGCGAATCACGTGAGTACTATTTTTTTGCTTAATTTTCATCTCGATCAAAGCAGAAAGCCAAAATCAAATTTTGAATAAAGCTATTAATAAAAACAAATCCCATATGATACGGACTTTACTGGTGACTCTGCATAAAACTACTTGTAGTAGTAGTAACATGTTTTATTTAGCAAAAAGCTACAATTAAATATTTTTTAACACATTTTTATAGATTTATTTTTAAATTTTAAAACGCAACCATCTTTTAACAAAAACAGACAGAAAAGTTAAACATTTTGCAAATTGTATCAAATATTAGGTATCATTTTGTATAAAAATACTTTTAATGTTATTTGAAATTTAATAAAATTTTTCAAATTATACATATTCTATCAAACCTTTATGAAAAATAGACTTATAAGGTAACGTTTTAAGCACTTTATCCACATAAAAATTTTGATTTTTTTAAACAATCAGGCAATAAATTATTTTTAATTTTATGTATAAAGATACATACTACCTAAATAGAAAATTAAATTTCTGACATTCAACCAGTCTAAATTTTTTAACATTAAATTTATTTTTGTATATTTGTCACAATTTAAAATAATCCGCATTGCCTTATTTTGTAAAATTTGTAATTTATCAACTATTTCCTCACTAGCACAATATAAAATGGAAGAACAATAAAGAAAATGTGGTAATATATTAGTATTAAATACAGTTTTTTAGAAAACAAACTTAAATTATAACTGATTCTTTTAAAATAACCTATTTTTCCGGCAATCTTCGATATGATACTTTCAAAATAATTTAAAAAATTTAATTATTATTGTGCATTATAGTAAATTGAGCCTTTTCTGTCATTGTAAATATTACACAATATTATACTTGCAGTGCATTTTTAACATATGAAGGTTCTTTTTTTACAAAATATAAAAGCTCGTTAATATCGTTAAAATTGTTTCACAACAATTATATTTTTGTAGGAGATGAGCAACTTCAAAGTATGAGCGTTGGCGAGATAGACCCGGCCATTTTGTTTGTTCGTGAGAGAGTGAAAATCAAGTACTCGAGGGAACAGCTGTTCGAGATTGGCAAGAACCCCGCTTCGAAGAACAAGCCTGAATTTTTGGACCCCAATGAAGTGTAAGTGTAATTTTTACATAATCAGTAGTGCACATTTTTTGCTCTGACTTCCCAGTTGCCAAAATTCAGTGATAAATTATAGACTAAACTTCCACCAAACGGCTTCTCTGTGATAATGAGCTGAAATAATTGTATTTGGGGTATAAAAAAAGGTTTTTCTTTTTAGGTGTATATCTGTTTTGGACCCTGAGAAATGGAATTTGGAAAGAAAGAAGTCTGACACCCCTGAAACAGGAACTAAGAGCACCGAGAGCACCGACTCCAGAGTAAGTACAAGTCAAGACATGGGTGTAGGTTAATTTCTCCCGAAGTATGTAATTAGTGATGTTCAAAACGAGGTTTACGTGCATTTAGGATATTGTCAAATGGCGAATGGAATGGACAACTTAAAATAAGCATTAATTGATGAAAAAGTATTAAAAATGGATAGAAGGTTTCGTTATTTTTCAATTAAATTAATTTTTGTTTGTTTAATATCTTCCAAATGGTGTCCGGCCGGAAAATCCCAGTAAAAAATTTCCCACTCAGTTTTAACCCATCCAAAATACCCCATACAAAAAAATCCCATCGCAAAAATAACCCGCTACAAAAAAATCCTATTACAAAAATATCCAATGCCGAATAGTCCCTACAAGAAAGTCAAAGACAAACAATTATTTAGGGGATTTGTGGATTTATATATGTCGTAGGCTGATAGTGAAATCCGTCATTTCATGAAAAGCCTAATCATATCATGCTGCACGCTAAAAGGTATATTGGCAACTGGTTTGTTCGTTGTTCCCCAGGGCATTTTTTTAAAATTTAATTTAAATTTTATTTTTATAAAATAATATTAGTTGAAAAAATTGAAAAAAATGTTTAGGTTATTAAGATATTTAATAGGACATTATTGTTGTGGGATATTTTTGTAATAGGATGTTTTTGTAGCGGGTTATTTTTGCGATGGGTTTTTTTTTATGGGATGTTTTGGCATGGGATATTTATGATCGGGATTTATTTACTGGGATTTTAAGACCGGGATTCCTTCCAAATAACGAGTAATACAAATTTGATATTTGGTACTTATGTGTAACTTAATATGCACCCAAAAATGGTCAACAAAAAAACTAGGACCTAAAATGTTAATAGCCGTGCCCAAACATTTTTCCAAAAAAAAAACTGTGCTGGATTCACTGAATTTAGTATCAAATTCACATTAAATTTACAGAGACGTCTAGGGGATCCACGTGAACGCATCCGCAAGGAAAATGATGGCATCGTGCTTAGTCCTCAGAGAAGAAGCTTCAATTCTGGATGCTTTGTACCTACCAGCAAGGAACCGTTGGGAGGAAGAAGTGAACCACCTCACGTTCTGGGTAAGATTTCTCTTTCGAAAGATAGCGAGTCAAATTTACAGGGTCGCTGATATGTATGGAAACGGTCTTATTTCTAAAAGTAATATAGTTGCGAAAAATGTTAAACACGAAAGTTTAGAGGTTATAAAAGTCTATTAGAATAAAGAAACATTAAGCATACAGGATGAGTCAAAAAGTCGTAATGGAACACCCTGTATTTAATTATTTTACGATAGGGGTAACTAAATAAACATGTTTGTAATAATTTATTAGAAAATACCTAATATTCATAAGTCCATATCTCGAAAACGGTTAAGTTTAGATGTGTATTGTGGTGTACATTTTTTTTAGAATTTTGAAAGAACATAAACATTAACTAATGATTAAGTTCCATTAATAAAAAAAATAACATTGTTTTGCTACGAATTTTTTTTTTAATCTGATAGACTTTAAAATCCATTAAAACTTTTCTGTTTACATTTTTCGCCAACTTTGAATATCAAACTATAATAAGAAGGCCATATAAGCAGATTTCCTAAATCTGCTACATTAAATTCATAGATGGCACAATGAGTCACCAACAATAAAGCGTGTTGATGCAGCCACTAACGACAAGCCTTTTCACTGCAACATTAAAACATTCTTGCCGCCTGTCTGTTTGCATAAACATAACTTTTAATTGGACCCTAAGTCGTTGAGTTTTTTAAATTTATTTTTATAGCTTATCGTAAAACTTGATTTTACATAAGTACCTACACCTATCCTAGACTTAAGTAGCTTACATTTAGTTTCCTACCTATAGTATAGTCTAGACCTAAAAATGTCCCTATTTTTAATTGCTTTGTAGCATATAATATTTTCAACCTTTTGACGTTCCAACGTTAATTACATGAAAACATATTGACTGCCATGTTTTCTATTTCTAACAGAATTAAATGACGACTCTCACCATTCAATACATACCTAGTCTACAACGTATATGATGGGTAAAATATGAATGATGTGAGGTTTGTATAACTTGGTTTTTATTTGCAATTATTACTACTTTTCAAAATGGTTAAAATAAGTAGGTTTTACTTTCTTACTTAAGAAACATCCAGTTTGTTAGTATTAGTGTATTACGTATTTTGCTATTTTTCGACAAAATAAAAACTATTTTAGTTATATTTGCTGTCGCTTTTTATCTATTTTTATTTGTATAACATTTAACACCTAATGCAACGGTAAAATCATTATGAAAATCGGTCCAATTACCCCGGAGTAATCAGCGTACATATTATTATCAAAAACATACATTCGGCTGGAATTGAGAACCTCCTATTTTATTGTCTGTTAAAAGTGTTTAAATCCTTAAAAATTCCAATAAAATACGATATGCGGCAACACCACGAAATCACATCAGTGAATTTGAGACATCTGTTGCCGAGGCGCTGCATTTATAACTATAGATTTACAATCAACTCCACAATGGCGGCCAAACCGTCTCCAATACAGTATAAAACGGGGTTGTCAAGTTTTCACGAAGATACGCTACTCTTATGGTTTGATATTCAATGAATAGAATAACAATAAATTCATTATTTTTCAGGCATACGGGAGATATCATCTAGCACCCGGCGTATCGGCAGCGGACGCATCATTCGCGACTCCTGGGACACCGACAAGGACGCGGGCGACACCGACTTCGGGTTCGGCAGGGGACAAATCAGGAACATCGACAGGGAAGACAAGTTCGGGGACAGAGACAGAAGCATCAGGGAGGAGAATAAGTTTGGGGAGAGGGAGAATAAGTTTGGGGAGAGGAGGTCGTTTGGACGGGAGATCGACACCAGGTAAGGAAATAGTCGTCCGAGAGGACGTATAATATGTTAAATTGCTATTTGCAGATGATACAACAATTATTTATTTTGCTGAAACTCTTGCAGACATTTATTTTGATATTAATAATGATTTAAAAATACTTCTTTCTTGGCTTCAATCAAATAAACTTAGGTTAAATTTTACAAAATCTTCTTTTATGTTTATAACTAAAAATAAAATAAATTCCATCCTTAACCCCTTAACATTTAATAATGAAAATATTCAATATTCAAAAACGACAACATTTTTAGGATTAGTTTTAGACAAAAATTTAAATTGGAAATGCCATATCCAGTATTATCAACTTGATATCTCCTTTGGTATCTGTTTTGTACAGAGCTAGATATTTCATTTCTTTGAAATACTTAAAAAATATATATTTTTCATTAATATATTCAAAATTACAATACTTAGCTTCTGCATGGGGATCTGCTTGTTTATCAAACTTAAAACCATTACAAAGATTGCAACATAAAGTTATTAAATGTATACACAAATTATCACATTTAGAACCAACTGTTAATCTATATAGACCGAAAGGTATTTACACGTTCAAAACATTTATAAATTAAAAATTTGTATTCTAATTCACTCTATTATTTTAAAAGAAAAAAAATTAAACATAACCCTTCAGGAGAATAAGACATTACATGATCATAACACCAGACATTGTATAAGTTATCAAACTATACCAGTAAAAAGTAATTTCGGAAAAAAATCGCTTTTATATGACGGAATAATAAAATATAACAATCTTTTTGGCAACTTTTAAAAAACAATTAGGCTCCTTTTATACTGGGATTCTGTATCTCGGATACCGGAATCTCTGCTTCACATTTAACGTACCGCTTAAGCGAAGCGTTTAGACGGGCGCTTTCTCGGATACAGAATCGCGATTCTAAATTTCGGAATAACACAAGATAAAGAAAAGTATGCATTCCGAATTTCTGTATGCGAGATACTATCTCGCATACAGAATCCCAGTATAAAAGGAGCCTTAAAGAGATATTTACTAAATTAAATTATTTATACTATTTTTTTAAAATAGATTTTATTAATGAATTAATAAATTGGATTAACTTCCATTTTTTTTATTGTTATTTTTTTTAATGGTTATTATTTTCTATATTATGTTGTCACTTTCCATGTAATGAACTGTAAAAGTTAGTTTGGAATAAAGACATTTTGAAAGTTACATTTTTAGGTATGCAATGAATTATGTCAAAAACGTCCCTACTTGTTTTGTACTTAGTAATCAAAAACCATTTTCTATTTCAGAGATAAAGATAAGGAAGTTAGGAGGAATACAAGATACAGCGAGAGTAGGCGGAGATATTCAGAAAGTAATGAAGAACCTGAATGGTAAGTATATTTGCAGTCGTCTTAAGCAACTAGAAAAAGCATAAACATCACAAGTTTGAAAAAAAATAATAATCGAAGGCAGGTGATGATAATCTGATAAATGCAGCTATAATTTTGATGAAAATTTCATTCAAAATTGTTCTTTGAACCCCAAACACGGTCAAATTATCTGGGTATGCATTAAAAATTAAATGAAGGGCACTGATCGCCTTTTTGCTTGTGAAATAATAATATAAACACTTTTTCAGGTATTCATCCGGTCCAATTTCCCAAAATGACACCATCGAGCTGCGAGGATTCGACGAGCCCGAGAAAATGGGCAAGAAGAAGCTGGCTCCATCTCGCGTGAAACGTGCCAAAGACTGGTCCAAGAAAAAAGAGTCGCAAGCTATTGCCGAAGAGAAAGATGGTAATGCTGAAGAGCAAGAGCCTAAAGGAAGGTAATATACATATTTTCTTCTTTGTTTATTAAACGTCCTTAAGTTTACTTAATTTAATTGAAAACGAAAACTACTTCTGTGAAATATTTTCGGCTTTAATTACAGTAAATCATTGAGCCTAATGAATAAAAATTAAGCAATTACTTTTTTAGTAAAAGCAATTGCTTGACTAGCAAATGCTATTAGTAAAAGCAATTGCTAGATCTGGATATAAATAAAATTTTGAAGCAATTGCTGTTTTTCTTACACCTCTGTAGCAAATGCTTATTCAACACAAGTTCAGACGTGGCTTATCCACTTGTTCAGATTATAGATTTCATGTTCAGTTTGGTGCCTAATTTGCAAAAGAGTTGACGTAAATACAACAACGTTGGTCTATTTATTTAGTGCAATAGTAATCCGTTACGTTTTTGTGGAAAATAGGAAACTTATATTTGTGATGTGACAGATTTCAGTGAAAATGAGGAAAGTGTTAGTAGTAAGTAGTGATGAAGAAATTAAAGACAAGCAATTGATATTCGTTCACAAATTGAAGGAACATAAATAAATCTCTCTGACCACAACCGTTTAGCTTCCACAACAGCTTCAGCACTTGTAGTAAATTTAATTAAAATATTGGCCTTCTCCAAAACTGCACCCATTACAGAAGTGTATGTCTTACAGACAGTAGTTTGGTGAACACCGAGTTCTTCACCTACAGAGTTTTCAAAGCCCGGATCCGACAATTTCCGCAGAAAGACTTTAATTTTATTTAAAGGCGACAGTGCACCCCCTCGCCTTTTACCAGTATCAGTCAAAAAATAATTTGCCATTGGCTTTCAAGAAATTACTTCTATTTTAAAAGAAAAAGCAATTGCTACATTTTTATTCATTAGGCTAAATTTTATTTTCCAATTTTGCTGTTTTACTACCAAAGTTAAGTAATTTATAGTATATATGAATAGTTTTAAAACGTTTTAAATTTACAATTAATTTAGCTTTTAAACCAATACACTGAGTGCAATACTTCTAGTACCGAAAACAGTATCTGTACATTGTTTTCGCACCTTACATATTAGGCTGAAAGCGCGACATTGTCTTACATCAGGAACAAATATCAATCGGTTGATTACATTTAAAATAAAGTAATTTTAATAATAATAATAATAATAAGTTTATTTAAAAATTTAATAATATAATAAATATGTTTATGTTGTCTTCTATAAACTTATTCTTCAATCCCCTGAAGCTGAGCTTGTTAGGGGCAAATCTTATTTTTTGTTTTAGTATGTAAAATCATAAATCATAAATATGTATTAAAAACCAGTTTTAAAGTAAAAATGGTAATTTATAGTATAAACGCGGTTTTTTTTTGAAGAAATATATTAGCTATAATAAAATTATTAGTTTATAATTTTTAAGTAAAAAATATTACTTATATACATTTATTAAATATTATTTATTCAGAACAATATTAATTAATTAAAGCATTTCTAAAAATATTTTCAAATTGTCTGTTTTTAATATCCATGTTTTAATTTCGACTACTGAGCCTGTACTACGGTTCTTAGCGCGAAGAAGATAACTAAAGCAACACAACGTTAAGCATATACGTCATCTGGCCGATATTATATAAATGCGATGAGCCACTGACAGAAATATTGGACTTTTGTATAGTGGTTAAAAATTATTATTTTTTATTATTTGGTCTTGTATTAATTTGCAACTATTTTTCAGGTCTACACCTAATCAACAAGATCCCCAAAGTTCCAAGGAAGATAATGGAGAGGAGCAAAAAAAAGGAGCTACTAGCTCTGAGGACGGATCAGAAAAGGAGCCCGATCAGAAGCAGTCCAGGACACAGCAGCAGCAGCAGCAGCAGCAGCAGGGGTCTCAAAGTGAACATATGTTTAATTTCGAGGAGTTTATGAAGTGTGAAAGCCTTCCAGGGTTGTTGACTGTAAGTCCCTTCATAGAACATTTTGCCTTTAACCTAATTTATTCCTAATCGGTTTTGGCTGAAACTAATCCATAATAAAAATATGGCTAAAGTTTCAACTGGGCCTGTTATTATTAACAAAGAGAAAACTAAAATAAGTATTTTTTTTTAAGTCTATGCAAACACAGTTATACAAGGTGAAATCGCTTCGATCGATATATTATGGAAAACTATACATAGTATAATTTTGAAAATTTGACAGTATGCTACTGTTAATAGTGGCAACCCGGCTAAAATATTTTCAATATGGTAGCACTTCCAGTATGGTGTCAACTTGCTTATCTTAAATGGAACACCCTAAATAGTATTACATTTTTTGATTCTACGCAATATTCTAGTCAGATTTCGTTTATCATGTCCTATACCTAAGTCTAAGCGTTTTAAAAATTATTTAACTTTTTATGTCAAAAATGACGTTTGCAAGCCTTACAATAATTATCAATTTTTCCATATACAGTGTGGTTGTTTAACTGGGCAACATATGGGCATTTTTTTTATTACCGATTTCTCAGAAAATTTTATTTTTGATAAAAGTTGGTGCATGTTCGATAATCATATTAGGTGCACTTGGAATGGTTGCAAGTCAAATAGCGTACAGGGTAGGCCAAAAAATATAAAATTTGTACAAGAATAAAGTACCCCTGTTTCAGAAAATTCAGCAAAATGTTATTAAGAAAAGTTGTTTAGAATTAAAAGTTATGCATAAATTCATAAACGTGACCTAAAATAATAAAATATAATACACCCTGTATATTTCAAAACTCCTCCAAATAAAGTTCTTGTTGTAGAATGGTGTTGGCGGGGACGGTGATAAAGCAACGTCCAGATTTAGCCGGTGGTTTAAGAAGGAAAGTCCCAACAAGGAGTTAATGGAATCTAGTCGCAGATCTTCTATTCAGGAAGATCACATCATTAAGGTAAGAGATCACGACCTATGATTATCACCAGGTATACCATATTATAACCATTGCTTATTTTATAGGACCTTCTTAAGGACATTAACGAATCCGGTTCAATACCTGTCGCAATTCACCCGCCGGGCGATTCGAACACTTACTTCGCGCCCATTTCTCCTGCCGCCAACACCAACAGCGGAATGGGCGGCCCGATTGGCGCCAAACAGCAACCGCCCAAAGGTGGGCAGCAGATCAACATAATGGAGATGCTCGCCAGGGGAAAGCAGCCGGCCCAACAGGGCGGACAGGAAGGGTGGAATTCGAAGCCACAGGCTCGTAAGTGTACTTTTTTATTAAATATTATTTATTTATTTATTAAGGCGAACAAGAATCAAAACCCCACAAAAGTGGTTACTGAGCATCACAATATTACGTACGTTAATTGGACCTCAGTTTTCTCTCGACCAAATCCTTGAACTGACCAAGACTAGTTGTATCTGCATCAATATCTGATGCATACAGATTAAAAAAGTGGCACATTTTGTAAATTGGACAATTTTTTGTAAAGGTTTGTTCGAGGATAGGTCAGATAAAAGATATTTGAGGCTCGCGAGTTTACTCTATCGACAGCGAATGGTAGTTTACCAAGAATACCGGGGCAGTCAATTTCACCCTTCAAAATTCTAAACAAAGTGCATAGTAAAATTTTGATTCTTCTCTTATTGAGCCAAGTGAATAAAAAGTAGTAATCGCCAGGAAGTGTTTACTATTTAGTAACCCATTACTTTACAAGTAGAAGTAAATATGTACTTAATATGTATACACTATACAGTGTTCCACGGATTGAGTTTGGAAGAGGAAACACTTTTTTATCAGTAGAGGTGTAGAAGAAAAGTCATTCTTTATAAAAACGTCTGCTTGTGCTGACACTACAATTTCGAATATCAGGTTTGCAATTACTATATAGGGTTCGTCAGAAACAACAGTTTTAGTTTTTTGGGTTTTTTTTAATTCGAATTTTCAATTCCTTTTGATGATTGGCTAAATCATCACTTTGGGAACAAATGGATTGGAAGGTACCTATGGTCCAAATCAGTTGGCACGTATTAATTCCGATCTCACAATTATCGACTTTTATTTATGGGGATATCTGAAGCCACATGTGTATAAATCAATTTTAATAATAACTTAGATCTCTTGAAAGAAAAAATAAGAGTAGGTACAGCAAGTTAGGAACTGTTATCGGTTATCGAGTTGAACTATGCGCTAACATGGTACCACGCTTGAATAAAAGTTATAGTTTATGATTGAATAATAATAATAATAATAATAATAATAAAAGTTTATTCAAATATCTTTTTGACATTTAATGCTACTAAGTACATAATTTTTTTGTATAAACTATCAATTCCGAACGCAGAAGTAAAATACTTGTTTTGAGTTAACTAATATAATATTTTCAGGCACAACTAGATTATAATATAAAACGAATATGACAATATTTTTTTTGTTGTTATATTTTATATCACTACAGTATACAAAGAAACAATACCTTATGTACAGGGTTTTTCCGTATGTTTTGGAGCACCCCTGGAGCTTTTATTTGAAGACCTAGAAAAAACTTTAAATTACCAAAGTTGCATGATTTCTCCTGAACTGCCAGAATTTGTTATCGGACAAAACAAATGAACATCGTAAATTTGTTTAATAATGCCTATGTCGATTTTTTTAAATGGAACACCCTGTATATTAATATTTTTTTTAACTCCTCAGTCTTTTCTGATTCCAAATATGTATATATGTTATATGTTTACTTTAGTCGTTTAGGCAAAATTGCATTTCAAAATATTGCGGATTAGAAAATCTATATTGGTGTGAGGAAAACATGCTAGAACATAATGCTTATTCAGTAACAATAATTAATATAAATAATGATAATAATTTATGAAACAAACATATAACATATATACATATTTGGAATCAGAAAAGAGTGAGGAGTTAAAAAAAAAATTAATATACAGGGTGTTCCATTTAAAAAAATCGACATTGGCATTATTAAACAAATTTACGATGTTCATTTGTTTTGTCCGATAACAAATTCTGGCAGTTCAGGAGAAATAATGCAACTTTGGTAATTTAAAGTTTTTTCTAGGTCTTCAAATAAAAGCTCCAGGGGTGCTCCAAAATATACGGAAAAACCCTGTATATTATCATTATAACTTATATATTGTATATTTATTATTTATTAATGATATTCTTGAATATATCTCTTGGATTGGATAATATCCAATTATTAATTTTATTTCTATAATTATTTAATGATTTAATTATTTTAATTGACTGTGGTAGCATATCAAAAATATATGGATCGATGTTTAAAAAATGTTTGTGTGCTATTGTTTTGTTTACTCTATTTTTATATGTAATAGTATTTTTATGATGAGTTTCATGTATGTGATTAATATAATTTATTTTATTTTTACGTTTAAAAATATATATTAACATGTAAGAAAATATTATAGTTTCAATATTATTAAGATAATTCTTATTTATGCCTCCCCATCCTAGTATTTCATAATTTAAATGGGTTTGTACTAAAGAATAATAAAGTATTTCTAATTCTTTTATATTTAAAAATTGTTTAAGGTGTTTAAATTTTGGTATAAGAATTCTTAGTTGTTTTACAATGTGGTCACTATGTAAATAATAATAATAATATATAATAAAATAATAATGAATTTACGAAATATGAAAATGTAATAATAAGAATACCTACTTCAAAAGTTGGCAAATACAAAATGGTTTTCTTACAACAAATTTGTTACTCGGCCAGATACAAAATCATATTCGAAGTAAGAAAGCAACAATAGTTGTTTGTTTTTACGTAAATTTATTTTAAACAAAATCCAAAAAACTTAAAATGTTGTTTCTGACGAACCCTATATAGTAATCGCAATTGTAATATTTGCGAATTTCTAGTTTCAGAATAAACAAAATTCATTTAATAAATCAAGGAATTGAAAAAGAAATCCTAAAAAGTATAACTGTTGTTTGTGACGAACCCTGTATAATAATCGCAAATCTGATATTCGAAATTGTAGTTTCAGAACAAGCAGACGTTTTTATAAATAATCACTTTTTCTTCTATACCTACTAATAAAAAAGGTTTTCGTCTTCCAAACTCTAGGGACCCGTGGACACACTGTATATTTATTATATTATATATATATACAGTGTCACCAGTAAAGTCCGCATCATATGGGATATTTTTTTATTAATAACTTTATTCGAAATTTGACTTTGGCATCAAGTTCTGCTTCTATCGAGATGAAAATCAAGCAAAAAAATAGTAGTCACGTGATTCGCATTATCTGTCAAATTTTAATTTTATCCAAAAAATAATTCAAAAGTAGGGTTATTTCTGAAAATATCGAAAAAAGTTATAAGAAAAAGTTTTTTTAAATGCAGTTTCTAGCCCACATGCACAATTTCAACTGGATAAGATAATTTTGATTTTTTACCCATATTTTGTAAATTGCACCACTCTTGCATAATAAGACTCAACGCAACCTACATAAAACTTCTTAGTTTTGACAGTGCTTTATTTCAAATACATTTTCTTTAAAGTAGCGCCATATTAAATGTGTGTTTTCTTACAAAATCAAAATTGGGCTATTAAAATTTGGTCGCATGTGATGCAAAGTTCATTTGTTTTTGACCCTGTATAAGGTAACTTCATAAAATAAGTATTTTTGAAAAAGTTTGTGTCTGAAAGTAAAAAATAAAAAATAAAATAGGGAGGTTTTAAATTAAATCGTTGAAAATAGATAAACTTTACGTTAAGTTAAACTAAAATTTATTTTCCACTTAATGAACACTTTACTGATGACACTGTGTTCTTTTTTAAACTACGTTTTCAAAAATACTTATTTTATGAAGTTAGCTTATACAGGGTCAAAAACAAATAAACTTTGCATCACATGCGACTAAATTTTAATAGCCCAATTTTGAGTTTGTAGAAAAACACACAGTTAATATGGCGCTACTTTAAAGAAAATGTATTTGAAATAAAGCATTGTCAAAACTAAGAAGTTTTATGTAGGTTGCGTTGAGTCTTATTTTGCAAAAGTGGTGCAATTTACAAAATATAGGTAAAAAATCAAAATTATCTTATCCAGTTGAAATTGTGCATGTGGGCTAGAAACTAAATTTAAAAAACTTTTTCTAATAACTTTTTTCGATATTTTCAGAAATAACCCCATTTTTGAATTATTTTTTGGAAAAAATTAAAATTTGACAGATAATGCGAATCACGTGACTACTATTTTTTTGCTTAATTTTCATCTCGATCAAAGCAGAACTTGATGCCAAAGTCAAATTTTGAATAAAGCTGTTAATAAAAAGAAATCCCATATGATGCGGACTTTACTGGTGACACTGTATATGCGAAAAAAACTATATCTCGCCTAGCGGACAATTCAATATTTTATTCTTTAGTTAAATTTATTATTCTCATTTTACAAGATTCATGTTACGCAACGGTTTTGACCAACAATTAAGTGACCAGGCAACTTTGCCTGTGACATAATTGCCTTTTGCAAACATAATTTTACCACAATCAAAGTTGTCTGATTAGTAAAAATAAGAATTAGGTAACTAGGCCCACTCTGATTGTGGGACAATCATATCTGCCAATGTCATTTATGTCACAGTCAACCTTAGTTAATTATTGTTTAAAATCCTTGTGCAATCCGACATTACACGAATAAAAAACCCTTCCGTTAATCATTTATGTATAGATTAACTTAAATGATTAATTTTTATTTCGAATATAATAATACTATAGTAAAATTCAAACTAAGAGGCTAAAGGGACAAATGCACGCATTGGTCATGCCGTCAGCTACGAAACACGAGTTTAAATAGACTATACATAGGAAAAGACAATAATTGGTACCTCATTAGAAAGCATAGCATAACATTTAACTTTGACACATCTAACTAAGACCGGTGATTAAGTTGGGGGGAGATGACAATTCGTAAGGTAGGTGCAATCAAGATCTATAAATTAATAAGGTTGTCTCGTTTGATGCTTACCTACCTCAACTCTTCTACGCGCATCTTAAGATGCAATAGCGTGAATCTATAAGTTTAAATAGGTTGTATGTGTTCTGACATCCCAACAAGTTTTCTTTTCGGAAAAATCAAGTGATCGAAAAAAGTTACCATAAACGTTAAGCCCATACGAAAATCTAAAATTCTATTTTTTTTTTAGCTGCAGGCGGTAAGATTTTAAGTCTTGACGAGTTAGAAGCTAAGATTAGACAGAAACCAGACCATCCTGCCAATGTACCGCAAAAGGCTCCTCCCCAAAAACCTGATGAGGAAATGACTGCCGCTTTTAAAAGACTGGTAAATATAGATGTAATAATTTAAAATGCCACCATTGGACTTTACTTGCCCGGCTTGAAACCAAGCTCTTTACTTTTTGTGCGAAACTTTTTGATTTTCCTTTATTTTATAATTTTGAATAACATAATACCTAACTTTTTTTAATTACTAGTTACAACAAGCCGGTGGACATTCGGTGCCACAAAATGGACCTATGAATAAACCCCAGGCCATGAGCCTGTTAGAGGTAAGTACCTTTTTGTTGCAAAACAATTCATAAAACACAAATAATGAACAAATTGTATTGAATTTGACATACAAGTAGGAAATGTTGTCACTTGACCATGTTAAAGTCGATTCAGCCAGTAAACCTGCAAGATGGCCGACATGTCATATGACAAAAGTCATATTCCAGCTATTTAATTTTTAGTAAGAATAATATTGGCAGCAATAGGTCAGAAATGAGAATTAATTACAAATGTCTAAAAATACTTACCGGCAACACAATAGCACAATCGAATAGCTCTGAAAAGAACTGTTTTTAGAATTAAATAAAGTTTCAAGGCACAAAAATGGATAAAAACGAATTAAAACGACAAATCAAAACACCAAAATTGAACAATGTCAACTAAAACTTAAACATTAACTCGAATATTACTTTATTTACTGTCTAACACGTTATATTCCGTTCAAGACGTATTGCGTGTTGCTAGTCCTGAAACCCCCGAAAACGGTCTCTACGTTGCGCTTTACAACAGCAATGCCTGGCCTGCCCAGTGATCATATAACGGTTCGTGTTGGTTAGCACCGGTATGTGTCTCTCTCTCTATCATGCATTTAACTCGATACGAAGAAACAAGAAAGATAAATGATTTAGGGACTTAATAATAGTTGCTTTTACTTATGTTTGGAATTGAATTTTAATAATTTCTGGTGTGAAATCCTAGTAACTTTTTGCCTTCATTTATTTGTGATTGGAGAGCGCTGACATGGATTATCCGCCGCCATCTTGCAGGTTTACTGGCTGAATCGACTTTACTATGTAACGCACATTTATTATTTAAAACGAAATGAACTTTTTTTAAATTCCAGATGCTAAACCATTCCCAGCAACAGGACGAAGCTCGCCTAGCTGCAGCCCAAGCGGCTGCTAGCCAACAGCAACATCAGTTGCTCAGCGCCCTTCATACCCACCATCAAGCTCAACCTCAAATTCACAACGACCTAACCTTGAAACTACAACAGGCACAGTTGCAAAAGCAGCAAATGGATATGTTCGGTAAGTTGTTTTTTCCTACAATTGTCAAAGTTTAAGTCATCAATTATCAATATCTTAAAAACGACAAAATAAAACGTATTATAAGTATTTTTACTTAGTTTGCTCCCTAGAATTTTAAAATGCCCTGAAATGCATCATGTCCTATTTAAAAAATATATTACTTTTTTACGTACTTTATAATTCATGGACAGCCTGTAGTGTATTTTTAACAATCCTCGTTTAAGGTGAAATTATCAACGTCATTTTAATCTATTGTCAACCTTTAACCTATTTCGCGTTGTTTTTTTTTAGTTTATTATTTTATAACTATAAATAATAAAGTCTTTATGTTGCCTATATTACTTATTCTTCAATCCCCTAAAGCTGAGCTTGTTAGGGACAAATCTTATTTTTTGTTTTAGTATGTAAAATCATAAATCATAAATATGCATTAAAAATCAAGTCTTACAGTAAAAATTTTAATTTATAGTATAAACGCAGTATTTTTGAAGAAATATATTACCTCTAATAAAATTATTAATTTATAAATTTTAAGTAAAAAATATTACTTATTATCTAAATTATTCAGAACAATATTAATTAATTAAAGCATTTCTAAAAATATTTTGAAATTGTCTGTTTTTAATATCCATGTTTTTATTTCGACTTTAAATTTTTTTAATGGAATCAATTTTTTAATTTTTGTTGGTAAATAATCGTTTAAAATAAAAACATAAATATTTAAAAAAATGTTGTCCTATGGACTTATTTATTTTAGGTTTTATGGTTATTTCATTTTTATGACGTGTATTAGATTATGGTTTTTAAAATTGTATAAGGTTTTTATTTTTAAATATATACAGTGTGGTTTTTTAAGTGTGCAACGATTTTTTTTATTAACGATTTCTCAGAAAATTTTATTCTTGATAAAAGTTGCTGCATGTTCGATAATCATATTAGGTGCACTTGGAATGGTTGCAAGTCAAACGGCGTATAGGCTAAGCCAAAAAATAGAAAACTTGCACAAGAATAAAGTACCCCTATTTCAAAAAAATCAGCAAAATGTTATTAAAAAAAGTTGTTTAGAATTAAAAGTTATGCATAGATTCAAAAACGTGACCTAAAATAAAAAAATATATTTTTTTAAAAAACATTAATAATTTCCCAAAAAATTTTTTTTTTAATATTCCCCATAAATACCTTCATAAATTAATCAAAATCAAATCAATTTCACATATTTTTGTTCAGGTTCAAGCATATTTGTAAAAGTTACTTGAATTTTTAATTTATTAAGGAATCACAAACTTCATGTTTGTTGCAACGATATTAAACACAACTTTAAAATATCCTAAAAATTATTTTTAACAAGATAAAACATTAGTAATGATAATATGCTAATTAAAAAACCATCATTTAAAGTGCAAAATTTTTATTTTAAATGTTAATTAAAATTTTTTATTCTTGTAAAAGTTTTATATTTTTTGGCCTACCCTGTACGTCGTTTGACTTGCAACCATTCCAAGTGCACCTAATATGATTGTGGAACATGCACCAACTTTTATCAAGAATAAAATTTTCTGAGAAATCGTTAATAAAAAAAATTCCCATATGTTGCACACTTAAAAAACCACACTGTATATTAAGATGTTATAAATGTAAAGTTGTCTAAACATTTAAATGAAATCAATATCGTCGGCACTTTATCTAGGTAATATCTGACATAATTATTAGAAAAATTTCAATAATTTATTTCATCGCTAATTTTGGGACAATTATAAAGTGAAAGAAAAATTACATAATAGTTAATAAAATCTTACCCAATATTTTTCGTTGTACACTTCTAAAATAGTTTATGAAATTCCTTGATATTTTTTAATAAATATGTCAATTGGTACCTCGATTGGTACCTATAGTAGAATATGCAGTCGACATTGTTTTTATTTAAATTTTGTGTAAGAGCTAGAAAAAGCATGTTGATACTCTCACCTTCACGAATGGTACGATTCTTTTATTTAACAGTTTTTATATCTCCAATTTTAATTTGTCACACCGTTGGGAGTGTTGGGACCCTTGTTTTCTTGAATAATTTTTAGGGGACTCTTATTCGATTGATAAAGCATTTTAGGATTTTTATTGGCTAATTAAAAACAAGTAGGTCGTTTATTACATTCATAGGCTCTTGCATCATAATGATCCAATTTGATTAGGAAACGTTTAAAAGGAATTCGGTTGAACATTTTCTTAAAACATAAATTATATATCCATTATCGTCTTACCGTTTTTCCAAACACCATAATAGGTTAGAGAAAAAATTATGGGATAGAAAAAAAGGGGTAAATATCCTAATGTTTTGTTGCACAAAGATTTAAAAAAAATATTTTTAATGGACCAGCCAACTGAGATTGTGACATTAATGATTTAAAATAATTTACTTACAAACAAAGCTGTCTGGTTAGTAAATAAAGACTAGGTAACCGGGCTACTTGGATTGTGAGGAAATCATTTTTGTCATGATCATTAATGGCACAATCAATGGCTGGTTACTTAACTATTGTTTCTAATTTCAAAACTTTTACTTTCTTATTTGCTTTATATATTTTTAGGCAAATTAATGTCTGCTGGAGCCGTCTCTGGAGCTGCACAAATGCGCTCAAGTCCGTTACTTGACATGGGCGCACAGCAGAGCAGGGAGCTGTTGAGCAGGCCCGAAGCGCAAGCCATATTACAAGGTACGTTAATGTTTGGTACTTTTCAGACAGACACATGGATTTCGGGCGTCCGTTTTTTATCGGATGACATGGACAGTATTTCACACGGACCGGTCGTCCAACGTTGTCCTTCCACTACGTTCATTACATCGTCTCGTCAGGGGCCAACGCACGCTGCAACCATATGCAGATGAGTCTTCTGTCGGTTGGAAGATTCCAAACGCTGTAATAAGACATATTAAAGCATAGCGCATATTACATTCTCAGTTATTTTAGTAATTTTTTTAATTTAAATTAATACTCAGGACTAAAGCGTGGTGAGATAACCATTCAGCATCTGTACCAGCAACTGGCTAACCCAGCTCTGCAGCCTCGCCATCGCGAGATGCTCGTCACTATCCTTAAGCTGCACGGGAACTCTGCCAGTTACGGTCCGAGTCCGCGGGTTCTCAGTCCGGTACCGATGCCGCACCATTTGTACCAGCAGCAACAGCAACAACAACAGATGCAACAGCAGCAGCTGAGGGTGTCGCCTCTGCCGCCGAACGGTGAGTCGGCTTGCACGTACGGCTTATAGAATACGTATTATGCTTTTGCATAAGAATAGAAATCGTCGTTGATCTATATGGTAGGAGAGCCCTACCTGAGGAATCCATCATGAAATGGTAGGGGGGTACACTGATCATAAAACATAAATTGAACTTGTGCACTATAAGTTCACAAGAAAGTGATTTTTTGACTTTATTTTTGCGTGCTATTGGTACACTTAAGGTTCACGTGAAGACACATGAGCAGTAAATTTAATAAGACCTATTTTTCCATAGGTACAGATTAAAAAGAGACACACTATTGTCATACGGTGTGTTCATGTGCAAGCACGTGGTATTGCCGGTCTTCACGTGCTCAAATTTTCTGTTTAAACATCAATTTAGTGAAACGTGAAAGCGTGAGTTTAGAAAAATGGAGGAAGTTTTAAGGACAGTAGATCTTAAAACGATCTTTATCACCTTGCAATAACTCTTGGAATAAAGTGTAAAATTCACGTTTCTCCGAGCTTTTCTCCCTTCTTTTTAAATTAATGTCATGTATCCTAAGAATTCGTATACCGAAATTTAAACACCTTAAACAATTTTTAAATATAAAAGAATTAGAAATATTATATTATTCTTTAGTACAAACCCATTTAAATTATGGAATACTAGGATGGGGAGGCATAAATAAGAATTATCTTAATAATATTGAAACTATTCAAAAATACATTTTGAAAATTATTTACGAAAAAGACCACCAAAGTAAACAAATATTTTCTTACAACATGTTAATATATAATTATTTTTAAACAAAAATAAAATAAATTATATTAATCACACACATGAAACCATAGACAATAGCACACAAACATTTTTTAAACATCAATCAACTTTGATATGCTACCACAGTCAATTAAAACAATTAAATCATCAAATAATTATAGAAATAAAATAAAAAATTTGATATTATCCAATCCAAGAGATATATTCAAGAACGTCATTAATAAATAATAAATATACCAAGCTATAATGAATAAAATAAATAAAAATATATATTATATACATGACGTATTATATCTTTGTATACTGTAGTGATATAAAATATACCAATAAAATATTGTCATATTCGTTTTATATTAGCTGCTTTTTATTTGCATCTTGGATCAGGTCAATTTGACCCAGATCACTAAAATTTGACAATTAGGATGTTTTATTTACAAACTGATCTGATTTGTAAGTGACCCGGTCACTTCCCCCTTTGCCCCTAACTGTACCACCCGCAAATTTCGATCACTTAAGTGAACTGGTCAGAAGTAAAAGGTGGGAGTTGTTTTGACAGATACTTGGCGAAGCCTAACCTCAAACCACAGATAAAAATATAAAAAATTTGCCCGTAACCTAAAATTTAAAATCAGAGGATTCGGAGGAGAAATTAGCTATAATAGTAAGTACATCAAAGTGTTTATTTCTTGTAAAATATAATCAAATCGAGAATAACCATAACCTCAACAAAATTTACGTGACAAATGACACTGACGTAGTCCGAAACAGAATAAAAGCCAGTTTTATTTGATGCATTTTGGATCAGATCATTTTAGGTCAGCATTTAAAAGTGAACTGATCGAGAATGCAAATAAAAAGCAGCTATTATAATCTAGTTGTGCCCGAATTATGAAATATATTCTTGACAAAAATATTATATTATTTAACTCAAAACAAGTATTTTACTTCTGAGTTCGGAATTGATAGTTTATACAAAAAAAATTATATATTAGCATTAAATGTCAAAAAAATATTTGAATAAACTTTAATTATTATTATTAATCTATATTTTCAGAACGGAGCAAAAAACAAAATTTCAACATTTACATCGGGTCTGAACAGAGGGTTTGTTCGCTTGAAATTTATAGAATTCGAGCTGTCAAAACTAGACCAAAATTGGGGTATTTCGACTTGTTTATGAAGTAGTTTTAAGGTTGTTTGTTTATTTCCGAAATCTGGATATTAAAGATGATCTGCATTTTTCGCATGGCATTATTTATTGCGGCAAAATTACGATTTTTTTTTCTAAAATAGGTAAGATTAAAAAAAAAAATTACCATCTTATACTTAGTTCAATTTATGGTTTGAGAACAGTGTACTCCCCCTAAATTTTTTATAGTGGATTTTTCGGATGGGATCTTAGACTAATATGAAGTGAAGTGGTGATTTTCTGTCGTTATTATACGCGTGTTCACTTGACTTGTGGTTTAGTTAGTGTGTCTTAAAAATTGATACAATTTAACCATATTAAATAAATTTACCACACAACAAACCCTAGTTACTGTAGTAGATGTTAACTACAGGACGACATTTTTTAGAAAATTGTTTGTTTTTGTCACAAAATTTCGTGTTATTCTACTTAAGTAGTAGCTTTATAACAAAGAATAAGCAATAAGCAATAATAATTAAAAAACAAAATGGTAATTTGATCTCCATGCTATACTGGCGATTCCTACGTTTATACTTCTTTACATTATAATAAATACAATTTTTAAATAACCCAAAAATAGGCGTGCTATAGCTTTCACAAAATTGTAAAAATCCAAGTCCGAGCCTATACGAATTCCGAAAAGTCCCTTTGTCTATCATTTTTCTTATGAAACGCTTTATGCGCCGGTGAGTGAGTTGTCAAATAGTTGGGTTATATTACTAAATATGTTTGTACGGGAAGTGTTGTCAAAGTGCCGCTGCTGCCTCGAAGTTATTTGAACTCATTATTTAAGTTGGATAGAACCGCATTGAACGCTTTTTATAATAACATTTTCTTATTTTTTGAGAGTTACTGGCATTTGTTTTTGTTTACTTTAATAATTTCCCCACACAAGCTGAATGGCAGACCTGCCAAGGCCAAAAAGTGTTTCTAAACACAGTTAAAAAAGAAGTATCAACTTAGGAATTACCCTGTATAACTGTTTACCTGAAATTTGTTGCTTTAACAGCATATGCCTGAAAAAGTTAAAACATTTCTTCGCTTATAGAAGAACGCATCATTAATATAATTAATTAAAATAACAAAAACTTCTAGTTCTACTGTCTAACTGACTCAAAAATGGCACTTCATAGGATCGACGACAATTAATTTGCTTAGTGCTGGCCGACTTTTTTTTTAATATGCTTTGTTCGCATAAAAATAAAGTTATACATTTTAATGCGCTTATGTTTGTATTATTTTGCATTGTGCTACGTGGCACCTTTTTGTTAGCTTTGTTCCTGCTTATGGCTATGTGAATGTTACATATATGTCATATCTGTTATAGGGTGGTGCACCGCCTGACTGACCATGGGAAATCCCATGTAAATTTTGCTACCCTTAAATATTGATTTTACACCACCATTGTATTATTTATGTTATTATATTGGTGGTGATTTGGTGCACCGCCCGGTATATGTCACGGCGTATATCGGTTTTTATTTTAGTTCCTATTATAGCTTTGTCAAAGCATGTTTTTTTTTCAGGTTTTTTATTTACGATACTACTTTACTCTTTTTTATACACTACATTTTAGATTTTGCTAAAATTGACAATTTTAAACGTAACTAAATGCAGGTTTGTTTCACTCTTTATGATTATAGACCTTCTACGATAAAACGCATTCTTAATTGCGTTTTATCATTATCGAATATGAGCCGCCGCGCCGGCAAATTAAAAAAAAATACCGAAAAATTAGGGAAATTGCCTATAGCTTAGCACATAAAAAAATCGTTTTTTCAAGGTATGTACAGGGTGTTATTTAAGTATATGGCCAAACTCCAAGGGGTGCTTCTTTAAGTGATTTTAAGAAGAAAAGTTCATACAGTGAGGACCTAAAGTCCGTCCCCCCCTCTAACTTCTAAACCGTTCGGTATATTTTAATGAAATTTTGAACGATAATATTTGAGCAAGTCTTGCACTTTTTGACATACCAATGACAGCTTTAAATGTCAAGATGACAGCTGGGTCCGCTTTTGGAATATTTTTTTAAATGGAACACCCTGTATATTTTTACATTTTTAAATTCCACATAAAATTATAATTATTTTTTATTAAATGCATTATTAGCCTATACTTCATAGTTTCCGAGATATTGACTCTCGAAAAGTGACATTTTTGAACTTTGACAGCTTATAACCTTCTAACAGTACGTCTTAGAGCAAAACGGCTTACATGTCCCTATCTTCAATTTTTATTATCTTCCCAAAAAAATCAACTTCCGGTTAAACCGGATGTAACTCGAAAGCAGGAAATATAGTTGTTCCGGTTTAACTGGAAGTTGATTTTTTTGGGAAGATAATAAAAATTGAAGATAGGGACATGTAAGCCGTTTTGCTCTAAGACGTACTGTTAGAAGGTACATTTCAAAAATGTCACTTTTCGAGAGTCAATATCTCGGAAACTATGAAGTATAGACTAATAACGCATTTAATAAAAAATAATTTTAATTTTATGTGGAATTTAAAAATGTAAAAATATACAGGGTGTTCCATTTAAAAAAATATTCCAAAAGCGGACCCAGCTGTCATCTTGACATTTAAAGCTGTCATTGGTATGTCAAAAAGTGCAAGACTTGCTCAAATATTATCGTTCAAAATTTCAATAAAATATACCGAACGGTTTAGAAGTTAGAGGGGGGGGACGGACTTTAGGTCCTCACTGTATAAACATGGGTCCGAAAATGCATACTTTTTACGATTCAGGGTGTCAAACTATAAAAAAAAATCGGATGTTCGTAAATATCTCAATACTCTTTTATTCGATTTTGTTGAAATTTGGCCATTCTGTTTGTAATAACAAGAGGATAATTTAACGTCAATTAGATTAAAATTATTAAGTCCAGTGGCGTCCCGGAAGACAGTCCAACTAATATTTTTGACAAAAAAATTGCGCGCCACTGACTTTTTTTTTTGAAATTATGTATTTTTTTCGAATTAAGCAACTACAAATACAACTATTTTATCTTTTGAATTTTTTTCATATCTTGCTTTGTTTTCGAGAAAAAAAATAAAAACCACTTCGTAAAAACTATGCATTTTCGGACCCATGTTTATATGAACTTTTCTTCTTAAAATCACTTAAAAAAGCACCCCTTGGAGTTTGGCCACATACTTAAATAACACCCTGTATAATAGGTACTTTCCTTTTGCTTCTTTTAAACAGCAAAGTAAAGTAAATATCTTTGCTTAGCTAAGTTGTTAAAAACAAACCCGAACGCTTTGCGAACAACTTCGTAGAAGGAGGGATCTTTGCTCTGATATTTAAAAGTAACTAAAAAGAAACTCTGCTAATATCTGGTCACCAACAATCTCTGTCTTTTAGGTTATCAGATGAATAAGAAAATTTCCAGTTTTCAAAAATATAACAGGTCTATTACATAAACTAATTACTATTTAAATGTGCATTTTACCGTAATGACAAAGGATTTTCGTTTTAACCAAAGACTTTAAACTGTGAACCCAATGTTTCATTCATAAAACCCCCAAAAAGGCGATGCGTTATTGTTTTAAATGTTTTTAAAAATCAGTAATGGTCGGAAGAGAGAACTCTTCAACACTGTTAAGCTTGGTCTCCTTTTTTGCATACCACACATGCACGCAACATGATTGTTTATTACTGAACAATATTTTTCACAAAAATCACCCCAATAGTCACTAAATAACTTAATTGAATTGCGTAGAAGTAATCCAGCAACGTCGCAGCAACTACTTGTCGTCAATTTCATTCTTCATATAATAAGCGACACTCGTTTAATAGAATGCATGTTGCTTATTGACGTTTTGTAAAGTAGTGGAATAGTTAATATACAGGGTGTCCCGAAATTAGCTGACAATATTTTAAGGGTATGAAGTACATTCAAAAATAAGACTAAAATCCTCTATTAATATACCTTCAAAAACGCTTCGCTATGGGGCTAGAGCCCCCCGAATTGGAGCTATGACAAGCAGTTTTTTTACAATATCTCAGAAACCGATTAGGGTATCAAAACAAAATTTGATACATGTTTTACCCATACACAATAATTGGTTTAATTAGCTTAACTGTATTTCTTCCAGTGGCGTCCCACTGGATAGGTAGTTGGGAGAACATTGCCCTAAGTTTGTTATTTGTAGGATTTTTTAACTTTAGGTGCAATTTTTAGAAGCTTTGAAGTCTTTTGTTGAAAAAATGTACTCTTGTTTCATTGCGGTAGGATTCACCATTTTCCAGTAAAATCGATTTTAAAATTTTCGGTTTTTTGAAATCCGGTGAAAAGGCTAAGGTTTTTTTTGCATACCTCAGCAAACACTTCATATTAAAACATGAAATTTATTAGAAGTTCTACTAGCGACAAATAATAATAATACATATTCAACTTAGGGATTTATTAGATAATGTGCCACTGGATTTACGTTTAGGGCACTTCTTTCAACACGATGGGGTACCAGCTCACTACAGTGAGGAATTGGCTTGAAGAAAATTACCAGGTGGATTGGTAGCCATAGCCTGGCCACCAAGATCACTTGATTTAAATCCCCTTGATTATTATTTTTGGGGACACATGACTGGTACTTGCTTAAAAATTAGTTTCCCGTGTGGTTCACAGTCAAATTTGATTTGCAATTTTTTATTCGTTTTTGTTTTATTTTAAAACTCTCTTAAAATCTCCATGAAAATAAATATTTAAAAACAAAGGAATCTAAAAATATGTTTAATTTAAAAACGTTAAATTCTGTCAAATTACAACAATAGAAGGTTTTATTAACAAAAAATTTAAATTAAAAAAAAAATTACATTAAAACTATGAAATTAAAAAAAAAAATAATAGTAATATTTATTTAAGGCTCCACCCCGTGCGACGTCACTGGAAAAATATTTTAAAGTAACATCCTTTAATACATATGCCTTGTTGCTGGTAGAACTTCTAATAAATTTCATGTTTTAATATTAAGTGTTTGCTGAGATATGCAAAAAAAAACCTTAGCCTTTTCACCGGATTTCAAAAAACCGAAAATTTTAAAATCGATTTTACTGGAAAACGGTGAATCTTACCTCAATGAAACAAGAGTACCTTTTTTCAACAAAAGACTTCAAGGCTTCTAAAAATTGCACCTGAAGTTAAAAAATCCTAAAAATAAAAAACTTAGGGCAATATTCTCCCAACTACCTACCCAATGGGACGCCACTGGAAGAAATAAAGTTAAGCTAATTAAATCGTTTATTGCGTCTTATCATGGGTAAAACATGTATCAAATTTTGTTTCGATACCCTAATCGGGTTTTGAGATATTGTGAAAAAACTGCTTATCATAGCTCCAATTTAGGGGGCTCTAGCCCCATAACGAAGCGTTTTTGAAGGTATATTAATAGGGGGTATTAGTCTTATTTTTGGATGTACTTTACCTCCTTAAAATATTGTCAGCTAATTTCGGGACACCCTGTATATTAACTTATAATAAATAAATTTATTATAAGTAATAGGAAAATAATGACTCATTACTCTTTTATTAAAGCAGTTACTGGAGCTATTAGAATTGCCAAATTAGCATATTTTTTTAGAGATTTTACGAGGTATTTACGACAAATATGTAAATCTGGCTATGGCGCAGTGAAACTGAAGAAAAGGACAAAATGATTAGGGATCGGGTTAAAATGGAAACAATTGGGTCTCGACTTTGAAAGGTCTTTGGTTTTAACCATTATTTTAACGTATTGACATTTTTATGTGTCTTTGATATTTTTTACATGCAGCTTATTGTGTGTCACCAATTAATATGGCGACTAGTCCTAATCATCTAGCCGTCCCCGGTGAGTTAAGAAAAAGCTTCTATTTTTTTACGTACCTTTTTTTTTGAGAGATGTTATCTTGTCTTAGGTGTAAAAATGGGTAGTAAGGTTTTTTTTTTGATTGACTGTTCGTCGGTGCTGCAATACTTCTTGCACTTGCTCGTTTGTTGGCGACGTGTATACAAGGTGTCTCGGACACCCTGTACAATATAGGCCGTCTATACGAATTCAGTCGACAGTTCCAATTGTACATGTCACCAACTGACTCGCGAGTACACAAAATATAATTAGCACACGGAGAAGCAACGCAACAGTTATTTTGATAAATGTAATAATTGCCTAAAAATGTTTTCAATGTTTCTCACCTCTCGAAATTCACAGCCATGCACCAGCGAATACCCTCCCCCCGGGAACTGCAGGTGCACACTCAAAATATTCTGCAACGGGCCTTAATCAAGAAGAAACTGGAAGAACAGACCGAGAACTTCCGCAAGAAACAGGAGATGCAACGCGGCTCCAGTCCAAACCCCATTGTTAGCGGGGCGAACCAGATGCCCCAGCAAATGGTGGGCCCGAAAGGCGTGTCGTCGCCGACCCCGCTTGCTTTCACTCCCACTTCGGTGTTGAGGAAGATGACCGCTGAAAAGGATGAAGGTATATATAGCTTGGTTATTTTTTTCTAGTGATAATAGTGTTAAAAGGATAAGTAGACCATTGCTACTTTTCTTGCAGAGACCATTTTATTTGTATTAGAAGTTTTCTAGATTTAGCAAAAGCCTTTGATACAGTTAGCCATAATTTACTGTTAAAAAAGTTTGAAAATATTGGATTCAGAGAAAAGCAATTAGAATTAATTAAAAATTACCTGAAAAATAGACCAACTTATGTTCAAATAGATAAAGAAAAAAGCTATCCAAAAGTTTTTAAGTATGGTGTTCCTCAAGGGACACTTTTAGGACCATTATTTTTTAATATTTTTATTAACGATTTATTTAATATAAATTGCAATGGACAAATTAATAGTTTTGCAGATGATACTACAAATTTTTATACCGATACAAATTGGGACGGACAACTTAAATAATAAAATTAAAAAAGATTTTAAAATTGTAAAAATATGGTTTGATAACAATTTGTTAACAATTAATTTTAATAAAACAAATTATATTTCTTTTACTTTAAACCTAAATAACCTACCACGAAATATGAATGGTATTCAAATAAATGAAGGCATTCAAATTTTTAAAGTTAATAAAATAAAATATTTAGGAATTATTTTTGACAGTAAATTAAATTGGAATTTTCACTTAGAATACTTAATTAAAAAATTAAGAAGTTTACTACCGATTTTTAAAAACATTACAAAAATTTTAAACGTAAGACATATGAAAATATTATATTACGCGTTAGTTAAAACTCATTTAACTTACGGAATTTTAGGTTGGGGAGGAATAAATAGAACTTTGGTTAAAAAATTTGAAATATTACAAAAAGGTTTCTAAAAATTATAATCAATAAAGATTATCTTTATCCTTCAAAAGAATTATATTCAGAAACAAAAAAGTTCATACATAGTACATAGGACAAAAAATTTCAAATATTAATTTTTTTATTTAAACGATTATTTACCATCAAAAATCAAAAAATTTCATTGAAAAATTTTAAAGTCTAAATAAAAACAGACAATTTGAAAATTAAATTAATTAATATTGTTCTGAATAATTTATATAGTAATATTTTTTACTTAAAATTTATAAATTAATAATTTTATTATAGGTAATATATTTCTTAAAAAAAAACTGCATTTAAACTATAAATGAGCATTTTTACTTTAAAACTTGATTTTTAAGGTGGGAGTATCAACATGCTTGCCAACCTGTAACCTATTTCGCGTAGATTTATTTATGTTTTCTAGCTCTTATACAAAATTTAAAGAAAATCAGTATTGACTTGATATTCTATAGGTAATAATTGACATATTTAATAAATATCAAGGAATTTCATAACTTATTTTAGGAGAATTGTATAGCGAAAAATATCGGGTAAGATTTTTTTAAACATTATTATGTCATTGTCACTCATCCCAAGTAGCAATTATAGACACAAATTGGACACAAATTCTTTGCTGAGAAACGTTTCGAAACATTTTCGATTAAAATTATGTAGATTGTGTGGAGACACATGTGTTTCGAAACTTTTGCGACACATTTTCGAATTTAGTTACTAGAAACGATTAAGAACTGTTTCGAAATACTTTCCAAACTACAGTGTCGATACATTTAGGAAACGCACAAAAGAAAATTTTTCGAAACATTTTTATATAATATTATGAAATTGTGTTTAGACACATGTGCTCCCAAATTGTAGCGACACATTTTCGAATTAAGTAATTCAAAACTAATTGGTATTCTTCTGCTTTGAAATATTTACCAAACAGTGATATCCATTTAATTACGAAACTTGCGCAGAAAATAATTTTCGAAACTGCCAGAAACCTTTACACTACTGCACCCGGACAATTATTATAACCTCTGATTATAACGATTATAACCTATAAATTGTACATTTTTGTTTTGTTAATATGGGAAGAAAACAACAGTTTAAACATTCTTCGAGGTTTTACAAGGCACTAGGGACAGAAAATGGGTTTTTTAAGAGCTCGTCGAGCTCGGGTTTCTTGGCTTGATCGGGCCAAAGTAGGTGGTCTCCGACCATCAAGCTGGTCGGCACAGCCGTTAGGACCAACCTACTTTTTTCCTTTGTCTCGACAATTGAGTACATGTTTTAGATTATTACTTAGGAATAAGTTATAAGTAAGTTTTATTAAACGTTCAACAAAGTACAAACCAATTTTGTAGGTTATATGTCACAGAAAGTGTAAAGTGGTAGTGTATACCGTGACGGTATAAGTTTTATGCTTCTAAGCTTAACCTTCCTCTTGACGGGACTGTGCATTTTTTACTTTAGCGACGTTTGTTTCGCATGGTTTCGGTACAATATCGAAACATTCTTCATGTTTCGACACATTTTCTATGAATTATAGCTACATGATTATCGAAACATTATAGAAACCAAATACTAGAAATTGTGTGTCGACTCCATTTTAGACCAGAATAATTCTCGCTTTCTGGCGGCCATTTTGACAAATTCATTTTTATATTATTAAAATGGACTTTAATTAACTACCTGCGTCATTTGAAATGTAAAAAAGTGGTTACATTAGTTCCATTTTGCTAGCTTAATCAATGGAAAGAAGAATTAAGTAAAATTTTAAAAATATTTAAGATTTTATTTTTTGACAAAGTATTTATTTTGTGTGTAAATGTCAATATACCGGGAGCGTCTTAAGAATATAAAGCTAAATTACTAAATTGCACGATAAAATTTATTTCGTCAACGATTTTTGGATCTCCTCTGCAATAAACCATACGAAAAAATGTATCACTTATAGAAAATACTCTGGTGACAAATTCATTATGGCGAAATTATGCTGTCATCATATTGTTTACTTTCTTTTATTTTACAACCTGCAGAGAGATAGATAGTATATATCTAATTATTTGTTTCAATAATGTTTCCATTTTGACAATTTACAATTCCAACACTCAGCGCCCTCTTTGTAAAATGAACTCTCACTCGACACATTTATGGAAACATGTTCCAAACATTTCTGAAAAATTTTCGAAACATTTTCGATAAAAGTTTCGATTTTGCGTCGAAACAGCGAAAGTCACAGCCGGTACCAACCACTTGGAAACACGTGCTAATGCGCCATTTAAAATGTATACGTTTCGAAAATATTTCCATACATGTTGCCAACAATTTCCAATTTGTGTCGGAAACAGAAACAATAGTTTAGACACATTTACCGTAATGTGTCTAAAAATGCTACTTGGGATTGTTCTTTCACTATACAATTCTCCCAAAATTAGCAATGAAATAAATTGATATTTTTGTAATATATCAGATACTACCTAAATAATGTACCGACGATATTGATTTTCTTTAAATGTTAGTTATTAAGATAATAAACTCAAAAAATCAACGCGAAATAGGTTATAGGTTGGCAATAGATTGAATGACGTTGAGAATTCAACCTTAATGCATATTTATGATTCATGATTTTACATACTAAAACAAAGAATAAGATTTGCCCCTAACAAGCTTACCTTCAGGGGTTTGAAGAATAAATTATAAAAGACAACATAAACATATTTATTATATTATTAAATTTTAAATAAACTTACAGTGTTAAACATGCCACCGATTTCTTCATTTGATTTAAGGGGTTTATTCTCGGCAACATCAAGTCAAGGCTTTGTACCGTTAGTTTAGGTGTTGTAAATAGTTATATGTGCGTATATGAAGTTAATTTCAACTTAAAGTTATTCTTTTCCTCTCAATTGCTAGATTATTATTGTTTATTTTAGGAAAAGAGAATAAGGCTGTAACTGATAATGGTGTAAAACCACAAGGTCGCCCGTTGACTGGAATGCGCCCGCAACCGCAAGTCACCGTTAGCAATCAGCAATGGAATCAAGCGTTCGCAGTGAAACAAGGTACGAGTAAGTAACGCTTTGTTTTTTTTTTATTCATATATGCATATTTATTGACCTAGTTTGTTTCTATACTAGATTTATGTAAAGCATTTGATACAGTCAATCACAACATTTTACTTAAATGCCTATACAATATTGGAATTAGGGGAAATAATTATTTATTGTTAAAAAATTACTTAAGTAATAGAAAGCAGTTTGTTCAAATGGAAAATGTTAAAAGTTCACAAAAAAAAACATAACTTGTGGTGATCCGCAAGGATCAACCTTAGGACCTACTTTTTTTTTAAATCTACATTAATTCTATAGCAAAATTAAATTTAAAAGGTAAAATAAAATTGTTTGCCGATGATACTACATACTATTCTATATTTTCATGAAGACTATGCTCACATTTATAATAACATTAACCACGACCTAATTGTAATATGTAAATGGCTTGCAATTAATAAATTATCATTAAATTTCAACAAAACGTTGATAGCAACCAATAATGCTGCCTACTGTCCCTAGATTTATGTAAAACATTTGATACAGTCAATTACAACATTTCACTTAATAAAATAAATAATTATTTATTGGTAAAAAATTACTTAAGTAATAGAAATTTGTTCAAATGAAAAATATTAAAAGTTTACAAAAAAACACAACTTGCGGTGTTCCGCAAGGGTCAATTTTAGGACCTACTTTTTTTTTTAATCTACATTAGTTCTATAGCAAAATTGAATTTTAAAGGTAAAGTAAAATTATTTGCTGATGATACTACTACTGCACATTTTTATAAAGACTATGCTCAAACTCATAACAACTTTAACCACGACCTAAATATAATATGTAAATGGCTTCAAATTAATAAATTATCATTCAATTCTAATAAATTTTTGTGTTTATAAGTAAATCAAAATTAAAAAATAATAATATTTCTTCACTATCGTTCAATAATCATATAATTAAATATACTAAAATAATATAAAATATCTTCAAATAGCGAACAAAATAATTTCTGTTTACGTATCGCTTTCTAGCTGGTCGTCCAATCGTCAAGGCCAATACCAGCTATCAATCCCAGACCCCCGATCAGTTCTTTGCTCAGCTGGCTCAGCAGCAGCAGCCTCAACCGCAACAACGCATCTACCAGACCGTCCCCAACACGCAGCAGCGTAAGCCCATTGTGGGACAGCAGTATCCACCTCAAGGTTTGTAGCCTTCATTAAAATTATAAGTTAGTTTACACGTTGGAAAATTGGAATAACTTCTAAAGGGACGTATTTTCAATTTGCTGCGTTAAAGATATAAAATATAATAATCGCCTATACAAAAAAATGTTATAAAAAGCTGGAAATTAGAAGAAAATGTACTATTGCGACCAACAAATACTCAAAAATCAAAATATGTTGCTTCTAGACTATTATAAAAACTGTTCGAAAAGTGATATCTATGATTCCACCTTGTTAATATACAAGGTAAAGATGGAGGTGTTCAAAATGTTATGCACCATTTTGTTTTTGAAAAGCTTTTCTGTTTCTTGTTACGTGATAATAGAAACGTCGTTTTATAGGTATATCTCTCGTCATACCTAATGTTTTTGTACCTAAAAATACTCTGTTTCTGTAAACAAACCATTATTTGCAAATAATACCACTTACTAACCCTTGCAGGTTCCCAATACGGTTCAGCTCAATCCCAATACCCCCATCCTAATCCTCAGTCCTTTTCACAGCCTACTCCTCAACAACTGAGGGCGCAGCATCAGCATCGACCCAGCAACACGCCGCAGACCGCCCAACCAGGCCCGCAACAGCTGCCTCCGAATCACCAGCAAAGCCAGCAGGGGCCGCCAAAGCAGCCTCCTCAACAACCAATGGGGTTTCCGCAGGTACAGCCGCCACAGGCGCAGCAACAGGGGACCGCTGCCTGGCAGCAGTTTCTTAATACGGCTGCTCAGCAACAAAGTAAGTTTGAGGAATCGCGGAAATAGATCGATGTCTTATTACTTTGTTACGGGTTTATTATTATTATTATTATTATTATTATTATTATTATTATTATCAACACAAAACGCTATTTGCTATCTCACAGAACAAATATATTATGCACTAGATAATAAAAAACCTTGTATTAGTATTTTTATAGATTTAGCAAAAGCCTTTGATACAGTTAGCCATAATTTACTGTTAAAAAGTTTGAAAATATTGGATTCAGAGAAAAGCAATTAGAATTAATTAAAAATTATCTGAAAAATTATCTGAAAAATTATCTGAAAAATAGACCAACCAAAGGTAAGTATGGTGTTCCTCAAGGAACAATTTTAGGACCATTATTTTTTAATATTTATATTAGCGACTTATTTAGTATAAATTGCGATGGACAAATTCATAGTTTTGCAGATGATACTACAATTTTTTATACCGATACAAATTGGGATAACTTAAATAATAAAATTTTAAAAAAATTTTAAATTATTAAAAATTTGTTTCATAACAATTTGTTAACAATTAATTTTAATAAAACAAATTATATTCCTTTTAATTTAAACCTAAATAACCTACCACGAAATATAAATGGTATTTAAATAAATGAAGACATTCAAATTTTTAAGGTTAATAAAATACAATATTTAGGAATTATTTTTGACAGTAAATTAAATTGGAATTTTCACTTAGAATACTTAATTACAAAATGAAGAAGTTTACTACTGATTTTTAAAAACATTAAAATTTTTTTAAATGTAGGACAATAATAATAATAATAAGTTTATTTAAAATTTAATAATATAATAAATATGTTTATGTTGTCTTCGATAAACTTATTCTTCAATTCCCTGAAGCTGAGCTTGTTAGGGGAAATATTATAGTACGCGTTAGTTAAAACTCATTTAAATTACGGAATTTTAGGTTGGAGAGGAATAAATAGAACTTTAGTTAAAAAATTAGAAATATTACAAAACAGCTTTCTAAAAATTATATTCAATAAAGATTATCTTTATCCTTCAAAAGAATTATATTTAAAAACAAAGAAGTTGAACATAAGACAACTTTACATTTATAACATCTTAATATAATATATTATTATTTATATTTAAAAATAAAAACCTTATACGATTTAAAAACCATAATACACGTCATAAAAGTGAAATAACCATAAAACCTAAAATAAATAAGCCTATAGGTCAAATTTTTTTAAAATATTTATGTTTTTATTTAAACGATTATTTACCAACAAAAATTAAAAAATTGATTTCGTTTAAAAAATTTTAAGTCGAAATAAAAACATGGATATTAAAAACAGACAATTTGAAAATATTTTTAGAAATGCTTTAATTAATTAATTAATATTGTTCTGAATAATTTATATAAGTAATATTTTTTACTTAAAAATTATAAATTAATAATTTTGATATACAGGGTGGCCCTTTAGTGTGGCAAAGTACAATAGCTCCGTTACTATTTCAAATACATTAAAAATATTAATACAAAAGTTGAAGGGCCGTAAGTGACTTATAACGTAAAATTATTTTTAACTCTATAGGGTGGCTCAAAAAAGCGGAACAAGAAAAAATGTACTTTTTTCAAATGGAACACCCTGTATATTTTTTCATTTTTAAATTCTACATAGAATTATAATTATTTTTTATTAAATACATTATTAGTCTATACTTTATATAGTTTCCGAGATATTGACTCTTGAAAAGTGACATTTTTGAACTTTGACAGCTTCTAACTTTCTAACAGTACGTCTTAGAGCAAAACGGCTTACATGTCCCTATCTTCAATTTTTATTATCTTCCCAAAAAAATCAACTTCCAGTTAAACCGGAACAACTATATTTCCTGCTTTCGAGTAACATCCGGTTTAACCGGAAGTTGATTTTTTTGGGAAGATAATAAAAATTAAAGATAGGGACATGTAAGCCGTTTTGCTCTAAGACGTACTGTTAGAAAGTTAGAAGCTGTCAAAGTTCAAAAATGTCACTTTTCAAGAGTCAATATCTCGGAAACTATAAAGTATAGACTAATAATGTATTTAATAAAAAATAATTATAATTTTATGTGGAATTTAAAAATGAAAAAATATACAGGGTGTTCCATTTGAAAAAAGTACATTTTTTATTGTTCCGCTTTTTTGAGCCACCCTATAGAGTTAAAAATAATTTTACGTTATAAGTCACTTACTGCCCTTCAACTTTTGTATTAATATTTTTAATGTATTTGAAATAGTAACGGAGCTATTGTACTTTGCCACACTAAAGGGCCACCCTGTAGGTAATATGTTTCTTAAAAAAAAACTGCGTTTATACTATAAATTAACATTTTTACTTTAAAACTTGATTTTTAATGCATATTTATGATTTATGATTTTCTATACTAAAACGAAAAATAAGATTTGCCCCTAACAAGCTCAGCTTCAGGAGATTGAAGAATAAGTTTATAGAAGACGACATAAACATATTTATTACATTATTAAATTTTAAATAAACTTATTTTTATTATTATTATTATTATTATTATTATTATTATTATTATTATTATTATTATATGACATGTCTGTGTGTGCAACTATGGGCATTGTGAGTACAGAATAGCCCTGTAAAAGTCTACGGGATATTTTCAAACGCGTTTTACCAAGATGGTTTATGAATGACTTATTTCTCCCTTTAGACTCTCGTCCAAACACCACCGCCCAACCGTCCGGCTCTCTGTCTCCTTCCACCGCCAATCAGCTAACACGCTGGTTCTCCCCCGACCTGTTAGAACGGGCCCGCGGCGGGGAACTACCGAGCACGGCGAACCTCGCGCGACACGCTCTCAGCTTGGAGGAAATCGAGCGCCAGGCGGCGCCACCGGTACACAACTAAACGGGGAGGCAACTTCAGAGCGATAAAAGGTGTGGCGAGATGGAACGAAGCGAAACGGTAAGTGTACGAGACATATGCTATGCTGTGGCTGGTGCGATCATTTGTCAGTGTTTTGTTTTTGTATTATAGTGTGACGTTAAGTTGTAAATATAGAGTAGTTATTGTCTTGGTTGTTGATAGTACGGGGAGTATTTTGACTTAGACTTGGAGAAGTGTAGTTTAACGAAGTTATTTTACTGAAATATTTCATGGGATATTAACTGTTTTCTATTTTTACTATATTGGGCCGTTTCGTCAACAACAGTACATCATTACATCCACAACAGTTGCACCTATAGGCTATTGAATATATGTTCAAAATTATGGGGTCCCAAGTTGCATTTTTAGACACATTTTGGTACATGTATCGAAACCTATGTTTCCGACACAAAATAGAAACTGTTGACTAAATATTTGAAACATTTTCGCTATTGCACGTGTTTCCGAGTGGTTGGTAAAGTATTTTTCACCCTAAATAGTATCGACTTATTGACTGCAATGAAACTACCGGTGTAATCCCATTGTTATACACAATTAACAAGCAAATATACTACAGGGTAGGACTTAGATATTTAATTCTTTATTAATAATATATTATTTAATGACATGAAATATCCTAAATAAATAATACATATCAAATAAACATTACCTGCTATAATTGCAAATTATAATCCTACCCTGACCGACAGTTTAATTGCATTTTTATGGCCGAGCTATTGCAAAACGTACCAGGTAGTTAAACGAAGTCAACCATTTATTGTGAAAAATACTTTACTAGCTGTGACATTCGCTGTTTCGGCTCATAATCGAATCTTTTATCGAAAATGTGTCGAAACTGTTATATTTAATTGTGACAGTTCAATCTCAGAGGGCGCTATTTAAAGATGTCAAAATGGACACAACAAGGAAACAAATAATTCGAATTACCTGCAGGTTGTGAAATAAAAGAAAAACGACATAATTTCACCATAATGCATTTGTCACATCTGCATTCTCTATGTCATGATTTATTTTATTTCACTTAGTTATTGCAAAAGAGAAACAAAAATACTTTGACAAAACAAATTTTATATACAGTGTGACCAGTAAAGTCCGCATCATATGGGATTTTTTTTTGTTAATAGCTTTATTCGAAATTTGACTTTGGCATCAAGTTCTGCTTCGATCGAGATGAAAATTTAGCAAAAAAATAGTAGTCACGTGATTCGCATTATCTGTCAAATTTTAATTTTTTCCAAAAAATAATTCAAAAGTGGGGTTATTTTTGAAAATATCGAAGAAAGTTATTAGAAACAGTTTTTTAAATGCAGTTTCTAGCCCACATGCAAAATTTAAGCTGCATAAGATAATTTTGATTTCTTACCCATATTTTGTCGTGGTAAACGTGTTTTTGGTGCATAACATAGCTTAATGACAAATTTTAATAAAGGGGTTTTTAATTAAATCGTTGAAAATAGATAAACTTTACGTTAAGTTAAACTAAAATTTATTTTCCACTTAATGAACACTTTACTGATAACACTGTGTTCTTTTTTGTCTTAATATTAAGGTGTATTACTTTCAGACACAAACTACGTTTTCAAAAATACTTATTTTATGAAGTTACCTTATACAGGGTCAAAAACAAATAAACTTTGCATCACATGCGACCAAATTTTAATAGTCCAATTTTGATTTTGTAGAAAAACACACATTTAATATGGCGCTACTTTAAAGAAAATGTATTTGAAATAAAGCCTTGTCAAAACTAAGAAGTTTTATGTAGGTTGCGTTGAGTCCTATTTTCCAAAAGTGGTGCAATTTACAAAATATGGGTAAAAAAGCAAAATTATCTTATGCAGCTGAAGTTTTGCATGTGGGCTAGAAACTGCATTTAAAAAAACTTTTTCTAATAACTTTTTTCAATATTTTCAGAAATAACTTGAATTATTTTTTGGAAAAAATTAAAATTTGACAGTAAAGTTAATGCGAATCACGTGACTAATATTTTTTTGCTTAATTTTCATCTCGATCGAAGCAGAACTTAATGCCAAAGTTAAATTTCGAATAAAGCTATTAATAAAAAAAATCCCATATGATGCGGACTTTACTGGTCACATTGTACCTATATAAATTTTATCGTGCAATTAAGTAATTTAGTTTTATATTTTTAACGCGCTCCCAATTTATTTGCAGTTACTGAAAAAAATACATTTTGCTAAAAAGTAAAAATATTTTCAAACATTTACTTATTAATTTTTTTAAATTAAATTGGCTAGCAAAATGGAAATAATCTGACAATTTATCGACTTTTCAAAACGTGCAGGAATTTAAATATAACAAGATAAAAATGTATTTATCAAAATGGCCTCTAGGAAGCGTGTTTTAAAATTGATTAAAATAATTTTTCGTATATTATATTATGCTATAATTTTATATATCCATTATCGAAACAGAAACACTGTTTGGTTCGGTTCTCAAAAACGCACCCCCGCATTTAGTAGCACTTTGTGATGTTTTCATTTTTAGGTGCTAACATATTAAACCATAAAAAAGCTCCAACGCAATAATTAATTGTTCATTGTTCCAAAAACTCAAGGGTATATTCAATAGCCTATTGAAATTAGCACAAGTTACGTTAGTTACAGGAATGTCAAAGTTAGGCAAAGCCTCAGATGAACAAGTAAAGAAAAGCATAGCCATAAATCAATACCAGCTCCTAATCTATTGGCTGTTGATAACACACGTCATTTCCATTAACATATTTACTTATATTGTAAAAATATTTAAAATATTCCTCTGCAGTCGCAGCTTTCGCATACCATAAAACAGTTTTAATTTTTTGTTCTTGCCAATAAATCATTTCAAAACACCAGCATATACAGTGTCCGCAAGAAAGTCCGCATCAAATGGGATTTTTTTTTTATTATTAGGTATAGGTAAAAATTGAAAAAACAGTTAGTTTTTGCTTACCTAAAAACCAAAAATGACGTATACTGAAGCAGCCGCACGACTTGCGTTACCTGTCAAATTTGACATTTTTAATAAAATATCTTCAAAAATGCCCTTATTTATAAAAATATCGAAAAACTTTATTCGAGAAAGTTGTTTATTTAGGCATTTTTAACCTCTGTACGAAATTTTGAAAGTCTAATACAATTTTTATTTTTTGCCAGATTCTTGAAAATTTTGATCAACCCTCGTAGATTAACTTTTATACATCGATGTAAAACCATTTGCCTTTACTTCATTTGTAATCTTAATGCAATTTTGTGTAAAATTTTTGTTTCCAATTATTTATTTTGCTTCAAAAACTGAAATTGTTATTGACCAGTATGTAATGTTTGATGCAAAGTTTATCTAATTACATCAGTTTTGTCAAAACCGACGTTTCTCATTTTTCTTAAGTTATTAAACAGATGTACAAAAAGAAAATATTAGAAAGCTTTTGTTGAAATTTTACTTAATTAATATTAAATTAAATTAATTATATTTAACTATATTTTTGTTGAATAAAATGTTTCGAGCGATTAATAGTTATTCTTTTTGATCCAATATTAATTAAGTAAAATTTCAACGAAAGCTTTCTAATATTTTCTATTTGTACATCTGTTTACTAACTTAAGAAAAATAAGAAACGTCGGTTTTGACAAAACTGATGTAATTAGATAAACTTTGCATCAAACATTACATACTGGTCAATAACAATTTCAGTTTTTGAAGCAAAATAAATAATTGGAAACAAAAATTTTACACAAAATTGCATTAAGATTACAAATGAAGTAAAGGCAAATGGTTTTACATCGATGTATAAAAGTTAATCTACGAGGGTTGATCAAAATTTTCAAGAATCTGGCAAAAAATTAAAATTGTATTAGACTGTCAAAATTTCGTACAGAGGTTAAAAATGCCTAAATAAACAACTTTCTCGAATAAAGTTTTTCGATATTTTTATAAATAAGAGCATTTTTGAAGATATTTTATTAAAAATGTCAAATTTGACAGGTAACGCAAGTCGTGCGGCTGCTTCAGTATACGTCATTTTTGGTTTTTAGGTAAGCAAAAACTAACTGCTTTTTCAATTTTTACCTAAATAAAATAAATATAATAAAAAAAAATCCCATTTGATGCGGACTTTCTTGCGGACACTGTATTATTGGGGAAGCTGTGGCTAGTATAGCTGTGTCTAGCTTTACTTCTTCGTCTGAGCGCTAAGCTTATGCACGTGTACGTACTTACTTTTGTCTTATACCCTGGTCAAAAGTGTTGATTATAAAATCTTCAGTCCCAATAAGAATGGTTTTTAAATTAGACACTACCATGTCGTTTAAGTCAAAGTAATCCTCAGTCAGTTTTTTTAAATTTGTAACACAGCAAACGTTGAAATTGACTTGTAGCCTATTGTAAAATTCATTTTAATTTATACCGAATTCGAATTTTATTGTTTCAGTTATAGTTTCATCGGGACACTAAAAATATATAAATAATTTGGAATTTAATTAAATGTTTTTGAAATAAATTATCAGTGAAAATTTGTGTAACTTTTTTATATGTTATATTAGTTATTATGTTTAGCGGTTAAATGATATTATTTAGCAAAAGCATATATTTGTTCTGGAATTCTGTAATAATTATCGGAAAAAAATTGAAAACTGAAGTTTTTAGAAACATTCATTTCTTTGTTCAGTTTTAACTTTTTCACATATTTTGTCTTATTTAGCTTATTTAAAAAAAATCTACCATCAGTTTAGCACATGATATTGTTTGCAATAATGTTATAATGGTGTTTGTAGCATTTAGGAGACTAATGCTGGGTTGCATAAATATTTGAAACATTCAAACAGTCAGTCAGAGTTGCTTGGTTAGTTAATTGTACAACTGTTGTATGTCTTGTCATCTTATTTTTAAAAGCCACCTATTACCATGGTATGAAGCCTATAGTTTTTGCTAAATAATTTATAATAAATTAAAAATTAGATGGGTCATATTCCACTGAGAAGACATTATACCCGCTGTCGATATAGGTTTTTAACAGATTTCAGATTTTAAAATCAAGAGATGTAGTTAATTCCTGTATTAAAATAACATATTGGCGTAGCGTTGTAATCGTCTTCTGAGTTGAATATGACCCGTTAACATTTAAAAAATAGAAATAAACTTTTCTAATAGGCTGGCAGAATAACTAGAATTTTGTCGTTGACCTACAGGAAAATGCCATAAAAGCGTATTTATGTTACATAAATGAGAAAATAGGACCGAATAGCATATCCAAAATCCCTCTAACACAATTTACGTTGCTCCATATCGGAAAAATGGACGTTCTCGATTTTTTAAAATTTTCTTAAAAATTGTAAGTACATGCAAAAAAAAGCTTAAAAACCAAAATTACAAAGTACCTATAAAATTCTGCATAAACTAGGTTAGAAACATTTTGTTTGCTAGAGTATAGCTATTTTTGGTGGTTTAAAGTATTTTAACTTACGGAAAGCTTTGTATGCTTATATAGAGGTATTGGAATTGCATCAACAGCATGTAAGAGAGAGTTGTTGGTTGGTTGACTGCGAGGGTTAGGTGCATGACCCAAGCTTCTTTCACTGTAGCCTAATGGCTTATTGCGCACCCCAGTCTTGCTAGAAAGTGTTTGTTGCTTTTACAAGATGTAGTGGTTTTCTACCAAGTTTATCATGCGGAAAGTTGACGCTGCGTTAAATATTCCCGAAGATTTCTAATATTTTGCGGGTTTGTTCATTGTAAATTAACATTCGTTGAAGGTGTATAAGATTATAGTTTACATTATATACCTCGTTGTAACCATTGTATTTGTAACCATACTGAGACGATAAACTGAAATACCACCTAGACCATCAAAAATCTAATTAACCGTGTTGGCGCAGGGAACTTTTGGGTAAATATGTTGTTCTGTTGAATTTTGTACTCTGTTCGACAAAAAAAAACATTGGCATAACAATTTCTTTTAGGTCAACTAGGAATTCTGCCTGTCTGTAAGGTTGCTATGAAACATATACATCACTGCTTACGAGGATATTGTTTTATCAAGACCGTCTTTGTCTACAGAACGCCCTCTACCAGTAAAAGGTTAAAGTTGGTAACACAGTTAACAATGTTAACCCAAAATTTTTACTGGCCCTATGCCGTAAATAATATGTTTAGATGTCCACAATAATCAGTGTTGTTGACGTGAAAAACGCATGGCGAGGCATCCCTCGGTTAAAGAAAGGGGATCATTATTTGTGCTGGCGAAGTTTGGTGAAATCGCCTCGCTTCGTAGACAGAAATTCAGTATTCAGTAATACAGTGTGACCAGTAAAGTCCGCATTATAAGGGATTTTTTTTTATTAATAGCTTTATTCGAAATTTGACTTTGGCATCAAGTTCTGCTTCGGTCAAGATAAAAATGAAGCAAAAGAAATAGTAGTTACGTGATTCGCATTATCTGTCAAATTTTAATTTTTTCAATGAAAATATCGAAAAAAGTTATTAGAAAAAGTTTTTTTAAATGCAGTTTCTAGCCGTGACTACTATTTTTTTGTTTAATTTTCATCTCGATCGAAGCAGAACTTGATGCCAAAGTCAAATTTCGAATAAAGTTATTAATAAAAAAAAATCTCATATGATGCGGACTTTACTGGTCCCACTGCATATGAAATTTCCTTTGGGTTATGCCGCGAATTTAATTACTCTCGAATTATTTTACGTCTTTTCCATTGCATGTAGTTAACTCTAATTAATTATTGCATTTAAAAATGCAACAATTATTTTAAGTTGTTTGTTTTTATTAGCCTACGGTGAAAAATAAAATAGTGATATGCATGACTTCTCAAATTTATCAAAAATATTTAAAATTTGTGTTGGGGGTTCGTCGGGATACAAAAATTCAATACGCCTACGTCCTCTGCACTTTCAACTTTCGCATACTATAAAATAATTTTCTTTTCTTTTTGTGAATAAACCATTTCAAAACACCAGCAGATATTTCACCGTACGCTTACCTGAAAAATTCAGTCCGAACGTATTGGCTGCTATGGAGGGGGAATGCAGCGAGAGGGGAAGGTGAATCGCGCTCGAATCTCGAACAATAGTTGGCACTTGGCAACGTTGAATCTTGATTGATTTCTTTTTAACTCGCACCAAGTTTATTTTGTATGCATTTCTTTACATTAAAAGGTTGCCAGTACTGTAAATATAGATTAATCCACTGTTATCCGTATTCCAGACCTTTCATTCTTCCTCTGATTTCAATGCTATTTATAATGTTGCTTATTCGCATATCACCCCATTTCTAGTTTACTAAAAACATCCTAGTTTAACCGAGGTTTTTGGTTGTATTGCTTTTGAATGTTGTTGTAATTGCTTACGAAATAACATTGGTCAGATTGATTTCAAACTGATACTAGATCTAAAACTAGCTGCGTTTCGAAATATATTTTTTTAAGTACATTAATTATGGAATAGGTAAAAAAGTACTCAAATTTTAAACATCCATATCTCCATCAAAATTATTTCAATCCACTCAATTTTTGGTTTATTAGGTAGGCCGTCCCTTGGACAATGTGTTTGACCATACTTTATGTATTTTTTATACAGGATGATGGCTAAGATACCAAGCCGTGTAAAATGTGCTGATTTTAAAATTAATGTGTGGAAAATACAAACCAATGAAAATTGAATTTTATTAGTGTACTGATTACAGCTTTATGTTAGGTACTTACTGTACAAATTACAGCGCAATGCCGTTCGTGTCAATTAAAAAAATCTGTATATTGCAAATTATATTGACTGAAAACATTTTACTTTTATTTGGATTTACGTTGCTAGTCAACCAATTGCCCTTTTCAATTTATCAAGATTATAAATGTGTTGGCAGTTCTTGGCAAGGCCTTTTGTTTGGTTTATTTTTTAAAATAAATACCAATATCCGATTCATATCTCCAGAAGAATGTGCCTATACAAGAGGACTATTTGAGAAGGGCCGGTCTCAGTCTGATATTGCCAGAATCATGAATAAAATGCAAGAGGCTATCAAAAATTTAAAACGGTATCGAGAAAATGGATCGAATAAAAGAAGAGCAGGACAAGGCCGACCAAGGAAAACAACTGCTAATCAGGATCGGTTTTTAACAATGCAATGTGTTCGGGAGCGATTTACAACAGTACCAAGCTGCAAGCACGGTTGTCAAACGTTCCCAATGTTCGACTATGTAAGCAAACAATACTTAATCGCTTAAAAGATGTCCAACCGAAACCGTACGAAGCAGCGATAGCACCAAAGCTGGAACCACGCCACCGACGTGAACGATTGCAGTTTGCTCAAGAGCATTTGCCATGGGGTGAAGATGAATGGTCTAATGTTATATTTAGTGACGGATCCCGTTTTTGTCTATACAGCAATGATAGACGTTTAAAAATGTTTCGAAGACTTGGTGAACGCTATGCTCAGTGTAATTTTAAAGAGCGGGTTAGTTATGGCAGTGGATCACTAATTATGGTTTGGGGAAGTATATATCTAGAGGCAAAAACGGAATTGTTATTTGTAGAGCGATTAAATAGTGACAGATACATTACGGAAATTCTTCAGGAGCATGTTGTGCCTTTTGCTCCCTTTATTGGAGAAACCTTCATTTTTATGCAAGATAACGCACGTCCACATGCGGCGAGAATAGTAACGGAATCTCTTGCAGAAAGGGGAATTACCGTAATGAATCGGAAAGCTCGAAGCCCAGATCTTATCCCTATAGAGCATTTGTGGGATCGAATTGGTGGAGAGGTTCGTACAGAAAAGCTAACCCACCAGAAACTTTGGCTCAACTGAGATTGACGCCACAAAGAATATGGGAAAATATGGATCAGGTTTTTATAAGAAATCTGATTCTCAGTATGCCAAACCGTTGTCAAGCTGTCATTAACGCCCGTAGAGGAAATACGCGTTATTAATTTTTATTCCTATAATGAAGTTGTTTCTTTGAGCACATTTTACACGGCTTGGTATCTTAGCCATTATCCTGTATAAAAAAAGACATAAAGTGAGGTCAAACACACTGCGCTTAAGTAGTCCAAGGGACGGCCTACCTAATAAACCAAAAATTGAGTGAATTGATATAATTTGGATGGAGATATGGATGTTTAAAATTTGCTTACTTTTTTACCTATTCCATAATTAATGGATGCAGTGTAAATAATCATCTAATAAAATATATTTAAATTCTGACTTTATCTAGTGTCAGATTGCGCCTATAGTCAAATACCAAAAAAAGGAATAACAGGGCAACTTGTTAGTATAACATATTTTGAAAGATTCAATGGAATACACATATTGGTTATTGGGTTGTTGTAAGAATTCGTTTAGATTTGTTCGGTATAAGACTAACCAATAACAGGTAAGTAAAACACAATAATAACAAGTCATACTTTGCATGTTTCTATTATTGTATTCGTTATCTGTCTGTATCAGTTTAATATTAAAATCCGGTCTTGTGTCTCTTCTCAATTATATAGATAAAGGAAGACGCCATATGACCAGGCACGGGAATGTGGAAAAACCATTTTGGATAATAAAGTTTCAACCACAGTAAAACCGTCGACGTTTCAGCTCACACAAAAACATTTTTTTTCTATTATGTTGTAGACTGTTCTGTAAGTTTATACTGTTATTTTTTTTAGGTCTAATCTCTACAGAACACAGACACCCAAAACCCATACCTTATAGGAAAGGAAAGCATTTCTCATCTCTCCCAAAAAGTATTTAACACATGTACGGTAGGTAACTCGTCAATTTTCTTTTTTAATATAACTTAACCTAGGAAACAAAACTCGATTTTTAGCGAGATCGACCAAATATATGTAACATTTTTGTATATAGGCTTTGTGAAAATATTTGAAATGTGATAGAGTGTTATAAAACGTCGATTTCGCCGAAAAGAACTTTGTATGTAAAAATTGTTAAGAAATGGTTACATTATACCCTATAGGAATATTAGGCTACTTAAGTAAAGGTAACATTGCGTTTTTAGTAAATTTTGATGTCGAATAGAAAATTTTAAAATTCGTTTAATTTAGTATAATGTGCTACAAATTCGTTTGTCTAAATGGGGATCTCGAAAACGGTTAGAGATAAAAATACGGGTAAATTAAAAAATTGGTTGCGGTTTTTCGGGCTAATTTGGAGAAAGAAAATTGTTGCGAATATTCCGAATACCCCGAAGATATCCGAAAAAAATTTTGGCCTCAAAAATCTTATATGATTAACAAGGTATTAAAATTGAAAGGTTTCGTTATAAAATCCATCACCAGTAATTTTAATTTCTACTATTTATAACATTTAGTTACTTATTTTATTTGTAAATTTCGTTACAGTGGTAAATAATACTTAATACGCAAATAATAAACACTTATCCATGCCCACACATTAACGGAGAAACGTCCGCTGGTTTGCTTTTTTTGAGTATACTTCTCGTCATATCGGGAATTTGGTGGTCTATATACTCGAATCCTTCCTTTATATGTAGACTGAAAAGTTTTCTCATCGAAAAAGATAACATTTTGCCAAAAAAAAATCATTTTCTGGTGAACATTACATAGCAAACCCAATTCTTTGTTCTTTATCACTATTTTTTAAAAACGGTTTGGATGCAGCTGCTCGATTTCTTAATTCGGAACATTGTCTTACTCGGCGTTGCGCAGTTCTAGATGAAGCAGGGAATCCTGTTATGTGCATAGCGGATACTGCAGTTTCAAATGGATTTTGCCTTAAATACTCCACCAAATTTCGGTCTTCTTCATTTGATGATTTTTTATTATTTATACCAGACCCAACAGACCTTTCAAGTGTTTGATGATAGCGCCATTTTTTTACAATTCTTTGAACAGTACTTCTAGGTACTCTAAAATGATCAGCCATTTTTCCATAAGACTACTATTTCTACTAAACATATTGTCGGATATGGATTGGCACCCTTAAGGCTAGATGAAATAGTTGTAACTTAACTGCGGTGTAAAGACTCTTAAGGTGGCGGAGCTTATCGGACAATATTATTCTTGCTTTTTCAATAATACTTAAATGAGGCATTTTTAAATCAAATAAGATAATGACAATACTTTGACAGATATCATGATAACAATTAACACGTTACAAAGGTAATAAAGGTAAAAAAGTAGCATTTACAGTGTCGCAGTTTAGTGTACGAAATTGTCTCTCTCCAATTTTTGGTTATCCCTATAAATAATAATAATTTTAAAATGTGTCCGAAGCCTAGTATTCCGCAAGGGGTTAAAAAATATATAAATTGAAAATGTGCTCGTCGTCGAAATAATGTCTACGTCTAAAAAACATTTTTACTGTTGGGATTTTTACTAAAGAATTGTTTTTAAGTTTTATAGAGCCAGAGTCTAGACTTTTATTTTTGGTTTGATGTTTTAGGATTTTTTCGTTTCATTTTGGTGTCTAACTTTAATAGTAATGTAACCATTTTTATAAAAAAAATACATATTATTGTTAAAAGTATAATGTGTATGGAAGATGTAATGAAGTAACCATGTCAACTGTCTGTAAATTTGTACGGCGCACTAAAAGTGTCTAGTTGACAGTTGACGTGACCGCATTATTGTTGATAAACTGTCATTCTTAGCGTTTTGTGGCACTGAGGGAATAACGCCAGATAATTTTGAAATCTTGTCAAACGTATGTAGGTATCTATAAACTATAGAATTAATGTAATATCAATGTATAATAATTGTATAACCTAAGTGTATATATTTTTTGTATTTAAACATCATCTTCAAAAGTATTTGGAATTGTAAATGCATAAAAAGTATAGAGTTTAGATCACCGAGCAATAAGAACAACTAAGGGAAATGCATTTATTATTACCCTGTATTAAAAACGGCATAAATATAAGTGGCATAAATGTATTTACATAAATATAAGGCCTTGGATGGTAAGCATCACTATAGGGTCTTCATTTTTTTTTTAATTAATATTAGAAATATTTTCAATGAATCGACATAATTTTTGTTTAATACAACCCTGTAGCCGATATTCCTGGAAATATTACTTTTCTGCACGATTATCCGGGCACTAGTTACTAATCCGAGGTTACGAAATGGCCAAATAAAATGAGAAAGTCAAAATTTTATTTATATCTTTTTAACTTGCACAGAAAAAATTACCACACAGAGGGGCAAGAATAGCTCACGGGTGTGGTGATATGGACGGATATTGCCAAGATGGCACAGCATTTCTACTGTTTTCGGTACCTTACGGTTTAAATATAATTTCGGCGAAACAAATTGGTTATTATGATCATATTACTAGAGAGTATAATTTAAAAACACCCACCACGTTTTCTGGCGTGTATAATTTATTCTACTTTAAATTGAAAAAAACTGATCACAGCGATCACTGATCAGTCACCCTAGTCAGGCCGACAGAATACACGTCACATATAATTTACATTATATACTAGATACGTAAAATATTTAAAATCAAACTTTATACGATATTTAAAAACAATTTCGAATTATTCTTATTCAACTTACAAAGTGTGACAAGTTTAAATTTATCAAAAGTTAATATATTTGAGGTTATACACAATAATTGTCGCTGTAAAAGAAAATTTAAATAAATTACTTCAGTATTAATGGTTTGATGTATACACATGCCCACGGATAGAGTTTGGAAGAGGAAAGACTTTTTTATTAGTAGGTATGGAAGAAAAAGTCATTCTTTATAAAAGCGTTTGCTTGTGCTGATACTACAATTTCGAATATCAGATTTGCGATTACTATACAGGGTTCGTCAAAACCAACATCTATACTTTTTAGAAATTTTTTTTCAATTTTAATTTTTAATTCCTTGATTTATTAAATGAATTTGGCTTGTGCTGAAACTACAATTTTATTTCAAATATCCCATTTGCGATTACTATACAGGGTTCGTCAGAAACTACATTTTCAATTTTTTGGATTTCGTTTAAAATAAATTTACATAAAAACAAACAACTAATGTGGCTTTCTTACTTCAAATATGATTTTATATCTGGCCGAGTAACGATTTTGTTGTAAGAAAACCATTTTTTATTTGTCTACTTTGAAGTAATTTTATTATTACATGTGATATTTCTTTAATTCATTCAATCATAAATTATAAAACTTTTATTCAAACGTGGTACCACCGAGTTAGCGCATAGTTCAACTCGACATCTGAATTCCCGATAACAGTTCCTAACTTGCTGTATTGGGATATTTGCAATAACTAATCTTATTATTCCTTTCAAGAGATCTAAGTTATTATTGAAATTGGTTTTATACACATATGGCTTCAGATATCCCCATAAATAAATGTCGATAATTGTGAGATCGGGACTCTTACTGATTTGGACCATAGGTACGTTCCAATCCTGTTGTTCCCAAAGTGATGATTTAGCCAATCATCAAAAGGAGTTGAAAAAAAATCCAAAAAACAAAAACTGTTTTTTCTGACGAACCCTGTATAGTAATCGCAAATCTAATAGTTGAAATTTTAGTTTTAACAGTAGCAAAATTTATTTAATAAATCAAGGAATTAAAAAAAAAAGATCCAAAAAAGTAAAAATGTTGTTTGTGACGAACCCTGTATAGTAATCGCAAATCTGATATTCGAAATTGTAGTTTCAGCATATGCAGACGTTTTTATAAAGAATGGCTTTTTCTTGTATACTTACCTACTAATAAAAAAGTTTTTCCTGTTCCAAACTCTATCCGCGGACACACTGTATATGTATATAATCAGACCTAACATCCCAGGTATTAATTCAATTGTTATGGAACTGTGTTCGCGAAAAAGTAACTAAATTATACCTAATTTGCCTATTTTACATAAATATTTCATATAGTATTCTAATATCCCATTTATTGATGTATTTTTAAGTCTAAAATAAATAATCAAAGAACGACATTGGTTTCTAATATGAATAGAGCAAATAAATATTATACTCTTGGAATTTTGTCAGCAAGACCAGTGATTTCTTTACCGCCACAAAACGCCAAAACTGACAGGTTGTCAACGAAAAATTGAACTGATTCTTAAACTGTGTTCCTTTGAATCGCAAAATCCTGTATATCGTCACGTAAACTAAGCTGAAATTAATGTACCGGGAACCAAGATCTCAGAGATCTGCAGAGTTTATGACACGAATACATTTGCAACATTCCCATTGTTGATAATTTACTGAGTTGGTAATATACGGAATAATAGACAGACAGCACTGCTCACAAGACTTAGACGCATAGTTTAAAATATATGAGGTAAAAAGAGACACTAAAGAGCTTCTTTCTCCTGGTATGTGAAGTTTTGTTAAGCTCGGCGTTATCACAATACGTATACAATCATATGTTGAGATACTTTGCTCACACAAAACCCCCACATACCACCTTGCGGAAGTCGCATTGTTGTGTGGTTCTAGCTTGTACAATAAAATTTAAATCATACGAATACGTCTATGTGCTCAGAATGGCTCTATCTGTCTATTGAGTGGTAACATGTTATTAGTAATGTAGTTTACGTATCCGAAACAAAACAGGTTGACAGTTCTTAATCGTATTTTTTCGGCAATTCCAATACGTTTTTCTAATTATCAATACTACAATTAAAACATATAAAAACCCTTAGGGTAGGTAATATATCTTATAGAAACAAAATCAATCACAATGTAGTAGTTCAAAAATAAAAGGACCTGTTAAAAAAGTTGGTGTGCCATTTTTAAATTCGGGAATACTAGTATAAACTACATACCTACTAATATATCTACCACTCTTAAAATATTTATATTTTACAGCCAAAATTATTTAAAATTACTCATTTATTTGATATATCTCATTCAATGTGAGTTTCTTGTCCAAATAAAAAAGTTGTAAAAACTATAGCTGAAATGTAACTTAAATGTTTAAGAAGTTCTGTGAATTTTTTTGGATCAAGCGAAGTTTTGATGGTGTTGAAAGTTACATTGATGCTAATGTTTAAGTGTAAAAACTGTATGAAATGATTTTGTAAATAAATGAGATTGTCATAATACTTATTGACATTTTGTTTGAAATTAAATAAAGTACAAAAATGTGTGTTTTTTTTAACTAGCAAAATTTACCCAATAAAATAGTGGACACGTTTTGTTGGTTTTATCTCCTTGAACCGGGTCGCATTGGTTTTGGGACGCAATTGGGATATTCCGTAAATTTCAAACGGGGTTATCACATCTTTAGTGGAGGCTAAGACGGGGCAAACTATTTTTTATGGGAATTAAATATCTATAATTTGATCTGGGTTTAATTCAGATACGAACCTATTTTTGTTCGGCGCCGAAGGTTGCACGATAAAAGAAAATCTGTAGCTTTGTAAACAGACAAGATGACACTTTTTCAAAACTGCTTCAGATATAAGCTTTGAATTTAGACCTTCTAGTAAATTCAAATGTACAATACAATCCATAAAACAGCTTAAACGGTTTGATTCTCGGAATTTAAAAAAGCTGGTAGCTCATTAAAAAAAATGTGTGCCTGTACATCAGCTTCTCATAAAATAACTTCATTAAATTAGGTCAGGAAACTGCATGAAACCCTACATCATCGAACCATCCGTGTATTTTATTTTTTTATCTTGAAAGTATTAATTGTTTTATGAAATAATTATTGGTTTGCCTTGCATCGTCTTGATAAATGAAATGAACTGGATTTAAATTACACGTTACCTACGCGAGGCAATGGCCTGATCTGCAGTTGTCTTAGAAATTACATATTATGTAGATCCCAGGAAGAGATATAGATCCCAAGAAGTTTAGATGCAGATCCCAAGAGGGACAGACGCTGACTCCAAGTAGGACAGATGCAGATCCCAAGAAGGCAGATGAAGATCCCAAGGGCATAGATGTAGTTCCCAATGAGGACCTTACACTCGACCGATAGCCCGGCCAAAAATTGACAATATGAGTGATCGTGACGTATGATTGATTGTCGAATGAGATTGATGGATTGCTAGAAATATTGAAATCCGATCTTCAAACACGGGTGGTGGGAGAATGAGTCTTATTGACGTGAATAAGAAGGGTAATGGCGATATTTATTCAGGTATACGAAACATTACCACAACTGTAGAATAGTGCTAGCTCATTGTATGCCAAAAAATATAAAAATCTGAGGGTATAAAAAACTATTTGAAATTTATTTTAAGGGAATAAAACCAGACGCCAAAGAAGCCGATATAAAAAAAATATTAACCAACTCATTGGCTCATTGCGGTCCTATTTTCGACGTGAGGTAAACAAAATTGTTTAACCTTTCTTTGGGTGCTTAATGCCAAGATAATGACCAAATAAGTTTCCCTTTTTTACTCTCCATTCGCCCTGTTGAACCCTAGCTGTTTACTGAGCTAAAGTTCCTTCAATCCTGTTGTCAGCCTGACTGATAATTTAGTATTTCTCGTGATTGATCTGAAAAATGTTCCAGAATGTCAATATAATTCAATCAGAATGTCAATCCGATTGATCCCGTAACAAGACGTGACAAGAGTCCAAGGACAGATGCAGATCATTGGTTGGGGCGTTGATACGTCAGACAATCGAAACGGCACGGTTGCTAAAGGTTTCTTATGGAGGGCCACTTTTTGTGGCATAAAAGAGCGTGTCGAAGAAGTCTCGATACAATAACCATAGTAAAAAGATCCCCACATTGTTCCACTCGTCCACATGCCATGATTGGCCTTGGGGACTATCAGCGTGCCTCTATAGAAAAGCTAGTTTTGTTAATAAAATAACGTACGACTTCTACTTTGAGGGGCTTCAAAGAGACTCTTTCCAATTGGTACTTTGGTTGAGTACAATAGGAAACGTTGCAAGGTCCGATAATTCTGTTAGTACATTTGACATAATAAAATAAATACTCTGAGAAGATGGATACATCCCTCCAGGAACTAATTCAGCAAAACCAGTTTTGGGAATAAATTACTTGGAAATTCAAACGAAAAGAGTTACTTTCCGCACCGTAGATTATGTAAAACTATATAAAAATACTTTCCCAAAAAGTAAACTGCACAGCAGATCATCTGTTGAAATGATCGTTTTCATTATCAGTTACTAGGTGGCAGCAAAAGCTAATGTAGAGAGTAGATATAATTTATAATAACTTGAAACTTATTAACAATTATTATTAATTCTAGTTTTAGGAATAATAGTAATAATTAGTTCAGGTAGGTTACATGTTAGATTACGACTAAAATGAAGATAACGGATTATGTCGAAGGGGCTTGGATAGAGCTTGAAGGTGCCATGACCTCGTATCGAGTTGTCTTCCCCTCGAACGTCTCGGCACCCTTGTCCATCGTTTTCCTAGAGCTTGTTCTAAATAAGTATGGATATATATTTTAGACAATAATTGGTAAGTGCTAAGCATTAATGATTTTGTATTTATTAACACGTTTATAGCTAATCGTATGATGAGAATGCAGAATGATACTTTATGATATTTAAGGAAGAAAAGTGGACGCAAAACTCGAAACTATCCATTGTGATTGGCAGGGTTAATAGATTAACTAAGTAGTACAAGAAACATCAATAGTTTTACTCGTTGCTATGGCAAAGTAAGAGCTGGTCAAATGAGACTTTATTATTTGCGTCAAAAAATACTTTTATGATTTTTAAAGAGTGCTAAAGATAGTGCTTAAAAGCTTCATTGTTTGACCAACCATTTTTTTTTCTTTTAAATCGGGCTTTACGGCTCATACGTAATCATTCAAACTTTATAATAAATAAATGTGACTGCTTTGTAGTATATTCAATTATATTGTTAACCTTTTTTGCAAAAATTTTTAGGTTTCACCGAGAAATGAATCTTGTTTATAGTTACAACAGTCTTCGTTTTAAATTCAGGATGTGGTTATTCCATTAAATTATTCAATACAGACCAACCTCTTAAACTCGAGAGTAAATTTTGCACAAAGGATAACAACAGAGTTACATAATATATATAAATTATAATTTATTATATACAGTGTGTGTATAAAGTCTAACATCACAATTTACTGGCCGCTTTAAACCAAATTTGGTACAGTTGTGTAAGAGGATCTAACGCACCGAATGACGATATTGGCGTTGTTGCCAGCTTTTTAGTTTGTCTGGAATTCGAACGAATTTTATATTATTAAATATAACACCCAGTATATTTTTACATTTTTAAATTCCACATAAAATTATAATTATTTTTTAATAAATGCATTATTAGTCTATACTTCATAGTTTCCGAGATATTGACTCTCGAAAAGTGACATTTTTGAACTTTGACAGCTTATAACTTTCTAACAGTACGTCTTAGAGCAAAACGGCTTACATGTCCCTATCTTCAATTTTTATTATCTTCCCAAAAAAATCAACTTCCGGTTAAACCGGATGTAACTCGAAAGCAGGAAATATAGTTGTTCCGGTTTAACTGGAAGTTTATTTTTTTGGGAAGATAATAAAAATTAAAGATAGGGACATGTAAGCCGTTTTGCTCTAAGACGTACTGTTAGAAAGTTATAAGCTGTCAAATTTCAAAAATGTCACTTTTCGAGAGTCAATATCTCGGAAACTATGAAGTATAGACTAATAATGCATTTAATAAAAAATAATTATAATTTTATGTGGAATTTAAAAATGTAAAAATTTGTGTTATATTTAAAAATATAAAATTCGTTTGAATTCCAGACAAACTAAAAAGCTGGCAACAACGCCAATATCGTCATTCGGTGCGTTAGATCCTCTTACACAACTGTACCAAATTTGGTTTAAATCGGCCAGTAAATTGTGATGTTTTTAAGCTGTTTCCAGACTTTATACACACACTGTATGTTAATAAATTAATATTATACTATTATTTCAGGTTTGTTAGATTTGTATCAGCTAGAGTACGGAATAAATAATATCTATTCTGTGGCCAAAGATTTAAACGCTGTCATGTAATAGTAAAGCTTTGTTCCAATTTAGCAAGAGGTAATTTCCAGCATCTCAATTAAATTTTTTGAAAGGGAAAGAAATAGGACACTTTAAGTCTTCCTCCACTGATGGTATATTAAAATAAGTTTATTAAAGGGTAAATTCTCTACATGTTTCGAATGTATGTTCATCATCAGGAGGATAGAATAAGGAATATAAGAAATACAATAGGTGCGAACAGTCCAAACGGAGCTACAGGATGATGAATAGAACAAGTAAAGTATTTGGAGAAACGTCCAACGTAATGATAGACTTAACGAGAGGCCATTTGTGAAATATTGGCAGAAAATAAGTTATAAAGTTAACATAGCAGTAAGCTAAGTGATTAGTGAGACAGCATCATAAGTGTGAGGAGAGAAGAATATTTAAATTGGAATGGTAGATGTAAGAAGTTTATTTATAATTAAATGAGGAGTAGCTGAAAAGTCACATATTAGTGAACTAGTAACATAAGGTGAGGAGAAGAATATTAAAAAATTGGAATAGTGGAGTAGTAAAAAGTTAAAGAAAAAAAATTTATTAATCCACTATTCCAATTTTAAATATTCTTCTCCTCACCTTACGTTACTAGTTCACTATTATGCGACTTTTCAGCTACTCCTCATTTAATTATAAATAAACTTTTTACATCTACCATTCCAATTTAAATATTCTTCTCTTCTCACACTTATGGTGCTGTCTCACTAATATGACACTTAGCTTACTGCTATGTTAACTTTATAACTTAGTTTCTATCAATACTTCACGAATGGCCTCTCGTTAAGTCTATCAGTACATTGGACGTTTCTCCAAATACTTTACTTGTTCTTTCCATCATCCTGTAGCTCCGTTTGGACTGTTCGCACCTATTGTATTTCTTATATTCCTTATTCTATTCTTCCGATGATGAACATACATTCGAAACATGTAGAGAATTTACCCTTTAATAAACTTATTTTAATATACCATCAGTGGAGGAAGACTTAAAGTGTCTTATTTCTTTCCCTTTTAAACATACACTCTACTTATAGTATGGACTATTTCTTCAAGTTAAATTTTTGAGTTTAGCATTTGTTTGTTATTGACCCTAAGATATCTTCTGGGTGTCCCAAATGACAAAGAGTATGATAAAATAGTTAATATTGCATTTTTTATTAAAGCCAATTCTATAAGTGACAATTAATTAGAAATTGGGGTCCGTGGATGGAAAAAATGCTGTTCACTTCGCCAACCGTTAATATTAATATTAGTACACGCATCTTCAAGCGAAGCTGCGGGTACGTACCATCAGCTGGTTAAATTTATATTTCTGCTTGTCTCTATCAAACTCAATGCAGGCTATTTTCGTTTTAAAATGGGAGCTTTACCAGACATGCGCTTGCACTAACGGATTAGTCGATATCATAAAATCCCCGTCTCCCGCTGAACTGGAAAACAGAACGCGAAGACGCGAAGCAATTTTTAGTTCTATAGAAACTGCCAGTGTCGCAAGCTGTGGATTTTGCATTTGCTTTTCATTGTTCGTATCTGGGTGTTCCCCTGTAGCGACCCTGGGTTTATAAATAGAAAGTACACCTTGCTTTCTATACGTGATTTCGTCCAGCCAGTTTTCGGTGGAACACGTTGACAGTTTAAAATATTTCATGGCAATTGGCAATAAAACCTGCTGAAGAATTACTCGATTTTTCTACCGTCCCTGAATTATTGGAAGCTGCTGACCATCTCATCGAAATAATACATTTCGTGCTTTGAATTAAAATCTTGTTCTCTGATGCGGTTCACTTTTTCAAGTGTTTGTTCGTAATAGTGTGGTGAATGTTGATGATTTAGTGATTAAAGGGAGTTTTCGTGAGATTCGGTGATATGTAGTTCCAATTGCGTTACCCATCGCTAGTCTAATATAATAATAGCTTTTAAGAAAATATTTATATTCAGTAGAAAATAAAAATTTGAAAAAAGTATTCGAGTTTCTTTTTTTCGTAGGTAAGGTTCATAGGTTTTTGAAATTCAAAAAACCCAAATTGTGCGGTCTACTACAACGCTACCTATATGCAATCACGTTTTATATCATTCTAGTAAAGGATAACTACATATTATGTAGGTCTTCTTCGTTTAATACTTATTTGACATGACTGACAAACTAAACTAAATAATACTGGGTTTTAATTTTAATTATTTTCATTTTAACCGATGATAGCTACAGTCAAAATTGGTCTTTTTCTATTAATTATTATTGATCATCGACAAACTTCTTCTTTAGTTTCCAAGCTCTCAACAACTAGGTACGTAAAAATGCAAATTTACCTGTCATTTTGATTGGTGGTTGTTAATATTGTTACTGTGACGTTTTCAAAAAGAGGAAAGTTTTTCTGAAATTCATTAAGGTAAAAAGATTATCTATGATCTTATAATCTTTTAAATTAATTTAAAAATGAAAAACAATGTTCATTTACCAGCAAATAAATATACAAGAAGCAAGTGTTTTGGTTAATTAACTTTGAATCATACTGTAGAATGCGTTTGGACTTTGGACACGCCCTTTTTACGACCAATCTTGACTATATGAAATTTAGTTTATTTATTTATAAACGACAGAATATACCTACCTAAGCTGGCAACATCGTAATTAAATCGGCAACACTTTGAAAACATTAAGGAGGAAAAGGATGGAAACATGAAACACCGGAACGGACATTTTGTGTACAAAATTAATATTAAACTTCCTTTTTTTGTTTTTACTTTATTGGTCTTTATTAAATCGATTACAAAAATTTAAATCTATTTTATATTACATGAAATCAAAATCATGTGACATTTCCCATTGACCAGATCAGTAGGTACCTAGTAACAGTTATATAAGGGGTTGGTTGTCAGTACCTAATATTAGTGTAAATTTTGAAAGTTAATATTCCCGTAAACGTTTTAGTAAATTTTACCTTTTACCAGTGGTAACTGGAGGAAGGGGCAGGGCATTAATAAATTTTATAAGAATATAGAATATTGACACACTTTAAATGGATAACAATCTATAACAGGCATTTTAAAGGGACCATATTCAGTAAAGAAGTTCAAAATTTAGTTTACTATGAAATTTAGAATTTGTAGTACCTATATACGTCAGTGAGTGTTGACGTTGTCAATGTAGTTTTGCCATGTCATATACAAGGTTCTTTTTACTATTTTTGCAATTAAATGAATACTGTAGATAAAAGTTGTCGACATTTTTTACACACTAAATTTTTAAGATATTGGCGAAAATCTAAAAATTAAATTACAAGATAAAAGTAAGTTGAGTTTTAGCTGTTTTTTGTGCAACCAAACATTTTTATACTGGTAATTTTACATAAATATTCTAAAATTCCCTGGGTTGCAATTAAAACCCCTTTAGTGAATACTGTTGACAGATTAAGTAGGTACATGTTTTTGACAAGTATTTCGTATCTACCAACTCGCCCCCACTTTTTCAACATTATGTTGACATAGGCAAAAGGACAATTGCAACTTAATTTTGTGCGTATACCTTCCCAAAAAGTATTAATTTTGTGATATAAGTATTACATAAAAAATATTTGTATAAGAATGTCTTAGAAACTTAAACTGGTCTAAAAATCGGTTTATAAGTTCTTTTAATAAAATAATATCTATGTGTGTGTTGTTATTTTTTCAAAATTCACGTAGGGGCTAAAAAAGGCGTGCAGCCTATTTTGAGGGGGTACCTACCTAAAACTGTCTATTTTGGTATGGTATAATTGGTACTATGGTTACTTAGTTAATGTGAAAATAAGCCAATACGTGTTTTGGGGGCCCCTATGGGACAGAAATGGGGGGGGGGGGAGAGGTAAGTTTCCAATGCAACTTCTAGAGAAAATAATATAAGTAAAAAAAATATTTAAACATTCTTCGCTTGGAATAAATAAACATGTGCTTTTACGAAAATTTTACCCCAAGGGGGTGAAAAAGTGTAAAGTTTATATTGGAAAATTATTTTTTGACTGACTTTCTTGAAACTCTGCTTAAATACTCTAATTATACAATAATAATAAAACAGTTGTTTCTTATTTTTTCGAAAATCGGTCCCTAAAGGGGTGAAATAAAAGTTACTACCTACCTATTTAAAATAGTAATTTACGTTACAAGTCCGGAAAATACTGTTTTTTTGGGACGTGTTGCGTATACTATTTTTTCGGCAACCGTGTAGGATAACAAATTAATGAGACACATTTCTTTGTAGAACAAAATTTCGAACATTTTAATTCCTATTTGTATTAAATATTGAAATTCGAACAGAAACATTCTAATTCTTATTTATATTAATATTTATATTAAAATTCGAGCAAATGCTAATATTGATGTGATTCTTCCCGGCCTAGTCCGGGAAGTACGTACTTCCTGGACTAGGCCGGAGAAATGCTACTTTCTCAAAGGAAAAGCGTCCGGGAAGTGGATACTTCCCGGACGGTTGCCGAAAAAAATATCATTTGTCGAATTTTTTGGAACAATACAAATAATAAAACACGTATTTCTTATTTCTTTGAAAGTCTGCTCTTAAAGGAGTGAAAAGGGGGCATAATAGTTGCTATTTGAAACATACTTTTTGTCTTTTCTTGAAACTTCGCAGAAATATCTACCTACTCTACAACACAAATTATTAAACACCTTTTTTTTTTTAAATGTCGGCTCCTAAAAGGATGAAAGGCTTATAATTGATTATATTGGGAAAATTATTCACGTATCTCAACATTTTAATACCCCAAGGCGGGATCCACAAACATCCGTGATACGCATCCGTTATGTACCACATGATTAATCTGAACCAATGAAATTTTATTCCCTAAAATTTCATTGGTTCATATTAATCATGTGGTACACAATACACAACGGATGCGTATCACGGATGTATGTGGATCCAGCCTAAGGTGTTTATAAAGGCAAAATCTATGGAAAGGTTTTGTGAGCGTATCTGTATTAACCTAATAATGATGATTAATCCATATTTTTGAAATTATTTTCATGAACAAAGCAAGAAAGCACAAACGATGTTTAAAATAATATGGATATACCTTTATATACGGATTGTCCTGACCAAGTCCTGACTTTTAGGTTAAGTCGACTATTAGTTAGGTAGCTGTCAGATTAAGCTATACATTGATGAACATGTCCTAAAACACAAGGAAAAATAGTGACCTTGATTTTTTAAGAAATGTGTACCTATTCCCCATTTAAAATCACATCGGCCTATGCTAGAAAATCCTATAAAGCGACGACGTGTCGTTGTCTAACACGTACAATTTTAGCACGCTTAAAATGATAAGAAGCAATAAGAAAACAAACATTTTAAATATGGATATTTTACACAATATTACTCAGTAGTTTTGCGTTGTTTAAGTTTATTTTTGTCATTCCAGTTACTGATATTAAGGTCAATATTTAATTTTATTATGCTTATACTAGCCTTGAATTGGAGATAGTTAAAACTGTGTATTATTGTTTGTGATATTCGTTTAACCATTTTAATATCGTTTAAGAGTATAACGTGGCATGCGAAATTAAGATTACATGGTCAACATGTTTTGCCACCGATATATGTAACTGCTTTTTAAAGTGCTAAAAATTAAAAAAAAATGTTAAAAATACAGAAACTATTAAATTATGATAAAAAATGTAAAAACTAAATTATGTTAAAAATATAGAAACAGTAACCTAGGTTACATAATTTAACGTTCTATGACTAGTGATACGAGGTGGCATCAAAATATATTTCTTTGGGCATTTATTTAATTTAGAATAAAGTGAAATATTTTTTTAAAATTATTTTTAACATCGCCTGAAAATTAAACTAAATAATAAAGTAAATTCAATAAAAGATAAACAAATATCAACACAAAATTTGTCATAACAATTTTAAAATTAGAACAATTTCTCTTTATTACTTTTTGAAGCCTTTGCGGCATTCTTAGACCTAGGTTTCTGCATATTTCTTCCGTTACTTCATCCCCAGCTTGATTAATCCAATAGCGTAATTCATCCCGGGTTCTAGGTCGAAAATCATGTTTATACTTTGACCATTTTACCCCAAACGTTTTCGATCGGGTTTAAACATAGACAATTTACCTTTAGATACGTACAGCTTATCTCCTGCGCAAAGAAAAGTTACGTTTTATGGGTGAAAAAATACGTCCGAGCGCATGACTCGCCGGTCAGCTGGCTTCCTTCTGGACACCTTCGTGCATGCGCACAAACCTCGTGTTATCGGCCGTCCTACCATATCGACAATAATCGACGCGCTCAAGAATACTCTCCAGAACCGGCTCGGCCGCCATTTTTGTTGTTGTGTTTTAAGGTTTCTCTTTTCTGCGGATTCCTTGTAGTTTTCTAAAGTTTTCAGCTATCGGATCGGCTATCGTGGATTGTGGGACTGGTGTTTAATATTTATGGATTTCTGGTTTTTGTGTAATTTAGTTAGTGAATTGTGTTTGTGCTTTTAGTGACTCGGATTGTAATATAAACAACGACTAGTACTAGTTGCAGCCGTTGTATAATTGTATTATGCCCAAATAGGGGTAAAATAAACCCTCTATGGTGGCATATGAGCAAGAATTTAAATTTTAAAGCCCGGACCTGTCTATTTTCCCATTCGTCAAACGATAATGTTGCAGTGCGCATGTCTAATAGTTCCCAGTTTTGTTTACATGCGCGAGGCCATAAAACTGCCACATTCGTGATTATTGTTTGTTTATCTAAAGGTAAATTGTCTATGGGTTTAAATCGTGACTCTTCGAAGGCTATATAATTTTCTTGGAGAAAATTTTACACAATGCGTGCTGTCTGTATTGGAGCATTATCATGTAAAATGTAAATTTTGACAATATACAGCGTTTATGGATGGTATTATTACTTTATTTGGTACTAGCGACCCGTCCCGGCTTCGCACGCGGGTCTAAAATGTGTTTATTTACGACATCACATTAGAAACCTCTAAATTTATCAGCGTTTCTCTACAATATTATGCAAGTATTATACATATAAACCTTCCTCTTGAATCACTCTATCTATTTAAAAAAACCGCTTCAAAATCCGTTGCGTAGTTTTAAAGATTTAAGCATACAGAGGGACGGACAGACAGCGACAGCGACTTTGTTCTATTACTATGTAGTGATAATAACATATACGGCCGCATTTAATATTCTTTAATCTCCCCTTCTATGATTTGGCAAACTCTCTCTCATTTGGTTGGTTTTGTGGGTGTTTATATCATCATGCCATATATACGAAGGCCTAATTAAGTAGTAAGTAGGCCAGTAATGTATTTGTGAGAGCACCTCGGGAGGAGGAGGTTCCCCCACTTTAAAAAACCCTGTGAGAGCACCTCGGGAGGAGGAGGTTCCCCCACTTCAAAAAACCCTGTGAGAGCACCTCTGAGGAGGAATGCGCGCGTGACAAGGTGCGCGCATTCCTCCTCCGAGGTGCTCTCACACGGTTTTTTGAAGTGGGGGAACCTCCTCCTCCCGAGGTGCTCTCACAAATACATTACTGGCCTATACACATGAATTCTCTCATCATTACATGGTTGAAAAGTTTTCTCATTAGAAAATATAACTCCTAGAAACTACCTATTCTTATTTAAATATTCATGTTCAAATTTTAACATGCCCTGTTTATTTCAGAACCTGGAAGTTCGTCTCTGTCACCCCTGATTTGTTTTTTTAATTTTTCATTTATTGATAAAAATATTTAAAGTTCCTATATTACAACTTATAATAGTCCCAATCCCAACAAATCTCACCCTTTCCAAAAAAAAGGTATTTAGTTTGTAAGACAATTTTGGCTATGACAAAAATACGATGTTCTTTTTTGTTTCTAGAGTTGTTTCTGTATCCCATAAATAAAAAATAGTGTAAATAGTTAATAGACTATTCTATTCCGTCTTACCTTGAGTTCCCCTACGCCTGTTGAAGGTGATGGTAAAACATATTTTTAAAATAGGTTAAAGACAATTTACATTTTAAAGATCTTGTTATAGGCCAATCACCATAAATTAACGTATCAAGGGCACTATAGCCCAAGACACTTTTTATGTGGGACGGCAATGGACCAAGTTACGCTATTTTTTTTTCTCCAAATTTCTATTATTAATATTGTACGTAAGTAGAACAAATAATATAATTGATTTCCATTTTAGGTCCAAATTATTAATAGAGCAAATCTCCCTAGCTGTTCCAAGGGTGACAAAGTAAAACACCCCCTTTGTAATTAAAAATGCAAAAAAGAAGAATAATACCAACGACTTCTAATTATTAGAAGTCTTTGAATAATACCATTATTGTAAAGTACACAGTGTGTTCAAGAACTAAGATATGACAATTGAAAATGATATTTTCTACATTTGGCATTCTACATAATAGTCAATTACGATTTGCTAGCACAATCTTATCGTAACTTTAAATCTTCTATGAAAAATATCAAGTTCCTGTTTAAATGTTAACCCAGTGAACCCCTGATATTACAAGTTTAATAGGCATATCCGACCCCCTTTTTTCTTCTAAGTAGTACCATTTCTCAGATTCTGTAGGCTCTCAAAACTAGTGATGCCGCCGAGACGAGAAATTCTCGTGTCTCGTCTCGTCTCGACGAGACGAGAGTAAAATTTTTTTCTCGAGAGAAGTCACGAGACGAGACGAGAGAAGACCGTTTCTCGTCGAGAAATTTCTCGTTTTTTCTCGAATTTTCTCGTTTGTTAGAACACTGAATTTTAGGTATCTCCTAATATATAGACAGAAAAATAATGTGTTTAACGTTTTCACTCTATCGTATTGTGAAGGCATTTACCTTAAAACAGATATTCAAGAGAACATAATCAAATTGTCTAGCCTCTTTCTTTTGTCTACGGTTAGTAGTTAACATTTTTAAATAATTAACCAAATCTGAAAGAAAGCATTTTCGATTGAAAACACAATATCGAAAAGGACTCCAGTCAAATTTCATTCACAAGGCGAAAGACGATAGATTTTGACTAAATTTAACAATTTTGTATCAAAAATTCGAAATTCGCCAAAAACTTCTCACACAAAAATCATTAATAAAAGTGTGAATTTCATTTCATATCTCTCTTACCAGTTTTAATATTTGACATTACTTTCATAACACCCTGTATATCAACCGAAACTTTATTAGGAAATCACAGATAAAGACAACGGAGGGCCATGAAACTAGTGTTATAACAATAGCATTAAGTTAATAGTCTCAATATGACATTAGTAAATAAATTAAAAATAAAAAGTCTAATATAATAGGTAAAGTGACATTCAGTACGAATAATTCAAGTGTATGCCTTATTTTGCCTCATTTTATTACACAGGTCTCAGACATAAATTTGGCTATTGAAAATAATTATTAAGTGCGGTAAATGATACTTTTCCGCACGAGGTGGCAGTTGCACGAACGGCTCGAAGCAAGTCCGGGCATGCCACTAAGTGAGTGTGGAAACGGAACTTTTCGCACATGTTACTTACAATATTTTTCCTAATTGCGTAAAATTAAGCTTGTTCGTAATAAATTTTTGTATTTTTTGGGTAAAAGGAGCAAAAAATAAAGTGAATTTTTAAATTTTGATATGTCAAATAGAGCATTTTCGGAAATACTTCTTTAAGTTCTTTCTCTTGCAATTTCTATTAATGTAATAAAAACATTAAGGTTTTTCCCCGGATGACATTCTGGGCTGATCCCTTTATTTAGTCGAATATTTTCCAAACTATTGCAGTTAATTATGCCCCGAATTATGCCAAAAAATAAATAATAAAAGAAGGGTAGTTCCATTATGAATCAATTATTAATATTATAAATCGTTCTCTATTCTGTATCTTTTACCACCCCGTATATTTTGGACTGAAAATACCTCGGTGCCAAGCCTATTACATTACGTGAATTATGTCTTATGGCCGCTTGCAATATTTTGTTGATCTAAGAAAAATAGTTTCTAAGTCACATGACTAACAAACCGACTTATATTAAACCCTTCTGCGATACGACCAGATACTTTTAAATGTATACCCCCTTTAAGAATCGTATAAAAAAATTTTTTTATGCTTCCCTACTTACGAGAAAAAACGAGACGAGACGAGACAATGGCACTCTCGAGCGAGAAAAACGCTTTTCTCGTCGAGACGAGATAAAAAAAAATTCTCGCCTCACGAGACGAGACGAGAATGGGCCAATTCTCGTCTCGTCTCGTCTCGCGGCATCACTACTCAAAACGTAGAAACTGTAATTTTTCAATTGCCAATATTATCTTAAAAACTGTAACTATTAGGTATAGGAAACATACTTACTTAGTTTGGTTCCTGAAATTTAAAAATTCCAATGGCCTAAAATGCTAATTTAAAAAATATAACTACTTCATTTTTTGGACACCCAGTATACCTAATTCGCAATTTTAAAATATCCTGTTTTAACTCAAACTACAAAGAAGTTTTTTTAGTTTGTCGCAACTCTGGAACATGCTTTCTTCTCTCTTTTTGTGCCACCCTGAAGGGTAAAAAAAATGTAAGGTTGTAGGCTATTTGCTATCCTTCAACTTTTGTATATACATTTTGTTCGTATATTTTAAATAACAACGCAGCTATTCCTTTACCGAATAATATATTCATTTAGGGTCCTTAGTTTTAAACTACACTATGGCTTTCCATAGCATAAGCAATAATACTGAAATTAAACTTAAAACCAATGATATTTAAATTTGTATGATACACTGTGTATATGTAGCAAACCCAAACTATACTACCCGGTTCTGATATCAGTAGCGTACCGAGAATCTTCCTCTGGGAGGAGTTAGTTAGTTACAGTTAAGAAAAGCAATTTTGTGAATCTTCCGTAGTACTAAATTTATGTTAATTTAACATATACCCCCTCCCCATCGGTGCGCCATTATCTGTGAGGAGCTGAGTAATGCCTAATCCACCTACAAAGTTTCGTCCAGGTTTCAAACTTGCTGGCCAGCCAACAGACAGGCCTACGGCAATACGCTTTTTCGTTATCCAGAGATCCGAAAACGTCGACTGCTATGTTCAGATGTCACATTTAAAGATGCAGCAAAAACCATTTACATACATTACAAAACATAAGAAATCAGGAATTTATAAACTAAAATGTAATGAATGCAATAGCTGTTATATAGGACAAACGGGACGAAACTTTGAAACTAGATTTAAAGAACATAATGCATGTTTTAGACTAAAGAAGAGAACATCTTATTTTGCGAATCATTTTTTTAGACACAAACCACGTTTTTCCCGATATTAACAACTTACAAATATTACAAACAGAACAAAAAGGTCATAAATTAGATATAATAATAGAAAACATTGAAATTTACAAACATAAAAAAGACCACAATGTCAAGCTTTTAAAAACACAATTATTATAGGTTTCGAAAATTCCCCACTTTTAAAATTATTATAATTTTCATCTGGTATGTTTACCATTTAGATTTTATAACCATTAGTCAGCCTGTCCCTTATAATTAGGAATGTTGTAAAATACCATTGTGTACCAAACAATATTATCCTTTAGGTAGATCCAATAATTTTATGACTGTTAACCTATACCTATGTACCTATATACCCTTAGTTTGTTAAGTTTAGATTAGCGTCTTGAAGATGTAGTTGTAGTACAAAACGGCCGTAACGGCAATTTTTTGAATAAAAATTAGCGACATAACAAAGTATACTTTTCGTTTCATTTTACATAAGTACTGCGTGTTATTCTATGAATTTAATTTGTAATATAAATATCTACACTAGGTACCATAATCATTTATTATGAGTACTTACTTAATTCTGTGTTATTTATTTATCATGGAAAAAGAGGTAGGTATTTGGGTAGTTTTAAATTGTAAATTTACATTAAGTTTACAAATTAATTAATGTTCCTACATTACTGCGATATGTAGGTATTTTTTGTAGGTATCTACCTACCTATCATTAACAAGTTTTGGTAAAAAATCCAGAACAACACAACACTATACAATAGTAAAAAATAAAAAGTAATAAACGGATTTTTATTGCTTACGACATGCATCTATAAAACGCTCTACATGAGTATTACTTTTATTCCTCACTAGGTAGGTATATGCCCATATATTATTATTTTTCTTTAATTTTGGTACTTTACGTTAAAAATCCGCAATGTTTATAATTTTTACCGATATACTAAATTTGTGCACATTAAAATTATGTAATTTATTATGTATTGTAATACTTAATATATAAAAAAAACTTCAACAGCTTCATTCTTTCCAACACATCAATACAGCTTCGGTGGCAGTTAGGAACACCTGGGCAGAGTATAATATATTATATTATTCGACCATCTGGACTGTATCATAAAATACACGTTAGTTTTACTTTGCTACAACAGGCATAAAGATTATAGGAATTTGATATAAAAAAATACTTTTACGCGAAACTTGAGCAGAAAATGTAAAATGTTTGACTACTAACTGTCAATCATGTTGACGTCCTTTCATCACGGCCTTCTCCAGTTTTTACGACTTGTGGTAATCATAGTTACCTAGGTATGTCGTGACCTGTTATTTTGGAAACAAATAATCAATTGTTAAATGGCATTGTCAGAAAGATAAAACTCAAGCAGATGCAATACGCTTAGAAGTTCTTAAAAAAATAGAGTAAAATTATTGGCGAAAACTATTTTATGGTAAGTCTATTATTTTCCCCTATTAGAGGCGTTTTTACCGCATAAATTGCAGATTAATATAATAGATTGTATTTACGGTGGCTAGAGTTAGTATTTTTGTGAGGGGACGCGTCTTAAAAAAAATATTTGTTTTCTAGGTAGGTAAACTCAATGGGCCAACCACAATATTTATGTTAAAAATACATACCCTGCCTCTGTACATATTTCACAGGTAAAAGGGCTGGTTGGCCCCTTGACTACACTACACTTGAAAAAAACTTACACCGCGTCAAATTATATATCACTTTGTATAATCACGAAATAATGCACTTTGAATTTTCTTGGTCACGACTATTGATTTTTCACATTTATGACGCAAACATGCAGTCGAACTAAAAGGAGTGTTGGCTGCAAAAATTTAACTGTTGTCAATTATAATTTGCTGACGTTACGTAGTAGGTATGTGGATGGCTTATTGTGATCCATAAAACGTTTGGCAAGTAAAAATGTTTGATTTTAATATTATCTCTCACGATCAACGCTGTAAATATGGGACGAATGGCGTCAATCCCGATGAACTTCTATTATATTTTCGTCGAGTTTACTGCTACGCCCAACAATAATAAAATTATTTTATACCTGCACAGTGTCGCCTTTAAAATTAAGGCTGCGAATCGACTTGCTCCGTGTTGACGATTCGAAACATCGAAACTCGACTAAATTTTCAGATACGTGCCTCGGCAGCATTCCCTTTTGCTGGTGAGCACCTAGAAAAACGCCCATAGTAGCAAAGCGCGCCAAAACGCCGAAGCGGGCTGTGCTTCGGCTGGGGTCGTGGTCAATTCGGAAGTTTTCGCTGACGTTGCATGCGCGCTTCGTCACAGTTGGCTATGGAAAACGAAAGACGAAGTTTGGCCAAAGAACATTACACGTTTTTGGAAACTAAGTTTTTTACTTTTTGAGCGATATGTTTAAGTGTATAGTTTCTTACTTAGTTGTAAATATTACGGATATACAGTATTGTTAGATGTGTGTGATTGTAGGGTGATATAAAGGTAAGCAGTAGGAATTTCACGCTTGTTCGTTACAGGTTCGTAGTGGGTACGGCCGTTCGGCGGTAGCTTCAGTCGATGATCCGTTGCCTTTGATATAGACGTGCATTCTAGTTTCCGTTAATGGCGGCTCTTTGTTAAGACGGAATTTTATGTTTGGTTCTGGAATTGTGATAGTGTTTTAAATGTCGTTTAGTACTATTGGAAAATGCATTCCTATTTAAGTGAAATATTCTTAAAATGTCTTTTTTCCCAAGAAATTTAAGTGTTTAAATCTATAGGTATTAAGGTACCTACGGGGTTTGTCGAAAGTGTAATATTTAGTAGGTATATTAGAAATTATTTGAAAATGGTTTTATTAAAAGAATGCTAGTTTTATTTGAATATACCTACCTATGTGGTATTAGAAGATTCGTTTTATTGCCGAATAGTTTTTTTTTTATTTAGGTATCTGCCTTTGTTCTGGGTTTGCTCTTTTGATGATTTTATGTTGTTGAATTGTAAGTATATAATTAGTAATTACTTACTTATATTTCATAGAATACTGATAGTTATTCAGAAGTTTATACCTGTTCTGAATGGTTTCGATTTATTCTTTAAATTCAACTAACTTCTTTCATTTTTCTGTTTTTAATTGAATTATTCAAATATCACTTAGGTACAGACTGGTTTGTGCTGTAAGTATACATATTTTCTGGCTGTTTGTACTTTGTATTGAAGATAGTATTGATCAATAATAGTATCCTACAGTATTTTAATATGGATTTAGTTCGGCTGTGTTCGGAACTATGTCGTACGACCTCGTTGGCTTTGGATGCGCGCTTCGCTATTATCTTCAATAAAATTAAAGATGGTTGACAATTAAAGGACTTACTTTTATTTCCAATAATATTAATGGTGGTTTGTGGTCTATACCTCTTAAATGTACTAAGATATAAATAAATTTTATATAATGACGTGATTTTTCAACTTTATTTAGGACCATTGTCTTCAAAGTGCCGAAATAGATTATTTAGTTAGGTTCCTACTAATTTTTACCTACTGTCATAAGCCTAGCTGCAAATGGGTTTATATCCTTTTAACACTAATTTTATTGTAATATAACTACTTGTAAGTGTACCAAAATTGGAATAATTGGTATGATGGCAGTTATGTGGCTGTTAGTACTAACAGGACATTCATAATTTGGGCCTTAAGTAGGTATATACTTTCCCTAGTATTTTCTCTAGAATATGTTTATTTTAAACTAATCAATTGTTTATACAGGGTTTTATGGGAATTACTTATTATTAAAATCAGTCTACATCACCACCAGTAACCTGCTCTGGACGGAATATAGCGCCGATCGGGCTGGCCGCCGACAAAATACTGTTAAAACAGTAGCGGCGGGCCATAAATAAATCTCAAAAGACAAATAGTGTCATTTCTGGATTATTGAGTACGCATAGCAAACCGACATTTAAATATATTTTTCTACTATGTGTTTTTATATCAGGATTTACTGGTTTAAATACAATTATTCATTTCACCCTGTTTTCATGACTAAAAATACATAATTTGTAAGGGACTTAACCCAGGTAGTAAAGGCATAAGGAGTAACAGTTACACTGAAGCATAACGTGAAAATGTATTTGTGACAATTGTACCTGCAGATTGGATAAACACGCTTATGCATCTTTTTCACCCAGCCCTTGGACTGGTCTTTCATTCAACTAGATCTAGAGGAACAAAATACAGAAAATATCAGAAGCTATTTAACTTTATGTTTTTTATAAATTACATGAGTTATTCAGATTGCGTTACTATAGGAATTTGCAATTCGTTTTTAATTGGACCAATGTTTATGACGTGCTCTAAATTTTATGGCCATTTCATATTGAATTTTAATTCCAATAAGTATGTCCTTCTAAAGTGGGAATAATTGTTTGTAATTTGGTAAGTATATAACAAATTAGTAGTTTACCTGGAGAAGTGTAGTACCTAGATATTTCGGATTTTTTAAACATGTTCTGATACGTTCCTGGAATTCGACTTAGTATTTCATTTAGATTAAATGACACAACGTACCCTAGTAATGGTTTTGAATTCTAGAAGAGAAAAATCAATGGAAGCTTAGGATATTTATAACGTTTGGTTACCTACTTTATTATTGTTGGAATTTCAATGGAAAACATGTGCGGATGGAACAGTAGACGCATCTTTAATGTCCATAAACTACTGAGACGAAGTTTAGTACCTAGTCTTGTTTCATATATTAACATTAATTTAATAGTATTCTTCTCTTTTCTGATAGATCGGATCAGAGAGCTTACATTTTGGACGGATTTAAATTAATGAGAAGAATCACTAGTGAAGAAGTGCAAAATGTATTTTAAAGAAGGTTTAGAAGCACAATTTGTAATAATATCCGATGTAACCTGCAAGGGCTGTAGATTTGTGCTTGGCACCAATGACGTTACTGCGTGTAGTTGCCGACTACGTGCAAATATCTAAAACAGTTTCAGGCCTTTTCTTGAAGACACCATTGCAGATTCGTTTATTTTCGTAGGAAAAAGCCAGTGTTATCAACGTCTTCGTTAATCCGGGTAACTGCTGCAACACACAGCTCTATAAGAAGACCCCCCCCCCCCCCCCCCCGTGTAGAATTTAAACTTGTTGACGTCCATTTATTTTTATATTTGTAGCAAATCGTTCTTTAGGATAGAACATAGCTTAAACATCAATCTACTGTAGAATTTAAACAATTCTGCGCTATCAATTAAACTATTAGTATTACCGTCCATCACGCCTAACATAATAGTGAAAAGCCGAATGCGAACGTAGATTTTTTATTTTGTTCCGATTTTAAAGGCATCGACCTAAATCCACCAGGTAAATCAATGTGCAGTTTTTTTTTCAAATTTAGTCTCTTCCATTCGCACGCATGTAGTGTTCAACTTAGATACACTTCTGTATTATTTGTAACTAGCGACCCGCCCCGGCTTCGCACGCGGGTTTAAAATGTGTTTATTTACGACATCACATTAGAAACCTCTAAATTTATCAGTGTTTCTCTACAATATTATGCATGCATTATACATATAAACCTTCATCTTGAATCACTCTATCTATTTAAAAAAAAAACGCTTCAAAATCCGTTGCGTAGTTTTAAAGATTAATCATAGGGACGGACAGACAGCGACTTTGTTTTATACTATGTAGTGAAGATACTGATGGAAACAGCAGAGTTGAACAACAGGAATAACTTTAAATAAGATAGTTTAGCATTTCTAAAAGAGCAGACAATGACACGTTTGGATTAATTTTTATATATTTGACAATTTTATATTATAGGTACAACAATTTAAAAATACAGGTACAATAAACCTCAGAGTGTTGTCTTCATGAAATCCTAATTCAACAGATACACGTGGTTCTACGCTGATATTTTGTTTAGGATATTTTGTCTCTAAGTGTATTAAATATGTTAGATGGAGTTATATTGCTTTCTGACACTTGAAGTTGTGCTATTGACTGAATGCAGCATTTTCGTTATGAAGCTAAATCTACAGCAGACGTATCACTAGGCCACAGAAATATGATGTATTTTTGGTCTAGTGATAATGATCTAACAACCATTCTTTCAAGGCACAAAAAAAATAACAATTCTGAGTAAAAACAAACAAGAAAAGGTTTTATTTTAACGTGCGCTCAATTTATTGCAAATTAAAGTTTAGAATATATTTCTAATCCTACAACAGCATCGTTTTGTGTATATCGCAATTCTTACATTCACAATTAGCAATGCAATATTGCCAAATAAAACGTGTCTTAATATAACCTAAAGGACAGCGAAATAATAGTTTGTACCTAAGCTCTATCGACATTTCTACATGTTTAATTAGTGGTTGAATGCAAAAATCACAAAAATATTGTAGTATTCTACTTGCGGCAATGATTACTATGAATTCGAATAATGGAGGTAGCCAGACTACGGTGGAAGCGACACGCAGCACCACAGGAGAAAATTTTGTAAATATGGTAACTGTTCAAGTCTACAACTGGGTTGGAAAAACAAAGACTTTTTTTACCAATCATGTACAAATAAAACTTTTTAAAACTATGGGCGTGTGGTAAAATATATGGAAAGGTCAGAAATGTTTACAAGTTTATATATTTTAGGTGTCAATAATTTTCTTTTAAATGATTCTTGATTGACATTATTCATAGTTATCAAACAGGAACAATAAATTCCCCTTTTACAGTAACTAAATAAAGAATTACAGTACGGATGAGTTAAAGTAATTAAAATAATTTACTGTAAGTACCGGAAAAAGAGGACGTTTCTGTCACTTGAAGAAACACGTACGGACCAAGCCCACAGCTGTTTTGGCATCTTTAACTATCTAAGAAGCACTATATTTATTTTTAGGTAACCGTCAATTTAATTCCAAAAATTTATATTCTCAATTTGCCAATTTTATTTCGGAAAGCATCATTTGTATCTTAGATTTAGTTTGTATTCAAAATTTATTAGTTGTCCTTCAGAACCCATTAATTTGTTTTCAGAAACCTTCATTTGTATTTCTGAATTATCAGTTGTATTTCAAAAATCGTAAATTTAACTTCAGAAAGGGTTATTTGTATTCCATATTAGGTAGTTAAATTTATTTCAGAAATCATAACTTATATTCCAGACTTGTGAAATTTATTCCAGAAAGCTTTATTTGTGTTTCTGAATTATTTTATTTCAAAAATCGTTAAATTCACTTCAGAGAAAGGGTAATTTGTATTTCAGATTTGACAAATTTATTTCAGAAAGCTTCATTTATAGTTCTGATTTTTTAATTGGTTTTCAGACAGGGTCATTTGTATTCCAGTTGTATCAAATTTATTTCAGAAATTTAGAATTTCTGTTGTTTGTAACTGAAATGAAAGTCCTATTTGGCTGGGCTTGTTGAGTGTATTATTTTTCTTAAAAAAAATTATAGATAATTGCATGTAAATATTTTCTGACCAGTGTAAACATTCCTGTACTCAGGAATTCTTGTCGGTTACATAACCACATTCGCCATAACTGAAGAAACAGAAAACTAGAAAAAACAGCATTAATCGGAGAGTTAAATTTGAAAATGTAAACATACTTTAATTAACACATTATCAAATGTTTAATCGCACGGTAAGACGAACTTGCCTGTACAATGCAAAATTTTAATTTAAAAAACTTAAATACTTGCAGAATGCAAAATTGTATTAAGTGTACATTATTGTTGATACATATTCTGGAAATTGCTCCTTTGGGTTTCGGTGAAACGAACTGTAGCCTCTCAAGTAGAGAAATTACGGATGAGCAGAAATACTCTTTTTATTTATTTATATTATATATTATATGATAGTTTAAAAAGCAAAAGCTTTTTAGTAATTTAACAAATAGTTCCTTATAGTTCATATAAGGTGGTCAAATAACATGACCATGATACGTTTATTATAGCGATAAATCAATTGGCCCTTGTCTTTCATAAACTTTTTGGAAAAGTGTTACGCTGACCTATTATAAGAATAATTTCTTTGTTATTTAAAAAAAATATTTTACACACACACCAACGTTTTAGTAGCTGTTTTGTTGTTCTATACCTGCCATTATTCTGTTTTTGAAAATGAATGTCGGCTTGACAACACAAACCCAAATACTTATAAAAAGGTTGTAGTGAGAGGAAGTATATACAGGGTGTTCCTTAATGACGTGCTAATATTTCAGGGTGTGATTCCTCAAGTCATTTTATGATGAACAGTTCAAATAAACATATGTCTTAAATGGCTTACATTTTTTGCTACAGGGTGTTGAATTTTTTCTTTTTTAATGCGTTTTTTGTAATATCTCCGAAAGTACTTTAGATAATATTTTTATTTTTGGCATTTGCTAATGGGGCATAAAACCACATGTTTTAGTTATGAAAGTTATTTCTTTGTCCCACCAGTGGCGTCCCTGCAAGCATGTCCTCTGATATTTTTTAGAAAAAAAGTGGTACACCACTGACGTTTTTCCATGTGGATATTATTTATGATTAGCCTGGTCAATTATATATAAAAATAGTCTCTTGAGTTTTTCTCTTCAGGCATACCGTAGGTACTTAATTAAAATAATTAAATTAAATTAGCTCTATTATTTATTATTATTAACATTGATAATGCAAAATTTTGTTTTATAAAAATTGTTGTAAATGACCAGCTTCACTTAATAGGCATGCTTTTGCTCGTCTTCGCATCGAATAGCGCACTAGTTCAAATATTCCAGGCGAATTCCGTATGGTTTCACAGAAGGCAATTATTCGCTCCCTTAAATTTTCCAAATTGTTAATGGGAGTTTTATACACTAGAGTTTTAAGATGGCCGACAAGAAAAAATCTAAACTATTGAGATCAGGGGATCTTGCTGGCCATTGTTGAGCTCCTCCGCGACCTATCCAACGATTCGGATAAACTGCATCTAAATGGTCGCAAACAATAACACTGAAATGAGCAGGAGCTCCATCATGCATGTACCACATTTGATTCCTTAGCGCATGTGGTACATCTTCAAGTAACACAGTTAGTTCTTCTTGGAGGAAGTGCAGATAAGACTGCCGTTAAGGCGTTAATTATGTTTTTAAGAACGTCACCGTTCCAGGATAACTAGATTTATGTGATCAAAAATTATTCGTCAATACTGCAAAATGAAGCTAATTTAATTAAATTATTTTAATTAAGAACAGTGTGCCTGACGAGAAAACCGCAAGCGACCATTTTTATGCTCACGCTCATCAGAAATAATATCCACATGGAAAAATGTCAGTGGCGTACCACTTTCTTTCTAAAAAATATCAGAGGACATGTTTGCAGGGACGTCACTGGTGGGACAAAAAAAACAACTTTTATAACTAAAACATGTGGTTTTATGTCCTATTAGCACAAGCCAAAATTGAAAATATTATCCAAAGTACTTTCGGAGATATTACAAAAAACTCGTTAAAAAAGAAAAAATTCAACACCCTGTAGCAAAAAATTTAAGCCGTTAACGACATATGTTTATATGAACTTTTGTTCATAAAATAACTTGAGAAATCACACCCTAAAATATTAGAACGTCATTAAGGAACACCCTGTATATATATACACAGGATGGCGCGTTCGATTCGCGTCGATCTATTTACGAAAAGCCATACAATTATTTTGAAACGTTTTTATTGTAGGGTCCGTTAGTAGCATTAAAATTATTTTGAATTATACAGGGTGATTAAAAAAAAAATTACTGACCAAAGTTGTTAAAATTTAAATTTATATTACCTATTTCGATAGCGCGGAGTGAATAAACGCACTTTGCTGTTATAATACTTGAGTCATGACGTTTATGAGATATTTAGCTTTTTTTTTGAAAATGTAGATCATAATTCAAGAAGCATACTTGCCATACATATTTAAGGTGGCTGTTTCAAATTGTATTGATACTTTAGCAAAAATATCAGATTTAATTCTAAATTAGAGACCTCTTTAAAAAAGTGTACACACCCGGCATCTACATATTATATAATACAAAAAAAATGAACGATTATGTTGAGTAGAGTATCATTTTTTTGAGTTATTATGTAGTAGGGAAAGCAGTTATCCCTTAACTTTAAAAACATGTTGATAGGATAGGGGTGAAGGGGGATAAATAAATAATTTTAAAACATTTAGTAGTTTGTATTGCTTCTTTGGTGTTATTCCTGTCGAAAAATCAACTTTTGCCTACTGTTTGTTAATAGTACATTACGTATCAAGTTTAGAAAAGTGGAACTTTATTTGATGAGTATGGTTAGTTTGAATCCGAGCGAAGCGAGGATTTAATTTCCATACGAGTCAAGTAAAATCACTTTTCTGACGAGGTGCGTATACTATTTTTTCGCATTGTGTAAGTAATTAATTATTTTGCATTTCATATTAAAATCTAAAAAGAATAGTTGCTGAAGAAAATCTACAAAAACTTAGTACTTAGTATGACTTCTCGGTAACTTAGCAATATAAACAAGATGTTTTTTTGTGTTTGACGACTATTGACAGCATCCAAATAAAATCATATTTAAAGAGTGAATTTCACAAGAATTATGGAAATGGCTAATGAAAACTACTTGGAAGATATCCTGAATGCGGCCCGAGAAGCTTCTTCAAGTTTGCTTCCAGTAAAATCCAAGGAAAGATACGAGAAAGCATATAATATGTAAAATTGTGTTTTGAATGACATTGACGTTTTATGCAGTAATGGTTGCTATGCTGTAATCGTTGCTATGCTGTAAAGTGACCCATTACTGTACGATTTTGAGGTCACTAATCTAGTGCATTACTGTATAAAATGCGAAAAATGAATAAACATAAAACTCATAATGCAAATAATTATGCTTTATGGACATTTTTGAAAAATTTTAATTTTTACGACGTTCTAGTAAGAAAAATGGCTTTCGAAAGTAATACGTTGCAAGGCCAGTTTTGATACAGGGCGCTAAGAATTGTCTAAACGCTGAAGGTCGCATAAATATCGATCAGACGATGCTAAATAATAGAAATACCACCACCGAGAAACCAACGGTTCAAAGAACAATCTGGAGAAGAAATTAACAAGCGAATTATTAAACGATTTAATGCCGGCGTAACTGACATACTACCAGAGGAATAGCTGTTTTATGTTTTCATTCGTTGTGACTGAGGCAAAAGTTGTGCTCTGCTGTATTGTTTTCTATACTGCTTTCAAAAATCGTTTTCTTACACAACCTTTCGAAAATTATTTCCTATTATTTTCCATAAGAACAATGTAGTCGTATTTTTTATTCCTGGGGTCTTTCATGCCTCTTCTAGAGTCTACCAACCGTCACATATCTTCTGCTAGACGCGACGAATACAATTTTCTCCCCGATTTCCACTGATTATGGGGTAATTTCCAAAGTATTTTCAAGGTAGTTTTCCCCCTCGTAATGCATGGAGTAGTAGAACAATATTTCAAAACATTTTTAATACTTATTAACTCGTAATGTAACTTTTTTCTATTTTTTACAGAAATTTCCGAAATGGCTGACCAAAGTTACGACACCAAACTTGAATCTCTTCGGAGATACATTCCGTTTTTGGTCAACATGATGTCTGAACTAAAAGCCAAGGGCAACAGGGAAGCTCAATTGAACAAAATCCAATCCTTACACGACATGATAACGGATACTAGGAAAAAGTAAATGCAATTATAATAATTTTTGAATGCGAACTAAAATTCAAGAGTCAATAAACTTCTCTTCAATTCAATAGCCCTTATTTTATATTCATCCTTGTTTTTTAGGTTAAAACTGGAGACGCTTAACAGGTGTGAAGAAGTTTTGACCAACATATATTTTAAAGTGGTAAGTTCATGTTGATTGTAGCTTTGAAGTTCATAATATTCCGAGTCTTCATTTTTTTTTTGTTTTATCATGTAAATGGAACGCGTGTGCTGGGTTTTCGATAGTTGTCATCCGAGATTGACGTAGATCAGCTGATATGGGTGCGAAGCCGTATAGGTCCAGTACCTACCGAGCTATTATTGTAACCTATTAGGGCACAAAAATATTTTGACGTTACGATAGTCCCGCCTTTTCAGTAAATGGCGAATTTATTATACAGTGTGTCCAAAAAAGCATGCAACATATGGGAAAGTTATTTATTACCGATTTCTCAGAAAATTGTATTCTTGATAAAAGTTGGTGCATGCCTTAAAACTATGAATGCATATTTCATATTTCACTTGCGGCTAATAGTAAGGGAGCAAATGCCATTTTTTCGAAATTGCCTTAAGATTAAAGTACCTTAATTATTAAAAATACAGCAAAATTTTATATGGAAATGTTTTTGCAAATTAAAAATATAGTCCAAATACAAAATTTGAGTTAGGTGTCTCAATTTTTAATTTTTTTCCCTAATCTCTAATTTTCTCTAAACGGTACGCCTCTGGTCGATTTTTTGTTTACGCAATTTTAATATATTTATCAAATAACCTAAACGTGGGTTTATAATAAAAATGCATTAAGTAGTTGCAAACTTTTAAAAACTTTTTAATGAACCGGGTCGGTTTAGATATAAGCATGTTGCACGCCTACTTAAACACATTTTAGCCAACTTATGTTCTAAACAAAATTATGATAGAATCCAACTCTATTCATATTACTAGAAATAACTAATAATTTATTTGTCATAATACATAAATTAATAATTACGAGAGGGCAAAATACCTATACTTATTATACAGGGTGATTCACGGTGGATGGAACGTTAGACGTTTCTGACGAACCAGTAAAGGAATCGTTCTGAAAATTTGGTCGTTTACATAAACGGACACGCTCTACCTATCTAAAATATTTTTAACAATACAGTGTTGCCGCTTCCACACAAAAATAATAGTCACTTCGATATTTTAAATGGAACACCCTATATATTATTAAATTTTTACATTCTACATAAAATTATAATTATTTTCTAGTAAAAGCGTTATTAGTCTATGATTAATGGTTTCCGAGATATTGTCTCTTGAAAAATGACATTTTTGAACTTTGACAGCTTCTAGCTTTTTAACTGTACGTCTGAGAGCAAAACGGCTTACATGTCCCTATCTTTGATTTTTATTATCTTTCCAAAAGTGTCAATTTCCGGTTAAACCGGATGTAGGAAATATGATACTTCCTGTTTGGACTATTTTTTTCTTTGGTATTATCCCTAGACATATAAATTAGAAGGAGATCGCTCGCTAAAAAGAACCACGTGACTTGTAGATTTTAAGAAAAGGGTTCTTTATTATTGGCAAGTATGCTGTAAATAGAATTCTTAAAGCTCTCTCCAAACGGTTGGAAGAATTCGAAAGAAATTAATCTGAAAGCGCAATATGTCGCAAACACAGCTCACTAACACTGTATTGTTAGAAAATGAATTAAGGTGGGAGTATCAACATGCTTGCCAACCTATAACCAATTTTACGCAGAATTTATTTATTTTTCTAGCTTTTACACAAAATTTAAATAAAAAACAATATCGACTGCATATTCTGTAGGTAATAATTAACATATTAAATAAATATCAAGGAATTTCATAAATTATTTTAGAAGAATTGTGTAACGAAAAATATTGAGTAAGATTTTTTAATAGTAGATTCTGTAACGAGGTTGGAATGAAAATTCGATCCGAGTGGAAGATTCCGAACGCGAGCGTAGCGAGCGTGAGGAACCACGAGTATCGAATTTTCATTCTAACCGAGTAGCAGGCTATATTTTCTCCACGACCATCCAGTTCCATATCTGATTCATCCGATTTTTCACTCATTTTTTGACTTGCACTAAAATTTGTCTAAAAATAATTATTACAACGCGGCCATTTTTATCTGACACTGACAGTTTCGAAATTCATGGCAACCTATGTCGTTTATATCAATTACAGAATATTCATTCCGTATCTTGTTATGGAATGAAAATACACGCAAAACGCATAAGAAGCAAGTGTTTCAGAATAAATATTCCAACTCAAGAGCGAGAATTTTTACATTCTATTATCAAAAATGATTTTGGAATTATTGCATTCAGTAATGGTCGTGGAGAAAATATTATTATGTCATTGTCATGTCATATTCTTTCACTATATAATTCTCCCAAAGTTTGCAATGAAATAAATTGATACTTTTGTAATAGATATATCAGATATTACCTAAATAATAGGCCGACGATATTGATTTTATTTGAAAGTTAGTAAATAAAATAATAAACTAAAAAAAAAACAACGCGAAATAGGTTATAGGTTGGCAATAGATTGAATGACATTGAAAATTTCACCTTAATATAAAAAAAATCCTAAAAATCATCGTTACGCGTAGTAAAACGCCCGTACAGCGTTGCCATAGTGATACCTCAAACATTATAATATTTTGATGTCATTTGGAAATAAATAATTTTAGGAGTAGAAAATTTTAAAAAAGTACAAATATATCTAGTATAATATAAAATACATAAATGTGGCTCCAAGAACAAAAATGACATGTATATTACTTCATAAAACTGTATGCATTTGGCAAGGCCAAAAGCGTTCTATTTTAAAAATCTTTTTAAATAACGCTTTGCTGCAATAAGCAAGAAAATTTTACATTTGTCTTGAAAAGTATGGCCCCGCCGCTACTGAGGGATTATAGACAGAGGCGCATAATTATGATAAAATTGGTAATAACAACGGTATATCTTCGCTTCGTCGTCCATTCATACCGACCTATAAATACTCGATAGACCGAAAGCACAGAGGCGTGTCATTATGTCATGTATTTTTGTTCATATTTGCGAGACCTACAACAAGAATTTCTACCATCTCATAAATTGATGAGCAGAATTTACGCAGCAAATAGGAAATATTTTTATTGTTGGATTTCAACAAATACCACCAACACAAAAGTGTACCAATAGTTTACTAACCATCAGGCAACTTTGACTGTGACAGAATGGCATTGACAAGCATAATATACTCACAATCCAAGTGCCTCGTTTAGTTTTTGTACCAGTATTGTACAAGTTTGTACAAATTTGTATAAATTTATACAAAAAATTTATATAAATTTGTGCAATCCAACATAAGTGTCTGCAGAATTTCTTCTTCCTGGGTCTTACCGTTTTTGAGATATCGCTTTTTAATACATTAAATAAGGGGGCAGCTCCCCCCTGCGGAAAGGGGCGGCCGTCAATGTGTGTATGTATGCACTTTGTTATAAGGACTATATTGCCTGAAAATGTTTTGATTCTTTAAATAATATATTATTGTCCAATGAGTCCTTACTCTGGTTTAAGGATCCTTTCACTACCTAGTATCCGGACTATACTTATAAGTAAAGGGCGGATTATATGCACTTAAATTCAGCCAAAATATGCGCATATATATGCCTTGTTGGCCTTTAAAATATGCAGGTATTTGCACTTTTTTTTAGCAAATATACTGGTATGCAATATTTTTTAGTTTTTGAATTATATCGCCAATAATAACCGAAATCACTCGGTGTAGCCGCTCGCTAGGAGATGGCTCTGGCCGCAGTGAGTGATTGACAGGCGGGCAGCAACTTTGGAGACGCGTTGGAAAATAAAAACCATATGTTCGTCACTCGAATTATTTCCGAAGATAATCGAATAATTAGTGATTGAAAAAACCTAATTATAGGTTATTTTTCACTCGAGTGATCCCATCACTAGTTCTTAGGCTGGATCCACATACATCCGTGATACATGTGGTACACAACGGATGCGTATCACGGATGTATGTGGATCCAGCCTTAGAGAAATTTGACTTTACTTTCCATTTGCTTCTATTAAAAAGCGCAAAGTAAATATTTGCTGAGCTATGACTGCTATGCGCTAAGTTGTTAAAGAAACGCTTCGCGCACAACTTTGTATAGGAAATAGAGAGAGGCATATTTAACCAACAAGGGGGGAGGAAAAATATTTGTTGTTTTGCTATTTAAAAGTACCGTAAAAAGAACTCGGCTAATGCACAGACGTTGTATCCATAGCACAGCCCCCTCTACTTGTTCAGGTGCAGTTAAGAATGCTGTGTCCATAGTATGAAACATTCTCCAACCTGTTCACAAAAACTATTTAATTTCTGAATTTATTATAGTAAAATGAGGCAAAGAAAAAATTGTATAAAAGGCATTTATTACTAAATATGTTTCAAAATTTTCAACTGAAAAGGATTGTCTTCTATTAGTAAAAATATGTTTATATAAAGAGGAGCTTCTTTCAACCGATGTAATCAGACAATACTGCAACTTAGGTAGCAAAATATAAGGCCAACTTCGTTGGATGGTTTACCCTCATAAATGCTTTTTACTGCAGTTAAGTATTAATTTAAATCCTTCATTCTTTTTTACAGTTGCATCCAATTTGTTCCTTACTTGACCTGCTACTTTACCGCGAATGTTGTTACATTTAGCGGAAAAAGTTTCAACAAACTAATTGAGTCTCTTAAACTATTATGTCCGGTGTAAAACTAAAATAAATCTTAATAAAAACAAGATCTTTAGCTACTCTTGCACTTGCTGATTGTGCAATTTTTTTAAAGGTATGTTTGCTGCGACCAAAGCCTTGCATAGGTCTTCTTGAAAAATTTCCTTGCGTTTGTTACACTCAGCTGATGTGGCTCAGATTAAATTTTTTGTATCGATTTGGAACTTCTTTTCACAAACAATAATTTTTGTACAAGCTTTACAAAATACTTTTTCTCCACTAAACTGTAACTCTGGGAAATTTTTAATCCACGAAGACGTTTTCGCCACCTTAGACATTCTGAACACAAATTTGAAATTACTAGTTGCACACTGAAAATACTGAAATTTTTCGACAAACTAAAACAGAAGTACGTTAACAATTACAAATTACAAATCGATATAAAGTATGTTATTAAGGTAATAATAATGCATTCTTAAGTGACAATAAACAACCCCTAACAATATATATACCTGCAAACTCCGGAAACCCCCAATAAATACCTAGTGTATAACCAAAATGTAAATATAATATTATAACCTTCAGATTGAAAAATCCCTGAAATAAGTACCGAACTGGACAGTAAACCTTTAACGTTTTAAATTTTTTGATAAAGCCGAAAACATAAAAATATTCTCTTGAATAAATAATTTATGAAAAATATGAATTTTATTATAAAATTAACAAAAAATGCATATTCAGGTATGCATTTTGCATATATTCCGCCCTTTACTTATAAGTATTGACAACTAGTACTTATTTATTTTTTTATTTTCTATTTAATTGTTTTCAACATTTGTGTATGTCTTTGTAATTTACTTCACAACAACATGTCTCAATAAAAAAATATTGATATCTTCTCATTTAAGATAATTTTTGCTATATATATATTTTCTAATTCCCGCCAAACTAAAGACAAATGCCACTACTTAATGCTTTTTGGGATTTCCAATGATGCAGAAACGATTGCCAATATCGGTATTTATTGAAATCCAACAACACAAATTTTTCCCATAAATAATATATGCTGCGTAAATTCCTCCCATCACTGTAGGTATAATATTAACTAATAAGTAAATTACTGAAAAAATAACAAACTGTATTCAATAACTCCAATTACCCAAACACGTGTTTGACACATAACCTATATTGCTTTGCATGTTTCAATTTTTGGTACAGCAGATTCCCATGTCGTACGTTCTATTGGCCTTTAACCTAACACCAAAATTACAAACTTTTTCGTTTAATAGTGTTATAGTGACTCTTCAGAATTTTTTTTTAATTTTTCCAGAATCCACAGAACAAGAATAAAGGCCTTCCCAATTCAAATACTTTACCGACTTTACCAGGAATGGCGAACGAAAGAGATTCGTCAACGCTTCCTGGAATTGAAAGCCCCAAATCCACTCCTGCAAGCCCCAGTCCAACTCGAGATATTTTTCCCACCAAGCCAGTAAACATTCCGACTGAGAAGGTCAACACACCATCTAGTGGGTAAGAATAAAAATGACATAAAATAGTATTATTTTTACAGCATGATCCTATTAAGGTGATAGTATCAACAACATGTTTGCCAACCTATAACCTATTTCGCGTAGATTTTTTAATTTTTTCTAGGTTTTATACAAAATTTAAATAAAATCAATTTCTACTACACCTTCTATAGGTAACAATTGAAATATTAAATAAATATCAAGGAATTTCATTAATTAGGAGAATTGTATAGCGAAATATATCGGGTAAGACTTTTTTTAACATAATTATGTCATTGTTCTTTCACTATACAATACTTCCAAAATTAGTAATGAGATAAATTAATATTTTTAATTATTAATTTTAACTTTTTCATTGCAATTTTGATATATTAGATGAAAACTAAAAATGAACCATTTTGTTAATATTCAAAAGCGAATACGTCATTTTCCTACCAGCTGTATGTGGTCTAAATTTACATCCGTCCTAAATTGACAGTTCCAGGTTTAAAATGAGAAGTTTCAGAAATAAGTCAACTAGTTGGGTTGCACGTCAAACTTGCTGGTTAGTTATATATTGTTTAAAACATATACTTCTTTATAGAAAAGATTAAGCCATTCAATCATGAATAGCCTGTTTGCTTTCATCAAACATTCGTAAATGTAAAACAAAGACAGAAGAGAGAGATAGGGTTAAATTTCCGACTCCGTGCGAAATTTAATGACGTGCTTGAGTGAAGATTAAAAGCAACCTTTGAACAAAGCCTAGACTGTGAATGTGTAGTGCTATTAATAATGAATAAAATTAATGAAATTGTTATGAGAGAGTCCTAGGTATATGTTATTTTACACTTGAATGTTTCAAATTCCATAGCAAATGAGTGAAATATATGCATAAGGTCCAAATTACTAATGTCCTGCTTGAACCCACATTAACTATACCTACCTACCATGACAACAATAATTGTTCCAATAATGGTATCTTAGAGGTTATCTCAGAGATAAAAATGTTAACAAGAATTATTTTTATTTACTCTTTTCCTGATTACTACACCACTGAATGGGCAAATGATACAGATTATAACCTTATCTGTGATGAAGATAATTTCGGATTTAAAAAAATCTTATTTTCCACAAATCTGACACTGATGCACCATTTTGTTGAGTACTTATTAACAATAAAATGAATAATTCTTTACAAAGAACTAAAAATAAACTTCACAAAACACGTACAAATACGAGTATTCCGACGACTAACTGCGACATCGCAAAAACAAATACTAGGATTACTCACAGAAAAAAGGAGGGTTTATTTGATTACTACAGCTGTTTTTGTTGCTACCCGTGAATGGCCGACGATATCAAATATAAAAATTCAAATCTACAGTTCAATTACAGACGTGACGTACATAATCATTTAACTAGAGACTAAAGCTGCATTTATTATTAAAAATCAATTTTTATGATTAATCCGTTAAACAACCATTAGGTGTTTTAACAATTTGCGATTTTGATTTAAAATAGTGTTATTTATAACGTTTATTCACCTTGGTAAAAATGTATAATTATATTGTTGCGTAGTTACAAAGAGAGAAGGGAAAGTGGTGGCTTATCCAGAAAATGGTGGGGGGAGGGGACAACCAATATATACCGGGTGGCCTACTTTAAACGCAGGATTCCACAAGACCTGAACTGCTAAACGTTTCAGTATATTGTAAAAACAGAGTTATAGGGAGGCATTAGGTCTACAATTTAAAATTATTTTGAATTATACATGGTATTCCAAATGGTCAGGGTATATCAAACATATTTTTTAAACGGAACACTTTGTACATTATAATATTTTGAGATTGCCTAATCAATTTTAAAAACATTTTGTATACCATATCCTATGCTTAACATTTTTTTTTATTGATTTTTCAAAAATTTGGTGTTTTGCAACTTTGGAAAAATATGCGGTAGAACAGAGCGACCGACAGTAATACACAAGAGTCGAGGTACACCCCGATGATATCTATTATATCTATTATACGATATACTATTAAATCCACCTGGTTCGTTTTTTCCATTTAGAAATTTCGTAGTGATAAAAATTCGTATCTGCTATTAATTTAAAACTAGTTTCAACGATTAGTTAATTTTGTGTGTAAATCTATCTAATATACTTACCTTTGTTTTAGGATGGGTTCTCTTCCTGCCAACAAATCTCACCGACCAAAAATTAACGTCTATAGCAATGTTGTAATACATCCAGCTAAGGTTACCTCGCCGATCATAGCAGCTAAAGTTCCTGACATGTCAAAACCACCTATTAGTCTTGATGATCTTAAAACATTGGAGGACGACGTACAACAAAAAATAAGCGATGCGAAGTTTGCTAATGCTTCCGTGGATGATCTGCAAGCTTTTCGAAAGGAGTTAGAACTTCAGCTGAGGATCGACTCTGTTACTTCAACCATGAGTCCAGAAAAGTCCAATAAAGCACCCATTAACACCACTGTTCGCAACAATCCCAGTTTATCAAAAAAAACGTCATTTACTGAAAGTAAATCCAAGGCACAAGAACCTCTTGCTACGGCGTCAAGAAATGTTAGCTCTATAAAAGAAACTAAAACGCTAACTTCCGATAAGAAATCGCCGAAAAATATTGAAGATACGGCCTTTCCTAAAGTTTCCAAAGATTCAATACCAAATAAGTCATCTCAGAAGGTAGTAACTGAAAGTTCAAGTATATTTGGAAGCTTGTTATCCAGTATCGATAATAAACTTATAGGCGATAAGAAAAAAAACAAAACAGGCGACAGAAGGTCTTCTATCACCTCAAGCAAGGACGATGGCTGTAGTAATACTAGTCTGTCTTCCAATAAAAGTGATAGCAAAGAACCTGAAGCAAAAACTGAGCCCGGTGAAGAGAAATTAACAGAATCGAAGGATAAAAAAAGCAGTGGATCTCATAAGCATAGGCGATCATCGGTAGATAAAGAAAAACATAAACACAAAGAGAAAAGTAAAAATAAATCGAAAGATAGAGCGGTTAATGAAAAAGATAAAAATAAGAAAAAAAGCAAAAAAGGAAAACATAGAAACAAGGAACACAAGCAGGATGATAAATTTTCTAAGGAAAGCTCGCATAAATTAGAAACAGATAAGGAGGCAAGGAAAGACGAGAAGAAAAAAGGCAATGTTATGCTATTATCTGATATTTTATTATCTAAAAGTAAGTTTTGTTCTAATCAAAATGCAAAATCTGCCGCAAAAGAAGCATCATCAATTACACCTACTGGTGATGTAAATACCCATGTTTCCAGTACAACCTCTGAACCTCCGACAGAGAAATCTGATTTAAGTGCTTCTTCCAATATTGTAGCAAAAGCACAGCCCAAAGTTCCTCAAGATTTACCAAAAACAGGTACCGTCTATAAAAGGTTAGCTGACAAATATAATCCAAAACCAAAATCAAAACCTGCCGAGACAGATATTCCAGATGTCGATAAGGCCGTATCAGACAGTATTGAGAAGTTTATGAAAGTTTCTCCTGCTAGACCTGTACCATTAGGCGAATCTCAGTTAGTGATAGGGGGACATGTTTTCGAAACCCAGCCTAAAGCCGTTCAACTGCCAGAAATTCTCCAGAGAATATTCAGTAAGCCTTTGTTGGGAGATATTATCCCGAAAAGGTTAAACGAAAATATGTTTCCGCTTACTGCTGCTGCTGCTCAAAATAAGATAGCCAACCTTGGAAATAATCCATTGACAAAACCGGGTGCTATTCAGCCTCCGGAGCCACCTATCTTATCTCCCCCAAGAAGGCCATTAAGCTATCAAGCTCCTGACGTTGCAAGAAATTCGTTAAATTTTATGTCTCCTCCGCATGGACAGGAGTTTGCTTCCAGTTATGAAATGGGCGCTAGGCCAAATTTACATTTACCTATGCCGGGAACTCAACGTGGACTTTTGCCAACGCCACCAATTCCTTCAATCTTGTCAAGAGGAATTCCGGACCACAATCACATGATGGACTGCTCATTTGCTAATCCTGGTACTCCTCGCATGGATTTCGATACCCCTACCACTCCCATGCCTGATTTTGAATCTCCTCGAGTAGAATTTGATCCTCCTAGTCGTATAAGAAACGAATTTAACCCAAACCAAAGGTTTATGCAACAAGAACGCCAAATGAACTGTTTTGATCTTAGAAATCAAAACTTTATAGGCCAATCTCAATTCCAACCCCAACCCGAAGTAAATGTTTTTAGCAATCAGTTGATTTCTAGTATATCTTATTATGGAGCGAATAATCAAATGTCCTTACTTAACCATGATGGGTCTCTCTACAGACATGATCAACATTTTTATCAGGAAAGGGCTTGGCGCGAAAGTGCTCGTTGGGGTAGAGACAGGCGTCCTGGCGATCCTAGAAGTTATAAAGAGTATAAAGAAATCAAGGACCGTCAAGAACGAGAAGCTAAAGCTGCACAAGAAAAGCAGAAAGAAATCAAGGATCCCAGATTAGCTCCTAGGGAATCTAAAGAGGCTGGAGAAAAGGATGTCACTAGAGATCCTAGATTAACTAGAGATAGTAAAGATAATAGTATTGGAGATAAACCAGAAGTAATTATTAGAGATCCTCGTATATCTAGAGGAAGAGAGAAAAGCGTCGATCGAGATTTAGATCGAGCAACAGAGCTAGATAAAAATCGAGACAAAAGTATGGATAAAAATCTAAGAGAACGAGCAAGAAGTCGTGAACGAGCAATATCGCGTTTAAAAGATTCCTCCGATTCTAAAGATTCCAGATCTAGAACTAGAGAAAGAGAAAGTAGGTTTGACAAAATGTATTCAAGGACAAACAGTGCACGGCCACGATCCCAATCCCGCCCAAGGGATGAGAAAGACGACGAGGAGGAGTTTATTTCGCCTTTAGACAGCTTGTACAATGCTGGGGAAAAAGGAAAAACAGGCCGAGGTTATGGAGTTCAAAATTTTAAAATTCCTAGGAAGTCGAGAATAGATGATCTTAAACGGCAAGATGCCATAGAAAAAAAAGATGAACGCCGCAGTAGCAGTATTAGTAGAAAGAAACGCCTTATTGAAATACTCGATAGCTCTGATGAAAGTGATACGAATGACGTTGAAAATAATTCAATTCCTGAAAATGATAGTGACGCTGAATCCGTTGAAGAAGATAAATTTGAAAAGTTACGAGATTTAAAGAAAAAATCCAAAGAACAAATTACAGAAACAGTAAAAGCTGTAAAGAAAACTGAAGACAAATTACCATCTGTCGACTTTGATACTTCCAGAATTAAGGTCGTTATAAAACCTAGTGGAAAAGGTGAAATACCATGGCAAGGCGATATAAAGTCGGCAGATACTTCAGCTGAAGAGTCAGATTTTAGTAATTTTGTAAGTGAATATGATAGGGAGTTTCAGCTGGAAAATATGAACAAATCATTAGTTGTAACAGAAAATGAAGAAGTTTCAGAAACAAACAAATCCATAAAGGAAGCTGCCACTATCGAGGAATTGGATGTACAAGCCAAAGAATCAGATGTTCAGATGGAAGAACCAACCTCTTCCCAAGATGTAATTGAAACAGAAGCCATAGAAAATGATTTAAATAAACTAGTAGAAGCTAACAGTTCCGAAAATAAGAATGTACTGTTTAAAGATCCAGCAGAATATTTTGAAGCTGATAGCTCTAAGAAAAGTGACGGAACTTTGACTCCCCAGGAAAGTACGGCAAAATCGGATGAGCCCTCAGAACAAAATATTTTGGCTCATTTTTTCGAAAATTTACTTAAAAGTAAAAACAAAAAAGACAAAAAAACTGCTCTATTTTCACTTATTGAAACGTTTTCTGATAGTTTTGACACAAAAGAAATACAGAAAATTAGAAAAATTATTAAAGTAAATGAGGATGAAGACGAGGAAAGTGACGAAGAAGAGAAAGATCCTAAAATGTTAGATCAAAAAGACGATAATAAAGAGGGAACAGCAAACATCATACAGACATCTGCAGCTACTTCAACCCAAGATGAAATACCCGTAGTGGGTTCCACTACCGAAGAAATACCTTCAGATAATCAAGAACCAAAAGGTACAAGTGTCGCCATGGAACCGCCAGAGGATGCAGAAACTCAGGTTAATGAAGTAACTAAGTCAAGCGAAGAAGTAGAGCAGCAGAGCTTTGAAAAAAACAAATCTGATGATTCCCTAATTCAGTCTGATAAATCTGAATTAACCGAAAATTTAGAGCCAGTGCTTGTGTCAGTAGGAGAAAGGATAAAAAATCGCAGACGTAACCTAACACCACCAAAACCAAGAAAAAAAGGTAAAACCGAACTGGATATGCTTCATGAGGACATTCAAGATATGTTTATAAGAGACGGCGTTCTAACCGCAACTGGAAAAAGAATGTGTCGTATTCTTAAAGATGATCCTACCGTTCTTGATACCACCGTTTCTAAACCTGAGACACCTCCTGAGCAACCAAAAAAGGTGCGGAAGAAACCGGGTCCAAAACCTAAATTAAAAATTTTCAAAGATGATACACAGAATACTATAAAAGACATGAGAATTATTATTAATAAAATGCCTGATAATGTTATTAATGCAAACACTGCAAATACCCGACAGCTTAGAAATAGAAATCGGCTAAGCAGTTATGCAGAAAGCGACGATGATAGTCAGATAACTACTAAAGATATCGCTCCCCATCAACTTAGAAAAAGGAATTTACAAGGTAGCTATGCGGAAAGTGATGACGATAGTCACAAAGGTAATAATGATATTGACACCATACTTCCCGATGATGAGTCTGAAATAGAAGGAAGATCCTCTAGCGAGTCGGAGGACGAAGGCAATATATCACAAACTAGTGAGGACATACTCAAACCGAGGATTGTAAGAAGACGCAGGGGCGGCAAATGGGCTTCTGGAATCATTACCAAATGGAAAAAGAAAAAACCTCAAAGCAAGTCTCAAGAAAACAGTCCTTGTCCGTCACGTTCTTCTTCGCCTGAAGCCAATGTTAGTACGATAACAGAGCCTGATTTTGATAAACTGGTAGAACCAGACAAAGAATATTATTATGACTACACCATTAAGAGAAAAATGATGTGCAAGTTGTGCAAATATCGTGGTCACTTGCTTACAGGACATTATTTAAAGGAACACCCACAATCCGAGGTACTCTGTTCCAGATTGGAACCTTTTGTGGCATCTGAAGCAATAAAAGATTTTTTAACCAACGGAAAAAAATATGAAAGCATCATTAATACAAAGATGTCTACTAAATATCACTATTGCTGCAGAGTATGCGGATTTACTAGTTTTACCAGCCCAATCTTCTTTTACGAGCACGTTACTACGCACACAGGGGAATACAGGCATCAATGTGGCATCTGCGAATACTTCGCCGTCACAGGAAAAACAATGTCAGGCCATTTTCTGTCTGTTCATCCCGATCAAGAAAAAAAGGCCATAAGAAGAACTTACACTTTGGCAGTAGTCTTTGGATATATATGTGGAGAGTGCAACTTCTTGCAGCTAAAAGAAAAAAACGTTGAGGATCATGCCAATATTTTCCATTTAGGCGAAAAACCTACTATTTACAAAATTAATATGTCTACGATACTCGATCCAATTTTCGATTCACTCGATTTTGACCTAAACAATCCTACAAGGGAAGAAAAAGCAATAGAACCTAAACTAAGTAATAGTACTATATCGTCAGCGGAAAACGCTGCACCCGGTGAAAATACAACTGAACATGAAGCTATGGAAATCATTGCATCAGCACCGAAGAAACGACGAAAGCCTGGCCCAAAACCTAAAATTTCCAAAGAAACTAAAATAGAAAATAATAGTACTGATAAGGAAAGTACTGCGCCTTTAATTCGAAAGAAACCAGGACCTAAGTCTAAAACTATGTCCATTGTGGCCACAGAACACGATACAGTGACTGAAAAAGTAACAGAACCACTTCTTTTTGATTCGGCAGAACAAGTTACAGAACCTCTTCCAGCCGCTCCAGCAAGAAAGAAACCCGGTCCAAAATCCAGAACACAAAAATCGAAATCTCTAGGTATTGAGAACTCGTCTGATATCGAAAAAGTTTCAACACCAAAGGAACTTTCTTCCGAAACATTACCTCTAGAAAACGTAGACGAGATCATTAAAGAAGCTCCCACTAGAAAGAGAAGACGGAGTCTTGATAAACTCATATCGGAAGATAGTGGAGACGATCTTGATACCATCATTACTCTTTCTAGTAGGAGTACTAGAGCCGCCAAGGAAAAAGCTACTGCTAAACTAAAGACGTTGATGGAGAGTAATGAAGGATCATCAACAAAAAAGAGAGCCGATACCGATGCAATACGAAAAGAAAAGGAAATTGATTCAGATATGTCTAAACTAAATAAAGGTCTGGAACAAAGTGGTGATCGCCAAGATGAAGCAGAAATATCTAACGAAAATCAGGTAGAAAATACGCTGCTTTCAGGAATATCATCCGAAAAGGATCTTAATGTGTTTACTTGTAAAACTGATCTCCTTGAAGAAGAAGCAAAAAAAATCGAGGAGGAACGGTTGCGTAAAATGGAGGAGCTTAATAAGTCAATTGGCTCCAGACCTTCAAAACTTGATTTTACAGATAAGTTAAGTGACCGGCTGAGCAATGACCGGACAACCGAAACTTCGAACGTTAAAGTTAAACAAGAACCAAAAGATGACTACCCACGTGCACAGGTGCTAATGACCGAAGCACCCACAATGCCGGTGCTAGAAAAACAAGTACCTTTACCGGTGCCTGTTACTAAAACGCCACCTCTAACTAAAGTTAGCAAGTCTCCTTTAGCTAACAAAAAGCCAGTCTTAGACGAAAACAATTTGTTACCACAATCGAGCATTAATTTTAGACAAAATAAACCTAACAGTCTATTTTTCAATATGATAGAGAAGTTACAAGGCAAAGTAAACGAAGCAGCGGTACAACAAGAATGTCCGAGCACAAGCTCTCATTCTCTTAATGAAGAATTTTCTTCCAGCAATTCGCAACGATCAAAAACTCCTGAAGTTTTGATTTCTATTGGCGACTTGATTACCGCAACCAGGAGAGACAACGAAATTATCTATTCTTGCCATGCAAATAACTGCTACGTTGTTACAAAAGACAAAATGGTATTTCAACTTCATTGTAAATTTGGCCACAAAGATTTAGTTGTGACCTCATCTCTATGTGAGAAGTGTGGAGTTGTTATAGACGTAACTCCAGATACTAGTTTGTTGGAGAACCTTTATGATCATTTAGTATTTGCGCATTCAGATTGCATTAACCAGTCATCCAGCCTTAGAATGCGGCGATTGAGTGGAGATAAATTGTCAGTTAAACAGGAATTAGCGGAAAAGCAGTCCGCCAATCGACCATCCAAGGAAAAGGTATCCTCTGATTTTGAAGCTAGCTTAGATAAGCATACTTTATTATACGTACCCGAACAATCCCTAGTTCAGGCAGTTACGACACATGGCTATTCCGGAACGAATAGTTTGCCGTCAGAAGCTGCACCAGATGCCTCACTTACGGAAACTGAGTCAAGTCTTACATCCGCACCTGTTACAATGCCCGATAACGTTCAAACATCAAATGAGGAATCTGTGGCTTCGGAAGCGACATTAGAGCTGGCAGAAGATAATCCATTTTCATTTAAAATCGCCAACGTAGTGTCGTTGGCAAAATCAACCGGGTCTGAGGATCAAACCCCCTCGCTATCCGGTCAAAAGAAAGTAAAACAAGAGCCCCCGCCTCCGTTAATAAAAGCGGTACCTCCTTTAACATTAATAGGCATCCCTAAGCAACAGCCTTCAACCCAGCAGAATCCATTAATTGTTAAAGAAGCTAAATTGACATTAGCAGACCTAAGTCGTCCAAAAAAAGCACCAAAGGCTCTTCAGAAATTCGTAGATACTCCTGGGGATCTGTATAAGTGTCCACATTTTTATTGCATGTTTAGTACTAATGTTAGAACTCTACTGGAACGTCACCTTAAAGTTCATAAAAGCGACAGCGACGAAATGATTCGTTGTGTTTACTGCGATATGAAGACCCCATGGGAGCACGTGCCGATGCACATAGATATAAGACATGCAAACTGCCGTTTTGCTTGCAGTTATTGTTTATACAGAGCATGTTTAAAGGAATACGTATGTTTGCACCAAGAGCAAGCTCATCCAGATAAGGAATATATAGTTTTGGCATTGCCCCAACACAAGGCGGCCAAAAAATTTTCTATTGCTGACGCACAAATTGATTGCAAGGTGCTTTGTGAGCCATTTAGATGTGTTTGTAAAGGAGAAGGTGAGGTTAATCTCTTTTTTTTTTAAATTAGGTTTTTGTATGATAAGTAAACTGAAAACAGTTATTCAATTGATGTGTGGCTAAAAAGGTAAATTTTCATCGTTCCGGCGATACGGTTATCTGACTGTGCTCCCATTGATTAATATTATTAGTTTAATAAAGGTTTTTAAAAATTAAGCTTAAACTATTCAAATCCGAACTTAGGTAATAGCCAAGTTACTTTTTTCTTCAACTAATTTTAAGCGTGTCTTATTAAAAGAATAGATTTTGATTTGAAAGCAGTGGCCATTTTTGACAAAAGATTAGGGAAAATGTTCCTATCATCGGCAAAAAATAAGTTAATAATAAGAATTTATATGTCTAAGATAATATAGAAAATAAATAGTAAAGTATTTTTCACCCTAAATGGTATCGACTTATTGACTGCAATAAAACTATCGGTTTAATCCCGTTGTTATACACAATGAACAAGCAAATACACTACAGGGTAGGACTTTAGATATTTAATTCGTTATTAATAATATATTATTTAATGACATGAAATATCCTACAACACGAGATAAAATAGTTAAATATTACCTGCTATAATTACAAATTATAATCCGACCCTGACCGACAGTTTATTTGCATTTTTATGGCCGAGCTCTTGCAAAACGTCCCAGGTAGTTAAACGGAGTCAACGATTTATTCTGAAAAAATTTTTACCGGCCCTAAAACTGATCTTTGCGGAATACCATTTAATGCTTTGTAAAGTTTTAGTAGAATATGTTCAGTTTTTACTCGGAAAGTGCGATAGTTTTTTAAAATGTTTATTCCAATCAAGAAAATTAACGCCGACACCATAATGTAATTTAAATGTTTTTAAGTCTATATAAATTCCGTAAGCTGACCATCATTATCATGACGATATTAAATAGAAAAGGCACATTCCACAGGAAAAAAATCAATACTTTGTTGACAAATTTTGATATTTAAGCAACATTTTTTTTCTATGCTAACCAGTCTATAACTATTAGGACTTGATCGGACACATTAAAAAAAATAGGAATAACTTCTTTTCACTGTTTGGGATAATTTATTTTGTTATATAATCGTCATCGTGTAGAAATATTGTCAAAATCACCGTCAACTGTTATTTTTAACTCTTGTTTGAAAGAAATTCCATTTACTTGCAGAACGACGAGGAGTACCTACCTAATAGTACAACGTTCATAATAAATCGACATGCTTTACCTTATCCTTGTTAAACTGTCCAATTTTAACAGATGCTGGATGCATGAGAATTTACCTTTAGGCATAATTATATAGGCACACCAAAATAAAGGATATTTACGGTTTTTGGAAGACCATTTGATACACATTTTGGATGATGTTCCGTTAAATGTTCGACAACGAATGTACTTCCAACATGATGGAGCCCCACCTCATTTTAGTCTCCGTGTGCGAAATTTCTTGAATTATCGTTTTCCTAATCGCTGTATTGGCCGAGGTTGTCCGCAAGTTTGGCCACCGAAGTCACGAGACTTAAACCCGCTTGATTATTGCCTTTGGGGATGGATGAAATCGCTAGTATATGAAACACGAGTGGAAACGAGAGAAGCACTCCGCGATCGAATTTTCAATGCTGCAGCTTAAAAAGAACAATCCCCACTCAATCCAACGTGCTACCCGAGCGATTAACAAACGTGCCGAAACATGTATTGAAGTTAGTGGAGGGGTTTTTGAAAATATTCTTAGGGTTAGTTTGGACTGCAGTACCTGCAATTATTCGCTTTTAAAATAAAAATTAACTTACTAAAACTTAAGAACGTATTATTACAGAAATGGTTGAGAATCGGAACTAAAACATATGGGTTTATTTATCTTTTTTCACCCTCAGGACACATTCCCAAAATATTGCCATTTCCTCCCCAAACACCCTGTATATTAGTGCCATATTTTTTAAAATTGAAGTTAAACTTCTGGGACAAGTATAACATTAGTATTTTTACCGTATATATTCTGTGTGTTCTTAACGCATTTAAAACTTTATAGATTAAACTATTGGCTACAGAATATATCTGTTAAACTAACAATTTGTCATCTCCATAGACTTCACCTCTTGTCCGATGAATTCCGCAAACTTTACTACTGCCAATGGAACTAAGCACTTGACTAAATTATTCATTATTTCAGTTAAAATATTTAAAAACACAGGAGAGACTATGGCACAAACGAGGCACAGAAGAAAAAGATTACTTAAACCATCTCGCAATAACAGAATTTCAAAAACTTACATAAATTCCTACAACCATCATATAAATTCTACAACCTGTTAATAATAGGCCCATAATACTTGTGACAGTAAAAGCATTATGCTATGCATAATACACCTAGGACAATTATAACTTTCATAAAATACCTATTGTGAATTCGTAATAATGCGAGAGCTACAACTATCTTTTAATAACCAAATCCGCCATAGCAGACAGCCGTAGTCCAACTTAGTGCTGGTGTTCCAGCTTTATGATGCTAACAACAAATTAATCTCATTATAACTAAAAATAAGCTATGGCGAAATATTTGACCAAAATCACTCTTAGACTCGCGGACTATCTAATGTCATTACGTTGCGCCACATTGCCGTTACTATGGGAACGAAAAATGTCAATATACCTAGGTATCGATTTAAATGTTAAAAGTATTGCTTGGTGTGTTTAATAAGTACTTATGGATTTTGAAAATAATGAAAATGAAATACGATTGATACTTATAATACACACGGATGATTATAGTGAACACACTCGCTTATTATGGCCTATATTATACGATCATTAAATAATATACTATAAAAAAGCAGGTTCCGTTGAAATTAGTTTACGACATTTTATGTATATGTATTATCCACAAACGTTACCTTCCACGTAATAAATATCACAGCAGCTTAACTTTGGTTGTTAGAAAAAAGGTATTGAAAATTAAAAGCAAAATTTAAGAAATGTCATTAAAGCATAATATGCCATGGTATGCAATAATGTTTGAAGAAAAATATTATATTGCAAAATTTGATTCGACAGCGAAAAAATATTTTAAACAAAATATTTTTTTGAAAGATTTATTACAATATACAAACATTACATAAAAATATAGCTAACCATATATATTGAAATTAAACGTGCAATTTGTAACGCAATGCAAATTAAGAGACGACTGCTGCATTAGTTGTGGTTAGGATTATTATACAGGGTGAGTTTTTTAAAGTGTTACAAGGCGATATCTCGAAAACGGTTTAAAATATTTTCTTGAAATTTGAGTAAGGGAATGGGGAGATGTGGGGACATATTTAAACATATTTTTGATGTCTATCCCCTTTCCCCATTTTGAGGGGTGGGGGGTAACTTTGGAATTTTAAATGAGACAATGTACTATTTTTTGGTAAATACGAACCTACGTAAAAACTACGTACGTATACAAACAATCTTTTGTTTTGCTCCCTTGGTTACGAAATTATGATTTATTAGGTTATAAAACACAAAAAATACTTTACTATTTAATTTCAACTTATTTATCGTTTGTCACGCTTCAGGAGTTGTTCAAAATGTCTCCCTTCAACTTTCAAACACTTTGTCACTTTTTTTTCAGAATAAATATCGTACCCGTTGTAACATTTTAAGTCTCACTAATAAGCATGCAACGCGGATTCGGTATTTCATATCATCTAAAGTTGTAGGTGTAGCCACTTTATCTTTTATAAAATAAAAAATAAAAAAAGGAAAAAGTCAAGGGAGGTCAAATCCGGGGACCTAGCAGGCCGTTTACCGAACCAGCTCGATTTATCCACCTGTTTTCAAGCAATTCGTTCAACTCATTACGGGCCTGTATCAGATAATGCGGTGGAGCTTCGTCCTATTGAAACCACATGTCAGAACTTATGTTTTGGTTTAATAATTGGGGTAATTGGTTTTTAAAAGAATTTCGTAACCAGGAGAGCAAATCAAAAGATTTTTTGTATACGTACGTAGTTTTTTACGTAGGTTCGTATTTACCAAAAAAAAGTACATCGTCTCATTTAAAATTCCAAAGTTACCCCCGACCCCTCAAAATGGGGAAGGGGGGTAGACGTCAAAAATATGTTTAAATGTGTCCCCCCATCTCCCCATTCCCTCACTAAAATTTCAAGAAAATATTTTAAACCGTTTTCGAGATATCGCCTTGTAGCACTTTAAAATTTTTTACATATAATAAAATATAAACATATATTACAAGAGTGTGACAAAGAATTTTTACAGCACTGAGTGCGATAAAGTGTACTTTACCACATGCAAGTAGGAAAATAATAATACTTTAAAGCTAAATCGCAATTGTAACAATAAAAGATAAAAACATCAATTTGCTAATCTGTAGTATTTTAACTCGGACGAGTTTTGTATTGTTTTGTACGTTGTAAATTTAAAAAACTAGACAATGCTGTACTTAAGTATGTGTTTATATGATAATAAATATAGATAGCTATTGTAAACGTTTATTTCACTAAAATGATAATAATTTGATCATTGGGTGTTTAGAAACAATATAAAAAAAAATTATTTACACCATCTGAAGTACTACAAGTTTTAAATTTAATATTTTTTAGTCGTCGTGGATGGCAAGCCGCCAGTAAAGGAGTACCTCTTCGAAAACGAATTCGCCAACCATCTTAATACCGTTCATCAAAACCAAATTGCCTTTTGCGGGTATCCGGGATGCACCCATACAGTGAACTCATCGTTGATGCTGAATCACTGGGCCATGTTCCATGGAATTTGCACTTACCAGTGTGGATACTGTAAAACGAGCAGTAAAGAAATAACTAGGATTTATGCGCATTTTTCCCAGATGCATCCGTCCTCTCTGTCCGATATTTTGGTGCGGGTGAACGACAACTTGCCAAAGGTAATGACTAACTCCAAACATAATCGTTTTTGTTTAAATTTAAAGTTGAATTTAATGATTATTACTGAATTTCTGTCGCCCAAGCGATGTGTGGTTTCGTCAAACGTGCACGCACAGCATAAATTATCCCCTCTCTTTAACCGAGATGCCTCGCTATGCGTTTGTCACGTCGGCACTGATTGATCTCTTGTCTTTATTGCGAGAATCTAACGGTACGGTATGTATAAGGATTGTGTTGAGACAGAGACACAACACGTCATTGCGTTACTGGGTCATGAAATTCACACCCTGTCTAATTTAAATACAAATTTAAAATAGGAAATTAAGAAGACTCTTTTAAAACAATTTACGACTTTTTGGGTTATACAAAAGACATGCTGACATAAGTCATTTGCGTGAGAAATGGGCAAACGCGGTTTTTTTTTGGAGCTGCCGATACTGATATTAAGGGGGTAGAAAATCACTTTTTTGGCCATAAGTATCTTAAAAACACGATATAATTAACTAAGAAAAGGTAAAAAGGATACACATTTTTCATAATTTTAAAAAGTTACTTTTCTATAAATAAACTGCATAAAAAATTACATAAATTTATTTTCAAAGAATTAGAAGGCTCCTTTTTATTTACGTTGCTTATAGCAACGGGAGATTATCACTTATCTCCCTAGAGAGGAGATTCGGTAAGAAAATTTCATGAATTGGAGTTTTTTCTTATTGTAATTTTTTTGCTAAAATGCTACAAAAACATATTTCCGGCGGCTTTAGTTAGTTGTAACTAATTAGAGTTTTAGAAATGAAGTTTATTTTAGCCGTTAGTAACTCATTTTTATTACTAAATTGTGAGAAACATTAAATAACAAATTGGTTATCTGAAATCCAATGTCCAAATAGAAGTTGATTTTACTTGTTAGTAACTAAGGTTTATTACTAAAATTTCAGGAACATTAAAAACATTAATTCGTTTTCAGCCATAACATCTGATATTACATGTCTACATAGTTTCAAATGAAACTTAAAAAAAAAACATATTTCGGATGAGTTTAGTAAAATATGGCGCACTAGGTATATTTTTACAATATAAGTTGATTTTACTTGTTAGTAACTAAGGTTTACTGCTAAAATTTCAGGAACATTAAAAACGTTAATTCGTTTTCAACCATACTATCTGAAATTACATGTCTACATAGTTTCAAATGAAACTTAAAAAAACATATTTCCGATGAGTTTAGTTAAATTTTTGATGTGTTTCTTTTAGCCCCGGTGTTCGATATGTAAAGCAAATTGGTTAGTATCAATAAAAACTATAAGTTAGCAACAAAATATATTTTGATTTTATTCTGAGTGACTTTTGCCAATAGATATAAAGCACTTCATTTTTGACAGAAAAATTATCACTTATTAATTTCATTAAGTTAATAGGAACTAACAAAATTATCGCGAAAATTTCACACCTATAATTTTTAGCCAACAAGAAGCTTTCATTACAGCTCTTTACTATAACAGCCACAAAACTTTCTGGAAAAACGCACCTCCATCTATTGTTTTTAATATCTGTGTGTTTAATAACAATATTAATAAATAGCGCAATATTGAAAACAATATTAATAATAATTAATTATTTTAATATGAGTCTTTGGTCTTAATATAGCTTAATAATTACTTTCAATACTTGTTAATATTATGACGTCTCTTTCCCCCCCTTTTTTTGTAAAGTACATACATAGATCATAGATATCTATATTTTGCAAAGAATTCTTTAGAAATTTATGGCATAAATCAAAACATCTCCCTTGAATTTTAGTTACATGAAATAATTAAAGACAAATTAACAGAATCTTAAGCATTCCATTTTAATTTAAGTTCTGCTACTAAAATTTACCAAAAATATATTTTTTGCAAATATTCCTATGACAGGTCCATTTTTTCATTTTATAATAGTTACATTGACTATAATATATTATATACCCAAAAACTATGTTCCTAGGATTTTAGTAGTATTAAACAAACATTTATTCGTCAAAAATAATGTACTCTATTTGCTATCAACGAATCTATTACTACAGTAAACGAAAGACCGTATTTTTATAAATTTTGTTTGTCAGGTGTCTATGTTTTGCAAAGAATTCGTTAGATATATATCTGTTGACAGGCACAAAGCCTACTTCGTAGTTTTAGTTTCCTACTGGAATTTCTGAAGCAAAATGTTATTTTTTATTTTATTTTGGTGTGAAATTTTCTTACCGAATCCCCCACGTTCTTGAATTAATAACCGGAAATATCTCCTCGAGCATGAATTTAAAAAAAATTATCCCTCGTCTTCGACTCGGAAATATTTCCGGTAGTAATTCAAGTACTAGGGAAAGTAGAAAATTAAAATGTTTTCAGTTTACGAAAATAAAAGTTTTGATATTTTGTACAATGATGTGGTACCTACTATCTGTTTAACCAAAGATAAGACCACTTTAGTTTGGGGTCATATTAGATAAGATAGAGACGGCATTAATATTATCGCTGTTCCCTGAAAAATTCCTACGTATTTGTAGCATTGTTAATCTAGCTGAAAAAATATACGTAATATTTTTTTGTAATCTGTCGCGACCAATTACGTCACCAACGCCTTAGGTTATAATTAAATAAGATGAGAAATTATGTACTAAAAAAAATTTGCAGTAGTTTTCCCCTAAACTAAATTGTTTTTTAAATGTAGCATGTATTACCTTACACCCCATTAATTAATATTATTTTTGTGCAGCGAGAAACGTCCTAGAAGCTGCTTGTGTTTTTTAGTGCTAAGATAAACGGTTTTTACCATTTCTATACGAGAATGTAAGACTTATTTAAAAAAAATTTAATGATTAAAACATGTAACCTCAATAAGTAAATTTTATTTTAGGATAGAGAGGTAGGATGTTCAAAAGAAGCTTTCCAAAAACTCGGTCACATAAGAAAAATCCCTCAAAACCTTCTGTCGGTAATTGGTAAACGAAGTCAGCGTTCTATAAAGCTAGTTCATTTTGCGGGATTATCCGAAGGAACCGCAACCTCAGAAGGCACAGCACCAGGTACATCTTTATTAAAACCCGTAGTACCAGTTTCTCAACAACAAAAACTTTTTATTTCCAATCCTAACGTTCAATTGCTTGTAGCTTCGACGAGTGGTGGGAGTGAAAAATTGTATTTGGTACCCGCAGCGATGGTGTCTCCGAACAAAGGACAATCTGTAACGTCTACGACATCCATAAGTAAGGTAGCACAAACATCTTCAGCAAGTACATCGGGTAAAAGCGTATTAAAAATAGATTCAACTATGCAACTACCAAGAACTACCGTCTCAGCTATAAGTGAATCAAACCTTCCCCAAGTGCCGGTAAAGATTGGTAACGTAGCGATTCATCCTCTAGGAAAAGTTACTGATACTACTGTTACTGGCACTACTACTTCAGCTTCTCACGCCACCATTGCGGTCTTATCACGATCATTAATTGCGGGCTCTTCCGTCACATCTCAGAGGTCGCCGAAAACGGCCTGCGATAAGAAGGAACCCTCACAACGTACAGGACTACTATACAATAAAATATTAAGAAGTTCATCTCCCATGGTTTCTCATACTCGAGATGTAACCAGTATTACTCCTATTGAACACCAGGAAAAAGTTAAAGAGTCTTCAACTAGTGAAAGCGGTTTTATGGGACCCGTCATTGAAGAAACAACTTCACAAGCTAGTAGCACTGGTCTAAGTGAAGATGATATATTACAATCTGCAATACAGAGTATTCTTGACGCAGATGACTTGTCAGAGTCTAATTCAAATATGTCAGCTCCTTCCAATAATTTTATTAATGAACAATTGTTGGATATAAATAGTGAAAACACATCAACGGTAAATCAAGAAGGAGTATTTGTAGATGTCGGTGTTCTCGAAAGTTCTCCAAATATATCACGCCCGTCAACTCCAGAACTTAGCCCCACTGTTAGTAAAACAGTCCCTCCACCATTAGTTTTATTTTCAAAGAATTCCGCACCAGGAGGTAATAAAACGTCTTTGCCGTTCCAAGACTCTCCGACTCGACCTACAGCAGTGCAAGAAAGAAACGAAATAACACCACAGCAGGTGGAGCACGTGGAAGTTGCAGGGGATGTACCGGACAGCTCTCTTGTGTCGGAGGATGTGGATCCCCTAAACATAGATGCTTTAGAATCCAATGAAGATTCAAACTCTGACCCGCCTTGTTTCGACGACATTAATGTCGGTCTCGATTCTCCTCCAGAAGACCCTCTAACTATAACACCCACTTTTAATAGTGATTTACCTTCTACAGATGACCCGTTAAATATCGATGATTTAGCAGAGGCTACAGATCCATTGGACGTTAGTGTAGAGGAGGGGAATGATCCTGCAAGTCAGTCTATAACTGTGCATGGTCCAGGTCCTGTGTTGATAGCCAGTATGCCTAGGTCGATGTCTATGGTTTCAAATTCTGATGACGAGTCTGACAGTAGCAGTTCGGAGAAGGGAAAGAAGCGCGGACTTATCGGTAAGTTGTTTTGCACGGACCACAATGATTAAACTATATCAATTTTTTTTTCAAAACACTCCCTTTCTAGTTGTATGCATAAGCCACATTTTATGATATTTTCAGGTTATCAGCTATATCGTTGTATGTCCTGCAACCTGTCTTTTTCCAATGTTCAGTCTTTCAAGTCCCACGTTGCAAATTCTTCCCGGTGTAAGTCGTCTGGCCTAAGGCAACATCAGTGCGTTCATTGTGAAAAAGCTTTGAAAACACCACAAAGACTGGCGGATCATATCCAGACGCATGGAGTACCAAGATTTACTTGCTCGTTGTGTAACGAGAAGTTTCCGGTTGTTAATATCGCAAAGTAAGTATTTTTTTTTATAACAGTGACTTGGTACGTGGTAATTCTAATTAAAAAATATGAAATTTAAAAATGCTAATAATTTATTTATCAGTTTTTTAAATGTATAATAATATTTGGTGTTGTAGCATTGTTGTTTTTTAATTTCAGGCTTCATATGAAAAACCGCCACAATATACAACAAACCAACCTCGTCCCCCTTAAATCGGACCGAATCAACATGGACGTCGACGAGTTCATGGTGAAACCGGGTCACGCCAATCAGTCCACAATCTACAAAGATAAAGATTCGATATCTGAAAGTCCAAAACAGACAGTTGAGGAAAATACGTTCAATCCCAATCAGATTGACAGTATTCCTATCCGGCAAATATTTAGTAATAATGTCAAATGCGGAAAGTGCAACTATCAGACAAAAGTTCGAGTGAGTATAAGCATAAACTAACTACTTAAACCTAGATGTGAATTCCAAGAAACGAAATGCCTTCAGACAGATGTCCGCGCTCGCTAAATGTTTATCACAGATAACGTTCGGCGTAACTTGTTACATCTTTGTACGTCGTACAAAATTATGAGCGGTAAAATATTTTCATTGCGTGGTTTATCTTGGTTTTGTTTCTCTATGGTACCGTGCGAGCAAAAATTATTTTCATTAAAGAGGGCTTGGATTTAAAAACGTGGGGCTTGGTTTAGATCACAATGATATGGGGACGATATATCTAACCAAATCTAGGTTAACATTTTGTCAAATTCATATTATGACATGATAATATGCCAAACTAATTAGTAATAAAATAAGTAGACAAATACAAATTTATTTTTGTTGTTTACAAAATTAACAAAGTAGGAATATACAGAAGGAAAAAGAAAAATAATTACATAAATTGCTGAAATTGGCCAGAATAGTCCTGCATGTTCCATAAGATCTTCCCACTTCTTGGGACAGGCGTCTTCTACAATTTGTTGGCGTATTTTGCATTATTTCACGAACGTTTGCAACAAGTTCTTCTGTTCTTACATATTGTCTTCCTGCTCCTTTTTTGTGTTGTATAGAACCTGTTTCCCTAAACACAGCCACGGTTCTTTTCAGGCAATGATAAAAATCCCCAGCAATAAAAGCAACGTTAGGAAAATGTCCGTGAAAATCGTCCATGCATAATCCCGGATTGTATTGCCACTCACCATTTACTCTAACCCCGTTTCGAAAATATGCTTCAACCATGAATGTTTTGTTGTGAAAAAATTAGCGATGAATTAAATTACTTGTAACGACGGTCAAAGATGACGGAATAACTGATTGATTGTTAATTCAGGTAGTTACTGACACCCAACAGGTATTAAGCTCTACGGCTAAGCATTACGTCCTTAGATGTAAGGCCCTCTTTGATGCAAATAATTTTTGCTCGCATGGTATAAGTTAGTTAATATACAGTGAAAACGTAAGGGTCTTTCTCGAAAAAAACTCTCGGTCACGTCAATTTTTTATTTTTGTTGCGCTTTTTTTTCAGGTAATTTTCCGTATACAGGGTGACCCAAAAACAAAGCTATTGTTGAGCCTGAAAAACTGCCTAAAATCTTCATTATTTAGTAAATGTTGGTTAATATGCAGGTTGAAGAACCCTTGCTCATTTATTTTTCCATCTAAATCATTAGGTTTTTTTTCTGTCAAACAATATTACGTATCGCCATATTCTTCCTCATCCAAAAAAATGAGCAGTTGGTGCTAAGATGACTTTATTATTGTTTTGTATGTAATTTAATGATTAAAAATACGCTCTTCTGGTTGCTTTTTGAAATATACTGAAAAAAGTCGCGAATTTCCGACATTTTTTATCGTTGCCACGGTTGTCATCATTTCTTCAGTAAATAATTCAATATATTAAAAAATAAGCAGTTTCTTGCTCTATGCAGTATGGTCACAATCAACATTTAGTATAGTTCGCCGCACGGTTCCCAGATTCAGAACGACTGAAGAGGCAGGAGAATAAAATGTCAAAAAAGTAGTTTTAACGATGTTTTAACTAAATAGTAAAATAGTTAGTGGTATTAAGATATTCATCAGAAGTGCTCAATTATATAAGAAACCATTAAATACAGCAATGCATGTTTCAAATCCGCAATTTTTTAGTAGCTCGAGAACCGTGCGGCAGACTATACTTACATATTATTATCTATTTTAGGTAAATATAGTGAGGCACCTTCAGATGCATCTAGAAGAAAAGGCCGTACCCGATACAGCCCCAGTTAACCCAGTACCATGTTTGGAAAAGAACGAAAAAATGTTCGACAAAATGTTCAACTTGGCAGCTAGTTCTATAACGACTGGGACTAGTAGAATGGGCGGCGCAAACCAAGGTAAAAAAAGTTATTTATTTAACCAGTTGGGAAAGATATGATCATACAAAATAGAACATTTTTTTGGATAATTTAATTGTATATCTTTTACAGAAAAAGAAAAGGAAGAGGAAAAATATCCCGAATACGTCCCCAGCCACCGCCGTTTCGTGTGCTCTGCCCACGGCTGCTCGTACCTCTGTCCCGAGGAGGCAAACCTTAAACACCACCTAGCAGCCCTGCACAGTGACGATTTAGGATTCATGTGCAGTCATTGCAAGACAAAAATCGAACCTGCCGATCCGGAAAGTGTCATTAAGCACCTTAAACTGCACGGGTTGCATTTGTACAGGTGCAATTATTGCGGTTTTGTGCACCATTTGAAGCACAAAGTCGAAAAGCACATAACTGACGGACACTTGGACGCGACTGTTAAAGTAGTTACGGTCAGGTAAGCACTATTTTTTATTTTTTGTAACTGAAAACAAAAAGTTTTTGAATCTGTAGTACAGTTGACGACATATAAATTCGTACACTCCACCCATGCATAACTCAATTACAACAAAGTTGGGTAAAACGGGTTTCTCACCTGGCTGCTTATACCTGGATAGAACACCAGCTATATACATAAAGTTGCCACAGTGGATCTTTGCCCGTGCGTCATCAATCAACGATCAGGACTCGACGTGGTTAATAACTCTGCATCCTTGTTTATTACAGTAACAAGTTTGAATAAAAGCATAAAAGAACGTCTCCAAAATTCCGCAATAATATAACGTGCTAGACAAGGGTAAAACTATAAACGTCAGTTAATTACTTTCTTTATTTGTTTAGTTGACAACCGTTGTATTTTAGAACGTCATTGTCAACCTTATTTTGATCTGCCAATCTAATTCGTATTTTGTAAAATGTGTGCCTTAGAACTGTTCCTGTTTCTAAAAATAGTTCTTTTTAGAGGTAATTATACCCACCATCTGTTTTGGCGGTAAGTATTTATGGATTTTTATAATAACTAATTTATTTATTTTAAATATTCTAACCGTGAAAGTTCTTTGAAACGTTTACGGCAGTGGCTAAATTCCCTTAAATGAAAGGATGTTAAAAATTTGACTTTTGCGATTTTAATAGTCAATAAAACACCAAACTTTTGTAGATTTTAAGCTTTAAAAATAGTATTAAATGTATAAACATTTGTTTGTCAATTTCTTTTGGATAATAGAGAATGCCGGGCAAAACTTAAAATAAATAATAATTTTTCGTGATATTATGTAGGTACGTCAAACGGTAGGCAGGCACGTCCATTTTATGAACTTAACTTAGTTTTGACTTTTTTCGTCTCGTAATTTTGATTTGATTCATACGATTTTGATGACGTAAAAGTGATGACGCACGGGAAAAGAACCACTGTGGCGACTTTAGCTGTAAATTATTGTATGTACGATTTTTTTCCATAAGTAATAATGGTTATTTCTAAATACTTTTGTGTTTAAATTACAGCCGCGAAATAAGAAAATTATAAAATAATACCAGGAAAACTACAAAAGTATAAAGCCAAAAAGGGTAAATTTATTAACAAACAACAAACAAAATACTAATATTTAATTGCTGCGCCATTGGATTCTAACACTAATCGTAATCTTCTTGGCATTGACAAAATAATACTTCTGGTATAATCCGTAGTTAGCCCTTCCCAAATTTCTTTTATTTTATGAAATAACTCTATTCCATTCTGTGGTTTAAAATTTACTTTGTACATTTCTTTTTACCATCAATCCCCAAACATTTTCAATTAAATTTAAATCAGGACTTCTTGAGCACCAAGGCAAACATATTGCGTTGTTTTGTCTAAACCAGTTTCCTATATTTCTTGCAGTATACACAGGGCAGTTATCCTGCTGAAATATAAAGTTATTTCCTTCAAAAGAAGGAAGAAAAACATTTTCCAAAATCTGAAGATATATATTACTGTTTAGTGTTTCACCAATATTCTAGCATCCACCTGCACCGTAAACACTTATCCATGCCCACAAATTAACGGAGAAACGTCCACTGGTTTGCTTTTTTTGAGTATACTTCTCATCATATCGGGAATTTGGTGGTCTATATACTCGAATCCTTTCATTAATATGAAGACTGAAAAGTTTTCTCATCGAAAAAGAACATTTTGCCAAAAAAAATTATTTTCTGGTAAATATTACATAGCAAACCCAATTCTGTGTTCCTTATCACTATTTTTTTTAAACGGTTTGGATGCAGCTGCTCGATTTCTTAATTCGGAACATTGTCTTACTCGGCGTTGCGCAGTTCTAGATGAAGCAGGGAATCCTGTTATGTGCATAGCGGATACTGCAGTTTCAAATGGATTTTGCCTTAAATACTCCACCAAATTTCGGTCTTTTTTATTTGATGATTTTCTATTATTTAAACCAGTCCTAACAGACCTTTCAAGTGTTTGACGATAGCGCCATTTTTTTACAATTCCTTAAACAGTACTTCTAGGTACTCTTAAATGATCAGCTATTTTTCCATAGGACCACCCTATTTCTACTAAACATATTATTCTTGCTTTTTCAATAATACTTAAATGAGGCATTTTTAAATCAAATAAGATAATGACAATACTTTGACAGATATCATGATAACAATTAACACGTTACAAAGGTAATAAAGGTAAAAAAGTTGCATTTACAGTGTCACAGTTTAGTGTACAAAATTATCTATCGTCAACTGTACGTGCGAAAGTCTACAGAATAAAATATAAGTAAATAAGCCGGTCACAGCTTAAATTTAATAATATAAAAATAACGATACATTCCGTTTCATCAAAAAATGTTGTTTGCGCTTCTGGCGTTAGCACTTTCTTTACACCTTTACCCGAGTTGTTGCCCTGGCATTGCTCGGATAACGTTCAGCTTTGAGCGAAACAGTATCATCTTACGCCTTTGGTAAAAAAATAACTATTACATTTTAGAAACATGGAATCTGAACCCCAAGAATTTGGAAACACAGAAGACGTCGGAACACCGCCAGCGACTTCGGCCACAAAATTCAAGCCGTGGCGTTGTTGCATGTGCAAGGTGAAGTGTTACACAAAAGAGGATATACAGCAGCATATTGTCCATAGGCATGACATTGATACTCAGTATAAGTGTACGCTTTGCGCGTTTAAAAACGACAACGAATACAGCTTCAAAGGTCACTTTCAGGAGACGCATGCGAACCATGATATTGACGTAATATTGATATATCAAAAGGTAAGTTACTTGGGTTATAACAAGTAAAGTAGTCGGTGGTCCAGGGGCTAAAATGATAACATATGAAAAATCAATCGTCACAACTCCTGCATGATAAAATTTTATTATTTTCTATGCTTATTTAAAGTCATTGAATGGTAATTTTTAAAGTTAATAAAATATTTAGGAATTATTTTTGATAGTAAATTAAATTGAATTTTCACTTAGAATAGGTACCTACTTAATTAAAAAATTAAGAATTTTACTACCGATTTTTAAAAACATTAAAATTTTTTTAAATGTAAGACATGGAAATATTATACATATTACGCGTTAGTTAAAACTCATTTAAATTACGGAATTTTAGGTTGGGGAGGAATAAATAGAACTTTAGTTAAAAAATTAGAAATACTACAAAAAGGGTTTCTAAAAATTATATTCAATATTATAATAATATATATTTACAAATAAAAACCTTATACAATTTAAAAACCATAATCATAATACACGTCATAAAAATGAAATAACCACAAAACCTAAAATAAATAAGTCCATAGGAAAAAAAAATTTCAAATATTTATGTTTTTATTTAAACGATTATTTACCAACAAAAATTAAAAAATTGATTTCATCAAAAAAAGTCGAAATAAAAACATGGATATTAAAAACAGACAATTTGAAAATATTTTTAGAAATGCTTTAATTAATTAGTTAACTAATTAATATTGTTCTGAATAATTTATATAAGTAATATTTTTTACTTAAAAATTATAAATTAATAATTTTATTATGGGTAATATATTTCTTCAAAAAGAACTGCGTTTATACTATAAATTAACACTTTTACTTTAAAACTTAATTTTTAATGCATATACAGGGTTAGGAAAAATTACCAGAACGGTCGATTATTTCAAAATATACAGGGGTTATCAAAAAAACGTCTTATATAAAAAATGTAGGGCTGTTAAAAATCTACATATCGGTGATAAATTGAAATATACAGGGTCGCTCACAAAGTTGTGGAGAATGATAGTTATATTTTTTTAAATGGAACACCCTGTATATTTTTACATTTTTAAATTCCACATAAAATTATAATTATTTTTTATTAAATGCACTATTAGTCTATACTTCATAGTTTCCGAGATATTGACTCTCGAAAAGTGACATTTTTGAACTTTGACAGCTTATAACTTTCTAACAGTACGTCTTAGAGCAAAACGGCTTACATGTCCCTATCTTCAATTTTTATTATCTTCCCAAAAAAATCAACTTCCAGTTAAACCGGAACGACTATATTTCATGCTTTCGAGTTACATCCGGTTTAACCGGAAGTTGATTTTTTGGGAAGATAATAAAAATTGAAGATAGGGATATGTAAGCCGTTTTGCTCTAAGACTTACTGTAAGAAAGTTAGAAGCTGTCAAAGTTCAAAAATGTCACTTTTCGAGAGTCAATATCTCGGAAACTATGAAGTATAGACTAATAGTGCATTTAATAAAAAATTATTATAATTTTATGTGGAATTTAAAAATGTAAAAATATACAGGGTGTTCCATTTAAAAAAATTAACTATCATTCTCCACAACTTTGTGGGCGACCCTGTATATTTCAATTTATCACCGATATGTAGATTTTTAACAGCCCTACATTTTTTATATAAGACGTTTTTTTATAACCCCTGTATATTTTGAAATAATCGACCGTTCTGGTAATTTTTCCTAACCCTGTATATGATTTATGATTTTACATACTAAAACAAAAAATAAGATTTGCCCCTAACAAGGTCAGCTTCAGGGGATTGAAGAATAAGTATAGAAGACAACATAAACATATTTATTATTATTATTATTATTATTATTTTTATAAAGGCTCTCGGTAACAATATAAACAGGAAGGAACCAAATACATACCGAAAAACTGACTTTAAATATTTTAATAAGATATTCAGTACCATTTAAGAACCGAAATATTATTATAAAAATGGACATCTGTAACTTTAAAATTGGATTTAAAAAAATTAGGTTGAAGAAGAAATACCAAAAGACGAGACCGCCGCCACCCCGTTCGATACAACTCCTCTCTGGCAGCGCGACAAACCACGGGTCCGCCACATCAGAGGCATACTCTTTGACGAATCTTCGCCTCAACCCACCAGATCGCCCAAGAAGCCACCAAAAGCGTACCCCGGTCCTTCATCTAAGACAGCTTCCAGTAGTAGCACTACCAGCAGCCCTAGTTCCAGTACCTCCAAAGGTGCCATTAGTAAAAACATATTTGATTCTATTGATACTGTTGTGCGAGGTCCTTCAAAGATTTTTAACAGTAAAAACGTGTTTGATTGTATTGATGCTGTTGCACGAGGTACTGCTTCAACGTTGCTTACTAAATCGACGGTTGTTGTTGTTGGTAAAGGAAATGTAGAAACCGCTTCTCCTAAAGCCGTTGTTACAGCTGATTATTCCAAAGAAATACTTGTTGTTAATGATAAAGTTACTTCGCTTGGAAAGAAAGATTATTCGAAAAAGATGGCCGAGAGTAAAAGTGATGAAAAGGAAAAAGATAAGCAGGATGTTGACGATCCATTTGATAGCGGAACTGATGATGTTATTGAGGTTAAGCAGCCTGGAACTATTATTGGTAAGTTATGTATAGGTTGACGTATAGTTTTCTAGAAAATTAATCTATATACAAAGAAATGTTAATTTAAAATATATATAGGTACAGGGTGTCCGGAAAAATGTGGGAAATCTCCCGGATATAAAAAAAACACGTGAAAAGAATACTATAAGTTCATATAAACTTCTTTCGTATCGGCCTCCTCTTCGGATATATGGGCTACCAAAGAGCTCCCATGGAATTATGTTTTTGATACATAATTATTAAACCAACAGGTATATTTCAATTTTTTTCTCATATTTAATAATATGATCTATACCAGGTAAGACCCTTCAAATTACTATCCCAGAAAGTGTTGCGATTTACACCCAGTTGCAGGGACGGACTAGCTGTGACATTAATGTGCCCATTTTTTTACGCCCTGTATGCTAAAAACGTTGGACAACGTTTTTTACATATCTTTAACTATTTACTAAAAATTAAGTACTCTTCATTCATGTCGCTAATCCTAACCGTTTTCGGAAAAACGTCATTTTTAACATATTTACATCATGTATATTTGGCGTATTTCAATAAAAGATACATCTTTGTTCCTATAAATTATAAATGTTCACTTTTAACTGCTTAATATTAATACATGATCTCAATAAAATTACGTTTTTCCGAAAAAGGTTAGGATTAGCGACATGAATGAAGAGTACTTAATTTTTAGTCAAAAGTTAAAGGTATGTAAAAAACGTTGTCCAAAGTTTTTATCATACAGGGCGTAAAAAAAGTGGGCACATTAGTGTCAGAGCTAGTTCGTCCCTGCAGCTGTATGTAATTCGCAACATTTTCTGGGATAGTAATTTGAAGGTTATATAGATCATATGAAAAAAAAAATTGAAATATTAATTATTAATAATTATGTGTCAAAAACTTAATTCCATGGGAGCTCTTTGGGAGCCCATATCTCCGAAGAGGAGGCCGATACGAAAGAAGTTTATATGAACTTGTAGTATTCTTTTCACTTGTTTTTTTCATATCCGGGAGATTTCCCACATTTTCCCGGACACCCTGTATATTGCTTATTTTATTTTTAGTATTTTTTATGTTTATTTATGTTCCTTTAAAACGTTATTTATTTTTTATTGCTTAATATCCTCCTAATATAAATTATTTGACCCTTAAATAATACACTTAGCAATAACTGTACAAAGAACAACTATTTTTTTTTTGTTTTTTGCGTAAGTGGGTTAGACTTTGCGTCGGTGCAGTACATAAACATATAGTTCCATGCGTGAAGGCCAATATATATATATATTTTTTTAAATTAAGACGCCCTTTTTTTAATTTACAGTTATTGATTCGGACAGTGACACTGAACCACCTCCGGCACCGAAACCCGACGATTCACCAAAAACAACAGATAAAGATAGCAAAACTAAACTATCTCCCAAGATTAGGGGTTTAAAACGTCAAAATACTACAGACCTTTTGCAAGAAGCTGTCAAAATGGCGAAGATTGAAGAGCCAGATCCGGAAGATGAGGACTCCGTGATGGTAAGGATCTAGGATGCGGAGGCATAAATAAAAATCATCTTAATAATATTGAAATTGCACGAAAATACATTTTGAAAATTATTAACGGAAAAGACTACCAATATTCTTTGGACTAACTATATAAAGATAGCAAAAAAAGAAATAACTATTTTCTTATAACATATTAAATAAAATTTGTTATAATAATCGCGCACATGAAACGCGCCATAAAAATACAATTACAAATAAAAACATAGTAAACAAAACAATGGGACACAAACATTTTTTAAATATAAATCTATAAATTTTTGATATACTACCACAGTCCATTAAAATAAGTCATTAAAGGAATTATAATTAAAAATTGACAACACTCACTACCTTATTTATCTTTTTATAGCGTATTTGTGTCTGATTTATTGAAACATATTCTTATAAATTGATAAATATTCTACACTGACAAGTATTTCACTTCATGAGTACCTAACTTTGAATTGATAGTATATTCAAGAAATTATGTTAAAAAAATATTTGAATAAACTTTTTTTTATTATTATTGATAAAGAATAACTTTTTTAAAGCAATTATTTCAAATTCAAACTACTATAGCTTTCTGGATTCTGTCAAAATTATGTTATTTTCAAGATAACATACATTTTATTTTCAGGCAACAAATTGCAGTAAGGACCACTTGATATCCATATACGGATCATTTGGTACCCCTCACAATAAACAGTGGAAATGCCCGAAATGTCAACAGTTTAAGTCAAAAAGAGTGGGAGACTTTATGTTTCATATTTATAAGGACTTTAATGTTTACAGGTAAGAAAAATAATAATTATATAAATAATCCTAAATATTTTTTAAATTGCATATAAATTAATTTAGCAGCAGTTGGAGAATAAAAAATCCTTTGTAGCCTGTTTTCTTTCCCCAATAAGGAGCAAATGGTCGCAAAGACCGCATCCTTCTATTTAATAAGGGCGATAAACTTACTACTACATTTTTTACACGAACACTGGTCAAGCTAGGTTGAGTTGCACCTGACCAATAATTTTTTTTCAGATATAAATGCAAGGCTTGTTCAGATCTTAGCATAACATATAAATACATGTTGGATCACATTACCCTTCACCCTGGTTTTGGTGAAGACATCATTGAGGCTCTGGCCCCCAACGTCAAACTGGAGACTTGGATCCATATGGTCATCAGAGAACAAAGTGCTGTCATCTTGAAAAATTCGCCATTAATGAAGAAGAGGCCGCTTACCGGACCTACGGATATTTCCTGTTATTTTTGCAATGATAAGTGAGTTCAATTCTTTTCTGTTTAAACAAGTTCAAAAATAAATTATAGTTTCTGTTTAAATTCTAAGATCGGCTAGTATGACCTTTATATTTCTATTATTTCAGATTTATGTCAATGCCAGACTGTTGTGAACATATGCTCTACCACTGGGTTATGATGCCATATCAGTGTCAACATTGCCCCCATGAATTTTACACTGTGTTCGATCTCAAACACCATCATAAAATAGAGCACCCCGACCTTAGGTTATATTTAGATCCTAAAGGACCTACTCTAACTAAAGCTGTACAGTGTATTGAAAATATCAAAAAAAGACCAGCAACGAAATCTGGCCCACAGAGTCCAGCTAGAAAGAAAGCTAAAGCTGAAGACATTAAAGATAAAAAAGAAATTAAAGTTGACGCTGAACCGGTTACGAGCGGGGTAGTTGTAAATAGACCTCCGTGGGTTAGGAGAGGGTCAAAATCTGTTCCAGTTAGTCCAAGCACTCCTAGTAGCAGTGCCGCTGATGTTATCAGAATAGACGATGATGATGATGACGATTTGGTTATTGTGTCGAAAATGGAAGAAACAATAGTAAATAACGATGAAGTGTTTGCTTGTGAAGCTTGCGCTTACGTGTCGGAAACAGAAGTTATGATTATTAAGCATTTACAGGATTTTCATGGAATTCAGTCTAGCAAGTATCACGCCTTAAGCAAAAAGAACGCAGCAATACCTAGTCCGCAAGATATGGCTTGTAATATATGCGATAAAGTGTTTCCAGAGTTAAAGTTAAGGCGACACTTCTTAGAAAATCATCTCGAAAGTCATACCTTCATGCCTTACAGATTCAAGTGTGAATTATGCTCTAAGAGGTATTTAACATTTCCAAAGGTAAAAATGCATTTTACCCGGTGCCATCCAGGTTTGCCCGTCAAATGCCTCAGCCTAATTCAGACTCCAAGTAAAGGGGTATCCAAAAACAAAATGTTCTCGTGCACAATGTGTTCGTACACAAATAGTGGCCCCAACGGAGCGACAATGAGAGCTCACTTAAGGGGGCACTTAAGACCCATTGTGTGCAATCACTGCAATGTTAGGTTTAGATATCACAGTGAGGTACAAACGCATAACACCAAGGAACATCCTGATTTAGAGCTGGATTTTACCACTTTAGAGGATGTTCAGAAAGAGTTCACTGATACTTTGAAAATCATATCTTGTCGTGCCACTGCGGTTCCTGAAACTGCTGTCATCGTTAATCCTAAAGTAACTACAGAAAAATATGTTGCCAGAAAATCGACTTCTGCTCCGTTTATGTTACCAAGAACTGACGATGAAGAAAAGGAATATTCTTATTACGGAATTCCCGCGGAAGAATTGAATCTATCCGCTATAACAACTACTTTTGAGCTGGATGGTCTGGAATACACCACGACTGCGGAGCAAATGATGAAAATGTTTAACATGGATACGTTCGTTGACGTCAGCGAATGCGCTGTAGATATCATGCCTGTAGATAAAAGTTGACACGAATGGGATTGGTTGCATGAACTAATTACCAAATAAAATCCTACCTTTGTGGCCATCGTTAATTGCTTTGGGGGACTCTAGAAACTGTTTTTACATTTCTGTGATTATTTTATACAACTTTGCAGTCTTGAAGGTCTCATAATATTAACTGCTGCGCAGTTATTGCTATGGAAACGAACATACTGTCCATGCAGTTAACTCAAGAATGTAGTGGCCTTAAAAGATGTGCGTTGTTAGTGCTGCTATCAGTATTATCCACCTTTTATTGGGTGTAGTAAGACCTAAGTACATCGTGGCATAATGCACTAATAATATATATACAGTAAAATTGGGCAATGGTGGTGTGTTTTCAGTGAAGGCCATGTGTGTTATATAACGTTTGAAATTATTTCGCAATTTTCGGTGACATACTTTAGTACAAATGGAAGTCTGAAAGGATACTCTTCCTATTGTTACAGACAATGTACCTGCAAACATTGCATAACCAAGTTAATGAAGCAGAGACATCAACTGAAAGGTTTTTGTTTCCCGTTAGCGTAGAAAGTTTATTTAAAAGGACAATTTTCATTGGCCATTGAAATAATTTTGTAATAAGATTCCGTTTTAGTGGTTAAGAAAAATATCACTTATTAGTGTTACTACTTATTTGGACTTTTAGTTAATAAAAATGTGAAATATTGTCTGTGATGCTAAAATAGCAACTATAAGTTTGGCTATGCAGTATTTTTACCCTTTTTTTTGACAAAACACTGGAATAATTGAATAGGTCGCAAGCAAAATTGGATAGTTAATACCTTATCATAAAGTTATCGCAATATGATTAAAAGGCCTTGCATCTGACAACATATAATGTGACACTCTCAAGCCGGACACTTTGTGACGGGTTCCAAGTGGTTCTGCCTTAGAGTTTTGCATTTAAGAGCAAACACTAGTGACGCGTTTGCCATTTCATTTTGTTATCAATATTTCGTTTATTTTTCGATTTCTCCAAAAAGCGATCACAACCCCGAACCAACCCGTGCTTGGGTACTTGCGCCTCCAGTTTGGTATCTGTTTTGTACAGAGCTAGATATTACATTCCTTTAAAATACTTAAAAAAAAAAAACATATATTTTTCAAAAATTACAATACTTAGCTTCTGCATGGGGATCTGCATGTTTATCAAACTTAAAACCATTACAAAAATTGCAAAATAAAGTTATTAAATGTATACACAAATTACCGCATTTAGAACCAACTGTTAACCTATATAGACCGAAAGGGTATTTACACGTTCAAAACATTTATAAGTTAAAAATTTGGATTCTAATTCACTCTATTATTTTAAAAGAAAAAAACAAACATAACACTTCAGAAGAATAAGACATTACATGATCATAACACCAGATATTGTATAAATTATTAAACTATACCAGTAAAAAGTAATTTCGGAAAAAATCGGTTTTATGTGACGGAATAATAAAATACTTATAACAATCTTCCAAAAAATATCAGAAAAATTAAAAAATTGGCAATTTTTAAAAAACAATCAAAGATATTCACTATACACACATATTTTTTTTAATTGATTTTATTGATGAATTAAGTTGGATTAACGTCCATTTTTTTATTATTATTTTTTTCTATATTATATCGTCATTTTTTATGTAATGAACTGTAATGTTTAAAATAAAGGCATTTTGCAAGTTAAGTAAGAAAGCATAAAACGAAATTTTGCCAAATTTGCGCAATTTCTTTGTTTGCTTTTAATAATTGATAAATCCAACCTTAGAAGTAACGAAATATTGATCAAAAAACGAAATAGCGAAGTCGTCACTAATATTTGCTCTTAAATATTTACATAAAAAAATGGTTTTTCTAATTGCATGTATCCTGGTTTGCTCGCTACTTATTTAATTGTAATATGGCGTAAATGTTCGAGATCAATATTTTTATCGATTCAAATTATATCATGATTTCTTTATACAATGACACACATGACTTGTGTTGTTAAAACTGCTGCATACCCTAACTTTTACGAAACTAAGGAGATAAGGCTGTAAATACAGTTTTTAATTTGTTAAATAATATAGGTTAAGTTTTTGTACAGACCTTAAGAGAGAAAAGTATCGAAGACTTGTAGGGTTAAGTTTTTAAAATGAAAGCTTTTTGTTCCTTTTATTTTTGATTACCAACGTTTAATAAATACAAAAAAATGTTGTACCTTGTGTTTAAATAAATTCCAAAATTCTCACAATCCCAATACGATATCCTTAATTGGTACAAATCTTGACCACTATCATACTATGTTGTAGATTAGAAATTAGCTTTATAAGAATGTACCGGGTGTACCGCCAGATTGGCAATGGGAGGCTGGCTGCAAAAATATTTATTTCAAAAGTAACTAAGACTGACAAGAGTAAGTTGGTTGTTTTCTGCAAAAGGGCTGTTGACGTTAATTACGACCTTGATAGCACAATACTATCTCCAGCTAAGACAGTCAAATACCTTGGTGTAACTGTGGACCATCAACTGCACTGGGGAGATCATATAAATAACATACTTTCAAAAGCATATCGCTCTCTTAACTTCGTAATGCGAAATCTTAAATCGGCAGGAAGAAAAGCCAGAGAGAGGGCTTATCTGACCTTGGTTAGGCCCCTGGTGGAGTACTGCAGCAGTGTATGGAGCCCCTACCAAGGATACGTAATTAATCAAATTGGAATGTTCCAACATAGAGCTGTCAGATGGGTTAACTTGAACTTCTCCAATAATTTTTCTGTTTCTGAGGCACTTCGAAACATTGGATGGCCCACCCTCAAAAAAAGACGTGATACTAGCCAAGCACTGTTATTGTTCAACGCTGTTACCAATAAGGCAGCTTATTCTGAATTGAGGGCAAGCTTAACACCAGCACATAGAATTTCTAGACATGACCATCGCTTTAAGTTTGATCAGCGTTTCTTTAAAACTTCATTGGGACTCTTTTCGCCTTTGAATAATGGTCTTAAAATTTGGAACTCGTTATCGGCAGATACTTTTAATAGCAACATTCCTAATATAAGCACATTTAAAAAAAAATTTCTTCTTTACCCGAGGGAACTTTACGCCATTTGACAACTTTAGGTTAATGCGTGTTAGGTACTATTCTATTTTATTTTGTTGTGATGGTATTTATTATGTTGTTATTATGTTTTATTGTGATATTGCAATTGTGATAAGAGAAATTATAGATATATCTAAGAATCTTTACAGTACTTTAAAAAAAAAAAATTTTAAATTTCGTATATTCAGTTTTATATAATATTGCTGTACCTATTTTTTTAAAATTTGTTAAGGTAACTATGGTGATAAGACTGATTTTTGTAATTATAATACTACCACCCATTTGTAGCTTAATAAAATAAATAAATAAATAAGAGAAATTATTTTTAAGCTTTCAAAATTGGTATAATAAAACCTATTTTTAAAAATGGAGATTCTAGTAAAACTAGTAAGTAATTATAGACCAATAACATTAATATATTCAATAGCAAAAGTATTCGAATAAATTTTAAAATTATGAATTGAAAATTATTTGGAAAAAATACATTTTATTTCTAATAAGCAGTTTGGGTTTCAAAAAACTAAATCAACACAAAACGCTATTTGCTATCTAACAGAACAAATATTTGATGCACTAGGTAATAAAAAAACCTTGTATTAGTATTTTTCTAGATTTTGCAAAAGCCTTTGATACAGTTAGCCATAATTTACTGTTAAAAAAGTTTGAAAATATTGGATTCAGAGGAAAGCAATTAGAATTAATTAAAAATTATCTGAAAAATATACCAACTTATGTTCAAATAGATAAAGAAAAAAGCTATCCAAAAGTATTTAAGTATGGTGTTCCTCGAGGAACAATTTTAGGACCATTATTTTTTAATATTTATATTAACGACTAGTAACTCTCGTTATGTGTAATAGCCAACAACTCAATTGATTATTAGGGGGAGGTGCGCCTCCCCGTCTGTCCCTGTATAACGTTGCTATAATGATTCCTATAGCTAAAACCTCATCATTAACGAGATTCTGCGACTATAAAAAGAAGGTACCTACATTTGTTACAATTGGACATAGAAACATCTCGGGAAACATTTGCCGTCCTCACACTTTTGTGTGCCCATTTGCTCTTTTCTCTTTAAATAGATCACGACGATCATCACGTGTGTCATTATGACAACCTCTTAACCACTTATTCGATGCAATTCAAATGTTCCTCTCGACTCCTGCAACACAATTAACGAATTACCATATCCCTATTAGATTAAAATGGACACTGTTTTCTATTATTACAATTTGTGAAAACTAGTGTTTTCTCGATTCCAACTTTTAAAAACAGCAACAACAAGAAAACGCCATTAATAATTTGTATTCAATGGTGGAGTAGTGTTGTGTGGAAAATTACATAAATTTATTTTCAACCAATTAGAAGGCTCCTTTTTGTTAACGTTGCTTATAGCAACGGGAGATTATCGCGATAATTTTGTTAGTTCCTATTAACTTAATGAAATTAATAAGTGATAATTTTTCTGTCAAAAATGAAGTGCTTTAATATCTATTAGCAAAAGTCACTCAGAATAAAATCAAAATACATTTTGTTGCTACCTTATAATTTTTATTGATACTAACCAATTTGCTTTACAAATCGAACACCGGGGCTAAAAGAGACACATCAAAAATTTAACTAAACCCATCGGAAATATGTTTTTTTGAGTTTCATTTGAAACTATGTAGACATGTAATTTCAGATGTTATGGTTAAAAACGAATTAATGTTTTTAATGTTCCTGAAACTTTAGTAATTAATAAACCTTATTTACTAACAAGTAAAATCAACTTCTATTGTAAAAACATAGTGCGTCATATTTAACTAAACTCATCGGAAATATGTTTTTTAAAGTTTTATTTGAATTTAAAACTAAAGACATTGGATTTCAGATAACAAATTGGTTATTTAATGTTTGTCACATTTTAGTAATAAAAATGAGTTACTAACGGCTAAAATGAACTTTTCTAACATTTCTAAAACTCTAATTAGTTACAGTTAACTAAAGCCGCCGAAAATATGTTTTTGTAGCATTTTAGCAAAAAAATTACAATAAGAAAAAACTCCAATTTATGAAATTTTAAGTGAAAATATTAGTTGTAACTACAGTTTCTTTTCTGTGATAAAATTAGTCGATAAACCATATGATTCCTTGCATCGTCGCCGGATGGCACTAGCATTCTAGCGTGTGATATAATATGATTTAAAAGCTAAAATGCGATCAAGGCCGCCCACAATGACTGTTAAGGTGGGCCACTCTACCCCCACCCCTATATCATATTAAAAACTTCTTACTTTCAGCGCATAATTCTTTTTGTATTGTCAGTCAAGGAAATAAATTTAATCTTTATAGACTAAAATGACCAAATAGAATATAATTTTGTTATTTCTGTGAAACATTTTTTTTTTATCGAAAAATGTGTTTGTTCGGAAAAGAAAACCGAATTTCATATAGGGTGACGGGAACTTAAAATTTTTCACATACAGTGTGACCAGTAAAGTCCGCATCAGATGGGATTTTTATTAATAACTATTCGAAATTTGACTTTGGCATTAAGTTCTGCTTCGATCGAGATAAAAATTAAGCAAAAAAATAGTAGTCACGTAATTCGAATTATCTGTCAAATTTTAATTTTTTTCAAGAAATAATTCAAAAGTTTCGAAAAAAGTTATTAGAAAGAGTACTATATTTCTTACACCCGGTTTAACCGAAAGTTCACACTATTGGAAAGATAACAAAAATCGAAGATAGGGACATGTAAGCCGTTTTGCTCTAAGACGTACAGTTCGAAAGCTAGACGCTGTCAAAGTTCAAAAATGTCATTTTTCAAGAGTAAATATCTCGGAAACTGTTAAGTATAGACTAATAATGCTTTTATTAAAAAATGTTCAGAATTTTATGCAGAATCCAAAAAAATTATATAAAATAGGGGTATCCATTTAAGATTTTGATCTTACCCCCCCCTCCCTCCTAGGGGCTTAAAGTAACAAGATTGACAATATACGCAAAAGATGTCCCCCTCGAAATAAAAATCGACGGGTCCGAGCGATTTTCCACATTTTCATTTTAAAGCAGGAAAATCGAGGTGGGAAGTTTTCAAATGAACACCTTGTATAATATTGATCTTTAGCCAAAAGTAGGTAGGTACCTACTCTTCAACATATGTGTATGAATTTGATGGTTTTGTATCGTGATGTGAATAATGTTGGCTGAAGGAAATATTATAATCAATTGTTTTTCTTTAATAATAAAGTGTATTAGAATGCATAGTTTTAATTAATAAAGCTTTTCTAAATTTAAATATTCATTTGGTTCATACAAATTTATATTGGGTCTATAAACATAAAAGCGGATTTATTAAAATTTAATGATAATTTATTAATTTCAAGCCATTTACATAAATATTATTTTTAAGTCCTGGTTAATGTTATTATGAATTTGAGCATAGTTCTCATGAAAATATACAATAGTAGTATATATCATCAGCAAACAATTTTATTTTACCTTTTAAATTTAATTTTGCTAATTAATGTAGATTTAAAAAAAGTAGGTCCTAAGATTGACCCTTGCGGAACACCACAAGTTATGTTTTTTTGTGAACTTTTAACATTTTCCATTTGAACAAACTGCTTTCTATTACTTAAGCAATTTTTTAACAATAAATGAATATTTCCCCGAATTCAAATTTCGAGGATTTCTTTTCCTTTTAACTAAGGAGAGATTTTTCGAAAATCGAACATTAAGGGGTAAAAACTATGCTAACTGTGTTAAAATGTACGTGTTTTAATGTTTGGAAAAATTATGTTTCTAAGGGTTTGAAATGGATGAGGTAAGTTTCCATCGCAATTACTAGAGAAAAAGATACCTACATATTATATTAAAGGTTTATTGCATGGGTAGTAGGTATGCATTTTTTTTACAAACCCAAAATCATGAAATTGAACAAACCGATTGCTAAATTAATTAATTAAAACACTATTCTTTTGGAGAGAAGAAATACAAATAGGCGCTATTTCGTCGTGTCGAACTTGTCCACAATAATTAAAATAAACATGGAAACAGACCCGGCCGTAAAACATTTAAAATAACAAAAAAAAATCGCCATCTAAAGGTAATAAAAATTAACGGCATTGCGAACGAGAGAAACTGAATTCCGTTCCCAGTTGAAGGGCTTCTTAATTAAATTTGTTTCAGCGCCGCAAGTTTATTTTTAATTAATTGTAGAAAACGCTTCCAGGTAATTTCTCCTCTTTAAAGATAACAGGTATTTATTGGCCTCTTTTTGAAATAACAGGATGGAACTATTTTTAGTTAATTAAAGGCGTCGGCGTCGTCGTCTTGAAGGAAATTAATAAATTGTTTCTAACGATTTTTCAGTAGGTACTGGACTTTTGATAATTCTGTACCAAAAATACCAACCAGCGGCGTTGTTGGTGGGGGGGGGGGGGCATAATGGCCCTTTTCACGATAATCGAATTCATCATATTCAGCATTAAAATCCTGAATTACAACCTATTAAAAATATATCCCAATAATATAAATCTTGCTAGATGGTCACAAATAGGGCTGGGCAAAAATTCGATATATCGATAAACGATATTTAAAAAATAAAATATCGATGTTATCGATATTTGATTGGAATTTCAATATCGTCCTTATAACACATTTAGGACCAATATTTAATTCAATCTTTTTTCTTTGTTTTCATAATTAGAGTCTCCCCTTGAAATTAAGGTACGGAGTTTTACAGGGCACATAAAAAAATATTGATATACAGTGTCACCAGTAAAGTCCGCATCATATGGGATTTTTTTAATTCTTTATTCAAAATTTGACTTTGGCATCAAGTTCTGCTTCGATCGAAATGAAAATTAAGCAAAAAAAATAGTAGTCACGTGATTCGCATTATCTGTTAAATTTTAATTTTTTCCAAAAAATAATTCAAAAGTGGGGTTATTTTTAAAAATATCGAAAAAAGTTATAAGAAAAAGTTTTTTTAAATGCAGTTTCTAGCCCCCATGCAAATTTCAGCTGCATAAGATAATTTTGATTTTTTACCTATATTTTGTAAATTGCACTACCTTTGCAAAATAAGACTCAACGCAACCTACATAAAACTTCTTAGTTTTGACAATGCTTTATTTCAGATACATTTTCTTTAAAGTAGCGCCATATTAAATGTGTGTTTTTCTACAAAATCAAAATTGGGCTATTAAAATTTGGTCGCATGTGATGCAAAGTTTATTTGTTTTTGACCCTGTATAAGGTAACTTCATAAAATAAGTATTTTTGAAAACGTAGTTTGTGTCTAAAAGTAATACACCTTAATATTAAGACAAAAAAGAACGCAGTGTCTTCAGTAAAGTGTTTTTAAAGTGGAAAATAAATTTTAGGTTAACAAAGTAAAGTTTATCTATTTTCAACGATTTAATTTAAAACCTCTATATTATAATTTATTATAAAGCTATGCGATAATAACGTTTTTCTAGAAAAACACACATTTAATAGGGCGCTACTTTAAAGAAAATGTATCTGAAATAAAGCCTTGTCAAAACTGAGAAGTTTTATGATGTAGGTTGCGTCGAGTCTTATTTTGCAAAAGTGGTGCAATTTACAAAATATAGGTAAAAAATCAAAATTATCCTATGCAGCTGAAATTTTGCAAGTGGGCTAGAAACTGCATTTAGTAAAAGTTTTTCTAATAACTTTTTTCGATTTTTTCAGAAATAACCCCACTTTTGAATTATTTTTTGGAAAAAAATAAAATTTGACAGATAATGCGAATTAGGTGACTACTATTTTTTTGCTTAATTTTCATCTCGATCGAAGCAGAACTTGATGCCAAAGTCAAATTTTGAATAAAACTAGTAATAAAAAAAAATCCCATATGATGCGGACTTTACTGGTGACACTGTATTTATAATATAATATTTTTGTGTTTTATCGATAATATATATTATCGATATATCGATATTATCGATATTTATAGAGACAATTAAAAAGACGCCGCGAAAGCAGAAAGTTTGAAAACATGAGATCAAAACCTTATTACGTCATCCCGTTATTAGCACAATTCTTTTATTCGTCAGCCTTACGGATTATATTGGTATCTTTGTTTGAAAAAGGCCATTAAGAGGGCCCGACCTCCTCACTTTTTTACTTTTCACATACTTACACCGATAGTAAAGCTAAATATAACATATAGTATTACATATTAGGGAAGGTCGCCAATGATGGCACCTTTTTTTTACCACCTAATATATTTTTTAGTTCAAAGGTTTTAACCCATTTAACCATGTTAAAATATTTGTTACTATTTAAATATTCATTATAAAACTTTAAAAATACACAAAAACAATTTTTTTGGTAAAAAGAATAGAAAAGAAAAAACCACCAAGTATGCCCTCATAGGCAACTGCGTTGCCTATGATGGCATACTCCAGTAAAATGCAAAAATCTGAAGGACGCATACATGTAAAAGAAATATTTTTGTTACAGTTTGCACATTTTTATTGTTAAAAAATTCAAGCACATAAAACTGTTACATTCTAGGGAACATGTTTAAAACTTGTTATGTCAAGCAAGAGTTTATCATGATGTGCAGTTGAGGACAGATAATTTCGCCCACTAAACTGTGACACTGTAAATGCAACTTTTTTACCTTTATTACCTTTGTAACGTTTTAATTGTTATCATGATATCTGTCAAAGTATTGTCATTATCTTATTTGATTTAAAAATGCCTCATTTAAGTATTATTGAAAAAGCAAGAATAATATCTTTAGTAGAAATAGGGTGGTCTTATGGAAAAATAGCTGATCATTTTAGAGTACCTACATAGAAGTACTGTTCAAGGAATTGTAAAAAAATGGCGCTATTATCAAACACTTGAAAGGTCTGTTGGGTCTGGTTTAAATAATAGAAAATCATGAAATGAAGAAAGAAGATCGAAATTTGGTGAAGTATTTAAGGCAAAATCCATTTGAAACTGCAGTATCCGCTATGCACATAACAGGATTCCCTGCTTCAGCTATAGAACTGCGCAACGCCGAGTAAGACAATGTTCCGAATTAAGAAATCGGGCAGCTGCACCCAAGCCGTTATTAAAAAATTGTGATAAAGGAACAACTTTTCAGTCTAGATATAATGGAAGGAATCGAGTATATAGACCACCAAATTCCCGATATGATGAGAAGTATACTCTATACTCAAAAAAAGCAAACCAGTGCATGTTTCTCCGTTAATGTATGGGCAATGTGGGCATGGATAGGTGTTAACGGTGCAGATGTATGCTGGAATATTGGTGGAACGCTAAACCGTAATTAATATCATCAGATTTTGGAAAATGTTTTTTTTTTCCTTCTGCCATCATAGTTTTCAGCAGGATAACTGCCCTGTGCATACTGCAAGAAATATAGAAAACTGCGGTTTAGACAAAACAACGTAACATGTCTGTCTTGGTGCTCAAGAAGTCCTGATTTAAATCCAATTGAAAATGTTTGGGGATTGATGGTAAAAAAATGTACAAAATAAATTTTAAACCACATAATGAAATATAGTTATTTGATATAATAGAAGAAATTTGTGAAGGGCTAACTCCGTATTACACCAGAAGTATTATTTTGTCAATGGCAAGAAGATTACGATTAGTGTAATAGTGTTAGAATCCAATGGCGCAGCAATTAAATATTACTATTTTGTTTGTTAATAAATTTACCCTTTTTGGCTTTATACTTTTGTAGTTTTCCTGGTAATATTTTCTTATTTTCTTATTTCGCGGCTGTAATTTAAACACAAAAATATTTAGAAATAACCATTATTACTTATGGTAAAAAATCGTGTATACTAGCTATTTACCTAACAAGTGCGGAAAATGGATTTTTCCGCACGAGTCTGCCGTTCACCGAACGACGCATAGCGGAGTTCGGTTAAGCAGCCGAGTGCAGGGAAAACATTTTCCGCACGTGTCAGGTACAATAGTTTTTCTACAGACGTGTGGAAATAAGTAAAACATATTTCAAAGAAATTTAATAATTTTTAATTAACTATAACAATCACATACATATACAGTGTCCGCAAGAAAGTCCGCATCAAATGGAATTTTTTTTTATTATTACGTATAGGTGAAAATTGAAAAAGCAGTTAGTTTTTGCTTACCTAAAAACCAAAAATGACGTATACTGAAGCAGCTGCACGACCTGCGTTACCTGTCAAATTTGACATTTTTAATAAAATAGGTTCAAAAATGCCCTTATTTATCAAAATATCGAAAAACTTTATTCGAGAAAGTTGTTTATTTAGGCATTTTTAGCCTCTATACGAAATTTTGACAGTCTAATACAATTTTTATTTTTTGCCAGGTTCTTGAAAATTTTGATCAACCCTCGTAGATTAACTTTTATACATCGATGTAAAACCATTTGCCTTTACTTCATTTGTAATCTTAATGCAATTTTGTGTAAAATTTTTGTTTCCAATTATTTATTTTGCTTCAAAAACTGAAATTGTTATTGATCAGTATGTAATGTTTGATGCAAAGTTTATCTAATTACATCAGTTTTGCCAAAACCGACGTTTCTCATTTTTCTTAAGTTAGTAAACAGATGTACAAAAAGAAAATATTAGGAAGCTTTCGTTGAAATTTTACTTAATTAATATTGGATCAAAAAGAATAAATATTAATCGCTCGAAACCTTTTATTCAACAAAAATATAGTTTAATATAATTAATTTAATTTAATATTAATTAAGTAAAATTTCAACAAAACCTACCTAATATTTTCTTTTTGTACATCTGTTTACTAACTTAAGAAAAATGAGAAACGTCGGTTTTGGCAAAACTGATGTAATTAGATAAACTTTGCATTAAACATTACATACTGATCAATAACAATTTCAGTTTTTGAAGTAAAATAAATAATTGGAAACAAAAATTTTACACAAAATTGCATTAAGATTACAAATGAAGTAAAGGCAAATGGTTTTACATCGATGTATAAAAGTTAATCTACGAGGATTGATCAAAATTTTCAAGAACCTGGCAAAAAATAAAAATTGTATTAGATTGTCAACATTTCGTACAGGGGCTAAAAACGCCTAAATAAACAACTTTCTCGAATAAAGTTTTTCGATATTTTGATAAATAAGGGCATTTTTGAACCTATATTTTATTAAAAATGTCAAATTTGACAGGTAACGCAGGTCGTGCAGCTGCTTCAGTATACGTAATTTTTGGTTTTTAGGTAAGCAAAAACTAACTGCTTTTTCAATTTTTACCTATACGTAATAATAAAAAAAAATCCCATTTGATGCGGACTTTCTTGCGGACACTGTATATGTAACAGTAACTAATTCTGAAAAAAAAGTAATAACTACAAGTTATAATTAATATATTATTGATTTTGACATAATCGTGCCGAAAATTTTTTCCGCCCTAGTGTGGAATACCCAATTTTCCGCACGGATTTTTGACATAATCGTGCCGAAAAAATTTTCCGCACTAGTGTGGAAAAATCACTTTTCCGCACTGATATCCGTGCGGAAAATTGGTTTTTCCACACGTCTGTAGAAAAAATAATTTACAGCTATTATACAGCTGGTGTTTTATCCATCATGTATAAGTAGCAAGGTGAGAAACCCGTTTTACCCAATTTTATTGTAATTGAGTTGGGTGGGTGGAGTGTACGAATTTATATGCCCTGTAAAATAGGTACCTAAACGTTTTCCCTCAAAAAAATTGGAATTTAATCATTATTTTAGAAACGATAAGAGATTGAGATATATATATACTTATAGGTATATGATAATATTAAAGAAAGTTGTTAAGAAATGAATAGGGGTTTTGAAAATAAATAGAATACCAAAGTTGCTACTAATTTTTGAAAGAAATAGCAACATTGTATCGTTAAAAATGTCCGTTTACGTGAATGACCAAATTTTCAAAACAATTCGATACCTCTGGTTCGCTATATAAGTATGTCTAACGTACCATTAACCGTGAATCACCCCGTATATGTTGGGAAAAAATGTGACATTTTCTAATTTTTAACCATGAGACAAATCAAGTTAAACAAAGTTTATTTACGCTTTTAATAAGTCCCAAGTGCCTCGTATACCTGCAGTACATCTACCTTAAATCAACGACCAAACAGACACAAAACAAACAGTATAAAAACCCAGCACGTGGATAACAAAACCATCAAGCCCATCTCGCCTACGGGGACATTACCTCCCCCACAGAGGCCGTTTTGGCTCGCTTCAAGCCGACTTTCAGGCCTCTTTGAATCCGCTTTCCACTTCCAGCAAAAGCTCATTGCATTGCAGCGCAGACTTCGGCACGGAGTAGTCCTGTGACACTTTGCCTTCCGAGTCTACCCTCACGTGCCCGCGTCTTCGGCAGCTAAAGCCGAAGGTTTTCTTTAATTAAAATATTAAAAAATCTAGTAGCCCGCGCGCCGGCCATCATCCCCGCTATAACAATTGAATAAATTGACATTAAAGTAAATTTATCATAATGGCGATTATTTCGCATAAAAACCTGCTTCTTTCTGCATTTTTCCTGCAATTCTTGTGCGGTTTAGTTTTCGGAGGGAGTTGCAGGGAAGCAAAATTATGCTGCACCGGTCGGGATTCGTCTTGTGTTGTGCAAAAAGCACCAATTAACGCGATTATCGAGGATTTGAGCGATAAGCCGTGCTATTGTGATCATGCATGTTTGAAACTTGGAGACTGCTGTACGGATTTTAAGGATGCTTGTGGAGGTAAGTTTTCTGTTATTTTGAGAAAGCAGTGTCTGGTTTTTTGGGTAGGAGATTATTTTTAAATACGTATTTAAGCCCCCAGCGCTTGTTAAATAAGTGTGTATATATATACAGACTGTCCGCGGATAGGGTTTACAATAGCACAAACGGATGAAAAAATTCATTTTTCGGGAAAAGTTATTCTTGATCAAAAGTTTTGCTTACAAATAAATGCAATTCAGGAAAAGCAAATTTTGATTTTTTATACAGGGTTCGCAAAAACTTCAAAAACATGATTTTTCTCCAAGAGTAAACTACCTACCTTTATTTTTCATTTTTGACCAAAATGCCATTAGAAAACTTATTTAGACTATAACGTTTGGAATTTAAATCCGAGATTTAAAATAAATCTTAGATTTTTTAAGTTTTTTTAATTTTTAGAGGTAAAAATGGAAATTTTGCTGCTCAACAAAAATATTAATATAAAATTTTATTAGACTCTATTTTCATAATTATTGGTGGTGTGTATCTAATTTTTTCTATTTGACGTTCATAATAAGTTCATTATGAACTTGAAATGAAGTTCATAATGAAGCTATTTCGATACGCGTTTTTTCTTTATTTGATGTTGGTAACATTGAAATTGAAAAATTGACGTAAAATCACGTCTTTTGAAATTCAAAAATAATTAGCAAAATCGCCCGAATTTCCGAACGCTCTGTATATGTACCGAATACCGAATGTACAAGGATCACACAACGTATTCCGTCCAATTTCAAATCTCATATCGCTAAAATAACTTTAGAATCTCGTGGTGAAAATGGGTCAATAAATCAAAAAATTACAGTTCGCAAAATAATTTTTGTTGTCCAGAGGTTACTATGATAAAAAATAGTATTACCGACATAAAATTTAGACATAAAAATTTAAAGGATTTATTTTCTTTTTAAATATGTATTTTTTATTGAAAAAACTACAAATAGAAAAAATAGTATAAAGCACTTGGTTTATAAGGGGTTTTAGCGCACGTGTCAATTAAAAAACTCGCCACTTCGTGGCTCGTTTTTTAAAATAGACGCGTGCGCTAAAACCGCTTCTTATGAAACGTGTACTTTAATATACTATTTTCTACTACTGCATAGATAAGTTAACTTTCGGGCCCTAGCAACACGACAGATAACGAAAGTAAACATTCGAGTTACCTGGATATTATACGTTGCTAGCTATGTAAAGTAGCGTTGCTAGCTATGTTACCTAAGTATTACTTTCGCTGCCAGGACAAAAAAATCGAACTGACAGACTCTGACAGTACTCAAATAACTAGTTGTCAACAATACTCAAATAACTAGTTGTCATGAATTATTTTGCAGGTGGAAAAAAAAATGGTATATTATTTAATGAGCGTATAATGTAGGCCATAATAAAACGAGGATGAAGTTTACGGCACGAGCCAAAGGCGAGTGTTGTAAATCATCCGAGTGTATTATGGTTCATTAGACGCGAGTCAAATACTATACTACTTTATCTAAAACCATCCATTTATACAGTGCCTGAAAAAAAGTTGAGTTCATATGGGAAATATAATAATTATACTTGTTGTATTATGGATAGCATAATGCTCTTATTATCAGAAAAAAAGTTGAGTTCATATGGGAAATAAATTAATTACACTTGTTGTTTTATGATAATTACACTTGTTGTATTATGGATAGCATAATGCTCTTATTATCAGAAAAAAAATTGAGTTCATATGGGAAATATAATAATTACACTTGTTGTTTTATGATAATTACACTTGTTGTATTATGGATAGCATAATGCTCTTATTATCAGAAGTATTATGCACCTATTATTAAATGGTTGTAGATAAACTTATTTTATCATTTTAATTTGAATAAAATCAAAGTTTATTACTTAATAATATATTGATCAGAGAACAGAAGTAGAAAAAATTTAATACATTACACGATGCGAAAGCCGTTTTTGGTGGTCGGAGGTATTAAATCACCTCGGCTTTGCCTCGGCAATTCAAAAACCTCCTCACACCAAAAAATTAACTTTCGCATCTAGTAATGTACTTAAATAACTAATATAGCTATTTATACAATAAGTTGCGAAATGAGTGTCTTTTAGGCACGCGACGTGAAATTGTCCAACGAGGCAAAGCCGAGTTGGACAACACGTCAAAGTGACTAAAAGACATTGTTTCGTAACGAATTGTACACAATAATATTTTTTCTACTGAGGTTTTATAATAAAAAACTTTTTAAATAATAAAAAAATTTTACGAACATTTTATTACCTATGTTTCATTGACACTTGCCAAAAAATATTAAATTATACCTAGTCTGTGGTTACGTTTTAATTGTAAATAATTACCTGCGTTACTTTTAAGCACGTTGCTTCTGGTAACGTGCTTAAAAGTTTTTTAAGCACGCTGCGCTTAAAAGGAGGTTATTAAAAAACCATAATGACAATCGAAAAGAGGTTATTATAAAACGTCAGTAGAAAAAAATATTAAATGCATTCCTACCATCTTTTGTTAAAACAAGGAATTTTTTTACCTTTTTATTACTTTTGCTTTACGTATGGGGCAAATTTGAAGTTGTCAAATAGAATTTGATGTGTTTTGAAAATGTTGACCTTAGAACAAAGGGTTTATTTAGTTCATTGCTACGGTGCGGGCGAAAGTTCTTACAACTTTGTGATAGAGAAATTTAATCGAAGATGCCCTAACGTTTACGTCTCAAAAATGGGACTTCATAAATTATTAAGAAAATTTCAGCGACCTGGTTAAGTTTCCAAGGGTTTTTACTTCTTCCCCAGTTTATTTGGTTAGTTTAGACCCCCTTTACTGACTTTTCACATAAGTACCTACTTACTCAGTATCGCTCAATATGTTTTAACTTTTATCAATTTTCTTCATATTATGTCTCCTCTACTCATCAATTTTTTAATTCCATAAAAGCTCCATTAAGGTTCTACATCTTTTTCTCTTCTGCTAAAACCATCAGCATTAAATATATTTTCTGTCTCCTGATAATGAACGTTTCTACGTTCGAAACATGTAGATACCCCTAAAGAATTTTTATTCTATTAAATTTTGTGGAGGAAGACTTTTAGTTTTTTCTTTCTTTTCCATCCCTATTTTCGTTTGGCTTCTTCGACAGCGGTTTGAAATTTTCTTCAGTTTATCGGTTTTGTGTATATATATATAGAATAATTGCTGTAATTTTTTTTTGGAGGCTAATTAAGATTAGTGTGCAAGTGTCCAATGATAATTTTGCAGTTAGTTTTCATAGGTGAGTAGGTAAATAGAAAGTTGGGTTATTTATAGGTTAGGTTTACCTAAACTATAGTAGCAAGGTTACATTTAAAGGTAAATCCTACCGTAATCCCTACTTTCTGCCCCGCCTAGCTCTTCAACGCCTCTTTCCTACAGACAATGTTGTCAACGCATTTGAATTTCGTTTGTGAATGAGATGTGCCATCTATAGGTACCAGATCATTGACAACATATCGTTTAAATTGTCAAAATAACAACCTGACTTGTTTGCTATGTCATAAAAGAAGTACCTACTGTTTATACAGGGTGATTCACGGTGGAAGGTACGTTAGACGTAAATGACGAAACAGCTAACGAATTTTTCTTAAAATTTAGCCAGCTACATAAACGGACATTGCTCTACCTATCTATTTTTGACGATACAGTGTTGCTACTTCTACTAAAAATTGGTAGCAACTTCGATATTTTTAATGGAACACCCAGTATTTTATTTTCGAAACTTTTTTCTTACATCATCTCTTACCATTTCTAAATTAATATTTAATCCAATTTTTTTGACGGCAAACATTAACTTACATAATGTTGATAGGTTTTAACTCTGAAATATTGAGAGCCTAAAACTTGGCGGTCAGTTAAATCATACCAGGTTGCTTTTAACCCTACTCTCAAATCGTATTTGCGATATACAGGGTGGTTTAAAAATACAGTTAAAAAAAACATAAAATTAATCTAATTATCATCAAATTACGATATCTTGTTACCCGGTACTGGATGTCCCGAAGACTGGGACACCAATTAGATATGTCTACTACGCCCCTGTCTGCACCAGATTAGCCAAAAATGCATACGCTGCATCGACAAAAAAAATTTTGAGAAATTTCTTTTAGCAGGCGCTCCAAGAGCCTATAAATAAATACAAGAGAGCCTCTAACATCTGATCTATTTTCGTAGCGTATATTTCAAGTTTTTGTGACAAGACTACGCATTAAGACAATTTGTCACACTTATTGAAAGAGACACTTACACATTTCACTTAGGTATAAATAAATACTTTTTCTTAGAAAATATGACTGGGAAACATCTGGTTTCATCGCCATGGTAATTGTATGGAGACGGTTCTTGTAAGAGGAGCAACTGCAATACTTCATTGTCATCAATTTTTGCCTTTGTCTTTCGTTTCTTATTTGTTATACTGGCCAACAAAAACCAGGGTACAAAATTTGATAATTCTTTTTAAGAAATTAGGTTAAATAGCAGGAGGCTCTGCCTGAATTTCGTTAGTACAAATAGCCTGAAAGGCTTAATTTTGTTATACACCGGAAGTTATGATCAACTTTGTAATTTTAAATAGAATACCCTGAATTTTTACGCATTTTTTGATACCTTATTAAAGCCTAAGTAACTTTGGTTAATAATACGTATCTACTTTATACCTATCTAACCGTTTTTGAGATAAGAATTATAAAATTAATTGTTAATGTGTCAACATATACCGAGAAAAAAGTTCAGGAACTTTAAAACTAATAAAGCTACCGACATTTGAAATTTTGACAGCTTTTGACTAAAATATAAATCTTTAGATTCTATGCATAACTTAGGTATTACGTTTTTCATACAGGAGGTTTTTAAAATTGTGCCAATCTAGTCATTGAGATAAATGTGCATAACTCAATTATCGTAAATAGAAGACTCTATGTTTTATTTTACTTACGTGTGTAGAGAATCGAATTTTCAATCTAAAAGACTAATATTCATATATTAAGTCATTTTGGAGTTATTAGCAATTTATACAAATATTACAATGTCTGTTTGTTCATAATAAGACATTGTTTTTATTGTAGGCTTTTACTGCGATTTCTACAAAGGATGGAAGTAATTTTAAATATCTAAGTAAACAAGAATATGAAAACAAGACGAATATGTAATATCAACTTACTTAATAATTTCAGTCAAAGCCTACTTTACAAACACAATGTCTTATGAACTTAATACAAACACAGATTTTAAGATGTTTTAAATCATAATTCCAAAAAGATTAAAAATATGGTTAGTGACATATTAGCCATTTTTAGAAGAGAAATTTGATTCTCCACACTGAGAAAAAATCCTTCTATTCCTTATAAGAATTGAAATTCTCTTTATACAACAGTTTGATACTATATGCACTGAATATCAAACTATAAGAAGGTCATATGAGCCGATCCTAGATCTGCTACGTCAAATTCATAGATGGCACAATGAGTTCACCAACAAGAAAGCGACTAACCTTTTCACTGCTAAATTAAAACATTGTTGCCGCCTGTCTGTTTGACTTGCTGCATGAGTTTTTTAAATTTATTTTTATAGCTTATCGTAAAACTTGATTTCACATAAGTACCTACACCTATTCAATTCTAGACCTAAAAATGTACCTATTTTTAATTGATTTGTAGCATATAATCTTTTCAACCTTTTGACGTCCCAACGTTAATTACATGAAAACATATTGACCGCCATGTATTCTATTTCTAACAGAACTAAATAACGACTCTCACTATTTAATACCTACCTAGGCTACAACGTTGGGTAAAATATGAATGATGTGCAGTTTGTATAACTTGGTTTTTATTTGCAATTATTACTACTTTTCCAAATGGTTAAAATAAGTAGGTTTTACTTTCTTACTTAAGAAACATTCAGTTTCTTTGTATTAGTGTATTACGTATTTTGCTATTTTTCGACTAAATAAAACCTATTTGAGTTATACTTGCTGTCGCTTTTTATCTACTTTTATTTGTTTAATATTTAACACCTAATGCAACGGTAAAATCATTATGAAAGTCGGTCCAATTACCCCGGAGCAATCAGCGTACATATTATTATCAAAAACATACATCCGGCTGGAATTGAGAACCTTCTATTTTATTGTCTGTGATGCTTGAATTCTTAAAAATTCCAATAAAATACGATATGCGGCAACACCACGACATCACATCCGTGAATCTGAGGCATCTGTTGCCGAGGCGCTGCATTATAACGACAGACAGGCGACAGATTTAAGGTTAGAGTTACGATCAGCTTAACATGCAATGGCGGCCAAACCAGCTCCAATACGTCAAAAAATGGGTTGTCAACTTTTCTCGGACATCCGTCATTCTTATATAGTTTGATATTCAATGCCATATGTGAGAGCAACGCTCTTTCCTACTGTAAGACAATATAAATTAGCCAATAGGAAATAGGAGTTATTGCTACCATAGAATTGTTTATAGCCATTATTGCTCTGAATACTTACAGTAATTATCAAGTTCTATTGGGGATGTAATCTGGTAATAATTTACTTTAAAAGCAACAGCAAAATGTGACATGTGACAGCAAAACTTAAAAAATTGAGGAGAAAAATGATTTGTTTACTTGTCAATCGCTTCGTTTGCTATGGTATTAATAACATACACGCCTGCTTTTAATTAGATCTGGTACGTTTTTACCATAATTCCGGTAACTATGTTTTATTGGTGAAATCTCCTAATCCACGGTTGTAGATTATGAGTAACTATGGTAATATGAACCACATTATATATGTACTAACAAACACATTATGCTTCTATTATTAAATAGTCGGAGATAAAAAATATTTTATATACAACCATTTAATATTAGGTGCATAATAATTCTGATAAAAAGAGCATTATGCTATCCATAATACAACAAGTGTAATTATCATAAAACAACAAGTGTAATTATTATATTTCCCATATGAACTCAACTTTTTTTTCAGGCACTGTATAAATGGATGGTTTTAGATAAAGTATAGTATTTGACTCGCGTCTAATGAACCATAATACACTCGGATGATTTACAACACTCGCCTTTGGCTCGTGTCGTAAACTTCATCCTCGTTTTATTATGGCCTATATTATACGCTCGTTAAATAATATACTATTAGCTTATTGTCGTTTTAATTCAATCTTTATTCTTTAAAAGGTCAAGTCAGAAATATAATTCAAAACTTTAACTTTTTTTTGGGTCGAGACGGATAAAAGGGGCAACTTTAAAATATCTTCTTATAACCATAAACCACAGTTTAGATGGCATAATGACGTCAGATAAACTTATCGGATCTTATTTTAAGATGTGTCCTGCGGCACTTCCCGTTTTCTCTGGAATTATTCCTTTGGAGATTAGATAAAAAGCAAATTTCGGATCTACATCGACAGGCAGTCGAAGTAGTTGGGTGTGATAAAATGTGTCTTTATTCAATTTATGTACACATGCAGGTATGTGATGGTAGTAAGGTATTATTTAACGAGTGTAGGTATATACAATGCTCACGCTTTATTTGATGCCAAGACATGCTATTCGAAGATACGTAATTTTTCCGAAATCAAAACCGGTACGAAAATGACAGACTATCTTTAAAATTAAAAATATGATTATACTTAAATAAAATATAATTAATATGTTCCTTATTTTTTGTCGAACTAAAATCTAGAGATCACAAATAACCCATTTCGTCAAACATATTTGTTTGAAAGGTTTATATTATATTTTTGTTTGAAGATGGTAGACAATGAAGTAATATTAAAAAAATCCCTTGTCGGACTTCCATTGTCTTTATTTTGTTACTTAACACAACGTTTCGGTTAGTTAGTATATCTAACCGTTTTCAAGTGTAAACTAAATTATAATTCTAAGGCTACTACCCCATGGGCAATGAAGCTTGATGACTCCGCCTACGTGCTTATTGGAGTGTGAAGTTTAAGCTGTTGGTTTTGGACAAGAAGAGGTTTCCAGATGTTGGGGATATCTATACTTGGTTTACTAAATATATGGGTATTTTGATTCATGAAAGCTGCTTCTTTGAATTTTCGTTTTCTCCAGTGCTGTTCCGTGTTGAAAACCTTGGCTTCTGACCACTGTATATTATGTTGGTTGGTCCATACATGATCCGCAATACCTGGTCTCAAAGTTTCATCTCTTTGAGTATGTTTCATGTTCCTTAACTCGTACGGGAAGAGGTCTTTTTGTTTCTCGAATGTATAAATCGCTAATTTGATGGATTGTCTTATACTATTAATATGTTCCAAAAACCGTAGCAGCTCTTCGTTGCTGTCTGTCTAGATAATAAAGGTATCATCAACATATCTAAGCCAAAGTTTTGGTTTAAACTTGGCAGTGTTAATCTCGTGTGACTCAAACCATTCCATGTATAGGTTAGCCACCACCGGAGAGAGAGATGAACTCATTGGAAGACCGTCATCTTGGGCATAGAACCGATCTTTTACTTGAAAGTAGGAACTACGTAGACAACACTCCAATAGTTCCATTACTCCATCCAGCGGCAAACTAGTGCATTCTGAAAGGGTTGGGTCTTCTTGTAATTTTTGCTTGATGATATGCAGTGATTTCCCTATTGGGACGTTCGTGTATAAGCTCTCTACATCGAAACTGACAAATATGTCTTGTGGTTCTAAATTGACGGTTTTCAGAATATTTACAAAGATATGAACAAAATAAAATGACTTGCCCTGTAACGGTTTAATTATCTCAAGAAGAAATTTTGATATAGTGCGCTTGTAGGAGAATCCCTGGAGCTGGTGATTGGTCTTAGTGGCATGTTGTTCTTAGGAAGACGGTAGAGATGAGGAGGTTTGCTATGATGTGTTGTTAGTTTTGTTCGGATATTTTTTTTTAATTTTATTTTTATTATACAGTGACCGGCAAAGAGTTCGCAACATATGGGAAAAATTTTTATTAGCGGAATATTGAAAAATCTTTTTTGGGGGATTGGATGTGCATGTCCCATAACCTTAAAATCGATTTTGACATACGTCACGTGACCAATGGTATGGCGGGAAAGTTGAAAAAACCAATATGAAATCATCATAAATCAGATAAGTTGATGAGATATCGAAAAAATTCCAAGAATCAAAAGTGTTTAGAATTCCATTAGAACCTTAAATACAATGTTTGGGATATCTACTTAAAAAAATATAAAATCGAATATTTTTGTAAATATTTTTTTACCGAATTAAAAATTTCCATATTTTTCCTTTCTTAAAGCTTCATTAAAGTAAAACTGACATCTGGTGACCACAACTAGAAATATTCTATTGTTTTTCTGACAATTTGGAGCAATAATTCAAAAAATTCGTTTACACTTGGATACCATCAGCTGTTGCAATAGTCTATTTCTAATAACCTTATCGATATTTTTTATATCGAAATATTCTATTATGTTAAGAAATCCTTAAATTCATTCATCCAAAGCAAATTTTATTTATAACCGTAAAAAATAATTTAAATTTTTATTAATTTTAGATTTTTTTAAAGGTTTCTGCGAAATTCAAAATTATTTTTTACGGTTATAAATAAAATTTTCTTTGGATTACTGAATTTAAGGATTTCTTAACATAATAGAATATTTCGATATAAAAAATATCGATAAGGTTATTAGAAATAGACTATTGCAACAGCTGGTATCCAAGTGTAAACGAATTTTTTGAATTATTGCTCCAAATTGTCAGAAAAACAAAAGAATATTTCTAATTGTGGTCACCAGATGTCAGTTTTACTTTAGTGAAGCTTTAAGAAAGGAAAAATATGGAAATTTTTAATTCGGTAAAAAAATATTTACAAAAATATTCGATTTTATCTTCTTTTAAGTAGATATCCCAAACATTGTATTCAAGGTTCTAATGGAATTTTAAACACTTTTTATTCTTGGAATTTTTTCGATATCTCATCAACTTATCTGATTTATAATGATTTCATATTGGTTTTTTCAACTTTCCCGCCATACCATTGGTCACGTGACGTATGTCAAAATCGATTTTAAGGTTATGGGACATGCACATCCAATCCCCCAAAAAAGATTTTTCAATATTCCGCTAATAAAATTTTTTCCCATATGTTGCGAACTCTTTGCCGGTCACTGTATAATTGTACTTGTTGTATTATACATATCATGATGCTCTTGATATCACAAATGTTATGCGTCTAATATTAATGGTTAAAGCGAAATAAAGTTTAAGAGTTCAAGCTCTGTTGTAGACGACAAACAGCAGTTTGACTCTTACCTTCGCAACGTTGCCACTTTTTATAATGGTTTTTAATGTCCATTGGCGTAATTAGGGGAGGCCCAGAGGGACTGGCTTTAACCCAGCTTGTCTTGGGTCCCTTCAGCATCCAACTTCAATCCTTCACGCCAAGATTGTTTGCATATTGCAGCCACCATAGTTTGTCTCAAATATTCCAGGATTTTAATTCTACCAAATTCGTAACATAAAAAAGAAATCAAAGACCAATAGCTTTAAAACAATCATTAATATTGTAAGCAATACTTATCCCTTAAGTTCGACTCGCCCTTGACCATTTTTCTTAGTCACGAAAGGTTCACCGGATATGATCCAAGAAAAAATAAATTTTCCCTTCACTAAAATTTTACACCGAATTGATCGTACTTAATCTGCCGCAATAACCCAATAAAAAGACATCCCTTCGGCCTGGAACTTTTGAATAAAATCCCGGGTTTTTAGACGAAATTCGGTTTTTTGTGGGATTTCCCAAGCTGCAGGTTAAATGGAAATATAAGCTGAAAATAATGAAGTGGGCGTTTTATTCAGGTATTTAAAACGACATTAAATGAATAGAGCTAAAAACGCAATATTTCCAAATCCCAACGATTTCCAACGGGACTTTTTTGCACCTAAAAAGAATTACCGATTTAAATTTGCAGGGTAGGAAAGATTTGCGTGGTTAAAGGAAATCAGGGGCAAATAAATTTTTCTTTTTACACTGAGGAAAATGATCTAATACAACAGGTTTGCAAGGACATAGTGTGTATTGATAGCTTATTTTTTATAAACCCATATTAAATAAATTGCTAGTGTATCAAACCCGCTTTAGTGTTATATCATTATATCAATTCCAGATTTGCTAGAACAGTGTTTTTATTGGTAGTAATCGGTTCCATTAGCAGCACGGTCTTGTTGAATAATGAACTACTTTTAATACAGCAATTTTGTTAAGAAATAAATTGTATCTTCTCAATGCGACGCGTTTTGTTCCCAGTAAAGCGCTTTCTCTACAATTAAGAAAGCAGCACCGCATCCCCAAAAACGAACTGTTTCTGTTAGAACCTAAAATCCATAAGACGTTGGTGGGGGTTTGTAGCCATCGGCAATCTCCGCGCGCCGTATTATTAGTTTTAACGTATTTGTTGCGCAGGTCACATCGTTGTTCGGAGTCTTCTAGCTGTCCTGTCTGAATTTAAATTTTATTGATCGTATCAATACCTGTTTGAATTAATTTGTTTTTACTTTGTATAGGGGAGAGCGGGGCTGGAAGTTCCGATTTTCATATGACATGATGTTTTATTAAAAAACACATAAAAGTTAATTGTTAACTGTGCAAAAATTAAACGGATATTTATCGCTTTCTTTAACAATTAAGTTACTTTTACTAATATCTTAATAGTTTTTTTTACAATAACCAATTAGTGTCAAATTTCGGAGCGGAACATTCAGCCCCGCTTTGGGGCGAGTTGTTCCACCTTTGAGGCAAATTGTTCCGCTTAGATTATGACAATATACTTTGAGAATAACATAGCCTTTCTTAAATAAAACAACCATTTCTAAAAATACATTATGTAATGTTTATTCTATGCACACTTAAACTTAAAAACAACAAAATAAAATATTACTGGTACAAAGCAGCGGAGCTAGCTGCTACCTCTACAGTAACTAAAGTGCCGCGCTCAGCAGATACTATAGCACCGACTCTTTTGTACCTTTTTGTGCCACGATCTTCCTTGGCTTTGGTCATTTCCCTAGTCTCGTCCAGGTTCCAGATTCTTGATGGTGTCAATTTATGTTTTAGTAGAGTTTCACTGAGCTTGGTAAAAATGCATTTACGTTATGTCTGTTTAATGCAGATGCACGTCCTGCACTAGTTGCTTCTGGGTTTCTTATCGATAAATCGCGGTTTCTCTTTATAAATCCAGTGAACCAGTTAGCTCCACTTTCTCGATTTTTGTGCCATAAAGGGGGAATGTTTTCTAAAGACAATTTTACTGCACATTCATACGCGAGTTTTGGCACCTCTCCGGGCAGAAGACCGAAGTATATTGAGGAACATTATAAAGAGTCGTTCGCCAACTCTTTTTCCTGTGCCAAGGTAAACACTAGCCTGGGTTTATGACCTATATCGTAGGAACCTCACCAGCTTTCAATTTTGTCACAAATCGATGTAGCGTCATGTGACAAATATCAAGATCTCTTGCAACCGTTTTAATAGATTTTCCCTCTGACGCAACAATGTCTCGGAGGTTTTACCTCTATCTGTCTTTCGTTTATAGTTTCGCTTCCTTAATAAATAATTAAAATAAAAGAAAAATGGCCTTAGGAATTTTAGATACGATTAGAAGTCAATTGGGGTAAGTTGTTCCGGGGAACAACTAGCCCCGCCGGGAAGGAACTTATAGCCCTAAATGACATTGTCATACGAAAACTGACATACTGGCAAACTAGTAGAATTAATTACAAAACTACTTAAGCAATATGATACCCTATTTTAATGTCACTACAATCTAGAAAAGGTTCCGCATAATTCGGTCCATGAAAAATAGAGATGGACCAAATAATTTAAACAGAAAAAAATTTACTTACGTGATTTTTGACAACGCCATGCACCCAGCCACTTAACGGCTTTCGCCGAAGTAACTAAACGGACTGCCAGCGGGGCGCGCCAGCAAAAGGTCTTACCGCGCACTTTACATGTATTGCTATCTCTTTTCCTCACAAAGTTATTGCGGTCGGAACAACTTACCCCGGGAACTTCCAGCCCCGTTCTCCCCTACTTATAAGTTTTTTAAAACTTTGCATGTCAGATAAAGCAATAGAAGATTCTTATTTCACACAACCCATCATTAATATTGGACTGGATGTCAAGTTTTATAACAACTGCCAGTCGGAACTAATACATTATATAAAATCAGATTACACCCCCAATAGAACTTGAAAATTACTGTGAGGGTTCAAAGCAATAGTGGCTAGAAAACCATTATATGGTAGCGATAACTCCTATTCCCTCTTGGCTACATTACCGTGATATTATCACTACACAACGGTCTAGCAATTTTCGTTGTCTGACAGTGGGAAAACGCGTTGCTGTCACATATATAGTATTAAACAGTTGTATAAAGAATGTGTGAATTCTTATAAGGAATAGAAGGAATAGAAGGATTTTTCTCAGTGTAGTGTGCTCGACCACAGAGCAATTAAATCGTCCGATCAAATGTTTACAAAAATTCCTGGCCATCTGATGGTTCAGGAACGGCCCATTTATTGGGGGACTTTCCAAGCAATTTGATTGTCAACCAATTCATCTCTCTGGAATCTGTTTCTATTTTAAACCGCTCGATTCTAAATTAAAAAAATATGGTTTCATGATCTCTTTAGTATAAGGGCAGAAGAGGGAACCTATACTGACTTGCACTACAACAAGCAGTCACATGCACATCTACTAAAGTGTTAGGGAAGTTGAGTCACTATGCATCAAGTTTTCTGAATATGCTATAATTTGTGTTAGTGTAATTAGGCCATCTGTTATCCATCTATCCTGTGATACCAAATTTATACCTCTTTAATTAAATTTTACTGGTGATATTAAATATTACCAGAACTGATATGAGAATCCATCATCCTTGGGACTGGGCTCAACTTATTCGGACTGTTGGAAAAAAAGATAAATTCCTAGTTACAGAAATGCAACAAGAACATTTTTTTGACTTTAAGTCATTCTTTACACAAAAACTACAAATCAAAAATAAAACTGCGAAAACGAAAAATTTGTGTGGCATGATGTACAGTGGATGAGATTCACAAGTGACCAGATTGGTATAATTCAATACAAAACATCTGTAGATGCTTTGGAGACTTTTAAAAAGATATCTTCTTTACGAAGACGCCAAGGAAATCCAGTGTTGGATGCTCCCCGTCAGTACTAGAAATTAATTCCAATTTCTGAGGAAAAAAGAAAGAACTCTTTAAGTATTTTACACTTGATGGACCCTGTATTTCATCACTACTATAAAAATCTGCCAGTTTCGTCAAGTAGTTGTGGAAACGAACAGAATAGTAGTTCTGAAGACGAACATTAACACTTTTTGAATACCTATATGATTATTTTGATTATCTTGTATTTCATTTTGTTTACGTTTGTTGGAAATATGAGTAAAATTTAATTTGTCGATATCTTAAAACTATTATTTTTGACTTAGGCACTTTTACCCTAAAACCACAGATTTAGTGACAGCCGATAGTCCGCAACTATTTTTGAAATATTTATCTGGGCGATCGTTAATAATATAGAAGTCAAATGTACAAAAATTACTTAATTATTTCTAAATTAAGAAATATATTATATTAGGAGAGAAAATATTTTTCTAACCACCTGAAAAATCCTTATACTATAAGGTTGCATTTCATCTAACACTGTTAGATATTATTATTAATTAAATATCTAACAGTGTTAGATGAAATGCAACCCTATAGTATAAGGATTTTTCAGGTGGTTAGAAAAATATTTTCTCTCCTAATATTTGTTACTACTACCTGACAAGTGGACTGTCTATATATTTATTATAAGAAATATATCTTGAAATAAATTCGATAAGTTTAGAGAGGTTCGAGTAAATGGTATAAATGCATGCTGCGAGTGTAGACTCGTAAATAAAAAGCCTTTGTTCGGGTTTATAAAAACTGGGAGACGTCGCATCGACCATCCTTTCCCCGCACCTGACGTTTTCGAAGTCTTTAGGTAAATGTCTATAATGTACAAGTCACCCTCCACTGTAAAAGAATTAAATCATAAATAGCATTTTTGAAGGGAACGCTTCTTGAATAATTCTTCTTTTTATCTTTTAAAGGCTTTTCATTAACTTCCCTTCACGTCTTTTGATTAATAATTCTCTTGTAAAAGTTTTTGATCTATTGACGCAACGCAGGAATTAACAGAAACCTACCTCCATTTATAATTACATGGGAGGTTAAGCGGTTCGCAACTTCGCAATAAGGAAATGTTGTATTTAACGTTTTGATAGTAAATTTATGTTTTTTGATACACGGTGCGTTATGGATGTATGGATTTATTCATCCATGAATAGGCTGTTTGTTTGCACCAAACATTCGTTCGTGTGAAACAAAGACAGAAGACAGAGATAGCGTTAAATTTCCGACTCTGCGCGGAATTGTAATGGCTCTAGGATTCGGAGGGATCAGTCAACACCAGCGGCGTAGGGTGTGGCAAGGATTTTTAATACAATAATTAAAAAGTTTTCATTAAAGTTTTAATGAATCTTTACTTAAGTGAAGATTAAAAGAAGCCTTGAATGTATAGTGTTATTATTAATGAATGAAATTAATGAAATTTTAGGCGAGAGACAACAAGAAATATTTTATTTCTTTATATTTAATCATGTATAACCGCGTAGAGAATATTTGTACATACTCTGGTATGTTACATTGCCGTAATAGGTAAAAGTACTTTAATTGTTGAAAGAGCAATATTTTTTGTTGACATATCTGGATATAAATGGAAGTATCATTTTTTTGCTTTTATGCGGAAGCCCTAGTTATTTTACACTTGCATGTTTCAAACTCCATAGAAAATGAGTAAAATATATGCATAAGGTCTAAATTATGCTTGAACTCACATATAACTAACTACCGTGACAACAATAACTGTTCCAATAATTGTATCCTTAGAAGTTATCTCTCAAATAAAAATGTTAACAAGAATTATTTTTATTTACTCTTTTCCTGATTACCACACCACTGAATGGGCAAATGAAACAGATTATCTGTGTAACTGATGTTCAGGTGAAGATTGGGGCGTCCCCGGGAACAATCGTCCTCTTCTTCTATTTTCACTCTTGTTTTAGATATCACGACATTAATTTTTTTTGGAGGTATATTTCAATTTTTAAGATGCGGTGACCGTTTTGGACCGAATTCAGTTGTCCAGTACTCCTGCTGGGTGCGACAGTCGTACTTCCGTAATGCTGCGCATGCTTCCATTAGCAGGCGAACATATTTATAATTTGCGGGAAATGTGATAATATTAAAATTTTATTAAGAAATGTACATACAGTCCACTTATTAATAATTACTGAAAAGAATAAAATAATATACTTGAAAGAAAACTTATTTGTCATCTTTGCTAACGAAAAATAAAAGAAAATGACCAAAATGTCTATCTGTAACATTGAGTACTTATAACAATAAAATGAAAAATTCTTTACATAGAACTAAAAAAAAATAAAAAACAACAGCATCTCGGAGATGAGCCCCTGAATATTTTGCGACAGTTACGGCTGCTGGGTCCATTCAACGTTTAATACTGCGACGGCAAAACACAAGCCCCCTGGCTTCCCTATATTCGCTACTGGCTGGTTTGTTTTCTGACGCATTTTAAAGTTTGGTTAAAAAGGGGCATTATTTTCTTGACTTATCTTAAATAAAAGTTGTATCCCAACCCTAAAACAATATTCTTTCCGGCCTTGTAACGTAAATAACTGTTTTATTAACATTAACTAAATCAAAACATCAGTTTATTTATTTTAAATTTAACTCTTTCATTTTTCTCGAAGCAGGATGCAGGACATTCCTGCAATTCCAAACGTGCGTCTGCCTCCCGAAAATAATGTTCTTTGTGCCCCGGCTGCGGCAACTTCTATTTTTATTTGCATCCGAGGCGAGCTCATACGGAATGCATAAAATCACATCAGTTTATTCTGAAGAATACTTATGTAAACATGCATGCATTGTAGGTGTGATTTTGTTTGTTCAGGAGCACTGACCAGTTAAAATTACTTGATGGATAACATTTGCATTTATGCTACTTTTACGTTTTAATATACAGGGTGTTAAAATTAGTCAATTTGGACATGACTAGTAGTGGTGGTAGTATATGAGGGCATGCCCAGAACCCTGGCAAGTAGATCAAAGCGATCCTTTTACCTACCCCTAACTCTTCCCCCAACTACCCTAACCACCTGTGCCCTCGCGTAACCTTCCCGATCTCGTTAGAAAAGTAAGGATATTTTTTCAGGCTAGGGCAATAACTTACTCTCTTCGGAGAATCGTCTAGCTAAAGACTTAATGAATTAAACATTAAGCAATTACTTGAAGCAATTACTTTTTAGTAAAAGCAATTGCTTGACTAGCAAATGCTATAAGTAAAAGCAATTGCTAGATCTGGATATGAATCAAATTTTGAAGCAATCGCTGTTTTTCTTACACCTCTGTAGCAAATGCTTATTCAACACAAATGCAGACGTGTCTTATCAACTTGTTCAGATTATAGATTTCACGTTCAGTTTGGTGCCTGATTTGCAAAAGAGTTGACGTAAATACAACAACGTTGGTCTATTTATTTAGTACAATAATAATCTGTTACGTTTCTGTGGAAAATAGGAAACTTATATTTTTTGTGATGTGGCAGGTTTCAGTGAAAATGAGGAAAGTGATAGTAGTGATGAAGAAATTAAAGACAAGCAATTGATATTCGTTCACAATTTGAAGGAACATAAATAAATCTCTCTGACCACAACCGTTTAGCTTCCACAACAGCTTCAGCACTTGTAGGAAATTTAATAAAAATATTGGCCTTCTCCAAAACTGCATCCATTACAGAAGTGTATGTCTTACAGACAGTAGTTTGGTGAACACCTAGTTCTTTGCCTACATAATTTTGAAAGCCCGGATCCGACAATTTCCGCAGAAAGACTTTAATCTTATTTAAAGGCGACAGTGCCTTTTACCAGTATCAGTCAAAAAATAATTTGCCAACCACTCAACATTTTATCAGTCAAATCGATATAACTTTCTGAAATCATCATATCTGCAATTTTTACGTACACTGTAGATTTTTTTTTGCGGACGTTCATATATTCAGCCATAATTGAAGACACAAATTAAGAGCTATGCACGTGTATGCCGCGGAGAACTAAAGTTGACTGCTACCAAGCAAATGATGCAGGGGTCGACCTACCTTAAAAAGTTGAAAGCAATTGCTACACTAGAAAAAGCAATTCCTTAATTTATTCATCACATTTTAAGCAAACGATAGCAATTGCTTCTATTTTTTAAGAAAAAGCATCGACTAGAAGCAATTCCTGCACTTTTAAGCAATTGCTGGACGCAAAAGCGATAACTTTAGTTTTTATTCATTTGCTTTCAAGAAATTACTTCGATTTTATAAGAAAAAGGAATTACTACATTTTTATTCATTAGGCTCATTGTCTCAGTCTTCCCAGGCCCTTACACGTCCACAGAAAGTGCAGCGATGTCTCCTCTTTCGAACCCTCGACACGGAACGCCGTGTCCCACTCCTTACGTGCAGACCCCACCTGCTCATTTGAAATTCCTACAAAACTGCAATAAAAAATACAGGTGTGTATTTAAAAAAACACACCTAATGATGGTAGCTAAAGGTCATAATCAATATCTGATGAGCGATACCTTATAGAAAAGAAAAAGCGACCATGGAAATGTAAGATTCGTTTTTCGCCAACTTTGTAAGTAAAGCTAGGAAACAATAAAAATCGAAACGAGACTTTTCGTTTTTTTCCGAACATCTGCGGAAGTAGGTACTCGGAATTTTGGAACTTGGTCCCAATTTAACCTTCGCTGTATTTTTTACCCTTTACTAGATCCCAATGGTGACCGTCGAATTTGGCACACCCTGTATACAGTTCCCGTAAAGCGCTATTTTGAGACAAAAAACGTGAATTAAAGTTATTTATATACCAAGGGTATTAAGTAGATGTTTATGCCATGAGGGCAATGATCTTACCAACCCCAGGGACCTCTGGCCGGAGAGTTTGTAAGTTTTATGTCGTAAGGTGCCTTCGGGTAATACCGCCCACCTAAGTCTATATGCTTTTTAGAAATTTTATTTTTAGATAGGTACAGGGTAGAAAAAATGTGTCAGATGCAAAATAAAACTATATTTGTTGATAATCAGCATAACAAAAAAATTAAAAATATTTTCTTCTTACCGACAAAAGTTGAACTTTTAAAAAATATGAGAAATGGGCGATATTTCAACCCGATACTGAATTATCGCCCACGTGGTTTAAAATATCGCCCGCCCATGACTCACTACAACGAACACTCATGTTTAGTTTACATTAATGTTAAAGAACAACAGCATTCCTAGCTTTCCTCCACATAATATGTTTAAAATGTCTAGTTGAGTTGCTGAACGTCTTCATTCAAGAGAGGCTGTAGAAGCACACTTAGGTATATTTGGTGACAGGAACTAGACCTGGCATAGCCTATGCAGTTGGTGTTGCCTTAAGAACACTCGAACATCCTAGCAGGGATGATTGGATTATAGTTAAAGTTAAACGTATATTCAGATGAAGAGGCCGGTATATGCTCTCACACGTTTTTTTAAAATCGAGAAGGCTATGACTCAAACTTTCAAATGATGGAAGGTGTTGAAGAACAACAGCATTTTTAGTTTTCCCCTATATATGTTTAAAAGGTGTGGTGCTGACGTCCTATAGAATAAGTACTGGTCATATAAAGCCATCAACTGTCTTTGAGTGTCAAAAAGTAACTGTTAGTAGAAAGCCGTAAATACAAGACACTACCCTTTGGCTCAAACATAAATGGCAAAAGGGCAAAAAAGTTTTGCTAAAAGTATAAGTTAAAAATGTCATTCCAGAACACCGGGTGGAGACAGCTATTTGTTAAATTCGACAGAGTCGTCTTGTTCACCGCAAATGCTGAGTGCTGACGCGTTTAATCCGATTTCGACCCTGAAATAGGGGTGAAAAGGTAATTTGATTTACTGTTCTTTTTGTTTGTCTGGGGTAATAATACTTTTATCTTTATTTCGTCCATTGGTGCTTTAATTTCGTAGCGATGGCAGTTCCTTTTCGTGTTTCAACGTTCAAGAGAAAGACCTCTCTTTTTACAAGCAGTCTCTAAAATAATTAAATTGTTTTTTTAGAAATGACCTACGTTTTTTGTAGTGTTTTATTTCACATTTTAAGTTATCCATCCAGCGAGTATTTGCACGTTATCGGATTTGCGGCCTATTTTATATCCTTCTCCAGAATAATACACTCATCCTGAAAACATATTTTTCTTATTGGTCCATTAGTATTAATTAGCACAATTAGAAAAAATTATAAAATTTCGCCGTTTAGCGATTTTATGCAACACGGGAAGAGTAAAGAGTTTCAAAGAGGAACCCAAATATTTCCCAACTGGCAAGTGATAGCTTAGCCACGCACCTCTAACACGCAGTGCGGTGGTTTTTGATGTTTTTCTTAGAAACCATTGCTCGTGTGTGTGTTCTAGTTAATTAGAAAAAATATTAATATATTTGTATTGGAAATATTAGAGAGAACCTAATAATGCGCCAGAATGTAGCTCCTTTTATGTTTCTCAATGAAAGACAATTTATTTTGTCAAATTTCCACTTTATTTGAAAAACTTTTTCTTTACACGGCGCGTTTCGCTATATCGTAGCTTCTTCGGGTGTATGGTGCTAATTAATTTTATTTCAGTACAATAACAAAATGGTCTAGATACTTAATTACTCAATTAAGGTATACACATTACAAGCATAATTATTTAATTATATTTTCTTAAAACTGTTTAGGTATTGTAAACTTAAATATTATTGTCGGTATAATATATCTTAATTTTATGGGAAGTCCAAAGAACCCTATTTAGATTATTGACACAGATTTAGCAAAGGGGAACTATTTAGTTCTAATTGGTCGTTTAATAATGCACCGGAATTTTTCTCAATCGATTTATTTCTAAACTTTCCAAAAGATTAAGTTTTTGACCCTTGTTTTCAATATGGGTAGGTCAGGGTATCATCGGGGGTACCTCAGGGTTCTCATCTTGGTCCACTGTTATTCAGTATTTTTATTAATGATGTATTTACGTGTTTTTCTTACGTTGAAGCCTTGTTGTATGCCGATGATATAAAGTTGTATAGAGCTATTAGAAATCAGACAGATTATAATAAACTACAGATGGATCTTAACAACTTTGCCACTTATTGCAAAATTAACCGCTTATTTTTGAATGTAGACAAATGTTTTACTATATTATTCACAAGACAGGTAGATCCCCCTAGACAACTACTATTCTTAAACAGCTCTTCTTTAGCAACCAGGGAGGAGGTCAGGGATCTGGGTGTTGTTTTGGACAATAAACTAAGTTTTGAAAATCACATTAATAATATCACCAGGAAAGCATTCAGAAACCTCGGTTTCATTTTGAGAGGGACGCGAAACTTTAAAAATTATCATTCCATTATTTTGTTATATAATTCCATTGTCCGATCAGTGCTGGAGTATGCGAGTGTTGTGTGGAACCCCCACTATGATAAATATGTACAACTTATAGAATCTGTGCAAAGAAGACTTACCAATAATTTAAACTACCGTTTTCATAGGTACCAGCACCACAGAACTTACGAGTGTAACCTCGCCTATTATAAGATTGATAGTCTTGCGCTGAGAAGGAGGTTTTTTGATTTATTATTTGTTTATAAAGTTTACAACGGTCACATTGATTCCCGGTATTGTCTGGAATATCTTTCTTTAAATTGTAATCCTTACGTAATAAGATCTCGCAATCTTTTGCAGGCACCACAGTGTACAACAAACTATTTTCTCTATTCGCCATTGGTCAGATGCATAAACTCCTTCAACGCCGCGGTTAATATAAATTCTAATATTGATATTTTTAACGACTCAATCTACAACTTCAAGAGTAAAATACGTAGAGTATTAACTTCATAAAAATGTATTTTCTTTAATTTCTATTATTAATGATTGTTATAACATTTATTTAATTATGACACTATTATTTGACTTTTGCACTTAGCGGTTTCTGCATCCGGCCTATTTGAGCATTGTTATTATAAAATATGTAAAATGTTTAATGTAATGATTTCCATATAACATATTTATATCTTGTGTTTACTTTACGAGTAATACATTTATATTTCTAATATGTAATCTGCCCTATAATTGGATGCTCAGAGCATCTGTTGGGCTTAGCTGTATAAATAAATAAATAAATAAATAAATAAATAAATATGTAAAATTTTAAATTTGTTATCAAAATTATGTTGTTCCTGTAAAAGATGATTAGAATAAGTTGAGTCGGTTTTATGACTGAGAAAACTTCTATGTTCCAAAATTCTAGTTTTAAATGATCGACCTGTTTGGCCTATATACGTTTTGGGACAAGAGCCACAATTTAATTGGTAAACCCCCGATTTAATATCCTTGTTGCTTTATGATTTATAGTTTTTTAAAAATTTTCCCAGATAATTGTTAGTTTTATAAGCGACGTTGATATTCCTTTGATTAAGATGGTTTTTAATTTTATCCGATGGGTTTACAAAATAAGTGAGCTAGTTTTAAAGAGGCCTGATTTTTCCTTTATTATTTCCTTTTATGTTCTTTAAGCATAGAAAAGTAAAATAATATGTCATGCCTTTTAATTTTATTGAGAAAATTAAAGAAAACTGAATATTGTGTAAACAGCGCCATCTAGAAGACGCAGAGTGAACTAGCGATCACGACCAAAGTAGGATTTTTAATAACTGTAAAACTATTTTTAAAATGAGCCTTTGGCGATTAAATTTGGATAAAGGGAATGGAAGATAAAGCAATTTTAAAAATATTCACGAAAATTTATATTTAGTTATATCATAGTAATTGGCGCCTTCTAGCGATCATTTTGAAAACGTATAAACATATTTTCCATTCATTTTTCTTGGTCGATTTTTTTCTCAAAGCTGTAGCGTAAGTGGTTTTTTATGTATGGTCGGTGTCCGTCCATAATGGGACACCCTTTATATTATGTAATAGGTATATTGAAAAACTGAATTTTCATTGACGTTCTATAATAAACTGTTTTTATTATGAGAATCTATTTAAACCCAAAAACGGTTAATCGGTCACGTACCGGTTTACCTCATAGTTTTTCCCGAGGGTACGTTTTAAATTAAACTCTGTCGATATTCGGTTTAAAACGTTAAAAAGAGACTGGGTTTACCCGGACAATGAAAACTCGAACGTAGATTAATGCGACTAATCCTTTCATCAATATTGCAACGTAAAGGATATCTCCGACGGAACCTAGTTGAACTTTTGAAGTTACTTTATAATTCCCTATGGGAAAATGAAGTATTGAAACCTGCTACGGATTATCATAGTTTCAAAAAATTTAATACACTATTTCAGAATTGAAACGTGCTGTGCGCTTTTTTGTCTTCGATTAAATCAATATAGAATGGCACTTTATTCAAGCATGATATTTACGTAAAATTATTATATTATTCACATTCAGAGATATTACTATGGCGCAACAGGAGTTAGGACTGTGATTTAGTTGTAATTTTCTTTTGGGCCATACCTTTACTTCTTCTTGAGAAGGGGACAATATAGGTATACATGCAGGGTTTTCTCAAAGTTGAGTGATTTATTTTACCAGGTTTTAGAATTCGTAAAAATAAGTAATTGTACCAAAAATCATTTATATAAAAGTTGCAGAATAAAAAAGTCATTAACAATTGAAAAAATGTAAAATTTAAAAAAATATCAGGCACTTTAGAGAATTATTTACCACTACTGGTCAAATCGAAATTCGCACTAAAACCCGTAAAATTAATGAATGATAAGTAATTTGTATCCTACAAAAAAACAAGCCATACCCAGTATCGCCAGTAAACAAAACATTGATAACGCAGTGGTCGAGAATATCAAAAAATCAGGTCTTACAGTTTTTAAATTTTACATTTTTTCAATTGTTAATAACTTCTTTATTCTGCAACTTTTATATAAATGATTTTTGGCACAATTACTTATTTTTACGAGTTCTACAACCTGGTAAAATAAATGACTCAACTTTGAGAACACCCTGTATATCTTAAACCCGTGTGTGAACCAATTATTTTTTTAAATGATCCTCTGGTGGTCTTTAGGTTTAAAGTTATACATCAGCATCATTGTAATCGGTCTCGAAATTCGTCTTGTTTGCGACTTTAGCTTTCCTTAACTTTTTAAGTTTTTGTTCGTTTATCTCACTAAGTTTACCATTGGATCTCTAGTTAATGCCGTGCGAGCAAAGATTATTTGCATCAAAGAGGGCCTTGCATCTAAGGACGTAATGCTTAGCCGTAGAGCTTAATACTTGTTGGGTGTCAGTAACTACCTGAATTAACAATCAATCAGTTATTCCGTCATCTTTGACAGTCGTTACAAGTAATTTGATTCATCGCTAATTTTTAGCCGTAGAGCTTAATACCTGTTGGGTGTCAGTAACTACCTAAATTAACAATCAATCAGTTATTCCGTCATCTTTGACAGTCGTTACAAGTAATTTGATTCATCGCTAATTTTTCCAGTTTCTTGAACAATTCACACAATGGGCTTTACGGAACAGCACAAAACATTCATGGTTGAAGCGTATTTTCGAAACGGGGTTAGAGTAAATGGTGAGTGCCAATACAATCTGGGTTTGTACATGGACGATTTTCACGAACATTTTCTTAACGTTGCTCTTATTGCTGGGGATTTTTATCATTGCCTGAAAAGAACCGTGGCTGTGTTTAGGAAAACAGGTTCTATACAACACAAAAAAGGAGCAGGAAGACTATCTGTAAGAACAGAAGAACTTGTTGCAAACGTTCGTGAAATAATGCAAAATACGCCAACAAATTGTATAAGACGCCTGTCCCCAAGAAGTGGGAAGATCTTATGCAGGACTATTCTTAAGAAGCAGCTAAATCTATTTCCTTATAAAGTGCAAGTATTCCAAGAAATACAAGCCGCATATTTTGAAAGACGCAGGAATTACTCTCAATGGTTTACCCAAAATTTATTGGAAATAAATGATTTATTAGACCTGAAATTTTTTTCGGAGGAAGCCTGGTTCCAGCTCTCCGGTTATGTGAATTCTCCGAATACACGCATGTGGAGTAGTGAAAATCTCCATTTTTTACGTTGCACCTTCAAAAAATTGGTGTCTGGTTAGCTGTATCCCGAAGAAGAATTGTTGGTCCTATTTTTTCCCATGACACAGTTACAGCACAGCGTTATAGAGACAATATTTTGAATCCATTTGTGGAGCAATTACTTGACGACGATTTACGTTTTGAATATTTTCAACAGGACGGTGCAACCGCCCATACAGCCGCCGAAACTATTGAATTCCCACCTAGATCACCTTGTTTAACGGTTATGGATTACTTCGTTTTTCTTCATTTAAAGAACACTATTTTTAAACACCAGTTGCAAATTTAGAACAATTACAAGAAAGGATTATCCAAGAATGTGGTAATATTTCTCCAGAGATGTTGGTCAACACTTTCGAAAATATAAAGAGACGTGTGAATTTATGCTTGGAGCGCGGTGGCCAATTTCAGCAATTTATGTAATTTATTTTTCTTTTTTTTTTGTATATTCTTACTTTGTTAATTTTGTAAACAAAAAAAATAAATTTGTATTTGTCTACGTATTTTATTATTCATTAGTTTGACGTATCATGTCATAATATGAATTTGACAAAATTTTAACCTAGATTTGGTTAGATATATCGTCCCCATATCATTGTGATCTAGACCAAGCCCCACGTTTTTTAATCCAAGCCCTCTTTGATGCAAATAATTTTTGCTCGCATGGTATTAGGAAATTCGTTGTTTCTTACTAAAATCTTGCTCATTGAAAATCCGAACTTAGCAATTTTCTGATGGCAAAAAAATACTGCGTATTCCCAATTCGAATTTTACCCGTAAAGAAAATACGCTAAATGCTTATGACAGGACTTTGTCACAGAGGAACGAACACAAATTATCCTAAAAAAACAACTGCCCTCAGTGTTTCTTTTTTTTAAATTAATTTTGGCAGAGTCATCTCGTTTACCACAATTGCTGATTGCTGACGATTTTAATCTAATTTTGATTCTGCAATCCGCAATAAGGGGTAAAAAGGTTATTTGATTTACGGTTGGCTTTATTTGTGCTAGGTTAATCACTCTTTTTTATCTTTATCGCATAACGCAAACACTCTTTTTAGTGGTAGCGGTTTCCTTTACAGTGTACATTATAGACACTAAAATATAAAACTGGCTCTCCCGGCTCCCCTTTTCTCTTTTCTTATTATACCTTAAGTTTACGGTTTCTATCGGTGGTTATATAGGTTTAGCTTTTATTATTATCAAGTGCAATAGTTTAACCTCTCTTAAATTTATGATATCTTCTTCCACCATAAGGTTAACTCTGTTTATCAATGAATTTTGACCCGTATAGTCCAGGAAATACATAATTTTAGGTTGCAAAATTCACGGTAGTTCTGGAAATGGGCTTATTTTATGTTTTTTGGGCCGCTGAATCAAAATTTTTAACTTCCAACCAAAAATTCCCCCCGCAACCCCCCAAATTAAAAAAATATATATATCGTTTTTTTGGAAAAAAAAATCGTTATTTTGTATATTTTAGACAAAAACTACCTGGAAATTCGGAAAGTAGACAAAATTTGCGATAAAAGAGATTCTATATAAGTATATTTACGTAGGGCGAACGCGTAGGACGTTAGCGCGCCTCAGAACATGCGCCACTGCTCCGAACATCAGACGGCAACAGCGTAGTTTTCAGCGCTTTTGCGACCTTGCATACTTACCGCTGCTTACCGCTTTAAATTTCTTGGTTCATTCCCTTCCCTTTTAAACGGGTTTAGACATCAGTGTTTCATTAGGACTACGTACAACAGTAAACACAACCTAGCTTCTTTGCCTCCTACTGAAGCTGCTGCTGAGCAACACTCATTCAGGACGTACCACCAAGTCCAACTTTGGCAAGGAAATGTCATGGAACCACAAAAATGGGTCTGGGAAAAAACTAGCTACGGACTATCTCCTGTCACTACCTTTAAACCTCCCGCTCCACCAAAACTTCTAAAACTTATCTCCTGCAGGTGTAAAAAAGGCTGCCGAGGCGCGTGTGGATGCAAGAAAAGTGGGTTGAAATGTTCAATAATGTGCCTCGAGTGCAGCAATTCATGCGATAATAGCCCTGAAGGTATCGTTGAGGATTTGGATGAAGAGGATCCACAAGCAGTGGAACTCGAACTGTTTTTTGAAAAGGTCGATCAAGTTGATGGGAATGTTGGAGAAATCTGATGGTCCTGCTTTTCTAGAGTCCGAAACATGTAGCAATTGTCAGGTTAGTCGTTTTTCTACCTTTTTTTTTGTCTTTTTTCCTACAATGGATCAATCAATCTGCTCTATATCTATAAACAGTACTTTGCAACAAATTATATATGTTTCGCACAAGAAATTAATTTTAAGCTTGACTGACAAATGTTTCTTTGTTTCAGTCTTGTATGAAACCCACGAAGTAACAGATGACGGATCTGATAGTAGTGACCAAAGTGACGTAGACAAACCTGGGCCCTCAGCTGCAATTAACCGAAGAAGAAAAATTTAAACTTATCGCTCAGATGTGTTGTAATATTTATTAATATATTTTCTTTTGTCAAGAATTTTTATTAGTAATAAAACTCTATATTTTTTAAACATGTAGATGTGTTCTTAATTCTCAACTTGCCTGAAAATAGATAAGGAAAAGTTGGGGGTAAGGGGAGGACTTCCTGATGTTAAAAATAAGATGTAAAAAAGGTGGGTGGCGGAGGGTTAAAACAAAAGATAAAAGGGGTGAAGAGAAAGCGAACGTAAATTATGTGGGCTGTTAAGCAAAGTGCGTAACTCGGAGTATGATACCCTGAGTCGTCAATGAGCATGCTTCAAGACACGTCAGCGCCCACTACGTCCGTCCTACGTCAAAATGTTTAAGAATTTTTTTTGTCCCAAATTTTGTCTACTTTCCGAATTTCCAGGTAGTTTTTGTCTAAAATATACAAAATAACGATTTTTTTCCACAAAAACGATATTTTTATTTTTTTTCAAAATTTGGGGGGGCTGCGGGGGGAATTTTTGGTGGGAAGTTTAAAATTTGGATTCAGCGGCCAAAAAAACATGAAATAAGCCTATTTCCAGAACTCCCATGAATTTTGCAAGCTAACGTCCTCATATGGGCTCTAATGCCTGGACTAGTAGTAAATTATAGTTTTACTTTTATTCTTGTGAGAGTGCCTTACAGACAGTAATTTCAAAATGGAAAATTGCATTGTACAATAAAAAATTAATAGGGGTAGTTTTTTTGTACTTTCGTAGGGCTTTTGAGACAATAAATAGAAAATTATTAATTAAAAAATTACATAAATTGAGGGGAGTGTATTGAAATGGTTTTCACAATACTTGGAAACAAGGACACAAAAGACAAAATACAACGAGGAACTTTCTTCAGGTAAACTAAATGACCACATTGTTCCCCAGGGTACAGTATTGGGCCCAGAACTATTTGTGCTTTATAATAATGACATTGTCAATGTTGTTAAGAAATTCAAAATACAGTTGTTTGCAGATGACACTATACTTTTTGTAGAAGGTGATACGGTGCAGGACATTATAAACTTATTAAATGAAGACTTGGGAAATATATATAGATGGTTGTGCAATAACAGCTTAAGTGTCAATTCGGATCCTCCATCTAACCAGTGCTGATGCTAAGTAGAATTTGATAAGCAATGATCAGGTGTTTGCTAAAACCCCTTCAATTAACTACATAATATGCCATATTATTGTTTGTAGTTCTAAAGATTGAAATATCCGCGGATCTTAATAAAAAGATTGATTAAATTCCTTTCGGCATAACTCTTCGAGCCGAAAGCTCTCGGGATTAACAGTATTAAAATTTGGGTTATACTAATTGGGTTTATTTGACTTTTATTAAAACCCTTGCTTGAAGGCGTCTAAGTAAATTTAAAATAATATTTAAATAAAAAGGGGTGTATTTAGCTGTTTTAAGCAGCTTACAAGGGCGGAAAGTGAATTTAAGGTAAATTAGGACCGCGCAGTATGAATAATAATATAGCTACAATGCGTTATGGAAAAGACTTATTATATTTAAATCGCTGACTACTGACAAAAGTTATTTAGCAAGGTCGTCTCTAGTGTCGGGGCGACAGACAGCAAAGGACCTTTAAAAAAACTGCCAGTAGTTTCGTTCCACGTTCCATAACATTCGAAGAAGTAGTATATTTCTCAAAGAGACCTGATTTCATTATCAAAAAATCAAGACCCCAACTTTGTGCATCTTGATTTTTTCATTCAGTAACATTGATGTACCGAGCGAGCAAAAATTATTTGTATCAAAGAGGGGTTGGATTAAAAAACGTAGGGCTTGGTTTAGATCACAATGATATGGGGACGATATATCTAACCAAATCTAGGTTAAAATGTTGTCAAATTCATATTATGACATGATATGCCAAACTAATAAGTAATAAAATAAGTAGACAAATACAAATTTATTTTTGTTGATTATAAAATTAACAAAGTAAGAATATACAGAAAGAAAAAGAAAAATAATTACATAAATTGCTGAAATTGGCCACCGCCATGCTCCAAGCATAAATTCACATGTTTCTTCATATTTTCGAAAGTGTTGACCAGCATCTCTCAGCATTATTTCACGAACGTTTGCAACAAGTTCTTCTGTTCTTATGGATGGTCTTCCTGCTCCTTTTTGTGTTGTATAGAACCTGTTTCCCTAAACACAGCCACGGTTCTTTTCAGGCAATGATAAAAATCCCCAGCAATAAAAGCAACGTTAGGAAAATGTTCGTGAAAATCGTCCATCCATGCACAAACCCGGATTGCATTGCCACTCACCATTTACTCTAACCCCGTTTCGAAAATACGCTTCAACCATGAATGTTTTGTACTGTTCCGTAAAGCCCATTGTGTGAATTGTTCAAGAAATTGGAAAAATTAGCGATGAATCAAATTACTTGTAACGATTGTCAATGATGACGGAATAACTGATTGATTGTTAATTCGGGTAGTTACTGACACCCAACAGGTATTAAGCTCTACGGCTAAGCACTACGTCCTTAGATGAGAGGCCCTCTTTGATGCAAATAATTTTTGCTCGCACGGTGTCAGCAGGGATCCTAGTCGTTTAAAAACTGAATTCCACCTCTCAGTGACCTGAGTCTGGTGGGAAATCACTGTAGAGGGCGGGATCTAGAATTGAACGATGGCACTTGTTCGGGGCGGCAAATTTGGAAGAAAAACAATTGTTTTTATATTACAACTATAAATCTATACGATTATACAAAATTGTCAAGCGGCTGACTGACTGATTCATCAAAACTAAACAACAAAGCCTAAACACCTTTATCCTAGAATCATGAAATTTCGAGGATGTCTTTTCTTTATAACGTAGGCATTCACTAAGAAGGGATTCCTTGAAGATCAACCCCTAAGAGGGTAAGAACGGGGTTGAAATTTTTATAGGAATTTCTTTCTTCTTTTCAGAAACGAAAACTGGTATGGAAGTCTAAAAATTGGTGAACAAGTTTCTTTATGAAAATAATAAGACGTGTTTCGTCATTTTTTCAAAATTTTCTTAGGGGTTGGGAAAAGGGGTGTGGCCTATTTGGAGGGGGTACCTATAGCTTTGTATAATTGTAAGCTATATTGCTGAAAATTGGTTACTCTTTGTTAAAACAAGCAGGTACGTATTTCGCTATTTTAGGAAATTTTTACCTACCCTAGAGACGACACTGTTACTTACGTTTTAATAAGGTATCCAAAAGTTCTAAAATATAGAGATTATTTTATTTAAAATACTAAAGCTGGCAATGATTTCCGGTTTAACTGATACACACAGAAAATATCAAACTATATTTTTTTAAAAGTGGTAAGTTAAATACACTTTTCTCCTTTGGACTAAATAACAAATTTCTAAAGTTTATATTTTTAAAAATTATGAAGAAAACTTGTTCTTATCTAGCTTCTATTGCAATAAAACCACGGAGGCATTTAATTCAGTATTTTATTAAAAATAATGGCAAACATGCATGAAGCTGAACTTTTGAAAGTTTAAAAGGAAGTTTGATAATCCTAAGTAAAAATTTAGGTGTGTGCACTGTGTGCAGTGTGCAGCTTCTAACATCTGCAGTTTTATAAAACTTTATATTAAATTAAAGCAAAGCATTATTTTAATATAAGTATCTCTGTTTAATTTAAAACTTGTTTATAAAGGGTTAAGAAGCATTAGAGATTCGTTAAAATTTAAATAAATAATAATTAAAAGATAATAATATAGTGTCCGCGAAAATAATTAAAATCGAATATTGTGGCATACCTATCGGACAAGTGTGTAACTGATTTTTTTGGAATACACAGGGATCCAAGCACAATGGATACCATGTGGTGGGTAGACCACGACGGCCGTTTCGTCCTTGTTAGGACTCTACGGTCAGCCATAACCCAAGCAATTCCGACAGCAGAGGTACGATAATAATATATTCGTCGGTTCGTACGATATTATGATAGAAATATATTTCAAAATTAATATTTCGACTGGGAATGCCGTATTAAAAACAGCTGCCTTCTGGTATCTGGTAGCGGTGGCAAAGACGAAGGAATAACCCGATTGGTACTAGCCGACTAGAGAAAATATAGCATATGAAAATCCGCCAATCGCGGTCTGATCTGGGGAATCTGGCCAAGGCACAAAACTCCTTATGCGCCAATACGAGAGGGAGATATATTTATTGGAGTTTACCTCTCTCATAACAACGTATTTTATGCGATGAACAGCCTGGCCAAATAAAAATTTTCCGGCGCAGCGCAACACTAGGGAGTGTTCGCGGCGAGAGGGAGTTTTTGCACCGTTAGCCGTTAGGCCTGTTCAAAAGTCAACGTTATGAATTTTAAATTATTTCCAAAATAATTACCTAAGCGTAGGGAGATAAAGTCAGTATTAATTATGAGTAAGTATGCATGAATAAATAGTTTGTGTCCATAATTCATGGCACTGTGACCCTACTGTACGAGCCGCCGCTGGAACGTAGAATTAGTTGCTGACATTTTTTTTTGGATCTGGCTTGATTTCCTAGTTACGCCATCAGGTCCAGACCCCCTTAATAATTTTATGGCACTGTCTTAAACTACAACGAGCTGTGTTATGACGGTTTTATGTCCGACATACTGAAACTATATAGTGCCCGTTTTAATTACAAGTCGTAAAAATGTTCCAATTCGTGTATAGTTCAATTGAATTCGTAAATAAAGTTTCCATATAATGTCAGTAAATGTCACGAGCCAAACGTTGCCCAGTATGTCGAGTAATCGTAATAAGCGACAAAAATTCTCAAGAACTCAGCTTGTCGAAATTATTTTCGGAGTCTATTTGCGGGGTTAGTAGGTGATGTAGGGGGAGTTCCAATATCTTGGGCTCATAAGATTAACATGGAGCCTAATATCTTGCAAATGTATATCTATCGGCGTTGTTAAGCGGTTTCTGAGCTTATTTTGCTGTTTATGAACCGTTAATTAGTTGTTTATAGCCGTACATAGTCGTTTATAGCCGTTCATTAGCTTTTCATAGACGTTCATTAGCCGTTCATTAGCCGTTCATTGGCCGTTCATTAGCCGTTCATTAGCCGTTCATTAGCCGTTTATTGGCCGTTTATTAGCCGTATATTAGCCGTTTATTAGCCGTTCATTAGCCATTCTAGAACGGCTATAAACGACTAATGATCGGTACAAAAACAGCAAAAAAGGCTCAGAAGCAGCTTAACATTTCCGGTGGATATACTTTTGCAAGATATTAGACCCCCGTGTTAATCTTATGGGCTCAGGATGTTGGAATAATTTTTTTTTTTAAATGTTTGACATATTGAGACAAGTAAGTTGTCAAAGGAAACAGCTCATCAAGAAGTATATATGTTTTGTACTTTTCATTTTTAGTTCAAAAGCACCCTTCTTCGGGGTACTACAAAACATCCATAGTTTTTAAAAAATCCTTTTTTTAGGGAACAAACCACCCCTCCAAGGTAATTTTTTTGTTTCTATCTAAACAAGGAGTGTATAAAATGACAGATCTTGTCAAATAGTACACCTTACTATTTTTTAAACTTAATTGCGCCTCCAGGTGGCGTTAAATTAAATAAATTTTGGAATGCACCTCCATCTAAAGAAGCTTTGTTGTAAAATTGTTTAAAAATTCATGAAGAGGTACAAGTTATCTTTTCGTTAATTTTTTTTTTGTGGCAAAAATATCAAAATACAACTGCCATTTTGGTTTGCTTCTCGACTGTCCAGTTTGGTTTGTATCTTTGCTCCACGAGTTACTTCAAAATTAATTTTTTTTTGTAATGAATAGGCTTGTATTCTGTTTCACTTACTCCTCCTTAAATCCCAGAAGGCCTTGGTTTAATGTTTCAGAGGACAGAGAGACTATATCGATGAGCAACTGGAGGTACATATTTTTTGTCGGGAGAATTTCGACCGATTTTTAAAAGGAAAATTTCAAAAGGCGGAAAATTTAACTTGTTTAAGTGATTAAGAACTACAAATAAACTCAGTTTTCGTGAAATCGCCATGTGTATCGTGTACCTATGTTGACCAGTTTTTACTTTTGTCCACCTAGAATGCATTACTCAAAACACTGTGCGTCGTATATTCAAGCGAAAAGTAATAAAATAGACGTAAGTACTGTGAGCCGTATAACGAGTCCAAGATGCAGTTTGCAAGTTGTCCTAGGAAGCTAAATGTATTTTTAGTTTAAAACATTTCGTATTATTTTCTTAAAGACATAAGTTCCGTAATAAGTTCTTGTCCATTTAAAAGGTTGCTCAATCCTCAAGCACATAATATATATAGGTAACATAACTCTTAAGACGGCAAAAAAAATGTATTAATAAACAAACCCCAAATAAAATAGGACTTGAGCACGTAATTCTTATTGCACCCGCGTACAAAAAAGTACATCTCCCATCGACAGCGTAAATGGCACTAAAATTTAAAATCAGACATAAGCTTTGTTTTGGTTTTAAAATAAGGATTTACTCCAAACAGTTCGAGAACTGCGCAGAACTCAATGTGCAATAAAATAAATCCTGGAACTGTTTTAGAATCGCTGCGCAGTCGAAGAAACCAAAACAGCTTATTATAAAAGAAAGAAGAGGAAATTAACCATAACCTCAAAATTTTAAAAATACATGTTAAAGATTTTTTGACCGTTTTGAGTAACTTGCACAGTACCAGACAGCAAAAATGGATAAAGATTAGTTTTAAAATTTTTTATTTTTATTTAATCTAATATTTATTCTATTAGATAGATAGCCAAACAAGCAAACAGGAAACAGGGATCTTGACCACAGAAGAAAAAGTTAGTTGACGCCTATTTTCATTAGAAAAATTCAACTGCGCATGCGTCAACTAAAAATCCCGAATCGGTTCTATCAAAAAGCTCGAACTGCAATGATAGTTCGAGAACGGATACGAACCGATTCGAAATATAACCAAAACACTTGAATGTCAGTTCGGAATCGATTCTAAACTCAACCAAAACATAAATAAGTCAGTGCGCATGTGCGGACTGTTCTAGAACGGTTCTAAGCTAGAACCAAAACAAAGCTAATCAGATTTTCATACGCAAGTCGGGGTAAACATAACCTGCAAATTGCTGTGTGCTTTGAGATAATTACTTAATTTTTTTAGTCTTCTAACTTATCACTAGGATATGGGCAAACAAAGCATTTCCATACCTTTATTTATACTAATATGTACAGGGTGGCGCACCGAAAACTTTTCACCCAGGTTTATTGTCTTGTTAATAAATAAATCAAAATTCGCTTGAAGTAACTGTTAAAAATGTTCACCTCCGACCTCCATGCAATAATTGTAAAGGCACTGCGCGAACATTATGGAGCATTGCGGTAGTTATTTGTCGGCACTCGTACACTATTCGTTGTCGCAAGTCTTCCAAAGAATTGGGTTGGGTTGCATAAATTTTAGAATTTAAATGTCCCCACAAAAAAAAAGTCCAGTGGCGTCAAATCAGGAGATCTTGCAGGCCATTCAATAGGACCTCTTCTTCCAATACATTTTCCTGGAAAATTTTCATCCATAAACAGGGAACGCATAATGCGAGGGTGCTCCGTCTTGCTGAGAGTAAATGTTTTCTGATAACGGTCATTTTCTTCTATGGCATTCGTTAAAGCAGGGTTATTAGTGGTTTCCAACAGGTTCAGGTAAATTTCACCTGTTAAATTTCCAGGTATAAAATACGGCCCAATAATACGGTCTCCAAAAATTCCATCCCACACGTTTAATTTTTTGGGATGTTGAGTATACACTTCTCTAAAAATTCTAGGGTTGGAATCCGACCAATACCTACTTGCAATTCTGTCGATTGACAGTACCGTGAAGAAAAAAAGTGCATTCATCAGAGAAACAAATGTTAAAAATAAATTGTGGATTGCGAATGATCATTTCAATAATTAACTCGCAAAATTGCAAACGGCGATCGTAATCGTCTTCATTAAGTTCATGAACCAGTTTTATTTTATAGGGATGTAACCATGCGTTTTTCGCTGAATCGTTCTACGCGAAACACCCGATACAGCTGATACATTCCTCGTGCTAAGTGTGGGATCGATGGCAATATGACCCAAAACTGCAACTTCTACAGCTTCATTTCTTACAGGATTTTCAACAATTCCATTTAAAATAAGCTATCGCTCGACCTTCCTTTTCATTTAAGATTCTAAGGGTAAAAGCCACCCCATATGCTCCATAATGTTCGCGAACATTTTAAACAGTCCTTTACAATTGCATGAAGGTTGGAGGTGGACATTTTCAACATTTACTTGATTGATACCAGGGGTAATAAATTTTATTATTTTTAAATTTTCTTTTCTTTTTAGCCCTATTTCTCAGGAACTCACTTGATTTAAACGAGCAAGGTCGCGTTTGGAAAGCAATTCAATTCCCTTTAAAAATAAGGTATCACTCGACCCCCCTTTCCATTTAAGATTTTAAGGGTGGAAGTCACCCCGTCGTAGGGATTCTAGCAGGGGGGGGGGGGGTAAAAATAGAAAAAAAATATGTCCCTTTGAGAACTAAGCTTCCCGTGTTCGAGCGAATTTTGATTTATTTATTAACAAGAAAATAAACCTGGGTGGAAAGTTTTCGGCGCCACCCTGTATAAATTATACGTTCAAAAGGCACGCGCTGGTTCTATGAAGCTCTGATATGAACGGATTAGATTGGGGGCATATTAAGTTATTTTTAAAATGCTTCAAGACGACTCGGTGCTTTCTGTAAAAATAAAATGTCAAATAATCTTTGCATGAATTTAGAAGATATTTATATGCGTTGACACCATCTTTTAATGAACTTGTAAGATTATTGGGTTCTCAAAATTATTCGGTATAGGCCCAGCCTATCCTGCCTATTCTCAAAAGCCAATATTATATATTTGCCTGGCTTTGTTCCAGTACTAAGTGCAAGACACCAATTTAAATAATTTAAATTCATGTTTCGTTTTACTTTTCTTTCCAGAAGATTTTCATCTGTGGATAAAATGTAAGAATTATAACGCCTTCTGATTACTTCGGTGTTAATTAAAAGTACGTTTGTATATACCAGGAAAAGACTTCAAACACGCAATTTATTCCTAATTTTTTCCCTTTTGTATTCATGGAAACCCGGCCAACGTAGTACAATAAGTCCTTTCTTACCTTCTTACCTGTTTGAATAAAAGCCACTCGGTTTCCTTCCGGAATTTTTATTTCCCCTTTCTTTTATTTTGTTTGCCTCAGTTTTCTCTAAACAAATGAAGGAAAACGAGTTTCATGTTTACCTAAAATAAAACCAAGCGAAAAATAAAGAAAATTGGCATTATCTGAATTTAGACAGGCATACCAGTTTAAAAGATATGAATGAATGCATTTTTATTGTTAAAAAATGCAAGCACATAAAACTGTTTAAAAAAGCTTAAAATAATATATTACATTCTAGGGAACATGTTTAACTTTTAAAAAAGATAACTGCTTGTATAGCTTCCCGCATAGCGTTCTCATCCCATGTTTGTCTTTTCGAAGGAATTTCTTCTTTATTTGATGACATCTAAAAGAAAAGTAAAAGTAGCGCCGTTTTGAATATGACGCCTATGATGGCATACCTATAAATAGGAAAACAATGGATATGGCCATCTTAGGAATCTGTCACACAGGCACACTTCTAGTAAATAAATTATAAAAAATTAAAACCACAACTTAGATTCTAAATAATCATAGCAAAGTAACATCTATATCCTATAGTTATCGTAAAAAAATCGTGCATTCTAATTTAATGCACCTAACATAATAAATATTTGGTTTAAAAACTGGCTAATATTACTTCGGCACTTACCCATTTCTGTTCTATTAAATAACTTTACATAAAAACGACCGTCACGACTGAAATTCGGCTCACGCAGAACTTACAGAACGGTCATTTTCCGGTCTAACTATGCGGACGCAAAACCGGTTTATTCCAAAGATACCTGTGGTATGCCATCATCGGAAGTATGCCCTCAAAGGGGACTTTCCTCTAGGTTTTGGAACATCTTCTGGGGGCTTAGAATAAGAGCAGCATTTTGTGCTCCTTTTCTGCACATAGCTTGCCTCCTCGCCTTTTCCCGTCCATCTGTATCCGACGCGTTTAAAACGAATTAAAGTCTGCGGCAAAGTTTGACTACCCACAAATTATATTCGGTCAATTTATTCCAATTTGGGTCGACACGGCTAAACCCGCGAAACTTGTAACTTTGCAAATGCTGTTAACAACCCTTTTGTATGTAAATCCGAAAGTTTCTTAATAAACAATGATTCGGCTCATGTACGCGAAGTTCTGACAGGAAACTAAGTTCATCATCAGCCTGATTTATTCATTGTTAATTTGGAAATTTCAAAACTTCTGCAGTGTGTTACAACGGAAGCTAATTTTTTATGGAAAAGGAGTGGCTGATCGAAAATTTGTAAACGAGTCATTATTACTAAAACTTTTTAATGGCTGTGGTATTCTACTAAGCTCGAACTAAATATTTCTACAAAGATTTAATTAAGGACGGGTGAAACATTTATATATAGTGTGAGTTTGTAGTAGTAGTAGTAACATTTTTTATTTAGCAAAAACAGCTACAATTAAATATTTTTTAATACATTTTTTAACAACATTTTTATAGATTTATTTTTAATTTTAAAACGGAACCTTCCGTTAACAAAAACAGACAGAAAAGTTAAACATTTTGCAAATTGTATCAAATATTACGTATCATTTTTTTTTTATCTAAATGTAATTTTAAAGTTTTAATGATATTTGACATTTAATAAAATTTTCCAAATTGTTATATTCTATCAAACCTTTATGAAAAATATACTTATAAGCTAATGTTTTAGAGACTCTATCCACAAAAAAATTAGTTCTTGTTTTATAATTTATGATGGTCATGATTAAAAGAACAAAAATTTTTTAAACAATCAGGCAACAAATTATTTTTAATTTTATGTAAGTATAAAGATACATACTAAATAAAAAATTAAATTTCTGACATTCAATCAATCTAAATTTTTTAACATAAAATTAATTTTTATATATTTGTCACAATTTAAAATAATCCGCATGGCCTTATTTTGTAAAATTTGTAATTTGTCAAATATTTCCTCACTAGCACAATATAAAATGGAAGAACAATAAAGAAAATGTGGTAATATAATAGTATTAAATACAGTTTTTTTAGAAAATAAACTTAAATTAGAACTGATTCTTTTAAAATAACCTACTTTTCCGGTAATCTTCGATATGATACTTTCAAAATAATTAAAAAATTTTAATTTTGAATCAATAATTATCCCTTAATATTTAAAACTGTTTACTAATTCCAATTTTTCACCATCAATTACAACATTTATATTTGACAATTTAAATTATTACCCATAACCATAGATTTAGTTTTTGAAATATTTAATTTTAATTTATTTATTTTAGCCAATTTAATAATATATTTATATCAGAATTTAGAGTATTTAGAGCATCAAAAATATTTAAAACATTAATGTAAATTAAGGTGTCATCAGCAAACATTTGTAGCTTACATATTTTTAAAACTAAAGGCATATCATTGATGTATAAAATAAATGATATTGGACCTAGTATACTACCTTGAGGAAGTCCTATATTATTTATTTTTTTATTGGAATATGTTTTTGATATTTTTTTTTTGGTGACCTGGTACTTAAATAAATTTTAAACCATTTATAAATGTTTCCGCAAATACCATACTGATACAATTTACTCAATAATCTAGCCCTGTCAATTGTCTCGAATGCCCGCTTAAAATCCAAAAATACAGCTATAACATTTTCCCCTTCATCAATGGTTCTCTTCCACGTCTCAATCACACATTGAATGGCTGTCTCTGTCGTGTACCCTTTTCGAGAACCAGCTTGAAAGGAAACTAAAATTTTGTTGGCATCAATGAATTCTAATAACTCTTCATATACGACTTCTCCTAATAATTTCTCAACATCGCATAAAACATTTAATAACTTGGAATAAATTCAGTAAATCCAGTACAGTTTGATTTTTGGAAAAATGCATGGACACGGGTATTAACATTTTAAATTGTGGTCTTTTTTACAAAAAAAAAAATTAGGTACCTACCTTGTGTCCCAAATTAGAGATATGACGATATCGGCAATCTTTTTAAATGGTCTTAAAAATACTTTTAGGTTTTCTTTTGTTTCTATACTATGTCATATTGTCTAAATTTATTTATTTAAGTTAAAAATATTAAAACCCACTGGGATGTCCATGTTTACGTTAAAAAAAGCAAATAAATAAAAATGAACGCAAATAAAAATTACAAAACCCTCGACTTAAATTGGCAATTTTATTCCCCAATTTAACCAATGTCGAGTTTGGCTTCTCAACAAAACTCTTGAGGGATTTTGTCCCTTAATAAGGGTACTGATCTTTTGCGCTCCGTTCTTAATTTTACCTAAAATGATAATTTTGCACCAAATTATTTCTCTTTTATTATTTTATTTTATTTGTTCCAAATAAAATCCCACAAGCATTTCATGTTCATGTGGGATTCTCTACTTCTAACAACATTTAAAAATATAACTATTGTTAAATATAACTAATTAAAATACAAGGTAAGTCAAAATAATACTTAAAATGTTAATATTTAATAAAAAAATAAAAATATTTGAATATGTATAAAATTATTCAATTATTATTTATTTTAATAAAATAATATAACTAATAATATCGTTTAGATATCATTTATAAATTATTTTGAAAAGAATAATTAATCATAAAATAAGCGCACGTTTAAATATTTTTAGTTCAAAATTTAGCTTCCCCTTTTTTAAGTATTTTCTTAGTTATCATTTTAAAACGTTTTATATTTTAAAATTTTAATTCTTGGGGTATTTCGTTGTAAAATTTCATACCTTGATAATAAATGGAGTTCTGACCTGCCCTAGTGTGTATTAAAGGTAAATCAATATTGAAAACAGTTCTAGTTAAATGATCATGTACGTCACGTCTGTAATTGAACTTTATATTTGAATGTTTATTTTTTGATATAATTTGGTGAACAAAAACAATATTTTGCATTAACTGAATACCCTTAATTGACATAATATTAAAATTTTTATATAAAAGTTTAGTTGAATAATATTGTCTATCCAAGCAATACCTATATATTTTTAATTGCTTTATTTTGTAAAACTTGTAAAGGGTTAAGCAAATTTTGAAAAGTTGATTCCCCATATTAAAGTTAAATATTGTAAATGAGAGTGAATAATAGCAAAATAAATAGGACGTAACATATAATTTGGAGTCAAAAAACTAAGTTTTTTTAAAATCCCCACTGGTGCAACTATTTTCTGTTTAATATATTCATTAATAGGTTCATCTTTTATCAACCCCAAAAATTTAATTTTATTTGATTGTTTTAAATGCCCGACTTTCAATTTTAAATCACTTCTGTATAAATTGGGTTTCTTTCCTATACATAAAACAGGGGATTTTTCCAAATTTACTGTTAATTTATGACTACACATCCATAATTCAATGATTTTTTATATCATGATTTATAAAATTTTATATAATTTCATATGAATCAGCGATTACTATTTTGGGATTATCAATGTTACAAATAATTTCTTTAAGGTAGGAGTATCAACATGCTTGCCAACCTATAACCTATTTCGCGTAGATTTATTTATGTTTTCTAGCTTTTATACAAAATTTAAAGAAAATCAGTATTCTATAGGTAATAATTGATATATTTAATAAATATCAAGGAATTTCATAACTTATTTTAGGAGAGCTGTATAGCGAAAAATATCGGGTAAGATTTTTTTTAACATTATTATGTCATTGTCACTCATTGTTCTTTTACTATACAATTCTCCCAAAATTAGCAATGAAATAAATTGATATTTTTGTTATATATCAGATACTACCTAAATAATGTACCGAAGATATTGATTTTCTTTAAATGTTGGTTATTAAAATAATAAACTCAAAAAATCAACGCAAAATAGGTTATAGGTTGGCAATAGATTGAATGATGTTGAGAATTCAACCTTAAGAACACGCGACATCGTGGCTAAGTTACCTGTCATTTATGGCACACTGTTGAAGTTTGATCTATTTTACGTTAAGATAATGGTGATAGAGACAGGACTGGACTAAGTTCTTCTACAATCGCATTAACCATATTTTAAACTTGTACGCGAGCCTTAATGGTTTATTAACATAATTGCTTGCAAAAATACAGCGTTATATTTACAATTAAAACATCCAACTAATCGTGCGACAGATTAAAAGTTATAACTTTATTCATTGGTAAAATAGAGACATTCATTTGACATGCACTCAGCTTACCAATGGAAAAAGCTATGAACAACCCTGTTAATACAAGAGTTTTGCCGCCCAAATATTGTAGCTGCGAGCCAATCAAGCGGCAAGCGGTGCGCCTGCGCATGTTTCGCGTTCGATGCTGCGTTGCCATATTATAATTTACGTTCGCCGCGTAGTACAAAGCCGCCAAAATGCCATGAGTTTTTAATTACAAACAGCTGGATTAGTTCTCAGTAAGCGCAATCTTTGGCAACCTATTGTACCGTAATTAAAATGGATAAACAAATAATAGCAAATGATGATAAATGAAATGTTTGTTATTGAAAATGGGAGCAGTATAGTATTTGTAGAATTATACCGTTGATCTTTTGACTGCAATAAACCCTCATTATCCCTTTGATCATAAAATAAATAATGAAATCCCAAATTTTAAAACCTTTTCGAGCAGAGCCGGACCAGGTACAAATTCAAGTTATACCTATGCCTGATTCATATATAAATACAAACTGATTTTTAATAACTTTAGTCTTTAGTGGTTTTTAGTAATTTTTAGTTAGGCTTATTAGTAGTAGAATGTGGCGTCCTTGGAATTGTGCTGATAGGGGGGCATCTTCAAGTGTCATTTAAAAAAAAAAGCATTTATCTACCGATGCCAAACTAATAATTAAAAATGTGTATCAATCTTTGTTGAGTAGAAATTTTAATTCGATGGATGCTTTAGCAAAGACGTCTACTTTGACAAAAACTCCTTTATCTTCGTTAAGGGACATGGTACTTAAACCTGTTAATCCTAGAAAAAATCGGAGTGATTCTGGCACATTTAGAAGCATTGACGAAAATGACATGGATTTATTAAGAAAGATTTACCAAATGTATGAGGCACAAACTGTACCCACTTTGATTTCCCTCAAAGAGCGGCTGATTAAAGACGAAACAAATATCTCTTGTTGCCTTTCAAGCCTTAGGAAAATATTGCGTAAAATAGGTTTTAAATACCGTAGCATTAATAAAAGACAAACATTAATGGAATCTCAACGTTTACGGGAATGGAGACTTAAATATTTAACAGCTGTTAAACAATTTAGAGAAGAAAATCGTCCAATTATTTACCTTGACGAAACATGGTTCGATACCCATGACACTCCAAGAAAAGGTTGGGATGATTCTTCCAAAAAATGTCAAACCAAGGCACCATCAAATAAGGACAAAAGAATCACAATATTACATGCTGGTTCAGAGAACGGGTTTGTTTCAAATTGTTTGTTGCTTTCAGCTAAAAACATATCAGATTCTTCTTTAGATTACCAAGATACCGACGCACAACTTTTTGAAGATTGGTTTAAATATAAACTCCTTAAAAATATACCTGAAAATAGCGTCATTGTAATGGAACATGCTAGTTATCATAGTCGGCAAGCAAAAATTATTCCCAATTCTAATAATACAAAAGCAGAAATTCAAAATTTTATGATTGAAAATGATTTATATTTTGAAGAAACTTACAAAAAACGAGAACTGCTAGAAGTATTAAAAGGTTTTAAAATAAATAAGGAATACGAGTGTGACAAACTTGCAGCAGAAAATGGACATACAGTGTTGCGTCTTCCTACATACTATTGTATATTCAATCCTATTGAGCTAATATCGCACCAATTAAAATCCAATATTAGGAGAATTAATATTTCTCAGAATTAATTAAAAACGAAGTACTGTGTACAGCATGTACTTAAGGTGGAAAATTCTTACAATTAAATGATTACAAATGTTCAACCCTTAATTATAAGTTTAGGCTTAGATGAAGATAGTGATAGTGATACAGAGTTAAATTTTGAATAAATTATCAATAGTTTTTTAGAATTTAATTAATTTTTATTGTACTTGTTATTCTAATAGTTATACTTTTAAATTATATTATTTTCAATTATCATTATTTTACATTTATTATAGGTACCTACCTAAAACTAAAAATACCTATCTATTTATTTTAAATTATAAAAATAAATCATGTAATGTAGGTACATTTTCAAGCCGACCCTGATCCCATTTAATCCCCTTTGAAGAGGTTGAGGCATATATAATAGGGTTTAATCAGATAGTTTATTTTTGGCAGTAAGAGTCAACGGTATAATTCTGCAAATATTATACCACCCATACCTTCTGATAAAATATACTTCGGAGCGCTGTAGGCTCATTCCCTCTATAAAAATCCCCCAAGAACCTCAAAGGAAGTTTTAAATTGATATAAATTGCCCGAGGAGCAAGTTTCTTACAAACTCCTCTTATGAAATGACTTTCTTTTCATAGGTAACCAGTTTAGAAAGTTAGTTTTTGAAAAGGTATTTTCCACTTAAATAAAAACAAATTAAATGTTTCCAAGCGGAAGGATAAATGAGTCTTAGGCTCAATTAAAACGATGTTCTTTATACGAAACACAGCGGAAAAAAGTTCTATGCTGCAAATCATTTATAAAAAAACTTTTATTATTGATTCTTCAAACTTATTTTAATAATAATCATAACTGGCGATTGGAATAGCAAATTTTTACTACCCACAATTTCCTCTTCTCGATGGTATTTACCCCCATCCCATCACTTCAGCGATATATTTATAACTTTTTTGTTTTTATAAAAAATGCCTTGCATCTACAATAGGTTATTTTTTAAATAAAAATTTGGCTTTGTAAAATTTTATAAATTATTTACTTAAACATTTTTTTTTTATTTCATAGTTTTTTCCAAAAATTAAAGTAACTTTTTAAGCTTCATTGTTATTTTTCAGCCTTTCCAATAAAACCTGTATAAATAATTAATCGTGTTGGCTGTCATACATAAAACAAAGCACATGTTAAAAACTGGACAAAATTATCCATAGTTTTCCTGTTTTAGGGAATAAAATAAAAATGTCGTATGGCAATAAATTAGCCCGCTCTATTTTAAAATAAATTATTAAATAATGCCACGGTATATAGATAGCACTACCATGGTAGCATTCATTTGTATGAGCATATTTTCTAGAAAAATTCCGTTGATTATATGACCATTAAAAATTGCGCCCCCTAGCGATAGACTAAGAACCGTAATAAATATTTCCAATAATTTTTCTTACCCACTTTCATTTCGATGATTTTTTTCATAGACATTTACCTTTAGATAAGCAAACAATAATCACTAAAGTGGCAAATTTATGGCCTCGCGCATGTAAACAAAGCTACACCGGATTGGGCACGCGCACTGCAACATTATCATTTGACGAATGGGAAAATAGACAGGTCCGGGCTTTAAAATTTAAATTCTTGTTCAAGAAATTGTAAAACTTGATTTTCAACAATTTAATAATATCATGGAACAAAAATTATGCTTTTTGAACATAATTGAAGTTATAACTCTATAAAATAAAAGCCTGGTTTGATGAGTCCCTCCCATGCAGCCTCACTAATCTTTCTGGGCTGATTAGAATGATGCTAAAGATCTCTAGGCTAATCTTTAAAATAAAATAATAATTTATTCACCTTGGATTAATATAAACATACCTAGGTATTTGCTTTTTTCTTTTATATAATATAAGTATAGATATAATATATTAACCGAAAAATAGGCGTACATAATTAGATTGCAGGGCTGCAAATAAAATATACCAAAACATGCATCGGGATAATCTGTCTTGGTGTGTGTTTCTCTTTATTTTCATACCTTGTTTGTGTTGCCCAGGCCTAGTTAGATAGATGTGTTTAAATTATTCATAATAAAACAAAATTACATATCAAGAATTATCACTACTTCGTACATGCTAAAAATACGAAATATCCGGCATTTTACCCCTATTGAGGCATAATAAAATCATATAACGGCTGTTACTAGTCATTGTTTATATTTCAATCCGAGTATCCGTCATTAAAAGCACAAACACAATTCACTACATAAAAACTTTTAAATCCGTAAATATTAAACACCCACAATCCACAACAGCAAGGAAAACAGCAAGGAATCCACAAAGAAAACTTATAATACAACAACGAAAATGAGCCAGTTCTGGAGTGTATTTTAAGCATGTCGCTAATATCAAGAGGTTTGTACGCATGCCCAATCCTGCTGGGAGGGAAGGCATCGGACTAGTAAGCCGTGCGCTCGGACGTATTTTTTAACTCACTTAACTTAACTTTTGTTTGCGCACGAGATTAGCTGTACGTATCTAAAGGTAAATGTCTATGTCTTTTTCCCAAAGTTTTACGAAATATGGTACCTGGCTACCCTTAATGAAATACCCTGTATACAACACAACATTTTTTTGTTTTTATAACAAAAATATACTTTCAGCAATTATAGCTCCAATACCTACTGTATTATCGCACCCAACTCGTTCTCCGAACATACCCGTTACTTTTGATCCTCCAAATTACATTTTTGCGTGCGTCAAAAGATAATTTTTGCTAGTTGGCGTAACCGTGTTTTACTGCTATATCCAGAAAGAAATACACCCGGGAGTATTTATTATTAATAGAAGCATTTTTTGCTTCAAAATACCTATGCTTTAACAGCCTGGCTGGTATACGATACGTTTCGTAGAAAAAGTGTACATTTGCTGGATTAGGTGATAAATGGGGAACCGACATAGTCCGTAAAAACATCATTTTTACGGATTAATAACATTTTCACGGCTGCGCTTGGAAACATAAACCCCTTTGTGGATGTAGTTTACTCGTTCGTTGCTATCAGCATGTGCATGTTTGTAATATTTAGTTATAATAGAAACGTTCTTAGGCGCGAATTTTAAACATTTTTCCTCGTTGTAAAATGGCTCTAAAATTTTGGAACTAGGTAGGTGCTCGCACTTAAAAACTGGTATAGCTTACTATGTTGCTAAGCTAGGGCAATTTGTATTAAAAATAATTTCTCACAAATTTTAACTAATTAGTACTACTTGTACTTAGGGCAAGGTTATTGAACCAGTTTTAAGTTTTTTCGTGGTAGATTCAAGAAACAGCTTTATAGCGATTTCAGAATTAGTAAAATACACCTGGGTTAGTTGGTTAAAAGCAGGGGTCGGGTGTGTGGCCCAAGCTTCTTTCACCGCAGCCTTCTGGCTTATTGTGCATCCCAGTCTTGTTAGAAACGGTTTGTTCCTTCTACGAGGTCCAATAGGCTTCATCCAAGTTTTCCATGCGGGAGGTTATCGCCGCGTTGTATATCCCCGAAGACTTTAAATATTTTTCGGGCTAGTGCTTCGCAGCTGTATATGACATGAGAGGCGGTTTCGTCGTCTTCACCGCAAAGTCTGCATTCAGTGGATCCATTGTAATTCCCTATTTGTTGAAGGATGTATATCTTTTAGTCGTGATAGCCCTTTACAAGATTATTTTGCACGCATGCATGCTTGCATTACTGTGACGTAGTTTCCCAGGGTGATGCTGATGTCCATTCTGGATTTTTCCTCAAAAATATACCTGCGCCTACTCCATTGGACGTTTTCGATCAATTATTGTATTCCCAGCTGATATTAAATGGTGTTGTAAAGTTGAAGTTCCCCTTCATGCGATCAGTTTGCATCTCCAAGAGCTCCGTGGCTCTTGTGAACCCTATTTTCACTGGTGATGTTTCTCCTCCCCATTTATTTTCATCCTATTTGTACTTTGTTTTTGTTGACTTTCCCCACTTCTGATTTCCCAAACATTGGTAAGGGCCCTCTGTACATTTCGTTTAGAATATTATGTTGCCCTGAAAGTTATACATTATTTATAAGACGTTGAAAGCTTCTGCTTGATGCATATTTCAAACAATTCCCATTTATAAACTAACTGAAGTAGTTAAAGTTTTGTTTGAAATTTAACCGTCGAAAGAATTAACTCCAAAATTTGGCAACAATACAAATTTCCGCCGAGTTTCGGAATTAAAATTTGACTAAAACAGGAAGTTTGTGGTTAACAGGCGGAAAATTATCAAGATTTTAGACTATTTAAAGGACACGGTTATTAGGGCAATCCGATAAAAGTAACAGTGGCGTACCGTCAAGATGGCTAGGGAATGATGTGAATGCCCCCCGCCCCCAACCAGTTTTTCCCAGTACAAGGCGGAGGTCACAAATTGGCAATAAAGTAGGTACTTTTCATTAATGTTTCGCAATAAAAAATTATGTATCCACCTAGTAGACTTATACAGTATGCTACAAAATAAATGCGAGTTCTTACATGGGGATCTCAAAAACGGTAATAGATACGATACGAGATATGATTAAGGCAAAATGCCTATTTTGTGGTATACAGTGTGACCAGTAAAGTACGCATCATATTGGATTTTTTTTATTTATAGCTTTATTCGAAATTTGACTTTGGCATCAAGTTCTGCTTCGATTGAGATAAAAATTAGGCACAAAGTAGTAGTCACGTGATTCGCATTATCTGTCAAATTTTAATTTTTTTCCAAAAATAATTTAAAAGTGGGGTTATTTCTGAAAGTAGATAATTTTGATTTTTTACCCACCACTAAACTTTATTTTCCACTTAATGAACACTTTACTGATGACACTGGGCTATTTTTTGTCTTAATATTAAGGTGTATTACTTTCAGACACAAAATACCTTTTCAAAAATTCTTATTTTATGAAGTTCTTACCTTAAACATGGTCAAAAACAAATAAACTTTGCATCACATGCGACTAAATATTAGTAGCCCAATTTTGATTTTGTAGAAAAACACACATTTAATATGGCGCTACTTTAAAGAAAATGTATCTGAAATAAAGCATTGTCAAAACTAAGAAGTTTTATGTAGGTTGCGTTGAATCTTATTTTGCAAAATTGGTGCAATTTACAAAATATGGGTAAAAAATCAAAATTATTTTATACAGCTGAAATTTTGCATGTGGGCTAGAAACTGCATTTAAAAAAAACTTTTTCTAATAACTTTTTTCGATACTTTCAGAAATAACCCCACTTTTGAATTATTTTTTGAAAAAAATTAAAATTTAACAGATAATGCGAATCACGTGACTACTATTTTTTTGCTGCTTAATTTTCATCTCGATCAAAGCAGAACTTGATGCCAAAGTCAAATTTCGAATAAAGCTATTAATAAAAAAAACCATATGATGCGGACTTTACTGATCACACTGTATATTCGAAGTCAAAATTGTCTGCACGCCGTTAAAAAATTTTCAGTTATATATTTATTTAATACAGACAGTAAAAAACTTCATTCGAAAACACTTTAGTTCATCTTTTATTTAAAATTTTTGGAGTTTTTTATTCTAAGGAGAATTTAAGTGTGGGGAAAACTTTTTAAAAGCTTCTCTTCATTTAGTAAGTATACTTAACGTGCTCCTGAGGGAAGTTTTATCGCGGTTATTGTTCTGCAGGGACTATTCCACCAATCGGTCTAGGGGCTCCAAAAACGATGTTTTCGTATTTAACGTCCTCTCTTTAGACAAGGGCTGAAGCCTTTGCAAATGGTAAAAAGTGAAAAAAAATAATAGTAGAATGAAACCCATTGGAAAAGGAAGAGAATATAACAAAAATGAAAGGAAAAATAAATTATGGGCTATCCTATGGAAAAACGTTAAATAGCAAAGTTTTAGGTAATAAAAAGATCTACAACTTTTGCATTTACACTTTTTTCACATAACCTCAAAATTTATGTGAAAAATACAAATAACCAAGTTTTTGGTTTTTTATTTTTATCTTTTACGAAAAAATTCTTTTTTTTTACGAAATTTGATGAAAACTTCCCTTTTTTATGTCCCAAACACACTGTAATTTTTTTGATTTAAAATATCTATTTTTTAACCTTATTTTGACTTAATATCGAAAAAGCACCCTAATTTTCAATCGAAAATTCTCACGTCAAAATATCTGCTTTTTTAAAAATGTCGGTGGGCTTTTTGTTCGTTGAAATCTCTACTTTCTGATGGTGTAAAAAAAACATACATGTGTAAAAAGGTAAGTTTTCACCAAATTTCGTGAAAAAAAAGAATTTTTTTGTAAAAGATAAAAATAAAAAACCAAAAACTTGGTTATTTGAATTTTTCACATACATTTTGAGGTTATGTGAAAAGAGCGTAAATGCAAAAGTTGTAGATCTTTTTATTACCTACAACTTTGCCATTTAACGTTTTTCCATAGGACTTGTAGTTTTGCCGGAAATCGACTAACTTAAGTTGTCAGCGATAGTGAAGTAAGTCTATTGGCGGGAGCATGTAAAATAATGCGTATATACCGGGACCGGGTGTCTACGGAAGGTGGTTCGCCCCTCTAAATTTTTTGTTTTTCAAGATAATGGAATAAAGTTTGGGAGATTCGTATACGACAAAAACTGCATTTTTTGACAGGTTACTCAACATTATGAAACTTCCGGTATAACCGGAAGTAAATTACTTTCGATTTTAAATGGGACACCTGGTATATTTTTCCTTTATTGACTCCATTTATGACATTCTAAATATAACGATGTGTCACTTGTCACTTTTTGTCACCAAGAAAATTTTCTTTTTCCAAATTTATTGTTTTATCTAGAGGGCTATGAATACCTTAAAATCACTTATTTTAGTTCTTTAATCTTGGGAAAGATACAATTTTACTATTTTTGGTTCAATGCCATGTGATGTGTAAAATTTACTCTTTGAAGTTGTATAATTCATTTTTTTAAACGGCAACATGATGGCTCATCGGGTTAAGAAAAAAGAGGGTTTTATTACGATTATTTTGATACCACACACTATTAGGCTTTAGAAAAGCTGCCATTAAAAAACTTTAAAAAGTTAACTTGGAACTTTCCTAAAATGAAGCATCTTTTGAGAATAAATTTAAATTTAAATGCATCAACTAGCCTGTGACCAGCAAAATTAATAAAGCAAAGATTGAAAATAAATTCTTTCTACATTTTCCAAACACTAATAACATATCGACTTTTTCACTCTTTGCAAAACTATTATTTTCCATGTTTTTAAACAACATCCTAATTTACTTTGGCAGAAGGTGTCGGCATGTCAATTTTCTTCAAGGCATGCTTTTGTTTTATGTTTTGGTGGTCACAGGACAGGCTACTTGATACATTTAAATCTAAATTTATTCTCAATAGATGCTTCATTTTAGGAAAGTTCCAAGTTAACTTTTTAAAGTTTTTGAATGACAGCTTTTCTAAAACCTAATAGTGTGTGGTATCAAAATAATCGGAATAAAATCCTCTTTTTTCTTAACCCGATGAGCCACTATGCTGCCGTTTAAAAAAATGAATTATACAACTTTAAAGATTAAATTTTACACAGTTCTTTTATCTAATATTAACAGGCCTAATAATAATTTATTGTTGTAAAATTATTAACGTATTTGAATTATTAAATGGCAGATACATACGAAGGCCCATTGCTAAATACCTACCAAAGTCTTCCCAATTTCTGCAGCAATTTGGCGTAAATTACAAAGTACCTATATTTAGCCTGATACGCAATCTTCTTTATAACTATTTTATAAACCCTATTGCAGTAACCAAAGTTTGCCACTAAATGCAGTTAAAACTTTTGCGTAATTTGAATGAAACTATAACCTAAGCCTTAAATGACACTACTTCCAAAATTTTATACAAAGTAAGGTCGTACGTATACGTTAATCCGTACAGCAAAGCAAAGTTGGTCCACAGTTTTGTTTCAGAAGCTCGTCAAAACCACAAATTGTTAAAAGTAAAGTTATAAAGTTAGATACAAGTTTATAAGCTTTCACAGCTTTTGTTAGGGCTTGATTATAGCGAAGATAATATGAAATTTGAATATCTTTAAACTTTTAGAGAAAAATATGAACAAAACCTTCCCTTTTGTTTAGAGGCAAAGTATTTTTGAGATTAAAAGGGCTAACCTTTTTATGCAATAATGTAATTCTGCCGTGCTAAGACAAAAGGTCGTAACTGACAAAATTTGTGATTTTCTGCTATATTTGGAATGTATATAGTTACTTAGTTCTGTCAGTATACCAAGTCCAAAAGTCGTATCTGTAGTAGAAGTACTCGAAATAATGTAACGATTTTGTCGTATTTGCCAAATATCAAGTAAATACCAAGTCGAAATATCTTATTTAATTTGTGCAAAAACAAAATGTCCTATTCCACACATATCCACTTAAGACATATTGATTTTCGTATTTTGCGTTATTTCACGAACGTTTGCAACAAGTTCTTCTATTCTTACAGATGGTCTTCCTGCTCCTTTTTTGTGTTGTATAGAACCTGTTTCCCTAAACACAGCCACGGTTCTTTTCAGGCAATGATAAAAATCCCCAGCAATAAAAGCAACGTTAGGAAAATGTTCGTGAAAATCGTCCATGCACAAACCCGGATTGTATTGCCACTTACAATTTACTCTAACCCCGTTTCGAAAATACGCTTTAACCATTAATGTTTTCTGCTGTTCCGTAAAGCCCATTGTGTGAATTGTTCAAGAAATTGGAAAAATTAGCGATGAATCAAATTACTTGTAACGACTGTCAAAGATGACGGAATAACTGATTGATTGTTAATTCAGGTAGTTACTGACACCCAACAGGTATTATTAAGCTCTACGGCTAAGCATTACGTCCTTAGATGAAAGGCCCTCTTTGATGCAAATAATTTTTGCTCGCACGGTATATAGGCTTGAGAATGTCATTGTTCTTATTAGGTGAGTTTTTTTTATTGACTTATTTTTCACCACCACCAAAATTAAAATTGAGTGATAACCATATAATCATTATTAATGATTCTTCTGCTCTGCTAAAATAAGGAATAGCTGAAATCCGATATCGTAGAATTGACCATATTATTTATTCATTTTAAAGTGAAAATTGAAAATTTGTGTAATAGAGTGTACAGATATCCCAATAAATACCTAAGTAAATTAGAAGGTGTAATCTGCGATAGCCGGTTTATCGCGTGGGCGTAACCGGACAAAGCGGGAGCTATAAATTTAGTTGGCTGAGCTTGGTGCAATATGTTGCACATTAGCCAAATAACTAATGACTTGACCATGCCGGCCGGACCGACCCGACCGACCTGGCAAAACCTGGGCTCTTTGACAAAAGGAAATCTACGGTAGAATTTAGTGTACGAATTCAATACTTAGTTGTTATCAGGCATATATATGTCGTAGGCTGATAGTGAAATCCGTCATTTCATGAAACGCCTAGTCATATCATGAAGCGTGGCTAAAAGGTATATTGCAACTGGTTTGTTCGTTGTTCCCCCAGAGCATTTTTTTCAATTTTTTTTTAATTTAATTAAAATTTTATTTTTATAAAATAATATTAGTTGAAAAAATTGAAAAAAATGCTCTGGGGAACAACGAACAAACCAGTTGCAAATATACCTTTTAGCGTGCAGCATGATATGACTAGGCTTTTCATGAAATGACGGATTTCACTATCAGCCTACGACATATAGATATGGACGGAGCAAGAATTTGGTTTAGTTCAAGTGCCGACCCTGTAAAGACATTTTATGTCGAGTTCGTTTTTAACCTCGCAGATGAGACCATGCAGAGCAATGGCGTAATATACACCCCCGCAGACCCCGCATCGCGGGAGGGCCTACATTGACGGCCCCTTCAAAATTTGCTGGCAGCTTCGCTTTTCATAGGTATTTCATTTCATAATTAATTTTATTGAAGTGAAAACTTCTTTAGGCGCGTTTAGCACTTTTTGTGGGCACTGAATTAAACTGAGCCGTCAGGCGTCAGACTCGGCTGTGCTACGCTCGAATTCAACTGCTATATTCAATCCGAACTGACTCTGACCCGAATGAACGTTATATGAAAGAGCATGCCGCCATCGGTCGCATTCAGTATCGACGTATCGACGTGGAAACGTCAGTGTGCGTTGTCTAGACACTCGTGTATTTGATATTGTTAATTTCACCTTGTTGAAGTTTTCACTTCTGTCGTGTAGTCTTAAGCACACACAATTTTTTAAATTATATATTTACGTAGGGTGAAGTAAGGTAATTAGTTTTACCGTAATTGCTTATTCCGTGGACCTAATTTATTATGATTTCTAACTTCTGTTGAAGATGTAAAAATTCAAGGGTTGTTCAATTTTAGGAAATATCTTTTTTCGTATGCAGTAAAATCATCCCGTATTCCAAGTTTATGTTATTTTTTAAGTGAAAACTTCTTTAGGCGCGTTTAGCACTTTTTTGTGGGCACTGAATTAACCTTGTTGAAGTTTTCACTTCTGTCGTGTGGTCTTAAGCACACACAATTTTTTTTTATATCCTGAGAATTTAACTTCGTTAAGTAAAGAAGAATAATTATACGTGAAAGCGCGGAATTTACAAACGATATACCATAAAGACTTGTCCATTAATTTTCCTAGTCAAATTTTAAGCGGCAGAAAGGGACTTGGAGATAGTATTTCAAAATGTAAAACAGTGTATGAACTTGCGGATCGTTTATTAATAAAAAAATCGGTGTGTTCTTCGAATTTTCCAGATGTACCTATCTAGTGCTGCAGTGATGTTATTTCTAACTTTACTAGTTAGTGTGGCATCAGCGGAACGATCTTTTTCCAAACTTAAAACCATAAAGACTTGTGCATTGACTTTCCTAGTCAAATTTTAAGCCTCAGAAAGGGACTTGGAGATAGTATTTCAAAATTAAAAACAGTGTATGAACTTGCGGATCATTTATTAATAAAAAAAATCAGTGTGTTTTTCAAATTTTCCAGATGTATCTAGTGCAGTGATGCTATTTCTAACTTTACCAGTTAGTGTGGCATCAGCGGAACGATCTTTTTCCAAACTTAAAATAGTAAAAACCCATTTACGTAACACCATGGGACAACAACGCCTTTCGGATTTATTCTTAATCAGTATCGAACACGAGTTTGTTAAAACATTAAATATCGACGAAATTATAAATGATTTTGCAAAAAAAAACTGTCGACATACCTTGTATAGTGGTTAGTGACATAATGTTTGTGCAGACTTGTTGAGTGTTCATGTGTTTTACTGTTTTCTGTCTTTTGGATTCTATATGAGGCTCGATCACTGCTACCCCCGTTACTATACATGTTATATAAGCAACATTATAAGTGGTGTTTTAAAATTTTGATTTTGCATCATGTTTGCTGGAATATTACGTATAATGACTTAATAACTACCTATGTTATGACTGCCAGTCTACCTGGGATTATAAAATAAATTCGAATTGTTTTAGTAGTACCACACCACATGATTTCGAACGTTCGACTTTTATTTTTTAACCTAAAACACTTGTAAACATTATTAATTATTGAACGAGTTTAAATCAAAATATTACAATAAAAATGAAGTTTTTTGCAATTGCCAGAATATTAGGGATTTCTGTGCCACATACAAAAACTATCCATTTTTTGATGATGGCTGATGAACTGATGTGATCGGAAAATGACGACAGTATTTTGACTGCCGCAGAAACAGTTTCAAATTTTCAAATAAAATCGGGGACGTTTCACTTTCACAAATAATGGAAACGTTATATTGGCGAATTTCACCAAAAGTCAGCTTACTTTTAATTATTCATCCCTTAAACTATGGGTAGATTTTTTAATTTCCCGCCTTTTGAAAAGGTAACTTTGCAAATAAACACCCCTCCGTTACAACCTCGTATATCGATTTTGGCGTCTCGCTCATAGTTCGAATTAAACACTAAAAAAATATTAAAATAAGATGAAACTGGCCCTGTATTGTGACTTAAATCACAACTTCCAAATAATATATTTGGGCTAAATGCGGTCCTCTGCTAACGAAATTGGTATGGGTTAATCGATTTAGTGATTTACGTTATAAGACCGGATATACTTACATTAAATTATTTTATATTATTTTTAAATGCGTCGTATGACTTCTCGTAACGGGCTTTTGATTTTACTGGCAATATCGTAAGTCGCTTTCCTTGCTGCTTTCAAAATTTCTTCTGAAATCTAATTTTCCGTGTCGGATAATTTAAAATCTGAATTCGTATTGTTAAATTTGCGAACTCGCGAAACAAGTTTGACATAAACAACAAATTAAAAATCAACGAACTGTCACTTGACAATACATCGAAATGTTGTTGTCATGGTAACGAAATCAAGGTAGCTTGTATTATCAAAGAGCGATTGGTAAAACAAAAAACAGGGACCGGAAAAATATTTTTTTAAAACCGACCAGAAAATATACACTTTTTGGACAATTTTTCGTCTAGAATATAACGTTTTTCCGGTCTCTAATGTCACTGTCACCCTGTTTTTTGTTTTCCCAATCGCTCTTTAAAAATACAAGATACCTTGATTTCGTTATTATGACAACAACATTTCGATGTATTGTCGAGTGACAGTTCGTTGATTTTTAATTTTGTTCTTTATGTCAAACTTGTTTCGTGTAGATTATAAAATATATCGAAGTGTCGGTCTTAAAAAAAATATTGTACGTCACGCAACCGAAAATTAGTGTTTTCCAGGTCTCTCCAAGCTTCCAGGACTCGCCTATGGCTCGCCCTGGAAATGCTTGTCTCGACCTGAAAAACACTACTTTCCGGTCTTGTAACGTAAATTACTATTTCCGGTCTCTAACGTCACTTTTCCGGTCTTGCGATCGGAAAAAGGTTATTTTCTAGACGAGAAATTGTCCAGAAAGTGAATATTTTCTGGTCGGTTTAAAAAATAGTAATTTACGTTACAAGACCGGCAAGTAGTGTTTTTCAGGTCGAGACAAGCATTTCCAGGGCGAGCCATAGGCAAGTCCTGGAAGCTTGTACGTCACGTACAATACATTTTTTAAGACCGACACTTCGATATATTTTATAATCTACGCAAAACAAGTTTGACATAAAGAACAAAATTAAAAATCAACGAACTGTCACTCGACAATACATCGAAATATTGTTGTCATAATAGCGAAATCAAGGTATCTTGTATTATCAAAGAGCGATTGGAAAAACAAAAAACATGGTGACAGTGACATTAGAGACCGGAAAAGTGACATTAGAGTCCGGAAAAGCTTTTTCCGGTCTCTAATGTCACTTTTCCGGTCTTGCGATCGGAAAAACGTTATTTTCTAGACGAAAAATTGTCCAGAAAGTGTAAATTTTTTGGTCGGTTTTAAAAAAAAATATTTTCCGGTCCCTAACGTCACTTTTCCGGTCTTGCGATCGGAACAAGGTTATTTTCTATACGAAAAATTGTCCAGAAAGTGTATATTTTCTGGTCGGTTTTAAAAAAACATATTATTGATATTCAGAGCATATTATAATGTCATGATGTCAATTATAATCGAAAAATGAAAGGGCGCGGTTGCGACTATATAAAGTAGGTAAATTTATTTTACTAATTACCTAATAGTCTATTGCCGGGTTGAGAGAAAACTTTGATTGTGACATAAATAACATTAAGCCAACTTACAGTTAATTAGTTTTTGACTAGTTTATGAAGAATAAGCTAACTAGATAACTTTGACATCATTTCTGCCAACAACAATAGATTTTATTGACTAAAAAGTAAAATGTTAATTACTTCAGTTAACGATCTTTCTGTAGCGTATTTCAGCTTTTAAATAAATTCGGGATAATCCCCTTATATGCCTAAAAATTTAAAAGTATAAACAAATTTTAATTTCCGTGCTTTTAATTGCATTTTGTTTTTCTCTGTGTACTTCTCGGAACAGTCCCCAATTTGAATACCTAAAATCGCTTTCAGTATGCTTTACAGATTCCCTAATTTCCATTTTAAAAGCCTCGATCGGTTTTGAAGGCTTAAAATAAGCAAGATAGTCGTTTTAAATCGTATTCAAATGTTTTAAAGCGAACAAGTCGAAGTGGGTGTGGAATTAACTTCTATACAATACAATAATATACTAGCATGATAACACCACAGAACAAAAAAAAATAACAAGAAGACCTAATAGGCATAGATATTTACCTTTAGATGATGAGCAAAAAATTTACGGGATAATTCTAGACCGAAAATAAATGCTATCTCCTCCTATAACATTTTTTCGAAAATTGATTATTAATGGAATTACAGGGTGTTAAAGTTAAATTTTATTTGCAATTTTAAAATACATAAGTTACTAGAACAACAAATTAAACATTTAAATCAAAGGTTCAAAGTGACGTCCTTCCTCTTCAATGCATAAATTAATTCTTCTTAAAAAATTCCGACAAACTCCTTTGCTAAGCTATGTTTAAGGTTGAAAATAAATTAAAATGATTTCGTATTCATCACATGCAAGCAATGCTATTTTAGCGTTTTCCCGAAAACGGTTAGATTTATCGAAACAAAAGTAGTAAACCTTTTTTGTGTCAAAAGGTTAGAAAAATAAAAATACTCAGTCAAAATGCGCATACAGTGTAGGACAAAAAAGTTGGGACCATTCAAATTAAAGTATAGGGGAAGGTTGCCCATATTGGACCAATTTCCAGATTTCTTATCATAGATCCTGATAATAACGCAAAATCGATCTTGAAGCTATACCTTAGTATACTTTAGTATGTTGTTCAACTGCAGGATTTTTTGCAGAATTTTATTTCAAAGTATCTATGATATACCAGGTTATAAAAAAACCTCTGCAAGTGGTTCAATATAGGAAACCGGTTGCCTAAATTGCACCTGGGGGTTTCAAAATTGGACCACATGATTTAAATCGGAAGCTTAGGTGTTAAATAAATAAATAAAAAATTAAATTGTTGGTATAGGAAATTTTATACTTCTATTTCAAAAAAACATCAAATTTACAATCAAAATTTCGGTAGAAGACATCCTAATGCAAAAAAAAGTAGCTATTAGTTTCCTATATTGGACCAGTCATAGTTTCATTTTTTAACTCAAAGAAAAAATATTTTAGCAATATTAAAATGGTGTTAGTTCATGACATTAACTTATTTAAAGAGAAAACTAATTTTTGCACAAATTGAAAAAATTGTCTAAATTGGACCGGTTCATTTTTGGCAATCACCCAGTGGTCCAATTTAAGGAACTACCACGTGTTTTACAAAACCACCGAGGAAAGAAACAAGAAAAAACAAATATGGCATGGTAATAGGAGAAATAAAAAGAGAAAAACTTACTTGATAACTTTCATAAAAAAGATTTTGCTTAGAGTTCTAAGGTAAATTCTTAGGAAAATCCTAAAAATATTACATTAAAATTGTGTAAATTACGTTTTGCTCTGTACACGCCAAGCACTAACGGCCAACTAGTTGAGTTTGTTGCCGATCAAAGGTTCTGGGTGGAAGTATGTTACAGTGTGACCAGATGATATGGCACTTGTTTAGTTTCGGAGAAATGTACTGTGGTCCAATTTAGGTAGCGGTTCAATATAGGCAACCTTCCCCTACGCTCCTATGTGGCGCCCTCCACAAAATGCGAAAAAAGATAAGCAAATTTGTATTCATCTTCCCGAAAAAGCCCCATATACGAGATTTCGTCAAAATACCAAATATTTTAGGAGTGGCAAAAGGTATTGCAAAAAAAAACTGCAAATAAAATTTAAGTTTACCACCCTGTAACTCCGTTAATAATTAATTACCGAAAAAATGTTATAGGAAGAGATAGCGTTTATTTTGGTCTAGACTTATCCTCAAATTTTTTGCTTATCATTTCCGGACACCCTGTATATTACCCTTTATCGGGGCTATGTTTACTATACAGGGTTAGGAAAAATTACCAGAACGGTCGATTATTTCAAAATATACAGGGGTTATCAAAAAACGTCCTATATAAAAAATGTAGGGCTGTTAAAAATCTACATATCGGTGATAAACTGAAATATACAAGGTCGCCCACAAAGTTGTGGAGAATGATAGTTATATTTTTTAAATGGAACACCCTGTATATTTTTACATTTTTCAGTTCCACATAAAATTATAATTATTTTTTATTTAATGCATTATTAGTCTATACTTCATAGTTTTCGAGATATTGACTCTCGAAAAGTGACATTTTTAAACTTTGACAGCTTATAACTTTCTAACAGTACGTCTTAGAGCAAAACGGCTTACATGTCCCTATCTTCAATTCTTATTATCTTTTCAAAAAAATCAACTTCAAGTTAAACCGGAACAACTATATTTCCTGCTTTCGTGTTACATCCGGTTTAACCCGAAGTTGATTTTTTTGGGAAGATATTAAAAATTGAAGATAGGGACATGTAAGCCTTTTTGCTCTAAGACGTACTGTTAGAAAGTTATAAGCTGTCAAAGTTCAAAAATGTCACTTTTCGAGAGTCAATATCTCGGAAACTATGAAGTATAGACTAATAATGCATTTATTAAAAAATAATTATAATTTTATGTGGAACTGAAAAATGTAAAAATATATAGGGTGTTCCGTTTAAAAAAAATATAACTATCATTCTTCACAACTTTGTGGGCGACCCTGTATATTTCAATTTATCACCGATATGTAGATTTTTAACAGCCCTACATTTTTTATATAAGACGTTTTTTGATAACCCCTGTATATTTTGAAATAATCGACCGTTCTGGTAATTTTTCCTAACCCTGTATAGTGGATTTTTAAATGTGTTCAACATTTTTATTATTGATATTGTGCCAATCATCATTATATTTATGTACGGACATAATATTATAATCTATGCAGGTAATTAGTAAAAGGCGCTTTTGCAAGCGGGTTAAATATTGGCACCCAACTCCACCCCGTTCGAATTGGATTTGAATGTTTTAAAGATGAGCAAAAGGACAAGATCAACAATTGATCGGGTCGGTCAAAAACATCCCAAACATGCGAGGATGTCGAATGAGGTCATTTACAAGGCCGTCTTGATTAGCATAATGCTTCTTTTAAGAAAACATGACGATTGTCGGAGTAAACTGCCTGTAGCTATTTTGAAAAAAAAACAATCGATGATCGCAGTATTGGTCTCCGATCGGGCGATCACTGAACCCCGATGTAGACAGGGGGAGGGTGGTTATTTATTGCGGTAAAGTAAAGTATTAAATTAGTAGGTATCTTTGATAGGTATTTAAAATACAGTGTGACCAGTAAAGTCCGCATCATATGGGATTCTTTTTTATCAATAGCTTTATTCAAAATTTAACGTTGGCATCAAGTTCTGCTTCAATCGAGATAAAAATTAAGCAAAAAAATAATAGTCACGTGATTCGCATTATCTGTCAAATTTTAATTTTTTCCAAAAAATAATTCAAACGTGGGGTTATTTCTGAAAATATCGAAAAAAGTTATTACAAAAAGGTTTTTTTAAATGCAGTTTCTAGCCCACATGCAAAGGTTCAGCTGCATAAGATTATTTTGATTTTTTTACCCACGACTAAAATTTATTTTTCATTTAATGAACACTTTACTGATGACACTGTGTTCTTTTTGTCTTAATATTAAGGTGTATTACTTTCAGACACAAACTACGTATTTAAAAATACTTATTTTATAAAGTGACCTTATACAGGGTCAAAAACAAATAAACTTTGCATCACGTGCGACCAAACTTTAATAGCCCGACTTTGATTTTGTAGAAAAACACACATTTAATATGGCGCTACTTTAAGGAAAATGTATCTGAAATAAAGCATTGTCAAAACTAAGAAGTTTTATGTAGGTTGCGTTGAGTCTTATTTTGCAGAAGTGGTGCAATTTACAAAATATGGGTAAAAAATCAAATTTATCTTATGCAGCTGAAATTTAGCATGTGTGCTAGAAACTGCATTTAAAAAACTTTTTCTTATAACTTTTTTCGATATTTTCAGAAATAACCCCACTTTTGAATTATTTTTTGGAAAAAATTAAAATTTGACAGATAATGCGAATCACGTGACTACTATTTTTTTGCTTAATTTTTATCTCGATCGAAGCAGAACTCTAACTAAAGTCAAATTTTGAATAAAGTTATTACCAAAAAAAAATCCCATATGATGCGGACTTTACTGGTCACACTGTATAAAAAAAGATACTTAAGAAATGTCTATTTTTTTGTCGACTTTACCTAACATGTATAGAGTCCATGTTGTTACAATTAAATTCAAAAAAACAAGCCGCTATTTGCAGGTTAGAAAGAGACGAAAGGCCATCAGCAAATAAGTATGTCATAGCATAGAGAAATAAAACCAAGAGAAACCATCTAATATAACAATGTACCCATTCATAAGTTAGGACGACGCAACGGCCAAATCTGTAATGAGTTACGCCAAACGTTTCCTGTGATCTAAATTTAATGAACGCAAACATCCGTATGAAGTCACTTCGCTTCTGGGCATTTAGATCGCCACCTTGCTGCTCGCTTTCGCCCTTTTAGGGGGGATGTCTAGGTTTACTTAATATGATTTCAAACTCAGATTGTAAATTTGTTCAGATTTTAATTAAATATTTTGTTATTCATATTATAAGATGATGCAAAAATATCTTAAAGAAATTTAAAAATTGTTATTTTAGTTGATAAAGATGATTATCATAATTTCATATTTTTCTAATAAAAAGTAGTCATGATACACAGAAAAGGGTACAGAGCTTCTTACGTTTGCAACAATCCGGAAGACCTTCATATTAAAATTTCAAACATCAAAAAAGATTTAAAACAGAATGGTTACCCTGGAAACCTTTGTAACTAATACCATTTCAAAACTTCAAAATCGCGAAGTAAAAACTAATACAGAAACGAAAGAGGAGTGTGGAGAAAACCTTTGAGAATAAAATTAGGCTTTTATTAACTTTTTACAACTGACAGTGACAAATAATAACAAAAGAGTATTCAAACAAACAAACAGGTATAAATTATCACATTCTTCCCTGCTCATTCCTTAACATAATCTTTCAGGTGGTTAGGTGGTTTCTTATTTCGAACTGGACGACTGCTTATCCCTAATGGTACTACAGGACTGTCACTATAGTCATGTTCTGCCGTAAGTGAGTCACTGGCCGTTCCATTTATCGAGGTATTTTCTTGGGGAACTATAGTACTTTTCTCTTCAGTCCCGTTTTCTTCATAAACTGTTGTTTGCTGGGAATCATCCTTTAACGATACATCACCAAGTGGTGCTAAATGCCGAACGGACACAGTTGTTTCATTTCCATTGGGTAATCTAACAAATGCATATTCAGAGTTTGAGTCTAACAGTTCGACTTCTTCTACCAGAGGCTCGTATTTGTTGTGTCGAATATGTTTTTTTAGAAAAACAGGTCCGGGGTGACAGAGCCATGTGGGTATTGATGATCCGTTAGACGATCTTCTTGCAAAGCTAAACATACGTTCATGAGGCGTGCAATTAGTGGCGGTACACAATAGTGATCGTATTGAGTGTAAAGCGTCTTGTAATACTAACTCCCATTGATTTATAGAAATATTCTTTGATTTTAAAACCAGTTGAATAGTTTTCCATATAATTCCATTATACCTTTCACACTGCCCATTCCCTTGTGGATTATATGCTGTTGTACGACTTTTTGCTATACCATGTGTGTCCAAAAATGATTTCAGTTCATCCGATAGAAAAGAAGTACCTCGATCTGAGTGTATGTAGGATGGAGTCCCAAAAATGGAAAATAATTGACGAAGACATTTTATTACAGTAGATGAAGTCATATCGGAGCAGGCAAATGCAAATGGAAATCTTGAGTACTCATCAATTATGGTTAAAATATAGCGATTATTGGACGATGATGGCAAAGGTCCCTTGAAATCTATATTAAGTCTTTCGAAAGGTGATGTTGCTTTAATCAGGATACCTTGATTCTTCTGAAACCTTGGTTTTAGTTCGGCACAAATTGGACACTTGGATGTCACCCTTCGAACATCTTCCACTGAAAATGACATATTTTTGCAGCGAATCCAATGATACAGGCGAGTAACCCCTGGATGGCAGAGAGAATTATGTAAATTATATAAGGTTCTGTCGACTTCAGTGGCGGAACATACTCTTGAAAAGGTATCTGCCACAGTATTTAGTCTATATATGATATCGTACTTATAGCATGAAAGATCAAGACGCCATCTCATAATTTTTTCATTCTTAATTTTTCCATGGTTCCTGTTATCAAACATAAAAGCAACTGACCTTTGGTCCGTAATGAGTTTAAAGTGGCGACCAATTAGAAAATGTCTCCATTTTCTGAGAGCTTCTACAATGGCATATGCTTCTTTTTCTATTGACGAGTGCATTTGCTCTGATTTTGATAAAGTTCTCGAAAAAAATGCTACTGGTTTACCACGTTGGGAGAGTTGAGCGGCAATTGCAAAATTTGAGGCATCTGTTTCTACAGTAAACATTTCATTATCATCAATTGTTGTTACAATAGCATCAGCTATGTCTGCCTTTAATGTTTTAAAAGCATTCACAGAATTTTCGCCCATTGGAAATTCTTTGCATTGAACAAGTGCTTGGATCTTCTCAGAAAATTTTGGAACCCATTTAGAATAATGAGCGAACATGCCCATAATGCGCCGAAGAGAAGTCGAGTCAGTAGGAACAGGAAGTTCTAGAAGTGGTCGAAGTCTTTCTGGATCTGGCTTAATTTTCTTCTGAGTTATGCTATAACCAAGGATATTTATAGCGTTCAAAGAAAACTTGCATTTTCTTTCGTTCAGTGTTAAATTGTATTTAGCTACAGCATTCATAAACAGTTGTAAATTGTGGTCATGGTGTACCTTATCTATTCCACAAACGGTAACATCGTCCAAATAAGCATATGTGTCTTCTAGTCCTTCTTTTTTAATAATACCATCTATGGTACGCTGAAAACAAGCAACTCCGTTGGTAACACCAAATGGAATTCTCCGGAACTGGTACAACCCACCACAGGCTTCAAAAGCTGTATAGATCTTCTCACTTTCTTTAATTGGTATTTGATGATAAGCGCTGTGTAAATCAATTGTACTAAATACTCCATATTTAGCAACTTTATTTACTATCTCTTCTATTTTAGGCAAAGGATATGCATCAAGTTGTGTAAATTTATTTATTGTTTGCGAATAGTCAATTACCATGCGCTTTTTATGGGTTTCACTGCTTGTAATTAATACTTGAGCCCTCCAAGGAGAATCACTTGGCTCAATCACATTTTCACTTAAAAGTCTTTGAATCTCTTCTTCTATAAACTTGGTATCTTCTATAGTATATCGACGTGATTTAATGGCAATAGGTTTACAATCAGTTGAAAGATTTGAAAATAATGAAATTGGTTCAACATTGGCTAAAGCTAAGCTGCATATTGATAATGAAGATCTTTTCCCACCAAAAACCATTTCAATTATATTGTGTTGACTAAGTATATCATGTCCCACAATCATATCTGAACATAAGTTTTCTAAGACAAGAAGTTTTATGTCTTTATAGGTATGCTGCATAATTTTGATATTTACAACACAGTAGCCTAATACTGATGAAATTAGCGATGTTGTGGCCATAGATATATCTGCTCTTGTAGGAAATATCTTCATTTTCCGATCGTTAACTACTTTATTTGACAAATAACTATCCGAGCTCCCTGTATCAATTAGTGCATCTGTCATAATTCCGTCAACTTTAACTTGAAGTATTGCTTTTGACAAGCATCCAGGTGATGCAGCAGATATTGTGGCAAGAGTGGCAGCTGATGTTTGCTTTGTTGAACTGTCATTTGATTTACACACCTTTGAAAAATGCCCCTTCTTCTTACAAAAATGACACGTTGAGTTTCTTGCTGGACATTTAAAACGAGGATGACGATCATTTCCACAGAAGTAGCACTTTGAGGCAACACCTGCGCATATAGGTTCATCTTGTGTAGACTGAGGTTGGTTCATGTCAAAAGATTTAGATGTAGCAGCGTTAACAATACCAAAAGAAGACGAATATGATTCAGACTGATGTTGAGCCATCTCAAGCGATCTTGCTTTATTAAATGCTTCCTCCAAAGTCAAGTTATTAGATTCCAGTAGACGTTGACGAATGTGAGGTGAGTTTAATCCACTAATAAATGAGTCTCTAATGAAGTCATCTCTGTTTTGATTTGCAGTAACAGATTGAAAGTTACAATCCTTACTCATTTGCTTGAGAATTTGTAGATACTGGTCGATAGCTTCCCCAGCTTCTTGTCGTCTGGTTGACAGAGAATGACGAGCAAATATCTCATTTTTGGGTTTGATATATATAGTTTTTAATATATCTATAGCATCTGTATAAGTACTACATTCACTTATATATTCATAAACAGTAGGGCAAAGATAATTTATAAGAAGATTTAGTTGCTTTTTATCTTCAGTTGCTTTCGCAGCTTCAAGAAAATTTACAAATGATCTGTACCAATGTTTCCAGTTTTGAGCTGCATTATTCGAGTTGGGTTCTGCTTCTAGCTTTTCTGGACGCAATAGTTTATCCATAGAAAAAAAAAGTTAATAAAATTGTGGAGAAAACCTTTGAGAATAAAATTAGGCTTTTATTAACTTTTTACAACTGACAGTGACAAATAATAACAAAAGAGTATTCAAACAAACAAACAGGTATAAATTATCACAAGGAGCATGCATTTCTTATAATAATGTCTTGTAATAATGTCAAGGGGATTTCTAAAAAGATTAGAAGGATAACCAAAAACTATAATACAGCCTTCAAATTCGAAAATACGCTTAGAAGCTTTCTTACAAAAGTAAAATCCCCGCGTATGAAAACACGAGTGTGGCGAATCGTACATCGGAGAAACAAAAATACCTCTTTTCGTACGAGTTAAAGAACATCTGAAATACTCAAAGAGGTGAAACTTCGAGATCAGGTATAGCGGAACATGTATGGACCAACCAACATAATATACAGTGGTCAGAAGTCAAGGTTTTGGACGCGGAACAGCACTGAAGAAAACGAAAATTCAAAGAAGCAGCTTTCATGAATCAAAACACCCATATATTTAGTTAACCAACAGCTCAAACTTCACACTCCAATAAGCACGTAGGCGGAGTCATCAAGCTTCATTGCACACATGGATAGTATTTACGACGGTAGCCTTAGAATTATAATTTAGTTTACACTTGAAAACGGTTAGAGATACTAACTAACCGAAACGTTGTGTTAAGTAACAAAATAAAGACAATTGAAGTCCGACATGGTAATTTTTTTGAAAGAAAAATATGTTAGATCGCAGTCACAACTAAGTATGCCTGTCGCATGACGCCATTTGGCGCGGAGAAATTGAATTTGAACTGGATTCGTCTAAGCCCCTAATCCTAGAATCATGAAATTTCGAGGATATCTTCTTCTTATAACGTAGGCATCCACCAAGAAGGAATTTTTCGAAAATCAACTTCCAAGGGGGTTGAAATTTTTATGAGAATTTTCTGTATCTCAGAAACTACAACTGGTGGAGGTTTAGCAATAATTGATATATAAGTTTCTTTACTAAAATAACATGTTTCACAATTTTTTCAAGATCCTCCTAGGGGTTTGCAAAATGACGTTCTTTTGACAGGTTTATGGTATAAATTGTATAACAACTGCTTCCTTGTAGCATCGTTTCTTTATTCCCCATTCCAAATGGTAAACGGTTTTACCGGTTTCACCTTTATATAGGAAGTTTTTAATATAGAAAAGAAAACTGGGATAGGGCTGCATATGATTTGGACCGATTGGAAAACAGTGTTTAAATATCGATGGTCAAGGATTCGTGTACTGTATTTATACAAATAATTATTCTTAGCCTTCGTAGCTGATCCACTGTGGAGGTTAACTAAACAAACAAAAGCTGTTTTCTCTTTTGTTTGTTTAGTTCTGTTTAGATAAAACTTAGGAATAATGTTGGCTACATTGCTATTCATCGTAACACCAATGTCTACAAACTTTAAGCAAACATTGTTGTTTCCCTGTTTTTTTTAATCAAAGTATAATTATTATGTATAGGTATCTAATAATATAGAAAAAGTTGAAGTATGACAACTTGTTATAAACTTTCTTTTCTATATTATGTTACCAATATATACTTACAAAAGTATTAATATTTTTATAGGAACGAAAGAAAAAACTCAAAGTCTTCCTCCACAAAGTTTAATAATAAATTAAATTATTACGGAAAAGTCTCTACATGTTTCGAACGTAGTGACGTTCATCATCAGGAGACAGAAATAAAACTTAGTGCTGATGGTTTTAGCAGGAGAGAAAATGGTGTCGAACCTTAATGGAGCTTTAATGGAATTAAAAATCCGATATGCATATCAAACATAATATTATGAAGAAATTGATGAAATTTAAAAACATATTGAGTATGTGAGAAGTCAGTGAATAAGGTCTAAACCAACCAAATAAACTGGGGGGAAAAAGAAAAAAATTTTATTAAAAAAGGTGTCGAAGAATATTTAAAAAAGGTCTTTTAAAAAGGCATAATTAGGTAGGAAATTGTCATTGTGAGGACAAAATTTACCAGAATTACATGTAGGTAATTAAAGTTGTAGTCAAAAATTTTTTGGTATTAGTGGGGTACTGAGGTTACACCCCACTAATACCAAAAAATTTTTGACTACAACTTTAATTACCTACATGTAATTCTGGTAAATTTTGTCCTCACAATGACAATTTCCTACCTAATTATGCCTTTTTAAAAGACCTTTTTTAAATATTCTTCGACACCTTTTTTAATAAAAATTTTTTCTTTTTCCCCCCAGTTTATTTGGTTGGTTTAGACCTTATTCACTGACTTCTCACATACTCAATATGTTTTTAAATTTCATCAATTTCTTCATAATATTATGTTTGATATGCATATCGGATTTTTAATTCCATTAAAGCTCCATTAAGGTTCGACACCATTTTCTCTCCTGCTAAAACCATCAGCACTAAGTTTTATTTCTGTCTCCTGATGATGAACGTCACTACGTTCGAAACATGTAGAGACTTTTCCGTAATAATTTAATTTATTATTAAACTTTGTGGAGGAAGACTTTGAGTTTTTTCTTTCGTTCCTATACTTTCAACTCCACTTTAAGCATGGACTATTTCTTCAAATTAATATTTTTGTTTTTTTATTGCAGGTACGTAAGTTCTGAAAGTTATAAATAAACAGGAATAGAAATGTAAGTGAAAAATAATATTACCTCTATAGTTTGGCAGATGAAAACAAAAGGTAATTGAGGTATGTTTGTGGAATAACTGCAGTTTTTTCAAATATAAAGCAAGTTCCTGAATTATGGACTAGTTCAGTAACATGGACTATCAATGTTCTTTGCAACAGTTAAGTGTAGACACATTTATGAATATTGTAGTATGCTTTTATTAGTCTTTTTTGTTAATTTTTGGAATAATAATATTACTTGTTTGAACATTCTAACAGCCATTGCGTCCAGCATAGGAACCAATTTTGGAACTGTATTCTGAACCATTTTTGACAGCTTCACGTCAAATTATGAAAGAGGGGTATTTTATACGTAAAAAAGTTGCACTTCATTAATCTCGATATTTCCATTAGTTTTTAAGATATTTGCGTTTAAATTCTGGATGACAAGAAAGTTTTAAATAAACTTGTTTCTTAACGAACCATAATTTAATTTATATAAAGATAGATAGATTTATTTAGGTATACAATTATTATATAGTGTGACCAGTAAAGTCCGCATGATATGGGATTTTTTTTTATTAATAACTTTATTCGAAATTTGAGTTTGGCATCACGTTCTGCTTCGATCGAGATGAAAATTAAGCAAAAAAACAGTAGTCACGTGATTCGCATTATCTGTCAAATTTTAATTTTTTCCAAAAAATAATTTAAAAGTCTGAAAGTATCGAAAAAAGTAATTAGAAAAAGTGTTTTTAAATGCAGTTTCTAGACCACATGCAAAATTTTAGCTGCATAAGATAATTTTGATTTTTTACCCATAGTTTGTAAATTGCACCACTTTTGAAAAATTAGATTCAACGCAACCTACATAAAACTTCTTAGTTTTGACAATGCTTTATTTCAGATATATTTTCTTTAAAGTAGCGCCATATTAAATGTGTGTTTTTCTACAAAATCAAAATTGGGCTATTAAAATTTGGTCGCATGTGATGCAAAGTTTATTTGTTTTTGCTTTTGACCCTGTATAAGGTAACTTTATAAAATAGGTATTTTTGAAAACGTAGTTTGTGTTTGAAAGTAATACACCTTAATATTAAGACAAAAAAGAACACAGTGTCATCAGTAAAGTGTTCACTAAGTAAAAAGTAAATTTTAATGGTGGGTAAAAAATCAAAATTATCTTATGCAGCTGAAATTTTTCATGTGGGCTAGAAAATGCATTTAAAAAAACTTTTTTTAATAACTTTTTTCGATATTTTCAGAAATAACCCTACTTTTGAATTGTTTTGAAAAAATTAAAATTTGACAGATAATGCGAACCACGTGACTACTATTTTTTGCTTAATTTTTATCTCGATCGAAGTAGAACTTGATGCCAAAGTAAAATTTTGAATAAAGCTATTAATAAAAAAATTGTGTGTGCTTAAGACCACACGACAGAAGTGAAAACTTCAACAAGGTGAAATTAACAATATCAAATACAATTTTTCAATTTTGTTTCTTTTAGGTTGGGTTCGTAAGCAATCATAAAAATAACATAAACTTGGAATACGGGATAATTTTACTGCATACGAAAAAATATATTTCCTAAAATTGAACAACCCTTGAATTTTGAATGTCAGAAATCATAATAAATTAGGTACACGGAATAAGCAATTACGGTAAACCTTACTTCACCCTACGTAAATATACACTTCTCGTCAAAATTAGCGAATACGCTAAAATCTAGCAAAAGTTTGTTCTTAACTATCTTATGAACCGCTCATCCGATTTTGACCAACTAATTCTTTCAGTGTAACCTAGGGTGTTACAAACCTTTTTAAGTTCCTAACGTTAATTTGTAAAACGATTTTAATAATATACAGGGTGTTATTAGTAGAGGCGATTTTGTGCCGTAAATTTGAAACATTCTGTAGAGTAAACTGGTAAAGTTAGAAATTCCTGGTATGTGCCGTTAGTAAGATTACATCAATATCTCCAGACCTTTTTGCCAATTTTTTTATAAGTGTCTTTTGGCAATAGATACACTATTAAACAAAAAATGTGTCAAATTTTGGTAGGAAAATCTTTACGAAGCTGTATCTTGGCAATGGTTGAACAGATTTCGACCAGTATTCAAGATTTTGAAAGCTCTTTTTCTATAGATTTTCCGTGATATAATAGTAATTTTTAAAGATGGCCATTTTCCTATTATACAGGGGTCGAGAAAATCAGAAATATAAAATTGCTAAAATGATGGTAAATGGGTTTATTAAAGCTATGCCAACCGGGCTATATGCTTTTGTTTTGATTCAAAATTAGTCATTTGACACTTTGGATCAATATTTCGGGACGTTTTTTTTTCTATTTGATTAAGAGCTGTTTGGCAAAAGATACACTATTAAACAAAAAATGAGCTAGCAGTGAGTTAAAATCGATCAAGGGGAGATTCAACGGCTAATTTTGAGCATGCCACGACGTTGTTATGCTGTTATTGCAGCAAGAGGTGGAAGCACCTGTTACTAATTATTAGAAGGTTATTTTTGTGTTTTTATTTAACAAAATTTGGCTTTAAACATGACGTTTTAATTTTTTTTGTCCCTCTAAAACATGTAAGTATACCAGAGTATACCTATATACATTAAATTTAATTATTACTATTATTACTAAAATTTTAAAATCTATAATACTGGTCGAAATCCATTTCACCGATGTCAAGGTACAGCTTCTTAGAGATTTCCCCGAAGAATTGGCACAGTTTTTGTTTTATAGTGTATCTTTTGCCAAATAGCTCTAAATCAAATAGGAAAAAAAACGTCCCGAAATATTAACCCAAAGTATCAAATGACTTATTTTGAAACAAAACAAAAGCATATATAGCCCGGTTGGCATAGCTTTAATAAACCCATTTACCATAATTTTAGCAATTTTATATTTATGATTTTCTCGGCCCCTGTTTAATAAGAAAATGGCCATCTTTAAAAATCACTATTATATCACGGAAAATCTATAGGAAAAAAGCTTTCAAAATGTTGAATATTGGTCGAAATCTGTTCAACCATTGCCAAGATACAGCATTGTAAAGATTTTCCTACTAAAATTTGACACATTTTTTGTTTAATAGTGTATCTATTGCTAAAAGGCACTTATCAAAAAACTGGCAAAAAAGTCTGGAGATATTGATGTCATCTTACTAACGGTACATGCCGGGAATTTCTAACTTTATCAGTTTACTCTACAGAATGTTTCAAATTTACGGCACAAAATCGCCTCTACTAATAACACCCTGTATATAAGTAAAATCGTTTTGCAGATTAACGTTAGGAACTTAAAAAGGTTTGTAACACCTTAGGTTACACTGAAAAAATTAGTTGGTCAAAATCGGATGAACGGTTCATAAGATAGTTAAGAACAAACTTTTGCTAGATTTTAGAGTATTCGCTAATTTTGACGAGAAGTGTATAATTTAAAAAATGCCAGAACATACCTGAGACGCAGACGAGTGTCTATAACACGCACACTGTTTGCGGCATGCTCTTTCATATAACGTTCATTCGGGTGAGGGTCAGTTCGGATTGAATATAGCAGTTGAATTCGAGCGTAGCACAGCCGAGTCTGACGCCTGACGGCGACGCGTGAGACGGTGACGCGTGACGGCTCACTTTAATTCAGTGCCCACAAAAAGTGCTAAACGCGCCTAAAGAAGTTTTCACTTCAAAAATCCCATATGATGCCGACTTTACTGGTCACACTGTAGACATCAAAATATGGAATATTCATTAAAAACATTTTACAAAAATTCCTCATCGGAGCCTGGTCTCGGGGTAAACCCCTAACCGGCGCTGGCCCCTCTAAAAAGTATCCATAAAATCTCTCGAACGAAATGTCTATCTAACAACTCTATTTGTCTGAAGCTCGCAAAAACAAGCGATTGACCGACGACGCCGATGTCATATTGCTATTCCATGGCTGACGTTGATCGATTTAGACATATTGGAATCCGGAAACGCCATTTTCAAATATGAGGTGACAGGTGATTGAGGTTATAATGGCGATTCATTCATCTTGAGTTATGAGCAATAAATGCTCATTTGCTTAGAGCCTGCTTCGGGTTTCGAGTGCTGTTCTCCTGCAGAACTTTATTTATTATTTTTAGGTTTTGACCTGGTTACAGTAACGGCTACTTAATAATTTTGGGAACATAATAATTCCTTCGTTTTATTGAAAAATAGCTTCATTGCGTAAAACCCTCTTGTAAAATGGTTTAACGTAATTATTACCTTAATATAATACATTTTTATAAAAGACACACACAAATAGAGTAGTATTAACGCAAAAACTTCAAATGGTTATTTTAAATGAGCTTGAATTTCTCTAGAACTTTTATAACACTGAACCCAGGACCGTAACTAGAGAGAAGGGTTAAGTTTCTTGGTGATCCATGGAAAGGGAATAAAGGCAGGCGTGTGGGACGCAACAAAATCTTTCTCATCTTCACTAAGATTACGTCTTTATTTTAAAATGAAATAACAGAGCCTTACCAAGGCATAAAAAAAGTCAAAAATATAACTTTTGTTGTAATAACAATAAGTTCTAATATGTAGTTGTGTTTTTGTTAATTTTCGTGTGAAGTGCAAAGTTCCTGCACCGTTCGTCGCTATTTCGGGTGAGGAAGTTAAATCCCCCTCCCCCCAAAGAGGCTATTAATACACTGTAGCGCCATCCCAGCGGAATTACTAAACTAGAAAGTGCATCACAATCCAGTATAGGGAACGCTATTTGCGTTTTTACCGAAAACATCTGCCATTTTGCAGACCAGAAAACATATCAACGCCGGCACCCACTAGAATGCGCGCAATTCGTTCAAGTTTTGAGCCATAGAAATGTTTAGAAGATAATATAGATATTGTAGCATATCGGACAAGTAGTGTGTATAACTGTTTTTATATTGGAATATTGGAATACACAGGGATACAAGCACAATGGATACCCTGGGGCGGGTAGACCACGACAGCCGTTTTGTCCGTTTATTTAGTTGTCTACCTTTCGATTACCAGTGTAACTGCCTTTTATATTGGAGTTAATTCCGCTGGGATGGCGCTACGGTGTATTGATAGCCGCTTTGCTTCTGCAAGGAGGCTTTTAATATATCGAACCGCTCTGTCTGAAATTGCTTGGGTTATGGCTGCCGGTAGAGTCCTAAAAAGGACGAAACGGCCATCGTGGTCTACCCGCCCCAGGGTATCCATTGTGCTTGGATCCCTGTGTATTTCAATATAAAAACAGTTACACACTTGTCCGATATGCCACATTATTCGCTTTTAATTATTTTCGCGGATACTATATTATCTTCTAAACATTAATTTTTGTTTCTTTAATCTATATATAAAAATTAATGTTTGTCTGTCTGTATGTCCCGTATGCGTTCCTATACCATTTATCCGGTTACGATGAAAATTTGGTAAGTTGTTATGTGCAGGCCGAGGAAAATTATGGCATAAAAAAAGTGGCGCAACGCATGCCGGGATGCCGGGATTTGGTGAGTTGTTGTGTGCAGGCCGAGGAAAATTTTAGCATAAAAAAAGTGACGTAACGCATGCCGGGATGCCCGGATGTCGGGATGCCAGATATTTGTGTAATGTCTTTCCTTCACATTTATTTTAGTAAGTAGCGTAGCAACGCGCGCGGGGTATAGCTAGTATCTTATAAATGACAATAAATAAAAATTTGAAATTTGGAACTTAGCTATAACTTAATATACACTTTAAAAATAGTCAATGAAAAATTAGGGCTGCCATTTAGAAAAATTGTCAATATCATCATATTTCTTATATGGGACACCCTCTATCATTATTTTTTAATAAAAAATACCACAACTTATAACGTTAATACCCGTGCCCAAGGCATTTTTCCAAAAAAAACAGCACTGGATTTACTGAATTTATTCCAAGTTTTAAACACACACGGCCGATTGTTACTTCTAATTTCTGCTTACGCCCGGTAGAAATTGGGCATAATAGTCAGTGGCGTAACTAGGGGGGACCAGGGGGCGGCTCCCCCCAGAGGTCTGCCTGCCCCCCCCCAGAATCCGCGAGAAACAAATTTATTCTGCCAGACCACCCAAATGCGAACGATAAGTCAAACGACAAATTGATTAATTGAATTTTTTTTATATACCTACATAAATTAATTATATTTATTCATCAATTTTATTATATTTTTAGTCTAGTCTGTACCCTATACGCGCAACTAAAACTCGGAATCGGAACTCCAAGCCAGGTCTGTAAAGTTAGAAATCCAATGCTGCCTGCCAAGACGCTCTCGGGATCTAATCAGAATAAACATGTCCAAATTCAACTCGAAATTCCAAAAAAAGTTTTCGTGACAGCTGAAAAATCTAACCGATAAAAAACAAGGTCTTGTGATATTACTGTTAATTATTGACCAAATTTGTTAAAATTTGGATGTGGTCCAGGGCTCTCCACCTCTACACAAGCCGCCACTTCAAATCACAATAACAGGGCCACCCCCAGGTCAGAGGGCTAGTTACGCCACTGAGTGCTATACGGCATATTTGTTTGCTATCAAATTTCACTTCGTTAACATCAACATTGTGACAACGTGATCTATAGGACAAACAACATGATCTATGACGTACAGCATATTGATCCATGGACATAGATTATATCCATATCACATTTGACGTTTTGCTTAGAACAGATGGATGATCTTTAGTCTTGTTCGATGTAATATTAATGGGGACATATATTAACTGTAACACGTAAATGGTGATTTTGATAAAATATACGAATATAGATTATACGAGTATATAGATAAAAAAGTAAAATTAATCCAAGAACTCGCCGCATCACCTGTCATTAATGGCACCCTGTTGAAGTCTGGTATATTTTACGTTAAGCGGTTGGCTACAGAAACAGAACCGGACTAAGTTCTTTTATCTTCGCCTTTACCATCTGTTAAATTTTGTAAGGGAGTCTTAATATTTTGTAAAGATACAGCGTACATACTAATTTTATTATTTATAAAATAAAATATTGATAGACCCGTACCTACCTATGTGAAAACATAGGGAAACAAACTAAAGGAAAAGAAAAAAACAACATTTATTTCTTTTCATATTTATTTATAAACAGCAAAATAGGTATTTATGTATTTATTATACAAGGAAAAATGAATACATGGTTTGCGAGGTGTAAGCTTGGTGGTGGACGTCCAATTAAAATGCCATATTGGGAACACTTTTTGTATTAAAGGTAAAGAAATGAGACACTCTAAGTCTTCCTCCACTGGTTTATTAAAATAAATTTTAAATAAGGGTAAATTCTCTACATGTTTCGACTGTATAGACAGTCATCATCAGGAGAAGAGAATAAGGAAAAAGACTTGACTTGACTTTTAAAGTCAACATCTACCACTCCACCTTAATGTTTTTCTTCTCTCCTCACACTTAGGGTGCGTAGTTACTATTTTGTTGGTGCGATGTCACTAATTTGTTGGTGCGATGTCACTAATTTGATGGTGCGTTGTCACTATTTTGATGGTGCGTTGTCACTAATTCGACAAGTAGCTTACTGCTACATTACCTTGTATCTTGTTTCTGCCAATTCCCCACAAATGACCTTTTGCTAGGTATACCACTACGGTGGACGTTGTTCCGATTACTTTATTTGTCCTCTCCATCATCTTTTAGCTCAGTACGTACTGTTTGCACCTGATATTTATCTTTTTCCTTATTCTCTTCTCCTGATGATGACTGTCTAAGTGTCTATACAGTCGAAACATGTAGAGAATTTACCCTTATTTAAAATTTATTTTAATAAACCAGTGGAGGAAGACTTAGAGTGTCTCATTTCTTTACTTTTATACATACACTCCACTTAAAGTATGGAATATTTCTTCAACTTTTTGTATTGTTACTTTTGTGGGAATTTTATATATGGATATATATAGCGTGTCCCGTAACTAAGGCGCTATACAGCAACAGGAGATAGTGGACTTAAAAATATGTCATTTAATTTCATTTCCTCTACGGTTAAAAAGATACAGGGTGATCCGATTAAATATTTACTGTATACAATTGGCGATGATCTGAAGTTAAGAGAGTATGAATCAAATTGGGTGTAGTTATGTTTTTGAGGGCAAGAAGGAGGATTCCATAATGAGTTTTAAGATATCTTCTCGAGCTACACAATATGAGTTTGATAAATTCTCGCATATATTTTTTGTCTCTCACATTTTTGACTGCTTTACCTCAAACTATGGAAGAGGAGAATCTTTTATACGTAAGTTGTACTTCATTAATCTCGATATTTCAATTAGTTTTTGAGATAATTGCTTTTAAATGTTGATGTTTGAATCCGTCTCTGAAATATAAATTAATTAAACTAGATATTATTCTAAGTAGTTTTTTTTCTAGTAGTAAAAATTTACTATAATTTTTAATGTATCATTATTCTGGCCTTGTTATTTATATTTTACATAATACTATATTTGCTTTAGTATATAAAGTTAATATAGGAAATAACAAAAAACTTTTCCCTCCTCCAAACTTGACTTCTATCGGACACACCTCCTAAGTAGTCCCATATGACGTGTTGTATAAGTTTTTGTTTTCGAACCTTTGCTCCATATTGTTTAAACCAAACGAGAAATGAACAGTGACCACAGTCAATTAAAGAGTAAATCAAATATGTCGCATTAACTTTACCGATACATTATTTATTGCATTTAACTTATGTAGGTACTTTGTGTTTTACGCTGTTTTCATGCCTAGTGGCTGAAAATAATTAATAACCATTTATATGCTTGTTGGATAATATACTGCCAATAAAGGAAATACTAATTTAATAATAAATTAATTAGTAAATCTAGGAATAATCGAGGAAAACCACAGAACTAGAAAAAAAGCAGGACCCTTAATAGGCTGTATAAATGACATACTATATCTCGGATCTCTGTACTAATGGGGTTTTGGTTTTTATAGGTTGTCATCCACTAATTTGAGTTGGCAGCATCATTCCAACTGACTTTAACCTCGTAGAACTGAAGGAGGTGGTTATTAGGAAAAAGGAACTCACTCATGACCGTTAAGATAAAATTTACCCCCTACTTTCTATCCTCCTAAATACGGCATTGCATAACAGGACAGTATACATTCAATAGGGAACTTTCCAATTTTTTAAAAAAAAATATGATTTAGTTAGGCCTAAAAAAATATTCCCCAATTATTACTCCTCAAAAATCAGTAATAACTTGGTAAACATTCTTTAAAGTTTCGAGCGTGTCAAAAGCATTCCAAGCGACCTTTTATGCGCGCCAAGCCCGATGACGTCAGGAAGTATGACTTTTCCGTCATCCGTCATCGTGACCGGTGGCCGAGCTACCGAGTTTGCATTTGGATTGCCGTGTGTTATTGTTATTGTATTGTTGTTTTAAGGTAGAATTCTCAACGTCGTTCAATTTATTGCCAACCTATAACCTATTTCGTGGATGTCACACACGAATTATACTTCTTGACGTCACGACCCGTTTTTACCCGCTTGGGATAATTTTAATTTTGGGGCATTTTTAAATCTTGCTAGCGGTCTTTTGGGACGAAATATGTTGTTTTTTTTGCTGCCATATGTTTTACGACAAGATATGCTTACTTATGATTTATAGAATTTTTTCCCCATTTAAAATTTTTGTCAAGTTCCCTATTCGATCCAATGTTGATGTATATAACTACATACAGGGTGGCGCACCGAAAACTTTCCACCCAGGTTTATTTTCTTGTTAATAAATAAATCAAAATTCTCTCGAACACGGGAACCTTAGTTCTCAGGAGGGCATATTTTTTGCTATTTTCACCCCCCTTGCTAAAATCCCTACGACGGGGTGGCTTCCACCATTAAAAATCTTAAATGGAAAGGGGGGTCAAGTGATACCTTATTTTAAAGGGAATTGAATTGCTTTCCAAACGCAACCTTGCTCGTTTAAATCGAGTGAATAGTTCCTGAGAAATAGGGTTACAAATAAAAGAAAATTTAAAAGTAATAAAATTTATTACCGTTTGTATCAATCGAGTAAATGTTGAAAATGTCCACCTCCAACCTCCATGCAATTGTAAAGGCACTGTTCAAAATGTTCGCGACATTAGGGAGCATTGCGGGAGTAATTTTTCGGCACTCGTACACTATTCATTGTCGCAAGTCTTCTAAAGAATTGGGTTGGGTTGCATAAATTTTAGACTTTAAATGTTCCCACAAAAAAAGTCCAGTTGCGTCAAATCAGGAGATCTTGCAGGCCATTCAATAGGACCTCTTCTTTCAATCCATTTTCCTGGAAAATGTTCATCCAGAAACTGTCTAACAGGGAACGCATAATGCGGGGGTGCTCCGTCTTGCTAAAACAAAAAAAAATTCTGGCCGATAACAGTAATTTTCTTCTATGGCATTCGTTAAAGCAGGGTTAATAGTGGTTTCCAACAGGTTCAGATAAATTTCATCTGTTAAATTTCCAGGTATAAAATACGGCCCAATAATACGGTCCCCAAAAATTCCAGCCCACACATTTAATTTTTCGCGTTGAAGGATCGGTGAAAATATTATTAAAACTTTTTATGAATTAAGCGAGCAATTAGTAAATTATTATGCTGATTTTGAGACAATTTAATTCCCTTTAAAAGAAGCTATCGCTCGACCTTCCTTTTCATTTCAGATTTTAAGGGTGAACGCCACCCCATATGCTCCATAATGTTCGCGAAAATTTTGAACAGTGCCTTTACAATTGCATGGAGGTTGGAGGTGGACATTTTCAACATTTACTTGATTGATACAAGCTGTAATAAATTTTATTACTTTTAAATTTTCTTTTTAGCACTATTTCTCAGGAACTATTTACTCGATTTAAACGAGCAAGGTCGCGTTGGGAAGGTAATTCTATTCCCTTTAAAATAAGGTATCACTCGACCCCCCTTTCCATTTAAGATTTTAAGGGTGGAAGCCACCCCGTCGTAGGGGTTCCAGCAGAGGGGAAGGGGAAAAATAGCAAAAAATATGTCCCCCTGAGAACTAATGTTCCCGTGTTCGAGCGAATTTTGATTTATTTATTAACAAGAAAATAAACCTGGGTGGAAAGTTTTCGGTGCGCCACCCTGTATAAAATCTGATTAGTACTGGAATGCTGGATGTTTCCCAGTTTAGGTGTGCTTGGGTGCTTTCTTCGGTGCATATTATATTTCTTAAATAATTCAGTATCTTAAAATCGTAAGTTTGGCACCAGTCACCGGCATCAGCCTAAAAATAATCCATACACAAATACAAGAAAATGCCCGTGGCCCGTGGCGTGCCTAAACACACAATACACTTTTTATCTTCTTCCCGAATAACAGGATGGATAAGATCTAAATCCAAAATAAATAACCGCGTTTTATTATGGGCTTTTATAAAGAGCAACGGCCTTAGAAAATAAACGAAAACGTTTTAAAAAGATTTATTCGGAAATATAAGATGATATCGACGATGTTATGAAATAAAGATTTTCTCGATCCCCCAAGAAATCTGTAGGCTCTTATTTAACTTATCTTAAATCAACATAAAATAAATAAAAAGTAGATAGACATATTTTGATTGCAAATTGATTACCATTACACCGGCCTGCGAAGAAACCCCTCTAGACAAGTGGCCAGTGGTTCCCAAATTTCGCAAAATCCCGGACCCCCGAAATCGGATTATAGTAACATGCGGACCCCCATGGCCAGTTAATCTTTAAAAGTACTAAAACAACCGTTTTGTAACTTATTTAAACCACATTTTATTTATCAATACAACGTATTTTCCTTAAAAACAATAATAAACTTAAAACACAAGGATTATCTCTATTCTCGTGGTGAGTTATTAAGTTATTTTTGTTTTATTTTCCCTTTGTGCTCCGTGGGTTCGCGGACCCCCAAAAAATACGCCGCGGACCCCAAGAGGTCCGCGGACCACCATTTGGGAACCACTGCTCTACACCATAGACAATTTACCTTTAGATACGTACAGCTTATCTCTTGCGCAAACAAAAGTTATACGTTTTATGGGTGAAAAAATACGTCCGAGCGCATGACTCGCCGGTCAGCTGGCTTCCTTCTGGACACCTTCGTGCATGCGCACAAACCTCGTGTTATCGACAGAAATCGATATGGTCAAGATACTCTTCAGAACCGGCTCGGCCGTCATTTTTGTTGTTGTGTTTTAAGGTTTCTCTGTGGATTTCTTGTGGTTTTCTTAGCTATCGTGGATTGTGGGTGTTTAATATTTACGGATTTCTAGTTTTTGTGTAGTTTAGTGAATTGTGTTTGTGCTTTTATAGTGACTCGGATTGGAATATCAACAATGACTAGTACTAGTAGCAGGCGTTGTATAATTTTATTATGCCCAAATAGGGGTAAAATACCTGGTAGGTATTTCGTATTTTCGGTAAGTATGGAGTAGTGATGTATTGAGGTTAGGTACGCGATAACACCGTAGATTGATTATTTTGCTGGTTTTGTTTGTTTTTATATTTGATTTTATAAGACTATTTTAATTTACCTGTTCTTGTTCTCTTCCTTTTCGAACTAAAAACACGACGACGAATAATTTTTAAACAAATTTTAAAAACAAAACCGTAAAAACAATTTTCTATCCTTAAAATCTGATAGGTTTGCTACTACTAAAAATGCCAGAAATCACTACCTTTTTTCCCAACTTGATCAAAAATTGAAAAGAAATTCCAATTTTTTGCCAAGAATTTAAATTTTAAAGCCCGGACCTGTCTATTTTCCCATTCGTCAAACGATAATGTTGCGGTGCGCATGGCTAATAGTGTCTAGCTTTGTTTACATGCGCGAGGCCATAAAACTGCCACTTTCGTGATTATTGTTTGTCTATACAGTGTCACCAGTAAAGTCCGCATCATATGGGGATTTTTTTTATTCAAAATTTGACTTTGGCTCAAGTTCTGCTTCGATCGAGATGAAAATTAAGCAAAAAAATAGTAGTCACGTGATTCGCATTATCTGTTAAATTTTAATTTTTTCCAAAAAATAATTCAAAAGTGGGGTTATTTCTGAAAATATCGAAAAAAGTTATTGGAAAAAGTTTTTTTAAATGCAGTTTCTAGCCCACACGCAAAATTTCAACTGCATAGGATAATTTTGATTTTTTGGCTATATTTTGTAAATTGTATCGCTTTTGCAAAATAAAACTCAAGGCAACCTACATAAAACTTCTCAGTTTTGACAAGGCTTTATTTCAGATACATTTTCTTTAAAGTAGCGCCATATTAAATGTGTATTTTTCTACAAAATAAAAATGGTATAAGGTAACTGCATAAAATAAGTATTTTTGAAAACGTAGTTTGTATCTGAAAGTAATACACCTTAATATTAAGACAAAAAAGAACACAGTGTCTTGAGTAAAGTGTTTTTTAAGTGGAAAATAAATTTTATTTTAAAAACGTAAAGTTTATCTATTTTCAACGATTTAATTTAAAACCCCTATATTATAATTTATTATTAAGCTATGTCGTAATAACGTTAACATGTATTACTTTTAGACACAAACTACGTTTTCAAAAATACCTATTTTATGACGTTACCTTATACAGTGTCAAAAACAAATAAACTTTGCATCACATACGACCAAATTTTAATTGCCCAATTTTGATTTTGTAGAAAAACACACATTTAATATGACGCTACTTTAAAGAAAATGTATCTGAAATAAAGCATTGTCAAAACTAAGAAGTTTTATGTAGGTTGCGTTGAGTCTTATTTTGCAAAAGTGGTGCACTTTACAAAATATAGGTAAAAAATCAAAATTATCTTATGCAGCTGAAATTTTGCATGTTAGGTAGAAACGGCATTTAAAAAAAACTTTTTCTAATAATTTTTTTCGATATTTTCAGAAATAACCCCACTTTTGAATTATTTTTTGGAAAAAATTAAAATTTGACAGATAATGCGAATCACGTGACTACTATTAGAATTGTTTTGCTTACTTTTAATCTCGATTGAAGCAGAACTTGATATATAGTCAAATTTCGAATAAAGCTATTAATAAAAAGAAATCCCATATGACGAGGACTTTACTGGCCACACTGCATAACTGGGTTAAATCAAATTCGGGACTTGGGCTAGTGTAGCAATGAATAGCCGGAAATAAAGAAATATAATTTTCGGGTAATCGTCACAAATAAAAGGCCTTAAATTAAAAAAAAAACCATTGCCGCACGGGCCGTCAAAAATTGTAAAATTAACCTACTATAAACCGAAAATAAAGTGATCATTGGAATGCGGCATCAACTAAACAAACAACCTTATCAATAACATGTTTCCTTTTTTTAAACAGTATGCGCGGGCAAACACAATACATACCTTTACATTTGAAAAAAAATGTTGGGGCGGTTTCTACCCCAAAAACAGGAACAAATTTCATGAAAACACGAAAAAGTATCCCAAACTAAAAACAAACGCAGCCGATAGTTCTGAATTTTTCATCAAATAAAGAGGCTTAAATTCACTAGTAGGAAGTCTGATGCTTCCTAATACTGAAATTATTTCAGTTAAAAACTCCCTTAAACCCTGTATATATGTCTAAGGTGAAAAAACCCATTAGGTGGTAAAATTTACAGATCTCTTACTTATGATAAGGTACCTATAGTTTTCTATTAGAAATAGGTTGTTTTTAGTTTTCGAATGCTACTGTTTAAAAAATTACTAATCTAACTCTCAACCAAGGACAATAAACAATAACGTAAATAACATACGCACTAAAAAAACGCTCTATCGAACTTTCTCGAGGTTTGAGAGCCAAAATTCCCGGCTACTCGCTTTTATGTCTGTCTGCGTGTGCGTGTGCCTGCCACATGCCAGTTGCCACATTTTCATTGTCTCGTGATCCAGGGCCTCTAAAACGTAGACGTCTCATAATATCTCACAATTTTTTCTCGCGATTAGAATACTCTGGCGAGGAAAGTAAAAAACCGTGAAATTACATTCACCAATAATACTTTTGGAAAAAGCAGAGTTAAATAAAGTACGGGAACAATCCACCTAAGTGGTTATTAGCCTTTTGTTGGAAACACTTTTTTGTAACGTTGTATCACAGCGCTACTTATGAAACTTCAATAAGGAGCTTTGGAACAATTTCTTTTATACTGTCTCATTTTCTGGGAAAACATTACGAGCTGTATTTTGCTTTTATTCTTGCAAGTAAAGCTGAAAGTTTTACACAGAAAAGTTTTTTTATTATGGCGTCTTTTTTCTCGGCTGAAAGCTTTCCATTATCCTTTGATCTTTGACGTAATAATTAGAGAAGGGTATTAGATATCTCTTGTCAACAACGACAAAGGTTTTCCTTTTTAGGTCTTTAGTTCAAGGTGGATCACCTTTAATAACGGACGAACACAGAATATACTCCCAAAGTGAGATAACATTTTATTAGTTTTAGATTTTAACTACGATGTATCGATAATGATTTAGACCAATGATTACACCAATGCAAAACAAATCCCATTTAAAATTATTCACCACCCACAAAAATATTTGCTTCATGCTTGGCAATTTTTTTAATCACTCCTAAAAGCTATGTTCAGAACTGCTCAAACGTTCACAGGATGCGGAGATTTCATTTAAAAAAAGATGTTACAGTAAATACCTTTCGTATTTTAAAATAAAACCATAGACTTTTTATAGAATAAACTATTATCACGTAGAAGATATGTATCGGGTGGTCAAATAAGCGAGGACGTCGGCTTTATCTCGGAAACCATTATTCGTACAATTTTATGAGTAAAGTGGTCAAGAGAAATTGCTGGAAATTACTTTTAAGTTCCTCATTTCGCCTCAAGGGGGCACAATTAAAAATTGTTTTTTTAAATTCTAAATTTTCTCCGAAAATTTCCATATTAAGGTATAACTCTGATTACATCATTGGAAAGCTTATACAATTCTGCATCATTTTGGTTTAAGGCTCATTGGCGTACCGACCTTGATAAGAGTGGGAGAAGCTATTGAAAATGTAAACATTAAAATCGCTGTAACTTCTAAACGACTTATCCGATTTTACTACATTTAAGCTTGTTTGGAAGAGAAAGGTATGTACCTTCAATTGTCGTATTCAATGGTACACGATAGTTTCCAATAAAATTTGTATTAAAAATTATTCTTTTGGCGATAACTCTGAAACGAACGAGGATATCGCACTGCGGTCTTTACATCCTTTCTTGCAAATTTAATCTACTTTCCGATTATGATGTCATAGTTATACCATATGATTTTAATTTTCGGGATAAAATCGAAAAACTGTTATTATTACAAATTGCGCCCTCTAGCAATTTTATTAAACGCTATCGTGTACTGTTGGACACGGCGATTGAAAATACTTACCTTTCCCTTCCAAACAAGCTTAAATTTAGTAAAATCGGATAAGTCGCTTAGAAGTTACAGCGATTTTAATGTTTACACATTCAATAGCTTCCCCCACTCTTATCAAGGTCGGTACGCCAATGAGCCTTAACCAAAATGATGCAGAATTGTCTAAGCTTTTCAATGATGTAATCAGAGTTATACCTTAATATGGGAATTTTCGGAGAAATTTAGAATTTAAAAAAATAATTTTAATTGTGCCCTCTTGCGGCGAAATGAGGAACTTAAAAGTTTTTTCTAGAATTTTCTCATGACCGCTTTAATGATAATTTTTTCAATGCCTAGTAGTTTCCGAGATATGGCCGGTGGCCACCCTTAATGAAACACCCTGTATGCAAAAGATCCAAATTATTAATGTCCTGCTTGAACCCACATAACTATACCTAACTACAATAACAACACTTGCTGCTCCAATAATGGTATCCTTAGAAGTTATTTCACAAACAAAAATATTAACAAGAATTATTTTTATTTACTCTTCTCCGTTTACTACACAACTGAATGGGCAAATAATACAGATTAAAACCTTACCTGTGAAAAGAACAAAATTTTTAAAAGCACGTACAAATACGAGTATTCCGACGATTAACCACGACATCGCAAAAATAAGTTTACGATTACTCACAGAAAAATAGTGGGGTTTATTCAATTATTACAGCTGTTTCTGTTGCTACCCGTGAATGGCCTACGCGTGAAAAAGGAAAGCGAGGTTGCCGCTATTATTCTAGATTGTGTCACCATGTGTCTAGGAAAGGTTTATGACACTCTGGGAAATTTTTAATTATCCCAATAATAAATATTTTATTATATAGTTTTAATAGGTTCTAATTTAGGATATCAATTTGTTGGGATTAGTTATTTTGGGGTTTCCAGGACTCTTTTAATCATTACAAAAGTAACGTTTTCAGCCGCTCAAAGTTCAAAGGATAATTCTGAGGTTCCATTCGGTGGATAAATAAAAAAGAAATAGCTTATATTATAAATACCTTTCTCATATTATGAAATATAGCTATACAAAAATAAAGGCAAAGCACGGGTCCCGACTGCTTGTCAGAAAATGAGAACGTATTAAAGAAATTGCTCTTAAGCTTCTTATTGAAGTGAAGATGCGATGAGACGCTGCAAAAAACGCTTTTTCAACAAAAGGCTAATAACAATTGCGAGACTTCTTTTATGTTTTTCGTGTTTCTGGCTTCCTTTTAAATAACTTTTCTTATATCTGAAGCGCATTTTTGTAAATTTTTTTATTAAAGGGGGGAAATAAATTATTAATATAAACGTTTCGTAATTTATTCATAGATCTGTATCTTAAACAATGAAGTTCACAGAGTATACCGATGGATGTTTAAAGATTATCAAAAGGACCATGCACAAACCTTATGTAAATCCTATTTCAGTAAAACCGCTAATTTTTTAATATGTTTTAGTTTTTGATCTCCTGATCTAAAGCTGTCATGGGCGCAAATAAATTCATCGAACGGTTTCTGAGATATAGGCCTTCAAAGTTGAAGTTGGAGTGCTCGAATTTGTAACGAATGCGATTAAGTTAACTAGAAAATGGTGTTGGCTTTCTTTTGTCGTGTATTTTATAATTTTATGCGAATGCAAATATTTTGTTCCAAAACTTAAAACACTCAGTATTACCCAATATGCTAACATATCAGATCGAAAAGAAAAACATGGGTATCTGGGAAAAGGTAGGAGATACGACAACAGTTAAATGGAGGTTAAGTTGCATACGAAGGTATAGTGTTTCTTAGGTCAATTTAATGACATTAAACTGTGGGAATTTCCTAACCATAGGCGTTCCACACAAATAATTAAATATGCGTATACACACTTATAAGTTTGTTTTACATTAGGTGTTTGTACAGGGTCTTCCAACGAGGACTGAACAGGGGCTCATTTTTGAGCTTCCTTGTATTTAAAGAAAAATCCAAAATAGCCAATCGATGTACTTTTTCCTGCAGAATTCAAAAATGAAACCAAAAATTTATTTGAACCAGAAACAAAAGAGTTACGATATGGATAAGGTGTTTTTTAAATGGAACATAGCTTTTTTATACGATTTTTGGAACGAGTGATTTTTTTTTGTCCGTTCTGATTAAAATATTTAATATTGTGACAGCTATTTTTATTAAATTTTAATGTTTTATCCAGTATAATTTAACTTTAACCTGTTTGAAACATACACTAGGTAATAAAGGTATAATCACCTTTGAATCCTTCAATGTCATTTCGAAAATATTATAGTAAATTTGTCAAATTTTTTGACTTTGAAGGATTCAAAGGTGATTATACCTTTATTACCTAGTGTATGTTTCAAACAGGTTAAAGTTAAATTATACTGGATAAAACATTAAAATTTAATAAAAATAGCTGTCACAATATTAAATATTTTAATCAGAACGGACAAAAAAAAATCACTCGTTCCAAAAATCGTATAAAAAAAGCTATGTTCCATTTAAAAAAACACCTTATCCATAGCGTAACTCTTTTGTTTCTGGTTCAAATAAATTTTTGGTTTCATTTTTGAATTCTGCAGGAAAAAGTACATCGATTGGCTATTTTGGATTTTTCTTTAAATACAAGGAAGCTCAAAAATGAGCCCCTGTTTAGTCCTCGTTGGAAGACCCTGTACATACTGCACTTTATAAACCCACTGTATATATAATAATATTATATTAAAATAATAAATATAAAGTAACTCAAAAATTATATATACAAAACTAAAATCAGAAAAATAAACCTGACACAGCACGACACTGCTCAGAAAATGCTTTAATTTTTTACCAGAACTTCATTCTCGTCAACCAGACTCCGGCCCGTTCATCAAGGCATAACCACGTATATTTTATCTCCGTCTCTTCCACGCCATCGGCGGTCACTGGCCTATCTCTGTCTGGCAGAATCGATCGTCAGACGGGCCGGGTACCGGTTCAGCTTATATCCTGGCGCTTGCAATCGCAACAAATTACATCCTGTTGCCAATTCTTCAAAACTTTCGGATTTGTAAGCACAATGTAAGTATATACGAGAAACAAGGGTTTGTTAATTAGTTGTTTTTAAACACTGAAAACACTTTTTGTCTTGATTTCAGTTATATTGTTTCTTAAGGACTAAAGAATGTATTATTATAACAATGAATGGCTTGTTATTTTTTTTTGTCACACTCAAAACTCCTCGGTTTAAAGTATATTTGCAAACTAGCTTTCAAAGAAAGTTACTGACTAACAATTGAATACTGATATAAATGAAATATATATAATAAAAAAACTTAAAGAAATGAAGAAGAAAGATCTGACAACCCTCGTTGTGCGGTCGGTCTCTTTGAGACTGTTTACCGCCGTATGGAATGATTGGAATGTCCTCAAACTGAGATTGGATAAATAATAATGGTTTTAATTTTCAGAGATTTGTGTACGTTGATACGTTACTTAGGACACAAGTCAAATGTGCAAAAATTACTTCAGCAGGTTTTTAATCTTAACATAGTATAAAACAAAGTCGCTGTCGCTGTCTATCCGTCCGTCCCCTTATATGCTTAAATCTGTAAAACTACGCAACGGATTTTGAAGCGGTTTTTTTAATAGATAAACTGATTCAAGGGGAAGGTTTTTATGTATAACTAGCGACCCGCCCCGGCTTCGCACGGGTGCAATTTCAGAAAGTGGCATGCCGGGTACTAATATATTGGATATGTTCGGGTTTGTATTTATACCAGCGGGTTGCAACGCATGCCGGATACACGCTAGTAGGTTATAAATGCAAGGAGCTTGTAGATAATACTTCTTAACAGCTCCTTTAACATAATAGTGGGATTGAGCGATTAAGCGAAACATCATTACACACGCACGTTGATTAAAGAATTATTGTTGATGTTGACGTTGACGTGTTTGTGAGTTTGCTTCATAGACAATTTACTTTAGATACATACATCTTATCTCCTGCGCAAACAAAAGTTACGTTTTCTGGGTGAAAAAATACGTCCGAGCGCATGACTCGCTGGTCAGCTGCCTTCCTTCTGGGCTCCTTCGGATATGCGCACAAACCTCGTGTTATCGGCCTGTACTACTTTAGCCATTTTTGTTGTGTTTTAAGTTTTTTCTGTGGATTCCTTAGCTATTGTGGATTGTGGGTGTTTAATATTTACGGATTTCTAGTTTTTGTGTAGTTTAGTGAATTGTGTCTGATTGTAAGAAAATTAATTCTGTCAAAATTGCTGGTTGGTTAAAATCTGTACACCCCGACATTAAGCTTTTAATAAAGCCAGTATTCCACGGGTCAAGTTCTCGGGCAAACACTTTTCAATTTCTTGAACAAGAAATTTTGCTTCAAAATGTTTTACACGTATACTTCATACGAAGTCAGTTGAGACAACTTAAATATTGGGGGTACGATCAATTTACTGCATCACACACTGTAACTACATTACAAATATAACAAAATTTGTATTGCTCGCTTCCTATACAGATGTTCGAAGATAGTCCACGTGGACTTAACAAGTCTGTCATCAATTTTTTTTAAATTTTTTTGTCTGTCTCAACTGAGATCGTATACACTTTACCTACCCAAGTTTTTGCCAACACATATTTGACTTGAGGTTAGGTACGCGATAATACCGTAGATTGGTTATTTTGCTGGTTTTGTTTGTTTTTATATTCGATTTTATAAGATTAATTCACTTGTTCTTGTTCTCTTCCTTTTCGAACTAAAAACACGACGACGAATCATTTTAAAACAAATTTTAAAAACAAAACCTTAAAAACAATTTTCTATCCTTAAAATCTAATAGGTTCGCTACTACTAAAAATGCCATAAATCACTACCTTTTTTGCCAACTTGATCAAAAATTGAAAAGAAATTCCAATTTTTTGCCAAGAATTTAAATTTTAAAGCCCGGACCTGTCTATTTTCCCATTCGTCAAACGATAATGTTGCGGTGCGCATGGCTAATAGTTTCTAGCTTTGTTTACATGCGCGGGGCCATAAATCTGCCACTTTCGTGGTTATTGTTTGCTTATCTAAAGGTAAATTGTCTGTGGATTGCTTAGATAAAAATAAGCGATTTTTACAGAATTTAATCTACAGTTTCCTGTATATTTTTACCCTCGTATGTTCTAGCGATATAAAACATTCGATCTAACATTATAAAGGTAATAAAATAGCCCTAATTCAACCTAATACCTTTTCGATCTAAATTCACTAACGTTTTACTTATTTGAATTACAGTCCACTAAATTTGCCGGGGATTTTCGGGCGATTATCGGCTACTTTTCCAAATTTAATCGGCCATATCTGTTCTGAACGTCGATAAATCGCGCCACCCTTGGAAAATGGGGTTGCTGAAATAGAGGTAGATCTGTGGAAATTATTTATTGGCGAGAAAAGGAAGGTGATGAGATATTTCGCAGCGTCTACGAGGGGCGGTATTCTGGTTAAGAGAATGGTAAAGTTTCTAAATGTTCAAATTGAAATTTAAGTATGTCAAACGCCTTTTTGTTTGAGGTCGGTATTTTGACGCAGCACACATTTTAAAGAAATTAATCAAAATTTAATTTTTTAAAACTTTGACACAAACCTATTTTATATTTTAAATTTTTTGCTTGACGCTGGACCCACGTCAAGACTTAGACCACTAAAATCCACCGGGCTCGAAACAGTATGCCGGCAGTGGGATACGAACCCACAAACTCTCGTCCTAGAGTTCTCAGCGACCACGGCCGCGTTAACCACGGAGCCACTGATGCCGTTAATTTCTATATTATATTTTCCATATCACTGGCTTAAAAAAAATATACTCACTTCCGGTACCTACAGATAGTCTTCTTATTTATTCTTCTTTTTGCTTAAGTTAAAAAAATATATAGTTGCATCAAAAATGTTGAGAAAAATGAAGCGCAATAGAGCGCCCTGTAAATGTCGCAACGGAATTTAGAACATCTTAGCTATTTATTAACTTGATAAAACAAAAGAAACTCTATTGAGCCAGTTCAATATTGTCAAATTGTGATAAGCCAAACCAAAGTTGTGAATATTTCTTTAAAGCAAAACTTATAAACAAAAGGGGAAAAAAGAAAAAACTAAAAGTCTTCCTTCACAAAATTTATTAGAATAAAAATTCTTTAGAGGTCTCCACATGTTTCGAACGTAGAAACGTTCATCATCAGGAGACAGAAAATATATTTGATGCTGATGGTTTTAGCAGAAGAGAAAATGGTGTAGAACATTCGTGGAGCTTTTATGGCATGGTGACATAATATGAAGAAAATTGAGAAAAGTTAAAACATACTGAGTATGTGAAAGTCAGTAAAAGGGAGTCTAAACCAACCAAATAAACTGGGGAAGAAGAAAAAACCCTTCTATAAAGAAGGTGTCGAGGGTTATTTAAAACCGTTTACAAACCTTTTTAAGTAGGTAAGTCTGTAAGACATTATAAGGATAAAATTAGTCGTAGTATTATAAAGATGGCACAATAAAATACTATCCAAGTCTATCAGTACCCCACAAAACACTTTTTGGATAGTATTTTATTGTGATATCTTCATAATACTACGACTAATTTTATCCTTATAATGTCTTCACATAGCAGACTTACTTAAAAAGTTTTATAAAAAATTTTAAATAACCCTCAACACCTTCTTTATAGAAGGGTTTTTTCTTCTTCCCCAGTTTATTTGGTTGGTTTAGACTCCCTTTTACTGACTTTCACATAGGTACTCATTATGTTTTAACTTTTTTCAATTTTCTTTGTATTATGTCACATCTACACATCAATTTTTTAATTCCATAAAAGCTCCATTAAGGTTCTACACCATTTTCTCTTCTGCTAAAACCATCAGCATTAAATACATTTTCTGTCTCCTTATGATGAACGTCTCTACGTTCAAAAAATGTAGAGACCCCTAAAGAATTTTTATTCTATTAAAATTTGTACTTTTTAGTTTTTTCTTCCTTTCCCATACTTTCAACTCCACTTCAAATTAAAAACAAAAGTTATACAGAATTTTTATTAGATTGAAAAATGCTACCTGAATACACATTTACCAATCCCGTTTTTTGATTTGCCATTAGTTACGCCCCCTACCGGCATAGGCGTAGTTAGGGGGGTACGAAATCTAAATTAGCACCCCCAAAAAAAATTTGCAATATAAGTATAGGCTAATTTTAGAACTAACCTATATTTATAATATACATTGTATTATGTAATGAATTTTTCATATTAATATTTCAAGCATTCGAATTCTGGTACAAATTCAAGTATATTTAGATAAATGCGGATTCTGTTAAAAATTTCTCTCCGTGTACCGTGTACCGTGTAGTTCACGCCCAGTTTACTTGTCAGAGCGGGTCTATGATCATAAAAATCTCGTAAAATACGAAAGCGGCATAATAGCTTGTGTATGTCATGTTCTGCAATTCTGCATTAATTTGATAATTTAAATTTAACCAGTCGTAGTCGTTCAAATTCGCGGAAATTTTTAGCCGGTATTTTGACTATTTTTTTTGTTTATTAAGGTTTAATATGGTTTTATTGAATTCAGTTAAAGTTTAAAGTTAAATAAACACGAAAAAACAATTAGTGCGTCGTCGGATATAAAATACACCCTGGAATTTTTGAAAAAATCTTTTAGCAAGTTACCGTTGGAGGAGAAAGTGATTGTCAAGGACATTGAAAGACCTAAACCTGCTATTAACATCACATTAAAATATTTACTAAAAATTGTTGACCAAATTTGGGCGTGGTCCTGAAAAAATTTTCGCCTGCGGCGCATTTTGCCTATGGCGGGCTTTTTGTGCACCCCCACGTTAACATGTCACGAGCCGCCACTGGACTTCAGCACCCCCAGTGTTGACAGTCTAACTACGCCTATGCCTACCGGTCAGCCTAGAAACTTAGAGATCATTTCCAATTGCTCTAAGTAACTTTTGTAATAAACATTTTTTTCAGCAAGTCGTATGGTAAACGGTTTTCAAGTTACAGCCTTTTTATTTGAACACCAGGTACATATGGCTAAAAACATATTTAAAACAGAAAAGAGAAATCGGCTAGTAGGTATACCGGATATTAACCTTTTGTTGCAAAGGCACCTTTTTGCTGCCTTTCATTAAGGTGCCACTTACGAAACGGGAGCTTGAGAGCAATTTCTTTTTTAGTTTATTTTGTGGCAAACGGTCCAAAGCTCTTCCCTGCCTTTATTTTTGTGTAGAGTAATGTTTCACATGAGGATGTGCATCGTTCGGGTGGCTCTCAACTACTTACTTGAAACCATCGCATGGACTTTTGATGTCGGATATGTAGCGATTCCCTTTTGGCGGTAATTAAAAAAATACGTCCGTTTCAACCCACACACTAAAACATACATTCTTGCATAAAAAGTCCATATAAAGCGTTTGTGCTTTTTAATAAGAAAATACGAAGTCCGTTCAAGCTCTATTTAGACATGCCCTGAATATAGGATCGTAGGTTATGTCCGCGAATTTATATATTGGGGGGGTCTTAAGGATATGTTCTGGGTAGATTTTTTGCCATTGTCTTTAAAAACTGGAGGACACAAATCAATTATACCTTACTTTAAATAGTTATTTACATTACAAGCTGCGACAGTTCACTTTTTGGTGCGAGGTGTGTTTAAATAGCCGAGGCGAAGCATAGAGTAGCCGACGGTATTTAAATACTCCGAGCACCTGAAAGGGCTTTTGCAGCATGTAATGTATTAAACTTTTCATTCTTCCCTCTCAATTTCTTAAAACGCACCCATTCAAATTTGATGCTGAAAATCCTCAATTGATTGTAATAAAATGGGTAAAGGCGGCTTACTCTCATAAAAACAGCCTGGTTGTTAACGTTACTAAGGTAACCTTCATGTCAATAAAAAAAAATATTTTGGCAGTTATCAAATAATATTATTGAATAGTGATGTTATGATAGTTGATAAGTTTTGTATTTGCCGAGAATTTGACAAAACATGAATTCTATTCAAGAAGCAGCGAATATTGCGTGTAGAAGTTTGTTACCGGACAAATCTAAAGATCGGTACAATCAAGCATATGAAAGTTTGTTTGTTTCTAAATAAACGTTTGACATTACTAATTTGACATTTTTATTTTTTTCCTCGTCCAGGGCACGAAAGTTTTTCATACGTAGCAACCGATCACCTCGCATGTTTTACGTTCGCTTTCGCTTGCCCTTTTAAAACAAAAATAGTATATTTTCGTGGAGGGGAGAATGAAATAGTTATTTACATTACTAGATGCGAAAGTCAATTTTTTGGTGTGAGGAGGTTTTTGAATTGCCGAGGCAAAGCCGAGGTGATTTAATACCTCCGACCACCAAAAAAGGCTTTTGCATCGTGTAATGTATTAAATTTTTTCTACTACTGTTCTCTGATCAATATATTATTATTAAGTAATGAACTTTGATTTTATTCAAATTAAAATGATAAAATAAGTTTTTTTTCCACCTGTAAAATAATCCATGACAACTAGTAATTTGAGTATTGTTGACAACTAGTTATTTAAGTACTGTCAGAGTCTGTAAGTTCGATTTTTTTGTCCTGGCACCGAAAGTATTACTTTCGTAGCTAGCAACCTACTTTCGTAGCTAGCAACGGATAATATTCAGGTAACTGTAACATTTACTTTCGTTTTCTTTCGTGTTGCTAGAGCCCGAAAGTTAATTTATCTATACAGTAGTAGAAAATAGTATATTTTCGTGGAGGGGAGAATGAAAACATATTAACCTATTACCTATTTTTGAACTTCATTATTGATTTGTAAGGGTCTATAAAAATAGTTTTGAGGTAACACTTTCCTTAATCTGATGAGTTTAAGATCTCCTTTATATTCTCCAAGAAAGTGTTTTAACTAAAAGCACGTTCTACGCTTATTTTCAAATGAATTTGTCGGAAAGAAAAAATAATCAAGATGCCTTTCAGGTCTGCCGGAAAATTCGATCGTTCTCTCTTGTAATGCCAGTAATGTTTATTAACTTTGAGTGAGATTTTAGTTTTTCTTTTAGAAATTTATCCTTTTATAAAATAATATCCTAATTTAATAGACTCTTAATCAATCCAAGGTTGGTATCTAATCTCGATTATCGATACTATTATTTTAATGAAAACAACATTCGATCGATTTGGAACAGTAGTAAATCGGTTTTATAGTCTTGTTTCGGATTAGCAATTCCTTAGTTATACGTAACCTATATTCCGTACTTTTAACTATATACTATGTTAAAGATAACACATCGATTACATTGTTTATTATGAAAATATTTTTACCAATGCTCCGGAGCGGGTTACGGGGTTAAATCTTTGATTATTTACTGAGAAAAAGCGTTCTATTCTTTTTAGGAATTCACATATTCTCTACACAACTATTTAATACTATATGTGATAGTAACGCACTTTCCAACTGTAAGACAACAACAATTGCTAGACCGTTGTGTAGTGATAATATCACGGTAATTTAGCCAATAGGAATTAGGAGTTAATGCTACTATAGAATGGTTTATAGCCATTATTGCGCTGAAGACTTACAGTAATTAAAAGAAAGAAAACATTGTGGCATATCGGACAAGTGTGTAACTATTTTTCATATTGGAATACACAGGGATCCAAGTTCAATGGATACCCTGGGGCGGGTAGACCACGACGACCGTTTCGTCCTTGTTAGGACTGGACGGGCAGCCATAACTCAAGCAATTCCAAGAACGACGGAAAAATGTACTAAAAGCCTCCTTGCAGAATCAAGGCGGCCATCAATACACCGTAGTGCAATTCCAGCGGAATCAACTCTATTATAAAAGATAGTTACACTGGTATAATCGAAAGGTAGACAACTAAATAAACTACGAAGTGCATCACAATCAAGTATAGGGAACGCTATTTGCGTTTTCACCGAAAACATATGCCATTTTGCAGACAAGAAAACAGATCAACGCTGGCACCCACTAGAATGCGCGCAATCCGTTTGAGTTTTGAGCCATAAAAATGTTTAGAACATGATATATAAGAAAATATCATCTAACTTACAGTAATTATATCAAGTTCTATTGGGGGTGTAGTCTGGTTTTATATACTGTATTAGTTCCGACTGATGGCAGTTGTAATGAAACTTGACATTAATCATAATAATATTTGCTTGCATGCTACGGTTAATACAGCATACCTATACTTACCCCTAAAAATCAGTACTGTAATTTTCAAAAATTTAAATACCTTCTAGTGTAATATTGTTCTTGTAGTTTAACATTGCATTAAGATTATCAAATATGCAACATGGTTTACTGAGATGGTAAAATTCGTCCATAGATTATCAAACAGGTATTGGTACGATCAATAAAATTCAAATTCATACAGGGCAGCTAGAAGACTCCGAACAACGATGTGACCTGCGCAACAAATACGTTAAAAATAATATTACAGCGTGCGGCGATTGCCGATCGCTACGAATCCCCATCAACGTCTTATGGATCATAGGTTCCAACGGATACAATTCGTTTTTGGGGACGCTGTTATGCTTTCTTAACTGTAGAGACAGCGCTTTACTGGGAACAAAATGCGTCGCAGAATTTATTTCTTAACAAAATTGCTATGTGAATTATTTAACAAGACTGTGCTGCTAATCTAACTGACTACTATCAATAAAAACACTGTTCTAGTAAATCTGGAATTGATATAACACTAAAGCGGATTTGATATACTAACAATTTATTTTATTATTTATGTAAAGACAACTTTACATTTATAACATCTTAATATATAGAGTGTCCATTTAGTGTGCCGGTGGACGATATATCGTAAACGGTCGACTTAAGGAATAAAAGTTTTATACAAAAGTTGTACATGTTAATGTCGCGCACCTTTTAAAAATAATTTCAAATATACAGGTTGGACCAAAAATCCAGGGTGGGCCAGACATATATTTTTTTAAATGGAACACCCTGTATATTTTTACATTTTTAAATTCCACATAAAATTATAATTATTTTTTATTAAATGCATTATTAGTCTATACTTTATAGTTTCCGAGATATTGACTCTCGAAAAGTGACATTTTTGAACTTTCTAACTTTCTAACAGTACGTCTTAGAGCAAAACGGCTTACATGTCCCTATCTTTAATTTTTATTATCTTCCCAAAAAAATCAACTTCCAGTTAAACCGGAACAACTATATTTCCTGCTTTCGAGTTACATCCGGTTTAACCGGAAGTTGATTTTTTTGGAAAGATAATAAAAGTTGAAGATGATGTAAGCCGTTTTGCTCTAAGACGGACTGTTAGAAAGTTAGAAGCTATCAAAGTTCAAAAATGTCACTTTTCGAGAGTCAATATCTCGGAAACTATGAAGTATAGACTAATAATACATTTAATAAAAAATAATTATAATTTTATGTGGAATTTAAAAATGTAAAAATATACAGGGTGTTCCATTTAAAAAAATATAACTATGTCCGGCCCACCCTGGATTTTTGGTCCAACCTGTATATTTAAAATTACTTTTAAAAGGTGCGCGACATTAACATGGACAACTTTTGTATAAAAGTTTTATTCCTTAAGTCGGCCGTTTACGATATATCGTCCACCGGCACACTAAATGGACACCCTGTATATATTTAAAAATAAAAACCTTATACAATTTAAAAACCATAATCATAATACACGTCATAAAAATTAAATAACCATAAAACCTAAAATAAATAAGTCCATAGGACAAAAAAATTTCAAATATTTATGTTTTTATTTAAACAATTATTTACCAACAAAAATTAAAAAATTGATTTCATTAAAAAAATTTAAAGTCGAAATAAAAACATGGATATTAAAAACAGACAATTTGAAAATATTTGTAGAAATGCTTTAATTAATTAATATTGTTCTGAATAATTTATATAAGTAATATTTTTTACTTAAAAATTATAAATTAATAATTTCATTATAGGTAATATAGTTCTTCAAAAAAGCTGCGTTTATACTATAAATTAACATTTTTACTTTAAAAAACTTGATTTTTAATGCATAATTATGATTTATGATTTTACATACTAAACAAAAAATAAGATTTGCCCCTAACAAGCTCAGCTTCAGGGGATTGAAGAATAAGTTAATCGAAGACAACATAAACATATTTATTATATTATTAAATTTTAAATAAACTTATTATTATTATTATTATTTAATATGGGTTAATAAAAAATAAGCTATCAATACAAACTTTGTCTTGTCTTAGCAAACCTGTTGCATCAGATCAGTTTTCTCAGTGTTGTTGGAAATCTGAGCGGTTGGTCTCCAAGATGGAATAAAACTTCTTGTATGGTGGTTTATACAATAAAGTGATTGTTATTTGAAGATAATAAAGTTAATAAGAAACTGTACATTAATTGTAGTTTTAATTTTACAGTAAGAACTATGGTAACTTAAATATCAAAAAAATTGGGTTAGAGTGTCGTCTTGTCTTATTCTATTAGTTTGACTATTTATACGCTTATTTTTTGCGCATATATTTGCGAGAAAATATAACAAAATATTCACTTAAACGAAATTGGTATATTCAACCAAAACGAACAAATATAAAATGTGAAATAAAGGAAAGGGTTTAAAATAGATGAGGTCAAATAACACTTGACAATAGATCGCTTTGTTACAAATCAAAAGCATGAAAATAAGTGTTTCAATTATACAGGATATAATATTATTTTCTTGAGCTCTAATTTGCTCATTTAATTTTATTAATGGTCATTTCTCCAACGCTATACAAAAGCGGTTGGTTGCTGGTCGAATTTTATTGGCTGTTAGCATTTTTTCACACTTTACGTAAAATAAAATTAATTTAAATATAAAAGCGCGCCAGTCACCTCTGAATAAACAAACATTGCAACAAAACAATCTGTCCTTTTAAATATTCAAAACATCCAATACACAGTTAAATTAAACTTTTCTACATTTACGTTTATTTGTTTTGAAAAAGCTAAATCGCATTTCCGTAAAGTGGTGGCTGCCATCAACATATTGGTCATATAGTATTAGTTTGAAATAATGCAGGCGGTAAAACCATGAAAGTATGGTCGCTTAAAACTTTTCATATTGGTTACAATTACGTGTGTTTTATACAGTACTATGGTATTCGCGGAAACGTTTATAAATGGTTTAAAAATTATTTAAGTAACAGGTCACAAAACACAAAAATATCAAAAACATATTCAAATAAAAAAATAAATAATATAAGAGTTCCTCAAGGAAGTATACTAGATACTAGATCCAATATTATTTATTTTATACATCAACGATACGCCATTAGTTTTAAAAATGTGTAAGTTACAAATGTTTGCTGATGACACCTTAATTTACATTAATTTTTTAAACATTTTTAATGGTCTAAATACTCTAAATTCTGAGATAAATATATTATTAAATTGGCTAAAAGTAAATAAATTAAAATTAAATATTTCAAAAACTAAATGTATTGTTATTATGGGTAATAATTTAAATTGTCAAAATATAAATGTTGTAATTGATGGTGAAAAATTGGAATTAGTAAACAATTTTAAATATTTAGGGATAATTATTAATTCAAAATTAAAATGTTTAAATTATTTTTAAAGTATCATATAATAATAATAATAATAATACATGTCTTTATTGTAATTAAGGATAAAATTACAAAAGGCGAAATTGAAGCTAGGCTTCCTCACTTAACCTAAAAACCTAAAAATATCGAAGATTGCCGGAAAAGTAGGTTATTTTAAAAGAATCAGTTCTAATTTAAGTTTGTTTTCTAAAAAGACTGTATTTAATACTATTATGTTACCACATTTTCTTTATTGTTCTTCCATTTTATATTGCGCTAGTGAGGAAATATTTGACAAATAATTACAAATTTTACAAAATAAGACAATGCGGATTATTTTAAATTGTGACAAATATACAAAAATTAATTTTATGTTAAAAAATTTAGATTGGCTAAATGTCAGAAATTAAATTTTTTATTTAGTATGTATCTTTATTATACATAAAATTAAACTTTTCTGTCTGTTTTTGTTAAACGAAGGTAGCGTTTTAAAATTTAAAAATAAATCCATAAAAATGTGTTAAAAAATGTATTAAAAAATATTTAATTGTAGCTTTTTGCTAAATAAAACATATAACTACTAATACTACTACTACAACTATTAAAAGTGCTTAAACTGGAACCGAGGGATTAATTAGTTTATTTACGAATGGATTACGAAACCTATTATACAGTGACCGGCAAAAAGTTGGACCCATATGGGAAACTTTTTTATTATTGGAATTATAAAAATTTTTTTATGCCGATTGTCTCTGCATCACTGGTAACCTAAAAACTCATTGTGACATTTGTCACGTGACCACTCGTTTGGCTGGAAAATTGAATAATATTTATTTTGTCGTAGAAAACTGGTATTAGATGATAAGATATCGAAAAGTTATTTGAAAGAAGTGTTTAGAATTTAGTTTTATGCTAGATTGCAAAGTTTAAAATAAAAATACCAAAAAATTTTTTATTTTTTATTTAAAAAAAATAAATCAAATTATGTTACTTTTATACTTTCATCAATTTAATAAAAATGTGTTAATTGTGAGGTCGATATAATCTCACTTAGTTTTCTGAAAGTCCGTTGGTACCCTAAATTCATAAAAACACATGTCTTTTCATAAGAAAATTTTTATGTCTCATTTTTTATTTCGTAGAAGCAACTTTAGGAGACACGGTAAAACTTGTTCATAACTAGAAAGAACTATCTTTCGTAAGCATATTGTTCCAGAAATACCTATAATTGATAAATATGGTTGCTAGATACAGGGCCTGGACGCACTCAGTAACATGATAGAGAGCTAAATTGTGTGTTTCAGCAAATAACATTTTTTCTAAATAACAAAAATGTTTAAATAATAGATTGTAACCTTGTTTTACGATCATTTAACACATTTTCATTAAATTGATGAAAGTATAAAAGTAACATTTGATTAATTTTTTAAAAATAAAAAATAAAAAAAAATTTGGTATTTTTATTTCAAACTTTGCAATCTAGCATAAAATTAAATTCTAAACACTTCTCTTTTTTCGATATCTCATCATCTAATACCAGTTTTCTACGACAAAATAAATATTATTCAATTTTCCAGCCAAACGAGTAGTCACGTGACAAATGTCACAATGAGTTTTTAGGTTACCAATCATGCTTACCATCGGCATACATTTTTTTTTTTATAATTCCAATAATAAAAAAGTTTCTCATATGGGTCCAACTTTTTGCCGGTCACTGTATATATATTGTATATTATTTAAAATTATTAATCCCTCTTATCACCAAACCAGACACGCGGTTAATACAAGCTATTACACAACATGAGTGACTTGCAGAAACTTTAAGGTTCCTTGCTACAGGCCGAAGTACGAAGATTTAGAATTTTCGGTTATATTTTCACTGCTGTTATTTTGACAATTTGACCGATATATTTTCTAATCAGAAGTGTGATTTAAAGAAAGAAAATAAAAAATAATAAAATCAAGAATTAAATTTATTTAAAAAATTGAGTTAATTTTTGTGACTGAATATATTGAAATATGACCATTATACAAAATACAGAATTAAAGCAATTTAAATAAAAATAAGGCTACCAAATGCAGTCAACCAGTATGTTTCTCCCAACATTATTCTATGTTCAAAGACCAAATAATTTTACTCGCTGTTTTCGACATTATTCATTTTTTAAAAAGGCAAATCCAATCCGTACTAATAGTGATGGCGAAACGTCAGCTGCAACCAGCAATATCTGGGTAATGAGCTTTTTAACTATAAATAAAATAATTGGTTATTCAGTTTTAGTTTTATGTGATGTGGCGTTTTTTTTTTATTAATAAAGTCGACAGTAAGAAATAAAAATCAAAGGAAAATTATCGACCAATAAATACAGGGTGCTAAAAAAATTACTTATTTTATTTAAACCCCCAAATCTTAATACTAAAACAAATTTTAGTAGAATATTTTTAACTATCGCTTTGCGCAAGAAATTATGTTGTTGTTGTATGGCATGAAATGACAAGTAAATATTTGGTTGTGTAGAGGTAAATAAAAATTAAACCTACTTTAGAAATCCAACACTGGCACAAAATGTACACCTTATTAAGGTAATAGAACCGGTGCAGAGAAATAAAAAACTGTTTTAAACTGCCTACAGTCCTTTATTCAAAGTAAGAATATTATTTGTTATTACAAAAGCCATGAAATGATCTATGTTATAATTTATCCAAAGTCAGTGTGATGACATTAAAACGGCGTGACATTATGTGGTCCGCTCAAAATACCACAAAATACCGCATGACGAATTGAAATAAAATATCAAAATATATATTGAACGGTACTGGCAGCAGAAGCTACCTGCGGCTGGTATAGCAGAGGCAGTCTCCGGCCCGTTCAACGATCGATTCTTGGTAGACAGAGATAGGCCAGTGAGCGCGGATGGCGTGGAAGAGACGGAGATAAAATATATGTGGTTATGAATTATGGACGGGCCGGCGACTAGATCGGAGAATGGAGTTCTGGTAAAAAAATTAAAGCATTTTCTGATCAGTGTCGTCGTGCCGTGTCAGGTTTATTTTTCTGATTTTAGTTTTGTGTATAGAATTTTTGAGTTATAAACTTTTTCCAAATTCAGTTTGAGGACATTAAAACGGCGGTAAACGGTTGCAAAGAAGAACAGGCTTGTCAGATCTTTCTTCTTCAATTCTTAAAGTTTTTTTTATTTAAAATGTTTCATTTATATCAGTATTCAATTGTTAGTCAGTAACTTTCTTTGAAAGCTAGTTTGCAAATATACTTTAAAACCGAGGAGTTTTGAGTGTGACAGAAAAAAATAACAAGCCATTCATTGTTATAATAATACATTCTTTAGTCCTTAAGAAACAATATAACTGAAATCAAGATAAAAAGTGTTTTTAGTGTTTAAAAACAACTAATTAACAAACCCTTGTTTCACCTATACTTACATATTGCATTTACAAATCCGAAAATTTGGAAGAAGTGGCAACAGCATATAATTTGTTCGCGTTACCATGGGAGACACGGCCGGTCTAGACAAAGGTAGTTGCAAATTTATATGTCCTCGACAAGAAAGGCGAATGAATTTTTTCTATCTGCTAACACAAATTAAGCCATTAGCACTGGTGCGACACATTGTAAAGGGAATAGGACAGTGTAGTAGGTGGTTTAATTTGCTGTTATTTACGTATTTAATTTTGTGAAGAAAGGTAAGGTAAGGCAAGGAAAAAAAGCAATTAAATTGTCACTGCATTTTGAATCAATAATGTTTGTTTAAAACGTGTTATGTATTAAAGTTACTTTATTTATAATAATATTATTATCATATTAAAAAATTGAAACAATACCATACGCATTTTAATTATTTGTTTGGGACGCCTATGGTTAGGAGTTTCATACTGTTTTATGTCATTAAATTGACCTAAGAAACACTATACAAGCTATAGTTTTCATAAAATCTACTACGAACAGATAAGATAATTTAAAAGCGTAATAGGTTCAGAACCGGCATATTCTCACTAAACTAATTTTTAATGTCGTTACAGTATTAAAACGATACCGAAATACAGGTTCCCAGGTATACGATAATTGGTTTTTAACAAAAACAAAGAACGTAGGTACTACTAACTACTGTCCTCATACTAACTAATGTCATTTGTCACAATCAACGCTGCTTAGTTAGTTAATCTTGGTTTAACATTATTCTGCAATCCGGCAAATATTTTTTATAGCATGCCGAGTTTTAAAATAAAAAAATACCTGCAATTTACAAATGAATTTGTGAAAAAAAATTAATTGCGATTCTATTCAGGTCGTTAGTAAAATCCAATTATTCCAAGAAGCCATGCGAAATGCCGATAATTTTTATTGCCTGATTGAGCTTTGTGTTTATAGGACAATTATTATTATATACGGAACCGTTTTAAAATCCGTTGGTGGTTTTAAAGCTTTAAATCAGCTATACTCTAAGTGTGTTCCGCGGAACCCTAGGGTTCCGCGATACCTCTGTAGGGGTTCCTCAAGAATTTAGAAAAAAAATCAAAACACCTCTCTCTGGTCGAACGTTTTGACTCCGCGGCCGCGCGTAGGTATATTTATTTATTTATTTGTATTTGTATTTGTATAAACATGTGTTACAATAGCTGGTACAATATCTCATAAGTTTGGTATCAACATGTATACTTGTATACTTGTGAGAGCGCAGTCCCTTTGATAAAAGCCGCCTCTGAATTGTTTACAACGCAATTTTTATATTTCCCTTTTTATTTTTGCTTTTTGTTTATCAAAGGCGCCGACTCGAGTATTTTCGAAAATATTCGAGATCCAGTCTAGGACTAAGTATAAAAGCGGCGATCGCGCGTCCACCTCGTCAGTCAGTTGACGATTAGCGTTCGGAGCGATAAGTTCCTACCTACCTACTTACAAGCTAGCTAGCGAGAAACTAGTGTTCATTGTTCTACTGCCTGTATGAATCTCTTTTAGAAATGTCATCAGACACAAGTATGGAGTCACTGTTCAAAACGACGCCTCTCAACGATTTTTGGTGCAGAATCCGTGATGAATATCCAATGCTTGGCAAAATGGCTCTGAATATTCTTCTCCCGTTCCCAACAACATATTTGTGCGAAACAGGATTCTCAACCTATGCAGCCACGAAAACAAAATATCGCAATAGACTGGACGCCGAACCTGATATGAGACTTCAACTGTCTTCTATCAAACCTGATATCAACCAATTGATGAAAAATAAAAAACAGTTTCATGCCTCCCATTAGTTAGATTTTTTCTTTTTTAATATCTTCTATTATTGTACTTGCCATGTGGTAAAGTAAGTAATAATTAGTAACTGTTACATTGTACTTTTATTATGCTTATTAATAAAGAATACACTTTTAAAAACTATTGTTTTATTGTAGGGTTCCATCAAGTATTTTGCTTCCCAAAAGGATTCCGTCACCAAAAAAGTTTGAGAACCGCTGCTTTAAATAAACTAAAAAATTGCTTTGAAAGTACCTAAAAGAGCATTAACAATAGTTAAACATTAGTAATTTTGGTTATCGTTAGGAAAGTCGAGACGCAAAGCGATATAAATAAAAATAATAATATCTGCGATAATTCAATTAGATATAATTCAGTTTTAATGTAAACTCCTCACTTATTAGTATCTCTAAGTTTGGAACTGCTGAATAGGTTGTGTGAAGGACTTTGGCAAAAATTCTATTATTTCTATTCATTCTAAATTTATTTTAGCCCTTCGGTGCCGATGATGGTACTCTCTAGTACCGAAACATGTACCCACATTAATCTGACCTTTTTTAATAAATTTGTGGAGACGCGACTGTGGGTTTCTTCCCTATATCCCTACAGCTCCACTTTGAGATAATGGACTACTTCCGTAAAATTAAAAATGCTTCAGCTCATCAATTTTTGTAAAATAAAATAAGTAACTATTGGTGACAGTAACATATTAGTTGGCACAAAAAGGTAGAATTTTAATTAACAATTAATCAGTCTTCCAATCCGACTCTAAGGTAATGTTTTTTAAAATGACTTTTAAAAGCCGAATAGCTGAGTTATTTTTATATCAGATTCTATATTTTTATAAATATAATTGAACTATTATATTTAGAAGAAGTTTTATATTTTTCTTTAAAGTGTATTGATATTTCCAAATTATTTCCATTTCTAGTGTATATGTTGTGGTTAATTCTAATGTGTAATATTTGTAAGGTTTGTTTATTTTCATAATTTATATTTTTATAATATATAACATCACCATAGTCTAAAACCACTTAAAATAATATAATTTATGAATCAATGAAATCCAATGCCAATTTTTTATTTTGTGATACATTTGTTTATCATCACTTCATCACCAAAAGCTAATAGATTACCACACCTTATGGATAAATAATAATCATATGTATAAATAATAAATAATAAAGGACCCTGTACAGATCCCTGAGGAACTCCTTTTAATACTTTTGATAAATTTGAAATTTCATAAAAAATTCGTTTGAATCAATGAACTCGAGTTTAAGGGATTTGATTTATATTCGTATTTTTAATTTTAAAGATGGTGTGCAATTTTTGTACCGGTATAGGATTGATTACGTTTTTCTCAATAGCATGAGTCGACCTCAAATAATAGAGCGTTTTTTAGAACCTTGGCATACAAATAATCCATTTGCCTTTTATTACCCGAAACAGCGAATATCAATGAAAATGAACCTTTTAACGTTCAAATTCATTCCGTTTTGAAGGGGCAATTGTATTTCTGTAAATAACGTTGTGGATTGCTGACTGTCAGATACAAACGACAAATGAAATGGGTCATCTGGATGAAATTATTTTGCAGGTAATAACAGCTGAATGAAGGCAACATCAGAATATGAAGTGAATAGTGCTGCTATCGATGTCGCTGTATTACGTATATTATGAATGATAAATTTATTCCCGTATTTACTATAAAGGTTTAAAATTATTGTGTGTTTAGTGCATAATTGTTTTAATAGGGATAAAACTGCGCCAGAGGATATCTCCTTTAACAGGTAATTGGAATGATGCTGCCAACTCAAATTAGTGGATACAAACGAAAAATATTAAGGAACTATTAAAAGTAAATAATTGTGGCATATCGGACAAGTGTGTAACTGTCTTTTATATTGGAATACACAGGGATCCAAGCACAATGGATACCCTGGGGCGGGTAGACCACGGCGGCCGTTTCGTTCTTGTTAGGACTCTACGGGCAGCCAGCGTTTCCTATACTGGATTGCGATGCACTTCGCGGTTTATTTAGTTGTCTATCTTTCGATTTTACCAGTGTGACTGCCTTTTATATTGGAGTTAATTCCGCTGGGATGGCACTACGGTGTATTGATGGCCGCTTTACTTTTGTAAAAGGCTTTTAGTACATATTGCCGTTTTTGTCGGGATAGCTTGGGTTATGGCTATCCTAACAAGGACGAAACGGCCGTCGTGGTCTACCCGCCCCAGGGTATCCATTGTGCTTGGATCCCTGTGTATTCCAATATGAAAGATAGTTACACACTTGTCCGATATGCCACAATTATTCGCTTTTAATTATTTTCGGGAACACTATATATTTTCTAATTAAGAAACTATGCAAAAACACATGGCGGCTTTATGATCACCACAAGAAAGGAGAGTATTGCCTTAAGTTATATTTTATTTACAGCGGTATGCAAGGTTGTAGTATCAAATTTACACCATATCAAAAAAATATTTAAAGCTTGATTAAAGGATAATCTGGATTATGACGGGTGCTGCATACCGCTGTCAAAGCGCAGTAATAAAGAAAAATCCCAAAACATGTTTTTACCAAGGATAAAATGGTCCAAAGAATGCATATGCAAACTGGGTTTGCTCAGTCCGGAAATAGTAAATGACTGGGCATGTGTTCCATTTTTTAACGATATTCAAAATTTGTACAAGAAATTACATTTTATTACATACGCCCAAAAATTGACGCTTAGTTTTAAACAGAATTCTTTTGCATGCTTGAAATATAATGGCAATATCGTATAGACTTTTCCACATGAGCAGTTACACTTAAAGGAAAAATTTATCGAATTTTTTACACTTGAAAGAATTTTAATATCGTTTTACTTCTTATGTTACCCTATCAAATTTATAATAAAATTAGCTTTTAAAAATAATAATTATTAAGTCTATGACAAGAGTACCTACTCTCAGTTTCAAAATAATACGTGATGTTAAATAATATTTACAACCTTTTATCGCATAAAATTTTTTAACGTAATAAATTTACTCGACTTTTAGTATGGTAGTGGGAAGTACCACAACCTTTTTGCAGGCAAAGAATGCAGTGGAAGTACCTTAAAGTATTTAAGTTATTCCAATACAATGGTACCTATAGATGGAACATGTCATTTATAAACGCTATTAAAATGTGTTAACAACATCGTTTGTAGGAAAAAGGTGGTGAAGGGCTGGGTGGGGTAGCAGTGGCGGTTGCTCTATAAGGCCGCGTGGCCGCGCGCCCCTCCTAGGAATTTTAACATAACACACAATTTAAATGTTTATTTAAATATTTGTTATTACTATTCATTTTAATACTAATATTTCTAAATTTTAAAAAACTATAGCAACTCACCAATTCTGAACTCATCTCTAATTGTCCGTTTTCAATGACCAACGATAAGCAAGCCTCCACGTGTGAATTTTAGATAAATTGAATTCCTTCGTTGAAACGCTGCCACGGACGGTGAATCTCGCCTGACGTATATAAATTTCGCCGAACGAACCCGAACGTCACCCGGTTATATCCGATTTATTTAGGGACTCTTCGGCCGCGGTATTTTAGCGCCTGCATTGCTTTATACATTTCGGACTTTGTTGTGGCGTAAGCGCGCGTCGAGTTCGAACTAATAAAAATGAATTTCGTCAATAATATAATGTGAACGACGGGCCGAAAACCGATCTTTTACGCGTCGGTTTTCAAAAGACATTTATAAATGTATGTATTAATTTACCTAAAAATTTTTTTATAAATAGATACTTTTTCGAGCAATTTGCTTATATGTCATTTGGTATTGGATTTCTATTGCGCCCCTCCAAACACAAACATCACGACACGCCACTGGGTAGGGGTAGGAATACGGTGGATTTACCTTTGACCTTGTGACCTCGATACTATAGTTTAAACCTAACCTACAATTAAGCCAACTTTCTTACCTATAAAGAGTAACTTCAGAATAATTATTTACAAATTTTCAATTTTTCAATTTTAAAAGTTTTATCGATTAACTTTTTCATTTATGTTTAATAATTTACAAAGTTTTCAACTGTCGTCTAAATTAGTATTATCAAATGATTAGCCTTCGTTGCAAATTAAAAGTAGAAACGTTTTAGTATCTAATATTAATGATTAAAAAGATATTTTTTCTGAATTAACAAATAATCTGGTTTGACGGCCGTCGCTTAAATATATAGGCCATAAAAGATCTCTTAAAATTGACTTTGTTCGTAATTGCATTGGACAGATAATTGAAAAGTTGATCTGATTGATTTTGATGGTAATGTTGGAATGGAAGAATGGGTAGCCATTAGGTTGCTAGAGCTACTTTCAACTTGTTATCCTAATAAAATATTGAATCTTGTCGAATCGTCTATAAAAAGAAGTTAATTCTTTACCAAAATGGTTGTTAAATCATTTAAATAACTTGGGAATAACAGTGGTCCCAGATTTGAACCATGTTGCGTTCCGGAGGAAGCAACTTTTTATTAGAGTTGAATCTCCTAAACTGGATAAATTGCTGCCAATTATTATTATAAATACAATGGTAAAGTCTATTCACCCAGTAAACCTGCAAGATGGCCGACATGTCATATGACAAAAGTCATTGAAAATGACAAAATTCATTTTATTTAGCTGGAATATGACTTTTGTCATATGACATGTCGGCCATCTTGCAGGTTTACTGGGTGAATCGACTTTACACCCCGTTGAAAAATCAATTGTGCAAAGGGTACGCCCCTCCCTCCATTCAAGGCAAGGTCCAACATAACCTCACTTTACTGGAAAAGTAGTATGTCTACACTGAGGAAAATGATCTAATACAACAGATTTGCTAAGACATAGTTTGTATTGATAGCTTATCTTTTAGTAACCCATATTAAATAAATTGCTAGTGTATCAAACCCGCTTTAGTGTTATATTAATTCCAGATTTGCTAGAACAGTGTTTTTATTGGTAGTAATCAGTTCCATTAGCAGCACAGTCTTGTTGAATAATGAAGTACTTTTAATACATCAATTTTGTAAAGCGCTTTCTCTACAATTAAGAAAGCAGAACAGCGTCCCCAAAAACGAATTGTATCCGTTAGAACCTATAATCTACAAGACGTTGGTGGGGGTTCGTGCGATCGGCAATGGTCGCGCGCCGTAGTATTAGTTTCAACGTATTTGTTGCGCAAGTCACATCGTTGTTAGCTGTCCTGTCTGAATTTGAATTTTATTGATCGTACCAATCCCTGTTTCAATTAATTTATTTTTACTTTGTATTTAAGTTTTTGAAAACTTCGCATGTCAGATGAGGCAATAGAAGATTCTTATTTCGCACAATCCATCATTATTATTGGACTTTACAATCTATGGACGAATTTAACTATCTGAGTAAACCATGTTGCATAATAGATAATCATATGCAATGTTAAACAATAAAAACAATATCATATATTTAAATTTTTGAGAACTACAGTACTGATTATTAGTAGTAAGTATATGCTTTATTAACCGTAACAATCAAATATTATTATGATTAATGTTAAGTTTCACTACAACTGCCAGTCGGCATTAATACAGTATATAAAACCAGATTACCCCCAATAGAACTTGATAATTACTGTGAGTATTCAGAGCAATAATGTCTATAAACCATTCTATGGTAGCATTAACTCCTATTTCCTATTGGCTAAATTACCGCGATAATATCACTACACAACGGTACTAGCAATTTTCGTGGTCTTGCAGTAGGGAAGCGCGTTGCTGTCACATATAGTATTAAACAGTTGTATAAAGAATATATGAATATAAGGAATAGATGGCTTTTTTCTCATTGTAAAAAGGTGTGGGGGATAAAATGTCTAAAAACGTAATAGTACAACCGTTGATTTTCTTGCTGGGCTGGAACAAAGCTTATATAATGAAGCATTAGTAGGTACGGCAATGTATGTTTCAAATCCGATATCGGCATTGTTGCCTCATTTTAAGTTATATAATTTAAATCATACACATGCTTACGTCCTCCCAATTGGTTCATCCTTTTATTATACATACGGCTATACTTTTTTTAAATACTCTGAAGCGTTAATTAAAGTTTATCAATCTATTCTTTATTGGAATATCTTTTTAATTTGGAAAATTAACTGATATCGACTTTTGCTCGTAATTAAGACTTTGTTACGTCAAAACAAATTTAATCAAGAAGCTTTTCAAACTTGCGATGGAATTAAATTCGTATCTTTCGTTCTGCGGTTGATTTTTATTACCTAAAATGAATTATTCTTCGATTACTTAAATATTTCGGTCTTTTGAAATTCTAATGAGTTTTATAAGACAAGAGGGATTTGATTTGTTTAATAATGTGTTTTATTTCTTTAAATTATGTAAAATTTATAATAAGCCATTAGATGATCAGGTGGATAGAAAATATAACTACTGTTCAGTGTAACTGAGCTAGAAGAAATTTTTATGTTACTCCAATACCAAATAATATTGACATACTAAATGGCAGAATTACATATTATGCTGCTCGTTCAATATCCCAGGAAGAAATCAATTAGCAATTAGAAAAATGTGTTGAGTATGGGGGTGGTGTATTTAAATTGTGTTATCTATATTAATAATTGTATTGTTTGGTTTCTATATTGTTTTGAGATCAATTATTTAATTTATTAAAGCCTTGAGTAATAGTATCCACAGGTGTCATTTTTGTTGATATGTAGGAACGAGTGCTCTGGTGGAAGAAATAGTTTGGAGTTTCTAAAATTAATGCAATAAAACTTGTAACTTTTAATATTTAAATTAAAAAAAAATTAATATTATACCTTTCTATCCAAAGACAGATTAAGAAGATTATATAGTGTCCGCGAAAATAATTAAAAGCGAATATTGTGGCAAATTGGACAAGTGTGTACCTAACTGTTTTTTATATTGGAATACACAGTGATCCAAGCACAATGGATACCCTGGGGCGGGTAGATCACGACGGCCGTTTCGTCCTTGTTAGGACTGTACGGGCAACCATTACCCAAGCAATCCCTATAGAGCGGTAAGCAGGCCCGTAGCCAGAGTTGTATTTTAAGGGGGGCACAGATATTTTTAGGGGGGGCTAAAAGTTAAGATACTCAGACACATGTATTTTTATAATGTTAAAAATATATAACGCCAACATATCTACTTACGGATAAATGGATATTATCCTTATGCAGCATTGGCATTGGTATAATATCTAGATACTAATTAAAAAAATTAATTGATTTTTGTTGTTATTCTGCACGCTGTGATGTGAAGTGATCACATTTTAAAAATTATACATTTTGTATAATAAGAATCTGTTTAAAAAAAAAATGAAATATGAAATGAAATAATACAAAAAAAAATAATATTTATGAAAAAAAACATAAAATTCAGAGAACATTAGAACAGAATAAATATATGTATAATATACAAATAGTTTTTTTTTTAAACAACCTTATTCTTCTATTTTTTTTATTAAATTTTTGTAAAAATTGCATCATGTTTAAGTTCTGCGTTCTCTTTTTCTCGAAAGCCATAAACACTAAATTTGCCTACCTTTGATATACCATTGAAACCCGTTGGGGTCGATTGATTCTAGTTAAGACCGAAAAATTTGATTCGCAAACTGCTGTGCTACATGCAAATGTTCGAACTGATGCTAACATATTGTACCTAAGTGTTTTCAAATGCAATTAACAGCAACTAACAGTTGTCAGAAAAATATCATAAATTAATATACATAAACACCCTTTGAAAACACACCGTATGCCGCACGACGGCGCGGCGCCGATTGGCGGTACCGGTGGACAAAGAGGCGGCATTTATATGACGAGAATTGAATAAATAATATTGAGGCTTATTTCACGTAAACGCTAGCGCTAGCTGTTCCTTCTATTAAAAAAACTAACGCATGTTTGATTATAATAGTAAGTTAAAAATAATATAATAGTAAATTAAGGTATTAATTTTTGAGACAAAAATAATTCATTAAATAAATGAAATTTTTAATGAATGACAATATTTCAGTGGGTGGACAAGAAAGGCCAGGGGGGGCAACAAGTAAGGCCAGGGGGGGCTAAGCCCCCCCTGCCCCCCTTCTGGCTACGGGCCTGGCGGTAAGATGTATTATTTGTAAAAAGGCTTTTAATACATCTTACCGCTGTGTCGGGATTGCTTGGGTAATGGCTGCCCGTAGAGTTCTAACAAGGACGAAAAGGCCGTCGTGGTCTACCCGCCCCAGGGTATCCATTTTGTTTGGATCACTGTGTATTCCAACATAAAAAACAGCTACACACTTGTCCGATATGCCACAATATTCGCTTTTAATTATTTTCGCGGACACTATACAGTGACCGGCAGAAAGTACGCACCAAAGGGGATTTTTTAAATTTCAAAACTTACCAAATTGTTTTGGCGGTGGAAAAGTTCTGCATGTCCCTAAACAAAAAAGAGCATAGATAAAACTAGTAAATATTGCGCCGTATACGAGTGAGAGGTGAAAACGTTAAATTCACTCAAGAATAAATTGCCCTTATTTTTCACTGTGGAATTTTTTTTTATTAGGATATGTTGTGTGCACTTAAAAGTTATCCTTAAATACCAAATTTCAGCTCGGTGGCACAAATATAAATATTTTTCATGGCAACTAGATTTAAATGAAAACGAATTTTATTGTAAGGGTTTAAATTCATGAACCAATGGGTGTAAAAGTTTTTGAAAAATTGGGAACGTCAAAATATTGTTAAATGTATGAAGAAACCATCATTTGTTTTGCATAAAGTTATTTCGCTTATCCATAGAATAATGTACGGTGTGCACCAGAAAAGTTAGATTATTTTTGACATTCTTTTATTAAAAGTCTAGCTCTCGCGTATTTAAACAAATTTAAGTAAGAGCTGTGTCTAATGGCCCAAGAGCATAGCTTCTATCGATTCGTTATACGAGGGGGCGTCAAAAAAAAAGTAAAAACACTTTTTTTGTGCTATCGAGCTGAAATTTGGTATTTATGGACAACTTTTAAGTGCAAACAACATTTCCTAATAAAAAAAAAATTCTAAGGTGAAAAATAAGGGCACTTTATTCTTGAGTGAATTTAACGTTTTTACCTCTCCCTCGTATAAAGCGCAATACTTACTAGTTTTGTCTATGCTCTTTTTTGTTTAAGAACATGCAGAACTTTTCCACCGCCAAAAAAATTTGGTAAGTTTTGAAATATAAAAAAATCCCCTTTGGTGCGTACTTTCTGCCGGTCACTGTATAATCTTCTTAATTTGTTTTTTTTTTGGTAGATAATTATATACAAGGTATCTAGAATCTTACGCAAAATAACGTGTATCTATATAAAATTTTTCATAACGTGAATCTCATTTATTTTACAAACAAACCCTTTTATAAACTTCTTTTCTTATTTTTTACTGTTTGGTCCAATTGTCCTCTCCTAAACCCCAACCGCAGACACACGGTATTTTCGTATAATTTTTCCGCACTATGCATAATTGAAGGAAAAGTTTTACATAATGTTTGAATATGTCAGTAAAACACTTCCTCAAAAAGTTTCCTCATTATTCTACCATCTATTCAGGTATCATTTTGCGATTCAGCATAGCAAGATGAAATACAACCGTCTGCTTCTGAGTAAACTAGCGGCACGCTCACTCATTATTTTAAAAGCAAGCGGAACTTGGCAATGAATGCGGATAATGGTTCCCTCAAGTACGTAGGTATACTAAGTATTGCTTTTGTTGCAAAGAATACTGTTCTGTCAGTGGTGGTCCTATTCTTTCTTTACGCGATACCTCAGAGGCGTAGTTTCAGATTATACACTTCTCGTCAAAATTAGCGAATACTCTAAAATCTAGCAAAAGTTTGTTCTTAACGATCTTATGAACCACTCATCCGATTTTGACGAACTAATTTTTTCAATGTAACCTAAGGTGTTACAAACCTTTTTAAGTTCCTAACGTTAATCTGTAAAACGATTTTACTGATATACAGGGTGTTATTAGTAGAAGCGATTTTGTGCCATAAATTTGAAACATTCTGTAGAGTAAACTGGTAAAGTTAGAAATTCCCGGTATGTGCCGCTAGTTAGATGACATCAATATCTCCAGACCTTTTTGCCAGTTTTTCGATAAGGGTCTTTTGGGAATAGATACACTTTAAACAAAAAATGTGTCAAATTTTGGTAGGATAATCTTTACAATGCTGTATATCTTGGCAATGGTTGAACAGATTTGGGCCAATATTCAAGATTTTGAAACCTCTTTTCCTATAGATTTTCCGTGATATAATAGTGATTTTTAAAGATGGCCATTTTCTTATTATACACGGGTCGAGAAAATGATAAATATAAAATTGCTAAAATTATGGTAACTGGGTTTATTAAAGCTATGCCAACCGGAATATATGCTTTTGTTTTGATTCAATATTAGTCATTTGACACTTTGGGTCAATATTTCGGAACGTTTTTTTACCTATTTGATTGAGAGCTATTTGGCAAAAGATACACTATTAAACAAAAAATGTGTCAAATTATTCGTAGAAAACTATCTAGAAGGTGTAAAATATCAAATTAATCACTTATCTAGCATGCTGTGTACGAAAAGACATGTGTCATTCGTGTGTCATTTAGTATGTAGCAGATTTGCGTCAAATGAGCCAGCAGTGAGTTTAAATTATTATTATTAAATGGAATTTGGCATCAAATCGATCAAGGGGAGATTCAACTGCTAATTTTGAGCATGCCACGACGATGTCATGATGTTATTGCAGCAAGAGGTGGAAACACCCGTTACAAATAATTATTAGAATGCTATTTTTGTGTTTTTATGTTTTTTATGTTGCAATGTTTTTGTGAATTTATTTAATCAAATTTGGCTGTAAACATGACGTTTTAATTTTTTTTGTCCCTCTAAAACATGTAAGTATACCAGAGTATACCTATATACATTAAATTTAATTATTAATATTATTAAAATTTTAAAATCTGTAATACTGGTCGAAATCTATTTAACCAATGTCAAGGTACAGCTTTTTACAGATTTCCCAGAAGAATTGGCACATTTTTTGTTTAATAGTGTATCTTCGCTTCGTTACTACCAATGAAAACATTGTTCTAGCAAATCTGGAATTGATATAACACTATAGCGGGTTTGATACACTAGCAATTTATTTAATATAGGTAATAAAAAAGAAGCTATCAATACAAACTATGTATTAGCAAACCTGTTGTATTAGATCATTTTCCTCAGTATAATATTTGTTCTCGTTCTGGAAACACCTCAATATGTCCTGGTCTATATCATCGGCGATTCAAAATCGTTGGGAAGTAGATGAACATTACAAATTTAAACATAACTATTTTTGTTCTCTCCGTAATGTTTTTACTTGCTGCAAGTTGGATGCGCAAAGTCACTTTAATGCATAGTTTAGCTTCTCTAATTTAATTTTCCATTTTATCTTCATCCTTGTAACTTAATGATAAATAAGTACATATGCAGTGCATAAATTTAAATTAGGTTACACTCCGGATTTTAGCTCGTTAATCTTTTAGGGTCGCAATTAAAAACTGAAAAGATTATGGTTCTTTAATTACTCGCTTAAGTAGCGAAAATTCATTACGAATGCTAACTTTTATAGAGCGAAATTGAAATAAATTATTCATTTAGTGGTTATATTTTTCGTAATTCAAAAAGGTCTTTGACATATTATTATAAATTTTACAATGACTAATTGTACTTGTATGCACATTACACAGCGTCGCACAGTTTTAATGTATCAAGGGCGGATTTACGGGGGGGGGAGGTAACGGGGTAATTACCCCCCCCCCCATGAATTTTAGGGGTTCCGTAATTATAGATTTTCAAACTCGACGTCTGCAATCCCCGACTATACGGTCGAAATAGGTACAGGGTCTTCCAACGAGGACTGAACAGGGGCTCATTTTTGAGCTTCCTTGTATTTAAAGAAAAATCCAAAATAGCCAATCGATGTACTTTTTCCTGCCGAATTCAAAAATGAAACCAAAAATTTATTTGAACCAGAAACAAAAGAGTTACGCTATGGATAAGGTGTTTTTTAAATGGAACATAGCTTTTTTTATAAGATTTTTGGAACGAGTGATTTTTTTTGTCCGTTCTGATTAAAATATTTAATATTGTGACAGCTATTTTTATTAAATTTTAATGTTTTATCCAGTATAATTTAACTTTAACCCGTTTGAAACATACACTAGGTAATAAAGGTATAATCACCTTTGAATCCTTCAAAGTCAAAAAATTTGACAAATTTACTATAATATTGCCGAAATGACTTTGAAGGATTCAAAGGTGATTATACCTTTATTACCTAGTGTATGTTTCAAACGGGTTAAAGTTAAATTATACTGGATAAAACATTAAAATTTAATAAAAATAGCTGTCACAATATTAAATATTTTAATCAGAACGGACAAAAAAAAAATCACTCGTTCCAAAAATCGTATAAAAATGTATATGTTCCATTTAAAAAACACCTTATCCATATCGTAACTCTTTTGTTTCTAGTTTAAATAAATTTTTGGTTTCATTTTTAAATTCTGCAGGAAAAAGTACATCGATTGGCTATTTTGGATTTTTCTTTAAATACAAGGAAGCTCAAAAATTAGCCCCTGTTCAGTCCTCGTTGGAAGACCCTGTACATACGTAAACGTCTGTAAAAAGCGTTTTATTATTCTTTATTTTAAAAACTGAAAATAAAGCAAAATTAGGGCGTAGCCCCAAAAATTTTTCGCCTGCAGCGCTTTAATACCTATAGATTTTGTTAAAAAAAAGTCTTTAATTACCCCCCCCCCCCCATGATTTGGACCTAAATCCGCCCTTGTAATGTATTTATGTCGTCAAGAGTTTTTGAGTTTTTGAACCAACAGATAGACAGCTAGTCCGACACAATTGGCAAACATGTTTTTCGTGATCTATGGAGTGAATGTTAATCAAATTTTAATATTGCTTTATTGATATTACATACAAAAAGCGCCTCGCTAATGATGAACGCACACAAATATTCATTATGTTTGGTTGTGGAGATGAAAGTAGAAGTCATAGTGTCTAGGGTATCAACTAAGTGGAGAGCTTCCCGTTCTATTAAAGATAGTGTTAAAAGTGGTCGACCTGGTATACTTGGGGAGAAATAAATAAACATGACTATCACTACAGAACGACCCTCATAGAGGATACAATTTGGGCGTGATTATGATACCCAAACTATCAAATTTTTTTAAAAGAGAAGTTTCATCCGTCCCTACCAGTAATTGTGCAAGAGTTATTGCACATAGTGTCTAGGGTATCAATTAAGTAGAGAGCTTCCCGTTCTATTAAAGATAGTGTTAAAAGTGGTCGACTTGGTATACTTGGGGAGAAATAAATAAACATTACTATCACTACAGAACGACTCTCATAGAGGATACAATTTGGGCGTGATTATGACACCCAAACTATCAAATTTTTTTAAAAGAGAAGTTTCATCCGTCCCTACCAGTAATTGTGCAAGAGGTATTGCACAATGATCCTGATAGGAGAGTGCAATTTTGTGAAATAATGATTGATCTAACAGATAATGAAGAACGAATGGTCCAAAGAATTTGTTTTTAGATGAAGCTACGTTTTCTTAATTTCATCAGGTTAATAGACAAAACGACTGATACTAGGCACAGAAAAATCTTCACTGGTTCATAGAATCACACCCAGGTTAATGTCTGGGCGGGCATTGTTAAAAATAGGGTAATCGGGCCATTTTTCTTTGATTAGAACCTCACTGGAGAAAGATTTATCTAAATTCCCTTCGATATGATTTGGTACCAACTCTTGATACTTTATTTCTAAATGATAATGATTCCGATGTACCAAGTTGAAGCTTATGGCTTCAACAGGATGGTGCTCCCCTGCATCATCAAAAGAGTGGCCACCCAGATTGCTGGATCTTAACCCACTGGAGTTTTTGTGGGGCTACGTCAAAAATTTAGTTTATAAATCTAAATCCAAGTCGATAGATACGCTTAAGAAGTCCATTCGACGAGAAATGTATAACAGGAATTTATCGATTGATCTACTTCAGAACAGTTTTGGTGGAGGAAATTTACCATACCATGGGTTCTCTAGAAAATTCTAGACAATGTGGAATAATAGACGATAGAAAATACTTCGCAATTATGTTTGTCATGAAAAAAACGCATTTTTGAAATATAAAATAGTTATAGATATTACTGGTACATAAATACTCAAAACAACTTTTAACAACAAATGAGTTACAGCGAGTTGACATACATCTTAATGTCTTGAATATCCAGTAAATTTCTTCATTAATTTGGCAAAGATAATATAAACGACTGTGGCCAAGTCGTTTTATAAAAATATAACTGAAACATTCGCAGAACCGCAGTAATTAACATAGCAAACCCATGTGAAATAGGAAGACATTTAGTCCTTCCTTGTGGCAATAAATTACTGAGAACCCTTTTCACTCACTCAAATAACAGATCTGTAATTAAAATTATGTTAATTACTCCATGGAGAATATTATCGCGTGTAAGACACAGTCATCATTTATCCAGCTAGTGCTATACTAGTTATTTAAACGCCTATAGTGTTCATTTCCAGTTGTACAGTTATATAAGTTGTCTATTAATGCGTTACAGGCAAACTCCAAGTGGCATTTTAAGTTTAATGTGAGAATAAATAATACGTTTAGATGCCCGAAATAACGATAACAGACCAATCAGTGTTGCCAGCGTGAACAATGCATGGTGAGACCATCCTTGGTTAAAAAGAGGATCGTTTATTATACCCTATATACAGAGTTTTTGGGGAGGAAAGGGTAATATTTTGGGAATGTGTTCAGAGGGTGAAAATAAGAGAAATAAACTCATATGTTTTAGTTCGATTCTCGAACCATTTCTGAAATAATAGGTTCTAAAGTTTTTGTAATTTAATTTTTATTTTAAAAGCGAATAATTGCAGGTACTGCAGTACAAACTAACTTGAATATTTTCAAAAACCCCTCCACCAACTTCAATACTTTTTTCGGCACGTTTGTTAATCGCTCGGGTAGCACGTTAGGGAGTGGGGTATTTTTTATAAAAGCTGTAGCATTGAAGATTCGATCGCGGAGTGCTTCTCTCGATTCTACTCGTGTTTCATATACTGGCGATTTCATCCATCCCCAAAGGCCATAATCAAGCGGGTTTAAGTCTGGTGATCTCGGTGGCCAAACTTGCGGACCACCTCTGCCAATCCAGCGATCGGGAAAACGATAATTCAAGAAATTTCGCACACGGAGACTAAAATGAGGTGGGGCTCCATCCATGTTGGAAGTACATTCGTTGTCGAACATTTAACGGAACATCATCCAAAGTGTGTATCAAATGGTCTTCCAAAAATCGTAAATATCCTTCTCCAGTAAGACGCCCATCCATTTCAAATAGACCAAACAACTGATCGTTGAGCATTCCACACCAGACATTAATACTGAATCGATGTTGAAAGTTTCGTTCAAATGTAGCTGGAGGGTTTTCATCTGAGCACCGATGTTCATTGTGGCAATTATTAATTCCACTACGAGGGAACTGAGCTTCGTCGCTAAATAAAATGTATTTGTGCAGACTTCGATTTTGATGGATCCATACACAAAATTGTATCCTTAAAGCAGGATCACCATCTAGAAGATGTTGAACGGGTTGAACGTGAAAAGGTTTTAAACCGTTTTTTCTAAGTGACTCCCATACGGCTAGATGTGATGGTATATGATGTTCATTTGCATCCCGTCTTGTACTTATACCTGAGTTCTCTGCGACAAGATCCAGAACATTTTCTTCATTTTCCACATCTAGACCCTGCACTCTTTCAGAGACAATTCTTACGCTTGGAAACATTCCAGTTTCCTGAGCACTTGCAAATACTTTTTGAAAAACTCTTCTATTAGGAACTCTTCTATTTGGAAAACGACGTCGATATTCATTAACTGCGCGCATCACACTACCGTTACAGTAACCATACACGAATATCATGTCGGCATACTCCCTGTGACTGAATGTGTGGGGCATTGTAAGTATTAAAATCTTGGCTCAAGTCGATACGCTCAATATGAAGCTAACTGACAACTACTATGCATGTCAAAACTATCAATCAAAATGTATCGGACGTTTAAAACTAAAGCCTCTTTCATTATTTCAATATAAAAAAAAAAATCAGAAACGATTATTTCAGAAATGGTAGAGAATCGAACCAAAACATATAGGTTTATTTCTCTTATTTTTCACCCTCTAAACACATTCCCAAAATACTGCCCTTTCCTCCCCAAACACCCGTATATCCCCCCCTAACTAAAAATAATTTTGTATCACTTTCCAGTTTAATCCTTCCACGTTGGATACAAGCGTTATTGGTTATGACAGGAACAATAAAATTGATGATTGTTGAATACAGCCCCGGTCATATTGTTTACTTGTCTCGCCAACGGAGGACATCATTTGTCCAGACCTCTCGATTTTCTGGATAAGCCCATTTTGAGCCCGAAAATCAAGCTGTCAATAACATTTAATATAAAACATGTTGTTCTTCGAATAGAATGGAAAGTCCCAACTTGTAACATTTAGATGTCCCTATATAAAAATACCTATTCATTGCCGAAAGGATCTAGTAATTCTATAAAAAAATTTTAGGTCATTGACCTTTACACGAATAATACTAATAATGGCAGATAATCTATTGCGATAGTAACTGGATACACGAGTCCATTTTTAGCTTTTAAAATAGCGCTAGTTCTTTTTTTAGCGACCACCTATGAAAATGAGAAAAAAGCGCTGCTTTTTTTTTCTGTTAATTTGGCTAAAAAGTGCCTGATATCACACGCGTGTATAGAACTATTTTTTTTTAATACGTGTGTTGAAATAAAAACCAGCTGATAGCTGAATGAATTTGGCAGCAAAACTATTTAAAAAAATAACCGGCAACGCACTAAACATAGACAAGGGAGATACGCCACCACCCTCCAAAACAATATGGCAACGGAGTCGAGCCACAGAAAAAAAAAGGGTTTAGCTAGAACAGAAATGGAATACCAATTTATAATTTAATTTCGATTTTTACATTTATCTTATCTAGGATAGAATATCCAGACAATGTTAAAAGATACAGGACAAGTAAATGTGCCAAAAAATAACCTTGTCGGACTTCCATTGTCTTTATTTTGTTACTTAACACAACGTTTCGGTTAGTTAGTATCTCTAACCGTTTTCAAGTGTAAACTAAATTCTAATTCTACGACTACTGTCTTAAATATTATCCATGTGCAATAAGGCTTGATGACTCCGCCTACCTGTTTATTGGAGTGTAAAGTTTGAGCTGTTGGTTTTGGACCAGAAGAGGCTTCCAGACATTGGGGACATCTATACTTGGTTTACTAAATATATGGGTATTTTGATTCATGAAAGCTGCTTCTTTGAATTTCCGTTTTTTTCGGTGCTGTTCCGTATCCAAAACCTTGGCTTCTGACCACTGTATATTATGTTGGTTGGTCCATTCATGTTCCGCTATACCTGATCTCGAAGTTTCACCTCTTTGAGTATGTTTCAAATGTTCCTTAACTCGTACGGGAAAGAGTTCCTTTTGTAGTATACTTTACTTTTTTTGTTTAACTTCTCTTTTTTGTATGATACTTCACATTACAGTAAAAAATGATACGTTACTAATATAAATTATAACTTTGGGAACCGCAATTAATTTTAATTTCATATTTAATTACCGACATAAGAATTTTTAATAACTTCTTCAGGCCACGACATTTTAAACAAATTGTTTCCATTTGATGAAAATGTGTCTGAATAATATTGGAGTTGTATAAAAATGAGTTTTAAATGCACAATGTCATGGTGTTATTAGAAATATTATAAATTGCTCGTATTTATCATTTCCACTAAAAAAGGACTGGAACGAGAATGGAAATATTTTTTTAGCTTAGAGCGTTATGGAATGTTAAAAGAGAGAAGAGAATTAGAACTAATTAAAACAATTGAATGCCCAAATGATAAATTGACGGAGAAATTTATCAAGAAGCATATTTTTTTGTGGAACAAAAATTGAAATCTTAGAGCAGATGGGAAGGCGGCGATTTTTAAGATGCACACATTTAAAATAAAGTCAGAAAGTAGTGAGGTGCATTGTAAATTTCAAATGGTATATAGATTTTTCCGATTAAAATAAGACTTAAAGTGCATAAATTGCTTTAAAAATTAGAATACAGAATTTACAAAAAGGTGATTTTTAACTGCTAAAAACAGTTACTTACTAATGTTAAAAGTGCCTTTTTGTTTTGTGAGAAGGGAAATTAGATAACGAGTGTAGCGACGCACATATTTTGAGGAGAAATCTAAGGTATGGAGTATTTATCTCTTTGGTCACACTACTCAATGGTTACAGCCATGTTGAAATTTTATTACAATATAGATATCATATCTTAATCTTAACATAGTATAAAACAAAGTCGCTATGGCCCGTCCTGTCCCTATATGTGCTTAAATCTTTAAAACTACGCAACGGATTTTGAAGCGTTTTTTTTTAATAGATAGAGTGATTCAAGAGGAAGGTTTTTATGTATAATACATTTATGATATTATAGAGAAACACTGATAAATTAGAGTAGGGAGAACGAACGACCCAACCTAACCGGTCCCCGGCCCGTTCAACGATTGATCCGAAGCCGGAATAGACGAAGACAGACTATGTTTTATGCATGGATGTGAATTGTGGACGGGCCGGCAAACGGTTGAGTTTGAGGTTTGTTCGCCTTATTATCTCACGTCGTATAATGCCGGGCTGCAACGCAGGCCGGGTACACGCTAGTTAGGAAATATTTTAAACATTAAAAGACAAGACAAGACAAAGACATTAAATTGAGCGGTTCCTGAGTAATTTCTCACGGTGAAACTAGGCCACTATATAGTGTTTATTTAGTGCTTGTCGCAGAGAAAAGCTGTGCCTTATGACAATCGATAACATCGAGGATTTGGATAACACATTAGCGGTGCACATTCCAGAAACAAAAACTAAGGTTCCGCGAACGTGCACTGTAAGTAGTGGAGCCATTTTATTTAAATTTGCACAGAAAATATAGAGCTCTTCGGCTACAAGATGTCAGACACAGTCGAATTTTAAATTAATATATGAATAACAGATGATGTGCTAGATGTCCAATTGGTATTAATAATTCCGGTAAAATGCTGTTATAATAGAATTCTTGAGGCTACTTTTTCTGTCAATGCTCGGACTCTGGTGCGACCCTGAGAACTATCAAAATACACGATGGATGGAAATCCTCAACAGGGGCAGAAAGATATATTAAAAACTTATTGAAAAATAAGAAGGTTATTGCCAGAAGCCTTCTGGTCGCATCGTCCAGTACCTACTATAGCTTCAAGAATACAAAATGACAACAAACCCCTGCTCAGTGGAACTGCATAAGCAATTCATATTTCTGGTCGGTCAAATTGTACAATAAATGTTAATGTAAATAATAAACGTCAAAAATATTTTTGTATTTATTTTTAACTTTTTAACATTATAAACAACGTCATCATGGCCTCATCTTTGGGGGCGGATCTCTTACTTGCTGCGTTGCCACTTTGCATACTTTTTATAATGTTTTAGACAAAGATTTAAAGTTTCCACATCATGATAATATTTTAATTATTTAAAATTTCATTAAAAATGAGAAAATACAAAAAAAATAATCCCTACGAATAAAAAACAATTATGTTTTGCTATAAAGCAAAAAAAATTGTGTTTTCGGTTACGCATTGTAATACTAAAAATAAAAATAACGAATGTAATTTTGTTTGGGAAAGCTTAACCCTCTGCCCACCCTAGTTGCACCAATGACAGTTTTCTTATTGTGCACCACGATTTCAGGTCGAACCAAAATGATTTACTGTCGTTTAATTGTTTAATTTATCGCAAGAATAGTCCGACCAAGCTGACAAACATACGTCAAGTTCCACATTAAACAATTAATTTTCATTAAAATACACCATTTGTTGAATAATGAATATATCCCATTATAAATTAAAACGTGCCCTTTGCGAAACGTCAGCCAATCATAATATTTGCCTCGTGTTTCCTAAAAGCACATTTAAATTTTGATGTTATTAGGCACTTTTAAACGCATTTGTAATTTAATGACGTATGTTGGTAATCTGTAATTAAGTCCCGATTTTATGCAAATTATTTTGTGGTTTTTGGACGTCATTAGGTCACTGTGTAAATATAAATTGCCAAATTACATTTACTGTATAATTTTGTAGATTAAAATTTTGTGGGAGTTACTATACGTTATAATTTGTACACTGAGGAAAATGATCTAATACAACAGATTTGCCAAGACATAGTTTGTATTAATAGCTTATTTTGTATTAAACCATATTAAATAAATTGCTAGTGTATCAAACCCGCGTAAGTGTTATATCAATTCCAGATTTGCTTGAACAGTGTTTTTATTGGTAGGAATAACTTCCATTAGCAGTACAGTTTTGTTGAATAATGAACTACTTTTAATACAGCAATTTTGTTAAGAAATAATGTGACGCATGTTTTTCTCAGTAAAGCGCTTTCTCTACAAGAAAGCAGAACAGCGCGCAGCGTCCCTAAAGACGAATTGTATCCGTTAGAACTTATAATCCACAAGACGTTGGTGGGGTTCGTATAGCGATCGGCGATCGCCACGCGCCGTAGTATTAATTTTAACGTATTTATTGCGCAGGTCACATCGTTGTTCGAAGTCTTCTAGCAGTCCTGTCTGAATATGAATTTTATTGATCGTACCAATACCTGTTTCAACGAATTTATATTTACTTTGTATTTATGTTTTTTATACTTTGCATGTCAGATAATGCAATAGAATATTCTTATTTCGCACAACCCATCATTAGTGTTGGATTTTATAATTTATGGATGAATTTTACCATCTCAGTAAAACATGTTGCATAATAGATTATCATAATATGCAATGTTAAATGATAATAACAATATCACACTAGAAGCTGTTTAAATGTTTGAGAACTACAGTACTTATTTTTAGTGGTAAGTGTATGCTTTATTAACCGTAGTAACCAATATTATTATGATTAATGTAAAGTTTCATTACAACTGCCAGAACTAATACAGTACCTAAGCAGATTACATCCCCAATAGAACTTGATAATTACTGTGAGTATTCAGAGTAATAATTACTATAAACCATTATATGGTAGCATTAACTCCTATTTCCTATTGGCACTACCGTGATATTATCACTACACAACGGTCTAGCAATTTTCGTTCTCTTACAGTAGGAAGGCGCGTTGCTGTCACGTTTCTTTAAATGTGGTAACAAATAATGTAGAAAAAAACCTTACTACTTCCAAAAATAAAAATATTGAATCCACTCTCATAGATTTGAGTAGGATTGCCATCTCGAAATTTTAAAAACCAGGACATTTTTGTTAAAAAACTGGACGCAGTATAAGAGCAATAGATAAACAAATACACACTGTAAATAGGGTCAATGAAAGTCAACTATATTTTAACTAAACTAACTAACATAAACTCACAACCATGTAAAACTGAATAACAGGTATGGATTTTATTCGTGCACTCATAAGTTAGCCAATCTTACTGTTATACAAAATTGTAAATAAGTGACTTGACTGACTAACTGACTGACTGATTCATCAACGCCCATCCTAAAACCCTAATTATAACTATCTTCTCCATTTATTAAGGTAGGCACCCACTAAGAAGAAATTTTTTGAAAATCAACCCCTTATGGGATTAAAACGGAGGTTGACATCTTTATAGACATTTCTATATCTCTGAAACTAGAATTGGTATATAATTTCCTTTAATATAGTAAGAATATACGTATATTGTTATTTTTTCAAAATTCACCTATGGGTTGAAAGGAGGGGTGTAGCCTATTTTGAGGGTGCCTATAATTATCTATAATTTTAAAATATTTTATAAATCAAATTCCTATACCTGAATAAATTGCATTAACCAGCCTTATACCTGTATTAAACTAGATTAGATGAAAACAGGGCTTTAGAGCCTATTCAAAACAAAATATATCTAAAATTAACTATTGTTTGTATTTTAATCAAGAGAAACCGTAAAAATCAGACTTTGGTTACTCAGAAACTGTCTTTTTAATGAGAATGGAACATAATTATGTTAGAAGGTAATAACTGTCGAAATAACTTTGCACGTCTTTTTAAGCTCGTTATAAAATATTAAAAACAACATTAAACTTGATAAAAAACAACCATTATTTTTATTCGAAATTTCAACCCCAGTTACTTCGGGCAAATAAGATACTATATGGGATGATTTTTTAAAGTTGCTCGTCAATATAATTGTTTCCTTAACTACGAATGATCCTGGCTTCTACTTTTTTATTGCTATATTACAATATAATACACATACAGGGTGAGTCGGGAAGAACGGATCCAACTTTAGGAGCGTAATATACACGCAAAAACAATTTGAAAAAAACCATATATGTTCTTATTCGATAATCATTTGTTTTCAAGTTATAGCGTAATACCAAATAAAGAGAAGTTAATATATTAACTTAACGGTTTCCTAATCATAGCGTTCTTTTAATAAATGTTCATTGTCAATGCCATTGACTTTTAAAGATTTTCTGCTTCGTCTACGAAGATGGGGCCCGTTGCTCTTCTAATTGCTTCATGTCTTTCTTCTTTAAAAAAGGTTGCAGTATTTCGAATTCGTCGAATTAGTGCATCCCGAGTGTCCACTTTTACTTTGTACACTTCATTTTTAAACCAGCCCCATAAATAATAATCTAGTGCTGTGAGGTCTGGAGATCTTGGAGGCCAATTAATAGGACCACCGCGACCAATCCAACGCCCTGGAAATGTTTCGTCTAAATGTTGCTTGACCTGACGAGCAAAATGTGCAGGAGCTTCATCGTGTGGGTAATACATTTGCCTTCTGATGTTTACAGGAACATCCTCTAGTAGTCCTTGTAACTCACGTTGTAAAAGATTTAGGTAGTTATCTCCTGTGTGGCGATTCTGCAAAATGAAAGGGCCAATAAAATAGCTATTGAGCATACCACACCACACGTTAACTGAAAACTTATGTTGAAAATTACTTTCAACTGTTGCGTGGGGATTTTCGATTGACCATACATGAGAGTTACGAGTATTATTAATACCGTCACGGGTAAATGTTGCTTTATCTGTAAAAAGTTTAAAAAGTACACGTGATACAACACGATGATTATTTATCCACCGACAAAATTCAATACCTTTAGCATGATCTTCCGGTTTTAGGTGCTGTACTCTCTGTACATGATATGGATATAAGCCTTGCTCGTGGAGTGTGTTTAATACTCTTTTTTGTGGAATGCCCAATTAAGTACAAATTCTTCTTGAGCTGGTCATTGCATTTTCTTCTACTAAATCCAGAATATTTTCTACTTCTCCTAAACCTTGTCGAGTAGCTCGTTCAGATGTAAGGTTCAATTAGATGATCACCGATAATTCCTACACAAATATTGAGAGAAAATTGCACTTGAAAATTATTTTCTACGATAGCATTCGGATTATCCTCAGCCCAGATATGATTGTTCTGGAAGTTAATGATGACATTTCGAGAAAACGAAGCTTCATCTGTGAAAAGCACATGGCTTAAGAAATCCGGGGTTCTTACTAATCTACTACGCAACCAAACGCACAAATCTACTTTGAGAGGAATATCTCTAGGTAATAGAGCCTGCACACGTTGCATATGATAAGGATAAAGTTGTTGTGACCTTAAAATTTGCCATACAAGTTTGTGTGTAATATTCAATTCACGAGCTATTTTCCGTGTACTAGTTTGCGGGTCTTCTTCAATTCTGTTTAACACAGCTTCTTCAATCGCAACTGTTTGAACTGTCGCAGGCCTTCCTGGCACATCTGTTGTCCTTTTAAAGCTGCCAGTTTCGTAAAGTCTTGCGTGAACATTAATAAAAGGTTGGACGTGTGGCGTCACCCGTTGAGGAAATTGCGCATGATACATTCGTCTTGCAGCTTGTGCATTACCGTGAGCCATTCCATAGGTGAAATGAATGTCTGCCATTTCTGCGTTGGTATATTGGTACATTTTGGACAAAACACACGATAAATTATTACTTATAACATCAAAATAATAAAAAAATGGCTGTCATGACTGATTATGCTGCCATGGAAACCTCTCAATTGTTTTCCAAGGCTTCCTATGAATTTACCTACTATTCTCTTGTGTACTGCGGCTGCAGAGGAAAGATGCAGCACATTTTTGCGAATTATTATTATTTATCCAATTTTCACTAATTTTGTGATAGTGATATGTACATAATGTGATAGTGAAACACTGCACATGACGTTAAAAAAACTATTTTTTCGCTTATTTTTCAAAAACTCGGAAATGATCCAACTTAAAAAATTCCAACGCAGGTTTAATTTCAAACCCGTTTTCATCCAAAACGGCTGCTGTAAAATGTAAAATTGAATGGAGAATAGGTCTGCCGAGTTAAAAATGACATACAGTGCGACACAAAAAGTTATGGTTATTTAAATTCAGGAACAACACCGTATGTGGCGCCATCTAACATTAAACAAAAACTAAGTTAATATTTGAGTTTCTCGTCATCAATATACCCAGTATCTCGAATTTCGTCTAATTGCCATGTTACTGAACAAAAATATAATCAAAAAACCAAATAAAATTTGGACGCCCTGTATCTCAAGAACCAAGGCGTTGCGGACCCATATTCATATGAACTTTTTATCTTAAAATTCGTCAAAGATTCACCCTTTAAAGTTTGTACAAGTACTTAATTAACACCCTGTATATTACATGTCTATGGTTTCATCAAGCAACTAGCTCTAGGTCAGTGGCGCGAAGCACACGGGCCCGGGCTAAAAAAGGGCCCGGGAGCGGAGCCACAAAAACATAAAAATGCAAAACAAAATGTTCTTATAGAAAAAAAAAATACTCCGGAAACGTATCCGCAAAACTACTCTACTCAATACTTTTATAGATAGTAACTGAAATAATCACATAAAACGGCCTTTATTTTTTTTATTATTGTTTTTATTAAACCGCAATTCGCAATACCGGCATTTAGTTTAAAGGGCGGTGTTTGTGTTGGCGATTATTAAACTTGGATAAGAGAAATTAGGAATTTCTACGATTTAGTTAAAAGTGTCTTTGTTTTTTTTTGGACAAAGCATTAAACGGTGGGCACTTTTGCAAAGTGTTACTAATGCCAAAATAACTTTAAAAAAATTGACACCCGATGGTCATCGAGACACGATGCATTGGAAGCTCTTCGTTTTAGATATTATTATGTGGATATTTTAAAAACGCTGGCAAAATAGAATATCGATGCTTTGACAAAACTTTAACAAAAAAAAAAGAGCAAAATATTGAAGCTGCTTCTAAAATGTTTACCACCGCCACTGAAATCATAAATCAAATGAGAAATAATTTTAATGTAATTAAAACGGACTCAGTTATTTTAGCTAGGCAATGGGGCACTACTTCTGAATTCGAAAACAAAAGGATATCAGGACAAAAAATAATTTTTGATGATTAATAACCAATATCAAGTTCAAACAATGTGATGATTGGTTTAGAATAAATGTGTTTTTTAGAACTATAAATATAATTACAACTCAATAAAAAAATCGAAGTTCTGGCCGGTACAGAATTTGTTCTTATTTTCGCGTTTTGTTCCCCAACGTATTACGAGATCTTTCTCTTTATGATAAGGATATTTACGATATGAGTCAAGCCCTGCATTTTCAATATCTAGAAGATATCGCTGATACAATTTCATCGCAAGTGCTTTCATTTAGAGAATGATTTATATAATTGAACTTGTATTTTTGATTTATTAGATTTTTTATTGGTAAAAAATAATTATTCATCTTCCAGTTTTAGTGAAATTGTAACTGCCTGCATTATTTTTGACCATCCCTATTTCTTCTGCAACAGCTGAACGGTCTTTTTCCAAGTTAAAGTTAATTAAAACCGAGATTAAAACTTATTTGAGAAATTGCATGACCGATAAAAAATTATCAGCTTTAGCAATTATTTCTATCGAAAATAAGGAAGCTCAAAAAATAGACATTTCTAATCGGATTTCAAACTTTGCGCATGCAAAAGCAAGAAGAAATGATTTTTTTATATGGTTAGGTATCAATTATAATACTCCGTATCATAATGGGGGCCCGGCAAAGTTTTCGCACACGGGCCCGTGGCTACGTTGTTCCGCCACTGCTCTAGGTACACACATTAACCTGGTAAATTAAATTTATAATAACTTTGGAAACCACCAGGTATACAGACGTCTTAAGTGACACCTAGATATAAGATCCTGAAAAACAATACAGACTGCCGGTAAACTTTATATATCAGTTCAAAATCTAATCATGTCACCGTTACCAACTTTGCAAAATACATTTCCCCAATGCCCCGGGCTACGCCGACATCTTTAATACAACTTTCCCCCGAGTTAGGTTTTGTAATTTTAAAGTTGTTGCTTTAAATCGTTCTCGTTTTAAAACAAAGAAATAATATTTCACGGTTATTGTTTATGGGGCAGCCGAGGCTGATGAAATATTATGTTCACTTTTCACTAACTTTTGTGGGTTTACTTATGACGCCATTGTGCCTAAAGAGAAAATGCTGTCGCCAAGGGGCCCCCCATATTTTATCCTGTGTCCCTTCCGGAGTTACTTACCCGCTTTACAGTTGATATTTTCGTACCGTTTGTATTGTATTAAAAAAAAAGTATATTCGCAGTAAGGGTCATTATTTGACGATGGGATAAAATGAGAAATAACTAAATGTTTATTAAAATATATTAATCTACGACAGTGCCATTATGACGTATTTAGCATTATCATTTAGATGTCATTATGACCTTCATAATAGTACTCAGTGCCATTATGAATTCATAATAACATCCAAATATTAAGATACAAAAACAAAAAGAAAGTCGGTGCAAACTATTTATTTGTTATTATTACTTAGAAAGTAGGGAATCTATTACGCTTTGCGCGATATGTTCGACATTACGGATTGCATTTATTTATTGTAAACATCCGAAGGGACACTTTCGGATTCAGAATCTCCCATATTTACATTATTTTTGGCCAACACTTTGCATACAATAGAAAATTAGACGGCAATAATGACGTTGTCAAAATCGAAATTGAAACAATCAAAAATACGGTTACCATGATATCGACTAATATGGACACCTGAAAATTTTAAAAATTACGAAAACCATATCTGATATCAATGAATTTTAGACGAATAAAATCTTTTTACACTGTCGTAGATTAAATTTTGAATGATACACGTTCGATATAAACTTTGTTAATGGAACTTGTGCAATTAAACCACTCGGCTAACGCCTCGTGGTTTAACGTTGCAGACGTTTCACTATAGTGTTCATATCGAACTAGTATCATTAATAACTATTAAATAACAACCAGTGCCGGATTTACACTAAAAGCGCCCCTAGACACATTTATTGAAAGCGCCCTCATTTTGGGCATTCGTGTAGGAAAAGCGCCGCAGGCGAAATTTTTTTGGGACTACGCCCAATTTTAGAATTCACTTAACACCAAAACTGTCTTAAAAATGAAGAAATATAAAGCCAGAATTAGTTGTCCCTTCTCTTGCTGTGGGAGAAGGTATCTTGTATTGTCATGGCATGGGCAGGGAGTTTAACCCGCTTATCTACGGTCTTGCTTTTCCTCCATTTAGGTATGTAAAGGTAGGTACATTAGGAGAGCACTGAGCTTAACGGTGAAAGTATATTATAGGTACCTAACTAAAAAGTCACCTTAATGGTAGGTAAACAGAAAACTTTATCATTACCACTACGCATAATATTTAGAATAAACGTAAACATAAACGAAAAATAAAAGACAATAACCAACGAAAAGTAATCCTTTTTAATTAAAAAAACACATAACACAAAAGAATTTGAAGAAACAGGTAGAGATATTATTACTATACCACTTTACCTATAATATGATGATTATTATAATAAAAATAGAACAAAACCAATTAAATCAAAAAAGAACCAGGTAAATAAAAGTGGGAAAAACTAAATATTATATTATTCAACGACTGGATAATTTACATCACTTGCCGACGGCTCGCGTTCCAAATTTTCTTGTTGTAAATAATTATTGTCATTACAGTTAGTAAGTACAATACTTTTCTACCACTGTTAATCTAAAATCCATCCATTTGGAATTTCTATATATTTTATTAAGTAATAAAAACAATCAAGTAAGTAGCGCGTTTCGCGTAGGATTTTAGGTAATGACGCAACAATCGGATAAGATCGGAAGCGCTTCGCCAAAAACCGCCCTTTTACGTAGTTTATTTAGTATAGTATATTATCCAGATCCCGGCTGGCGCCGGCGCCGGGCGCCCCTCCGAAGCTTGGCGCCCCTAGGCAACTGCCTAGTCTGCCTATTGGTAAATCCGGCCCTGATAACAACGGGTTTTTTGCTCACAATAATGCATGGGAAGTAAAGGAATATGTCCAAAACGTTATCGATAAACGAATAATAGGACTAAATTACATCATAAATTGGCCAGCTAGGTCTCCTAATCTTTCAGTAAGTAACTTTTTTCTGTAGGGAGTGTTAATTATAAAAATGTGCGTTATCAAATTTGGATGAAATAGATGTTAGGTACAATTTCAGGGGTATGCAATCGAATTTCTGTGTATTAACTTAATAATGTAAAAACTGAATTTTATGATCGTTTAGGATATATCTTGGCAGTAAACGGAAGTATGTTTAAACATATGATTTAAAAACATTAAGGTTTCATTGAAAATAAAAAAAGTTATTTTATTTCATTCTAAGTACTTGCATTTATAAAATTGGTTCAATCATTATTTTTTCTTGAATACTGCCAAACATGTTTAAATTAATAAAAAATAAAACGTCTTTTAACATTTCACATTATATCATATAATAATTATTACCGGTCGTTTCACTCAAAATTTTGAATACTCTCGCAAGATGGAGTCACGTGATACTCTGTCAATTTTGGTATATTTAATTTTGATAGGTTGGTATGAATTCCAGGACCGGACTTGAAAATTATTCATGTGATACCTTCTAAAATAATTGATGCAATAGTCTCATCGGTTCTACCGCTTTAATATTGCCAAATAATAATAATAATATCTTTTGAAAGTTTTCTTTTATAAACATTATATTTTAAGGTATAATAATAAATATGAGATTTTATACAGGGTGTTTTTTAAGGTCGACGAGCGGCCATATCTCGGAAACTACTGGGCATAGAAACTCAGGAAAAGAAAAATGATAATTAAAGTGGCCATGAGAAAATTCTGGAAATAATTTTTAAGTTCCTCATTTTGCCGCAAGAGGGCGTAATTGAAAAGTATATTTTAAAATTTTACATAACTCCGAAAATTCCACATTAAGGTATATGTTTGATAACACTATTTTAAAGCTTGGACAATTATGCATCATTTTGGTCTTATGCTCATTGGCGTACCAACTTTAATAAGAGGGGGAAGCTGTTGAAAGTGTAATCATTTAAATCGCTGTAACTTATTAACGACTTATCCGATTTTAGCAAACTAAAGACTGTTTGGAAGTGAAATGTATGCACTTTCATCAATCGTATTTAGTTGTCTATAATAGTTCTCAAAAAAAATGCTAGAGGGCGCAATTTGCAATAACAATACATTTTTTGATTTTACTCCGAAAAAATAAATCATACGGTATAATTATGATACTATAATCGAAAAGAAAATGAAATTTGCTAGAAAAAATATTAAAACCGCAGCTTGATATCTCCGTTTCAGCGTTATCGCCAATAGAATAATTTTTAAAACAACTTGCGCCCTCTAGCAATTTTATTAGAAACTATCTTGCACCATTGGATACGACAATTGAAGGTACCTTTCTCTTCCAAACAAGCTTAAATTCAGTAAAATCGGTTATGTCGTTTAGAAGTTACAGCGATTTTAATGTTTACACTTTCACTTGATAAGAGTGGGAGAAGCTATTGAAAGTGTAAATATTAAAATCGCTGTAACTTCTAAACGACTTATCCGATTTTACTAAATTTAAGCTTGTTTGAAAGAACCTTTAATTGTCGTATCTAATGGTACACGATAGTTTCTAATAAAATTGCTAGAGGGCGCAAGTTGCTTTAAAAATTATTCTATTGGCGATAACTTTGAAACGAACAAAGATATCGAACTGCGGTCTTCACATTTTTTCTTGCAAATTTCATCTACTATTCGATTATGGTATCATAATTATACCGTATGATTTATTTTTTCGGAGAAAAATCAAAAAATATATTGTTATTGCAAATTGCCCCCTCTAGCATTTTTTTTGAGAACTACTATGGACAACTAAATACGATTGGTGAAAGTGCATACATTTCTCTTCCAAACAGTATTTAGTTTGCTAAAATCGGATAAGTCGTTTATCAGTTACAGCGATTTAAATGATTATACTTTCAACAGCTTCCCCCACTCTTATTAAAGTCGGTACGCCAATGAGCATAATACCAAAATGATGCATAATTGTCCAAGCTTTAAAATGGTGTTATCAAACATATACCTTAATGTGGAATTTTCGGAGTTATGTAAAATTTTAAAATTTACTTTTCAATTACGCCCTCTTGCGGCAAAATGCGGAACTTACCGCTTTAATCATAATTTTTTTTATCCCAAGTTTCTACGTTTAGTAGTTTCCGAGATATAGCTGGCTGCCTTTCTTATTGAATCACCCGGTACATGGAATTTCTCATGGACAGTCTGGCTGAGAAATATTCTGAATGAAACAAAATTATTTGTTGGCAGTTTTCAAACTTTTGTTATTTACTTTTCATTGTATTCCTAAATCCCAATTTCCATAAATAATTTAATTTAACAGAAATCTTTCAGACACAATACTTCCAAATAATATTCTGTCGGGGTATTTTTAAGGAATTAAATTTTGTCCCGACTTTTGAAAAGTATACGTATACAGGATTAAAAAGTTTTGCGATACAAATTGAAACAATATCTAACTTTTCCTTCTTCGTAATTTTATTGTGAAAAAGTGGGTGTATTGGATTTCAGATATCTATACGATCCACTTTAAATTTTAAATTTCTTGGAATCTTTAAGAAAACTGCAGTATATCAATTGAAGAAAAATGTGTTTTTCATGACGAAATATTTAAATTTATTTAAAAATCGGCAATGAAAACGAGTGTGTCTTAAATTCATGTACGAATGAACTAGCAATTCCGATAGTTTGGAAATGATTTTCAAGTAAAATTGCTGTTCCGACTGGAAAAGGGGTAAATTTCTTTTTCGAAGTGATTTAAATGTTAGTTATATTATTAAACTTTATTTCATCTGGTTTCTGTTTTTTGATTGAATAACTTTTTAAACTCTAAATAATAGAAGAGTTTTGGACTTAGCATTACCTATTGTCTTTATTTGTTTTAATAATAAAAATACTTCAAAAGTAGGCAAATAAAAAATGGTTTTCCTACAACAAAATTGTTACTCGGCCAGATATCAAATCATATTCGAAGTAAGAAAGCAACAATAGTTGTTTGTTTTTACGTCAATTTATTTTAAAAGAAATCCAAAAAACTAAAAATGTTGTTTCTTACGAACCCTGTATAGTAATTGCAAATCTAATAGTTAAAATTGCAGTTTAAACACAAGCAAAATTCATTTAATAAATCAAGGAATTGAAGAAAAATGATCCGAAAAACTATTGCCATTACATAATTTCTGTGTAAACTTTTTTTATAAATTTTAGATAATACCGTATACACATATCAATGCAATGCTATTTTTTCGTTAAATATTTATTTAACTTTTATTTTTTATAAATTTGTTTAATTTTAATCGTTGTTTTAAGCTTATAAACAATTTGCTAACAATTTTTTTTGTTTTAGGTTAGTACTTACCCAAGAAATAAGATATTTTCTACATCTAAATATATTGTAAGTATTTTAACATTTTTTCTAAAATAAATAAGTTAGGCCTGGTAAGTATTAATTATAGTTAATTATTGGTTAGAAACAGGGTTATTTTATATATCTTCGTTACATGATTTAAAACAACCCCCTATGAATAATATGCATTCTTTAAACATAGAGAACTACTTTGTTTATGCTTTAAGCTACTCAGAAAAAAAAAATATCGTATAATTAATTAAATTTCTTTATTTAAAAAAAGGTGAAGAAAAGTCCTTTCCACTTTATATAAATATATTCTTTAAAATTGCCAACGCGTTTAGGCTGATAAGAGCCATCATCAGGGCGCAGCTGTAAGAAATGGAAAGTTATATAACAAGAAATAAATGACGATGAAAATCCTCAAATATTGCAACATACCGGGTCAACACACAAACAAACCATGTACTTAATAAATCATAACATATAAAAATAAAAGTAAAAAATTTAAAAATACGTCAAAAAAGTTTGGTGTTTTTAAAAATACCAACACAATTGAAAACAGGGTTGATTACCCCCCCCCCCTTGCCCTTATTAGTTCAGTTTAGTTAGACACTATGTAGGTATGAATTAAACATTAAGGTTGAATTCTCAAAGTCATTCAATCTATTGCCAACCTATAATCTATTTCGCGTTGATTTTTTGAGTTTATTATTTTAATAACTAACATTTAAAGAAAATCAATATCGTCGGTACATTATTTAGGTAGTATCTGATATATTACAAAAATATCAATTTATTTCATTGCTAATTTTGGGAGAATTGTGTAGTGAAAGAACAATGAGTGACAATGACATAATAATGTTAAAAAAAATCTTGCCCGATATTTTTTGCTACACAATTCTCCTAAAATAACTTATGAAATTCCTTAATATTTATTTAACATGTTAATTATTACCTATAGAATATGAAGACGATATCGATTTTATTTAATTTTTGTGTAAAAGCTAGAAAAAATAAATAAATCTACGCGAAATAGGTTATAGGTTGGCAAGCATGTTGATACTCCCACCTTAATATCGAATATTAACTTATTAAATTTGCAGTATCAAGAAGTAAAATAAAATATGTTTTATAAGTACCTAGTTTGTTGTGTTTTAAACACAAATTTTGAACAGGTAATTTTCTGGTAAATATCTATTATACGTTCACTACGCCAAAATTTATAATTTTTTTAGAAATTGAATTTTAGGGCGTACATTAGAACCTGAAAACGATTTTCACCGGAAATGCTTCGTTTGTGAGATATTCCTTCCTATTCCTGTGATTAAAAGTTAGGTTTCTGATGCAAAAGTTGCATTTAAATTCTTTTCTTTCTAACACAAGAATTAAGAAAAAATAAATAAATCGGGTCATGTTTGATACAGTTTGGCACTCGTTTTCCCTTGTTCGATTATATAGGAAAAACACTATCTTTTTTTAACCAGTTATGTAAATAACTATAAAGCTACTTAGACTATAACTAGAACCTTTTCTTTTTAAACAGCCTTTGCAGAAAGTAAATGTTACCTTTTTGCTGACTAAAGCCGTCTTTGCATTTCGCCTCTCAACGGGGTAGATATACATAAATACCCTTCTTTCCCATCTAATGACCCACAATTATTAACGTTTTTATCTTGCTGCAAAAAAGCAACCTTTATTTCCTGGTTAAACAAAATTAAAAGGGCGCGATTTGTATTTTAAATATTTTGTGGTGTTAAGAAAATTAGGGTAATTTTTTTTTATTTACAATTAAATTAAAATTCTTAATATGTTTAAATTATTTAGGCCGAGATCTAAAGGCATAAGTAAGTATCCTCAGTTTTTTGTTGATCAGTAATTTCGTTATGCATTTACCACATTTATTTTGATCTTGTAATCAAAGTCTCTTATCCTGTTTTCATAATCTTAGAAATATATACTCTTGATATGCTCTGTTAACAACTTTATACGTTTCTCTATAATATTGAAAATTACATAAATTTATTTTCAACCAATTAGAAGGTTCCTTTTTGTTTACGTTGCTTATAGCAACGGGAGATTATCGAGATAATTTTGTTAGTTTCCATTAACTTAATGAAATTAATAAGTGATCATTTTTCTGTGAAAAGTGAAGTGCTTTATATCTATTGGCAAAAGTTACTCAGAACAAAATCAAAATACATTTTGTTGCTAACTTATAATTTTTATTGATACTAACCAATTTGCTTTACATATCGAACACCGGGGCTAAAAGAGACATCAAATATTTAACTAAACTTATCGGAAATATGTTTTTTTAAGTTTCATTTGATACTATCATATATGTAGACATGTAATATCAGATGTTATGGTTGAAAAAGAATTAATGTTTTTAATATTCCTGAAATTTTAGTAATAAACGTTAGTTACTAACAAGTAAAATCAACTTCTATTGTAAAAATACAGTGCGTCATATTAAACTAAACTCATCGGAAATATGTTTTTTAAAGTTTTATTTGAATTTAAAACTACATAATATAAAGACATTGGATTTCAGATAAGAAATTTGTTATTTAATGTTTATCACATTTTAGTAATAAAAATGAGTTACTAACGGCTAAAAGAAACTTCATTTCTAAAACTCTAATTAGTTACAATTAATTTTTCAAATGTTAAGAGTAAATATAATATATTTTTGCTTTCTTCATTTCTTTTGTGATTTTGTATAGAAGAGCTTCTGTTTTTTTATTATAAATTTTTTGAAAACATTAAAAATATTTATACAATTCTTCCCAAAAAAATCTACGCTGTTCTGTTCTTGCTAGCTGTAGAGAAAATCATATAAAACATGGGTTAAATATGTCAGTTTCTTGCGAGTTAAAGATAACTTTCTCAGCTACTACAGCAGATCTGCTGTAGTGGAAAGTCCGAAATATTAACATTGCTGCTGACACATTTTCGTATTTCTTCGTGCACAAAGAGGATTCAAACGCGAGTAAAATAGAGTGCATGTAAAATTTACAATGTAAATACATTTTCCTTCAATATTATTAGCTTAAAGGAGATATGAAAATGTGAATTGGTTATATCAAATAGAGGAAACAATATCGTATAATTTATTGTAAAATAATGCTTATCTTTAAACTGTGTTACTCTAGCGACTCTAGTGCATGGGAGCAGTGGTACAGGAGGCGGAGGGTTGGGAAACGAGGCCCACCACCACCTAAGCTTGGTTGACACTAGGCCTGGATATGGTTTTATCGTCTTATATGCTTTAAAATCAATATCAACAGCTATAATAGGTGGTTTTAACAGACTTACTTCGTCTTTGCATGGTGTCTACAGGGTGGTGGGCTCTATTCGCGTCGGTCTATTTACGAAAAGACATTCAATTGTTTCAAAAAGTTTTTCTTGTAGGGTATATAGGTCCGTTAGGAGCAAGCTTTAAAATTATTTTAAAATATACACGGTGATTAAAAAAAGTTAGTAGACCAAAGTTGTAAATGTTTAAATGGTTTACCATGTATATTATTACATATTATTTCGATAGCGCGGAAAAAATAAAGGCAATTTACTGTTATAACACCTAAGTCGCGACGTTTCTGAGATATTTAGCTTTTTTTGAAAATATAGATCATAATTCAAGAAGCATACTTGCCGCACATATTTGATTTAAATGGAACACCTTGTATTTATTATAGTTCCATAACCTATCTATGTCTTGTATTATAGTGTAAATTAAAATTTTCTGTTTTATTTGGCTGTTTTCGACCAATTTAGATAAATAATTACCTCGGGTTGGTGGACAGTAAAAAAGTAAAAAACAGTGACATTTTCAACCTATTAAAAAATGTCAAAATTAGATAGGTTGTTGTAAATAAAATTATTTGCATTTCTCCACCTCGAAAATACGGTCTCGGCAAAGTCGGAGACCGCTGTTTCCTGTTAACCGCGCAATGAAAAACGACACAATTTATATTCTACATTTGACACTATGAACTAAATGGAAATAATTTTTTATTTTCATTAAAACGGAAACACCTTTTATAAATTTCTTGTATATTTTGCCATAAATACGTAGAATGTGTAGGAGGGACGATTTGCATAAAAATATTAAAGGGTGTTGATTCATGGTTGTGACTTATTTTATTATTCTTTTCGTGGACCTTTAAGCGTTTTAATAATGGGGTAACGCACTTTTTTGGCACTGTTATTATTTTATTATTTCTAATTAACATTTCTGTAAAGCTTGCACAATTTGTTTGCATTCGATAAGCATTTATTTTGGAGCTGTTACAGTTTTACGATTTTCGATTATTATCTCCTTGCAGGTTCCATAATTATTGCTTACTCGATAAAGATTTGGCTAACGCTGGTTACAACTTTATTACTTTTCTCGTTAACTTCTTTGCAGGTTGCACCATTATCTTAAGTCGATAATCATTTTATCATCATCCGTTGTTTAAATATTTGTACCCATAGCATTTTTTTTTATGTCGTTACAATTTTATTGATTTTGTTCGTGATTTCTTTGAAGCTTGCACAATATGTTTGCACTCGACAAGCGTTTCTTTGCACCGTTACAATTTTATTGTTTTTGATCATCATATCGTTGCAGTTTTCAATTTTTTTTTCAACTCGATAACATTTAACTTATTGCTCAAATTGTATTACACCTTTTATCACCCGTCTTCCCAGGCGTCGTAGCCACAGACTCAAAAGGCGGACTATAATTGTGAAGATAATATATTTGTGTGTAGTTGCAGCTGCATAAGCAATAATAAACAACAGGAAAAAAGTTGTCGAAGGAGAGTTTTAAAGAGAAAGTGATTTTCTCATATTAATCCATTAAAAGAGCTGAAACTGGAACCGGGAGTTTGGTTTATTTTTTTTTTTAGTCACCTCTCCCATCAAACAAGATACGTCGTGAATACAAGTTGTTACACTACGAGGGCGCTTGTAGCAACTTTAAGATTCCTTGCTGGGTTGTTTTTGTTCGAATAGATTGTTCGTCGAGCAAAGCAGCCAGCAAAGCCGCAGTCTATGGGCTCCTTAATTTTCTAAAATGTCTTGCTATTTTCGAATAAAAACTATCGTTAGCCACGTCAAAACTTATCTATAAAATTTGTTATTTTTCTAACTTAATGCATGAATGGTTTAATTTATTGTCAGAAAGAAAGCACCATAAAAACAAAGATTTATTTTACACCGCATAAAGTAAAGCAGAAAAATCGTGTAGCGTTAAAATAATGTTTACAGAAGTAACTAATGGTGTTAGAAATATTATTAATGACGGTACATCGGGCGCAAGATTTACAGGCTTAAAGCATGATGTTGGAGAGATATTTTGGCTTTGTACACTCACAATTTTGATTTTAAATACACCATTTTTTTATTAATTGTAGAGTATACAGGATATCCTTATAATAAGCTATCAGCAAAATAATCTTTTTCCAGTTAGGTACATAAAAAAAATACTTCTGCGAAAGAGTTCATCACCGCCTGTAAAATAAACCTAAAAATTCTTTGGATTCCATCCATAACTCTTTTGGCATAAAAATGTTTGGCTTAACTTACACCAAAATACTAAAAACTGTACTTATTTAAAAACAAACAATTATCCCATCTTGCCTCGGGTACGGGTCATGATGGGGGTTATTTACGAAAATCACATGTGAGGGTGATATCTAAGGGATCACCTTCGTCTATGCTGGTATAAAAATTGTAGGACTATTCTTGACATATTTGACAGGCAGTCCATCCTTCCGTGGACTCAGAGTATGTCACGCTATATAAACATTCCGTGGTTTCATATTTTCTTTGGACCACTCTCCTCTCGCTGTTTTTTTTATATTTGCAAACCATTTCTGAAAATAAAAATAACTATTTTAATTCATTATGCATTAATTAATAAGTTATTAATTTTTTAATATGATTTTTAACAAAAAAATATTAGTTGGGGCAAGATGGGGTACGCGACAAATATAACATCCCAGGCTTTCAATGACACTTTAAAAAAACAAGTTTTTCGTACGTTTACAGTCGACTTTGATAAATTAATGTTTTTGCCAAAAGACGCCTCTATACTGGTACACTCCAGGAAAAATAACTTATTTTGCTTTAACTTGATATACACTTTTTGACATACTTTGTTTTAAGCCCGAAAATAAGATCAATGACACGTAATACTGGAAAATCGATCATAATTTCCGAACGATGTGTTTTGAACGCATGTTCTGCGAAGACTGAGCGATGTTGTTATCAAGCGAGTCCAAGGTTATGCAATAGAGCCGTTCTCACACGTCTGTGTTGGCAGAGACTGGGGTACCCCATCTTACCCCATGGTCCCGTCTTGCCCTTGATTCCCCTACTATAATTTCTGTGAGTATAAATATGCCAGCTTTAAAAATTATATTCTTCGAAAGAAAGACATAAATTAAAAATATGTTTCCAGGCAAACAACGTTAGAACCTTTAGCTGCCCAGCAATACGAAATATATTCCTGTTTAATTAATTTTACTAGTGACAGCCGAACGTCTGCAACTATCTTTCAAATGTTTATCTTGGCGATCGTTAATATTATAGAAGGCAAATGTTTAAAAATTACTTTACTATTTCTTAATGAACAAATATATCTTGAAATAATTTCGATAAGTTTAAAGTTAGAGGGGAGGGGGAGCAAGACATCGCATATGTGGTTTTAACCGCGTTTTTCTGCTGCCTTTGGAGACGACTTATCTGGAGCAAAAACTCCGTCATTGCACTTATAGGAAAAATTATTATATCAGGACTTCGATGCATATAAGTTAAAAAACATATAGTCAGCCGTTGCAACTATGATTTCAGTCGCGAATTTTTAAAGAAAATTTTCGAATAATTCCGATCAAACCCGACCTCGGAAATAATTCATGCTTCAGGGAAATTATAAGAAATAAAAAGAAAATTTCACTCCTACAGTTTGTAGCCAATCAAATGTTGTTATCCTACAAAGTAACCATGACAACGATAAAATTCTGATTTAAAATCTAATATTTTATACATTTTTATTTATTATCTTGAAAGTAATTCTCTTACAAGATTAATTTCTTGCTATATAAAATACCTACAATTTACAACTCTCATCAATTATACTGTTAACAATATTAACCATGGCTGCCCAGTGGTAAAATACAATAGAGGAGATGAGGGATTCTGTCTTTGTTCTACACATACGAATGTTTGATGCAAACAAACAAGCTATTTATGAATGAATGGATTAGTCTATGCTATAAGAAGTCTATAATGAAAACTGTAGATTGATTAGACACCTTCGATGAATGGAAAAGAAATAAGTACCCATCTTTGAGAAATTTCATGTGACGAGCAGCCACTGCTGTATTTAGGTTTCACGCCTAATAAATATTAACAGTATATCATTTATTATACATAAAACCCACTGTCGTAAAATAAGAATATCCCTCATAATTTAACTTCAACACAACAATATGTTATTCCGGAATTTCGCACTAATAAACTCGACGATGGCGGCGTTGCGTTCATTCCGTATTCAAGCCAAAAATCTCGATTGTCTAACTCAATAATTTACAGCGTTGACTAAAAACCCTCTTCATTAACGGCAGCCCGCAAAATCCTAAATATCAAATAAAAGCACAATAAACTGCCGGGTTTTCGTAAAACACCCTTTTCGTCAGTTTGTCGGCGGGATTTACGTTGACAGCAGGAAGTCGGCCAACAAAGGCGGTTGTTTTGTAAGGGAACTAAAAAGCCGAGAATTTACACGTTCTGGAATTCGCGGGGAATACTTAATTAGCATAATTAATACGTATAGTTATTGTTGGAATAGCATTAAACCTCAAAATCGCACTAATTAGTCGCCGTTTCTTATATTTGACATGAAAGTTAATGAATTTCTTATTACCCTTTACTCGTTATACCTTAATTATTTTTTTTGTAAGGGTATTTACTTTACTTTTACTTTTATTATCTATATAATTATCTATATACAGGGTGTCCGGAAATGATGAGCAAAAAATTTAGGAGACAATTCTAGACCGAAAATAAATAATGCTATCTCTTCCTATAACATTTTTTCGAAAATTGATTATTAACGGACTAACGGAGTTACAGGGTGTTAAAGTTAAATTTTATTTGCAGTTTTTTTGCAATACCTTTTGGCACGCTCATAATATTTGGAAATTCCGTATATGGGGTTTTTTCGGGATAAGGAATATAAATTTGCCCATCGTTTTTTCACATTTTGTAGAGGGCACCACATAGGAGCCTATACTTTAATTTGAAGGGTCCCAACTTTTTTGTCCTACACTGGATGCGCATTTTGACTGAATATTTTTATTTTCCTAACTTTTTGACATAAAAAAAGGATACTACTTTTGTTTCGATAAATCTAAAAATTTTCGAGAAAAACGCTAAAATAACATTGCTTGCATGTGATGAATACGAAATTATTTTAATTTATTTTCAACCTTAAACATAGCATAGCAAAGGAAGTAATATTCCATGGAGTTCGTCGGAATTTATTAAGAAGAATTTATTTATGCATTGAAGAGGAAGGACGTCATTATTGTTCTAGTAACTCATGTATTTTAAAATTGCAAATAAAATTTAACTTTAACACCCTGCAACTCCATTAATAACCAATTTTCGAAAAAATGTTATAGGAAGAGATAGCATTTCTTTTCGGTCTAGAATTATCTCCTAAATTTTTTGCTCATCATTTCCGGACACCCTGTATAACGGTTACCGGAGGAGTAGAACAAAAAGAGATACGGGAGGGGCTGATGGCTGACTCTGAGGATGTAAAAAAGGATAGACCAGTGTATATGTCGTAGGCTGATAGTGAAATCCGTCATTTCATGAAACTCCTGGTCATATCATGAAGCGTGGCTAAAAGGTATATTGCAACTGGTTTGTTCGTTGTTCCCCAGAGCATTTTTTTTCAATTTTTTCAACTTATGTTATTTCATAAAAATTAAATTTAAAAAAAATTTAAAAAAATGCTCTGGAGAACAACGAACAAACCAGTTGCAAATATACCTTTTAGCGTGCAGCATGATATGACTAGGCTTTTCATGAAATGACGGATTTCACTATCAGCCTACGACATATACACGAAATAGAAGTGGTTCAGATTCCACGCTCAAGTGTAGGCCCCGTCTGGCTGACATTACCCAGCGATAGGGCATCTTTGGGGCCTTAGTATACTGGCTGTTTAGCTAACCTTTGCTTACCTACTTACTATTGGTTAGTTAGTTACTGGTGCAAACCAACATAAGAGTATCAACAAAAATTTTGAAAAATCTTTCAATAAAATAGAACTTTTGCCGCCAAAGCAACCAAATGGGTTTGTTTGGGCGTGGCACCTTTTTCTTTGTTGCTGACCATGGGGTGATAACGTTGATACCCCATAGGGTGTCTTCCACCCTTGCCTCGTCACTGAACCCCCGCAAGATAATATTTTAGCAGTTTCTCCAAAAGTTAAAATGCATGTTTATATTACGGTTTGCATATAAAAATTTCGAAAATAAATTTGCTTTTATACACAGCAAAAAACGAAAACTTGGATCGTAAATCAACGAAAGAAGCCCAACCCCAATCCCTATTTGCTTTTTTATTTGGAAAGTTTACGATTATAAAAAGCATCTGTGCTTTATAAAGGGGTCATTTTTAATTACACTTTAAAATATTCTAAACGGGCGCGTAATACTTTTAAAATAAAAGAAAAAACATAAAAATATTTTAATTTTAGTTTTTATGTAAAAAGCGACATGAATAAATTTTAAGCGCTTATAAAAGAGTGTTGTTTTTGTGATAAAATATTTTCATTTACTAAATAATGTGGGAACTCATTCTCTTTCACTTTTGAAATATTTCTACATTTTTGGCGGAATAAATTATAAAACTTTTGGCCATATGAATAAAAGAATTTGAAAAATATGATGGAATAGAACTAACAAGATAAAACAAATCGAAAGACAGGATGAAATCGTCTAAACTTTAATACGATTGAAAATGATTAAAAATTAGGGAACACATCACTGCAGCCTTTTGGATAATTGTGCGCCCTAGTCTGGTCCAATAGTTTTCTATCAAGTTTGTCATGCAGGAAATTGCGCGTTGAATATATCCGAAGATTTCCAATCTTTTGCGGGTTAGTGTTTTGCACCTGTATATGATAAAAGAGGCGGTTTCGTCCTCGCCACCGCAAAGTCTGCATTCAATGAGTCCATTGTAGATTCCTATTGGTTGAAGGTGTTTTAACTGACAATGGAATGTTAACCAGCAACTGATTTTCATTGTGTATGCATCAGGAGTAGCATTTCAATTCATAGTTTCTTCTTATTTGACCAGGTGTATCGTTCCATCGAGATACATGTTGTTTTTGCACCCATATGTCCAATGTTGTTTTAGTTGACTGTTTTGATATTCCAAAGGTAGGTTTAGGACCCCTGAAATTTTGAGCAGATCCGGTTATCTGCTAAAAATTTTTAAAAACTTTTTATAAAACATCTTTAGGTGTATGTGTATAAGACATTGTTAGGGTAAAATTAGTCTAAATGATGAAGATATCACAATCTGTAAAAAATAGAGATTTAAATTAAAATCAAAGAATGAAGTAAAAAAAAATTTCTGACATATTTCCTTTGAATAAAAAGTAAGTACAACAAAAGTGTTTTGTGGGGTACTGAGGGTTAAAGCTCAATAGCTCGCAAGAGGTTCATTTAAAAACCATGAAACTAATCAAGAAATTGCACATTTTATTAAAAAAATTAGAGGTCAAAAAGGTTGTTCACGTCCACGTGCTAGGACCAAAGTAAATATTGTGGAGAAAGACTTTTAGTTTTTCTTTCTTTCCCATACTTTCAACTCCACTTTAAGCATGGACTGCTTCTTGAAATTAACTGTTAATGCTTATAAATGCTATCCATAATAGGTTACCTTAGTATGTCATATGTCAAAATTTTTCTGGCCATGACGAGGTATCCAAAATGGAAAAACCTGCTAGTAAACTTTTTATAGTTTCACGAGCTTGGATTCTCTTTTGACTTTGTGTCGTGTGGATGTCTTTATTTTACGAGTGGCTTTTTTAATTAGTGCGAAAAGAACCATTTCATTTTTTAATATTATTGGTAAATCAGTTCTAAGTAGAAACTTTAAATTTCATACGGATGATGGTGGTTTCGTTGTAGTTAAGAAAATAAAACATTATCATATTACACTGCAAAATATTTCGAAAATGTCGAATATCGGGTTTCACGTGGTTATTATCTTCCTCATAAAGATGTCGTTTTAAACGAACTGAGAGCTGTACATGAAATGGTAATGAATATTTTGATTATGGAAAATGGTCAGCTAATGGTCCAATGGACTGGAATAGTAATGCGGAGACCATTTTTCGGGAAAATTTAAGGAATTCTGCTTGTATGTTACAAGAATAAGATGAAAACCTTTACCAAAAGCATACTATAAACGTATCTGGCTTGTAAGAAACCATAAAAGAAACAAAGTAAGGAAGGTTGGCGAAAGGTCTTCGATAATAAACGATAATGCACTTGTTCACAAGGCTCGCGTTGTCGATTCTGTTCTGGCTTCGCGTGCGGCTTTGAAGACATTTATCATCTACTATAGAGTCCTGACCTGGTTCCTAGCGATAATTTTTCTTTCCCAACATGAAAAAGGATCTTCATGAGAAGCGTTTGAGGACGAAATTAATTGCAAGCTGCAGAAACTTTTAGTAGGCATTCTGTTACAGTTTGTGTATTTTATGCATCTTTTCCTGTACGATGATGAAAGTTTCTTATATAGGTAACAATAGTTGTCACCTAAAGGATAGTAATTGTCAAATATCTTTGTGAAGCATAAAATACCTTTTTTATTCTCCTATCCATAAGAACATAAAATATTACATAATTTCGTAACACAGTTTTGGGTGTGTGAGTTTTTGATATTAAAAAGTCATACCTATAAAAGGAAAACAAAAGTTAATGTAGTTTTAGAAATGTACATCCCAGTATCGACTTACAACAAAAAACTCAAACCTAAATAAAAAATAAAGCGAAAAATGAAAAAGACCGGAAAAAGAATTTAATATTTGTCGTTGTACTTGAAAGGCAGACATACATAAATAACTGCCTTTTTAAAAGCAACGTTCTATATGGGTCCAGACATATTCGCTTTGAAATGTTTGCAGACAACTTTATAGATATAGTATAAGGTATTAGGTTTCTTTTTATATAACGCGGATTTCGTTCGCTAAGAACAGTTTATTTTTACATCTATTCGTACCAGTACCAACGTACATAAAGCGGAATGTGACTTTGTTTGTAAGAAAAAGAATACCTACTTCAAGATAGGAAGTTTAAATCAAAAAAATTATTACCTTGTCGGACTTCCATTGTCTTTATTTTGCTACTTAACACAACGTTTCGGTTAGTTAGTATCTCTAACCGTTTTCAAGTGTAAACTAAAATATAATTCTAAGGCTACTGTCTTAAATACTATCCATGTGCAGTGAAGCTTGATGACTCCGCCTACGTACTTATTGGAGTGTGAAGTTTAAGCTGTTGGTTTTGGACAAGGAGAGGCTTCCAGATATTGGGGATATCTATACTTGGTTTACTAAATATAGGGGTATTTTGATTCATGAAAGCTGCTTCTTTGAACTTTCGTTTTCTCCAGTGCTGTTATTTGTCCAAAACCTTGGCTTCTGACCACTGTATATTATGCTGGTTGGTCCATACATGTTCCGCTATACCTGATCTCGAAGTTTCACCGCTTTGAGTATATTTCAGAAGTTCTTTAACTCGTACGGGAAGAGGTCTTTTTGTTTCTCCAATGTACGATTCGCCACACTCGCAAGGGATTTGATAGATAACTTTTTTTTTGTTTTCATTACGGAGTGGTTTTACTTTTGCAAGTAAGCTTTTAAGCGTATTTCCGTATTTGAAGGCTGTTTTAATATTATAGTTTTTGGTTATCCTTCTAATCTTTTCAAAAATCCCCTTGACATAATGAGATGGTATTAGTTACAAAGGTTTCAGGGTAACCGTTCTGTTTTAAATCTTTTTTGATGTTTGAAATTTCAATATTAAGCGCTTCCAGATTGTTGCAAACGTTAGATGCTCTGTGATAAAGAGTTTGAATTGTGCCCTGTTTTATGGAGTTTGAATGATTCGATCCGTGATTAAGGTATATTGCCCTGTGTGAGTGGGGCAGCACTTCGTTTGACGAGAACGTCGAGAAAAGGTAGAGTGGAATGTTTTTTCTATTTCCATGGTAAATTAAATGGATTGTCTTATACTATTAATATGTTCCAAAAACCGTATCAGCTCTTCGTTGCTATCTGTCCAGATAATAAAGGTATCATCAACATATCTGAGCCAAAGTTTAGCAGTACAGGTTAGCCACCACCGGGAGGATATTACTTCATTGTCTACCACCTATAAACAAACACAGGAAGTTTAAATGTTCGACATATCCAGATAATGTACGGAAAAACCTGAAAATCTTAAATTTTTAACGCTAAAACAAATTATGGAAATAATGAGAATCCAATATATTTTTGGTCCTGACGAAAATTCTTGGTGCATATATTTCAATAGTAGCAAATCATCAGAGATTCAATTATTAAGGCTTGTGGAAAAAAATAACTCAGCAAATGGTTTATAGCAGTGGTTCCCAACCGGTGGGTCGCGACCCCCCAAGCGGGTCGCTATGATTATTTGGGGGGGGGGGGTCACCAGCCTTTAAGGCTTAAAGCCCAAAACAAAGGCGAGAAATAAACTGGATGTTCAAGATGACATTAGACTGGCTTTGATATGTACTCAACCAAAAATTTTAAAACTTGTTATGCAGATGCAAGCTCAGTTATCACATTAACATACCAAATAAATGCTACTACTGTTATTAAATTGTTTTTTTTTTATATATTTAGTTACCAATTATCAATATTTTTTAAATGGGGGGGGGGGTCATGACCCTTTAAAAGCAAAGTCAAAAAGGGTCATGACTGAAATAGGTTGGGAACCACTGGTTTATAGGAAAGAAAATTTGAGGACCTATTGATTCATATAATATTATGGTAGAAATGAACAATCATTTTGTAAACGTAGGACAAGTACTGGCTAACAAAATTCCACAACTTCAAAAATGTATCGAGGAGACAGAAGAAAAATCTTTTTTTATTAATCCCGAGGAAATATCCCAAAACGAAATAGAACAAATTATTGACGACCTTGAGACAAAAAAAGCAAATGGATTTGACAATATATCGGTTAAAATTGTAAAGTGTTTAAAAAATGAAATTACTCCAATTTTATTTCATTTAACTAAATTATCCCTAAAAACAGGTATTTTTCCAGAAAAAATGAAAATTGCTAAAGTAACTCCAGTATTTAAAACTGAGAAAAGATATAAATGCAGCAATTATCGCCCAATATCTGTTTTACCAATCTTTTCAAAAATATTAGAAAAAATAATAAATAATAAATTATGCGACTTTCTAGAAAGCCAAAATTTACTTTTTGCTAACCAGTATGGTTTTCGCAAATCTAAGGATACAGAAATAGCTATAGGAGATATCATAACAAATATTCAAGCCAATGTCGACAGCAGTAAAAAATGCTGTTTACTATCCTTAGATCTGTGTAAGGCTTTTGACACCGTAAACCATGATATTTTATTAAGAAAATTATACAGTATTGGGATAAGGGGAAATACACACAAACTACTTCAAAGTTATTTAAGCTATCGTAAACAATTTGTTCAAATTGGGGAAAGAAAAAGTTCGGAAAAAGAAATAATATGTGGAGTTCCACAAGGATCAATATTAGGTCCTTTATTATTCTTAATTTACATTAATTCCGTTTCCAAATTGAACTTAAAGGGCAATATAAAGCTATTTGCAGATGATACAACAATTATTTATTTTGCTGAAACTCTTGCAGAAATGTATTTTGATATTAATAATGATTTAAAAATACTTCTTTCTTGGCTTCAATCAAATAAACTTACGTTAAATTTTACAAAATCTTCTTTTATGTTTATAACTAAAAATAAAATAAATTCCATCATTAACCCATTAAAATTTAATAATGAAAATATTCAATATTCAAAAACGACAAAATGTTTAGGATTAGTTTTAGGCGAAAATTTAAATTGGAAATGCCATATCCAGTATATTATCAACTCGATATCTCCTTTGGTATCTGTTTTGTACAGAGCTAGATATTTCATTCCTTTGAGATACTTAAAAAATATATATTTTTCATTAATATATTCAAAATTACAATACTTAGCTTCTGCATGGGGATCTGCTTGTTTATCAAACTTAAAACCATTACAAAAATTGCAAAATAAAGTTATTAAATGTATACACAAATTACCACATTTAGAACCAACTATTAATCTATATAGACCGAAAGGGTATTTACATGTTCAAAACATTTATAAATTAAAAATTTGTATTCTAATTCACTCCATCATTTTAAAAGAAAAAAAATCAAACATAACACTTCAGGAGAATAAGACATTACATGATCATAACACCAGACATTGTATAAATTATCAAACTATACCAGTAAAAAGTAATTTCGGAAAAAAATCGCTTTTATATGACGGAATAATAAAATATAACAATCTTCCAAAAAATATCAGAAAAATTAAAAAATTGGCAACTTTTAAAAAACAATTAAAGAGATATTTACTAAATTAAATTATTTATACTATTTTTTTTTTTTAATTGATTTTATTAATGAATCAAATTGGATTAACTTCAATTATTTTTATTGTTATTTTTTTTAATGGTTATTATTTTCTACATTATGTTGTCACTTTCCATGTAATGAACTGTAAAAGTTAGTTTGGAATAAAGACATTTTGAAATTAAATATGACGATATCGATATTTTCTTTAAATTGTAGGTAATGCTAGTTCTTTATTGACTATTTTTAAAGTGCATATTAACTTATACATAAGAACCAAATTTCAAAATTTTATTCCTTGTCAAAAAGAGTTGAAAGTACCAATAATACCTGAGCGTAGGTTAATTTATCCGGAAGTAATTAGACATGTTCAACACTAGTTTTACTTGCGTTTAGGATATTGCCAAATAGCTAGTGGACAACATTTATTGACGAAAGAGTATTAAAGTTGGATTGAAGGTTTTTTAATTTTCAATTAAATAAATTTGTGTTTATTTAATATCCTATAAATGAACACCCTGTATATGTGTACATTTTACGGACAAACCGAAACATATTTTTACATGATATGTCCCATAATAAAATTCCTCACCTTTAGTTGCGTATAAATACACAGCATTTTCACATAACCCGGTTTTTCTGCTTAATATAATGCTACATCGAATAAATCTCCCTTTTATATCGGTGTGCTTTTCCGGCTATAAATTTGCAAAAAAATATCCGTCAAACCCAATATGAATCGGCTCGGGCGCTGATAAATGGCATCTTAAACAGAAAATTTATTTATGAACTTTAACCTTTGGTAATGAAAACGTCAAAAATTTATTGCCGCTTATTGGTTCAGATGGATGGATGAACGTTATTGTGAAATTTTTTTGTTCGGAAAAAAAATTTTAATTAAAAATTATTTTTGTATTATTAAGCGCAAATATATTTGCTAACATTTTTTTGTCACCCCTGCAAGAAATAGCAATATAAAACGCAATTTATTATTTTTAAATCCTCAACAAACATGTATATTTTAGAAACCCCAAAAATTCAATAATTAGAAACTTAATATATATGAAGTAAAAATGTAATATCCTTATAAAACAAGTGATTAAATAATATGTGGTTTCTAAAATAATTGATTCATATATTATGACTTCATAAACTTAATATTCTAAAAGCTGCTTCAGCAAAGATACGTGCTTCCTATCATTGAGCACTATATAAACTGTTAGTAGTTCAAAAGTCCAATTATATTTCGGTTCTTTCCTGTTAAAAAGGATCTGACTGAAAATCACACAATTCCAGTTGAAGTTATGTTCTGCTTATGTTACTGTAGAAATGACTAGCTTGTTTATATTTTCCTTTTTTAGGCATATTTCTATATCGCAAAGAATTGCGCAGTGTTGTATATTCCTGATCTATATTAGTAACCTTCCATCAACTTTTATTAACGATAAACTTACTATGCTTGCCCAGAGCCAGCTATAGGAATAACTAAAAAGCAGGTAGGATCTGCACTAAACAAGTGCGGCTGAACGCTGCTCTAAAAAGCAATGGCGGATGGTCCAAGGGTGCAGAGAAGCTAAGGATTTCACAGCCTGGCCGAGCAAGGCTAAGCTAAAGTGGATTTTGAACAGAATACGATGTGTCCTAAATCCCTTAATTGGGATACTAACTGGACACTACAAGCTGAAGAAGCACTGATTGGTGTCGAAGAGGACCCAATCTGTGCTGGATGCCTGGAGGAGGAAGAGACCCCGCTGCATTTCCTGGGCACCTGAGAAGACTCAGGCATTAGGTGCTGGGATCGGTGGCTCTCCAAAAGGACGAAATTACGGCCCTGGCCTGGAGCGACATACTCGCCTTCCTAAGGAGGTCAGGACGTTTTGGCGAGGGCCAAGGTAGTTAGAGTGACTGGGGGAAGACTCTGGGGTAGGCAAAAAGGATCGACGTTGATCTACTTCCAAGGTTTCGGAACCTCTCCTCAATTACTACTACTACTATGCTTGCTGCTGAGGATACAATAATACTATGGCGTAGTAAATATTGTGTTGATTTAATTAGAATTAAAATAATTAATAAAGTTTTACTAAAAATGAAAGAGTGGTGTGACTACAACCCACGTTCTTTTAGCATCACTGAAATCAATATGTTCATTTTTAAATGTTTCCTTAATAATTTTATTTCTGACAATCAAATAATTAGCAATATCAAGTTTATAAAATGGAATTTTACGGAGGAATTTACATTACTCAAAATCTGCCTCTTAATGAAATATAGAAAATTAATTACTCTCAATCAAATTTTAACTTTGACTTAATAAGATTGCCAAACCAGCCCGGGATCAAACCTAGGACCTTCCGCTCCCTTAGCTCTAGGCTACCGTCTTGAGTGTAAGCATCGAGTAAAACAATATTCTCGCATGATAACCCACATTTAATCAACTACTGGCGCTCTTATTTTGTTTATAAATTATCATCAAAAAGCCGAAGTGTCGATACGAAATGGCTCCACTTTGTGAAAGCTCTATTCGCGTGAAAAAGCTCGCATGTGTTCGCTTGATGGAAGAGCAAACAGGCGGCCGATCACCCCCCATTTGTATTTTTTCGTGGCCTACTTCGTGGTTTTGAAATTAAATTGATTTTGACTAGTCGGAATCATTTTGTCGAAGTGTGCGATAGACCATATTAGGAACTTTTTTTATATTTTCCAACATGCTCTTGTTTATTTAATAGTCTGAGATCAAAAAGAAAAACTATAGCAATGGAATGGACGGGCATTGTTGAAAATAGGTTAATCGGACCAGAGTTTTATTTGGCAAGAGCCTCACAGGAGAAAGACATCTACATTTCCTTCGAAATGATCTGGTTCCAGCTTTTGCCACTCTATTTCCAAATGATACTGATCCTGATTTACCAAGTTTAACCTTATGGTTGAACAGGATGGTGCTCCTCCTCATTATGTTGCTCATATAAGGGAGTACTAAATACAATTTTTCCCGGGAGCTGAATAGGTGGACAGGGGTCTATAGAGTCGCCACCCAAATCGCCTGATCTTAACCCACTAGACTTTTTGTTGTGGGACTACGTCCAAAATTTAGTTTATAAATCTAAACTTAACTCGATAGATACGATTAAGGAGTCCATTCGACGAGTACTATGAGAAGCTTCTTTACAACTAGTACGTAAGGTACAACAGGAATTTTTGGATGGATTGATCTACTGCAGATTAGTTGGGGGAGGACAGTTTCAACATCGTTTAAAATAGTGTATTTTCATACTTTGTCGTTTGTCCATTTAAAAAAAATTAATATATGGTAAAGGTTCAACTTGTAATTTTTTTATTATATTAAAAAGAAAATTACATGTTTCGCTAACACCCTAGCTTTGTCAAATGACATTGAAATTATAAATGCTGTAAATTAAATATACAGTGTGTTTTTATTTATACATTTTTTATAATATCAAAATATTGATCTAGGTACTCAATTATCTATTGGTGTATCACAAGTGCTTTCTCTTCTTCTTAATCCGCAGTCTCCGATCGAAGATTGGCGATCCATCTATCAATCATGATTTTCGAAGTTGCAGCTCTAAAGATATCTGTCGATGTGCATCCAAACCATCTCCTCAGATCCTTTAACCATATTAGTCTGAGGAGCTCATACTTTTTTCCTCTCATTACATGCCCTATATATTATGTTTTCCTTTTCTTAATTGTAACTAGAAGTTCCAGCGGCTTCCTCATCCGGGCAAGCACTTCCACATTTGTAACTTTTTGCACCCACGATATTTTCAATATGCGTCGATATAGGTACCTACATCGCAAACGCCTCCAGTTTATTTTTCATAGTTGGATCAAGAGTCGCACCCATAAAGCAGTACGGAGAATATATAGCACCTAATCATTCGTATTCTAAGCTGTAGACTAAGTTCAGACCTCGTGAAGAATTTCTTTATTGTAATGAATGCTTTCCTTGCTTGTTTAATTCGTGATCTGATCTCCCTCTTTTGGTCGCATTGATTATTTATAATTGTTCCCAAGTATTTAAACGTCTTAACTTGTTCCACCCTATTTCCATTTATAAATAAGTTAGCATTTCAAGCAAGTGCTTTCTACTAGTGGTCTAAAGACTCTAAAGTAAAGAATTTATTAGGAATTTCTTGACTTTGGATCCCCTTTATTCCGCATAGTCAAGACAAAGAGTCGTCTTGTAAACTACAACGATGAATTATTTTATTTGTTCGGCAATCATTTTAAAATGTATAAAATTATGACTACCTAGTATTTTTTGTAAAACTACAGATGTTTTTCTTTTAAAAATCTTTGGTATTTTAAAAATAAAAATTTTAAAATGATCCTGCAATGCAAGTCAAAATTTAGTTTACTGCTCATAAACGTTGTAAATCCGTCAAAGAATATTACGATGTGATAAAATATTGTTTTTAGCAAGTCGCCATGTTTCAAACGACAATATTTTTCATTTATATTCAGAGCAGCAAATTCAAATATATGTATAGACAGAGTATAAAAATTGAGTGATATAAAATCGACTTACCAATAACACGAATAAAATTTTATATGCATGGTTTTCACACAGTTATTTGACGAATTTCATGTGGTTATTGTAACGAGTCGGTCGCCTCAGATTTATATACAGGGTGTTCGTTTGAAAACTTCCCACCTCGATTTTCCTGCTTTAAAATGAAAATGTGGAAAATCGCTCGGACCCGTCGATTTTTATTTCGAGGGGGACATCTTTTGCGTATATTGTCAATTTTGTTACTTTAAGCCCCTAGGAGCGAGGGGGAGGTAATATCTAAATCTTAAATGGATACCCCTATTTTACATAATTTTTTTAGATTCTGCATAAAATTCTGAACATTTTTTAATAAAAGCATTATTAGTCTATACTTAACAGTTTCCGAGATATTTACTCTTGAAAAATGACATTTTTGAACTTTGACAGCGTCTAGCTTTCTAACTGTACGTCTTAGAGCAAAACGGCTTACTGTCCCTATCTTCGATTTTTATTATCTTTCCAATAGTGTCAACTTCCGGTCAAACCGGAAGTACTATATTTCTTACATCCGGTTTAACCGAAAGTTCACACTATTGGAAATATAATAAAAATCGAAGATAGGGACATGTAAGCCGTTTTGCTCTAAGACGTACAGTTAGAAAGCTAGACGCTGTCAAATTTCAAAAATGTCATTTTTCAAGAGTAAATATCTCGGAAACTGTTAAGTATAGACTAATAATGCTTTTATTAAAAAATGTTTAGAATTTTATGCAGAATCCAAAAAAAATATATAAAATAGGGGTATCCATTTAAGATTTAGATTTTACCCCCCTCCCTCCTAGGGGCTTGAACAAGATTGACAATATACGCAAAAGATGTCCCCCTTGAAATAAAAATCGACGGGTCCGAGCGATTTTCCACATTTTCATTTTAAAGCAGGAAAATCGAGGTGGGAAGTTTTCAAATGAACACCCTGTATAATATGTCGGTGAGGTTCACGAAAGTGATGTCAACTTAAGAGCATAATATGATTATACTGGTTTTAGTTGGCACAAAGTAGAAAATGCAGGAAACGTTTATTTCTACGACTAAGACTGCCATTTCATTTTTACGCCATGACGATAATTTTTCTACAGGTTTTAGAGTTAAAACTCACGTTATTGGAATGTTTTTGACTTTAGCCGACCTTTTTATTCCCATGATCATTACTTGCTCCTAGCTAACCAACAATGTTCTGTTTAAAAGTGCCGCTACAAGGAAGCCGAAATGACTCTCGCTCTTCGCCGCCATTTTAAAGAACCTATTAACTGCCGCATGCAATTGTGACACATCTTCCATTGTAAAAAATATGGTGGAGGTGAGATGGGTTCGCGGTAGGGGTGCGTTTTATTTTTGAGTTTGAGTTGATTAGAATTATTTTCACTAGTAATCTCGCTAGTACTTGAATTACTACCGGAAATATGTTCCTGGGAGATTCGATAAGAAAATTTTACACCAAAATAATATAAAAAATTTAAGCATGACATTTTTCTTTAGAAATTTCATTAAGAAACTAAAACTACCAAGTAGGCTCTGTGCCTGTCAACAGATAAATATCTAACGAATTGTTTGCAAAAGATAGATATCTAAATACTTTACAAAAAAAGGTGATAAAGAGATAATATAAACAGGTACCTACCTATTGAAAGTATTTATTGAGCTATATTAAGATCAAAGACTCATATTAAAATAATTAATTAATTATTATTAATATTGTTTTCATTATTGTGATAATTATTATTAATGTTTTTTTTTATCTTTCAAAATGCCCTTATTCCAAACTAACTTTTACAGTTCATTACCTGGAAAGTGACAACATAATATAGAAAATAATAACCATTAAAAAAAATAACAATAGTAAAATGGAAGTTATTTCATTAATAAAATCAATTAAGAAAAAATAGTATAAATAAGTTAATTTAGTAAATATCTCTTTAATTGTTTTTTAAAAGTTGCCAATTTTTTAAATTTTTCTGACATTTTTTGAAAGATTGTTATATTTTATTATTCCGTCATATAAAAGCGATTTTTTTCCGAAATTACTTTTTACTAGTATAATTTGATAACTTATACAACATTTGGTGTTATGATTATGTAATGTCTTATTTTCCTAAAGTGTTATGTTTTTCTTTTAAAATAATAGAGTGAATAAGAATACAAATTTTTAATTTATAAATGTTTTAAAAGTGTAAATACACCTTCTGTCTATATGGAATATGGATTAACAGTTGGTTCTAAATGTGGTAATTTGTGTATGCATTTAATAACTTTATTTTGCAATTTTTGTAATGGTTTTAAGTTTGATAAACAAGCAGATCCCCATATAGAAGCTAAGTATTGTAATTTTGAATATATTAATGAAAAATATATATTTTTTAAGTATTTTAAAGGAATAAAATATCTAGCTCTGTACAAAACAGATACCAAAGGTGATATCGAGTTGATTATATACTGTATATTATGACCTTTCCAATTTAAATTTTTGTCTAAAACTAATTCTAAAAATTTTTTCGTTTTTGAGTATTGAATATTTTCATTATTAAATGTTAGGGGTTAATGATGGAATTTTTTTGTAATGTTAAACACAGAATTATTCTAAACAATAGATGGTTGTGCGGTTGACAGAAAATCTATCGCTGTAATCAAACCCAGGGTACCCAGGAGCAAAAAACTTTCGGAAAGTTTTGTGGTTGCTATAGTAACGAGCTGAAATGAACGCTTCTTATTGGCTAAAAATTATAGGTGTGAAATTTTCATATTCATTAAAGACAGAATTGAAGCATTTCTAATAACGAAGTTGAACGGCGCGGCACAGCGAATCCTTTGAAGTTATGCAAATTCACTTGTTGCGGTGTTTTGACACGATCAAAAGAGTTAGATAATAGCCTGGGGGTTTTTCCCCGGTTACGCTTTTGCCCATTTGGAGGAATGCTCGCTAAATTTACGAATGAAATAAGTAAAGTACATCTCAAAGTATGTCGTCTTGGCTTTTGCTACCTGCCATTTATTTTAATAAAACCTTATTGCTGTATACCTAAAAGGTCTACAGGGTGACATATTTACAATTTTAATGTCACTTGTTTACCCATTATTTTGCATAGAAATGTTCTCCTTGTTATCAAGAGCAGGTAGGTCACCCCGTATTTGATAAGTTTATGGCGTTTGCAATTGTTATTTATTATAGGTTAGACGCCCTAGGGCCGGGCCTGGTGTAATTAGGTTATATAATCAGTCCTGAGAAAGCTTGTGTATTGTACATTTGAGCAATTTCTTGAAGTGTTAATTTTGTGGTGCATCGAAATATTAATGTTTAACCAGTTTTTTATTATGTGGCGACCATTGGAAAATGTCGCTCTGCATCTAGTAGATAAAAACTAAATCACTTTAGTCGAAACAGGATTAGTTTTAGATTAATCAAATTTTTTTATTGTGAATGTTTTATTTGTTAGTGTTGTAAAATTATTGAAAATGCATGTTATTAGTATATTTTTAGGCCGTGTGAACTAAAATTAGAGTTACAAATTTTTAATTCGTCACTGATTTCTTCTCCTAAAATACCTTTTAGCCTGTTGTAAATAATAAATTTTGGCTATAGAAATTTGCATTTTGTTAATTGATGTCAACAAGACAAGACGATATATTTTGAGATATACTTTATACTTATACTACGTTAATTGGTTAGTTAATAGTACTTACTTACGTGATAGAGGAATGTTAGGGTTGAGCTGGAGATGCGGTTACTGGGAAAGGCGATTCGGGGATTTTGTGTATTGAAAAAATTCAATATAATACGTTCCCTAGTCTTATTTTTTTCTTCAACCGTATTTTCATATTTTAAGCAGTTGTAGAAACGATCTGAAATCCAGATAGAGCCGAATCATTTAAAACTATGCAAATTTCCTTGCCGCGGTGTTGCGAGATAATCCAAAGCTTTACCAGAAGGGCTCAAAAGGGAATTTCGATTCTATTTTGATTATATTTACAAGATTATCTAGCTTATATGAGAACGAAAATAAGTCACGATCTAATAATGCCGCCGCATTACGTTGGAAATATCGGCTGTCTCTGGCTTTTATTTTGTAGGTCGTATATTGTATAGTTTGAATACAATTTAAAACATTTTTTATATTTTTTCGTATGTAATATCATGACGAAAAATTTTGCCGGTAAAATTTTCGACTGGTATGAAAGTTTGTTGCTTAGCAATTTTGCGAATGAAATTATTGACAATATCAGGCTAGGATAACTTAAATGGTGAAGGTCGTCCCCTGTTCGTTTAATTTAGCCTTCCGGTCGCTAGTGGCGCTATTGTAGGAATTTTGTTTTATAAGGTTGTTCATCTCCTAAACGTTGGTAGGAACAGAATATTCATTTAGAATGAGCATGGCCAACATTCTGTACCTCTCTCTCTCTCTCTCTCTCTCTGTATTAAACTGTACCAGCATATGTGCGAGAAAGATAAAAATATGGCTTGTTGTGACAGATCCTGAAGTCTTACCTGGACTGGTAAAAGATTGTCATTGTCATTTTATGATTAATTTGTAAAATATATAAAAAATAAAGTTATTATTAAATAATTATTTATATATAATTTATAAACTTAACATGGCGCAGTCGGTAGTTTGAGAATCGTAAATAGGTATATATTTAATATGTCGCAACCAAAAAAATCGGGAAGAAAAACCAAGGCAATTAATAAAAGCGTGGAACCTCCTGAAGACTTCATTAATGTCGCCCAACGATTGGAAAGTACAGAGAAAGCTATTAAAGATAAAGAAAGAAACTTTACTTCACAACTTAATGAACTACAAGGTACAATAACTAGTTTATTAAATAAAAACTTTAAAAATAACACGGAATTGTTAGAAAAATCCAGTGAACTACCTACCGTAGTTCTCTGGAAAAATCTACAGAAAATAATAATATAATAATATAAGCTGTTTTTTTTTTTATTTAAAACCTATTTATGTAAATATCTAATACCTATTAATAAATCTTGTCGCCATATCAGAAACGTTGTTATAATTTCCTTTCGTTCTCCCAAATTATTTTAACTTGAATCAGATGTTTCGCGCTTCAAACTTTTCCGTTAAGTTAGAAGCGCGAAAGTTTGAATTCAAAGTAATAATAAAATTAAAATTTTTCTGCTTGGCGCCTACCCCCACCACGACTATATTTAGTTTCGCCTCCGGTCGCGGGTCGCGGGTGGCGCTATCAGGGAACCAATTTAGTATGTTAAGTTGCCTATTTATCCTTGAGAGTGCGCAACTCGCTTGTCTATGGACAATATAAAACTCTTTTTGAAAATCTTGAATTTTGCAATTTACGGCCTCATTGCCTCTCCAAGCTAGTTCAAATGAGCAGAGATGGAAAAACTTTTTTGTGCTTCATCGGGGTTTTCTTCATTGTAGCTTTGCATTATTGTCAGTAAATCTTTGGTATATAATGCTTTTGAACTTACTTTCCTCTTTTCCTGACAACTACTTTCTCTTTGCGTCTCTTGCCATTCGCGCATTTTTAAAGGAAATATCCGTAAAAGGGTCAAATCTTTATTTCGTATTCTTTAAAATACATTTCTTGAATAATTTTTGCTGTAGTGTTCGATATAGCCTTTACAGAAGATTATTTATAGAATTACCCTTCTTCATATTAAAGGCGTAATCTTCAAAGATTTTCGCCAGTTCCATCACAATAGTACATTTTTCCAGTTTATAATTTCTCACCATTAGAAACTTTGAGAACTGTGCCCAAATTGAGTGGAATATTTTCAGCTATCGATTTTTTTTATTTCTTGGATAGATTGGCACCCAAATCCGAACAAACCTGACATCTATCAAAATTATGCCGCTGAAAAACCATCTTATTAATTTTGTCCAGGTATATTATAATTAAGAGTTTTTCTACTAGAAACGGTGCTATGATATTTTGCCAGTATAAAACACTCTAGTGAAATAGTCCATAATAAATTTCTTATCAGGAATTATTTCTATATGAGAAAATACGTGATTGGAAATGATTTACTTTGGTGTCTGGTTAAGATGTGGCCAATGGCATTCGTCCAATTTCATTTCGCGTTCGTAAATAGCTCTGTCTGAACTGTAATGTTTCGTCGCTGAACTAATTTGGCATTGCAACACTTGATTGTTAAGTTCAAAATTTATTTGACATGCTTGAAATGATCTTTTCGGAAAGATTCTCTTACATAGCTAAAGCAAAGCTAGAATTATACTTATATCTACAATGGGGTTTTTCACTAAATTTCGAGTTTTAACGCATCGCATAGAGAAAGAAAAAATAAAATTCTCTGCGGTTTCAGTTTCTAAAATTTTGAATTATTTACTGAGAAAATAAATAAACAAGATACGCTCATGTTAAAGATTTTTATATGGCCCGCGAAAATAGACTAAACAGGAAGTAGATAGAGAAAGAGGGGGAAGTGAAAAAGTTGACGTTGACGTGAGTAGTTTTTAAGAAGAGAGTAGTATCGAAAAATGTATGAAAAGTAAATAGGACAAGTAATATAAAACGGCTAGTTAGTAGAGAAGAGACCAATAGATGTTTTGAGAACCAACGTATTTGTTTTATTGCGAAGAAGGAAAGAGAAGATAAAGAAGATTATAATTGTTGTTTGGAGTCGGTTAAGCGAAGAAGCTAAGAAAAATAGCTAACACTCATTAATAAAAACACGAGGGTAAACTCACTGACGTCACATCTGGTCGAACCTGGTCTACCTGAATATCGGGCGGGTTGCTTTCTATTTTTAAGGTGTTCTTGTCTATTTAGTTTATTAAATCAAGGATAGCAACATAATCCGTCGAGGCTGATAAACAAAAGAATTGCGTGGATAATGGGATGACGTAATTAGGTTTTGATCTCATATTTTCAAACTTTTTGCTTTTATTATTGGGATGTATTTCAGGTTCTAATTCAGGATGTTATTGCCGAATATGATGAATTCGGTTAATTTGTAAAAGAAACGAAGTTTACACCTACAAAAATAAGAACCGGTATACACGGAATGACCTTAAAGAAAATGTAAAACCGAAAATGGCCCAGTACATTTTAAAATGAGAAAATGTGAGCCTCAACTTCAATCACAATAAAACTTTACGATTGTCACGTTCGGACACTTTTATTTCGTTTTGTTTAAACCCCATGGAATAAAAAGAATTTTTATTAGGAGAGATCCAATTTATAGAAGGTAAGTGAAGGAAACGGAATTTTTATTTTAAGGTTTTTTGAGGTGAAGCTTTCCTGTTAATAATTGATTTAATATTTTTTAACCGATAATCCTGTGCTTGTCACAATGTTACATGTTGTTTTAGGGAAGGTTACAAAAAAAATGTTCTTTGCTAACAAGCTTTTTATTGTCCCCCTTCTCCCACCGGCAAGTTGGCAGGCTGGCTATTACACATAACGACATAAAGTCTGTTCAATGACCGCTGACCGTTACGTCACGACTGGTGCTTATCTTTCTAACATTCGTGGACTAGGTGAGGTAGTAAATTTGGTTTAATAATAAATGTCGTATAATTTTATCCATTCAAGAAAGTTTCCTTGCCAATTTTGATAGTGACATTTTTAATCAACATTATTTCAAAAATGTCACGATATTGTAAAAAAGAACAAGCATTAATTTTAAAATTATTTGATTATTTTTAAAGAAAAAGTGATGCCGGAAAGACTCTTATACCTTTTAACGCAGTTTACGAAGTACCAGGGTCCTAATTCTTAAAACTGGGGAACACTGTTCTCAGGAGAAATGAGGGCGGAGTTCTCACGCAACGCATGAAACGATATTCTTGATCACATGGGACCATTCACATCACCGATTTACGGGAGAACGCGCTTCTCCTACTATTTTTGGTGGGAACGACCGATCCCATGCAATTCTAACCCTAGTATTATATTGACGTCGTAATAATATTTGACATTGACAAGTTTCATAATCTTACCTATCACAATAAAGGAAAAACCCGCACTAACAATCTCCATCTCAATTTACCTTTAGATTTCTTTAAAATTTTCGTAAAAAGTGGCGGCTCTTGCCTTGAAAATGGTTGGCAACACTGTCGTATCACCTCCCCGCACGGAACATATCGTTTGCGTTCGAGAATACCAAATTTTACTAACTTATGTTCATAGGAGAACTGCCACGGAAGGGAATGCTCCTTTGCGTGATGTGATCGTTCACGTTCTCTTACGCTCGAGAATTAGGACCCAGTAGATATAATAAAGCAGGAATTATGACAACATTAATAATAAATAGAATCTTAAGAGAATTTAAGAATACGGCAACTCTCAATTTTCCTTAAAATCTGTTTTTCTGGATGAAACCTGGATATACAGTAAAGTGGCTTTTAGGCAAAGTTGGCAAGATGATACTCTTCATACATTTAAAAAAAAACATATTATTCTACAGGTTCGGAAAATGGATTTGTGAATAATGCAAGTTTGATATTCAAGTCTGGCCTGAAATCTGGTGATTATCATGATTCGATTATGAAAACTTTGAAAAATGGTTTGAAAAAAAATTGTTGCCAAACTTATTATCGTGGATAACGCCATCTATCATTCTGGGCTAATTAAAAAAAATTCCAAATACATGTTGGTCAAAAAGATTACTTATTGCATGGTTAGAACAAAGACAAATTTCGGTTTCACCATTTGCAATGAAGGATCATATCTGGATAATAGTGAATCAGCATATCCCAACCAAACGCTACAAGCAATCTGGAAAGCGCTATTTATTTTATTTTTTTAAATATTTTTATTTTATTTTAATAGGTTGGACGAACTAGCATTGCAACATGGACATCGAGTATTAGGGCTTCCTCCATATCATTGACACTTTAATCCTATTGAAATGGATTGGTTGGAATGTAAGCGCTATTATAATGCAAAAATAAACTCTATGCATCTTGTAAGAAATGACGTGGTTTTGGGTCTGTTGAATAAAGCCATAGTAAATGTAACCGTGGAAAAATTATTTAGCACACACTAATAAAATTATAAAATGATGTGTGGGAACGGGAAAGATTTATCGATGCTTCAGATACTCTTCCCCTTAATATTAACTTGGACGAATCTGATGATGATGATTTTTGCGGAGATGATTTATTTTAATTAGTAAAAAACTGTATTTTGTTGTATTGTCATTTTTATGATTTTATAAATAAGATGAAAATATTTTAAACAAAATTTATAGACTAATGCTACTAAAGCTGCACTAGACGAAATAGTTATTTTCCTAATAAGTGCGCAAAGTGATACTTTTCCGCACGCAAGTACAGTTGGACGAACGACGCGAAGCGGAGTTCGGATAAGTTCTTGCGTGCGGAAAAGCACTTTGCGCACTTGTTAGGAACAGCATTTTTCCTACGAGCTTCATATCAGATAACAACAAAAATAAAAATATGATAATTTATTTAATAATTTTTAATTCGACTTTAAAGAAAGAACTATAATATACTTACAACTAAAAATTACATAACAAAAAAAAATAATAGAAAATTAAAAAATTACATAACAATAAAAAAAATAATAGGAAACTAAATTATTTGTTTATAACATTTATAACAAAAGAGCAATTACTCACATTCTGCAAAGTGATAGCCGATCCAGTAAGCTCATTCAGTGGGTGGCTTATGGTACGGCTTGATAAGCACTGACTTGTGGACGGACAGTTAATATTATGGCTTGATGAAGGTTGACTTAATGCAGAAGGGCAGTTGTTCGTGGCCAATATTTTATTCGACATGTCCTTTTTTTGATTTGTCGAATCATCAATGTAGCTCTCGGCGACAGTCGTCGATTTCCAACCTCCGAGTCGCTTGACATTAGTGATTCCTGCTCCAGAATCGGCCAACATGGTAGCCGATGAACGACGGAAACTATGTCCTGTATAATGCTCTGGATTTTTCAATTGTAGATATGCAGCTATTTTCGAGGGCATCTTACCGAATGAATTTATTCCAATACATTGAGTACCGCATGTTCCTTGTTGATACTGCACAAAAAAGCGCTTGTGCGGAGTGGATGGTTTTCGCAAATTTGCATATTTATGATAGAGTTGTAAATAATGTCCCTTATTTGTTTCATTGGACACTACAAAGATTCTTGAAGTATTGTTTTTACTGTCGGGGATTTTGACGACTATCAAATTTCCTTTATCCTCTATGTGATCAACCATTATCTTGCAAAGCTCTTCGCGCCTGCAAGCACCGGCCAACCCAAAAATGGTGGCGACTTTTATAAGAAGGTAAATTTGGTCAGGTGCTTCTTCCATAAATTTGGAAACTTCAATTTTGTCAAAAATTTTGGCCTTTTTCGGACGATATCCCACATTTTGCTTTTTTAAAAACAATGTTAGCTTGAAATATTGACTTAAATCCAAGTTTATTTTGATTTTAAGGACACTTTTTAACATAGAGTACTTACTCCATAAAGTATTTGGCTGGAATGATTTTCGTAAATCTGCAAAATAGGCTAGGAAGACCTCCTCCTTGAAACTATTTGTCCCTTTGTTGCGGCACCAGTATTCAAAATGTTCAAATTGCTTCTCGTATTTTTGTTGAGATTTAGCGGGCAATAAATTTAAATTTGCAGAGTTTGCGGCCTCTAGGATGGAATCTGGTAGCTCCTCGTCAGAGCTGCTCATTTTAACAGTGTTTAAGCCTTTTTATGATTTGATAAAAATAAAAGTGTCGGTGTTTGTAGATTCTTGTGGACATAGAAACTGAGGAAAAATCTGACATCATGTGTCAAAATCGACATGTACATTTATTGTTGCTTGGCAATATTATAATCATTTATCACTATACGAGGTACTTAAAAAATACAGTTTTTTTCGTTTTAAGCTGAAATACAAATATCGGGAATTACGATTAAAAGATAAAAGAGAATACTCTTGCAACGGCTTCTCACATTGCCATAAAATAGTTTACAGCTACTAAAATAAATATAAATATTCCCTACCAAGGAGATTTTTGAATAGTTTTACTTTTCCGCACCCAGTGCGGATAAAAGTCTTATCCGCACTAGTGCGGAAAAGTGTAACTTTGCACACAAAAATGCGTGCGCAAAGTACTACTTTGCGCACGCTCGTAGGAAAAAAAATATTATTCAAATTTAAATTTTATAAATGAGTTTTACTTATTTTTCAGTAAATTTAAATTAATTAAAAATGTCATATGGATATTCAAAATTAAATTGTTTCATCCCATAATAAATTTTACCCTAATAAAACTACTTATTTCTGACTTCATCAGTAGTATAAAGATAATAATTAAAAATTTGATTATGTATACCAAGCCTAAGAAAAATCATAACCTTTACCACCGGTAAGTCAAACTGACTTAATTAATTCACGACGTACCGCAAATATGGGGGAATATGACTTAACGGTCAGCGGTTATTCAACAGACTTTACAGGGCATACCTATTTAAGTTTTAAAAAACTGAAATTTCCCCAACTTTTATAATAATTTTGTTAAACTTCCTATATTTTAAACTTTTTAACATTAAAAAAACATTTGCCATTTAAATAAATGGGCGTTTCAGAAAATCATGTAATTTTAAAATAAGTTTACCTAATCTATTTACAATTTATTTACGCCGGAATAAACATCTCCGATTTTCGCGACAAATTTTACTTTGCTGCAAATGTGGCAGTCATTCGCAGAACGGCAAAATAGCGAGCAGTCAGGAATTTTGGCTTTCAAGCCGCAAGAAAGTTTTTTTAGTGCGTATTTAATAAGATATTAATTTCAAATTCAATACATTACTTCAACATAAAGAGTGATATCTTTTGAGAAAAACAAAACAAAAAACAGTTGCCAAATATTTAAAATAAAAGGGGTTCAGTTCCCGCTGACCCCCCTATTACGTGCGTAGTACGTGCGCCAGTGACTTTCAAACTATATTTTTTAGGTAATTAATCATTTGTTTTTTTTATTATTTTTTGTCTGTTATAAAATGTCGATAAAATAATGCGTTTTGGAGATAATTTAAAAAGTATGGGTCCTTGACTGATGCCAACGCGGCTTACGGTAATCTCATAATTTTCAAATGGTAAATCAAGTCAGCCGTTGTGGATACAAGATATAATTAAGTAAAACTTTGCAATAGGTGACAGTACCGAAAGCAAAAGAGTAGCCAAAAATAATGTGACAAAAATGTTGCTAAAAATGTTAGGAACTATTTACACCAAATCTTTCCTAACCACTGGATTGATCGGAGCCAAGATGCTTCTTTTAGATGGCCACCCCGTTCCCCAGACCTTACTCTCTTGACAGACTATTCAGTCTGTATGTGTATGAAAGATTTTATGTATATGGTTCTGATTTTGAGCGAGAATCATTTAATAAAAAAAATTCTTCAAGCTGAAGACCAGTTCAGGTTAAAACCACATATATTTCAAAGGTTAAATTTTTTTTATTAAAGGGAGCTCACACGTGTATTAAAATAAAATGGAGGTGACATCGAGCAATTTCTTTAGACGTACCATCCATACAAAAAAAAAACAGCTGGACTCGTTACGAACTTTTCTTCAACAAAGTTTTTGTCCACCACAGGAAAATATGCCAGGCATATTCTGTTAATTCCAATATATTAACATATCCTTTATATTCTTGCCCCCAGGCCAAGTTGGACTATAAAGCTGGGTTATCTTTATTTTCATCTCTGTGTTTACCATTTTCCTTTTGATGACTTAAATGGTTGGTTCGTAAAGTTTAATGGTTTTGGAATTATACTTTGTCATTGTTGTTGCGAATGTATGCAGATTATTTTGTTGGTCAATGTTTTTTAAATCTTATTTCTGGTGTTTCAAGTAAATGTTAATAGCATCGCTAATTTTTATATCATTAGATTTATCTTCTGTCGTAATATTTAGAAGTAAGATTTTATTACATAAAATATTATCTTACTGCCACAGAGTAGGTAATTCAACTTTAAGTCACTATTGGAGCACCCTATATACAGGGTGTTTCATTAAGGGTGGCCACCGGCTATATCTCGGAAACTACTAGGCATAGAAACTTGGGAAAAAAAGAATTATGATTAAAGCGGTTATGAGAAAATTATGGAAATTACTTTTAAGTTCCTCATTTCGCCGAAAGGGGGCACAATTAAAAATTTTTTTTTGAATTCTAAATTTCTCCGAAAATTCCCATATTAAGATATAACTCTGATTACATCATCGAAAAGCTTAGACAATTCTGCATCATCTTGGTTTAAGGCTCATTGGCGTACCGACTTTGATAAGAGTGGGGGAAGCTATTGAATGTGTAAACATTAAAATCGCTGTAACTTCTAAACGACTTAGACTTATCCGATTTTACTAAATTTAAGATTGTGTGGAAGAACCTTCAATTGTCGTATCTAATGGTACACGATAGTTCCTAATAAAATTTCTAGAGGGCGCAATTTGTATTAAAAATTATTGTTTTGGCAATAACTCTGAAACGAACAAAGATATCGAACTGCGGTCTTCACATCTTGCAAATTTCATCTACTTTTTGATTATGATGTCATAGTTATACCGTATGATTTGAATTTTCGGGATAAAATCGAAAAAACTGTTATTATTACAAATTGCGCCCTCTAGCAATTTTACTAAACACTATCGTGTACTGTTGGATACGGCGTTTGAAGATACTTACCTTTCTCTTCCAAACAAGCTTAAATTTAGTAAAATCGGATAAGTCGTTTAGAAGTTACAGCGATTTTAATGTTTACACATTCAATAGCATCCCCCACTCTTATCAAGGTCGGTACGCCAATGAGCCTTAAACCAAAATGATGCAGAATTGTCTAAGCTTTACGACGATGTAATCAGAGTTATACCTTAATATGAGAATTTTCGGAGAAATTTAGAATTAAAAAAAAATTTCAATTGTGCCCCCTTGCGACGAAATGAGGAACTTAAAAGTAATTTCCAGAATTTTCTCATGACCGCTTTAATCATAGTTTTTTTCCCCAAGTTTCTATGTTTAGTAGTTTCCGAGATATGGCCAGTGGCTACCCTTAATGAAACATCCTGTATATAGTACACATTGGGTTATGTTATTTCTAATTAACCAACAACCTAATTAAAATATTGTTTGTCTTCGCCAAAATAACCCTTTTTTGTACCACTTTCCAGCCATTATAATGAAATTAAGTTGCTCCACTTGATATAATATTCTAAACCCCAACAAATATTTGTATGTTTTGTGTATCCCCATATTAAATTATACCATGTTTACATATCCTTCACATCCCTTAGCCCATCGTCAGTTAAATGGCCGCCGGCTGGTGGAGGGTTCGGTTATCCATATTCCAATCTTTGCGGCTAAATGTTCTGTCTAATGAAGCAGCTTAATAATTATTTGGTGGGATATTTTTTGATATACACTCAATTTGCTGTGGTAATTTTGCTTATAAGGTTTTTTATTTATGCGTTTTGTTCATTGATAAGTTTTTGTTAGAATTAAAATAATTAACTGGTCTAAAAATAACATTATTATAGTCAATAATTCCAAAAAAAAAATTAAATCCTAAATTTAAAATAAATCTTAAATTTTTTAGTTTTTTTAATTTTTAGAGGTAAAAGATTTTTTTTTTTTGATAGCAGCATTAGCGGTTGAAATACATACATTATCAATGACAGAGGAGTATTATAATGTTTCAAAAACTGATTTTTGGTGTTACCAGAAATTTTCTTGCGGCTTGAAAAAAAAATCTTAAAATAACAACAAATAATAATTTCATAATTTGCTATTCAAACACTCCCCCTCCATATTCAACACATTTTTCTAGATGAAAACGAATGTGGTTAAAACTTCTTCGAATTCCTTCAATGGAAATTGTTTGAACATTTTGAACAGCTTCAACAATTTGCTGATTTAGAAGCTGTACGTCGTTCTCAATTGGACGGGAGTACACTAATTTGTTCGAGGCGCCCCCAAAGATAGGCATCTGAAATAGTTAAATCGGGACTTCTTGGGGGCCACAGAACCGGACCATTCCGACCAATCCGTCTGTGGCCAAATGCCATTTCCTCACTTCAATTGCGAAATGCGCAGGGCATCCATCTTGTTGAAAGTACATTTCGTTCCTAAATTGGAGAGGCAAAAAGGGTAGGATTGTCAACAACAGACTGCAATACGATTAGGGAAGCTGCGTCATTCTGATCATAGTTTTTTTTTAATTGAAAACCGAACCAGTTCGCTGAAATTTTCTTAATGAAGTCCCATATTTGAGACGTAAACGTTAGGGTATCTTTGATTAAATTTCTCTATTACACAGTTGTAAGAACTTTCGCCTGCACCGTAACATTGAACTAAATAAACCCTTTGTTCTAAGGTTAACATTTTCAAAACACATCAAATTCTATTTGACAACTTCAAATTTGCCCCATACGTAAAGCAAAGCAATAAAAAGGTAAAAAAATTCCTTGTTTTTACAGAAGATGGTAGAAATGCATTTAAAATTTTAAAATAAGATACACACCACCCATTATGAAAATAAAGTCTAATAAAATTTTATATTAATATTTTTATTGAGCAGCAAAATTTCCATTTACCTCGAAAAATTAATAAAAACTAAAAAAATCGAAGATTTATAACCATATATGTATAATACCTAACTAGTCAAGTTTTATATAAAACGAAACGTTGGGATAAATACAATTGTGTCATTTCATTGCCTGCCCTCATTCCCGCTATACTTATTCGAATCTGCTAGTAAGGGCGCTACACTTACCTAACTATTGCCTTTCACATTACAGTCGCAAATTTGCTGTAAATTAGTGAGTTTACCGGTCTGTGCACAACCCTTTAAATCCTTTAAATCTTACAACCCTATAATTTTGATATTGTTTTGTATAATAATTTTACAATAACAAAGTGTCTGATAGCCGGTTTTGATTTAATCTTTTACGTCAAGGATTTGCATATCATAAAACCTTTACAGAACGTTAGCTAAAATAATATGGAATATTACCGTTACTGTCCGAAGTTACATGTATAACACCGTACATTTACATTTTAAAAGAATTTAACGAAAAATGATGTAGTAGCAAAATAGGCAAAATAAATTTCACGTTTCGTAATTCACCATCGACTTTGTGCTAATTTTCGTTGAACACGTTTTACCAAGAACATGGTGAGTTTTATATGAGGCTAGAAAATTAAGAATTTGGAAAGAGTATTTCTCAGTTTTACCGACTGAGGGCTTTAATTTTTGACTATTTTGCTTAGATCCTATACAGGGTGATTCACGGTGGATGGTATCTTAAACGTATATGACGAACCAAGCGGACATGCTCTATTTACAGTGTTACCAGTAAAGTCCGCATCATATGGGATTTTTTTTTATTAATAGCTTTATTCGAAATTTGATTTTGGCATCAAGTTCTGCTTCCATCGAGATGAAAATTATTTCGCATTAACTATCTGTCAAATTTAAGTTTTTTCCAAAAAAAAATTCAAAAGTGGGGTTATTTCTGAAATATCGAAAACAGTTATTAGAAAAAGTTTTTTTAAATGCAGTTTCTAGCCCACATGCAAAATTTCAGCTGCATAAGATAATTTTGATTTTTTACCCATATTTTGTAAATTGCACCATTTTTGCAAAATAGGACTTCTTAGTTTTGACAATGCTTTATTTCAGATACATTTTCTTTAAAGTAGCGCCATATTAAATGTGTATTTTTCTACAAAATCAACATTGGGCTATTAAAATTTGGTCGCATGTGATGCAAAGTTTATTTGTTTTTGACCCTGTATAAGGTAACTTCATAAAATAAGTATTTTTGAAAACGTAGTTTGTGTCTGCAAGTAATACACCTTAAGATTAAGACAAAAAGAACACAGTCTCATCAGTAAAGTGTTCATTAAGTGAAAAATAAATTTTAGTGATGGGTCAAAATCCAAAATTATCTTATGCGGCTGAAATTTTGCATGATGTGAGCTAGAAACTGCATTTAAAAAACTTTTCTCGATGTTTTCAGAAATAACCCCACTGTTGAATTATTTTTTGGAAAAAATTAAAATTTGACAGACAATGCGAATCACGTGACTACTATTTGTTTGCTTAATTTTCATCTCGATCGAAGCAGAACTAGATGCCAAAGCCAAAAAATTTATTAATAAAAAAAATCCCATATATGATGCGGATTTTACTGGTCACTCTGTATATAAAATATTTTTGACGATACAGTGTTGCCACTTCTACCAAAAATTAGTAGCAAATTTGATATTTTAAATGTAATACAAAGTATTTTATTTTATTTTCGAAACCCCTATTAATTTCCTAACACTTTCCATTAACATTATCCTATACCTATCTCTAATCGTTTTTAAATTAATAATTACATTCCAATTTTTTGACAGACAACGTTAACCTAAAAAAATGTTGATTTTTTTAACCCTGAAATACTAAGACCTAGAAATTTCGTTAGTGTTGTCGTAGTTTGTTAATTAAAGCATGGATGAAATCTATTCACATGCAGTTTTTATGAATTTATTTATTTTATTTGGACAGTATAATAAAACTGTTGCTAGAACATGTACAAAGTGTAATGAAATGAACCCAAATCTATATAATATACCGACAATGAACCTCAGGAATTTTTTACGAATCGAGAACATTTTTACTGAGTTTGGTTCAACTCTAAAAGCGCCAATTTAAACATTGAACCTTAATGTAAAATTATTTAAATATTATGCGAGAATTGTAGATTCTGTAACGAGGTTGGAATGAAAATTCGATCCGAGTGGAAGATTCCAAACGCGAGCGTAGCGAGCGTGAGGAACCACGAGTATCGAATTTTCATTCTAACCGAGTAGCAGACTATATTTTCTCCACGACCATCCAGTTCCATATCTGATTCATCCGATTTTTCACTCATTTTTTGACTTGCACTAAAATTTGTCTGAAACTAATTATTACAACGCGGCCATTTTTATCTGACACTTACAGTTTCGAAATTCATGGCAACCTATGTCATTTATATCAATTACAGAATATTCATTCCGTATCTTGTTATGGAATGAAAATACACGCAAAACGTATAAGAAGCAAGTGTTTCAGAATAAATATTCCAACTCAAGAGCGAGAACTTTTACATTCTATTATCAAAAATGATTTTGGAATTATTGCATTCAGTAATGGTCGTGGAGAATAGTAGATTCTGTAATGAGGTTGGAATGAAAATTCGAACCGAGTGGAAGATTCCAAACGCGAGCGTAGCGAGCGTGAGGAACCACGAGTATCGAATTTTCATTCTAACCGAGTAGCAGACTATATTTTCTCCACGACCATCCAGTTCCATATCTGATTCATCCGATTTTTCACTCATTTTTTGACTTGCACTAAAATTTGTCTGAAAATAATTATTACAACGCGGCCATTTTTATCTGACACTTACAGTTTCGAAATTCATGGCAACCTGTGTCGTTTATATCAATTACAGAATATTCATTCCGTATCTTGTTATGGAATGAAAATACACGCAAAACGTATAAGAAGCAAGTGTTTCAGAATAAATATTCCAACTCAAGAGCGAGAATTTTTACATTCTATTATCAAAAATGATTTTGGAATTATTGCATTCAGTAATGGTCGTGGAGAAAATATTTTTCTAACACAGTTAGATGAAATTTAATTCTATTGTATAAGAATTTTTCAGGTGACAATTATTAAACTGTCTATATATACGAGTATATATATTAAATATGTATAATTATTTATTTAAAATAATTTTAAAGAAATTATAGTCTTTAAATGAAAATTTGAATACCTTTTTAAAATTCATTTTCCGGATTTTCAATTACATTTTTTGAACTGCACAAGCTCCCTTAATACTTTCGATTTTCCATAAAGGGACCTCCTTCAAAACAATAATAAACAATAATTGCTGTGATGAACATAAACCAGATTTAACTCGATAAACAGAGGAAACACAAAGGGCATATATTAACTGTTAATACGCAAGATTTTCTTTCTAAATACAGGCATTTTTTATTATTCAATCAAATAATATTTAAATTTCGCAGAATTTTTTAAAAAATTTATTGCCCATTGGCCTTTATTGTCAATTTTGGAACAACCAAAAACGAATGAGGACGAACAGAACTAAGGTCAGTGCAACCGTAAAAATATGTATAAATAAAATACTACTAATTCAGGCATTCAAATTCAGTGCTTTGACAATATTTCAATTTTAAATTTAAATTTTATCCACCATCAAACTTTGGGGCTACAATATAGTTGCCCATCTTTGAAGTTAAGATTTTTTAAAATTAAATCGAATTTGATTTTTCGAGACGGACATTTCGTCACTGGACCATTCATACCAGGGTGTGACACAATTTCATAATAATCATATACGTTTATTTTCTAATGTTTCCTAATAATTCCTAAAAAATTCAAAAATTGGGGATTTGTTCGGGGTTAATTTTTTATTGATAATTTAATCCTGTTTTCCAGAATTTCTTTGTTTAAAATGGTCAAAAAAGGCTCAAAATCAATAATATGTTAAAGAAACGGTGAGTTAAGTTATAAAATTGTCTGCAACAACCTCATTGAACAGCTGTTTTTCATTATTGACCTAGGAAATTTTTTATTATTATTATTAACCTAGGTGAAGAAATGTTACTTCTCGATAAAGGAATGAAGTAAATAATGACGATTTCTCAAGTAAGAAGTAAGTAGTAGAAAAAAGCAGTTTATTCATCAACTTTCTTGCTGGTTCTAATCATTACCCCTCTTAGTATTTTCCATGGTCATCACAACCGAACAAACCCGTTATCTATTAAATAGAGGCGACAAGTTCTAAATGCCAGTGGGATACTGGAACTGACTGAAAACGAAAACCATAAACATTAATCTTCTTTAATTCAAATAATCCGACTGTATCGATGTGTCCGCTTTTCAGTCAGAACTGCCTATCTTCTTTTTTTATTTACGTTTCAACAAACAATTTGATTTTGTTTTAAATTGAATCCACGCATGAGGTACCAATGCTAGTGACAGTGGAAAACAAGATCTATGTGCCGATATGGCCGAATCGATTGTCGCATAAATATTGTATTTTTTTCACTTAAATTTTAAATTGGAACGAGTTAAAATCGTAATTTGATATGTAGCCTGGAAAAATGTTGGTTGCCGAAATATTTTAACTAACTAACCAGGCGATAAATTTTGATTTTTACCCTAATGGTTGAGGGGTTCTACTACAATGAAGGAGGCAATGGCAACAGTTCAAAGGAAAAAATGCATATACAGCGTTATGATAAAGGACTGGATCGTCTTTTCTACAGAATACCGTACACTTAATCCAAAATCGTCAAATTTACTTTTTTGAAATGCATTGTTTAAAAAAAAAGATATAATACAAGGTGGATCATCAAAATGTCACGTGTATCAACTCTAATTTGTGTAATGAAACATATTTTATATTTTTACATTTTGACATTCTACAATACATTCTATAAATCATGCCCTATACTTATATTTTAACGCTTTCGAAATATTAACACTACTAGTGCTGGTATTGGTATGTTTCTCGACCAAGGTAGCAATTAAGTGGGGCGCTTCCTGCACTGATAAAGATAGTGATAAAAGTGGTCATCCTAGTATACCTGAGAATTGTTTTTTAGATACTGGGCACAGAAAACTCCTTACTGGTTCATAAAAAATCAGAGACAATATAATGAAAAGGTTAATGTCTGGGCGGGCATTGTTGAAAATAGGGTAATCGGATCATTTTCCGATTCCAAATCCGAACAAACCGTTACTGGAGAAAGATATTTAAATTTCCTTCAAAATGATCTGGTTCCAGCATTTGCCACTCTATTTCTAGATGATAATGATCCTAATTTACCAAGTTTAACCTTATTTAACAGAATGGTGCTACCCTGCATTACGCTGCTTATGTTAGGGAGCTCTTAAATATAATTTTTCGGGGCGGTGTAAAGGTATATGGGGGTTTATAGAGTGGCCATCCAGATCGCCCGATCTTCACCCAATGGACTTTCTTTTTGTGAGGCTACGTCAAAAATTGAGTTTATAAATTAAAACTCAAGTCTATAGATACCCTTAAGGATTCCTTTCCACGAGTAATACAAGCAAATTCTCCACAATTAGTACAAAATGTATAATACTGCAGAACAGTTGGTGGAGGACATTTTCAACATCTTATAAAATAGTTCCTTTTCATATTTTGTCTCTTGTCTATTTTGTTTTAAACGTTAATATTTTGTAAACAGTTGAAGATAGGTATAGGGCATGATGAATGACAAATGTCTAGAAATGATTGTAGAATGTCAAAATATACAATGTTAAAAAAAATTATTATTGTTTTAGTTTATTGATAAAAGTGTTTTAATATAAAAACGATTCTATATAAAAGGCTCCGTTTCCTAATCATAACCATGTATAATAACAGATTGACAAAATATATTATGTACTCAGTATATTGTTCAGTTTGTTCTCTCTCGTGGCAACAAGAATCGATAAGACGAGCAAACCTTGCCATCAAAAACATATTTTACTGCAAACTGCATCTGATTACCAATTCAGAAATTTGCAAGAACATATTTCCAGAAAGGCATTTCCAAAGCAAATATCCTAACTTTTCCGGAAAAGGAAAATGTATAAAAAAACGCCTCAATATTGAAGCAGAAAACGGACCCCTCGTAAATTTAACCTTTTTTAGTTTGTTAAATTGCATAAACAAACTTTTAACTTATACTTAAGTCATATTGATACCAGTAGATAAACTTTATAATATACCAATAACGCCTACATTTTTGTTTAGGGGAATTTTCCTATTTGTATGGAATTTATGCAGGTGTTGTGTTATTTATAAGAGGGGATTGAAACGGTGGTTGAAATTCTTATAGGCATTTTTGTGTCTCAGGAACCAAAACTGTTTGAGGTCTAAATATGGGTATATATAAGTTCCTTTAATCTTAACATAGTATAAAACAAAGTCGCTGTCCCGTCTGTCCCCAGCTATATGTGCTTAAATCTTTAAAACTACGCAACGGATTTTGAAGCGTTTTTTTTAAATAGATAGAGTGATTCAAGAGGAAGGTTTTTATGTATAATACATGCATACTATTGTAGAGAAACAGTGTTAAATTTAGAGGTTTGTTCGGGTTTGTATTTATAAATCTTGACGTGATGGTGAACTCGCTTTATTATTATCTCAGAGGCGTATAACGCCTGGCATTGCAACGCAGGCCGGGTACACGCTAGTAAAATAATAATTATGGGCGTTTCCTCATTGTTTCAAAATTTACTTGGGGGTTGTAGTTGTAACCTATTTTAAGGAGAGTACCAAAAACTCGAGCTATAACTGTCTACAATTTTAAGCTGTATCGCTGAAAATTGTTAATGTGCTTACTGTGTTAAATAAGCAGTACGTATTTTGTTGTTTTGGGAAGTTTTGCCCCTAGGGGGTAGAAATGGAGGGGATAAGTGTCAAACGCAACCACCAGAGAAAAAAATGGGTGGAAAAGGGGTATCTATCTAAATTATATTGGAAAAATATTTGTGGTCCAAATTTTTTGAAACTCAGCATTAATACTCTAAACACAAGTAATAAAACACTTATTTCTTTATCAAAAAAAATTACCTTGTCGGACTTCCATTGTCTTTATTTTGTTACTTAACACATCGTTTCGGTTAGTTAGTATCTCTAACCGTTTTAAAGTGTAAACTCAATTATAATTCTAAGGCTACTGTGTTAAATACTATCCATGTGCAATGAAGCTTGATGACTCCGGCTACGTGCTTATTGGAGTGTGAAGTTTGAGCTGTTGGTTTTGGACAAGAAGAGGTTTCCAGATATTGGGGATATATATACTTGGTTTACTAAATATATGGGTATTTTGATTCATGAAAGCTACTTCTTTGAATTTTCATTTTCTCCAGTGCTGTTCCAGGTGCAAAACCTTGGCTTCTGACCACTGTATATTACGTTGTTGTTATGTCCATACATGTTTCGCTATACCTGATCTGGAAGTTTCACCCCTTTGAGTATGCTTCAGATGTTCTTTGACTCGTACGGGAAGAGTTCTTTTTGTTTCTCCAATGTACGATTTGCCACACTCGCAAGGGATTTGATAGATATAATTTTTTGTGTTTTCATTACGGGGGGTTTTATTTTTGTAAGAAAGCTTCTAAGCGTATTTCCGGATTTGAAGGCTGTTTTGATAGTATAGTTTTTGGTTATCCTTCTAGTCTTTTTAGAAATTCCCTTGACATAAGGGGGTATTGTAAGAAAGGCTTGCTCCTCTTTCGTTTCTGTATTAGTTTTTACTTCGCGATTTTTAAGTTTTGGGATGGTATTAGTTACAAAGGTTTCAGGGTAACCATTCTGTTTTAAATCTTTTTTGATATTTGAAATTTCAATATTAAGGTCTTCCGGATTGTTGAAAACGTTAGATGCTCTGTGATAAAGAGTTTGAATTATGCCCTGTTTTATGGAGTTTGAATAATAATTCGATCCGTGATTAAGGTATTGCCCAGTGTGAGTGGGTTTCCTGTACACTAAAGTTTTTATGTTTTTAGCACTTCGTTTGACGAGAACATCGAGAAAAGGTAGAGTGGAATGTTTTTCTGTTTCCATGGTAAATTTAATGGATTGTCTAAGGTCGTGTTTATGAACGTAAAGTTCATGGAAAGGGTTTGTGGACGTTATTAACGATCTGTAACGAAATATATAGATAGATTTTTCAATACTGATGATGAATTCATATTTTTGGTGTTATTTTCACAAACAAAGCCAGAAGATAAATGCCATTTTTTTTAAAGAAAGAAATAATGTAAGAACGCACCACAAAAATTTATTTTTAAAAATAATATAGGTGCTTATTAAAGGTTTTATTAGGTAGTATGTATGGTATCCGCTGCTTAGTATAGATACTGAATTTATAACAATTGAATACACGCCAGTATTGTATATAATATTTCGTTCTTTTGCTCTTACGTAGCAACAGTAAGAATCGATTCAACAAAATCCAAACTGCATGATTACTCATTCAAAAATTCGCACAAAAATATCAAATCCCAAAGGAAATATCTAAACTTTTCCGGAAAAGGAGAATATATGAAAAACGACTCAATATTGTGGCCGTCTTTCAGAAGTTGACCTTTTTCGATTCTCACAGATATCGGTCGGTATAAAAGGCGCCGAATTCCCCATTCACTCTGGCAGTTCGATTGATTGCCTGCACGGACGGTATGACGGCACGGAGATGGAATCAAAAGAAATAGCTAAGACAAAAAATTTTGTTGCTAACTGAGATTGGTGGCATCCAGAGAAAAGCAACAATTAATAATGTTGGTATGTTGTTGTTCGATTTTATTTTCATAAAGTCTTCTTTTAACAATATGAAACATATGTAAACGTATTTTTAAATATTACGTACGCAAATTTCAAGAGAATATTCTACATACAGTGTGAAATTTTAATTGGAATACATTCAGTGTTAGAAAGCTACAAAAGTAATCACAATACATCCCTTTACATTTGGAAAAAAAGTTGGGGGCGGTTTTCCAATGATCAAAAGGATGTAAGTTCAGTCTCTTGCAGCTTTCTGATGTGTCATATGTGACGCTCCATATTTTTTCCTGTACTCAATTGATTCATTGACTCTTCAGCTAAGCAAAGCGACAGGAAGTATATTATGATAGTCACGGTACATTTACAGTCTTTCAGATGGTAGATCTATTATTGAAACTCGTAAATTATTCATTGACAAGCCAATCGTTTTCGAGCCAAAGCGGCGAGAATTCTCCATTAAAGTTATCTTTGTAGAGAAACTTATGGTTATATTGTGTTTGGGGTAAGAATTGATAAATGGTCATCTTATCTCTGTAATCTATAAAATATGGATGTAATCGGTAAATAAAGCGGAGAAAGCAGCAAACATAGGATCGGGTTTGTTCGGGTGGGACGGCAGAAAGTGTGCACCAACTCTTTATATTAAAAAAAAAATAATAAACCTAGTTAAACTAGGCATTACAAAATGCAGTATCGGCTCGTATTTTTATTTTGTGAAAGTGAAACGTTCCTGATTTTGTTTGAATTGACGCTCCATAAAACTTGGAACAGTTTCTTCTGCAGAGTCTAATGCTTCCCCCGTGATCACATGATCTAATTCTCTGGTTTCATCTGCGTGGTCAAAGCCGATCTCTCTTAAAGAAACGTGTTGTGGTGTTTCCAGCTGTGTAAACGTTTTAGTACTTCCTAATGTTAGAAAATAAATATCTTCCCAAGTATATCCCGAAACACCACGGAGTACAAACAATGAAGTCCCACTTACCATAGGAGAAAAGGCAAACCTTACTTTTCCTATTAATTCTTTAAATAGTCATTACTGTTATCTGAATTAATAGCCAAAAACGAAGGAAACCTTTGGGCAAAACAAAAGGGTCCTATTACAGTAAAAGCATTATATATATACCCTTATTTATATACCCGATCCATCACTTAAACCTTTCCAATTAAGAACTATTCTTCCTCTAAACCGAGATAGGGCAACAAAACTACAAAATCCGGTTAAATTTTCCCAAGAGAGGCTTTTTACATTAAGCACGGCATTGTTGTGTAAAGTTCTAACTTCTGACTTTTCAGCAAATGTAATAGTAACAGCATTGAAATGTTTCCTTTGAACCTTTGTAGTAATTGTTAGTCCAAGCATGTTACCCAGTTAATTTATAGTTTTAAACAAGTGACGTAATTATAGTTTTTGTAAATACCTTTGGTTATTTAAATAGGTTTGCTATTTATTGGCGATTGGAAGTGTGGGATTTCTAAGGGCAAATATATGCAAACATTAGTTTATTTACCTTCAATATTGATAGAGGCCGGATTGAACACTAATAAAATTTTGTAACATCAAGAAGGTGTTTAGTTCAAAAACATAAAATCGTATTGATTCGTTTGTTTTGACAACTGTTGGTACTTAAGAATTCATCTCCTCTCTCATTCAGATCCTTCTCCATTACATCTTTCTCCTTTTAATCACATCATTTTTTGCATTTATACATAGCCTACCTTAATATACATCCTTCTGACTTTAGCTTCCTTCATTGCATACTATACTTTATAAGGCTTTATTATATTGGGTAGTTTAGTATTAAGTTTCTTTACTTAAGTTAATATGCCAGTGGACTAGACCTTAAGTGTCTTATTTCATTTCCTTTCGAATTTACATTTTACTAAATGTATTGCCTATTTCTTCGACTAGCTAATTATTATTAAAAACCTTTGTGCAACCAAACATAAGTCTTTCTCGGAATTTGTATTGTTGGTATATTAAGTAGTGACACGGGCCTACTAACAAGACATTCACTTTTATTAACTGGGTACCCGTTAGATATAGCATTCTAGTGGATAATATCTTCAAGGGTTTATCAATTACGGCCAGCGTGTGGATGTACGCCCATCTGTCTAATGTTGTTTTGATATTTCAAGGGTTGGTTTAGGGCCACCGAAAACTTGAACAGATTCGGCTCTCGCTACCTTATCTGCTTTTTTATTACCTTCTCTCGCTGAGCGATCAGAAACCAACAGGCCTCTATCGTGATTTTTGATGTAAATCTGTTGGAGGTCAGAACCTTCAGGGTCTGAAAGGATGCGTATCTTTTGGTCGCGGTAGTCATTTTTAACATTCTTCTGTACTTATGCTTGTATTGCATGAACTTCAGCTTAGTATACTGTGGCGTAGTTTCCCAGGGGGACGCCGATGTCCATTTCGGGGGTTTCCCAAATATACCGGCGCCTATTTCGTTGGCCGTTTTTGATCCATCAGTGTACTAAACTAGGCCTTTAAAATTATTAGTATGAATTGTTTTTTAATGTACAACTCTCTTAACAATGAAATAAATTGATATTTTTGTGTGGGTGAGGGTATGTGTGTGTGTGTGTCTATATTTGTTTTATGGCTCTGGTGAAACCATCTGGCCAGCATCTCTCTTTATGTAAGGAACGTGGAAACTTTTATCCAATATAAAATTTACTGATTTCTATTATATAGACTAATTTTGATACTACATCTTAACCGTACTTACTAATTAATTACTAAAATAATGCTGATCTTGTTTATCTAATTTTTTTTTCTTAATTATATATATTTTTTTCGTGTTATTTTTTTTGAATTTTTTTTTAAAATTTTTTTTTAACCTTTTGTTTTTTTATAAATTAATATTTTGTTTTACAATAAAGTTATACAGAATTCTATAAATAGTTATATTGTTGGTGGTAACCAAGCTTTTCAAGTTCAAAGGGAGTGTTACAATGTTTTGTAGATCATTATGTAATACATTAAAAAATGGTCGATTATCTAAATAATGTGCCGATAATGTTAATTTTATTTACTTATTAATGTTACTTAGGTACTATGTATAACTAACGATAAGCGTTAGCAATTTTTAGACGGCGTACAACCGATTCTCCCTTTTATAGATATTAAACGTTCAATCATATTGGACACCAATATGCAAAAAATATTGATACAGTACATCCATATTCTATGTTTTATATATACCTAGTTATTTTATAAATAACAACCGAACAAACCCGACCTAATCGCGGGACTCACATGCTTCATAAATTTAAGTTCTATAAAAATAATAGGTCAATATTGTTCGCTTAATAATATATTATTAGAACATGGTTTTTTGGCCGTTTGTCACAATCTAGGTCCTAAGCTTTTTTTAATCAACTAATAGAACAATTCAAACTAACAGGGGCGAATAATTTCCTGGTCCCAATTTCATTCGGTATTTTTTTAGTCCCGTCACTTTGTATGTTAAAGACGACGAACTGTGCCTTTATTTACACAGTTGACAGTAACAAATTAAACTTCCTAATTCCATATCCTTAGTTTTAGTTTCATTTCCACTAACGCCTTTTCCATTTTGAGACACTAACACTGAAGCCCTACAAAAACACCTTATAAAAAGAGAACACCTCGGATCGTATAAATTATTCATGGAATAATCAATCGTGTTAATCGCTAAGAAAAACAGTAAAGACAGAGTGTTAAATTATCTTTACAAGCAAACGTAAAGGATTGTAGTGTATTGTAGTGAAGAATTATAATACTCGGCGGCAGCAAAAGAAAAATTTAACTTATATGTGCGACGAGAAAACTACATCTTTATTTGTACCACTCCGTTGCAGCACAGAGCGGATCATTCTCTACACATCACAAGACTTTGCATACGCGAAGGGTAAGTTTTAAAACAAACCCGATACAGAGTCCATTAATAATAAACGCGTTATGAGACGCACGATATAATCTAATGGATGTGTTGGCGTTAAATTGTTCCAATCAATCTACTATCGTTTCTAGCAGTTTTATTGTCAGAAAATGCAAACCTGTTATACTTCGTTAATTCTGAGCTTGCATTCGGAAATTTTGGTTCGTTAATCGTTATTCAATACAACTTAGTCAGTTGGTCGGTAAATCAATTTTTTTTTATCCAAACTGACGAATTTCATAAACGTAAACAATAATTTTAGTAGTGACAAATCAGCGGCAACAAGAGAATTCGATCGTGTAAGGTAACTGATGTCCAAAACTGGCATCGCACGACCAATAGCGGCCGGTTCTCATCTGCTAAAAAAATTCATTATACAGTGTGTCCCCGGATGGAGTTGACAAGAGGAAAAATATCTTTATTATATTGATTTTACGACGAAAAGTTATTCTTTATAAAAAATTCTACTTGTCGAGAAAATGAATTTACCGTATAAAAATTTTAGATCAGATGTACAGGGTTGATAAATTAAGAAAACATAAAAATGGTACCATTGTTCATAAATTTTATTGTAAAAAATAAAAAACAAAAATTAGAATTTAGATTTCAAACTTTGTATTTAGGCTTTATTTTGGATTATAAACAACTTTGTTTCATAAACATTTTGTCTAAAATAATAAATAATGGTACTTTCCTCTTAAAGCATTTTCATGTATTCTTAATTTATCAACACCCTGTCCATCTGATCTAAAATTTTTATATGGTAAATATATTTTCTCGACATGCGGAATTTTTTATAAAGAATAACTTTTCGTCGTAAAATCAATAATAAAGATCTTTTTCCTCTTGTCAACTCCATCCGGAGGCACACTGTATAAGCAAGATGAATCAATCCCTTTTCTTGAACAACGACAACATTTAGGAAGTTTCTAATACTGTAGCTTTTAAAAAGAAAAATAATTTTTCAGTTACTAAAAGCAATTTTTTTTCAAAATTGGCCCATTTTTATCTGCTTCTATTAGGTAGGTAATTTGTAAATCAAATCTTTTTAAGCTTAAAACTGTGGATACCGGGAATAAACCAGACAAACCATACCATTGTTTGGCTGATTTTGGGAATAAACAAAAAGGTCAATTCTGGAATTGTGAATATCATCTGGCCCCAACCTGAATTTTAACCTGCATAATGTTTGCTTTATGCTTTAACGTAATCCTTTTGTCGGTGTATGTTATTTGGCGGAAATCTGATTCCCACAATAATAGGGGCTCCCCGGCCAGCAACATGTCATATGAGGGAATTATTGCCGGCAATTTATTACTCTTGATTAAGGCCCAAAGTTTGCAAGACTAAGATAAATAAGATGTAGTAAACAAGGGTATTTTAGCATATCGCGGCTGCCATTTACGATGTCGGTCCTGAAATATTCCAGATAGCGTCCTGCCTTTAGGTGAAATTATTATAATCGAATTTGGAATAGGATTTTTGTTATATTGGCCGATATAAGACTTAATATTCTATATTTTTGATTTGTTAGTTATAATAATTTTTCTCTTTTGCTTGTCTGTTACTTCAACACGTTAAACCAAATAAAAAAAAACTAAACTTCCTAAACTCAAACAATGCAGGAAACTACAAAATATAGACGGCAAGTTTTCGGGTAGAATTTCTATTCATTAGTGTAAGCATTGTTGTGTTTGAAGTTGCAAACATGCAAGGTTTTTGTTAAAGGCAATAGTTGTAAAAGTATAATGAGAACAGCACAGTATAATACGGTGTGATAATGAATCACCGAAACATTAACATTTTTGCATGATGAATTAAAAACCAAGCAATTGTTTGAATGTCATGCAATCTACATGGAAAGATTCTGTGAGCGTTTTGTTATTTGTAATAAAATAGAGATATTTTTTAATAATAATGGTAAATCTATATTTTTGGTATTATTTTCAGGAACAAATTACATTTTTATCCAAAGAGAAAGAAATAATGTTAGAATGCACCAAATAAATTTCTTTTTAAAAATAATGTGAGTAGCTATTAAAGCTTCTATTGGTCAGTATACAGGGTTAGTTGAAATAACCGCAACGGCTAATTTTCTTCAAAACTACCTAGGCTAAATCAATGAATTTTGGTACAGGTGGATAACTTTAAAAATTGAATGCGACGTTGCCAGATTTTTAGTTTTTTCTGTAAATCAAGAAATGTTTTTTTTCAAATGTAACACTACTCTTTTTTTATTAAATTCGACTTCTCCGTTTAACATTACCTTTTCCTGGTAGTATTAAATTTTTATCTCGAATAGTTCTATTGGAAAAAATTTAATTAGTTACAACTCTAACTCTAAAATTATCCAATCTATTAGCGTTAGAATTATAATTTAGTTTACACTTGAAAACGGTTAGAGATACTAACTAACCGAAACGTTGTGTTAAGTAAGAAAATAAAGACAATGGAAGTCCGACAAGGTAATTTTTTTGATATTACTTCATTGTCCTTCAAACAGTTTAACTGAAAGTTTACCTTTTTATTAGATAGATAATTTTAAAAATTTTAAAACAGAAATGTATGATGTCAAAATGTAAAACTGTAATTTTCCGTTGTTGCACTAAAGGCCAAAAAATAAAATTATCCTTAAAATATCAATTTTTATGCCCATAGAGCATGTAGTTGATAAAACACCCTTAAAAGTGAACCACATCCTTAAAAACGATTCCTAATGAACTACAATGATAAATATAAATAACTATAATTTTGAAAGTAAAATAGCATAGATTGCAGGTTGTTACCTGTTTACGTTAACCTAAGAATATTAAAAACGCATTAGGTATATTTTATCTTTATTTTATATCTTTTCTGCAAATTGGAAAGCTAGTTTGCATGCAGTGCATATAGGGAGTGGCGTTATCCGAGTCCAGGTCGTTACACGGTCAGCTTTAAACGGATCATTATGTAAAATTGCTGCTGGGCTGCATTATCTCTGACGAGCACTTCCCTATCTTGCGCAGCAATGTTATATTTTAACTAGCGAATAAGCATTCTGCTGAATAATGGAAAAAAAACAATGTCTAAAAAATAAAAATGGACATTGAACAACAACTGGAATGCATTTTGCTCCTATACCTTTTTTAGAATTTTTCTTCTCCAACCCATATTACTATTCGAAAGTGTTCTTCTTTTTCTCCTTTCTCCATAATAATAGTATATTATTTGACGAGCGTATAATGTAGGCCATAATAAGACGAGGATGAAGTTTACGGCACGAGCCAAAGGCGAGTGTTGTAAATCATCCGAGTGTATTATGGTTCATTAGACGCGAGTCAAATACTATACTTTATCTAAAACCATCCATTTATACAGTGCCTGAAAAAAAGTTGAGTTCATATGGGAAATATAATAATTACACTTGTTGTTTTATGATAATTACACTTGTTATAATATGGATAGCATAATGCTCTTATTATCAAAAAAAAAGTTGAGTTCATATGGGAAATATAATAATTACACTTGTTGTTTTATGATAATTACATTTGTTGTATTATGGATAGCATAATGCTCTTATTATCAGAAGTATTATGCACCTATTATTAAATGGTTGTAGATAAAATAGTAAATTGGTCTATAATAATAATCACCAACTATGCAGCAGTGGCAGCTGGTGATAATTGAAAAAGGTAAGGCCAAAATTTTAATATCAACAAAAAAAAATCTATGAAAAGAACTTACCGAATAATTAAATGCTGCATAATAAAGACGATGAGACTAATGAATAAAAATGTAGCGATTGCTTTTTCTTATAAAATCGAAGTAATTTCTTGAAAGCCAACGAATAAAAACTAAAGTAATTGCTTTTGCGCCCATCAGCGATTGCTTAAAAGTGCAGGAATTGCTTTTTAGTCAATGCTTTTTCTTAAAAAATAGAATCAATGGCTATCGTTTGCTTAAAATGTGATGAATAAATTAAGGAATTGCCATTTCTTGTGTAGCAATTGCTTTCAACCTTTTAAGGTAGATCGACCCCTGCATCATTTGCTTGGTGGCAGTCAGCTTTAGTTCTCCGCGGCATACACCTGCGATGCTCTTAATTTGTGTTTTCAATTATAACTGAATATATTAACGTCCGTAAAAAAAAAATCTATAGTGTACGGAAAATTTGCAAATATGATGATTTCAGAAAGTTATATCGATTTGACAGCGAAAATGTTGAATGGTTGGTAAATTATTTTTTGACTGATACTGGTGCCCTGTCGCCTTTAAATAAGATTAAAGTCTTTCTGCGGAAATTGTCGGATCCGGGCTTTCAAAATTCTGTAGGTGAAGAACTCGGTGTTCACCAAACTACTGTCTGTAAGACATACACTTCTGTAATGGATGCAGTTTTGGAGAAGGCCAATATTTTTATTAAATTTCCTACAAGTGCTGAAGCTGTTGTGGAAGCTAAACGGTTGTGGTCAGTGAGATTTATTTATGTTCCTTTAATTTGTGAATGAATATCAATTGCTTGTCTTTACTTTCTTCATCACTACTATCACTTTCCTAATTTTCACTGAAATCTGCCATATCACAAATATAAGTTTCCCATTTTCCACAAAAATGTAACAGATTACTATTGTACTAAATAAATAGACCAAGGTTGTTGTATTTACGTCAATTCTTTTGCAAATTAGGCACCAAACTGAACATGAAATCTATGATCTGAACAAGTGGATAAGCCACGTCTGAACTTGTGTTGAATAAGCATTTGCTACAGAGGTGTAAGAAAAACAGCAATTGCTTCAAAATTTTATTCATATCCAGATCTAGCAATTGCTTTTACTTATTACATTTGCTAGTCAAGCAATTGCTTTTACTAAAAAGTAATTGCTTCAAGTAATTGGTTAATTTTTATTCATTAGGCTCATTGTCTTAAATCACAACACAAAACAAAGTATATTTATCGATATTCCAAAGAAAAACATAGACAGAATAACTCGTAATTTCTGCTCACTGAGTAATTGTTATAAAATATAAATCTGGCATTTTTCATCCAAGAAAAGCGCGGAAAGTTTTAAACAACACGTTTTATTAATTTTGAAACGCAAGACGCCTGATTTGGAGATCTGGCCCTTAAACCCCGGATAACCCATCGACCTATCCTAATACCTAAGTTACAACAATAATTAAATTATGTATATTTTAAAGTATTAACCGTATTAAAAACAGCTGGTAAGGTAGCGGTAGAAAAGACTAACCTGATTGGATTGGTACTAGCCGACCAGACAAAATAAAGCATTTGAAAATCCGCCAATAGCGGCCTGATTTAAGGATCTGGCCAATGCAGAACATTCCTTATATGCCAGTAAGAGAGAGAGAGATTTATTTATTGTGGTTTATTATATGTCTCTCTCTATTTAATGCGTTTTATTTTACTAACGTAAAGAGAATTTCTCTTTCTCTAAAAAGCTTCTAGGTCATCATCCTTTCCTTTAATCGTTTTAAAAGTGTAGGCATTTTAAAACCTTAATGCCGGGCAACACAAGAATTTAAAAAATACATAACCGATCATTGATTGTGACGTCAATGACCTGTCTTTTGTCTCTTTATACCTATATAGGCATTTATTTTATCGGGTGTGCATGTCCAAAAAGCCCGTCCCTGTAACCCGATAACAACTAGACCAGATCTTCCTTACATTTAAAAACGTTAATAAATTAATAAAAACCCATCTTTTGTGCCATCAATCACGACTCCCCAGATAGGTATGTCAATCGATCACATTATATTTAGTTCTAAGTTTTTTTTCTTTTCATCGTAATTCCACTCAAGTCCTCTATCTTGCATCCGAACCCAAACATTCAGCGGATTCAATCAAGTTCTAAATCCCTTTAATCGCGTTATCTACCTCCAATTTCCATTAATCCAAGTTCTAGTTCTTTTCGGTTATTTTATTCAGCTGGAAAAATGTGCTCAAACACGTACCAGGCACGTAAACTGGGTTTATAAGAGATTAAAACGATATTTATAGGTCTTGTTTGTCTGCTGTTAGAAAGGAGGGGCATTGTTTTTAATCTCCGTTTAAATCGTTTCGGTAAATTAGGAATGGTGGTTTGCACGCAGCGAAGTTTAAGATGGTTATTTATCTGCAGGTACTTATAAAAAAATAAGGGCATACGACAGTGTTGGTCAATGTTTGGGTATTTCTGACAGACTGTCCTTGGAAAAAAGACGAATTAAAATATGTCTAATAACACCATTTAAGTTATTAAAGTTAAAGATTGATAATTCTAAGTTGTTAAGTCTATTTCATTTAACTAAATTATCTCTAAAAACAGGTATTTTTCCAGAAAAAATGAAAATTGCTAAAGTAACTCCAGTATTTAAAACTGATAAAAGATATAAATGCAGCAATTATCGCCCAATATCTGTTTTACCAATCTTTTCAAAAATATTAGAAAAAATAATAAATAATAAATTATGCGATTTTCTAGAAAGCCAAAATTTACTTTTTACTAACCAGTGTGGTTTTCGTAGATCTAAGGATACAGAAATAGCTGTAGGAGATATCATAACAAATATTCAAGCTAATGTCGACAGCAGTAAAAAATGCTGTTTACTATCCTCAGATCTGTGTAAGGCTTTTGACACCGTAAACCATGATATTTTATTAAGAAAATTATACAGTATTGGGATAAGGGGAAATACACACAAACTACTTCAAAGTTATTTAAGCTATCGTAAACAATTTGTTCAAATTGGGGAAAGAAAAAGTTCGGAAAAAGAAATAATATGTGGAGTTCCACAAGGATCAATATTAGGTCCGTTATTATTCTTAATTTACATTAATTCTGTTTCCAAATTGAACTTAAAAGGCAATATAAAACTATTTGCAGATGATACGACAATTATTTATTTTGCTGAAACTCTTGCAGAAATGTATTTTGATATTAATAATGATTTAAAAATACTTCTTTCTTGGCTTCAATCAAATAAACTTACGTTAAATTTTAGAAAATCTTCTTTTATGTTTATAACTAAAAATAAAATAAATTCCATCATTAACCCCTTAACATTTAATAATGAAAATATTCAATATTCAAAAACGACAAAATTTTTAGGATTAGTTTTAGACCAAAATTTAAATTGGAAATGCCATATCCAGTATATTATCAACTCGATATCTCCTTTGGTATCTGTTTTGTACAGAGCTAGATATTTTATTCCGTTGAAATACTTAAAAAATATATATTTTTCATTAATATATTCAAAATTACAATACTTAGCTTCTGCATGGGGATCTGCTTGTTTATCAAACTTAAAACCATTACAAAAATTACAAAATAAAGTTATTAAATGTATACACAAATTACCACATTTAGAACCAACTGTTAATCTATATAGACCGAAAGGGTATTTACACGTTCAAAACATTTATAAATTAAAAATTTGTATTCTAATTCACTCTATTATTTTAAAAGAAAAAAAATTAAACATAACACTTCAGGAGAATAAGACATTACATGATCATAACACCAGACATTGCATAAATTATCAAACTATACCAGTAAAAAGTAATTTCGGAAAAAAATCGCTTTTATATGACGGAATAATAAAATATAACAATCTTCCACAAAATATCAGAAAAATTAAAAAATTGGCAACTTTTAAAAAACAATTAAAGAAATATTTACTAAATTAAATATACTATTTTTTTTTACATTGATTTTATTAATGAATTAAATTGGATTAACTTCAATTTTTTTTTTATTGTTATTTTTTTTTATGGTTATTATTTTCTATATTATGTTGTCACTTTCCATGTAATGAACTGTAAAAGTTAGTTTGGAATAAAGACATTTTTAAAGTAAAGTCAGCTTCCTTTTTCAATAAAACACTACATGTAATAAAGTGTCCTATTTGGATTTTCCCAGAACAAATCTGTTTAAGAGCTCGCCAATTAATGAAATGTGCAACTTGTTTAATGAGTATGTATTTAATATTGACAAATACTACCAGTTTAAATAAATTTGAGAAATTATTGGACAGTTAACTGTTACCTTGCGAGCAAAAATTATTTGCATCAAAGATGGCCTTGCATCTAAAGACGTAATGCTTTGCCGTAGAGCTTAATACCTGTTGGGTATCAGTAACTACCTGAATTAACAATCAATCAGTTATTCCGTCATCTTTGACAGTCGTTACAAGTAATTTTATTCATGGCTAATTTTTCCAATTTCTTGAACAATTCACACAATGGGCTTTACGGAACAGCACCAAACATTCATGGTTAAAGCGTATTTTCAAAACGGGGTTAGAGTAAATGGTGAGTGGCAATACAATCCGGGTTTGTGCATGGACGATTTTCACGAACATTTTCCTAACGTTGCTTTTATTGCTGGGGATTTTTATCATTGCCTGAAAAGAACCGTGGCTGTGTTTAGGGAAACAGGTTCTATACACTACAAAAAAGGAGCAGGAAGACCATCTGTAAGAATAGAAGAACTTGTTGCAAACGTTCGTGAAATAGTACAAAAAACACCAACAAATTGTATAAGACGCCTGTGCCAATAAGTGGGACGATCTTATGGAACATGCAGGACTATTCTTAAGAAGCAGCTAAATTTATTTCCTTATATAGTGAAAGTATCCCAAGAAATACAATCCGCAGATTTTGAAAGACGCAGAAAGTACTCTCAATGGTTCACCCAAAATTTATTGGAAATAAATGATTTATTAGACCTGACATTTTTTTCGGATGAAGCCTGGTTCCACCTCTCCGGTTATGTGAATTCTCAGAATACACGCATGTGGAGTAGCGAAAATCCCCATTTTTTTGTAAAGTCCACATTGCGTCCTCAAAAAATTGGTGTCTGGTTAGCTGTTTCCCGAAGAAGAATTGCTGGTCCTATTTTTTTCCATGACACACTTACAGCACAGCGTTATAGAGACAATATTTTGAATTCATTTGTGGAACAATTACTTGATGACGAACTACGTTTTGGATATTTTCAACAGGACGGTGCAACCGCCCATACAGCCGCCGAAACTATTAACTAGTTACGCAATTTTTTTGACGACAGATTGATCAGTTTTCGATCAGACATTGAATTCCAACCTAGATCACCTGGTTTAACGGTTATGGATTACTTCGGTTTTCCTCATTTAAAGAACACTATTTTTAAAACACCAGCTGCAAATTTAGAACACTTACAAGAAAGGATTATCCAAAAATGTGGTAACATTTCTCCAGAGGTGCTGGTCAACGAAAATATGAAGAGACGTGTGACTTTTATGCTTGAAGCATGGCGGTGGCCAATTTCAGCAATTAATGTAATTATTTTTCTTTTTCTTTATGTATATTCTTACTTTGTTAATTTTGTAAACAACAAAAATAAATTTGTACCTATTTGTCTACTTATTTTATTACTAATTAGTTTGGTATATCATATGAATTTGACAAAATTTTAACCTAGATTTGGTTAGATATATCGTCCCCATATCATTGTGATCTAAACCAAGCCCTACGTTTTTTTATCCAAGCCTTCTTTAATGCAAATAATGTTTGCTCGCAAGGTAGTATATCTTGATTGTATTTATAGTAATAGTATAACTGTTAAGACTTTAATTGTATACGTTAACGGGTGCTGCTGTTGATACTTGAAAAAATAAATTAATAAATACTAAATAAAGCATAGGAAGCATTGGTTAGATAGCTAGCTCCAAGGGGTCGCTGGCTCCCAGGCTATTACTTTCGTGACTCCTTTCACGGGGCGAATCCCATCAACATCTTTTAAAATGTTTTACGAGGTGTTGATCCCATGCATATGAGGTCATACAAGAGGCACCATCAAGGCTGGGAGGAGGGGGCAAACCGCCCTCTTGTCCCTCGCTAGCTATGTCACTACTTAACACGACTCTTGGGATTATACAACTTTTTGTGCCAATGTCAAGTGCTTTCCACCAGCGCAGCATTTAATTGAAACGTCAAGCATCAGACGACAGAAAACGAAAAAGACAATAAGAATAAAACCAAAAGCGTCACGGGACAAAATGGCAAAAAAAAATGCATTAGAGCCGAACAGCATCAAGTTATATGTCGCAATAACGCCAGCGGGAAAGCAAATTATAGAAACGACTTGCGGCGCTCCTACAAAAACGTTTTAATTAATTGAAAACTGCCGGGTTTATGGCGAACATGTGCTGAAAAAAGGGTTAAATAGAGTTTTGTTAAAAGGCTTTTTAGATTGGAGGGGCGTTCACACTTGAAAATTTGTGACGTCTGTAGTAAATATGTGTGCTGGGAAACATTATTACGTACACTGATGGAACAAGAAATAATTTTAAGGATTTAAATGCCGATATCAAAAATTCCATTAAAACCTATTTAAAAAGGTACTTTATAATGGATTCTAGAATGTACCCTTTAGAGTCCCTTTCAATCCTGCTGTATAAATTAATTCTCTCTCTATCTCTAAATATGTTTCTTACTTTCTCGTATTTATACCGTGCGAGCAAAAATTATTTGCATCAAATAGGGCTTGGATTAAAAACGTCGGGCTTGGTTTAGATCACAATGATATGGGACGATATATCTAACCAAATCTAGGTTAAAATTTTGTCAAATTCATATTATGACATGACATGCCAAACTAATGAGTAATAAAATAAGTAGACAAATACAAATTTAGTTTTTTGTTTACAAAATTAACAAAGGAAGAATATACAGAATGAAAAAGAAAAATAATTACATAAATTACTGAAATTGGCCACCGCCATGCTTCAAGCATAAATTCACACCTCTCTTCATATTTTCGAAAGTGTTGACCAGCATCTCTGGAGAAATGTTAGCACATTATTGGATAATCTTTTCTTGTAATTGTTCTAAATTTGCAACTGGTGTTTTAAAAGTAGTAGTAATAGCTAACTAGTTACCAATTTTTTGAAGGTGCAATGTGGACTCTACAAAAAAATGGGGATTTTCACTACTCCACATGCGTGTATTCTGAGAATTCACATAACCGGAGAGGTGGAACCAGGCTTCATCTGAAAAAAATGTCAGGTCTAATAAATCATTTCTTTCCAATACATTTTGTATAAACCATTGAGAGTAATTTCTGCGTCTTTCAAAATCTGCGGCTTGTATTTCTTGGAATACCTACTTGCACTTTATATGAAAATAAATTTAGCTGCGTCTTAAGAATAGTCTTGCATATTCCATAAGATCTTCCCACTTCTTGGGACAGGCGTCTTATACAATTTATTGGCGTATTTTGCATTATTTCACGAACGTTTGTAACAAGTTCTTCTGTTCTTACGGATGGTCTTCCCGCTCCTTTTTTGTGTTGTATAGAACCTGTTACCCTAAACACAGCCACGGTTCTTTTCAGGCAATGATAAAAATCCCAAGCAATAAAAGCAACGTTAGGAAAATGTTCGTGAAAATAGTCCATGCACAAACCCGGATTGTATTGCCACTCACCATTTACTCTAACCCCGTTTCGAAAATACGCTTCAAACATGAATGTTTTGTGCTGTTCTGTAAAGCCCATTGTGTGAATTGACACCCAACAGGTATTAAGCTCTAAGGCAGTGGTTTTCAACCTTTTTGTGGTGGCGAAACACTTTTGGTAGAAATAAGAAAATGGCGGAACACCACCTTTGTCAACATATTTGCGGTGAAGTAATCAGTTTATCAATAGACCAGGGCTGAAGCCTTTGAAAATGGTAAAAAGCGAAAAAAAATAATAGTAGGATGAAACCCATGAAAAAGGAAGAAAATATAACAAAAATGAAAGGAAAAATAATTTACGGGCGATCCGAGGTCGGAAAGTGGAAAGGGGTAAGTTTTTAAGGGGATTTCAACGAACAAAAAGCCCACCGACTTTTTTAAAAAAGCAGATATTTTGACGTGAGAATTTTCGATTGCAAATTAGGGTGCCTTTTCGATGATTATGTCAAAATAAGGTGAAAATATAAATATTTTAAATCAAAAAAATTACAGTGTGTTTAAGACATAAAAATGTACGTTTTCACCAAATTTCGAAAAAAAAAACTTTTTTGTAAAAGATAAAAATAGAAAACCATTTTTAATTGAATTTTTCACATAAATTTTAAGGCTATGTGAAAAAAGTGTAAATACAAAAGTTGTAGATCTTTTTATTACCTACAACTTTGCTATTTAACGTTTTTCCATTGGACTTGTAGTTTTGCCGAAAATTGAGAAAAATCGTTTTCTACCCTTAAAAACTCACCCCTTTCCACTTCCCGACCTCGGATCGCCCGTAAATTATTTTTCTTTTTATTTTTGTTATATTCTCTTCCTTTTCCAATGGGGTTCATCCTACTATTATTTTTTTTTTGTTTTAAAATTATCGACCCTGGTCTACAAAAAATACTATCTCGTGATTCAGATTAGTTGATATTACTAAATTATTTCGCGGAACACCTGGAAGAGGTTTGCGAAACACCGGTGGGAACCACTGCTCTACGGTCTCTACAGGGGCCCTCTTTGATGCAAATAATTTTTGCTCGCACGGTAGGACATCTAGTAAGCTTTGCGCCACCTAAACCTTATAATTTAATTAAATAAATTAATCTTAGTTTTATTTTAAATTCATTTTGTGTACTGAGAAAAAATAATAGAATATAAATTCTGGAATTTGTAGATCTATAATAATATGTCATGGCGTTTCTAGTTGTGTAAGTGAAATATCCAAGGTTGGAGACAAAAATATATTATCAGAAGTGGCAACGTCGGGTAAGATTGAATTGAAGAATAATTTTTTATTACAATATGATAACACTAGAAAAGGAAGGTCACTTAAAAGAGGAGAAAGGAGGACTCAATATCTTAAAGAAGGACTGTCCCCCCGAAAGGAACGCTGTTTGTAATAGTAGTAGTAACACGTTTTATTTAGCAAAAAGCTACTTAGTGACAACTACCTGAGTTCCCGGTTCAAAAATTATACACTATTAACGTTTTTTGTTAATTTAAAGATCAATATCTGCAAAACCATTTAAAATAGTTGAAGGTACTCCTCTAGTAAACGTAAAAAATTATAACAAAATATACAATGTGACCAGTAAAGTCCGCATCATATGGGATTTTTTTACTAATATCTTTATTCGAAATTTGATTTTGGCAACAAGTTCTGCTTCGATCGAGATGAAAATTAAGCAAAAAAATAGTAGTCACTTGATTCGCATTATCTGTCAAATTTTAATTTTTTTTAAAAAATAATTCAAAAGTGGGGTTATTTCTGAAAATATCGAAAAATTTCAGCAGCATAAGATAATTTTGATTTTTTAACCATATTTTGTCGTTGTAAACGTGTTTGTGGTGCATCATTGTAAATAATTTTTTGGAAACTGCACTTAAATAATAAAATACTATTTTTACTTTTTTTATGACATAACTTAATAACAAATTTTAATAAAAGGGTTTTAAATTAAATCGTTGAACATAGATAAACTTTACGTTAAGTTAAACTAAAATTTATTTTCCACTTAATGAACACTTTACTGATGACACGGTGTTCTTTTTTGTCTTAATGTTAAGGTTTATTACTTTCAGACACAAACTACGTTTTCAAAAATCCCTATTTTATGAAGTTACCTTATACAGGGTCAAAAGCAAATAAACTTTGCATCGCATGCGACCAAATTTTAATGGCCCAATTTTGATTTTGTAGAAAAACACACATTTAATATGGCGCTACTTTAAAGAAAATGTATCTGAAATAAAGCATTGTCAAAACTAAGAAGTTTTATGTAGGTTGCGTTGAGTCTTATTTTTCAAAAGTGGTGCAATTTACAAAATATGTTTAAAAAAATCAAAATTATCTTATGCAGCTGAAATTTTGCATGTGGGCTAGAAACTGCATTTAAAAAAACTTTTTCTAATAACTTTTTTCGATATTTTCAAAAATAACCGCACGTTTGAATTATTTTTTGGAAAAAATTAAAATTTGACAGATAATGCGAATCACGTGACTACTCTTTTTTTTGCGTAATTTTCATATCGATCGAAGCAGAACTTGATGCCAAAGTCAAATTTCGAATAAAGCTATTAATAAAAAAAAATCCCATATGATGCGGCCTTTACTGGTCGCAATGTATTTGGCGAAACGAATCCTCAAAAAAACCTTTAAAACCACTTTACTCTTTTATGTGGGAAACAAAACAAAATTAAAGCCGTCCGTTTGTGATCTGATCTGTTACTTCCCTATAACGTATCTTTACAAAAACCCATTTTTACCCCATTCTCTTTCATTCTCTCGTCCTACTCTCGTCCGGCATAAATGGCTGTTCGTAATTATTAATTAAAACGTTTTTGTTTGACGACCGCATGTTGTTACAAAACTGTTGTGACGTTTTTATTGTAACTTTATTTTCGGTTTGCATTGCTTTCTCGTATTTCCGAAATAAAAAGGAACGCTTTAGGATCATTTATGAAACCTTACACTCTTTGTCTTTTTTTCTTTATAACAAAGACAACCCCAGGCTAGTTATAGGAACGGCGGATACAAATCCAAATCTGGGGTGGGAGATAAGCAGAGTTACTAAACACATATCGCTAGAAAAGAAAGTAAAAGTAATTCATTGAATTAATAATAATAATAATAATAATAATAATAATAATAATAATAATAATAATAATAATAATAATAATAATAATAATAATAATAATAATAATAATAATAATAATAATAATAATAATAATAATAATAACAAATATTTTTTTGACATTTAATGTTAATATATAGTTTTTTTTGTATAAACTATCAATTCCGAACTCAAAAGTAAAATACTTGTTTTGAGTTAAATAGTATAATATTTTTGTCAAGAATATATTCCATAATTCAGGCAAAACTAGATTATAATATAAAACGAATATGACAATATTTTATTGGTATATTTTATATCACTACAGTATACAATGATACAATACGTCATGTATATAATATACATATTTATTTATTTTATTTATTATAACTTGGGATATTTATTATTTATTAATGACGTTCTTGAATATATCTCTTGGATTAGATAATATCCAATTTTTAATTTTATTTCTATAATTATTTTAATTGACAGTGGTAGCATATCAAAAATATATGGATTGATGTTGAAAAAATGTTGGTGTGCTATTGTTTTGTTTACTCTATTTTTATATTATGTAATAATAGTATTTTTATGACGAGTTTCATATATGTGTGATTAATATAATTTATTTTATTTTTATGTTTAAAAATATATATTAACATGTTGTAAAAAAATATTTGTTTAATATCCATTTTTTTGCTATCTTTAAATAGTAAATCAGAAGAATATTGGTGGTCTTTTTCGTAAATAATTTTTAAAATGTATTTTTGAATAGTTTTAATATTATTAAGATAATTATTATGTATGCCTCCCCATCCTAGTATTCCATAATTTAAATGGGTTTGTACTAAAGAATAATAAAGTATTTCTAATTCTTTTATATTTAAAAATCATCAATGCATCTTATTGGACCAATATTTGGAAGTTTATTTTTGTATGAAGTAAATGGAATGTATGTTGTTTTGTTATAATTAAAAGTTAAAAAGTTCTTATTAAACCAGTTGCTTATTTTTATAAAATCTTTTTCAATAGTATTTTTTAAAATATTCCAATTTAGACCTTTATAAAAAACGACCGTATCATCAGCAAAACTATATAGTTTTCCTTGACAGTTTAAATTAAAAATATCATTTAGATAAATATTAAAAAGTATTGGTCCTATAGGACTGTATTTATTATTAATTTACTATTAATTACAATAGATTTTCCAGCACCAACGTTGAGGTTGAGTGGTAAACCACTAGAGTGTGTGCGTTGCCCACTATATTATTAGATTAAAATAATTTTCTAGTTTTGGTTTTACACAAGAATTACATTATTTCTTCAGACAGGCACATGTAGGTTATCGATTTGGATTTAAACTCCAAAAAATCAGCAAAAGAATATGTTTTAGGAGCGGTTCCCCATATCGATATTTCACTGTATGCCACTGACCTTTTTTACTTATTATCTTATATTTTTTTTTAATAACCATTCTTTTGTTACAGGTAAATAAACAGAAAGCTTTGGATATAATTCGTTATCGTAAATCTTTTGTTGAATGGACCTATTACTATCAAAAGTAAATGGTGTAAGTATACTTGGTTTTTGTATTTATTTAATTGCAACTGATAAAAGTCACTTGGTTATTTATTTTTTACTTAAAATGGCAAGAATTTTAGTAATTGATCTATAATAGCTAATTTAATAACTTTGTGGAAACAAGACAGGAAGAGTATGTGACTTATTTTAATACAGTTTATAAGGAACCTAAATTTAACTGTTGAAACCAGTCAATTTTTTCAAAGAGTTCTGTTAATTTCTATAAAGTAATATCAATGTTTGAACTTTGTGTTCCCTTTCTTTTATCGGATTCTAGCCTCATTGATGAGCTGTGATACGGCGAAACGCTTCTGGGAATAGATCTGACTAAATGAAAGGAAAACCCCACGCTTTGCTAAATGTTTTAAATGTTGGTTTTGCTTGTTTACTAAAACATTTATACACAATCACCCCCTACCTACCCTACACGTTCAGTATTACTGATAAAATTACTAAAGTAACTTACTAAACCATAATCAAGTTAATATTTTGTTAAGACAAGTACCTACTGACATTAATACTAAATGTGTAGGGTCCCCTATAAAATAAATAATGATAATAACGTATTTCGGTATTGCGCTTAACTCACAAAACAGAAAATAAACAAAATGAAAAAGAATGCCTGTTTATATCCTACAGCACATACCAATATCTATAAATATCATTTTAATCTCTTATAGTCTGGTTTACGTGTCTGGTATGCATAAACTACGTTCTGCCAGCTCGATAAGATTATCGGAAAACTACTAGGTATTTAATGGTAACTGAAGGTGGATAAAAAGATTATGAGATTAATGGAGTTTAGTGTTTGTTATATTATATTTGGGATTAGAGTTGAATTACTTAGAAAACGAATTTTGCTTTTTTAGAGGAAAAAGCCTGTAAAACCACCTTGCTTTAATTGACGAAATTAAAAGCAAGGCTTTAAGAATATTTATACCCTAGGATATGTGCGTCGTTCCTGAAAAGCTTTACTTCTAGGAAACTTATAACCGCCACGCTTATTAGGGATTTCCCTCCTGCTATTCTGTAAATTCTTCTAGAAATAAGAATTTTAGTGTATTACCTACCACTTTAAGTTGCGGTCTTTTTTATAAAATTTTTTTTTTGATACAGTGTGTCCCAAATTACAGATATGACAATATCGATCATTTTTTAAATAGTAACCCTAGTTTTTTATTGACTACTTTTTATTAATTTATATTTCAAATTTTTATTCCCCCAATAAACCCGAACTTAAATAATGCACTACCTTCCTATACAGTGAGGACATAAAGTCTGGAAAACTGCCTTTTGCAAGTAAACGAAGCACCTGAATAAAAAACGCTCGGACACGTCGATTTTATTTAATGGTCTTTTATCTTCTAAGATTTCTGAAATATATACAGGGTGCTTCAAGAAAGCTGGGCAGCTATTAACTTATTTTTTTTAATGGAATACCCTGTATATTATTGCATTTTTGGATTCTACGGACAATTCTAAGTATATTTCATATAGGATGTACTAAATTCAATTGTTTTTAAAATAAAACACACCTTACTAGTTTACTGAATTTTTAATGACAATAACTTAAATGACACATTTTAACGTAACAAATGCTGAAACTGTTGTCCGTTAACTTCCTGGCATCCTAACCGATCGATGAACTCTTGTTGCACGTTTCGAATGAAAAAAGGTTGGATTTGTCGAATTTCATCTCTTATACGATTTTTTAGCGCATCGATATTAGGAGGTCTGTTGAAATAAACTTTGGTTTTTAAATATCCCCACAGAAAATAATCTAGGGGAGTCAAATCCGGAGACCTGGCCGGCCATTCTACGGGGCCACGACGTCCTATCCACCTGTTAGGAAATATCTCATTGAGATACTGCCGAACAGTAAGCGCGTAGTGAGGTGGTGCTCCATCTTGTTGAAACCACATATTTGGAGTTGGTATATCAGGCTTATTACCTGGATACAGTTAAGCTAAAGCAGGAATCAACTCCAGTTGCAGAATGTCAAGATAAATTTCGCCGTTTAAGTTAACTTCGAAAAAAAACGGACCTATAATCCTGTCTTGAAATATTCCAGCCCAAACATTGATTTTTTCTGGATGTTGCGTATGTGCCACTTGAGCCCAATGAGTATTCTCTGTGGACCAGTATCTACAGTTTTGTCGGTTGACAGTACCATTAAGAAAAAAGGTAGCTTCATCGGAAAATAAAATATTTTTACAAAAAAATGGATCTATATTGCAACGCTCTTGCATATTTTCGCAAAACTGAATTCGGCGGTCATAGTCGTCTTCATTTAATTCATGTATTAATCTTATTTTGTATGGATGATACTTTGCCTTTTTTAAAATATTTTTTACCGATGTTTGGCCAATGGACAAATCTGATGCTACTTGACTTGTAGGTAAATGTGGATTTTCGTTATAACTGAGTAAAACATCTAATTTCTTACTATCATCTTGTTTCGGCCTACCTGTCCTGGGAAGATCTTTTACATAACCATGTTCAAGGAATTAATTGACAATTTTGCTGACTGCAAATATCGTAATTTCTTGTCCGCGCTCTGGATATGTGTTATTAAAAAGTTCACAAACTTCGCCCAAATGTCTTTGGCGATCTCCCCAGCCAAACATCATCAGAATTTCAATTCTTTCTCGCTCTGAGAGCATTTTTAATAACTTGACAGTAACAGAATTGTCCTACAGTATGTTAAAAATTGGTACAGTTGTCATAGTGACAACGAGTCAAAGTGACATCAAGTTACTATAGATTTCTCCTAGATTTTACATTGTATCATGGTTTTTCTCTTAATGAAAAAATGTATAATTTCAACTGGCAATATTTTAAAAACAATTGAATTGAATTATAGGGCATCCTATATGAAATATACTTAGAATTGTCCGTAGAATCCAAAAATGCAATAATATACAGGGTATTCCATTAAAAAAAAGAAGATAATAGCTGCCCAGCTTTCTTGAAACACCCTGTATATATTTCAGAAATCTTAGAAGATAAAAGACAATTAAATAAAATCGATGTGTCCGAGCGTTTTTTATTCAGGTGCTTCGTTTACTTGCAAAAGGTAGTTTTCCAGACTTTATGTCCTCACTGTACATCAATACGATTCCTTGTATATGTCGTAGGCTGATAGTGAAATCCGTCATTTCATGAAAAGCCTAGTCACTTCATGAAGCGTCGGCAGATTGTGTAAAAACATGAAATTACACGATCTGCCGCGTCACTTCATGAAGAGACCTTGACGTTTCGGCGTATTATGTATAACACAATCTGCCTAATTTTAAATATCGTCACTTCATGTAGTACCTAACGATGTCATGTTAGTCGGCAGATTGTGTAATTCCATCTAAAAGGTATATTGGCTACTGGTTTGTTCGTTGTTCCCCAGAGCATTTTTTTTTTTAATTAAATTTTTTCAACTATTATTATTTTATAAAAATAAAAAAAATGCTCTGACAAACCCGAACAAACCAGTTGCCAATATACCTTTTAGACGGAATTAAACAATATGCCTTGTTTTTGTGGCATTTCATGAAGTGACGATATTTAAAATTAGGCAGATTGTGTTATACATAATATGCCGAAACGTCAAGGTCTCTTCATGAAGTGACGCGGCAGATCGTGTAATTTCATGTTTTTACACAATCTGCCGACGCTTCATGAAGTAACTAGGCTTTTCATGAAATGACGGATTTCACTATCAGCCTACGACATATATATAATATAGCTGCCCCCCTGCCATGCGGTGTTTGCTGGGGTGTACTTTGCGCCATTCTTTATGTGTTCAGCTTTCTTCCTTTTAATATGAACTAAAAGAATTAAACTATATAAAATAAAATGAAATCATCAAGTTCATTTGGGATACGTCCCTTCAAAATATATTTTTACCTCGTTGTTATGTATGGGAGTAAATGATCCGGAACATACACTCTGAAACTTGATGTGATTACAATGTTTTAATGTATTGTGCGTTTTTCGCTTTAATAATATTATTTGTTCGCGTTTCCTTTTTATCGTATGCCATACATTCCTGTTTTATAATTAATTAGAACCGTTTTGTTAAACAGAAACACGTCGTTTCTATAATTTGTTTTCGCGGTAATTACCGCGACATATTGCTTGATACTACACAACCACAATGATACAACTTTTTGTGCCTTTTTGTTCGGTATAGCTTTATTTTCTGCTGGTCTCTTTTTAATGTCATTCCAGTTTTCCGACATTCGATGTTCTACGTTTGAATTAAACGTGGTGTTGTGCGAAGCAATATATTTACAAGGTGAATATTGGCACAGACAGAGTACAAATATCAACCTTATTCTACTATAGTACGGGGATTGAGAGCGGAACTGTCAATACTGATATTGACTTATAATCCTAGGTTTCTAAAATGCCTTACCTAACTAAACCTTACAACATTGAAATATTAATAATGATTGGAAATGGCGATAGATTACCCAAGCAAAAGTAGCGCGTTGGTTTCAAGAACATCACTCTGACCGAACACCAATTGCTCAAGACATGCATTAGCAAAATTGAACCAAATTGTTGTGGATCACGTGAAGAATGTGCCAAGCAATGACAGCCTCTTGTAATGGATAAATATACACAGTTAGGCGACTTGCAAGAGATAACGACGTCAGTGCACCGGTACCATTAGGTACTCGCAGAATTTTAGACAATTATTTGAATAAGGTTTTTCTAACCAGTGGATAGGGTAGTGGCCGGCAAGATCGCCAGGTCTTAACTCCTTTATTATTTTTTTGGGGGTCACCTTAAAAGTAAAGTTTAAGTGTAAAACTAGAAAATTCGCAGGATCAAAATAGTGAATATTTCCAACAATATTTATTATCAAAAATTATTTAATAAATCACATTTTCTAAATTTTTTCAAATTTCTAAAGCAAATAGTGAGTTATATTCCATTTTTTAGGCCCTTTTCCACATGCATTTGCATTAAAAAAACTAAATGAATTCAGGAAAATGAAAAACAAAACCTGCTAGGTAAATAAAAAAAGGGTACGTGACAGTAAACAAAAACACTGAGCACAGCACCGTGCCAGTCAGTAAAAGCAACGCAAAATTTCATTTCCGTCGCAGATGAGGGTAATTTGTAATTTTTGAATCAGGAGACTGAATAAAACAACGTTACAGTGCACGCATTTAAAATTAATAGTTATTCATGATATTGTCATGGCAGATTTAAACCACAGAGAAATAGTATGCCTTAAAAATACCATAGTAACCATAGTAACGAATAACAACAATAACCCAAATTTAAAATAATAACATAACATTATTTTATAGTTTTTTGCTTATTTTATTTGCTGGAAAACTAGCTGACAAAAATCAAGCAAGGTTTCACGAAACTTCACTATTTTATTTGGATTTTTATCTCTCGTCTAGCAAATGTCGGACAGCAGCGGCTTTTTCTAAATTAACCCGGTAGGAATTAATTCGTTTGGAAAAATCCTACTGTTACAGCAAGATTTCTGCAACTTCAAATTTCGATCTTCTATACGGTAAAATAATGTTATGTTATTATTTTAAATTTGGGTTATTGTTGTTATTCGTTACTATACGGGGCATTGTTTTCGCCGTCTTTCAGTGAGCTTATATCGAAGATTCCGTGAAAAATAAGAATTCTATTACCCGAAAACACTTCAGCAGATGTTGCTTCAACGTCAACTTGGAAGGCGGTTATTTCTGTTCAATCCTCCTCAACCACGAAGATTGGTAGAAATATGAAAGTAATTTATTTTTCAAGTTGTTTAAATTGTACCATTAATATTAATGTTAATAAAAAAATTAAAAATGTATTTTTTGACGTTTGCGTTTAAAGTTTGAAGTTTTACTTCTGACACTACACCTTTTCCAAATGTATTTCAGAAACCGTCGAATGTATTTCAGTACAGTCAAATGCAGTTCCGAGAGCGTCAAATGTATTTCAATATAGTCAAATGTAGATTGGAAACCGTCAAATGTATTTCAGTATAGTCAAATGTAGATTAGAAACCGTCAAATGTATTTCAGTATAGTCAAATGTAGATTAGAAACCGTCAAATGTACTTTAGAATAGACAAATGTATTTCAGAAAGCATCAAATGTATTTCAGAATAGTCAAATGTATTTTAGAAAGCATCAAATGTATTTCAGAAAGCGTCAAATGTATTTTAGAATATTCAAAAGTATTTCATAAAGCGGTATTTGTAAATACTCAGCGTGAATTATAAGCAATTATATACCTAAAATATATATTAAATTTGATAATTTCCGAAATGCTCTCTGAAATACATTTGATGCTTTCTGAACTACATTTGACTCTCCTGAAATACATTTGATACTTTCTAATCTACATATGACTATACTGAAATACATTTGATGCTTTCTGAAGTACATTTGGCTATTCTGAAGTACATTTGACGGTTTTTGAACTACATCTGACAATTCCGAAGTACATTTGATGCTTTCTGAACTACATTAGAGTATTCTGAAATACATTTAACGCTTTCTGAAATCCTTTTGACGCGTTCTGAACTACAAATGGAAAAGGTGTAGTAATATTTTTAAGACTATTGGGGGTGTAAAAAATTGTCTATTTAACATGTTTGTAAAAAAAGTCTTTTGAGAAGTCTAGAAATTTAAAAAACAAAAAATTTATTTTTTTAATGCTACTTTGCACATAGAAATAACGCATGTAACACATTGTTATTATTTCTACTTTTTTACGGTTTACCAGTTATTCTAAAAAGGATGATTTTTACTTTGAAGTAAAGCAAGAAATAATTATTGTTTCCATTTTTGAATATTTAAATGCGGTAACTTTTGTTAATTAAAAAAGTTTAACGTGTAGCGAAGAAGCCAAGAAATATTTTTCTAATATTATAAAAATTATGCAGTTTTTTTTTCAATTTAATAAATTGATTTCCTACGGAATTTTAATATACCAATTCTTGTATTTGCAAGATTGTACCTAGTTGATTGCTTTTGATTGTTATCCCTATAAAGGTTTTTGTTTTGAATAATTCATAAAGTTTTATCTGCAATCGCCGGATAACCAGAAATATTTTACGCGACCTCGTTATCTTATTCATTCGGGAGAATGCAAAAAATGTAAATGCAGGGGCAGCAAATTCACAAAGGAATTTTAATTAAATTTAATTAAAAAACAAAATTCACCAGTTAAAGTCATCGTTACAATAATAATGCTATAAAATTACCGAAGCCTGTTCTTTTTAATTTGAATCAGTGAGCCAATCAGTGCGTAGTTAACCAAAACGAATTGATTTTATCATCAATATCAGCTGATTAAAAAAGAGGTTATTGAATTAATAACTTTTAACCCAAATATATTAAATTAAAGGAAATTCAAAAGAATCAACAAGAACTACACCCTACCAGTGGCGTAGCGTGCAGGGGACCAGGGAGGGGCGACCGCCCCCCCCGCCCTTTGAGCCCTGTCCCAAACGGCGCCCCCTTCCCACTCTCCCAGTAGTTCCCAGTTCCAGGTTTTAATTAGGTTATTATTTGTTTATAACTTTAAGAGTAAAGAAACATAAAATAAACCTGTTATCTATTTCGAGATTCTATTTTATTTTCACTACTTGATTTAATTTATAATAAAAATATTTTGCCACGACCAATAATTTGTATTCTTTCAGTTATTTTGCTGTATGACAAAACAAAAACTTTATTTCTCAGGCCAAAATTTACTAAACAAACGAAATTATGCATTAGCAGTGAGGCGCCCTTTTAACAAGGGCGTAGATAAGGGGGTAATTCCCCCCCTCCCCTCCAGGACCCATAATGAACCATGAAAACGAAGCACTTTTTTTTACTTGTTTAATTTTTTTGTGATTTCCTTGAGGATCTTGTGTATTTTATATTTTCCCTACTTGAAAATCAGGCAACTTCATTGAAAAAAAGGCGTGGCACCCACAAAACTTTCGCCTGCGGCGCGTTTTTTTTTTCGACCTCTTTTACCCCCTCACCCCCATAAAAAAAAACGCCCTTACCTTTAAAGTTTCCGCCCCCTCCGCCCCTTTAACCACGCTACGCCACTGCACCCTACAGTTCAAAACACAAATACTTTTGTGGAGGTTTATGTTTACTTTTTTATCAGGTTAGTATGTATTCTATAGAGTGGGTGTTTGATGTCCCTTATTATAGAAGACTAAGGGCGAAAACAGACGGAGCGGTTTTTGTCGAGTCGGCCGCAGAAGCGGCACCTCCTAAATTAAACTTTTATTGTATGAAACAGATGGTGCATCGCCGATTTGGCAGCCTTAACCTAAAACAAACGCTGTACCTTTAACTTTCATATTTTTTTTCCTACACCACTGAAAGAAATTATTCTAAACAAACAGACAATCATAAACCTCGGTCGGTCAGCATAGCTTGAATTCACGGCCTAACGAAAGATATTTTCAACGCCAAAGTAAATTTCGTTCTGGTCTTCTGCGAAACTTGTCCAAGCTGCGGTTTCGCCTATATCGTGCCCGAGTTAATCGCCAAGGCATTATTATGTTATGTGATTACCATTCCAGTGTTGTTCCTTCAACTTGCTTTAATACGAAATACCACTAATAGAGCTTTAACAGCGAAACAAATAAGCCGATAATTTTATTATACCGGGTGTTTCAGGAGAAAAGTTTACCCCTGCAAGTTTTTTATTGTTGAAATTATAAAAATATAACCTGGTGGGTTTATGCGTGATATCATTTTACATTTTATGACTTGACGGATGCCATTCTGGTCACTTGCGGTTTATCCGGAAACTACCTCAACTTTTGATTTTTAAATGGTACACCTTGAATACTTTTGGCTATATCAATTCAGAACACCATTCCAAATTCAACTTTTTAACTTTTAAAAAAGGCTTTTACATAGAGAACTCAATTCTTTTAAATGAAAAGATATTGGCTCACTAAGGCAAAAAAATCGAGCATATTCTTTCCTCAAGGAAGTATACTAGGTCCAATATTATTTATTTTATACATCAACGATATGCCTTTAGTTTTAAAGATGTGTAAGTTACAAATGTTTGCTCATGATACCTTAATTTACATAATTGTTTTAAATATTTTTGATGGTCGAATTCTGAGATAAATATATTATTAAATCGGCTAAAAGTAAATAAATTAAATGTATGGTTATGGGTAATAATTTAAATTGTCAAAATATAAATGTTGTAATTGATGGTGAAAAAATGGAATTAGTAAATAGTTTTAAATATTTAGGGATAAATTATTGATTCAAAATTAAAATTCTTTAATTATTTTGAAAGTATCATATCAAAGATTACCGGAAAAGTAGGTTATTTTAAAAAAATCAGTTCTAATTTAAGTTTGTTTTCTAAGAAAACGGTATTTGATACTATATTATATTACTACATTTTCTTTATTGTTCTTCCATTTTATGTTGTGCTAGTGAGGAAATATTTGATAAATTACAAATTTTACAAAATAAGGCAATGCGGATTATTTTAAATTGAACAAATATACAAAAATAAATAAATAATGTTAGAAAATTTAGATTGGTTGAATGTAGAAATTTAATTTTTTATTTAGTATGTACCTTTATACATAAAATTAAGAACAATTTATTGCCTGATTGTTTAAAAAAATTGTTCTTTAAATTATGACCATCAAAATTATAAAACCAGATGAACTAATCAAAATTTTTATGTAGAGAGAGTGTCTAAAACATTAGCTTATAAGTATATTTTTCATAAAGGTTTGATAGAATATAATAATTTGGAAAATTCTATAAAATCTAAAATATCATTAAAACTATTTAAAAAAACTTTAAAATTACATTTAATTAAAAAACAAAATGATATTTAATATCTGATACAATTTGCAAAATGTTTGACTTTTTTGCCTGTTTTTGTTAAAAGAAGGTTGCGTTTTAAAATTTAAAAATAAATCTATAAAAATGTGTTAAAAAAATGTATTAAAAAATATTTAATTGTAGCTTTTGCTAAATAAAACATGTTACTACTACAATTTGATATTACACCCCCTTATGTTAAGTTAAAAAAGCAGAGACAATTTATTAAAAATAACAATTCATGACAAAAATACAACAGGAAGCGCAAACGGCTTTGCATGTATCTAGATACCCATGACGCCATAATGCTAACAAACAAATGAGCATAATTACAAATATAAAATCCGCCATCATTCAGGATTTTAAATTTGTAAGTATGTTCATTTGTTAGTTAGCATTATGGCGTCATGGGTTCCTAGATAAATGCAAAGCCGTTTGCGCTTCTAGTTGTATTTGCTGTCATGAATTGGTATTTTTAATAAATTGTTAACTTGATAAGGGTGTGTGGTATCAAATTGTTGGAACAAAAGTGCTCTATCTTTTTACCCGAGTGAGTCAATAGTTTTCATTAGAAAAAATTGAGTTCTATGGGAAAAAGCCATTTTAAAAGGTAAAAAAAATTACAAAAAATTTAAAACACATTAAAACTTGACGATTGCATTTTTATCAATATTCTGGCTTAAAAGTAGGTAAACCATTTTAGAGAGTTCATAGCAATCTAGATGAAACAATAAAACTGATTTAATATATTAAAAAGTGACCTATGTTATGTTGTTGAATTTGGAATCTTGTTCTGAATCGATATAGCCAAAAATATACAGGGTGTTCTATTTAAAAATCTAAAGTTGAGATCATTTTCGGTTTAACCAGAAGTGACAAAATGGCATTCGTCAAGTCTAAAATGCAAAATAATATCACATATTATAAACCCACCAATGTTATTTTGTAATTTAAACAATAAAAAATATATAGGGGTGAGCGTATCTCCTGAAACAGCCGGTATGATATAGCATGTGACATAACATTTCACCGTCCTACAAACTATAACTATAATATTCCAAATCCCAAAATAGAGATTTAAATCCAGAACACAATGTACAGATAATAATATCGAAATATACTTTTGCAAAACTTTGTTGTATCTCATTCATGACCCAATACAAAGCAATTTAATAAGGTTGATGTATTGTTATACTCAGTGCTCCGGACTGCTCCGAAGGCGTTCTGGCCAGAGTAACGGTCCCAAGGAAAGTGGGGGGCATAGGGGCCCGCCCCTTCCCCCCATAGGGCTGCCCTACTAAATAATAAACTTGCTTTTGTTCTAATATACATGTCTTCTCTAGTTTCTACTACCAGAAAGAACAAACATATACATACTTGTGAAAAACTGGTGAATGCACCGTAAACATTTTTCGTCTGCGGCGTTGTCCTGATCCCCCCCCCCCCCCCCCTGTATTAAAATCCTCGGACCCAACTGCCTGACCATAAACCTATGTATATTTTGTCTTGTTTCGGGTAATATGCTAGAATTAAACTAAATCCTGGAACTAATGCAGTTTGCAAAAGAATAATAATGTGAAATATTTATATTTGAATACTAAATTTTATTGTGGGGGATGGTATTTACAATTTTTAGTTGTAATATCCTCAGAGTCCACCTAACCTTCTCTCCTACTACGTAGAAAAGAAAGAAATTAAAGTATAGGTAATTTAATTAGTTACAAACCAAAGCTTTCTTTCCTTAAACTTTAAAACAATTATTAATAAAACAGTGAAACAGTTTTATTCTTCACATTAACTTTGTTTCAAATATAAAAGTTTTTTATTCATGGGGGTTCCATGTAAAAGGGATTTGTTGAGTGTTCCGCATCCTTAAAAGTTTAGGAACTGCTTGATTAGAGGACCTGTTACGCAACAGAGCAGGTAACATTTATTAATAAGGTAGAAAGTTGAACCAACAGAAAATTGGTAGTATAGAAGAAAGTTTTCAAAAAACATGTGAATATGTTTTTCTATAAGATCTACTTTTAAATTATTATATTAATGGTAATAGTTCCAGCCCAAAAGTTGTAGGTAAATTACATTATAAGGGGTATTTTTGGAAAACATTAGTTCAAAGAGATACGAATAAAGCATACCTAGTCAAAAAATTAAATTATATCAGCTTGAGACAACGATTGAAAATCCTCTTACATCTTTTATATGAAATAAATAAATTCGTTTTCCTCAATGTAATAATTTTGTAGTTTCAGAGAATGCATTCAATTTTCTTTTCAAAAGATTTCAAGGCATTGCTTCCGTCCAATTACGTTGAAGCTGCAGTATCTCAATAAAGAATCAAATGAAGTGTTCAACGGCTGCTTTGATGTTTCTTTCAGGCTCTTACTTCGTCTCCATTCTTGCGTCCTGGCTTGTCGCGAGGAGAATTTAACTTATATTGACACCCTGATAAGTAAATGTATGATCCTATTTTATTTTTGCTTTCAAATTTACAGTTTTACTGAAAATAAGATATAATGGGAGACGCGAGTCATCAAAACCAAAATGAAAGTCAAATGATATATGTGATTGTCGACTTGTAACTTGTCAGTTATACCTATATCATTTGATAGGTAGGATATTAGTAGTACGTGTACATGACATGTACAGTTGTATTCATAAAAAAAAGCAAAACCGGCTTATCGCATGTTAAAGGTTATTAAAAATGCAAATTTTTTATTTTATTTTATAATATACCTATCTTAACAGTTTTATAAAAATTACAATAAAAAAAACAAAACACGTTTAACATGAATAAATAAAATCTAATATTTGGTCATATATCCCTGTTTTTTTATTACTTGAGCCAGTCTATTCGGAATTGACTGAATAATATTTTTTGATACAATATGTGGATCAAGCTCTTCCCAGCACGCATGTATTATTTCCCATAAATCTTCTGAATTTCGATTATATATTTTTTTACGATTATACTCCAAATATTTTCAGTTGGATTGATATCGAGACTATATACCATATATATATATACCCAAGGCAGCACTTCTACATTATGGGTTTGGAATCAGTGAGTTACAGCATTGGCAGTATGTACTGGACAATTATCTTGTTGAAATATGAAAGTATTATTGGAATATATTTGCTCAGCAGATGGTAACAATATGTTTTCTAAAATGGTAATGTAATTTCCGGAATTAAATCTTCCCTTTATTCGCTAGCAAACACCAGGTCCATGAACACTTATCCAGCCCCATACATTTACAGCGAAACGCCCATGTCTAGAAGTAAGGGAGTTATTATATCGCTCTTCAAACCTGGTATTGTTTGGACGGTACACACGAATTCGTTTTTTCATTATCATCAGTAAAAATGACTGTATATATATAAAATTAAGGATTGCGGTATATATAATTTAAAGCAAAAATATTCCTTGATTTCCGCTGTTCTTCGGTGAGAAACACTTTTTTTCGCAGCTGGGCGACATTTTAGTTCAGATTCCTTGACTCCTGCTGGCGGTAGGTTGGAAGGAAATGCTGTACCAATAACAGCATCCCTTGCAGATGCAAATTGATTATTTCTTAAATATTCCAAAAAAGCAGCATCGTGTTCAGAGTTGGAACGTTTGGGACGACCTGAACCGATTTTCCTCTTGAGGTATTCTTCTTGTTCCCAGCGTTGCTTAATTTTCAATATAGTTTTTTTATTTCTATTGTACAACTGCGCTACAGCACGGATTGACCAGTCTTCTTCGATTCTTGATACAATGTGAGCCTTCTCAACTTTAGACAACGGACGAGGCATTTTTATGTTCTTCTGTCAAAGTTTATCAAACGTTACCACCGTGTAGTTTCAAAATTAATTACATCGACGCCAATGCTTTGCATTTTTGATAATCTATGACGTGTGCATGATAACCTCCAATAAATATTCATTTAGACAAGACGGTTTTACGCAAATATGACAAAACTTACCTCTCATTGTAATTCTTGAACGCTTTTTTTATGAATACATAAAAATCTCAAAAAAAGATGGATGGTTAAATCGACTTTAAAAGCGCCAAGAAACTTAAGGTATCCAGGACCTGTATCGGTAATAATACAGTAATAACGAAAATGATATAATTTTTACACCAACTTACTAAAAACCGAATGAAAATTAAATTGTCAAGAAAATTTTACAAATAATCGATTTTATAAGTCGAAAACTTGACTAGTTGACGACTCACTTTTCTCTTTAAGCCCAGCAAACATTTCAGGAGGGGGAGGTTAAATCCTATTCATCCCCCCCTAGCTACGGCATTAATTGACACAGTGTCAGATAAACTGATCAGCATAATGACAATAAATTTGTAAAATTATATGAATTAAACCTGCAAAATGGTTCTTGTTAATCAAAGTTTTCAATTTTCAATGAGATAATTTCGACTATTTCTGGATTTCAGGAGGGGGGGTCAGAACCCCATTACCTCCCCTTGGCTACAGCCGATAGCTAGAAAACTAAGAACGTGCTGAAAAATTCACATTTTCCTAGACTACAATAGCCTAAAATCAATTTTAAAAAATTGAGCTGTTTAAAATATTATTTATTATTTCAGAAAATACACCTCAGGGGTAATTTATCATTATTTTTATTATACCTTGAGGGGGGTAAAGCCCCTGAGGGCCCCCACATAGATCCGCCACTGGTTGATCCAATTTTGGTACCATACACTAAAAATAGACATTAAGTGCTTTTAGCAATTTACTATAATCCGCCGACAATAACCTTAATGAGTTTAAGTTTTATTGGAATGGTAAATTAAATTATCGATCCCAAACAATCTTGTTTAGATCAAGATAAGAGGATTCTACGGGTCTAAAACCAGATTGCTTTGAAATTCTGACCTTGTTAAACTAATAGATTTTCTTTCTCGGAATATTTTAAAATTTATCTAAGAGGTTTAAGGCTATGTACTTAAAGTGCAATGGCTTGTCTGGTGCTCAGGGCAATTATTTTACTGTCGAAAAATATAAAGAAATAAGGCTTCTTTAAAACGTAATTTTAAAAGGAATTATTCATTATTCTATGAGGCTATGGGCTATTTAAAAAAACACAAAATACAGCCTTAATATTTTGTTCGTAGAAGTTCTACGGGATGAGTTAGTTGGGTCTTGCCTTCCTTATTTGTAAACTAAATGTTGGACGGCAGAACAATTTTAAATAATAAATGAATAACCATCAATTTTTGATTTTGACATAATCGTTAGTATTGATTTGTTCTCAATAAGAGTGGTTAGCTTAGTTCTTAATTAACTTACCACTTTGCCAGTGTCAGTGATTCGATTGCGTTTTCCTGAAATTGCAATCTAAATTTAGACGGACATTTTTATAAATAACAATTTAAATGTGACTCCACAGGAAGAAGTCGCTTGGTAAAAGATCAGGAGACCTAGCTAGCTAATTAATGGTTAACTTAATCCTATAACGCTTTGAGCATATTTTCTTACTTCTTGTGCATGGTGAGCTGACAGTGAGAGTGAAATCATTTGTTTTGTTATAAAATGTTTAGCCGATTAATCAAAGGTAAGTTGAGTGCTAATGTAAAATATAATTTGTTAGTAAAAAGTATATTGTAGTTCGGACTTTTGAAAATATTTCTGTGCTTGAGAAGTTAATTTACTTTTTTGTTTTAACAAAATTATGATGACTAAAAGCACGACATGTTTAATGTGGTAATTCTGCTTAGTGTGGCGGTGCATCCAATTCAGCAAAATCATTTGTCTGCGATTATTGCCAGCCTTAGGGAATATATTTTATTATATGATTAGTTTTATTTGGATTCTTTTTAAATAAATACTGTTAACCGTGTATTAATTTCCATTAACGGAATTACCCCGCGATGCTAACGGAATTACCCAACCCAGTGGGTAATTTCGCGCAATGCTACTATTCCACTTTTACTAAATTTATTTTGTAATTATTGTTTTTAGCACATCTAGGTATTTTTTTTCTTAAAGGGCACATTCTGTTTAGTAATAATTTGATTTGTGTAGTTCGTTACTGCTAGCGATAAATGAAATAAAAAATATTTTGCTTAGGTGCGCGAAATTCGCCCTCCTTCCCCTACTATGGAGAGATGCTTTCCTACAGCTTTACCAAGCCTGGTGCTAATTTTATTGTCTTCTTCTACATGGAGTAAAAGTCCTGAAGCTGCTGCTCCACCATCGATTACAAAATTATTTGGCTCTAAGCAGTCGTATTTATTAATTACAGTGCCTTTAAGGCGAATACATACACAGCGGTTTGTATATCCTATGAGGATGTTGAAATAATAGTAGATAGCGAAACAGTCAGTGAACAACAGGATTTCATCCATATTTATATAAAAGCTCAACTTCTTAAACCCGATACGATTGCTAAAACAATTTCAGACAATACGCAGAAAACATTGGCGTAACCAGTCTTATTAGGTATAATAATATATCAACATAGATTCAAAAAAAATATCATCGCATTTAAATTGTTCTATCCCCCCGATAAACAGCCCAATCACTCTTTCCCTAACCAAACAATTCTCTTTACAGACTCGAATGGATTAAATAAAACACTCTGTCAATCAATCAAAATTGCACAAAAAGAAAACCAACAACGATCGAAAAAAACACTTGACCACCTGACGAGGGTTAACGAGCCGAGCGAAATTAATCGCCCTACAGTCCACGCCTCTGCGGTTAAGTTTCAATTTCACGGGCGGACTTCGTTATTTATTAAACTTGACATGAAGCTGGAAAAGGTTACTTTAATCTAGTACATGACGGTCACAAACGTTACTGCCACGGTGCTATCCATGTACCGTTGCCAGCTCCGCTACTGTAGCGGGTGTAGTAGCACAGATGAATGTTAAATCGGTGCTATCGCTGGATAGTAGTAATAGTAGTAGTAGTAGTAACATGTTTTATTTAGCACAAAGCTACAATTAAATATTTTTTAATACATTTTTTTAAACACATTTTTATAGATTTATTTTTAAAGTTTAAAACGCAACCTTCTTTTAACAAAAACAGACAGAAAAGTTAAACATTTTGCAAATTGTATCGAATATTACGTATCATTTTGTTTTTTAATTAAATGTAATTTTAAAGTTTTTTTAAATAGTTTTAATGATATTTGAGATTTTATAAAATTTTCCAAATTATTATATTTCATCAAACCTTTATGAAAAATAGACTCATAAGCCAATGTTTTAGACACGCTATCCACATAAAAATTTTGATTTGATCTTGTTTTATAATTATGATGGTCATAATTAAAAGAATAAGAAATTTTAAACAATCTGGCAATAAATTATTTTTAATTTTATGTATATAGATATATACTAAATTAAATTTCTGGCATTCAACCAATCTAAATTTTTTAACATAAAATTAATTTTTGTATATTTGTCACAATTTAAAATAATCCGCATTGCCTTATTTTGTAAAATTTGTAATTTATCAAATATTTCCTCACTAGCACAATATAAAATGGATAAACAATAAAGAAAATGTGGTAATATAATAGTATTAAATACAGTTTTTTTCGAAAACAAACTTAAATTAGAACTGATTCTTTTAAAATAACCTACTTTTCCGGCAATCTTCGAGATGATACTTTCATAACAGTTAAAAAATTTTAATTTTGAATCAATAATTATCCCTAAATATTTAAAACTACTAATTTCAATTTTTTACCATCAATTACAACATTAATATTTTGACAATTTGAATTATTACCCATAACCATACATTTAGTTTTTGAAATATTTAATTTTAATTTATTTACTTTTAGCCAATTTAATAATATATTTATCTCAAAATTTAGGGTATTTAGACCATCAAAAATATTAGAACATTATTGTAAATTAAGGTGTCATGATCAAACATTTGTAGCTTACACATTTTTAAAACTAAAGGCATATCGTTGATTTATAAAATAAATAATATTGGACCTATTATACTTCCTTGAGGAACTCCTATATTATTTATTTTTTTATTTGAATATGTTTTTAATATTTTTGTTTTTGTGATCTGTTACTTAAATAATTTTAAAACCATTAATAAACGTTTCCGCGAATACCATACTGATACAATTTACTCAATAATCTAACCCTGTCAATTGTTTCGCATGTCCGCTTAAAATTCAAAAATACAGCTAACATTTTTCCCATGATCAATGGTTCTCTTCCACGTCTCAATCACACATTGAATGGCTACCCTTTTCGAAAACCAGCTTGAAAGGAAACTTAAATTTTGTTGGCATCAATGAATTCTAATAACTGTTCACATACGACTTCTTCTAATAATTTCTCAACATCCCATAAAAAATTTTTTCTAATTTTGTATCATAACAAATCTATCTAACGCATTTGCGTATCGTAATGAAGCTATTTGGATACGCGTTTTTTTTTTAATTTGATGTTGGTAACATTTAAATGTTTTATTTCATTGACTTGCGCGGCCTTTGTGATTTACGAGAAAACCCATTTTTCGCAGAGGAAAAATAGCTTGATAACCTACTTTTTTTTTCTGTGTGGATAACAATCATGTATGTTGGTTGCATAAATCTATAAATCAATCTTTTGTAGATGCTTCAAGCTATCATTTTCTGCCAAATCCTATCCAAAATTCAATCTTAACCTTCAAATGTCGATTTTAACTTCAACTTTATTTGAATTTTCAATCTTCCCTATACTAAATTGCAATGCCGTGACGTAAAATCACGTCTTTTGAAATTCGAAAAAAAGTAGCAAAATCGCCCGAATTTCCGAACGCTCTGTATATGTACCGAATTTACAAGGATCACACAACGTATTCCGTCCAATTTCAAATCTCATATCGCTAAAATAACTTTAGAATCTCGTAATGAAAATGGGTCAATAAATCAAAAAATTACAATTCGCAAAATAATTTTTGTTGTCCAGAGGCTACTATGATAAAAAAATAGTATTACCAACATAAAATTTAGACATAAAAATTTACAAAATTTGAAGGATTTATTTTCTTTTTAAATATGTGTTTTTTATTGAAAAAACTACAAATTGGAAAAAATAGTATAACGTACGTGTTATATGTATAATAGTTTTACGCACTTGTCCCGTTACAAAACTCGCCGCAAGCGGCTCGTTTTTTAACATGGACGCGTGCTATAAAATTATGCTTTATAAAACGTGTACGTTAATATACTATACTGGCCTCATCTCATCCTATCTTTTAGTATTTTTTACTTTTGGCACTGGTGTAATGTAAGAACATTTTAATTCATCAGGCATTTCCATATTTTAAACAAGAAATTATAAAATTTAATAATTGGTAACCAATGAGAAGACGATCTCTATTCTAATGGATTCTAAACAATTTGCAATATTTTTCAAACATGACAATCACACTATACGAATGGACTTTTCCAGCCGACGACGCGACAGAGATAGACATCTCATTCTAGTACTTTATGAATGATGCAAGATCTATGTTTGATCGTCATTGAACTTTCACTCGGGCTGATTTTATTTATTCATTTATTTAGGTGGCTTTTGACGATTTAAAAAAAGTACACTTTTTACTACAACTTTTGATCTTTTTCGAATTTTATATAAAAAAATCTGTACACTAAATACAACAGAATTTTGAAATTTCCTAAATTGAGGTATTTTTTCCACAGCTTGGCAACGTTTATTATTGTGACTGTAACGACAAAGGGAAAGGTTTCAGTGCGGTGGCCTTAGCGCCGCCAATGCTGATAACTGAGAAGCGAGGAGTGATAGACATATAGCTTTAAGAGCGATTTACCATATTAAGTACTTTGTTTCTTTCCAACTAACTAAATTTTGACAAAGCACTTGCATTTTGGTTCTGGCCATTTTAAAAGTATGGCTTTTTCTGATTGGAGCCTTAGGTATTATAGAGGCGTGTGATCAGCTGAAACGTATAATTTCCCTTCGTATTTGTTGGATATTTACTTAAAGGAATAAAAAAATATACCAACTTCCAGAGTAAAAAGATGAATATATTGAAATAAAGAAGTAAATTAAAGTATATGTATAAAACAAAAGAAACGAGCAAAGCAGTTGCTGTGTATACAACGAAAGTTACAGTTTTACTAACTATATCTGAATTTTACTACCTACATTTGCGTCCCTTCTAAAGATCCAAAAACATATGGCAAATATCATTGCCGACACACAAAAGCTAATCTTTTAGGCGTGTCGAATTAGTCGATTAAGTTTTGTCAACCAAAAGCGTTATGCATGCCAGAATGTATGCAGTATTAAATATCTAATAATTGTACATTCAAATTATTTCTTTAACAGTATAATAAAGAATATACCTACCTAGAGCATTTTTTGTTAAAGTATGTTCACAGACAGAGCAGTATATTTTAGACCTATTTATAGAGAACATAATAAACTATCGTTTTCAGTTTTAGTGTTTTTGATTAAGTTTCCTGCCAGTCTATTTCTAGTATCTAATATATGGCCAGGTAATTGATTTTTAACATAAATCATAAATTTACAATCAAAATATAAAGATATCTAAGATTCAATATATATATTCTTAGAGTACAGTGAGTACACTAATGAGCTGTGATGGAGTTTAGGTTTTTTAATTATTATTTTGGAAATAAGCTAAATATTCTGTACAAGTTGTAGCAGTAGCACGATCTTCTTGACCAGCAGTATGTATTTAAGTATGTAAAAGGCTCAACAAGTGATTTATAAATACAGACTAAAGTTTCTCATTCAAAAAATGTCGTAGCATGTAGAATGTATGCAATAAACTCTTTAAACTCATTATAATTTTATCAATATGATTGTTCCACTTTAGATGACCAGTTAATAGTTAATAGTGTTTCCTAGGTATTTTGTACGGCTGGTATTCTGAATTAAGCTGTCATTTACCTGAAATTTCAGATTATTTTTCTGTTGGTGAGAAAGCAATAAAATTTGTTGTCACTATAGATAATCCGAGACCTGGAAGCAGTCGAACCAATTCTTAATTCTACACAGGTTTTTAGACCCCTCTCCGCTATATTCTTTGCCCATTTTGTAGGGGAAGGTTGCCTATATTGAACCGCTACCTAAATTGGACCACAGTACACTTCTCTGAAACTAAACAAGTGCCATATCATCTGGCAACACTGTAACACACAGTAGTGCTTGGTGTGTACAGAGCAAAACGTAATTTACACAATTTTAATGTAATATTTTTAGGATCTTCCTAAGAATTTACCTTAGAACCATAAAACTCTAAGCAAAATCTTTTTTATGCAAGTTATCAAGTAAGTTTCTCTCTTTCTATTTCTCCTTTTGCCATGCCATATTTGTTTTTTCTTGTTTCTTTCCTGGGTGGTTTTGTAAAACACTTGGTAGTTGCTTAAATTGGACCACTGGGTGATTGCCAAAATTGAACCGGTCCAATTTAGGCAATTTTTCCAAATTGTGCAAAAATAATTGTTTTCTTTAAATAAGTTAATGTCATGAACTAACACCATTTCAATATTGCTAAAAAAAAATTCCTTTGAATTAAAAAATGAAACTATGACTGGTCCAATATAGGAAACTAATAGGTACTTTTTTTTGCATTAGGATGTCTCCTACCGAAATTTTAATTGTAAACTTGATGTTTTTTTGAAATATAAGTATAAAACTTCCTATACCAACAATTTTATTTTTTATTTATTTAACACCTAAGCTTCCGATTTAAATCATGTGGTCCAAATTTGGAACCTCTAGGTGCAATTTAGGCAACCGGTTTCCTATATTGAACCACTTGCAGAGGTTTTTTTTATAGCCTGGTATATCATAGATACTTTGAAATAAAATTCTGCAAAAAATTCTGCAGTTGAACGACATACTAAAGTATACTAAGGTATAGCTTGAAGATCGATTTTGCGTTATTATCGGGATCTATGATAAGAAATCTGGAAATTGGTCCAATATGGGCAACCTTCCCCTATGCATGAAATAATAAATGAAAATAGTATTTCTAATGCTGCTTATTGCATACGTAAAACGTAAACTACCTTTCTCTCCTAAAATCTACTATATATTTTTATAAACATAAATAATATTTGGACATTATTAACTTATATAAAGTAAAAATATATTAAACCGTATTACAACACGTTTATATAGGTATTAAATTTACATTAATACATAATATATACAATTGACTGAATACCTCTCTTGTGAAATGTGGACTAGACTTGCTCTAAGCTATCGATGCTATAAATAAACACAACTCCACAGTCCACACACAGAACGTATCTGACACACCAAAATATACTAACGTTAGGGAAAAAATAGTAAAATTAACAGTCAAATAACGAATTAAAATTCAGATGATCAAATCTGTGGTTATGTACCTATATTATATCAGCAAACACATTCAAAAAATATTTCTGTACCTAGACGCTTGTATTCTCATGTTATCGTGAACGACTTACTGATCTAGTGTGATCTAAGACCAAGTGCTTGGTCTGAGAGTGTGATAGATATCGCTACTACGATCAGTTTATTTATTATTTCATCATGAAAATAGTGGTGAAGATAAACACCATTTGAATGATCATCCGATATATTTCACCAATTTGGTAAAATTTACAGAGGAGGACATTTTTAAAGGGGACTCCAGCCTTCTCTCAAAAAAATTGTTTCGCCGCCAATGCTCGCCAGCCTCATTCCACCGACACCGATCGCCATCGAACTAATCTATAATATAAACAAATTAGTTGCCAAACACCAAAAACACGGACTAACTGTATTATTTATATAATTAAGTTTTAGTTTCAATTAGTAATTCATACTCCACAATCAAGCCAGTAAAATAAATTCGTCAAAATTAAATTTGTTCTTGAAAATTGACAAAGTATGTCAAAGCCGATGTTGATTGCAAACAAAGTAATTTGATTTCGCGCGCAAAATTGTTGCTAAACTAATTTAGCTTTGCTTTTATGGGCAAAAACTCGGCGGTGATTAAAAGGGGAACAACCACGCGTTCATTTTATTATTTAAATGGATCGTAATACTGCCTAGTTTGTTAGAAAATAAAACAGCGCGGCAGATTTAAGAATATATTTTAAAAGTTTTTTTTTCTGTATTACCTCGCCCCCATAGACAATTTACCTTTAGATACCTACAGCTTATCTCCTGCGCAAACAAAAGTTTCGTTTTATGGATGAAAAAATACGTCCGAGCGCATGACTCGCCGGTCAGCTGCCTTCCTTCTGGACATCTTCGTGCATGCGCACAAACCTCGTGTTATCGGCCTGTCCTACTTTATCGATAGAAATCGACATGCTCAAGATACTCTTCAGAACCGGCTCGGCCGTCATTTTTGTTGTGTTTTAAAGTTTCTCTGTGGATTTCTTGTAGTTTTCTTAGCTATCGTGGATTGTGGGTGTTTACTTTTATAGAGACTCGGATTGGAATATAAACAATGACTAGTACTAGTAGCAGCCGTTGTATAATTTTATTAAGCCCAAATAGGGGTAAAATACCTAGTATTTCGTATTTTCGGTAAGTATGGAGTAGTGATGTATTGAGGTTAGGTACGCGATAACACCGTAGATTGGTTATTTTGCTGGTTTTGTTTGTTTTTATATTTGATTTTATAAGACTAGTTTAATTTACCTGTTCTTGTTCTCTTCCCTTTCGAACTAAAAACACGACGACGAATCATTTTAAAAACAAAACCGTAAAAACAACTATCTATCCTTAAAATCTGATAGGTTTGCTACTACCTACTAAAAATGCCAAAAATCACTACCTTTTTTCCCAACTTGATCAAAAATTGAGAAAAAAATTCCAATTTTTTGGCAAGAATTTAAATTTTACAGCCCGGATCTGTCTATTTTCCCATTCGTCAACCGATAATGTTGCAGTGCGCATGGCTAATAGTGTCTAGCTTTGTTTACATGCGCGAGGCCATAAAACTGCCACTTTCGTGGTTAATGTTTGCTTATCTATAGGTAAATTGTCTATGCTCGCCCCTTGAGCTCCTGTGCTTCTAAGGAAGGTAGGGTTAAAAAATCAGGATCTATTTATGCGGGTGGGTGATATAATACCTAAATTCTAAAGTTCTCAATAGGGTGTAAAAGTTTCCATTGATATCACGTTTGCTTCAAAGGTTATTCAATGTTAATAGTAGTAACAAGTGTTGAAAGTGGTAAATTTCAAACGAGGAAGTATTTAGCACGAGGCGATAGCCTATAGTGCGGAAATTCTCCTAGTTTGAGAAAATCACTTTCGCGCGAGTAATGCACACAATTTTTTCTATGACCATAAAAAATTGTCTAAAATTGTTTTATTTATTTTTAATATTTTGTAGGTATACACACTGAGAAAAAGCCTTATATTCCTTATAAGAATTCACATACTCTTTATATAACTGTTTAATACTATACCGGGTGTCCACGAAAGGTGGCTCGCCCCTCTAACTTTTTTGTTTTTCATGATAATGAAATAAAATTCGGGGGATTTGTATATAACATAAAACTGCATTTTTTGACAGGTGACTCAACATTATGGAACTTCCGGTTTAACCGGAAGTGACATAAACTTTCGATTTTTAAATGGGACACCTGGTATATTTTTACTTTTTTTTGACTCCATATGACATTCTTAATACAACGATGTATCACTTGTCACTTTTTTTCACCAAGAAAATATTTTTTTTCCAAATTTATTATTTTACCTAGGGGGCTATGAATACCTTAAAATCACTTATTTCAGTTCTTTAATCTTGGGAAAAATACAATTTTACTATTTTTGGTCCAATGCTATGTGCTATGTAAAATTTAATCTTTAAAGTTGTATAACTCATTTTTTTTAAATCGCAACATGGTGGCTCGTCGGGTTAAGAAAAAGGAGTATTTTATTACGATTATTTTGATACCACACACTATAAGATTTTAGAAAAGCTGCCATTAAAAAACTTTAAAAAGTTAACTTAAAACTTTCCCAAAATGAAGCATCTTTTGAGAATAAATTTAGATTTAAATGCATCAAGTAGCCTGTGACCAGTAAAACTGATAAAACAAAATCATGCCTTGAAGATAATTGAAATGCCAACAGCTTCTGCCAAAGTAAATTAGTTTGTTGGTTAAAAAACATGGAAAATAATAGTTTTCCAAGGAGTGAAAAAGTTGATATCTTATTATTGTCAGGCTTATTTCGCATTTTCGGAACCAGTTTTGGGTACCTAATAGTGCCGGGTTGGATGACGCCAATTAAAATATCTTTGTGCGTAAAGTCGTGCAGCATCGGTTGAAGTATTTCTACATTCTCCAAATACTAATAACATATCACCTTTTTCACTCCTTGTAAAACTATTATTTTCCATGTTTGTTAAACAACAAACTAATTTACTTTGGCAGAAGCTGTTGGCATTTCAATTTTCTTCAAGGCATGATTTTGTTTTATCAGTTTTGCTGGTCACAGGCTACTTGATGCATTTAATTTAAATTTATTCTCAAAAGATGCTTCATTTTAGGAAAGTTCTAAGTTAACTTTTTAAAGTTTTTTAATGGCAGCTTTTCTAAAACCAAATAGTGTATGGTATCAAAATAATCGTAATAAAATCCTCTTTTTTCTTAACCTGACGAGCCACCATGTTGCCATTTAAAAAAAATGAGTTATACAACTTTAAAGATTAAATTTTACATAGCACATAGCATTGGACCAAAAATAGTAAAATTGTATTTTTCCCAAGATTAAAGAACTGAAATAAGTGATTCTAAGGTATTCATAGCCCTCTAGATAAAACAATAAATTTGAAAAAAAAAATATTTTCTTTGTGACAAAAAGTAACAAGTGACACATCGTTGTATTAAGAATGTCATATGGAGTCAAAAAAATAAAAATATACCAGGTGTCCCATTTAAAAATCGAAAGTTTATGTCACTTCCGGTTAAACCGGAAGTTCCGTAATGTTGAGTCACCTGTCAAAAAATGCAGTTTTATGTCGTATACAAATCCCCCGAATTTTATTTCATTATCTTAAAAAACAAAAAAGTTAGAGGGGCGAGCCACCTTCCGTGGACACCCGGTATATGACAGCAACGCCCTTTCTTTCTGTAAGACAACGAAAATTGCTAGACCGTTGTGTAGTGATAATATCACGGTAATTTTGCCCATAGTAAATAGGAGTTAATGCTACCATAGAATGGTTTATAGCAATTATTTCCCTGAATACTCACAGTAATTATCAAGTTCTATTGGGGGTGTAATCTGGTTTTATATACTGTATTAGTTCCGACTGGCAGTTGTAATGAAACTTGACATTAATCATAATAATATTTACTTGCTACGGTTAATGAATCATATACTTACCACTAAAAATCTGTAGTTTTCATAAATTTAAATAGCTTGTAGTGTAATATTTTTCTTGTCATTTAACATTGCATATGATTATTGATTATACAACATGGTTTACTGAAATCGTCCATAGATTATAACGTCCAATATTAATGATGGCTTGTGTGAAATAAGAATCTTCTATTGCTGTATCTGACATGCAAAGTTTTAAAAAAACTTAAATACAAAGTAAAAATAAATTAATTGAAACAGGTATTGGTACGATCAATAGAATTCAAATTCAGACAGGACAGGAAGAAGACTCCGAACAACGATGTGACCTGCGCAACAAATACGTTAAAGCTAATACTAAGGCGCGCAGCAATTGCCGATCGCTACGAACCCCCACCAACGTCTTGTGGATTATAGGTTCTAACAGATACAATTCGTTTTTGGGAACGCTATTCTGTTTTCGCAATTATAGAGCAAGCACTTTACTGGGAAGAAAATGTGACGCATTGAGAAGATACAATTTATTTCAATACAAAATTTCATAACAAAATTGCTGTATTAAAAGTAGTTCGTTATTCAACAAGACTGTGATGCTAATAGAACCGATTACTACGAATAAAAACACTGTTTTAGCAAGAGTTTGATACACTAGTAATTTATTTAATATGGAATAATAAAAAATAAGATATCAATACAAACTATGTCTTAGTAAGAATGTTGTATTAGATCATATTCCTGAGTGTATCACCATTGTGTCAAACAAATTATTTCAACTCTAGAGAATATTTATTGATGAACTTTTTTGACGTATTTCCATTTATCAATAAATTTTACCCCTAAGGTAACATAACGATTTATGGGGTTCTTTAATAATGATAAATCTATATTTTTGGTATTATTTTCATGAACAAAGGGTAGGAGATAAAAGACATTTTAATTGAAGGAGAACGAAATAATGTAAGAAAACACCAAAGAAATATCTTATCAAACATAATATAAAAAGTTCTATTGGGCAGTTTCCGGCTGCTTTGTTCCGATAGCGAATTCACAGCGAGCGAAGCCGCTGGTACCCGCTAGTAATAATATAAAATATACCAAAATATATCTAAATTATCTTTCCTGTTGCATTTTTAAAACCAGATTAGTAATCTTCACTATTAAAGCCAGTTCCCTCGGACAACCCTTTTAATGGTAATTGCATAACAATGCCTCAGCGATTAACTCGGACACAGTAAGCGAAACGGCATCAGCTGGGACAAGTTTCGTAGAATACTAGAACGAAATGCACTTCCTCGCCGAGAATATCTTCCGGTAGGTCACGAATCCATGCTTTGCTGACTGGGATTTATAACGATTTATGGGGTTAGTTTAGTTACGCTTTGAAAATGTAGATAGCAATTTTCTATTTTACTACCGTTTATATCTTTTAACGGAAATTACCTTTTAGTTAAGTGATAAAAATATAAAAGTAGATACCTGATAGAAGTGAATAAATATGTATTTTAGCAGTGATGTATTGGCGGCTTCTCAATAAGTGGACATGTGCACATGCATCCTTAAATTTGAATGTCTCCTCTAACTCCCAATATCCTTTAGAGTGTCGCCAGTAAAGTCCCCATCATATGGGATTTTTTTTTATTATTAGCTTTATTCAAAATTTGACTTTGGCATCAAGCTCTGCTTCGATCGAGATAAAAATTAAGCAAAAAATTAGTAGTCTCGTGATTCGCATTATCTGTCAAATTTTAATTTTTTCCAAAAAATAATTCAAAAGTGGGGTTATTTCTGAAAATATCGAAAAAAGTTATAAGAAAAAGTTTTTTTAAATGCAGTTTCTAGCCCACTTGCAAAATTTCAGCTGCATAAGATAATTTTGATTTTTTACCCATATTTTGTAAATTGCACCACTTTTGCAAAATAAGACTCAATGCAACCTACATAAAACTTCTTAGTTTAGACAATGCTTTATTTCAGATACATTTTCTTTAAAGTAAATGTGTGTTTTTCTACAAAATCAAAATTGGGCTATTAAAATTTGGTCGCATGTGATGCAAAGTTTATTTGTTTTTGACACTGTATAAGGTAACTTCATAAAATAAGTATTTTTAAAAACGTAGTTTGTGTCTGAAAGTAATACACCTTAATATTAAGACAAAAAAGAAACCAGTGTCATCAGTAAAGTGTTCATTAAGTGAAAAATAAATTTTAGTGGTGGGTAAAAAATCAAAATTATCTTATACAGATGTAATTTTGCATGTGGGCTAGAAACTATATTTAGAAAAACTTTTTCTTATAACTTCAGAAATAAACCCCACTTTTGAATTATTTTTTGGAAAAAATTCAAATTTGACATATAATGCGAATCAAGTGACTACTATTTTTTTGCTTAATATTTCATCTCGATCGAAGCAGAACTTGATGCCAAAGTCAAATTTCGAATAATGCTATTAATAAAAAAAAAGTCCCATATGATGCGGACTTTACTGGCCACACTGTATATTTAAAGTATAATATGGTAAAAATGTATTTTAGCGATCTTGAAAATAAACCTTAACTTCGATTCGGTTTAATTTGACGGTATCATATCCATTACCTTGTACCTTGGTCAAAGGTAAAAATTATACAAAAAAAAACCCGAACCAACATAAATAACAAACCCAAATTCACTGTTAGTATGTTATCATGTTGAAATGGTAGAATTTGCAATTTGCTTATCTTCCTTAAAGCTTAAATTAGTTATCAGCTTAAATGTTTCTTTGTTCATTTAGCTTTTCAGATGGTTTAATCGAACTTTGTATACTTAACTTCTTATGTGCTATGCCAGGCCCCAATATTTCCACGTTTTCCTTTCGACCTCACTTATTATTGTAAATTCTTGATGTGTGCTTATTCAAAACCCAATTAGGTAACACGGTATTGGAATATAATTACCAATTAAGGTATTGTTTAAGTACATAAGCTGCGTTCTTGCTTGAATAAACAGGAAAATGAAGGTACATTTACGGAATGACTGTAACCTGGATGGATTATACAATGGGGTGCTTTTGATGCAAATATTACGAAATCAAAAAGCCTGTAAAGTTGGGGCGCTTTTTGAAATAGGAATTTGTAAGTAATTGGAATACGTTTTTATTTTAAAAATTCGTTATGCATGTAAATGGTCTATACAAAACTTTAGCACCAATTCCTAAGCATAAATTTTATGATCCAGTCCAAAATTTGGTAGTTTCCAAAATACATGGTGTCAAAGTTATTAGTTTTTTAAAGTTTTTTGTAAATATTTATCTGAACATATATTTACAAGAAATTAATTTTATACTTAGAATCCTACTCCTCCTTTCATAATGCCTTCTAAAAGTATATAAAGATAATAAATGGAGGTATTTGTATAACGATGTTTTATTGTCGTAATACGTATGTTAAAAAATTGCGCGAAAATTTTCGCCTGCAGCGCATTTTTTAAAGTGTTGAAGCTTCAGCCCCTCTAACTAGTTCTGCCTCTGGATACGGATAAGTTTAATGTGGTGTAAATTTTGTTATGAATGTGGCCCATTATATTTTATTTCTAATAAAACGTTATGGCTCGAAACTAAATATTAACATCACGTTCTTAAATCCAAATCCGAAAAATAAGTGCACGAAGTGAGATAAGAGCATAAGTCTGCCTTATAAAAATGTCAATACATAAAGCACTTTTACGTCTAGCTTAGGAATTTAGCAAGACGTAGTCGTCGCCGCAACAATTTTTGAATATTAAATCCAGTAATTTTTTTAAACGACTCAGCTACAGAAAATAATTACATAAAATGGGTAACGAAGCTTTAATTAAAATATTTTTCCTTTATAATATGAACAGAAAAAATTATCACCAGAGAGCACCAGAAAGCTTCCTCTCTTATACCGTGCGAGCAAAAATTATTTGCATCAAAGAGGACTTGGATTAAAAAACGTAGGGCTTGGTTTAGATCACAATGATATGGGGACGATATATCTAAACATAACTAGGTTAAAATGTTGTCGGATTCATATTATGATATGATATGCCAAACTAATGAGTAATAAAATAAGTAGACAAACACAAATTTATTTTTGTTGTTTACAAAATTAACAAAGTAAGAATATTTAACGAATGATATAATGCCCGCGAAAATAATTAAAGAAAGAAAATATTGTGGCATATCGGACAAGTGTATAACTATCTTTTATATTGGAATACACAGGGATCCAAGTTCAATGGATACCCTGGGGCGGGTAGACCACGACGGCCGTTTCTCTCTACCGCCCCAGGGTATCCATTGAACTTGGATCCCTGTGTATTCCAATATAAAAGATAGTTATACACTTGTCCGATACAAGTAATTTGATTCATCGCTAATTTTTCCAATTTCTTGAACAATTCACACAATGGGCTTTACGGAACAGCACAAAACATCCATGGTTGAAGCGTATTTTCGAAGCGGGGTTAGGGTAAATGGTGATTGGCAATACAATCCGGGTTTGTGCATGGACGATTTTCACGAACATTTTCCTAACGTTGCTTTTATTGCTGGGGGTTTTTATTATTGCCTGAAAAGAACAGTGGCTGTGTTTAGGGAAACAGGTTCTATACAACACAAAAAAGAAGCAGGAAGATCATCTGTTAGAACAGAAGAACTTGTTGCAAACTAAGACTATTTTTATTATTATTATTATTATTATATTCTTACTTTAAAGAAAGAAATTATTGTGGCATATCGGACAAGTGTATAACTATCTTTTATATTGGAATACACAGGGATCCAAGTTCAATGGATACCCTGGGGCGGTAGAGAGAAACGGCCGTCGTGGTCTACCCGCCCCAGGGTATCCATTGAACTTGGATCCCTGTGTATTCCAATATAAAAGATAGTTATACACTTGTCCGATATACATTTTTATTTACCAATTTTAGTAACATGAAAACACCAATTCTAGGTTTCATATAACTCATATTGTTTCGTAATATTGGGTTTAGTTTACTAAAGTTGGTAGAAAATTATTTATCAAAGATGACGGAATAACTGATTGATTGTTAATTCAGGGAGTTACTGATACCCAACATGTATTAAGCTCTACGGCTAAGCATTACGTCCTTAGATGCAAGGCCCTCTTTGATGCAAATAATTTTTGCTTGCACGGTAATAAAACAAAAAAAATTTGCAGTGTTTTAATTGTCAACCACTTGCATTACCTACCTGTGCTATTTAATCGGAGAGTAATAATTTTTGTTGACATTTAAAACGGCTAGCCAAAACCTTGCCCACTTTTAATAATTGCGGTTTTTCTAATGGAATAAAGTCATGTGATCATAAAACATTGTAAAAGGGCACTCCCCTGCTTTAATACACCGGAACAGCCGTAAAATGTTTGAACCGCAGCAGTGGAGGTGCTCATATAAAATTTTCGCTTTAAAAAACTTATTTAAAAACATCCATTGTCGGCATGCCGAACAGATGAAGCAATTCAATTGCGTGATTAACGCAAGAAAGTACTTTCAAAGAAATTACCGTGTTGGACTTGGACCATTGTCTTTATTTTGTTACTCAACAACGTTAGTTAGTATCTCTAACCGTTTTCAAGTGTGAACTAAATTATAATTCCAAGGCTACTGTCTTAAATAATGTGCAATAAAGCTTGATGGCTCCGCCTACGTGCTTATTGGAGTGTGAAGTTTGAGCTGTTGGTTTTGGACAAGAAGAGGCTTCCAAATTTTGGGAATATCTATACTTGGTTTACTAAATATATGCGTATTTTGATTCATGAAAGCTGCTTCTTTGAATTTTCGTTTTCTCCAGTGCTGTTCCGTGTCCAAAACCTTGACTTCTGACCACTGTATATTATGTTGGTTGGTCCATACATGTTCCCCTATACCTGATCTCGAAGTTTCACTCCTTTGAGTATGTTTCAGATGTTCTTCAACTCGTACGGAAAGATGCAGATCTTACAAACGACTTTTAATTGTTGACATTTTATATCCTCAAAGTGAGCATGGCCTTCTAGATAAAACAAAGTATAGGCGATGTTTTGTCATGCTTCAAAATCGCTCGGTTTGTTTTGGAAAATATAGCAAGAAAATATTTATTTCTAAAAATAATTTTCTACCAACTTTAGTAAACTAAACCCACTATTACGAAACAATATGAGTTATATGAAACCTAGAATTGGTGTTTTCATGTTACTAAAATTGGTAAATAAAAATGTAATCCATTACTTATATAGGCACAACTACAACTGACATATTTTTTTCAAAATTTGACATTTAAAGTAATTTCAAAGCATTCTATATTTATTGAAGTATAACTAATTAATAACAAATATCTATTATAAACTCATTTTGTTCTGAAATTTTCTTACCAAATACCATTCGAAATCAAATTATACCTTCAATTTTTTTCTCGCACACGAATATTTGAAGAAAATTTTCAAAATATTCGTATGCTCAAAAATATTTCTGGATATAATTTGACTTCTAGTGGTATTACAAGTGATATTTTTTTTTGTGTTTTTCTTTAGGGGGGGTTTACTTTTTAAGAAAGCTTTTAAGCGTATTTCCGGATTTGAAGGCTGTTTTGATATTATAGTTTTTGGTTATCCTTCTAATCTTTTCAGAAATCCCCTTGACATAAGGTATTGTAAATTGCTCCTCTTTCGTTTCTGTTAAGACAGTAGCCTTAGAATTATAATTTGGTTTACACTTGAAAACGGATAGAGATACTAACTAACCGAAACGTCGTGTGGAAGTCCGACAAGGTAATTTTCTTGATATTACTTCATTGTCTACCTCCTTCAAACAAGAAAGTACTTGTCGTTACACCAAAGAATAAAACCTGGTTACGCAACACTATGACGTAGGTAATGAATTTAATAATTTTCTTGACCAAAATACGGCCCAAGTGCATCCCGTTTTGTTATTATTGAATTTCGTGTTTCGTTAAAAAGGCAAATCATCTCGGAAAAGTAAGTTACCTTATCCGAATGTCAATATCCCTAGGATTTTCCACAACATGCTTACGATTTTTCAACTTGTCGCCGAGACAAGGAACCGGGAAAACAAATCCTAGATAAAGTAAAGATTTATAGAAAACGTCAGTGCCGTCATTGAGCTGATGCAGTGTTTGAACGGCGACGAAAGATATTTAAACTGAAGGAAAATATAACTATATTATATTGTGTTTAATTACGTGCGAGACTGTTGATTTCGGATTATTGCTGTTAATAAGCATATTTGTGGATACTGAATGAATAAAGAAAGGCTATTTCAGTTAACTAAACGGATATAATTTCATATCCACCCTTGTTAGGATATGAATTTCACCAATCACAGTTTTATTTGTTTCATTACTATTCGTATAAATTTAAATATTATTTATTATTATTGAAGTGACTCAAATTTTGCAGGCAATAAGAGTACTTACCATAAAGTGCTTACACATATTGACGGCCGCCCCTTTCTCCAGAGGAGAGCGGCACTTAATTTATTGCCAATATTAAAAAGCGAGATCTCAGCGAGAAGTAAGCCCCCAGGAAGCTGAAAACTTGTCGGCACTATGTTGGACTGCCCAAAAATATTTTTAACAATAAATAGGTAACTAATCAACGTTTACTTTAACAGTAATGTACAAGTTTGTACAGTTTGTACAAAATTGTACCAGTTTGTACCGTGCAAGCAAAAATTATTTGCATCAAAGAGGGCTTGTATTAAAAAACGTAGGGCTTGGTTTAGATCACAATGCTGTGGGGACGATATATCTAACCAAATCTAGGTTAAAATTTTGTCAAAATCATATTATGACATGATATGCCAAACTAATGAGTAATAAAATAAGTAGACAAATACAAATTTATTTTTGTTGTTTACAAAATTAACAAAGTAAGAATATACAGAAAGAAAAAGAAAAATAATTACTGAAATTGGCCACCGCCATGCTCCAAGCATAACTTCACACGTCTCTTCATATTTTCGAAAGTGTTGACCAGCATCTCTGGAGAAATGTTACCACATTCTTGGATAATCATTTCTTGTAATTGTTCTAAATTTGCAACTGGTGTTTTAAAAATAGTGTTCTTTAAAAATTTTAAACTTAATAAGTTACAATGTAACTTTAACCATTGAGAGTAATTCGTCTTTCAAAATCTGCGGCTTGTATTTCTTGGAATACTTACTTGCAGTTTATAAGGAAATAAATTTAGCTGCTTCTTAAGAATAGTCCTGCATGTTCCATAAGGTCTTCCCACTTCTTGGGACAGGCGTCTTATACAATTTGTTGGCGTATTTTGCATTATTTCACGAACGTTTGCAACAAGTTCTTCTGTTCTTACAGATGGTCTTCCTGCTCCTTTTTTGTGTTGTATAGAACCTGTTTCCCTAAACACAGCCACGGTTCTTTTCAGGAAATGATAAAAATCCCCAGCAATAAAACAATAAAAGCAACGTTAGGAAAATGTTCGTGAAAATCGTCCATGCACAAACCCGAATTGTATTGCCACTCACCATTTACTTTAACCCCGTATCGAAAATACGCTTCAACCATGAATGTGTTGTGCTGTTCCGTAAAGCCCATTGTGTGAATTGTTCAAGAATTTGGAAAAATTAGCGATGAATCAAATTACTTGTAACGACTGTCAAAGATGACGGAATAACTGATTGATTAATAATTTAGGTAGTTACTGACACCCAACAGCTATTAAGCTCTACGGCTAAGCATTACTTCCTTAGATGCAAGGCCCACTTTGATGCAAATAATTTTTGCTCGCACGGTACAAGCCTGTACAAGTTTGTACAAGTTTGTGCCAGCTTGTGCAAGTTTCTAGAAGTTTGTATAAGTTTATTCAAACCGGTACAGACTTGTTCAAACTTGTACAAGTTCGTACAATCACGAATAAACTTTTATAATCTTGCACAAATGCGTGCCAACGTGTACCAACATATACAAAGTTGTATAACCTTGTACACGTTTGTACAAATGCGTATAAACTTTGTCAAAAGCTAACCAAGCCATATTGCTTGTGAGTAAATTATTTTGCCAATGTCAATACTGCCTGGTTAATTGGTAAACCACTTTGTGCAATATAACATAATATATAAGTGTATGCAAAATTTCAGCTTCCTGGGCCTATTTAATATTATTAGGGGCAGCCCCTCCCGGGGGGAAAAGGGGCGTCCGTCAATGTGTGTAAGCCCTTTGTGGTACGTAGTAATTGCCTGTAAAATTTTAGTCTCATTAATAATGAACTATATTTTCCAACGAGGCCTCATGCCGACTGTGGTTTACGGTCCTTTCACTACCTGATATCCGAACTTGCGAGAGAGAAAGTCTTTGTCAAATTTAAACCTTATTTAGGCAACTCTTTTTATATGACATGAGTTTTCACCTATAGCACAGAATATATAGCTAGCTACGCATGCGTAGCTTTATATTCTGTGCCTATAGCTAATCTAAATTAAATACATAACATAATCGTTTGCCCATACTTTAATGTTAAAAATCTTCATAGTATAACTAATCTAAAGAAATGTTGCTGGGATATAGCTACTAGGCAGAAGCCTTTTTTATTCCACGAAAGTGTTAATGTGTTATATCCAGTGTCACCCTTTGCTATTTATATTTCTACGTAACAATGGAATTATTCGAATTACTAATTACCTACTCGATGACATTGGCTGGAATTGCTAATGGTCGGTCGATTTTGTTCTAGTTACAGGTCAAGTTTCATTCCGCATTATGGCTTCTCATCAATAATTATCCAACCAAAAATACGTTTTCTCTGGCTAGTTTGTCGAACTTACCGGAGCATTGGTTTTGAATTCGATGTGGACGTGCATTTTGTTTTATAATTTAACTACTTGCGTTCCATGCGGTGCTGATAATTTTTTTCAATGTGAACTACAAAATCACAGTTATTTTTCCAGTTGGAATAAATTCAGCATAGTTCTGGATCTGGAAGGTGTGAAGGGTAAGCTAGGGTACACAGCCCTTAGACCACAAGCATTATGCATCCTTCAAAGGATTAATACAAATACTTATTTATTTATTTTACATTAAGGAATACAAACAGGATGAACCCAGGAACAGTACCTATTCACTAAATAAAGAAAATATATAGTTCTAACATTATAGCAGTTTCACTTACATAAAAAAATAAAGGTATATAAAAAAATGGTTTTAATTTAAATATTAACCAAAATAATAACAAATCAGTGTTATTATGCTAAAACTGAATTCATAAGATACTTCCTATGCAATATGATCCAAATAAAACTTTTTAAGTGCACTGGTAAGAGCCATCAGGGAAAGAAAACAGATATCCAGTTGAACCAAATTTGAAAGTGTAATATACGATTTATTTACAACCATACATGTAATGTTGACATTTTGTTCACAATTTTTAAAAGTTTGGAAGTGTCACATTACGTACGTCTACTTCCCTCTTCCACTTCCCTCACCCACTTCTCTCACCCACTTCCCTCATCCATTTCCCTCACTCATTTCCCTCATTCTTGTTATTCAACCAGCATATTTTTGTTTGGCGTCAAAACAATAAATGTCATATTTTGACATTTTTACTACATTTTTTGAAAAAATCAAATATTATCTAATTGTGGTTGTAAATAAAATAGTATACAAACCTCAGAAAAAAGTTTTCATTACTGTCACGAGATTAAAGTTAACCTCGACGCTTCGCGTCTCGGATAACTAACTAATCTCTCGACAGTAATGAAACACTTTCCTCTTCTGTATGTAATATAATATACTATTACAGCAATGATTTAGAGGCGAGTTAGAGTGATAATTTGTTGCACTGGGTTGTATATGGAAAAAAACTAGTTTCGCGTGTTATAGGATGGAACGTTTATATTAAATAAATTAATAATTGGCGTTGAATCGACCCTGTTGTTGAAAATTTTGTAGGCAAATTTTATATTGTAGATTTGCCTTCTACCCTTAAGTGATAATAACTTTAAATTTTGGTTGATTAAGGTAACGTTGTCGTTTAAATAAAACTTATAGGTAGCATCGATATTTTATAAATTTTTTCTTGGACTTTTTCATTTTACCAATATATACATCATACTGAGGATTCCAGATTACCGATCCAAATGAAAGTACACTATTAACATATTATGACATGTATAATGTACGAATAGATTATATTTGTTTAAAACCATTACAAGTTCTTATATTAAAACCAAGCGATTTTTTAAGCTTTGGTGGTAATTTACTGGATATGGTGATCAAATAACATTTTAAAGTCAAAACAAACAGCTATGTCTTTTACGATAGAGACTCTTGTTAGTGGTATATTGTTGATAGTATAATTTGATACAATTTTATTTATATTTCTAGAAAACGTAATAGTGTAGCATTTTCTAAGATTAAGGTAGATGCAGTTACGCTGGCAGTACGAAGAAAGATTATTTAGGTCCTGTTAAATGAGCAAGGCATTTGAGTGCTTAGTGACCACATAAAAAACTATTAAGTCATCTGCAAACATTAAAAAATAGCAAAATTGAAAGCAGAGCACTTTATCAATATTTCTTTTAGAAAAAATATCACAACTTAAAATGTTAATACCCGTTCCCAAACATTGTTACCAAAAACTCACACTGTATAAACAACAAATATCAACACTATAGTACAAATTAAACCAAACAGTATTGGAAACATGGAAACTAACTATTGACATAATAACAAATAAAAAATTATATTCACTCCAATTACTAATAGTATTCGGTTTATTTTGTTTTCTAGTCTCAGGACAAGTTTCATAACGGCAACCGTACAATAGAAAACAATTATCCAACAGGAAATGAATTTTCTCTAGATATTTCCGGAAGTTACCTAGCTTTGATTACACAACGCAAATGAAAATTGGATTTTAAATCAATTTTCAATTTAAATTAATGTTTGTTTTAATATACTATATATTATTTTGAACAAACGGTTAGTAAAACATTAGTTAGATTTTATCAATTAACGTTTAAAATCAGAAGTTAAAAAACTTACTAATTACATAAAACCCGTTAAAAACAGTGCCGTAAACCACACTGGTTACTTATTACTAAGGATATGGGTGATTAACGCATTTCCATATAATATTTGCTTGCTATCGTTAATAAAGCAAATAAAAAATACGTACTTACCACTAAAAATTAGAACTGTAGTTATCAAATATTTAAATAGCTTCTAGTGTGATATTGTTCTTGTATTTTAACATGGCATATTATTATCTACTATGCAACATGGTTTACTGAGATTACTGAAATTATTTGTTAAATTCGTCCATAGATTATAAAGTCCAATACTAATGATGGGTTGTGCGAAATAAGAATCTTCTATTGCTTTATCTGACATGCAAAGTTTAAAAAAACTTAAATACAAAGGAAAAATAAATTAATTAAAACAGGTATTGGTACGATCAATAAAATTCAAATTCAGGCAGGACAGCTAGAAGACTCCGAACAACGATGTGACCTGCGCAACAAATACCGGGTGATTCAATAGGAAAGGCAGCCGGCTATATCTCGAAAACTACTAAACGTAGAAACTTGGGATAAAAAAAATTATGATTAAAGCGGTCATGAGAAACTTCTGGAAATAATTTTTAAGTTCCGCATTTTGCCGCAAGAGGGCGTAATTAAAAAGTAAATTTAAAAAATTTACATAACTCCGAAAATTCCACATTAAGGTATATGTTTGATAACACCATTTTAAAGCTTGGACAATTATGCATCATTTTGATGCTCATTGGCGTACCGACTTTAATAAGAGTGGGGGAAGCTGTTGAAAGTATAAATATTTAAATCGCTGTAACTTCTAAACGACTTATCCGATATTAGCAAACTAAAGACTGTTTGGAAGATAAATGTATGCACTTTCACCAATCGTATTTAGTTGTCCATAATAATTCTCAATAAAATTGCTAGAGGGCGCAATTTGTAATAATAATAGTTTTTTGATTTTATCCCGAAAATTCAAATCATACGGTATAATTATGGTACCATAATCGAAAAGTAGATGAAATTTGCTAAAAAAATATAAAAACCGCAGCTCGATATCTTTGTTCGTTTCAGAGATATTGCCAAAACATTAATTTTTAATACAAATTGCGCCCTCTAGCAATTTTATTTGAAACTATTGTGTTGAATCACCAGGTACGTTGAAACTAATACTACGGCGCGCGGCGATTGCCGATCGCTGTAAACCCCCACCAACATCTCGTGGATTATAGGTTCTAATAAATACAATTCGTTTTTTTGGAACGCTGTTCCGCTTTCTTAATTGTAGAAAAAGCGCTTTACGGGAACAAAATGCGTCTTATTGAGAAGATACAATTTGTTTCTTAACAAAATTGCTGTATTAAAAGTAGTTCATTATCCAACAAGACTGTGCTGCTAATGGAACTGATTACTACCAATAAAAATACTGTTCTAGCAAATCTGGAATTGATGTTACACTAAAGCGAGTTTGATATGCTAGCAATTTATTTAATATGGGTTAATAAAAAACTAGCTATCAATTAGTGTCCGACCGAAACGAGATTTTTAGTCGATCTTGGGAACGGATGGACCTCTTCCCACTAAAAAAAAATGCCGACAAAGAAAAAATCCATTTATATAGACAACACTGGCCTACGAACCCACCCAAAGTTAGCCGAACGGTGCGCGAAAATTCTCGAACACTGACTTTCGGTCGGTTTTTGGCCGAAACCGAAACTAGATTTTTTGGCCGAAACTAGCCAAAACCGAATCTTTGGTCGATCTCTACTATCAATACAAACTATGTCTTAGGAAAGCTGTTGCATTAGATCATTTTCCTCAGTGTATATGTATGCACCTTTGAAATTTATGTCGTCTCGAACCTGGGTCCGTTCGAATATGGCAATTTGAATTTATGCTTTCAACCATGAGTTTCGAATTATGGCTTTCTAAGTTATGTTCGAGATTTCCTAATTTCGAAGCGTCTTCGTCACGTCTCCGTCCTCATGCAAAACTCCGCTTTGACTGGGTTAATTGTCTCGCCTGAAGTATATTTTAAATTTAAATTTTGTTTACGCATACATACCCATGGTGCAAATTAATATTCAACAGATTTGTAACACTGTGCAATTAACCTTCTATTTTTTCAGAGAATAATAATAGTTTTAAACTTTTCAGGTTTTAAATAATTTTATCTACTCCTAAACAGTGTCCGCAAGAAAGTCCGCATCAAATGGATTTTTTTTTTAATTATTATTAGGTATAGGTAAAAATTGAAAATGCAGTTAGTTTTTGCTTTCCTAAAAACCAAAAATGACGTATACTAAAGCAGCTGCACGACTTGCGTTACCTGTCAAAATTGACATTTTTAATAAAATAGGTTCAAAAATGCCCTTATTTATAAAAATATCGAAAAACTTTACTCGAGAAAGTTGTTTAGTTAGGCATTTTTAGCCTCTGTCCTAAATTTTGACAGTCTAATACAATTTTTATTTTTTGCCAGATTCTTGAAAATTTTGATCAACCCTCGTAGATTAACTTTTATACATCGATGTAAAACTATTTGCCTTTACTTCATTTGTAATCTTAATGCAATTTTGTGTAAAATTTTTGTTTCCAATTATTTATTTTGCTTCAAAAACTGAAATTGTTATTGATCAGTATGTTTGATGCAAAGTTTATCTAATTACATCAGTTTTGTCAAAACCGACGTTTCTCATTTTTCTTAAGTTAGTTAACAGATGTACAAAAAGAAAATATTAGGATGCTTTCGTTGAAATTTTACTTAATTATTATTATTAAATTAAATTAATTATATTAATAAACTATATTTTTATTGAATAAAATGTTTCGAGCGATTAATATTTAATCTTTTTGATCCAATATTAATTTAGTAAAATTTCAACGAAAGCTTCCTAATATTTTTTTTGTACATCTGTTTACTAACTTAAGAAAAATGAGAAAAGTCGGTTTTGACAAAACTGATGTAATTAGATAAACTTTACATACTGATCAATAACAATTTCAGTTTTTGAAGCAAAATAAATAATTGGAAACAAAAATTTTACACAAAATTGCATTAAGATTACAAATGAAGTAAAGGCAAATGGTTTTACATCGATGTTAATCTACGAGGGTTGATCAAAATTTTCAAGAATCTGGCAAAAAATAAAAATTGTATTAGACTGGTAAAATTTCGTACAGAGGCTAAAAATGCCTAAATAAACAACTTTATCGAATAAAGTTTTTCGATATTTTTATAAATAAGGGCATTTTTGAACCTATTTTATTAAAAATGTCAATTTTGACAGGTAACGCAAGTCGTGCAGCTGCTTCAGTATACGTCATTTTTGGTTTTTAGGTAAGCAAAAACCAACTGCTTTTTTAATTTTTACCTATACCTAATAATAAAAAAAAATCCCATTTGATGCGGACTTTCTTGAGGACACTGTATTATGTATTAATTATTCAACTGGTTTTGAGCAATTAATAGTATCTATAAACAAACAAATTTTCAAGATTGGTGTAGCAGTAAAAACAAAGTCATCGTTTACAGAAAATGTACTTTTCGCATATTTTAGCGAACTTAACACTAAATATAAAGCATCGTCTCTACGGACTTTCTACTCCATGCTTAGAAGCACACTCAACATAAATAATGAAATTAATATAGAGAATTATTTAAAATTACGTGCGTAGTAAAGTCCGCATCATATGGGATTTTTTTTTTATTAATAGCTTTATTCAAAATTTGACTTTGGCATCAAGTTCTGCTTCGATCGAGATGAAAATTAAGCAAAAAAATTGTAGTCACGTGATTCGCATTATCTGTCAAATATTATTTTTTTCCAAAAAAATTATTCAAGTGGGGTTATTTCTGAAGTATCGAAAAAAGTTATTAGAAAACGTTTTTTAAAATGCAGTTTCTAGCCCACATGCAAAATTTCAGCTGGATAAGATAATTTTGATTTTTCCCTATATTTTGTAAATTGAACCAATGAATTATTTTTGGAAAAAATTAAAATTTGACAGATAATGCGAATCACGTGACTACTATTTTTTTGCTTAATTTTCATCTCGACCGAAGCAGAACTTGATGCCAAAGTCAAATTTCGAATATTAATTATATTATTAATAAAAAAAAATCCATATAATGCGGACTTTACTGGTGACACTGTATAATAATATAAAAATCTACAAAATCTTCTAATAGATATAAAATCTTGCTTTTAAAAAGGTTTAAATGTTAAATTATTCTTTGCCATCGCGGTAGATTTGTATTGTAAAATTGTAAATTAAATAATAAATCAAAAGGTACCCAACTTCCTGAAAAACCACCCCAGGACATGGCTCGACTGAGTTAATTGCTGGCGCCTGCAGCGAAATTAAAAATTTAAATCTTGTTTACGTAAACATTCTCGTGACGTCAAAAACAGTTAAATGTACACGATAGAGAAAATGTGGATTTTTTTTATAATTAAATAATTGAAATTAAATTCTCACCGATAAATATTTGTTTTACATTTTAAAAGACAAATTTTATATTGGTATATTTTAAATTTGATTATTTTTTTTTATATTAACAAAGATGGAATAAAGAGTAATCATTTTAGATGATAAGAATTAACTAAAAAAATAATAGTATATTATCTAACGAGCGTTTAATATAGGCCATGATAAACAAAGATTCCACATTATTCTTAAGTCCCTGAACAGGATAACATTGATCCCCATTTTTTCTTATATTCCTGGTAATATTTTGAAAAGGTTTAATATTACAATTTAAATTTGTCTTGGAAGCAAAATTAAATACAAATTTATCCGGCTTAATAATTATACCACCACAAAGACTGTGTTTCAAAACTTTGCTAACTTTTCGATTTGTTTAATGGCCCAATTCGTTGGAAGGGAAAAGTTTCCGTCTAAGTAATTCAAGCCTCATTACATCAGCTGAAGAAGTAACTAAATAATTAAATTTGGACTTAGGTAAAAGATTAATAAACAAACCTGAAGAAATCTTTTAAATCTGACCAAAGTTATCGAAATGAGTGGAAGGTACAAAACAATAGAGATTAAATCATTTTACAGCCGTTTTAAAATTACCGAATAACATAATAGTTATTTATGTCAAAGTCAAAGTTTTTTTTGCTACTTTACAGAAATCGTTTTTAGCACGTTACAGCTAATAATATATAAGTTAATATAATTCAACATGTATATATACAAATATATAAATAACAATACATTTTTGTATAAAAACAAATTATGCACAAACAATTAAAATAAAAATTAGAAAAAACAACAAACTGGCAAATTTAAACCAAATATACATGATTACCAGGAGACCAACAGGTACTCATTCAAGGTGTAAAAGCAGTGGTCTAGTAAATACCGTTCAACATATTTTTTTAATCGGACATCATCGAGAGCTCGGTATCGTCCTGGGATCTTATATAAATTAGAGTCAAGATAATTGTTTTTAGATTAAGTTAGTCTGAATCGCTGAGCCACTATCTTGTCGGACCCCGAGTGTTGTAGCTGAATGCTTAGTGAGTTTATCTCGGCGGGAGTGTAGCTCCAGTACAGTTGGAAAAATATAAACACAGGGTAGCGGCATTATACCAAATTTTTTGAACCTAGGCTGACTAGTGACGGTAATGCCTATACCCTGCGTTAGTAATAAGTCTCACAGCTCTTTTTTGTAGTCAAAAGATCAGTTGTGCGTTTGCACAGTTTCCCCACAATATAGCCCCATACGCAAGATGGGAATGAAAAAGACCCAAGAAAAGCGATTTAAAAACGTTAAAAGTCACATGATAACGATCATTATGGTACTAGCCGTGCATATTATCAGTGCTAAAAGAATAATTTTTTTCTATAATATAAAATGATAATTCAATATTTACTTTTATATTAATTCCAGTACCAACATGTAATTAAATTATCAGATCGCATCTGATTTATGCAAATTCAACTGCTTTTAGGGTAGTTGAATTACCAGAAAAAAAATTATTGAATCAAACTCACTAATTTGAATTCGGTAATTGCTCAAGGAATCAATTACTTTTAGTGGGTATTTGGTAAGTACAGAGTTCTTATCAGGTCGTTAGTAATCGGTAATTGTAATTAATATTTTTTTTTCGGATAATGGTTAATTGTTACTTTTTAAGAGTAATTGGGACAGCTTTGGTCACTGTATAAGTAAATCATACCAAAAATTACATGCATTAATGAATTTTGGACAGCACCTGACTCTCTATAATTATTAGACCACGGGAAGGAAAACCTCACCTCGAAGTTTCTGCCAATTTTTATTTGAGGATACACAATATTTATTTAATATCTTATACCGTGTGACTAGTAAAGTCCGCATCATATGGTTTTTTTTTATTAATAGCTTTATTCAAAATTTGACTTTGGCATCAAGTTCTGCTTCGATCGAGATTAAAATTAAGCAAAGAAATAGTAGTCACGTGATTCGCATTATCTGTCAAATTTCAATTTTTTCCAAAAAATAATTCAAAAGTGGGGTTATTTCTGAAAATATCGAAAAAAGTTATTGGAAAAAGTTTTTATAAATGCAGTTTCTAGCCCACATGCAAAATTTTCGCTGCACAAGATAATTTTGATTTTTTACCTGCCACTAAAATTTATTTTCCACTTAATGAACACTTTACTGATGACACTGGGTTCTTTTTTGTCTTAATATTAAGGTATATTACTTTCAGACACAAACTACGTTTTTAAAAATACTTGTTTTATGTTACCTTACAGGGTCAAACACAAATAAACTTTGCATCACATGCGACCAAATTTTAATAGCCCAATTTTGAATAAAAACACACATTTAATATAGCGCTACTTTAAAGAAAAAGCATCTAAAATAAAGCATTGTCAAAACTAAGAAGTTTAATGTAGGTTGCGTTGAGTCTTATTTTGCAAAAGTGGTGCAATTTACAAAATATGGGTAAAAAATCAAAATTATCTTATGCAGCAAAATTTTGCATGTGGGCTAGAAACTGCATTTAAAAAAACTTTTTCTAATAACTTTTTTCGATACAGAAATAACCTTTTGAATTATTTTTTGGAAAAATTAAAATTTGACAGATAATGCGAATCACGTGACTACTATTTTTTTGTTTAATTTTCATCTCGATCGAAGCAGAACTTGATGCCAAAGTCAAATTTCGAATAAAGTAATTAATAAAAAAAATCGCATATTATGCGGACTTTACACTGTATAGTATTATATAAGTCCTGTTTTTTATTGGTCCAGTAAAATTTTAAAAATGTTGGCAATCTTAATTTGTTACAAAAGCTTAATTAAATATAATTTTAACGGGCGTTATGATTATACCAAACCGTATCAAAGACGACGTTTTAGAAGTTCGTTAACTTTTCAATTTGTTTAATGGCCCGTTTTCTTAATAAGGAAAAGTTTTCGACTAAGCATTTCAAGCATCAGGTAACAGGAACCAAAATAATAAAATTAAGACATATTTATGAAAAGTTGTTAAAATGATAAAAGATCATAATTTTTGTTTGTTTTTACTAGCATTATTAAAAAGAGCCCCAAAACAAAATGGTTAAAAATAATGTCGCATTCCCATCAGCATATATGCAGCAATATGCGGTTGAAGTAAGCTCCGCAAGTAAGAACTTTTACAAAATATAAAATTTATAAAATTCTTAAATCAACATAGAGCCGCAGTCAAAAATATTTACGAAAATTAATTAAAATTTGAGAGATTAGCATATATATGTATGTATAAAATTATTACAAGTAGTCTGTAAGATGTAACAAACAAAATAAAATTACCAATTAAAAATCGCCGTAGGCGTAAGAACTAGGAGAAATAAAATTTATTACTTTTCGCACTAGTTCTTTAAACGTGAAACTTTTTACACTCACACTAAGTGTGAAAAGTTTAACCTTTAAGTCTTGAGTTTAATTTAATAGTTTAATAAAAAATAATTTTTAATACATCTAATGGTTTTTCTGGCAAGTGATTTTTACTTCATACAGTTTTTTTGCTTAAAGGAGATGTCTCATGAGGGACCCGGGCCGAGCCCTCTGGCCTTCTTCCTGGCTGATGCGCCCCTGGATTCCACCTAAACCAAAAACAAAACGCAAAACTTATTTTATTTTATAAAATAAAACACGTATAAACAAAATAAGGCAAAAAATACTTTCATTAAGTTTATTATTAACGACAGTGTCAAAAAGTCAGCAACTTTTTGTTGTATTTAATGGCCATGTCAACTGAGTTTAGGAAAACTTCAGAGTTAGGTAACTTCAACTTCATTAAGTAATTACTAGATTAAAGTGTCAGAAGTTGCGTGCTAAACATAATAAAAACTTGTTTGAAAATAACTTTGTTGATTAAAAATAAGAGAACATTTAAAAGGGGATTTATAATTTATTTTACATATCTTTACTCTGGTACAGGGTGACGGAACGATTTAATTGACCACTATTATTAGTGTATTATAAACGGTAATTTTTACGTTGATTAAATTGGAGAAAATGTGCCATTTTTAAAGATTTTTTTTTAAATCCAGTAACCCCGTTGCCGAATTGTTTTTGAACATGAGATACAGAGGGTGATTTGTGAAAAATGTCTAATAAGGAATTTATTTAATAACATAAAAGGTTTTTACTTTATAAAAAAATTCGATTGGTTTGACATAATGTACCTAATAGTATGGATAACGACAATAACAACTAACAACTACTAACAATTACTTACATAACTAGTAAAAATTACTTACATATTATTATAGTACACTACACTAATTTGATTATGAAACCGATAATATGTAAGGAATTTTTACTAGCTATGTTATTGTTAGTAGTTGTTAGTTATTATTACCGTTATCGATAGTATTAGGTATATTATGTCTACCAACCTTCCTTTTCGCATTATTTGAAACGTTTTTAAATGGAAATAGATTGGATTTTCTTAGAGTTAGAGTTGTAACTAATTAACTTTTTTTTCCCATAGAACTATTTGAGATACAAATTTGATACTATCAGGAAATGGTAATGTTGATGGGAGGAATCGAATTCAATAAAAAAAGAGTAGTGTTACATTTAAAAAAAATTCCTTAAGTTATAGAAAAAACTAAATATCTGGCATCGTCGCAATTGTCAATTTTCAATTAAATTTTTTAAGTTATCCACCTGTACCAAAATTCATTGATTTAGCCTTGGTAGTTTTGAAGAAAATTAGCCGTTCCGTTTATTTCAACTAACACTGTATATTTTTCTTTAACTTAAAACTTCAGGTAACTGCTACTCAAAGAGTATTTGACCGTTTTTTGAAGAAAGCAAGAAATAAACGAAATATTGATAAGAAAATGAAATGGCGAATGCGCCACTAATGTATTCTGTTAAATAAACGGGTCAACTTTAGTAAAATTTAGGCGAGGTCCAAAGCAAACCGTATCAGAATCTAGTCCTTCCTAAGATAAAATCCTAGCTACGCCAATTGAGGTAGTTTGAGCTGTACAAGGTACAAATTTTGCAAGAAGTTCATGATGTAATTTTCATGCCCTTTCTCTATTATACTTATATAATATAGTAGGTTATATAAAACATTGTTAACCGACACGTTCTTACTTTAAATCATTCGGCAATGTCTTTTGGCACCAAGAAAGGGTCAAAAGACAAATTCAGGGGTTATTAACGTTCTAAACGAGATGTAAACAATTTTCATTACTAGGGCATCTCCCATTCACCGCATTCCTTCTGCTTAACTACGGGTTTATTAGATCTTAGGATAAAAATTAGGTTTAACGGGGAAGTTTCAAGGGTATAATGATGTTAAATGGTTTACGTCCCGTATATTAAAACGTGAGGGTTTATATAATATACATACATACATACATACAAACCTAATTCATATACGAAGAAAGTAATCTTATATGATGTTAAGGGTAATTATTGAACTATATAGTGAAAACGTTTTTTTACTGATAGAAAAGTATTAGTAGTAGTAGTAGTAACATAGTAGTATGTTTTATTTAGCAAAAAGCTACAATTAAATACTTTTTAATACATTTTTTAACACATTTTTTATAGATTTATTTTTAAATTTTAAAACGCAACCTTCTTTTAACAAAAAAAGACAGAAAAGTTAAACATTTTGCAAATTGTATCCAATGTTACGTATCATTTTGTTTTTTAATTAAATGTAGTTTTAAAGTCTTTTTAAATAGTTTTAATGATATTTGAGATTTAATAGAATTTTCCAAATTATTATATTCTATCAAACCTTTATAAAAATAGACTTATAAGTTAATATTTTAGACATTCTATCCACATACAAATTTTGAATAGTTCTTGTTCTTTAATTATGATGGTCTTAAATATTTCCTCACTAGCACAATATAAAATGGAAGAACAATAAATAAAATGTGGTAATATAATAGTATTAAATACAGTTTTTTCGAAAACAAACTTAAATTAGAACTGATTCTTTTAAAATAACCTACTTTTCCGACAATCTTCGATATGATATACTTTCAATATAATTTAAAAAATTTAATTTTGAATCAATAATTATTATGCCTAAATATTTAAAACTGTTTACTAATTCCAATTTTTTACCATCAATTACAACATTTATATTTTGACAATTTAATTTATTACCCATAACCATACATTTTGTTTCTGAAATATTTGCCTTGCTTGCTTGATGGCAAAAATATTTTAATAAACACCTTTTTTAAAACATAATTTATTGTGAAATTAGAGTTGCGATCTTTGAGTTTTTAACCAAAACGAAAAATATGCATGCAATGCAAGCTCAAACCGGGGGACTGTCACGGCCAAACCGGGACGTATGGTAAGCCTAAATAAAACAAACCATCATTCATATAATATGTGTCATAAATCACATGCCCCAAAATATAACTCTAATTTTCTTAAAACAACTTTATTATTTTCCTTAAAAGAATCTTAACTTATTTCCTCGGGTATTTATTTTAAAAGAATTTTTACCGAATAAAGTTATACCGAGCTAAAAACAAAAACAACAAAAACTTCCCTCCTCTCTTTCCGCTGGCGGCAGAAATGAATTAACCTTGCTTTAACATGAATGATTAAGAAATAAGAAAATGGAAACAAAACAAACATATAATGACGAATGGGTCCAATGCCCTCAAAAGGAATTTGGTAAAAGCCTTTTTGATTAATGGGTGTTTTATGAAAATATCTTGATGTATAGAGTTTCGTCGAAAAGCATCCTAAATTAGTTTGAGAAATTCAATTAACCCGTATTATAAATCGTAGATTATAAAACTTTTAATAAATATAAAAGGAGAACATGTTTTGATTCGCGTAAAATAAGACCTTTTCATTATGCTGAGTATGATTTTCTATGAACCAGTGAAACTTTTCTGCTTTCGCCTATTAAAACCATCCATCCATCCATTAACTAAGGATGAAACTACTCTTTTTTTTAAATTTAGATACGGTGGTTTGGCGAGTATCATAGTCACACTCAAGTTTTGTGCTTGAGCTATGAGAATCTTCCTGTCGTGATGATAATAGGTTTATTTTTCTTCTCAGGTACACCAGGACGATCACTTTTAACATCATCTTTAACATTACGGGAAGTTCTTCACTTAATTGCTACCCTAGGCACTGTCGATTGGCTAAAAGGCGGGCCGATTGAACGAATATATCACGGATTTCAATAATGACTTCTACTTTAATCCCAACATAATCAAAATTTCTAAAAAATGTGTTTACCATCGTTTTATCTTTTTCAGTTGTGGATTGCCAAGTCACCCCTTGGGGTCCATGGTCGCCCTGCGATGCAGACTGTGGACCCGGAACCATGTCACGTTCGAGGTCTATCCGGGTCCAGCCACAAAATGGCGGCAGACATTGTCCCAGTTTGGAGCAAAGAAGGGGTTGCCAGGTGTCCACTTGTCATCACCATCCTGATCCAGCAATCAAGGGTAAGTTAGTTCTACATTAATTTTTTTATTTAATTATTTGTCAAACAATACTTATGAAGAAATTTTACAATTTTTTTTTAAAGTTAACATTTTAATTTAGATCAGAAAATAGTATAGGACATCCAACTGCAACGAATTTTTCTCAATATGAAATGGTATGAATTGCACTTTCTGTTGAGTACAACATAATGTTGTACGATGCGCATTTTATAAAAAAAATTCAAAAATATTCAGTCACTATGGTATTTTAAATTTTACCAAAAAATAAAATGTTATCAGTAATAAATAAAATACATATTATTACTTGTATACACTTTAATACAAAGTAATGAGAGAGCCACTAGAAAAGTATGTTTCCTTACGATGTAACAAAAGACGTTTTATTATTTTATTTTTTTACCTAACTTCAGCGCACCTATTTCTCCAGAAAAAAAAGTCCTGTTAACACTTAAAATAGGCACGAACCTTATATTTTAATTGATAATTGCCTGCAAACCTGCTATAAACCTTGGTTTTTACCAGAATTTTATTACCAATAGCATGGAAGGAAGACAACAGGCCGATTCTGTCTACCTGGCTTTTTTTAAGGCCTTTGATAGAGTCAACTAAACTTTACTTTTTGGAAAACTAAAAGCATTGGTTATCAGTGTTGTCTTCCTAAATCAGATTGAATCCTATCTGTCTGACAGAAATAAATGTGTCTAAAATTAAATCAGTTCAGGTGGCGCAGGTGCGTTGAATTCGTCAAATAAAATTATTAAAAACAGTCATAAATCTTCCATTTTATTTATTAATAAATGGTTTCTAGTGACTCTCGTAGGTAATCACGTCCATGTAATCGATTTCAAAAAATAAAACCGTTTTTTTTCCTAGCACTTCAACCTATTACTGGTGGGTAATGGTAAGAAAATAAATATCATATCGCCCAGTGCTAAAAATATACATTTCATATCATAAATAGTTTATTAACATTTTTAACACTGTATTAAAGAAAGATCCTCTGCATCGCGTAGCCCTTTTAAAATAATAGAAAACGGTTCATTACTGACCTTTAAAGTCTGACTAGTAAATCAAGAATTAGGCTAACCAGGCCGCATAGAGTGAGAAAAAACCATTTTTGTTAATGTCCTTTATGTCACAGTTAAAGTTATCTGGTTAGTTAACTGTTGATAAAAATATTGGTGGAACCCGAAAATACAATTTTCTTTAGTGGGATTATTTTATCGCTTAAAATTGTTTTGTGGTAATATATTCTACACTGTAATGAATTAGTTTTGTTACTTTCGCTAGTTTATATAAAGTATGTAGATTGTTTCATCTTATTAATAAATAATACGCACCTAATTCGCACTCGCATGTTAGTTATTAATGATACTAGTTCGATATAAATACTATTTTTCATTAACAAAGTTCATATCAAACGTGCACTTGCATCATACAAAATTTCTATTACGTTCAGTTTTAGTAACAAAAATAATCATATGGGTGATTCTGATTCCGAAAATGTCTCTTTGGATATCGAAGGCATTGCGCAAAACGTTGTCCTACTTCCCGAAAAATCAAGACAGACCTATGAATAAACCTATTAGACCAGGGCTGAAGCCTTTGAAAATGGTAAAAAGTGAAAAAAAATAATAGTAGGATCGAGGGGTGTCTCACTGTGGCAGTAGGTGTACAAATGTTAAGGCAGGACTTAGCAGGACCGTGGCAGGACTGACAGGACTGTGGCAGGACCTAGCAGGACTGTAGAAGGACCTAGCAGGACTGTGGAAGGACCTGGCAGGACTGTGGCAGGATCGAAGCAGGACAGGCAGTACCTTTCAGATCCAATCAGATTTCTCCAATAACTTTAGGAGTAGGGATAAATAGCGGGAAGCAAAAAATATTTTTGTTTGCTTTTGTTTATTAATTGAAAGTGAAATGGAAATGCGTGAAACAGACGTCGCAGTTTTTAAAGTTCCCGGCGCGCGTCGCCGCATAATTTTCCTGTTTGAGTTCTGTTGTAAACACCGGTGAATCACAACAGTCGACTAGTCGAGTTAGCAGTCTCATTTCTTATGTTCATGCAAGTTATTGATAAAATATATTGTTTATTTCCGAGTTTATTTCCTTGTTAAGAAAGAAGATAAATATTTAGAAGTTGTGTATCCGTGGTAGGACAGTAACAGGACCGTGGCAGGACAAGCAGGACCCTGGCAGGACAAGCAGGACCGTGGCAGGACAAGGGCAAAAACGACAAGTCCTGCCAAATTTGGCAGTAGGTGTACAAATTTTGACTAGTGAGACACCCCTCAAGTAGGATGAAACCCATTGGAAAAGGAAGAGAATATAACAAAAATGAAAGGAAAAATAATTTACTGGCGATCCGAGGTCGGGAAGTGGAAAGGGGTGAGTTTTTAAGGGTAGAAAACGATTTATCTCGATTTCCGGCAAAACTACAAGTCCTATGGAAAAACGTTAAATAGCAAAGTTGTAGGTATGTAATAAAAAGATCTACAACTTTTGTATTTACACTTTTTTTACATAACCTCAAAATTTATGTGAAAAATTCAAATAACCAAGTTTTTGGCTTTTTATTTTTATCTTTTACAAAAAAAAAATGTTTTTCACGAAATTTGGTGAAAACTTACCTTTTTATGTTCCAAACACACTGTAATTTTTTTGATTTAAAATATTTATTTTTTCACCTTATTTTGACTTAATATCGAAAAAGCACCCGAATTTTCAATCGAAAATTCTCACGTCAAAATATCTGCTTTTTTAAAAAAGTCGGTGGGCTTTTTGTTCGTTGAAATCTCTACTTTCTGATGGTGTAAAAAAAAATACATTACTATGGTAAATGTTCTCAAAAAATGCAAAGAAACGAAAAAAACTAGAATCCGATTTTCTTTTTAATCATTATGTACAATTTTGAGCTATTTATTAAAATTTATACTTTAATTACTCGAAAAACGTAAGATTCCATGTTACATTGATAAACAAAAAAATTGCAAATCCATAAAACATAAAGATCGCAAAAAACATGCAAAAATAGTTGTTCTAAATATAATTTAAAGGTAGGATTTAAAGGGGATTTCGTCACATTTACCATAGTAATGTATAGTTTTTTACACCATCAGCAAGTAGATATTTCAACGAACAAAAAGCCCACCGACTTTTTTTTAAAAAAGCAGATATTTTGACGTGAGAATTTTCGATTGAAAATTAAGGTGCTTTTTCGATATTAAGTCAAAATAAGGTGAAAAAATAAATATTTTAAATCAAAAAAATTAAAGTGTCTTTGGGACATAAAAAGGTAAATTTTCACCAAAAAAGAATTTTTTGTAAAAGATAAAAATAAAAAACCAAAAACATCTATGTGAATTTTTCACATAAATTTTGAGGTTATTTGAAAAAAGTGTAAATACAAAAGTTGTAGATCTTTTTATTACCTACAACTTTGCCATTTGACATTTTTTCATAGAACTTGTAGTTTTGCCGGAAATCGAGATAAATCGTTTTCTACCCTTAAAAACTCACCCCTTTCCACTTTCCGACGTCGGATCGCCCGTAAATTATTTTTCCTTTTATTTTTGTTATATTCTCTTCCTTTTCCAATGGGTTTCATCCTACTATTATTTTTTTTTCACTTTTTACCATTTTCAAAGGCTTCAGCCCTGGTCTATATTATAAAGGCCAAAATGACATCCAACTGAGGAACCTAAATGTGTCAAATTGACACAATCGCCGATTATAGTTATTTATGGAACTATTATGTTAGGGATTATTTCTCAAGCGAATATTAACCCTCAAATAGCATACATTCATAACAACTGCAAATAATTAAAAAAAAAATTGATGTAATAATTTATTATTTTGAAAATAACGTGAACTGTACGTTAAAAGTGTTAAACTGTCATTTACATTGACTTATAGATACTTTTATTATAGATAAATATTTTATTATTAACCCAAAACGAAATAAAATAAAACAGGTAAGGAAACTTAAGAAGCACAGAAAGTTTTTTAATTAGAAAAACTATTTTTAGCGTTCCTTAATTAAAAACAGATTACCTTCCTTTATAATTACCAATGTTTATTGCATTTAAACGAATTGCCTTTTGACATGAACCTGTAAACAAAATTAGCACCCTATAAAAAAAGTACGATTTACATTGCAAGATAAACCTCCATTTTAAATTAAATCTCCTAAAACTTTTAATGAGTTCTATCGCATCGATTGTGTCAGTTGGTCGATGTATCGCTTTGAAGTTTTTTTAAAACGGCTTGCTTAACCTTAAATTATTTTAAAAGGCAGTTTAATTATTTGAACAAGTTCGTGAAAGCTTGCGATTTTATCAGTGGTGGGTAAAATTATTTGTTCTAAAGCAAATATCAAGATCAAGCATAAAAAATGTCCGTCCCAAAATCTGAGCACGAATGTTATTTGGCAAGACAATTTCACGAATGAAATGATTTTTAAACGATATTGAATAATCCATTTTAAAAATTAAGAAAACACAAGCAAAATATTATTTAAAAAGGACTGTTATTAAGAACACAATAATTGCTGTAAATTGTTTGAACCGTAGACATCGACTCTATCGAAACTGAAGTCAAATCACATGTTTTCAAAACTTGGTTGGTTGGTTGGTGGTGAAATCGATTCCGTGTTTCTAGATTGTTCTCGAACTAGAATTCCTCAACTTTTCAAACAAAACCCTTTTTCTCTCGCCTGTTGCTGCCAACGTTAGTCTCACGAGGGCCTACAATTCAACGTGGGCTCCAAGCTATGATCCTGTTTTAAAGTTATATGTCAAATATGTATTTAGAATGAGGTACTATTAAAATAAGGATAAGAGTCATTAAATTCATAATTTATTAAATTTCGTGTATTATGCTTGGGTGTTCTCCAATAATTTACTTATAATTGCTTAATATATACTACTTATTAAGTTATTATCTTCATAAGATTTTAAGACAATTTAAAAAAATTACAAGTGTATTACTCCATTTTAATCAGTGCGCAGAATATTCTAATAATTTAGGTTAAAGAAACTAACTATTCTGTTATTATGACGTTCCCAACTTAATTTTTGCCAAAAAAGTCTTCGGAAAAACTAAAATGGCACTTTATGTAACGCAAAGGTCTTGTATTACAATACAGCAATTTCTACTCCAAAATAAAAATCTATTTTTCGAATCATTTTAAAGGAAGTATTTATTGAAAATTGTTAATTTTAAGAATAAAAATCCTGAATAAAAAAATCACTCTGGATTAGGTTTCCCGCATTTACATGAACTAAGTCATCTAGGCATATTCAAAACGAAAACAGCCCATAGATATATTTAGAGACGTCGACGCCTATACACCTCGGATTTTTCATACCTTTTGTGACGTGGACGATTATAATAGACGTCATGTAATCTTAACATAGTATAAAACAAAGTCGCTGATGCGTCTGTCCCCAGCTATATGTGCTTAAATCTTTAAAACTACCCAACGGATTTTGAAGCGGTTTTTTTTAATAGATAGAGTGATTCAAGAGGAATGTTTTTATGTATAATACCTGCATAATATTGTAGAGAAACACTGATAAATTGAGAGGTTTGTTCGGGTTTGTATTTATAAATCTTGACGTGTTGGTGAACTCGCCTTATTATTATTATCTCAGAGGCGTATAATGCCTGGCATTGCAACGCAGGCCGGGTACACGCTAGTTTAAAATAAAACACTTTAAAATAGCATCCAAATACATTATTGAAAATTATTATATTGTATAATATTGGCATTGAAACATGGTGCTGGGCATAATGAAGGTTTATCGGGACAGGTTTCGCATCGGTACCTGGTTTCCCTTCTTATTTTATTCTTAGTGCATATCCGGCATTTTAAGAAAAAGCTTGTATTTGGTGATTCTCTGGAATGGGGATTATTTCCAAAAAATATTGTCAGTTGAAAGATCCATTTCTTGTCCTAGGTTTACCAAGTTCCTTCCGTCCGTAATATTTTGTATTTCTAGCAGGGACTGAATAATCGCCTCGCGGAACTTTATGTAAAACAATTGCTTTCCTGCTTCTTTATACAGCAAATAGGAGTTCAAAACTGCAATGTCCAAAAGATGGAAGATTACTTTCTTATATCTACTGATTGTCTTGCGACAGCAACTATAGTAACTGAACCGGACCTGCCAAAACCCATTCATTTACGATATTTACAGTTTGTTAAAGCATTAATAATAAAGCATCTAAAACCACCATTCTTATATTGTCTGTTTTATATAATGTATTATTTTATACCCTACGTTTAATAAATTTGTGGTTTATACAAATTATAATTTGAAATGGTAAAGTAATTTATGTCTTATTTTTTTTAAACTCCTTAGAACTTCATAAAATATGCAGATAATTAGGACAATTATAATTTAATCAATGAAAACAAATTTCTTTGGTTTTTTATTTATAAATTTAAAAAAATGATTTACGCTTAAATCTTAAAGACCAACCTATCCTTAACTTCCCTTTTAAAACTAAATATTTCCCATTTTTTACACTGGAAATTTTCTTACTTTTTAACCTTCGACCGCAAAAGATTCCAGATGTAGGTCGTTCTAACTCTTTTTTGTGGCCTCAACTACCAAGTCTATAAACGAATTTGGGGCAAACCGGGATATGTTAATTCTATTTACAACTTTGAGGGGATAGAGAGCTTTTAAAAATAGATCAGATGCCGGGGCCTTGGGGATTTAGGTAGAGACCAATGCGATAACCTTTTTACCTTTGATTTAGTTTTGAAGAATTTCGCATGTATTCTGTACAATGTCCTAATCTTTATTGAAAATACAATTTATATTATTATTATTACAAATTTAACAGAAAAATCGTTCTAAAAATTGTAAAATTATAATTTATAATATATATTTTTAAATTTATTCAGTATATTCTCAACACAAATTCTTTCTTTATTAGTTCCTTATGCTACTTGATAAACCTAAAAAAAGAGTTACGTATCAACATTTTTGATAAAGAAATGTGTCGCAATATTTAAATCCTCTTTTTTAAAAATTTTTTACAATGGCTTAACATCGCGGACCGACTCTCTGAAATGATTGAACTCGGTTGAAAAATCACAAGTAAACAAAAGTGCCTTTAAAACTTTGTATTGTGTATTTTTACAATGAATCAAACAATTCACTGAGTTACGTAATATTACTAAGGCTATGCAAAGTTGCCAATAGTCATATTATATCAAACATTTACACCACCTGCACCGAGGTAGTTAAAATAAAACAAAACGAAACAAAAAATAAAAAGATGAGGTAAAATTAGTTAATTTGACCTTTTTACATATTGTAGATTAATTTTTTTAAACTGGTAAATAATTAAGGGTCATTTTATATTTTGCAGTCAAATTACACGCGTTTTTAATAGTGTGCACGCACATTAAACTAATAATTCTATTAGTATAACTTAAAAACCAACAATTTGTTAGAAATCTACCTTAAACATAATTGAATGTGATGAAGTTAATCTAAATTGACGAGAATAATCCTAATTTAACCTATACCAATTTAAAAATCCCTCTGGTAGTGACATGGGCAAGCGGCAATGAAATGAAAAAGAAAGTCGGTTTGCAACACCACAAACCGGTTTAAATATAAGATTATTCATTTTAGTTGTAAAAAAAAAACTAATTTTAAATTTTGTTAAATTGTTCGAAGCAAACATTTGTCCTAAACGGCGAAGGCAAGGTAAAAGGAATGCTGCAACTAACTTTGAAAGACTTGACGATATCTGTTGATCTAGATCTACATAAAGTGTATACGATCTTACAGTTGAGAAAAAATTTGATGACAGACTTGTCAAGTCCACGTGGACTATCTTCGAACATCTGTATAGGGAGCGATCAATACAAATTTTGTTATATTTGTATTGTAGTTTCAGTGTGTGATGCAGCAAATTGATCGTACCCCCAATATTTACGCTGTCTCAACTGACTTCGTATGAAGTATACCAAGTTAAATAACGATAGGTCTTATATACATGAAAGTTTTTTAGTTAAAAGTTCTAGTAAATACCTTCTATTGTCACTTGTTCTCAAAGGCACAATTAGCGCCTCCCATCATGAAGAAACGAAATTGTTACCCATGTATTCTTCTTTACCTTTTCATCCCATCTTTAAGTCTGTAGACCATTGTTTATTCGCTTCATTTTACATAAATAATCCAAAAACTAATAAACGCATTTTTCACAGCAATAAAAAGAAATAAATACCCTTTAAATTAATTTATGTTTCAACTGGTCTTTTTGTTATAAGCCTTGTTACCATACAATTTAAAAATTTTCGATCGGTGAAAATTTGAAATAAAAATTTAATTTTATTTCGCCGGTTTCAAATGAAATTTTAATTTGTCCATACAGAGATGCCGTAGGGAAAAAGCATACAATGGACAGTTTTATTTATTTTTTGTTTATTATAGTGGGTTAGTCGAAAAAACATTTTAAAATTTAAATTGCTTTACCATTTCAAATTATTATTTGTGTTAACCACAAATTTATTAAACGTATGGTAGGAAATAATACATTATACACTGCGTGGCATATTTAATGCATTACGAAAAAATTGCCTCAATTTTGATGTTATATATTTTCCAAATTTGGGGTTCGTTTTTAATAATTTTTTTTTCTAATTGTAGGTTTTTTCCTTAAGCATATCACTGCCTTTGTTGTTTTGCTTAAAAAAGTAACTTTGGTATTATACCGGGTGTTATAAAACTGTTATGTTTTTTTTACAGAAATTCAAAACACCCTGTAGGATTTACTAGCCATTGCAAGTTATCGCAATTACAACTAAATGAAAGTCCCATGTTTCCTTTACATTTTCTTTTTTGATTCATTGGTTTATCTCGGTTTTTCATGAAATATTCAATTTTTAGTTCAACGTGATTTTCATAAAAAAATGTTTAGTTAAAAAATACAAAATAAATGCTTTGATTAATGCAACAGCAAGAAAAAACAAATTATAAGGTAAATAAAGAATAAATATCTGGTATTAATTAATTTTATTGAATCCACAAAATGGGACAAAAAAATATAAGGGAAAAAATTGTAATTTCTAAAGGTATTCAAAAAAATTATATATGAATCATTAGTAGCGAGTATTGCGGACGACATCTTAGAGCCTTGCTTCCTCCTCCTAGAAACTTAAATGATCTGTCATTGAGGTTTATGGAACTATGGAATCAGATTAATCAAGATGAAATCAGAAATCTCATGTTAAGTATGCCAAGAAGATGCGAAGCAGTCATTAGAGCAAAGGGAGGCAATACTCGCTTGTTGAATGTTTTGAATTTCCGTAAAAAAACATAACAGTTTTATAACACCCGGTATAATACCAAAGTTACTTTTTTAAGCAAAACAACAAAGGCAGTGATATGCTTAAGGAAAAAACCTACAATTAGAAAAAAAATTATTAAAAACGAACCACAAATTTGGAAAATATATAACATCAAAATTGAGGCAATTTTTTCGTTATGCGTTAAATATGCCGCGCAGTGTATAAAACCGACAATATAACAAAGGAATGTTTTATTATTAAAGCTTTAACAAACTATAAATATCGTAAATGAATAGGTTTGTGCAGTTATGGTTCAGTTACTATAGTTGCTGTCGTAAGACAATCAGTAGGTATAAGAAAGTAATTTTCCATCTGGATCAATTATATAGTTGTTTCATTGTATTGTTTAATAGTATTTTTTAAAAGTAGTTGTGCGAAGGCTCAGCAACCCGACAAGTAGACCAAATTAATTCCTTTTGCCTACCCCTAAATCTTCCTCCAACTACTCTAAGCACAAAACGAGCTTTGTTAAATTCTAATATCGCAGTGCCATAAAAGATGTTAAAAGGAACTGAATAATCCTGATGATATTACTAAAGAACTGATTGCAGTTAATGAGAACAAAGCTTTATGGTATTTTATAGTACATGATTGGTCAAAACAGTTTCGGTGGGGTCTTGAAGTCATTGACGACGACCCAAGCAATGAAATACCCTCAGACGCAATTAATTCTACTCTTGGTACAAAACTGGAAACAAAGTTCTCATGGTTCTCAAAGACCGTAGTTTGAATCTCGGACAAGCTTATTGACAAATCTAAATTAAAAATTAGGCATGAATACAGTTTTATCAAGGTAGGTTGAAGGTTTCATCATTTGGAACCTCTGGATGAAAATCCTGATTCTTTCTTCAAGTCACAGCATAAAAACTTGTTGGCCATATTTATGTTTAAAAATTTATAGGGGGCAAATTAAAAAATTTTATTTGAAAAAAGAAAAATCCCAAAGAATTGTATTTTTATATTTCCTAGCAAATATTAGCCCAAACACTTGCGATTACTTTTTAAACTTCACTGTTATTTTACAGCTTTTCTCATTAAATTTACGGAATCATTTGTACCGGGTGATTTAATAAGAAAGGCAGCCGGCTATATCTCGGAAACTACTAAACGTAGAAACTTGGGATAAAAAAAATTATGATTAAAGCGGTCCTGAGAAAATTCTGGAAATAATTTTTAAGTTCCGCATTTTGCCGCAAGAGGGCGTAATTGAAAAGTAAATTTTAAAATTTTACACAACTCCGAAAATTCCACATTAACATTTGATAACACCATTTTAAAGCTTGGACAATTATGCATCATTTTGGTCTACCGATGGCGTACCGACTTTAATAAGAGTGGGGGAAGCTGTTGAAAGTGTAAACATTTAAATCGATGTAACTTCTAAACGTCTTATCCGATTTTAGCAAACTAAAGACTGTTTGGAAGAGAAATGTATGCACTTTCACCAATCGTATTTAGTTGTCCATAATAGTTCTCAATAAAATTGCTAGAGGGCGCAATTTGTAATAATAATAGTTTTTTTGCTTTTATCCCGAAAATTCAAATCATACGGTATAATTATGATACCATAATCGAAAAGTAGATTAAATTTGCTAGAAAAAATATTAAAACCGCAGCTCGATATCTTTGTTCGTTTCAGAGGTATTGCCAAAACATTAATTTTTAATACAAATTGCGCCCTCTAGCAATTTTATTTGGAACTATTGTGTACCATTGGATAAGGCAATTAAAGGTACTTACCTTTCTCTTCCAAACAAGCTTAAATTGAGTGAAATCGGATAAGTCGTTTAGAAGTTACAGCGATTTTAATGTTTACACTTTCAATAGCTTCTCCCACTCTTATCAAGTGAAAGTGAAAACATTAAAATCGCTGTAACTTCTAAACGACTTATCCGATTTCACTCAATTTAAGCTTGTTTGGAAGAGAAAGGTAAGTACCTTTAATTTTTATATTCAATGGTACACAATTGCTAGAGGGCGCAATTTGTATTAAAAATTAATGTTTTGGCAATAACTCTGAAACGAACAAAGATATCGAGCTGCGGTTTTTATATTTTTTCTAGCAAATTTCATCTACTTTTCGATTATGGTATCATAATTATATCGTACGATTTGAATTTTCGGGATAAAATCAAAAAAACTATTATTATTATTACAAATTGCGCCCTCTAGCAATTTTATTAAGAACTATTATGCACAACTAAATACGATTGGTGAAAGTGCATACATTTCTCTTCCAAACAGTCTTTAGTTTGCTAAAATCGGATAAGTCGTTTAGAAGTTACAGCGATTTAAATGTTTATACTTTCAACAGCTTCCCCCACTCTTATTAAAGTCGGTACGCCAATGAGCATAAGACCAAAATGATGCATAATTGTCCAAGCTTTAAAATGGTGTTATCAAACATATACCTTTATGTGGAATTTTCGGAGTTATGTAAAATTTTAAAATTTACTTTCCAATTACTTGCGGCAAAATGCGGAACTTAAATAGCTATTTAGCTAACAACGCGTAGCGAAGTTCGGTTAAGCAGCCGAGTGCAGGAAAAACATTTTCCGCACGTGTCAGGTACAATAGTTTTTCTACAGACGTGCGGAAATAAGTAACACATGTTTCAAAGAAATTTAATAATTTTTAATTAACTATAACAATCACATACATATATAACAGTAACTAATTCTGAGAAAAAAAGTAATAACTTCGTTATAATTGATATATTATTGATTTTGACATAATCGTGCCGAAAATGTTTTCCGCACTAGTGTGGAAAACCCAATTTTCCGCACGGATTTTTGACATAATCGTGCCGAACATTTTTTCCGCACTAGTGTGGAAAAATCAATTTTCCGCACTGATATCCGTGCGGAAAATTGGTTTTTCCACACGTCTGTAGAAAAAATTATTTCCAGAATTTTCTCATGACTGCTTTAATCATAATTTTTTTATCCCAAGTTTCTACGTTTAGTAGTTTCCGAGATATAGCCGGCTGCCTTTCTTATTGAATCACCCGGTACTGGATATAAAACAAGCTTTTTTTTTCAAATCAATAGAATTAATATGGTCAGCTTTCGAAAATATTCAGAAAAAAGCTCAACAGACATACTTCTCCATAAACGTAAAAGTTTCACCAATTCCCTTAAAGAAAAATGAGTATTCTAAGCGTAACTTCAGACTTTATTGCCATTCTAATGTTTTTAAATCACACAACAAAGTTGCCGTTTTCGATATAACTTTGTCGATGTCCACGTCTTCCATATCTAGTTCTGTTCTATTCTACTTTAATCGCTCGTTCTTCGTGTATTAGTGCCATAAAACGAATTTATTACTTATACATTAGCGAATGCGAATGTAAACCCGATGACTTGAAAATCGGAAATAGCTATTTCTGAGAATTTAACTTTTACGGAACATTTGCCAGAGCTGGCGGAAATAAGATGTTGGTGGGTAATAAAACTGTAGTTGATGGAGCAGGATGATGAATTGTATTGTTTCGTGTAAGATATTATATTGTTTTTAAATTAGTCTGAAATATAGAGGTTGTCCGGGAAAATGTGGGAAATATCCCGGATATGAAAAAAACACGTGAAAAGAATACTACAAGTTCATATAAACTTCTTTCGTATCGGCCTCCTGTTCGGAGATATGGGCTTCCAAAGAGCTTCCATGTAATTAAGTTTTTGACACATAATTATTAAACCAACAGGTATATTTCAATTTTTTTTCTCATATGATGTATACCAGGAAAGACCCTTCAAATTACTATCACATAAAGTGTTGCGAATTACTCACAGCTGCAGAGACGGACTAGCTGTGACACTAATGTGCCCATTTTTTTTCCCTGTATGATAACTTTGGACACCGTTTTTTACATACCTTTAACTATTGACTAAAAATTAAGTACTCTTCATTCATGTCGCTAATCCTAACCGTTTTCGGAAAAACGTCATTTTATTGCGATCATGTATTAATATTAAGCAGTTATATTTATAGGAACAAAGATGTCGATGGTTAAGGTCGTAAGTCGGTTATTTTACATTTAACCTTTTATTCGATAAACACTTAGAAAAAAATATATTCTTTAAGCTTACAAAAGCTCGTAAGTCCATTATTAATTTTACGGACCATGGCGCCATCTGCCAAAACCTCGTAAAATTAATTTGCCAGACAGTACTTAAATGCAGAAATCTCTTAATTCAACTTACGAGGTTTTGATACTTGAGTTAATATTCTATACACGAAAATCTGCGACTTGAGAGGTTTTGATATCACATATTATTCATTTCACATCACATTTCTGAATAAACAGGTTTGGTAAATTATGTCGTTTTATTTATTTAACCCACATATTTTGTTAGTATTGTTAACAAATTAATTTTTGTTTTTAAAAATTGATATTTCGTTTCAAAACCTCGTAAGTTCTGAAAAGTTTAAATATTAAAAGTTAAAACCTCATATTTTCAAAAAGTATGTATATCCCCAGAAAATGCTTCAGCAAATCATATAATTTTGTTTAAAATACTTTTTCAAATTTTTCAATTAAAGAGTTTAATCGTTTTTCGCTTCTCCTGTAAAATTTATAAAAATTGACTTCCAGGTTTTGCACTTTAACCATCGATGTATATTTTATTGAAATACACTAAATTACATGATGTAAATATGTTAAAAATGACGTTTTTCCGAAAACGGTTAGGATTAGCGACATGAATGAAGATTACTTAATTTTTAGTCAATAGTTAAAGGTAGGTATGTATAAAACTTTGTACAAAGTTTTTATCATACAGGGCGTAAAAAAATGGGCACATTAGTGTCACAGCTAGTCCGTCCCTGCAGCTGTGAGTAATTCGCAAAACTTTCTGGGATAGTTGAAGGGTCTTACCTGTTATAGATCATATGAAAAAAAAAATTAAATATACCTGTTGGTTTAATAATTATGTGACAAAAACTTAATTCCATGGGAGCTCTTTGGGAGCCCATATCTCCGAAGAGGAGGCCGATACGAAAGAAGTTTATAGTTTGTAGTATTCTTTTCACGTGTTTTTTTCATATCCGGGAGATTTCCCGGACACCCTGTATACGTTGTCTGTTTGAAACCAAAACAGACAGTAAGATTATTTAAAATTGCAAACTGATTTTTTACAGTAGCTTTAATTGTTTAGGCCATTTTCTAGAAAACATTATTCTAGTTTAAGAAACTAAATGACAATATTAATCCATTGTTTACATTTTATAAAATAATATCTAATATTAATGATATGAATGATGAATATTTAAAGACTATTGTTATTGAAAGGTAACAATGTTTTGAACTTTACAAATTAATAACAGAACTAAAAATAATAATTTTTTTTTTACATTTATCCATTTTAATTACACTTCCCAACATAGTGTGATATATATAAAAGATATTTTGTATCGAAAAAAATGCTCTATATCCAAAGTTTTATAGTATTCTGTAAAGAATAATATTACTTGAGTAATTTTAGGATTTATAGGGTCTGATTCATTTAAAAATGTAGCCGATGCTCTTAAAATTAAAAAAGAAGGGACAAGTATACACTGCATTTTTTAACTCTACACGTGGGATTTGCATGGGAACTTTTTCACTCCATGTTGACTTTTGTTCTACCAAGAACTAGAATATAACAATGACGTTACTAAAAACCCAACCCACACATTGACGCCACCGAGTGTGGGTTTCTTGTATGACATACGGATTTTGGCGAGTCCAGATTCTTTTGTTTTATTTATTTATAGTCCCATTCGTCGAAAACGTACTTTCATAAGTTCTCGCACTCCACTTACGTACCAATATATTATTGGGCAGGATGCACTGAAACTTGTGGATAGTGTGGTTGATTTGAGGATAGTATTGGATCGCTCTCTTGGTTTCGTGCCACATATCACAAATATTAGGAGGAAGGCACTAAAAATGCTTGGGTTTATAAAGAGATCTTAGAGAGATTTTATGAGTCCGCGATCCTTAAAGTATCTGTACTATTCTTTGGTGAGACCCCTCTGTATGGAGTCCATTTTATGCAATACATGTAAATAGTTTTTTAGATGGTCCAGCACAAGTTTCATAGACATTCAGCATTTAGAGTTCCAGACGGTTATGCAGTGTCTTATCCTAAACATCAGCCTGTATTGGGACTGGTTTCACTTGAGGTTTACCGTAAGAGACATGATGTGAAACCATTATATAATATCTTAATAATATTTACCATTGTTCGTAACTGTTGGTGAAGATTTCACTTTTTGTCCCACCCAGAACCACGCGTTCTAATTTCACTCTTTATCAGCCATTTAATCGCACAAATTATGCTTCAAATCCTTTTCTGCAGAGGTTCAGGTTGGCTAACTATTATTTTAACGATTTGGACTTTTTTTCATCTGCTTTAAGTTTTTATATGAACCTGCATCTGGTTACCTGATATCAAAGCTGATCTTTTTAATTTATGTTTATCTTTTTCCACATTGTAATCTTTTGTTATTGATGTTAATATTATTGTTACTTTTGAGTTTGTTAATTTTATTGTATTAATGTTATAATATGCATTACTTGCTAATTATTGTAATTTGAAAATGGGCTAAGCCCGTTAAGAAATACATAAATTAAAATAAAGATTTCAGTGATTTTTTATCCATAGTTGACAAACCTCTATGCGTTGAAAATAATAGTTCTCCCAACGGTTGTTAAACGATTATCACTTTGTAGAAACGATATTTTTCTGTTTCAGATCCTAGTAGCAATTGCTCCTAGAACTAACCGATTGATCAACCAGTTGTCTTAAATTCTACCATGAAGTGTCTTCACCTGCTAAGCATACATTCATTTTAAATTCTTCTTTTACTACAGTTGAATAATTATTGTATAGTACATGTGAAATATTCATGTAACTAGTTCTCAGAAAGTGCTCTTTCAACAATTACAATGTAGACTTACTTGGAATAGGGCGATTGGAATATTTAACTCCAAAGTGATCTACAACTTCCCTACATGACATTCTCATATTGCAGTTCGACAGCAAATTTTCTTTCATTTATCGTGTGAAGAGACAATTTAGCAAATAAAACGCGACTACAGCAAGGACTTTAATTTTTTTTTTAAATGTCATAGGCATGAGAGGGTGTTTAGGTAACCACATAAATACAACAATTGTAATTTAAAAAAAAAAAATTATAATTTTTATTGAAATTGGCATGTGATGACTAGGGAAAAAAACATGTAACGTAAATTAAAGACCCTAAATGATGCAAATTCCATGTCTCGAGTTAAAAAAATGCACCGCGTATTCGTGGAACATTGACTACAGAGTCGCAACATTGTGTATACCATAATATGCTAATGTAAATGGCATTTTCGGCTATAATAATATCCATCTTTATCGACCCACTAATTGGTTAGTAACGCCATTTCAAAAGCAGTAAAAATGAAATTATTGTAAACCTTAAAAGCCACATAAAATTTAAGCTTATATCTAAAACCGCTATAAAAGCCATAATGTAAATTGTCAATTTCTCTTATACGGCTAACCCGTTTAAGTTGTTATTTACTGGTTTATATATGTATTTTTATGCGAAGCACTTAGGTGGGTGCATGAAAATGTCGTAACGATACAATCCTGCTGTTTTACACACTAATGTTTATTAGCTTATGAGGTTTTAGTATTGTACTATTGCGTATAGTTAAAAGTGTTAATAAAATAAAATTAAACCTACTTTAATACCCATCTAAACGTTTGGGTAGTGCCATCGTTTCGTCGCGGTGTACAAACGAATAATCGGACAGCCAATGGAAGGTGTTTAAAGACAATTTATGTCACGTAAAAGTTTACTCACAGCAGTTAATAAATTTAGATATTTTTTTTTAAATTCTAAATAAAACACATAAAATGGAATTGAATGGTGGAATCTTTATTATGAGCTGAAAGAACAATCTTTGTTGACATTTATTTTTTGAAAATAATTTTATTTAAATGCTGGTCGCGACTACGCCGTACGTGGTCCATATGGAAGGTCCAATTTTCGATCACGCTTTCTAGCATTGCGTCCGTTATTGGTTTTGGACAAGAAGAGGCTTTCAGATATTGGGGATATCTATACTTGGCTTAGGAAATATAAGGGTGTTTTGATTCATAAAAGCTGCTTTGAATTTTCGTTTCCTCCAGTGCTGTTCCGTGTCCAAGCCTTGGCTTGTGACCACTGTATATTATGTTGGTTGGTCCATACATGATCCGCTATACCTAATCTCAAAGTTTCACCTCTTTGAGTATGTTTCAGATGTTTTTAACTCGTACGGTGAGAGGTCTTTTTGTTTCTCCGATGTACGATTCGCCACACTCGCAAGGAATTTGATAGATACAATTTTTTGTGTTTTCATTACGGAGGGTTTTACTTTTGTAAGGAAGCTTCTAAGCGTATTGCCGGATTTGAAAGCTGTTTTGATATTATAGTTTTTGGTTATCCTTCTAATCTTTTCAGAAATCCCGTTAACATAAGAAACTGTAAGAAATGCTTGCTCCTCTTTCGTTTCTGTTTTGGTTTTTACTTCGCAATTTTTTAGTTTTGAGATGTTATTAGTTACAAAGGTTTCAGGGTAACCGTTCTGTTTTAAATCTTTTTTGATGTTTGAAATTTCAATATTAAGGTCTTCCGGATTGTTGCAAACGTTAGATGCCCTGTGATGAAGAGTTTGGATTGTGTTTTATTGGTACAGGTATTGCCCCGTGTGAGTGGCTTTCCTGTACACTGAAGTTTTTACGTTTAAAAATTAAATTTTAATTATTAATAGTTATTTTTCAAAAAAAATTTCCATTCTACTTATCGACATTATTAAAGAACACATTTTTAATTAAACTTCTTTTGAAAGAGTTTATTAAATGACACCCTAAAAAGATAATTTGTCAGGTTTCCGACGAGATTTTAAATTAATTAAAATTTTTTGTGTTGTGAAGTTAAATAGAATTAACTTTGCTCACGGTAGGGTCCTTGAATTTTAGGCCTAATTTACCTGCTTAGACTGATACTTTATTCAGAAAAATATATTTAAGGTGAGTGGAAGGTAAATTATAAATATAGCTTTGAAAAGATTTTGTTCAATTTTTCATTACCATCGGATTTATATCTATTGTGGTGTTGGACTATTTTATTTTAGAAAATTGGTTATAGGGTAATAATTATTTATACATAAAATATGTTTATATCACACTATAGATAATTCAAGGAATTAAATAAAAAATTCCAATTTTCAGAAAAACACGATGCAATTTGAAAAAATCTTATACCTTTTTAGAATTTGATTTTAAAACAAATTTTTAGTAAAACGAATACTTTAAAAAAATATAAAGCGAGTCATTACGGTGATTTCTAATTATTAGTGGTCTTTCAAAATTCGATCTCCTGGTTTACCCATCGTTACTTTCTCGTTTTTTCCAAAAATCCGCCAATTACTGATCTTGGGAGTATAGTTCACTACTTACAGTTCTACATTAAAAGAGGTTGAATTTATAAACTAATAAAAGCGAACAAGAAATAAAGGCAAATTAGACAAAATTTCGTTTTTGTTTATATTAATTTATCAAATAACTTTAACTATAGGTAATTGCTACTTAAAGACGACTGTTTGGCTGATTTATATATATACAGGGTGTCCGGAAATGACGAGCAAAAAATTTAGGGGATAATTCTAGACCGAAAATAAATGCTATCTCTTCATATAATATTTTTTCGAAAATTGATTATTAACCGAGTTACAGGGTGTTAAAGTTCAATTTTATTTGCAGTTTTAAAATACATAAGTTAATAGAACAATAAATTAAACATTCAAATCAAAGGTTCAAAGTAACGTCTTTCCTATTCAATGCATAAATTAGTTCTTCTTAAAAAATTAAATTAATTAGATTAAAAAGTAATAAATTAAAATGATTTCATATTCATCACATGCAAGCAATGTTATTTTAGCATTTTTCTCGAAAACCCTTGGATTTATCGAAACAAAAGTAGTATACCTTTTTTATGTCAAAAGGTTAGAAGAATAAAAATATTCTGTCAAAATGCCCATACAGTGTAGGACAAAAATGTTGGGACCATTCAAATTAAAGTATAGGCTCTTATGTGACGCCGTCTACATATTTGCGAAAAAACAGTGGGCAAATTTGTGATCCTAAAAAAAACCTCATATACGAGATTTCGTCAAAATATTATGAGCGTGGCAAAAGGTATTGCAAAAAAACTGCAAATAAAATTTATAGGAAGAAATAACATTTATTTTGAAATCCCCTTTTTTCATCGTCATTTCCGGACACCCTGTATATGTATATTGATAAAAAAATTAAATAGCGATGCGTCCCTAGTATTTGCTCTTAATCTTAAACCTCACCAGGCAGCGTTCTAATTTCCCCTTTAATTTCCTTGATAATACCGTGAAGTGTGTTTCGTTGGTGATTTGCTTTTCTTTGTCTTTCCAGATACCGACCCTGGACTCCATTTAAACATATTTTGTAGTTACATAGGATCTCCTATATCATTCAGGACTTATCGAAGAAGAACATCTGCTTGACGCAACCTTATGTGGTCATTATCACAAAAAAATAAATAATTACCGCTTATAACCGCATATAATTTAAAAAAAATATTAACGCAGATTCGATAACATCCTGCCGCTCTCAATCATTGGCCGCTCGGTGATGTTCGCCCCAAAGGCCATTCGTCGATTGGTTTTTTGCCACCACCGCATGATGTCTGGCTGGATTTCGTTTGTTTTCCGTAAAACGAGATCTCTAAATAAATTTGTTTTTTGTCTGATACTAGGCTGAAAAAAACAGCAGAGGCGTATAGTAATAGCCGGCTATACACTCACTGTTTTTCATTTGGAAAATGATGACGTCTGTGGAAATCCTGCTGATAATAATGACGTGTATTTGTTCACTTTCGACCTTATTAAACGGAAATTGATTATTAATGTTCTTTTCTTTAAAACGGAATATACTATTTTTGGTAGCTAGCCCTTAACAGGCCGTAATATACACATGTCATGTCTTCTTAGAGGCACAACACCATCCCAGTGGCATAATGCTATTGTGGTCATCATGCACAAAAAGGGCGACATCACAGATCTAAAAAACTATCGGCCCATCAGCCTACTTTCCCACATTTATAAAAATAATAACAAAAAGACTTACAAACAAGCTCGACAACTACCAAACACGAGAACAAGCTGGTTTCCGCCGTGGATATGGAACAAACGATCACTTGCAGGTAGTAAAATCCTTAATTGAGAAATGCATAGAATACAATAAACCGCTCATCCTCATCTTTGTAGACTATGAGAAAAGGCATTTGATACTATTGACCAACATAAAATGCTCCAAGCCCTTTCTGATTGTCGAATAGATCACCGATACACCGCATTGATTAAAAACATCTATGAGACTGCAACATCATGTGTTAGGCTCCATGAAGATACAGGCAAGTTCAGAATCGAACGAGGTGTACGTCAGGGTGACACAATATCACCAAAACTATTTACAAACCTACTCGAGTACATGTTGAAGGAGATAAATTGGAATAACATGGGTGTTAACATAAATGGAGAAGACCTGAATCACCTTAGGTTTGCAGATGATGTTGTCTTGATTTCGGATAGAATAGACAAAGCCACACAAATGCTACACGATCTAGAAAAAGCGTCAAGAACGGCCGGACTAAAGATAAATTCCTCAAAAACACAATTTATGACAAATCTGGTGATGAACGGAAATATTTCCTTGGGGGGGCACGAAGTTTAACAAGTATCGTCCTACAAATATCTTGGACATGAAATTCGGTGGGTCGAGACAACCAAACTGTTGAGTTTCAGAAACGAATAGGACTCACCTGGGCAGCTTTTGGGAACCTGAGGGATGTATTTAGGTCCGACATCCCGGTGTGCTTGAAGAGAAAAGTGTTTAATCAATGTGTCCTGCCTGTTATGACATACGGAGCGGAAACACTTACTCTGACAAAAAAAACTCCATCAATAAATTAGAAGTGACACAACGAGCTATGGAGAGAGCCATTCTGGGTATTTCTTTAAGAGATAGAATCCAGAACAACGAAATAAGAATAAGAACAGGTGTAGCGGATGTCGTCAGAAGAGTGGCAACATTAAAGTGGAATTGGGCAGGGCACATTGCAAGAATAACTGATGACAGATGGACCAAGAAAATCCTTAAATGGAGGCCGAGACACGAGGCTTACCGAAATAGAGGTCGACCACCAACGAGATGGCATGACGACATAAGGCGCATCAAGCACAACTGGATGCAGGTGGCGCAGTACAGGGAGAAGTGGAATGGATTACGGGAGGCCTACGTTCAGCAGTGGACGAGAAAAGGCTGATTGATGATGATGATGAATATACACATATTCTTTTACTTGAAAGATCGTGACTTTTACAGAAAACGGTAATTGTGTTTTTCGCATTTAAACTCATTATGTTCTGTTTTACTAAATTCAAAATCGTTTTTTGAAGTGGCACTTTACCCTCGACTTTACCACATAGAAGTATCACTTATATAGTAATGTAACTGTTAATACAAAAAATCAGTTTGAGAAAAAATTGTTTTTGTAAATATTGGAAACATTGTAAATTAAAGGAACAATTATTCATATTTCAACTCAATCCAATTTCAACTTAACAACAACATTCTAAATTATAAAAAAATCGAATTATTATATTTGTTCTTTCTGAAAACTATTATCATTCTCCATCTGCATTTCTGAATGATCTTAAGATACCACTAGTTCTTGCTGATGAAATATATATGTCGAAGGCTAATTACAAATTCAGTCGTTTTATAAAACGCGTAGTCGTTTTATAAATGACTAGGTATGTTGTTAAATGAAGAATAAATACTGAATTTTTACAATTCGACTGAACTTTTTAGGCTTTTCATAAAACGCCGCATTGCTCTCAGGCTTATTGTAAAATGAAGGTGTGGGCGATTATTTTTACAACGCGCCTGGAATAAAACTAAACATATTTATGCGTATTATAATAAGACTGCTACCGAGTCAGGCGATTTGTTAGTTTAACTTCTTTATGCTGTGATTTGACAGTTTGTAAACAATCGACGAGTTAACAGTATTAATCAAAATGAAGAGCTTTATTTAAATCATAATCCAACGGGCATACAAAAATCAATAATTGTTACTGACGAGATCAAGATATTTAACATTGAGGATATTCCTATCGTTGAACAGATTGGAACTGAAAATAATGGAAATGCAACGGTTTGTTGTGTTAAATGTTTAAAGATAGGTTCTTTAGATTTAGTGCTTAATGAAACAGCATGGATATGTGATTTATGCCAAAGAGAGGATATCATACATACAAAAAGAATGGGATGTGTTGCTGGTCAAAAACGTGCTGCAGAAGAAATGCTTTAAAATACTAATCAAATGTTGAAACCTCAATTTCTGGGTCAAAATATTGCGGCTGAAGTACCTACATTCGATAGGGGACCACTAGACTCTGAAAATATATTGGGAACTATCATAGAAATAAAAAATGGAGTATACCAAATTGGTACTAAGCACGGAATTTTGAATCGATGGTTTTCAAGAGACGAAATAGTTGGCATTGAATATCCCGAACCAATTCAGTTTTTTTTAACAAAGTTTTCTAAATTTAGAGGGCAGGGATTCAAAAAATGTTATTGCAAAGCAAGCAAAACGCAGTGCTACACAAATAAGTGTTTTTGTTTTAAGGCTCACTTGAAATGCAATAGTAAATGTCATTCAAGCAGACCATGTTCAAATAAGTAAAATAATATTTCTTTTAAATTATGTTAGATTACATTATGTAAATATATACCTTAATTGACGTAGCGAATATCGGAACATGTGTTGTAAGAGTTACCCATTAATTTATTTTATGATGACAAAAATAAGGTGCCCATCTACTATTTATTTGTTTAGAGTATTATACGATCAAGCAACAATATAAATCGGTGTTTTATAAAATGCCTAAGTACTTTCCAGTCTTTTACAAAACGACTACGTATAATCAGTCATATCCTAAAACAAACGAGATTGAAGAACCGTTTACAATGAGCCGGAGAGCAATTTGGCGTTTTATGAAACGCCTAAAAAGTTCAGGCGAATTATAAAAATTTAGTATTTATTCTTCATTTTACAATATATATAGTCATTTATAAAACGACTAGGTGTTTTATAAAACGACTGAATTTGTAATTAGCCTACGGCATATTTAGTAATCACACTAGTTGACTGCCATCCTCCATGCATGCCGTTTAAGTGTTTAAATGTCAGCACTACTGTCAGCGAGGAAGATGGCAGACATTCTCCTTACGCAATAACCACTGTAACTGGATGCAATTGGGAGTTTTGAATATTCTGCAACTTTCCGGGGAATTTTTTAAAAACTGTTGATGCCAACTGGTTGTATTGTGTACTTACCGCGTATATTGTAAATAGAAACTCTATTGTGCTTTATTTGTAATGGTCTCAATCAATGAATGTAATTAAATTGTAAATAAAATTAACGTTTTATTTTTAATAAACCATTAAGACCCCCGTACAAGTTTAAAATATGAAGAATGCGATAGAAAAAGAAGTTAGCCCAGTCCTGTCTCTGTCGCCAACTTAAACAGGATGCCATAAATGACAGGTGACTTAGTCACGATGTGGCGTGTTCTTAACTAATTAAGTACATAAATTGCAGTTATTTAAACTTTTGTTTAAAACATTACTTATTTAGTGTTTATTATAAAGTCTGCTTTATGATCATGTTGTTAGTTATTGCTATTTTTTTTATTAAAAAATATTTACTTTCAAGCAAAAACTAATAAAAGAGCAGGAATTTTCAGCCCTTTCACAGATTCTCTTTTCAAGCTGTCGCTTACTACATCGTCAACAAGTCTGTAATTAATTTAAGTTTTCCAAAGTTGGCAAACAAACACAGATATTTGGCCCGGACGGCTTATACAGATCAGGACTCTTAATTAAAGAACACAGGCATTGTGGAAATGGGAACCAAGAAAGGGAAAATATTAATAGAAATTTTAGTCTTTGTGGTAAATGGGAATAAATGAATAGTAATATTTTCTTTCTATCAACGTTTGTATAAAAATGTTTCTAATTAATTTTTTTTTATAGACTCCTATATTTTGTTCCTTTAGTTTTTTTAATTATCTAATTAATACTTCTTTAATTAAGCCGTATATGCAGGGTATTTATGGGAACCTCGGAAGAAAAGAAGAATAGTTTGTATACAGTGTGACCAATAAAGTCCGCATCATATGGGATTTTTTTTTTAATAGCTTTATTCGAAATTTGAGTTTGGCATCAAGTTCTGCTTCGATCGAGATGAAAATTAAGCAAAAAATAGTAGTCACGTGATTCTCATTATCTGTCAAATTTTAATTATTTATAAAAAATAATTCAAAAGTGGGGTTATTTCTGAAAATATCGAAAAAAGTTATAAGAGAAAGTTTTTTAAAGGCAGTTTCTAGCCCACATACAAAATTTCAGTTGCATAAGATAATGTTGATTTTTTACCCACCACTAAAATTTAGTTTCCCCTTAATGAACACTTTGCTGATCACACTGTGTTATTTTTTGTCTTAATATTAAGGTTTACTACTTCCAGATACAAACTACGTTTTCAAAAATACTTATTTTATGAAGTTACCTTATACAGGGTCAAATACAAATAAACTTTGCATCACATGCGACCAAATTTTAATAGCCCAATTTTGATTTTGTAGAAAAACACACATTTAATATGGCTCTACTTTAAAGAAAATGTATCTGAAATAAAGCATTGTCAAAACTAAAAAGTTTTATGTAGGTTGCCTTGAGTCTTATTTTGCAAAGTGGTGCAATTTACAAAATATGGGTAAAAAATCAAAATTATCTTACGCAGCTAAAATTTTGCATGTGGGCTAGCAACTGCATTAAAAAAAACTTTTTCTAATAACTTTTCTCGATATTTTCAGAAATAACCCTACTTTTGAATTATTTTTTGGAAAAAATTAAAATTTGACAGATAATCCGAATCACGTGACTATTATTTTTTTTGCTTAATTTTCATCTCGATCGAAGCACAACTTGATGCCAAAGTCAAATTTCGAATAAAGTTATTAAAAAAAAATCCCATATAATGCGGACTTTACTGGTCACACTGTATATGATTTTAAATAGAATTAAATAGGTGATAGTTTGAAACGTAATCTTTAAAACAAACATAAAACATATATTTTGTTTAATTATTAGTACGTGATTAATATTTTTGTTCTTTGTTTATTTCAATTAATAATTTATAATAAAAGTTGAATCGAGAACAGTACAAGTGCAAGAATATAGTTTTGGAAAAGTCATAATAACTACACAATGAGTAAAGTCATAATAATGTTTTAAATGAGTGCTCATGCCGACTCAGATGGTTTACGGCCCTTTCACTACCTGATATCCGAGATATTCAAGTTTTTAAGGGCGTTCGTAACCGACAAAGAGTCCGATAGGATCAGCAGGGACGTGGTATGATCCAATTTGGTGCATAAAAGTCGTAATACATTTTTAGACAAATCATAATTGAAAATAAAAAATCGCCCTCCAAGCTATAGAAGAAGAAAATTATGAACTCGTACTGTTTTTGGACTGAGTCTTTCTTAATTAATAGTTTTTTCTTCTACTTTTTTGAGTTGTAGGGTATGATAAGTTGTGAAAACTATAATGGCGAGGACTAAGTATGCTTTAGAATAGATTCGTCATGAATTCTGGCTATCGTAAGTCAAAACGCCATATTTTTGACTTGTACTGTATCGACCAAAAATCCACAAGCTGTATGCCAAAGTCAAGCGACACCGTATTTTACATTGACTTATTATGTTTATTTTCGGTATTCCCCAAAACATCATATTCTATGTTGTCGACCGTGTTAATACATTCTTAAAAATGTAGAAAAATGTTTATCATTATTAGTACAACTCTGGTCATTTTGATATCTTCTCTAATTTACAAGTTTTGTTGTAAAAGATGTAAAAGACGACGAGCCAACGGCTCTACGGAAAGTATTTGTGAAAGAACGACAAACCATAAGTAAGTAGGTGCTATAAATTTCATTTAAGCAAAGTAGTAGAAAACCGGAAATATTCTTTTAGTTTTGTATCGGTTTTATGCATTGTTAAAACGTATTTATCTAGAATAATATTGAAAGACCTACCCTTAAACTCTGTTTCCCATGTATAAGATTTTCCGATCATCCTTTTCTTTTCCAATTATACTATAATTTGTATAAATAGGCCAACTTTAAAAATTATTTTTTCTAATTTTGTCTCGAAATATATCTATTTCGAACTCCGAATTTTATTATTTAAAGGTTGGCCCTACATGACATGTTTTATTTCATTGACTTGCGCGGCCTTTGTGATTTACGAGAAAACCCATTTTTCGCAGAGGAAAAATAGCTTGATAACTTACTTTTTTATTCTGTGTGGATAACAGTCATGTATGTTGGTTGCATAAATCTATAAATCAATCTTTTGTAGATGCTTCAAGCTATCATTTTCTGCCAAATCCTATTCAAAATTCAATCTACTAACCTTCCAATGTCGATTTTAACTTCAACTTTATTTGAATTTTCCATCTTCCCTATACTAAATTGCAATGCCGTGACGTAAAATCACGTTTTTTGAAATTCGAAAAAAGTAGCAAAATCGCTCGAATTTCCGAACGCTCTGTATATGAACCGAATGTACAAGGATCACAAAACGTATTCCGTCCAATTTCAAATCTCATATCGCTAAAATAACTTTAGAATCTCGTGGTGAAAATGGGTCAATAAATCAAAAAATGACAGTTCGCAAAATAATTTTTGTTGTCCAAAGGCTACTATGATAAAAAATAGTATTACCAACATAAAATTTAGACATAAAAATTTACAAAATTTGAAGGATTTATTTTCTTTGTAAATATGTGTTTTTATCGAAAAAACTACAAATTAGAAAAAATAGTATAACGTACGTGTTATATAAAGCAGTTTTAAGCACTTGTCCCGTTATAAAACTCGGCTCGTTTTTTAACATGGACGCGTGCTATACCATGATGCTTTATAAAACGTGTACGTTAATATACACAGAAAGGCCTAAATTAAAAATCTGTTTCTAGTCAAACAACGTTTGAACCTTTAGTTACCCAGTGATACCCAGTTTATACATGTTTAATTAAATTTTACTGGTGATATTTGGTGATCGTTAATATGGAAGTCAAATGTACAAAATTTACTTTATTATTTTAAAATATAATATAATTACTATAAATTAATTTTCATATTTTACAGTAGTTAAATGATTTTTAACTTATTTTTTGCAGTTCACCCGAAGCGACCTAATAATACGGTGCATGTCTGTACTACAATGCTTGGATTTTATGTAATATATACAAGTAAATTTCAAGAGGAAATATATTTTAACACTTAAATAAATGTTAGTCCTTGTAAATTTGTGACCTGTTTTTTTTTTTAATTAAATGTGAAAGTTGGGTTGCATAAGTAGTACACCTATGTAGAACCTAAAATAGAAAGTTGGGATTTAGGGAGATTGCCATTTAAGTAATAATTCTATTTGACTTACGTTTGCTTGTGTTTTTAGGACCGCGTTAGATAATTTTTAAGTGACCTTCTCATAAATACGACCCTTTCTCTACGCATTCACCCCTACGTGATATTTTACCATAAAGTTCCAATCCCTATCAGGTCACGTATTATCGTTCAGTTCTATTTTATTGTGTAGTTCGTTTAAATTAATTAAAGGCACCGAATATATTTTTAGAATATTTTTTTTTTAAAAACACAACATAAATTTACTAATATTATTAGTCCTATTTATAATTAGAATAATATTTAACAAAACCTTACTTTAAAAGCGTTCCTATGGTTCTAACCTAAGACCAAATAACACAGTTTTACGCAATATGAATATTTGCTGTTATTACCACCTTCACTAAAGTAACCTAAAGAATTTTACCCTGTTGTCTCATCGTGGTAGTACCAAAAACTATTTTTATAATAAAGAATTTAATTTACGAATACTATTAAAAATATATTTTTTACGCTTGTTGTCAATGTGTAAAATAACTTTTTCTACGATCGTGCAAAAAGTTACTATTTTTTGCACTATTTACTGTGCCAAAAGTTTAACTTTTTTGCACTAGTGTAAAAAGTAACATACTTTTTGCAGTAATACTTTGATACTCTATATTGATTAGGAGTTTAATCAAAAGGTAAAATTTTTTCTTGTAATTTGTATAAACGTATAAACATGGTAACCATAAGTACTTAGGTAATATTGAATATTCCCCAAAACGTTTATTGTTTGATATTAAAAAAAGACATGTTAATATTAAAACGTCATGGAGGATGGAAATCTTCAACGGTAGCTGAGGGCACAACCATCAGCAAAAGATTAAGTGAAGAACCTGAGACCTCCATGAGCAAAAACGAGAACAAAATTCAAAAAATTACTGGACATGAACTTTGTCCATCAGTTACCATAGTAAATTGCTCTAACTGCGATATTAAAATTAAAATTAACTCAAAAAAAGGAAATACCTAACTAGTTTTATAAAAATAACGTTAGTTTAAACTGTTCATGTTATTGTGAAGAATTAGTAATATTTCTTGTATTGTAAAATATTCTTCAATAAAATTTGAACAAAAAAAAATAAATTCGATCGTAGAAAAAAATGTTGTGCAAAAAGCATATTTGTTGCACTCAGCATGATTACAGCTCTCGACTTCTGCAAACTTCATGCATCATGCAACATAGATATACTTTTTGCACTAGTTACACAAATAACTATTAGATACATTATTATTAAATTGGAATATTTAAAAAAATACTATTGAAAAAGATTTTATAAAAATAAGCAACTGGTTTAATAAAAAGTTATTAACTATAAATTATAACAAAACAACATACATTCCATTTACTTCATACAAAAAATATTGGTCCAATAATATGCAATAATATTAATATAAAGGAAGGTGGAAATATTAAATATCTAGGAATAATTTTTGATAAACATTTAAAATGGGATTTAAATAGTGGTTTTTTTCACATTTCACTTTTAGACAAAACTACTGGAATTATTGCTAACTGCAACAACATAATAAATAAATGAAGAACAAGTCTATTTTTAAAGGCAAAAAGAAATTGACGTTCATTTTTCCATAATTGGTTTTGCTGAAGGGACAAACAATGGCGAATAAGAGATTTTTAATCGGATTAGCATTGCCGATTTTTAATTACAAAACTTCTGCCGACGCTGATAAATTTTTAAATACCAGACCGATAACTAAATTATAATTAACGAGCTCTTATTTTGCGAGATTTCAAACTCTGAATTTTTAAATGGACAAAAAAATTTATGGTTGTAACGTCACCGTGTTTTGTAATTTACGGTTTTATTTCGTTTATAAGCAACTAACATCTTTGTTTTAAAATGACAAATCCATAAACAATGTCCCCCCGGATGTATAAAACTACAGGATGTATTACGGTAACCGTCCATTATAATATTTCGGGAAAGTAATTAATGCGATTTGAATCATACAAATTTGGAAAATGATGTTTTCGGAGACACAATCTTTTTAATTTTATCTGGAGTTTAAATGGAGTACCTTGTCCAATATATTTTTGTGTGTTCCTTTCTTCATTTCCATTAACTTTTATTAAAAAAATGTATATACTACTCTAGCCGTTTTCGAGAAAAAAATGTTATTCTTAACATTTTGAACTTTAACTGGGTGTCAAATGAAATTGAAAATCTTGTCAAAGATAACAAGAGGAAAACTGAGAATTCCGGTTGTTGAATAAAAATATTTTTTTTTATTGATACCCTATTTCGCTTATTTAAAGTACGCCTCAGCGTGTTTAAACCCACTTTCAAAAACGCGCGTGTTTTAAAGTTACCATGGCAACATCAACAACCCGTGAAACGTGAAGTCTAAATATGTCAACTTTTTAATTATTGATTTGACAAAATTACCTTTTAACGTCAAATAAAATATTTTTTTAAGCAATACACAACCAATGTCAATGGTGACTACAATGAATCTTATGTGACAGATTGGAAGTTATTTTTTGTTCTCCTCATTTTCATGACAACGACAGGTATATCACGAATTCGACCATTTCACTTACTGACTAAGTTATTATTCCCATTTTTTTGTAATATAAATACCAATAAGTGTACCAATAAAAAAAAAATAATGTAAAGTATTCGTGGATAACTGGTCTTTAAAACACTTGCTCTAATGCAAAATCGCGCGTGTTTTAAAGACCTTAATATCCACTTATACTTTAATATACTATATTGTGCTCAATAGTAAATTGTCGGAAAATGGAATTTTAGATACAGGGAAGTGGAAAAGTAAAAATTTTATCAAATTTTTTTTAAGAACTCCATTTTTTAAATATGATGCTAAGTTGATCATTGATTCAATGGATAGACGAGAATATTTCTTTTCTGTTCACTTGTATATGCATTTTAGTAATATTACTTACATATTATTATGAGCCAATTTTACATTGTCCTCGTGTGCCAAGAAGTCAATGATTTAAATATAGTAAGTAATTTCTTTAAAACCCTATATTTATAGCTATATATTTTCTAATTTTCCACGGAACAAACCAGGCAACTGACATAATACAGAATTTCTCAATTTACATTCGTAACAACATACGCACTTTACGTGCTTTCACAAGTCCTCCCATATTTTCCTCTCTAATTCGATTTGATCCATTTTAAACCTAATTTCCAAAATTTCTACATTCGCATTCATATTTTCATTCGGTAACGATACGACTGATCTTTTTGTTCCCGTTTTGCGTAGAAATTCGGTTAAAACGGCGAAGTTTAAATTTACGCAACCTTTGTCAATTGCCTTATATTTGTTATACTATACTTATACAGGGTTGCCCAGAAGTCTGGGCTAAAATTAATATAGTCTTAGCATGTAACTTTTGGGGAAAACGTTTGGACACGTCAATTTAGTTTTATACAGTGTGTGTATAAAGTCTGGAAACGGCTTAATAACATCACAATTTACTGGCCGATTTAAACCAAATTTGGTACAGTTGTGTAAGAGGATCTAACGCACCGAATGACGATATTGGCGTTGTTGCCAGCTTTTTAGTTTGTCTGGAATTCGAACGAATTTTATATTTTTAAATATAACACCCAGTATATTTTTTCATTTGTAGTTTTCACATTAAATTTGTTACACTTTTGGTATAACATACTTTGTTCATAATATCAGTAGTTTTCGAAATAACGACGTGTTTTGAAAATATCAACAAATTGTGTTTTATTTATTAATAAATAAAACACCAGTTCAGTTTTGATGTTAAGTCATAAAAGCTGTCATTTTTACATGCAAAAATGTCTTTAACTGAAAGTGAAAGAATTGAAATTCTTATGATGAGAGGATATGGCGATAGGGTCAGATCTTACGAAGAGGTTAAAAATCTATTTAATGACGCATTTCCAAACCGAAGTCCAATTTCAAAAGCAACTGTTCTAAAAACTGTCCGACGGTTCGAAGAAACTGGAAATTGTAGAGATAGGCGACGATCAGGACGACCAGTAGTAGTAGATGAAGAGAAAAGTTTAGAAATTTTACAACATGTTGTTGAAACCCCTGTTTCTTCATTAAAAAAATTTCTCAAGTAAGTGACGTCTGCTTCAAATCCGTCCTTAATGTTTTAATAAAACATAAATATCACCCTTTCAAAATACATCATGTAGTTCAAGAGTTATCAGAAGATGATTATGAGCGAAGAATTGAATTTTGTGATATTATGATGTCAAGGTTTGACCAAAATAACCAGTTTTTCAAATTTATAGTATTTTCGGATGAAGCAACATTTATGTTAAATGGTAAAGTCAATAGACACAACTGTAGGTTTTGGGCAAATGAAAATCCCCACTGGATGATAGAAGGTCATACACAACGCCCTGGAAAATTGAATGTGTGGGCTGGGCTTCTGGGTAACCACAAGATCGGTCCATTTTTTATTGATGGAAATTTGACATCACAACTTTACCTTGAGCTCTTGGAAACGCAAATAGTGCCTACTATACAAAATGTGATGGGTCCAAATTATGCAAGTACATTCTTCCAACAGGACGGAGCTCCTCCCCATTTTGGTCGAAACGTGCGCGAATTTATGAACAACACTTTTCCGAATAGGTGGATCGGTAGAGGAGGTACAATCGAGTGGCCACCTAGGTCCCCTGATTTGTCGCCTAACGACTATTTTTTATGGGGACGCTTGAAGAACAGAGTTTATACCACAAAACCTCAAGATTTGGCCGATTTGCAGCGTCGAATTTTGGACGAATTTGAATTAATAAAGCCAGAAATGATTTACAACACAATTGAAAAATTTTATTTTCAATTAGCAAACTGTCAAGCTGTACATGGAAAACAGTTTGAACATTTAATATAAAAAATATATTTTTTCTAAATTGTACTAGTTATTTCGAAAACTACTGATATTATGAACAAAGTATGTTATACCAAAAGTGTAACAAATTTAATGTAAAAACCACAAATAAAAAAAATATACTGGGTGTTATATTTAAAAATATAAAATTCGTTCGAATTCCAGACAAACTAAAAAGCTGGCAACAACGCCAATATCGTCATTCGGTGCGTTAGATCCTCTTACACAACTGTACCAAATTTGGTTTAAATCGGGCAGTAAATTGTGATGTTATTAAGCAGTTTCCAGACTTTATACACACACTGTATATGTTTACATTTTGACGTTATTCGTTTGTTTTTTTATAGACATTTGTCAAAGATACGACGACAAACATACAGCTTGTGATACATCATTTTAGAAGCAAATATTATCTCGTACAGTATGCTCATAAATTTTGGCGCGATTCTGTCAAGCTATTTCAAAATGGCGACTGTTTAAATTTTTTTTAAATCTCTATTTAAATAAGCAGAAATGATAAATCATTGATGTTTCTTTTACCTTTCAAGGTAAGAAATATTCATTGTTTCACGTTCTGATATTTTGTGACATTGCGAACTTGTAAAATTAATTTAGGTATTTCCGAAGTATTATTTTACAATTTTCTAAACAAAAATGGTTTTGGTATCCTGCAGAGATAATGCAATATCCAATTTTTCATCGTCGCCTAAAACACGTGGCCGTCCATTCCTAGGCAAGTCCTTTCTTTACTGTGCCATGTTTATCAAATTTGTGGAATATTTTACTAACAATGCCCTGTGAAATTTGAATTTCCGGATATTTAGCATTAAATAAAGTGCAAACTTCACTTTGACTTATTATTTTATCTCCACATCCTAACAATATCAAGACTTCGATACGCTGTCTTTCCGACAAAACCATTTTTGTTTAGAAAATTGTAAAATAATACTTCGGAAATACCTAAATTAATTTTACAAGTTCACAATGTCACAAAATGTCAGAACGTGAAACAATGAAGATTGCTTACTTTGAAAGGTAAAAAAATCACTGATTTATCATTTCCGCTTATTTAAACAGAGATTTTTTAAAAACTTTTAACAGTCGCCATTTTGAAATAGCTTGACAGAATCGCGCCAAAATTTATGAGCATGCTGTACGAGATATTAGCTTTCCAATGATGTATCACAAGCTGTATGTTTTCATTTAAAAAAAAAGATCTATGTCGTCATATCTTTGACAAATGTCTATAAAAAACAACAAATAACGTCAAAATGTGAGTATATATAAAACTAAATTGACGTGTCTAAACGTTTTCCTAAAAAGTTACAGGTTAATGCTATATTAATTTTATTCCTGACTTCTTAGTAACCCTGTATATACAGTATGAGTTTGTTCAGGTCCAGTACAGTTTTCTTTTGGAAAATTGCTTGGACATTTAGTATGCATCAGGTAATGGTAAAAGTACTTTTTATACGGTGTGATCACATATTTATTTGAGACTTTCTTTATTAAAATTAACATTAACATTTTTACTATATTGTATATAATGCAAAAACAGTTATAAAACATATTTTCCAAGTCGACCGTATTTCCGACAATCGGTTCCGCTAAAGTTAGAACTAATTGACTCTGATAAAAGAACCCTTTTAATCTAATGAACAATTTCGCTTTTAAATGGCCAAACTTTTGCGAATTATTTCAAAGTTGGGAATGTTTATTTCTAAATGACATAATGATAACTGAAAACAGGTAAAATTTATCTCGCTTTGCGACGAGGATTTAATAAATGAATTATTAATTAAAAAATAAAGGAAATACTGTTGTTGCGACGATAATTAAATCACCATAAACATATTATGACCTAACTTCTTTAAAGGTATAATAATTTTATTTATAACAACGTAGATAAAAGCAGTGATTGTTAGATTATAGTGTCAGTGGACGTCACTTGAAATATCTAAATGAAGATATAGCTGAAAACATCAAGTTAGAAATGGAAACGTCAAGTTAAGTAAACGTGGTAAAAGTTAAGGAAAGCTAATAGGCCTGTTCAAGCGAAGGGTGGTTAAAACCAAACGTAAGGACATCATCGTTTGATGTACAACCACGTCACCGATTAACCCATTATTTTGATTTTTTTAAATGTAATTGAAAAATCGATTAATCGAAGAAATCGATCAATCAATCAATCAAAAAATGTTATAATCGATTAATCGAAAATCGATTATGAAATTTGATAATCGCCCAGCCCTACTAGTAATCGTGATAGGAAACTGGGTGTCTATGGTTGACAACAATTGACCGGCGCCGGCGTGGTGATTCCGGTAATTGACTTTTTGGATATTTCTGTAAACAAATACGATTAAAAAAAAGTTTTTTAAATTTAATTGTAGTAAAACTAAGCATTACACAGAAAATCTTGGAACTGTCCGCTGGATACAGCACACAAATCAAATACATAAATTGTAATTGTAATTGATTGAGTAATTTATGAGCATTTATGGTTGATGTATAAAATTTCAATGATATTTTACAACTGTAAATAAATTATATGATATTTCAATTATTTTCAAATTTAATTGCATTCATAGAATGTTTATTAGGTAACGATATTTCTAATCTTTTTATGTCGCGTTGCGTTGAAATTCTGTTCAACCAGCAGAATTTAAATTTATGCAACCTGTACAAATTGGTGCATATTTATGTCAAATAGATTTAAATGTTCTCTCTTGAATTTTACTAAAACGTTATAGTAATTAAAAGGGTATATGCATAAATTTTAATAATATACCCTTTAATTTGCTGTATTTTGTATATACAAATATTGATGTAATTCCCATTTATTTAAAATAAAACATTATTAACTATTTAGAAAATAATATAGAGTCCGCGAAAATAATTAAAAGCGAATATTGTGGCATATCGGACAAGTGTGTAACTGTTTTTTTATATTGGAATACATAGGGATCCAAGCACAATTGATACCCTGGGGCGGGTAGACCACGATGGCCGCTTCGCTTTTGCAAAGAGGCTTTTAATATATCGTACCGCTGTTGTCGGAATTGCTTGGGTTATGACTGCCCGTAGAGTCCTAACATGGACGAAAAATAGTAAAAAAAACGAGGGTTGCCATTTAAATAGTATATTACATAACAAGTGTTAAAAGTGGTATCTTTTAAACGAGGAGGTATTTAGCACGAGGCGTCAGCCGAGTGCGGAAATTCTCCGAGTGTGAGAAAATCACTTTTACACGAGTAATGTACACAATTTTTCCTACGACTATACAATATAATCAAAAAGAGTTTGATTTGTTTTTAATAGTTTGTAGGTATCACCATTGTGTTAATAAAATTTTTTCAACACTAGAGTTGAAAAAAATAAAAACAATGCCCACTTTATACATTTTAACTTACCTAGATTCAAATAAAAATAATAACTTTTTCTCCTATTTGCTTACGCACATCATACCTACTATCTATGTACAGTAAATAAATTTTGTTTCTGAACTTTTAGCTGCTTGCATTCTTTTAATAAAACAATAATATAGGTACCTACGAAAGCAACATAACACAAACTACAACATAACCTCAACATTGGTTTAACATTATAGAACAAATAGAAAGATGGAGTTAAATATCGATAGCTTGTTAATTATAAAAGTTATATCTTATTCGATTTGTTTTAAATATAGCTAAAATAAATTTATATACATAAAGCGTATTAACTTGTCCCATATCCTTAAACATTGTATGGATATTTTTATCCGAGATAATGGCAAAATTATAAATCTGTATTTCCTAGGGTACCTATTTTATTTCTGCTCTACAGCTGCCCCTTTTTTTTCTGTGGTTCAACTCAGTTGACATGTAAATATGACAGTTGGTGGGTTGCCTGACTTATTATTATTTTCCCTTTTTGATAATATTATTTTTATCATAAATACTCTTAGGTTCCCAAAAATAACGAAAAAAAGGATTTTTTTTGAAATTTTTGCAGTAATGCCCTAGTGTACTTTACCCCACCCAGCACCCCAATTCACTCCACGTGTCCCGTAAGTTTGTTATTTTTAATAAATAGTTTTGTTATCAAATTGACACTTGTTTAAATTAAATATAGTGTGCTTTGTATTTCCACACTCGAGTTGAAATATTTTTTTAACACGCGTGTGATATTTAGCACTTTCTAGCCAAGTTAACCGTGCTGTTATTGTCATTTTCGTAGGTGGTCGTAGGAAAAAAAATTATCGGTATCTGTAATTTGGGACACACTGTATCACTATTTTTTTTATGAAAAAATTCTTACCCAAATACCCGTGCATTTTTCCAAAACAAAAAACTAGGTACTGGATTAACTGAATTTATACAAGTTACACATCCATACTGTATATTGCACATTGATTTTAAATTTGCGGCATTTAGTTTCGGTTAATGAGATTTAGCCCACTTTTACATTAATTCCATAACGATAAGGATAATTATTATTGTGTTTAGTTTCCGAGTTAATATCAGATTCGCTTCTAAGTTCTAGGAAAGTAAGTAGTAAGTTTAAAAGTTTAAATTTACTCATACTCTATCTACAATTTGCCATATAGTGAATAAGTGCAACAAACTTCAGGGGGTGATTCTACATGAAAAAATAATGATAGTTTGCTATATAACTTTTGTCCGCAAATGCTTTGATTTCCGAGATACAGGGTGTTAAAGTTTTTATTAAAAAGTGACGATTTATTTATTGCTCTGAAACCCATCGAGATATGCAAATGAAATTTGGTAGGTTTTAAGGGTTAGTTATTTCGCATTTTTTGACATGCAATTAAGAATTTTATGTTTATCATTGGCGCGCATAAGTGTTATAATCTCAAATTTTTAAAGAAAAAAATGATACGCCACTTAGATATATCAAACTAAAAACAATTTTTAAATTTTTTATTCAATTTGTGACAAAAAATCTCTTTTGCCTTTTTTTCGTATTGGGCGCCGTTTTTATGCAAAAAAATAAAACATCTTAACGCGTATTTTTCATTTCTTTATTACATCATCTAGTAGGCTACTGTCAACATTCTGTTGAATACGAATATTTCAACGAAATGTCAAATTATTAGAGTTTCTTCATTTTTAAGCTTTTAGTTTGGTATAGCATTAATGTTAATAAGTAATTAATTTTTCTTTTATCGAAAAGAATGGAAAATTATACAAATGCGGAATTGTCAGACATGCATGTTGTCTATGGTCGAAGTAATGGAAATGGTCGGCAAGCTCGACGATTGTTTTCTAAGTTGTATCCAGGACGTAGAGTAACCCCATCACACAATATTTGCTCGTCTGCACCAACGTTTGCGCAACAATGGTACATTTAAGAAACAAACGGCTGACTGCGGACGCCCTCGAGAAGTACGAACTGTGCAACTAGAGGAAGCAGTTCCCGAGTTAATAGCGGAGTCACCTGAAACAAGTACTCGAAAAATTGCCAACATATTGAATGTAAGCAACTTCACTGTATTTAAAATTCTTAAAGAACAGCAATTGTATCCGTTTTACATTCAACGTGTGCAAGCTCTACTACAGAGAGACTTTTTTCCGCGCCTAGTTTTTTGCCATTGGATTCTTCATCAAATCGCTCAAATTCCTAATTTTTTAAATGGCGTTTTGTTTACCGACAAGGCTAATTTTGGACGACAGTGTATACGAAATTTCCATAACAATCACTTATGGGCTGAGAAAAATTCACATGAAATCTGTGAAACTCATTTTCAGTATCAGTTTACAGTAAATGTATGGCTTGGGGTAATTGATGATCATTTAGTCGGTCCATATTTCCTCCCACAACGACTAACAGGCGACTCTTACCTTAATTTCCTACAGGAAGAGCTACCTGCTCTTTTAGAATAAATCCCTCTACAGCTGAGACAGCACTTCTAGTTCATGCATGATGGCGCACCAGCCCATTTTAGCATTAATGTACGTAATCACTTAGATACAGTATATCCAAATCGTTGGATAGGTAGGGGAGGTACGGAAAATTGGACTGCTCGATCGCCGGATTTAAACTCTCTAGATTTTTACATTTGGGGCTTTCTTAAGTCGTTAGTTTATTCCACTTCCGTCGAAAATGTTGAAGACCTAAGGAATCGAATTATAGCCGGCTGTGAGACAATAAGAAATACACCAGGAATATTTGCGCGAATACGATACTCAATGAGGCGAAGAGTTGAATCTTGTATCACGTCTGAGGGAGGTAATTTTCAACATTTGTTGTAGCTTTGCGCCTATTTATTTATTAGTGTTATTTTCTGTTATTGTTCTGGTTTAATGTTATTGTATTAGATAGTTTTTAATAATGTATTAAAGAAATGAAAAATATGCGTTAAGATGTTTTATTTTTTTGCATAAAAACGGCGCCCAATACGAAAAAAAGGCAAAAGAGATTTTTTGTCACAAATTGAATGAGAAATTCAAAAATTGTTTTTAGTTTAAAATATCTCAGTGGCGTATAATTTTTTTCTTTAAAAAAATTGAGAATATTACGCTTATGCGCGCCAATGATAAACATAAAATTCTTAATTGCATGTCAGAAAATGCGCAATAACTACCTCTTAAAACCTACCAAATTTCATTTGCATATCTCGATGGGTTTCAGAGCAATAAATCGTCACTTTTTAATAAAAACTTTAACACCCTGGATCTCGGAAATCAAAGCATTTGCGGACAAAAGTTATATAGCAAACTATCATTATTTTTTCATGTAGAATCACCCCCTGAAGTTTGTCGCACTTATTTACTAACACCCTGTATTTAGGTCGAATAGACGTAAATATTCGCTTTCACCTTTCTATGTTAAAAGTTTTGGTTAATTAAACACTCGCAAACATACGCATAAATTTTAATGATACTAAACCATATAAATTATGTTTATTAGATATTTGTATTTTAATGTTAATGTGAACTATATAAATAATGAAATTCGTAATATTGCGGAATGTTGCATAGAGATATTAATTAATATAATAAATAGCACAAAATAAAAATCGCTACTGTAAAAGTTTTTAGAAATTCAAATTACATTACATGAAATCATTAAGTTAACCCTCGTGTCCCTGTGCCCTGAGGACATTAATAATATTAGCCGACGTTCAAATATTTTTACATAAATGAAGAGAAAAATGAAATTATAATAGATCGATCAAACCGACTACCAACTCACACAAATCGATTCTGCAAAAGTTGGAGCTCATTGACTTTGGTAAAAAAACGTTTTAATCTGATTAGTATTTCCGCTTTTAAATGGACAAATTTTTGTGAATTATTTCAGAGTTAGAAATGCTTAATTTAATGATAACTGCAAATAGGTACAGTTCATTTTAATTGGCCACAGGGACTCAAATAAAGCAATTTATGTGGCAAGCAAATGCCATATAATCATATGCATACATTTTTATATAAAGCATTAAGCGTGAAAAATTGTGTCTCTAAAATAAATATTGCACATTGGGAAATAATTTGGTCAATTACTGGGGGACAAAAGGTAGGTTATTGTGGTGAGAATCAATTTGGAAATCCACACCATCATCTGGTTCTTGTAAACTTGTAGATATATTTCTAAAGTGTCCATCATATTACTAAAAATTGAAACTTGTAACGGTATGCTTATCATTCACGTGAAAATTGTTCAGTTCTAAAGATTGGCGAATCATTAGTTTTAAAATTGTATATATAATAAATAAGAGTTCAAACGTTGTTTGTCTTGCAATAGATTTTTAATTTAGGCTTTGGTTCTGAGAAAATAATTCCTGGATATAAGGTAATGTATATGAGTATATTTTGAAAACTAAAGGTAAATGTGAACATTTGTTACCCGACAAACACATCAGTGTCTTTTAATATTTCTTTTATAAAGTTAATCGCGTGTATCAATCTGAAGAAAATCGGTGACAGAGGGGAGTGAAAATATTAGTAGTGCTTATTTTGAATGCAGTTTCGAACTGGTTTGGTTGCAACAAATGAAAACGTATATTTATAATGATACATTTTATTATACAGTACTTTCACAAAATGCCATATATTTCGACAATTTCTATTCGCTTCCATAAATCTAAAATAAAACGCTTACCACTAATTTTAATATGCTGTATTGGTTTGCAATTAAACGTAATAAATTATTTATTTATTTAGGTATTTTACTATTTTCAAAATTTTTTTTAGATCATTTTTAACTTGTTTTAGTTAGATTTTATTCGACATAGATGTTAAGACGATTACTTTTATAAGTTTATATTCACAACATTTTTTTTGTATTATCCGGTATTACATAAAATCCCTTTAAATCAGCTTTTTGTTCTTACAGATTTTAGGGAAAGAAAAAGTGTCCATTACGATTAAGCAAACGGCGGAGTTCGGGATGAGAAAATGGCATTAGGGGAAAACGGATAACCAAATATATTTAGCTCAAGTACAAAAATGTAAACAGAAGGAGAAGGAAAGTAAAAAGGGAATATCGGATTTTTTTATATCGGAGATTTTGGTGGATTTACTTAAGCCAAAGATATTATGTTTTGTTTTTGTGGCTAAAGCTGATGTTATGGCCAAATCGTTGGGGGATGGGTAGATTTTTTTTGGGTTACTGAATGTTAACATTGGGGTTCTTGAACATCTCGGTGATTAGATCGGAAAGAGCCTATAAATTTGGTATGATATCTACTAATATTACTTACATAGAAATTACCCTACAACTGCAAACACGTTAAATAATAATAATAAGTTTATTTAAATTTAATAATATAATAAATATGTTTATGTTGTCTTCGATAAACTTATTCTTCAATCCCCTGAAGCTAAGCTTGTTAGGGGTAAATAAATAATATAAATGTATCATCATTTCTTGTGCAGGGTGTCCCAAATTTAAGGGTGACCATTAAAATATCGGAAACTATAAGAGATGTAAACAAGTTTAAATTGTCGCAAAGTTGCACAATTTGGTGCTTAATCAAATATATTTTTCAAATTCCGGAAATTCCTAGTCCTTCTCGAGATATCTGGAGAAAAGGTAATTTTAAAAATTCGTTTTTATTTTTTCCTGACTTTATTTAAAGAAGAATTTTGAAATGAATTGGACTTTCTTATTGCCACTTTTTATTCTTTACAAAATGGCATTATCAGATTTGAATCCGACGTTTCGATGTTTTGGGCCCATGATCAACTTCATTTTTTTTAATACCGACCTGGATATTTTACCTCGCATATCGAAAGAGCCTATCATTCTAAAACAGACATGTATTACACTTGTTGTGTTATTGAACGTTTTGATGAAAAATTACATCATCAAACATACATATATGCCTGCCTTCATATTTTATAAGGAAAAATCAGACAAAATTTAAATAATAAATTGAAGGTGGCTATGAAACAAAAAATTATACGCTAAACCATTATGGCAGACTTGTGTTGACATGTTTGTTAGTTATTGAAGTATTTTTTGCTTTTGCGTTTCATAGTTAAATTATGTTTTCAAATATGGAGAAGCGTGATATGTTACGCATCTCTTAGAGTTAAAATAGAAACTCTAGAATTTCTTGTGAACAATATCTAATCCAATATCCCGAACGAGGGCAACCGCATGGAAATATTTTTTGTTAAATTGAATAAAAACTTGTTGGAATTCGGAAGCTTCAGCAAGCCTAGAAATAAATACGGTCGTCGAATTGATGCAGATTAAGAGGAAAATATTTTGAACACGGTACGATTATCTGTAATGAACGTTTTCTTAATTTTGCTATTCATATTTTTTTATTTTAAGGTCAATATTGCACCTCGCTGCTCAACTTTTTGAAAATGAGCTACAAACACCTAGAATGCGAATATGGCGAACATTAAATTCAAACGAATATCGACCTTACAAAATACCTCTAAGCCAAACACTTAGACCTGGTGATGATATCCGGCGGTTGGATTTTTGCAATTGGCTGCAAAATAAACGTGTAGAAGACAACAATATTTTGTTAAAGGAAATCTGGACCGACGAGTGTAATTTTTCGACAAGCGGTTTATTTAATCGGCATAATGAACATTATTGGTCAATAGACAATCTCCGGCAACATCAAGAAGTGAGACCGAATTTCATTTAATGTGTGGGTGGGCATTTGGAGGAATAAAATTCTTGTCATTCTTGGTCCTATAATATACTAGGGTAGCTTAACATCTGAGAGGTATAGAGAGCTAATATTAAATCATATTTTTGAGCACCTCGGAGATAAGCCTCTGAATATTTTGCGGCAGTTATGGTGGCAACAGGGCGGCGCTCCTCCTCATAATTCACGAATTATTACAAACTATTTAAATATACGGTTTCCAAATAAATGGATTGGAAACCAGGGACCCGTGCGATGGCCTGCTAGAAGTCCAAACATAAATCCGCTGAACTATTTTTTATGGGGATATTTACAAAATCGTTTGTATCGTGAGATACCAAATGATATAAATGAACTACAGCAAAATTTAATTAGAGGAATTAGAGCAATAATTCCCGATAAGTTCATTCAACGTTCAATAGGTACTAAAATTGCGAAGGCTAACAATTTGAATATCTTTTATGAGTTTGTTTATTGCTGTTCAAGTTTTGTTATTCGTTTAATAAGATAGTACTAATAATTAATTTGTTGTATTAATATTTCTTTTGATTGTGTTAACTTATTTGGTTTCATTATATTATTCTTGTTTCCTAATGAATATTTTTTGTGTATATTGAGGCAGATGATGATGCTGATGTATTTTTACATACAATAACATAACAAGTTTGATACATGTCTGTTTTTAGAATGATAGGCTATTTCAATATCAGAGGTAAAATATACAGGTCCGTATTTAAAAAAATTAGGTTGATAATGGGCCCAAAACATCGAAACGTCGGATTCAAAATCTGATAATGCCATTTAGTAAAGAATAAAAAGTGGCAATAGGAAAGTTGAATACATTTCAAAATTCTTCTTTAAATAAAGTCAGGAAAAAATAAAAACAAATTTTTAAAATTTACCTTTTTTCCAGGGGTCTAGGACATTTCGGCGCGGCCTATTCGGCGCGACCGATTCGGCGCCAAGAACAGTTCGGCGCTGGCCGATTCGGCGCCAAACCAGTTCGGCGCCTCTGGTTGCCCTATGCTTGAATATAGATTTAGATACTCAAAATTTTAGTAAGCTTTGTCCTGTTGAAACCACAAGTTAGGAGTTATGTTTTGGTTTAATAATTGGGGTAATTGGTTCCTTAAAAAATCTGCATACATTTCTCCATTTAAGTGGCCTTCGAAGAAATGCGGGCCAATAACTCTATCCCCGATTATACCACTCCACACGTTAATTGATCAAGAATGTTGATTTGGCAGAGTTCTCATCCAGTGGGGATTTTCCGACGCCCAATAGTGCAATTTCTAATTATTCATATTTTAGTTTTTAGTTAATACTTTTGAGTTGAGTACCCTAATTAGGGTTCAGATATCCCATTGTATTGACAATTATTAGTGTATGGTATTGACCATTAAGATACATTAAATCCTATTATTTTAAAATTCCAGGATGAAATTAAGTTGAGAATATATCAGGTATTGTTATACTTTCTTTAATTAGGGTCAGTGCAATTTCGGTAATCCCTTTGGGTACGGTACTTTCCGTTCAGGTTCATTGCTTCAGGTGCTTTGTATTCGTGATTATAAAAAGAAATGATTTTCAAAAAAATATATTCATTTCCGAAAGTGAAAAATGGCAGATAACACGGTTAAGAGCAAGCGTAACAAGCCGAAGTTTATTGACAATGGTTTTCTATACGTCTTTGACAAATTTAGCAGTGACCAGCAGACTCTGTTCTATAGATGTGAACAAAAAGATCGATGCAAGGCCAGATTTTATGTTTGATTTTTAATGGAAATAAAACTATTTACTAAAGATTTAACTGTTTGTCTTATAATACCATTATACACCTTTTTTCGCGCCGAACTGGCTGGTGCCGAACTGGGTAGACGCCGAATTTAGCTGCGCCGAAACGGCCGCGCCGAAAAGTCCCATTCCCTTTTTCCAGATATCTTGAAAAGGACTAGAAAGTTCCTAAATTTGTAAAAGATATTTGATTAAGCATCAAATTGTGCAACTTTGTCACAATATAAACTTGTTCGTATCTCTTATAGTTTCCGAGATTCCAATGGTCACCCTTGAATTTGGGACACCCTGTACAATATTTTATAATGTAATTTATCAAGAATTCTTGCTGTTTGCAAATCCAATATTATTTACTGCAAATTTTACTTTACTCAAAATATAAAAGGGTGTTTCTGAAATACAAAAATTTCATCTTGTGAAACTGAAATAGGATTTTTTGCCTTTTAAGAGTTTAAACACAATAGAAAATTAAGAACTTACCATAATCTCCCTTTCAAAATAATTAACTGAACATGGCCATTAGCCAAGTTGGAAAGCTTTAAAGCCGGCACCGTTCAGAAAATTATGCATAATAATAAGTATAAGATTAATCCTAAAAGTTTTAAGTTTATAGTGCTGGGGGTGGGGGGGATCGAATCGACTTATCGATATCGGTCACGGGCGAGGTTTTTAAGGAAGGGGAAAAGGATTGATGTACCTAGTATTAGAAAACGTTCTCGCAGCATCAATACTTTAGGCTCAAAAGCAGTGGCGGCTCGTGATTATTTTAAATGGGGGGGGGGGTATTCCAAGCAAATAATTTAAGGGTTTTCATTTAAAAATGTTGTTTTTTGCAGTTTTTTCAATTTAATTTTTAATCTTATTGATTAAACGACCTGTACTAATAGCTATCAAAGTAATTTTATTTTAAAACATCTATTAAAAATCCTTTTTAACATGGAATCCAACCCAAATTATATTATAAAGGTTTGTTTATAGGAATAACTGATAATTATTATTTCTGTTAGGCTTGCAAATTTAATTTTTTACATAAAACCTTATATATGTCAAAAACGCCTTAACTTAGGTATAACACACGCTATACGAAATATGCATAGAATCCAAAAATGCAATAATATATAGGGTGTTCTATTTGAAATAAGCAAGTTCACACCTACTTCCGGTATAACCGGAAGTGCCACCATATTGAAATTATTTTAGCCGGGTTGCCCCTATCAACAGTAGGATACTGTCAAATTTTCAAAATGTTCCTATGTATTCATATATACAGTGTGACCAGTAAAGTCCGCATCATATGTAATTTTTTTAAATTAATAATTTTATTCGAAATTTGACTTTGGCATCAAGTTCTGCTTCGATCGAGATGAAAATTAGACAAAAAAATAGTAGTCACGTGATTCGAATTATCTGTCAAATTTTAATAATTTCCAAAAAATAATTCAAAAGTGGGGTTATTTCTGAAAGTATCGAAAAATGTTATCAAAAAGAGGTTTTTTAAATGCAGTTTCTAGCCCACATGCAAACTTTTAGCTGCATAAGATAATTTTGATTTTTACCCATATTTTGTAAATTGCATCACTTTTGCAAAATTAGACTCGACGCAACCTACATAAAACTTCTTAGCTTTATTTCAGATACATTTTCTTTAAAGTAGCGCCATATTAAATGTATGTTTTTCTACAATATCAAAATTGGGCTATTAAAATTTGGTCGCATGTGATGCAAAGTTTATTCGTTTTTAACCCTGTATAAGGTAACTTCATAAAATAAGTATTTTTGAAAACGTAGTTTGTGTCTGAAAGTAATACACCTTAATATTAAGACAAAAAAGAACACAGTGTCATCAGTAAAGTGTTTATTAAGTAAGTGAAAAATAAATTTTATTGGTGGGTAAAAAAATCAAAATTATCTTATGCAGCTGAAATTTTTGAAACCTTCATTAAAAAAAACTTTTTCTAATAACTTTTTTCGATAATTTCAGAAAAAAACCCACTTTTGAAAAATTTTCAGACAGATAATGCTAATCACGTGACTACTATTTTTTTGCTTAATTTTCATCTCGATCGAAGCAGAACTTGATGCCAAAGTCAAATTTCGATAAAGCTATTAATAAAAAAAACATATGATGCGGACTTTACTGGTCACATAGATCGAAGCGATTTCCGGTAGGACATACTGTATAAGCTGACTGCTGGCGTGCTTTGCTATCATTTTCTTTGTCAGTTATATGCATGATTTATCCTGAGAAATAAAACTATATTTCCGCGAGCAGATAATTTAAGGATCATAGAAAAAGAACTTTCGTTTTATTTAAAGTATAAAGTTATTTTTTTCACTAAAAAAAAACCCTCTTAAGAAAAAAAATCGTAAAGTTTTTATCATCAACTAATCCCATCTCGTACCCCATCTTCATCGTGCTCTCACTCTTTCTTACTGACACACAATTTTTCACTAAATTTACTCCACCTTGTCGAATTAACTTTTCTCCATTGTTCCGTAAAAAGCCCGCGCGTTACGTCAATCATAGTGTGCTTAGAGCAGCGGCAGTATTTTTTTCGCACCGCCATCTTGATAAATGAACCTCGCGCGTCGCCTCGTGCGTTTAATCTTGACGAATTGTTTACAAATGGCTCTTTCTTTTATCGCAGGGGTGAGTTTAAAAAACAGGTGTGAAAAAGGGATCGAAACAAAACGTGCTTAGTGGAATTTCGGAAGCGCACAACAAAAAATAACATCAGCAGATTGTAACTGCTGTAGGTGTTGGAGGGATGAACAATGACAAGTGAGAAAAAACGTAAGGTGATCTTTTTTAGGGTAAATGGGCCTTTTCACTATTCTTAAATTTGATACATTTGGCATTTGAATTATTTAGTCGGTGCTATAATTAGTGTTTTTCATCAATAAAACTATTGCTAGGTCATAACATTAATTTATTTCAGCACAGTAAAAACCGGGTAAAATTCAACCAATTTGAAAATCTCAAAATAGGCGCGACTCATGACGTAGATATGTTTAAAGCTTGCTAGAGCGCATGCGTTTAACCTCGCACACGCGTAAATGCTGATCTGTCATATGTAGAAAGTTTTATAATCTTAATAATATACTTTCTTCTTAGAACTTTATTTCGATACTTTAAATAAATATAAACATAATACTGGTAAAACAATTCATTCCGCAGCTATTGAATGGAAAACTGGTATATTATAATTACTAATAATTGCTAGTCAATTACCATTACACTGGTACTATAAACTATATTAAATGATTTTTGAGAGTATCGGCAACACTGTCAAGCTGCTGATTTTGTGAATTCTTGATATTTTAAGCCAGCGACTCGGCTATTCCTATCATTCCTCTGTGCATCAATCTTCCGGCGCGATGACGTAGGTATGTTTAAGTCCGTATTTTTATTCAACGAGTTTTTTTATTTATTTATTTTCTCGGTTATGGCTTAAAAGTATAGAAAAGTAAAAACACAGAAAATTTTATTTTTTGTTCCTTTATACACTACTACCAAAATCAAAATTTAGTGAAAAGGCCCATTATTTAAATGGTGGTTTTATGAATTCGTGCAATAAAAATAAACCATTTGCGATAGCGATCTTTACTTTTTTTTATAAATAAAAGATCACACTAGTTGCCTGAAAAAGAAATGTTAAAAAAATGAAAAAAAAAAATTGCCGTGTGATTCACAATAACAATCTGCTGTATTTTTAATTCAAAATAAACAATTTTTGGATGGGGCAAGAATCAGTTATTACTAGAATACTATGTTTTACAAAGAAAGGAATGGACATGACGAAGAATAACAAATATTTTAACCCATTAACGCCCAGCGTCATCGTTTGAGGACACCTAAAAACATGTGTTGTTGTATTACTAAAAGACAATAAATCAAATCTATTTTTAGCCTAAGTGCAAGTGCATCAATTTAGCTTTGCCTGAAAAAGTTTAGTTACGCCGTAACTTCTATAGAAGTCAGTCATTTTATTTTTCGAAAATCTTTTATTTTTATTGTTTTGTCTATAAGTGAAGTTTGTGGTCATATCTAATACAATATTTGGAGGTAAGCGATAATTTTTTTTTCATTATAAACTGAAAACACATATCTTTTGTAGTATTATATTGCGCTTTTATAATTTGCTTTAAAATTTTAAAAAATCATTGAAAAATTATAGCGTCCTCAAATGAGGACGCTGGGCTAATTGTGATATTTTATTTTTTAGTACTAGGCAATATGAGAACATCAAGACAAGTTTTTGAAACGCTTGAAGAGGCTGTTGATTACTTGTATTCGGAAGAAATCGAAGCTGATATAGTAGCCTTACCACCGGAAGTTGATGATCTTCTATAGAAGTCAGTCATTTTATTTTTCGAAAATCTTTTATTTTTATTGTTTTGTCTATAAGTGAAGTTTGTGGTCATATCTAATACAATATTTGGAGGTAAGCGATAATTTTTTTTTCATTATAAACTGAAAACACATATCTTTTGTAGTATTATATTGCGCTTTTATAATTTGCTTTAAAATTTTAAAAAATCATTGAAAAATTATAGCGTCCTCAAATGAGGACGCTGGGCTAATTGTGATATTTTATTTTTTAGTACTAGGCAATATGAGAACATCAAGACAAGTTTTTGAAACGCTTGAAGAGGCTGTTGATTACTTGTATTCGGAAGAAATCGAAGCTGATATAGTAGCCTTACCACCGGAAGTTGATGATCTTCTATAGAAGTCAGTCATTTTATTTTTCGAAAATCTTTTATTTTTATTGTTTTGTCTATAAGTGAAGTTTGTGGTCATATCTAATACAATATTTAGAGGTAAGCGATAATTTTTTTTCATTATAAACTGAAAACACATATCTTTTGTAGTATTATATTGCGCTTTTATAATTTGCTTTAAAATTTTAAAAAATCATTGAAAAATTATAGCGTCCTCAAATGAGGACGCTGGGCTAATTGTGATATTTTATTTTTCAGTTCTAGGCAATATGAGAACATCAAGACAAGTTTTTGAAACGCTTGAAGAGGCTGTTGATTACTTGTATTCGGAAGAAATCGAAGCTGATATAGTAGCTTTACCACCGGAAGTTGATGATCTTACAGATGAAGAGGTTACTAATGACGAGGATTTGGATGTACCAGTTGTATTAAATGTTGCAGGAAAATTGGAAATAGACTTGCCATTCGATGATGATGACATTCCCTTATCAAGCTGTGCCAGGCGAGCACCGTCACTTTCGCATCAACTGCAATCGAATTTCTTGGGCGATAGGAAAATTACATGTGAGGAGAATATCAATGATGAGGACCCAGATGTACCTGTTGGGAACGAATTTATTAGACAATAGAAAAGAAGAATACGCTCAAAAACGAAAAAAAAAACCACAAAAATTGAAAGGGAAGGTTTGATGAGAGGAATCAGATTATGGGTAAAAGAGACAATCAACGTCGATGCCAGTTCGTTTCGTGTAAAGGAAAACCGCGTACTTTTTGCACCAAATGTGATGCAAGCCTGTGCATTCCATGTTTTCCAAAATTCTACAACAAATCATTCTATCCCTAATTTTGACTTTTTTAGTTTTATTTAAAAATTTTTACATTTGTTTTTCGTAATAAAGTAATTTTTATACTATTATTATCATAAAAAATGTTTTTCTTTAGTTTACCAAATTTATCATACAACGCCCAGCGTCCTCAAATGAGGACGGCCCTTAAAACCAAAACTGGGTAAAAAAAAGTTATATAACCACTTAGACCTTAACTACAATACCATATGAGTTACCTCTAAGAATATTTTCGAATTTGGAAAAAAGGGACACCTCGGACCGGCGCGGGACGACAATTGAAACGGCGCCGCGTAGTGTCGATCCAATAAAAAAATTAAAAGACATAAATATGTATTTTTTCATCCACTTATGACATATTTTTTTATAATAACTCATACTTAAAAAAACTTAGATTTTTTTTAAACACGCTTTTATTAGCTTCATCTGTATGTTTGTAACCGACCGACGTCTTTAAACCCGATTTTGACCCTCTTTAATCGGTCAGATTTAATTTAAATTTTGTAGACTTATCAAGAACCGCTGACAACACAATAATTTGATACAAACCCGAACAAACCCGATTTTGACCCACTTTAAACGGTCAGATTTAATTTAAATTTTGTAGACTTATCAAGAACCGCTGACAATACAATAATCTATACGCAAAAATTCTCCTATCAAATTTTGACAGCTGTCATGTATAAAACAAAGATGCGATTTTGACAAAACAAATTATGGGGTCGTATAGTATTCGACACGGAGACTTCGGGAAAAATAAGCAAAAAAATCTCCTGTCAAAATTTGATACCTGTCAATATGTCAAATCGTTTAAAAAAATTATATTAATAAAAAAACTATAAGGTCGTATGTATATTGACGGTGAAGAGTTGAAATTTTTACGCAAAAAATTCTCTTGTCAAAATTTGACACCTGTCAATATGTCACAATTATTACAATAACCGATAGTAATGAAACAAACGTAGGGTCGTATAGATATGGTCGCTAAGAATAGAGAATAGTATATTAAAGTATAAGTGGATATTAAGGTCTTTAAAACACGCGCGATTTTGCAAGCACGACGGCGCAGCCGGAGTGCTTGAAATAGAGCAAGTGTTTTAAAGACCAGTTATCCACGAATACTTTACATTATTTTTTTTTATTGGTATTTATATTACAAAAAATGGAAATAATAACTTAGTAAGTAAGTGAAATGGTCGAATTCGCGATGTGATATACCTGTCGTTGTCATGAAAATGAGGAGAACAAAAAATACCTTCCAATCTGTTACATAAGATTCATTGTTGTCACCGTTGACATTGGTTGTCTATTGCTTAAAAAAATATTTTATTTGACGTTAAAAGGTAATTCTGTCAAATCAATAACTCAAAAGTTGACATTTTTAGACTTCACGTTTCACGGGTTGTTGATGTTGCCATGATAACTTTAAAACACGCGCGTTTTTGAAAGTGGGATTTAAACACTCTGAGGCGTACTTTAAATAAGCGAAATACGGTATCAATAAAAAAAAAATTATAAAAAAATTCTACCCGTCAAAATAAAATTTTGACAAATTTTTTTTTTAATTTGAAAATTTTGTCGTTTTTTTATTTCTTGCGAATAACTCCGTTATTGTAAGTTTGAGAGAAAAATGTTATATAACTATATTTATGAAACGTTTAAAGACGCGTCTTTTTTATTTAAAAAGTTTCGTCTAAGTATTATCAGTTTCGAGATATGAGACAAAATATAGAAATCATATTTTGGCCGATATCTCGAAAAACGTAAGAGATACGAAAAAATAATAACAAGCTGAGATGTAGATTTCCTCGGGATATAACTTTTTAGCTATATAGACTTTTTTCCTAAAGTTTATTCTTTCTGAGAAAAATGGCAATTTATGAATATTACGAAATTTTCCTGAAAGTATAGAAAACGTCGGAAAATTAAAATTTTTAAAAAATTTGCAAATATCGTTCTTTTCTTATAATTCGGCATAGACAATAGGGTTTGTATGTTTGTTTGTTTGTAACCAACTTCTTTGAACCCGATTTTGACCCACTTTAAACGGTCAGATTTAATTTAAATTTTGTAGACTTATCCAGAACCGCTGACAACTGACAATACAATAATCTACTAATCTAGCTCAACCTACTAAAAAAAAACTTTTTTCTTAACAATAACTCAAATTTAAAAATGAAACATAAATATAGTTTAAAAAAACTAAAAAACACGCTTTAATAATTAATCAAACTAAAAAGTGGAAAATAAATACAGTTTAAAATAATTCTTGAAATTCTTAATATAGGCAGAAAATAATAATGAACGATAAACATTAGTATTATTGTGAAAAAAGCGTGGGGTGCTCGATATACGAAAAATATAGTACAAAGCGACCCACGCTTTTTTCACAATAATACTAATGTTTATCGTTCATTATTATTTTCTGCCTATATTAAGAATTTCAAGAATTATTTTAAACTATATTACTTTTCCGCTTTTTAGTTTTTTTTTAACTATATTTATTACATTTAAAGCACATTTAGGTGAAAAAAATATTTATTATTATCTAATATAAAAATAAAATAAAAAATATTTAACATAAAGATAACATAAATAAATTCTGGTTGTTTGCTTTTTCGATTATTTTCAAAATTAATTCAAATTGTTAAAAAAGAAAAGAAAAAAGTTCGCAAACATCGGCAGCACCTATCGGCGCCTGAGGGACCGGCGCACCGGGAATTCTCCCGGCGTCCCGGTGGGCCCATCCGCCCCTGCTTATAACGTAGGCATCCACTAAGAAACACAAAGACTGAAAGATGTTATCGCAAGCACAAGATAGTTAAATATTACCTGCTATAATTACAAATTATAATCCGACCCTGACCGACAGTTTATTTGCATTTTTATGGCCGAGCTCTTGCAAAACGTCCCAGGTAGTTAAACGGAGTCAACCATTTATTGTGAAAAATACTTTAAAGTTTATCCTGCTGTTATTGCTAACAGAAGATTGATAATGGGAGTTTTTCGTTAACAGAAGGATTATTTTATCAGACACATTAACGGCTTATTAATAATTTTGGCCTAAGTGGGTTTGTTTAATTTAATAACCATAGTATCCTAAATCGGCCAAAATGGAGCACCCCACTTCGTGAATCACGCCATTTCATCCGTTGGAAACAAGGATTTGCGCTATCTGCCAATATCTGTTTTCTATGCTCTGTTTTACGTGACGTTCTCTTGACAATTAAGGTGGTATTAAGTGGAAGTTTGGAAATAACTATAAATTGGACATTAATCTGAAAGATACGTGCTTTATTTCCACTTAAGTATTGTTAAATTAATATCTCACTCAACCAAACCAAACCAAACCTAATGTATAAGTGGCTGGTTGCCTCCTAATCTTTTTCTTAAATTAGAAATATTGTATGCTAAATGTTTCAAAATCGAAAGGTTATCATTACATGTCGGGGCTGGTTTTGCCAAACTGGATATAAATATAAAAAGTTCCTTAAAATATTTAAACAAGACAAACTTGCGCCATTTTATTTAAGCCTCTAAAGTAGTCTAAAGCAAAGGGTTACCTAAGTTTTTATGTCGGTTGCCACGGCTTATCATGAAACTCTTGTGTCACAGAAAAGTGTTATTTTCGTTACTTGTTACACAATATAATAATTTAACTATTAATCTATAATGGTTTCGAAAAGAACTGAAACAATTTTTATTTTTATCAACCCTCTTCTGATTTATTAAATGATGAGTTAGCAGCACATGGCAATTTTTTGATACATTGCCTCATCAGCACTGTGAGTGATTGATAATTCCAAAGTTTACTTTTTCTTTAATAAAACAGATGGCGGCCATTATTTATAAGGCGTCTAAATCAAGGAGATTAGATGCTAAAATAAGAAATCGAAAAAGTTTTTACAGACAGCTTTTATGGAATTGTTTTTTAACGAACTTAATCCGGTTCGAGGAAAGATACAGTAGTAGCAAACATCCAGTTACATGCAGTGGCATTTTATCTGAGTATTTTATTTCTGAGTACTTATGAGATAATAAATAATATGTTTAGATGCCTGCAATAATCATCATCATCATCAACCAGCGTCCATTGCTGGACATAGGGCTCCCGTAGTAGATTCCATCTATGCCGTTCTTGAGCAACGGTCATCCAATTTGTCCGGAGTCTCTTGATATGGCCGGACCATCTAGTTGGTGGCGGCTCGTGCCATTTTAGTGAAGTAGGGCCAGGTAAACCCTTAGCGCCGCAGGCAAAAAAATGTTGGGTGCCACGCCCTTTTTTGTTAATAGTTCTTGCTTTTGAAGTAGGAAAAATAAGCAAAAAGGCACCTAATTTAATTTATGAATTTACAATCATATCTTGAATTTAAAAAAAAATACTGTAGGTAGAGTGTAGTATATAGACCGAAAGAACCACAAACCGAACGCAGTTTATAATTTGGTTTAATATGTATCTGTTTTTATCAATTTGTTCGTTTTTCTTCATTATTTCATTGTGATATGCAGAATTTAATTGAGTTTTAATGTTAATTTTACCAAGCATACTGAAATTAAATATATTGTTTAAATGTACCTTCGATTTTTCATGTGTCTTCATTTTTTCCCAGATATGGACCAAATCATCTGTACCTTTTTGGGACCAAGTTTGCTCCCCCATCAAATAAAACACACATAAAACAAAATAGTCTATTAGATTTATCACAACCGCACACCCAAGTATTTTTTCCATAAATATTTCTATTACATCAGCCGGCCGGACGAAAATTATTTAGTTTACAAACAACCTTACACGACACGACGCGGACAAACAACTGTTTGAATTTGAAACGTCAAACGGTCAAACGGGGTCAAAGAGCCTGGCTACACGGAGATGTTTTCCTGCTCGCATTCAAGGTCATTTTCCTATGTTTTTTATTGGTGTGTTAAGGCAATTACGTCATAACTTCGGGCCTCCCGTGTGCCTCGTCGCTTTGGCGCTAAAGCTACGTTACCGTTTTACGCATAATCGCTTCCTCAATAGATGGAAATTTGCACCCGACTGTGTTCCATTTTAAAATTATTTTGCTAATTGCTTTAAAAAGGAGAATATTAATTTTAATAGGTTTTGGTAATTTGTAAAGGGCAGGACGCTGGACAGGAGGGCAGGTAGTGCCATGGCACTGTGGCTACCCCACGAGCCGCCACTGCCGTCGTCTTTTACGATATGCATCCTGCCTCGGTCTCCATTGCAGAATCTTTCGTGTCCATCGGCCTACCGTAAATCTAGCCACGTGGCCGGCCCAGTTCCACTTTGGAGTGGCTATGCGTTCTATCGCATCAGTTACACCCGACATCCTCCGCAATTGTTCGTTCGTTATTCCGTCTCTGAGGAAAAGCCTGCAATATTGACAACAGATAAATAAGGGTTATCGGCGTGAACAACGCATGGCAGGGCCATCCCTTGGTTAAAGAGATCATTAATTGTGTTGGCCTGGTCAGCTCGCTTCATCGACAGAAATTCGGTATTCACTAATACTTGGAACTTCGATTGGGTTGTACCTCGCATTTATTTCACGTATTTTTTATTTCATGTAGTTAACTAATTATTAACTCTTCTTCGCATCTTCGCCCTTCTATGATAGTATTGATAGTATGGGTAGGTTTTACTTTATGGCCTATAGACATACAGACAAGAAATGTATTAAGTAAACAAAAATATCCCAGTCCCTCTCCCGCATCTACCTAAATACACTTGAGAGGTATAGATTCAAAGTGTACAATCTCCATGTTTCATTAAAAATGAGATAGATGTCGTTTTACATAGTAATTATAGCCCTGAATCGAAATAACTCATAATTTCTTGTCAAAACGGGCAGGTTTTAACGGATTTTGATGGCAGAAAATTGGGATTAAATTCAAAATGTAGAAGCTCCATTGACATTTACGTTTCGAACCGTACAATCTCCTGTTCAATTTTAAAAATCAAAGTGTACAATCTCCAATGGGTTGTTTTGCTGTTAGCTTCGAATTATTTCAAAGCGTGCAAAATCCTGCACAGACTTGTTGATAGTAATTCGCGTCAAAGCCATTCCGAGTTTACTGTTTAAAGTTAGTAGCATGTGAGCGTGAAGCATTAAACAGTGGTTATGTACAATTTTTTTTTGTATTTATAATGTATTGTTTTTAATATTAAAAATTTGGGAAAAATGATCTTTAAATTATTTTTAAAATGGGCCAACTCCATATTTGCTATTTTCAAAATGGACAAACTCCAATCGTTATTTTCAAAACGTACAATCTCCATCTTTTTTTTTCAAATAACTTTGATATTTTTTTAAAATGTTAAGGAAAAAAATTCGTTTTTTAGTCTAAGATGTGCCATAAATACAATAAAAAAGAAAAACTATTAATTATTCGTATTTAATGAATTATAAGTTTTTTCCGTATACTCATAATTTAGGAAACATGGAGATTGTACACTTTGAATCTATACCACTCACTTACTCCGTTCATTTCATTGTGCCGTCAAGTGCAAAGTGAGTTTTATTGTGTCCACACGTGTTGCAATTAGTAAGATGCCTAAACTAAATGGAAAAAGAAAATTTGCCGGGTAAATTAGAAGAGATGGACACCATCAAACCTTTCGGAAAGCATGTAAGGAACGTTAATATAAGGCCAGTGATTCAAAAACTATTTTTTCTATGGTGCACCCTGGCAGAAATATGGGACCCAGAGAAGAACAAAACCTTTTCGTATTAATTTTTAATATATTTTGATACCGTTTGGGTTGGGTATTTTGTTTTGCGTATTTCTCTCTTTAACTTAACGTTGCGATCACTTTATTGAGCCTAATAAATAAAAATGTAGCAATTGCTTTTTCTTATAAAATCAAAGTAATTTCTTGAAAGCCCATGAATAAAATCTAAAGTAATTGCTTTTGCGTCCAGCGATTGCTTAAAAGTGCAGAAATTGCTTCTAGTCAATGCTTTTTCTTAAAAAATAGAAGCAATTGCTATCATTTGCTTAAAATGTGATGAATAAATTAAGAAATTACTTTTTCTAGTGTTGCTTTCAACTTTTTAAGGTAGGTCGACCCTTCATTTGCTTGGTAGCAGTCAACTTTAGTTCTCTGCGGCATACACGTGCGCTGCTCTTAATTTGTGTCTTCAATTATGGCTGAATATATGAACGTCCGTAAAAGAAAAATCTACAGTGTACGTAAAAATTGCGGATATGATGATTTCAAAAAGTAATATCGATTTGACTGCGAAAATGTTAAGTAGTTGGCAAATTATTTTTTAACTGATGCTGGTAAAAGGTGCACTGTCGCCTTTAAATAAGATTAAAGTCTTTCTGTGGAAATTGTCGGATCCGGGCTTTCAAAATTCTGTAGATGAAGAACTTGGTATTCTACAAACTACTGTCTGTAAGACATACACTTCTGTAATGGATGCAGTTTTGGAGAAGGCCAATATTTTTATTAAATTTCCTACAAGTGCTGAAGCTGTTGTGGAAGCTAAACGGTTGTGGTCAGAGAGAATTATTTATGTTCCTTCAATTTGTGAACGACTATCACTTGCTTGTTGTTAATTTTTTCATCACTACTATCACTTTCCTCATTTTCACTGAAATCTGCCATATCAAAAATATAAGTTTCCTATTTTCCACAAAAACGTAACAGTTTACTACTGTACTCAATAAATAGACCAACGTTGTTGTATTTACGTCAACTCTTTTGCAAATTAGGCACCAAACTGAACATGAAATCTATAATCTGAACAAGTGGATAAGCCACGTCTGAACTTGTGTTGAATAAGCCTTTGCTACAGAAGTGTAAGAAAAACAGCAATTGCTTCAAAATTTTATTCATATCCCGACCTAGCAATTGCTTTTACTTATAGCATTTGCTAGTCAAGCGATTGCTTTTACTAAAAAGTAATTGCTTCAAGTAATTGCTTAATTTTTTTTTTATTCATTAGGCTCATTGTTTGTAACGTTACGCAGTTTACCTTTTTATTTCACCAGAATATAATATGACCCAATGTGGCGTGTGTTATCTTTAACTTGTATACCTAGTTGCCAAGCTATAACTAAAATATAAACGCTCTTAGAAAGCGAAGGGTCTAACGGTATCGCATTGATATCACAGTCACGTTTTATACCTTTATTAGGTTGCAGGAAACGATGGAGCTCGACATCTGTAAAATACTACACAAGGGTATCGTTTATTGTAGATAGTGAGTTATTATTTTGTTGGGAGGACTCGGTTTTTTTGGTACCTGCTGGAAAGAAATAAATCTTTTGGATGCGTCTTTAAGAATGCCTAATAAATACTGAATATTGACCAATCGGATGCAGTTACATCCACTTGAAAATCGCGTTATATGTATAATTCGATTAACAAAATTTTCAAATGGATCAAAGTGCCAATAAAGACAATCCTTCATTTATTGGGATTGAATTGAATGAAGTGGATATAAAACCGCCATAAATGATAAACTTTATAAAAGCGAATCTACTTGAAACACAAACTTGAAACACAAATGAAAGGTAAAGTCACATTAATCTAAGAACTCGCCGCATCACTTGGTATGAATGGCACACTGTTGAAGTCTGGTATATTTTACGTTAAGCGGTAGGCTACAGAAACAGAACCGGACTAAGTTCTTTTACCTTCGCAGTTCGCCTTCGCCATCTGTTAAATTTTGTAAGAGAGTCTTAATATATTGTAAAGATATAGCGTTGATACTAATTTTATTATTTATAAAATAAAATATTGACAGACCCATACCTACCAAAATAAGAATGTGAAAACATTATAAAACTAAAGGAAAAGAAGAAAACAACATTTATTTCTTTTAGTATTTATTTATAAAAAGCATAGCAATAGATATTTATGTTTTTATTATACAAGAAAAGAAGTAATACATTTTTTGCGCGGTGTAAGCTTTGTGGTGCATATCTAATTAAAACACCACATTGGGAACCCTTTTGGTGTTGTTACTTTTGTGGGAATTTTATATATGGATATAAATATATGTCCCGTAACTAAGGGGCTATACAGCAACAGGAGATAGTGGTCTTGAAAATATGTCATTTAATTTCATTTCTTATACGGTTAAAGAGATACAGGGGATCCAAGTAAATATTTACTTTATAAAATTGGAATTTTAAGATATCTCCTAGGAAAGGCTATCTAGCTACACAATATAAGTTTGATAAATTCTCGCATATATTTTTTGTCTCTCACATTTCTGACCACTGTACCTCAAATTATGGAAGAGGAATCTTTTATACGTAAAAAAGTTTTGCTTTATTAGTCTCGATATGTCAATTAGTTTTTGAGATAATTGCGTTTAAATGTTAGATGGCAGGAAACATTTAAATAAACACATTTCATAAGAAAACATATTTATTGAAAATTAACCGTGCGATCTTAAGTATAAATGATTTATTTTCAAGTCTACTATCTCCTATGGCTGTATTTGCCCCTTAGTTATGTTACATCCTGTATATAACGATAAGTAAATGGTTTAACTAGGCACTTTATTGACACTATTAAACTTTATCTGTGGATTTGAAGCTTTTTCTTGCTAAGTTACATGCTGTTGATTTGGTGGGTAATCAATCCATGTCTCTTGTGTCTAGCACAAATTTTTATATGGCGCTACTTTTTATTTAATAAATAATTCCCAACGAACTTTAGAAGTCCATTACAGGGAAAATATTACACTAACTTAAAAATAAACAAATATAAACAACATTTTTTTACAAAAATATAGAATTACAATACAGAATACAATACAAATAAAATTAATAAAATAGTCAAATTTAAATCAATTTTAAAACTAATTTCCGAATAAAATTAGAGTGCTTTTATTTTTAAAAAAAATACAATTTTGTCTTCTTTTTAAAGAGTGTCAATTTTTTAATATTTTTATACATATTTGGTAGGGTATTATAAATTATAACCCCATTGTATAATAATGATCTTTTACCAATATTGCTTTTAATATTTACTGCTAAAATACTTTCATTTTGCCTTGTGTCATGATTATGTACGGTATTTAATTTTTGGAATGTGATTTTTGATTTTTTTTGATGAGTGGATATTGAATGAATAATTACACATATTTTTAATTTATACAAATTTTCTAAGTTTAAATATCCTAGTGGTTTGTATAAATTTATTGTTGGTTCTAAAAAAGGAAGCTTGTAAATACATTTAATAAGTTTATTTTGTAATTTTTTTAAAGGGTTTATTATTGTAGAGGTAGCAGATCCCCAGACGGATATTAAATATTGAAATTTAGAATAAATTAGAGAATAATAAATATTTTTTAAAAGCTTAATTGGTAAATAATATCTTATTTTATAAAAAATTCCAATCAATGGGGTAATATTTTTCCTGAGATAATCGATATGTGTTTTCCAACTTAAATTTTCATCTATATGCAGTCCTAGAAATTTTATAGAATCAGCATATTTTATGATTTTATTATCAAATAAAATTTCTTTTTTTGATAGCAAGCTGTTTATTTTTGTTTTAGTAATATATATAAAAGAAGATTTTTTAAAATTTATTGATAATTTATATGACTGAAGCCAAGAAAAAATGATTTGTAAATCATTTTTTATTTGATTTTGAATGTCAAAGTAATTATCGCCAAAATAAATAATAGTTGTATCATCAGCAAATAATTGTATCTTACCATTTAGGTTTAATTTAGATATACTATTAATATATATAAGAAATAATATTGGTCCTAAAATTGATCCTTGCGGAACACCACATTTAATAGTTTTTTGAGTACTTTTACTGTTATTAATTTCAACATATTGTGATCTATTGCTTAAATAACTTTCAAACCAATTGTAAATATTTCCCCTTATTCCAATGTTATGAATTATTTGTAATAAAAAATTATGGTTAACTGTGTCAAACGCTTTACAAAGGTCTAAAGATAATAAACAGCATTTTTGATTTTGATCTATTTTTAATTGAATGTCTGTTATTACATCCATAACAGCAATTTCAGTATCTCTATATTTTCTAAAACCATATTGACTATCTGAAATTAAATTTTGATTATCTAAGAAATCTGTTAATTTGTTGTTCATAATTTTTTCTAAAATTTTTGAAAAAACTGGCAATACAGATATTGGTCGATAATTACTTGGATCATTTTTTGAATTTGCTTTAAAAATTGGTGATACTTTAGCTAATTTCATTTTTGATGGAAAAATACCCTTTTTAACAGATAATTCAAATAGTTTAAGTAAAATTGGTAATATTTCTATTTTGACTTTTTTAATAATTTTTACTGATATTTCATCAAAACCGCTTGCTTTTTTTATATTAAGATCATCTATTATCTCTTCAATTTCACCCATAGTTATCTTTTCTAGGTTCAAAAACATCGAGTTAGGGTTTGCATTTTCAGTATATCTTCTTATAAATGGAATTTGATTTGATAAATTTTCGCCAACATTTATAAAATATGTGTTCATTTCTTCGCATATGGTTTGTTCGTCTTTAATTTCAATACTATTGGATATAATACTATCAATGTTGGTTTTGTTTTTCTTTAACTTGTTTGTCAATAATAAATTTAAATTTTCCCAAATGCCTTTTTGGTCACTGTTCAAAAATATGTTTTTAAAATATTTTTGTTTTGTTGTTCTTATTGTTTGTTTTACAAGTTTATTTAATTTATTAAAAGTCTGCTCATATTCTTCAATCATTGGATATTTCTTCTTTTTTTCATATATCTTTAACTTAAATAATGAACACCAAAAAAATCTGTCTCTGAAATATATAAAATCCAAAGTAAAATGTTCAAAACACACACTACACAAAAAACTGCCACAGAAACAGTTAAAAAACACCAAAATCGGAAGAAAATAATATGACGCAACCTGACGGCGTGAACTTGCTACGGCCCACTGCTGATCTGGGAACTTTAACGACGAAACCAGATCAGCTGTTAATGTCAAATGTCGTTGTCTTCTGTCAAGACGCTTTGCTTTAAGAAAAAGTTAACTCTATCAGCTGGGTGTGGAAACGGAACAAAGCATAAAATTCATTTACTTACAGGTAAGTAGGCATTGTTTTTTCATTGCTGCATTATTATTAGGAAAAATAAGGGTTTTCTTTATTCATGGCCACCTTAGTTTACATTCCTATGCAACACTAACAATAGCCTACTATGATGTCGCTTATATAAGGTCACCAACATAAATATATTTTCAAAAAGTTTGGGCATACAATTTTCGTGACGAATCTCTCGCGAGCTTAACTTAAAATTCCGGAAACTTTATCTCAGTTTTTTAAAGAAGTTTTTAAGTCATTCATGTTCTATGGAGATTATAACTGAGAACAAAAAATATAATTGCAAAACGTTACTATCTCAGACAATAGTGTTTGGTCTGAGGTTACTATACTCCGTACTATAAATCAATTTTTTCTTTAGTGCCAATGCCTCATCACTTTCATATAGATAGCAGCAGGTCGTGCAATCTCAGGGAAAATAATTCCAGTGAGGTGATATCTTTCAAATTCTAGGAGCAGACTATTTCCTTTGGTAGGTTAGTTAATTAAAAATTAATTTTTAACCGATATCATACAACAATAAATAATCGACATAAAACTTTAATACAAAACCACTAAATACGTACAATTACGTACAATTGTGCACCCGTAGATAAGACTTAGTTATTGGGGCTCTTCGCGAGGTCAACCGCTGTATGTGCTACATTTATTTTATCTTCTCTAAAAATCGTAGTAAGTACAGATTTATTAGAATTATCCTGTTAATTGAGTGTAATCAGCTGATTAATAATTTATGTTCCCAGTGTAAGATAACGCCGCGCTTTCAATCGGAACGGTGAAAATAATAATTTATTTTATTGTGCCACCCAATCGTTACTGTTTGCGGTACGGGCTGAGTCACTGAAAAAAATTTTGAACTCAGAGTAAGTATAGCTGGACATATCTATTAAAATAATTCCAGTTGTAAGGTACAATTTATCAAAGCTAACTTTACATGCAGAAATCAAGTTTAACTTTATCCCATAAAACGAGCTACATTTTCGATAAAACAAACGCATTAGCATCCTAATCGAAAACCTCCAATCCAGCTCGTGCAAATGGGTCGTTAATAATGGCTATAACTCAATATAGCGGGGTCTGTGAGATTTTGTTTCATTCAAATGATGCGGAATGCAATATATGATGTATCATTTATTAACAAATGACACAAACTAATTAAATATAATCATTTTGGGAAGTATCTATATCCTGTAGGTTTAGGTTGTCTCAATGGTGTGACAAAGTATAGTACTGGTTTATTAGTAGTTAAGGCTACTAATTAAATTTTGTGTATGGATACTACCTCTATTTTATTTAATACTTTATTTTTCCAAATTTGGATTTATTCTGTCGAACAATTGGATCAAAAAATGCACATGTTTTTTAGGTAATAATTAAAGGGCGGAATATATTGTTTAGTAGAAATAGGGTGGTCTTATGGAAAAATAGCTAATCATTTTAGAGTACCTAGAAGTACTGTTCAAGGAATTGTAAAAAAGGGCGCTATCATCAAACACTTTAAAGTTCTGTTGGATCTGGTTTAAATAATAGAAAATTATGAAATGAAGAAGACCGACATTTGGTGGAGTATTTAAGGCAAAATCCATTTAAAACTGCAGTATCCGCTATGCACATAACAGGATTCCCTGCTTCATCTAGAACTGCGCAACGCCGAGTAAGACAATGTTCCGAATTAAGAAATCGAGCAGCTGCATCCAAACATTTTTTTTTAAATAGTGATAAGGAAGAAATAATTGGGTTTACTATACAATATTTACCAGAAAATTATTTTTTCCCATGAGAAAACTTTTCAGTATACATAGAATGGAAGAATTCGAGTATATAGACCACCAAATTCCCGATATGATTAGAAGTATAATAAAAAAAAAGCAAACCAGTGGACGTTTCTCCGTTAATGTGTGGACATGGATAAGTGTTTACTGGTGCAAGTATATGCTGGAATATTGGTGGAACACTAAACAGTAATGTTATATATCTTCAGATTTTGAAAAATGTTGCCATAGTTTTTGAAGGAAATAACTTTATATTTCAGCAGGATAACTGCCCTGTGACTGTGCATACTGCAAGAAATATAGGAAACTGGTTTAGACAAAACAACGTAACATGTCGGCCTTGGTGCTCAAGAAGTCCTGATTTAAATCCAATTGAAAATGTTTTGGGGATTGATGTTAAAAAAAATGTGCAAAATAAATTTTAAACCACAGAATGAAATAGAGTCTTCATAAAATAGAAGAAATTTGGGAAGGGCTAACTTCGGATTACACCAGAAGTATTATTTGTCAATACCAAGAAGATTACGATTTGTGTTAGAATCCAATGGCGCAGCAATTATATATTAGTATTTTATTTGTTGTTTGTTAATAACTTTACCCTTTTTGGCTTTATACTTTTGTAGTTTTCCTGGTATTATTTTATAGTTTTCTTATTTCGCGGCTGTAATTTAAACACAAAAATATTTAGAAATAACCATTATTATTTATGGTAAAAAATCGTACATACAATAAATTACAGCTATGTATATAGCTGGTGTTCTATCCAGGTATAAGCAGTAAGGCGAGAAACCCGTTTTACCCAATTTTGTTGTAATTGAGTTATGTATGGGTGGAGTGTACGAATTTATATGTCGTCAACTGTAAAATATTTCATATTTATATTATTATCATAAAGAAATAAAATTCAGAGCTATTTGATGCCATTGTCAGTATGTCACAGGAAAGAGGATTTAGTAAACAGCCTATTATTTAAAGAGCTATTGTCGAATATAGATGGGCATAAAACTAGATAAATCCACTACCAACCTAATGACTCTTAATGGTAGTAAATTTTATCAAAAAAGGGGTAATCAAAAAAACTAGGCTAACAAGGAGAAAGGTATTGTAATTTAGTAGAAGAAGTCGGTACAAGAATGTTTATAAATATAATTGTTTGTAATAAAGGGTTCCTTTTTGAGTATATCCAGGAAAATCCCCTTTTTACCAGGCTGGGAAAATAATTTCTGACACTGATATTTTATCATAAAAAATTAAGCATAAATGACCTGATTTCAAGTCTACTATCTCCTGTTGCTTTATGGCTCCTTAGCTATGGGACAACCTATATATGTCATGTCATAGTGTTAAAATTTCTTAATACAAACGTGAAAACAAGAGAAATGCTTTGCTACTGATAACGACTAATTGGGTAACAAAGGTAATTTCATTCACATTTTAGTACGTAACAGATATTAATGTTGAGCCAAACACTTCGTTTTTGATTATTAAATCAAAATAATTTCCATTGCTCCTCCATTGGCTCTAACGAACAAATTAAATCGGGCCGAATTGCAAATTGTATTTTCGAAACGAGCAAATGAATTTACGTTCGGCCGAAGCGACACCGGATTTATTAAGTCATCAAGATTCTGCCGGCGAAAGTACTCGCCTTGACAGCTTGTCCTACATCATTATTTAAACTGGCATTAAATTTATTAAATTGGTGGATCATTTTGTTTTTGACTTTTTGAAAAATTTCAATGGCTATATTTTCTACACTTAAGAAGATACCTATCCGAAACCAAAAATACCATTTCTATGAAAATGCTGGGGAATAAAAACGAGGTATTTTGCGGATCATCCTCACCTACCTCTAAAGCACTACTCCCATCCACTTTAATATCTTATATAGCACCACCTTACTTGTAACCCCTCTCTGGAAAGCTTATCACAAAATCTTTTCAGCGATACTAAAATTATTCAGAATAAAGTACGAATTAGTAGAGGCGCACATGGTTTTTCGTGGGAAATAAATGTTAACGTACGATACTAATTTTTTATGATAGACGATGAGCCTAATGAATCAAAATTAAGCAATTACTTGTAGCAATTACTTTTTAGTAAAAGCAATTGCTTGACTAGCAAATGATATAAGTAAAAGCGATTGCTTGATCTGGATATGAATAAAATTTCGAAGCGATTGGTGTTTTTCTTACACCTCAATCAAATGCAACACAAGTTCAGACGTGGCTTATCCACTTGTTTAGATTATACATTTCATGTTCAATTTGGTGCCTAATTTGCAAAAGAGTTGACGTAAATACAACAACGTTGGTCTATTTATTGAGTACAATAGTAAACTGTTACGTTTTTGTGGAAAATAGGAAACTTATATTTGTGATATGGCAGATTTCAGTGAAAATGAGGAAAGTGATAGTAGTGATAAAGAAATTAAAGACAAGCAATTGATATTCGTTCACAAATTAAAGGAACATAAATAAATCTCTCTGACCACAACCGTTTAGCTTCCACAACAACTTCAGCACTTGTAGGAAATTTAATAAAAATATTGGCCTTCTTCAAAACTGCATCCATTACAGAAGTGTATGTCTTACAGACAGTAGTTTGGTGAACACCGAGTTCTTCAGCTACAGAATTTTGAAAGCCCGGATCCGACAATTTCCGCAAAAAGACTGTAATCTTATTCAAAGGCGACAGTGAACCCCGCGGAATATTACGTATAATGACTTAATAAGTAAAGCATGTTTCACGAAAAATGGATACGACTTAATGACTGCAGTAAAACTACCTGGGTCGGTCCCATTGTGTCGACAAGAGCTTGGCGATAAACAAGTGAAGTATAAAGGGACGGACTGTAGATATTTAATTTATATAATTTAACAAGGATGAGTTTCTAAGGAAAACAAGTAATGATATGATTATATTAATGTAATCAAATGAAATAACATTTTTTTTAAATACTAGTCATATTTATTTACATTTATAATGTCATTCTATGGGTAGTTCTGTATAACATTTTTATATAATTACAATAATTATAATTCTTACAATCCGGTCCTTTCAAATAATTATACCAAACGGTCATAAATAATGGGATCGCCACAGGTACTTTTACTGCAGTCATTAAGTCGTATCCATTTTTCGTGAAACATGCTTTACCTATGTTATGTCTACCAGTCTACCTAGGATTATAAAATAAATTTGAATTGTTTGCTGTTTTAATACTGTTTTAATAGTAGGTACTTAACACATAATGTGGGTTTAACCCTAATGAAATTATTACACGATTAACGAATTTAAAAATTGATAAACCTGAACCTAATAGTAATGAAAATAATAATTATCATTTTCCATTCGTTATAGAAAGGGGGCCCCTAAAAACGTTTGCGGGGGGGGGGGCACTCAATTGTTGTTTCGCCACTGTCCATAATATTACTTGTAAACATACCTGTTAAACGGCAGGGTAGAAACTATTTTTTGTGGGCGGTTCTGTTCTCTATTTACATGGGACTGGGTGGTTTCTACCCACAAAAGAGGGGTAAATTTCGTGAAGACACGAAAAATGTATGCAAAACTAAAAATAAACGCAGCCGTAGTTATGATTTAAGCAAATAAAGAGGCTTCCTAATATTAAATTTATTTCAGTCAAAAATTCCACCCAGTATATCAGCATATAAAGAAAATTCCTAACCCAACTCGTATAGCAGCTATGGAAGCCTGACGCACTTTTACAGGACCCTGTATGTGTCTAGTAATAAGTAAATGATTGATAAGTCCTAGTATTCTGGAGTGAACCTTTTTATACTTTTATACAAATTCATAATAATTGTTGTTTATTAAAGCCTTGTTTGTCTTTTAACGATACCTAATAAAAGTTTTTTATGGCAACGAATAAAAGGAAAATTACAAACATCATCAAAATGAGAAGCTGTAAACATTATTTTTATGGGGAAAAAAATATGATTTTGAACAGCATAAATTTTTTCAACCCGTAAAATTTTATGTTCCAATTTATGTTCTCAGGGAGTAAATTATTAAAAAATTAACAAAACTTCATAGCAGCACTTTTTTTAAATAAAGACACTAAAACATACAGATTACTTAAAAAAAGCTCGTGTTGAATAAAATGTAAATTTTGGTGAAGACACATTTTTAAAATATCGATATAAAAATATAGGTATCCTAATATTTCTAAAAAATATAAAACTTCATATTTCTATTTTTTATGTTCAATAAAAAGAACGTATGTATTTATTATAAAGAGTCGCATCGAGCTAAGGCTTGCCGCAAACCTTCATATTCGTCCTCGTTATACCGGGTGGCAAAACAGGAACGGCCCCTGGCCGTGACAAAGAGACTGGCACCCTGTGGAACAAAGTAGTGACGGATTCAACCCTGATGGGGCTACCGACTAAACTCCCCGTGTTCCTGAGGTTTCCGCGCCTTAGGCGTATAAACCTTCAGACTACTCGATTAGTATTATCGCTCTGTACTCCTAGTGCGTGCTTTGCCTCGTACTTCACCTACGCCTAGGTTTTTTGCAGCTCACTGTGAAGGTGTTTGTGTAGGTGTAAGGCTTTTGGTGCAGTGTAGGGGAGATTGCCCCTGTGGCGGACACCTAAGCCTTTATCTACTTTCTTCAATAACCTTAATACATTTTAGAAAAGTAAAAGTTGTTTTTAATAGGGGGCCATATATTATTATGTAACAAGGTGGTAAACATGTTAAACGATCTACTTTTAACATAGTGGCATACTTTTGAATTTACAAAAGTTATGCAATTGACACCCCTCAAAAAAATGTCCCCAGTACCGGACAGTATATATTTCATAATAAAACTAGATTATTTTACAAACATCTTTTATTTTAATAATAAAAGTACCATTTTAACAGCCTTTCCTTGTCGAAGAGCTTTAACGCGGTCCCCCAAGGAACTTTTGGGCACAGAAAAGTAGGAGGCGGCTGTTCTTGTACTAAACTTTCCAGACATCACACCATCAACAGCTTTTTTCATGCTGGCCTCATCCCATTTCCCTTTTGTATTGTTTGGCATTTTTGATAAATCTGGATAAGATAAGTAGGTACCTAGTTTTTTCAAAATATAAGCCGTATTATGCATTGAAAAAGCTATTTATATTCTGTCCGGTACTGGGAACAGTGGCAGTGTCCGGTACTGAGGCACCGCGCCATGCTAGAAAAAAACGTTACTTCTAAAAGTACACAAATATTTTCGTAGGTTTGCTGACAGTTTTGCTGCCTCTATTAAAGTAAAATTTGAACTAATCAATAAAAAAATTATTAAACGTACCTTTACTACCTTTAGAGACACAAAAGGTACAGTGTAGTTTAGGTATGGCAGGATAAAATACCTAAAATTCACAAAATCACTCATAATATGTTTACACAATGGCGACAGACAAGCAAATGGCGCGAAACACAATCCGCATGTGTGATGTCACAACAAAATATAATAGAGAGATGCTGCCTAATAGCGCAGGAACCGCCAAACCGGAACTGTCCGGTACAGGGAACTATCCGGCGTTGGGGCAGTCTCCCCTACGTGTTTGTGCTTCAGAAGAGATAACGCGTACCCATGCTTTATGGCTTTGAGGAACCCACTATTTCAGGGAGAGTACTTGCAGTGCTGGTTTGTAGCAGTAGTAAGCTGTTGCGGAAGTGTTAGTTGTGTTTGTTGTTAGCGACTTACTGTGAGACCTGACAGCTTTCGAAAAAAATACCATTATTAAATACCTCCAAAAGAAATCGCTGGAAATTATTATCGAGTTCGTGAGATGACCGCTAGGAGGCGTAATAGACATGATCATATAGAAGATTTATTTTTATTAAGTTTGCTTTTTATAAAAATTAGAAAGTTCGTTTGGGCTAAACGAATATTAAAAAACTTGATCTTATTTGATGGAATTTATCTTTTTCTCAGTTTTCTTTTCTCTCTCTCTCTCTCTCTCTTTCTTTCTATTTATTTAAATTTTGTTAGTTCTTTTTCTTCTATTGCAGGATTAAAAGCGAATGCTGTTTATTTGATTTGCTTCTATTTTTTATTTTGTTTTTCTTTGGGTTTTTTTTCTGTGGTAGGGTATTATCGACGAAGAATGAATTTAAACTGCAATACAAAACAGGCATTCAAGTTTGCACACAAACTTTTAGCTTTGTGAGTTTAAATACTTACTGAGTTTAAATATTTTTCTTCCTTCTTTGTTTTTTGCTTAATTCATTGTGGGTACAACAAAATCCGGAATATGAGAAGGAGCTTAAGATTGAATTCTCAACGTCATTCAATCTATTGCCAACCTATAACCTATTTCGCGTTGATTTTTTGAGTTTATTATTTTAATAACTAACATTTAAAGAAAATCAATATCGTCGGTACATTATTTAGGTAGTATCTGATATATTACAAAAATATCTATTTATTTCATTGCTAATTTTGGGAGAATTGTATAGTGAAAAACAATGAGTGACAATGAAATAATAATGTTAAAAAAAATCTTCCCCGATATATTTCGCTATACAATTCTCCTAAAATAAGTTATGAAATTCCTTGATATTTATTAAATATGTCAATTATTACCTATAGAATATCAAGTCGATACTGATTTTCTTTAAATTTTGTATAAAAGCTGGAAAACATAAATAAATCTACGCGAAATAGGTTATAGGTTGGCAAGCATGTTGATACTTCCACCTTAATATATTTATTGTGTTGGATTATATAAAATATATTGTTACTTGTTTTAAAAAGAAATAAATATATTTTTTGATTGATTGATTGTGCTTTAATTTTGATTGCAGAATGTAGACGGACACTTTGGATACGTCGAATTACGAGATAATAGTTAAAATAAGCTAATTAAAATCAGTATTCTAATAATTCAAGTCGCCTAGGCACTATTATCTATACCTCTAACATTTATCGTCAATATCTTTGACTAGAAGAACGTTAGAGAGCTACGGGTTTAAATGGCGTTTAGAGCTTTTAATTATTTATTTTTTTATTAAAAAATACCAATATTGATATTCCAAAAATCGCCCTCTAGCGGGAAAAGTAAGGTTTACATAAACATTAACCAAAGCACAATAGATTGAAAATAAGACTATACAGGGTGTTCCTTAATGACGTGCTAATATTTTAGGGTGTGATTCCTCAAGTCATTTTATGAAGAAAAGTTCATATAAACATATGTCGTAAACGGCTTAAATTTTTTGCTACAGGGTGTTGAATTTTTTCTTTTTTAATAAGTTTTTTGTAATATCTTCGAAAGTACTACTACATAATATTTTTAATTTTGGCATATGCTAATAGGACATAAAACCACATATTTTAATTATAAAAGTAATTTTTTTGTTCCACCAGTGGCGTCCCTGCAAACATGTCATCTGATATTTTTTAGAAAAAAAGTGGTACGCCACAGACATTTTTCCATGTGGATATTATTTCTGATTAGCCTAGTCAATTCTACATAAAAATGGTCTCTTGAGTTTTTCTCCTCAGGTACACCATTCTTAATTAAAATAATTAAATTTTATTAAATTAGCTCTACTATTTATTATTATTAACATTGATAATGCAAAATTTTGTTTTATAAAAATTGTTGGAAATTACCACCTTTACTTAATAGGTATGCTTCCGCCTGTCTTTGCATTGAATTATTTTAGTTAAGAATGGTGTGCCTGAGGAGAAAAACTCAAGATACCATTTTTATGTAGAATTGACTTGGCTAATCAGAAATAATATCCACATGGAAAAATGTCAGTGGCGTACCACTTTTTTTCTAAAAAATATCAAAGGACATGTTTGCAGGGACGCCACTGGTGGAACAAAAAATAACTTTTATAACTAAAACATGTGGTTTTATGTCCTATTAGCACATGCCAAAATTTAAAATATTATCTACAGTACTTTCGGAGATATTACAAGAAACGCATTAAAAAAGAAAATATTCAACACCCTGTAGCAAAAAAAATTTAAGCCGTTTAGGACATATGTTTATATAAACTTTTCTTCATAAAATGACTTGAGGAATCACACCCTAAAATATTAGCACGTCATTAAGGAACACCCTGTATAGAGTTGTTAAAAATGATACGAACAAGCTACTTCAGTTGGATTATTTTGTCAAAAATCTAGAAAACCCCAAATTTAACAAAAAACATAAATGGACATTTATGATCAAGCTAAATTGACTTTGTTCTATTTTCGAAAAACTTTAAATTGACTAGCCCTACTACAAAAACAAGAACACTTACAATAAGAAACTTTCGAAAACTTTCTACAGTTAAATTTAAATGCGCCGTCGCGCCATCCCAACATTTTACTTTTAGTCGAAAAAGTTCAAAAGCATGGAGTGTCTTAAAAACTTCTTAAAATGGGAGTAGACACTATCAGCGGGATTAGGCGGCTTTTTAAAGCCCCTAAAGTGTAAAAGTTTTCAGACTTGGTTACCTTAGTATTAGTATGAGCAGGGACGTAACTCAACTTCAGTGGGGGGTTATCAAACAACAAATGGAGAACAAATTTAAGCAGTCACAAATGTTTTGTTGTCAAAAGTGTTGTGTTTAACCTTTTTAGTCAAAGTTTCTAGCTAGGTGAAGGATATTAAATAAAAATTAACATTCTTAGCCAAGTTGTTAAAAAAACGCTTCGCGAACAACGTGTATTCGTATAAAAAATATAGATGGGCATACTAAACCGTAGCAAGGGGGGAGGAAAAAATATTTGCTGGATTGAGTTAACTTTATAAAAGAAACGCTCAACTTAACCTTTGGTTGTGTTATGCTACTTAAAAGTAACCGAAAGGAACTCGGCTATTAATCCAATTACCCCCCCCCCCCCCACCCGCCGCGCGTCGGTACAAATACGCCATGCGGTGAACTAGTGGTTGATATTTTTTTGGGAGGGGTAGCCACCCCACTCGCCTGTGTGGGCTTCTTGAGTTAATTTAATTTTTTTTGGAAAACTGAATAAATATCATGAAAACAATAATATAAGGGTGTCTTGTACATGGGAAATTACATATAGTTAAATTTACCTATAATAAAGGAAAAATTGGCCAACAAAGCCAACTATAAGGTATTAAAATTTTCTTGAAAATCTTATTTTTATTTTAGTAAAACGTCTATTTCTTTTCAACATTTTAAGGGCTTTAGACTGATATTAACTAATTTTTTTTTGAATAGTCTGTATAAAATAGAACTAGTTAACTGAAAAATGTTAAGCAACGTGCAGACAAAACTAAAAAAAAATTTTGTCTGCTGGAAATCGAATCGAAGCAGCTCTTCCTTGTCGGACCACGAGGTCCTCGGTTCGATTACCAGCAAACATAAAATTATTTAATCGAACAACAAAAAAGCCGGAAACATTTTTTAATATTATGTTTATTACCAGTCTCATAATTCAAAATCAAGAGGATCTAAAAAAAACCATCCCAACCCGTCCAGACCCCTCGATTTTAAACTTTATTTTATTTCGAAGAACTGTAACTCGAAAGCAGGAAATATAGTTGTTCCGGTTTAACTGGAAGTTGATTTTTTTGGGAAGATAATAAAAATTGAAGACAGGGACATGTAAGCCGTTTTGCTCTAAGACGTACTGTTAGAAAGTTATAAGCTGTCAAAGTTCAAAAATGTCACTTTTCGAGAGCCAATATCCCGGAAACTATGAAGTATAGACTAATAGTGCATTTAATAAAAAATAATTATAATTTTATGTGTAATTTAAAAATGTAAAAATATACAAGGTGTTCCATTTAAAAAAAAAAAATAACGTCAACACTTGACAGTTGGTGACATTACTAACATATGGTATAATAGTCAAATTGTAAAATTTTAGTCCTATAGATTGCCTAAAACCCAGATCCGATATCACTTTTCGTTCGCCTGTAGTTAAGCCGTTCCGGAACATTTGCCCAACCCTGTATAATGTAGATATACATAAATATCAGTTCAAAAATCTATGTTTATGTTTCCGTTTAATTGAGCTTTAAACCGTGCAAAGATCAAAAATTTAATAAGTCACCAGTGTTTTTCTAACATCAACATAAAACTGCAATTTCGTTCGCGAATTAAGCCGACACGATAATGGCTCAACTGAATTAAGTGCACCATGAAATTACTCACCATGTTAGCAGCCTCATTGTGATGGCAAAACCAAAATAATATATATAACAAACATGTGTTCGACAATTTATACCATACAATTAGGGAGTTATAGAAAAGTATTCGTCACATGTTATTTCTTTGAAGATACGTTGTGTGATTTTTCACTACAACTGAATTTATCATATTCAACACTGAGATCCTTTTTTTTTTTCGAGGAGAATCTTTTAACCCTTGTGATTTATTGTCGGATTCAATTCTGATGGGGCTACCGACTAATTTCCCCGTGTTCCTGCAGTTTCCGCGCCATAGGCGTATAAACCTTCAGACCACTCGCTAAGTATTTCCGCTCTGCACGCCTAGTGTGTGCTTTGCTTCGTACTTCACCTAGGCCTAGGTTTCGGTTTCGTCATAGTACTTGTTGGCTTATTTGCAGCTTACTGTGAAGGTGTTTGTGTAGGTGCAAGACTTTTGGTGAAGTGTACGTGCTTGCGCTCCAGAAGAGATAACACGTGCCCATGCTTCACGGCTAGAAGGACCCCACTATTTCAGGGAGAGTACTTGCAGTGCTGATCTGAAGCAGTAGTAAGCTATTAGAAGTGTTAGTTGTGTTTGATGTTAGCGGCTTACTGTGAGGGTGTTTGTGAAGGTGTCTGATTTGGTGCAGTGTATGTGTTTGTGCTTCAGAAGAGGTACACGTGCGCATGCTTCACAGCTATGAGGACCCCACTGTTTCTGGGAGAGAACTTGCAGTGCTGATCTGAAGCTGTAGTAAGAAGCTACTAAGAACTTACTGGTGTTAGTGTTATGTGTAGTAAGTTCTTGTGTGGTAGGTAGTTTTTTTTGTAGGTTTTTGTAGGCTTTTTTTTGTTTACTAACTACTAAACTAGGTATGGCAGCGTCTAGTTTAACGACTCCTTACTAGGTAGGTATATTACTTCTAGTTTTTTTTTCTTTCTTCTTTGTTCCAGCAGCGAATTTCCTTTAGGCTATTACAATAGCTGATTCCTTGGACACTTATAATATACCCTAATTTTTTCCTCGTCCTCTACTGGATCATAATCCACTAATCTTCTTAGTTCTTCCTTGGGATGAGTTCCTGCTTTTTTCAAAAAATTTGACTGCTTTCCTTTTCATGAATGTTGTTATCGTTTCCCATTCAAGATCTCTATGGATTTGTATATTTCTTACAAACCATGGTGCCACTACTGCTTTTCTTTCATAATTATTTTCTGTGGCCTCCAGACGTTTTATATATGTGTTAGCTGCATAAGTGCATAACCCCACGCTGCTGAGCCGTAGGTCAGTTGTGGTCTATGTACTGCTTTTATCATTTGTAGCTTGATTTTGAGCCCCATTCTGCTCTTTGGACCGTTTGGACCTATCAGTGGTCTCACATACCTACCTTTGTCTTCTTAATTACTTTCTTGATGTGCTTTTCCCATGTTAGACCGGAGTCTATGGTTATTACTGACATCCTGAATTAGAATCAATGACAAAAACTTAGTAAAGTCTACCCGTCAATTCTTCTATTACTCGTCGCCACTGATTACAGTGGTATCCTTGTTCCGATTAGTTAAATAGAAAAGAAGAAGAGATCCCAATCACTGCGTTTGGTCGATTTGTGTTGTGACATCAGGCGTGAATGGAGTGGGTTTGGGGGTTAATACATTTTTCACACTTCCCTAATTTTTGGTCAATGCTAGATTCACTTAGAGACTTGTAGCGCTGTGGGATAAGAACCCACAAACTCTTATCGTAGAGTTCTCTGTCACGTTAACTACGGAGCAACCGAAAGCGTTAGAAAAAGGCAATGGTTAAAGAAGATTTTTCGATTTAAAAACTCTATGTAATGCAATAACTGCTTTTTATTTTGTATCTCAATTAATCATTACGTATTGAGAAATCTATATTGCTTAATATACTGAATTACAATCAATTAATAAGGGTTCATCATCGCATATGTTTTTAAATTCATCTTGGGAGAACAACAAATTTTAAAACAAATTTCCCGAAAACGTTCTTATTTTTCTAATAAATGTTCCTTTGAGCAATATATCCCTATTTCCTCTGTCAGTAAAAAGTTATTGGATCATTGACATGGAATTTTATCGCTAACTGGCACGACAAAGTAGCGAACACAATTTTTCGTTGCAGGAAATAGTTTCGCTGCAACGGAAAACCTAATTACAGCAATTCCGCATGTCAAGATATTTTATGACCGCTATGACACATTATTGCAGTAGTTAAAGCTTCGTAAGGTTTTGAGGAAATTACCGGAATTATCTGAAATTCTTTTATCAGTTGCAAGGTAGTAAAATGAACGATGAAAGCCAGCTTTCAGTTCTCGCAGGGCGATTAACTATTAGGTATGATTTATAGGGGTATAAAAAGTTAACTGGATAATTTATTAAATTAATTCGTGAAAAAATCACCTGGGTAAAACATTTCAAAGCAAAACTAACTAAAGTTTCTTGGGATCTATATTGATGAATATCTTCACCGGTCATATCAAATTGATTATGTTAGTGATAAATTAAATAGAACTTGCTATTGTCTGCGCATTGTATCAAAACACCTAAATGATGCTGCCAAGAGGGCACTCACTCCGAATTATTGCAGATATTAGTTGCCCTGATATCAAATACCCTGCTTGTTCTAGTTCTACTTATTTAAATAATACATCGTTGTCCCAGAAATTGTTCAACAAATTTGTGACGTAACTTTTAAGACATACGTCATTACTAAAGAGCGGATTATATTTATTCTTGCCTTTTCAATAATACTTAAATGACAATGATAATGACAATACTTACGTGTACGAAATTATCTGTCGTCGACTGTACGTACAACAGACTAATGTTTTAGTCTTTTCATATTCGTATAATTGCCTCTATCATATCCACAATATGGTAGGAAGAGAATGGATAATTCCTGCATGCCCTAAATAAATAAAACCCAAAACATTACCATGTATGCACATAAGCTTTACGTTAGTTTAACTTAATTTTAAAACCTTATTTGACTGTCTAATTAAAACCAAACTGCACAGCGGGCTTGCGAGTAACTTTGCAAATCACCTAAGGAGAAAGATAATCTTTCCTTACGCGGTGCATAACTAAAGTTAATCTCTACACCTATACCTAAGTTTACAGCTTGTTTGGTAACAAATTTGACGATTATTAGATACTCAACATTCAAGTGGTAAACCGGCCAAAAACCTGTTTTTTTTTTTTTAATTTTTGTTTAAAAGAAAACTGTGTAAAACTATATACCTAGAGCTTCGATATATTATTACAACTAGATTAACGTTGCTAAATTTAGTAAAATGTGACTTGAAAAAAACTAAAAAAAATCACAAAACAAATACAGATAATAAATCTCGATTATTCCGACCACTAACCACGTCACCATGGAACTAAAATAAGTAGGTAATAATTACAAAGACCTGTTACTAAATGCCACATATGTTTTTTTATTTACTAACAAAACAGAAACTTGTTCTACCTATAATAGTATCCTATTAACTTTTGTAGCTTATTTGCTATTATACTTGTAAAATATGGATTTTATTAATTTCATTATCTATACTACATACAGTAAACCAAACAAATTGTGAATCCTGGAATATTTGATTGTTGACCTATGTATAAGAGTCTTTGAAATAAATACATAGATATAGGGGTATTGGGGCAAAGCAACGATTATAATGACATATATTATTAGAACTGTGTGTATCTTCACTGTGTTTCAATATACCATAATAATAAAAGTTGATTTGATTTTTTTGCAAGTAAATCGTGTTACAGATAAATAAGTTTACCGGGATGTTATCGTCAAAATAGTTTTAGTTCTCTTAAAAGAAACAGGATATACGTATCAAAAAGCCCATTTAGCGTATACGGCTGTTGTACCGTACGAGCAAAAATTATTTGCATCAAAGAGGGCCTTGCATCTAAGGACGTAATGCGTAGCCGTAGAGCTTAATACCTGTTTGGTGTCAGTAACTATCTGAATTAACAATCAATCAGTTATTCCGTTATCATTCACAGTCGTTACAAGTAATTTGATTCATCGCTAATTTTTCCAATTTATTGAACAATTCACACAATGGGTTTTACGGAACAGCACAAAACATCCATGGTTGAAGCGCATTTTCGAAACGGGGTAAGAGTAAATGGTGAGTGGCAATACAATCCGGGTTTGTGCATGGACGATATTCACGAACATTTTCCTAACGTTGCTTTTATTGCTGGGGATTTTTATCATTGCCTGAAAAGAACCGTGGCTGTGTTTAGGGAAACAGGTTCTATATAACACAAAAAAGGAGCAGGAAGACCATCTGTAAGAACAGAAGAACTTGTTGCAAACGTTCGTGAAATATTGCAAAATACGCCAACAAATTGTATAAGACGCCTGTCCCAAGAAGTGGGAAGATCTTATGGAACATGCAGGACTATTCTTAAGAAGCAGCTAAATGTATTTCCTTATAAAGTGCAAGTATTCCAAGAAATAAAAGCCGCAGATTTTGAAAGACGCAGGAATTACTCTCAATGGTTTACCCAAAATTTATTGGAAATAAATGATTTATTAGACCTGACATTTTTTTCGGATGAAGTCTGGTTCCACCTCTGCGGTTATGTGAATTCTCAGAATACACGCGTGTGGAGTAGTGAAAATCCCCATTTTTTTGTAGAGTCCAGATTGCACCCTCAAAAAATTGGTGTCTGGTAAGCTGTTTCCCGAAGAAGAATTTTTGGTCCTATTTTTTTCCATGACACAGTTTCAGCACAGCGGTATAGAGACAATATTTTGAATCCATTTGTGGAGCAATTACTTGACGACAAACTACGTTTTAGATATTTTCAACAGGACGGTACAACCGCCCATACAGCCGCCGAAACTATTAACTACTTACGCAATGTTTTTCGACGACAGATTAATCAGTTTTCGATCAGACATTGCATTCCCACCTAGATCACCATGTTTAACGGTTATGGATTACTTCGTTTTTCCTCATTTAAAGAACACTATTTTTAAAATACCAGTTGCAAATTTAGAACAATTACAAGAAAGGATTATCCAAGAATGTGGTAACATTTCTCCAGAGATGCCGGTCAACACTTTCGAAAATATGATGAGACGTGTGAATTTATGCTTGAAGCATGGCGGTGGCCAATTTCAGCAATTTATGTAATTATTTTTCTTTTTCTTTCTGTATATTCTTACTTTGTCAATTTTGTAAACAACAAAAATAAATTTGTATTTGTCTACTTATTTTATTACTCATTAGTTTGGCATACCATGTCATAATATGAATTTGACAAAATTTTAACCTAGGTTTGGTTAGATATATCGTCCCCATATCATTGTGATCTAAACCAAGCCCTACGTTTTTTAATCCAAGCCCTCTTTGATGCAAATAATTTTTGCTCGCACGGTATATGTAATTGTATTACTTATTTTTTAAATTAGAAGGTAGCACAATCTAGTTTTCGCCGATTTAACACAATTAAAACAGACATATTATAGCCAAGAAACATCTCGGAGGTATTATTATTAATCACGTCAGACTGGCGCATTTCCAACAAATTAATTGTGTTATACATTTAATTCGGAATGGAGAACCCTTCTCAAATAGTTTTTGACATACCTACCCGTGCTTGTTAAAGTAAGTATTTTGTTTTGTTTACTCGCCCATAAAATTAAGATAATTTTACCCGAAATTTAAATAACGATTTATTAAAAAACGCCCTTGAGTAAAACTAGATTTATTATAATTTATTTATTTATAAAAAAATATTGTTTAAGAATTATAAGCAAAAGATGATCAAGAAATAAATCAAAGTCCAGCCAAAACGTCTGCAAGACAAAATTGATCGTAGACCAAAATAATCATAATAAAGGGCATTTTAGGGAGATCAATTATTGTTACCATTATTATATTAGATGTAATTGCTAACAAAAGGTAAAACGGTATTACTTATTTTTTTCGCAGACGTGTTATAGCAAGTGTGAAGTGATAGCAGGGAAATACGTCACCGTTTAATAAAAATGTAATCATTGGCAGCGAATGCCACATGATGAGAAGGGAAGCCGTTAGACTAATATTTAAGCTAGAAAATCTTGTAAAAAAACTGTAAAAAAAACTGAAAATAAGCACAACTTAATAACTTAAAAACTATTTTATAAAAAATAAGATTGAAATAAAATAAGAATTTGTATACAGGTATGACCGTTGGGCATTTCTAGGTTCCCCTTAAATCGGACTGGGGCTGAAAAATATGGTATATATAGAATTTTGAAAGTTGAAATAAAAAACATTTGTAAAATGGCTGAAGCCTCCACCATTCGGTTAGTGCTCAACGAGGATCCGGCCGGGGTTTTAAATTCTTACAACAAGTGTTTATTTCTATATATTTGGATAGGTACAAAAGATGTTTACCTTAACTAACTACAAAGGTATATTCTAGAAAACTACAAATTTAAAAAAATCTATATTCTTAAGGTAGGTAAAAAAATTATTAAGTTTATCGAACATTCCTTGGAAATTATAATTAAATCGAAAAAGTGATTTTCGCCTTAAGAACTTTACTTTATAAAAACTATCATTAGTTGCTTGGCCTATATAAAAACAAATATAATTTTTTAATTTCTGAAATTTAACTAGAAGAACATCATCGGTGGAAATATTTTTATTTAAATCCAAGTCTTGCAGTGACATAAAAGATTCACTCCTATCTGAAGCATCCATTATTTCAATTGAAATATCCGATTCACTGGATGATTCTTTAGCCAGCTTTTTTCTTTTTCTTTTAAAAACACTTTTCTCTTTGTTCTCTTGTTCTCTTGTTATTCTTCCCCATTTTCCTATTTCCTCATTCCTTCTTAATAGTTTGTTTGGCAATTAGTTCTGGAGTGTGTATATATTTTTGACTTACTTTCTCGTTTTCTTTTCTTAATAGTTTGTGCGTTTAGCTTTTGGAAAAGGTCGAATTAATTCATGAAAACTGGTGTCACTACCTCCATCAGTGCACTTTGATGTTGAGGGTTGTGGATTATCATAGGATATATGTTTAGAAGGTAGGCATATTTACAAAATCAAATGATTTAAAAATAATAATACGACGTGGGGATGATTTCTGCCAGCCGAAATGCACCACCTGTTTGGTGGCCGAATCATTACTCGTAGAATCGGTTAGAATAAAGTATTAGTAAAAAAGTTACTCTTGATATTTGCGGTTATGTTACATGGGCAAAATTATCTTCATTTTGATACCTACTATGTACGGTAAATGAAATATTTCTAAATATTAAAACAAACAAAAGTTTTCCTTGTTTATAAATTGTAAAACTTACTTTTTAAAAAAAAAACATGTAAAATCACCACAACTGAAAAACACAGGCAAAGTATCGCATATATTGTTGAATACTTAGACCAACTGTCAATACGTTGAGAAACCTTGAACTTTCCCGCAAAATTTAAAATATAAAAGTGGTATAGGAAGTGGCCCAATCCTCCCAGGGGTCGAATCATCCACCCTCTCCCCTACCTTTTTTAAAGTATGAATTAAGTAAGAATTCCCTTAAGCCATTAAAAACTCTTACGGTTTAACAAACATAAAAGGAAGTCGAATACGCTTCATTACAGGACGAAACGATTTTTTAATTATTTTTGAAAGCCATGTTGTTTGCAACATGTAAACTTTAAGCCACACAATCCACTTTCTCTGATGCACTTAAAATCCCCTTCAATCCAATCAAAGTAACAGATAATAGACAAATCGGTCGACCCGGCCGGAAAAGATTAAATCGACAGCTCGCCCAAATTGACCCCATTAACCCGACTAAATGTTTGACAGACAAACTGATGGAGCAATTATCTTTTTTCAGGAAAGTGTATGCAGTGCGGTATTGAAATTTGAAGATGTCGTTAAACATCGTCATGAAGTAATTGAATGAGGCTATAATATAATACCAAAGCTTTATTTCTGGATTAAAAAATGAAACGATAAATGGGAATACTTTGATGTGTAATGAAATGCTTTATCATATACAGGGTGTTCATTTGAAAACTTCCCACCTCGATTTTCCTGCTTTAAAATGAAAATGTGGAAAATCGCTCGGACCCGTCGATTTTTATTTCGAGGGGGACATCTTTTGCGTATATTGTCAATCTTGTTACTTCAAGCCCCTAGGAGGGAGGGGGGGTAAGATCTAAATCTTATACGGATACCCCTATTTTATATTTTTTTTTTGGATTCTGCATAAAATTCTGAACATTTTTTAATAAAAGCATTATTAGTCTTAACAGTTTCCGAGATATTGACTCTTGAAAAATTACATTTTTGAACTTTGACAGCGTCTAGCATTCTAACTGAACGTCTTAGAGCAAAACGGCTTACATGTCCCTATCTTCGATTTTTATTATATTTCCAATAGTGTCAACTTCCGGTTAAACCGGAAGTACTATATTTCTTACATCCGGTTTAACCGAAAGTTTACACTATTGGAAAGATAATAAAAATCGAAGATAGGGACATGTAGGCCGTTTTGCTCTAAGACGTACAGTTAGAAAGCTAGACGCTGTCAAAGTTCAAAAATGTCATTTTTCAAGAGTAAATATCTCGGAAACTGTTAAGTATAGACTAATAATGCTTTTATTAAAAAATGTTCAGAATTTTATGCAGAATCCAAAAAAATTATATAAAATAGGGGTATCTATTTAAGATTTAGATCTTACCCCCCCTCCCTCCTAGGGGCTTAAAGTAACAAGATTGACAATATACGTAAAAGATGTCCCCCTCGAAATAAAAATCGACGGGTCCGAGCGATTTTCCACATTTTTATTTTAAAGCAGGAAAATCGAGGTGGGAAGTTTTCAAATGTATATAGTCGGATCCGGTCTTATCTTACGATTAACAAGTACAAATACTATCCATAAAATCCATAAGACAAATATGACAGACTTATGCAATTTTGACATGAAAGAAAAGGATATGTATTTTATTTTCAGCGATTTACAAAAGTTTGTACCTGCCTCCTTCGTCTTGATTTAAACATGTCAGTTTTGTGATTTTTAATGTGACTATATGAACGATGAAAAGCAATTTTCTGTTTTTTTGCATCCCCAAGCAATAAACATGGTGCTTAATTTGTTAAACTATTTCGAGAATGAAAGAGAAAGTAAAAATTCGCCAACCAATACGCAGGAAACCGTAGCAAAAGCACTGGAAATAAGTTTAAGGACTGTGCAGAAAATTGTGCATGAAAGAAAGCATAAAATAATACCGAAGAATACTAAAAACTGTAAACGAAGAAAGCCAAAGACTGAAGATTTGAGCGAAAATATTAAAATGGGAGTTCGGAACGTGATTTATGATTTATACATATCAAAAATCAATGTAACTCTTCCAGTTTTAAAAGAAAATTTAAAAATTCTAGGTGTTTTGGAAATCGGACTTGAATCGTTATTAAAATTAATACAAAAGGTGGGTTTTCGCTATAAAAAAGACTGTAACCGGATGTTTTCATGTGAGCAGCCACAGATACTGAGTCAGCGTGTTCAGTTTTTAAAAAAATATACGGAAAATTACAAATCAAAATTTAGAAAAGCAGTATCTATTTTTAGACGAAAGATGGATATTTTCAAATGGAAGTTGTTCAAAATCTTGGCAAGATGATTCTGTGAAAAGCGTGAAAAGAAAAAAGGAATGTGGCACGGGAAAGCGGTTCATTATTTTATATGCCGGTTTTGTAACAGGATATGTTCGAGGTGCAAGCTTAATTTTTTCTTCCACATCAAGAAGTTATGACTATCATGACAATATGAATTGCGAAATGTTTAAAAAATAGCTAAAAGCTCAATTTATCCCAAATTTAGATAAGTCGTCTTTAATTGTATTAGACAATACATCATATCATTCAAGAATTTTAAATAAACAACCTAGTTCATCTTGGCGAAAAAGTGATATTTATGAGGCTTGAAAAATACAACCTTTACCAAATATGTTAAAATTCGAACTCCTATCAATGACAAAGTCTGTCAAATCACCCAAAATATACGTATATACATGTAGATAAAATATTGCCTAAATATGGCCATGAGGTTCTACGACTGCCGTCATATCATTGCCAGTTTAATGCGATATAATTAATATGGGCTGGGGCAAAATCTTTTTATGAGAAACATGTAGGTGATGGTCTTAAATCCTGGCAAGATTCGTTGGATCATATTACGCAGGAGTACTGGAAGAAATTGGTGGAACATACAGAAAAATTATTAAGGAATTGGTGTGATCGAGAACAAGTAGTATTAGATGTCGAAGTAGCGCCGATGATCATTGCTCCATTCGAGGACGACTCAGATGACGAGGACTTTTCAGAATTTCTAAGTGATGATGAGAGTTTTTAAGTTTTTAGTCTATAATTATAAACGGTTTTCTTTGTTTACATTTTTTAGTATTCTTCAGTATTATATAATGCTATCTTTCATGAACAATTTTCTGTACAATCCTTAAATTGATTACCAGCGCTTTTGCTACTGTTTTCTACTTATTGGTTGGCAAATTAACATTTTTTTTTTTTATTTTTTGAAATAGGTTATCGGATTAAATTCCATTCTATTTTTTAATTTTATTGCTAAAATAAATTACACTGTATATTACTGTCGTTTTAATAAATAGATTTATTAGATATACTATTTACAGGGATGGCGAACCAATGGCTCGCGTGCCATTGATGGCACGCAACATATATGGGCACGCCACCGATCAGAAAGTTTACTATAAAGTTATTATATTACGAATTTGACGCAATTTTTTCCAGTCGCTCTTGTTGAAAGAAACTGCAAGAGCTGCTGCCATTTAAATTTTTTGATTTCAACGTGTTAAATGTGATATTTTCCAACACCGCCTTCTCTATAGGTATCTGCCTTTGATTCGTTTCCGAATCAACATTTTTCTTTAGAAATTTCCATTGTTTATTTGACACTGACTGGCAGAAAATGACACTTAAAACTTTCCCGCTGAAAAACGAGGTTGTTGGTTTTGGTAATTACCAGTTAGGTACATGTTTCGTCAGTTGAAAGCGGCTCATTGCTATGACATCTTGCCATTGTAAACTGAAAGTTATTACCAATCACTTACAGAAATGTATGTTCCAGGATGGATTAAAATGTTTCCCAAATAAAGTCTAACTATGACTCAATTTTTCTTCATTATTAAAAAAAATAAACAAAATCGATAGGTTTGCCACCACATATACCTCCTACAGCCGCAATTGAACTGTGGAAACTATCACAGCTCACAATCGTATCCATATATTGTAATGATTGCCCTATAGTTCTCGGTGGAATGCATTGAAATTTGAAATCATTTCAAAAGGCATTGGCATTTCTGCGGTCTCCATTGCATTATTTGGTCAGTTCGATAACATGTTTCGTGTAACGTGTAGGCACATTGTATAATGGTTTGTCGAGTTAAAGTTGCCACTTCATTGTACATTAAACCGGTAACTGTAAACTTTCATTTGATCAGGAATATCAGGATAATTAATCAGTGTATTTTTTACTATTACTACTATAATTAATATACCTGCAACAATAGTAAAATATTCATTATCATAATATTTTCGAGATTATTTAATGATTGCCTCTTGAGTGTCAGCGTACTGAACCTGATATTCGCTTTTTATTTAAAATTATCAACAACTATATTGTTGATCCAAATTTGCTTTCCGGTATAGGTTTTAATATTCCTTCAAGAAACTTTCGTCATAATAATCTATTTGCAAACTACTTTTATAGAACAAATTTAGGTAAACATTATCCCATAAATCGCTTAACTACGCTTTATAACACTTTATTCCACAATATTGATTTGTTTAATTTACCTCTATCCACATTTCACGAAATGGCGTAGGTATCTTACTTTAGGGCTTAACACAACTTACGCTACTTCGTTGTACCTTTAAAAAATGTGATATACGTCGACGACTATTTGTTGCCTATTAAAAAGCCGGGAAAGTATGAGATAAGTCATTTTAGTCATTTTGATATGAATTTTTTTCTTAAAGATGTTTTAGTTTGAAAGTTACACCCAACAACAAATGTTGATTACTTCGGCCAAAAAAAGGAATTAATCCCATTTTGTGAATTACACTGTATAAAAAGTAGATTGCAATGATACAGTAGGCATATCTCATTTTCAGTAGACTTCATTAGAGATAGATAAATGTATGGTCAGTTTCAAAAATAATACTGACATAAAAAATTTAAATATTTTTGAGGCACAACGTATTTATTTTTTGAGGAATCAACAGTATTTCATCTAACTACAATTTGGTGATATGCATTAACTGAAACCATCTTCCAAGCGATATATTTATTCATAAAAGTATAAAGTTTTTTCTTTATTTAGGTTTTATTAAACATCACAAAAATGAAACACCTAAAATATTTTATGAACTTTTACGATTATGTTTAGTAAAGTCTACATAAAATAGGACTTTAGTATTTACTGTATCATTACGATATACTTTTTAAAAACAGGTTATTTTAAAAAAACTAGGTATTAATTTCCTATTTTTTGTCCAAAGTAAGCAAAAATTATTATTTAGGTTCAACTATGATTTTAAAACTCCTTTGTATAATAAATTAATTTCTAAAATTAAAAACGGTAGTACTTTATCGTTGGCAATTTCAAATTTTTAACTATTTTTCGTATTTGATAAAACTTTCACCGGATCTGACGGGTATTAATTCGGTTTAAAGATAGGCAGAACTTTTACGAAATAAAATAAATGTATTAAATTCAAAATTGTAAATTGCTCTTATATTATTTATTTATTATGATGCACCTTCTCTGACGGTCACTGTTGATATGCGTATGATTTACGACAGTTACTTGCGGCTCGTGTGCAAATTTTAACCCCGTAAATACTGTATTACTGCTCGTGAATAATATACCATTAATTAAATGGCCATGATACTAAAGTTGATAAAAATACCTGGACATTTTAAAATTATCTTGTAGCACTTGTTTTAAATTAACCTTTTTTACATAATTTAACAGTATATTTTAATAAACGTTTGTCTGTTTATTTCAGAAATCGCAATGCTACTCCCTGGATCACTGTCACAAAGTAGAACGGCCAACACAACAAGTGATATCAGAAAAAATCTTAGAGTACGAGATCCTTCAGAAAATCCTCAATATGATCCAAAAAAAACGTAAGTTTATATAAATTTATACGGACACTAGCAGGGCACCGCTCGCTTCGACGCGCCGCGCTGTTACGTTCCATCGACTCGTGATACCGTCGTAATTTTGTCACGAAATCTATCTATTTTTGTTATTTATATAACTTGTATTAGGGTTATCTAGGTAGGTATGTGCAAAATTTGAACTTTTCACCTCATCCAGAATTTGGTTTTATTTTCCAGACAAACACAGGTAGTTGTTACATTCAGCTTTATAATATGAACTACATTTTTGGATAATCCTTTCTTGTAATTGTTCTGAATTTGCAACTGGTGTCTTAAAAATAGCGTTCTTCTGTTCTTACAGATGGTCTTCCTGCTCCTTTTTGTGTTGTATAGAATCTGTTTCCCTAAACATAGCCACGGTTCTTTTCAGGCAATGATAAAAATCCCCAGCGATAAAAGCAACGTTAGGAAATTGTTCGTGAAAATCGTCCATGCACAAACCCGGATTGTATTGCCACTCACCATTTACCCTAACCCCGTTTCAAAAATACGCTTCAACCATGAATGTTTTGTGCTGTTCCGTAAAGCCCATTGTGTGAATTGTTCAAGAAATTGGAAAAATTAGCTATGAATCAAATTACTTGTAACTAACGACTGTCAAAGATGACGGAATAACTGATTAATTGCTAATTCATGTAGTTACTGACACCCAACAGGTATTAAGCTCTACGGCTAAGCATTACGTCCTTAGATTTAAGGCCCTCTTTGATGCAAATAATTTTTGCTCGCACGGTTACTAACACTACAATTATTAAGAAAATCGGTATTATCACAACAAGCAGATTGCTACTATAACCTTCTAATCTTACGGGTTTAATAACCAATATCAGGAACAAAATTTAAACAAGAAGTAGTTAAATGGTTTTTACAATACTTAAATCATTGTGATGTCATTTTCCGTTTAAAAACGTATTTAGGGTGGTATTCTCAACGTCACCAATATATTGCCAACCGCCTATTACGTATTTTGCGTTTTCTGTTAAGTTAATTATTTTATTAACAGACATTTAAATCAAATCAATATCGTCTGCATATTATTTAGCTAATATCTGATATATTAGAAAAATATTAATTTATTGCATAATTAACTTTGGTAGAATTGTATAATAAAAGAACAATGACATAATAATGTTTAAAAAAAATATCATCCGATATTTTATGTTACACCATTCCCCTAAAATAATTTATAAAATGCCTTGGTATTTATTTAATATGTTAATTATTTATTACCAATAGAATATGAATATGCAGTCGGCATTGGTTTTATCTTAACTAAATATAATTGATCAATTTCTATGCATACTGCAGAAGGCGATAAGATAGGCGATAAGAGTCGCTTGATATTTTTAGCCCACAGCCCTATAATGAACATTTATAGGCTTGTGTTTTAGCCCTACCTATTTCAATTAGCACTAGCCGCCACTGTTTTTGAACAAAAATGCATTGATAATTTCGTGCAAATAAAGACGCCTAGATAATTACAAACACCTAAAGGGTTTTCCAATAAGAACGATATAATTTTGAAACGATATGGTAACCATGGTAATAAAGTTATACCTGTCACCAGTTGTCAGTTATTGTCAGTAAACTATAACAATTTATTATGGCTAAATACGCGCTTCAAGAACGTTTGGTTATTATCCAAAATTTTACGAAAATAGACGATCTTTTGTGAACACTTATCGCGCACTTCGCGAAAACTTTGGTGTAAATAATCGTCCTCCTTTGCTTGCCATTCGTCGCATCGTTAAGAAATTTGAAAATAATTTTACTCTTCACGATGTAAAAACACCAAGAAGACATCGAAACGCAAGAACTGTTGAGAATATTGCTGCTGTAAGAGCTAGTGTTGCAGTGGATCCAAATTTATCAATTCCTCGTCGTGCTCAAGAGTTAAGGATTAAAAAAACGACAACTTGGCGTATTTTTAAAGAAGACTTGAACTTACACCCATATAAGATTGTTTTGACCCAAGAACTTAAGCCACTGGACCATCGTCGGCGCAGAGAATTTTCTGCTTGGAGTTTAGAACAGCTTGAAAGGGATCCTAATTTTGCCAAAAAAATTATCTTTTCAGATGAAGCTTATTTTTGGTTAAGTGGATACGTTAACAAGCAAAATTGCCGTTTTTGGTGTGAAAACAATCCACAACAGATTCATGAGAAACCTTTGTATCCGCTAAAGGTAACAGTATGGTGTGGTTTATGGTATGGTGGCATCATCGGACCATTTTTTTTTCCAAAATGAGGCAGGAGATGCAGTTACAGTGAATGGTGAACGATATCGACAGATGTTAAGAAATTTGTTGTGGCCAAATTTAGATGCACTTGATTTGGAGGATATGTGGTTCCAGCAAGACGGTGCCACATGTCACACTGCTCATGAAACTATCGATATACTGCAAGAAAAGTTTGACGAAACGATAATTTCAAGGAATGCTACTGTTCAGTGGCCTCCAAGAAGCTGTGATTTAACTCCTTTAGATTACTTTTTGTGGGGCTATTTGAAATCTAAGGTTTATGAAAATAGACCAGAAACACTTGATGCATTAAGGTTGTACATTGAACCCTGCATTCATCAGATCACGCTCGGTTTATTGCATAAAGTCATCGAAAATAGGGTTCGTCGAATTCGCTCGTGTACACGAAGTCGCGGAGGACATTTAAACGATGTGTTATTCAAAACATAAATGTTATCGACTATACTTTAAGATAATATAAAACGTTTTGTTGTATCTAAAATTATTTAAATTTTATATCATTTTGAAATCATATCGTTCTTATTGGAAAACCCTTTATAAGCAATTATGTTAAGGCATTTAGGATTAACAATAGGAGTTGTCCCTAAAAAATACTTTCCAATAAACAAAAATATTGCATAAATAAAACCTGTGGCAAATTTAACATATCATTTATGCCAGATTTGATCCATGTTTACGTAACCATATGCCGGGTTTATATTCCAAAAAATTTTGCAATGTTTCGCAGGTATTATGGGCCATATATTTTGTTCACATCTATATTGACACTGGCAATAAATAACATAATATGAGATAAATAGGATTTATATTTTTGATTTGATTTATACGCAGTGTTATTTAAAACATTGAAATAAAAGGCGAATAAATATATTTAAAATGTCATAGAGAGGCATTTTTATTGTAGGTATATTTTATTTTTATTCCTTAATTAACTGTGTTTTATTATTATTCTGGAATAAACAAAATATAAATAATAAACATTTATGTTGGTATTACAAGGAAACACTGAGTATAAAATTTGTTTAACTGAATTAATTGAGTTTCTCATTATAGGTCTTTCGATCCCGGGAACATTTTCAAAGTGTTTTGATAGAATGCCACATCATTATCTATACAATGTTCGGCAAACTCTGTTTGAGATAAGTCATCCAAATTTTGGTTCAGTAACTTATTCTATTCTTTAACGGATTTCCAGATATCGGAATAATTCTGTAACTGTAAGTAGGAGGGAGCAATCATAGAAAACTGTAAAAATAGTCACGTAAATGATATTTAATAATAAGTAAACAAATTATATTTTAATGGTGTCCATCAGTAAATTAAATAAATAATAATCGACCCATGGCTCATTTAAATGATAATAAACACGTAATTAGAATAAACTCATAAAACTACGTGCAATACAACTAATAAGTAATAATTTCAAGTAGGTAACGATCCACAATTATGTAAAAAAGAAATGATTTGGAAATTTGTTGAAAACTCAGCATAGCATCAATTTTAGTATTGAAAATACTATTAGGATCGTGTTTACGAAAACTTTGCATTGCATGTCGATGTCGCTCATGTCGATGTCGCTCTGCCGTCTGTCGCGGCCAACAGCGCAATATCTAGATCGGTCTTGTAACATAATACTCTGATAATACTTGGTAGAAATATAAATATGAATCAGCGTAAAGTCGGCAAGTAAATAATGAATAATGTTTAGTTTAGTTTGTGTTTTAAAGAACGCCATAGTAACTTTGTTAAAAAGTGTTTTATTAAGATAAGTTATAGCTAAGGTAAGTTCACGTTATTTAAATCGGAATATTATATCGAAAAAAAAAAGCGGGAGGCAAAAAGTTGGAGCACAATAATTGCATATTACAGGGTCCGCCCAAATTTGGTTAACAAATGGGATAATTTTTTTATTATTGATTTCTCAGAAAATGTTATTGTACCGGGTGATTGGTTATATTTTGCACCCCTACCTATCTCATGAAAATCTTCATGGTCTATTTTGAACGCTTGGGTAAATAAGTATAATTTAAAAACATAGCATAAGTAGGCTTAGACAATATGACCGATTGAATATAAGGCAATTGTTCACCTTGGCTGGTCTGCTATGTGAATATTATTGTTTATAAACAAATTAATATTAATTATTCTTAGAAATAAAACCATACAGTTAATATAATATGTTTTAGTTAATATACAGGGTGTCCCAAACGTAATGGGACACAGAGCAACAGCAGGCTCCTTAAGGCGAAATAATGCGATTTATTTAAACTTGCATTATCCCAAAATTGATAACAACCAAGATAAAGGGTGTCAAACTTTTATTTTTGTTTTCGTTTTTTTGGGATTATTTATAGTTCACCTTGGTTGGTCTGCTATGTGAATATTATTGTTTATAAACAAATTTATATGAATTATTCTTAGAAATAAATTTTGTATTATTGTTTTCTCAGAAAATGTTATTCTACATAAAAGTTTTGCATCTTGAGTAAATCATTTTGACGTATTCAAATCTTCTGTGGCATAAACAAGGAGACTATAAAATAGAAAAATATGACGTCAGTGACTCAAACATTTTTTAAAATTTAAAAACTGAAACAGCCATATTAAAGAACTAATAAATTCAAGATAAAAAGTTAAATAAAGTTTTTTTCTAGTGCTAATAGTTTTCAAGAAAAGTCAAGTTAAAAATCAAATTTTTGCCGTTATTGAATTTTTACACTTTTCATATTAACTTTCCACATTAACTGTTAATATGGCTGTTTCAGTTTTTAAATTTTTAAAATTTTTTGAGTCACTGACGTCATATTTTTCTCTTTTATATTCACCCTGTCTATGCCACAGAAGATTTGAATACGTCAAAACGATTTACTCAAGATGCAAAACTTTTATGTAGAATAAAATTTTCTGAGAAATCAATAATAAAAAATTATCCCATTTGTTAAAACCAAATTTGGGCGGACCCTGTAAAATTAAAGAACATTTTTTAAACTTTTACAAAATCCAAATTAGAATGTGGGCTTTAATTACATGACATAGGTCATTAAAATTTTAAAGCTGTGTCAGGTATTTTCAATACATAGGATGCTTGCGTAAGGTGCAAGATCTGTGAATTTTTATATAGAAATGGGTATTTCTCCCAAAACGAACATTTTGTTGACCTGAAATAACATCAGAAATATTCTGTTCATAATATAACTTCTTCATTTAAAATACATACCATAGTATTTTTTATATTTCTTATGTTCACGGGCATATCCAGGATTTAAAGGGGGGAGGGGGGGGGGGTATTGAGAGCTCGAATTGCCGTTTAAAAGAATAACATATATTTAAACACACAAGGTTCGGTAAAATGTTTTTGTAAACCTTTTTTATAGGTCTCTAGTTCAGAAAAGATCACTGATTTTTAAACGATAAACGGGTGGTAGACACCCGGTATAAGGTTAAGGGTATAAAATATTATTTTGATTCGGTTTTTGGAGCTACCCTGTAGAAACAAACACAGTTTTAAGTTGTAATAACATTTTTATCGTATTTATAATACCGATACTGATATTTTACCTTGCTGCACTAGCACCACTAAGTTACCACCACCAGATGGGTTCATTAAAACTAAAACAAGTGGAATTTAATTTCGTTATTATCCTCACCCTGTATATTACCAAACCAAATTTTAGCTACCAGGTTTTAAGCGGGGCTAATGCCTAATCCATATACAAAATTTCGTCATTCCCCGCAAGTAGTTTTTAAGCTTTCAGAGAAACAAACCGATGCGACGAAAATGGAAAAAATGTTATTTTCATACCTTACTGGAAAACGACATTTTTGACCCCGAAAAAAACGTAAAGTGGTTCTTTTCCTCCCTCTAAATTTCAGAAAATTCGGTGGATTAATAAAATGTATGTATTCATCCATATGTTTTATGGTGGCACTTCCGGTTGTGTACATCCAAAAAAAAAAGGTTTTTAAGATGGTTGTACTTCTGGTTGTACCTGAAATAGATAGATAGATATAGTTCTACACGCCGTTTTTGGGCTACGACGGCTGGAGGGGCAGGGCGGTAAAATGCAAAAAAAGGTTTTAGTTGTGACAGCTCAAATTAAAGAAATCGTCCATGATATAAATTATTATAAAGGATAAAATCATGTTATTTATTATTATTGGTGTGTTCGTATCAACGATCAATGTGACAAATTAATAAATATTATATGTGATAGAAAGAGACAGAATGGTAATCGGGAGAACTTAACGCACGATATGGACAAGCCCGATACCGTTAATATAGCTAGGTTGCCAGATTTGACAAAATCATGCGGTTTATCAAGAATTTTTAAATATGCTATTACGTCTATCGCTTCGTGAATTTACTTTAAACGATTGGTATTATTTTATATGTAAAAAAACATAAACAACGTATATGTTACTTAACTTAACTTAGTTAGATTAATAACTGTGAATAAACTATTTGTAATTAATGTTATATTGAAATTTCAACTGAGCGTCACTGCAATATATATTTTTGGCCTGCATTCCTTCGACGGCTCAAAATCGGTTATTTAAATACCTATATTATGTATATTTTTATACGTATAGAGCAGTATTTCCCAAATGGTGTTCCGCGGCACACTAGTGTACCGCGATGACTTGCTTGGTGTTCCGCAAATATCTTACGTATTAGATACTAAACAAATACCAATTAACTTACCTTAAATCACGGGACTTAAACCTAATGACTTTTCCGGATTAAATTTTGAGAAACTTATTGAAATAGGTTCAGATAGCCAATTAAAACAAAAGTTTAAAGAAGTTCCTCTTATTACTTTTTGGGGAGATTTAGGAAACGAATATCCAGAAATTTCAAAAAGTGCCATGCTTGTGATGTTGCGTTTTGTCACCACCTACCTGTGCGAATCGGGATTTTCCCATTATGTTTTTATAAAGACAAAAAATAGAAATAGACTAAATGCTGCTCCTGATTTGCGTTTACAGTTGTCAACCATTAAGCCGGATATAAAAAAAATCTGCATTAATTAGTGATGTTTTCAGTTTTTTAAAATCTTTTTCATTATTTTAAATTTGTAAACAAAATGTATTATATATGACTTGTTTTTTATTGCTTGAATATCGTAATAAATATTAAATATTTTAAGTAAATAGATCCAGTCATTTTAAGTAGGTATGTAGAAAAATAATATGTAGTGTTCCGGCATTCTTGTGTCAACTTATAAGTGTTCCGCCGTCTATTTTAATTGGAAAACACTGGTATAGAGCACCATAACACCAAATAGAATAGTTTTTGATATATTAATATTTGAAAATCGTTTCAATTCTGGCGCCTTATGACATCAAAACAGTTAAACTAGTAGAAGAAAAACTATATAAGTACGGGGTTATCCAACCAAGACTAGACAAGGCGATTTTTTGACTTTTCCTGTACTTTTATAAAAAAACTGAAATAGCCATCTTAAGTCATTTTCTCCCGCGAATTCGAATATTTTCAGCAAAAAACAATTGAACATCAAACAAAAGTACTAGGGGTCACTTTGATATATTTTTAAATGGGATGCCGTATTTTTAATGAGCTTATCCGATTTCTCATATAAATTTTGATCTAAAATGTTGGATTTTTAATTCAAAAACGCCTTTTTTCTTCAGTTTTAAATTCGAAAAATGTTCGTCTACCGTACGATTAATACCTGATAGATGGATACCCGTTTCACCTGTTCACCCTTTAACCTGCTTTAAAGTGTCCGTCAGTTAGACAAAATAATCAAGTGTCAAATTTCTATATATTTTTCACGAATTAATTACAAATTTAGTAGTTTTTGCAAATCTATTATTGCTTACGTATAAAAAAAGTATGACATATTAGAAAAAACTATAAACTAAAGTGAATAACTTTAATCAAACAAAATAAATTTGTAATTAATTCGTGAAAAATATATAAAAATTTGACATTTGATTATTTTGTCTAACTGACGGACGCTTTAAAGCAGGTTAAAGGGTGAACAGGTGAAACGGGTATCCATCTATCAGGTATTAATCGTACGGTAGACGAACATTTTCCGAATTTAAAACTGAAGAAAAAAGGCGTTTTTGAATTAAAAATCCAACATTTTAGATCAAAATTTATATGAGAAATCGGATCTCATTAAAAATTCGGCATCCCATTTAAAAAAATATCAAAGTGACCCCTAGTACTTTTGTTTGATGTTCAATTGTTTTTTGCTGAAGATATTCGAATTCGCGGGAGAAAATGACTTAAGATGGCTATTTCAGTTTTTTTTATAAAAGTACAGGAAAATTCAAAAATCGCCTTGTCTAGTCTTGGTTGGGTAACCCTGTACATAAAAGAAAAATGCGTTTCTTCCCTTCCATCAAATTATCCCTGGGAGGAAAAGGTTGGTACCTAAATAACTATTTCATAATCCCGGGACCCTAAAATATCGAAATCTCAAAGATTTGTTTTTCTCGTAAAAACAAAAATTAATTTCAATATATTAATATGTTTATTTGAGTTACATGATTCTTTTCATAATAATTTTTACATAATCCCTTGTTATCAAACATTTACATAAAACGTTAGTTATGGGAGAAGCACCCCATTGGGTCAAGTAAGGGTAGTGAAATATGCTTTGGTAAAAGGGGCCTAATGAATTATGCAGGAATTCGTGCGAAATCTCGTATTTGCAAAAATTGGGGAGCTTTTCTGTGTTGAAAGCATCATTAAAAATATAGGTAAAAGGTTTGTAATCTCCTACTTTATGATATCAGTACGGTAGGTTTGGGTTTTAAGAGAAACACTTTCAATGCTGTTTTCGCTTTTAACTGACCGTGAAAATTATTTTTTAGGGTTCTGGTAAAACAAGATCTTATGATAGGTCTAAAAATATTCTGGTCGACTGCCCGTCAGGTTTATTCGGGTTTGTTTGGCACTTTAAAACCAGCAATTCATCTCAGTCTCCATCTGTAGCTGACAATATACAGTGTGTATTAGCCAAATGAAATAAAATAAAACTTTTTATACGGGGTGTGTCATGTAACAGTGGCCAACACCAACTTTCTTGTTTTAAATATTATTCAATTTTTGAATTCTTCAGATTATATACCTCAATTCGATTCTGACCAATTAAACGCTGTTTTGCGACCAATCAGATGCATATTATACTGAATATACCCCGCATAAGTGGATATACCCCGGGCCATCTGCCACAACAATGCCAATGCATAACAACATCATAACAAGTTTAAAATATTTGATGGTTGCTATAGACCGTTTCTATAATAACAAAAATCCCTTTCAACAAATCAAGTTTTTGATGTTGTCAGATTCATGTCACATTTTTTTAAAAATGGAATGTTGCCGATTCGGTAATGTTTCAGTCGAAAATATAAGAAAAAACGCTGAAAAGACTATCCCAGAAAATACAACAAAAACAAAAAAGTATATATGGACCCAATTCGAGAAATTCTGCGAAACACGGCAGTATATATTGACCAAAAATACAACTACAATACAGCTTGCAGCTTTATTGGAAGACTGGGGTTTTAATATGAAGAAAAAATATGGTTCTGACTACAAGGAAGGGGTTATCAAGACAATGTGGAACCAAACAGCCCAACTGCTTCAAGAAAGGTACTTCAATAAATACAACATTAAATTTGATCCTTTTAAAGATCCTGAATTCCAAAAAGCACGTATGGCTAGAAATTCTAAAAGAAAACTGCTTCAGGCTGATCCAAAAAATCACCGGAAAAGTGCAAGAGCACTAACCTACGACGAGTACAAAAAGATGGTAAAAATTTTTGACGAAAATAACCCCGAGGATTTACAGAAAAAGTTCTATCAAATAGCGGCTGTGGAATTAGCATGGAGAGGAGGAGAAGCCGAGACATGCCTAAATACGTATTTCAGAGAAGAATATTATAGCGATGGTACAAAAAGTAATAGAATGGAATATAACCCAATCTTTTCAAAAACATCCCAAGGCGGAGACAAGAAGCTTTCAAATTCAAAATGGTTAGTGGCAAACACAAAAGATGCCGATTTATGTCCAGTTCGCCTTTACAGAAAACTAATTTCGAAAAGAGGGCAAAATATAACTACCCAAAGACTATTCCTGACAGTAAATCCAAATTGGAAAATGGGAAATTGGTACAAAAACTGTCCCATTGGAAAAAATACTCTTTCTAATTGGACAAAACAAGCAGCACAAAAAATTGGACTAGATACTGAGAAAGAAAAAATCACAAACCATTCCAATCGAGCCACAGCTGTGTCTACATTAAGCAAAGCAGGTGTGAGCGAACAAACTCTTATAAAAAAAACTGGACATAGTAGTGCTGCATCCATAAAGCCATACTTGCAGATGGACAAAACTCATCACGAAAACACTATTCAAGGTTTAAGAGGTCGCCCTCCAACTAATGGGTTGGACCAACACGAAGCTCCAGTCTCTTGCAGCTCGAAGAGTTTCCAGCAACACCACACTACTGTTTATTATAATAACTGTGTGTTTAACAATAATACTTATAACTAATTTTCTGTTAGTTTTATTACTTTGTCAATTGTTTAGGTTTTGTTTCGTTTTGTCCGTTTTTTTAGTAGCTACATAAATCATTTTAAAAATCGTGCATTTCGTTGTATTTTTTCTTTTTTTTTTGGTATATAATCTCAACATATACCACTAGAGGTAAATATTTTATTTAGAATATTCACCTCTTGTGATATAACTTATGAAAATTTTTAGACATGTTTCTTGTAGGTACAATATTCTATACCTATCTTCAACTGTTTCGAAAATATTAAGTGTTTTCATATTTATTACAAAAATTACAACTCACTCAAAAACTAATACGTAATACTGTTTACTTCTTGATAATGTAAAAACCAAATAAAAACATTATTGTAGGAGATGTTGAAAATGCTCGCCGCGAACGTCTTGGCAACATCCTAATATTAAATAGAAAGTTCTTCTAATGTTACTGAACATTTCAGGCGTGATCGATCTAATCGCAAGCGTTATTCGTCTTTTTAAGTCAGCTTAGTCGAGGGGTTTAGTTTTGTAAACAATATTTTTGACATAACCCCATAAGAAGAAGTCTAATGGAGTCAGATCAGGGGATCGTGCTGGCCATTCCATCGATCCACGCCTCTCTATCCACCGATTTGGAAATACTCGGTTGAGGTACTGCCGGACATTGATTTGGTAATGGGGAGATGCTCCATCTTGCTAAAACTATATCATATTCGCTGGAAGTTGGCAAGACATTATTTTGGAGCAGTGCTAAATAATTATCGCCATTTAAATTGCCGTTAATGAAAAAAGGACCTATAATGTGATTTCCAACTATTCCTGCCCAAACATTAACCTTTTCAGGATATTGCGTATGTTCTTCTCTAATCCAGTGAGGATTTTCTCTAGACCAATCGCTATTGGCAATTCTGACGATTATCATGCTGAAGTGTAACATTTTATTTTCTTGTAATGTTCGAATAATCTATGATTGGCTAACATCGAACGTTGGGGCTGTTTCTCGACTAAAAGTATGTGGATTTTTCTTAAACTCAATCATAATATATAATTTGGTATCATTACTTATTGCATTGGCTGCTGCTTTTTTTTTATCGGCTTTACATATCTAAGCTGGCGAAACTGCTTTTCTATTTTACAAAATTTTCCCTTGAGTTATAGACAGCAAATTGGGAAATTTTTCATGAAATAAGCGACCAACTTCTATTTATGTCCGTGTTTTATATCCATAATCAATGATCTGTAAAATTATTATTTTGTGCATTTCTGTTATAAATAAACCATTTTTCTGATATGCAGTTAACGAAATTCAAACGACTATAACATTGACAACTACAACTGTCATGCAGACAGACAACAATTTGCTAAGTATAGGAGTTTTAAACATAAGTAAATAAAACTATTTATACCTTTTTTTATTTCATATCAGTGTAAAGAAACGCTGAAATGCAATAAATCTGAAAACACCTATAATATTTCCGAAACAGTTGAAGATAGGTATAGGATATTGTACATGAACTATGTATAAAATTTTCTGAAGAATCCAAAAATTGAGTAATATAGAGGGTGTTGCATTTAAAATCAGAAAGTTGGTATGCGCAACTAGAATCGACCCCATGTATTTATTATCGACTTTATTCCATTTGGCTGATATACATTGTATAGGCACCAGTTTTCAATTATCAAGCCTAGTGCATGATCACCCAGTATAGCAGGTGAAAACCTAATGTCAAGAGGATAAAGTAGGAGCCTCACTTTTTGCAAATCAACAAAAAAAAAAGCGTCGGATAAGAAACCTCCAGAGTGCAATGGTTTAGTCGGCATAAACGTGGAATCGGCTGAACTTCGCAGCATCGCGTTAAAAATTATTCGTCGGTCCCTGGGGGCGCATAGATAAACTTAACCTTTTGTTGAAAAGTCGCTGTGGCAGTTAAAATTGGCTCATTTATTTTCTTTAAATCTGAAAATGTACAGCGACGAAAATCTGCATGTCTCACGAAACAGATAAGGTTTGTTTAAGTGTGAATGGGACACGGAGGTGATACCTGTATTACCTCAGGAATTATTATCTGATGTGCTGTTTTAAATAGTTACCGCCCATAATCTGAAGTTATGTAATTAATAATAATAATAACAATAACAATAACAATAACAATAACAATAATAATAATAATAATAATAATAATAATAATAATAATAATAATAATAATAATAATAATAATAATAATAATAATAATAATAATAATAATAATAATAATAATAATAATAATAATAATAATAATAATAATAATAATAATAATAATAATAATAATAATAATAATAATAATAATAATAATAATAATAATAATAATAATAATAATAATAATAATAATAATAATAATAATAATAATAATAATAATAATAATAATAATAATAATAATAATAATAATAATAATAATAATAATAATAATAATAATAATAATAATAATAATAATAATAATAATAATAATAATAATAATAATAATAATAATAATAATAATAATAATAATAATAATAATAATAATAATAATAATAATAATAATAATAATAATAATAATAATAATAATAATAATAATAATAATAATAATAATAATAATAATAATAATAATAATAATAATAATAATAATAATAATAATAATAATAATAATAATAATAATAATAATAATAATAATAATAATAATAATAATAATAATAATAATAATAATAATATAATAACCGACAATCACCGAAACAATTCCATACTACAAATATAACCCAGAAAGCATCCATGAAACAGAAAACTATAAGATATACTGGAACAGAGAAATAATAACGGATCTTCCCTTACAACACAATAGACCAGACATGGTGTTCACTGACAAAATAAACAAACATACTTACCTGATCGACTTCTCTATCCCGCTTGCCGCAAACCTACAAAAAAAACACAGAGAAAAAATTAGTAAATACTTACCTCTTGCCAACGAAATAAAAGAAATGTGGAACCAAGAAAAAGTGATGGTAGTACCAATCATCATAGGTGCAACTGGAGAAATACCACACACACTCTTCGAAAACCTAAAAAAACTAAACATTAAAGAACAAATATACTACCAGCTACAAAAAGTTGTTCTTATAGAAACCAGCGGAATTGTCAGACGTGTACTAAATGACACCGACAACTAAAACTTGAACTTTTCCAAACCTACGAATCTACCTGCTTTCTTGCAACCAATGCCGAAACAGGATAGAAGCCATATCCAGATACAAAATCTGTGGAACCTGAAAATAATAATAATAATAATAATAATAATAATTAATAATTAATAATTAATAATTAATAATTAATAATTAATAATTAATAATTAATAATAATAATAATAATAATAATAATAATAATAATAATAATAATAATAATAATAATATTAATAATAATAATAATAATAATAATAATAATAATAATAATAATAATAATAATAATAATAATAATAATAATAATAATAATAATAATAATAATAATAATAATAATAATAATAATAATAATAATAATAATAATAATAATAATAATAATAATAATAATAATAATAATAATAATAATAATAATAATAATAATAATAATAATAATAATAATAATAATAATAATAATAATAATAATAATAATAATAATAATAATAATAATAATAATAATAATAATAATAATAATAATAATAATAATAATAATAATAATAATATAATAACCGACAATCACCGAAACAATTCCATACTACAAATATAACCCAGAAAGCATCCATGAAACAGAAAACTATAAGATATACTGGAACAGAGAAATAATAACGGATCTTCCCTTACAACACAATAGACCAGACATGGTGTTCACTGACAAAATAAACAAACATACTTACCTGATCGACTTCTCTATCCCGCTTGCCGCAAACCTACAAAAAAAACACAGAGAAAAAATTAGTAAATACTTACCTCTTGCCAACGAAATAAAAGAAATGTGGAACCAAGAAAAAGTGATGGTAGTACCAATCATCATAGGTGCAACTGGAGAAATACCACACACACTCTTCGAAGAAAACCTAAAAAAACTAAACATTAAAGAACAAATATACTACCAGCTACAAAAAGTTGTTCTTATAGAAACCAGCGGAATTGTCAGACGTGTACTAAATGACACCGACAACTGAAACTTGAACTTTTCCAAACCTACGAATCTACCTGCTTTCTTGCAACCAATGCCGAAACAGGATAGAAGCCATATCCAGATACAAAATCTGTGGAACCTGAAAATAATAATAATAATAATAATAATAATAATAATAATAATAATAATTAATAATTAATAATTAATAATTAATAATTAATAATTAATAATTAATAATTAATAATAATAATAATAATAATAATAATAATAATAATAATAATAATAATAATAATAATAATAATAATAATAATAATATTAATAATAATAATAATAATAATAATAATAATAATAATAATAATAATAATAATAATAATAATAATAATAATAATAATAATAATAATAATAATAATAATAATAATAATAATAATAATAATAATAATAATAATAATAATAATAATAATAATAATAATAATAATAATAATAATAATAATAATAATAATAATAATAATAATAATAATAATAATAATAATAATAATAATAATAATAATAATAATAATAATAATAATAATAATAATAATAATAATAATAATAATAATAATAATAATAATAATAATAATAATAATAATAATAATAATAATAATAATAATAATAATAATAATAATAATAATAATAATAATAATAATAATAAACGTCCTTTATTTCAATATAATATAAAATTTACAATTAATAAATCAGGAAATGAATGTCAAATCCTGGCGCAGTCTAGCTGTGTAGCTACTCTACTGAACCGGTCAAAGACGAATAAGTAAAATTTAATTAAATAAATAAAATACATGACTATAATTCTGCACATTTAAAAGATATTTTCTATATTTAATTTTAAACAAATTTACATTTAGAGGCAACATCTTAGTGGGAATCGAATTATAATATTTCACTGCATTATAAGAAAATGATCGTTGAAACATGATGAGGCATGGTTAATTTACTTCTGTCTCTAACCCGTTTATCATGAATATCATGACGAAAAATCAGGCGCTCTCGAATCGAAATAGGGGAGTCAGGATTATTAATAATTTTTATTAAGAATGTGCAAAAATAAAGCCTTCTTCGTTCATCTATCCTCAGCCAGTCAATTGTTCTATACAAGTGGGAAATATGATCGTACTTTCTCATACCATACACAAAACGAAGACGAGCATTCTGCACTTTCTGTATCCGAGATCTACTTTCCACATCCAAGCAGAAACCGTAGACAAAATCACAACAAACCTTAGTCCCGTGTCAAGTAATAAACCGAAATTTTTAGCACTATCCACAATATTTAATTTTGTTCAATTAACGGATACATTTAAAATAATTTTTAAACTATTGACCTTATTCTTATCACCAAAAATTAGCATGCATGATTTAGTAGGATTTAAATTGTGCCTTGGAGAGAGCTCACTCAATTCAAAACTGAAATTCTTTGTTAAATTACAAAAGTCAACGATTATGGTAAGTATTATTTCCAAGTCTCACATGTTATTCTCTTATTGTACATACTTATCTATAATATGTTAATTGTTGAAAATTTTATATTTGTATTTTAATTTTTTGTTCTTATATACTATTATATTTCTACTATTTAGTATTGGATATAAGTAAATTATTGGGCCGAGGAATAAGCTTTACCAAATTTAAAATTTCTATCAAAACATAAATAGGTGATAGATTACCTTTAACAAATACCTGTGCAGTATACAATATACATTATACCTATTGACATAGCATAGACAATCCCAAACAATTCGGTATGGCATAATACCGCGAACAATAAGAATTTATCAGACCATCGCTATCGAGTGCTACTACATGAATAACAGCTTTTTCTCCCGGGGCTTATTCCATATTCCCGCAGGAAGATTTAATTTATTCCCGTTAATGGGCTATATTTGTCATTTTGTCACTTGCTATCGACACGCGGCGCAGGCTGGGTTGATTTAAAATTCTAATTCTCACATTTATTAAAAGGCGACAGATATTTAAATATGCCAGAATACATAATACAAGAAAGTCATATTTCAGCATAACGGGTGTACACTTTGTACACTGTACAGGTGTACATTATAGCCTAAATCAATGACAATAGTTGTACCGTGCGAGCAAAAATTATTTGCATCAAAGAGGCCTTGGATTAAAAAACGTAGGGCTTGGTTTAGATCACAATGATATGAGGACGATATATCTAACAAAATCTAGGTTCAAATTTTGTCAAATTAATATTATGACATGATATGCCAAACTAATGAGTAGGTAATAAAATAAGTAGACAAATACAAATTAATTTTTGTTGTTTACAAAATTAACAAAGTAAGAATATCCAGAAAGAAAAAGAAAAATAATTACATAAATTGCTGAAATTGGCCATCGCCGTGCTCCAAGCATAAATTCACACGTCTCTTCATATTTTCGAAAGTGTTGACCAGCATCTCTGGAGAAATGTTAATATTTATCCAATCTCAGTTTGAGGACATTCCAATCATTCCATACGGCGATAAACAGTCTCAAAGAGACCGACCGCACAACCAGGGTTGTCAGATCTTTCTTCTTCAATTCTTTAAGTTTTTTTATTAAATATATTTCATTTATATCAGTATTCAATTGTTAGTCAGTAACTTTCTTTGAAAGCTAGTTTGCAAATATACTTTAAACCGAGGAGTTTTGAGTGTGACAGAAAAAAATAACAAGCCATTCATTGTTATAATAATACATTCTTTAGTCCTTAAGAAACAATATAACTGAAATCAAGACAAAAAGTGTTTTCAGTGTTTAAAAACAACTAATTAACAAACCCTTGTTTCTCGTATATACTTACATTGTGCTTACAAATCCGAAAATTTTGAAGAATTGGCAACAGCATGTAATTTGTTGCGATTGCAAGCGCCAGGATATAAGCTGAACCGGTACCCTGACGATCGATTCTGCCAGACAGAGATAGGCCAGTGACCGCCGATGGCGTGGAAGAGACGGAGATAAAATATACGTGGTTATGCCTTGATGAACGGGCCGGAGTCTGGTTGACGAGAATAAAGTTCTGGTAAAAAAATTAAAGCATTTTTCTGAGCAGTGTCGTGCCGTGTCAGGTTTATTTTTTTGATTTTAGTTTTGTATATAGAATTTTTAAGTTACCTTATATTTAATATTTTAATATAATATTATTATATATACAGTGGGTTTATAAAGTGTAGTATGTACAAACACCTAATGTAAAACAAACTTATAAGTGTGTATACGCATATTAATTATTTGTGTGGAACGCCTATGGTTAGGAAATTCCCACAGTTTAATGCCATTAAATTGACCTAAGAAACACTATACCACATTCTTGGATACTCTTTTCTTGTAATTGTTCTTAATTTGCAACTGGTGTTTTAAAAATAGTGTTCTTTAAATGAGGAAAAACGAATTAATAAAAAGTAATAAAGTTATAAGGAAATAAATTTAGCTGCTTCTTAAGAATAGTCCTGCATGTTCCATAAGATCTTTCCACTACTTCATAGGCGTAGTTAGGGGGGTACTTGGGGGTGCTAAGCACCCCCGAAATCTAAATTAGCACCCTCAAAAAAAATTTACAATATATATAGGCTAATTTTAGAACTAACCTATTTTTATAATATACATTATATGTAATGAATTTTTCATATTAATCTTTTAAGCATTCGAATTCTGGTACAAATTCAAGTATATTTAGGTAATTGCGGATTATGTTTAAAATTTCTCTCTGTGTACCGTGTAGTTCACGCCCAGTTTACTTGTCACAGTGGGTCTATGATCATAAAAATCTCGTAAAATACGAGAGCGGCATAATAGCTTGTGTATGTCATGTTCTGCAATTCTGCATTAATTTGATAATTTAAATTTAACCAGTCGTAGTCGTTCAAATTCGCGGAATTTTTTAGCCGGTATTTTGACTATTTTTTTTTGATTATTAAGGTTTAATATGGTTTTATTAAATTCGGTTAAAGTTTAAAGTTAAATAAACACGAAAAAACAATGAGTGCGTCGTCGGATATAAAATACACCGTGGAATTTTTGAAAAAATCTTTTAGCAAGTTACCGTTGGAGGAGACAGTGATTGTCAAGAACATTGAAAGACCTAAACCTGCTACTAACATCACATTAAAATATTTACTAAAAATTATTGACCAAATTTTGGCGTGGTCTTAAAAAAATTTTCGTCTGCGGCGCATTTCGCCTGCATGCTTTGTGTGCACCCCCACGTTAACATGTCACGAGCCGCCACTGGACTTCAGCACCCCCAGTGTTGACCGTCTAACTACGCCTATGCACTTCTTGGGACAGGAACCTTATACAATTTGTTGGCGTATTTTGCATTATTTCGCGAACGTTTGCAACAAGTTCTTCTGTTCTTACAGATGGTCTTTCTGCTCCTTTTTTGTGTTGTATAGAACCTGTTTCCCTAAACACATCCACGGTTCTTTTCAGGCAAAGATAAAAGTCCCCAGCAATAAAAGCAATTTTAGGAAAATGTTCGTGAAAATCGTCCATGCACAAACCCGGATTGTATTGCCACTCACCATTTACTCTAACCCCGTTTCGAAAATACGCTTCAACCATAAATTTTTTGTGCTGTTCTTCCCATTGTGTGAATTGTTCAAGAAATTGGAAAAATTAGCGATGCATCAAATTACTCGTAACAATTGTCAAAGATGACGGAATAACTGATTGATTGTTAATTCAGGACACCCAACAGGTATTAAGCTCTATGGCTAAGCATTACGTCCTTAGATGCAGGGCCCTCTTTGATGCAAATAATTTGTGCTCGCACTGTGTTGCTCCGTTACTAGGGATATGAATTACTCTGTCAACAAATAATGTCAAACAAATTTTACATTCTGGTTTTTGTGTACGAAGTGAATACGAAATGTACGGAAAAGAATTAACACAAGAAGAAGAAGAAAGATAGATGTTTCTAATAATGTTAATTGTAAAATTACACTTGTTGTTAATCCTTCGAATTAATGTGTTTGAATTTGTAAATTTAATTAAATAAAAAAAGTTAAAGCATTTTATCTACCCTTGCTGTTAAAGTGTTACCTTATCTACCCTTGCGGTTAAAGTAATACTTTATCTACTTAAAAGAGTTGCTATAAAAACATTTTAACATCAGCTAAAAAAAAAAATTAGAAATGCGACAATTAGAAAAAGTAAGAATTCCCTGGACTCCTCTAAACTCTAATGCAACAACAACCACAACTATTCACAAATCCTTACAATATTCCAAAACGTCTTATAATATCTCAAAGGAATCTGTATTGGAATGGATAGAACTGTGGCTTAAATTGTGGGTAATAATGATTGAAGCGAATCCTTTGATGTGCAAAATACATTATAACCAGTCGAAACCACTAACTGCATACTAAATAAATAAATGTTTATTAACGGACTTGCCATTTTACTAAGACGAAATAGATTTAGGTTTTATTGTAATATTGGTGAGTTAAAAAAAAATAGTAGAATAGTTATTTCCCATAAGGCCCTGTGTTTTAAAATAGCATCTCTAGGCAAAGCCTAACCTTTGGTGAAGAATTTTTGTCCACTGGAAAAAGGTTGGCAACGATTTGAAATTATCAGCGGGTTCTGAAGCCCCCCTATTTTAAATATTAGACAGTTGTTCGAATTGTTGTTCGAGTAGTTTTTAATTTCAAACTTTATACAGTGTGACCAGTAAAGTCCGCATTATATAGGATTTTTTTTTATTAATACTTTTTTACGAAATTTGACTTTGGCATCATGTTCTGCTTCGATCGAGATGAAAATTAAGCAAAAAAAATAGTAGTCACGTGATTCGCATTATCTGTAAAATTTTAATTTTTTTCCAAAAAATAATTCAAAAATGGTGTTATTTCTGAAAATATCGAAAACAGTTATTGGAAAAAGGTTTTTTAAATGCAGTTTCTAGCCCACATGCAAAAATTTCAGCTGCATAAGATAATTTTGATTTTTACCCACCACTAAAATTTATTTTCCACTTAATGAATACTTTACTAAAGACGCTGTGTTCTTTTTTGTCTTAATATTATGGTATATTACTTTCAGACACAAACTACGTTTTCAAAAATACTTATTTTATGAAGTTACCTTATACAGGGTCAGAAACAAATAAACTTTACATTACATGCGACCAAATGTTAATAGCCCAATTTTGATTTTATAGAAAAACACACAGTTAATATGGCGCTACTTGAAAGAAAATGTATCTGAAATAAAACATTGACAAAACTAAGAAGTTTTATGTAGGTTGCGTTGAGTCCTATTTTGCAAAAGTGGTGCAATTTACAAAGTATAGGTAAAAAAACAAAATTATCTTATATAGCTAAAATTTTGCATGTGGGCCAGAAACTGCATTCAAACTTTTTTTAATAACTTTTTTTGATATTTTCAGAAATAACCCCACTTTTGAATTATTTTTTGGAAAAAATTAAAATTTGGTAGATAATGCGAATCACGTGACTATTATTTATTTGCTTAATTTTCGACTCGATCAAAGCAGAACTTGACGCCAAAGTCAAATTTCGAATAAAGTTATTATTAAAAAAAAATCCCATAATGATGCGGACTTTACTGGTGACACCAGCCCAAAATGAAAAATGGCATTATAAAAGTCGTATTATTTTTGCTCAAAGAATATATGGTTAATCCTTTTTCCGGACACCCTGTATATAAACTTTTTAAACAATAACAATAGATAATACTTCCACTGTGTCTAGTGCAAAATTGGCTTTATTTTATATGCGGTAATGAACTCTTAAGATAGAATCGCAAATATCGTAATTCAGTTATAGAATAAATTGTTTTGATGTACTTTACAGAGAATTTTTAAAGCTTGTATTTTCAGTTAATAAAATATTTATTTACTAGACACACTTCTCCGTTAACTATTGTAGAAATTCAAAGCAAACACTCAATATTGTGTACATCTGCTACTCGCTCTATACAAACACTGGCAAAGTCAAAATGTACGTTTCATCGTTAACTTAGAAACTACAAATAAGTAAGTTTAACTTTAACGCTCATAAAGCGAAATTGCGAACTCATTACACTATAAAAGTCGAAACTCTATTGGGCTGCTAAAGAGTATTAAAGATATTGCCAAGAAAAAGCAATCTTCTCACAATTTTATTTCGGTTAATAAAAGTGTTATTACGTAGGAAAATCCAAATTAGGGAATAATTGGAAGAAAAAATGTTAATAAGCTCTAATGATGTTTAAGCAATTCCAAGATTTATAAATTATAAATTTTTGATTGGACTTTGTATGGCGGGTTGAGGTGGAAGGGGGGAAGGGAGGTTAATGCTTTCTACGCGACGTTCTAATCTTTCAAAAAAAATACCTTGTCGGACTTCCATTGTCTTTATTTTGTTACTTAACACAACGTTTCGGTTAGTTTAAACCTAAACTTTGGCTTCGATATGTTGATGATACCTTTATTATCTGGACAGACAGCAACGAAGAGCTGATACGGTTTTTGGAACATATTAATAGTATAAGACAATCCCTTGAATTTACCATGGAAACAGAAAAACATTTCACTCTACCTTTTCTCGATGTTCTCGTAAAACGAAGTGCTAAAAAGATAAAAACTTTAGTGTACAGGAAACCCACTCACACGGGGCAATACCTTAATCATGAATCGAATCATTCAAACTCTTTATCACAGAGCATCTAACGTTTGCAACAATCCGGAAGACCTTAATATTGAAATTTCAAGTATCAAAAAAGATTTAAAACAGAACGGTTACCCGGAAACCTTTGTAACTAATACAATCTCAAAACTTAAAAATCGCGAAGTAAAAACTAATACAGAAACGAAAGAGAAGCAAGCATTTCTTACAATACCTTATGTTAACGGAATTTCTGAAAAGATTATAAGGATAACCAAAAAATATAACATCAAAATAGCCTTCAAATTCGGAAATACGCTTAGAAGCTTTCTTACAAAAGTAAAACTCCTCCCGTAATGACAACACAAAACATTGTATCTATCAAATCTCTTGCAAGTGTGGCGAATCGTACATTGGAGAAACAAAACGACCTCTTCCCGTACGAGTTAAAGAACATCTAAAACACACTCAAAGATGTGAAACTTCCAGATCAGGTATAGCGGAACATATATGGACCACCCAACATAATATACAGTGGTGATAAGACAAGGTTGTGAACACGGAACAGCACTGGATAAAACGAAAATTCAAAGAAGCAGCTTTCATGAATCAAAATACCCATATATTTAGTAAACCAAGTATAGATATCCCCAATATCTGGAAGCCTACCAACAGCTCAAACTTCACACTCCAATAAGCACGTAGGCGGAGTCATCAAGCTTCATTGCACATGGATAGTCTATTTAGGACAGTAGTCTTAGTATTATAATTTAGTTTACACTTAAAAACGGTTAGATATACTAACTAACAAAAACGTTGTGTTAAGTAACAAAATAAAGACAATGGAAGTCCGACAAGGTAATTTTTTTGATATTATTTCATTGTCTACCACCTTCAAACAAACGTTGTAATCTTTGTTAAAATTACAAAGCATCTAAATAATTTTCTTGAAAAATAAACAAAGCTAATTCTTATTTTTTAAAATTAAATCATACCTATACTACTGTTAGTTCTCCTTCAATATACGTTTATAAAATACTTTTTCTATTTCACGTTCATAATGGGTTCAGTACGATACGCATTTGCGTATCGTAATGAAGCTATTTCGATACGCGTTTTTTCTTTATTTGATGTTGGTAACATTTAAATGTTTTATTTCATTGACTTGCGCGGCTTTTGTGATTTACGAGAAACCCCATTTTTCGCAGAGGAAAAATAGCTTGATAACTTACTTTTTTATTCTGTGTGGATAACAGTCATGTAGGTATGTTGATTGCATAAATCAATCTTTTGTAGATGCTTTAAGCTATCATTTTCTGCCAAATCCTATCCAAAATTCAATCTACTAACCTTCCAATGTCGATTTTAACTTAAACTTTATTTCAATTTTCCATCTTCCCTATACTAAATTGCAATGCCGTGACGTAAAATCACCTCTTTTGAAATTCGAAAAAAAGTAGCAAAATCTCCCGAATTTCCGAACGCTCTGTATATGTACCGAATGTACAAGGATCACACAACGTATTCCGTCCAATTTCAAATCTCATATCGCTAAAATAACTTTAGAATCTCGTGGTGAAAATGGGTCAATAAATCAAAAGATGACAGTTTGCAAAATAATTTTTGTTGTCCAGAGGCTACTATGATAAAAAATAGTATAACCAACATAAAATTTAGACATAAAAATTTACAAAATTTGAAGGATTTATTTTCTTTTTAAAATGTATTTTTCTTGATTATAAAAGGTGAAATAGAAAAAAATGTATAAAGCACATGTTGCGCTAAAACCGCTTCTTATGAAACGTGTACTTTAATATACTATTCATACCTACTATATTAAATGTTGTTCAAAGAAGCGGCACCTTTAAATACATCTTCCCATACAACCTGGAGCCACTGGTCCTTAAAAGGACTTAGTTAATTGTTGTGACACACAGGAAATTTGCGTCCTTCACGGCTTTGATTAAGCTCTTGTTTCCAGGGAAAGCTGACCCTTCGTTTCCTTTTGGTTAGCCCGTACAGGATACTGTTAATTCCTTGCTTTGATGTGGCTCTGTCTCGGTATTTTTGTGCGGTTTATTTGGAAATTTTGTTACTTGGAAACGCACAAATTGATTTTGTTAACCGACTTCAGAAGCGACTACTAGAAAATAAGGAGTAAGTGGAGTATTTTTTAAAATCTGTTTACGCATAACGTTTGGGAGGGCTTTGGGACGCCCTTCTTCCTGCCACTCCCTTAAGAGTAGTTATATCAAGTAATTTTTTTTCGATCATTCATAATATACAGGGTGTCCGGAAATGATGAGCAAAAAATTTAAGTGATAATTTTAGACCGAAAATAAATGCTAGCTCTTCCTATAACATTTTTTCGAAAATTGATTATTAACAGAGTTATAATTTATCCAAAGTCAGTGTAATGACATTCCAATCATTCCATACGGCATACAAACGGCGGTAAACAGTCTCAAAGAGACCGACCTCACAACCAGGGTTGTCAGATCTTTCTTCTTTAATTCTTTAAGTTTTTTTTATTAAAAATGTTTCTTTTATATCAGTATTCAATTGTTAGTCAGTAACTTTCTTTAAAAGCTAGTTTGCAATATAACTGAAATCAAGACAAAAAGTGTTTTCAGTGTTTAAAAACAACTAATTAACAAACCCTTGTTTCTCGTATATACTTACATTGTGCTTACAAATCAGAAAATTTTGAAGAATTGGCAACAGCATATAATTTGTTGCGGTTGCCAAGTTTTACAAGCGCCAGTTAAAGTGGCTGGTATAAGCTGAAGCGGTCTCTAGCCCGTTCAACGATCGATTCTGTCAGACAGAGATAGGCCAGTGACCGCCGATGGCGTGGAAGAGACGAAGATAAAATATACGTCATTTGGAACTTGTGGACGGGCTGGACAATGGTCCGAGAATGGAATTCTGGTAAAAAAATTAAGCATTTTCTGAGCAGTGTCCTGCCGTGTCAGGTTTATTTTTCTGATTTTAGTTTTGTGTATAGATTTTTTGAGTTACCTTATATTTATTATTTTAATATAATATTATTATATATACAGTGGGTTTATAAAGTGTAGTATGTACAAACACCTAATGTAAAACAAACTTATAAGTGTGTATACGCATTTTAATTATTTGTTTGGAACGCCTATGGTTAGGAAATTCATACTGTTATATGTCATTAAATTGAACTAAGAAGCACTATACAGGGTGTTAAATTAAATTTTATTTGCAGGTTTTTTTGCAATACCTTTTGCCACGCTTATAATATTTTGACGAAATCTCGTACTTTATAGGGCTTTTTTGGGATGAGGAATACGAATTTGTCCACCGTTCGCATTTTGTAGAGGGCGCCACATAGGAGCTTATACTTTAATTTTGAATGGTCCCAACTTTTTTGTCCTACACTGTATGCGCATTTTGACTGAATATTTTTATTCTCCTAATCTTTTGACATAAAAGAGGTATACTACTTTTGTTTCGATAAATCTAACCGTTTTCGAGAAAAACGCTAAAATAACATTGCTTGCATGTGATGAATACGAAATCATTTTAATATAATATTTTCAACCTTAAACATAGCATAGCAAAGGAAGGAATATCCCGTGGAGTTCGTCGGAATTTTTTAAGAAGAATTAATTTGTGCATTGATGAGGATATGGACGTCTCTTTGAACCTTTGATTTGAATGTTTAATTTATTGTTCTAGTAATTTATGTATTTTAAAACTGCAAATAAAATTTAACTTTAACACGTTCGTACTGAAATTGTCAGGCAAGAATACGGTGAAATAACGGCTGGTATTTTGAAAAGGTTTATTCGCAAAAACAAAAATTAAAATTATTTAATGGTTTGCGAAGGCTAAAAGTGTAGAGGAAGTATTCGTTTTACAATTTTGCATTTTGACCAACCTGCCCCAAAACTATCTTAAACATTTTTAATAGATATAAAAAGTCGGGGTACATTTTAATTTAATATAAAAATAAAAGAATCAAAATCAGTAAGTGACTATCCTAGTGTACAAGATTTAAATACTTACTTCATAACTTCAGCAAGCAATATTTCACTTTAGTCAAAGTTTGGTTACCTTTTATTCTACTAATGAATCACCTATAATAAGTGATGATGCATTCTTCAATTTAAATTTAATTTGTTGAATCGATGTTATAACCTTGAGACTGTTGGAACTCTATCATATATATATGAACAATAATTGCTTAAATGCTCTCTTAAACTTATATTAATTATTCAATTTAAATAATTTTTATTCATTATTTTAAAAACTGGTATTATTATCCCAATACCTAAAGTAAATAATGCACGAAATGTGTTTAATATTATTTTTAACATATAAAATTATTGGAAGACTAGTTTTTAATGAAGTCATATCGTATTTAGATAAATATAATATTTTACCTAGCGATGAATCTGGTTTCAGAGCTAATTTTAGCACAACAACATTATGATATAAATGTAAACATGATATTTTAGAAAATTGGGATTTAAATTTTGATACTAGTATAGTTTTTCTAGATCTGGCCAAGGCTTATGATTCTCTAAATCACGAATTACTACTTGCAAAACTTAAATATATTGGGTTTAGTAAACACACTTGTGAATAGTTTGCAAATTATTTATCAAATAGATCTGAAATTACAAGAATTTCAAACAAATTTTTTTATGATGTTTCAAATTCATCGAAGGTATTAAGAGAAGTTCCTCATGGATCTGTATTGGGTTCTTTATTATTTATGATCCATAAATATAATTTTAATTTATGCAATATGGTAATCTATTAGCTTTTGCTGATAATAAATAAATATATCACAGGTAAAGTAAGATTTTCGACTAGCCTACAAAAATACGACCTTGTTACTCCAATCTATGGACAACATATGGTAAAACTTGAGACCTGAAATTCATTTAAATTGTTTTATTCATAAAATAATTTCTACTAAAAAAACAGTTTATTTATACAGTATGTCTCCGTAAGTTGGAACCATATGGAAAACTTTTTTATTATTAATTTTACGAAAAAAAGTTATTCTTCATAAAAAATTCTGCTTGGTCAAAAACTTAAAATGCAACTATCAGATATTAAATTCTTTTAGGCGTATACGAGGTTTGTCAAAAAATATGAATTTTGCCCAAGAGCAAAGTACCTTTATTTTTGACAATATCGAAAATTGTTATTAAATAAAAGTTGATCAGAACTAAAAACCACGTTTAAATATGTAATTTCACCCATTTAAGATAAAACCTTTTTTGAAATGTATGTCTACAATAACAATGCAAATTTAACTGTACAGTATTTATATGTAATCTAGGATGTATATTTTCTTATTTGCAATATAAATGCATATGTATTTATTACGGACTATTACGTTTAAATTGCAACATTGTTAGATAAAATTAAGAAACGAAAAGGTTATCATGTTTTTAATAATTACAAGAGATAAAAATGTTCATTCATAATTAATTAATAATGCAGAAAAATTATTAAAAAATAACAAAACCTATTTTTTTATCGTAAATGGATATAATTACATATTTAAACGTGGTTTTTAATAACAATTTTCGATATTGTCAAAAATAAAGGTACTTTGCTCTTGGGCAAAATTCATAATTTTTGACAAACCTCGTATACGCTTAAAAGAATTTAATATCTGATAGTTGCATTTTAAGTTTCGGACCATGCAGAACTTTATATGAAGAATAACTTTTTTTCGTAAAATTAATAATTCCAACTTACGGAGACATACCTACTGTATAAAAAAAAATCAATTGAGAATTACCCACAACATGAACACTAAAAATGAAAATAATTTGGAAATACCAATACACCATAAAGAAACATATAAAACTTTATTTAAATATAATAGTTTAATAATATATAACGATATAGAATCTGAATAGAAAAACCTAGACTATTCGACTTTTAAAAGACATTTTAAAAAACATTACCTATAGCATCGGATGAGAAGACTGATTCATTGTTAACCAAAATCCTACCTTTTTGTGCCAACTAGTATGTTACTGTCACCAAAAGTTATTTTTAGTTGTTATGTTTTATAATTAAAAAAAAAATTATTTTGTATTTTGGCACAAATAAATACCTTTAATATTATTATATCAGTGTTTTGTTTTTCACCTTAGGCTAATTAAAACAAACAATTTAAAATAATTGTGGTATTTTTAAATAAACTAACTAATTAATTACATAGATGAAATGAAAAATACGGAAAATTATTCAACGAATTATACGAAAAATAAAAATAGGTTTAAAAAACAATATCTTTATTTGTAAACAATTTTTTTACACAGGTAATACTTCATCATAAGGAACAACATGCAATACGGAGTTTAATACTTGAGTAACCAATACTTGTATGAGTTCTGTTAAAACCGGAATGCCCAAGTCCTTAACGACATCTTGTGAATTTTCGTTGAGGAAATTGTTCATGTGGTCGGCTGAAACAAAAACACATTTTGCAACAACAGATTTGAAAAAATGTTTTATTGTACAGGGTTATCCAACCAAGACTAGACAAGTAGATTTTTTGACTTTTCCTGTACTTTTATAAAAAAAAACTGAAATAGCCATCTTAAGTCATTTTCTCCCGCGAATTCGAATATCTTCAGCAAAAAACAATTGAACATCAAACAAAAGTACTAGGGGTCACTTTGATATTTTTTTAAATGGAACACCCTGTATATTTTTACATTTTTAAATTCCACATAAAATTATAATTATTTTTTATTAAATGCACTATTAGTCTATACTTCATAGTTTCCGAGATATTGACTCTCGAAAAGTGACATTTTTGAACTTTGACAGCTTATAACTTTCTAACAGTACGTCCTAGAGCAAAACGGCTTACATGTCCCTATCTTCAATTTTTATTATCTTCCCAAAAAAATCAACTTCCAGTTAAACCGGAACAACTATATTTCCTTCTTTCGAGTTACATCGAGTTACAACTGTCAAAGTTCAAAAATGTCACTTTTCGAGAGTCAATATATCGGAAACTATAAAGTATAGACTAATAGTGCATTTAATAAAAAATAATTATAATTTTATGTGGAATTTAAAAATGTAAAAATATACAGGGTGATCCATTTAAAAAAATATCAAAGTGACCCCTAGTACTTTTGTTTGATGTTCAATTGTTTTTTGCTGAAGATATTCGAATTCGCGGGAGAAAATGACTTAAGATGGCTACTTCAGTTTTTTTTATAAAAGTACAGGAAAAGTCAAAAAATCGCCTTGTCTAGTATTGGTTGGATAACCCTGTATAAGCGTGTGCGATTTGCCGTTTGTCCGAATGCAATTTAGTTTAAAAAGATACACTTTTTCTCACGCTTAGATTTTAAAATAATAAAAAAATTAAAATTTTAAAATTTCTTTTAGATAAATAATTAATATTAATCTTTATTTTCTAATAAAACAGGTTTCAATTACAAGATAATGTGACATACAAAAAAGAAAAAAAAATTGTTAAAAAAAAGATTAATAAATCATTGTAAAATAGAAAATGGTGAAATTCAGTAATTTAACGTTTTTGTAATAGTTTGAGTTTTGTTGCATTTGTAAACTGAGTGGAGGACAGGCCGAATACATCAATGTCATTGCAAGTATTATTAGAAATAAACATGGATTGATAAATTGGTGTTTTAATTAAAATTAAAAATTAAATTGTTGAGGGAGTAGGCAGATGGAAGACGGGAGAGGATCTGACAGTGCGTGAGGGAAGTGTGTTTGTAGAAAATGGGGTGCCATATAATGGCACCATACTCTATAGTTTGGATCGCACGAAACTATAATAAAGGGTTTTCAATATTTGAGTATTTGTAAAATCAGACGAATTCCTTATAATGTATCCAAGCATCTTCATTGTACTGCTGTAAGTATTACTGAGGTAAAAAGTAAAGAAATGCTTTACGTCGAAAATCACACCAGGGTCTTTAAAAGTGTCACACTGCTTAATGACTGTGTTATCAATACTATAGTTCAAGCGAATAAAATCTACCTTATTTATAAATGTCATGGCGCAGCATTTGCTTACAAAAATTTATAAAAATAATGTAAAATAAAATTTACAAATTCGTGCGCTCTCGAAAATAGTAAGAGATACGTATGTAAATGGTTAAATCGGGCCAAAATTGCGTATTTTGGGGCGTTAGATATCCTAATATCCAAATCCAGAAAAAACAAAAATTTTTATTTTTTAATTTTTTGCGCATTAATTTTTGACTGGGGAAAACAAAAAAAAAACTGTTCTACAAAATGGCGTTAGTAGTTTCTTAGTTCGACGTTCCGTTCTTTAGGTACAGGGTTTTTCCGTATATTTTGGAGCACCCCTGGAGCTTTTATTTGAAGACCTAGAAAAAACTTTAAATTACCAAAGTTGCATGATTTCTCCTGAACTGCCAGAATTTGTTATCGGACAAAACAAATGAACATCGTAAATTTGTTTAATAATGCCAATGTCGATTTTTTTAAATGGAACACCCTGTATATTAATTTTTTTTTTAACTCCCCACTCTTTTCTGATTCCAAATATGTATATATGTTATATGTTTGTTTCATAAATTATTATCATTATTTATATTAATTATTGTTACTGAATAAGCATTGTTCTAGCATGTTTTCCCCACACCAATATAGATTTTCTAATCCGCAATATTTTGAAATGAAATTTTGCCTAAACGACTAAAGTAAACATATAACATATATACATATTTGGAATCAGAAAAGAGTGAGGAGTTAAAAAAAAATTAATATACAGGGTGTTCCATTAAAAAAAATAGACATTGGCATTATTAAACAATTTTACGATGTTCATTTGTTTTGTCCGATAACAAATTCTGGCAGTTCAGGAGAAATCATGCAACTTTGGTAATTTAAAGTTTTTTCTAGGTCTTCAAATAAAAGCTCCAGGGGTGCTCCAAAATATACGGAAAAACCCTGTACAGGGTGTCCCAAATTCGAGCCTTAAAATGGGGATCTCGGAAACTATAAGAGATACAGCATCGGTCAAATTGTGGCAAAGTTACGCAATTTCGTACTGAGCAATATCGCAAAAAAATATCTCGGCTATCTTTTTTAGTTTTTGAAATTTTTGCAAAAAACTAAAATTTTGAGTTTTTGTTTTTTTAAATTGCTCGACTTATTTTATCCGCTACAGAAAAACAAGCACAACATTGTTAAGGCAACTTTTTACGCTCCATATTGTGACATTTTTAGAATTTCGTTACAACGTTTCGTTTTTGTGGAACTATTATCAACTTTAATTTTTTAAATACGGACCTGCATTTTTTATTTTATTTTTTGATAGCCCTTTAAGCCCTAAATTCAACCATGTACCACACTTAATTATATTTAGACGTTTTGATGTCATTATTACATCTTCAGGAATGTGATAATTATTTTTAAATACGGCCCTGTTGTTAGTTACTTAATCTTTTTACCACATACAACATGTAAATGGATCCAGAATTTTATACAAATAATTAACTATATTTATGTTTTTATATAAATTATTGTAACAAAGTAAAAATAAAACCAAACAAAACAAAGGTTGCTATGACAAGAACTTTTACTTGATTGTTTGGCTTAATTATCTTGACAACTACAGTCACCATTTATACTGATTACTTCAGCAAAATTATGTTTTCTGCTTTAGAAAAGCGCGACATTTTACGAGTTTATTATTCTTTCAATAGGAATTCACAAATTTCTTGTGACCGTTATTTACAGGACTATCCTGAACGCTTGCAGCCTCATTATAGTTATTTTGCTACGCTTGATACTAATTTAGCCCAGTATGGTAGTTTTAATAAACTAAGAGTCAAGTATGGTACACGAATGGAGCCGGAAGAACAACAAAATATTTTAGATTCTGTAACCCACCAAAATCCCGCTAAACGATATTTCAATCTAACAACTAACACCAGGGCCGTATTTAAAAATAATTATCACATTCCTGAAGATGTAATAATGACATCAAAACGTCTAAATATAATTAAGTGTGGTACATGGTTGAATTCAGGGCTTAAAGGGCTATCAAAAAATAAAATAAAAAATGCATGTCCGTATTTAAAAAATTAAAGTTGATAATGGTTCCACAAAAACAAAACGTTGTAACGATATTATTATTTATAATATTCAGTATAAATGGTGACTGCAGTTGTCAAGATAATTAAGCCAAACAATCAAGTAAAAGTTCTTGTCATAGCCACCTTTGTGTTGTTTGGTTTTGTTTTTACTTTGTTACAATTTATATAAAAACATAAATATATTAAATTATTTGTATAAAATTCTGGATCCATTTACATGTTGTATGTGGTAAAAAGATTAAGTAACTAACAACAGGGCCGTATTTAAAAACAATTATCACATTCCTGAAGATGTAATAATGACATTAAAACGTCTAAATATAATTAATTGTTGTACATGGTTGAATTCAGGGGTTAAAGGGCTATCAAAAAATAAAATAAAAAATGCAGGTCCGTATTTAAAAAATTAAAGTTGATAATAGTTCCACAAAAACGAAACGTTGTAACGAAATTCTAAAAATGTCACAATATGGAATGTAAAAAGTTGCCTCAACAATGTTGTGCTTGTTTTTCTGTAGCGGATAAAATAAGTCGAGCAATTTAAAAAAACAAAAACTCAAAATTTTAGTTTTTTGCAAAAATTTCAAAAACTAAAAAAGATAGCTCAGATATTTTTTTTGCGATATTGCTCAGTAAGAAATTGCGCAACTTTGCCACAATTCGACCGATGCTGTATCTCTTATGGTTTCCGAGATCCCCATGATGAGGCTCGAATTTGGGACACCCTGTACAACCGTCAAGTCAAATTTTTAATTACGAACCTGCAATTTTAAATACTGTTTTAGAGACTTTTAAGCTTAAGAAATTTAAAAGGATTCAAAGGTTTTTAATTCGTTTCGTCATCAGATGGCAGTCAATCTAATTTTTGGTAAACTGCAGATTTATTTATATTAAACTTACCTAATGCTTTGTTTCCATTAAACAAATTTTCTAAATGAAAGAAAGCTTTTGGAATGTCAATATCGGTACTTGATTTTGTAATGTGTATATACTCTTTATCATCTTTTTTCTTCACAAGGTCGTAATCCATCACATAATTGACTGTGCCATCATCTACAAAAAAAAATTTATCAGGAGTGATCAACCAGATACGAAGTGTTGCTTAAAATCACCGGCAATGGTCATACCAACGCCTTTCCCGACGGTCCAATGAGAGCACACCAACTGACCATAAATATATGTATGAAATTGGTTAACTATAACTAATTAAACAACTAAAATTTTAATGAAATAATGGGAGATTTTAATTTGATGGACGTAAAGAGTAAATTAGTTTATTTCATTGTTTTTGTGACACTTAAGGGAGATTTTATTTATTGGGATGTAATTTCAATGGGTTTTACTTCCGGTATCGGTGCCGAATAAGATAAATTCGATTATAGGGAAGTACCCATTCAACTATTATTTAAATAATATTATTTTACTTACAGAAAGTTAGGTTAGCTGGTCCAAAACCAGATATAGGTAATACAAGTATATGACCGTCGATTTCATACTGACTGTCAACATTTATCCATGGTGCTTTTACTGTGATATCACCGTGTTGCTTTACTGGATCTATTCTATAAATAAAAATATGTATGTTAAAAATATTGAGTTCATTGCATCTCACTAAAAATGATGTAGTGAACAAATTTAATGAACTGCGTTGCTTGACTTCCTACGATCGTCCACAAGAAAAATTGAAAAGCATTTTTAATGACTTGATCGTATGAGAATGATTTCGAAATATTTTAGATATAAAAAATTATAATCATTTTGTTAAATACTTACGTCAGTTTCGTTATATCTATGTTCTCTAAACCGAAAACTGAAACATCAGTAAGGGTAAGCTTTAAGCTATCTCCACTTTTTAAGACTAACTTTGGCACTTTTAGAGGTAACAAATTTGGAATCTTGTATTGTTTGTCACCTGCAAAAATTTTACAATTTATTACTTTTCCTGTATTTCACAAAACATTAGATTATATTTATGATTGAATTATGCGGCCCCCTAAACCAAAGTCTTGGGTGTTTTTAAAAAGCAAGAATAAATATATAATTAATATGTTTGTTAAAAGTTTGCGGACAAAAGTTTTAGTTTTAAAGTTTTACTTTTAAGAAGTTTTAATTTTATCATGGCGAATTTTTAAACATGTTACAACTCCTGATATTTGAAGTAAAATTTTCATATAATATGTAACATGTATGTACCAGGTACCTAGGTATAGTTATTTGGACACCCCTTATGAAAAAGCTTACTTACCTTTGAGTATGGATGCTACTGCTGCTATGGCACTTTTTTTGGCACAATCTCCAGCATTTGGGTCCGCCCTTTTGCATGCAGTAATGTAACTAGCTGTAAAATTCAAAATATTTACTCCAAAATAATATATGTTTTTTGTAATCTTACATTATTTTATTTTTTCATTCTTTCATTCTTTCATTCTTTCATTCTTTCATTCTTTCATTCTTTCATTCTTTCATTCTTTCATTCTTTCATTCTTTCATTCTTTCATTCTTTCATTCTTTCATTCTTTCATTCTTTCATTCTTTCATTCTTTCATTCTTTCATTCTTTCATTCTTTCATTCTTTCATTCTTTCATTCTTTCATTCTTTCATTCTTTCATTCTTTCATTCTTTCATTCTTTCATTCTTTCATTCTTTCATTCTTTCATTCTTTCATTCTTTCATTCTTTCATTCTTTCATTCTTTCATTCTTTCATTCTTTCATTCTTTCATTCTTTCATTCTTTCATTCTTTCATTCTTTCATTCTTTCATTCTTTCATTCTTTCATTCTTTCATTCTTTCATTCTTTCATTCTTTCATTCTTTCATTCTTTCATTCTTTCATTCTTTCATTCTTTCATTCTTTCATTCTTTCATTCTTTCATTCTTTCATTCTTTCATTCTTTCATTCTTTCATTCTTTCATTCTTTCATTCTTTCATTCTTTCATTCTTTCATTCTTTCATTCTTTCATTCTTTCATTCTTTCATTCTTTCATTCTTTCATTCTTTAATTCTTTAATTCTTTAATTCTTTCATTCTTTCATTCTTTAATTCTTTAATTCTTTAATTCTTTCATTCTTTCATTCTTTCATTCTTTCATTCTTTCATTCTTTCATTCTTTCATTCTTTCATTCTTTCATTCTTTCATTCTTTCATTCTTTCATTCTTTCATTCCTTCATTCCTTCATTCTTTCATTCTTTCATTCTTTCATTCTTTCATTATTTCATTCTTTCATTCTTTCATTCTTTCATTCTTTCATTCTTTCATTCTTTCATTCTTTCATTCTTTCATTCTTTCATTCTTTCATTCTTTCATTCTTTCATTCTTTCATTCTTTCATTCTTTCATTCTTTCATTCTTTCATTCTTTCATTCTTTCATTCTTTCATTCTTTCATTCTTTCATTCTTTCATTCTTTCATTCTTTCATTCTTTCATTTCTTCATTCTTTTATTCGTTCATTCTGTTATACATTGATATTAGAAAGATGTTTTTTTTATCCTTCTACATAATTTTTGTTCAATACCGACACATACCGATGATCTTCTTGAATGATAATTACTTTTGTACAATAATAAATAAATTAAATACCCCTTAGGCATAAAAAGTTGTCATAATAATATTAAAAATTTCATAATCTTTTTCATTTACACATTTTATTTATCATAACGTTGATGCCAATGATGATACCAGGTATGGTGACATTGACGGAAGAATCGCCAAAGTGGGAACAGGTATTCCCTCTAGTTGTTACAAGTGCTCCGGGTTTGCTAAGGCACCAAGAGTGCTTGTTTTCAACACAAAATGCTCATTGTGTAATAATTCATATTTACGATACAAGAAGAAAAAAATAACTTTATTTTAGATTATACAAATTTGAAATCTACTTAAAAATCAATATTTTTTAGGGGTAATATAGTATATAATAAATTGGGCAACGAAATGAAAAGGTACAATTTAATATTATTTGTGATAACATGAAAAGATAAAATTTTACGCAAAATGAGTTTATTAAAATAGTATTTCTAGATTATAATTATTATTTATACGAAGAGAAGAAAATATTATAACATTTGAAATATATTTTAAATAGTTCAGTGAACTAATAAAAATTGGTTATTATTATTAATCGTTATAGTGTAAATAAAGCTTTGATTAATGTTTTGAGTGTAACTAATAAGTGACAGAAGGACAATAAATGTTCGAAATGTCTAAAAATGTTTTAATCAGCTCAAAAAGTATCGGACCCCGATTTGTGTAATTTAATCAATCTTTAATATGCGGCCGTAAAAACGAAATTTTAGACACTAATGTTAGGTTCAAAATGAAGCAAAAAAGGTTCGTTCAAACAAAAAAAGTTTTTGCAATGGAAAAATATGGAATCATAAAGTATTGTTAGGGGTTTTTAATAAAAGAAAAGCGGATTAAAAATATGGACATAATTAACCCAATTTTTAAGCCCCTTGTTGCTTAAATTTCCATCTCTGAAATTTCAAATTTAATTTAGAAAATTAAGGTTTTGTTATTGTTATTAAAGGGGGTGAAAAATTCTGGATTAATCTGTGAAACTCATTAGCCTAATTATTTCCTCTGCTATATTAAAAAAATACTTCTGCGCGATTCCAAATTGATTAACGAATATTATGGAATAATTGGAAAATACAGAGTGTTTCAATAAAATCTCCCAGGCCAATTATTTCGAAAACTAAAAGCGACATGTAAATTCTGTAAGCGTCAGTTTTTAGCCTCCATGATTGGATACACAACTGTGTATAAAATGTGTTTGAATAATACAAGATATAGGTGGCGCCACAGTGCAAAGAAATTTTTTGATGACATCAGGAACTTTTAAATGTTGTCGTTCTTAAAGATAATAAATTTTTGGTTAAATTATGCCCCATAAAAAAATTTGATAAATCCAACATGAAAGGAGATATTTTGGGGTTAAGTTTTTTTTTTTAATAATTTTAACGAGTATTTTAATTATAAATATTTTTAATATCATTTAGCTGATTTTAATTTAATTTTGTTAATGATAATTTTAGTGATAAAACGATCGTGTAGCTCTAAATTATTACGTCCAGTGACGTCTCAGGGGGCGCCTTAACAAATAATATTGGCAAAAAATAAGACGCCACTGAGTTTTTGGTTTTTTTTTTCGGATTAAGCAACTATAAATATCATTTTCTTGTCTGTTAAATTGTTTTCTTATCTTGCTTGGTTTTCGAGAAATAAAAATAAAAACAATAATTTTATTGCATATCTCTAGAAACAAAAATCATTAAATAATTATTACCTTGTATTTTTTGTTGTTTAAAAGCATTAAAACATTAAAGCATTATAAAATAAAATTAAAAGATGTTTTAAATGTTATCAAAGAACTGATGAGAAATTATACAAAATTATTAATGAAAATGCAAATCGATATCTGTACCTCAGAAGCAAACTATGTTAAGTCACACATTTGCGATTTTTACTTTTAAATGTTAAGTCAATCAGTCCTCTTTCTATTGATATTTTTATTTTTTCATTATTTCAACTCGTTTAAAAGTTAACACTTCTAAAACTATATTAAGTTATAACCCAAAAAAAGGCTAACTAGGTTAGGTCATGTTAATATAGTCTGGCTTTGCAAGTTGGCAACGATGCGTTATGTTAAGTCACGGAACGGATTATTTTCATTTGTTCAAATTGACTTAACATTTTTTGGGCTATGCTATGAATTAAGAAACAAACTGACTTAATATACTACCTCTCATTGAAACAAAAACAAAAAAAAAACTTTAACAGGCTCTACTGAAAAATCAAATTTTTTGACTTAACATACTTTGCTTCTGAGGTACAGATATAATAATTCGGTAATGCAAACTCTCAATAGTGTATTTCGATTAATAGCAAAAGATACAACGTATTAATTATTTAATGATTTTTGTTTTCCAGAGATATGCAATAAAATTGTTTTTATTTTTATTTCTCGAAAATTATCATTACCAAAATTAAATTAAAATCTGCTAAAAGATATTAAAAATATTTATAATTAAAATAATCGTTAAAATTATTTTTAAAGAAAACTTAACCCCAAATATCTCCTTTCATGTTAGATTTATCAAAATTTTTTATGGGACATAATTTGATCAAAAATTAATTATATTTAAGATCGACAACATTTAAAAGTTCCGGTCATCGAAAAATTTCTTTACGCCATGGCGCCACCTACATCTTGTATTATTCAAACACAGTTTTTTAAGCCAATCATAGAGGCTAAAAACTGGCGTTTACGGAATTTACATGTCACTTTTAGTTTTCTAAATAATTGGCCTGAGAGTTTTTATTGAAACACCCTGTATACAATCAATTTTCGGCATATATTACTATAATACTAAGATATTTACAGTTTACACTACATTCAGGTTCCAAAACAAAATTAAAATAAAAATGGTACAAAGACACTTTTAAATCAGATATATATATAATACTGATACTTACGAAGTGACTTTGATTTGAAACCAGCTTCTGAAAACACTACAAATCCAAGAAAAACTGCAAAAATATTTAAACTCTTCATTATTGATTATATTTTTGAAATAAGCAACGTAACATCCAACGCACTGACAAAGAAATTAAGTTTGGCGATATAACAAGGTTTCTTATTTTTATATACCAAGAGCAAGTTCAGTTGGTAGAACTTGATTATAATATGGAAATAATTATAGTTGTTTTATTTTTAAAAATGTAGTTTTTTTGTAATCATGTTTTGTAAGGTTACCTATTTGTTTGTCTGAATTATTAATCTTTTTTGTTAGCCCCGAGGAGCTTTAATAAAATCCTATCCTCAAAAGCATTGTTGCGCAATTTTCTAAAAAATAAAAAAAATGTGTGTGCTTAAGACCACACGACAGAAGTGAAAACTTCAACAAGGTGAAATTAATAATATCGAATAAATATATTTCCTAAAATTGAACAGCCCTTGAAAAAAATGCCAGAACATACCTGAGACGCAACAAGTGTCTATCTTGTGATCTTAAACACACAAACAACGCACACTGTTTCCACGTCGATACTAAATGCGACTGATGCGGCATATAGGAGTCGAATTCGAGCGTAACACAGCCGAGCGTTACGCGTGACGGGTGTACGCGCGACGGCTCAGTTTAATTCAGTGCCCACAAAAAGTGCTAAACGCGCCTAAAGAAGTTTTCACTTCAAAAACCTATTGTTATACACCAATCAATGATCTGGTACCTATAGATGAAACAATAACAAATGAACCTATTGCCAATATTTTGTAGTGATTCAACATCCGAATTGTGCCCCTCCACACTATTGTGCCAAACTTACGCTGTTACGCATCACGCAATCGAAGGTAGACGTACTATATGTCTGTACACTACAAGTACCATAAAAATTAGGTATTCAATGCATGTTTTTATTGTTAGTTTTTGAAGTGAAAACTTCTTTAGGCGCGTTTAGCACTTTTATGGGCACTGAATTAAACTGAGCCGTCACGCGTTACGCTCGACTGTGTTACGCTCGAATTCGACAATGAACGTTCATCAGTCGCATTCAGTATCGACGTGGAAACAGTGTGCGTTGTTTGTGTGTTTAAGATCACATGATAGACACTTGTTGCGTCTCAGGTATGTTCTGGCATTTTTTTCAAGGGTTGTTCAATTTTAGGAAATATCTTTTTTCGTATGCAGTAGAATTACAATTGTATTTGATATTATTAATTTCACCTTGTTGAAGTTTTCACTTCTGTCGTGTGGTCTTAAGCACACACAATTTTTTAGCAGTACCTACCTACATTTTTTTGCCATCTTATTCCTGAGATTATGCCTAGATATACAGGGTGTCCGGAAATGATGGGCATAAAATTTAGGGGATAATTCTAGACGGAAAATAAATGCTATCTCTTCCCATAACATTTTTTCGAAAATTGATTATTAACGAAGTTACAGGGTGTTAAAGTTAAATTTTATTTGCAGTTTTTTTGCAATACTTTTGCCACGCTCATAATATTTTGACGAAATTTTGTATATGGGGCTTTTTCGGAATAAGGAATACAAATTTGCTCACCGTTTTTTCGCATTTTGTAGAGGTCGCCACATAGGAGCCTATACTTTAATTTGAATGGTCGCAACTTTTTTGTCCTATACTGTATGCGCATTTTGACTGAATATTTTTATTCTCCCAACCTTTTGACATAAAAAAGGTATAACTTTTGTTTCCATAAATCAAACCGTTTTCGAGAAAAATGCTAAAATAACATTGCTTACATGTATTGTGATGAATACGAAATCATTTGAATTCATTATTTTTTAATTTAATTAATTTATGCATTAAAGAGGAAGGACGTCACTTTGAACCTTTCATTTGAATGTTTAATTTATTTTTCTAGTAACTTAGGTATTTTAAAACTGCAAATAAAATTTAACTTTAACACCCAGTTAATAATCAATTTTCGAAAAAATGTTATAGGTTTTTACATTAATTTATTTTCGGTCTAGAATTATCCCCTGCATTTTTTGCTCATCATTTCCGGACACCCTGTATACTATAATAATAATAATAATAACTATATTTATTTGGCTTTTGTGGTAGCCGCTTTAATTTAGCGGAAAAATTATTCGACATATTTACATGTTTTTCTTAACTCATAAGAGTTGTTCACATTGATCTCTTGCCTTCCGGTCTATTACAAATTCAAGTTTAAAAAAAGGATGTGATAAATATACCGGTCCTCGATGAGAATATTCATTAAACTAATAATGATCGATTCTTCTGTCATAGGATGGGTCTTGAATTAATGAAACAAAAAAAACGGTTTTTTTATTAAAAAAAGTTGTTATTTCGGGTATTTTAAACTCAATAATAGATTCGTTTCAACAAAAACATTCTGGCGATTACAATGATACTGATGTACGGGGTGTCCAGTTTTCGACACTTTTGACGGGTATCTCAGTTATTAGTACAGATAGAATGATGCGGTTTTCGCAAACCTGTGTCACTTTTTTGTGAAACAAACGATGCCCCTAATGGATTTATCATGGCCATCTTGGTTTTTGAGATACAGGGCGAAATTGAAAACGGTGCATTTTCAGACACCATTTGTATTTTAATTATCTTATACCTTATTGAAAATATAAGAACGGGGTGTTATACAGTTTTTTACGTAGAATCCAGTGGCGTAGTTAGTATTTTTCCAGGTGTTCCCATTTTTGAGAAATATACCAAAGTTATGTTTTTTTAAATGGATCGCCCTGTATATTTTTTCACATTTTCATTCTGCTTACTGAGAGCTTTCCAAAAATATATAATAGTTGGCACTTTGTTTTAACAGGAAGGTTAAAATTCATATTTTTAAAAAAATTGGGAGCAGGCCTTGGATTTTGTTTCACTAGAACAATTAAATTGTGGATTAAAATGCATACTTTTTATTTATAAATATTGTTGAAAATGGTTGCCATTCTCCCTAATACAACGCTGACACATTTCGGTAATAAGTCTCAAGGCGTTTAAAATTATTATAGGCCTGTGGTTTTGTAGAAATTGAAATGCTAAATGGGTAGCCTGTCGAAGTTCCTCTACAGTTCTGTGCCTGGTATTGTATATCTTGCTCTGCAAAAAAACCCAAAGAAAGAAGTCCAACACCGATAGATCGGGCGATCGCGGTGGCCATCTTACAGCTCCATTTGTGCCTATCCATTTTTGTTGAAAATAATTTTTTAGAAAATGCCTTACTACGTGAGAGTTATGACTCGGGTATAAAACCTCTTCCAAGATTTACAGATATATATTTGCCGTAAGGCATCCCTCATAAATACGGTAAGTTATTTGATTACCTAATATGAAGCAAGAAACACCAAATCCAAAGCGCCCATGCTGCTCCCTTTCGTAAATAACATGTTGATTTTCTTCAGACCAATGCCTTGTATTATACCGGTTAAAAATTCCAGCACTAGAAATATGATTCTCATCGGACCAGATTACTAATCTTCCAAAATTGGCATTGGCCCGGATTTGTTCTGTATACCAACGACAAAAGATTAATCGCCGATCTGCATCTCCAGGATGTAAATTTTGCACAACTTTAAATTTGTATGGATGGTATTTATATTTTCTTAGAAATGGCATCCATTTTCAACAATATTTATAAATAAAAAGGATGCTTTTTAATCCACAATTTAATTGTTCTAGTGAAACAAAATCCAAGGCCTGCTCCCAATTTTTAAAAAAATATGAATTTTGACCTTCCTGTTAAAACAAAGTGCTAACTATTATATATTTTTAGAAAGCTCTCAGTAAGCAGAATGCAAATATGAAAAAATATACAGGGCGTTCTATTTAAAAAAACATAATTTTGGTATGTTTCTCAAAAATGGAGACACCTGGAAAAATACTAACTACGCCACTGGATTCTACGTAAAAAACTGTATAACACTCCCTTCTTATATTTTCGATAAGGTATAAGATAACTAAAATACAAGGGGTGTCTGAAAATGCACCGTTTTCAATTTTGCCCTGTATCTCAAAAACCAAGATGGCCATGATAAATCCGTTAAGGGCATCGTTTGTTTCACAAAAAAGTGATACAGGTTTGCGAAAACCGCATCATTCTATCTGTACTAATAACTGAGATACCCGTCAAAAGTGTCGAAAACTGGACACCCTGTACACTGGGGAAAATAATCTAATACAACAGGTTTACTAAGACACCGTTTGTATTGATAGCTTATTTTGTATTAACCCATCTTAAATAAACTGCTAGTGTATTAAATCCGCTTTAGTGTTATATCAACTCCAGATTTGCAAGAACAGTGTTCTTATTGGTAGTAATCAGTTCCATTAGCAACACAGTCTTGTTGAATAATGAACTACTTTTAACACAGCAATTTTGTTAAGAAATACATTTTATCTTCTTGTTCCCAGTAAAGCGCTTTCTCTACAATTAAGAAAGCAGAACAGTCAACAGCGTCCCCCAAAACGAATTGTATCCGTTAAAACCTATAATCCACAAGACGTTGGTGGTGGATCGTAGCGATCGGCAAACGCCGCGCGCCGTAGTATTAGTTTTAACGCATTGTATGTTGCGCGGGTCACATCGTTGTGATTCTTATTTCGCGCAACCCATCACTAGTATTGCACTTTATAATCTATGGACGAATTTCACCATCTCAGTAAACCATGTTGCACAATAGACAATCATATGCAATGTTAAACGACAAGAACAAGATGACACTAGAAGTTATTTAAATTTTTGAGAACTACAGTACTGATTTTTAGTGGTAAGTATGCTTTATTAACCGTAGCAAGCAAATATTATTATGAATAATGTCAAGTTTCATTACAACTGCCAGTCGGAACTAGTACAGTATATAAAATCAGATTACACCCCCAACAGAACTTGATATATACTGTGAGTATTCAGAGCAATAATGGCTATAAATCATTCTATGTTAACTCTATAACTCCTATTGGCTAAATTACCGTGATATTATCACTACACAACGGTCCAGCAATTTTCGTTGTCTTACACTAGGAAAGCGCGTTGCTGTCACATACAGTGTCCGCAAGAAAGTTCGCATCAAATGGGATTTTTTTTTATTATTAGGTTTAGGTAAAAATTGAAAAAACAGTTAGTTTGTGCTTACCTAAAAACCAAAAATGACGTATACTGAAGCAGCTGCACGACTTGCGTTACCTGTCAAATTTGACATTTTTAATAAAATAGGTTCAAAAATGCCCTTATTTATCAAAATATCGAAAAACTTTATTCGAGAAAGTTGCTTATTTAGGCATTTTTAGCCTTTGTACGAAATTTTGATAGTCTAATACAATTTTTATTTTTTGTCAGATTCTTGAAATTTTTGATCAACCCTCGTAGATTAACTTTTATACATCGATGTAAAACCATTTGCCTTTACTTCATTTGTAATCTTAATGCAATTTTGTTTCCAATTATTTATTTTGCTTTAAAAACTGAAATTGTTATTGATCAGTATGTAATGTTTGATGCAAAGTTTATCTAATTACATCAGTTTTGCAAAAACCGACGTTTCTCATTTTTATTAAGTTAGTAAACAGATGTACAAAAAGAAAATATTAGGAAGGTTTCGTTGAAATTTTACTTAATTGATATTAAATTAAATTAATTATATTAAACTATATTTTTGTTGAATAAAATGTTTGGAGCGATTAATATTTATTCTTTTTGATCCAATATTAATTAAGTAAAATTTCAACGAAAGCTTCCTAGTATTTTCATTTTGTATCTCTGTTTACTAACTTAAGAAAAATGAGAAACGTCAGTTTTGGCAAAACTGATGTAATTAGATAAACTTTACATACTGATCAATAACAATTTCAGTTTTTGAAGCAAAATAAATAATTGGAAACAAAAAAATTTTACACATAATTGCATTAAGATTACAAATGAAGTAAAGGCAAATGGTTTTACATCGATGTATAAAAGTTAATCTACGAGGGTTGATCAAAATTTTCAAGAATCTGGCAAAAAATAAAAATTGTATTAGACTATCAAAATTTCGTACAGAGGCTAAAAATGTCTAAATAAACAACTTTCTCGAATAAAGTTTTTCGATATTTTGATAAATAAGGGCATTTTTGAACCTATTTTATTAAAAATGTCAAATTTGACAGGTAACACAAGTCGTGCAGCTGCTTCAGTATACGTAATTTTTGGTTTTCAGGTAAGCAAAAACTAATTGCTTTTTCAATTTTTACCTATACTTAATAATAAAAAAAATCCCATTTGATGCGGACTTTCTTGCGGACACTGTATAGAATTAAACAGTTGTATAAAGAGTATGTGAATTCTTATGAGAAATAGAAGGTTTTTCTCAGTGTATAATATTAATGCCTTGAGACCTTCACACTTATCATTTCAAATAAAATAATTGGACACTTGGATTAATTGAAACATCGCTATTTACTTTTTTTTATAAATATAAGTTTGGAGAAAAGTATTTTTATAATATTTAAAGCAAAATAGTGCTAGAAACATAGGCGTATCTAATTAAAATTATTGCAGTGCTGCAAATAAAATCTACCAAAACTTGCATCGGGATAGTCTGCCTTTGTATTTCTCTTTATTTTTACATAATATTGTTTATGTGGCCTCTGTTAGGCATTAGATGTGTTTAAATTGGTCACAAATAAAATTACATATCAAGGACTATATCACTACTTCATACATACGAGATACCCGGTATTTTACCCCTATTTTTATAATAATTATTAGAAGACAATTAAACGGCTGTCGTTGTCTACCCGCCTCAGAGTATCCATTATGCTTGGATCCATGGATCCCGGTGTATTCCAATACAAAAAGTTTTATTTGCACAGGAAATAAGCTGTACGGATCGATCTAAAAGTGTACAGTGTGACCAGTAAAGTCCGCATCATATGGGATTTTTTTTATTAATAGCTTTATTCGATATTTGACTTTGGCATCAAGTTCTGCTTCGATGGAGATGAAAATTAGGCAAAAAAATAGTAGTCACGAGATTCGCATTATTTGTCAAATTTAAATTTTTTTTGTCAATAAATCAAAAGTGGGGTTATTTCTGAAAATATTGAAAAAGTTATTAGAAAAAGTTTTTTTTAATGCAGTTTCTAGCCCATATGCATGCATTTTGATCTGCATAAGATAATATTGATTTTTTACCCACAACTAAAATTTATTTTCCACTTAATGAACACTTTACTGATGAAACCGTGTTCTTTTTGTCTTAATATTAAGGTGTATTACTTTCAGACACAAACTACGTATTCAAAAATACTTATATTATGAAGTTACCTTATACAGGGTCAAAAACAAATAAACTTTGCATTACATGCGACCAAATTTTAATAGCCCAGTTAAGATTTTGTAGAAAAACACACATTTATTAGGGCGCTACTTTAAAGAAAATGTATCTGGAATTGTCAAAACTAAGAAGTTTTATGTAGGTTGCGTTGAGTCTTATTTTGCAAAAGTGGTGCAATTTACAAAATATGGGTAAAAAATCAAAATTATCTTATGCAGCTGAAATTTTGCATGTGGGTTAGAAACTGCAAAGAAACTTTTCCTAATAACTTTTTTCGATATAACCCCACTTTTGAATTATTTTTTGGAAAAAATTAAAATTTGACAGATAATGCGAATTACGTGCCTACTATTTTTTTGCTTAATTTTCATCTCGATAGAAGCAGAACTTAATGCCAAAGTCAAATTTCGAATAAAGCTATTAATAAAAAAAAACCCCATATGATGCGGACATTACTTCTCACACTGTATGTATATTATGTTCGAAACAGATAAATTAATGAGAAACTCAGCTAGGTATTTCAAAAAAATCCTTAAACTATCTTTCTCAAGTAACAGATTTTCACATTTAACTTTCATTTTCGAAATATACAGGGTTTCGATTATAAAAAATGGCACACCGAGGAAAAACGAAACAGTTTCTTTAATTATACAGGGTTAGTTAGTTAACTTTTTTATTTAAATAGAATCTACCTCACTATTAACCTGTTTATTTTTGTAAACCTTATTTTTTAAATCGCCGGTTTAACCGGAAATGGTACTCCTAAAATTTTTAAATTTGTATTAATAAAACTACGGAAAAAATAGCTTGGGGGGGGGGGGATAGCAACAGTAGTTTTTACCCGGTATATGTAAGTATAATTTAGAAAAAATGTGCTTTTCTTCTTGTTTTCATTATTTGTTATGACATTGAACATTGGCTCCTTTTATCGAGTATTTGCTTTTTGCCGCTACTGCCTTGGAATCCGGCATATTATCCCGGTAATCCCGGTAGATTAGTCGGGCACAGGGGACACTGGCATGCATTATATGACAAAAATAACCGTGGCTCGCCGGCGCGCTTTCTCGCATCGTGCACAGCACGGTAATATGCTCCGCTCGTGTAATGCGGACAATGCGGTTACCGACAAATTTCCTACTCAAGATTGCCGAGGGGGAATGATTGTATTAAAAACACCCGGAATATTTCCAGAGAAAGAAGGATAAGTATTTTTAGCTACATTACATAGGAAATTCCGTAAAATTCTAGACAGTATATTCAAGATTAGCAGAGCCTCGAATTTTGTTACGTAAATTTCGCGTATGTGGTTTTTCGAAAACCTTGATTGCAATAAAAAAAACATATAATAATAATCTTTATTGTCTAACAAAACAGGTTCCAATTACAAGACAATGTGACATAGAAAAAAATAATAATAGTTTAAAAAAGATTAATAAATCATTCTGAAATAAAAAATGGTGAAATTCAGTAAGTTAACGTTGTTGTAATAGTTTGAGTTTAGTTGCATTTGTAAACTGAGTGGAGGACAGGCCGATCAATGTCATTGCAAGTATTATTGAAAATAAACATTGATTGATAAATTGGTGTTTTAATTAAAAAGTTTGTTGAGGGAGTAGGCAGATGGAAGACGGGAGAGGATCTGACAGTGCGTGAGGGAACCTGGAAGTTTATACAGGATAGTAGCATAGGGCAATCGATGAGCGACCTGCACAGTTTGAATAAGTAATATCTGCGATTGAGAAGCGATGGTGTCTGAAATCTTTATTAAAAGGGCATTTTGATCAGTGCCTCTAGGGGGATATGTGCCATCTTCCTTAAAAGGAAAGGTATTTGACAAACTTTCTTTGGACGTTTTCTAGAAGATTAATGTATTTGTGGAAAATGGGGTGCCATATAATAGCACCATCTCCTAGTTTGGATCGCGAGAAACTATAATAAAGGGTTTTCAATGTTTGATTATTTGTAAAATCAGTCGAATTCCTTATAATGTATCCAAGCATCTTCATTGCACTGCTGTAGGTATTACTGATGTGAAAAGTAACGGAAAGCTTTGGGTGGAAAACTACACCAAGGTCTCTAAAAGTGTCACACTGCTTAATGACTGTGTTATCAATGCTATAGTTGAAGCAAATAAAGTCTACCTTATTTATAAATGTCATGGCGAAGCATTTGCTTACGTTCAGGGGCAAGTTGTTAATTTTGCCCCACTTTTCCAGAGTGCTTAGGTCCCTCTGCAATAACAGGCAGTCAAACAAATTAGGTACTTATTACTCTGAATAGTTTTAAGTCGTCTGCAAAAAGCAGTACATTGCTGGACATATTATTACTTATGTCATTGATATATACCAATAAGGAGATATTATAATCTTTGGAGCTTATTATTCTAGCGTAATGATATTTTCACATAGCTTTATTCATGAACTCATAAGGAAGCTATGTAGTAGACGTTTCAATTGTATGTCTTCTGGGCTTGTTTTCATCATATTCAGCATTAACATCCTGAATTAGAACCTATTGAAAATACATCCCGATAATGAAAATCTTCCTAGAGGGTCACAAAACTCTCATAAAGATCAATAAAAACAAAGCTGCGAAAGCAGAAAGTGAAAAAAAAAAGATTATACGTCATCCCATTATGTACCTTACATACCTTATTACGTCATCCCATTATCCACGCAATTCTTTTATTTGTCAGCCTCGACGGACTATATTGCTATCTTTGTTTTGATAAAATAAATAGACAAGAACGGCTTTATAGAAAATAAGCTGTCCGATATTCAGCCCGTCGACCTTCAGCTGAATCACTGGGACCTATAGGTCGAGGTAGATGTGACGTCAGTGAGTATATTCCTGTGTTTCTAGTAAAGATCGTGTCTTATTTATTTTCTCAGCAAATAATTGAAAATTTTAAAAACTTAAATCGTAGAAAATTTTATTTTTTCTTTCTTTATGCGATAGCTTAAAAATCGTTTTATCGTCACTGAATTTGCTCATGGTTAATTTTGATTAATTATTTGTTTGTTATAAGTAACAAAGGGATGAAAAAATGTTTGATTAATTGTATCAGGGTAACCAGGACCGAAAGTATATACCAGCTTTTATTATCTCGTATTTCCCAAGTTTAAACATTTCATAGACTTCTTTACAACAAAACATGTCAAAATCACAAAATAAGGTCAAAAAGTAAACAAGCAAAAAGTTTACAAGCAAAGCCCTTAGGCCCGCAGGCATTTACTCTGCCTAGCAGTTTATTCCATACAAATTGCAATATCATTCCGTTTAACTTGCTTATTTAAATGAGAGGGTTCGGGGCAAAAAGCTGAAAATAACGTCTTGGCTTCGTCTATAAACAATGTGCTTAATGGACAGTTTTTTTATAAAGTATAAACTTTCAAAACAATATAGCTATTAACAATGCTACTGTGTTTAGTGCATAATAATTGTTTTAATAGTAAGAAAAGTGCGGAGAGGATATATATCTCTTTCAACAGGTAATCTATATACCGTGCGAGCAAAAATTATTTGCATCAAAGAGGGCCTTGCATCTAAGGACGTAATGCTTAGCAGTTAAGCTTAATACCTTTTGGGTATCAGTAACTACCTGAATTAACAATCAATCAGTTATTCCGTCATCTTTGACAGTCGTTACAAGTAATTTGATTCATCGCTAATTTTTCCAATTTCTTATTCACACAATGGGCTTTACGGAACAGCACAAAACATTCATGGTTGAAGCGTAGTTTCGAAACGGGGTTAGAGTAAATGGTGAGTGGCAATACAATCCGGGTTTGTGCATGGACGATTTTCACGAACATTTTCCTAACGTTGCTTTTATTGCTGGGGATTTTTATCATTGCCTGAACCGTGGCTGTGTTTAGGGAAACGGGTTCTATACAACACAAAAAAGGAGCAGGAAGACCATCTGTAAGAACAGAAGAACTTGTTGCAAACGTTCGTGAAATAATGCAAAATACGCCAACAAATTGTATGAGACGCCTGTCCCAAGAAGTGGGAAGATCTTATGGAACATGCAGGACTATTCTTAAGAAATTTATAACAATTACAAGAAAGGATGTTCCAAGAATGTGGTAACATTTCTCCAGAAATGCTGGTCAACACTTTCGAAAATATGAAGAGACGTGTGAATTTATGCTTGGAGCATGGCGGTGGCCAATTTCAGCAATTTATGTAATTATTTTTCTTTTTCTTTCTGTATATTCTTACTTTGTTAATTTTGTAAACAACAAAAATAAATTTGTATTTGTCTACTTATTTGATTACTCATTAGTTTGGCATATTATGTCATAATATGAATTTGACAAAATTTTAACCTAGATTTGGTTAGATATATCGTCCCCATATCATTGTGATCTAAACCATGCCCTACGTTTTTTAAACCAAGCCCTCTTTTATGCAAATAATTTCGCACGGTAGGTGCATTGTTTTATTAAGGTAAGGTAATGATATCAAATTAATAATAATGCTTTATGGAAATCACAGCGGTAACGATTATGGACATTTTTACTACCAGTGACGCAGAATTTTCGCTATTTATTCATTACGTTACAGTGTTGATAAGCTGTGTTTATAAAAAAATCGCGTTTTTCGATTAAATTTAGTACTTTCCAGAAATAAATGGCTTTTTATTGAATGGAAATGTATTGTCTACTTATATTACATGTTTGTGTGATAACCCCCTTTATCCCTCGGAGCAACAAAGTATCACTTTTCCCTGCATAAACACGTAAAAATAGTATTCTCTCAAAATTGTTTGCTCCGAACCCTTCAATTGCAATATCATTTCGTTTAACTCGCTTATTCAAATTTGATGTGGGGTTTTATGTTTGCATCATTTTTAGACTGTTTCTTTTCGCTCGTTGAGCAATGAATAAAGAATAGACAGGGAAAATAAATAGCGATAAAAAGTAGTTTAAATAAAACCCATTACCCATATTCAATTTTTACTAGCTCTTACAATACTGAGAGAAAATTTTATTAGTAGTAGCTAGAAATCCATTACTAGTATTTATATAACAGAGTACATCATGCTAAAATTGGTAAAAATATTAGTTCACCAAAAATATTTAATTATGGAGTACCACAAGGTACAGTCCTAGGACCAATAATTTTTAATATTTATCTAAATGATATTTTTAATTTAAACTGTCAAGGAAAACTACATAGTTTTGCTGATGAGGCGGTAATTTTCTATGAAGGTCTAAATTGGAATATTTAAAAAAATACTATTGAAAAGGATTTTATAAAAATAAGCAACTGGATTAATAAAAACTTATTAACTATAAATTATAACAAAACAACATACTTTCCATTTACTTCATACAAAAATAAACTTCCAAATATTGGTCCAATAATATGCAATAATAACATTAATATAAAGAAAGGTGAAAATATTAAATATCTAGGAATAATTTTTGATAAACATTTAAAATGGGATTTACATAGTGTCTACATTGTTAAAAAACTAAGAATTCTTATACCAAAATTTAAACACCTTAAACAACTTTTAAATATAAAAGAATTAGAAATATTTTACTATTCTTTAGTACAAACCCATTTAAATTATGGAATACTAGGATGGGGAGGCATAAATAAGAATTGTCTTAATAATATTTAAACTATTCAAAAATACATTTTGAAAATTATTTACGAAAAAAAACCACCAATATTCTTTTGATTTACTATTTAAAGATAGCAAAAAAATGGATATTAAACAAGTATTTTCTTACAACATGTTAATATATATTTTTAAACATAAAATAAATTATATTAATAGCACACATGAAAACTCGTCATAAAAATACTATTACATATAAAAATAGAGTAAACAAAACAATAGCACACAAACATTTTTTAAACATCATTTTTTGATATGCTACCACAGTCAATTAAAATAATTAAATCATTAAATAATTATAGAATAAAAATTGGATATTATCCAATCCAAGAGCTATATTCAAGAACGTCATTAATAAATAATAAATATACCAAGCTATAATGAATAAAATAAATAAATATATATATTATATACATGACGTATTGTATCTATGTATACTATAGTGATATAAAATATACAAATAAAATATAATATGTCATATTCGTTTTATATTATATAATCTATTTGTACCTGAATTATGAAATATATCCTTGACAATAAATATTATATTATTTAACTCAAAACAAGTATTTTACTTCTGAGTTCGGAATTGATAGTTTATACAAAAAAATTATATATTAGCATTAAATGTAAAAAAAAATTTTTGAGTAAACTTTTATTATTATTAGTAGCAAAAAAATTTGCATTTAATAGGCGCCGGTATAAATGAGACATTAAAACTAAAAAATTGCATCAGAAAGTGTAATTTCTCTCAAGAACACATTCTCCTTTGTTAAAATAATTTATGTGTTTTTATACCTTGTAAAATAAGACTCTCGTACATCGTAAAGTACCTAATCCCAGTTTTTATGTGGTGGAAAAATCATAAAGAACCTGGAAATGTCTAGGAAAAATAATGGCTTCGCGTTATACCTATAGGAAGTTTTTCAAATTAATTGTATTTAACGTGTTCATTTAAATTATTCATTTTCAGCGTACCATAGCCATAAGGAAGTATATTATTGTATTTAGGCAGTCATATTTCTATTACATGCAAATTTTTGTTAAACTAAGTTTTTAGTGGAAATTCGGCATTTGTTCATAAAGTGATGGTTCCCACACACTTACTCGCAAATAACTTTTTATTCAAAAAATAATTTTAAGGGCTGTTAAAATAATGCTCCGGTCCTGTCTCTTTAGTCGACCTCTTAACGTAAAATAAACCAGAGTATAACCACATAATATGTAATCAGTATATTGCCGATGGTATGCAACCAGGCTATTGAAAAGTTAAGCAATTATGTAGCTTTTTACCGGGATAGTGAACATGCGCAATATCATTATTTAGCACCAATAAATAGTTAAATACATGTTAAGCCGGTCCTGTTCAGTGTTTACATAATCCACAAAATGATGTAAACTTTGTATCCCGCTTTAGTTCTCTATATAGTGGTCACAATATTGTAAGATGCCATTAGTAATATACTGCATGGGTATATGTATACAGGGTTCCCCATTTAAAACGAAACAGGCTAAATATCTGGTTCCACGTTAATTTAAAAAAAAAAACGCTCGGACCCGTCTATTTTTATTTCGAAGGGGACATCTTTTGCATATATTGTCAATCTTGTTACTTCAAGCCCCTAGGAGGGAGGGGGGGTAAGATCTAAATCTTAAATGGATACCCCTATTTTATGTAATTTTTTTGGATTCTGCGTAAAATTCTGAACATTTTTTAATAAAAGCATTATTAGTCTATACTAAGCAGTTTCCGAGATATTGACTCTTGAAAAATGAGATTTTTGAAATTTGACAGCGTCTAGCTTTCTAACTGTACGTCTTAGAGTAAAACGGCTTACATGTCCCTATCTTCGATTTTTATTATCTTTCCAATAGTGTCAACTTCCGGTTAAACCGGAACTACTATATTTCTTACAACCGGTTTAACCGGTTAACAGTGGAACCGGAACTACTATATTTCTTACAACCGGTTTAACCGGAAGTTGACACTATTGGAAAGATAATAAAAATCGAAGATAGGGACATGTAAGCCGTTTTACTCTAAGACGTACAGTTAGAAAGCTAGACGCTGTTCAAAAATCTCATTTTTCAAGAGTCAATATCTCGGAAACTGTTTAGTGTAGACTAATAATGATTTTAATAAAAAATGTTCAGAATTTTATGCAGAATCAAAAAAAATTATATAAAATAGGGGTATCCATTTAAGATTTATATCTTACCCCCCTCCCTCCTAGGGGCTTAAAGTAACAAGATTGACAATATACGCAAAAGATGTCCCCCTCGAAATAAAAATTGACGGGTCCGAGCGTTTTTTTTTTAAATTAACGTGGAACCAGATATTTAGCCTGTTTCGTTTTAAATGGGGAACCCTGTATAATATAGTCAGTGTTATAAATGACAATCAGATGTTAGGAAAATTGTAATTTATCTGCAATTGGATTGGATATACTACCACGCAAAAACTAACAACAACACTATCGTGTTATTGTCGAAGATTCTTATTATTTATTTTTTTTAATTTTCTTAAAATGGGATTTTTGAAATTTTGTGGCGTTTCTACTTGAACCGGTATTTTTATGTAAAAACTTTTTTTAATACAGCGAATTTTAATTGGTTTAAAAGGATATAACATTAAGTGAACTCCCATTATTGCAAGATACTGGATACTTGGATACATATGTGATATATTCAAATCGAGTTAGTTAAAATTCATGAACTGTTTCAAATGAAAAGTGAGTATATTCGATGCCACGTTCTTGCGTATTTTCAAAGGCAATAATAGAGAAGAAGATCTTAGATACTCTTTGATGCTATTTCGTGGAAATTTAATATTTTATAATCCATTTGGATCATGTAAGAAGCAATAAAGTGGAGCAAGGGTAAAAAGGTCAAAAGTTAGTGTAAAAAGTATCATTTTCAAATTTGTTGCATTTTAATGTTTTTTAAATTTGTATATTATCACAGCTAAAGCCAAAAAAAATTATTTTATGGTACCCAGCACGTTATTACCTTTCGTCGTTTTTAGTATCTAATAACCATATTAACCAAATACCTCTTATATAATAGACTAGATTGTTTACATTTTAAAGATATCAAATATTCCAGCGTTCACAATTTGTCTGGCTAGCTGTATTGTCCACGTATGGTCCGCTATACTTAACACGTGCATCAAAAGAAGCGCTGTTATCAAACTTAGTGTTAAGTCACATATTAGATGCATAATATTAATACGTATAACGTAACGTAACTTAATAACGTGCTACAACTACAATTCAGTTAAATTACAAAAGTGAATAAGATACCTACTCTAGGTAGAAAGTTTTGGTTTTGTTGTGGTTCTTAGTAATAGGTATTGTATTGCATTTAGTACCTATTTACTATAGTTCCATCTAGAACGATAGCGGCAACATCGCGTTTCACGTGTCGGGTATTCGTATGTAGCAACGAAAACCGCTGTAGTAATCGAACAAACCCTTTTTTTCTGTGAGTAATCGTAGTATTTGTTTTTTCGACGTTGTGGTTAGTCATCGGAAAACTCCTATTTGTAGGTGTTCTGCGTTTTAGTTTTTTGTAAAAGATTTTATTGGCACACTTAACAAAATGGTGCGTCAGTGTCAGAGTTCGGGTTTGTTCGGGTTTTTAATCCGAAATTATCTTTCATAGGTAAGGTTATAATATCAATTGTTCAGTGGCGTAGTAATCAGTAAAAGAGTAAAAAAAATAATTGAAAATTACCAACGCCCAAATTATTAATAGGTATCTTGTTGACATTAGCTATGATAATAATATATGTGAAGCGTGGAATTCACTTACGGATATGCCCGGCAGATCTACCCGGCGGACATGTCTTTGATTTGGAATTTACTCACAGATATACCCGGTAGATCTACCCGGCGGGCTGTCTGTGATTTTGAATTCACCCACAGATATGCCCGGCAGATTTACTTTGGCTGGAACTGTATATTGGGCCCCACCGGACAATTGCAGTAGTTGTGTTGGGAGTCGATTTGTGTTCGGATGTGTGGTGGTTTTTCTAAATAAATAAACAGAAAAAGCTTGCGCTTATAGGAAGTGCTCTAATAATAATGGAAGAAAAAAAAAGAAAAGATTCTGGTGTAAACAATGGCTTTTGGAAAGAAAAAAATACAGTCATATGAATTTGCTAAGGGAATTGGAAATACGAGAGCCCGGCGATTTATATAATTACCTCAGAATGGACATAACGTCGCGTTTAAAAATAAGAAATTGAAAAGCTGTTATTCAACCCGGCCTCTCAACCATAGACAAGCGAGTTGCGCGCTCTCAAGGATAGATAGGCAACTTAACATACTAAATTGGTTCCCTGATAGCGCCACATGCGACCGGGGGAAAAACTAAATATAGTGGTGGTGGGGGTAGGCGCCAAGCATAAAAATTTAAATTTTATTATTACTTTGAATTCAAATTTTCGCGCTTCCAACTTAACGGAAAAGTTTGAAGCGCGAAACATCTGATTCAAGTTAAAATAATTTGGGAGAACGAAAGGAAATTATAGCAATGATATGGCGACAAGATTTATTAATATTAGATATTTACATAAATATGGTTTACATAAAAAAACCGCTTACATTATTATATTATTATTTTCTGTAGATTTTTCTAACAATTCCGTGTTATTTTCAAAGTTTTTATTTAATAAACTAGTTATTGTACCTTGTAGTTCATTAAGTTGTGAAGTAAAGTTTCTTTCTATATCTTTAATAGCTTTCGCTGTACTTTCCAATCGTTGGGCGACATTAATGAAGTCTTCAGGAGGTTCCACGCTCTTGTTAATTGCCTTGGTTTTTCTTCCCGATTTCTTTGGTCGCGAAATATTAAATATATACCTATTTACGATTCTCAAACTACCGACTGCGCCATGTTAAATTTATAAATTATATATGAATAATTATTTAATAATAACTTTATTTTTTATATATTTTACAAATCAATCATAAAATGACAATGACAATCTTTCACCAGTCCAGGTAAGACTTCAGGATCTGTCACAACAAGCCATATTTTTATCTTTCTCGCACATATTATGCAGGTACAGAGCGAGAGAGAGGTACAGAATGTTGGCCATGCTCATTCTAAATGAATATTCTGTTCCTACCAACGTTAGGAGATGAACAACCTTATAAAACAAAATTCCTACAATAGCGCCACTAGCGACCGGGGGGCTAAATTAAACGAACAGGGGACGACCTTCACCATTTAAGTTATCCTAGCCTGCTCTCAACTGACACTGCCTGGCGCCTGGCCCGACAACTTAACATTCACTTGCGGATGTGCCTCTGCCCGGTCTGCGAAATGAGACGAGAAGGCCGGGCGGCGGGCAGGCAGATCCTGCCAACACGCATGAAATACACTCACAGATATAACTGCCGGGCGTGCCCGCCGGGTAGATCTGCCGGGCATATCTGCGAGTGAATTCCACGCAACTCCTTACCCCGGCGCCAGCCGGCGCCAGGAACAGTCGTACATGATTATTTAATACCAAATATTCGCAGAATTACCGAACAGGTCTGGCGCCGGGGTAAGGATACCATTATTGGAACAACAATAATTGTTGTCATGGTATCTAGTTGGATATGTAGCAGTTGTTAGTACAGGATATTAATAATTTGACCCTATGGACGGATAAGAAATGCCAATCGATTTAATGATCGATGGTTTATTTCAATGTAGCATCAGGTTTGTTAAATTTTTTGATAAAGGTCAAAAGTTGTTACACACCATTGTATCTAGAATTTCATTTTCCAACGCTCTATTATCAGACACCATAATATCCATTCCACAACCGGAATTTTTGGTTTTACTCTTTTATGTTTAAAAATATATTCAATTTTAGGCGACATCCTGTTAAAGGCTAGGTTGAGTTAAAACCTTTTTTTTTCTCAGAAACTGAAGAGAAAGAACTTTAGATAAAAGTTATTAGAAATGACGAAAGGAACACAAAAAAATATATTATATAGGGTGATCTATTTAAAATAAGCAAGTTTAAGACAACTTCCGGTATAACCGGAAGCTGCAATCGTCGCTATTATTTTATTTACATAGAACATACGTTTCCGGATACCCCGTTATCCAAATTTGTAGGATTCAAATGGAATTACTTTCCAAAGTAATGCGAATCCACTTGACGATCACCGTGAGTGAAACACTCACTGTATATCAGATAAAACATTCTAACTATTTAGTTCGTAGCTGTAAATCAGATAGTTAGACAAAAATAAGTCTAAAAATTTGAATCATGAAAATAATATGTCTAATAAAAAGGTGCTTCGTTAAGATATAAAATTACCATTTTCACTAACGTGAAACGCCATCCTTTGTCTAAGGAGAGAATTTGTCACAGAAAATCTTATTAAAGCAGCCTGGAAAGTGTAAGATGTGCCGAGAGAGAAATAACGCCTTTAACTATGGCGTCAATTTAGTTTTCTTTTACAAAAAAATTTAACCTTAAGCTTGAAACTGTAATGAAGAAGTTTGAGTGATAGAGTGATAATAATAAATATCCTACTAAAACGTTTTATTGGTTTAAAATAAAAACCTAAGGTAGAATTATGCAAGAAAAAATATAAGGATTGTTGGCAGGTTAACCAAAGGGTCTGGCGGTTACTCAGAGCTTAAAAAGTCTTGGGTGTGATTTACACTATATCCAGTTTATGTGTAACTTTCTGGTCGTCATTTTTGCCTTTAAAAGTTCCTGATTAAGGCAAACTTCAAGGCGTATAATATGATCAGTCTATGTAATGTGTCCTCCATCCACACCAGATCTTGTCTTCCCAAAACTTCTCAGTTCTTAAAGGCTAGAAAAAAAACATACCATAAAACCATAAGAATGGTTTTTAGACAAACTGATCTGGGGATGAAACTTGGTCCCTGAACAATTTTGCTGGTATTGATAGTATATAGTCTATATAGCTTTTAAACCAATTTTCTAATTATATAAGATGATCCTAATAGTGCCGTCTTTATTCTTAACAAATTAAATAAGGTCATGTAAACTGGTCAACAAAAAGATCGTACCATTCAATTTTTAGACCTATTTTCAAATTGCTGTAACTTTTTTTAAAATTTACATTTTTAAATGTAGTTTCCAAATTTGGAAAGCGCGATTTTTCTACTTTAACCTGTATTTTATTTATTTTTGGTAGAATCAATATTATTATGATACACAGGGCGATCAATAGAGCGCTGCAAAAAAACACAAAATTTTAGTGTGTGCCATTTCAGTGGTGATTTTTTTTGGTCGTTACAATATGGGTTTTTAGCAAGGTAGGATCAATATCTCTAGACGTTTTTGCCAGTTTTTGGATTGAGGACCTCTGGCTTTAGATAGGCCAATAAACGTCAAATTTTGGTAATAATTGCTTTAAAACGCTATAACTGGAAAACGGATTGATGGATTTCAACGAGCTTTTCACATTCAAAAAGCCCATTTCATGGAGACGTTCTATGATCTACGTATTTTACGAAACGTGAGAATTTTATTAATATACGGGGTAATCAACAAAGTAATTAAAAAAAATTAAATGTTTATTTTTGCGCCATTTGGATAGAACATGTATGGAGTTGGATGCAACTATGATTGAATGACGGAGAGCATAATTTTAACAACTTGAACGAATTGGCAAATGCAATAAGAGAGGAATGGAACGCTATTCCCCAGTACTTCCTTGCAAACTTGGTGAGTAGCATGCCAAGAAGAGTAATGAAAGTTCTAAGGGTTCAAGGTGGACCTACTCACTATTAATTTTATTTGTTATTATTTATTTTTGTTAAAATTTAATCAATTTTATTTGCTACCATTAATGTTGTTAATATTGTTTATAAGTGAAACACTTTGCTGGCCAAATGGCGAGCAAATAAACATTTAATTTTTTTAATGACTTTGTTGATTACCCCGTATATTAATAAAATTCTCACCTTTCGTAAAATACGTATGTCATAGAACATCTCCATGAAATGGGCCTTTTGAATGTGAAAAACTCGTTAAAATCCATCAATCCGTTTTCCAGTTATAGCGTTTTAAAGCAATGATTACCAAAATTTGACGTTTATTGGCCTATCTAAAGCCAGAGGTCCTTAATCCAAAAACTGGCAAAAACGTCTAGAGATATTGATCCTACCTTGGTAAAAACCCATATTGTAACGACCAAAAAAAATCACCACTGAAATGGCACACACTAATATTTTGTGATTTTTTGCAGCGCTCTGTTGATCGCCCTGTGTATCATAATAATATTAATTCTACCAAAAATAAATAAAATACAGGTTAAAGTAGAAAAATCGCGCTTTCCAAATTTGGAAACTACATTTAAAAATGTAAATTTTAAAAAAAGTTACAGCAATTTGAAAATAGGTCTAAAAATTGAATGGTACGATCTTTTTGTTGGCCAGTTTAGTTTGCTGTTTGAACTTTTACCGAGAAATATAATTTTTGATCCATTTTTACCCTCAAAAAAAATTAATTTTTCAAATCGTTAAGAATGATAAATTGCCAAACCCAATATGCCATACATGTTTGTTTGCTCCGGCGGCAAATTTATCAAAATGTTCAGCGGTATTCAATTTTACCCTTTTAATTAGAAAGGGCTTGTTCTTGTAGAGACACCTGTCGAAGCTAACATATAATTCACTGGAAAAGCAAACCTTATATAGTGTTTTACTCGCACAGGGCATTAAAAGCCTAACATGCAATAAGGATACCTACCTATATTAATGATATTTCATTGCCCTTATACAACGGGTGATAGACAATACAAGGGCATTTTAATAATTGATTCCAAAATGAAAAATTCAATTTCTACTTTTTCTGATCTAAATATTTCATAAAAAACTAATAAATAAACTCGCTAATGTTTTTTAGGTTGCATATATTGCTATCATAAGCTTAGAACTACGATTTCATTCAAATTGATTGATGGAGATGGATAGTATCCTACTCCTTTTTAAGTATAGCTCATGTGGTTAGATTTTTGTTCATTAAGCTCAATCTTCCAGCTTCTGAGCCATTAATAAATCTGATCGGTTATTGTGGGAAATCATAATTATATTGTTAAATGAAGATATTTTCTGGCACTTCAGGAAATACTGTTTTCTCACTTTGTAAACGTTCTATTTTCATACGTACAATGGGCTGTAGTTCGCATATATTGCTTTAATAAGCTTAGAACTACGATTTCATCTAAAGTGATTGATGGAGATGAGGAGATGGCCGTACTCTTCTTTAGGTATAACTAATGTGTTAGATTTTTGTTCATTAAGCTTAATCTTCCAACGTCTGAGCCGTTACTAAATCTGGTTGCTTATTATGGGAAATCCTAATTATATTGTGAAGATGTTTTCTGGCACTTCAAGAAATTATATTTTTTCACTTTGTAAAGGTTATATACAGTGTGCATGTCTACTTAAGTTGGCTACATATGGGAAACTTTTTTATTATTAACTTTACGAAAAAAAGTTATTCTTTATAAAAAGTTCTGCATTGTCCAGAATCTAAAATGCAATCATCAGATGTTACATTTTTTCAGTCGTATACGAGGTTTGTCAAAAAGTGTTAATTTTGCCCAAGAGTAAAGTACCTTTGTTTTTGACAATATCGAAAACTGCAATTATGAAAAGTTGTTCGGAATGTAAAACTATATTTTAATATGCAATTACATCCTTCTACTTAATATTTTTTTTTACAAATTTTTCTCATATTTACGAATACCGAACACTTATCTTTTTGTTATTAAAAAAATCATGATAACCTTTCTGTTTCGTTCAGAAAATAATAAATCTCGAAACAAAATTTATTTCTAGAAATTTAATTCATAGATAGGACCATTAAAATAAAAATTTGTAAAAATAATAAAAAAAATAAGTAGAAGGATGTAATTGCATTAAAATATAGTTTTACATTACGAACAAATTTTCGTAATTACAGTTTTCGATATTGTCAAAAATAAAGGTACTTTACTCTTGGGCAAAATCCATATTTTTTGACAAACCTCGTATACGACTGAAAAAATTTACCATCTGATGGTTGCATTTTAGGTTTTGGACCATGCAGAACTTTTTATGAAGAATAACTTTTTTTCGTAAAGTTAATAATAAAAAAGTTTCTCATATGTAGCCAACTTAAGTCGACTGTATATCTTCATTCGAGCAGTGGGCTGTAGTTGCCCTATATTGCAATAATAAGCTTAATGGATAATGCTCTAATCTTATTTAAGTAAAGTTTATGTGCTTATTTAACCGTCTATTTTGTGAAATCATAATTGTAGATAAAGTAAGATATCTCCTGGCACCTTAGGTATACCTCATGATGTTACTACTTCATTCATGTCGGAGTATTAATTGACCTGTGTCATTGTGAACACTCGTTCTGAAATGTAGAAGGTTAACAGTTACATGTTGCTGTTTATGTTAAGTAAATTATTTGCGTTAAACTTTTGGCTACGTCAAACAACTTTTTTGTTATAGTAAGTCAAGTAAATTCTTTGTGTTAAACTTTTGGTTACGTGAAACAACTTTTTTGTCATAGTAAGTCAAGTAAATTCTTTGTGTTAAACTTTTGGTTACGTCATACAACTCTTTTGTCATAGTAAGTCAAGTAAATTTTTTGTGTTAAACTTTTGGTTACGTGATACAACTTTTTTGTCATAGTAATTCAAGTAAATTCTTTGTGTTAAACTTTTGGTTACGTGAAACAACTTTTTTGTAATAAACTTTGACACATATTTAACCCAAACCGAATTACTGTGACTTTACGTGAAATTCCTTCATAGTTGCCTGCTGCATAATTTTCAATTTCTACTTTACTGAATGTATATGTGAAATTTAATATTTAATCTTGCATAGCTTCCAAAGTAATGCACATTTAACCATGTAATATCGCAAAATACGGGCAAGGAATAATTTCCACTGTTTTCACCGCTGCAAGACGTTTTCCGTTGACATTGATAAATTTTCTACATACCCTGCTGACGTGGTTACAATGGCGCGATTGCGAACTTATCAAGTGTGCTCCGCAAAATGCAAATTTTGCTTGATAATGCGAAAGATACTTGCGAAACCACCTGCAGGGATTCATTTACAAGGAGCAAGAACTAAAATTTAGTTAGACAAGATGTATGTCTTTGTTAGTATATATCGTATTTACTTTGAGAGCAATCTTATGGGGTGGAGCCAAGAGTTGTTCAGGTTGAGTCAACAGTGTTAAAGAACACTTTTCTCTTTATTTTAAGAACTAGTTTAAAATGTTAAATACAAAAGTTATAGAGATCGTTAAGGTGCATATTCTAAAATTCTACTGATAAGATTTATATCAATGATCTGAAATAGATGGCACATGTCATTCATAAATGCTTTTAAAATGTGTTGAAAACATCGTTTGTAGGAGAAATGCGGTGAAGGGTTGGGTGGGGCAGGAACGTAGGGATACTTATATTTACCGTTGAATGTGACCTAGCTATTATAGTTTAAACCTAACCTACAAATAACGCAACTGTCTATTGACTCCCCCATGAAACATAACTGCAGAATTATTATTTTCCGAATTCTCGCATACTCGGTTCTTGAAAATATCACAAAACACTAAAAACCTAGCAATTATTACACAAAACCGATAAACTGAAGAAAATTTCAAACCGCTATCAAAGAAACCTTAAAGAAACATCAAACAGAAATAAACATCGGAAACATCGATATATTCAATGCGATGCATCATTGTTAAGCGATGCATCGAGGCAAAACCCAGAGGAACCATATACCTATATATTGTAAAATAAATAACATGTAAAATTAGTAGAATAATAAAAACCTTTGAAATTAAAAAAAATCGATGTATTAGGCCTTCATTTTATTTGTAAAATAATTATTTAGCCGTTGCCTCGAGATCTTGATTATACCTTTTATCTTTGGTTTTAGTTAAGATGTGAGCTTAGAATTTACTAGAGTTCTAATTTGTTTTGTAATTCTAATTCTAAAAAAAAATATTTTTCGATGCATCGAAACCGTCGATGTTTTTTCGCGATACATTTTTTGTGAATATCCCTAAACGGAAATGAATAAAACAATGTCATCATGGCCTCAGACCAATGTCGTGGTGGTCACATCTTTGTCTATTTCCGATATAGAAAACTAAAATGTATCGAAAATTAGTGAAAATAAGCAAATTATGGTATAATAAACAAAAGTTGAGAAGAATTGCATAGTCGATCAGAAAAAATAGAATATACGCTGTAAAATTTGACGAAATTTTGTTATCATAATTTGTTATTTTTATACAGTGTGTCCACGAAAGTATGGGAAAGTTTTTTATCACCGATTTCTCAGAAAATTTTACTCTTCATAAAAGTTCATTCCTTAAAACTATAAATGCATATTTCATATTTCACCTGCGGCTAATAGTAAGGGAGTAAATGCCATTTTTTCGAGATTGCCTTAAGAGTAAAGTACATTAATTATTAGAAATACAACACATTAGTAAGTTAGTCTAAATACGAAATTTGAGTTAGGTGTCACAATTTTTAATTTTTTTTTTAATCTCTATTTTCCCGGTCGATTTTTGTTTACGCAATTTTAATATATTTATTAAATAACTTAAACGTGGGTTTATAATAAAAAAGGATTAAGTAGTTGCAAACTTTTTAAAACCTTTAAATGCTACGAGTTCGTTCAGATATTAGCTTGTTGTACGCCTACTTAAACACATTTCAGCCAACTTATGTTCTAAACAAAATTATGATAGAATCCAACTCTATTCATATTACTGGAAATAATTAACAATTTATTTGTCATTTTCACCCAGTACTACGCTAAAGTCCAAAAACCTATTTTAAAGAAATGCATATAAAAAAATTAAAAATTGACACACCTAACTCAAATTTCGTGTTTGGGCTAAATTTTTAATTTGCAAAAATATTTCCATATAAAATTTTGCTGTATTTCTAATAATTAAGGTACTTTACTCTTAAGGCAATTTCGAAAAAATTGCATTCGCTCCCCTACTATTAGCCGCAGGTGAAATATGAAATATGCATTTATAGTTTTAAGGAATGCACCAACTTTTATGAAGAATAAAATTTTCTGAGAAATCGGTGATAAAAAACTTTCCAATATGTTGCATACTTTTTTGGACACACTTTATACAGATAACCTCCGTACCAAAAATCAAGTTTTAATTTGTAAACATATCGAAGTTATGAAAATGAAAATATTAGAAAAACTGTAAGATTTAGAATACAACTTTTTTTTTATAAACAAGAATCAAAATTTTATGCAAAATTCAAATTAAAAAAACTGGCTATATTCGGCACGTTTTTTTGGGCTAACCTGTATGGTAAGGTGACCATTTTTTTCTAACCTGAAACCAGGACAATATCAATTTTGACCAGCCACGCCCATATTTTACAAATCTGTATCAAAAATTCACACAACGGCCCAACGCCTTTTAGATATCAAAAAATGTTGCGAAAACACAAGAAATGGGAAAATTAGAGACCGCCAAAACTCAGTGTTCGTGAATTATCGCGCACCGTTCGGCTAACTTTGGGGATCTCATCCTTTAATTTTTCTGTCGATTTTTTTTTTAGGTGGGAATAGTCCAATCCGTTCCCAAGCTATATAAAATAAATTAGATTTCAGTATACAATAAAATTTTTAATATGTCATAAATAAGTTTCGGTTTCGGCCAAAACTGAGACCAAGGCCGAAGATTCGGTTTCCGTTTCGGCTGAAAATCTTGTTTCGGTCGGACACTAGTAAAAATCAAAAAAATGATTTTACAATATAAAACAAAACATAACAAACCTAATATAACATGAAAATATATTTTATAATAATAACATAATAAAACATAAGTAGTTCTTTAATTTCGTTTGATTTTTTATATTTTTCTGAGGAATGAATTGCTTTTAACAAATTTTCGTTTTCCTGAATATTTCCATAGATTATCCTACAGGTTGCATTTAGGTAAATTATTTTTGACAATCAACAAGGATTTCAAAGTTTCCACTTTAAATTGGGTTTTTTCGCTACTCGATGTTGTTTAATAAAGAGAAAACCCGTTCGGTAGGTGCATTAGTTCCAGGCATACAGAGGCAATACTCTACCAATTTGTCAATATTAATGTAGGACTCATCATTTTCTTTAAAGGCTTTAACAATTTCAATCCACCTATCTCATACCGAAACACAATTTTGTTTCCAATGCTCAAGTTTCTCATCTGTGGTGTAACTAAAACCAGTACTCTTCGTGTACTGGTTTTGTTTAATGACTAACCAGGACTTATGCCCTGAAAACCAGTACTGTACTGGTAAAATCAGTACGAATGGTCACCTTACTATGGTCCAGTAGAATTTTAAAATATGCACCTAATAACGATCTCTATAACTTTTGCATTTAACATCTACTTCTTAAAATAAAGGGAAAAGTAACCGTAACTCACCCTGCAGAACGTTTACTTAAAAACGACTAAAGCTATAGTCTCCCTCAATTTCGTTTTCAAGGTGTAAGGAAGAAAATTTTGCAGTTCTTGCTATTGTCCCTTGTCTTACAAAGTTTATGACGAGCCCTTCAACTATTTTAATGTATCTCCCCAATATTTCCTCTTATTATACCAATCAATCATCCGTACAATCTGTATATAATAGTAGTCACCCTATCAATATAATCAATTAATTTAGACCTGATGGGGTCCGTTCTAGTTTGCCACTACTGTGCCAAATTCCAGAAAAGCGACGTGACATGACAATACGTTTGGGAAGCAATTTCCGCTAACCTAATGACACGATGATAATTTATAATACTGACTAGTAAAAATTGTTTTTGGGCTATCCGGAATTAATTTCAAATATCTGAGTTTGTTTTCATGTATAGGTGCGTATCCATAAACTAAGTAAACCTAGATATCCCACTAAAGGGGCGAATGAGAAGCTAGAGGATGCGACTTAGATGCCAAAGAGCGAAGTGCTAAAAGTTTATCACAGGCAACTAAATTTGCTTCTCATATCTTGGAAGGAACTGACTCGGAGGGTATCTTCTGGTCGCTATGCTGTGCGGCTAGTGTCACGGGAAATTCGTTCAGATCTTGCTCGGACTGTTTACCATTCATTAGTGGAATCCCACTTACGCTATGGAATTGTATTCTGGGAAAATACATGTAATTATAGTATTTGCAGAATTATACCGTTGACTCTTGCTGCCAAAAATAAACTACCTGATTAAACCCTATTGTATACGCCTCAACCTCTTCAAAGGGGATTAAATGGTATCAGGGTCGGCTTGAAAATGTACCTACACCACATGATTTATTTTTATAATTTAAAATAAATAGATAGGTATTTTTAGTTTTACGTAGGTACCTATAATAAATGTAAAATAATTTTTTGGTGGCATATTAGCTCAATATAATTGAATATACAATAGTATGGAGGAAGACGCAACACTGTATGTCCATTTTCTGCTGCAAGTTTGTCACACTCGTATTCCTTATTTATTTTAAAAGCTTTTAATACTTCTAGCAGTTCTCTTTTTTTGTAAGTTTCTTCAAAATATAAATCATTTTCAATTATAAAATTTTGAATTTCTGCTTTTGTATTATTAGAATTGGGAATGATTTTTGCTTGCCGACTATGGTCTAGCATTGTCCATTACAATGACGCTATTTTCAGGTATATTTTTAAGAGTTTATGTTTAAACCAATCTTCAAAAAGTTGTGTGTCTGTATCTTGATGGTAATCTAAAGAAGAATCTGCTATGTTTTTAGCTGAAAGCAACAGACAATTTGGAACAAACCCGTTCTATGAACCAGCATGTAATATTGTGATTCTTTTGCCTTTATTTGATGGACCCTTGGTTTGACATTTTTTGGAAGAATCATCCCAACCTTTTCTTGGAGTGTCATGGGTATCGAACCATATTTCGTCAAGGTCAACAATTGGACGATTTTCTTCTCTAAATTGTTTAACAGCTGTTAAATATTTAAGTCTCCATTCCCGTAAACGTTGAGATTCCATTAATGTTTGTCTTTTAATAATGCTTCGGTATTTAAAACCCATTTTACGCAATATTTTCCTAAGGCTTGAAAGGCGACAAGAGATATTTGTTTCGTCTTTAATCAGCCGCTCTTTGAGGGAAATCAAAGTGGGTACAGTCCTCATACATTTGGTAAATCTTTCTTCTTAATAAATCCATGTCATTTTCGTCAATGCTTCTAAATGTGCCAGAATCACTCCGATTTTTTCTAGGATTAACAGGTTTAAGTAGGTACTATGTCTCTTACCGAAGATAAAGGAGTTTTTGTCAAAGTAGACGTCTCTGCTAAAGCATCGAATTAAAATTTCTATATACTCAACAAAGATTGATACACATTTTTAATTATTAGTTTGGCATCGATAGATAAATGCTTTCTTTTAAAAATGACACTTGAAGATGCCCATAGATATAAATTAAATTTGTACCTGGTCCGGCTCTGCTCGAAAAGGTTTTAAAATTTGGGATTTCATTATTTATTTTATGGTCAAAGGGATAATGAGGGTTTATTGCAGTCAAAAGATCAACGGTATAATTCTACAAATACTATACCTGCTGAATTCATTATTTGTGTTATAGAAACGAGCTGTTAGATATATTTGCAATATACATAGTAGGGAGTCATGCAGACCGTGGTTTAAATCCAAAAAAAATTTAAACTTTAACATCTCTGTTCATTGTGGAAACGTCAGTCATGCATGATTTACAAGCGCAGACACTTTACCAGTGCCTGAACATTCTTATGGTACTAGGCAGTCGCGGGATCTTCATCTGCCGATACCTTCTTCAGCTTTGGTAAGGAGGTCGATCATTTTTGAAAGTAGAAAGATTTATAACCACCTTCCTATGTTTATCAGGACTCGCCATACGATAGTTTTGTTTAAGAGCTCTTTGAAACAGCTTTTGGTGGAGAGAGCTTACTACGAGTTGGGAGACTTTTATAATGACGAATTATAGAATTGTATTGTGTCTGTTTTTGATTTTACATTGTTTGTCGTTTTCTTTTTATATACAGAACTGTGTGTACTCGCATCTGTACTTTTAATGTTCCTCCTTTTTGGGTTTTTAATTTTGGATTACCTGCTTTTATTATTTTATTATATTTAAATATTTTTGTTATTATTATGTTCTTTATTTTTCTGTAAATTGTTTTCAGCTTTGTCAATAATATTCTGTCTTGGGCAATAAAGCATTTTTGACTTTGACTTTGAGATCGTTGCAAATTTATACGCGTCCATAACTATAAGTCGTAAAATGTTTCTATTAAATGGGTCATTCTGTCAGGCACAAGTTGAGAGATGCTTGGACTACGGCCTTGATATAACCCCCCGTCCCCCTTGATTTTACCCTTGAACCGCCACTGAACTGAACGGATATAATTTCCACCCTTGTTAGGATATAAAACTGACCAGTCATAGTTTTTATTTAGTAGCTAGGTTACTATTCGCTTTTAAATGTTGTACGACTGTACGACAGGATAGCATTAGCAAGTTATCTATGCATTTCTGTAGTTGGGTTCATAGATTTAAGCAAATTGTTTTATTTAAATACCTTAAAAACCTATAATGTAAAAAATTCTAATTCATTGACTGATCGGCAAGAGAAAAAAATTAAAAGCGTTGCCTTTTCTAAACTTATTTGTCTTAACGATTCAGATTTTATCCATATTTTTTGGACTTTCCGCGACTACATATTTGGTTTGACGACAAAAATGTTATTACCTATTTTTACCAGAATATCGGCCCATACAATAGACCTCTTCAGATAAATTGGGTTTCTCTTAAATTACATCTTAAGCTAATCATTTGGCCATCGAAATAGTTATCTCATCAATATAAATTGTTTTGGGTCGGGTCCGTCCTAGTTTGCTCCTCGATGGGTCAATTTCCCTTAAGACAACGTGACAATGCGTTCGGGAAACAATTTCCCTCAACCTAATGACCTATCCCCTATAATGACGGACCAATAATTGCTAGTGACCACTAAGGGGAAGGCGGGGCACGGTGTTTCACAAATGTCTTTGTCGGGTTACAGTTTATTTTTGGTTACGCTTAAGGTTAAAGCTATTACTTAGTGAACGTTTTAACTGAAGTATTTTGATCATAATTTAAAATTAAACCCCACTCAACCATATCGTTTGTTATTTGGCAATAAAAATAAAATTGCTTATTTTTAGGGATAATATTACTCTGAAAATAAATGGAATTAGGCTTACGGTGGTTGATCCTACAAGAAACAAGAAACTTGGGAATAGTTTTAGATAGTGAATTAAGGTTTCTAGGCGAAAAATACTAGGTATCTATTACTTTAAAAAAAAATTATTTTATTTCTCTGCTAATGTCATATCTGCACATTACATTAGTTGAAATGCAAATTCTTAATTTAATATACATATACATATACTTATAAACGTCGTAGTAAATTCGCTCCTGGAATTTGCGTCATGGGCTATCCAAATCAGTCATCAGTGATAACTCACTGATAGAAATATTGGACCTATAGTATAGGTAGTTCTATTAACTAATCTAAATGGTAACGAGGACGAACCAAATAGTTAACATAAATCCCGACATAAATAAATAAACTAGAACTAAAAACTGCGATATCATTACAACAATTTTTTTATAGTAAAAGAGTTAAAAGCATAAACCTAACTCCAAAACTCACATAAATGATATAATTTGAAAAAAAACATCGGAACAAAATTTAAACATTACACCCTAGGTATTAAAGCGAAAATACATCGTATTTAAATGGGTATTAATTCCAGGTCAGGAAATTGTAATTAGAAGCATTTCTAGAAATGCAATGTTGAGTAAATTGTGTATTGTTAGTAGTTAGAGTTTCAATATAGTCTGAGTAAAATATAAATTCTATGCAAGTAGGAGACTGAACTAAACATAAATCAATTCATTCACGCTACTCTCATCCGAACCGAAATCAGCTTTCTGTATTTTACCCATATTCACATCACAACTTTTAAACCTTTAGAAATCGAAAATAATTTTCTGTGGAGTCGCTTATATGGTAAGATTGAGGTGATCATAGAGGTATCGCAGGGTAGTGTGCGTGGACCTCTCCTCGTTCTGCTTAGCCGCGAACATAGACCTGCATGTCTGTTTGCCGGTGACTGTGCGGGCATACGCGCAAACCTCTTGTTATTGGCCTGTCCTTCTTTAGCGACATGCTCAAAATACACTCCAGAACCGGCTCGGTGGATAACTTCGTCATTAGCCCTAAGAAAAAAAATGTGGCGAATAGGATGGATCAGAACTAATTTCAAAATTTATTTTGCTATTTGTTGTTGGGCGATAGATTTTAGTTTATAATATTAATATTATCATTATTGTTAATTATGCCCTAAATATTTTATTTCTTTTAACCGAAAGCAGTGGGAAGTTAAATTGAAATTTAAGCTTAAATAATAGATTTAAAATACGATACCTAATTTTGTTGCCCAGTTTTATGTATAGTATAATAGTATTGTTTTTTGGTCGTAAATAAACGTTAATGCTTATAAAGCCGAAGTTAAGAATTTCCATGGCAATTAGCGTTGATGAGCTTTTCGCTAATTCCTTTTTAGAAGCGGAAAATGTAATTATAATAATTATTCTTGAACTCTTTGGGCGCGGAGATGTGCAGCGGACTGTATTTAAATAATTGTAATGCTTTAACGAATTTGTATTGTACTTATATGCGAGAAAGTATTAAGGTTTGATTAGTAAGCATACACAATGAATAAAGCTATTTGCAAAAAATTGGCACTGTATTAGGTATATCTCTGTAAGAATGGGGATTTGGTTTTTTTTTTTAGATTACCATTCACTAATTTGAGTTAGCAGCATCATTCCCTCTGACTGTAACTTCGGGGCGATCGACGCGCGCCAACTTTAAAACAGAGTTATATTATTTGGGTTTGTTAAAAGTTAAAAAAAATAACTAATAAAATAATAATACATTTTTATGTCAAACAAGAGTTTATCTTGGAATGGAAATTAAATTGTTGGAAAACTTGAGTAGTTAGGTACCTACGGACGGATATAATATACAAATTTAAGTACAGGGTGTTACATTAAAAAAAAAATATACTTTATAGTCACCTTTTCAAGTAACCAAATTAACTGTATTTTTAAACCACCCCCTGGTTGTATCAGAAGTTGTCTCAAACTTGCTTAATTTAAATGGAGCACCCTGCATAATTTAATTTTCTATGACAATCTTTATACATGGTGGTCCAACGAAAACTTAACACCTCGATTTTCCTGCTTTTAAATGAAAATGTGGAAAATCGCTCGGACCCGTCGATTTTTATTTCGAGGGGGGCATCTTTTGCGTATATTGTCAATCTTGTTACTTCCAGCCCCTAGGAGGGAGGGGGGGGGGGGGGGGGTAAGATCTAAATCTTAAATGGATACCCCTATTTTATATAATTTTTTTGGATTCTGCATAAAATTCTGAACATTTTTTAATGAAAGCATTATTAGTCTATACTTAACAGTTTATTTTTTACAGAGATATTGACTCTTAAAAAATTACATTTTTGAACTTTGACAGCGTCTAGCTTTCTAACTGTACGTCTTAGAGCAAAACGGCTTACATGTCCCTATCTTCGATTTTTAATATCTTTCCAATAGTGTCAACTTCCGGTTAAACCGGAAGTACTATATTTCTTATATTTTTCTAAAATATAAAATATAAATTTGTAAATTTAGAATTTAACTTTAGTATCATAAGTACTCTTGAAAAAGCCCTAGAAAGGCGAAACATATCTAGAGCAATTCTATATTACATACTGATGAAACATTAAAAAGCTATAAGGGTTTTACTATAAAATATAAGTATATATTATTAATTTAAATTAATTAAAAAGTAATTGTTGTGGCATATCGGACAAGTGTGTAACTGTTTTTTATATTGGAATACACAGTGATCCAAGCACAATGGATACCCTGGGCGGGTAGACCACGGCGGCCGTTTCGTCCCTGTTGGGACTCTACGGGCAGCCATAACCCGTGCAATTCCGACAACGCCGGCGATAAGATGTAATAAAAGCCTTTTTGCAAAATCAAAGCGGCATTCAATACGCCGTAGCGCCATCCCATCGGAATTAACTCCAATATTCACTTTTTAATTATTTTTGCGGACACTATCTTATCTTCTAAACATTTTTATAGCTTTTCTTAAACGGATTGCGCGCATTCCAGTGGGTGCCAGCGTTGATCTGTTTCTAGTCTGCAAAACGGCAGATGTTCCGGTGAAAACGCAAATAGCGTTCCCTATACTGGATTGTGATGCACTTCGTGGTTTATTTAGCTGTCTACCTTTTGATATTACCAGTGTGACTGCCTTTTATATTGGAGTTGATTCCGCTGGGATGGCGCTACGGTGTATTGATGGCCGCTTTGATTTTGCAAAAAGGCTTTTAATACATCTTACCGCCGTTGTCGGCATTGCTTAGGTTATGGCTGCCCGTAGAGTCCTAACAAGGACGAAACGGCCGTCGTGGTCTACCCGCCCCAGGGTATCCATTGTGCTTGGATCCCTGTGTATTCCAATATAAAAAAAACAGTTACACACTTGTCCGCTATGCCACAATATTCACTTTTTAATTATTTTCGCGGACACTATATTATTATCTTCTAAATTTTAATTGATGCTTAGTTTGTCGTGTTAAGGTTTGTTAATTTAAATATAACATCATTGTTATAGGGGAAATCAGGGTAAGATAACGAATACAATATGATTGTTGATCAAAATAACAACTCGCAAGAAAAAGAGCTAGTATAATCTTAGTGTTTTCACAATGAATATAATAAACTTGGGCGAACGAACTCGCTGGTACCCGCTAGTAATTATATCAGAACCTTAATATTATAATCTTAAGTCTGACAATTAATAACCATATTTTCTTATTGAGTGCGTGGCAGATTCGTATTAAATCCTCGTTTAAGACCTTCAAAAGTCCGCATAGTTGCGAAATTGCTCACATCGATTTTGCCGTCACTTCTTGCACGGAACAAGAAATATTGTTTGGTTAGTTTGAGAGCAATGCCCTTTCAAAATAATGAAAATGGTATTATAAAACTAAGTTGTTTTTACTTTTTAATCTTTTTTGATAGTTTATGACAACTTTTGAATGCTTTAAATTTCTTGTTTTTTGCCAATCTTCATTTACAAAAATTGTACAGAAAAATTCGTAACGAAAAAGAAAATTAAAATGGAATTTTCAAAATATTTTTTTACGTCAGATAAAATAAACATGCCTAAAACTTTTGTCCAGGCCTTTATGTAAAATTTAATTTAACATTTTAAAATTTAATTTAACATTTTAAAATTTAATTTAACATTTTAAAATTTAAATCATCCAAAGAAAGTATTTAAAAATTTTTCTAAATTACGTAGATTTTAATGAAAATTGGAATATTTTCTAGAAGGAAATCTCGGTACAAGCAACGGCTTAAAAAATCATGAGCCACAAAAGCGGGGTTTGTTTCAGCCTATTAATGTTTCCAGTGAACATCATAGTAATTTTGTTAAACTTTATACAGTGTGTCCGCGGATCCCCAAGGGGGAAAAATCATTATTATTCATTTTACGACCAAAAGTCATTCTTTATAAAACGTTCTGCTTGTTGAGAAAATTAATTCACGATAAAAAAAATGTTAAATCAGATGTACAGGGTGTTAATAAATTAGGAAAATACTTCAAGAGAGAAGTACTATTATTTATTATTTTAGACAAAATGTTTATGAAACAAAGTTGTTTATAATCCAAAATAAAGCCTATATATAAAATTTGAAATTTGAATTATAATTTTTGTTTTTTTATTTTTACAATAAAATTTATGAACATTCAAAATGAAAACCTTAGAGTGCTGACCTATTTATTTAATTTATTTCTAATTTGGAGCATTGCATTTTGAATGTTAAATTCTATTGTTAAAATAAAAAACAAAAATTATAATTCAGATTTCAAATTTTATATTTAGGCTTTATTTTGGATTTCATAAACATTTTGTCTAAAATAATAAATAATGATACTTCTCTCTTGAAACATTTTCATATTTTCCTAATTTATTAACACCCTGTACATCTGATCTAACATTTTTTTATCGTGCATTAATTTTCTCAACAAGCAGAACTTTTTATAAAGAATGACTTAATGAATAATAAAGATGTTTTCCCTCTTGGGGACCCCATCCGCGGACACACTGTATACCCACTAATTGACTATAATTATATCTGTTATAATTTTATATTAATAACTTTTACTAGTTTTTACAAAACTAAATTTCAATTTGCATACGGTAATCTAAATATTAACTCATCCGTTGCACCAAATAAAACAATAAATTTGACAAAATATTGCATAAATGTTTAATGAAAATACACGTATTAGGTAAAGTAGCCATCACTGATTAATAAATGTTTATTTTGAAACGTTTATTATTTTATTACTGCCTATTTTAGGTTTTATTGTTTTAAATGGTAAGCTTGGTTTTACAAACATGTTATTGTAAATACATAATATATTTAATTGGTAGCTACTGTTAAAAAATATTCTATAAACAAATTTAAAATTCACGGATTAAATATTTTCTAGGGTAAGTTTCGTTTTTATCTCTCCGAAACTGAAAGGTTTTTCTTTAAAAAAAATCTTATTAAATAAGGATCTAGCATAATACCTACATCAATCTAGTATTTAACTGACTATGGGACGCAAACTGACAGTGCTTTTTCAAATTAATGAATTAAAGAAAGGTCGAACGGAACCACAGAAAGTTGTACTCGTGTATGAAGGGTTGGACTTTGGCTGTTTTATAAAATTGCTCATTATTTTGAATAAGTTCGTTTTTTTGTGCTTAACGCCTTATAAAATACAAAGTAATGAATGAATTAAAATCAAATTTGTCCTAGAAGCAGAAAAAATATGTCACTACGAACTTTACTATAGACAACGCATAGTTAATAAGTTCTATCAAGACATTAAAAAATGAGAATACAAGTTAGTGCTGGGACATCGAAACGGAACATCGATATTGACCATCGATGTTAACATCAAAAGCTAACATCGATGTTTTCTAAACATCGAACATCGATATTTAATAATGTTGGGAATAATTTTAATAACCGGTCTTTTACTTCGTCGAATACTAATATTATTATTGGCGGTGCCCAGAAATTTTGTGACTTCTAAAAAATACAGTGCAATCCAACACGGAAGACGGGAGAGACGTTTTAAATTAAAACCCGGATGATAACTTTCCGGAAAGATTCTTGGGAATTTTGACTTCTAAAAAAAAAGATCGTCGGTTCCATACTTATTGATTGAAAAAAAAACATAAAAACCGAATTTTCATCACTCAAATTATAACATTGTTGCATTGAACATAAGGTAAACATCGATGTCGACATCGATGTTTATGACCTCTAACATCGATGTCGAAAACATCGAACATCGGTAACAGAACATCGATGTTTCAAAAACATCGATGAACATCGCCTAGCACTAATACAAGTTATCAAAATTCAAAAAAGAAACTGCTAGAAATAACATTTAATGCAGAGGAATTTATAGTGCGAAATAAGTACTTTTTAACCAGTGGCATCTAAAAATAGCACTTATTAAACCATTGTATAAAAAAGGAGACCCTGAAAAGCTAGACAATTATAGGCCTATCAGCTTATTACCAAGTTTTTCAAAACTATTTGAGTTAGCCATGAGCAAAAGATTAGTCAGTTTTATGAAAGATCGTAATTTATTTAATAAATGCCAACATGGTTTTACGGAAGGCAGATCAACACAAACTGCAATTTTTCAATTTTTTCGAGCCATTATAGAACACCTTGAAAGGGGCGAGTTGGCGCTTGGAATGTTTCTTGACCTATCTAAAGCCTATGATTGTCTAGACAGGGAAATACTTGTTAGCAAACTTGAAATGTATGGAATTAGGGGAAATGTAAAAAAATGGCTTGTCTCATATATTAACGATCGAAGACAAACCGTTACTATTACTAAGGGAGATAAAACTTGTAAGTCAGAAATATTAAATAATGATGTAGGCATAGCACAAGGTAGCATTTTGGGCCCCCTTCTTTTCATAATATTTGTCAACGACTTGGCTTTCATAACAGAAGATAAAAACCAGCATATTGTTAAATATGCAGATGATACTAATTTAATTATCGGAAATAAGTTTTTTTTGATGATCTTTTAATAAAAGCCAAACTCTTTTTTAACCTAGTATCAGATTGGTTTTCAAAAAATAGATTAATTTTAAACAAAGAAAATACCAATATAATTTTATTTAAAACTAAACAGTCAACAGTTCAAGGACCACCAACTTTAAGCATTGTTAATGAAGAGTTAATTTTCTCAAAGGATGTAAAATTTCTAGGTATCAATATCAATGAATGCTTTGACTGGTCGGTCCACTTGAACAATTTAATAAAAAGACTAAACTCCGTTTGTTATGGAATTAGGGTCGTTGGTAAGTATATGAATGAGAAAACAGTGAGGATAATGTATCATGCTAATTTTGAATCGTTAATAAAGTATGGAGTTATATTTTGGGGAAGACACAACATGACACAAGACATTTTTGTGGCTCAAAAGCGGATAATGAGAATTATGGGTAAGATGGATTATAAGCAAAGTTGTAGGGGCGTTTTTAAAAATAAGCGTATAATAACAGTTTACGGGATATATATTTATGAATGTTTAATGTTTTTCTTTAAGAATCAGAAACATTTTAATTTTAAACAATCACATTCTTACCCCACAAGAACAATGGATGTTAACTACCCAATACATCGACTGACACTTACAGAAGGATCTCCACATTATATGTGTTTAAAATTATTTAATACCTTACCAAATAGAATTAAAAAAGTAGATTCGCAAAAATTGTTCAAAAGAGAAATTAAAAAACTACTTATCGATTTAGAACCTCATAGTCTAGGTGAATTGTTCGCTTAAAAGTTTAAGGAAAACAATGTACTTTTCTTTAGCTGGTGACGTAATTTCATTTTATGTTTTTTGTATTCATGATTTGAAATAAAGAAGTTTATTATTATTATTATTAAACAATCTAAATTGTCGTTTTGAAATTATTACTTTTGAGTAATTATTAGTACCTAATATATTTTACCCCCTTAAGACCAGTCTTTTTTACCATATTTACGCCTATATACCCGCCATCAGCAAGTCATGCCTAACGCGAGTGAGGTCCTCATACATGACAACATCCGATTTTTTTAGAATTCTTTTCGCTGCGACACCATGTTCGGGTTTGTGTTTACACTAATATCATTGGACGCTTATTGACACCGTCGCTCTGTTTATTTTTAATGAAATAAACACAGCGAAGTCGTTACACATACAAGGAATTCCTAGATTCTCGCTTAAAAAAGTTGCAATCCATCAGTAATTGCTTGAGTTTTTTGACTATCGTATTAAATCCTACATGGAAAGCATTAACTTTGGCTTGAATTTGGAAAGCATATATAGCCAATAGATACTTGCAACCCGTGGACACGTCGATGTCTAACTAACTAAAAAAATTGGACTTATTAACTTTAGCGTGGTTGCTCCTTAGTTAGTTGTTTCTATCATAACTTATGGATAGGAAACATACCCTTAACTCTAATAAGTAAATGTACTATATACATTTATTTGAACCACGCATAATATATCCGTTCTGCGTTGAGCATAATATGGAAATGTACAAGAAAAACTTTTTTTTCGTAGACTTTCAATAAAAACTTCTAAAAAGCTGGTGTCAATAAAATACGCATCCAAAAGTTTCGAAACCATCGGGTATTGGCGATTTTTTTTTGTGCAAACTACCCTTGTCAAGAAATACAGTCTTTTAGATTAAAATTGTGAACAAAAGAATTTATATTACTGTTTAAGGATGTACGCACGACATGCTTCAATGAAAGCAATAAGCAAGTAGGTATACAAGGTGCTATAAATTTGTGTGCGTACTGTACATGGGAATCTCGAAAACCGTAAGAGTTACGAAGATGGTTTAATTAAGGCAAAGTTGCGTATTTATGATTATTTACCTCATCCATTATAAAAGCGGGTTGATTTTCACTTTTCAGCGATAATCTCCCGCTCTCCGGTAAAAATCACCCCTTGTCAAAAGTGAAAATCTCACCCGTCAAAACTGAAAATCGCACTTGTCAACAGTTAAAATCACACGTCTGTAACAACAGGTTTTTTATTGTCGTGGTGATGTTTGATGATTATCTAGATAACGAACAATGGCGTTTTTGGTTGTTACTATGGACAACAAATAAAATACAAACAAACGCCAAAGTGTCATTTCGACATATCATTTAAACGTTTTACAAAAATGAAAAAAAAAAGCGAAAATTGGCTCTGTTTCTTCAAACTCCACCCCTCAGCATTCTGTTATACAGTATACTAATTGTGTGTTTAATTGCAATACATTAAATTGTGCAACATAAATCGTTAGTTTTTATTTGGTAAATAATCTTCAAAATACATTTCGGGATTGGGAAATAATCAGAAAATCATTCCCAGATTTTTTGCCATTAGGAAATCTTCGGAATGATTTTCGATAATTTCCCCATCCCTTAATATATTACTACAGATATTTCGCTTTTTGTATTATATGTCCAGTATTTATGATAAAATTCAAAAAAATTCTACAAATAATATTTGTGCAATGGAAACTATTATACCTACCTCCTTTTCACCCCTTTAAGGGCCAACTTCCAAAACAATAATAAATGCATATTTCATTTCAAAAAATTTTTATACAGGGTGTCCGGAAATGATGAGCAAAAAATTTAAGTGATAATTCTACACCGAAAATAAGTACTATCTCTTCCTATTACATTTTTTCGAAAATTGAGTATTAACGGAGTGACGGTAATAAAGTTAAAGTTTATTTGCAGTTTTTTTGCAATACTTTTTGCCACGCTCATAATATTTTGACGAAATCTCGTATATGGGGCTTTTTCGGGATAAGGAATACAAATTTAGCCACGTTTTTTCGTAGTTTGTAGAGGGCGCCACATAGGAGCCTATACTTTAATTTAAATGGTCCCAACTTTTTCGTCCTACACTGTATGCGCATTTTGACTGAATATTTTTATTCTCCTAACCTTTTGACATAAAAAAAAGGTATACTACTTTTGTTTCGATAATACAGTTTTCGAGAAAAACGCTAAAATAACCTTGCTTGTCTGTGATGAATACGAAATCACATTAATTTATTTTCAAACATAGCATAGCAAAGGAAGGAATATTCCATGGATTTCGTCGGAATTTTTTAAGAAGAATTGATTTATGCATTAAAGAGGAAGGACGTCACTTTGAAACTTTGATTTGAATCTTTAATAGGGAACTTGACAAAAATTTTAAATGGGGAAAAAATTCTATAAATCATAAGTAGGTATATATTGTCATAAAACATATGGCAGCAAAAAAAACAACATATTTCGTCCTAAAAGACCGCTAGCAAGATTTAAAAATGCCCCAAAATTCAAATTATCCCAAGCGGGTAAAAACGGGTGACATCCACGAAATAGGTTATAGGTTGGCAATAAATTGAACGACGTTGAAAATTTCATAAATTTATTTTCAACCAATTAGAAGGCTCCTTTTTGTTTGCGTTGCTTATAGCGACGGGAGACTATCGCGATAGTCTATAGCCTATTAACCTAATAAAATTAATAAGTGATAATTTTTCTGTCAAAAATGAAGTGCTTTATTTTTTATGGCAAACGTCACTCAGAATAAAATCAAAATACATTTTGTTGCTAACTTATCATTTTTATTGGGAATAGGTCGTAGGTCTCATCATCTTATCATATTAAAAGAAACTCCAATTTATGAAATTTTCACTTATAATCTCCCTAGCAGCAGAATTATCGGGAATTAATTCTGCTGCGTGGGAGATTCGGTAAGAAAATTTCATAAATTTGAGTTTCTTTTAATATGATGAGACCTATGACCTATTCTCAATAAAATTGATAAGTTAGCAACAAAATGTATTTTGATTTTATTCTGAGTGACGTTTGCCATAAATAATAAAGCACTTCATTTTTGACAGAAAAATTATCACTTATTAATTTTATTAGGTTAATAGGCTATAGACTATCGCGATAGCTCCCGTCGCTATAAGCCACGCAAACAAAAAGGAGCCTTCTAATTGGTTGAAAATAAATTTATGAAATTTCCTTACCGAATCTCCCACGCAGCAGAATTAATTCCCGATAATTCTGCTGCTAGGGAGATTATAAGTGAGAATTCCACCTTAAAACAACAATACAATAACAAGAACACACGGTAATCCAAATGCAAACTCGGTCGCTCGGCCACCGGTCAGGATGACGGAAAGTCATACTTCCTGACGTCATCGGGCTTGGCGCACTTAAGAGGTCGTTTGAAATGCTTTTGACACGCGTGCAACTTTAAAGAATTTTTACCAAGTTATTACTGATTTTTAAGGAGTAATAATTGGGAATATTTTTTTTATGCCTAACTAAATCATATTATTGAAAAAAAAAATTGTAAAGTTCCCTATTTATCGTTCTAGTAACTTATGTATTTTAAAACTGCAAATAAAATTTAACTTTAACACCCTGTTATCCCGTTAATAATCAATTTTGGAAAAAATGTTATAGGAAAAAATAGCATTTATTTTCGCTCTAGAATTTTCCCCTAAATTTGTTGCTCATCATTTCCCGACACCCTGTATATAATACGTATATTATTATTTTATAAAATAACTTATATACCAATTTTTAGACCTCCACAGTTTTAGTTTCCGAGATACAGAAATTCTTTTAGAAACTGCAACCCCCGTTTTTGTCCCCCTTAGGGCTGGATTTTCGAAAAATCCTTTCTTAGTGGATGCCTATGCTTCGGAGAATAAATTATACGAAGAGATTACCTATATTTTAAAGCCAGTTAAAATTTCAGGGAAGCCAGAATTTCATGTTCGGTATGGTGCCTCCTGAATTTAATTGCCTTTATTTATCACAGCAAATGTACGGCAATAAATTGTACAAATAAATTTATGCAGTATAGTTTTAATACATGCGTATAATTGGTTAATTAGAAATATGCCCAAGTTAATATAAAATTATTTATGGTTATATTATTAATAAATTGTTGTGTTATTTCTACTGTATAATATTCTACCATGCATAATTTTATTTATAAATTCTATTGTTTGTGGTAATTTATTAATATTCGTTAAATTGTTGGTACTATTTTTTAAATTTTAATTATTTTTTCGATACCTTGTAGTAGAATTAATTTAATATTAATATATTATTTATACTCCTTTGTTGTTCTGTAGAAACACTTCATATCTAGGTACCTACTATTTCTTTTTAATTCACCGTCTATAAAGTTCCACCGTAAAACAGACACCCTGTATACATATTATGATAAAAAAGGCCTTTCCAATATTCTTTGTTTAGTTTCTAAAAACTTCAATATACAACATCTGTTTCTTAATCGATTAATGAACCCTGCCTTGGGAAGAAATCACATTTTGAAGGTATCTTTTGTCTAAAGGCCGCTAATAAGATGTCTGTATAAAATCAAAAAAATATATATAAAAACTTTTATTAGCATACAGAAAAACCTGTACTGCGATAAAACTTTAAATCAGATGTTCGAACTACGATTGGCAGTCCAAGTTTAGCCAACTGGGAATTGACAGTTTTCCCAGAAACCTGTGTAGCGTAAGTAGTAAAAGAAGGCTGCACAGAAAAAGAAACCGACAATCTCCAGAGAGTTCATGTAACTGCGAAAAGCCGTTATATACCAAGTCTCCCAACACTGCATCAAAGTAAAATTACTCCTATATGTGGTTAGAGATGAAAAAAATTATATAGAAGATAGAGCAGATTTATTTTTCTAGTTCAAATTCAGTTGCTGGGTATTTTTTACACCTAAATCCTACCGTTCTTGGGATCCTGAAGTTTGAAACTAACCAGGAAAATTTGACTGTAACAATGTCACACTTAAGATGTCTGGTTAGTTTACTATTGTTTAAAAACTTTGTGCAACCCAGCATGATTCTTGTACTTACTTACCGTAAATATTATTTTATTTTTCCTTAAATTCACTGTTACCTTCCATGGAACTCAAACTATTTTGGCAAAAAGATTTAATTCCAAAAAAAATCAAATTAACAAGAAAATTTTACAGTCTTAATTTCAACCAATCAGAAGCTTGATTTTTCTTCGGTTACCATAGAAACCTAAAGAATAACCGGAAATTTTTGACGTTTGTGGTAAAATTAATAAATTAAAATTTTCCTGAAACGTCATTTCAAATACATTTCAAGTCAAAATTATAACGCAGGAATTAGAATGGAGTCAAATTTGTTTGGCAATATAAAAAGGATAAGTAAACAAATTTGTATGTATTTGCAAAGTAGATACATGCTTCAAAAATATTAACAAAACATGATGTTCCACCAAGTTTAGTTGAATGAAGTTAATAAAAAATGAAAATATAAAATGTTTTTAAGTTACTTATTAATGATTCATATAACTAAAGCTGGAAAATTATATATTATATTTTATTTCACCAACAAATTTCTTATTTTGTGGAGAATATGGCCATATTGCTTCAAAAATATTAACAAAAAATGATGTTCCACCAAGTTTAGTTGAATGAAGTTAATAAAAAATGAAAATATAAAATGTTTTGTTATTCCATGGCTCATTATGATATTAGTTTTAGTAATATTAATACATATATACATATGTCATTTCTAAAAAAAAAAAAAATTTTACGTAGATTTTTTAATAAATGAGTGTAATATTTTCTTACCGAATATCCCACGTGCTTCAATTAATAACCGGTATTTTTTTCTCGATCATGAATATTTTTAGAAAATTATTCCTCGCCTTCGGCTCGAGATATTTTTAGAAAATTATCCCTCGCCTTCGGCTCAAGATAATTTTCAAAATATTCATGATCTCAGAAAAATGTCCGGCAATAATTTAATCACTAGGGATATTATAAGTGAAAACTTCATACCTATGGAGTATATTAAAGCAATGACACGATGACCATTAAGATCTAAATAAAGGGTTTTCCAATAAGAACGATATGATTTCAAAATGAAATAAAATTAAAATAATTTCAGATACAACAAAACGTTTTATATTATCTTAAAGTATAGTCGATAACATTTATGTTTTGAATAACACATCGTTTAAATGTCCTCCGCGACTTCGTGTACACGAGCGAATTCAACGAACCCAATTTTCGATGAATTTATGCAATAAATCGTGCGTGATCTGACGAATGCAGGGTTCAATGTTCAACCTTAATGCATCAAGTGTTTGTGGTCTGTTTTCATAAACCTTAGATTTCAAATAGCCCCACAAGAAGTAATCTAAAGGAGTTAAATCACAGCTTCTTGGAGGCCACTGAACAGTAGCATTCCTTGAAATTATCCCTTCGTCAAACTTTTCTTGCAGTATATCGATAGTTTCATGAGCAGTGTGACATGTGGCACCGTCTTGCTGGAACCACATATCCTCCAAATCAAGTGCATCTAAATTTGGCCACAAAAAATTTCTTAACATCTGTCGATATCGTTCACCATTCACTGTAACTGCATCTCCTGTCTCATTTTCGAAAAAAAAATGGTCCGATGATGCCACCATACCATAAACCACACCATACAGTTACCTTTAGCGGATACAAAGGCACATGAATCTGTTGTGGATTGTTTTCACACCAAAAACAGCAATTTTGCTTGTTAACATATCCACTTAACCAAAAATTAGCTCCATCTGAAAAGATAATTTTTTTGGCAAAATTAGGATCCCTTTCAAGTTGTTCTAAACTCCAAGCAGAAAATTGTCTGCGCCGACGATGGTCCAGTGGCTTAAGTTCTTGGGTCAAAACAATCTTATACGGGTGTAAATTCAAGTCTTCTTTCAAAATACGCCAAGTTATCGTTTTTTTAATCCTTAACTCTTGAGCACGACGAGGAATTGATAAATCTGGATCCACTGCAACACTAGCTCTTACAGCAGTAATATTCTCAACAGTTTTTGCGTTTCGATGTCTTCTTGGTGTTTTTACATCGTGAAGAGTAAAATTATTTTCAAATTTCTTAACGATGCGACGAATGGCAAGTAAAGGAGGACGATTATTTACACCAAAGTTTTCGCGAAGTGCGCGATAAGTGTTCACAAAAGATCGTCTATTTTCGTAAAATTTTTGGATAATAACCAAACGTTCTTGAAGCGCGTATTTAGCCATAATAAATTGTTATAGTTTACTGACAATCACTGACAACTGGTGACAGGTATAACTTTATTACCATGGTTACCATATCGTTTCAAAATCATATCGTTATCATACCCTTTATTATGATTGACTAAATTTAATACTTCTCATTGAATACTTATACTGGATTATTTTCTTAACATACTACCAATTTTGGCTAAAATCGTAAACTCTTGATGTTATTTTGAATACGCCACATTGCGTTTTAGATATTGCACTTTTACAACGAAACCGCCCTCGAAGTATATCCTACAATATAGATTTATTCATCCAAGTTGATCCATTAGTCTCCGATATAACGGTACTTACATACGACGAATTGAGTCTGTTAATAATAAATGTATCTGTATTCGCTAAATTAATTTAGTATCTACCTGAAGATGACTGAAATATCGATCAGTTGAAATATTTTTATCTATATAATATAAAAAAAAATATTCTATTTTAATACATGATGCATACAATGCCTATTTTCTATACATGAAATAATTTTTCCATATTATACTATGTCTTTAAGACATGTTTTTATCAAGAAAACCTTTTTGACATCTTCTTTTTAGAAGTGTTTTTCTACCTCCACGTTCCTTTTTTTTTTGTTGTTCTAGACCCTTTCAACTGACTTTTCCACATACTACGCATGTTTTAATTTATCTTCATTTCTAATGTCTTCACATAATGTAATTTCAATAATCCAATTTTTGATGCCATAAAAGCTCCATTAAGGTTTTATGCCTACCACTTATCATTTTCTCTTTTGCTAAAACCATCAGCAATATATTTTTCTGTCTCCTGATGATGAACGTTTCTGCGTTCAAAACATGTAGGGACCTTTAAACAAAGATTTTTTTATTCTATTAAATTTTGTGGAGGAAGACTTTGTGTTTTTCTTTCCTATTCGAAAAAAAAGTTTCATATAAAAAAATGGAAAACCGTTTTGGAGATTAACTTTGTGCGTACCTATCTATCACAGCCTTCACATGACAAAAGAATCCAAAAAGAATACATATTAGAAAAATTGAAAAGAACGAAATGTTAAAACCCTCGTCTTTGGCAGATTAAAGTATTTATTTATTCATAAATGATAGAAGAGTTTTGTTAGGGAAAATTGTAATTGCCCTATCTACAAGGGTTCCTATTATGCAATATTTAATGTTGCTTCAGTGACTTGCTGTATAACCAAGATATTGACCTATATGCGTAGGTTTCCTGTATACTTAAGTTTGGATGGTGGTGCCATTTTTCTTTACGCTGAAGTCTAGAAAAGATAATTGGTTGTTTTCTTCTTTCTTCATGCTGAATTATATTGTCGTTGTAAAGCTATTGATGTGATTTAAGAATTTCCTGAGTTATTCAGCGTTGTCATTCCAGACAATGAAAGTATCATCCTCATATCTCAGCCACATTTTTGATTGGTGTAACGACTTTCGACCTCAGAGCTAACAAACTGATCTTCCGTACCTACTATTTACTTGAATTGGCTGAAGTAGGAGAAGAAGAAGGAGCAAGAATAAATTAATTTACTGGGGGTTACGGTTATCATTACTATACAACCAATTATATACCATATTATCGTTTTAATTTTTTTTAGCATCTAAGTTGCAGGACATATTATATATTACTATAATTGGTTTGCATAACTTTTGTTTTGAATAAAAAAATAAATAATCATCAATCCGTAGGGTAATCGAACTTTCAACTTAAAATTGCCTTTCTACGAAAATACCTTTACAGAAATAGGGATGCGGGTATAAAACATAAGTAAAAAAGTGTCCGGCACTCCTTAGGGAATTATCCCGAAAAAGTTTTTTTTTCTGTTTTAGTTTTTGTGCACTTTTATTATTTATATAGGCTACGAAAGTTAAGCAGAATGTTTGGCCGTGAGCGACATTTTTAAGTAGAATGTCTTTGAAATACATCGTCGAGAAATATTTTGCCAGTGATGCGATATAGACCAGAGCTGAAGCCTTTGAAAATGGTAAAAAGTGAAAAAAAATAATATTATGATGAAACCCATTGGAAAAGGAAGAGAATATAACAAAAATGAAAGGAAAAAGAATTTACGGGCGATCCGAGGTCGGGAAGTGGAAAGGGGTGAGCTTTTAAGGGTAGAAAACGATTTATCTCGATTTCCGGCAAAACTACAAGTCTTATGGAAAAACGTTAAATGGCAACGTTGTAGATAATAAAAATATCTACAACTTTTGTATTTACACTTTCTTCACATAACCTCAAAATTTATGTGAAAAATTCAAATAACCAAGTTTTTGGTTTTTTATTTTTATCTTTTACAAAATTTTTTTTTTTCACGAAATTTGGTGAAAACTTACCTTTTTATGTCCCAAACACACTGTAATTTTTTTGATTTAAAATATTTATTTTTTCACCTTATTTTGAATATATATTATGAAATAATATCGAAAAAGCACCCTAATTTTCAATCGAAAATTCTCACGTGAACATATCTGCTTTTTTTAAAAAGTCGGTGGGCTTTTTGTTCGTTGAAAGCTTTACTTTCTGATGGTGTAAAAAATATACATTACTATGGTAAATGTGATGAAATCCCCTTTAAATCCTACCTTTAATTATTATATTTAGAACAACTATTTTCGCATGTTTTTTGCGATCTTTATGTTTTATGGATTTGTAATTTTTTTGTTTATCAATGTAACATGGAATCTTACGTTTTTTGAGCAATTAAAGTATAAATTTTAATAAATAGCTCAAAATTGTACATAATGATTAAAAAAAAAATTTCGGATTCGAGTTTTTTTCGTTTCTTTGCATTTTTTGAGAACATTTACTATAGTAATGTATATTTTTTTTACACCATCAGAAAGTAGAGATTTCAACGAACAAAAAGCTCACCGACTTTTTTAAAAAAGCAGATATTTTGAGGTGAGAATTTTCGATTGAAAATTCGGGTGCTTTTTCGATATTATGTCAAAATAAGGTGAAAAAATAAATATTTCATATCAAAAAAATTACAGTGTGTTTGGGACATAAAAAGGTAAGTTTTCACCAAATTTCGTGAAAAAAAAATTTTTTTTGTAATATATAAAAATAAAAAACCAAAAACTTGGTTATTTGAATTTTTCATAAATATTTTAAATCAAAAAAATTACAGTGTGTTTGGGACATAAAAAGGTAAGTTTTCACAAATTTCGTGAAAAAAAAAATTTGTTTGTAATATATAAAAATAAAAAACCAAAAACTTGGTTATTTGAATTTTTCACATAAATTTTGAGGTTATGTGAAAAAAGTGTAAATACAAAAGTTGTAGATCTTTTTATTACCTACACCTTTGCCATTTAACATTTTTCCATAGGACTTGTAGTTTTGCCGGAAATCGAGATAAATCGTTTTCTACCCTTAAAAACTCACCCCCTTCCACTTCCTGACCTCGGATCACCCGTAAATTATTTTTCCTTTCATTATTGTTATATTCTCTTCCTTTTCCAATGGGTTATATCCTACTATTATTTTTTTTTGGTTTCAAAAATTATCGACCCTGGTCTATTAAGAACAGTGTACGCGTAAAAAACAAGGTTCAAAAAATTTCACATGAATGAATGTAATATAAGTAGAAAAGCTTTTGTTTAACTATGATAGTGATTACTCCTACAATAAAAGAAATATCTAAATTAGAAAAGAAAGCATTAAATAAATATTAAAAAATAAAAGATAAATTGTCTTAGGATTATACTATGTAAATTTAACTAAATGTAATTTAAATAACCAAACTATTCGGCTTGTAAAAGTCATTTTAAAAGAATTATTGATTAGAGTCGGATTGAAAAACTGATTAATTGTTAATCAAAATTCTACCTTTTTGTGCCAACTAGTGTGTTACTATCACCAATATTTTTAGTTGATATATTTTATACAAAATAAATAAATGTCTTTATTATTATTATCATAATTATTATTATTATTATTATTATTATGATATATATTTTTTGTAAAATATCATTCAACGTTGGAAGTGCCCTTATTATTCTTATATTCCTAAGTTTTAAAAAAACAACCAGATGATAATTTTCCTTGAACAATAAATTTACCATATTTTTTTTCGTTTTATACCAGAAATAATTTTAATTTTCTTTTTATTTCAGGTATTGCGTAGAATTTGAAATATTAAAAGCGTCGAAAGCCTGCAGAAAAGAAGAAAGTTACAAGGCCCTAAAAGAAGGTAATATGTTTTGACATTTTTATTTACTCGGCTTGTTCAGTTTAATATACAGTGTGACCAGTAAAGTCCGCATCATATGGGATTTTTTTTTATTAAGAGCTTTATTCGAAATTTGACTTTGGCATCAAGTTCTGCTTCGATCGAGATGAAAATTAAGCAAAAAAAAAGTAGTCACGTGATTCGCATTATCTGTCAAATTTTAATTTTTCCAAAAAAATAATTTAAAAGTGGGGTTATTTCTAAAAATATCGAAAAAAGTTATTAGAAAAAGTTTTTTTATACGCAGTTTCTAGCCCATATGCAAATTTTGAGCTGCATAAGATAATTTTGATTTTTTACCCACCACTAAAATTTATTTTTGACTTAATGAACACTTTACTGATCACATTGTGTTCTTTTTTGTCTTAATATTAAGGTGTATTACTTTTAGACACGAACTACGTTTTCAAAAATACTTATTTTATGAAGTTACCTTATACAGGGTCAAAAACAAATAAATTTTGCATCACATGCGACCAAATTTTAATAGCTCAATTTTGATTTTGTAGAAAACACATTTAATATGGCGCTACTTTAAAGAAAATGTATCTGAAATGAAGCATTGTCATCACTAAGAAGTTTTATGTAGGTTGCGTTGAGTCTTATTTTGCAAAAGTGGTGCAATTTACAAAATAGGGGTAAAAAATCAAAATTATCTTATGCAGCTGAAATTTTGCATGTGGGCTAGAAACTGCATTTAAAAACCTTTTTCTAATAAGTTTTTTTGATACTTTTAGAAACAACCCCACTTTTGAATTATTTTTTGAAAAAAATTAAAATCTGACACATAATGCGAGATATTTTAAGGATAACAGGATGTATTTACAAAAATATTCATGAAAATACAATAAGTCTTTTGTACATAACCTTTTTGCAAATACTGACTTTCGTTTATATTCCGAATCGTTTTCTCTCGTAAAAAACCAACAATAATCCCTCATCACTGTTGGATCCCATCTGCTTTGGTAGAGTTGCTCTATTGTTAGTATGGCTTGGTGGAATCTTTCTCCTTGTTCGTCACTAACCTCACCCAAATTTTCTGGAAAAAATTTAAATGGGAATACAAGACGTGTATTTTAAGAGACCTACGACAGTCTATTTTGCAATAGCTTTGAAGTAGTTCTTCTAAAAAATTTTCATACTTTTCTGCTTTTTGTTTCCTAAAAACTCCGAATCAATTATTTTAAAAGAACTCCACGCAGCTAATTCAACATCACTTCGTTTTTGATCAAACTGCTGATCCCTTAGTATTTTTCTAATTTGTGTTCCAACAAATATTCCTTCATTAGGCTTATTGGCATCACTTTTAGGAAAAATTTAAGTTTAAGGTATTTAAATGCATCTCTTTCTTTATCTAATGCTTTAAGGAAATTTTCCATTAATCCCAGTTTAATGTCTAATTCAGGTAACAGAACTTTTTTGGGATCAACAAAATATATATTTTTTACATTAGCTTGACCTAGAATATATTGCTCTCTTGGAAGCCTTTCTTTTACTTAGTAATGGTTCTCTGTTGCTATACTATCCTATCCCAAAGACAAAGAAAATAGCAATACTTCGTAAATTCACCCTGAAGCCCTAGTAATAGTCCTATGACTTTTAGGTCACCATAGTTGCGACTTATACGCATCATAGTTTATTGCATTTAGAATAAGTGACATACTTTCCTATGTTTCCTCCATGTCAACTGTGTGTACAAGAAGAATGGAGGGTATTTTGTTGCCATTATGAAGCAAAACTGCTTTTAAACTTATTATAAACGAATCTATAAATAAGCGCCATTCGTCCGGGTTATGTACAAATCCTAATTTTTCCATTACAGTATTTTGATTAACACAAACACACATCTTATCCTGCATACGTATATACACAGATATTTTTATTTTACCATACATATCTAAGGTATCAATCACAATCACTATAATCAAAAATATCGCTACCAAGCAACTACAGAAAATGGCAAAACCCATAGGGGAAAGTAAGGCAAAATGACATAGAAGGCAAAACGACATACCGACAGTTTCTCGGCGCTTTCTCGAGGAATATATTTTCTGTACATGGCAACACTGCGACTGTAGTATTCTCCGTGCCATGAGTTACGCTAAAGACGTTAGAAGTGATTTCCGTTGTTGCTACGTTAATGTATTAAAAAAATACGTTTCAAGATCAAGGTAAGTTGAAAATTGCCACCATAAATTTCATATTAACTGTTCTAGCAAGTTATTTCTTTGTTGTGTGCAACATCTGTTATTGTATACCTTTCAATTGCCATTACATACAACCACCTGGTTAAACATTCAAACCTACAAATTGACAGTATCGTGTCTGCAACGCGTTTGGGCAAAATGACACATGAGGTGTGTCATTTTGCCTTACATTAATACGGAGCGTGTTGTCTAGCCTAGGGTACGTGAATTTCATACCCTTTTGCTTCAGATGGTGTCTAATTACAAGAAAAAATCGAATCGACAATCCTGGTCGAGTGGACATGCAGAAGGCAATGGAAGCGGTGATTGATAAGAGGATGGGATGGAAAAAAGCATCTGTTATGTTAAATGTTCCTCAGGCGACATTGCGGAGACGCGCCCAAGGGAAAAATATTTATGCCCGTGGTGTAACAAAACGTCAGTTCATTTGTAAAGCGTGCCGGGACTAGTCTCTCAACAAATAAAATAAATAAAATGAGTGTGTCATTTTGCCCACCGTGTTAGGCAAAACGACATATTTGGAGTTTTTTTTTGTAAAATTTGTATTATTTAAATATACTATTTTTTTGTAAGTTAAAATGTTTACTTTGTTTACCAAATAAATAAAGCATTAGAAAAACCCAAAGCAGTTTTTTTAATGGAATCTAAAGTAAGTATTTATAGGCGATATTTAGAAAGTATGTCATTTTGCCTTACTCTCCCCTATGGGTGTCGATTGGTTCTCTATTATTTTCTAACCCCTTTGATTATAGCAATTATCTCTGTGATTAATATAATATGCGCAGCAGCGGTAACAGAAATTTTATTTTTCGAAACCATAAATTGTTTTTTAAATTTGTTTCATCTGAAAATTAAATTGTATTATTTCTAAAGCTTTGTTTAAAGACAATTGGTTTTAAAAGTAAAAGCTTGTTTTTATTCGCGATTAGTCAAAACAAAACGAGACTAAAAAGTTGTTAACAGTTTAATTGGATTGTCGGATAAAATTAGATGACCTAATACCTACTTTGTACTTTGTCATTATTTTTATAAAATATGTATTGTATGTAAGGCATTATTATTGGTGGTAAAATTAAAAATTTATTACCGCACATGCCATTTGGGTCGTTTGACCGTTCGCTATCAATTTTTCCAAATTAGGACATATCCGTAAACTGTGTCTTTTTAGTAACGGATTTCCTAACCATTTGTAACTAAAATTGAATCAACTCTTTTGATATGAAACACAGTTTGTGGACCAATAATTGCCTTAAAATTAGTTTTTGAAAATATTTAAAATAACACTTAATAAGATACATACAGAGTTAAATTTTAAAATAGCTTCACTATTTGTCGAATGACTTTAAATAAGTTAAATAAAATGGCAAGATATCAAAACTTTCGAACACATAACTTTTTAATTTGTCTTACTTTGAGTCGTCTTGATCAACTTGTCATGCGAAACTTTACGCTGCAAAGTGAAAGGTTTTCAAACTGAAAACTTTTTATTTATTTCCTCTTTTCGCAAGGCAATTGAAAAGTTATCTAAAAGTTCTGCTAAAGGACTATAAAGTAGGTATATGTACACTACACATTTAAACGTTAACAAGCTTTTGTTTGAGACTAAAACATTCTTTTCCACAACCCTCTAAGAATTAAGGGAAGTTGTTTTTGCAAAACTAAAAATATAATGTTTAAACATATAGGTAGGTACATAAATAAAACTGCAGGAAAGAATAAACACAATGTAAAGAGAAAATTAAATCATATACCCTACATACAAAAAGCCATTCCAAACTCAACATGGTTTTGTGCAATGATCTGGTACAGAGATGAAACAATAACGAATGAACCTATATTGTTTGCCAAACTTACGCTGTTATACAGTGTGTGTATAAAGTCTGGAAACGGCTTAATAACATCACAATTTACTGGCCGATTTAAACCAAATTTGGTACAGTTGTGTAAGAGGATCTAACGCACCGAATGACGATATTGGCGTTGTTGCCAGCTTTTTAGTTTGTCTGGAATTCGAACGAATTTTATATTTTTAAATATAACACCCAGTATATTTTTACATTTTTAAATTCCACATAAAATTATAATTATTTTTTATTAAATGCATTGTTAGTCTATACTTCATAGTTTCCGAGATATTGACTCTCGAAAAGTGACATTTTTGAACTTTGACAGCTTATAACTTTCTAACAGTACGTCAGAGCAAAACGGCTTACATGTCCATATCTTCAATTTTTATTATCTTCCCAAAAAAATCAACTTCCAGTTAAACCGGAACAACTATATTTCCTGCTTTCGAGTTACATCCGGCTTAACCGGAAGTTGATTTTTTTGGGAAGATAATAAAAATTGAAGATAGGGACATGTAAGCCGTTTTGCTCTAAGACGTACTGTTAGAAAGTTATAAGCTGTCAAAGTTCAAAAATGTCACTTTTCGAGAGTCAATATCTCGGAAACTATGAAGTAGTATAGACTAATAATGCATTTAATAAAAAATAATTATAATTTTATGTGGAATTTAAAAATGTAAAAATATACTGGGTGTACCAAATTTGGTTTAAATCGGCCAGTAAATTGTGATGTTATTAAGCCGTTTCCAGACTTTATACACACACTGTATATATATTATATTATACAGTATTAACATGATGGGGAAAATTTAAATCTTTGTCTAAAACCTTATAAAAAGCATGCAGTATGGCAACGCAGCAGTAATAGATCCGCCCCCAATGATGTAACCACCACGTCATTGGTCTGAGGCCATGATGACGTTGTTTCATTCATTTTCGTTTAGGGATGCCCACAGAAAATATATCGCGGAAAATCATCGATGCTTGCGATGCATTGAAAAAATGTTTTTTAATAGAATTAGAAGTACAAAACAAATCACCAATCTAATTACTCTAAACTCACACCTTAACTGAAACCAGAGGTATAATTAAGATCGAGAGGCAACGGCAAGATAATTATTTTACGAATAAAATTAAGGCCTAATACATCGATGCATCGACAAATATCAAATGGCCTCGATGCATCTAGTATCGCATTGAAAATATCGATGTATATCGAACATCCCTATTTCCGTTTGGTATTTCTTTGACAGCGGTCTGAAATTTTCTTCAGTTTATCAGTTTTGTGTAATAATTGCTGTGTTTTTAGTGTTTTGTGATATTTTTGGAGGCTAATTAAGATGAGTGGCAAGTATCAAGTATGTCAGAAAATATAATAATTCTGCAGTTACTTTTCATAGGTGTGTAAATACCTATATACATTTTTGTAGCAAGGTCACATTCAAAGGTAAACCCACCGTAATCCGTACTTCCGGTCCCACCCAGCTCTTCACCGCCACATAAACGTTATTGTCAACACATTTCAATAGCCTTTATGAATGGCATATTATGCCATCTATAGGTAAAGTATTTTTCACCCTAAATGATATCGACTTATTGACTGCAATAAAACTACCGGTTTAATCCCATTGTTATACACAATCAACAAGCAAATACACTACAGGGTAGGACTTTAGATATTTAATTCGTTATTAATAATATATTATTTAATGACATGAAATATCCTAAATAAATAATACATATCAAATCAAAGCACAATATAGTTAAGTATTACCTGCTATAATTACAAATTATAATCCGACCCTGCCCGACGGTTTATTTGCATTTTTATGGCCGAGCTCTTGCAAAACGTCCCAGGTAGTTAAACGGAGTGAACCATTTATTGTGGAAAATACTTTACCAGATCATTGGTTTTGTGTTATTTGTCTAACCTTACCAAAGTTGTAAGGTAAATAACGTTAATGCGACCATTTTAAAAATCAAGGTTAAAATAAATACGACGCCTTTTAAAAAAGGAAACTGTGTGACAATGACGCTAAAAGGGATTTTTCTTAAGTGCTAATAATATATTTTTCTCGCAGCGGGAGAGCAGATGCCGCAATTCAACCTTCTATTCAAAAGAGCACTAATGCCTTTTTAAAAAAGATCTTTTCGTAATATATGTGATAAATCGAAAAGAGGAATAACGTATAACAAGAAAAAAGGGAACTTTGGAAAATACAAGAATAAAAATGCGCTTCGGCCCGGTACACAGACAGGGTTATTTTGAATTTCTAAGTAGCGGGTATCAAATATCAGATTTTGTAGTCACATTTTTTTCAAATATCATTCTCGATTAGCTTAACCGCATAATAATGCTCTTCTTCAGAGACTAATATAATATGGCAACGAGACTGCTGATGCGCTCGCCAGGGAGGGCGCAAGCATGTCTGTCGAACTAGCAGAGAATACTGTGGCTTAGAGGTGGGTTGCTAAATAGCAGCCTGCTTTTTTAAAACTGCTATTTGATTCGGTATAATGCTAAATGCTACGAGCTTTAAAATTAGCTGCTAATTTTTTAGCAGCTAATATTTACTTTTGACTGTGAACTGGCGCTGATAGAGCGAAATGAGCGGTTGTCGGGTTAGGTAATTTTGGTTATCTGCTATGCTATTTCGAAGTGCTATCCCGATTTACTTACTGCGAAGTAGAGATGGGTCGCTAAATAGCAGCTTGTTTTTTTTAAGTGCTATTTGATTCGGTATACAGCGTTGCTTCTCTATTATAATCACGAATAGCAACTGCTATTAAAATAGCAGCTATTTCTAACTGTTATTTTTGTTTAGCAATAGCAGAAGCAGCTGCTAAACAAAAATAGCGGGTCGGACCCATCTCTACTGTGGCTAGACCGCTGGGATCAGTCAAAGAAGAGATAGATCGAATAGCTAAACAACTTGCGCAAAGCAGATGGACAGGACTTACAACTTGTAGCATCTCTAGGAAATTGTGGCCCTTACTTGATAACAGGAAACCCGCAGCGCTATAATACAGCACAGTCGAAAGGACCTAAGAAACATCACTGCCGTAATCACCGAACATTGCCTGTTCGGTAGACACGCTGAACGTATGCAATTATGCAAATACCAACTAACGACTTACGACTTCTGTAGAAGTTGCAGAGATGAAGAAGATGAGGAAAGTATTCAGTATTTCTTGTGTGAATGCCCCGGCCTCGCGAGAAGAAGGTTCAATGCACTGGGCGAACCAGTTTTTAATAATCTGGAGGAAGTGAGCAGCCTGCAACTGGGTCGACTTACTAAGTTTATTAACAGCAGTGGCTGGTTTGATTGAGCTCTCAAGATTATTTTACGATCGCGTTAACCATCAGGTAGCTGATGCAATTAGGTTCCGCGGAACATGTGTGGTACCACAACGGCCCTTATAGGACTACGTGTGTCTGTTTGGACAATGCCAGAGGTCTGCCACTCTAACCCATAGACAAGCGAGTTGCACACTCTCAAGGATAGATAGGCAACTTAACATACTAAATTGGTTCCCTGATAGCGCCACCCGCGACCGGAGGCGAAACTATATATAGTCATGGTGGGGGGTAGGCGCCAAGCATAAATATTTAAATTTTATTATGACTTTGAATTCAAATTTTCGCGCTTCTAACTTAACGGAAAAGTTTGAAGCGCGAAACATCTGATTCAAGTTAAAATAATTTGGGAGAACGAAAGGAAATTATAACAACGTTTCTGATATGGCGACAAGATTTATTAATATTGGATATTTACATAAATAGGTTTTAAATAAAAAAACAGCTTATAATATTATTTTCTGTAGATTTTTCTAACAATTCCGTGTTATTTTCAAGGTTTTTATTTAATAAACTAGTTATTGTACCTTGTAATTCGTTAAGTTGTGAAGTAAAGTTTCTTTCTATATCTTTAATAGCTTTCTCTCTGTACTTTCCAATCGTTGGGCGACATTAATGAAGTCTTCAGGAGGATCCACGCTTTTGTTAATTGCCTTGGTTTTTCTTCCCGATTTCTTTGGTCGCGACATATATATACCTATTTACGATTCTCAAACTACCGACTGCGCCATGTTAAGTTTATAAATTATATATGAATAATTATTTAATAATAACTTTATTTTTTATATATTTTACAAATCAATCATAAAATGACAATGACATTCTTTTACCAGTCCAGGTAAGACTTCAGGATCTGTCACAACAAGCCATATTTTTATCTTTCTCGCACATATGCTGGTACAAATTAATACAGAGAGAGAGAGAGAGAGAGAGGTACAGAATGTTGGCCATGCTCATTCTAAATGAATATTCTGTTCCTACCAACGTTAGGAGATGAACAACCTTATAAAACAAAATTCCTGCAATAGCGCCACCAGCGACCGGAGGCTAAATTAAACGAACAGGGGACGACCTTCACCATTTAAGTTATCCTAGTCTGCTCTAACCTAACCTAACCTAACCTCTTCAGAGACTTGTGTTTGCTCGAAATCGCCTTACGCTTTGCAAGAACCGGGACAAAGGTATTTGCCGATTTTTGATAATGGTTAGCACTTCACCGTCGCGAAACTTTATTTTTCGATGTTATAAATCGTAAAGAAAAGACCGCTTATAATTTTGTTTCATCTGAAATTTAAATTACGTTGTTTCTAAAGCTTTGTTCAGAGACAATTTAGTTTTGCAAGTAAAAGCGTGTTTTTATTTGCGATTAATCTAAACAAAACGGGACTTTAAAAAGTTTTAACAGTTTAATTGGGTTGTCGGATAAAATTAGATAACCTAATATTTTGTCCTTAATTTTTTTAAAATGTATTTCTTGTTATGGGCATTATTGGGGTGCGTGAACATGAGTTCATCATCGCCTGTAAAATAAACCCATTTTTTTTTATTGATACCCTATTTCGCTTATTTAAAGTACGCCTCAGCGTGTTTAAATCCCACTTTCAAAAACGCGCGTGTTTTAAAGTTACCTTGGCAACATCAACAACCCGTGAAACGTGAAGTCTAAATATGTCAACTTTTGAATTATTGATTTGACAGAATTACCTTTTAACGTCAAATCAAATATTTTTTTAAGTAATAGACAACCAATGTCAACGGTGACAACAATGAATATTATGTGACAGATTGGAAGTTATTTTTTGTTCTCCTCATTTTCATGACAACGACAGGTATATCACATCACGAATTCGACCATTTCACTTATTTACTAAGTTATTATTTCCATTTTTTGTAATCTAAATACCAATAGTGTACCAATAAAAAAAAAATAATGTAAAGTATTCGTGGATAACTGGTCTTTAAAACACTTGCTCTATTTCAAGCACTCCGGCTGCGCCGTCGTGCTTGCAAAATCGCGCGTGTTTTAAAGACCTTAATATCCACTTATACTTTAATATACTATTTCCCCTCCGCTGTCAGTGAACTGTTCCAAATTGGAAAACGTCAAATACAAGAACATATTAATAACATTAATTTAAACAAATAGTCCACGCTTAAAGTGGAGTTGGAAGTATGGAAACGAAAAAAAAACCAAAAGTTTTCCTCCGCAAAATTTATTAGAATAAAAATATTCAATTGAAGGTTTCTACATGTTGTGAGCATAGAAACGTTCATCATCAGAGGATAGAAAATAAGGCTTTACTGATGGTTTCAGCAGAAGAGAAAATGGTAAAAGGTATATAAGTTTTTATGGAATCGAAAGTGGTGAGATGAATAGTGAAGAAAATTTATTTAAAAATGTATATCATACCGAATATGTGGAACAGTAATTAATACATTTGTTTAAAAAAGGTCCGAACCAACCAAATGGAATGGAAGTAAAAACAAGGTCATAAAAAGAAAAATTTTAAAAATTCTGTGTCTATAAGACATTGTAAAATATAAAACGGTTTTCATAAAATATTTGTTAGTTAGGAAAGGGGCTGATTTTGTTGAAATAAAAGTCCCTTCCAAAAAAAATTTAATACTCAGTGCCCCAAGCAATTTGCTTAGAAAGCGAAATATCGAACTTACCGAAAATTTTGATGAAGGCAGAATTCTGTGCCGGAAGGTTAGATACCTAATATTTATTATATTTATATAAATTTTCTCCAGAAACTCCCGCGGAAAAGCAAAATTCCAATTTAAAATTTGATTTGTAATAACAGTCTATTTGATTACTGCATATTTTAATCTCAAAAACTCTACAAATATATTCTTTTACAAATTTAATTACCCACGCTTTGTTCTCTTCTAGACATAGATTTTAATCCGATGTACAGGGTCATTCCCTATATATTGACCCATATGCTAGCCGCTTTATTAATAGAGATATCAAAAAACTAAAATGAGGAAAGTTGTAGATCTTGATCTTAACTTTTTTTTAACAATTATTAGAAAAAACAAAAGACTGTTGGAACTTTAAAATTTTAGCACAAATTTTGTTTTTTAAATGGGACACCCTGTATATTATTACATTTTTAAATTCCACATAAAATTATAATTATTTTTTATTAAATGCATTATTAGTCTATACTTCATAGTTTCCGAGATATTGACTCTCGAAAAGTGACATTTTTGAACTTTGACAGCTTATAACCTTCTAACAGTACGTCTTAGAGCAAAACGGCTTACATGTCCCTATCTTCAATTTTTATTATCTTCCCAAAAAAATCAACTTCCGGTTAAACCGGATGTAACTCGAAAGCAGGAAATATAGTTGTTCCGGTTTAACCGGAAGTTGATTTTTTTGGGAAGATAATAAAAATTGAAGATAGGGACATATAAGCCGTTTTGCTCTAAGACGTACTGTTAGAAGGTTATAAGCTGTCAAAGTTCAAAAAGTCACTTTTCGAGAGTCAATATCTCGGAAACTATGAAGTATAGACTAATAATGCATTTAATAAAAAATAATTATAATTTTATGTGGAATTTAAAAATGTAATAATATACAGGGTGTCCCATTTAAAAAACAAAATTTGTGCTAAAATTTTAAAGTTCCAACAGTCTTTTGTTTTTTCTAATAATTGTTAAAAAAAGTTAAGATCAAGATCTACAACTTTCCTCATTTTAGTTTTTTGATATCTCTATTAATAAAGCGGCTAGCATATGGGTCAATATATAGGAAATGACCCTGTACATCAGGTCTAGGTACTATGGAGAAATGTGTGCAACCCAAAAAAAAATCATGCATTAAACGAAATGTAAAATTTTAAATTAGAACCGTGGAAACAGCGCCGTTGTTCAAAAAAAAATTCATGATTTTTCATGGTTAAATTTTTAATCACGTGTAACGCGGTTTAAAACTGAAACAAGTGCCTGTCAGTAACAATGCATTTTTTATTAGGTTCAGTGGATTTGTTACACATTTTCACAGACGTCATAGGCTACATTTGCTGGCGTAAAAATTGATTTAATTGTGTTTTAAAATGTATCAATTATTAATATTTTACTGTTTTAAAATTATTGCAACTAATGCAAGGAAATAAAAATAATTAATATATACAGCGTGTCCGGAAATGATGAGCAAAAAATTTAGGGGATAATTCTAGATCGAAAATAAATGCTATTTAAGGTTAAATTTTATTTCCAGTTTTGCCACGCTCATAATATTTTAACGAACTCTCGTATATGGGGCTTTTTCGGAATGAGGAATACAAATTGGCCAACTAGTTTTTTGCATTTTGTAGAGGGCGCCACATAGGAGCCTATACTTTAATTTGAATTGTCCCAACTTTTTTGTCCTACACTGTATGCGTATTTTGACTGAATATTTTTATTCTTCTAACCTTTTGACATAAAAAAGGTATACTGCTTTTGTTTCGATAAATCTAACCGTTTTCGAGAAAAACGCTAAAATAACATTGCTTGCATGTGATGAATACGAAATCATTTAAATATATTTTCAACCTTAAACATAACATATAGCAAAGGAAGAAATATTTCATGGAGTTCATCGGAATTTTTTAAGAAGATTTAATTTATGCATTGGAGAGAAAGGACGTCACTTTGAACCTTTGATTTAAATGTTTAATTTATTGTTCTAGTAACTTATGTGTATTAAAACTGCAAATAAAATTAATTTTAACAGCCTGTAACTTCGTTAATAATGAATTTTCGAAAAAAAATGTTATAGGAAGAGATAGCATTTATTTTCGGTCTAGAATGATCCCCTAAAATTTTTGCTCATCATTTCCGTATATACACCCTCTATGGATAGAGTGTTTTCATTAACCATTTATTGCGTTTAGAATAAAAATTTTCAATTAAAATTCAAAGCTTTTTTCTTAAACCTGTTCTGATTACCATGAAAATCTGCAATTATTTAAAATTTATTGATTGTCAAATCTATCGTTTATCGTGTTTTGTGTCAAGAAATATATATATTTTATGTATACAGGGTGTAACAAATTAGTTTGAAAATTTGAAAATATTTTTAGAAATGCTTTAATTATTTAATTAATATTGTTCTGAATAATTTATATGAGTAATATTTTTTACTTAAAAATTATAAATTAATAATTTTATTATAGGTAATATATTTCTTCAAAAAAGCTGCGTTTATACTATAAATTAACATTTTTACTTTAAAAAAAATGATTTTTAATGCATATTTATGATTTATGATTTTACATACTAAAACAAAAAATAAGATTTGCCCCTAACAAGCTCAGCTTCAGGGGATTGAAGAATAGGTTTATTGAAGTTTATCACTACAGGGATCTCGTAAACCGTAAGAGATACGAAGATGGTTAAATGGGGGCAAAGTTGCACAATTTGATGCCTAATCATAATCCAAAAAGAAATTATTTAGATTCCTAGTACTTCCGGAGATATTCGAAAGAAACCGAAAAACTGTCAATAAGATTTTTTTGTTTTGCGCCCTTAATGTAGGAGATAAAAGAAAACCAATCACCCTTTTCAGGGCCACTTTTAATCCTTTCTTAGAATATGTAATTAGTTTTGCCATACAACGTTTCATTTTCCTGAAACCATCATTAATTTCACTATTTTAAATACGGACCTGGATTTTTTCCATTTTTCAATAAAAGACCTAGGACATCTTTATTCAAAGCCTAGGCTAAATATTAATTTTAAAAAAGAATTAACGCTCTAATGTAGATTTTATTAAGATTTTTCTAATCCGACCCTGTGTTACACAATACCATTTCGTTTTAATAACGACATGAAAATGTATCGCTGTCCAGGGAAACATTTTTGAACACACATTAATAATTAATTTTTATAATATGGCAACTTCTTTCATTCAGGAATATTTTTTTTTATTTTGCTAATATTGCTTATAATGTTTTTCGTAAAGCTTTAATTCATTTTATTAATATTATAAAATATTGTTAATTAAATAAAATCTAATATCATTAGCAAGAATTTGTATTACGATTATTGTCAATTTTACGAATTTTATAGTATTCTTTTAAGGAGCTACCTAGTTTAAATTGTTACACAAAAGATGAGGTGGGTAATAAAACGAATGGGTATTGTGTCACACAGGGTCGGATTAGAAAAATTTTAATAAAATCTACATTAGAGCGTTAATTCTTTTTTAAAATTAATATTTAGCCTAGGCTTTGAATAAAGATTTCTAGGTCTGTTATTGAAAAATGGAAAAAATCCAGGTCCGTATTTAAAATAGTGAAATTAATGATGGTTTCAGGAAAATGGAACGTTGTATGGCAAAACTAATAACATATTCTAAGAAAGGAATAAAAGTGGCCCTAAAAAGGTGTGATTGGTTTTCTTTTATCTCCTACTTTAAGGGCGCAAAACAAAAAAATCTTATTGACAGTTTTTCGGTTTCTTTCGAATATCTCCGGAAGTACTCGGAATCTAAATAATTTCTTTTTGGATTATGATTAGACATCAAATTGTGCAACTTTGCCCCCATTTAACTATCTTCGTATCTCTTACGGTTTACGAGATCCCTGTAGTGATAAACGAATTTGTTACACCCTGTATAGAATAATTTTTATATATTTAATATATGTCCGGTAGCGATTAAATATTTAGTTAGCAACATGACAACACAGCTATATACACAACAATACACAGCTAGTATATTTTAAACGATATATTTTAACTGAGTAAGCTTGCCTAAATAGATGCAAAATCAAAATAAGGCAGGTGGAAAATTAAATTATAAAAAAACCGCAATGTTGAAAAATAATAATATAGAATAACTACCGCAGAGAAACGAAGCGGCAATATAGAAAACTTTCACAAAAAATGTTTAATAAAAATCCACCCGCATAACTTTTACCGCCAAATACCTTTACCGAAAGCAGCAGTTTTAAATTAAAACGGAAAAACGACGTGTATCATGAAAACTTTTTTATGATATTTAGGATTATCCGCCGTAATGGAATTGTGGAAATAACAATGGATAAAAAGTTCGTACGGATATTTCATTATGCGAAATTTAAAGCTATATATGACAGGTATGTATGATTCAATGGGAATTTAAAAGATGGAAAATCGGGTTAAGGACATAGCAAAAATACAACGTATACTCTTTCTGTACAGAAAAAAAATATTATCGTATTTGTATTTAAAATATTTTATTTAAAACATCGATCTGCCTTGCAGCAGTAGGCCTTTTTACTATAACCGAATTCATCATAATTATTCCATGCTACAGGCCCCTCTTTTCCATATGCCACTCTGGGCAAGTGCCAGAGCCCCGCGATCGATGGGGCCCCTAGTTCCGGCCAGATCGCCATCCGATAATCGATTTTACCGATAAATATATTTGTTTTGCAAGAATCAAACGATAATTATTAGAGGAGAAGGCCCCCAATTCGTTTTTTTTTAACTTCCTGAAAAAAAAATATAAAAATCGGCATACACCTAGCTCAAACACTCTTTTCTATAATTTGTAGAAGCGACAAAGTTTCAAACAGGCAAAAATTACTGTGATTTGTAAGAAAATATGAAATAATGTCAATTTCACATAGGAAGGTAGACTGTGTGAAATATGAGCCCCTATCAGATATGACAGATAAAGCTAAAGAGTAACAAAGTTAACTTTATATTCAAGAAATAAACATACATATTAATATATGTATTATAAATGGAAACAATAAGTTATCTGCAAAAATCACAGACATAATTGTCTTTCTCTGCTCCAGAACATTGCTCATGTGTCCACATAATGCACATGAGGCAACGAACCCATAGCTCCCGTCTGTGGTTTTCTGAAAAATTACCATCACAAAACAGGCATGTGGCATCTTTATTATCTGGAACGATTTGGCCGATTTAATCGATATTCATGTCATTGTGAGCCGGAACAAATGGTTCATTTTCTGCGTTGGAGTCTTGGTCGGTATTAGCATCATTACATTTACTTTGTTTCTTAGATGCCTCCTTTGTCGGTTTTGGTTTTAAAAACACTTTTCGTTTCGGGGGTAGCTTTTTAGGGATAGAAAGTGATTGCTCTAAGACCTTTTTAAAAATCTTTGAAGTGTTGATATTATGATATTGCATGGTACATTAAAAGATTTACTGGCTCTTTTTAAGCCCATACTTTGATTACTGACATTGTCCAAAGCCCTTACCATATCTTCGGATCTCCATTTTTTCTCAGATTCTTTGATAATTACTTTGGCTGATTATGTGGCATCCTGTATCCTAGAAAAAACAGTACATTCAAAGTCAGGTTCAAATATGGGCCCAGGCCCATCATATTCGGACCAGCAAAGCGTGTCATTCAAATAAAATGTCATATTATTTTTTGGTGTTAAGTGACTCAATATCTATGGAAATATAACAAAATCTTAATACAACACACTGATGCGAATATTTTATGAGGACCGTTGCGTTGTGATAAACAAGTGTTTCGCGGAACCTATCAGCATCAGCTTCCTGATGGTTAGCGCGACGTAGAACACAGAAGAATCTTGGTAGCTCTTTCAAACCAGCCATTATAGTTAATAAACTTAGTGTCAGTTAGTCGACCCAGTTGTCAGCTCCAATTTAAGCTTCGCTGTATCTTTTATAGTTTCCGAGAACCCATCGAATTTAGGACAGCCTGTACATGCGGTACGTCGATCTTCAGCCCGAATCCCTGCGACTGTTCAAAGCTTCTTGTCTTTAGCTTACAGTTAGAGCCTTGCTTGGAGGTTTAGTTATAATTAGAAAAAAGTTCTGGTTGAATTCAAAACCTTTTTTTGTTAAAAAAATTAAATATTTTAATAAAATTTCATGAACATTATCTTTAGCTTTCTTTCAAGTGACATGAAAAGAGCTTCTTTATAATGCCAATATATCATTTTGTGCTTTACAAAATGTCGCTTTTCGAAATTTTTTGCGGGAAAGCCGGATTCTTTCTGGTTTTATTTATAGAACCTTCAAAAAGAAAATGTAAGAAAATTATCAAAGGAAGTGCGGATATTTATTTATGATTGATTGACCGCGAGGCAAACGAACAAACGAAAATGTATTATTTTTTCTTTGTTGGTATGTATATTGTATTAAAAGAATAACTATTTACGTAACAAGTTGCATAATGAGTGTTTTTTTTGCACTAGACGAGAAAATTCATCATACATACAGTCATGTACCATTCCATCAAACATCAATCACCCACCAACAACGGCAATCAAATGATATTATTATGCTTTGAATTACCCCGTTTAACTTAAACAACACGGAGCAACGACAGATCATTGTTTTATGTTAGTTCGTCCTTCTCTGTTTCCATTGTAGTAAAGGATAGACTATACCTACAGCGCTTGCTAAAACTTACCTAAGCGATTAATCCATATTTTAAAAAAGGAACTATTTAGTTCCTAAAAAGTATATTTTAGTTATAAAAACATTGTTTATTTTTAGTTTATTTTTTGTTATAATTAGATAACCTTGTATTTTAGGGATTAAAGAATTTGTTTTTGTGGCAACTTGTATATATATTCCAAAAAAACTTGTATGGAATGATTTTTCTCATTGTACCACAGCACCTGTAAGATTACCGCTACTCGATCTACGACCTGTGATACTCCTTTTATTCACAACCATACATGTAATGTTGACATTACAACATTTTTAAAAGTTTGGAAGTGTCACATTACCTACGTCTACTTCCCTCTTCCAATTCCCTCACCCAGTTCCCTCATCCTTGTCATTCAACCAGCATATTTTTGTTTGGCGTCAATTTTGACATTTTTACTACATTTTTTGAAAAAATATTATCTAATTTTCAATTAACGATGTGGTTGTAAATAAAACATTATACAAACCTCACAGGAAAGTTTTCATTACTGTCACGAGATTAAAGTTAACCTCGACGCTTCGCGTCTTGGATAACTATAACTAATCTCTCGACAGTAATGAAACACTTTCCTCTTCGGTATGTAATATACTATTTCATGACTACGTACCTACATGGGAATCTCGATCATCAGTATCGTAAATTATCATTTCTTTACCATTATTTCAAACAAAGTAATGCATTTTGTTTTTGTAAGAAAATTAAACTCAAGATAAATATTTTGTTTACTCTTAAATTTTTTATTTTATAAACATCAACTAAAACGTTATCTACTGCTCTTTTAAAGGGCATGAAAATCCCTTTTTTCTTAATGCCGTATATCTCGTATTTTACAAAATGTCGCTTTTCGAAAGCCATTCTTCTTTCGGGTTTTATTTATAGACCCTTTAGCAAAATGAAATGTAAAAAAAAATTATAAAAGGGAACATAATAAATTTAAACGAAGTATAGGTACAAATATTTATTATTAGATATTAAACAAAAATACGATCCGAAAAGGATGTGGAAAACTTTAAAGAATTTTGTCAAGCCAATTACAAAAAGTGAAATAAAAGAAATTATATTTAATGGGAGAAAAGAAACAAATCCTACTTGTTTGTATTGCTGACAATATGAATAATTATTACGTTAATAGTATTAAAGAAATAGTTGATGATATCGAGATTGGAAATGAAACATTATGTCCTAAAATTGCTACATGTTTCAATATCATTGAAGAATTCCGAGAAGTTTCATTAAGAGAAATAAAATTTAAAATTAGCAAACTCAAATCAAACAACAATTATAGTGAAATTTTATCAAAAAAAAAAGTAATGAAGAAACTTTTACAAGCTCAGGTGAATTTATATTAAGATTAATGAATAACTGCCTAAAATATGGAGAAATACCAGAAGATCTAAAATATTCTTTATAACATCCGTTCCAAAAATGAAAAATACAAAAAAAGCTGTGAAATGAGGCCAGTAAATATATTATGGGATATGAAAAATTGGTAGAAATGATAGTTTATGAACAGATAGAGTCGATGTTATTGAAGAAAACAAACTTTTAGTAAGTATGCAAGCAGGTTTTAGAAAAGAATATTCAACCGAAACGGCAGTCCAGTATGTAATTGAAAATTGGAAGCGAAGCGTTGACAAAAATTAAGTTGTATTAGCAATATTTTTGGATTTTAAACGAGCTTTCGAAACAATTGATAGGGATAAATTATTAAAAAAATTATATCAGTATGGATTAAGGGGAGTTGTTTATAAATTGTTTCAAAATTATTTAAGTAATAGGCAGCAAAAAACAAAAATTGATAACATTTTTTCTAAAAAGAAATTTAATAATATTGGGGTACATATATATAAGTTTTATTCAAATGTTTGCTAATGATACTTTATTATATATAAAGGGTAAAAATATTCTTGATCGTATAGACATTTTAAATTTTGAATTAAAAACTATATCAAACTGGTTAAAGATAAACAAATTAAAATTAAATGTTTCTAAAACAAAATTTATGGTTATTGGAAATAACGTGAATAATAGAGATATAAATATTTTTGTTGATGATGAAAAATTGGAAATTATACACTCTTTTAAATATTTGGGAGTAATTTTAGATTCTAAATTAAAATTTAAATTACATTTCTTGTATGTAAAATTGGAAAAAAAATAATTATTTAAAAATAATTAGTCAAAATGTAAGTTTATTTTCACGAAAAACAATTTATAACACAATAATTTTACCTCATTTTTTATATTGTTCAACTATTTTATACACAGCAAATGATGGGGTATAATAGACTTCAAGTTTTGCAAAATAAAGCTATTCGTATCTATAATTTTCAATGTGGATAAATACACGAAAATAAAGTTAATGTTAGAGAAACTTCAGTGGTTAAATGTTAAAAATTTAATATTTCTTTTGATTTGTACTTTTATCTTTAAAATACAACATAATTTCACTGCCTTCTCTTTAAACGATTTTTGAACTCAAAATTTTAAAAATCATAACTATTCAACCAGGTATAACAAAGATTTTTGTCTAAGTAGGGTATGAAGCATTTAACATGTAAATCGGTTTTCCATAAAGGATGAAGTGAATATAACAACTTGAATAATTCAATTAAATCACAGAGCTCTTTGAAAATTAAAAAAAAATTATTTATTTAAAAAACAAAATAGTGACTGATAAAAATTTTTTAATACTTCATAGATAATATTGTTAAATTATTTTAAATATTTTATAAAACTTGTTAGATTGTACCACATTGCTTAATAAATCTTGTTACTACTACTACCACCTACCTACTATTAATGTTTTGGCTATTTATATTAAAAAGTGATTAAATTCTATATACTATAAATATTTCTCAAGACTTTTGTAATATAAAAATAATTTATCTAATAACATTTAAAGGAACATTATCTATAGCTTTCTTTCAAGCAACATGAAAAGAGCTTTCTCCGTAATGCCAATATATCATCTTGTGCTTTACAAAATGTCGCTTTTCGAAAGCCTTTCCAAGAAAGCAAGAATCTTTCGGGTTTTATTTATAGAACCTTCGGAAAAATGAATTGTGAAAAAAATTACAACAGGGAAATACGGTCTCTATGTTTCCGCACATTCGTGAAGTAAACAAATATTTTTTATTATTAACGTTTCGTCAATATTAAAAAATACTGGGTGTCACATCAGAGCGACAAAGTACAACTCGACTAGAGGCATTTCAGCCTAATGAATAAAAATGTAGCAATTACTTTTTCTTATAAAATCGAAGTAATTTCTTGAAAGCCAATGAATAAAAACTAAAGTAATTGCTTTGGCGTCCAGCAATCGCTTAAAAGTGCAGGAATTGCTTCTAGTCAATGCTTTTTCTTGAAAAATAAAAGCGATTGCTATCGTATGCTTAAAATGTGATGAATAAATTAAGGAATTGCTTTTTCTAGTATAGCAATCGCTTTCAACTTTTTAAGGTAGGTCGACCCCTGCATCATTTGCTTGGTAGCAGTCAACTTTAGTTCTCCGCGGCATACACGTGCGTTGCTCTTAATTTGTGTCTTTAATTATGGCTGAATGTATGAACGTCCGTGTAAAAGAAAAATCTACAGTGTACGTAAAAATTGCAGATATGATGATTTCAGAAAGTTATATTGATTTGACTGCGAAAATGTTGAGTGGTTGTCAAATTAATTTTTGACTGATACTGGTAAAAGGCGAGGGGGTACACTGTCGCCTTTAAATAAGAAAAAAGTCGTTCTGCGGCAATTGTCGGATCCGGGCATTCAAAATTCTGTAGGCGAAGAATTCGGTGTTCACCAAACTAATGTCTGTAAGACACACGCTTCTGTAATGGATGCAGTTTTGGAGAATGCCAATATATTTTTATTAAATTTCCTACAAGTGCTGATGCTGCATGTTGTGGCAGCTAAACGGTTGTGATCAGAAAGATTTATTTAGTTTCCTTCAATTTGTAAACGAATATCAATTGCTTTCCTCATTTTCACTGAAATCTGCCATATCTCAAATATTAGTTTCCTATTTTCCACAAAAACGTAACAGATTAAGGTACCTGCGGCAATTAAGGCCCGGCGGATAATAAGGCCCACTGCCGATATCTCAAACTACAAATGCTTTGTCCACAACCCGGCAACGCCGAAATACCCCCTCCATATACCTACCACATACCACCATAGCCTCCGGCCTCCGCCAATAATTAAAACGGCGCGAAGGCGAAGGCGCGATCAGTACTCCACAAGTTTTATAGAGTTTGTGTCGTTGTACTCAATGTTTTAAATATAGCGTAACAAACAGTCCTCAAATTTTTTTACTTATAAACGTTTTTTCTCTGATTATTATTATCAAGTGTGTTCTTTGTTATGCCTACCCTCCCCTTTTGACATAAAAATTGTCTGAAAAGGTAAGTGAGTTTTAATTTTTTGGTGTGAACTAAAAACGGTCATTTCGGATATTAAGGCCCATTAAATAAACAATGTCATTTAAGGTGGGCCTTATAAAACGACTAATATTTTAATTTTTGTTTTTCTTACAGAAAGAAGTATGCCTGCCGCAAGAAAAAAAAACGTGCACCATGGACCTCAGAACAACTTCGTTCTGCAATGGATGCCGTAAAAGATAAAGTCGTGTCGCAAAGGAAAGCTTTTGTTAAAGGGCCTTATTAAACTACCTGTCCGATAATAAGGCCCGTTTGCACATTTTTTTTTAAGAGTTTGCAGTAAATCGATATGAAATGTAATCTCCAATCTCGAAGAAATTTTCCGTTAAAAAGGTCCATCCTTTTAATGTTTTAACAAGTATTTAGGTTTAGTTATGTTTTTGTTCGAAATATAGCCTTTTCTTTCTTAGGTGGGCCTTATTTGCCGCAGGTACCTTAGTATTGTACTAAATAAATAGAACAACGATGTTGTATTTACGTCAACTTTTTTGCAAATTAAGCACCAAACTGAACATTAAATCTATAATCTGAACAAGTGGATATAGGTATAAGATACGTCTGAACTTGTGTTGAATAAGCATTTGCTACAGAGGTGTAAGGAAAACAGCAAATTTTATTCATATCCAGATCTAGCAATCGCTTTTACTTACAGCATTTGCTAGTCAAGCAATAGCTTTTACTAAAAAATAATTGCTTTAAGTAATTGCTTAATTTTTATTCATTAGGCTCATTGATATCAAATTTAGCCTTGAATAGACGAAGCACTTTACAGATGTAAAGACTGGTTTGCAAATTACATACAAGTTTTCTTTATAATTCGCTGAACAGAAATAAAATGAGATAACATGATGAATCTTTTCAAATTCAAGGGATGTTTTCTTCATAATTCGTTATACCTATAGAAAAATAAAAATGGATCTTTTTAAACAAAGAAAATTCATAAAATATCCAGTGACCTCCTTCAACTATGTGCAATCCTAGCATTTTTCCTAAATCCGGTTTCTTTAAGTGGCCTGTTAAAAGGGTTTAGATAAGAATTGAACGTTTTTAACACTTCTGCACGATTTCGCGAGGGAAATTTATTTTTAGCGAGGAAGCTTGGTTTAAGAGCTTCTTAGATGCATTATTATAATAAAAAATTGATAATTTTCAAGTAAACCGTGCCACTTTATGTAGGATAATAATTGCATTAATTACTTTACCGTTAAGGGCCAATTATCGTTGTGGGATCAGGGGCGTAACCATAGATATTTATTGCACAGGAGGTAAAAATAATAACTACTTGTTATGTTTCACAATTTTATATACCTATATACCTAGTTATACCGTTCGAGCAAAAATTATTTGCATCAACCAGCTTCTGCCAAAGTAAATTAGTTTATTGTTTAAAAAACATGGAAAGTAATAGTTTTACAAGGAGTGAAAAAGTTGATATGTTATTAGTGTTTGGAGAATGTAGAAAGAATTCAACCGATGCTGCACGACTTTACGCACAAAGATATTTTAATCGTCGTCATCCAACCCGGCACTATTAGGTACCCAAGGCTGGTTCCGAAAATGCGAAATGAGCCTGACAATAATAACATATCAACTTTTTCACTCCTTGTAGTTTTACTAGTTTTAGCATTTTCCAGGTTTTTTAAACAAACGAACTAATTTACTTTGGCAGAAGCTGTCGGCATGTCAATTTTCTTCAAGGCATGATTTTGTTTTATCAGTTTTGCTGGTGACAGGCTACTTGATGCATTTAAATCTAAATTTATTCTCAAAAGATGCTTCATTTTAGGAAACTTCCAAGTTAACTTTTTAAAGTTTTTTAATGACAGCTTTTCTAGAACCTAATAGTGTATGGTATCAAAATAATCAACAGTAATATCACAAGACCTCGTTTTTTATCGGTTAAATTTTTCAGCTGTCACGAAAACTTTTTTGTTTGGAAATTTTACGAGTTGAATTTGGAAATGTTTATTCTAATTAGATCACGAGAGCGAAGCTCGAGGGATTTAATCTTTGAATAAACATGCCCAAAGTTCAACGAGTAAATTTGATAAAAAAGTTTGAGTGAAAAATGGAAATTTTAACCAATAAAAAAATGATGGTCGAGTGATATTTGGCACGATTATTTCGTGAACCCCAAATGTCCCATCCATATCTATTGAGTAATTAATAATGTTTTATATATTTCTACAGGTAGGTAGTTAGTTTACTGCTGGCAACCAAACATACAATTATAATTAAGTTTATAATTGTATGTTTGGTTGCCAACCTTATAAGCAGAAGTCAGAATTTTAGATTAGTTCTATAATAAATGACATTTGATAAGTATTTTTAAAATGTGGTGTAATTTATAAAGAATAGCAACTTTATTGGAATTAACATAGGCATGGGTGCATGATAATATAAAAACAAGTAGGTAAATAAATATAGTACTGATGTTATTGTATTAAAATATCAGAAATTATCCGAAAAAGTTATAAAAAAATAATTGACATTGATTTATACTTCGAAATATTGTGACAGAACCAGACGTTTAATCGCTAAAATCCCACGTAGTTTTATCACTATTATACTAGCTGATTGGTTAAAACGAGACGGTTTAATTGGACGAGAAGGCGAAATTGACAGGTGTACGAAATAATCGTAATAAAATCCTCTTTTTCTTAATCCGACGAGCCACCATGTTGCCGTTTCAATAAAAAAGAGTTATACAATGAAGATTAAATTTTACATAGCACATAACATTGGACCAAAAATAGTAAAATAATTGTACTTTTTCCAAGATTAAATAACTGAAATAAGTGATTTTAAAGTATTCATGGTCCTCTAGATAAAATATTAAATTTGGAAAAAAAATATTTTCTTGTTGACAAAAAGTGACAAGTGACACATCGTTGTATTTAGAATGTCATATGGAGTCAAAAAAAGGAAAAGCAGTTGGCAACGATTTTAATTTAAATCATATTTTTTGTTTCAGGTGAAAGAGTCTGCGCCCGTTGCGAATCGGAAGCGCTCCACGAGAACCTCGGCTGGAGATGTCAAGGCCACGGAGTCGAAGGTCGGATCACCAGATGGTCGGCCTTGTCGGCGCCCCATTGCCACGGAAAGTGGTTGAGGGCCCAGGCCGAACCGGACCGGACGTGCGCCACGAGGACGTGCAAGGATCCCAATACGCTATTCATCTTTGTTTAAAGACGATACACGGTATAGCTGGTGTGTCTGGAATTTTTTTTTATAAAATTGTGTTATTTTAAAACTCCTTAAACTACTTTTATAAATAAAACGAGAAAACGAATACCTATTAGCTGCTATGACACAACAGCCTTGTGATCAAGGGGGTGGTTTTCCAGGGGGAGGGTGGAAAAGGTATCCCAATAAATTACCAAAATAGTTCATACGATATCAGTTGAGCCAGTCTATTCAACTGGACTTTTACAGTCGGCTTCTCCCTTATGAAACTTTTGAGTAGGTGCCTATATTGATGAGAAACGGTTAATAAAATAACTGCAGAGTAGATAGGTACCCCACTAAACACGGTAAGTTACTCATGTTTGCTATAATACATATTATCATAATATAGGAGTTGACAATATGGCTGTTATGTTTGTAACTCTTTAGAGTGTTTTTTGAAACTACCAAGATGAACATTTAATGGTTACTTACAAGTGCAATATGTTATTGCTTATATAATTTTCTTGTTTCTTATCATTTTAAAACCTGCATAACTTTTACAATTAAAACCAAAATAAAAATTAAATTAGTGTTCGAACTGTCTAAAAACGACATAAAATGTCACTACTCACTATATACTCTCATTGGCGTTTGCATTTGTAAGTTCAAGTTAAACCGATCGTTTACCGTTTCCTTATTTCGTCAGATCAGATCCTATAGCAGTGTTGTTCTTAATAAACCTAATACCCATTTTTATTTAATGCGAGGAAAGAGGAAACAACAAAAGGGAAAAAAGAAAAAATATAATTAAACAATGAAACATTTTAAAAAGCAATTAAATGAAACAAAATTGTCTGACGAACTAACAACAACTTGAAATTTCTTTAACTGCAAATCTATGACGATTTACATAGGCACCATCTAGTAGGTACATTTTTCTAGCAAACTATTACAATAAATCTCAGTTCGAGAACAACACTGGATCCTAGATCCTATCATTCCTAGCCTTACCTGAGTCATATGGCGAATAACGCGTCTGATGGGGACGGGGGATGGTCCTATGTTCTGTTCTGACGAAACGAAAGGAAACAAGAAAACTCTTCCATTAATTTAATTGTTTGCTATTGCTACAAACTTTTAGCTAATGCTTGCAAGATTAACTGTCAATTGTATTTCCCAACTTTTTAAATTTAAACTTCCATGGTCAATGGACACTTTCTTACCAAGTAGACCTGCATTAAGTTTACAAACGAAACGACAATGAGGGGAAGAGTTGTTGTTTGCAACCAGCTTGCAGGAAACTTACTGCAAGTAAAGGTCCTTTCTTTGTACATTTATTCTAGGTAGGTTTTTGCAAATTTAATACTTAGAGCCTTGCTGATGTTATTTCTTTAAAAGTAAACTGCTAGTAAATTGACAGTAATTAAGATCGTTTTATTGCGTATACTCTCTCAACTAAGATCTTACGTATCGTATCGATGTTATATTTTTAAGGTATGAAAACTTTATTCCTTCTTGACTTTTGAAGTAATTATTGGTACTCCTACATTATATTATATACAATATCTATATAAAAATAAATGAATAATTTTATGAAAAATTATAGTATCAAATAAAAAATCGTCCATTCATCTTTATTATTTGAAATATTTTTTAAAATTTCATAGTGTTTAAAAATTAATTGTCATTTTCCGGCTTTTCCATTAAATTTTCCGAATTATCTCGTGTGCTATGGAAAATATTTTATGTATAAATAACCAGTTTTCAAAAATATTCATAACAACAGGACAAAACAGGCATAAATCTCATGAATATAAATATTATATCGATGGGATGTATGTATGTATGTATTTTGTAATAATTAGAGACAAAAAAAAATTCCATAGTCATTTTAAAAGTTATAAGTAGGTGCAAACTATATACTTTTTTATTATACCTTCCCCCCACCTGGAAACACGTTTTTTTCGGAAAAGTTACACCCCAAACGATATACTTTCAGTAGTAGGTATATTTTTTTAATTCTTAGAGGAGCTTGCAGAGTTTCCCAGAAATACAAATTTGTTATTTCTGATTAAAACAACATAATTTTTCCAGATAAACTAAAGTAAGTAAGTAAATGACACCGGCAAGTGACGAGGTTGCTTTACCAGAAATGGGTTTACTATTAAGGCCTACAACAGATAACTTTAAAGGATTAAAATCAAATTGTATATCGATGCATGCATGGGAACACACAACATTTAAAAAAAAATGTTATTTTATCATTTTAAAGGTGACCCCTTACTCTACACAAATTAAAGGTTATGCATTAAATTATGTAAAAACCTGAAAACAAATATGTTAATAAAAATAATTGATCACTGTTAAAATTGTATTAAATATATGGATCCTTTAAATTTTTTTACTTTTAGTTAAAAATTAATAATTTTTGTTCTTTAATAAAAAAATTATCGTCCTTCCATTTTTTGTTATATTTAACTGAGTTGTGTTTCCATAAGAACCACATTAGGTAGGTATGTCATGAAAGTATGAAAATTGGAAAAATATGAACAGCTTTTCGGGTTCTTAATGTTCTTATGGAAATATAAGCCAATTTCCCCACATATTGGTACCTCCCTTTTATTGTCTGAGGCAAGCCAAATGCAGTTTTGTAGTCCCGAGGAATTGAAAGAGTGAAACCCCAAACACATACCTAGAGTTCTTTCTACATACATCTATTATAGGTGTATATCAAACTATGGAGAAATTGGCAATAGTATATTTATCCAGGGCAAGTATAGCGGCGTTCTACCGCCGCTTCATACACGTTCTGTTTAGTATTGACTGGTTTTGCATTTATTTATAATTCCTATACTTTTGTATTTACTCACTCAGATTTAAAGGACGTATTTAGAATTTAGGCAAAGGGGTGAAATAGGTATATTTTGTTGTCTTTGTATGGTGTTTTGCATTATATAATAATAAAATAAACGTCAAAAGTAATGAATATTTTATACAGGGTGTCCGGAAATGATGAGCAAAAAATTTAGGGGATAATTCCAGACCGAAAATAAATGCTATCTCTTTCCTACAACATTTTTTCAAAAATTGATTATTATTGGAGTTTCAGGATGTTAAAGTTAAATTTTATTTGCAGTTTTAAAATACATAAGTTACTGGAATAATAAATTAAACATTCAAATCAAACGTTCAAAGTGACGTCCTTCCTCTTCAATGCATAAATTAATTCTTCTTAAAAAATTCAGACGAACTCCATGGAATATCTCTTCCTTTGCTATGCTATGTTTAAGGATGAAAATAAATTAAAATGATTTCGTATTAAACCCATACAAGCAATGTTATTGTATAGCGTTTTTCTCGAAAACGGTTTGATTTATCGCAACAAAAGTAGTATACCTTTTTTATGTCAAAAGATTAGGAGAATAAAAATATTCAGTCAAAATGCGTATACAGTATAGGACAAAACAGTTGGGACCATTCAAATTAAAGTATAGGCTCCTATATGTGGCGCCCTGTACAACGGTAGGCAAATTTGTATTGCATCATCCCGAGAATATACGAGATTTTGTTAAAATATTATGAGCGTGGCAAAAGGTATTGCAAAAAAAACTGCAAATAAAATTTAACTTTAACACCCTGAAAATCCGTTAATAATCAATTTTCGAAAAAATGTTATAGAAAGAGATAGCATTATTTATTTTCGGTCTAGAATTATCCCATAAGTTTCTTGCTCATCATTTCCGGACACCCTGTAATTCGAAATCGGCATGCAGTGGCATATTATCATGAATACCCACTGTTTTTTGCGTTTTATTTATATTAACTGCCATGCATTTATTATACTCCTAGCCGCGTTTGTTAAAATGTTTTCCCTTTTACTTAAGTTCTTCCTCTAAATACGCTCTTATGGTTTAAAGTGTGAATAATGTTAAATATATTTAATCAAAATTTTGTGCAATTCTCATTTTTATATAGGGGTATTTAAAAACATTGTCCCTAGTAATATTTTGTTACTTTGAAAAAACATTTGGCTCTTTATCAATAAATCCAACCATAACCATATCATAATTATATAATATACAGGGCGCGCCCATAAAGTCGCCCTCCCTCGATCCCTCCCTGATGCCATGTCGGAAATATCGGGTAACAATAACGAAAGTTATGGCTACTTTATACCTCAATTAAATTAAACTAAACTTAATAAATTAAGAGAATTAGGAAGTTAAAATACTACATTCAAACGTAACCATTTATACCTACAATTAAGGAATTAAACTAAACTAAGAAGTTGGCCAACTTTTAACTTCTTAGTTTAATTTAGTTGATTCGACATAATTCGTTGGGCGATCGGCATAATCAGTGGTTCCCGTTATGTCATTTGTCATTTCGGTAAATGTAATAAAGAAGAATTTGTACACATAACCCTAAATTCTTGTTTAATTTTGGAATTATATTTTTGATATTTTGATTATTCCAAAAAGTTTCACGATGGTTATGTTAACGACGGTACATTGATTGAATTAGTACAACAGTTCCCATGCATTTATGATAAAACGGACAAAAACCAATAAGATAGGTTAGGTACACCTTCTTTGTCTCTCGTAGATTTATTAAGTTACTTAGTGTGGAGGTATAAACCATTGCCTTAATTTCTTAGTTTAATTTATTAAGTATAGTTTAATTTAATTGAGGTATAAAGTAGCCATTTTAGCAAGAGTTAAGGTTGAATTCTCAACGTCGTTCAATTTATTGCCAACCTATATATAACCTATTTCGCTTTGTTTTTTCAAGTTTATTATTTTTTAAACTAACATTTAAATAAAATCAGTATCGTCGGCACATTACTTAGGTAATATCTGATATATTACAAAAATATCAATTTATTTCATTGCTAATTTTGGGAGAATTGTATACTGAAAAAACCATGAGTGACAATGACATAATAATGTTAAAATAGCTATTTATACAATAAGTTGCGAAATGAGTGTCTTTTTAGACACGCGACGTGAAATTGTCCAACGAGGCAAAGCCGAGTTGGACAACACGTCAAAGTGTCTAAAAGACATTGTTTCGTAACGAATTGTATACAATATTTTTTCTACTGAGGTTTTATAATAAAAAACTTAATTTTACTAACATTTTATTACCTATGTTTCATTGACACTTGCCAAAAAATATTAAATTATACCTAGTCTGTGGTTACGTTTTAATTGTAAATAATTACCTCTGCGTTACTTTTAAGCACGTTGCTCCTGGTAACGTGCTTAAAAGTTTTTTAAGCACGCTGCGCTTAAAAGGAGGTTATTTAAAAACCATAATGACAATCGAAAAGAGGTTATTATAAAACGTCAGTAGAAAAAAAATCTTAACCGATATTTGCTATACAATTCTCCTAAAATAAGTTATGAAATTCCTTGATATTTACTAAATATGTCAATTATTACCTATATATAGAATATCAAGTCATCGATACTGATTTTCTTTAAATTTTGTATAAAAGCTAGAAAACATAAATAAATCTACGCGAAATAGGTTATAGGTTGGCAAGCATGTTGATACTCCCACCTTAACAAGCCTAGGGAGGGAGAAGGGGGGGGGGGGGGGGGGCTTTATGCAAGCACTCTATGTATAAACTAAGGTCAAGTATTTATGCCTGGCAGGCATCCACCGAGTGGTTTTATTTACGCTTGGCACCAGAGGTTTATTTGACTTTAGTATCGGTACTTTTTTTTGGATATCCCTGTTTTTGTGTTAATCAAAATAGTTTTAAGTACTAACATTAACCAAATAAATATGATATAAGCAGTGTACCATTAATAATAAAATAGGTGACATAAAGTAGACTGTGTGTTAGATCTAAGGCCTTTCTACGGTGTAACACTACACTATAGTCATATACATTTTGACTTGTTGTTAAATGTTATTGTATTATAAATGTTTCAGTAAAAAACCACGTAGATCACCGCGTGTTGCACAGTGGAACAGACCTAAGCAGTAGGTACATTGTTATTAACTAGCATTTAATAACTAATATTTTTACTAACTGATGTAAATATATAAAAGTATTTTTTTCGGTAGTATCGATAATAACCTATATTTTGTCAAAACATATCAGAAATTGATGAAATTTATGTATTTGTTAAATAAAATTAAACTTTTCCTTATGAATAAAATTATTTAAAAAATGTGTGCTATACTTATTTTATCAGATTTTTAAACTCTGCGCATCAGCGGATTAGTGCCTAGAATTAACTGGGAGGGGGAGGCTAAAAAGATACGGTGAGTTTGAATAAGAAGCCTATATAGAAAATTTGGAGTTTAAAATTAGTGAAAAGCAATAATAGGTACTTTCCTTTTGCTTCTTTTAAACTGCTAAGCAAAGTAAATATCTTTGCTGAGCTAAGTTGTTAAAGGAATACTTCGCGAACAACTTCGTATAATCGCGTGAGAAATATATAGGGGTACCTGCTAGTATACCTACTTAACCGCGGCAATGGAGGAGTAAAAAATATTTGTTGTGCCTTGTTTTGCCAATTAAAACTACCGAAAAAGAACTCGGCTAATAATTCTAATTGCGAGGGATTTATCTAATAACTTAAATAAGCAAATATTTTTATTTTGCTTTGCTGTTTAAAAGAAGCAAAAGAAATGTACCTAAAGACTATGGCATAGAAAAAAGAAACCAAGGTTTGGTTTCTTTTTTCTATGGACTATGGAGGGCTTGAGGGTCTGACAGACATACGACCACGTGATCGGATGAAGGTGGACCGACGCTTGGGACTCGCTTGCGAAAATGAGAATTTATTAATAAATAAACCTATGTCTTGTCAGTTTGTCTTCTAGTAACGAACCCCGGGCGCCTCTCATCCCCCCAGCCACTCCCCGCTAATACCCCTTGCTATGGCCTGAACCCTCAGACCAAGCACTAGTGCTTGGTCTGAGCCTGAACCCATGAACCTCTTAAAGAAAAGAGAGAGTTCGTGCCTGAACCTGAGAATTCGGTCTGTCTTTATTATCGAGGACTTGTCGTCATGTTGTCCATAGTCTTTTAACCTTAGACTCTTCCCTTATCTAAGGTCTTGAAGTACATCGTAGCAGACGATCCTCCTTGTTTGTAGCAGAAGGCGGCAACCGTGGCCAGTTTATTAAAAAGTTATTGCTTGTCGTTACTGTTGTTATAAAGTTTTTTATTGACTTTAGTCCTACCGCTACCTATCATTGAGGTATGGAACTAAACCTATTTACAAAACTGAGTTACAGATATGTTACAGATATGGAGAACTACCTCAAGTCATGATACAAAGAATTCTTTCTTTGTATCATGACCTCAAGTCCTCCATAGTTACAGATTAGTGATTACTTGTTTGGTATTGGTTGTTAATTCTTTCTAGTTCTCCATAAGTTCTCCATAGTCCATAGTTGTTAACACAAGGCTGTCCTTTATTCAGTGACTGTCACAGACCGTATTCTGTGGTGACTGTCAATCAATATCAGATGTTAGTTATGTCATTGTCATCTCAGTTTTTCATAAATTTATTTTCAGAAAATTAAAGGTCTTGTCTCTCGAGTTTAAAAAACGCCGTGAAGTGCTCATTATACCTATAATTTCTTTTATTTTGGTAACACATTTCAAGTGAGAACAGAACTAGAAAACAAGGTTATGTAGCCTTGGATTTCCTTGGCAATTTCCTATTATTTATTTATTTACAAAATGATTTTTCATAACCTACCTTAACATAACAGTAAACCTAACGTGATAAATAATACTAAGTAATGGCTAGTATAAATTATGATTAGAGAAACGTAATGTTATGTTCTTCCAATAAGCCAAATAACTACAGATTACAAAACCAACCAAAATGAAAATCTCAATTGATAATTTTGAGAACTCCCAAGAATATTTGTATGAAACACCAAAGAAGCGCTGTTTTAAAATTCGTTCGTCGTTGTATTGTCTTTCGATAGGACGAGTTTTAGCCATATTATCCACCCTAATTGTGATAGGATGCATTTTACTACTCTGCAAAGCCTACATCAAGTTTGTATTGTTGTGGTTGGAGAAACAAGATGATCTGATTGTAGCAGCCACAATATGTGTACTCTTTGTGATAGTTTCACTACCCATTAGTGTGGGGTACATTGTACTGGTGTTAGCCTCAGGGTATTTATTTGGTGTTCTGAGAGGACTGCTGTTAGGTAAGTTAACAGTAAAATCTTAACTAAAAAAGTATATTTAACACTAAACAATTCTGGTGAAGGGTTTAGAAAAGGTTGCCCAAGAAGCGGTTATGTGTTTTTTTTAATGAGTTATTCGTTTAGGTCGGGTGTAAACTGCTATGAAATTATAGTGTCTAGGGTTTTAGTCTCGCTTTTGGCATTGCATTAAGGTATTTTTAGTGGCAGTACCTACTTAATAACTAAATACTATCCTTAAACAACTTTTATAATTATGTACCTGATGCATATTTACTTATATAATTACCTTCCTACCTACCTACCTACCTACAGTTTTTACCTTAGCCAAATCTAAACCAAATTTTGCTTACCTAAATTGGTATAATTAGGTAATCACTATGCAATAGTTAACCTGGGAAGTTTACTTTGCTTTCGTTTCTACCTTTATAAGAAAATTAACTACGTACCTCATATTTTTTTAGTGGTTTGTGGAGCAAATTTTGGACTTCTCATAGCTCACAACATACTCAAGGTGGTGGGGCATCATCCAAGTATTTACAAATTTACTCAAAACAACATGGCCGTGGCTATAATGCAAGTTATATCAGGGCCACTGTCTTTTAAGATTGTTTTTTGTTCAAGACTGACTCCAATTCCTTTTGGACTACAAAATACCATATTTGCAGTAAGTTTGTACCTATCAGTTAGTTGTGTGTTTAATAAATTAGCATACCTACTCATTGAATTGCTATTGCTTCTGTACTCATTGGTATATTATGCAGTTGCATATACTATGGAAATGGGGCTTGATGATTACCTACATTATAAAATAAAAAATAAAAATAACTTTCTTTGCTAAAGATACAGAAAAAATTTATTAGTAATTGTTGGATCATGAATGTTGATAAAAATTAAACATCTAATATTTTATTGCACCTTTAAAATCTAGAGACCCTTTCTAGGTAATTTGCTTAATAGTTTTCTTTGCTTAGATCGTGTAGTTTTTGAGATATGAAAATTTGTTTTTCTAAGCTGCCAAACGGCAGCATAAGTACCCTCGTAAGTACCTACCTACTTTATAATTTAATTGCTTCAACATGGATGGTTTTACTTGCTAATTTCGGACGCCCATCTCTCGGTTTATCCTATCCAAGCTAACAAGTGACTAACTCATCAATATAATAGTGATAATTTCTCGGATAATTTCAAAACCCATTTTTAAATTTTTTTATTGCCCTATACGTCAACCCATTACACTGATGACAGAGGACAATTACAAAAATGCTTTAGGTAAATGAGATTATGTGTATGACTTCAACTCATTTTTAGTTAAGCAATGTTAGTGCCAAAGTATATCATATAGCATCACTTTTGGGACTGTTTCCAGCCCAGTTTGTAGCTGTGTACATTGGATCTACACTAAGATCCATGCAGGATGTCATAGAAAATAACCATATTTCTTCTACAACTTATTTTTTTGCTCTTATTCAGGTATGTGGGAACTTTTTATACTAACTTAAGTTAAAAATATTTTCAGTACTTAAATGGGCTGGTGAATTAAAAAATTATTCAATATCATTTAATACTTAGAAACATTTTAAAACTATTTGTAGGTTTTCTAAAAATTTAAATAACTTTTCTTTACTTGATTGTAACTTTCCATTCAGTTTCAATAAATTTTTAGAATTGTCTCTAATGTTGTAGGTATTCAAATAACAACCTTAAGTATATACAATTTTTAAAATTTTTATAATAAATGCTCACCAGGTATAAATCTAATATCTACATGCAAAAACGTAGCTAATAGGGAAAATCAAAAATCCACCATGGAAAGGTATGGGATACACTGTTCATAAAATGGAAACTAAATGTTAACCCTACAAGAGTTAGTGTAGTCATCATTCGGGTCTAAAGGCCGTCCTCGGTTGGAATTGCTTCCTAACGTTTCGCTAGCACGAGTGGCGAGCTTCTTCAGAGGTCCTTCCATCTCCGGTGCTGATAGTAGACTCACCACCGGAGATGGAAGGACCTCTGAAGAAGCTCGCCACTCGTGCTAGCGAAACGTTAGGAAGCAATTCCAACCGACGACGGCCTTTAGACCCGAATGATGACTACACTAGCTCACCGACTGGCCGCGAAAGCCTAAACCAATTTGTCCTAGAAGAGTTATTATATATTTTTTTTAATTTTGCCTATTTTCTAGAAAAATACCAAAAATTGTTTACTAAAAAAGTAATTTTCTGACATGAAAAGTAGGTTTCTCGGATATGCCGCGAGAAAAAGACCCATGCCTCCCAAAGTGCCTGTGTGTTTCTCGAAAATAGGCAAAAAAATATTGACTGTCTTATAAGACACATGTTTAATTTCTAATTTAATCTATTTGCAGATGATACTAATTTTTTATACGCATACAAATTGGGACAACTTAAATAATAAAATTAAAAAAGATTTTAAAATTATAAAAAATTGGTTTGATAACAATTTGTTAACAATTAATTTTAATAAAACAAATTATATTCCTTTTACTTTAAACCTAAATAACCTACCACGAAATATAAATGGTATTCAAATAAATGAAGACATTCAAATTTTTAAAGGTAATAAAATAAAATATTTAGGAATTATTTTTGACAGTAAATTAAATTGGAATTTTCCAACGACTTCTAAATATATTAGAAGTCTTTGGAATTTTCACTTAGAATACTTAATTAAAAAATTAAGAAGTTTACTACCGATTTTTAAAAACATTAAAAAAATTTTAAATGTAAGACATGGAAATATTATATTACGCGTTAGTTAAAACTCATTTAAATTACGGGATTTTAGGTTGGGGAGGAATAAATAGGACCTCATACAATTTAAAAACCATAATCATAATACACGCCATAAAAATGAAATAACCATAAAACCTAAAATAAATAAGTCCATAGGACAAATTTTTTAAAAATATTTATGTTTTTATTTAAACGATTATTTAACAACAAAAATTAAAAAATTGATTTCATTAAAAAAATTTTAAGTCGAAATTAGAACATGGATATTAAAAACAGACAATTTGAAAATATTTTTAGAAATGCTTTAATTAATTAATATTGTTCTGAATAATTTATATACTTAAGTAATATTTTTTCTTAAAAATTATAAATTAATAATTTAATTATAGGTAATATATTTCTTCAGAAAAAACTGCGTTTATACTATAAATTAACATTTTTACTTTAAAACTTGATTTTTAATGCATATTTATGATTTTACCCCGGATTTTACATAATAAAACAAAAAATAAGATTGGCCCCTAACAAGTTCAGCTTCAGGGGATTGAAGAATAAGTTTATAGAAGACAACATAAACATATTTATTATATTATTAAATTTTAAATAAATTATTATTATTATTTTATGAACAGTACGTGTACCCCTACCTTCCTATAGTGGATTTTTCAGGCTGAGCTTTTCTACTATTAAGGGCGTCTTAGGTTTCGCATTATGACTATAAAAAAATAATTTTCAGTTAACGTGTGGAGCCTCTCTAATGATTTGGATAGGAAGCAAAGCCAGAGCGGAGTTACTCAAAGTACTGGCAGAAGCTGAAAATTCTTCCAATAAATCTTCTGCATATTCTATGGTGTGATATTTTTTTTGAGGATTTTTTTTAGTTTGTTAATAGCTGTTATACATTTGAGGGAATAAGTAGACAGATACTAGATATGATTGATCGGTTAGTAGCAGCCATGGCTGAACCTTGTAGAAATAAAAATAAATCATTAACTTTGGGTTATACACAGCTGCATTTCCACTAGTTGGTGACATTATTCATACCAAGTTACCTATCTAGAATATTAAAATTTAATTTTGGTTACTGACGATATAAAAAAAAGGTATAAGGAGCGATTTTTACCTAGAAAATAAGTTTTTATATTTGCTCATGATATTTCGTAACTTTTATAAATTAAAAATATAAAGGGTGAGGCAAGTCTTGCCAGTGGATGTCCGATTAGATAATATTATCGCTACAGACGTTTCTTATGGTTTAAATATAAATTAATCTGTTGGTCATAAATAATATTATCTACCTATTTCTTTTAAATATAGAAAATATTATTGGTTTTTCAAAGGTAAGGACATATTAAATACTTAATATATATTACTGATGGCGTCACAATATTATGAACATTTTTTTATATTCCATGCTAAATATTATGTAGGTACTTACATTGTCACCGGTAAAGGACTCATCTTATGAAAAGGTTTTTCGATAATGAATTTTGAAAAATTTATTCCTTGTGTACAATTGCTATAAATAAACGTATGTAAAATGCCACGAATAAAAAGTATTTAATAATAATAATAATAATAATAATAATAATAATAATAATAATAATAATAATAATAATAATAATAATAATAATAATAAAGGCCTTTATTCAAAAACTATACAGTGAGGACCTAAAGTCCGCCCCCCCTCTAACTTCTAAACCGTTCGGTATATTTTAATGAAATTTTGAACGGTAATATTTGAGCAAGTCTTGCACTTTTTGACATACCAATGACAGCTTTAAATGTCAAGATGACAGCTGGGTCCGCTTTTGGAATATTTTTTTAAATGGAACACCCTGTATATTTTTACATTTTTAAATTCCACATAAAATTATAATTATTTTTTATTAAATGCATTATTAGTCTATACTTCATAGTTTCCGAGATATTGACTCTCGAAAAGTGACATTTTTGAACTTTGACAGCTTATAACCTTCTAACAGTACGTCTTAGAGCAAAACGGCTTACATGTCCCTATCTTCAATTTTTATTATCTTCCCAAAAAAATCAACTTCCAGTTAAACCGGAACAACTACATTTCCTGCTTTCGAGTTACATCCGGTTTAACCGGAAGTTTATTTTTTTGGGAAGATAATAAAAATTGAAGATAGGGACATGTAAGCCGTTTTGCTCTAAGACGTACTGTTAGAAGGTTACAAGCTGTCAAAGTTCAAAAATGTCACTTTTCGAGAGTCAATATCTCGGAAACTATGAAGTATAGACTAATAATGCATTTAATAAAAAATAATTATAATTTTATGTGGAATTTAAAAATGTAAAAATATACAGGGTGTTCCATTTAAAAAAATATTCCAAAAGCGGACCCAGCTGTCATTGGTATGTCAAAAAGTGCAAGACTTGCTAAAATACTATCGTTCAAAATTTCATTAAAATATACCGAACGGTTAAGAAGTTAGAGGGGGGGGACGGACTTTAGGTCCTCACTGTATAACTATTGTATTACAATATATAATGGGCGAGGTTCAGTTCGTCCTGCCTACACTACTGCAGCATGACGTCTGTTTAACTAACTCTAGAAAATATAAAAATAGAAACAAAATACAAGAAAATAACATTTGGTGAGCAAATTAATCAGAGGAGATAAAGTAATATATAGTCGGCTCTACCTGTCCAACTTGACATATTTTTAAAAAATTGATAGGTTATTTTCCAAAATGTTAAAAAAGGGTAAATAAAAAAGTTGCTTATTTTTCAATTTTCTACCTACGTGCCAAATTAATATACAGGGTGGAATAATTATTCTAGACTAAAAATAAATGCTATTTCTTCCTATACATTTTTTTCGAAAAGTGATTATTAACAGAGTTACAGGGTGTTAAAATTAAATTTTATTTGCAGTTTTAAAATACATAAGTTACTAGTACAATAAATTAAACATTTAAATCGAGGGTTCGAAGTGACGTCCTTCCTTTTCAATGCATAAATTAATGCTTCTTAAAAAATTCCACCTTCCTTTGCTATGCCATGTTTAAGGTTGAAAATAAATTAAAATGATTTCGTATTCATCACATGCAAGCAATGTTATTTTAGCGTTTTTCTCGAAAACTGTTAGATTTATCGAAACAAAATAAGTAGTGTACCTTTTTTATGTCAAAAGCATTATTTTTCATAAGATGATACATTTTGAAACCTTATCAGCACGGTTAGCCCGCCCAATAAAAATACAAAATTTAATCAGAGGCTGGCAAAGCCGACTTTGTGTTTGCGCGATTTTGCTGTTTTTTTTATAAGAATTGGAATCGGACAGCTTTCAATTTTTGCAAAATTTAGGGCGATTTTGCAAAAACAAAATTTTGTCTATATTACGCGTTTTAAAAGCTAACCGAAAACGAACATTTTTTGTTTCACCCTGTGTATAAGGACAGGCATTATTTATTTCAGATGGGCAACATTACGAGTTTTAACCGGGCTTACTTTAGTTAACATAATATGAGCCTTTTAGGATAATATGAACTTTTTTTTACTCACGAGAAACTCAAAAAACGACAAAAATAACAATACATTATGTCTTCCTGAGTTAATTTTCCTGCTCAACTCACCTCGTTTATTATAATGGTGAATTAAGGTTCTGGTGTAATATTTCGACAAACGACATAAAAAAGAAATGAAGATGCTGGTACACTTCCTGCTACGCAAGATGACAAAAACTGTTTTTCGACTATCCCTGTCTCAAACCTGTAGTTATCTGTCAAATTTTAGATGTGAATATTCCAAGAACTTCTGAGATTTAAGAAGGAGGAAGTGAAACAAAATACAGGCCTGTTCATTAAAAAAGCAGGTGAAATTTTTACCGATGTCAACGTCCTAGCATAAAACTAATCTCAAAATGTTAAATAAATAAACAAACCGAATCAGATATCAATGTCTTGGTGTATCGTTATAATTTGGCAAGCAAAACAAACCCCAAATTATTTGGGTGAACCTCACCCCTTGAAGACCCCCCCCCCCCTTCTGGAACCGTCGAAGTGCCTCTATGAAGAGGCTACGAATTTAAAGAAGTGTGTGAGACAGCATATATAGTATATATGCTGTCTCACACACTTCTTTAAATTCGAGAAGGCTATGGAATATTTTTAATGGAATTTTATTAATAACTTTATTCGAAATTTGACTTTGGCATCAAGTTCTGCTTTGATTGAGATGAAAATTAAGCAAAGAAATAGTAGTCACGTGATTCGCATTATCTGTCAAATTTTAATTTTTTCCAAAAAATAATTCAAAAATGGTGTTATTTCTGAAATTATCGAAAAAAGTTATTAGAAAAAGTTTTTTTTAATGCAGTTTCTAGCCCACATGCAAAATTTTAGCTGCATAACAATTGTGATTTTTTACCCATATTTTGTAAATTGCACCACTTTTGCAAGATAAGACTCGACGCAACCTACATAAAACTTCTTAGTTTTGACAATGCTTTATTTCAGATACATTTTCTTTAACGTAGCGCCATATTAAATGTGTCAATCAAAATTGGGCTATTAAAATTTGGTCGCATGATGCAAAGTTTATTCGTTTTTGACCCTGTATTAGGTAACTTCATAAAATAAGTATTTTTGAAAACGTAGTTTGTGTCTGAAAGTAATATACCTTAATATTAAGACAAAAAAGAACACAGTGTCATCAGTAAAGTGTGCATTAAGGGCAAGGGCGGATCCAGGGAGGGGTCATGGGGGTCATGACCCCCCCCCTGGGCGGTTTACATTTCAACAAACGTAAAAACTATTGTGGAGTCAAAAAGAGTGAGTTCATAACCCAGTGCACATTTTTTCTACAAATTGAAAACACTGTTATTTTACGGCGTCGTGCAAAAAGGAACTCGTTACTACTCATTTTCATTGTTAAAGGAACTTCAATAATAAGATTATAATTTAGGATTATCTCTAAAAAATGTACTAATAAAATCTCTAGTTTTGTATATTTCAGGAGTTGGTTCTCTAAACCCATGTTTTTTTTTCATTAAAAACTCGGTGACTGCCGTTCTTGGATCAAAATGAGCTGTTCCAACTCCATTCAATGACACTAAGAAGCGATCATACATTTTATCTTCATTTAATGAAATTCTTCCTGGCGTTTTTAATTTGTTGTAATGGGAAATAATCTTCTCAGTAGTCATTGAATGAGGACTTATTAGCAATAACGAGACTAAAAGCTTTTGTAATAATATATCCTTAATGCAAACTATGTTTTCTTAATTTATTATCAAGTCTGGTGCCTTCATCGGGAATATCAATGTCTAAAATTTCTTGAATTAAAGGCCAGCAATCACACACGGATGTCGCACAATTGGACACTTCCTCTGAACCGAAGAGATTCTCAATTAATGGTCGGCCTGCAGATATCATTTCAGCTTCGGCACAAATAACGTTTATCATATTTTTAATTGTTTCATCTTCTTCCTCTAAAAACCTCTAAAAAATTTCTCCTGCGGCGCTATTTTTGCGCCTTCGGCGCTGTTTGACCCCCCCCCCACAATTAATTTCTGGATCCGCCCTTGATTAAGTGGAAAATAAATTTTAGTGGTGGGTAAAAATCAAAATTATCTTATGCAGCTAAAATTTTGCATGTGGGCTAGAAACTGCATTTAAAAAAACTTTTTCTAATAACTTTTCGTTATTTTCAGAAATAACCCCACTTTTGAATTATTTTTTGGAAAAAACTAAAATTTGACAGATGCATGACAATTTTTATTTTTTTTTATTTTTTTTTTCACATTTTAATTTTTTTGATTCCAAGATCTTCGCTTAAGCAACTGTATGCCCCACTACAAAATCCTGCTCAAACCTTTTGCACGCATCAGGAGCAAATTCAAATTTTTCAATCATATCAATCTTTATATGTATGCTTGTCCCTACTAAAGTTTAGCCCGACGACTAGCCCCCTAGTGACTAGGAGAACCCAATAAAACATCAAAGGAGCCCACAATAAAACGGTACTTGGCCAGAATAGCCCCGGCAGCTTAGGCCATATCCTGAGGAGGAAAGAAGGAAGGAAGGACAGATAGTGCGAATCACGTGACTACTATTTTTTTTGCTTAATTTTTATCTCGATCGAAGCAGAACATGATGCCAAAGTCAAATTTCAAATAAAGCTATTAATAAAAAAAAATCCCATATGCGGACTTTACTGGTCACACTGTAGATATCCCAAATTTAAATAGTTTAATTTATCTGTCATTTCAAAAATATGTATTTAATTATTTATTTACCTATAGTAAGTATAAGGTTTAGCTTGCATTTATTTTTTAAAATGCATTTTTAGTTATAAAGCTTGAACGTGTGTTATTTAGCTTCTGTATAAAAGAAATGCAGTCTCGAAAAGTAGCCCAGTTATATACATACATATTGACCACGATACAAAGAAAACAAGATAATATAATATGCTAGATTGCAGTTACAAGTTCGTCTGCTTGGCGCATGAAGTTACGTGGCGACAAAAATTTGAATTTAGAACTGCATTCATCAACGCTCAACCTAAACCCCTAATCCTAGTACATGTACCCCTCAAAATATACTACACCCCTTTTTTCAACCCATAGGTGGATTTTGGAAAAATGACGAAATGTGTATATTATCATTTTATAGGAACTTATATACCAATTTTTAAATCGTCACCCGTTGTAGTTTCTGAGATACATATATCCCTATAAAAATTTCAACCTTCGTTTTACCATCCTTAGGGGTTGATTTTCGGAAAATTTCCCAATGGTTAAGTTCCCGGCATAATTTACCCTATATTGGGAAAATTTCCTAAATAAATCACAAGAAGTAAGAGTGTCCTCTTTGGTCAAGTGACAGCGCAGACCCACTTTTACTTGTGAAGTAGATAAAATACATTAGGTTACATTACATTACATCACAGGAAACAAGTACAAAAATCTCTCTAATTTAACTGCGCAAGTTTTGCATATAAAAGACGCAAACTCGGAAATGCGATATGATAATATGGTATTACCATTCAGTAATACATGTTTGGAGTGTGAGTTAAGATATACCATTATTATGGCTGTCCTACATACATTTTATGGTTACCGTCGGTTATTTTATTTAGTCACTGTATTGACTTCGACATTTTAAAAATTATTTTCTTATTAATTTTCGATTTTGGAAGTTGTTATTAAATGAGTTAAAGGTGATACGCAAGGAGGCCTCAAGCTAACAGGTTCCTTCCTTAGCTAATGCATACTATGGCAAGGAAGCCTTGGATGACTTGGCTTACCACCGTTAAACTCAATTTCAAGTATTCTCTCTATCGTTGTGTTTTATTTTTGCAATTATCTGCTAGATAATAAACTTACATAATCGGATTTCTGAAACATTTTTCTGTTTGTAGTTGGCTAGTGCTACTACATAAGACAAGTTAACTTAGATTATTGGTTTTAATAGTTACTTAACCGTTAAGCAATATTTGTATTGGCTTTGCATGCTCTCTTGTTTTCTTTAATTTATGTTATATCTGGCAGATAACCATATATACTAACCTAGACTATTATAATTATATAAGCATTGACCAAATATTCCATGTCTAAGTCAGAGATCTGTTATAAAGTATTGTTATATAAGAGGGATTGATATTTTGACTATAAATAAAGTCTTCTTATTTATTTTAGAATGTTTTCTTATTTTTCTATAGTAGGGATACACGATTTCAATCGATTCTTCCAAATATAGATTTTTACGAAGCGATTTTCGATTATTTAAATCGATTCTTCCAGACCAAGATCGAGATAGAATCTCCCCTCGTAAAATTCAGTATGGCGGTCTAGCGATAAGCGCCTCATCATTCCTCTCTGGCGCGACAAACGCCTTCAGTTTTAAAATTTTGAAGAGTTCTACGCCATAAGAAATTGACCAGTCGCAGGGACTTGGACTGAAGGTCGACCTACCGGCATGTAGAATAATATCACGCGTCTAGTCTCCTGTCCTTATCTATTTAAGTTATCGACAAAAGAGACAATATAACGATATAAGTCATCGACCTCAAATAATAGGGAATTAAAAGCTCTCTAACGTTTTCTAACCAAAGATATTAATGACGTGGCTAGGGGGCTTTGACTATTGGAATAATGATTACAATTATAGCTATTTTAACTATAACCTGATAATTCTACGCAACCAAAGTATCAACATTCTACACGTTTATTATACTTCTGCCTTTTGTTCTTCAATATCTTTGGTTAGGACATTAGAGAGCTACTACGGATTTTACTTAACATTTAGAGCTTTTCATTCCATTTAGTTTTTTTTAAAAGCGCTTTATTTTAAATATCTTTATATTTAAAAAAAAAGGCCCTCTAGCGGAAAAAGTAAGAATTACGTAAAAATCAATGAAAGCGCAATGGATAGAGAAAAAACAACTTTATCAAATAAGATCGAGTTTGTTCGGTTCAGCCGAAAAGTTGCTCGTTTCGGTTAAAACAAAAAGTAAAAACCGGTGCGTCCAAGCTAGGATTGGTATTAACTGTGACGTAATCGTTGGACGTAAAACGACATCACCGGTTAAACCGCAAGTAACCGTGTTATGGAGCCGTATTTACGGTTGACAATTGACAGGCGTAGCGATTCTGGTAATGTCACATTTTTGCTTATTTAATTTGTGTAAACAAATACGATTCAAATTTGTTGAAGTTTTATAAATTTATGTTTTCTTCTCACAGTATTCTTTACTAATCATGTCAAATGGTCAACTCGCTTGGACATGTTATGAAGCAAACTTCTTTCTTTCTTTCCCCCACCATTTTATTTTAAGAGATGGAGTCAAATATTTTAAACAAAAAATTCAATTTCAATTCGCATTTAAATTTTCAAAATTTAGTATCTTACATTTGGATGGTAATAGATTAAACAATTTTGGCACTATAGATATCTAAACGCTCTCTGAGTTGATGTAATGACATAACATTAGGAACATTGAAGGTGGAATTATCAACGTCATTCAATTTATTTCCAACCTATAACCTATTTCGCCTTGTTTTTCTTAGTTTATTATTTTATTGACTAAGATTTAAATAAAATCAATATCGTCTGCACATTATTTAGGTAATATCTGATATTACAAAAATATCAATTTATTTCATTGCTTATTTTGGGAGAATTGTATAAGTAGTGAAAGAACAATGACATAATAATGTTAAAAAAAATCTTAACCGATAGGTATTTTTCGATATACAATTCTCCTTAAATAACTTATGAAATTCCTTGATATTTATTTAGCATGTTTACCTATAGAATATAAAGACGATATTGATTTTATTTAAATTTTGTGTAAAAGTTAGAAAAAATAAATAAATCTACGCGAAATAGGTTATAGGTTGGCAAGCATGTTGATACTCCCACCTTAAATTACATGTTGTTACAATCTAGTAATAAATGGATTAGCAACAAAATCCCTATAGTCAGTTCTCTCTTCTTTGCGTCTTTTAAAATTGATTTATTAGGCGCGTTCGGCATTGTCATTGCGGAGTAGACGAGATTTTTGATCACGTGACCACAGATCTATCGGACCAATCTGCAATAAACGAACGATTGAGATTTTAAAAGTGACAAATGGATAGGTTAGGTGATCCGATCCGAGTTTGTTTTTGTTTACCTGTTCCCAGGCTTGAAGAAAAACAACCCTCCCAAGTCAGTTCTTGTTTATTTATAACTAAATTAACTAAAAACAATTTTTCTTTTCTTTTTTTAAATCTAGGAAAGTTTAGAGGTGTAAAATTTATAGGTTTTTAATTATGGGTGGGATTTGCCAAGTCATAAAAGATGCCATAGTAGCAATAGTAAATGGTCATTTTTATAATTTTTATTAACAAAAACAAACCCCAAAACAGTAAATCATAAATAACCTAACCTCACAAAACAAGATTAATCTTTTTGCTCTGCCATCCTGAGACGGAGCGGTTAGATTACATCTAGATCGGTCCGAAGTCATTTACCGAACGAAACCGATTTACCTCCCCTACATCCAGATGCCATTACCGAACGATCTAGACGAATCAGACTGCTCTGACGACAATGCCGAACGCGCCTAATATTATTATATATAATTGAAAGAAGAATTTAGTGTAACACAGTGTCGAAGGCCTTAGCCAAGTCCAGGAATGCCAATGCTACTTCTACCGTTTACTATAGACTCATCTAGAGATGCGATATACCCTAAGGATCAAAAAATTTTTTTTATTATAATATATTAGCAAAACATGATGGAACAAACCCGAACAAAATTATTTATTTCTTCCATAATTTTAGTATTAATATATCAGTAACAATGATCGTTTTGGGGTCTCCAACTGAATTTTACCATCGACGCTTATAACAAAACAAACAATTTTATCAATGTTTTTGCCCTACCGTGTTTTTGTATCCCGACAAAAAACTAAAGAATCTGCAGACACTGACGACGCAGAGTGCGCGCGGTGTCAGTTATCGATTTGCCCTACAAACCGCTCGAAAAGCCTGCGTTTTGCAGGAACGAAAATCAAATTCCTGCCGTATTTTTAAACAGGAATTTTTAACAATTATTTAAATCGGCGTGTTTATATCCGCCTTGTAATGTTTAAGTAACGCATTAAACTATTATATTTAATCAAGTATTGTCGTAGTGTTTTTATAGTGTATCGAAGCGGTTTTTCTTAAAGCGTTTGCGGTTGGGTACCTATAAATAATTGTGAATTTTGTTTACAATTTTTTGAAGAAATGAGATATAGAAAATATGCATATATAACAGTCTTCCTGTGCGTGTGTTCCTTTGGGCTGGGACAGGAGGACGGGAGGGATACCAACCAACATCCTGAGTTGTCAAAGGTGTAAGTATTCCTTATAGTTTAATTTTTTTATCGCTAGGCCTTTGGGTAACACCCTTTCTATAAAAGTAACCATAGTTCAATTATAGACCTAAGAATGTTCATAATTTTTATTATAATTTTCCCTCGTTTTAAATAGGCAATTGGGTGCACAAAAATGAAAGATTCCTTTCTTGATGGGCTGTTATTAGATTATTGTTTATTACATCAGTTATGGGTTGCATTTCGAGTAATAATTTTTAAATGTCCATCGTTTCTTATCATACATTTTCTATAAAAGATATCAAAAATAATTAAATTTTCTTTTTAAAATTCTTCGTATTCTTTGAATTTACCACATATTTACTTGTGATAAAAAGGTGTCAACCAATTAACCCTTTCCCTGTCCTTCCAAGCAGGATTTTTTTTTAATTTGAATAGGTAGGTAGGTACCATATAACCCTAGCAAGACTGTGGTATCCTTATGAAGAAACTCATCAATTTCAATCTTTGGAAATTGTTATGATTGAGTATAATGTATATTTCAAACACCCTGTATTTTTTTTTAATTTCGTAAAATGTTAAGTACAAAACATGTATTACTTCCTATGTCTATCTTTGACAGTTGTCGAGAAAATGGCGATTGAATATATGTAAAACACACCTAACCTAACAATGTTAGGCTGTTCAATTTCTAATTCTAATATTATTTCCCTTTTTTTTTCTTTTTGGACTGCAGATCGTTTATTGAATGAGAATGAAAGTCAACTTTCGTAGCACTTCCGGTTAAACCAGAAGTGATATTTTCGTGATATTGGTAGATAACAGGTACCTTGCAAATAAACTTGAAAAAAATATCCCTTTGTTTCTTGTCAAAATGTTTTCAAAATGTATCAAACATTTTTGATAGTAAGTAATACTTACATGTTTTATATTTCACATTTTACGTAGAATCGAAATTTAAAAAAATAGGGTGCTTTATTAACAATAAGGAAGATGATGGCGCTTCCGGTTAAACCGGAAATACCTTTCGTTTGTTTGAACATTTAAAATGTACATCATACTCAATCATAAAAACTCCAAAAATTTGAAATTGATAAGTTTCATTATAAGTATAGTGCAGTCTTGCTAGTAAACTCGTTCACACCCGTATACAGGGCCGGATTAACCACTAGGCCAAATAGGCCATGGCCTAAGGCGCCACGAACGCAATAGGCGCCGCGGCTTTTTAACGAATTTCAGTGTACCTACAATAATTATTATTTTATACATTTAAATCACTATTTAAACTATGGCATAATTGCTAATTATCATACCTATAAAGTATAAAGAACATTCCACATTTCAATCTAAAGAAAAATATTCTAAATTAAAGTATTAAGACTATTTAGTTATCAGATCTTTTGAAATCAACTTCCTTTGACGACATTATTCAAAATTTCTCGAGTAAAAAATGTCGAAAAAAACATTTCAAGTATCCTAATACTCTTAAAAATATGTCGTTATTTTTAAAATTAAGTACCTTTAATAAAAGTTTTTGGGCGTTGGGCTACGAAAACTGCTACCTTTATATTTTTTGCTCAGAACATTTACATATATTATTTTATTTGTTGATGTCATTGATCTCGTTAATAACGAGTCGTTATTAAAATGATGTTATAGAAGTACCTAATATCTATACCACATAATATTAACAGCAAGTGTGTTCTCTGATCTATACTTTAGTTTATATCATTTTGTGTATTTATAAGGAACCAATTTACCAATATCATTTGATTCTTAGCGCTGAATTTGTGTTTTTATGTGTTTTATATTTTTGTATCTTAATTAGCTGGATTAGTCGATTAGTTTTTTTGAACTTTGGAAACTACCAATAGACCAGGGCTGAAGCCTTTGAAAATGGTAAAAAGTGAAAAAAAATAATAGTAGGATGAAACCAATTGGAAAAGGAAGAGAATATAACAAAAATGAAAGGAAAAATAAATTACGGGCGATCCGAGGTCGGGTAGAGGGGGGGGGGGGGAGTTTTTATTCCGGAGATTTCCGGCAAAACTACAAGTCCTATGGAAAAACGTTAAATGGCAAAGTTGTAGGTAATAAAAAGATTTACCACTTTTGTATTTACACTTTTTTCACATAACCTCAAAATTTATGTGAAAAATTCAAATAACCAAGTTTCTGGTTTTTTATTTTTATCTTTTACAAAAAAAAAATTTTATACACGAAATTTAGTGAAAGCTTTCCTTTTTATGTCCCAAACACACTGTAATTTTTTTGATTTAAAATATTTATTTTTTAACCTTATTTTGACTTAATATCGAAAAAGCAACCTAATTTTCAATCGAAAATTCTCACGTCAAAGTATCTGCTTTTTTAAAAAAGTCGGTGGGCCTTTTGTTCGTTGAAATCTCTACTTTCTGATGGTGTAAAAAAATATATACATTACTATGGTAAATGTTCTCAATTCAATTCAATTCCCCTTTAAATCCTACCTTTAATTATATTTAGATCAACTATTTACGCATGTTTTTTGCGATCTTTATGTTTTATGGATTTGTAATTTTTTTGCTCATCAATGTAACATGGAATCTTATGTTTTTCGAGTAATTAAAGTATAAATTTTAATAAATAGCTCAAAATTGTACATAATGATTAAAAAAAAAATTTCGGATTCGAGTTTTTTTGCATTTTTTGAGAACATTTACCATAGTAATGTATATTTTTTTACACCATCTGAAAGTAGAGATTTCAACGAACAAAAAGCCCACCGACTTTTTTAAAAAGGCAGATATTTTAACGTGAGAATTTTCGATTGAAAATTAGGTTGCTTTTTCGATATTAAGTCAAAATAAGGTTAAAAAATAAATATTTTAAATCAAAAAAATTACAGTGTGTTTGGGACATAAAAAGGAAAGTTTTGACCAAATTTCGTGTATAAAAAATTTTTTTTGTAAAAGATAAAAATAAAAAACCAAAAACTTGGTTATTTGAATTTTTCACATAAAAACGCCAAAATTTGTCCGGCCTAAGGCGTCAAACGACCTTAATTCGGCCCTGCCCGTATATTGTTAGAAACTTTTTAAATATTATTGATTTATTTACGTTACATAGGAAAACGGATTGATTCATTTTCCCTATGTAATGAAAATAAGAATCGGCCGCTATCGGTCATGCACGTTTCCTATTGTAAAATTGGGGAACGGTTATCGAATTAGCACTGAAATATTACTATGGAAGTATTTAGTAGGTGTTAAGATCCACTATGGAAACTTTATAAACTCATATCCGTAACCAAATTATATTTTATTTTTATTACCAAAAAAAAGCGGTCTTGTTAACCATTGAAATAATATTATTACAAAGTGTTATTTTTTTAGGGTTCGAAATTGGGCCCAACAGTTGGGTGGGGAACTATGGAGTTTTGGAGAAACAGTCACAAGAAAAAGCGAAGTAAAAGATGTAAGTTTTGCTATTCTTATTTTAGGCGAGAAATTGTCTGGCTTCTCCAATATGTACCGGGTGATTCAATAAGAAAGGCAGCCGTTTATGGCACAGCTTTCGGAATATTTCTATTATGGTAAAATCGGCAATGAAAAATCGCTGGAAATTATCGTTAAAGTGTTGCGATTAAAATTTGATTGGCATATCTCCGGCTACAAAAAAGGTAGATAAACGAGGTTTTCACTGGTTGTTTAGGATTTTTAGCCTTTATTTAACTCTGTAAAAATAAACATACCATACCATTTAAAATTTATAATAAAACTCGTAATTACTATTAAGTTGTCATACAGCGCCCTCTAGCGATCATTGTAAAGAGAATTAAGATCGAGTTTACAACGCAAGCGATAAAACAAGAAAAGCTCTTTTCAACGAGTCAATTTTTTTAAAATTCGGTTACGCCTAACCGAAGATATCAATCAAAATAACAAGAAACAATTGATGCCATTGAACCATTTTATTTGAGGGGATAAAAAAAAATCCTGAAAACATATTATGTCAAATTTTCTCGGTATTGCGATGCAAATACTTTCAATACCTTTTCATTGGGGAAATTCCGGAAATAATTGATCTTTTCTAATTGACTATGGTTGTTACGCCCTCTAGCGGCCATCGTAGAAACTTAAAAATACTTTCCAGCGATTTTTCATTGCCGATTTTACCGTTAAAGAAAATTTCCGAAAGTTATGCGATATACGGCTTTCGAGATATAGCCGGCTGCCTTTCTTATTGAATCACCCGGTACTTAAGATTATCGCCTAGGGCACAATAGCGGCCAAGAAACCCAATCAATGAAATGAAAATATTTCAGTCACTTGCTGCGCATGCGCGCCGGCAGCCATATCTTATCTCACGCGGTGACGCGGTTTAGTTGTAAGTTGGTAAAAAAGATGTCTTATATCAAATTATAAACTGCGTTCGTTTTTGCCTTTTTACCCCGTAAATAATTTGTGGCCCTACCTTACTCAAATGTGACGCGCCGTTACTGGATACACCACCTATTTTTAGAAAAATATGCATAATTTTAGGTCTTTACGCGTCCCTTCGGTCTCGGTTTTATAAGAAATATGGCACTGGACATTATTTCGTAAACACCAATTTATTTTAAGGCGAAACTATAATATTTTTTAAACATGTGTAATAAAATCAAATAAAATCTGTTCATCGTCAAAAAGTCAAAACTTTAATTAGTTTATTTAAAAGTCCTTTTAGTTTTCATCGCTACATAATTATTTATCTAAATAGAAAAACCATTGAAATTTTTTCATTCGTACAAATTTCTTGTTTATTTACGTTTGAAAACATTGATTTGTGAATAAATAAAATAATTTTAGTTTCGCTGAAACCATTGGCGAGACTAGCAAGAAACACCTTTCTTAGACTGAGGCTAAAAGAGCCTTTTTACCGTGCTAGCAAAAATCATTTGCAAAGAGGGCTTGAATTAAAAAACGTGGGGCTTGGTTTAGCTCACAACGATATGGGGACGATATATCTAACCAAATCTAGGTTAAAATTTTGTCAAATTCATATTATGACATGATATGCCAAACTAATGAGTAATAAAATAAGTACACAAATACAGATTTATTTTTGTTGTTTACAAAATTAACAACGTAAGAATATATACAGAAAGAAAAAGAAAAATAATTATATAAATTGCTGAAATTGGCCACCGCCGCCATGCTCCAAGCATAAATTCACACGTCTCTTCATATTTTCGAAAGTGTTGACCAGCATCTCTGGAGAAATATGTTACCACATTCTTGGATAATCCTTTTTTGTAATTGTTCTAAATTTGCAACTGGTGTTTTAAAAATAGTGTTCTTTAAATGAGGAAAAACGAAGTAATCCATAACCGTTAAACAAGGTGATGTAGGTGGGAATTCAATGTCTGATCGAAAACTGATCAATCTGTCGTCGAAAAAATTGCGTAAGTAGTTAATAGTTTCGGCGGCTGTATGGGCGGTTGCACCGTCCTGTTGAAAATATCCAAAACGTAGTTCGTCGTCAAGTAATTGCTCCACAAACGGATTTAAAATACTTATTGTCTCTATACCGCTGTGCTGTAGCTGTGTCATGGAAAAAAATGGGACCAACAATTCTTCTTCGGGAAACAGCTAACCAGACACCAATTTTTTGAGGGTGCAATGTGGACTCTACAAAAAAAATGGGGATGTTCACTACTCCACATGCGTGTATTCTGAGAATTCACTTAACCGGAGAGGTGGAACCAGGCTTCATCCGAAAAAAAGTCAGGTCTAATAAATCATTTAAGTATTTCCAATAAATTTTTGGTAAACCATTGAGAGTAATTCCTGCTTCTTTCAAAATCTGTGGCTTGTATTTCTTGGAATACTTGCACTTTATAAGGAAATAACTTTAGCTGCTCCTTTTTTTGTGTTGCATTGAACCTGTTTCCCTAAACACAGCCACGGTTCTTTTCAGCCAATGATATAAATCCCCAGCAATAAAAGCAACGTTAGGAAAATGTTCGTGAAAATCGTCCATGCACAAACCCGGCTTGTATTGCCACTCACCATTTACTCTAACCCCGTTTCGAAAATACCCTTCAACCATGAATGTTTTGTACTGTTCCGTAAAGCCCATTGTGTGAATTGTTCAAGAAATTGGAAAAATTAGCGATGAATTAAATTACTTGTAACGACTGTCAAAGATGACGGAATAACTGATTGATTGTTAATTCAGGTAGTTACTGACACCCAACAGGTATTAAGCTCTACGGCTAAGCATTACGTCCTTAGATGCAAGGTCCTCTTTGATGCAAATAATTTTTGCTCGCACGGTACATTAAAAGCGAGTTGTGGAGGCTTGCCCGTACTGTAGATAACTATAGATGTTTTGGAAAATTTAATAAAAACGCCAGAGTTATTATTTCACTTTTCGGAAAGAAACTACGAAATAGAAAAAAAAACAATAACCTAGATGCGGAAGTAGGAGCTTCACATTATCAGCCCTTGTGACATTTGACTAAATATCTGTTTTTTTGTCTGTGAAACTGTAATAATATCCATACGATATTTAAGTTTAGTAAAAATGCTCGCAAAATTTTTAAATTTGGTTTGCTTATATACATATCAATAATTTTATTATATTAATTTTATTTGAATACTTGCCAGGTTGAGGAAATGACTTGACATTTGAATTAAAATTAAGTCGTAGTAGTCGTACCTAAGAAAAATTATCACTTATTAATTTTATTAGGTTAATAGGCTATAGACTATCGCGATAGTATCCCGTTGCTATACGCAACGTAAACAAAAAGGAGCCTTCTAATTGGTTCAAAATAAATTTATGAAATTTTCGCGATAGTCTCCCGTTGCTATAAGCAACGTAAACAAAAAGGAGCCTTCTAATTGGTTGAAAATAAATTTATGAAATTTTCAGTGTGACATCCAGTTAGAGTTAGACATTGGTATTTGTCATTAAAGTAATTATTAGTGTCTAGTAAATTTCTTTGCTTTGCTTACCACTTGCACTAGTTATAGTGTACCCAACTACTTACCAATCAACCTAAACGTTCTTGTTTTTTTTTGCAAATTTAATTCTATACCCTTGAGCTATTTGGAACAAATATTATATAATTATTGGTGTTCGAATTCTAAAATATTCTTTCTTATATACCATCCTGTATTTTAGCTACCATAAGCTAAATTAAGACGATCATTATTTTTATTTTCCAGAGCTTTAAAGATACAACCATTATTGTTGAAGATGGGGAAGCCCTACTAACAGACATCCATGAAAGAATCTCGAACATGATGAAACAAAAAGTCGAAGCTGTTAGGGTAAGATATATTTTTGAACATACAATTCATAGAAAAGTTTGGAATGACCCAAAATTTTTCCAAGGTGTTTGGAAACAAATTGTTTTCTTAACTTCAAAGATGGATAACTAGTAACCGCTGAGATTGATAATAATAATAATAAGTTTATTTAAAATTTAATAATATAATAAATATGTTTATGTTGTTTTCGATAAACTTATTTTTCAATCCCCTGAAGCTGAGCTTGTTAGGGGCAAATCTTATTTTTTGTTTTAGTATGTAAAATCATAAATCTTAAAAATGCATTAAAAACCTAGTTTTAAAGTAAAACTGTTAATTTATAGTATAAACGCAGCTTTATTGAAGAAATATAATATTACCTATAATAAAATTATTAATTTATAATTTTTAAGTAAAAAATATTACTTATATAAATTATTCAGAACAATATTAATTAATCATAGCATTTCTAAAAATATTTTCAAATTGTCTGTTTTTAATATCCATGTATTTATTTCTACTTAAAATTTTTTTAATGAAATCAATTTTTTAATTTTGTTGGTAAATAATCGTTTAAATAAAAACATAAATATTTAAAAAAAAAATTGTCCTATGGACTTATTTATTTTAGGTTTTATGGTTACTTCATTTTATGACGTGTATTATGATTATGGTTTTTAAATTGTATAAGGTTTTTATTTTTAAATATATATATTATTATAAAGAAGGTTATAAATGTAAAGTTGTCTTATGTTCAACTTTTTTGTTTCTGAATATAATTCTTTTGAAGGATAAAGATAATCTTTATTGAATATAATTTTTAGAAACCTTTTTTGTAATATTTCTAATTTTTTAACTAAAGTTTTATATATTCCTCCCCAACCTAAAATTACGTAATTTAAATGTGTTTTAACTAACGCGTAATATAATTAATAGTTTTATATGTCTGACAGTTAAAAAATTTTTAATGTTTTTAAAAATCGGTAATAAACTTCTTAATTTTTTAATTAAGTATTTTATGTGAAAATTCCAATTTAATTTACTGTCAAAAATAATTCCTAAATATTTTATTTTATTAACTTTAAAAATTTGAATGTCTTCATTTATTTGAATACTATTCATATTTTGTGGTAGGTTATTTAGGTTTAAAGTAAAAGGAATATAATTTGTTTTATTAAAATTAATTGTTAACAAATTGTTATCAAACCAATTTTTTATAATTTTAAAATCTTTTTTTATTTGATTATTTAAGTTTTCCCATGATGGTAACAGAATTTTCAAGTTTTATTTTGGAACAGAAATATGATCAAAAAACTAAATTCTTATTCCTCGAGGGCATGTAGGTGATAGATATTGATCTTAACGATAAAAACAAATCTGACAAATTTTATATTTTATGCAGGAAAATTGTATTTGGCAAAAACTTCTATCAGTTTGGCAATGTAAATTTCCAAACTTAAATAATATTGCGTTTTTGGCCAAAAATGATCTTATAAAAGTGTTTCTTTATTTATTTTAGAGGATAATGGATATCGCAGAACAAGCAGCTCAAGCGCAGAAAGAGGAGCATATTGATTTCAACTTTCAGTACTTCAATGCAAAGAATCTCACCAACTCCGCTCCGAATATGTCAGAATCGGATGAAAATCAGGTAAGCTTAACCTGTATTTAAACAAAATAATTAAAATATTATTTCCACCCATTGAGGAAATACCTTTCTTTTACAAGTTACGTTTTAAACGAAATTATAGACAATCCCCAGTATGAATTTTATTTTTCTACGAAAACAAGCAATGGAAAAATAAATGCTGCACTTTTTTTCACGGCCGTATGCAAACTCAAATATTTCACAAACGACTGGATTAAATGATGACATGTTATATATTTTTGAAATCAGGAGAAAGAGATCTTTCGCCCTGGTAAAAAATATATAGGGTGTTACATTTAAAAAAAGAATACTTTCATTTGTTTTTTAACTTTCCGATGTGCAGATGTTTTTTTTAATAAGTCTAAAAGATATGACGGGAAACATTATGCAACTTTTGTATTAAAAGTTTTTTTCTGTCACTTATATTAAGCCCTGTAGGTGGGTACGCAAATATAAAAAATAACCCTGTACAGGGTTTTTTATTGAGGGTGGCGAGGTGCCATAAAAGAAACTAAGTAGGCAAGATAAATTGCTGGAGATATATTACGATTCCTACTCTACCGCTAGGGGGCGTAAATTTCTGGCTTCTAAACCGAATCCGGTAAACATGGTATCGTTTAAGAAGGGAAAACCAAAACGATAGGTATGTCATATTAATTGTTACAGCTTTCGCTAGAGGGCGTCACCATTTTTTTGATTTTGTTCCGATATTTTAAGTGGAATAATATAATTATCATATTTTCATCGAATAGTAAATTAAATTTGCAGTAAAAATCGTGAAACCAGCAGTTCGATATCTTTATTCGTTTCAGAGTTATTGCCAACAGCATAAATTATTTACACATTAATTGCCGAAACATTTGTATTTAAAGTTTGGTGGTCGAGCATGACAAACAAAAATTATTTTTGAACTTTATGAGTATGGGGCTTTTTCACTTTATATTTAATTTATTTTTCTAATCGTATAAGTTATAATTAATTTTTATTTCTTATTTTTCCCGTCTCCCTTAACACTTGATTACAAGTCTACAATCATTAAAACAATAATTTATAAATGTTAATGCAAATGGTAGTCTACAACTCATTCCACTTTACCAGACGTTCAGTAAGGAAAGACGATAATATTATAAATGTTCTCAAATCTGCACTTATTTAAGTGCAAAAGAGATTTCTGTAGACTTAGCTATACCTAGATTGCACCACAGTATTCACAAGTTTAAAAGATTTTAAACTGCATCTTTATCGTGTAGTTTTACACCAAACTCTTTCAGATACTGATTCTGACAAGCGGCTGGACTATTGTTGTTGGCTTATGGGAAATGTGCAATGAAAATCCTTGGTTACTCGCCCTGGTTTTATGAACTGATGAAGCCACTTTTACTAGTCATGGCGCAGAGTTAATTTACATATTGATCACAGACAAATTCTCATTGGATGCCGGAAGTGGATCACCAAAACAGGAGGAGTATCAACGTGTGGTGTGGACGTTTAGGAGACAGAATAATTGCTAGTTGCTATCTAAATGGCGAATCTTATTTAGAATTTTAACGAAATTACTTGCTTATCCTTTAAGAAGTCGTTGCTAATGATATAAGATCATCCTTGTGGTATCAGCATGGTAGATGCCCAGCACACTTTTCTCAAAGGGTCCGTGGCTTTTTAAACGTAAGTTTCCTAAATCGCTGAATTGAAAAGGAGGTTTGTTCCCATGGCCACCGAGATCCCCGGACTTCACTGTGCTAGATTTTTATTTTTTGTAGGGAAGAATTAAAGACATTATTTAACTTTCAAAATGTCTTTATTCCAAACTAACTTTTACAGTTCATTACATGGAAAGTGACAACATAATATAGAAAATAATAACCATTAAAAAAAATAACAATAAAAAAAAATGGAAATTAATCCGATTTAATTTATTAATAAAATTTAAAAAAGTAGTATAAATTATTTAATTTAGTAAATATCTCTTTAATTGTTTTTTAAAAGTTGCCAATTTTTTAATTTTTCTGATATTTTTTGGAAGATTGTTATATTTTATTATTTCGTCATATAAAAGCGATTTTTTTCCGAATTTACTTTTTACTGGTATAATTGGATAATTTATACAACGTCTGGTGTTATAATCATGTAATATTTTATTCTCCTGAAGTGTTATGTTTGATTTTTTTTTTTAAATAATAGAGTGAATTAGAATACAAATTTTTAATTTATAAATGTTTTGAACATGTAAATACCCTTTTGGTCTATATAGATTAACAGTTGGTTCTAAATGTGGTAGTTTGTGTATACATTTACTTAATAACTTTATTTTGCAATTTTTGTAATGGTTTTAAGTTTGATAAACAAGCAGATCCCCATGCAGAAGCTAAGTATTGTAATTTAGAATATATTAATAAAAAATATATATTTTTTAAGTATTTCAAAGGAATGAAATATCTAGTTCTGTACAAAAATAAAATGCGACAGAATATGATTGAACAAAATGCAATAACGTCAATTTCATCACATGAAATTAGAACTGCTGTTTTTAGTTCCAAAGTTAGACTTAATATTTCTTATTTCCAGCAATTTCTCTTGCCCACTTTTCTTAAGATGATATTTTTGCTAAAGCTCTGCGACAATTACTTGTTGATATATGGTACCTGGCCACCATTGAGAAAATACCCTTACCACATAAAAACATTATTTTCTGCTGGTAGAAAACGAACTGGCACTGGCACTGGCACAAACCTATTAGAATATTCTATCATGACATCAATGAAAATCCCAACGAGTGCGAAAATGTTATGGTTTAACGGAATAGTAGATTATGTAACGAGGTTGGAATGAAAACTCGACCCGAGTGGAAGATTCCGAACGCGAGCGTATCCGGCGTGAGGAACCACGAGTATCAAATTTTCATTCTAACCGAGTAGAGAGTGTAGTATTACAACGCGGCCATTTTTATCTGACACTGACGAATTCATGGCAACCTGATGGCAACCTATGTCGTTTATATCAATTACAGAATATTCATTCCGTATCTTGTTACGGAATGAAAATACACGCAAAACGCATAAGAAGCAAGTGTTTCAGAATAAATATTCCAACTCAAGAGCGAGAATTTTTACATTCTATTATCAAAAATGATTTTGGAATTATTGCATTCAGTAATGGTCGTGGAGAAACTCCTTTATCTACTTTTATTTTGTCAGATAAAAATGCTTTTTTCTATTTCACGTTCATAATAAGCTCAGTATTTGCGTATCGTAATGAAGCTATTTCGATACGCGTTTTTTCTTTATTTGATGTTGGTAACATTTAAATGTTTTATTTCATTGACTTGCGCGGCCTTTGTGACTTACGATAAAACCCATTTTTCGCAGAGGAAAAATAGCTTGATAACCTACTTTTTTATTCTGTGTGGATAACAGTCATGTATGTTGGTTGCATAAATCTATAAATTAATCTTTTGTAGATGCTTCAAGCTATCATTTTCTGCCAAATCCTATTCAAAATTCAATCTACTAACCTTCCAATGTCGATTTTAACTTCAAAATTATTTGAATTTTCCATCTTCCCTATACAAATTGCAATGCCGTGACGTAAAATCACGTCTTTTGAAATTCGAAAAAAAGTAGTAAAATCGCCCGAATTTCCGAACGCTCTGTATATGTACCGAATGTACAAGGATCATACAACGTATTCCGTCCAATTTCAAATCTCATATCGCTAAAATAACTTTAGAATCTCGTGGTGAAAATGGGCCAATAAATCAAAAAATGACAGTTTGCAAAATAATTTTTGTTGCCCAGAGGCTACTATGATAAAAAATAGTATTACCAACATAAAATTTGGACATAAAAATTTACAAAATTTGAAGGATTTATTTTCTTTTTAAAATGTATTTTTCTTGATTATAAAAGGTTAAATAGAAAAAAATGTATAAAGCACATGTTTCATAAGGCGTTTTAGCGCACGTGTCAATAAAAAAATTCGCCACTTTGTGGCTCGTTTTTTAAAATAGACGCGTGCGCTAAAACCGCTTCTTATGAAACGTGTACTTTAATATACTATTCTTTTACAAACTGAGCCATAATATGCATTCCGCTTCTTCAGCAGAGCGATGTGCCTCAAGAAATTCGCTACGATGACTCGCTAGTATCTGGAACTCAATTTAGTCAAAGTTACCAAGCTATGATGCAACCGGAACAGATTGAGGGGTACCAACAAGACCAGATTTCTCCAGAGGATGGAGATGAATTTATTGAACAGGATAATGAGGTAATAACAATTTTCCCATAATAATATATATTTTTTATTTTATCCAATACACAAAGATTTTAACCAGAATTAGCTCATCGGGCAACATTTGAAGGTCTGATAAGTTGGTTCCCGATTAATAATAAAAGCAGGAAAATAAATATGGGCAAATTTTACCAAATCTTTATTCTCAACCAACTTAAAAAGTTCATTACAGAGCATATAACACCAAATATACAATATATATAAAATCACAAATAATAAAAATCATGTTTAGTAATTATTAATAACTCCATTGAAATCGAGTGAAATTATTTTAAAAAAAATGTATATAATAACGATTTACAAAAAAAAATAATAAATAATACGTTAAAGTTAGTTTAGTTTTAAAAAATATTTTTTTAGTTTATTCTAAAAGTCCATAATTTTAATAGGTATTTCTTAAATTTTTTTCGGCAAACTGTTGTAAATTGTTATTCCTTTATATAATATTGATCTTTGGCCGAAAGTACTCTTTACCATAGGTGTTTGAATATGATGGTTTTGTCTCGTGATGTGAATAATGTTGGTTGAAGGAAATATTATATTCGATTGTTTCTCTTTAATAATAAATAATAGAGTGTATTAGAATGCATAGTTTTAATTTATAACGCTTTTCTAAATTTAAATATCCATTTGGTTCATACAAATTTATAGTTGGTTCTAAAAAAGGAAGTTTATGTATGCATTTAATTATTTTCTTTTGTAGTTTTTTTAATGGCTGAATTGTAGTTAAATTCGCTGATCCCCAAATTGAAATCATATATTGTAATTTTGAATAAACCAAAGAATAATATATATGTATTTTTAAAATATTTTAGTGATATATAATTTTTAGCTTTAAATAAAATGCCAATTATTGGTGAGATGTAACTTCTTAAATATTCAATATGTTTTTCTCTTAAAATTTAATGATAATTTATTAATTTTAAGCCATTTACATATTATATTTAAGTCGTGGTTAATGTTATTATGAAATTGAGCATAGTCTTCATGAAAATATACAATAGTAGTATCATCAGCAAACAATTTTATTTTACCTTTTAAATTTAATTTTGCTATAGAATTAAGGTAGATTAAAAAAAAAGTAGGTCCTAAGGTTGACCCTTGCGGAACACCACAAGTTATGTTTTTTTGTGAACTTTTAACATTTTCCATTTGAACAAACTGCTTTTTATTACTTAAGTAATTTTTTAACAATAAATAAATATTTCCCCGGATTCCAATATTGTATAGGCATTTAAGTAAAATGTTGTAATTGACTGTATCCAAAGACTTTACATAAATCTAGGGACAGTAGGCAGCATTTTTGGTTGCTATCCACGTTTTGTTGAATATCTTTGACAATATCTGCAGCTGCAACTTCTGTATCTCTAAATGTACGAAAACCATATTGAAATGGAGAGAGTAATTTTTTTTTCTTCTAAAACATTTTCCAATCTATTATTTAAAATGTTTTCCAAAATTATTGAAAATGTGGGTAAAACAGAAATTGGGCGATAGTTACTACTAAAATATTTTTCTGCATTTTTAAAAACTGGTGATACTTTTGCTATTTTTAATTTATATCTGGAAATAACACGGTTTTAAAAGAAATTTTGATTTAGATGATGTAATATAGGAATTATATTATACTTTAGAATTTTAATAATTTTGATGGAAATATTATCAAATCCCGTTGCTTTCTTCAAATTTTGTTTTTTGCTTTTATTAATTTATCAATTAATTTTTTGAACTTAAAACTGCGATCCAACATAGTAATATACAAACATGTACTTATTTAAATTATTTATTTTTTCTCAGATAACTGATGAAAGTCCAGAAAAAATTCCCCAGGCCAGCCAAACTCAACCTGTAGATAAGAGTAGGTTACCTTTATATAGAAATAGGCATTTCTACAATATTCCTGTTAATACAAACTACAGCGCCGTCCATGTTCCCAGTAATGTATATGATAGATGTAAGTAATTATTCGAAAAGTTATCTTCCTCGATACAATACACGTTTTACCCCATTCTGGTTTTTTTTTTGCTTTAAGGTGGGAGTATCAACATGCTTGCCAACCTATAACCTATTTCGCGTAGATTTATTTATTTACTTTTACACAAAATTTAAATAAAATCAATATCGTCTTCATATTCTATAGGTAATAATTAACATGTTAAATAAATATCAAGGAATTTCATAAGAATTGTATATCGAAAAATATCGGTTAAGATTTTTTTTAACATTATTAATTCATTGTTCTTTCACTATACAATTCTCCCAAAATAAGCAATGAAATAAATTGATATTTTTGTAATATATCAGATATTACCTAAATAATGTGCAGACAATATTGATTTTAGTTAAATCTTAGTCAAAAAAATAATAAACTAAGAAAAACAAGGCGAAACAGGTTATAGGTTGGCAATAAATTGAATGACGTTGATAATTCCACCTTAACGCAAATACTCGGAAACTTTCATGGAGCAGAGCATGTTTTGTAAAGGTGTGTAATAAACAATAAGTATACTTTATACGAAGTCCGGAAGTCAATTGAGACAACGTAAATATTGGGGGTACGATCAATTTACTGCATCACACACTGAAACTAGAATAAAAATATAACAAAATTTGTATTGATCGCTCCCTATACAGATGTTCGAAGATAGTCCACGTGGACTTGACAACTCTGTCATTATTTTTTTTTTAGTTTTTTTTCTGTCTCAACTAAGATCGAATACACTTTAACTATATGCATCTATATGTAAATAATACGCCTCAAAAATAAAAAAAAGAATTAACTACACGTAGAAAAACGAAATTTAATCATATATTTTAGCAAAAGATGTAATAGCCGGCATAATATGGTCGGAAGAGTTGGACAAAACTTTTAGAAGCAATTATAAATTAGATCCGACGTTATCCTGGCAGTATTTCGGCAGTTCTACAGGATTTATGAGACAGTTTCCTGGTAAGTATATAGGGTGCCCCAGATAACAGTGCTTGGTGCATACAGTCGTTAGTATAGCAAATGCAGTTAATCTATTGTTTCGTTTTTAGCCATGATATGGTCACAGGAACCAATAGATCTCTTCGATTGTCGGACGAGATCGTGGTATATCGAAGCTGCTTCTTCTCCGAAAGACGTCGTAATTTTAGTTGATAGGTCCGGCTCGATGACTGGTAAGTGTAATTTATTAAGGAAGTTTACCGCTTGTTTAACGGCAGTTCAATCCCCTATTTAGGCGATGCGACGGAACCTAACCTTAAATATTGTTAAATGCCACTTTTTTATAATAAGCAAGCAAACTTTAAGTAAAAAAAAAGTTGGAAATAAAAGTTACCCGCGTCAGAAACAATGTACAGTTGACGACATATAAATTCGTACACTCCATCCATACATAACTCAATTACAACAAAATTGGGTAAAACGGGTTTCTCACCTTGCTGCTTATACCTGGATAGAACACCAGCCATATACATTGCTGTAAATTATTGTATGTACGATTTTTTACCATAAGTAATAATGGTTATTTCTGAATATTTTTATGTTTAAATTCCAGCCGCGAAATAAGAAAATTATAAAATAATACCAGGAAAACTACAAAAGTATAAAGCCAAAAAGGGTAAATTTATTAACAAACAACAAACAAAATACTAATATTTAATTGCTGCGCCATTGGATTCTTTAACTTAAACTTTAATTTATTTTCCACTTAAAAAACACTTTACTGAAGACACTGTCTTCTTTTTTTGTCTTAATATTAAGGTGTATTACTTTCAGACACAAACTACGTTTTCAAAGATACTTATTTTATGAAGTTACCTTATACAGGGTCAAAAACAAATAAACTTTGCATCACATGCGACCAAATTTTAATAGCCCAATTTTGATTTTGTGGAAAAACACACATTTATTATGGCGCTACCTTAAAGAAAATGTATCTGAAATAAAGCATTGTCAAAACTAAGAAGTTTTATGTAGGTTGCGTTCAGTCTTATTTTGCAAAAGTGGTGCAATTTACAAAATAAGGGTAAAAAATCAAAATTATCTTATGCAGCTGAAATTTTGCATGAGGGCTAGAAACTGCATTTAAAAAACTTTCCAATAACTTTTTTCGATATTTTCAGAAATACCCCCCACTTTTCAATAATTTTTTTGGAAAAATTTATAATTTGACAGATAATGCGAATCACGTGACTACTATTTTTTTGCTTAATTTTCATCTCGATCGAAGCAGAACTTGATGCCAAAGTCACATTTTGAATAAAACTATTAATAAAAAAAAATTCCATATGATGCGGACTTTACTGGTGACACTGTATACTGATTTTAGGGATCCTTTCCCAACTTTTTAATAGTGTTTTACTGTAGGACACCCAAGGAGTTACCCATTTAAATATAATATTAATTCTTATAACACCCTGTATAAAATAATACAATTCAATGTTGTAAATGGCACAGCTAAGCTGGCCTAAATGTTGAATACAGGGACAGGGGTTAATTTTTGATGTGAAAAATCTTTTTACAAGATCTAATATTATTTGCTGTGTTTTACTGTCAGTTTTTCATTTACTCTGGAACCACATAAGCAACATGTTTTTAGGTATGAGGCGTGAAGTGGCGCGTCACGTGGTCCACAACATCTTGGACACATTGGGAAACAATGACTACGTCAATATTTACACCTTTAGCAATACTACAGATGCCCTGGTTGACTGTTTTAATAACAAACTGGTGCAAGTAAGTTTTAAAACATTATTGTCGATTTGCATAAAGATTTTAAACAATAATTAACTGACCTTCTCTATGAAGAACCGTTTTTGTTGTTACATAGTTACATTACAGTCACAAAGTGGCTATAAACTAGTGTTATTGTTAAAAACCTTTGTGCAACCCAACATATATCTATTATCTATCCAGCTGTTGAACGATAAATAATGTCTAAAAAGTTTTTTTACTTTTACTTTTAATGTTTTTAATTTTTCTAGATTTAAGTAATACAATCTAAATAAAAGTAGAGTTAGCAGCTATTTATCAAGAACAGATTCTGGTCGTATTTATATATTATATTATTACTTTTTCTCTTCTAGGCAAACCTAGCTAACATAAGAGTTCTGAAAGAAAGTATGAGCGATTTTAAAACCGAACAAATTGCAAATTTTTCGCTGGCATTGATAACAGCATTTGAACTTTTGGAAGAGTACAGGGATCTTAAAAAAGGTTAGTTTGAGCGAAAGCACAACCTTTAACGCGATAGTGATTCTGATACGATGTATACTTAGTGGATGGATCCATATTCGGTCCAAAAGGAGAGTCGCAGTTTCTTAGTAGAAAACAGTGCCTTCAACTATTAGCAATAGCCAGACTTGTTCAAGCCGTTACCAAATAAATAAAAATATTAAAAAGGAATCGAATTTCCACAATTATTTAGATATCAATAAAAACACTGAAAACACAAGAACGGTAAGTGAGAAGCAGCTCTCTGATGGGGAAAGTGCCTTTGAGGCATTTACTGATAAAAGCATAGTCTACACTCTGGCACATTCTACCCGACCTACCTCAATTATCGTTGCTTTTGTATGATATAAAATTGATTCATTTGAGCTTTTACCAAGTTTAAGCAATTATTTTAATGAAACATGTATACCTTTTCAGGTGCAAATTGTAACCAAGCTATAATGTTAATTACCGATGGTTCACAATACAACTACAAAGAAATTTTTGAAAAATACAATTGGGCTAACTTGCCAGTAGTCAATGTCAGAGTTTTCACATATCTTATTGGCAGGGAAGTCAGTGACACCAGAGAGGTCAAATGGATGGCTTGCGCTAACCAAGGTAAGTTTAATGACCGGTTTTACATTATTAATTTAGAAATGAGAAAACCAAAACGAACTAGGGGCAAATACGATGAAAATGTTATCATCAGACCTCGGACAATCGCATTTTCCCGCTAAAAATCTCGAATTTCGTGACAGCACGGCTACATGAGTCAATGTCAACACGACCGAAACTAACACGCTATCGATAACTATATACCGTGCGAGCAAAAATTATTTGCATCAAAGAGGGCTTGGATTAAAAAACGTAGGGTTTAGTTTAGATCACAATGATATGGGGACGATATATTTATCCAAATCTAGGTTAAAATTTTGTCAAATTCATATTATGACATGATATGCCAAACTAATAAGTAATAAAATAAATAGACAAATAAATACAAATTTATTTTTGTTGTTTACAAAATTATAATACTTGCACTTTATAAGGAAATAAATTTAGCTACTTCTTAAGAATAGTCCTGTATATTCCATAAGATCTTCCCACTTCTTGGGACAGGCGTCTTATACAATTTGTTGGCGTATTTTGCATTATTTCACGAACGTTTGCAACAAGTTCTTTTGTTCTTACAGATGGTCTTCCTGCTCCTTTTTTGTGTTGTATAGAACCTGTTTCCCTAAACACAGCCACGGTTCTTTTCAGGCAATGATAAAAATCCCCAGCAATAAAAGCAACGTTAGGAAAATGTTCGTGAAAATCGTCCATGCACAAACCCGGATTGTATTGCCACTTACCATTTACTCTAACTCCGTTTCAAAAATACGCTTCAACCATGAATGTTTTGTGTTGTTCCGTAAAGCCCATTGTGTGAATTGTTCAAGAAATTGGAAAAATTGGCGATGAATCAAATTACTTGTAACGACTGTCAAAAATGACGGAATAACTGATTGATTGTTAATTCAGGTAGTTACTGACACCCAACAGGTATTAAGCTCTACGTCTTTATATGCAAGGCCCTCTTTGATGCAAATAATTTTTGATCGCATGTGGTATCTATAGTAGGAACCATGGAATGATATCGATAGTTTTTGCAGCTATTGTCAACAATGGATTGGTTTTCGTGTGGGATTCGGCAACCCGCAACATTTGTCATCTAATTTGGCGGCTGACCGCCGTTAAGCGTATTTCCGTTTGACGTTTTGTTTTGCTAGCTTTTTTATTTCTTGTGATTTTTATCGCACCAGCAAGAGTACAGTATTTTACGTACTCTTGAAAATGTTCAGTACGCTTGAAAATCCCTTAAAAGAAAAAAACATATTATGTAGAGTAATTATCCAATAAATATCATTGAAACATTAAAATGCTACAAGTGTTTTATATATACAGTGTGTCCACGGATAGAGTTTGGAAGAGGAATTTTTTTTTTATTTGTAGGTATAGAAGAAAAAGTCATTCTTTATTTAAACGTCTGCTTGTACTGAAACTATAATTTCGAATATCAGATTTGCGATTACGATACAGGGTTCGTCACAAACAACATTTTTAGTTTTTTGGATTTTTTTTTTCAATTCCCTGATTTAATAAATAAATAAATTTTGCTAGTGTTGAAACTACAATTTCAACTATTAGATTTGCAATTACTATACAGGATTCGCCAGAAACAACAGTTTTTGTTTTTTGGATTTTTTTTCAATTATAATTTTCTATTCCTTTTGATGATTGGCTAAATCATCACTTTGGGAACAAATAGATTGGAAGGTACCTTACCTATACAGGGTGTCCCGAAATTAGCTGACAATATTTTAGGGGGATAAAGTACATTCAAAAATAAGACTAAAACCCTCTATTAATATACCTTCAAAAACGCTTCGCTATGGGGCTAGAGCCCACCGAATTGGAGCTATGACAAGCAGTTTTTTTACAATATTTCAGAAACCGATTAGGGTATCAAAACAAAATTTGATACATGTTTTACCCATGGCTAGACGCAATAAATGGTTTAATTAGCTTATCTGTATTTTTTCCAGTGGCGTCCCACTGGGTAGGTAGTTGGGAGAATATTGCTCTAAGTTTTCTATTTGTAGGATTTTTTAACTTTAGGTGAAATTTTTAGAAGGCTTGAAGTCTTTTGTTGAAAAAATGTACTTTTATTTCATTGCGGTAGGATTCACCATTTTCCAGTAAAATCGATTTTAAAATTTTCGGTTTTTTGAAACCCGGTGAAAAGGCTAAGGTTTTTTTGCATATCTCAGCAAACACTTAATATTAAAACATGAAATTTATTAGAAGCTCTACTAGCGACAAGGCATATGTATTAAAGGATGTTACTTTAAAATATTTTTCCAGTGACGTCGCATGGGGTGGAGCCTTAAATAAATATTACTATTATTTTTTTTTTAATTTCATAGTTTTAATGTAATTGTCTTTTTAATTTAAAATTTTTTGTTAATAAAACCTTCTATTATTGTAATTTGACAGAATGTAACGTTTTTAAATTAAACATATTTTTAGATTCCTTTGTTTTTTAAATATTTATTTTCATGGAGATTTTAAGAGAGTTTTAAAATAAAACAAAAAAGAATAACAAATTGCAAATCAAATTTGATTGGCACGGGAAACTATTTCTTAAGGGTACCAGTCATGTGTCCCCAAAAATAATAATCAAGGGGATTTGAATCAAGTGATCTTGGTGGCCAGGCCTACCAATCCACCTGGTAATTTTCTTCAAGCCAATTCCTCAATTGACGTCCGTAGTGAGCTGGTGCCCCATCATATTGAAAGAAGTGCCCTAAACGTGAATCCAGTGGCACATTATCTAATAAATCCCCAAGTTGATTATGTATTATTATTACTTGTCGCTAGTAGAAATTCTAATAAATTTCATGTTTTAATATTAAGTGTTTGCTAAGATATGCAAAAAAAAACCTTAGCCTTTTCACCGGATTTCAAAAAACAGAACATTTTAAAATCGATTTTACTGGAAAATGGGGAATCCTACCGCAATGAAACAAGAGTACCTTTTTTCAACAAAAGACTTTAAGGCTTCTAAAAATTTCACCTAAAGTTAAAAAATCCTACAAATAAAAAACTTAGGGCAATACTCTCCCAACTACCTACCCAGTGGGACGCCACTGGAAAAAATACAGTTAAGCTAATTAAACCATTTATTGCGTCTAGTTATGGGTAAAACGTGTATCAAATTTTGTTTTGATACCCTAATCGCTTTCTGAGATATTGTAAAAAAACTGCTTGTCATAGCTCCAATTCGGTGGGCTCTAGCCCCATAGCGAAGCGTTTTTGAAGGTATATTAATAGAGGATTTTAGTCTTATTTTTGGATGTACTTTATCCCCCTAAAATATTGTCAGCTAATTTCGGGACACCCTGTATATGGTCCAAGTCAGTTGGCACGTAGGAGTCCCGATCCCACAATTATCGACTTTCATTTATGGGGATATCTAAAGCCACATGTGTATAAAACGAATTTCAATAATAACTTAGATTTCTTAAAAGAGAAATTAAGAGTAGTTATTGCAAATATCCCAATACAGCACGTTAGGAACTATTATCGGATCATCGATCAGATGTCGAGTTAAACCTCGAGTTAAACTATGCGCTAACTCGATGGTACCACGTTTAAATTAAAGTTTTCTAATTTATGATTGAATGAATGGAAGAACTCTGACATGTAATAATAAAAATACTTCAAAGGTAGGCAAATAAAAAAATGGTTTTCTTACGACAAAATCGTTATTCGGCCAGATATAAAATCATATTCGAAGTAAGAACGCAACAATAATTGTTTGTTGTTGTTGTCAGAAATCTAGTTTATACGAAATCCAAGAAACTAAAAACGTTGTTTTTGACGAACCCTGTATAGTATCGCAAATTTGATATATTATGAAATTGTAGTTTCAGCACAAGCAGACGTTTTTATAAATAATGATGTTTTCTTCTATACCTACTAATAAAAAAGTTTTTCCTCTTCCAAACTCTATCCGTGGACACACTGTATAAATATACTGTGGTTTTCTTTAAAAAAAATTACCCTTTAGGATACTACGTACACCTAAGCACCTACGCAGAAGTACGCGAGGAAGTTCTTCATTATATACCGGTGATGGCACGGCCCATGGTACTTAACGCCAACCAGAAACCCAACCCGACATGGTCGCCTGTCTATGCCGACGTTACCGATCCTAAACTAACCAATTGGTTGTGGGTGAACAGAGAAAGAAATACACAAAGGGAGAGGTATCTGATATTCAGTAAATACAAAGATATGATGTCGCCTGATGACATTGATAAGAAGTTTGTGCATCAGCAAAAACTGGTAAGTAAAAGTTAAAATTAAATTAAAAAAGTTAACAATTAATTTTAATAGAACAAATTATATTCCTTTCACTTTGAACCTAAATAACCTACCAAGAAATATGAATAGTATTCAAATAAATGAAGACATTCAAATTTTTAAAGTTAATAAAATAAAATATTTAGGAATTATTTTTGACTGTAAATTAAATTGGAATTTTCACTTAATTAAAAAATTAAGAAGTTTACTACCGATTTTTAAACACATAAAGAAATTTTTAAATGTAAGACATATGGAAATATTATTACGCGTTAATTAAACTCATTTATGCTATCTCTTACTATAACATTTTTTCATAATTCATCAATCATTTTTAAGATACAGGGTGTTAAAAATTGTGGGTGTGGGTGGCGTCCCATACATTAAGGGCCAAACTAAGATCAAATTTGAATTTCTCATAGTAAAAAATCCACAAATACTAATTTTCTTCCAAATATCGACATTATTTCAAAAATTATTTACGAATAACAAAAATAAAATAAAATTTTTAACACCCTCTGTATCTTAAAAATGAAGGCCTTGCGAACCCATGCTTATATGAACTTTTCACCTTATAAATAACTGAGGAATCGTCCTGTATAATATCGGACACTTATTAAATAACACCCTGTATACAGTGTGTCCGCGGATGGGGTCCCCAAGAGGGAAAAAATCTTTATTATTCATTTTACGACCAAAAGTCATTCTTTATAAAAAGTTCTGCTTGTTGAGAAAATTAATGCACGATAAAAAAATGTTAGATCAGATGTACAGGATGTTAATAAATTAGGAAAATATGAAAATGCTTCATTATTTATTATTTTAGACAAAATGTTTATGAAACAAAGTTGTTTAAAGTCGCCACAGTGGTTCTTTTCCCGTGCGTCATCACTTTTACGTCATCAAAATCGTATGAATCAAATCAAAATTACGAGACGAAAAAAGTCAAAACTAAGTTAAGTTCATAAAATGGACGTGCCTGCCTACCGTTTGACGTACCTACATAATATCCCGAAAAATTATTATTTATTTTAAGTTTTGCCCGGCATTCTCTATTATCTAAAAGAAATTGACAAACAAATGTTATTACATTTAATACTATTTTTAAAGCTTAAAATCTAGAAAAGTTTGGTGTTTTATTGACTATTAAAATCGCAAAAGTCAAATTTTTAACAATCTTTCGTTAGCCACTGCCGTAAATTTTTCAAAGAACTTTCACGGTTAGAATATTTAAAATAAATAAATTAGGTATTACAAAAATCCATAAATACTTACCGGCAAAACAAATGGTGGGTATAATTAGCTCTAAAAAGAACTATTTTTAGAAAAAGGAACAGTTTTAAGGCACACAGATTTACAAACTACGAATTAGATTGGCAGATCAAAATAAGGTTGACAATGACGTTTTAAAATACAACGGTTGTCAACTAAACAAATAAAAAAAGTAATTAATTGACGTTTATAGTTTTATTCTTGTCTAGCACATTATATTATTGCGGAATCTTGAAGACGTTCTTTTATGCTTTTATTCAAACTTGTTACTGTAATAAACAAGGATGCAGAGTTATTAACCACGTTGAGTCCTGATCGTTGATTGATGACGCACGGGCAAAGATCCACTGTGGCGACTTTATAATCCAAAATAATGCCTAAATACAAAATTTAAAATCTGAATTCTAATTTTTGCTTTTTATTTTTACAATAGAATTTAACATTCAAAATGCAGAATTGTGGAAAAAGTTATTATTCTACATATTCTCCTCCAACCTGCACACATTTCTCCAAACTAGAAATAAATTAAATAAATAGGTCAGCACTCTAAGGTTCTCATTTTGAATGTTCATAAATTCTATTGTAAAAAATAAAAAACAAAAATTATAATTCGAATTTCAAATTTTGTATTTAGGCATTATTTTGGATTATAAACAACTTTGTTTCATAAACATTTTGTCTAAAATAATAAATAATAGTACTTCTCTCTTGAAGTAATTTCATATTTTTCTAATTTATTTAGACCCTGTACATCTGATCTAACATTTTTTTATCGTGAATTAATTTTCTCGACAAGCAGAACTTTTTATAAAGAATTACTTTTGGTCGTAAAATTAATAATAAAGATTTTTTCCCCCTTGGGGACCCCATCCGCGGACACACTGTATATATATTTTAATTCTTATTATGTTAATAGTTTTCTATATGTATATCTTTAATAACGGATTAAACAAATAACATAATTTGAATACAAATCTATAATAGTAATAACCAATAATTAAGAGGAATACATTAGCGAAATGCGAAAGTACCAAAAAGTTAAAACTTTAATATACCAGTTTTTAAAAATCTTAAACTTTTTTTTATTTTTTTAGAAACAAGATAACTATGGTGAAACTCAAATATATCACATGATGACGTCAGTATCCTTACCAGTATATGATAAAAAACCTCGACAAGTAAGTTACAAACACTTCAATAATGAATTTAGACTCTTAGACATCAAAACAATATCTTTTGGGTGGTCCACTCTGAACGCAAGATTCCATACCATCTGAACTACTCAACTTTTTAATATTTTTCAAAAACAGAGTTGGAGGCTTTAGAACTACAATTTAAAATTATTTTGAATTATACAGAGTGTCCCAAAAAGCCAGGGCATATCAGATATACATTTTGTTAAATGGAACACCCTGTTTATTATGATAATTTCGGATTGCTTGATTTATTTTAAGAATATTTTGTATAACATATCCTATGCCTAAATTAAGTAGTTTTTGAGTTACGAAATATAAGTATCAAGTAGTGACTACAGCATTCATAATAAAAATATTTATAGGAGCCTTTTAAAATTACTATGAAACAATGTAACTTTAAACTACTTAACTTAAGTCCCAAATCTAAGGATTCCAAGATTAAGTTGATGTTGGAAATTTATTTATTAAAATGTTACGGAAAACCATCAAAGATTTTCAATATAGAGAACCAACGTAGAAATCATTGTGTGATTAAAATTGTACTGTTTAGGGGTCAGAAATAAAATCAATGATTTATTTATAAAAAAAAAATAGGGGTTGTATTTAAGACTAAAATTGTTACATTTAGGAAGTTATTTTAAAAGGCTCATGTAAATATTTTTAATTTTTCTAAATGTCCTATAGTCGCTACTTAACAATCATATTCCATAGCCCAAATTTTACACACCGACATGACTGACGGTGCATGTTTTTAAATGTTACAAAACAAATTTTTGAAAAATCGTTAATAACTCAAAAACTATTTAATTTAAGCATAGGATATTACACAAAATATACTAAAAATTGATCAAGCAATCAAAAAATAACATTATATACAGGGTATTGCATTTAAAAACAGTATGTTTGACTGTTTCGAACATCTTGTATAATTCAAAATAATTTTAAATTGTAGACCTAATCCCTCATTGCAAGTCTGCTTTTGAAAAATATTAAAAGTTAGGTATAGTTTTGTTGCTATGTACCTAATCCTGCGTTGAGAGTGGACAACCCTGTATATTTTCGTTTCTGTATTATTTTATTCTATTATTAAAACAATAATACATAATAAGATACATTATTTATTTTTTAATTATTGAAATTATTTAATGGTGACGTAATCGCCAGTGGACTATGTTTAAAGTGTATAAAGTCGCCACAGTGGATCTTTGCCCGTGCGTCATCAATCAACGATCAGGACTCAACGTGGTTAATAACTCTGCATCCTTATTTATTACAGTAACAAGTTTAAATAAAAGCATAAAAGAACGTCTCCAAGATTCCGCAATAATATAACGTGCTAGACAAGAATAAAACTATAAACGTCAATTAATTACTTTTTTTAATTGTTTAGTTGACAACCGTTGTATTTTAGAACGTCATTGTCAACCTTATTTTGATCTGCCAATCTAATTCGTATTTTGTAAATCTGTGTGCCTTAAAACTGTTCCTTTTTCTAAAAATAGTTCTTTTTAGAGCTAATTATACCAACCATCTGTTTTGGCGGTAAGTATTTATGGATTTTTATAATACCTAATTTATTTATTTTAAATATTCTAACCGTGAAAGTTCTTTGAAAAGTTTACGGCAGTGGGTAAATTCCCTTAAATGAAAGAATGTTAAAAATTTGACTTTTGCGATTTTAATAGTCAATAAATCACCGAACTTTTCTAGATTTTAAGCTTTAAAAATAGTATTAAATGTATTAACATTTGTTTGTCAATTTCTTTTAGATAATAGAGAATGCCGGGCAAAACTTAAAATAAATAATAATTTTTCGGGATATTATGTAGGTACGTCAAACGGTAGGCACGTCCATTTTATGAACTTAACTTAGTTTTGACTTTTTTCGTCTCGTAATTTTGATTTGATTCATACGATTTTGATGACGTAAAAGTGATGACGCACGGGAAAAGAACCACTGTGGCGACTTTAGTTATACATAAGTACCAAATTTCAAATTAGTATTCCTTGTTATTTATAAGATATTTAAAAAACAAAAATTTAATTAAAAAATAAAAATCCTTCTATCCATTTTTATTACTTTTTCGTCAATAAATACTCAAAATGTTGTCCATTCACTATTTGGCAATATCCTAAACGCAAATAATAATAATAATAAAAGTTAATTTTTTTAACATTTAATGCTAATATATAATTTTTTTGTTTAAACTATCAATTCCGAACTCAGAAGTAACATACTTATTTTGAGTTAAATAATATAATATTTATTGTCAAAAATATATTTCATAATTTAGGCACAACTAGATTATAATATAAAACGAATATGACAATATTTTATTCATTATAGCTTGGTATATTTATTATTTATTAATGACGTTCTTGAATATATCTCTTGGATTAGATAATATCCAATTTTTAATTTTATTTCTATAATTATTTAATGATTTAATTATTTTAATTGACTGTGGTAGCATATCAAAAATATATGGATTGATGTTTAAAAAATGTTTGTGTGCTATTGTTTTGTTTACTCTATTTTTATATGTAATAGTATTTTTATGACGAGTTTCATGTCTGTGATTAATATAATTTATTTTATTTTTATGCTTAAAAATATATATTAACATATTGTAAGAAAATATTTGTTTAATATCCATTTTTTTGTTATCTTTAAATAGTAAATAATTTTTAAAATGTATTTTTGAATAGTTTTAATTCTATTAAGATAATTCTTATTTATGCCTCCCCATCCTATATAGTATTCCATAATTTAAATGGGTTTGTACTAAAGAATAATAAAATATTTTTAATTCTTTCATATTTAAAAATTTAAGGTGTTTAAATTTTGGTATAAGAATTCTTAGTTTTTTTACAATGTAGTCACTATGTAAATCTCATTTTAAATGTTTATCAAAATTTATTCCTAGATATTTATGAATAAATATATAAAATGCAACGCGTTGTGAACATTTCTAATTACTCTGGGAGCAATTAACATACACTCATGTCTCTTATTCGTGCTCAACTCCTCAACCAATGATAAACATTTGAAATTGAAATTTTGTTCTTATGTATAACTTAATGTGCACTTAATAAAGAGTCAATACAAAACAAGGGTTGCCATTTAAAAAAATCGTCATATTTCTAGTTTGGGACACACTGTATTAATATTTTTTTCATAAAAAAGAACACAACTTTAAATGTTAACACCCGTGTACAAGCATTTACTGAATTTACTTTAAGTTAGAAACTTACACTGTATATTTTTCTACACACATATTTTATGTATGCTCTAAAATAAAACTCACCTTTCGCGTTTAGTTCTATAACTTAACCCCATTTTATTTCCTACTTTATTTACTAAATCCACAGAACATAACCGAACAAAAGCAATTAAATGAGGCTATATGGATAACGGTCACCAGAGAGGTAACACTGTCAAAGTACAACATTTTAGGCCAATGGGTATAGAAGTTTAGGCTGGTCCTGTATATTATATGTTATAGCAGTGATTTTTGTAGTCCAGTGATTTAAGACTTTTTAGAGATTTTAGGCCAGTCGTCCTGCAGTATTGTGGATTCTTAGATATACATTTTTTTATACGGGGTGTTTCAGGTTGCTTGGCCTATAAGAAGATCGTGGAAATTTTTAAAGAACTTTTTAAGAATTAGTTTTTGACATTTCTTTCAATTCCGGCAATATACACGGTGTCCCATATAAGAATGCACAGTACAGGGATCTCGTAAACCACAGAAGATACAGAGATGGTTAAATTAGAGAAAAGTTGCGCTTTGCTAAACCCTTCAAAGTCACGATTCGAAATCTAAAATAATCCAATTACTTCCGAAAATATTTGGGAAAAACCGAATTTTCCCGATTTCATTTTTATTTTTTTCTGACTCTATTTAAAAAGATATAACAAAATGAATTTCACATTCTCATTGCCACTTTTTCTGCTCTACAAGCCGGTGTTCTTAAATTTTCAATCCGATGTTTCGTTTCTCCGCAACCATCATCAACTTTGTTTTTTTAAATAGTCGGAAAACTTAATTTTATGCTTAGTAAATTCTACCTTTTATTCTGAATTCAACGGTATATCACACTTAATATTTATAACATGTTTCGGACTTAAAAACTCATCATCAGTATTATTTGATGAATATTACGAAGGAACAAAACGTCGGATCAAAAATTTTAAGTTTTAACTATTATAAGGGCAAGTAAACAAAATATTAGCATCAAATAATTAATTGCGAGTTATTCCATTTATATCATCTTGATTTATTTATTTAGCGTATCGGGTTACAGTACGGTACAAATGACAGAAGTATGTAAAATACAACATAGAAGTTGGCATATTCGCACAGAAGTTCCGATGTGCTTCGTTAATGGGCGCTGAGAAGCACCATTTCCACTTTCCACTCGGTTGATCCATAGTTCGGGGAAATCGTCTTGAAATAGTATAGGCTTTGAAACGCATTTGTCTAAATAAATTATGGCGATCTGTCAGTATTGCCGATAAATCGAAATTTTTACGTAAAGAAGTAAACTTAGTTCGGAAATTACCGATTAAATTTAAACTTTTTCTTGTCTCTTGATGTGTTTTTTAATTATGGCACATTTTTTAAATGAAGAAAAATCGGACATGTTATGTTGTTATATTGAAAGCCATAAAAAAAATTTCGACACTGAAAGGCAATATTTGCTCAAATATCCAGAGCGACGCCAACCTAATATATCAATTTTCAAAAGATTTCTCACAAACCTAAGGGAATATGGCGCATTTTAAAAACCAGTGGCGCATAGAGTAAAGACGAACGATCCAGAACAAACATTAACCGTTTTATTGGCTGTACAAAAAGAAGATACTGTGGGATTAAGATGAATCGAAAAAGAGTACAATGTTCCGAAGTCCAATGCTCAAAGGATAATTCACAAGAAAGGTTTTCGTCCATTTAGATTCAGGATTTGTCAGAGTTTAGTACCGGGTGATCAACAGCGCAGAATGATTTTCTGCGAGTGGCTGACTAGAATGTGTGATGAAAATCGTAAATTTCCAAGAACTATTCTATGGTCAGACGAAAATAATTTTTGTAATAATGGAATTTTTAATCGACACAATCGACATTATTGGGCAAAACATAATGAACATCGTGTACGACCATTGAGGCACCAGCAACGCTTTGGCTTTAATGTGTGGTGTGGTATTTTCGGAACAAGGATTATCGGACCAATTATTTATGAAGGTACTTTAAATGCAGAAAGATATTTCCAGTTCTTGAATAACGATATTGAAGATTTTCTTGATAACATTCCTCTGGCAGAAAACAACAGTATTTGGTTTCAGCAAGATGGGGTACCTCCACATAATTCTCGAAACAACATTGAATATCTAACAGAACGTTTCCAGAACAATATAATCGCCACAAATGGTCCTATAAGATGGCCTGCACGATCTCCCGACATCTTTCCGTTGGATTTTTTCTTGTGGGGCTTTCCCAACGATTAAGTCTACTGGAAAACGTACGAGAATGTAGAAGCACTTAGAGCCGAGGTTCAAGCCGCTATTGCAAGTATAACTCCAATGATGCTAGAAAACGTAATGAATGAAATTGTTTACCGTTGCTACGTTTGTTTAGAGAATGAGGGAGGACTTTTTGAACATTTGATTAAATAAGCTTGTTCAACAAACTTTTTGTAGCGTAAAATTAAAATATTTTGTTTACTTACTTAATAAAAAAAATATTAATATTGATGATGAGTTTTTAAGTCCGAAACATGTTATAAATATTAAGTGTGATATACCGTTGAATTCAGAATAAAAGGTAGAATTTACTAAGCGTAAAATTAAATTTTCCGACTATTTAAAAAAACAAAGTTGATAATGGTTGCGGAAAAACGAAACGTCGGATTGAAAATTTAAGAACACCGGCTTATAGAGCAGAAAAAGTGGCAATGAAAATGTGAAATTAATTTTGTCATATCTTTTTAAATAGAGTCAGAATAAAATAAAAACGAAATCGGGAAAATTCGGTTTTCCCCAAATATCTTCGGAAGTAATCGGATTTTTTTTGATTTCGAATCGTGACTTTGAAGGGTTTAGCAAAGCGCAACTTTCCTCTAATTTAACCATCTCTGTATCTCCTGTGGTTTACGAGATCCCTGTACTGTGCATTCTTATATGGGACACCGTGTATACCCCTTATATTTTAGCATTTTTGGACGCTGTAATAAAACCTTAAGTAATAATAATTGTTTTAATTATTATTACTTACGTATGATAGGTTATTACCTATAGCAACAAAAATGTTGTGTTCAAATATACCCAGAAGAAAGTTTGAAAGTAATAATGCAACCTAAACCAAAGGAATGTCTATTTCACAAACAAAAACGGGCGGAGGTCTAAAAATTGATATACAGACTGTCCGCGGATAGGGTTTACAATAGCACAAATGGAAGAAAAATTTCATTTTTCGGGAAAGTCATTCTTGATAAAAAGTTTTGCTTGTAAAAAAAATGCAATTCACGAAGGGAAAATTTTGATTTTTTATACAGGGTTCGAAAAAACTTCAAAAACATGATTTTTCTCCAAGAGTAAACTACCTTTATTTTTCATTTTTGACCGAAAATTATTTAGAATAACGTTTGTAATTTAAATGCGAGATTTAAAATAAATCTTCGATTTTTTTAATTTTTAGAGATAAAATATTTTTTTTTGGATAGCAGTATTAGCGATCGAAATACATACATTATCAATGACAGAGAGGTATCAAAAAGTTTAAAAAACTGATTTTTGGTGTAACCAGTAATATGTATTTTTAATTTCACCAATGAAATGACCCCGGAAATAACACAAAAAATCTTAAAATAACAACAATAATAATTTGCTATTCAAACAAACCCTTTGTTTAACATTTTCAAAACACATCAAATTTTATTTGACAACTTCAAATTTGCCCCATACATAAAGCAAAGTAATAAAATGGTAAAAAAATCCTTGTTTTTACAAAAGATGTTAGGAATGCATTTAAAATTTTATATTAATATTTTTATTGAGCAGCAAAATTTCCATTTACCTACCTCTAAAAATTAAAAACAACTAACAAATCGAAGACTTTTAAATCTTGGATTTAAATTACAAACGTTATTCTAAATAAGTTTTCTAATTGGTATTTTCGTTTGTGCTATTGTAAACCCTATCCGCGGACTGTCTGTATAAGTTCCTTTAATAAAATAATAATATACGTGTTTCCTCATTTTTTTTAAATTCACTTAGGGATTAAAAATAGGGGTGTAGCTTATTTTGAGGGGGTACCTATAACTTCAAGTTATACTGCTGAAAATTAGTACCATCCAGTGTGTATAATCGGAAATTATGTCAAAAAGTATGTATTAAAAATTCAGTTATGCTTATTACCAAATATTTAAAAATATCTCGTTTCCGAGATCTTTCAATACTCCACTCAACGTAAACCACCCTGTATGAGTATAGCAAATAGTGTGAAAAGTGAAATTTTTAAACCTTAGGTATCTACAGCCCCTAGACAAATAAATCTTGTCTGAGCATTTTTGTCACGTTTCACCTTGGATGTTCTCATCTATTTAGTAAGAACATTTAATATAAACTAATACCTACCCATCGTTTGTTATGCCAGACGATGTATAGTTTTGACTTTATTAGCGATTAGCTTATAGAATTAGAAAACTTTAGTTTATAACTTTTTAGAATAGGATAATGAAAATAATTCCTTTAGGCTTATTATAATAAAGTATATATAGATAGCTACAAATAAGGATAATCAATAATCTGTTTAGTCCGTCGTTGGTTAATATTATATACATTTTTTCATAAATGAGAATTTATTCACTTTATTATTTATTATTATTAATTATCCTTAGAATTTTAGACTTTATAGTGAGTTTAAAAAAAGAGTATTTAATTTATGTCTAGTTATCAGCTATTCTTTTCTACAGATGTACTAGCCCATTACTTACGCTTAATATTTTTTTAAAGGAAAGAGTGGCAAACCTACTTGGAGTAGCCGGAACAGATGTACCTATCGAATACATTCAAAGATTAATGCTTCCCTACCGAGTAAGTTGAAAAATTTGGGTATTTACCAAACTTTATGGCATTATCGCAAAATAATCTAATAAAAACCAATTTTTACATAGGCCTCTTAATATCAGTATAGTTGAGGTTTAAAGAAAATGCAATTTTATTGTAAGTGCAGCTTTCTTGAAAAATTCTACAGAATATAACAATGATTTTATTAAAAATATTTTTACGGCATTCGTCCAGAATAAGGTACCCACGTCAGTATTTTCCGAACTTGTTATTACATTACAAGATTATATCCTGTATCTGTAAAGATACTATGAATAAACTTCAATGTTTCTTTCAATTTCTTTATTTTTAAGAGGTAGAACAAAATTGTCTTGTTCCGTTAGAATATTATTCAAAACTTTGAACACCTTGCATTCAATTTTTTTGTTTCAGTTAGGAGTTAATGGATATGGATTTATCGTTACTAATAATGGATATATTTTAATACACCCTGATCTTCGGCCTGTGGTAAGTAGTAATAGTTCGTGACACTAAATAAGTGGCGTGCGGGCCATTTAGCAAGCGTAGCGATGCCAACAGCATTATCGAAACCGCCACTATGCGCTGTCCGTTGTCATCTAGTAAAAATCCAATAGCCCATACAATTAATAAACAACCTTATTCACCCTTCAAATAAAAATCCAAAGAAGTAAGATCTGGGTATCTGGCAGGACATTTAATTTAGCCTTCTCTCTTCCTATCCACTGATTTGGTTCAAAAATAGAGCATATTTTCCTATTTAGAGTTAATGTAAAAATAGCGCCACAGGCAAATGTTCTTAAGAGCAAACACTAGTGACGCAATCGCCATTACATTTTCTTATAAATATTTCGTTTATTTTTCGTTTTTTTCCAAAAAGCGACCAAATTACCCGTCTTTGGGTAGGTTATCTTACAGTTTTAACTTTAAAAAAAATTAATTGATAATTTAATAAAAGCAAAAACCGAAATTTTGTCAAATTTGTGCATATTTATTTTTCTGCTTTTATTAATTTATAAAATACAATCGTTTTTAACGTAGAACTGATTTTTTGATAAAAATGGCGAATATGTCTCAAGTGAAGAAAAGTATATATAAATTTTAATTACCTTTAGTCTAATTTCTTTAAAAAAATTTTAGTTATGGAGGGGAGTGAGTTAATAATAATAATAATAATAATAATAATAATAATAATAATAATAATAATAATATATATCTTTATTCATTACCAACTTAAAAACTTCATTACAGAGAATATAACACCAAATATACAATATATAAAATCACAAATAATAAAAATTATGTTCAGTAACTATTAATAACTCCATCGAAATTATTAAAAAAAAATAAAAATACATGATAACCATTTACAAAAAAAAAATATATATAATAAGTTAAAGTTAGTTTAGTTTTAAAAAATATTTTTTTAGTTTTTTTTAAAAGTCCATAATTTTGATATTTCTTTAATTTTTTCCGGGAAACTGTTGTAAATTGGTATTCCTTTATTATTATATATTGATCTTTGGCCAAAAGTACTCTTTTATCATGGATGTTTGATTATGATGATGATGTGAATAATGTTGGTCGATAAGATTGTTGCTCTTTAATAATGATAGAGTGTATTAGAATGCATAGTTTCACTTACCTATATGATTATTGAAAGATAGTGAAGAAATATTATTATTTTTTAATTTTGATTTACTTATAAACATAAAAGATGATTTATTAAAGTTGAATGATAATTTATTAATTTCAAGCCATTTACATATTATATTTAGGTCGTGGTTAGTGTTATTATGAATTTGAGCATAGTCTTCACAAAAATATACAATAGTATCTAGTATCATCAGCAAACAATTTTATTTTACCTTTTAAATTTAATTTTGCTATAGAATTAATTTAGAGTTAATTACTCCGTTACCCCACGCGCCCCCTGTTTTTATTATGCTTTATATAGTATATATTATTTTTCATTTTTTAGTTTCAAGGCATTTTAAAACCAGCCTACAACAGGGTGGACGTAATGGAAGTTGAAATATTAGATGATGATGCGGAACCGAGACAGTTTAGTGACGAAATCAAAGAATTTAGGAACAAAATAGTTATGCAAAACAGAGGAAATACTACATTTTGGGTGAAGAGTCATTTAGACGATATGGTAAATACCGAACTTTATAAGACGCAGACGCGAATCAAAATGTCATTATTTATTATCTTATACAGTGTATTCAAAAAACTATGGAACATAATATTTGAAAAAAAAACTATTTTTCAGAAGGCCTTATACCTTTTTGTAGAGAAATTAAAATTAAAGTTGATTTGTGAGTTAGATAACCCCATCCGAGGGGACACCCTGTACACGGCACGCTTTTATTAAAACGTATTTTTGTTTTTAGAGACGTATAATCATCAGCAAACGCTACTACTTCTACACCGGCATAAACGGAACGCCATTTAGTTTGGTGATATCGCTACCAGACAAATATGGTCTTAATCGCGTGCAACACCCTGTAGAAAACGATATACACAGGATAAGGTCTAACGATAAAGAGCAGCAAAACATACTTACACAATTTTTTATCGGAAACTGGACCATCCATCCTGATTGGTAAGATAATTTTGACATAAATTTCTTATGTAGCTTCTTTGCATCTTTGCCTTTTACACAATTATCATATCAATAATCATGATACGATTACTAAAAAAGATAAACCCACGCGCATGGGATAAGGCCGTCTCTCTCGCACGTCTGACGTCATTGGGAGACAAATTTTCCAGGCCACAGTCCGTTTTATAAGAGGTTGGCAAGCATGTTGATACCCACACCTTAAGAGCGCTGGGCTCTCACACTTGACATCAGAACGTAGAGAATGCGCCACAGCCCTCTCTTCTTGTAGAGTTGGCCTAGTGTCTATCAGTAGAGAGGACTGAGGTGTTTCGTGATAGACACCAGGCGACAGGTCATTGACGAATATGTTTAGTAGAAAGGGACGTAAACTATACCTGACTGTGAGATAGAGTATCAGATCATTAAAGTTATTATATTTGATTCATGAATCATATAGAAAAGTTACTATTATAACAAATAATAAAGTCGCCACAGTGGATCTTTGCCCGTGCGTCATCAATCAACGATCAGGACTCAACGTGGTTAATAACTCTGCATCCTCGTTTATTACAGTAACAAGTTTGAATAAAAGCATAAAAGAACGTCTCCAAGATTCCGCAATAATATAATGTGCTAGACAAGAATAAAACTATAAACGTCAATTAATTACTTTTTTTATTTGTTTAGTTGACAACCGTTGTATTTTAGAACGTCATTGTCAACCTTATTTTGATCTGCCAATCTAATTTGTATTTTGTAAATCTGTGTGCCTTAAAAATGTTCCTTTTTCTAAAAATAGTTCTTTTTAGAGCTAATTATACCCACCATCTGTTTTGGCGGTAAGTAGTTATGGATTTTTATAATACCTAATTTATTTATTTTAAATATTCTAACCGTGAAAGTTCTTTGAAAAGTTTACGGCAGTGGCTAAATTCCCTTAAACGAAAGGATGTTAAAAATGTGACTTTTGCGATTTTAATAGTCAATAAAACACCAAACTTTTCTAGATTTTAAGCTTTAAAAATAGTATTAAATGTATTAACATTTGTTTGTCAATTTCTTTTAGATAATAGAGAATGCCGGGCAAAACTTAAAATAAATAATAATTTTTCGGGATATTATGTAGGTACGTCAAACGGTAGGCAGGCACGTCCATTTTATGAACTTAACTTAGTTTTGACTTTTTTCCTCTCGTAATTTTGATTTGATTCATACGATTTTGATGACGTAAAAGTGATGACGCACGGGAAAAGAACCACTGTGGCGACTTTATGTAGTATTCAGCATGCATACCTTTCATATAATTTTTTTTTGGTGATTTTAGGCAGTATTGTAGATACCTGGATGATAAACACTATTTCGAAAACGCCGAGGAGGAGTTTATGCATTTTCTTAAAAAAATGGAAGGCCCCGGTTGGAAGTGGACCCGTGAATGTAAGTGAAACGTTTCATTTGAAAGGCTTAGAACCCAATGGGTTCGATTTAAGTAGAAACACATACCTCCTGAGGTGTTTTATTTATTTATGTACCCATTTAGGTTTCTTATCACAGTAAAGAATAGATAATTCTATCACTTACCTCGTACCTGCTTCCCTAGATTATCTTTAATAAATATTGGTTTAATGACTTGGACATAATATTATACTTGCCCAAAAATTAATCTTCTGTGGACGTACAGTTGACGACAGATAATTTCGTACACTAAACTGGGACACTGTAAATGCAACTTTCTTACCTTTGTTACCTTTGTAACGTGTTAATTGTTATCATGATATCTGTCAAAGTATTGTAATTCTCTTATTTTATTTAAAAATGCCTCATTTAAGTATTATTGAAAAAGCAAGAATAATATGTTTAGTAGAAATGGGGTGGTCTTATGGAAAAATAGCTGATCATTTTAGAGTACTTAGAAGTACTGTTCAAGGAATTGTAAAAAATTGGCGCTATCATCAAACACTGGAAATTTCTGTTGGGTCTGGTGTAAGTAATAGAAAATCATCAAATAAAGAAGACCGAAATTTGGTGGAGTAGGTATTTAAGGCAAAATCCATTTGAAACTGCAGTATCCGCTATGCACATGAACAACAGGTTTACCTGCCTTATCTAGAACTGCGCAACGCCGAGTAAGACAAGGTTCCGAATTAAGAAATCGAGCAGCTGCATCCAAACCGTTTTTAAAAAATAGCGATAAGGAACAAAGAATTGGGTTTGCTAGGCAATATTTACCAGAAAATGTTTTTTTTGCAAAATGTTATCTTTGCCGATGAGAAACCGAACACTAAACAGTATATCTTCAGATTTTGGAAAATGTTTTTCTTCCTTCTGCCGCGATAGTTTTTAAAGGAAATAACTTCATATTTCAGTAGGATAACTGCCATGTGCATACTGCAAGAAATATAGGAAACTGGTTTAGACAAAACAACGTAACATGTCTGCCTTGGTGCTCAAGAAGTTATGATTTAAATCCAATTGAAAATTTTGGGGGATTGATGGTAAAAAAATGTACAAAATAAATTTTAAACCACAGAATGAAAAAGAGTTATTTTAGAAATAACCATTATTAGTTATGGTAAAAAATCGCACATACAATAATTTACAGCTATGTCTATAGCTGGTGTTCGATCCAGGTATAAGCAGCAAGGTGAGAAACCCGTTTTACCCAATTTTGTTGTAATTGAGTTATGTATGGGTGGAGTGTACGAATTTATATGTCGTCAACTGTAGATGAGAAAATTCAGTAAGGATTTTCAACGAACCGACCGACAGTCTTGCTGATTCACTCGGCCATTATTTATGGATATGGATAATTCGACTAATTCTATAGTTCCGACCAAACTTTCAATTTTTTAATTGATCATTAATGCATGAAAACAAACCGACGTTACGTGTCTCAAGATCGGAACTGGACGGAGAATAGTCTAATGTTGTGTGGTGTTTCAATAATTCAGCCGTTTGATAAGATCTATGAGCTGATGCATTTCTTTTAAAGTCTTGATTTTGATAGCAGTTTTTGGAGGCAAGCAATAATTTGAGGTAGTAGTTTATCTCGGTGTAGCAGGAGGCAACTTTATGTTGACACGTGCGAATATTCCTGTATTTGTAAAAATACCGCACTTATGAATTGATTTATATTAGGTGTCGTTTTTTTTTAGGTGACAGGAAACTGATATCCAATATAATTGCAGATGCCAAAATAACAGTTTGGTTTAACCAAAATATAACGACTACCATCAAGGAGGACAATGGGTATGTTACCTTTTATTTATAATAGACACAATCTTAACAAAACATAAAATTTCTTTAATATTAAAATGCACATATGTAGTAGATTTATAGCACTAATATGTTTTTTGTTTATTGTAAAAGACCAATGTCTAGATTGATGGCTTTAATAAAGAGGTATGGTATATTTTGTTTAAACAACATGGCTGCTCATTTTTACTTACGTCATTTTAGCTAACTCCATATTTTGTTGAGATCTTATTATCAAGCCGAACACAAAAAGGAAAGGGGGGCATAAAAGAGGGGTAACTTTACATCATTTTAGCTTTTATTTTAATATAATATGTATACCGGTTGGCCCACTCTCAACGCAAGATTCCATCGCAACGTTTTAGTATTTTTTAAAAACAGTTATTAAGAGGCATTAGGTCTACAGTTTAAAATTATTCCAAATGAAACGCCGTTTCTTCTGATAGTTTTGGACCAATTTTAAGAACATTTCATATAAAATATCCTATGCTTAAATTAAATAGTTTTTAAGTTATTAACGATTTTTAAAAAATTTTGGTGTTTTGCAACACTAGTGCGTAAATAATAATAAGTTTATTTAAAATTTAATAATATAATAAATATGTTTATGTTGTATTCTATTAACTTATTTTTCAATCCCCTGAAGCTGAGCTTGTTAGGGGCAAATCTTATTTTTTGTTTTATTGTGTAAAATCATAAATCATAAATATGCATTAAAAATCAAGTTTTAAAGTAAAAGTGTTAATTTATAGTATAAAGGCATTTATTTTTAAGAAAAATATATTACCTACAATAAAATCATGAATTTATAATTTTATAAGTAAAAAATATTACTTATGTAAATTATTCAGAACAATATTAATTAATTAAAGCATTTCTAAAAATATTTTCAAATTGTCTGTTTTTAATATCCATGTTTGTATTTCGACTTTAAATTTTTTTAATGAAATCAATTTTTTAATTTTTGTTGGTAAATAATCGTTTAAATAAAAATATAAATATTTGAAATTTATTTGTCCTATGGACTTACTTATTTTAGGTTTTATGGTTATTTCATTTTTATGACGTGTATTATGATTATGGTTTTTAAATTGTATAACGTTTTTATTTTTAAATATATATATTAAGATGTTATAAATGTAAAGTTGTCTTATGTTCAACTTTTTTGTTTCTGAATATAATTCTTTTGAAGGATAAAGATAATCTTTATCGAATATAATTTTTAGAAACCTTTCTTGTAATATTTCTAATTTTTTAACTAAAGTTCTATTTATTCCTTCCCAACCCAAAATTCCGTAATTTAAATGAGTTTTAACTAACGCGTAATATAATATTTCCCTGTCTTACAATTAAAAATTTTTTAATGTTTTTAAAAATCGGTAGTAAACTTCTTAATTTTTTAATTAAGTATTCTAAGTAAAAATTCCAATTTAATTTACTGTCAAAAATAATTCCTAAATATTTTATTTTATTAACTTTAAAAATTTGAATGTCTTCATTTATTTGAATACTATTTATATTTCGTGGTAGATTCTTTAAATGGAAATGTTTGTATTTTGATTTATATTATATATTTTCCAATAGTAGAAAAAATAGTGTAGGCAATTCGTCCGTAAGTTGATGTTTTTTAATCATGAAATTTGCATAAAAATTCCATTCGTAAACAAAAACCTACAATTTAAACACTTAATGCATAAATAACTATTACCTACCTACTTTGAGAATGAAATTGCGTTTAGTTTTTCCTCTATAGAAAAACAACAAACAACATTTTAAAAACTATTTTTAATTAGGAGTAATTTGTAGTAAAGTTACCCCTTTTTCCAGTCATTCCTTTGTAGAACTTGGGAGCCTGACGTCATCAACATTCCTTTTTGTTTTCGACCTGTTAATTAACAGATGTCAATGAAATAAGCAGTTTGCTAAAAGATTAAAGTAACGTCGCTAGCTTTTAGACCACAATAGGTATTTCAAACTTACAGGTTTTATCAATAACGAGCTTACTACTACACTACACTATTCCCTGGTTGTTTGATATTAGTAGACTTCGGTACATTTTACGTTCCATCTTGGTATTGTACTACTTAAAATATGTTCCCTTGTAATTTATTCACATTGATTAATGCAAAATTTTCGAGGATCTATTTTGGAGACCTTGCCCGAAAATAAATCAGAACGATCGAGAATTAACGAATTTTGTGTTAGAATTTATGTTAATTAGTCCATAAAACCTCAAACATTTTTGTTCACCAGCAATCTCAATGTTCTTGGTGAATATTGAAAGATCGGGTGTATAATTTATTCCAAATCTTATGCCAACATCTCATAATATTTTTAGAAAATACTGAAATATTAATTAGCATATTATTTTTAGCAAATACTATTAAAAAAAAATTAAACTTTAATATATAAGTTAAAGGATTTTCAGTCGGGCATTTTGTGCACCTAGGAAGATGATTTCTCATTTGGGTAGCATTTTTTGCATACTCTAGCAGCTACTCGCCCGAATGCTGCTCTATGAGGTTACCTAATTAGTTTATAGACATTGTTTGACATCGGGAGCAAGTAAAAATAAGAAATTGGAATATGACAATTTTGACATTAGAAATGTTATATTATCGTAAAAATGGTAATGAAATTTAAACGTTTTTACATGCTGTCTGAACGTCTGAACATTGTAAACAAAACAATACAAGACAGTACCACGTCTATAAAGTAACTAATTTAGTGTCTGGGTTTTAATTTTAGTGTTCATAGACATGTTATAGACCAGTGCTGAAGCCTTTGAAAATGGTAAAAAATGAAAAAAAATAATAGTAGGATGAAACTCATTGGAAAAGGAAGAGAATAGAACAAAATAAAAGGAAAAATAAATTACGGGCGATCCGAGGTCGGGAAGGGGGGGGGGGGTTTAAGGGTAGAAAACGATTTATCTCGATTTCCTATGGAAAAACGTAAATCGCAAAGTTGTAGGTAATAAAAAGATCTACAACTTTGGTATTCACACTTTTTTCATATAACCTCAAAATGTATGTGAAAAATTCAAATAACCAAGTTTTTGGTTTTTTATTTTTATCTTTTACAAACATTTTCTTTTATCCACGAAATTTGGTGAAAACTTACCTTTTTATGTCCTAAACACACTGTAATTTTTTTGATTTAAAATATTTATTTTTTCACCTTATTTTGACTTAATATCGAAAAAACACCCTAATTTTCAATCGAAAATTCTCACGTCAAAATATCTGCTTTTTTTAAAAAGTCGGTGGGCTTTTTGTTCGTTGAAATCTCTACTTTCTGATGGTGTTAAAAAAAATATACATTACTATGGTAAATGTTCTCAAAAAAATGCAAAGAAACGAAAAAAACTCGAATCCGAAATTTTTTTTTAAATCAATATGTACAATTTTGAGCTATTTATTAAAATTTATACTTTAATTACTCGAAAAACGTAAGATTCCATGTTACATTGATAAAAAAAAGTATAAATTTTAATAAATAGCTGAAAATTGTACATATTGATCTAAAAAAAAATTTCGGATTCGAGTTTTTTTCGTTTCTTTGCATTTTTTTGAGAACATTTACCATAGTAATGTATATTTTTTTTAACACCATCAGAAAGTAGAGATTTCAACGAACAAAAAGCCCACCGACTTTTTTAAAAGAGCAGATATTTTGACGTGAGAATTTTCGATTGAAAATTAGGGTGTTTTTTCGATATTAAGTCAAAATAAGGTTAAAAAATAAATATTTTAAATCAAAAAAATTACAGTGTGTTTAGGACATAAAAAAGTAAGTTTTCACCAAATTTCGTGGATAAAAAAAAAATTTTGTAAAAGATAAAAATAAAAAACCAAAAACTTGGTTATTTGAATTTTTCACATAAATTTTGAGGTTATGTGAAAAAAGTGTATATACAATAGTTGTAGATCTTTTTATTACCTACAACTTTGCGATTTAACGTTTTTCCACAGGACTTGTAGTTTTACCGGAAATCGAGATAAATCGTTTTCTACCCTTAACCCCCCCCCCCCCCCCCCCCTTCCCGACCTCGGATCGCCCGTAATTTATTTTTCCTTTCATTTTTGTTCTATTCTCTTCCTTTTCCAATGGGTTTCATCCTACTATTATTTTTTTTGGTTTCAAAAATTATCGACCCTGGTCTATTATATGATAATTCTCTGAATATTCTTTATAAAAAGTCAGTTGTAGGCTCGGCGCAAAAGTACCTACATTTTTATGAAAGAGGTGCGTATTTGTTAAACGTTATTGCTCGTAAAATATTGTGATTTTATTTAGGTGCTGCAACGGTATTTTTTTTTTTAATTTTTACATGCTGCCAATGGATCTACTAATCATTCAAAGCCATGTTTTATAAATTATTATAAATTAATAATATTTTTAGGTGAGGCTTTAGTGAAATTTTTTGCGAGTCCGTTTAGGTCGGATATACTTCGTAATAGAGGGTATCTTGCTTATTTTTGAAACAAATATTAATACTGACTTTTATATAAATAAATATACAGGATGATTTACGTTGTGTGGCCTATTAGAAGATCTCGGAAGCAAGGAAAGTTATGTTAAACAAAAATTTGATAACGGGCACAATTGACTTTAAACTTTGTAAATATTAGGGATATTTTGACCGATACTTTGGTACTTTAAATAGAATATCCTGTATATTTTAGCATTTTTGGAGATCCCATTAAAACCTAAGTAATCATTATGCTTATATTTAACCGTTTTTGTCATACAATTATTTTTTTATGTAGAAACGTACCGAGAATAAGGTTTAGTAACTTTGACACCAATAAAGCTAAACGTTTAAAAGTTTGAATTATAGAGAAGAGTTTTGGTTGTCTCCAACTTTTAAACAGACATATTCCACACCTTATGTTTCACATTTTTATACAGGTTTTTTTTAAATTGTGCCAACCACTCTGATTATTAGAAAATCGTTTCTGCCAATGTCATTTAGGTCACAGTAAAATTTTAAAGCCAAGTATGCATGCTGCAAAATTTTTAAAAGAACAACTTAACTCGTTTCAGAAATCTTTTCGACCTGAATAACCCTATATAGTCTGAACTTACTAAATAATATTTTCATGTTGATGGTTTCAAAGAGGTTACGATAAATCGTTACTCTTAAATTTTACTATTTCCTGGATTTTTAAAAGTAAGTAATACAACATTGACTCACTACGTATCGCCACAACTCAAACAAGTGTGTAAAATACCCCCCCCCCCCCCCCCCGTGGTTTTACTTAAGGGTGTTTTATCATAACCAAGCAAATAAAAGAACAAATAAGAGTCACAGCATCTCTCCGCTTAATAAATCTTTATTCAGTAAATTGTTGAAGAGTAGTGGTATCTTTGCGGTGCCAAAGAATTGTTATGTCATCCGCAAATGACCATAATATCTAAGAACATTGGGCATATTGTTGATATATAATAAAAACAGCAATGGTTCAAATACAGATCCTTGTGGAACTCCTGCCAAAATATTTAGTTGATTTAAAACGGTCTCCTGAAAGGAGACACTCTGACTTTTCTCAGAAAGATAAGGCCTAGGTCACTGTGAGGTTAATCCCATAGACATTTACCTTTAGATTCGTACAGCTCATCTCGTGCGCAAACAAAAGTTACGTTTTATGGGTGAAAAAGTACGTTTGTACGCACGGCTTGCCGGTCAGATTTCGATGGGCATGCGCACAACCCTATTATTATTAGGTTTTCCTTCTTTATCGACATTGTATAAATACACTCCAGAACAGACTCGGAGCCATTTTTGTTGTTACGTTTTCTCTGTGGATTTCTTGTATTCTTTGCCATTAGATTAGGTATTTTCCTTTTTCTTCTTTGAAACAGCATCTAAGTAAAGATCTTTGCTTAGCTAAGTTGTGAAAGAAACGCTGCACGAACAAATCGTATGAGAACTATAGATGAGTATTCTTACCGCGGCAAGGGAGGAAGAAACTTTGATTTGACTTTTTTTATCGGGTCGGAGACTGTGTGAATTGTTTCGTCTAAAACAATTATTCTCTAGATCATTTCGACACCGACACTGATTATATCGGTGTGTATGAAGCCGGGCATGTGATAAAACATCCTTATAATGATTCATACATATGGTTATATATTTTATAATAATATAATTACTATAAATTATAAAAATATGAACATAATATACTAAATTTCATATGAACTATGATCTTCGCTCTTCGTTACCTACTTCGTTAAGGTGGGAGTATCAACATGCTTGCCAACCTGTAACCTATTTCGAGTAGATTTATTTATGTTTTCTAGCTTTTACACAAAATTTAAATAAAATTAGTATCGACTTGATAGTCTATAGGTAATAATTAACATATTTAATAAATATCAAGGAATTTCATAACTTATTTTAGGAGAATTGTATAGCGAAAAATATCGGGTAAGATTTTTTTCAACATTATTATGTCATTGTTCTTTTACTATACAATTCTCCCAAAATTAGCAAGGAAATAAATTGATATTTTTGTAATATATCAGATATTACCTAAGTAATGTGCCCACAATACTGATTTTATTTAAATGTTAGGTAATAAAATAATAAACTAAAAAAAGCAACGCGAAATAGGTTATAGGTTGGTAATGGATTAAATGACGTTGAGAATGCCACCTTAAGGCGTTTGCCCAACAACTCCTGCAAACAAGGAGTTATTGGTTTGCCTCAATAGCATACAACTTTTTCAATAAACAAAACTTATTTGAACGCCGCTGTTACCTATTAATTTTAAATAAACTACTAAAATAAAATAACAGCTTTTACATTTTTTTTTCATGCAGAGCTCAACTTATGAAGGATTTTGGAATTGTAGTGGCTTTCATGGCTACACACAGTGGCTTAACTAGATGGCAAAACTTCCCTCAAAATATCGACAATAACATACACGATAAGTAAGTAATTTTTGGCAAAACACTACACTTTAAAATAGTTATTATTAAGAGCAAACAGTAGTGACACTCCGCCATTTTCTTTTCCATTTTTGTTTCACAATTTTTTACAGTTAAAAATTACAAAGTTAATAATAATAATAATAATTATATATATCTTTATTCTCAACCAACTTAAAAAAAGTTTATTACAGAAAATATAACACCAAATATACAATATTTTTTATAAATTCACAAAACTATTAATAACTCCATCGAAATTATTCAAAAAAAAAATATATATAATAACAATTTTAAAAAATATGTTTTTAGTGTTTTTTTAAAAGTCCATAATTTTGATATTTCTTTAATTTTTTCGGCAAACTGTTGTAAATTGTTATTCCTTTATATAATATTGATTTTTGGCCAAAAGTACTCTTTACCATTGGTGTTTGAATATGATGATTTTGTCTCGTGATGTGAATAATGTTTGTCGAAGGAAATATTATATTCAATTGTTTTTCTTTAATAATAATAGAGTGTATTAGAATGCATAGTTTTAATTTATAAAGCTTTTCTAAATTTAAATAGCCATTTGGTTCATACAAATTTATAGTTGGTTCTAAAAAAGGAAGTTTATGTATGCATTTAATTATTTTGTTTTGTAGTTTTTTTTAATTCTAGTTAAATTCGCTGATCCCCAAATTGAAATCATATACTGTAATTTTGAATAAACCAAAGAATAATAAATATTTTTTAAATATGTTAACGATATACAGTGAGGACGTAAAGTCTGGAATAAATTCATTATTTAGGGAACGCTGAATGTTTTTAAAAATCGCTCGGACACGTCGATTTTGCTTTTTTAATACGCATTTTTTTCAATATTTTTTATTATACAGGGTGTCTCCGAAAGCACTCTGCTTGGACCAACTTTAATTTTTTAAATGGGAACCCCCAGTTTTTTTTTTAACTTTAGGATTCTGTGCATAATTGTGAACATTTTTTATCTAACATGTCATTATGATTTATCGATAGTTAAAGTTCGAAAATAAATAAAACAATTAATTATTTATCATTTTAATAAATGTTGAAAATGTTGCCCAAAGGTTAATTGGCAGTAACCTAGACGATCGAAAAATTCTTTCCGCACATTTCTGACAACTTCCGGACTGATTGTCCGTATTTCTTGAACAATTCGATTCTTTAAGTCCTCCATGTCCATTGGCTTAGTTTGAAAAACTTTACCTTTAAGGTAAACCCACAGAAAAAAGTCAAGGGGGGTTAAGTCGGGAGACCTCCGCGGCCAATCAATAGCTCCCCTCCTTGCAATCTATCTATTTTCAAAAATAGTATTAAGATAAGCGCGAACTTTTGAAAATAGATGGATTGGAAGAAGGGGAGCTATTGAATGGCCGCCGAGGTCTCCCGACTTAACCCCCCTTGGCTTTTTTCTGTGGGGTTACCTTAAAGGTAAATTTTTCCAAACTAAGCCAATGGACATGGAGGACTTAAAGAATCGAATTGTTTAAGAAATACGGTCGATCAGTCCGGAAGTTCTCAGAAATGTGCAGAAAGAATTTTTCGATCGTCTAGGTTACTGCCAATTAACCTTTGGGCAACATTTTCAACATTTATTAAAATGATAAATAATTAATTGTTTTATTTATTTTCGAACTTTAACTGTCGATAAATCATAATGACATGTTAGATAAAAAATGTGCACAATTATGCACAAAATCCTAAAGTTAAAAAAAAAAACTAGGGGTTCCCATTTAAAAAATTAAAGTTGGTCCAAGCAGAGTGCTTTCGGAGACACCCTGTATGATAAAAAATATTGAAAAAAATGCGTATTAAAAAAACAAAATCGACGTGTCCGAGCAATTTTTAAAAACATTCATTCAGCGTTCCCTAAATAATGAATTTATTCCAGACTTTACGTCCTCACTGTATAATTTTTAGTTTTAAACAAAATGCCAATAGTTATTGGTGAGATTTAACTTCCTAAATATTCAATATGTTTTTGCCAAATAAATTTTTCTCAATATATAAACCTAAAAATTTAATTGTATTAGTAGATTTAGTTAAATGATTATTGAAAGACAGTGAAAAATATTATTATTTTTTAATTTTGATTTACTTATAAACATAAAAGATAATTTAATAAAATTTAATGATAATTTATTAATTTCAGGCCATTTACATATTATATTTAGGTCGTGGTTAATGTTATTATGAATTTGAGCATAGTCTTCATGAAAATATTCAATAGTAGTATCATCGGCCAACAATTGTATTTTACCTTTTAAATTTAATTTTGCTATAGAATTAATGTAGATTAAATTTTATTATTAAATTATATTTTTAATTTGGTAGGCCTGCGTCTCCTGCCATAAAATTTTATTATATTTATTTGAAAATATGTTTATTTATGTATATTTTAGGCATTTTCATCGGATTCACAATAGAGCAATTGATGAAGTATGGTATAAAAGAGCGGTAGAACAACATTACATAGACCCGAGCAGCTTCGTATATTCAGTACCTAATGAAATTGGTAAGTTATAAAATATAAAACGCAAATATTATGTTTCAAGTATGAGGTTTTGTCTTAAAATGGACCACAATGAAAGACAAACTCAAAAGCGTCAAATTCGCATTGTTGTGTATTTGTATGTACAACTAGCTGTAGCCCACCATTTTGGATTTGAGGCAGCTGCTTGATATTGACATTTTGTTGATGTAGTATGATTATTCCTTATTTATTATTATATTTTAATTTATCTTCATACCGGAAACATCAAAATCCATATACAGGGCGGCGCATCGAAATCGAAACAGAGCCATTTACTGGCAGCTCAGTTCTTTTTTGGAAAAACGCCCAGACCCGTCGATTTTGTTTTCGAGGGGGACACAAAATTTGCAAAAATCACGTTAACACGTGCAGCCCCCTGGACGGGGGTGGTGCCAATACTATTAAGGCAACGAAAAGGCGAAAACGCCAAGTAAAAAGAACAAAATCTTTTAAAGTAGCGGTAACCACGCCGCTACGTCCCCGTCACGTAGTTAGAACGTAGCAATAACGTTCCAGTCACTAGTAACCACAACTTTACAGTTCCTGACAATAGTAGCCGGGTCATAGCAACGACTGAAATGCTAGTGGAGCGATTAGGTTAATTATTTATTAACTGTTTTAGGAGATGCTAACAATACGTTGGTCACGGTGAGCCATGCTATTTTTAAAGAAGATGGTGGACGTAAAGCTCCTGTAGCTGTTGTAGGATACCAATTTTACCATTCTGCATTCTTCAATATATTCAGGAAAAACACTATTGATGTAAGTACCGCACCACATTTACGGTACTGAAAGGTACTAAGGTAGTAGTTTAAAAGTGTTTAATGAAAAAGACTTCCTGTCTATTTATTAAATTGATTATACCATATTATTCGTTTAACATTCCAAATTATTGTTTATCTTGTAAATTGTAATTACTAGGCAAGTGCAAATAAAGAAGTGATTTATTATTTATTTATAATATGCCCTAGGACATGTACATGGTCACTTTTTTCTTCAAATTATCGAGTGATCTATTCTTCCTTCTAGTGCGGTGATATGCAAAAAGCATGCAAGAAGACTTGCGAGTCGGAAGAACTGCACTGCCTAATGCTAGACGACAGCGGTTTCGTAATCGTAAGTAATAAGCTGCAAGAAACCGGCTATTTTTTCGGCAAAATCCGACCGGACCTGATGGATCAGCTAATTGAGGAAGGAATCTACAAAGTACACAAAATGTTGGACTATCAAGGACTGTGTCCCGAGGGACAAGATACTGGAAGTTCGGCATCAAAGTTGCTATCGGTATGTAAATGTTTGCTTCTCGACTATACAGTTTGATTTGAATCTTTGCTCTACCAGTCTTTCCTACTATACTATACGTTTGTTTAAATTTTTAGCCCTATTTTTACCTCACGGCTATCCTGGAATGGGCTGTGTCAGCGCTTACTTTGTTCGCTGAGGCAGCCACTGGAAACCTGTATGACCCAGAGCTGTACCAACAGCCTAATGACCAATTTGAGAATCCAAATATGGATCAACACGATCATTCGGTAGTGTCCGATCATACTGTAGCGTCCGATCATGACGATACTGAACCTAAGGATCATGATTATGAACATGAAGGTAATAATTACATCTGTTTACAAGATTGTCACCATTTATTTGGTCCTGGCCCACTTTTGCAAGAATGCTACTTTTTGATTGTAATCTTATACTGTGCGAGCAAAAATTATTTGCATCAAAGAGGGCTTGGATTAAAAAACGTAGGGCTTGGTTTAGATCACAATGATATGGGGACGATATATCTAACCAAATCTAGGTTAAAATTATGTCAAATTCATATTATGACATGATATGCCAAACTAATGAGTAATAAAATAAGTAGACAAATACAAATTTATTTTTGTTGTTTACAAAATTATAATACTTGCACTTTATCAGGAAATAAATTTAGCTGCTTCTTAAAAATAGTCCTGCATGTTCCATAAGATCGTCCCACTTCTTGGGACAGGCGTCTTATACAATTTGTTGGCGTATTTTGCATTATTTCACGAACGTTTGCAACAAGTTCTTCTGTTCTTACAGATGGTCTTCCTGCTCCTTTTTTGTGTTGTATAGAACCTGTTTCCCTAAACACAGCGACGGTTCTTTTCAGGCAATGATAAAAATCCCCAGCAATAAAAGCAACGTGAGGAAAATGTTCGTGAAAATCGTCCATGCACAAACCCGGATTGTATTGCCACTCACCATTTACTCTAACCCCGTTTCGAAAATACGCTTCAACCATGAATGTTTTGTGCTGTTCCGCAAAGCCCATTGTGTGAATTGTTCAAGAAATTGGAAAAATTAGCGATGAATCAAATTACTTGTAACGACTGTCAAAGATGACGGAATAACTGATCGATTGTTAATTCAGGTAGTTACTGACACCCAACAGATATTAAGCTCTACGGCTAAGCATTACGTCCTTAGATGCAAGGCCCCCTTGGATGCAAATAATTTTGTTAGTGGTTTTTTTATTCGTCGGGTTATAGTGTTACGATTTTTAGGTCATGAACAGCTTAGCGACAAAGCCTTCGACGAAAGCGCCACAATGCAAAAGACTAAACCGGAGCCTTGTGATAATGAATTCTATTTGTACAAACTGGTACATTACACGGACAGAAATATATCGAGTAGTGGATATAATAGAACCATGGGAAATTGTTCAAGTTTAAGGTAGGTTATGCTGAAAGTGAGTGATTTCCATTTAACCCTCCACTGTGCTGTGCTCGGGTAGTTTTGTCAGTTAACTGTTAATTTATATGGCTGTTTATGAATGCCTTTTTAACACGCTTTTATTAGCTTTGTAACCGACTTCTTTGAACCCGATTTTGACCCACCTTAAACAGCCAGATTTAATTTAAATTTTGTAGACTTATCAAGAACCGCTGACAATACAATAATCTATACGCAAAAAACTCTCCTGTCAAATTTTGACAGCTGTCAGGTATAAAACGAAGAAGCGATTTTGACGAAACTAATTATGGGGTCGTATAGTATCCGATGCGGAGACTTCGGGAAAAATAAGCAAAAAATTCTCCCGCCAAAATTTGACAGCTGTCAATATGTCAAATCGTTTAAAAAAAAATTATATTAATGGAAAAACTATAAGGTCGTTTGTATATTGACGGTGGATAGTTGAAAAAAATACGCAAACAATTCTCTTGTCAAAATTTGACACCTGTCAATATGTCAGAATTATTACAATAACCGATAGTAATGAAACAAACGTGGGGTCGTATAGATATTGTCTCTAAGAATAGGGAAAAATTATAAAAAAAATTCTACCCGTCAAAATAAAATTTTGACAATTTTTTTTTAAAATATGTATGGAAAATGTCGGAAAATTAAAATTTTTAAAAAAATTGCAATTATAATTCGGCATAGACGATCGGGTTTGTTCCGACTTCTTTGAACCCGATTTTGACCCACTTTAAACGGTCAGATTTAATTTAAATTTTGTAGACTTATCGAGAACCGCTGACAATACTACTACTAATCTAGCTCAATCTACTCAAAAAAAAAATGAAAAATAAATATAGTTTAAAAAAACACGCTTTAAGGTGGGAGTATCAACATGCTTGCTAATCTATAACCTATTTCGCGTAGATTTATTTATGTTTTCTAGCTTTTGTACAAAATTTAAAGAAAATCAGTATCGACTTGATATTCTACAGGTAATAATTGACATATTTAATAAATATCAAGGAATTTCATAACTTATTTTAGGAGAATTGTATAGCGAAAAATATCGGATAAGATTTTTTTTAGCATTATTATGTCATTGTAACTCATTGTTCTTTCACTATACAATTCTCCCAAAATTAGCAATGAAATAAATTGATATTTTTGTAATATACTACCAAAATAATGTACCGACGATATTGATTTTCTTTAAGTGTTAGTTATTAAAATAATAAACTCAAAAAATCAACAAGAAATAGGTTATAGGTTGGCAATAGACTGAATGACGTTGAGAATTCAACCTTAATAATTAATCAAACTAAAAAGCGGAAAATAAATATAGTTTAAAATAATTCTTGAAATTCTTAATATAGGCAGAAAATAATAATGAACGATAAACATTATATAGTATTATTGTGAAAAAAGCGTAATGCGCTTTGTGCTATATTTTTCGTATATCAAGCACACCACGCTTTTTTCACAATAATACTAATGTTTATCGTTCATAATTATTTTCTGCCTTAATTGAGAATTTCAAGAATTATTTTAAACTATATTTTTTTTCTATTTTTTCCAGACCTTTTTTGGTGCAACGTGTCACCGGCAGCAACATGATCCTCCTCGTCATCAACGACCTCTGCGAAGAACAAAAAAATAGGTGGCCACCGACACCCGATCCCAAACAGGTCAATTACAACATGACGTTGGCCTGTTTTATGAACCAGGAGAACTTCCCCAGGCGGCTGTATATGAGTTGCATTAATAGAAGTGCGAATGTAAGTTCCCTCTATTTGGCAGTTTCGTTTTTGTTCCTTTTTTTACAGATTGTACTTGTTAATTATTCTTGAACATCTCTAATTATACTCGCATTGCAAAGCCAAGCTTGCCTAAACACTTCCCAGCAATTAGGTAAAAACTATTTGTCGAAGTATATACAATAAACAAATATATGGTAAAATAAATTTAATAGGTTTAGAGAGTTTCGAGTAAATGGTATAAATGCTATTCATGGTAGTACAAGTGTCTCTAGGAAGATTTTTGTATTTAAGATATATTTTTAATGGATTTTAAGTTGGATTGTTTTAATGCTAAATTTGATAAATAAGGTTATGGTGACATTGATAAAAGTACATTTATTAATAAAATTGCTTTATACAGGGTGGTCCAACGAAAACTTAACACCTCGATTTTCCTGCTTTAAAATGAAAATGTGGAAAATCGCTCGGACCCGTCGATTTTTATTTCGTGGGGGACATCTTTCGCGCATATTGTCAATCTTGTTACTTCCAGCCCCTAAGAGGGAGGTGGGGTAAGATCTAAATCTTAAATGGATACCCCTATTTTATATAATTTTTTTGGATTCTGCATAAAATTCTGAACATTTTTTAATAAAAGCATTATTAGTCTATACTTAACAGTTTCCGAGATATTGACTTGAAAAATGACATTTTTGAACTTTGACAGCGTCTAGCTTTCTAACTGTACGTCTTAGAGCAAAACGGCTTACATGTCCCTATCTTCGATTTTTATTATCTTTCCAATAGTGTCAACTTCCGGTTAAACCGGAAGTACTATATTTCTTACATCCAAATTACAAATGTTCAGAATTTTATGCAGAATCCAAAAAAATTATATAAAATAGGGGTATCCATTTAAGATTTAGATCTTACCCCCCCCTCCCTCCTAGGGGCTTGAAGTAACAAGATTGACAATATACGCAAAAGATGTCCCCCTCGAAATAAAATACGACGGGTCCGAGCGATTTTCCACATTTTCATTTTAAAGCAGGAAAATCGAGGTGTTAAGTTTTCCTTGGACCACCCTGTATGAATATTGACTTTGGGAGTTGTCAACGGCTTTGTAAAGAATAACGTTCTACGAGGTTTTACAATCCAGGATTAATTATTTTATTTCTATTTTAGGAGAGCGAAATCAAACTCTGTGGTAGAGGGACCAACATATCATCCAACCATGTCATAACTATATTATTAAGTTTTTATTCCTTAATTAATCTATTTTCCACCTAGTTTAAGTAGTTAGCTCAATTTTGTATTGATAATATTTATAAAAATATTAATGTGGTAATCTGTGATATAATACTGAACACTCTTTGTGGATAAGGTCAAGTCAAGATACACTTACACACCACTGTACAATAAAACTTAGTTGTACCCTGCTTACATACTGTATATCACATTGCGCATACAGTACTGTAACTTGGAGTACGGAGCCAGTACGGTATATTATACATCTTTATTTCAAAAGTTTATGTCACAGTTGACCGCTAGGATGGCTGAAATCCGTTGGTCTAGTGTGAGATAATGCGCAAGTGTTTTAAATTTGCTCGGTTTATCGACATACGGTGTGAAAGTATATCCTATCCTGTCCATGTATAAAGTAAGCTCTATCTTGCGTTAAGTCTTTGGAATAAATTGAAATTTGTGAGCCTAGAAGTGGTAACAAAACGAATTCATGCGGCATCATTCCATTACTACAAATATGGTATTTGCAGTGGTGGATTGGATGGATCCTATTTTCAAATTTTAATATACAGTTGACGACATATAAGTTTGTACACTCCACCCATACACAACTCAATTACAACAAAATTGGGTAAAACGGGTTTCTCACCTTGCTGCTTATACCTGGATAGAACACCAGCTATATACATAGCTGTAAATTATTGTATGTACGATTTTTTACCATGAGTAATAATGGTTATTTCTAAATATTTTTGGGTTTAAATTAGTCGCGAAATAAGAAAATTATAAAATAATACCAGGAAAACTACAAAAATGTAAAGCCAAAAATGGTAAATTATTAACAAACAACAAACAAAATACTAATTGGAAAGACAAAACTAAAAGTCTTTCTCCACAAAATTTAATAGAATAAAAATTATTTTTTTCAAATGTCTCTACATGTTTCGAACGTAGAAACGTTCATCATCAGGAGACAGAAAAATATATTACTAAGTGGTAAAAAAACCTTAATGGAGCTTTTATGGTATCAAAAATTGGATTGTTGAAATGACATAATGTGAGGAAAAATAGAAGTGAAAATAAGTTAAAACATACCGAGTATGTGAAAAAGTCAGTTTAAGGGTTTAGAACAACCAAAAAAGACCAGGGAGAAAAACACTTCTAAAAAGAAGATATCAAAAGGGGTTTCTTAAGCATCGTGTATTTAAAATCTGTAAAAAATAAAAAGATTGATAGATATATTTCTTGCAGTATGCACAGGGCAGTTATCCTGCTGAAATATAAAGTTATTTCCTTCAAAAACTATCGCGGCAGAAGGAAGAAAAATATTTTCCAAAATCTGAAGATATATATTACTGTTTAGTGGTCCACCAATATTCCAGCATACACCTGCACTATAAACACTTATCCATACCCACACATTAACGGAGAAACGTCCACTGGTTTGCTTTTTTGAGTATACTTCTCATCATATCGGAAATTTGGTGGTCTATATACTCGAATCCTTCCGTTATATGTAGACTGAAAAGTTTTCTCATCGGAAAAGAAAACATTTTGCCAAAAAAAATCATTTTCTGAAAAATATTGCATAGCAAACCCAACTCTGTGTTCCTTATCACTATTTTATAAAAACGGTTTGGATGCAGCTGCTCGATTTCTTAATTCGAAACATTGTCTTACTCGGCGTTGCGCAGTTCTAGCTGAAGCAGGGAATCCTGTTATGTGCAAAGCGGATACTGCAGTTTTAAATGGATTTTGCTTTAAATACTCGACCAAATTTCGGTCTACTTCATTTGATGATTTTCTATTATTTAAACCAGACCCAACAGACCTTTCAAGTGTTTGATGATAGCGCCATTTTTTTACAATTCCATGAACAGTACTTCTAGGTACTCTAAAATGACCAGCTATTTTTCCATAAGACCACCCTATTTCTACCAAACATATTGTTCTTGCTTTTTCAATAATACTTAAATGAGGCATTTTTAAATCAAATAAGATAATGACAATACTTTGACAGATATCATGATAACAATTAACACGTTAAAAAGGTAATAAAGGTGAAAAAGTTGCATTTACAGTGTCACAGTTTAGTGTACGAAATTATCTGTCGTCAACTGTACCTAACTAAAACTTTCTTCATTTGTCAGTTTGACATGTACGACAGGCCTATTGACGGAGTGAAGAAATAAAGGATCCCGAGTATTTAAAAGATGTCTTTGACAATACTAACACTGAATACTCTACAATCTCTTTGGTTGCCGCCGGAAATGAAAATTTGACAAACGCTATTGGGGAACTAAAATAAGCTAAGCTTGTTTTTATTTAATAGTATTGTTGTTATATGTTATTTTTCTCAAAAATACCATAATTATTAATGTACACTAATGTACAGATATTATGGAAATGCTTTTTGTGATATTTAATATTTCTACTCTTCTAACTTATTGCTGGGATATGGGCGAACAGCACTTCCATACCTGTATAATAATATATCCTAGCTGAACAATTTAAAGGAGAGGACGTATCACAAGATAGATGTTTAAATTATTATTATTTGTTGTTTTAGGGGCCGCCCTATATCAAGGTATAGTGGTAATGTTTTTCACCCTAATAAGGAACCCATTAAAAAAAAAACTATTTTTGTTGAAGCTCATAACACTTTTACAAAACCCCTACTTTTGGATACGGGAAGTTATTCCTTAACATTGGGAAGCAATTAATACCTTATATTTATCTTGGTAGTTTTCAATGAAATATCATGAACACAACCCCAAGCAATTTTTTGGTTCATACTTGAACCATTTTAGAAGACGCCTTACCCTTAAAATTTGACACTGTATCAGTCAGGACAATACATATTATATTATAACAATAATAGTATATTATTTATTAACCCAGGTACATACAGCTACTATTATTGCCGACGTCGAGTTTAAATCACGAGAAGCAGAGCGACTAGGGATTTAAGACGCGAGAGCTATAAGCTGTCTAAACCGTGGTTAATATAATTTTCCTACTACCAACACATGTGCAAGATACTTATTTGCATAGTATTAATAGAAATTAAAAATTTCGGTATGTATTTAAACGATTGCTTCTGTAACTTTTTCGATCAAGTTACTTGTGCTGCTCAATAATAATTGACTGGTTGCCTAGCTACAAGAAACCATCTTCAATGTGCAGAAACAAAAATTCAAGTTACTTAGGTAAAGAAAAACGATTTCTAAGGTTAATAATCGGTCAATATAATGGCAGTTTTATAAGTTAATAATGGAAACATATTTTTTTCCTATGTGTGACGCCTTAAGTGCAGTAATAATTATTCTTAAAACATGTGTAATAGTCCGAAATCTCGATTGAAATTATTAAAATTTGCCAAAATGGTGTATTTCGGCTCTAGTTGCTAAAGTTATACAGGGTGTCCGGAAATGATGAGCAACAAATTAAGGGGATAATTCTAGACCGAAAATAAATGATATCTCTTCCTATAACATTTTTTCGAAAATTGATTATTAACGCAGTTATAGGGTGTTAAAGTTAAATTTAATTTGCAGTTTTAAAATACATAAGTTACTAGAACAACAAATTAAAGGTTCAAAGTGACGTCCTTCCTCTTCATTAATTAAAAATCAAAAAAATAATATTCAATCAATTTTTCCTAAAAAATTCCGACAAACTCCATGGAATCAATTCCTTCCTTTGCTACGCTATGTTTAAGGTTAAAAATAAATTAAAAAATGAATTCGTATTCATCACATGCAAGCAATGTTATTTTAGCGCTTTTCTCGAAAACGGTTAGATTTATCGAAACAAAAATAGTATACCTTTTTATGTCCAAAGGTTACATACAGTGTAGGACAAAAAAGTTGGGATCATTCAAATTAAAGTACGGGTTTCTATGTGGCGCCCTCTACAAAATGCGAAAAAACGGTGGGCAAATTTGTATTCCTCATCCCGAAAAATCCGCATAATATACGAGATTTCGTCAAAATATTATGAGCCGGGCCAAAGGTATTGCTAATAAAATTCAACTTTAACACCCTGTAACCAGTGTTGCCAACTCGAGGGAAATTTACCGATTCGTGGGAAATTATAAGGTCCAAAGGGAAAAGGGAAATTTTTACTCAAAGTTCAATATTCGTGGGATATTCCATATATAGCCTGATAAACAGGAATTTGATTAATTAATGTAATGTGTGTAAAAGTAATGTAATTAATGAATATGATAAACATTTTCTGGAATTCCAATTTTGTCATTTGCGTCTGCAAACTGCTACTTGCAGCTGCAGACGTCCAATGCAGAGCTGTAATCTCACCCTAAAGGATATTTTGCTATCGTTTTACCAATTAAAGTTGCCATTACTTTAGGAATTTGCATTTGGGGATTTACCCTATTACTAGAGGTGACATTTTCTTTTATAATTTACGCTAATATTTATTATTTGGAAACGTTTGACCATTCGTGGGATTTTTCTTTAAAAAAGGGAAATTTTCATCCTTCTCATGGGAAATTTCATTTTTAAAGGTTGGCAATACTGCCTGTAACTCCGATAATAATCATTTTTCGAAAGAAAAACTGTTCGGTCTAGAATGATCCCCTAGAATTTTTTGCTCATCATTTCCGGACACCCTGTATAAAACCTCTGGAACGAAAATGGGTTATTTGGAATCTCTACATTTTAGTTTAACCAAAAATAAGGATCAATAGTTAATAATAATATGTAATTTACATTCGTTTTTTAAAGATGGTCTGCAATTATCGGGTGTCGGAAAATTAAGTTTAAAAATAATAATAAAGTGTTGGTTGTAGATAAAGCATAGTATTGGCTCGCCTATAATAAACCATAATACACTATGATAATCATCCACACTCGCCGCAAGGCTAGTGTAATAATCCTCCTCGTTTATTATGGCCTAGATTATATGTTCGTTAAATAATATACTATTATTTGACTAACAATTAGGATTAACCCAACAGCTAAATGCTTAGCTAGACATTGATGAAATCGTCCTTAACCTAGGACAAACCGACTTTTTAGTATAATTTATACTTTACTGTGTATTTCACCAATAGTAGAGACTTACCAAACAACTAAATACTGTAATTTATTATAATTGATGAATCGGATTTTATTATTGTAAATTGCATTGAGCCTAATAAATAAAAATGTAGCAATTGCTTTTTCTTATAAAATTGAAGTAATTTCTTGAAAGCCAATGAATAAAAACTTGTAATTGCTTTTGCGTCCAGCAATTGCTTAAAAGTGCAGGAATTGCTTATAGTCAATGCTTTTTCTTAAAAAATAGAAGCAATTACTATCGTTTTCTTAAAATGTGATGAATAAATTAGGGAATTGCTTTTTCTAGTGTAACAATCGCTTTCAACTTTTTAAGGTAGGTCGACCCCTGCATCATTTGCTTGGTAGCAGTCAACTTTAGTTCTCCGCGGCATACAAGTGCGTTGCTCCTAATTTGTTTCTTCAATTATGGCTGAATATATGAACGTCCGTAAAAGAAAAATCTACAGTGTACGTAAAAATTGCAGATATGATGATTTCAGAAAGCTACATCGATTTGACTGCAAAAATGTTGAATGGTTGGCAAATTATTTTTTGACTGATACTGGTAAAGGCGAGGGGGTGCACTATCGCCTTTAAATAAGATTAAAGTATTTCTGCGGAAATTGTCGGGTCCGGGCTTTCAAAATTCTGTAGGTGAAGAACTCGGTGTTTACCAAACTACTGTCCTACAAGTGCTGAAGCTGTTGTGGAAGCTAAACGGTTGTGGTCAGAGAGATTTATTTATCTTCCTTCAATTTGTGAACGAATATCAATTGCTTGCTCTTAATTTCTTCATCACTACTATCACTTTCCTCATTTACTATTGTACTAAATAAATAGACCAACGTTGTTGTATTTACCTAAACAAATTTTGCAAATTAGGCACCAAACTGAACATGAAATCTATAATCTGAACAAGTGGATAAGCCACGTCTGAACTTGTGTTGAATCAGCCTTTGCTACAGAGGTGTAAGAAAAACAGCAATTGCTTCAAAATTTTATTCATATCCAGATCTAGCAATCGCTTTTACTTATAGCATTTGCTGGTCAAGCATTTGCCTTTACAAAAAAGTAATTGCTTAATTTTTATTCATTAGGCTCATTGTTTCTTTCAAACGTGATTAGGAGCGGCACAGTAGGCAGATGGTATTATTTAATTCCAACCCTTATTACATTTATGTATTTTTCACCCATATTGTAGTAAATTTTATTTGGCAATGTTTAAAATTATCACACAAACACGTGTGGTACTTGTGCGGTAAAAAGTTTCAAATACTATATAATAGTATATTATAGTCTTATGCAGGTAAATAGTAATATGAGCTCTTAGATAAATGAAACTATTTCGTTATCGCACCCTATTTTTGTGATATTTTAGTATAAATCGTATGTTTTTTCCATATATTCTATGTCATTTTTACTCAATAAATAATGTTGATTTTTATATTGAAAGTTTTATTTAATTTAAAAATAGCCAGCGGTTGATCGTAAAATAAAAAGAGACTAAAGGTGCCCACTCACACTCCGGAAATCCTCAGAGGAAAAACTGCACAGTTTTTCCTTGAGGATTTTACTGATATTGGCCTGAATACACCCGGCTCCACACACGCTCCGGTAATCCTTAAGGCCAGGCCTGTGTAGATTTTTCTCTTGAGGATTTTCGGAGTGTGCCCCTTAAGGTACCCAGTTATAAAGCGGTTTTTGTTTTGTAAACACTGTTCATTTAAGAATCGTATTTGCCAAGCACGAAAGTGGATGGAGGAAAACGAAAGCGAAACCATGCGACGGCGACGTCCGAAAAGGCGCCGATTTTAAAAACATTTCCAAATAAAAATAAGTTTTAGGGAAAACCCCATAGGAAATATTTAATAGCATCGGTACGCGTTTATAAGCGATTTCTTGCTATTATTCATATTTTTGGTCTTATTTTTGACCCATTTTCACCCCCAGGTCTACGTCGAATTGCATCCGAAGGCATCTTTTCAAAAAACTCGTTAATACTAAAACATTTCAGTACATATACGTGCGAGCAAAAATTATTTGCATCAAAGAGGGCTTGGATTAAAAAACGTAGGGCTTGGTTTAGATCGCAATGATATGGGGACGATATATCTAACCAATTCTAGGTTAAAATTTTGTCAAATTCATATTATGACATAATATGCCAAACTAATGAGTAATAAAATAAGTAGACAAATACAAATTTATTTTTGTTGTTTACAAAATTATAATACTTGCACTTTATAAGGAAATAAATTTAGCTTCTTCTTAAGAATAGTCCTGCATGTTCCATAAGATCTTCCCACTTCTTGGGACAGGCGTCTTATACAATTTGTTGGCGTATTTTGCATTATTTCACGAACGTTTGCAACAAGTTCTTCTGTTCTTACAGATGGTCTTCCTGCTCCTTTTTTGTGTTTATAGAACCTGTTTCCCTAAACACAGCCACGGTTCTTTTCAGGCAATGATAAAAATCCCCAGCAATACTAGGAACGTTAGGAAAATGTTCGTGTAAATCGTCCATGCACAAACCCGGATTGTGTATTGTCACTCACCATTTACTCTAACCCGTTTCGAAAATACGCTTCAACCATGAATGATTTGTGCTGTTCCGTAAAGCCCATTGTGTGAATTGTTCAAGAAATTGGAAAAATTAGCGATGAATCAAATTACTTGTAACGACTGTCAAAGATGACGGAATAACTGATTGATTGTTAATTCAGGTAGTTACTAACACCAAACAGGTATTAAGCTCTACGGCTAAGCATTGCGTCCTTAGATGCAAGGCCCTCTTTGATGCAAATAATTTTTGCTCGCACGGTATATATATTTTGAAGCCATGCATTCTGTAAATAAATTATTATTCACAGGCCTTATAATAGCTATGAATAAAGGAAATTCTTTATTTATCGTTTTTAAGCCTGTAAAGCTAGCTTGGAAAAGTTTTTTAAACCACCTGAATAAAATAATGACGTCAGACTTAGGCTGTCTATTCAGATGATCGAGGATATAGTCGAAGCGAAGTGCTTTCACAAACTTATAGTGTGACCGTAGTATGTACTCAAGATCTATGAACCAACTAGATTCCTTCATCAGTACTAGGGTACCTGAGGGGTACGCGCGAGTTAGGGCGGAAGGCGTGCGCGTAGAAGAGAGAAGGACGGGGCCGGTCATCATCGAATGAGACAACTTAGTTAGTTTATAGATGTTGGTGGGTACATGTACCCACTACCAATTGTAACATACAGTGTCACCAGTAAAGTCCGCATCATATGGGATTTTTTTATTAATAGCTTTATTCAAAATTTGACTTTGGCATCAAGTTCTGCTTCGATCGAGATTAAAATTAAGCAAAAAAATAGTAGTCACGTGATTCACATTATCTGTCAAATTTTATTTTTTTCCAAAAAATAATTCCAAAGTGGGGTTATTTCTAAAAGTATTGAAAAAAGTTATTAGAAAAAGTTTTTTTAAATGCAGTTTCTAGCCCACATGCAAAATTTCAGCTGCATAAGATAACTTTGATTTTTTACCTATATTTTGTAAATTGCACCACTTTTGCAAAATATGACTCAACGCAACATACATAAAACTTCTTAGTTTTAACAATGCTTTATTTCAGATACATTTTCTTTAAAGTAGCGCCATATTAAATGTGTGTTTTTCTACAAAATCAAAATTGGACTATTAAAATTTGGTCGCATGTGATGCAAAGTTTGTTTGTTTTTGACCCTGTATAAGGTAACTTCATAAATAAAGTATTTTTGAAAACGTAGTTTGTGTCTGAAAGTAATACACCTTAATAGTAAGACAAAAAAACACAGTGTCTTCAGTAAAGTGTTTTTTAAGTTGAAAATAAATTTTAGTTTAACAGCGTAAAGTTTATCTATTTTCAACGATTTAATTTAAAACCCCTATATTATAATTTATTATTAAGCTCTCATAATACCGTTAACGTGTATTACTTTCAGACACAAACTACGTTTTCAAAAATACCGCTACTTTAAAGAAAATGTATCTGAACTAAAGCATTGTCAAAACTAAGAAGTTTTATGTAGGTTGCGTCGAGTCTTATTTTGCAAAAGTGGTGCAATTTACAAAATATAGGTAGGTAAAAATCAAAATTATCTTATGCAGCTGAAATTTTGCATGTGCGCTAGAAACTGCATTTAAAAAAGCTTTTTCTAATAACTTTTTTCGATATTTTCAGAAATAACCCCACTTTTGTATTATTTTTTGAAAAAAATTAAAATTTGACAGATAATGCGAATCACGTGACTGCTATTTTTTTGCTTAATTTTCATCTCGATCGAAGCAGAACTTGATGCCAAAGTCAAATTTTGAATAAAGCTATTAATAAAAAAAAACATATGATGCGGACTTTACTGGTGACACTGTATCTGTATAGCTTCATTTCTTTGCTCAATTGTCTGTGAACTGCTTATTGAAAGTCCCCTAATATCGACAACTTCACCATTAAATTTATCGATTACTCTTCTTAAACTGTTTACGGCAATCATTACATTATATTCATAGACATTTACCTTTAGATCAGCAACCGATAATGACGAAAATGGCAATGTACAAAAACAATAGTTTTAAAAAGATTAAGATCATTTTATTTGAAACATACTATATCACGAAACATCGGACAATAAATACAAAAATCGTTTTTAGTACTTGATACAAGAGGGTGTAATTTAAACAATGTCACAGTAAACAATTAAACCTAATATGGCCTTAAGTAACTAAATATATATCTCTATCAATAGGGTAAAAAAATAGGTCTATATTAGGGGAATATCTACCTCCTGTCGGGGACAACTTATTGATAATTAAATGTGTAGTAATAAAAAAAGGTCAGTTTTTTCAATATGCTATGAATACATATTTAGATGCTGCCAACGGTACTAAAAAGTTTTAAATTTAAAACGGTTTGACAAATGATATTCTATGAAAATTTGACAATAATATATTTAAAAAGACAAAAATGAAGCAACAAAGTTATTGTAATAGTTATTTACGATATAAGTGTTGTAAAGTTTCATATTACAACACGAGATGGTAAAGTTATCTCGTCGGACGAATTTAAAACATCAAGCATTGAATATCAAACTATAAGAATAGCGGATCTTCGAGAAAACTTGACAACCCTGTTTTAGACTGTATTGGAGACGGTTTGGCCGCCATTGTGGAGTTGATCGTAAATCTATAGTTATAAATGCAGCGCCTCGGCAACAGATGTCTCAAATTCACTGATGTGATATCGTGGTGTTGCCGCATATCGTATTTTATTGGAATTTTTAAGGATTTAAGCATTTTTAACAGACGATAAAATAGAAGGTTCTCCATTCCAGCCGAATGTATGTTTTTGATAATAATATGTACGCTGATTACTCCGGGGTAATTGGACCGATTTTCATAATGATTTTACCGTGATGTTAAATGTTATACAAATAAAAGTGGATTTGTACGTATGCACATGACAACTTCGTAGGCATAACATTATTGCACATTTTTTTAATAAATCACTTTAAACACCGTCATTTCTTAAAACTGAGTTTTACTCAAAACTGGCAACAATGTTTTAATTTAGCAGTGAAAAGGCTTGTCGTTAGTGGCTGCATCAACACGCTTTATTGTTGGTGACTCAATTGTGCTATCTATGAATTTAACGTAGCAGAATTAGGAAATCTGCTTATATGGCCTTTTTATAGTTTGATATTCAATGCATCAAGTGTAAGAGTAATATGAATTTAGAATTTAGAAATATCATTATTTGACACGCATTTATCTATTTCTCAGCAAAAAATATGATTCAAAGCAATTACTAGATTTTATAATTAGTGTTAATTGGCCAGTATCTATACAAGCCAATGTCAATATCAAAAGACTGGAAACTGGCTAACTTTTACTTTTACCCATCAGAAAAAAAAATACAAAACAATTAGCAGAAAATTGAAATAACAAATCAGTTGTTATTCCCAGATGAATATTGTCAAGACACAAAGAGGACAAATCGATTGGCTCGGCCTTTACCGACGTACGTGGAGCTTTGCTTGCACGGATTAATAACAAAATATTCACGAACCTCGAAATCCTAAAAATTGAACAGGAGATAGACATCGAGCTTAAAAAAGTAAGTATAAAATATATAAGATCTGAGCAAAAATAAAATATTTAGGAATAGGCATCGCATAGATATGTAAATAGCATACTTAGGTTATGGTCAGTCTATCCATTTTTAGAAAAAAAATTAAGATAAAATAGGAATACTAACAAAAATGGCTAAAATACAGGGTTAGGAAAAATTACCAAAACGGTCGATTATTTTAAAATATACAGGGGTTATCAAAAAACGTCTTATATAAAAAATGTAGGGCTGTTAAAAATCTACATATCGGTGATAAATTGAAATATACAGGGTCGCCCACAAAGTTGTGGAGAATGATAGTTATATTCTTTTAAATGGAACACCCTGTATATTTTTACTTATTTTGATTGTCGACACACTTTTAAACATTTTTTATTAACCATGTGTTATACCTAAATTCATTACTTTCCTAGAAATCGGCGTTTCAAATAATAACGAATAACGATGCGATTTTCGAACATAGTGAACAACAAATAAGGCAAGACCATGGTAAATAATTAATAGTTTGACATCTGAAACTCAAATTTTGACAGAAATAGACAAAAAAGAAAATAGCATGGCATTTTTACTTACTGAAACAGAGAGAATTGATATTTTAATTTTAAGGGGGTTTGGCGATAAACAGAGATCCTATCAGGAGGTATGTAATATTTAAAATAATTTGCATCCAGACAGGCACATTAAGAGAATGCAGTTTTTCGAACTATTGAGCGTTACAGAATGACTGGTACTGTAAAAAACCGCCCAAGATATGGAAGACCTAGGACTGCTACCTCCGAGGAAAAAAAGCTGGAATCCACCAATCAGCTTGCTTTGGATCATAAAATTGATCAAAAATCTGTACGAACCGTTCTTCATACTGAGAAAATGCATCCATACAAAATTAATGTTGTACAAGAACTTTTTGACGTTGACTGTGATCGAAGGCTAGAATTTTGCGAAATAATGACTAGAAATATGGAAGAAAACCCGAATTTTTCAAACAATATTGTGTTTTCGGATGAAGCTACTTTTACACTACACGGAATGGTGAATAAGCAAAATTACCGTTACTGGGCGCGAAATAACCCTAACTGGTATGAAGAGCTGCATACACAGTTCCCAAGAAAGTTAATGTCTGGGCTGGATTGTAATTGGACCCTTTTTTATCGAGGGAAATTTGAACGGTGATCGATATCTCCGGCTTCTTCGGCAAGAAATAGTTCCAGCTATAAACAATTTAAATGCTGATATTAACTTAACCTGGTATCAGCAAGATGGAGCTCCTCCGCATTTTACTCGCGAAGTTAGAGAATTTTTGGATGTCACGTTCCCAAATCGATGGATAGGAAGAAGAGGACCTATCGAATGGCCTTCACGGTCCTCCGATCTTTCGCCATTAGATTTTTTTTATTGGGGTCACCTGAAAAACATAGTTTATCAAAATAAATCCAATAATTTAGAAGAATTAAGAATGAAAATTGTCAATGAAAGTGCGAGAATAACAAGGAAAATGGTTTTAAACACCCAAAGACATTTTTGCGATAATTTGTATCACTGTCAGTTAGTAAATGGGGGTCATTTTCAACACTTATTAAAAAATAGAGCTGTTTTGCCATGATTTGTTATACGTTGTTGTTTAAAGTTAACTTAATAAATTGTTTCTTGAAATTTATTTTGTTTTTTTTAGCTGATCAATTTATGTAGGAAAGTAATGAATTTGGGTATAACACATGGTTAATAAAAAATGTTTAAAATTGAGTCGACAATCAAAATAAGTAAAAATATACAGGGTATTCCATTTTAAAAAATATAACTATCATTCTCCACAACTTTGTGGGCGACCCTGTATATTTCAATTTATCACCGATATGTAGATTTTTAACAGCCCTACATTTTTTATATAAGACGTTTTTTGATAACCACTGTATATTTTGAAATAATCGACCGTTCTGGTAATTTTTCCTAACCCTGTATAAGTCTAATACATAGGGCGGAAGAAAATGTTTCCTTTATAAATAAGGGACCTTCAAGAATTGAGTTTAGCAAACTAAATAAACATATTACGGACCACCATATCGAGAAATTTGAAATGTTTAATCCGCCAATTCGCGATCATTGTTGACGCAAAAATAAAGAAGTTACTTATATAGTATGTTAAACTGAAATAGTACTATTGCTACTTCTGATCAAATACCGCGCCCAAAGTTTAACCAATATATTGGCGGTGAGAATACCATGAAAATTTAATGTGCTATTTAAAGTAGAGCAGATATCTTGGTTGTACCACTTTTTTAATTGTTCCTAAGAAGACGAACTGCATTAAGCACTGCCTAATATTTGAGAATTTTTAATTTAATAAAAATACAATAACGCCGTATTCCAAAAACGAACAGACTATAGAGCACTTATCTTAAAATTTGGAGTCCACGAGTTGTGCAAGTACTTTGCAGTCTTATTGCTGTTGCTGCATTTTCGCCTGCAATTGAACTATCATTTCTTGCATTCTCTTTAATTCCGCTTCCTTTTCTTGTAGGATTTTGTCTTTTTCACCGACCTTCTCGTCGGTAATCCTATAAATAAAAAAATAGGGATATTATGACAAGGCAATCGATATTAATAATAAGTAAGTTTAAGGTGGAATTCTTAACATCATTCAATATATTGCCAACCTATAACCTATTTTGCATTGGCTTTTTAGTTTATTATTTTATTAACCAACATTTTAAATAAAATCAATATCGTCGGCATCTGACATTTTTTGAATTTTAAGCGGGCATTTGAAACAATAATTGACAGGGCTAGATTATTTGGTAAATTGTATCAGTATGGTATTCGCGAAAACGTTTATAAATGGTTTAAAAATTATTTAAGTAACAGGTCACAAAAAACAAAAATATCAAAAACATATTCAAATAAAAAAATAAATAATATAGGAGTTCCTCAAGGAAGTATACTAGGTCCAATATTATTTATTTTATTCATTAACGATATGCCTTTAGTTTTAAAAATGTGTAAGTTACAAATGTTTGCTAATGACACCTTAATTTACTTTAATGTTTTAAATATTTTTGATGGTCAAATACTCTAAATTCTGAGATAAATATATTATTAAATTGGCTAAAAGTAAATAAATTAAAATTAAATATTTCCAAAACTAAATGTATGGTTATGGGTAATAATTTAAATTGTCAAAATATAAATGTTGTAATTGATGGTGAAAAATTGGAATAAGTAAACAGTTTTAAATATTATGGGATAATTATTGATTCAAAATTAATAATTTTGAATTATTTTGAAAGTAACATATCGAAGATTGGCGGAAAAGTAGGTTATTTTAAAGCAATCAGTTCTAATTTAAGTTTGTTTTCTAAAAAAATTGTATTTAATACTATTATATTACCACATTTTCTTTATTGTTCTTCCATTTTATATTGTGCTAGTGAAGAAATATTTGATAAATTACAAATTTTACAAAATAAGGTAATGCTGATTATTTTAAATTGTGACAAATATACAAAAATAAATTGTATGTTAAAAAAATTAGATTGGTTAATTGTCAGAAATTAAATTTTTTATTTAGTATGTATCTTTATAGATAAAATTAATATTGCCTTTAAAATTTTTTTTGTCGTTTTAATTATGGCCATCATAATTATAAAACAAGAACTAATCAACATTTTTATATGGATAGAGTGTCTAAAACATTAGCTCATAAGTCTATTTTTCATAAAGGTTTGATAGAATATAATAATTTGGAAAATTCTATTAAATCTCAAATATCATTAAAACTATTTAAAAAAACTTTAAAAGTACATTTAATTAAAAAACAAAATGATACGTAATATTTGATACAAATTGCAAAATGTTTAACTTTTCTCTCTATTTTTGTTAAAAGAAGGTTGCGTTTAAAAATTTAAAAATAAATCTATAAAAATTTGTTAAAGACATGATGTATTAGAAAATATTTAATTATAACTTTTTGCTAAATAAACCATGTTACTACTACAACTACTACTACTACATAATATTACATAAATATCAATTTATTTCATTGCTAATGTTGGGAGAATTGTATAGTGAAACACAATTTTTAAAAATTTAACCTGATATTTTTCGCTATACACTTCTCCTAAAATAGTTTATGAAATTCCTTGATATTTATTTAATACGTCAATTATTACCTATGGAATATGCAGTCGATTATTGATGTTTTTACATGTTTAGCCACAAATTATAATTAAAAAAATTGTATTATCATTAAATGAATGGCAAGTCAGTTACCATGCCTCAAATTTAAATAAATCTGACAATAACCTAATTGAAATAATATGACAGGCGAAAAATAAGTAATAAGCAAAATTAGTTCGGTATTCGGGCGTGGCACACATGTCAAGGCGGAGCAGTTAGTTTTCTTTTTATTTATCAACATTTTTGCAATACTTACGTATTTCTCTTTGGTGGTGGCGGCACTCCCTTGGCCAACCGTTCGCTCCTATAATTTTCATAGTGCTCCCTTTGCGTAATGTCTTGCAAGTCCTGCATGTGCGTGATTAGCATAGTTCTAAGTTTAATAAAATCACAGTGTTCAGGGTTTTCCACTTCGACTACTCCCCACGGATAAAGACGACCACGCACCTGGAAAAATATTAGTAATGTATCTCTTTGTAATGTAAATAATATGTGTAAATAACCTATACAATGTGTAAAACCAAGAATAAATTTAAACAATATGAAACGTGACAGAACAACCTACATTGGGATCAGTTATAAGGGGGTGTACACATCGATGCGACGGTACTTTTTAATGCCTAGGGAATTAAAAATGTGCCATTTTAGTACTTGAACTACTATTTAGTACTATTTTTAGGTGTGGGGTGCACAAATATCTCTTCAACGTTATCCTATATTATTATTTCACTTTTGAGATGGACCATCCCTTGTAACACGCATTACGTACCTTACGACCTCTTACTTCCAACAACGTATTGGCACCACACACAGCAAATGGTACAGCCTGTTTCAATTGACGCACCTAAAAAAATCCAGAAATCATTAAGTCCTAGATATTTTTAGCTATACTAAAATAATTTATGCAATTCCTTGATATTTATTTAATGTTAATAATTATCTATAGAATTTGCGGTCGATAATTAATTGGTTGTAAATATGAGAGAAATGTCGTCAAATTGATGTACGCGACAATAAAATTAGTTTGAATGGCAATGCGTTTAGTGACGTTACCTGTTCTTTATATTCCTCATCCTCGTCCGAATCACACTCGGGCAACGAGAAAATCCTAATTCCATTTTCAGCAATTTCGTCCAGAACTTTTTTCTTCAGTTTTTGCATTTCTTTCTTGGTTAAAACGTCGGCTTTGGCGATTACAGGAACTATATTAACTTTATTATGTAACTGCTTCATAAACTCTATATCTAAAGGTTTTAGCCTGAAAAAAAAAACATAAGTATGATCGGAAGTTTGTCTGATAATAATCTTTATTGTCTAACAGAACAGGTTCCAATTACAACACAAGGTGACATAGAAAAAGAAAAAATAGGTTAAAAAAAGATTAATAAATCATTCTGAAATAGAAAATGGCCAAATTCAGTAATTTAACGTTTTTGTAATAGTTTGAGTTTTGCTGTATTTGTAAACTGAGTGGAGGACAGGCCGAATACATCAATGTCATTGCAAGTATTATTAAAAATAAACATTGATTGATAAATTGGTGTTTTAATTAAAAAGTTTGTTGAGGGAGCAGACAGATGAAAGACGGGAGAGGATCTGACAGTGTGTGAGGGAACATGGAAGTTTATACAGGATAGCAGCATGGGGCAATCGATGAGCGACCTGCACACTTTGAACAAGAACTGCATGAACAAGTAATATCTGCGATTGAGAAGCGATGATATCTGAAATCTTAACAAAAGAGCATTTTGATCAACGCCTCTAGAGGGATATGTGTCATCTTCCTTAGAGGAAACGTATTTAACAAACTTTCTTTGGACGATTTCTAGAACATTAATGTATTTGTGGAAAATGGGGTGCCAATGTTTGAGTATTTGTAAAATCAGCCGAATTCCTTATAATGTATCCAAGCATCTTCATTGCACTGCTGTAAGTATTACTGATGTGAAAAGTAAAGGAAAGCTTTGGGTCGAAAACCACACCAAGGTATCTAAAAGTGTCACATTGCTTAATGACTGTGCTATTAATGCTATGGTTGAAGCAAATAAAGCGAATAAATTATTTATAAATGTCATGGCGAAGCATTTGCTTACGTTCAGAGGCAAGTTATTAATTTTGCACCACTTTTCCAGAGTGCTTAGGTCGCTATGCAATAACAGGCAGTCAAATAAATTACTTAGTACTTTGAATAGTTTTAAGTAGTCTGCAAAAAGCAGTACACTGCTGGACATATTAGTACTTATGTCATTGATAAAGATTAAAAAACATTAAGGGGGCTAGATTGCTGCCCTGAGGCGCACCACAAGCGGCTTTGCATTTAAAGGATTGATATCCGCGAATCTCAACATACTGTACGCGATCTTTTAGATCACTTTCGGTTGGATCAGAGGTAAATTTATGTCGGGTGAAGGTAAATTCATTTTATTCTAAAGTTTAGCTCTGAGCATTGTCACTTGAGATCAGAACTAGCATAGTATTTTAGTTTAAAAAAAAGAAGTTAATAAATATGGTCAGCTAAGTCTACTGGCCTTTCACCCAAAGACTTTTTCCTGTGGGGTCACAAGAAAAGCGTCATTGATAAACATGGGCGTTATTAACATTTGGAAGAACTACTAAACATTAAATTTCAGGGGTATTCAATCGAATCTCTGCGTATACGATTATTAAACCAAAATTAAAGTTTTCAAAAATTCTAAAACATCCAGGGTATTATATTTGAAAAATCAAAGTTCGCTATAACTTCCGATATAACTGGAAATGACAGAAATGTCAAAATATATTTTTGTAAAAGATTAAAATCAATTACTATTATCAATCGTTTTTGAGATCTTCTTAGTATACAGTGTGCACCAGTAAGTCCGCATCATATGGGATTTTTTTTTATTAATAGCTTTATTCGAAATTTGACTTTGGCATCAAGTTCTGCTTCGATCGAGATGAAAATTAAGCAAAAAAATAAAAGTCACGTGATTCGCATTATCTGTCAAATATTAATTTTTTTCAAAAAATAATTCAAAAGTGGGGTTATTTCTGAAAATATCTAAAAAAGTTATTAGAAAAGGTTTTTTTTAAATGCATTCTCTAGCCCACATGCAAAATTTCAGCTGCATAAGATAATTTTGATTTGTTGCCCACCACTAAAATTTATTTTCCACTTAATGAACACTTTACTGATGACACTGTGTTCTTTTTTGTCTTAATATTAAGGTGTATTACTTTCAGACACAAACTACGTGTTCAAAAATACTTATTTTATGAAGTTACCTTATACAGGGTCAAAAACAAATAAACTTTGCATCACGTGCGACTGAATTTTAATAGCCCAATTTTGATTTTGTAGAAAAACACCCATTTAATATCTTTAAAGAAAATGTATCTGAAATAAGGCATTGTCAAAACTAAGGTTTTATGTAGGTTGCGTTGAGTCTTATTTTGCAAAAGTGGTGAAATTTACGAAATATGGGTGAAAAATCAAAATTATCTTATGCAGCTAAAATTTTGCAAGTGGGCTAGAAACTGCATTTAAAAAACTTTTTCTAGTAACTTTTTTCGATACTTTCAGAAATAACCCTACTTTTGAATTATTTTTTGGAAAAAATTAAAATTTGACAGATACCTAATGCGAATCACGTGACTACTATTTTTTTTGCTTAATTTTCATCTCGATCGAAGCAGAACTTGATGCCAAAGTCAAATTTCGAATAAAGTTATTAATAAAAAAAAATCCCATATGATGCGGACTTTACTGGTCACACTGTATATACACTGCGCGACATATTTAACGCATAACGAAAAAATTGCCTCAATTTTGATGTTATATATTTTCCAAATTTGTGGTTCGTTTTTAATGATTTTTTTTTTCAAATTGTAGGTTTTTTCCTTAAGCATATCACTGTTTTTGTTGTTTTACTTGAAAAACTAACTTTGGTATTATACCGGGTGTTATAAAACTGTTGTTTTTTTTACGGAAATTCAAAACACCCTGTGGGATTTACTAGCCATTGCAAGTTATCGCAATTCCAACCAAATTAAAGTCCCATGTTTCCTTTACATTTTCTTTTTTGATTCATTGGTTTATCTCTGTTTTTTTATGAAATATTCAATTTTTAGTTCAACGTGATTTTCATAAAAAAATTTTTAGTTAAAAAATACAAAATAAACGAAATGCTTTGATTAATGCAACAGCAAGAAAAAACAAATTATAAAGTAAATAAAGAATCAATATCTGGTATTAATTTACTGAATCCACAAAACAGGGCAAAAAAAATACAGGGAAAAAAATTGTAATTTCTAAATGTATTAAAAAAAATTAAATATGAATAATTAGTAGCGAGTATAGCCTCTCCTTGCTCTAATGAATGCTTCGCATCTTCTTGGCATACTTAAAATCAGATTTCTGATTTCATCTTGATTAATCTGATTCCATATTTCCATAAGCCTCAATGACAGATCATTTGGCCAACAAATCTAGGTTCCTCTGTACACTTTAAATAAGTTTTTTAAATACTCTGAAATTTACGCTCATTTATTTTAATGTGCGGACTAAAAATACTCTAAAATAATTTTTAAATTTTTATTATTGTATATCTGAAACTTTTAAAAAGGGTATTTTTACAGTGCAAACCATTATTTATTTCCGTACAAATAATCTTTACATGACTTTATCGCCAGATTGCAATAAAAAAAAAGAAATTAAGGTCAAAAACCCCACAGGTATGGCTTAGTGTAAGTACATAAATTACTAAAACAGCTTAAATATGACACCTAATAAGGTTTTGTAATCGTATTGGGTAAGAAAGTATATTATGCTTGCAAATTCGAATACTTTTGTCTTGTATATAGTTAACTACGATTTAAAATTAGGAATAATTTTCACCCGACATTGAGTTGATGGCCCAGATACTATAAATTTTTGTATGTATAAAAAGAAAGCACTTCCTTTTATATGCGATTATACAGTTAACCTTTTACTAAGGAATAATAAATTGTTATAGTGAAATTTTCAATTGCCTAATTGTTCATTTGAAAAAGAGTTTTAGATGTATTGTAAATTTAATAATAATAAATTTATAATTTAAATTAATCTAACAAGCTCAGCTTCAGGGGATTGAAGATAAGTTTATCGAAGACAACATAAACATATTTTTTATATTACTAAATTTTAAATAAACTTATTATTATTATTATTATTATTTAAAAATTTACCGAAAGTCACGAAATAAAAAAAAATTCACAGAAAAAAAAATTAATTCTTGCTTCAGTACTAAGGGAATTCTTACTTTTAAAAAAAGGTACCTATAGATTCGGAGAATTTTTAAAAAGGAATTGTCGCTAAAAAGTTAAATTTGAAATCCCGGACCTTTCTATCTTTCCATTTATTAAATGATAATTTTGCAATGCGCAAGCCCTTGTGTACTAGGCTGTATTAATATGCGCAAGGCCATAAATTTGCCACTTTTGCTGATCTAAAGGTATACGAGTATGTCTGTGCGGTAACCAGGCCGGACGAGATCGGATATCTTGTAGGTTGCGGGGGAAAGAATACCCCCCCCCCCCCAATCGGTAGGTCATGGAAACGAGAAACCAAGGGTTGATAGAACTTGGGGGTGCTTCTAATAATGAGGATCGTGGTTCGGAGCCCTCGTTAAACCGTAGGTCCCCTCGGGAACACCCGGGCGCATTTTTGTATCGAGCGTCCACTACACCGCATTCGGGTAATTTCGCATTAACAGAGGTCTGTCTATCGTCGATTGTCAAGCTACCCCATACGACAACTGTCTACTTTTGACTGATAAGCGTCAATTTTTTTTAGCTTTTTTCTTATAAGTAGAGGATTATAAGTAGGCGATAACTAGAGGAACAAATCCCTTCTAAAAGGTATATTGGCAACCGGTTTGTTCGTCGTTACCCAGAGCATTTTTTTTAAATTCAAAAACCAAAAAAAAAACAAGATTTCAGCCTAATCGAGCGTACGGTAGTCCGACTGTTGTCGTAGTACCGAACGCTCGATACGTGCCGAGGTCGAGCATCACGAATACGGCTTACTGGACGCTCGATACAAAAATGCCACCCGGGCAGCGAACGAAGAGGAACAAATCCAAAATAAACAAGCCAGTCTTACGCTAAATAAATAAATACCAAATATTGTTTCTCTGAGCGTATATTTTTTTAAAAACTTACCCATGTCCGAACGGCGATATAAAATAAAAACAACAGTGAATCCTATTATCAACAATGTTCTTTCTGTTCAGTCCACTTTCGTCTCTCAAAAATCTCTCAAACTGTTCGTCAATATATCTAATAATTTCGGAGAACGAATCTGTGTTGTCAATGGCGTCGCCATAGCCGGGTGTATCGACAACTGTCAAACGCAATTTGATACCCCTCTCTTCTATTTCTACGGTTGTTGGCTCAAGTTTAACTTTTTGTTTGAGTTTCTCTAAAAAAAGAAGCAACAGTTTAGAACGTGACGGGATACGGTAAACGAAAGAAACAAGTAAAAAAATCTAATATTTTTAAAGCCGTCAAACTGTTCAAGACCTTTGGTTTGGCCGCAAAATTTATTCATAGTATAATGTGTGGTACTATAGGCACTCTAATATAGATTTTTCTATACGGTCAGATTCGTAATTATACAGTGACCGGCAAAGAGTTCGCAACATATGGGAAAAATTTTTATTAGCGGAATATTGAAAAAAAATTTTTGGAGGATTGGATGTGCATGTCCCATAACCTTAAAATCGATTTTGACATACGTCACGTGACCAATGGTATGGCGGGAAAGTTGAAAAAACGAATATGAAATCATCATAAATCAGATAAGTTGATGAGATATCGAAAAAATTCCAAGAATAAAAAGTGTTTAGAATTCCATTAGAACCTTAAATACAATGTTTGGGATATCTACTTAAAAAAATATAAAATCGAATATTTTTGTAAATATTTTTTTACCGAATTACAAATTTCCATATTTTTCCTTTCTTAAAGCTTCATTAAAGTAAAACTGACATCTGGTGACCACAACTAGAAATATTCTTTTGTTTTTCTGACAATTTGGAGCAATAATTCAAAAAAATCGTTTACACTTGGATACCAGCTGTTGCAATAGTCTATTTCTAATAACCTTATCGATATTTTTTATATCGAAATATTCTATTATGTTAAGAAATCCTTAAATTCATTAATCCAAAGCAAATTTTATTTATAACCGTAAAAAAATAATTTAAATTTTTATTAATTTTTAGATTTTTTTAAAGATTTCTGCGAAATTCAAAATTATTTTTTACCGTTATAAATAAAATTTTCTTTGGATTAATGAATTTGAGGATTTCTTAACATAATAGAATATTTCGATATAAAAAATATCGATAAGGTTATTAGAAATAGACTATTGCAACAGCTGGTATCCAAGTGTAAACGAATTTTTTGAATTATTGCTCCAAATTGTCAGAAAAACAAAAGAATATTTCTAGTTGTGGTCACCAGATGTCAGTTTTACTTTAATGAAGCTCTAAGAAAGGAAAAATATGGAAATTTTTAATTCGGTAAAAAATATTTACAAAAATATTGGATTTTATGTTTTTTTAAGTAGATATCCCAAACATTGTATTTAAGGTTCTAATGGAATTCTAAACACTTTTTATTCTTGGAATTTTTTCGATATCTCATAAACTTATCTGATTTATGATGATTTCATATTGGTTTTTTCAACTTTCCCGCCATACCATTGGTCACGTGACGTATGTCAAAATCGATTTTAAGGTTATGGGACATGCACATCCAATCCCCCAAAAAAGATTTTTCAATATTCCGCTAATAAAAATTTTTCCCATATGTTGCGAACTCTTTGATGGTCACTGTATATGCAAAATGCATATATCTGCATTTTTGCATATTTAGTCAATTTTATAATAAAATGCATATTTTTCATAAATTATTATTTTAAAAGCATATTTTTATGTTTGCGGCTTTATCAAAAAATTTAAAACGTTAAAGATTTAATGTCCAGTTGGGTACTTACTTCAGGGATTTTCCAATCTAAAGATTATAATAATTATATTTACATTTTTGTTATACACAAGGTATTTATTGGGGGTTTCCGGGGTTTGCAGGTATATTGTTAGGGGTTGTTTATTGCCACTTAATAATGCGTTATTATTACCTACTTAACAAACCCTATTCATATTGATTTGTAAACCATGATTCTGTTTTAGTTTGTCGAAAAATGTCAGTATTTTCAGTGTGAAACTAGTAATTTCAAATTTGTGTTCAGAATGTCTAAGGTAGCGAAAACAGAATTATAGTTTAGTAAAGCTTGTACAAAAATTATCGTTTGTGAAAAGAGAAGTTCCAAATCGATCAACATTTGAAAACACCGCTGCATAAGTAAAAGTTACAAAAAATGAAATCTGAGCCACTTCAGCTAAACCCAATGTGTTTCATTACCTCATTTTACTATAATAAATTAAAAAATATTGCATACCAGTATGCATATTTGGTAAAAAAAAATGCAAATAACTGCATACTTTAAAGGCAAACAAGGCTTATATATGCGCATATTTTGGCTAAATTTAAGTGCATATTATTATAATCCGCCTTTCAATTATAACACTAGGTATGCTAAAAATCTGAACGTACCACAGGTACACACTAATCTTTTGGCCTACTCTATCTAGTTTGAAGGTGTAAAAGAATACCATAATTTACCTGGACATGTTAAACAATGTAATACTTAGTAATAGGTTTAAAAATGAAATAAAAAAAATATCTTATGTACAAAAACAAAGACATTTATTTTGTGAAAATCCATTTGCAGTTATCCAGAGTTAAAATTAATTATTAAAATTATAAAATTAATTTTGCTTTGGTCTGTGCTGGAGGTTAATTAATTATTAGTGGTGTAAAGTATTTTCTATGCTTTTAATCTGCAATAATTCACTGTTGGTTCTGTAAGGTACTATTTGCTTCTACCTGATTGTAATATAAATTAATTAATTTATTAGTGTTGTAGAGTGTTATTTGCTTTTGATCTATTATTGATTGATTCTTTCTAGTATTGTAAAGTATTATTTACTGTTAGCCCGCATTAAGTAATTTATTAGTTTGTAAAGGATTATTTACTTTTGATAGGCATTACTTTATTATGTTAAGTTTCATTTAGCTGCATAAAGGATTCTAATCTTTTCTTTTAGCTCACATAAAAAAGATTGTTATCGTTATTATAATCCGTTCGTAAATAGATAAACCAAACCCGGTTCCAATTTGAGCTCTTTTAATAGGTTCATATGAGAAAAATGCTTTCTCTTTAAAAACTATTCCTTCGAACACTCTGTCCTTTTCTTTGTTGGTTTTATGACTTATATCACCCCCACTGTACATACAGTGTGACCAGTAAAGTCCGCATCATATGAGATTTTTCTTTATTAATAGCCCACATGCAAAATTTCAGCTGCATAAGATAATTTTGAATTTTTACTCATATTTTGTCGTTGTAAACGTGTTTTTGGTGCATCATTGTAATTAATTTTTTGGAAACTGCACTTAAATAATAAGAGACTATTATTACTTTTTTTATGACATAGCTTAATTACAAATTTTAATAAAGGGGTTTTAAATTAAATCGTTGAAAATAGATAAACTTTATGTTAAGTTAAATTAAAATTTATTTTCCACTTAATGAACACTTTACTGATGACACTGTGTTCTTTTTTGTCTTACCTAATATTAAGGTGTATTACTTTTAGACACAAACTACGTTTTCAAAAATACTTATTTTATGAAGTTACCTTATACAGGGTCAAAAACAAATAAACTTTGCATCACATGCGACTAAATTTGAATAGCCCAATTTTGATTTTGTAGAAAAACACACATTTAATATGGCGCTACTTTAAAGAAAATGTATCTGAAATAAAGCATTGTCAAAACTAAGCAGTTTTATGTAGGTTGCGCCGAGTCTTATTTTGTAAAAGTGGTGCAATTTACAAAATATGGGTAAAAAATCAAAATTATCTTATGCAGCTAAAATTTTGCATGTGGGCTAGAAACTGCATTTAAAAAAACTTTTTCTAATAACTTTTTTCGATACTTTCAGAAATAACCCCACTTTTAAATTATTTATTGAAAAAAATTAAAAGCTGACACATAATGCGAATCACGTGACTATTATTTTTTTGCTTAATTTTCATCTCGATCGAAGCAAAACTTGATGCCAAAGTCAAATTTCGAATAAAGCTAATATTAAAAAAAATCCCATATGATGCGGACTTTACTGGTCACACTGTAAATTCATTATCTTCATAATCATATAATCCGCCCTACGAGTCTGTGGCTACTACGTCCGAGAATACTGTTTAAAAACAATTGAAACCTCACTCTACATAAACTTTGGTGGAATACCTACTACTTTTTAGATTTTTTTAACGCCTCTTTTTTGTATTAGCAATCTTATAAGAACCAGTAGAACCACCATTAAGAAAAGGTACTTGACCCTTATAAAAACATGTTGCTCTTCAAGGTTAAAATATATGAGGTACTGACAAGAAAGGGGATTAAATAAAGGCTGTTTTATTTCTAAAATAAACTTGCTTTTATGGCTTTTCTTTCACCATCTTTAATATCTTAATCTCTCGATGTAAACATAAATAAGCTTGCCATGCTCCTGCTATACATTCTATAGATAAACTATAATATCACGACTGCATTTAATGGAATTTTCCAATTGAAGTTATTTTTAATCTTTATACTTTCTACAGGAAGCAGATCTTACTATCAATAATTGTGATATTGTCCTATTTAATAATGTTAACAATTGAACAAAGAAAAAAAAATTATATTCCAATCAACATATAACAAGATTTTTAAGTAGAGTCTTACTTTTAAAACAATGTATAAATTTAGAGGATTTTTAAAAAGGAATTGCGACTTTATTCGATATTATGGAAAAAAATTATGTTAAATTTATAGGGATATTCATCCAGAATTTTCAAACAATCAATGGGAGGCCTATTATAAAAAACAAATGTCATCTTTGTTTTTGTCGAGGTTTTTGTACATAAGATATTTTTTTTATTTCATTTTTAAACTTACATTGTTTAAGATATCCAGGTAAATTATTGTATTATTTTACACGTTTAAACAAGATAGAGTAGGCCAAAAGATTAGGGTGTACCTGTGGTAAGTTCAGATTTTTAGCATACCTAGTGTTATAATTAAAGGGCGGATTATATGCACTTAAATTCAGCCAAAATATGCACATATACAGGGTGATTCACGGTGTATGGAACGTTAGACGTTTCTGACGAACCAGTAAAGGAATCGTTCTGAAAATTTGGTCGCGTACATAAACGAACATGCTCTACCAACCTAAAATGATTTTAACAGTACAGTGTTGCCGCTTCCACACAAAAATAATAGTAACTTCGATTTTTTAAATGCAACACCATATATTTTATTTTATTTTCGAATCCCCCATTACTTTCCTTACAATTTGTATTAACTCAACTCTATACTTATCTCTTACCGTTTCTAAGATATAAATTAATTTCAGTTTTTTTTTGTCCGAAAACGTCACTTTTAAAAATGCTGATAATTTTGAACTCTAAAACAGGGAAATCCTGAAATTTGGTAAATAGTTAACTAATACCATAGGGCTCTTTGCCCTAGTCCCAAATCTTAGTTGCAATATACAGGGTGGTTGAATTCTGGTAACTTGAAAAAGTGACCATAAGTCTTTTTTTTCAAATGTAACACCCTGCATATTATTACGGATTTGAAAAGCTGCTAAAATTTCACTTCATTTTTGTATATCATACCTGTACCTAACTAACTAGTTTAACCATTTTTTTGACCTATTAAGCATGATTTGTAAAATTTTCTATACAATTCAATTTTTATTCGGTTATTAAGTAAGGTAAGTAAGTTAGCCATGACAAAAACTAATGTTTACGTATGTTACTATGGTTATTGTTTTGACATTTCATTAAGTTTAGATACAAGATAGAAATACAGTTTAAAGTCATGGAAGAAAACTATACAAATGCCGTTTTTATGAATTTATTTATTTTATTTGGACAATGTGATTATCGCCAGGACATGTCATTGTATAAAGTTTAACGAAATGTACTCTAATTTACCGCCAATGAATCTTAGAAAATTCATAAGGATCCAGGACAATTTTATTAAATGTTAACTAAGTAGGTAGTCAAATAATAAAAGACTATTAAAATTATAACTAATAAAATGCTATTTTAACAGATGTTCAAAACGCTGGCCGTTTACATCCAAACACTTTAATATGCGGGTGTTGACTGCATGGATTTCAAGAAAAATTTAGTTTTAATGTTTTTGGCATGTTAATGCAAACACACATTGTCCAAATAAAATAAATAAATTCATAAGAACTGCATTTGTATTTGTATAGTTTTCTTCCATGACTTTAAAGTTTATTTCTATCTTGTATCTACACTTAATGAAATGCCAAAACGATAACCATAGTAACATACCTAAACATCAGTTTTTGTCATAGCTAACTTACTATAATAACAGAATAAAAATTGAATTGTATAGAACATTTAACAAATTATGCTTAATACGTCAATAAAATGGTTAAACCAGTTAGTTAGGTACAGGTATGACATACAAGAATAAAGTGAAATTTTAGCAGCTTTTCAAATCCGTAATAATATACAGGGTGTTACATTTGAAAAAAAGACTTATGGTCACTTTTTCAAGTTACCAGAATAAGTGTATTTTTCAACCACCCTGTATATTGCAACTAAGATTTGGGACTAGGGCAAAGAGCCCTATGGTATTAGTTAACTATTTACCAAATTTCAGGATTTCACTGTTTTAGAGTTCAAAATTATCAGCATTTTTAAAAGTGACGTTTTCGGACAAAAAAAACTGAAATTAATTTAAATCTTAGAAACGGTAAGAGATAAGTATAGAGTAGAGTTAATAAAAATTGTAAGGAAAGTAATGGGGGATTCGAAAATAAAATAAAATATGTGGTGTTGCATTTAAAAAATCGAAGTTACTATTATTTTTGTGTGGAAGCGGCAACACTGCATTGTTAAAAATATTTTAGGTTGGTAGAGCATGTCCGTTTATGTACGGGACCAAATTTTCAGAACGATTTCTTTACTGGTTCGTCAGAAACGTCTAACGTTCCATCCACCGTGAATCACCCTGTATATGCCTTGTTTGACTTTAAAATAATAGTTATTTGCATTTTTTTACCAAATATGCATACTGGTATGCAATGTTTCTTAATTTATTATACCAAAATGAGGTAAATAAACACATTGGGTTCAGCTGAAGTGGCTCAGAACTCATTTTTCAAATGTTGATCGATTTGGAACTTATTTTCATAAACAATAATTTTTGTACAAGCTTTACAGAAGACTTTTTCTCCACTAAACTCTAACTCTGGGAAATTTTTAATCCACGAACACGAACATTATTAATATCAAAATACATTTCTGCAAGAGTTTCAGCAAAATAAATAATTGTTGTATCATCTGCAAATAGCTTTATATTGCCCTTTAAGTTCAATTTGGAAACAAGTTCAACTTTGTTTTACTGTATCCCATAATACCAGAATTATGGATTTCCACCTAGTATTGGCTGAATCCTTGGCTGAATCAATACTTTTAACCTAAAATTTTAATCTTCAATTTTTAATATCCACTGAGAAAATAAACCGATTTTTGAGTTGTGAAAAAAAAATGAAAATGTTTCAAAAATTATGGTAGATTGGCAATGGTTTATTACCAACTTGTAACTCAGAAAACCATGAATGGTAGATTCGGTAATTATCGGGGTCTGGCAACACTGATCAAAACTTTAGCATTTCAAGCATTAAAATTGTCATTTACCTACTTTTGGACTGTCAGTACTGTCACAGCCTACTACAATGCATAGAATATTTTAGTTTGTATGGTTATATTTTTTAATTTAAAAAGGAAAAGGGGACAGAAATTATTATACCTAACAGAGCACTTAAGTCTCTACTTAAGTAATCGAGGAATATTTCAAAAACTAAGCATTTCCAACAAAAATGGCTTTAAGATTCATAATCTACTTTATATAGGTACCCTCAAAAATACATCATCCAAATAGTAAATGTAAAAATATACTTTATGGTATTTCTTAACGAGAACCCAATTATTAGTTCATTATTTAATATATGAAAAAGGCAGGAATTAGCTTTTTGGGCAAAGTGCTTAAGAATAAAATTTATTAATAATTGATTATATCAATGATATTAAGTATATGAATTCCAGGCCAAAATTAATGTTTTTTCAGAAATAATAAACTTTGGGAGTAACTTTTGCTACACATAATATAACTAAGTAGGTATGTATCTTAAAATCAATTCGATAGCTTTAATTATTTTTAAGTGCTACGGTGAGTAGATTTAATGCAAGGCACAAGTAAAAAATATGCTAAAGTATGAATAGACCCTTCAATTTAACATACCCTAAAATATTAAAACCTGGTTTCATGTACCAAACTCTTAATTAGCTTAAAGTTTTATTAGGTACTTAATTAGAATTATAAAACTTCTTACCAACAGCATCAGGCACCACTCTCTCCGGATACAAATCAGCCAAAAACAAAGCATTCACCAGAGTCGACTTTCCCAGTCCGCTTTCTCCTACTACCATGAGGGTAAATTCGAAACCCTTTTTTACAGACTTCCTGTGAACTTGGTTGGGTAGATTAGCAAAACCTACATATCCCGGAGTTTCAAGACTTGAAAACTACAAAAATATTAAAATTGTAGGCATTACAAACCGAAACATCCCCATTTTTAGTTTTGACAATTTAAAACAGTGAAAATTTAAATTTGATCGACAACAAAGATCAATGTTTTTATCCCAGATAAAAAAAAATAAACAAACACAGATCTGTTGGATACCTAATTATTATGGTAAAAAAGGCATCAAATACATACATTTTTGACTGAATCACTGGACATTTTTCTTCAAGGAAAATGAAACAACACTTGAACGGCCAATTATTACTAAAATAATTTTAAAAAAGGTAAAAACTGAGATATTTAGCCAACCGGATGACACATACAACTAAGCAACTGCCATGTTTTCAATATACAAAATTCTGTAATGTGATTGGTTTGGTGGTACGTAGGTGTGGCCGACCCTATTGTCTCGTGTACGAATGTGCTCCGAACTCCGAACTAACACACGAAACATTCTACTTGATTAATATACTGTGGTCAAGATTTATTGGAACTACTAACACAAAGAAATATTAGCTCGTCTCTCGCTATATTTCATTTATTACCAACTTACTTTTTAACCATGACCGTCCTCCGTATTTATCGTTTGTCGGTGCTAGGCTTTATTGGAGTTCTGTGGTGCTAGGCACGAATCTAATAGGTTCTTATAGGAGGAATATGTACTCCACATAATAACCATAACCTACTATAACTGTATGTATGGAGGCTTCCAATTTGATCCCATACAAATCAGTTTTCCTTTTTTAGCTAAAAACAAGAACAGACTTAAAAAATATTTTAGAAAATAAACTGTAGGTACCTCAAATAAAGATTCCTTAATAAAAAAAAAAGCTCAACCCCCTTAAAAAAATTATGAATTTGTCAACCCCCTTAAAATAATTATGAATTTGTAAGTCCATATAGTAAAATGATGAAACTCTCTCAAATATACAGTGTGTCCACGGATATTTGGAAGAGAAAAAACTTTTTTATTAGTACCTAGGTATAGAAGAAAAAGTCATTCTTTATAAAAACGTCTGCTTGTGCTGAAACTACAATTTCGAATATCAGATTTGCGATTACTATACAGGGTTCGTCAATAACATAACATTCTTAATTTTTTTGAATATTTTTTTTTCAATTCTTTGATTTATTAAATGAATTTTGTTAAACTTCGGTTTCCTACAAAGCGGTACCGCAAAAAAGCGGCCGTAATTTGACGAGCCTCGCCGCGAAAAAAACGTATATGTACTTGCAAATCAAAGTATGTTCCTTCAGAGCGTTCAGCGCAAAAAATACGGCGCACTGTATTTTCTAAAGCGGCCGCTCTGTACGTAGGGAGATAGCGCAAGCACGATTTTTGACGGTGCGCTAGTATTTTATCGAATCGTATGTAATGTTACTTTCCAATAATATTCACCGTCCGAAGCGACCGTACTGCTGTTGGCAAAATCCAAGGTCTCTATAGGGCAAAATCGGCTGCCAAATTACGGCCGCTTTTTTGCGGTGCCGCTTTGTAGGAAACCGAAGCTTTAGTATTGAAACTACAATTTCAACTATTAGATTTGCTATTACTATACAGGGTTCGTAAAAAACAACAGTTTTTGGATTTTTTTTCAATTCCTTTTGATGATTGGCTAAATCATCACTTTGGAAATAAATGGATTGGAAGGTCCAAATCAGTTGGCACGTAGGAGTCCCGATCTCACAATTTTATCGACTTTCATTTATGGAGATATCTGAAGCCACATATGTGTATAAAACCAATTTCAATAATACCTAACTTAGATTGAAAGAAAAAATAAGAGTGGTTATTGCAAATATCTTAATACAGCAAAAGTTATAGGATCTGTTATAGGGAATTCAGATGTCGAGTTAAATTATGCGCTAACTCGGTGGTACACCACGTTTAAATAAAAGTTTAATAATTTATGATTGAATAAATTGAAGAAATATGCATGACATGTAATAATAAAAGTACTTTAAAAGTAGGCAAATAAAAAAGGGTTTTCTTAAAAAAAATCGTTACTCGGTCAGATCTAAAACCATATTCGAAGTAAGAAAGTTGTTTGTTTTTACGTAAATTTATTTTTAAAAAAATGTTGTTTTTTGATGAACCCTGCGTAGTAATCGCAAATCTGATATTCGAAATTGTATAGTTTCAGCACAAGCAGACTTTTTATAAAGAATTACTTTCTCTTCTATACCTATACTACTTAATAAAAAAAGGTTTTCCTCTTCCTCTATCCGTGCATGCACACACTGTCGAATGTATTTTATAAAAAAAATTACTCTAAAAATAAACGACAAATATAGAATAAACATACCCTCTATTTACATCCTTCAAAGCCTCAGCAACTGTTTCGGCCTTCCTTTGCCATCATCAGTGTTGTATGGACCCTGTTCGGAACACGCCGCGGTCAACAACAGACAGCTGCTTACTCGTTATGTACATATGGTTACCTGAAACGTAACCAGCTGCCAAGAATATACAAGGATCTTACAACTCTGATCACTTATAGTATATTCTTAAGATCTAAAAGAGAAATATTTAATTAGTAAAAGCTGAAAAAGAAAAATGGTTTTGCGCATCAACATTTAGTATCTAGTAAAATGTTGGATACAACCGGTATACTAAAAATCATTAGGTTAAAATATATGCAACTATAACAACCTAAAAGAAAGTGGTTTTATGCATCAACATCTAATCTCACAATTAAATGTTGGATGAAACCATTTATATTAAAAAAAATATGTAGGTACCTAAAAAAATATTTTACAGCCATTAAAACCTAAAAACCGGTTTTATGCTTCAACATTCTCAGTGAAATGTTGGATAAAATCGTTATAACAAAAATCATTAGGTTAAAATAATATGCAACTATATAACAACCTAAAAGAAAGTGGTTTTATGCATCAACATCTAATCTCACAATTAAATGTTGGATGAAACCATTTATATTAAAAAAATATGTACCTATAAATATTTTACAGCCATCAAAACCTAAAAAACGGTTTTATGCATCAACATTTTCAGTGAAACGTTGGATAAAACCGTTATACCAAACAAACATAACGCTTAAATAAGCAACGATCAACAACCTAAAAAAGGTGGTTTTATCAACATTTAGAGGTTCACAATTTTAAACGTTGGATAAAACTTTTATACTAAAAAAAACTATTACCTTAAAATATGCAACTATTGCATTATTGATTTCAACATCGTTTTCATATTTTTTGCCTTTTTCTTTAACCCAAATACTACAAGTATTTCTTTATTTTTCGGCAAACAGAAAGTGTAAAAGAACCCTAAAAGGAAAAAAATTATTATAGTTTGCAATTAGTTATAAACATATATTATATCATTTTAAGAAACTATTATTTTACATACCTTATTATTTTTTGTTTGCATTGCAATTAAGAGCTGACCGCAGGTCTCTAATTTTTCATTCTTCAGTTAAACCTTCTCCGTGACATTATTAAACACACTCATTTATCTTCTTACAATTGACAACATATTGTCTTGAAAGCAGTTGTAGGTACTTATATCGGATCGTACCTATATTAAATACCATTTTAAAACTATAACAGTCTTAAACTGGAAACTTTTGAGTTAATACAGATGTTTAACTTTGAAACCGAGAGTAATTTGGTCCCAGAAATATTTATGCTTTTGTAGTTTTACTTCCAGTAAAACGAAATTATAATTTAAGAAAAACGAATACGACCTCATCTCTTTCACCTGCGGTAACAGAAAAGGAAAGATAACTACCTTACCTTTTAAAAATGAAAGAATTGAATTATGTTAAAGTCATTTGTAAGAAGATAAACTTTTTTTAAAAAGGTACTTTACAACAACAAACACCCGAAAAAAATCGCGCACTCGCGAAGGGAATGTTTACTTACAATCGGGAACCAACGATACTACAACCCATGCTTACTGACCTGAAACAAAAGAGAAAATCTATTAGTTATTGATGTACTTGTAAATCAAATTGTCAATCATCTTTAGTTCTCGTTAAATTTTTTCGAGTAGGTACTTTTAGAAGTTATTAACTGGATGGTTCCAGCCATGCATTGGCGACAACATTACAGGAACATTATTAAATTTACAATGTCCATGTTTTTGCTCCCCAGAAATAAAAAAAACTGTTAAGTTATAATAAAATCGTTAGGTTACCCCTTTTATGTCACAACTTTTAAATATCTCACCTTAAATCCTTCGGCAGATTGCTCTAATCCAGCTTTTGTCCCGAACTTTAAAATTCTGTTTTAGCTTTTCATGGCAGCACATAATTGAAGCCCCTCGGACAGATCCAAAAAACAAACTGTCTTTTGCAACAATTTGTCCTCGAAGCGACAATTAAACAGATTCAGAAACCAGTCCTAACTCTGACCAGACTTGTGGTCGTGTGATCGTAACTTTTAGATTTAATTTAAATTAAAAAGAGAAGAACCATGATAAGGTAATAAAGAACCTGAACATACATAAACAATCATGTAAAAGCTTGATTTAGGTAGTGGCGGACAGGCAAAGCAAGCTTGTCCAAAAAAGACAGCTAAAGTAGTATAGACAGTATAGAATATGAAAGTCCTTCCTAAATAGGAACTTGTGAAGTATTGCCTTGAATTTCTTATATCAATGTGCACAGTAAAGAAAGATTGAGAATTAAAATGTTGACACATATATAAGAATAAGATAAAAGCGATTTTAGAAGATCTAAATGTTAGAAATTGCTTTCTGGAAGGGGGCGTGTGTGTTGCCATGAATTCTTTGTATTTATATGCACTTGGACTATTTACTGTAAAGGAAAATTGAGGGCAGAAACATTTAAACGTAAATACATAAAAATTTTCATACATATATACCTATAATATAAGAATGAAAGCGATTTTAGAAGATTGGAATGTTAGAAAGTACTTCCAGAAATAAGGCATGCACTTGGACTATGTGTAGAAGACTAAGAATATATAGATGCAAATGCGAATGTGCATAAATAAATGTTGATACATAAGAATGGCAATAATTAGTACAGAAATGGTTAAACTAGAGGATCCTACAGAATATTACCTTCTTCGTTAACTATATATGTTAAAAATAAAAAATAAAAACCCGTTCAATCCAACATTTCCTGTACGTTAGACTAAGAAAGGTAGGATTGTTTAAATTACTGGTTTCTGTAACTTATGCCACCCTGAAAAAATCGCGACGCGGTTTTTACACTTTCATTATTATCGATGCTGAATCTGAAACAAAAGAAAAATTGTTTAGTTTTAACATATCAATAACTGAATTGTTGTATTATACACATGTTTGGGACAACTATTAAACAGTTCCTGATTTTCAGAGCTCATAATTTCGACAAACAACAAGTTTTATTGACAGAACAATAAATAATTATTTATTTTAGTTTTATTTGATTTCATACACACAGGAGAGCCTTCAAAAATGTTCTAAAAAGTATGAAATAATAAGTCAAGATCAAGGGCGTCCATAGAGGGGGGGGGGGGCAAAACGGGCACTTGCCCCCCCTAGGCGCCCACATTACTATTTTATTTCATAATTCAGTATAAATATATACAGTGGTTAGTTAGTAGATAAAAAAATATTGTTTAAGTTTTTGCTCCCCCCCCCCCTGAAAAACGCTCTATAGACGCCCTTGGTCAAGATATTAGGGTAGATTATTATCAATGATCATACTTGGTCCTTAGAAAAGTTTAGACATTTCCATAATTTTTTAGGGTCTTTGAAAAATATAGTTTTTGGACAGCTATACTGAGCTATATAGTAGTCAAAAAGATTTTATTAATTATTATTATACAGTGACCGGCAGAAAGTGCGCTGCATATGGGAAAGTTTTTTATCTGTTAGTTTAGAAAATTAATTTTATTTTAGATAGGTTATGCATATTCTCAAACCAAAATAACACCCATTAAATCCAATAAAAGTCTTATGGTATACGAGGTAGGATCAAAAATTTGAAATTCCGCTAAGAGTAAAGTACCTCCATCTTTTATTTTAGAATATTTTTTTACTAAGAATTATTGTTTTAATTTCAAAGTTATACCCAAATTTCAAAATTTCGCTTATTTTGGACGAAAAAATGGATTTAATCGTGTTTTCTGGATAACCCTGTATAAAAAATAAATGGCAACCAAACAGTACGAAAATAAGGTTTTCTGCGGACTTTGTTAAAGATAACCGTCGATCGTAAGTCCGATTAGTTTGTTTTCATAATATTATGGCTTTTTAAAATAAAAACATAAAAATATTAAATAGTTTTGCTGCACACCGTATTTTATTAGGGAACAAGTTAATTTCATCTAACTGATATTTTTTGATTTACATTGACCTAAAGCATCTCCTACATAGTTTTTTATACATTGAAGTATGCATAGAAAGTTTCCTTTTGATTTATAAAGAAAAAAATTTAAATTAAAAATATATTTTCCTCCTTATTTTGCGTGACGAATAAAATCCGTTCAAAATGTATTTTTAATTTAAATTTTTTTCTTTATAAATTAAAAGGAAACTTTCTATGCATACTTCACTGCATAAAAAACTATTTAGGAGATGCTTTAAGTCAATGTAAATCAAAAAATATCAGTTCTTAGATGAAATTAACTTGTTCCCTCAGAAAATCAAATACGGTGTGCAGCAATAATATTTAATATTTTTATGTTTTTATTTTAAAAAGCCATAATTTGATGAAAACGGTTGCCATTTATTTTTTATACAGGGTTATTCAGAAAACACGATTAAATCCATTTTTTCGTCCAAAATAAGCGAAATTTGGAAATTGGGTATAACTTTGAAGTTAAACAATAATTCTTAGTAAAAAAATATTCTAAAATGAAAGATGGAGGTACTTTACTTTTAGCAGAATTTCAAATTTTTGATCCTACTTCGTATACCATAAGACTTTTACCGGATTTAATGGGTGTTATTTTGGTTTGAGAACATGCAGAACCTATCTAAAATAAAATTAATTATCTAAACTTAAAGATACTTAAAAAAACGTTCTTATATTCTGCGCACTTTCTGCCGGTCACTGTATATCTCCTAAATGCAATAATGGTGTGATAAAACACCTTTACACTTACTTTTAAAACACAGTTACAAAACAGCTTTATTCTTACTTTTTTTTTTAAGTTGTCACATTTCCAATTTTAAATTTAACCTCCGTTTTGGCGTTAAAACATCGTTTATTTTCAAAATTTTTCAAGTGGGAAATTATGTAAAGCTCGGTTAAAAAAATTCTACAATAGTTACGCGATATTTACCTCCTGTTCCATATCCATTTGCCCGATGACTCTCCCTTCATTTTGTCGTCTCCATACACATATTGTTCATATTCAACTCGTCAGAGGATACGAGAAAATGGGTGCCGATGCACCCAGGACAGGCCGCCCTGTCCAGCCCATTCCACACATCGTGGATCTTTAAAAGCCATTTTTACCGCGCTTCTAAACAACGACAATGTTTAGGTACATTATTCCTCTGAAGAGAAGAATCAGTAGACGCGCACACACTTATTCTGTTTAGTGGATCATCTTATTATCTGAAATTAAAAAAAAATAAGTCAATAATATATACATACAGTGTTAGGAAAAATTACCAGAACGGTCGATTATTTCAAAATATACAGGGGTTATCAAAAAAGTCTTATATAAAAGTAGGGCTGTTAAAAATCTAAAGTCAATTTATTTCACATATAGACTAAACGTAAATACAATCACGCATTATGCACGTGATTGTCGAAATTTGAAACAGTGAACAGGGCCGTATTTAAAGGTACAATACCTAATTGACAAATAATTTAAGTATCACAAGATATTTAAAATAAATAGTTGTTAAATTGACTTCATAATACAGATGGTAACAGATGTAATAAAATCTAAATATACAGGGTATCTATAAAGTTTATAGATTATTGTTATGATGTTATGTTTATAGTTATGATTATTGTCGACATTTCTGTTCTCTATATAAAAATTCGAACAAAAAATATAACAAAGGAAGCGACTATACCACTGGCCGAATCAAAATGTGGCCGAATGATAATCTCATACTTGTAGCCCTTACTTTACTAGTTCCTATATTAGGCGCCGTGTAATTAGATAAATTATTGGTTGTTTAATGTTTTACCGCCTTATTTACCAGAGGTTTAAATTTAGGCCATCAACATTTAGATCTTATAATCGACCAATTATGTTCTTATAATTGTCATTTTGTTTATGCTGTATAACGTTCTCAGTTTTATTTCATATTTTTGGTCTTAATTCATTTAACATATCAATATTTTCACCGGGATCTAATTACAAAAACATGTTTGGTTCTATTAAAGACAACAGCGCGTACGTAAACACCCTTTTCTTTACAAATTAAAACAAAACTCAAAAAATGTTGTTACAGTACAAAAATTAGTTGACTTAATCATACATTGTCAAATTAAGACGGTTTTAGCCTTAAATGTTTTTAGTGAAACAACAATATAATACCGATAAATTCGATTAACCTATAGTACGGTAACAACAATAGCCAACCACGCATAAATAACAACAGATAAAAGAGTCAAAATCATGTAAATAAACGTCCGAAATGCAACAATCTAACAATTCGTATGTTACGACTAAATGCAACCCTGTCAAATTTCGGCAGCGCCGAGCTCGAGCCGTCTCCACTGAGTTAACCAATAAGGACTGTGCTATCCACCTGCAGATCGGTGATCACGCGTCTAGCATTGTTTTTTTTATTATTTTGGTTTAGTCTATGTGTGAGATAAATAGACTTTACATATCGGTGATAAATTGAAATATACAGGGTCGCCCACAAAGTTGTGGAGAATGATAGTTATATTTCTTTAAATGGAACACCCTGTATATTTTTACATTTTTAAATTCCACATAAAATTATAATTATTTTTTATTAAATGCACTAATAGTCTATACTTCATAGTTTCCGAGATATAGACTCTCGAAAAGTGACATTTTTGAACTTTGACAGCTTATAACTTTCTAACAGTGCATCTTAGAGCAAACGGCCTATCTTCAATTTTTATCATCTTCCAAAAAAAATCAACTTCCGGTAAACCGGATGTAACTCGAAAGCAGGAAATATAGTTGTTCCGGTTTAACTGGAAGTTGATTTTTTTGGGAAGATAATAAAAATTGAAGATAGGGACATGTAAGCCGTTTTGCTCTAAGACGTACTGTTAGAAAGTTATAAACTGTCAAAGTTCAAAATAGTCACTTTTTGAGAGTCAATATCTCGGAAACTATGAAGTATAGACTATTAGTGCATTTAATAAAAAATAATTATAATTTTATGTGGAATTTAAAAATGTAAAAATATATAGGGTGTTCTATTTAAAAAAATATAACTATCATTCTCCACAACTTTGTAGGCGACCCTGTATATTTCAATTTATCACCGATATGTAGATTTTTAACAGCCCTACATTTTTTATATAAGACGTTTTTTGATAACCCCTGTATATTTTGAAATAATCGACCGTTCTGGTAATTTTTCCTAACCCTGTATAACGCTATTGGAGTGCTAAATCTCAAGGCATGTAAGGCACGTCTACATAAGAGATTTGATTTCAAAATTTTAAGAAACTGGATCCGTTAGAAATAAAAATAGACAACAACCTAAAGTTTTGTATGAAGATATATGCATATTGAAGTTATTGAGCAAGTTTCTATAAGTCATTGCGTCATTTACCTAACAGTTATCGAAGTATCCAGAGATTCTGTTAGAAAATAAGTATAGGTATGTAGTAAAGAGACATTTTTCGGAAAGTTAAAGAGGAATTTTAAAATTGACTTTATTTCTGTTTAGAACAAAATAGAAATCATTTTGAGTATTTAATAAAATTTAAAAAAAGAGTAATAACACGTGTTTATTTTAACTTTTTAATTTTCCTGCCAAATATTTAAAAAAAACTTACCGTATTTATTTTTAGGTGCTGGCCGTACTTTCTTCTTTCTTCAAGTGCTCTGCTGTTGTCCAGAAACATAAGGCCGCCGAGAAAAGTTTCTGGATAATAAAATTTTGTATCCACGCCAGATTTTCCCCACAAGCACCGGTTTCCCCCCCCGATGTGCGACCCACGCCACGGGCGAAAGGCCTGGGGTGGAAAACTCAGGTCCGAAGCTCCATTGGTTGATGTTCTTGGAATGGGTGCCCACATGTCCTCGAAAACAACCGGAGGAAGTATCCTACATGCAAGTGGAGTCCACCCGGTCGACCACGACGCGCGAATTTAGATTTTCGTCTGTAAAAAGATAATTTTGGATTAATACTTAAAGTAAAACTGAAAACATAGTTCTTTATTTTAAAAGATCCATCCCTAGATGCCTTTCACTGTATCATGGCTCGTCGCGGTGTGATTAGAATTTGACTAGAGAAAAAATAAGTGTAAATATCCGCTTTAGATGTTACTATAGCGCGACTTCGCTGACGCAATTTAATTGTTATAATTTTCCTCTCGAAACAGATGAGCAGCGGGTACCTTCAATAAAACCTTCAATAGGTATACCAATATAATTTTTTTTAAATACTTATTTGGCGCTTTCTTACATTATTTATTTATTTCCCTTTTAATAAAAATGTCATTTTATCTCACAGCTTTGTTGATGACAATAACACCAATAATATACAGCGTGTCCACAGATAGAGTTTGGAAGAGGAAACACTTTTTTATTAGTAGGTATAGAAGAAAAAGTCATTCTTTATAAAAACGTGTGCTTGTGCTGAAACTACAATTTCGAATATCAGATTTGCGATTACTTTATAGGGTTCGTCAAAAACAACAGTTTGTGTTTGTGTTTTTTGGATTTTTTTTTAAATTCTAATTTTCAATTCCTTTTGATGATTGGTTAAATCATCACTTTGGAAACAAATGGATTGGAAGGTACCTATACAGTGTCCGCAAGAAAGTTCGCATCAAATGGGATTTTTTTTTATTATTAGGTATAGGTAAAAATTGAAAAATCAGTTAGTTTTTGCTTACCTAAAAACCAAAAATGACGTATACTAAAGCAGCTGCACGACTTGCGTTACCTGTCAAATTTGACATTTTTAATAAAATAGGTTCAAAAATGCCCTTATTTATCAAAATATCGAAAAACTTTATTCGAGAAAGTTGTTTATTTAGACATTTTTGGCCTCTGTACGAAATTTAGATAGTCTAATAATTTTTATTTTTCGCCAGGTTTTTGAAAATTTTGATCAACCCTCCTCGTAGATTAACTTTTATACATCGATGTAAAACCATTTGCCTTTACTTCATTTGTAATCTTAATGCAATTTTGTGTAAAATTTTTGTTTCCAATTATTTATTTTGCTTCAAAAACTGAAATTGTTATTGATCAGTATGTATAATGTTTGATGCAAAGTTTATCTAATTACATCAGTTTTGCCAAAACCGACGTTTCTCCTTTTTCTTAAGTTAGTAAACAGATGTACAAAAAGAAAATATTAGGAAGCTTTCGTTGAAATTTTACTTAATTAATATTAGATCAAAAAGAATAAAAATATTAATAGCTCGAAACATTTTATTAAACAAAAATATAGTTTACAAGTACCTAGGCGATGCATTAATAATAATTAATATTAATAACAAAGAATTCTTTTAACAAATCAGTTTGCTAAAACTATTTACTATAATTATTAATAACTATTACATTTCTGTACGTCTGCCCTCCCGTTCTATACAAATTTCAGTTTGTTTTGAAACGTGTCTTAGAGCGTTACTTATAAAATCTGGATTTATCTCAGAAATACAGTGCCGGATGATATTCTCTAAATGGTCAATGTCTCTAAATTGCCTGTTTTTGTACATCTGTTTACTAACTTAAGAATAATGAGAAACGTCGGTTTTGGCAAAACTGATGTAATTAGATATACTTTGCATCAAACATTACATACTGATCAATAACAATTTCAGTTTTTGAACCAAAATAAATAATTGGAAACAAAAATTTTACACAAAATTGCATTAAGATTACAAATGAAGTAAAGGTAAATGGTTTTACATCGATGTATAAAAGTTAATCTACGAGGGTTGATCAAAATTTTCAAAAACCTGCAAAAAATAAAAATTGTATTAGACTGTCAAAATTTCATACAGAGGCTAAAAATGCCTAAATAAACAACTTTCTCGAATAAAGTTTTTCGATATTTTAATAAATAAGGGCATTTTTGAACCTATTTTATTAAAAATGTCAAATTTGACAGGTAACGCAAGTCGTGCAGCTGCTTTAGTATACGTCATTTTTGGTTTTTAGGTAAGCAAAAACTAACTGCTTTTTCAATTTTTACCTATACCTAATAAAAAAAAATCCCATTTGATGCGGACTTTCTTGCGGACACTGTATATGGTCCAAATCAGTTGGCACGTATAGGAGTCCCGATCTCACATTTATCGACTTTTTACTTAGGGGGATATCTAAAGCCACATATGTGTATAAAACCAATTTCCAGTGGCGCACCCAGGGGGGGGGCCAAGGGGGCCGTGCCCCCCCCCCCCCCCAAAACCCCCAATAAAATGAAAAATTATGAAAGTGGATAAGTATTTTAAAAAGTCAATTTTCTTAGATTTACCTCACGGGCCTCGTTTGAGGGGGCCAGGTGGGGCATTTGCCCCCCCGCCTCCCCCTGGAAGTTGACTTATTGACAAAAGTTGACTTATTGAGGTTTAAAATGGTTTGATTGAATGTATGAATTTATTATTTCGAGTTTTCCTTTATAATTTTGTTATTATTTTGGGGTAGTAAAGACTTATTTTAATAAAAATAAACAGTTTTAATGCCAAAACGACTATGAATGTTTGAGAAACAATTTTACCTCATTAAGTATTGAGCAAAACATTAAAATTAAAATTAAGGGAAGACCTAAACTCTCGAAATTAACTTGATACATACCACAAAGTGTAAATCTAGGGACTTTATTGTTATTGATAAGTTTGCTGCAAATAAAAACAGATGAATGAACTTTACTTTTAAACAATGTACCCACTAATGAAAAATAAATTAGCCTTTCTATTTTTTATCTTATTTCATTTTCAATAGAATAAGAAGGTAATCATGAATTTTTAAAATATTTACTATAATAATTATTGACCAAATTTGGGCGTGGTCTTAAAAAAAATTTCGCCTGCGGCGCATTTCGCCTACAGCAGGCTTTTAGTACACCCCCAAGTTAACAAGTCACAAGCCGCCAATGCCCCCCCCCCCCCCCCCCTAAGAAACCGTTTAACGACTCCCATGACTAGGTTATTGCGATCTTCCCTACAAAGGGTACCTGTTAAAAAAGCTTCAAAGTTCTAGAAAAATGCGTAACTTAAAAGTTTATTAAAAAATTTGCTTCCAGCACTGGTTGGCGGGCCCCTCCTAACATAAAATCCTGGGTGCGCCGCTGCCAATTTCAATAATAACTTAGATCTCTTTAAAAGAAAAAATAAGAGTAGTTATTGCAAATATCCCAAAACAGCAAGTTATGAACGGTTATCTAGAATTCAAATGTCGATTTTTAACTACGCGCTAACTCGGTGGTACCACGTTTGAATAAAAGTTTTACAATTTATGATTAAATGAATTGAAGAAATATGACATGTAATAATAAAAATACTGCAAAAGTAGGCAAATAAAAAATGGTTTTCTTTTAACAAAAAAGTTGTTTGTTTTTAAGTAAATTTATTTTAAACGAAACCCAAAAAACTAAAAATGTTTTGTTTGTGACGAACCCTGTATAGTATCGCAAATCTAATATAATGCAATTGTAGTTCCAACCCTAGCAAAATTCATTTATTAAATCAATGAATTGAAAAAAAATCCTAAAAAGTAAAAATGTTGTTTCTGATGAACCCTGTATAGTAATAGCAAATGTGCAGCAAGACTCTGATAGATAGAATTTGTAATTTCGATTCGCTTGAAAGCGTTTCAAAAAAGTTCGTTAGAAATCGCATTTCGCTACTCCCATATTTCGATTCTAATAATATAATTGGAGGTCGGAAGTCCTCGGCTTTTTTCTAATAACACTAGGGATTTTTGATTTTTATTGGTGCCAATGTCAACTTTAATAGTTATTAACCTATAAATCGCAAAAACCTAACGTCAACAAGTCTGAAACATTGTTTTCCTTTTTAAGGTTAAGGTACAATACTGTCAATCACACTGTCAATATTGTCAATACGCGACGGGGCGACTGACGGTGGGCATCTTTGTCTATAGTCGGTTGTCTTTTTTCTTTACATTATGCGGAATGTGATTCTGCTGCAATTTATTTTCGTTTATCAATTCGATTCTATCGGGGCTGGAGGGGAAGGACGAAAACAATAGAAAATAAAGAGAAAAAGCGATCGGAGTACCACATTTCTAAAATAACGTTACTTTGCGATTCGATAATGACTTTTCTATTCATCAGAGTCCGTGTAGATGTTCGAAATTGTAGTTTCAGCGCAAGCAGACGTTTTTATAAAGAATTACTTTTTTTTTATACCTACTAATGTTCTCTACCAAACTCTATCCGTGGGCACACTGTAGATTTAGCATCATTTTTTAAAAATATATCTATACAGGGTCTTTCAATACAAACTCCCAGGCCAATTATTTCAAAAACTAAAAGCGACATGTATATTCTGTAAACGCCAGTTTTTAGCCTCTATGTTCACAACTGTGTAAAAAATGTGTTTGAATAATACAATGTAGGTGGCGTCACGGTGCAAAGAAATGTTTCGATGACAGGAACTTTTAAATGTTGACGCTCTTAAAGATAATTAATTTTTGGTCAAATTATGTCCCATAAAAAAATTTCATAAATCCAACATGAAAGAAGATATTTGGGGTTGTTTTTTTTTTTTAATAATTTTAATGAGTATTTTAATTATAAATATTTTTAATATCCTTTAACAGATTTTAATTAAATTTTGGTAATGATAACTTTTGTGATAATACGCTCGTGTAGCGCTAAATTATTACGTCCAGTGACGTCTCAGGGGGCGGGGCGACTTAACAAATAATATTGGCAAAAAATAAGACGCCACTGAGTTTTTGGTAATTTCTATATTGTTCTCGGATTAGGCAACTAAAAATATCCTTTTCTTGTCTGTTAAATTGTTTTCATATCTTGCTTAGTTTTCGAGAAATAAAAATAAAAACAATTTTATTGCATATCTCTGGAAAACAAAAATTATTAAATAATTAACATTCTTAACACTCAGTGTCAGTATCAGTAAATTAATATTAATACAACGTATTAATTATTTAATGATTTTTGTTTTCCAGGGATATGCAATAAAATTGTTTTTTTTTTTCTCGAAAACGAAGCAAGATATTATGAAAACAATTTAGCAGGCAAGAAAAAGACATTTTTAGTTGCTTAATCCGAAAAAAATATAAAAATTACCAAAAACTCAGTAGGGCCTCTTTTTTTGCCAATATCATTTGTTAAGGCGCCCCCTAATAATTTAGCTCGACACGAGCGTTTAATCACTGAAGTTATCATTACCAAAAGGATACCTATTAAAAATATTTATAATTAAAATAGGTACAGGGTCTTCCAACGAGGACTGAACAGGGGCTCATTTTTGAGCTTCCTTGTATTTAAAGAAAAATCCAAAATAGCCAATCGATGTACTTTTTCCTGCAGAATTCAAAAATGAATCCGAAAATTTATTTGAACCAGAAACAAAAGAGTTACGATATGGATAAGGTGTTTTTTAAATGGAACATAGCTTTTTTTATACGATTTTTGGAACGAGTGATTTTTTTTTGTCCGTTCTGATTAAAATATTTAATATTGTGACAGCTATTTTTATTAAATTTTAATGTTTTATCCAGTATAATTTAACTTTAACCTGTTTGAAACATACACTAGGTAATAAAGGTATAATCACCTTTGAATCCTTCAAAGTCAAAAAATTTGACAAATTTACTATAATATTGCCGAAATGATTCAAAGGTGATTAAACCTTTTTTACCTAGTGTATGTTTCAAACGTACTGATATAATGTTTTTAAAATTGTCCTGATTATACAGGGTGGCCCTTTAGTGTGACAAAGTACAATAGCTCCGTTACTATTTCAAATACATTAAAAATATTAATACAAAAGTTGAAGGGCAGTAAGTGACTTATAACGTAAAATTATTTTTAACTCTATAGAGTGGCTCAAAAAAGCGGAACAATAAAAAATGTACTTTTTTCAAATGGAACACCCTGTATATTTTTTCATTTTTGAATTCCACATAAAATTATAATTATTTTTTATTAAATACATTATTAGTCTGTACTTTATAGTTTCCGAGATATTGACTCTTGAAAAGTGACATTTTTGAACTTTGACAGCTTCTAACTTTCTAACAGTACGTCTTAGAGCAAAACGGCTTACATGTCCCTTCTTCAATTTTTATTATCTTCCCAAAAAAATCAACTTCCGGTTAAACCGGATGTTACTCGAAAGCAGGAAATATAGTTGTTCCGGTTTAACTGGAAATTGATTTTTTTGGGAAGATAATAAAAATTGAAGATAGGGACATGTAAGCCGTTTTGCTCTAAGAAGTACTGTTAGAAAGTTAGAAGCTGTAAAAGTTCAAAAATGTCACTTTTCAAGAGTCAATATCTCGGAAACTATAAAGTACAGACTAATAATGTATTTAATAAAAAATAATTATAATTTTATGTGGAATTCAAAAATGAAAAAATATACAGGGTGTTCCATTTGAAAAAAGTACATTTTTTATTGTTCCGCTTTTTTGAGCCACTCTATAGAGTTAAAAATAATTTTACGTTATAAGTCACTTACTGCCCTTCAACTTTTGTATTAATATTTTTAATGTATTTGAAATAGTAACGGAGCTATTGTACTTTGTCACACTAAAGGGCCACCCTGTATGTATAAGGGCCGAAACGTAAGAAAATTGGGTCGAGTGACACATAGTTTGGGGTAGGTAAAACGTTCTCTATAAAAAAAAGGCCCGTATTTTCTATCTTCACGCTAGTAAAACGCCCCCTCCCCCTTTTGCGTAGGTACGTATTTTAAAGACGCTTCCTAATTTATAGGCTACAGTTTTTACTTTATAATTTGCAGACAAATTAATACACGCCTCAAAATAAATTTTTTTTAAAATATACAACATGAAAACAATTTTTTATTAAATTGTTATTTTAGCTCAAAGTCTGTAGCACAGTTTAACTTTAATACGCCACCTACTGACGAAAACCTAAGTTTAACAAACAGGCTTAAGTTCAAAAGCGACCCGATAGAGGGAAGAAGTTTCAATAACAAATTCAATATTTAACGGACCGTGGAAACAAAAAAATGTTACGTAAGTAATTCACACATCACACGCGTACTTACGTAAGAAGTTGGCAAATCCCTAATATAATAGGTCAAAAGCACTAACATGTAGCACTGTTACCAAAACATTTAGAGGAAAAAAAATTGTGTTAAAGATGAATTAGATAACTATAAGTAAGCCCCTATCCCGAATTATGATTTGTTCTTAAAATTAAAATGCTAAAATAACAGTTAATTAGCTCCTGGTTAGCTCGTTCAAAAGGAACAAAAGTTAATTGCAAAAGAACCCCACCGCCCATAAACAAAATAGCAATAAATAAAAAAAGTACACAAAGACTTACCTTTTAATGAAGCAGAGCACACTTTATATTAGGATGCGCGAAATCAAAAAGTTTCCCGAAACCGAAAGACACTTTATCCCAATGGGAGCATTAAAAAAATTGGACGTAACGAACCACCCCGCGGTAGTTTTCCAAAAATTACAGAAGAGCTCCGAACGGTTTAACCACTGGGAATAAAGTGACTAACGAAATATTAAAATCGACTCAAATCGAGGCAAAAAGTTTACCTTTTTTCTTTGACGATAAGAAAAAGGTATGTTTATGCAATTACGTAACGCGTTTATTTGTTGGACTAGGTATATTTTGAAGATAAATGCGTTTAAACCTATGTAGATTTTTTACATATTGTGGAGCAAATTATTATTTTACAAAATAATCGGTAAAGTGCGAGTCGAGCTTTTTTTTTCTTTTAGATTTTTCTTATTATTTTAGTACGGGATATGTTAGGTATGTACACATTATTAACAGCAGCGCAGGCTTATTCATTTACAGTATATACACAACTCCAAAAGTCTTGAACCCCCCTTTTTGGTTCTCATAAATCCCTGGTTCATCGGATATTGAAAATCTAGTGATGTAAATAAATAATTTGATCTTTTTCTCAGTTTACGTGTTTTGGCAATTTTTTCTAAAAAGTCAAGTGCCTTTTAGCCTTGTTTAGAAAAAAGTAGTTTTTACCTGAGTTTTCAGGTGACTCGAGAGAGGGGTAAAAATATATCCGTCCTGAAAATTACACATTGTACGATTTTTACTCTAAATATGCAATTTTAAAGTTGCCAACATTTTTTTGAATTTATCAAGAATTCAATCAAAATTGCCGAAAAGCACCAATTCTTGGCCAATTTAGACTATAAATCGTACAATCAATGTGTACTTTTTAGGACGGGTATATTTTGTACCCCTCTTTCGAATATATGGCGCTGAAACCTCTGGTAAAAATTATAAAAAAGTTTTGTTTTTCTGAACAAGGCTAAAAGGCACTATGACTTTGCAAGATAAATTGCCAAAACACAAAAACACGTAAACTTAGGAAAATATCAAGGTATGTACTATAACTGTATGCATGGAGGCTTCCAATTTAATCTCATAGTAAAGTGGTTATACAGGGTGTTCATTTGAAAACTTCCCACCTCGATTTTCCTGCTTTAAAATGAAAATGTGGAAAATCGCTCGGACTCGTCGATTTTTATTTCGAGGGGGACATCTTTTGCGTATATTGTCAATCTTGTTACTTCAAGGAAGTACTATATTTCTTACATCCGGTTTAACCGAAAGTTCACACTATTGGAAAGATAATAAAAATCGAAGACATGTAAGCCGTTTTGTTCTAAGACGTACAGTTAGAAAGCTAGACGCTGTCAAAGTTCAAAAATGTAATTTTTCAAGAGTCAATACCTCGGAAACTGTTAAGTATAGACTAATAATGCTTTTATTAAAAAATGTTCAGATTCCTTCTAGGGCGGAGATTTCGGGAAAAATAAGCAAAAAATTCCACTGTCAAAATTTTGCACCTGTCAATGTCAAATTTTTTTTCCGACAAACGCCATACAGTAGATCGTCGTCCTTGCGGAAAGAGAAACATGAAAAAAATGTTTGGTGAAAATCGTATTTACCGTGCGAGCTGCACTTCTTACAATATACGATCTTTCTAGATTTTATTTTCGCTCTAGCTTCGCTATAGTTTATCCGATTTTGACGAAATTTGGTATGGTGGCTATGGTAGTGGTATACCACAAAACGTATATCTCAGATCTGTCAAAATGTTATTGACAAGCGGTATATAGAAAACCTGTCAAAATGTCAAATTTGGAAATTTTTGATATCTGTCAAAAAAAATAGCAGGTCGTATAGATAGTGACCCAAGGAATACGGGAAAAATACGCAAAAAATTCGCCTGTCAAAATTTGGCAGCTGTCAAGTATAAAACAAAAAAGCGATATTGACGAAACAAAATATGGGGTCATATAGTATTTGATGCGGAGACCTTGGGAAAAATAAGCAAACAATTCTCCTGTCAAATTTTGACAGCTGTCAAGTATAAAAAAGTGCGATATTGACGAAACAAAATATGGTCGTATGGTATTCGACGCGGAGAGTTCAAGAAAAATACGCATAAAATTCTCCTGTCAAAAGTTGACACCTGTCAAAGAATAAAAGCATTACAATTTTGGTGTACAATGTAGGGAATTTAAAGGGAAATTAAGGTATTTATGGTAATTTAAGGGGTATTTATGGGAATTTATGGGTATTTAAGGGGTATTTATGACAAAAGGGGAATTTTGGTGTACATATAATGGGGGGTGGTTTGTCCCTCGATAAATGCCTATTCTGCTTTTTAAAATAAATACCTCTACTAAAAGAAATAAATGTTGTTTTCTTCTTTTCCTTTTGTTTTAGTGTTTTCACATTCTTTTTTTTTTTTGGTATGTCAATATTTTATAAATCAGTAGGTACCTACCTACGTAAACTATATCTTTATAAAATATTAAGACACCCTTAAAAATTTTTACAGGTGGCGCTTAGTGTGGTTCTGTTGCGAACCACTTAACCTAAAATAAACCAGACTTCAACAGGGTGCCATTGACAGATGACGCGGCGAGTTATTAAATTAAGTAATCCGACATTACGTGCGCTGCTATAGAGGGCAAATGCAGCCTAGAACACTATTTATCCGCAAAGATATTTGATCACAAAAGTTCCTAAAACAATTAAAAAAAAAAATAGACAAAATTCTGCCCAATAATCCTCTCATCCTCCCTTTGGCGTAGGAGAGTCATTAAATAAGGATGCGCACCTCTTAATTATATAAGCACCCTCAATCAATAGGTTCTTATTAAACACTAAAAATCTACTGGGATAGAAAAAAAATCATTCAATAATTTTTAAATTTTCATTTATTTAAATTTAAACAGAGAGTTAACAAAAAAACATAAATAAAATTAAACGGCACTTGAAGCACAATCAGTCACAAACACATGACAACAAAAAAAGTAATTTTTAGAACACCAACACATTTTTTCTTAATATAAAAAATATTATTTTTATACAAAAATAGTCAAATTTAATAATCGGGGTTGTATATGAAAGCATCATTTATAATTTATACATACAAAATATTGCACTTAAGTGTGTAAATACATTATATTAAAAATTGTTGGAGCTATTTTTTAAGGTTTAAGGTTTTATAGTCAAAGTATCCTAAATTTGGTAGGGAATTATGGCAGTTATACTTATTTACGTCTTTTACCCATTGTTCTAATAGTATGGCTCTATTAGTATAGGTACTACAGTTTCTACTCACAGCTGGATTAACCATAGGGCCAGAGCAATGACGCACTTAAGGGCACAGTTCTTAAGGTCAATCATGTATAAAAGACCCATAAAATGGCTTGAATGCAATAAAAAAAATAGTATCTAATTTAAGAAGGGCTGTTCAGGGAGGCATTGACGAAAAGCATGTCGGTGTTTTTTTTTAAATGCACAGAAACTTTAAAAAAAGCAGTTTTTTGAAACCACTAAAATTGCCACAATTTACTTTAAAATCCTTGTAAACACGTCGATTTTTAGAACTGAAGTGAAAACAACAATTTTTACTGGTAACACGAAATTTTCTAGTTTATCTAGATGTCATCTATCCTATGAATTCTAAAGTATACGTTTTTGTTTTAACAGGAAAGGTTCCGTAATTGCACAAAACACAAAAGTAAACAAAACTATGGTTGGCTGACTAACATCTGCCTCGCTCGAACAGCTCCAGAATATGTCTGTCTTTCTTCTTCGTATGCCAAAAGCATAGAAATAACTATCTGATCAACACAGCACTGCAGTGGCAAATCGAATTGATAAAATAGGCAATAGTTTTTACGTTATTTTAAACAACCTGTTATCAGAGTAATTATCTCTAAGAAAGATTGATTCTTATGCAAGCATATATTTATCATATTTAAATGTTTTGATTTATATATTGAATTTTGGTCACTGAATAGTATAAATATATACAGGGTGGTCCAGCGAAAACTTAACACCTCGATTTTCCTGCTTTAAAATGAAAATGTGGAAAATCGCTCGGACCCGTCGATTTTTATTTCGAGGGGGACATCTTTTGCGTATATTGTCAATCTTGTTACTTCAAGCCCCTAGGAGGGAGGGGAGGGGGGGGATAAGATCTAAATCCTAAATGGATACCCCTATTTTATATAATTTTTTTGGATTCTGCATAAAATTCTGAACATTTTTTAATAAAAGCATTATTAGTCTATACTTAACAGTTTCCGAGATATTGACTCTTGAAAAATGACATTTTTGAACTTTGACAGCGTCTAGCTTTCTAACTGTACGTCTTAGAGCAAAACGGCTTACATGTCCCTATCTTCGATTTTTATTATCTTTCCAATAGTGTGAACTTCCGGGTAAACCGGAAGTACTATATTTCTTACATCCGGTTTAACCAAAAGTTGACACTATTGGAAAGATAATAAAAATCGAAGATAGGGAGATGTAAGCCGTTTTGCTCTAAGAAGTACAGTTAGAAAGCTAGACGCTTTCAAAGTTCAAAAATGTAATTTTTCAAGAGTCAATATCTCGGAAACTGTTAAGTATAGACTAATAATGCTTTTATTAAAAAATGTTCAGAATTTTATGCAGAATCAAAAAAAAAATATATAAAATAGGGGTATCCATTTAAGATTTAGATCTTACCCCCTCCCTCCTAGGGGCTTGAAGTAACAAGATTGACAAATACGCAAAAGATGTCCCCCTCGAAATAAAAATCGACGGGTCCGAGCGATTTTCCACATTTTCATTTTAAAGCAGGAAAATCGAGGTGTTTCGTTGGACCACCCTGTATAGGTATCTATCAGTAAGTGATATTTTGTAAATTGTTATTAAATGCGAAACAATAGTTCTCAATAAGTTTAATTCCAATAGAGTTAGACCATTCGCAGGGGCGCACCAAAAATGTTGTCATAGGGCTTATCTTTGGTTAATCCGACACTGTTTCTATTCGCGTGGTTTTTACTATCTAATAATTTATTGGTCTATTTGTTGGGCTCCAATCGCTCGTTATTTTTAGACTACAAAGCTATTTTCAATCTAGTTATAGTGTTATTGTATCACTGTAGTCGACTAAATAATGCATAGGTTATACAAATAGTATGCTAAACTGATTTTATTCTATTAAGTCTATAGTATTTTATAAAGTTCAATTATGTTCTCTTGAACATCAGTACATCAAAATAAAGATGTTTTGGAATGATCGATACATAGATAGCATTAAAACCAGCACTGATCAAAGGTATATTAATGTTTTCAAAAATGTAATACAACGACGATTCTGTTCTAGCAAAATTATCATCACATCGCATTTTATCCGTTCACATTATTTGGTTTTTAGTATGTCAAGGCACTAAATTTGTATTATTCCAAAAAGTTAAAAACTATATTTTTTTTTTCAAAAATGAAGATATTTCAGGGTCGTATCGTTTGCTATGAAAACGTATGTAAAATCGCAATTAACACACTTTCACCCATGAGCATGAGATATTCTAAAAAAATATTATAAATTATACAGGGTGCGTCTAAAAAATATGTCAGTTTGATTTTTTAGGGCTTTCTATTTTTAAAAAAATTTACCTTTGAACCGTCACACTTTTTCAAGCCGCCCTGTATACACTAAAATAATTTTGAATTGTGGGGCTAAGCTGTCTCTCCAAGTTTCATTTAAAATACTTCTATTCGCTATCGTTCTCAAGCTAAAGTTCCTCCACACACTGTTGGAACATCGGGTATCTAGGATACCCAAACAGTCTGCCATTAAATTATAATAAATCATTTCCATATCACCATGTAAAACCAACTAAATATTTAAAAAATATATCTTGCTTATTGTAGTTATTATCAAAATAATCGAAACCTGACCACGTTGTTTTGCTTGCTATTTTTGTAATGGTTTTAAGTTTGATAAAAAAGCTAAGTATTGTAATTTTGAATATATTAACGAAAAATACATATTTTTAAAAGTATTTCAAAGGAATAAAATATCTAGCTCTGTACAAAAAAGATACCAAAGGAGATATCGAGTTGATAATATACTGGATATGGCATTTCCAATTTAAATTTTCGTCTAAGACTAATCCTAAAAATTTTGTCGTTTTTGAATATTGAATATTTTTATTCTTAAATGTTTAGGGGTTAATGATGGAATTTATTTTATTTTTAGTTATAAACATAAAAGAAGAATTTGTAAAATTTAACGTAAGTTTATTTGATTAAAGCCAAGAAAGAAGTATTTTTAAATCATTATAAATATCAAAATACATTTCTGCAAGAGTTTCAGCAAAATAAATAATTGTTGTATCATCTGCAAATAGCTTTATATTGCCCTTTAAGTTCAACTCGGAAACCGAATTAATGTAAATTAAGAATAATAACGGACCTAATATTGATCCTTGTGGAACTCCACATATTATTTCTTTTTTCGAACTTTTTCTTTCCCCAATTTGAACAAATTGTTTACGATAGCTTAAATAAATTTGAAGTAGTTTGTGTGTATTTCCCCTTATCCCAATACTGTATAATTTTCTTAATAAAATATCATGGTTTACGGTGTCAAAAGCCTTACACAGATCTAAGGATAGTAAACTTCATATCTTACTGCTGTCGACATTAGCTTGAATATTTTATTATATTAGAGGGTAGCAAAATGTATATGGGATTTCTATAGCCAGTCTGGCGGTGCCGGTGTACAGATCGTTAACATAAATTTAATAAATTTCAGAAGGCGCAATTCTTCTAGTACCATTGTAATTCGGAGACTACTCTTTAAAAAATATTTTAAGAAATGCTTAAATTACCTAAAAAATTAAATAAATCCAAAATATATTCAGTGACATAAGTTGACAGTTTCACTCTAATCATAAAGTCGCAGTTATGGAGGACTTGAGGTAGGAGGTCGATCGCAATGCATTGGATTCGGTCCCAAATTAGCATCGGTAATTCAGCTTTACGAGTCGCTGTAAGATGGCGCGCGTGTTCGAAGTGGGCTATCAAATAATGGTTTCTTATGGACGCAATAACTATTTTTATTTAAATTAGTTCTTTAAGGAACAAATAAGGACTTTTATATGAATTTACACTTACTTTGTTATACTTATTAGTAAACTCGGCCTGTATAAAGTTACAACGATGCTTGGTTTTTAAAATACAGGGTATTAAACATTCTAGCTATACCTTTGGAGCTAGAAAGACTTATTTGGCTGCGTTTGAAAAAGATCCTGTCTTACACCCCGGCACAAAGCAAACTCTACTTTTATAAATTATAAACTGTACCATTATTTATTATAAATATGGAAATTAATTACAATACAACGTTATTTGTCTTGTCTTGCCTTCAAACATTATTTGTTATTTCGAAAAATAAAATGTCAATTGTCAAAAGTAAAAGCACAGAAAAATAAAGGGTTTAAGTAAAAGTTAAAAACTATGGAGGATCTAGTTTTCCATATTAAAAACGAAGAAGAAGAAGACAACATCAGCCCACTTCGGACGCGAGAGCCATCTATCGGCCAATAGCGAACTAACCAAAAAACCGGGACAGAATTTGAAAATGCTGCCATTGTCGATCGGCCTCCTACCCTATGGTTCTCCATAGTCGCAGTAAAAATAGGACAGATAAAGGATGTGTCGTATTCAGTGCCGCAATCCTAAACCGGGGGTGCGGTCTCTGAACTTATTTTGGATTTCCTAGTCAAAGCAACTCCAAAACGTAAACATCAAATAAACAGTCACTAGCTTAAATAGATACCTATACACGTAAACAAAATTTTATTTTTGCATTAAGGAAAATTGTTACCATCATTAAAGCACGTTTCATATAAGCTCAAAACATCGATTCCCAGTAGCGGTCTAACACATCTTATTCAACATACTCTTACATAACCTAAAAAAATAAATACCTTTGTACTCTCAACCGACCACTCAACTCAAAAGGAAAAATTTCCCACATTATAAGCCACGACAGTCACGTGATCCAGTTTCCCCGGCAACGATTGCACCTTTTCCAAGCCCCTCTTCCTCCTTAGTTTTTTCTCTTGGCTAGAAACTTCCACCAAGACACCGTTTCTGTTATCGAAGTACATCTCTTGATCTTCGAGGGTTCGCCTTTTCGCCGACGTGATACTTAGAGTAAAACTCACTAGGCTCTCGCAAAGTTTCTTGGCAGTCGTTATCGGTGAATCCCGCCCGGAAATTCCATTTTTCAAAATGTCCTCCATAAGAAGTAGCTGTAGTTCGTATCGTTGAATTGGAGTTATGTATGGAATTCCGTCGTCATTTCTCAGAATATTAACTTTACTTGCGTGGGAAGATCTCAAGTCCAAAGCCGTCTTGGACTTGAGGAATTTGTAACCTACAGTGTCCTGTTTCGTTCGACTTGTATCCAGAGTTTTGGGAATGTTCCGAAGAGGGGGTGTCAGTTTTCGACCACTGTCGTGCCTAGTTTGACTAGAAGCTTGTTTCCTAAGACTACTCGCTTTATTTTCCATAACTGGAGGTGGTCTCTTAACCTCGCTTTTGGCTGGTTTCGAGTCATCAAGTGAGTTTTCCCGCATAAATTGGGCTACCAAAGGATTTTCGTATTCCGTCTGTGGTTTCTTTGCTTTTTTGTTATCTGCGTCTTCTACGGGTTGGCTTAAAAAAGGTTTAATTAAATGTTCTTGCTGATGTGTTGAAATACCCTCTTGTTGTTGTTGTAAATTGTTTACTTTTACCTCACTTTCGACGGAAGAACTAGATCTTTCAGAGGTACTAGCACTGGATACTGAACCGCGATTTTTGCTTCTTCGCGGTGGTTTTACAGGTGGTTTATTCGTTACTTCTTCTGTTTTATGACTATGTGTACTACTGGATTGAGCTTTTATTTCTGTTTGACTATGTTGCTGACTTTGTTCGCTAATATTTTTTTCACTAGGTTGACTTCCTTGCCGACTATGATGACTTTGTTCCCGACTATGATGGCTATGCTGTTGACTACTGGATTGATGACTAGCTGGTAAAACGTTACTAGAAGCTTTCTTAACTCGCGATTTAGGCGGATCTATGTTCGAATTGACGGTAAATCTGCATACGTTGGGGTCGAAATTGTCAGTCAGTCCGTCGCTGGCCACCATGACTATGTCGCCTTTGTTTAGGGTTGTTATCGAGACAGTTAGGTTACTTAGTTCCGGGTTTATGCCATCTACTGGCCCTAGAGCTCCGAGAGCGTCTCGCATGTCACGGTTGCTGTTGACGTCATGAGATCCTAAGAGAAAATTATATTTTACAGCTAATTTTAAGGTGGGGGTATCAAGATAAATCAAAAAAACAAGAATTTCAAAAACATTTTCAAAAAAAAAATATAGGAGTTTCTCAAGGAAGTATACTAGGTCCGATGTTATTTATTTTATACATCAACGATATGCCTGTAGTTTTAAAAATGTGTAAGTTACAAATGTTTGCTTATGACACCTTAATTTACATTAATAATTATTTTTGATGGTCTAAATACTCTAAATTCTGAGATAAATATATTATGAAATTGGCTAAAAGTAAATAAATTAAAATTAAATATTTCAAAAACTAAATGTATGGTTATGGGTAATAATTTAAATTGTCAAAATATAAATGTTGTAATTAATGGTAAAAAATTTGAATTAGTGAACAGTTTTAAATATTTAGGGATAATTATTGATTCGAAATTAAATTTTTTAAATTATTTTGAAAGTATCTATCAATGATTGCCGGAAAAGTAGGTTATTTTAAAAGAATCAGTTCTAATTTAAGTTTGTTTTCTAAAAAAACTGTATTTAATACTATTGTATTACCACATTTTCTTTATTGCCCAAGTAGCACAACATATTGGCTGTTCATTGGTTCCATATTGGCACAATATCGATTCATTTGTATCGGCAAAACAATATATTACCAATATTAGTCCAATATTGCATTTCGTGAAATATTGCAATACTGGCTGGCAATATTGTACCAACATAGGTTTCGCTGGCTTTAGCCAATATTGGAATAAAAAATATTGACCCAATATATAGTATTTTACAATGTTGAGTAACAACTTTTTTTAAATATTTATATTATACCTAATATAATATATTTTACTATTAAATTATTTAAAAAGACAACAATAGAAAATATAATAGTCTTTTAGGTTTACGTGTTAGTATTCGTTGACTTTTAGGTTTAATGATAATTAATAAAGTTATCTAGAATTGTTTAAGCGAATTTAATAAAAAGTCAGATTAGCTAATAATTAATATAACAGGAATAATAGCACGTAAGTACCGCTATTGATAAAACTGCTTTAATAATGTATTGAAATGAGCATCAGGTAGGTACAAATATCTCGTTCATCAGAGGACCAGTATCGTTTTGCTGAATACCCTGCACAGCAAAAAAGTTACGATATTGAGCTATGCATTGGTTCCATGACTGAGTTTTTGTCAGGGTTTTTGTGTTACTTACTCTACTAATACCTACCTATCTAATTAATACACGAATAGGTACTGTGCCTTTTAAGCGTGGTCTGTTGATAACCGGTCGAAAAATTAACTCTCTCTGAACTAGAGAGGAAAGTTCATACCTACCTCTCCTGATGATTTACCAAATTTGGTAATCAATTTTTATCTTTAACAATTATTAACATTTTCTTATTTTTACAATCTCTTATTATTTTAGGTCGAGGTACTACCCCATGTAGGCGGAGAAAGCATTGGTGACTACCAAACCTATATGATATTTATACCTATTATTTTTTTTAGCTGATAAACAAAATGAGGGGCATGAGTCAGATGCATAGCCATAGTGTTTAATGTCATTATAATTTTTAATTTAAAAATAAATACAGTTAATAATACTGACAATAAATATTACCATACTAATTAATTATGTAATAATTTAAGTAATACTTTTTCAAACGTTTTGGATCAATCACAATATTTCAAGAGATGCCGATATTTTATTTAATTTTCCATTAATTTTTAGTGTCCACAAAAGAATATACCTTAATAATTTTATGAAAAAAAATACAGGATGTGACAAAGTTACAGCGTAAGCCACATTTATGCAAAAAAAAGGAGTCGGCTAGCTAGAATTTCTCTATGAATTTCATTATTTAAAAGCGATGTTGGAGGGACATATATACAATTTTTTGGTTCAATATTTATATACTATATTGGGTCAATAAATCAAAAATCGATATGACCTATAATAATATTAATTAACTAGTTTGGTCCAACATTTAAAAAACATGTCTGAGCAATATTTCCAAATCTTGTTGGTCCAATATTTAAAAACAATATTGGGCAAATAAATCAAAAAGTCCACATTTTTGATTGGGCCAATATTGATAAACTAATTTGGGCCAATATATGAACGATATTGGGTCAATATTGGATCGATATTGTTGTGCTACTTGGGTGTTCTTTCATTTTATATTGTGCTAGTGAGGAAATATTTGACAAATTACAAATTTTACAAAATAAGGCAATGCGGATTATTTTAAATTGTGACAAATATACAAAAATAAATTTTATGTTAAAAAATTTAGATTGGTTGAATGTCAGAAATTTAATTTCTTATTTAGTATGTATCTTTAATCTTTATACATAAAATTAAAAATAATTTATTGCCTGATTGTTTAAAATACTTTTGTTCTTTTAATTATGACCATCATAATTATAAAACAAGAACTAATCAAAATTTTTTTGTGGATAGAGTCTCTAAAACATTAGCTTATAAGTCTATTTTTCATAAAGGTTTGATAGAATATAATAATTTGGAAAATTCTATTAAATCTCAAATATCATTAAAACTATTTAAAAAAACTTTCAAATTACATTTATTTAAAAAACAAAATGATACGTAATATTTGATACAATTTGCAAAATGTTTAACTTTTCTGATTGTTTTTGTTAAAAAGAGGTTCCTTTTTAAAATTAAAAATAAATCTATAAAAATGTTGTTAAAAATATTAATTAAAAAATATTAAATTGTAGATTTTTTTTCTAGCTTTCTCACAAAATTTTAATAAAATCTGTCGACTGCATATGTATATAGGTAATAATTGACATATTCAATAAACATCAAGGAATTTTATAAATTAATTATTGTGTAGCGGAAAAAATGGGGTGTGATTTTTTTTAACATTAATATGTAATTGTTCTTCTACGATGCAATTCTTCCAAAATTAACAATAAAATAAATTTTTATTTTTCTCCTAATGTCAGATATTACCTAAATACTGTGCAGGTGATAGGTTGGCAATTGAATCAATGACTTTAAGAAATATACCTTAAATGAAATCTTTATGTGCTTTTTTTTAACCCAACCCGGCAAATTGACGTTTATTACCTTTAGTCAATTCCCTGATCCCATACTTTTGAGAATATACATAAGCCAGTGTATCACCAACGTTGCACACGCAACATACGTAGTGAGGTTCGCAGTTACTTATCCTCACACCATTCTCCGTCCTTGGAGGTGATTTTTGCTTTAGAGGTAGAATTACTGCTACAGTTAGTGTTGTTAACATACCCTGAAAGATATTATAATATAACTGCTTCTGCCCGAGAAATATCAGGGATTTCGAATGGTAGCATATTTGCTAAATGTTTATAGATGTATATAGAGATACTAGTACATACGAACGTATTTATCATGAAGGAATTGCTGTACTCGATCACGTGACCATGTAACTAAAGCATCTTAGTACCGTTCAGAATTTGTGTAATAAAGTACAATGGTAGTTCAACTAGAAACGCGTTTAGTATAAACTAGCATTTTTCCACTGTAAAGACTGCCAAGAAACTTAGAGGAAATATCCTAAATTCAACCCTAAATAAAGAAATTATTTTATTACCTTATTTTCTAATATGAGATCATGCGCACAATTGAAAGCTCTCAACAAACACACAAAAACTTCTCTAGTATTGGCTATTAAATTCATGTTTTCATTCGGATTCAACGTATCACTAGTCAGTGCAACTTCATCAGTCTTGGTTGTGAGTTTTTCGAAGGGTTTTGTGTCGTTAAAAATTGTTTTATTGAGGTAGTGTAACGATGCATGTATTGCGGATTTTGCAGCTATACTGGCCTTCTCCCCTAAAATAAAAATACACCGATAAGAAAGGTTTTACCTAGAATTAAAAATTAGTATCAGCGAGCGATTATATTAGCATATTACATATTAAATCGATTATATAATTCTGCATGTACCTGCAAGTTCTTATAAATCCATTGCCTGTTGCAATGTCTCATCGCAAATGAATTACAAAAGCAATAGGACCTAACGCACAATTTTAAAAATATAGTGTTTTCAAGCCATTAAGTAGGTTAACCCACTCCACGATTACCTGCAATATTTCTTAAGCTCCACAGTCAATCAAAACCCATTATTTTAGATTTGTTGCAATATCTAATCGCAAATGCAATAGAACATGGTCCACAATTTTACAAATATTGTGTTTTCACGCCATTAAGTAGATTAACCAACCCACTCCACGATTACCTGCAGTATTTCTTAAGCTCCACAGTCAATCAAAACCCATTATTTTAGATTTGTTGCAATATCTAATCGCAATTGCAATAGAACATGGTCCACCATTTTACAAATATTCTGTTTTCACGCAATTAAGTAGATTAACCAACCCACTACACGATTACCTGCAATATTTCTTAAGCTCCACAGTCAATCAAAACCCATTATTTTAGATTTGTTGCAATATCTAATCGCAATTGCAATAGAACAGGGTCCACAATTTTACTAATATTGTGTTTTCACGCCATTAAGTAGATTAACCAACCCAATCCTTACCTGCAAGATCTCGTATGCTAACAGCCAATTAAAACCCATTATTATTGATCTGTCGCAATGTCTTATCGCAAATGCAATAGGACATAACATACAAGTTCAAAAATATGCTGTTTTGGCGCCCTTAAGTAGATTAAACACTCCGCAATTACCTGCAAGATCTCGTAACCCCCAGTCAATAAATCATCAAATTTCTTATCTAAATGTCTGATATGTCACTTAAGTTGTTTTGAACTTGGAAGCAATTTAAAAAATTTTTAAATCTCTTGTTTTAAAATAAGACATTACTTTAAACTATTATTTGACTGAAATTATTAAGTTGACACTTACCTTAGGCCTGTTGTCATATTTTAGTTTACTTTCTCAACACTCAAGTGCAATGTATGTTTACAAATTATATTATACAATTGTCCACGCATGGCTATTTTACAAATCAGTTATTAAAGCTCTGTTAAATTCTATTACATAAAGCTTTTATATTACCTACCCCAATTCACTCCATCTGCCACCGCTAAAATAGCCGAATCATTTCTAGCTATCACCCCAAAACAATCCGCTATAGGATCTCCATTTTTACGTTTTGTCACCTGGTTTCTGTCGTATAAACTATCCGAAACCCCGAAGTAATAATCCGATTTTCGACTCCATTCGGGCGGTAGCACTGAATCGTCAACGTTCAAGCTGGGATTGTTTTCCGTTGAATCGTCACCTGAAAAGATCTTTGGTATAGTTAGAACAGTTAGAGTTAGCACAAAAGCTACAAAAGGGTCTAAAATCTAAATGTGCATTGGTTCACGCCCATCTACAACTTTAAAGCAAAACTACAAAACAAACATAATAGTTTGTTTATAGGAAGGGATAGGGGCATAAGGAGGCGTTAAAACATAATTGGGAGTTCTGCTGTGAATGCTATGGTTGGCTCTAGCATATTTTAATCGTATTGGGTCTGTGAGATCGACAAAAGCAGTAAACAAGAAATTCTGTACATTTAGAAACATTTAACAATGAGAACTCCAGTGCCATAGCGGAGTACAAAGTGGCCGTTTCGAGAACTACTTGTTGGATTGCTACCCATCAGAAAAATCCAAAACTTTTGATTCAGTTATTGTTTAGTTAATGCGATAAGACAAGAATAGGATAGCCGTTTACGATGTACTTAAAGACAAAGACATAATTCTTAGGCCATGTCAAAGGGTAATAGCGGGGAGGTTGGATGAATAAGGGGTGCCCAAGGTTCGTGACGTTGGCAACGTCTTATCAATTTGACTTTCTGATAAGACGTTGATCTTTGTTTGTTTACTAATAAATTGTTAGTTTGACAAGAGAGCCCCGGGCGTCACTCTACCGTGGCTGGATATCTGTCTTATCTAATCTCAGAAACATCCAAGAGCGTCATAGCTGCCAAAGCTAAATTTTGTTTTCCTGTTATATTTAAAAGATTTATTAATAAATGGGTGAATAATTTTGATTTGCTGGCTATCCATAAAGCATTTAATGCTACCAAGTTCACAAGTTTGACCGAACAACAAACTAAAAGATCAAAGTGGCCCAGCGATACACTTACAAACGGTATAACATTGAGCATATATATAGTAATATCTTCCCGGAATCGAGTCAGGTACCTTCCGCTTGCGATGCGTAAACTCTACCGTTGCGCTAGATTGTTACTTTTAGCATATATCCTCCACCTCTACTCTCTCTCCATACGTAATGCAGCCCAAAACACAAATTACAATGATAGCTAACGACACTGGCAAATATAAGGGAACTTGCAGGAAAATTTGAAAAATAATACTCTTAAGTGTTAGCTAATATCATTTAAAAAAACCATAGTTTACAAAAAATTATTTTTTTATTACCCTGAGTTAATTAAAAGCTATTAAAGTTTGAATAATTTGAACTATACTAATTTTATTACGCGACGTCAAACCGTGTGTCGATACCACAGAACAGAAACAAGTAGTATTTAGTTATTAGACGCGTGTCAAGGCGCTGCAGTATGACGTTTCCTGACACTCACTATATGACGTCACACACGTTCCCATGCCATGGAGCTCGTTTTGAATATTACGATGGATGCGCGAACTTTAATTATTTATAAAAAATTAAGGAGTGTCATTTAAGACGTAATATTTTGCAAATGTTATTTTTGATGTTGCTAAACATGTTTCTGCAATAAAAAAATATGTACAAGTTCCCTATTTGGTCTAATATCACGTATTGTGCAAAAATGTTCCAATATCGTTCAGCTCATCGGTATACCATAGGTAAATGTATCACAGTGGCTAACTATAAGAACTAATTCTGTATATAATCTAGAGTCAACCATAGACAGTGATATTTTATTCTTAAAAGGGTCATCCTACTAGTAAGCAGTCCTAAATATTCTAGGTCATAAACTAAAATAAACTCTCAATAATAAGCTCATCAAATCCAATCAAAGAATAATTGACTAAATTGGCTTGAAGCTTCTGTAACACAATATTATTTCTTTGTTAGTAAAACACTTGGTACACATGCACAGTATTAAAAATTAGGTTAAAAGCATATTAGCATGCACTATTAGGAACTGAGGACGGCTATTCTGTTAAATATAATGTAAAATAATACTACATATCAATCCACTGAAACTACCACTATTATTAGTATTAATTACTTGATTTTATAATTAGTATTGGGTATAGCACAAGTTATTTAGTTGAGAAATGTCATTTTGTAGAGATGTTAAACTGCTGGGGTTTCTTTAAAAATAATTTTTCTATTTTGTTAGTTTTTCTAAATTCAGATGTAATATCCAAAAACCAGTGGCGTACCGTAAGCGTAATGAAAAATGATTTAAACAGTATTATGAAATTAAAGAAATTTTTTATCGTTAATAGGATATTGGAGAAGCTTAAACCCCCGGCAGTACGCCCTCGGCCAACACCCGTACATCTGATGGCCTTTATTAATTCCTAATGTAAAACACCTTTTAACCTTAGTAGAAAGCTCGAGCAAGCAAAACTAAACAGTTTGAAAAAAAGTTAACAACATTTTCAGTTGCGAAAAAAAGAAAAACACTACATTGCATCTAACCAGATTTATACCTTGAAGCCCAAATGAAAAACTAAATAACAAATGCACAAAAATCAAAAACGATTTAAGGGCAATTATTCTCTTACATGCCATCCGGACATAGAAATTGATTTTTTTTTGTAGATTTTTCTAATCTACAATTGGCCACCCTCAATCTCTGCGACTACTAGTTGTATATCTTTGGAGTAGTGGCTTACGAAAGCAATATTCTCTTAACTCTAAAGATGGACAACCAGTGGCGGTCTCTCCACAGGAGCACGTGCACCCCCAAACTCCATAAAGAATTACCCCATAAAGAAAAAATAATGTTCATTTAACTTTATCTTCTTATACAGGGTGTTCATTTGAAAACTTCCCACCTCGATTTTCCTGCTTTAAAATGAAAATGTGGAAAATCGCTCGGACTAGTCGATTTTTATTTCGAGGGGGACATCTTTTGCGTATATTGTCAATCTTGTTACTTCAAGCCCCTAGGAGGGAGGGGGGGTAAGATCTAAATCTTAAATGGATACCCCTATTTTATATAATTTTTTTGGATTCTGCATAAAATTCTGAACATTTTTTAATAAAAGCATTATTAGTCTATACTTAACAGTTTCCGAGATATTTACTCTTGAAAAATTACATTTTTGAACTTTGACAGCGTCTAGCTTTCTAACTGTACGTCTTAGAGCAAAACGGCTTACATGTCCCTATTTTCGATTTTTATTATCTTTCCAATAGTGTGAACTTTCGGTTAAACTGGATGTAAGAAATATAGTACTTCCGGTTTGACCGGAAGTTGACACTATTGGAAAGATAATAAAAATCGAAGATAGGGACATGTAAGCCGTTTTGCTCCAAGACTGTTAGAAAGGTAGACGCTGTCAAAAATCAAAAATGTAATTTTTCAAGAGTCAATATCTCGGAAACTGTTAAGTATAGACTAATAATGCTTTTATTAAAAAATGTTCAGAATTTTATGCAGAATCCAAAAAAATTATATAAAATAGGGGTATCCATTTAAGATTTAGATCTTACCCCCCTCCCTCCTAGGGGCTAGAAGTAACAAGATTGACAATATACGCAAAAGATGTCCCCCTCGAAATAAAAATCGACGGGTCCGAGCGATTTTCCACATTTTCATTTTAAAGCTGGAAAATCGAGGTGGGAAGTTTTCAAATGAACACCCTCACCTCACACCCTCACACCTCATATGATACTGTAATATAAGTTAGAACCCTCCTATTTTAACGTACCGTTAAACAATCGAACGAAGGGTGGTGTAATAGCTCTCGCCAAGCCGGTTGTCAAGAGCGACGATGTGGCGCGTAGGAATTCTAAAGTCGCACGTGCGTTAAAGTAGGCGGGGTTTCTGCTGTCTCTCTATGCATCTTGTACTAGCAGGTGTGGTGGGGGAAAGCGCGATTCTAATAGGAAAACTCGCACAATTTAAATGTGCGCCGTTGAGTTCATTGCGTGTTAATTGCTGCATGAATTTATTATTTGGAGTTTTCCTTTATATTTTTGTTATTATTTTGGGGTAGTAAAGACTTATTTTAATATAAATGAACAGTTTTAATGCCAAAACGACTATGAATGTGGAATATTTGAGAAAGAATTTTAGTTCATTAAGTATTGAGCAAAAAATTGAAATTAAAATTGAGGGAAGACCTAAACCCGAAATTAACTTGACACAGACAACAAAGTGTGGATCTAGGGACTTTATTGTTATTGATAAGTTTGCTGTAAATAAAAACAGAAGATTACTTTACTTTTAAACAATGGACCCACTAATGAAAAATAAATTGGCTGTTTTTTATCTTATTTCATTTTCAATAAAATAAGTAGGTAATCATAAATTTTTTAAATATTTACTAAAAACTATTGACCAAATTTGGGCATGGTCTTAAAAATGTTTCGCCTGCAGTGGGCTTTTAGTGCACCCCCAAATTAACAAATCACGAACCGTCACTGTGGAGAACGTGTAGCCGCAAAGATTAATATATTATGCCAAATTTTAAAAGTTTATTTTAAACAGAAAAATCTTCCAAAAATAGAATTTGTATGCGCCGAGATTAGTGATAAAACACCCTTAACAAAAGAATTACTAGTATTATACAAGCAAAAACTAAAAATAAAAATCAAAAACTCAAATCAAACAGGTAGAAATCATTCAAGTGTTTCATAAAATAATTACATACAGAGGAGAGGAGAATAACTAAATGCAAAAATCAAACGTTAAAGTAAATCAATCCTCAAACAACTGCAAAATCCCATGCCTTCAAAACTATATACCCCTGTAACTCTGCGGCCTCTGAATCTGTATAAGCTTCCCCCTCTTCTTATTCTGAAAAGGGGCTCCCTCACTCCTCGATTTTGCCAATGCATAGTTCTTGTTGGATTGAGACTTGATGGTGGTATCTTTTTCGACGTGGTGTTGACTCTTTGACGTGTTTATGTGTACTTTGTGATGACTACTGGATGACTGATGATGTTTTTGTTCTTTGGTATAGTTAGGGTTAGAGCTGTGACCTAAAGTTTTAGACTTGTTATGTGACCTGGTTCTTGCACTCGCATTGTCACCAGATGTATTTTTTGCGTTAGTACCCTCCTTCTGAATAGTTTTAGTCATATTAACATTGCCTAAGTTAGTTTCTACATGGTGAGATTGGCTTTTACTTTCCGCCTTACTCTGGTTATCCAAATTTCTCCTATTATCTACTGTACACCCATTACTATCACAATCATTTCGATTCTCTTTGCACATGGTCTCTTTGTCGTTCGAATTTTCATCCTTCTTACTATCACAGCCATAAAACTCTTTGTCTATCTTGGTTTTCTCGATTTCAATGTTGAAATCCGATATACTACCAAGACTTAAACTTTTGCTATGGCGCTTTGGTTTGTTGGTAACGCAGTACTCATGGCCGGCAACTTTAATGACCATGGTTGTGTTGTCGATCGGTTGACCGCTGACTCGTATGGGGGATTTTTTTGGTGTTGGAGCTACTGAAAGAATTTTACTGTTTTTGGTGTTTAATTTTTAGTTAAGACGTTTATAGTGCATTGTTAAAGAGGTAACGCAAGTGTGCTAGGGAAAATTAATGCAATTTAGGTCTTTTATGGATGAAAAAACCACTTTTATTAAAAGAAAGAATATTTTTAATCGGCAAAAAGTTTGCATCATATTATGGGAACATTTTTCTGCATGTTTGATAACCTAAAAATGGATTTTGACATAGATCACGTGAGTACTGGTATAACCGCAAATAAAAAAATGTAAATTTACAAAAAGTTTTTTAGAAATAAACTCCAGGTTCATGTGCAAAATTTTAAGTATTTGAATAAAACAGAAGGAATAAAGATGTATTTTATTATAATTTATTGGACAAACATTTTCTAATTTGAATCCTGTTGGTCTCAATAACAACTGCTAGAGGTTCCAAATGGTTAACTTTAAATATTAGATAGAAGGTATGTATATTACTCAATATAATTTTTACCCAACAAATTCGGTACCAAATAATTCATTGCATTAATTTTAACCTCGATTTTAACACACCCAACTTATAAATAATAAGAAATATGGAACTTACTTGGTTCTTCTTCAGGATTATCAATAAAATCAATATCGTCATCGGGAACAGAAAGGTGTTTTTCAGTCCTTTTAACAGTGGTAAGTCCCCCGCTTGGTCCCGAATAGCATCCAATTATAGTATTTGCCCCACTCTCATACTTTCCTAACTCATAGTTGGGTAAATCTGTTGGATTTTTACCGTAGATTATAGGAGGGCCTTCACGTAGCGTAGTAAGCCTATTTTATATGATAAACGGGAATTACTTACTTAATATATTTTTCTTACATATTTTATTTTAAGTTGTAAATAAGTTTATCTATAAGAGAGGACATGGGTCAAAATATCCAAACATTGTCAAAACATTGATAAAACATTTGGAATTAAGTAAATATTGAAAAAAAATGGTCTGCAATAAAATTTACATGTTCTTATCATTATTTTATGTTTTTTTCTGCTGCTTGTAATAAATTTTTAAGGTGGGAGTAGGTATCAAGTATTTCGAGAAGATTTATTTATTTTTCTAGCTTTTACATAAAATAAAAGTCAACTGCATATTCTATAGGTCATAGCGGGTCATAGTTGACAAATTAAATAAATATATTCAGGAAGTCCATAAATTATTTTAGGATAGCTGTATAGTGAAAAATAAAATTTTTTTAACATTACTATGTTATTGTATACAATTCTCCGAAAATTAACAACAAATACTTAAACACTCTGAGAAATATAAGTACACATATTGACATACCTACTGAAAATAAACTTTCAAATAATGTTAAATTACTTATGCATAAAGTATCTGTCCGGACTTTCTATCTAAGTTTTTTAGCTGTAGCAAAGAGTAATGTACTAAGCATTACTCTTTGGCTGTAGGTAGGATATAACTTTCAGGGAAAATTGTTGTTTCTTGCTCTGAAACATGTTTGTCTTTAAATATTTAGAGACACTGATCAATCGATATTGACAGGATATACGTTACGATATACCTTTTTACTTATAGGTACTTATGTACTTACTTAAATTATAAACATAACAATAAAAAACTTACCCTTGCAAGTATTTAGTGACAAAGGCATTCTCATTTATGTTGTTCTTTTTATCTCTTGGTTCATTATGAAAACTCAGCTGTCTAAAATAACTCGAAACTCTCTTTCTTAGAGACGGCATAGCTAGAATTTGGGAAAAATTTAACTAAAACTTTCAAATTTACCGAAGCCAGACAATATTTACATTTTTCCTAAACAAAACATAACCTACCTACGCGTAACACTCAACACACAGCTGTTTGTTTAGATCTAGCTTAAATTGATGATCTAGATCTACTAATACGTCGGTACACATTTATTTATTGATGTGTTTTTTATCTTTTGGCGTTTATTAATTGTTGAAATTATTTAAGTTTGATGTAAAGAATTGCAAAAACAGGCGAGGTTAATATAAATAATTATTGGTCAAACTCAAACCACACCCCTGACGTCTGTTCAGTTCTGTCATATTTGACTTTGACTTTGACAACATATTTTTGACAATTCCAAATTTGTTTCCTTCTTTGTCTAACTTATTGTGATAAGACAAGAACTGTAGATATTATAATTCATGAATCAACGAGCGAGCCTACGATGCCATTAAATTTTAACGGCCGGATTGTTGTTTGTGTTTTGACAGGGCCGGCATAATAATATTTAAATGAATGAAATAAAAACCTTTTTTTTAATATTTTTATATATTTCATAGTCGACAGTACAAATATATAAATACTTAGGATAAAAATATACAAAACTACAATACAAAAATTATGTATAAAACGAAATAATTACCAGTGTATAATACCAATTCAAGGAATTATTGGTTCCACTAATTTTAAAGGGTTCTTTGTTAAAGTGAGTGAAAAAGTAATTTAAAATGGGTACTTATAGGTTTTAATTTTAAAATGATGGCCACTTTGTTAGATTAAAAAATAACAGACCACGTAAAAGTAATTAATTTGTTAGTATTTACATTTTTTAGTAAAATATAACATTTTCGGTTGATTATAAGGTTAGACCTAGCATATTACGTTGAATAATTAAATAACTACAATGTTTAAACACTCCATTTCATCAGTAAACTTACTTTATTGTTAGTAATTATACTTTTTGTTGTTAACAAGATGTTAGTGTTGTTAAGGTTGGAACACTGTTGAGCACATTATTACTGTTAGACCTATATCGCTGTCAAAATGATAATAATTAGACTATTCTCATTGGCTATGATTATATTATCTTTATTTGTATCATACAATTATTGCCGAAACATAAAAAAATTTTATACAACAAACATATATGTTTTATTGTTTATTTCTATGAAATATAGGTAGGTATATTTTTTGTAAGTAATATATCTTTTTAATACATCATTATTTTTATAAATTTCTATTGTTATTGTAAGTGGGTATTAATAAAAAGTTTAAAAAATGAGCACTCGCTCTATTTCTACTTGTGCATGAATTCTTTTGACCTTTTCTTATAGAACTTACAGTCATCTAAATGCTATTGGCACGAAAACAAAAATAACAATAAATTGATGTGAATAAGGATTAATCTCTACAATTAACGAAAATATGCTGACAGAGTATCCAACAGCCTTAAAATGTTGTCTGTATGGATATCCATATCAACTATTTGTTGGGTAAACTCTGTCATTCCTCATCGAAATATAAACCCGTTAATAGATACTACAGATATACTTACTAGTAGTAAATTAAAATATTAGATAAAGTTAGTTTAAGGGTTAGTTAATGTTAATACAAAACAAATTAAAGAAATTAAAAAAAATGAGAATTCTACCCAAAGCATTTACCTAGTAGTAGTTACCTATATATACAGTGTGTCCACGGCTAGAGTTTGGAAGAGGAAGAACTTTTTTATTAGTATAGGTATAGAAGAAAAAGTAATTCTTTATAAAAACGTCTGCTTGTGCTGAAACTACAATTTCGAATATCGCAGATTTGCGATTACTATACAGGGTTCGTCACAAGCATACATTTTTAGTTTTTTGGATTTTTTTTTTAATTCCTTGATTTATTAAATGAATTTTGCTAGTGTGAAACTACAATTTCAACTATAAGATTTGCGATTACTATACACATTTCGTCAAAAACAATAGTTTTTGTTTTTTGGCTTTTTCTTCAATTATAATTTTCAATTCCCTTTGATGATTGGCAAAATTATCATTTTGGAAACAAATGGATTGAAACAAACCTATGGTCCAAATCAGTTGGCACGTAGGAGTCCCGGCGATCTCTCACAATTATCGACTTTCATTTATGGGGATATCTGAAGCCACATGTGTATAAAACCAATTTTAATAATAACTTAAATCTCTTGAAAGAAAAAATAAAAGTAGTTATTGCAAAAAGGGGAAGGAGGGGCACAGTGTTACACGGGGTACAGTGTTATATTCGAAATTATAAACTTACGCGAAGCAACACGGCGCTGGAATAATTACCACTTCCAGTTAAGACTATTACCTTCAATTATCCGAACGCGTGGTGAAATGTGAATTGTTTATACCACCGAAGTAAGTTTTTTATTAGTTAAAAAGTAAATTTTTTATACAGTTTTACAATTGTCTTGTGTTTCTTGACAATAATATATAGTAAACTTTATGGTATCATGTTTAAGGAACATGTTTGTAGATTAGCATGCCATGTAAAACATAACCTAAAAAAATTTTGTTTCCTAAAAACTAGCATATTTTTGGTAAAAATGCGATTGGGGCACAGAGTTACACACTATACTGGGGGAACAGTGTTACATGTAAAACAATAATAGAAGATTAGAAATGTTAATTTTTTCTGTTGATTTGCACATAAGTATACTATAATGAATTAAAATAGTGTTTGATGTGTACACTTCTTTGTTAGTTGATACTAATTTAAATATTCTAAATTGAAACATTTGAGTTTTTATTTTTTAAATCATTACATTTTGACATTCTGTCTGAGTTTTGACTTGTTTTTTATTGTTTAGACTAATGTTTATTTTTTTACCTGTTATTTTTTTGTATTCGTAAATGTTCTGAATAAAAAGAGCACTATATATTAATAAAGGTAATCTAAATTTATTTGAAACGTTAACATTGTTCCCCCCCCCCCCCTTGTGTAACAGAGTGCCCCGCTAGTGGGGTACAGTGTTACATTCGACACGTGTAGAGATAATGATTTTTTTTATAAAAAACCTATATATTTAGGGCAACAGACGCTCCGAAAATCAGTTGCTAAACATCGCCAAACCTAAGCAAAATTAAATTGTTATTTTAATTTGACAAATAAAAAAATTATTAATCAAAATGTTTTCTGTGTAACACCTTCCCCTATCCCATTCCCTGTTATCGGGAAATCAGACGTCGAGTTGAACTATGCGCTAACTCGGTGGTACCTCTACCACATTTGAATGAAAGTTTTGTAACGTATAATAACGTAACAGTGAATTGAAGAAATATGACATGTTATAATAAAAATACTTCAAAAGTAGGCAAATAAAAAAATGGTTTTCTTACAATAAAATCGTTACTCGGCCAGATATAAAACCATATCCAATATAAAAATTAATTTTTCTTCTATACCTATACTAATAAAAATGTTTTTCCTTTTCCAAACTCTATCCGTGGACACACTGTACCTATAGTGGTTATCTAAGCATAAATATGTTAGGTTAAAAAAATATATTTAAATATATATAAGCATAAAAACAAAACTTGTTAAATATATATAGTTAAATATGTTGAGTTAGTAAATAACATGAAATAAGCTGGGTTAGTTGATTAGTACTTTGTCACAATTTTTAAAGTGGCCATCTTTGTTATCCGACCACCAAACAAATATAAATAATAACTTTTTAACGCATTTGTAATCTCTACCAATAATTAAAGACATCAATATCAATTAAACAGAATAAAGAATGCGTTTATCGACTTAAGACAGAAAAAAAATCAACCCTGACTTAAAAGTCATCACGAAATTTAAAAACATCATCACAAAAAAATCACCGCTCGTTAATCCACAGGAATCAATAATTCCTCAGCTATAATCAAAAAGGAGATATTTCTTTAAGCACTTGGGGACATCGAATCCACTCGCAGAGTGCAACAGTTTCGTCCCCATAATCTTCCTCAGATAGAGTCTAATCTGTTTCTTCAGGGTTAAGGGATACTTAGCTAAATCTAAAAGGGTGTCTTTTTGTTTGGGCGTGACAACTTGGTTTCTTCGTATCATGCACGGGTCAAACGCTTCGCATGCTTCTAGAAGTAGGAAGAAGATCGCTTCATTTGATACGACGTTTTGGAGACAATTTAACATGCCGTCTGGGTCTCTGAATTGTGTTTTCATCACAACCTAAAACAAATTGCTGTGTCAGTGTCACAAAACGTTCTAGAAACTATTAAAAGACGCCGGAAAGCGTAAAATAAAAAACAATATAATAAAAAGAATGAGTTTTTTTATCTTGCTGTGTCGTCGTGACAATTTTTAAACTTTTTCAAACTCACCCTTGATCCATATCTAATCAGCATGTTGATCACAGCTACACTAGGAGCTTCATTACTCGCAATATATTCAACCAGGACTGGCCTCAACTGCGAATTATGATGATGATCATAATCGTCGCTAAAAACTTTTAGGTTGGGATCAGCACCAGCCTTTAACAACATCTGTAAAAAGATAAATGTCCATAATAATAAATATAATAATGAATTTATTTTAAATTTCATAGTATACCTAATTAAAAAGAAGTCTTTAATACACTTGCTCATTAACTCCCCGAAGATATGAGCACATTTTTCTTGTATTTAACATATTAATTGTGTTTTAAATGTTCAGAAAATGCGATTATTGCGACAAGAATTCCGGGTGTTTCTCAAAAGACGTTCACCCCTATAACTTTTCTGTATTTATAGATATTTATTTATTTTTTTATTTATTTATTTATTTATGACCTCAAATCAGTACAGAGATACTGGCATTTGAAATTTTGAAATTATGCATAAGAGATGAGTCTGCATATATTGGCATAATTTTCAATTTGTTAGCACTTCCGGTTCGACCGGAAGTCATAATAATTGACTTTCTAAATTTCACAAGCGTTTAAAAAATGAAATTTTGTTTTCTTAACGTTTACTCCATTTTTCCAAATGAAACGATCATTTTTTTTTCAACAATTTGATACTTATACACTCCTATGCTATTTTAAAATTGACAAGAAAAAAATTGCCCTAAGTCCCAATCGCAAATTTAAAAGCGTTATACCTTCTTGTCTTTTGTAAAGAAATATATAAAGGCGGCTTTGAAAAACAATGGAATGGTTTTGAAAAGCAATATAGCTTTAATTTAAAGTTTTAATGTCCTTAGTTTATAAAACATACAATACATATTATCTTATAAAAATAACAGATTAATGACATAGAATAGCCAAAATTATACGAACCAATCGCCCTGATGAGCTAGAAGTTTAGGGTATAGTAAAAAAAGATAATGTGTCATCGTTTTTACAATTGCTCATTAAGATTACTGACACTTGACAGTCCCTATGCCTTCCCCTTCAATTTTATGATCTGTATTTATAGACATTACCTGTAAAATTTCGAATCTGTTTGAAATTCCTGCTGCACAGCCTACATGTAAGGGTGATCCAATGATAGGGGAACTGCAATTCACATTTGCTCCTAAAATAAAAATTAAACCTTAAAAGAAGAGTCGAACTCCCGTTGTAAGTATATCTTCCGTGGTTCGCAACCATTTAGCATGTAAAAGTAATATAAAATATTATAGAATATTTTTTTAAAAACCTGGCTTTTTTCATCCATATTTAAGAGTTTAGTTCTTTATTATCTTGATATTACAAGTTTCATATGTATCTAAAACAACAGATTGTACTTTACAGCTTACGAGACCCCATAGTAAGACTCGAATTCGTAACAACAACCAACCTGGCAGAGCTGTCGTAATTAAATTAAAATAATTGAAAAATAGTGTTCAATTACTTTTCAGTAATTAAATTACTGTAATTGAATTACTTTTTGAAAATAGTAATTGTAATTGATGTTCCAATTATTGTGATAAAGTAATTGTCATTGGTAATTACTTTTAAGAAATCTGAGGCAATTGAATTACTTAAAAGTAATTCAATTATTTTAAAAAGTAATTGAATTACTCCCAAATAATTCAATTACATAAAAAGTAATTTAATTACTCCCAAATAATTCAATTAGATTAAAAGTAATTGAATTACTCCAAAATAATTCAATGCCTTTAAAAATGTTCATAATTCCTTTATTCTAGAAAGAAAAAAATATTGTTTGGTTAAATCGCGGCTAAAGCTAACAGGAGGTTTCCTCGGGCACAATAGAACCTACCTAGTTTTTTTCAATTATTTTTTATTTTCCCTAATATTACGTTTGTTTTATTTCAACAAATAAATCATATTATTATATAAAAAAGACAGTTGTTATTATTGGTCAATTTGTTAAAGGTAAGTATAGGTACTTATCAAAATTAGGAGATCAAGTTTAACTATAAATTTCGAAATTTTTTTAATTTCTAAGATTCTATTAAAAAAAAAATAATACCTTACTTATCCAACTCTTTTTTTGTAAAATGTAAAAAAGTAATTCCATTGCTCATAAGTATACTAATTCAATTTTAAAAATGTAATGCAATTACCAAACTAATTCAATTACCATAATGCAATTCAATTATCAAAATGTACTTGAATTACCAAAATGTAATTCAATTACTTACCAAAATGTAATTAAATTACTCAGAGTAATTTATTTGCCAAAAAAGTGCCTATAATTTATAGATTCAGAGTAATTCAATTAGTTTTAGGGTAGTTTCATTACTATAAAGTAATTGAATTAGTATAAAAGTAATTGAATTAAACTCAGTAATTCGAATGCGGTAATTGATCAAGGAAGCTAGTACTTTTAGTGGGTAATTGGTAATTTAAGTATTTTTATCATACTGTTAATAATTGGTAATTGTAATTGATGCCTTTTTCGGAGGGTAATGGGTAATTGTAATTGAATTACTTTTAAGAGTAATTGCGACAGCTCTGCAGTGACAAGCAACCTACCTGAACGAATAAGCAACTCAACAATGTTCGGATCCCCTTTCAAAATAGCCAAATCCAATGGACTTGGTTTACCTAATTCGAAATTGTCGTCGTAATTTAGTTTTGCTCCTTGTTTGATGATCAGATGTATGATGTCGATGCTTCCTGACAAAACTGCATAATGTAAAACCTAAAATTTAGAATGATTAGTTACAGTTGAGGCAGTAACATCAAAAATGAAATGCGCTATTTATGCTTGTGTCCTCAGTCGATTGGCATACCATATTTAAAAAAAAAACTGTTAAAAAATGAAAAATGGTAGCTTCGTTTTTGGATTTTTTCAAGGAATGTTGATGGATTATTTGTTACCTATCAACTAATTTGGAGTTCAAAGATTTATACAGGGTGATTCACGTTAAGTGGCCTATGAGAAGATCTCGGAAACGAGTAAACTTATATTTCTAAAAATTTGATAGTGGGCATGATTGGCTTTGAACTTTTAAAATATTATATTTTGACGTTTGTATCACTTCCGGTTATACCGGAAGTTATGGCCAACTTTGGTATTTCAAATGGAATACCCTGTATGTTTTAGCATTTTTTGATACCTTATTGAAACCTAAGTAACTTTTATTAACAATGATCTATACCTATCTCCAACCGTTTTTGAGATATGAATTATAAAATACATTTTTTATGTAAAAACCTTACCGAGAAGAAAATTCAGTAATTTTGAAATTAATAAAGCTAAACATTTAAAATTTTGTAGGCTTTTCACTAAAACATAGATCTTTAGACTACATTACTTAAGTTTCATGTTTTGCATACAGGGGGTTTTTAAGAATGTGCCAATGTGGCCATTTAGATAAATGTGCATAAGTCAATTTTTGCAAATGGAACACCATATATTTTATTTTAGTAACGTGCAGAGGATCAAATTTCATATCTAAACGTATAATATGTCAGTATCAATATTTTTAGTCGTTTTGGAATTATGAGCAATTTTAAAAAAATATCTTAAAATAAAGACATTATTTTTGTAAAGAAGGCTTTCACTCCGATTTTTGTTTGCCTGGATGTGAGTGTCAACTTTAAAACAATTTCAGTCAAAGCCTACTATAGTAATTGGTAACAAAGCTCAAAGTCAAACAAAAATCGGAGTCAAAGCCTTCTTTACAAAAATAAGGTCTTATGAACTTAACACAAACACATATTTTAAGATATTTTTTTTTAAATTGCTCATAATTCCAAAACAACTAAAAATATTGATACTGACTATTATACGTTTAGATAGGAAATTTGATTCTCTACACGTTACTAAAATAAAATATATGGTGTTCCATTTGCAAAAATTGACTTATGCATATTTATCTAAATGGCCACATTGGCACACTCTTAAAAAACCCCTGTATGCAAAACATGAAACTTAAGTAATGTAGTCTAAAGATCTATGTTTTAGTGAAAAGCCTACAAAATTTTAAATGTTTAGCTTTATTAATTTCAAAATTACTCAACTTTCTTCTCGGTAAGGTTTTTACATAAGAAATGCATTTTATAATGCATATCTCAAAAACGGTTAGAGATAGGTATAGAGCATTGTTAATAAAAGTTACTTAGGTTTCAATAAGGTATCCAAAAATGCTAAAACATACAGGGTATTCCATTTGAAATACCAAAGTTGGCCATAACTTCCGGTATAACCGGGAGTGATATAAACGTCAAAATATAATATTTTAAAAGTTCAAAGCCAATCATGCTCACTATCAAACTTTTAGAAATATAACTTTACTCGTTTCCGAGATCCTCTAATAGGCCACTCAACGGAATCACCCTGTATATACTCTGTGTTAGTATAAAATTCTTACCGTTCTAAAATCATGCCTCTGATCAGCCATTGCGTTTACATCTGCACCATGTTTCAACAATAACAGAACAGATTCCATATTCTAAAAATATAACGCAATTTGAAACTCAAGTATCACGGGAACTTGAAAAACTTTTAAAAAATGTAATTAATGCATAATGCCACTTCCAAAAAAATACATATTACTTATAGAAATGTTAATTTTGAACATAAACTTTAGAGAAATTTAAAAATATCTTACATTTGGTTGTCTTACAGCCTTCATTAAAGGGGTAAGTCCGGACCTATCTCTACTATCAGGGTTGGCTCCGAAAGTAAGCAACAGTTCCAAGAAGTCCAAGTCGTTAACCAAATTAATTTCAGCTCCGAAAAAGTACCGTTTATTGGGGTCAGCGCCATGTTCTAAAAAATTCCTATCCTTAAAAAAAAACTTTTTAGACACTGTAAATGCAACACTTTTACCTTCATTACCTTTGTAACGTGTTAATTGTTATCATAATATCTGTCATTTTATTTGATTTAAAAATGCCTCATTTAAGTATTATTGAAAAAGCAAGAATATTATGTTTAGTAGAAATAGGGTGGTCTTATGGAAAAATAGCTAATCATTTTAGATTACCTAGAAGTACTGTTCAAGGACTTGTAAAAAAATGGCGCTATCATCAAGCACTTGAAAGGTCTGATGGGTCTGGTTTAAATAATAGAAAATCATCAAATGAAGAAGACCGAAATTTGGTGGAGTATTTAAGATAAAATCCGTTTGAAACTGCAGCATCCGCTAAGCACATACCAGCTAGGATTCCTTGCTTCATCTAGAACTGCGAAACGCCGAGTAGGTACGACAATGTTCCGAATTAAGAAATCGAGCAGCTGCATCCAAACCGTTTTTAAAAAATAGTGATAAGGAACAAAGAATTGGGTTTGCTATGTAATATTTACCAGAAAATGATTTTTTTTGGCTAGATGTTATCTTTTCCGATGAGAAAGTCTACATATAATGGAAGGATTCAAGTATATAGACCACCAAATTCCCGATATGATGAGAAGTATACTCAAAAAAAGCAAGCGTTAATATGTCGGCATGGATAAGTGTTCACAGTGCAGGTGTATGCTGGAATATTGGTGGAACACTAAACAGTAATATATATCTTCCGATTTTGGAAAATGTTTTTCTTCCTTCTGCCGCGATGTTTTTGAAGGAAATAACTTTATATTTCCGCAGGATAACTGCCCTGTGCATACTGGAAGAAATATAGAGGAAACTGGTTTAGACAAAACAACATAACATGTCTGCCTTGGTGCTCAAGAAGTCCTGATTTAAATCCAATTGAAAATGTTTGGGGATTGATGTTTGCATGTCACTCAAACCTAACTTAATTTATCTAAAGAAGGTTAGGGTCCTGTACTACTAAAAAACTAAACTATACTTTTGGTGTTGCCAAGTTTTCTTACCCAATAATAATCGTGCGATGTCTTTGTGCTTATTTCGGATAGCCAGTCTTAAGGGTTCATCACAATGCGTTGTCTTAGGGAATTCTTCTTTTGTATCAGGACGATAGTCTACTTTTGCTCCAGATTTCAAAAGAAGACGAACAAATTCGGTATATCTAAAGGGGATAAATATTCTTAGGTAAGTCGTCTAAGGAACAAACGAATGCAAAAATTTTGAACTTTTTTTTTTCTTTTTAAAGTTGGCGCCTGTCGATAGCTACGAAGTAACAGTCAGTTAAAATGATGCTGCCAACTCAAATTAGTGGATGGCAACCTATAAAAACCAAAAGATAGTCTGCCATTTATACAGCATATTAAGCATTCCGCTTTTCTTTTATGGGCCTGTGATAAAAACCACAAATAATTATTATTTCTGGTAAAACTTACCCATGTTCAGCACTTAAATGCACTGGACTATATCCACATTCGTCTGTAGCATTGACGTCACTGCCTCTTGTCAAGAGCAGTTGTGCCGCCTCGTAGTACTTTTGCCAGACGGCATAATGAAGTGGCATAAGTCCTTGTGTTACGGGTTCATTCACCTACAATTTTTAATTTTGTAAACAAAATTAAATAAAAACATTTGTGGCAGATAATAAGTTTGAAATTCTGTAGGAGAGTATATAAAAATTGGCTTTCAGGATATATCCTAATTCATAATATACAGGGTGTCCGGAAATGATGAGCAAACATTTAGGGGATAATGCTAGACCGAAAATAAACGCCATCTCTTATAATATTTTTTCAAAAATTTATTATTGACGGAGTTATAGGATGTTAAAGTTAAATTTTATTTGCAGTTTTGAATACATAAGTTACTAGAACAATAAATGAAACATTCAAATCAAAGGTTTAAAGTGACGTCCTTTCTTTTCAATACATAAATTAATTCTTGTTAAAATATTCCGACGAACTCCATGGAATATTCCTTCCTTTGCTATGCTATGTTTAAGGTTGGAAATAAATTAAAATTATTTTGTGTTCATCACATGCAAGCAATGTTATTTTAGCGTTTTTCTCGAAAACGGTTAGATTTATCGAAACAAAAGAAGTATACCTTTTTTATGTTAAAAGGTTAGGAGAATAAAAATAGTCAGTCAAAATGAGCATACAGTGTAGGACCAAAAAGTTGGGACCATTCAAATTAAAGTATAGGCTCCTATGTGGCGCCCTCTACAAAATGTAAGAAAACGGTGGACAAATTTGTATTCCTCATTCCGAAAAAGCCCCATATACGAGATTTCGTCAAAATATTATGAGCGTGGCAAAAGGTATTACAAAAAAAACTGCAAAAAAAATTCAACCTTAACACCCTGCGTAACTCCGTTAATATTCAATTTTCGAAAAAATATAGGAAGATAAAGAATTTATTTTCGGTCTAGAATTATCCCCTAAATTTTTTGCTCATCATTTCCGGACAGCCTGTATATGTGGATATTTAAAGAAAACTATTATTGTTGAAATATTTTGTGTAATTAATATTAGGTATTATTAGTTATGTCCATTTTGCGTTTTTACCTCCAGGACGTATTTTTGACGTACTTTGCACATTCAAAGAACGTACATTTTACGTCTGTTCTATGTTTTTTTCTATTTAACATATGTCAGACGTCCTTTGGACGTATTAAATAGAAATATAAATAGTTCATGGGACCTGCTTTTGCCATTTGGGAAAGCGAATGATTTTCATTAATTACTTACAAAATTAAAATTATTTTAAAATAAATTTAAACGGTAACTTTTAATGTTTAGCATATTAAAATTTTCTTAGACACCATTCATATGCAGATATTAAATTAGCCCACGTCTGACGGAACTTGTTAAGAAATCCTTTCGAAAATTTATTTATATTTAATATTTATTAGCCTTCTGGTTTTTGAAGGCCTGCCATAATCGATTTATTGCCTGGAAATACAAGATCATCATATTTGATACGTACAGTTGACGACAGATAATTTCGTACACTAAACTGTGACACTGTAAATGCAACTTTTTTACCTTTATTACATTCGTAACGTGTTAATTGTTATCATGATATATGTCAAAGTATTGTCATTATCTTATTTGATTTAAAAATGCCTCATTTAAGTATTATTGAAAAAGCAACAATAATATGTTTAGTGGAAATAGGGTGGTCTTATGGAAACATAGCTGATCATTTTAGAGTACCTAGAAGTACTGTTCAAGGAATTGTAAAAAAGGCGCTATCATCAAACACTTGAAAAGTCTGTTGGGTCTGGTTTGAATAATAGAAAATCATAAAATGAAGACGACCGAAATTTGGTGGAGTATTTAAGGTAAACTCCGTTTGAAACTGCTAACAGGATTCCCTGCTTCATATAGAACTGCGCAACGCGGAGTAAGACAACGTTCTGAATTAAGAAATCGAGCAGCTGCATCCCAACCGTTTTAAAAAAATAATTGGGTTTGCTACGCAATATTTACCAGAAAATTTTTTTTTTGGCAAAATGTTATCTTTTCCGATGAGAAAACTTTTCAGTCTATAATGGAAGGATTCGAGTATATATTTAGACCACCAAATTCCCGATATGATGAGAAGTATACTCAGAAAAAGCAAACCAGTGTTTACGGTGCACGTGTATGCTGGAATATTGGTGGAACACTAAACAGTAATATAATAATATATCTTCAGATTTTGGAAAATGTTTTTCTTCCTTCTACCGCGATAGTTTTTGAAGGAAATAACTTAATATTTCAGCAGGATAACTGCCCTGTGCATACTGCAAGAAATATAGGAAACTGATTTAGACAAAATAACGTAACATGTCTGCCTTGGTGCTTAAAAAGTCCTGATTAATTGATAATGTTTGGGGATTGATGGTAAAAAAATGTACAAAATAAATTTTAAACCACAGAATAAAATAGGGTTATTTGATAAAATAGAAGAAATTTGGAAAGGGCTAACTCCGGATTATACCAGAAGTATTATTTTGTCAATGCCAAGAAGATTACGATTAGTGTTAGAATCCAAGGGCGCAGCAATTAAATATTAGCATTTTGTTTGTTGTCCGTTAATAAATTTACCCTTTTTGGCTTTATACTTTTGTTGTTTTCCTGGTATTATTTTATTATTTTATAATTTTCTTATTTCGCGGCTGTAATTTATACACAGAAATATTGAGAAATAACCATTATTACTTATTGTAAAAAATCGTACATACAATAATTTACAGCCATGTATATAGCTGATATTCTATCCAGGTATAAGCAGCAAGGTGAGAAACCCGTTTTACCCGATTTTGTTGTAATTGAGTTATGTATAGGTGGAGTGTACGAATTTATATGTCGTCAACTGTACGTTTAAAAAAAAAAGTGTAAATGATACCTGGTTTAATATGCTGTTATTTTATAAATCAATTTTAAAATAAAATACACAGCGCGATTTTTTTTTAAAGTTTCATAATGTGGAAAATATTCTAAATTAATAATAGAAAATAGTGATTTCCATATAGCATAAACGGAAAAAACCCATTTTTTAAAGTAAATTTTTAATTGAAATGTGTACTTACTTTAGCTCCGCAAGCAAGCAAAATACGTATTTCATCCAAGGGAACCATCCGAATTATTGAATCTGCCAGTTCCCTTTGCAGGGGATTTGCTATACACTCCGTCGGCATATTCTAGAAAAAAAATAATATATATTATGTATCTATATTAAAACAGGAACGTATCTTCAATGACTTCTTTCATATGTCAAAAAGAATAGAAGTTTTCTAAGGTGGACAAAGAAATGCAAGCGGTCTATTAAAAGGCAGGATAAACTATAAATAAATATCTTAATATACAGTGTCACCAGTATAGTCCGCATCATATGGGATTTTTTTATTAATAGCTTTATTCGAAATTTGACTTTAGCATTAAGTTCTGCTTCGATCGAGATGAAAATTAAGCAAAAAAATAATAGTCATGTGATTCGCATTATCTGTCAACTTTAATTTTTTTCCAAAAAATAATTCAAAAGTGGGGTCATTTCTGAAAATATCGAAAAAAGTTACCAGAAAAAGTTTTTTTAAATGCAGTTTCTAGCCCACATGCAAAATCTCAGCTTCATAAGATAATTTTGATTTTTTACCCATATTTTGTAAATTGCACCACTTTTGCAAAATAAGACAACGCAACCTACATAAAACTTCTTAGTTTTGACAATGCTTTATTTCAGATACATTTTCTTTAAAGTAGCGCCATATTAAATGTGTGTTTTTCTACAAAATCAAAATTGGGCTATTAACATTTGGTCGCATGTGATGCAAAGTTTATTTGTTTTTGACCCTGTATAAGGTAACTTCATAAAGTAAGTATTTTTGAAAACGTAGTTTGTGTCTGAAAGCAATACACCTTAATATTAAGACAAAAAGAACACAGTGTCATCAGTAAAGTGTTCATTCAGTGGAAAATAAATTTTAGTTTAATTTAACGTAAAGTTTATCTATTTTCAACGATTTAATTTAAAACCCCTTTATTTTATTTTTTATTTTTTTACTTTTAGACACAAACTACGTTTTCAAAAATACTTATTTTATGAAGTAACCTTATACATACGATCCAAAACAAATAAACTTTGCATCACATGCGACCAAATTTTAATAGCCCAATTTTAATTTTGTAGAAAAAGACACATTTAAAATGGCGCTACTTTAAAGAAAACGGATCTGAAATAAAGCATTGTCCAAACTAAGAAGTTTTATGTAGGTTGCGTTGAGTCTTATTTTGCAAAAGTAGTGCAATTTACAAAATATAGATAAAAAATCAAAATTATCTTATGCAGCTGAAATTGTGCATGCGGACTAGAAACTGCATTTAAAAAAGCTTTTTTCTATAACTTTATTCGATATTTTCAGAAATAACCCCACTTCTGAATTATTTTTTGGAAAAAAATAAAATTTGACAGATAATGCGAATTACGTGACTACTATTTTTTTGCTTAATTTTCATCTCAATCGAAGCAAAACTTGATGCCTAAGTCAAATTTTAAATAAAGCTATTAATAAAAAAAATCACATATGAAGCGGACTTTACTGGTGACAACAAACACAAAGTAAATAAAAAAAAAAACAATAGTATACAATTTTCTCTAGGAGCAAAAGAACGCAATAAGAAGCAATAGAAAGTAAAGGAAAATTAGCAACAGCAGTAACAAAATTTGCGCAGATCATTGAAGACGTTCTTCATCTGTTCCATTCCTAGACGGTGGAATAACGACTCCTGTTGATGCGATTCTTAAAAGGTTTTTAGAGTCCCGACCCTGTTTTTGAAAAAAATGCTACTTTAAAAGCTTTTTACCTGTTTAACTAAAAATGTTACTGAAAGACTCTCTTCTATATCAGGGTCAGAATTACGTCCCAAACGAACCATGGCCATTGCAATTTCTTTATTGGTCACTTTTTTCCTTATTACGTCCTTTTGCCTCTTTTGTAAGCTTTTTGCCAATTGTATTTACCTAAATAATTAAAAAGCCAATGGAAAAAATGACTTTATAGACAATTTTATTAATTTTTTATTCTCCAATGTAATTTTATTAAAACTCTGTTGTGTTTGCGTTTCTTGCAGTTCAATAATTTTGTATTGCTGTTTTTAGATACATTTATATTTTTACTAGCGTGTACCCGGCATGCGTTGCAACCCGCTGGTATAAATACAAACCCGAACAAACCCGATATATTAGTACCCGGCATGCCACTTTCTGAAATAGCACCCGTGCGAAGCCGGGGCGGGTCGCTAGTTATACATAAAAACCTTCCCCTTGAATCACTCTATCTATTAAAAAAACCGCTTCAAAATCCGTTGCGTAGTTTAAAAGATTTACTCACATAAGGGGACAGACGACAGCGACTTTGTTTTATACTATGTTAAGATATAAAACGAGGCATGAACAAGAAATACTAAAATCCCTAGTTTATTGATATTGTCGAAAACATATTAACCAATATCATAACCGTAATTCGCTTGCTTCATATTAACACAATTTCACATTAAATTTCAAATAATTAAATTAAAAACTTTTTTTTTGGGTTCAATTTTTTAATTTAATTAAAAATAACAATATCATAATTGATTAAAATTAAAAAAAAAAACGTTTTTTTGTAGTATTTTTTTTAATAAAATTATTATATTTCGGTAAAATTTACACGATCCCAAAGTGTGCAGATTGATTTAGGAAAAGAATTTTATAATAATAATTTTTATTAAAATAAATAATTACTACACTTGAGCCAGTTTAAAAGCTAGTGTACATCGTACCTTTAAATGCATTGAGTGGTCGATATTAATAATAGTAATAATAACAAGAATAATAATAATAATAATAATAGTAAAAATAATAATAATAATAATAATAATAATAATAATAATAATAATAATAATAATAATAATAATAATAATAATAATAATATAATAATAATTATAATAAACATGCTATTTACTTGTGCGAAAATTTAAAATATAACAACTAAAAATAATTATCGGTGACAGCAACATACTAGTTGCAACAAAAAGGTAGGATTTTGATTAATAATTAATCAATCTTTCAATCCGACCCTAAGATAATGTTTTTTAAAATGACTTAAAAGCGGAATAGTTTAGTTTTTTATATCAGATTCTATATTGTTACAAAAAAAATAGGTTATTTTAAAAGAGTCAGTTCTAATTTAAGTTTGTTTTCTAAAAAAACTGTATTTAATACTAATATATTACCACATTTTCTGTATTGTTCTTCGATTTTATACTGTGCTAGTGAGGAAATATTTGATAAATTACAAATTTTACAAAAAAAAAAAGGCAGTGCGGATTATTTTAAATTGTGACAAATATACAAAAAATAATTTTAGGTTGAAAAATAGATTGGTTGAATGTCAGAAATTTAATTTTTTATTTAGTATGTATATTTATACATAAAATTAAAAATAATTTATTGCCTGATTGTTTAAAAAATTTTGTTCTTTTAATCATGACCATCATAATTATAAAACAAGAACGAATCAACATTTTTTGGTGGATAGAGTGTCTAAACATTAGCTTATAAGTCTATTTTTCATAAAGGTTTGATAGAATATAATAATATTATGTTGTCTATAGGTTGGAGTAACATGGTCATATTTTTGAAGGCTTGTCGAAAATCTTGTCCAATTATTTTGTAATATTTGTAACTGTCTTTGTCTTCACAATTTACATTTTTATGATTAATAACATCACCATAATCTAAACCACTTAAAATAATAGAATTTACCTATTACCTATTACCTATAAGACCTAATTTTGTATCAGTGTTTAAGTACAATTTAAAATTATATAAAATTTTAAGTTTATAATAAGCATTTTCTATTATGTTTTTTATACGAGCTTCAAAGGTCAAATATTGATCAAAAATGATACCAAGATTTGTAGCGGATGTTACCATCGGAATGAATACATTTTGGCCGATTCAAAGTAAACTTGTTTTGTTTTCATTAAGTTGCAATCCATGATCTTCTATTACTATAGAAACATTAGAAATATCCTCATTTATTAATGAAATTCAATACAGAAGATTATCAATTTTTACTTAGTGATAAATTTGTTTATCATCAGCCAAAGCTAAAGATTACCATATTTCATGAATAATTAAAAACCATATATGTGTAAATTATAAATAATAGAGGACCCAGTATAGATCCTTGAGGAACTCCTTTTAATACCTTTGATGAATTTGCAATATCACAAAGAAATTAGTTTGAACTTTTTAATTTAAGATCTATTTAATAAATCATTTGCAAACCATTCACAAGTTCTCGTAAATACAATAATTCGGAATCAGAAAATAATAAAGGTAAAAGAGAACACTGCTCTTTAAGTCATTGGGTGCGCCACAATGTCAAACATATATAAATCCTTTGTTTCAATCTCCAACGCCTTCAAATAGAACTTCCTTGTAGTAAAATGTTCCCATATTTTGTCGGTCTATGATCGTAAAACAAAGCCCTGACCTTGCAAGTTTAAATTTAGCCGAAAACTTGTTCGACTCGTTTCCAGAAACCTATGTTAAGTTAAACAGCTGGGATTTGTGTTTGCCAACAAACCATTAAAATCCGAAAATAAAGAGCTTTTTGTTTGTTTGTCGCTGGTTTTTCCTTGTTCCTTATCGTAGACCCAAAAATATTTTGGATGGAAAATGTGTCGTAGTTTTCTTTGCAACAGGATATATATTATTAACTAATGAATTAAGAAAAGATTTTAAGACTAGAGAGGCATTTTTAATTTTAAGTGAAGGTCATCATATGGGTATATTTAAAAAAAAAGGATGGTTATAATGAATTCTAAATATATACAACAAAATATTTTAAACTAATAATCTTATGTTGCATTGTTATTAATCTAGAATTTTAAGCAATACTATTAAATTAAGAGTTGTTTAGGGTTGATATAGATTAATGTACAAACCCAAAATATTACAACGTACGATTCGCCAGGTAAAGAACATCTAAACCATACCCATGTATGGACTAACCAACATCACATACAGAAACCAAGATTTTGGACACACATTACGCTTATATTAGGTAAACCAAGTATAAGGTATTTCCAACATCTGAAAGCCTTTCGTCCAAAATAAGAAGCTGAAACTTCACACTTCGCACTTTACAATAATCGCGTGGACAGAGTTATCGAGCTTTATTGCACATGGATATTTTTATTATTATTATTCAATCACGGATCTTTCGAAAGATTTGGTCATTGTGACACACTGAAAATAGTTAATACTAACTAACCAAAACGTTGTGTTAAGTAACAAAATAAACACAACGGAAATCCGACAAGGAATTTTTTTGTCCAGCTAATAAAAAAACTCTCCCAGTAAATGTATTCATTTCATAAAATTTATTGGATTTATTAACGAAAGCTGTTTATTATGGTGACGTATGTGTTGTAGTATATTTTAAGATTTCAGATACATTTTAATGTACCATCAATTCAATTCATATTCCATTATGTACAAATCATATCATACTTCAAAGGAAATAGGTGTATTATTTACACAAACGTCTGACTGAGTTTTGGTAATATTCCAAATATGTCATTCACCTAATACACACAAAGAAAATGATGTATAATGGGGGGTCACTGGTCTTTAGTAACACAAAGACAGGTAAGCGACATATATATACGACATAAGATATTTTTAGTATCTGCTAATAGATTGAGGCCCAAATTACAAACCGGCATAAAACTTCCATGACAACAATTGTTCCAATAATGATATCGTTAGAAGTTATCTTACAGTTAATGTTAACAGGATTTTTATAATTTGGGCCTTAATGAGAATTGTGTGATTTAATAATGGCCTCCCATTATAATAATGGGAAAAATTCAAACAATATTCTGCAAAACAGTGTCAGGAGTTGTATTGTACATTAGTGAATAAAGTTATTATACATGCATATTTGTGTATATTTTATATATATATGTTAAATATAGGTATCCTAAGCTTTTTTTTAACTGTCTTACTGACTGAGATTAATTACGTATTGTTTTTAAAATTTTATGTCAAATATCTTTTTTGTGTTAATCAAATTTTCTGTTTTTTTAATTTTCTTTTTCCTTTCCTTTCTTTGTATTTTTGAAGTGATGGCTCATATACTTAAGGTGTTAGATGATGAGCTTTGTCAAAGATATTTCTTGGACAATAAAGTATATTTTGAACTTAAAAATTGAATTCATTTTTGTGCCAAATTTATTAAAATAGTGCAATCTGTCCTTTAGTTTTACCACAATACTGTTATTACTGTTGAACATATGAAAACATCCATAGCAACGTGATGGGTTTTTACAAATTAGTTTTTAAAGGCAGCTTGGTCGTATCTATTGTATATTATGGCCCCTCATTGGCCAAAAATATTGGCTACTAACTGATTAAGCTATGTAGGAGGTAATTACAATGAAAACGCACTACTACAGGTTATGACAACTTACTTTTTCGGAATAAATTTTCATCGGATTTATTAGTTTCAAATATTTTGACAATAACAACCTAACAATGAACATGAAAAAATTGATAAATATACACCACTTGCAATATTAAACAGATGTGTAAACAAGAAAATGGACACACTCTATCTTATGTATACTTAATGTCCATAATACCATAGTCATACCCCACTTACAAAATCTACAGTAACTAGATAAACCCTACCTCTTAGATCCACTCACATATACAAAAATCAACCATAATTAAGATATGCAATATAGGAAAACCATTTGTCAGGAAATAATTTACTGACACTTTACTGACTAACTGAAGTCTTTTTAATGAAAACACGCAGGAATAAGAATTTTCCAGTGATAGCCCTGAGAGGGCGGACAATAATAATATTGTCTGGGGTAGGTTCTGGGTCCTGGAAAATCCAGGAATCCATAAAACTTTAACCTTATCGTTGGCTGATAGATTTGTATGGTATGTAGACATAGATAGATTCAATGCTTCAATGGTAGTTTAGTTGCATATAGTATTGGTTTTCAAAACGATCTAATATTCTTTAAACTTAAAGAAATATACTAAGTTCTACTATATATTCAATCCATCGCTCTTGATCTGTCAATATATTATACTAGAGGCATTCTTCTTCATAGTTCAGAGTAGGATTTAAAAAAATTTATTCAGGTTTATTCAGAAAAAATTCTAAAGTTTCTTGAATCTTTAGGATTCGACGTGGACACATAACAGGCACATTTAATACTCGATAGACAGGTGTGGGAGTACTACAGTAATGGCTATTTTCGACTCTGATTTATAGATGCCTACTCCAACATATTTTTAAAATATTGCTATTAAGTATTAGATAGGATGGCAATATGTCAAAAAAATTTTTTATATCGTCGCAGCTGTCGCATGTGCGTTACGTATTTTTCTTTTACTTTATCAACATATTATATACTTTTTAAAGTTTTCCCATGTTTAAATCTGGAATAGGAATATTATATTTCTTATTCGTTCTCAGCTAAAAACCTTTATAGTTCTGTCATTTATTTAAAATGTTTAAAAATGTATTTGTTCTCTTGCTTTTGTAATTCTTTCGATCGATCCTTTCTTTGGTTTACCCGACTTGCGACTGGATCAACTAGTTACCGTAGCCATTGTTTATTTTGTCAGTCTCATCTCATTTATTCTCTAGATATGTCTATATCATTTTAATTATGTCATTCACTATTATTCCATTATTTATTCCCATCGTTTGTTTTATGATACATTTACATGCTCTGTTTAGTTTTGATATTATCCTCGATTGTCTTGTAGTATCCATTTCTACGGCTTTTAATCTTATTTTATGCTCTTCTGTAACCCTCTATATTCTTCTGATTCATAAAGTGCGAGCAAAAATTATTTGCCTCAAAGAGGGCTTGGATTAAAAAAGTAGGGCTTTGTTTAGATCATAATGATATGGGGACGATATATCTAACCAATTCTAGGTTAAAATTTTGTCAAATTCATATTATGACATGATATGCCAAACTAATGAGTAATAAAATAAGCAGAGAAATACAAATTTATTTTTCTTGTTTACAAAATAACAAAGTATGAATATACAGAAAGAAAAAAAATACATAAATTGCTGAAATTGGCCATTGATCTTCCCACTTCTTGGGACAGGCGTCTTATACAATTTGTTGGCGTATTTTGCATTATTTCACGAACGTTTGCAACAAGTTCTTGTTCTTCTGTTCGTACAGATGGTCTTCCTGCACCGTTTTTGTGTTGTATAGAACCTGTTTCCCTAAACACAGCCACGGTTTTCTTCAGGCAATGATAAAAATCCCCAGCAATAAAAGCAACGTTAGGAAAATCGTCCATGCACAAACCTGGATTGAATTGCCACTCACCATTTACTTTAACCCCGTTTCGAAAATACGCTTCAACCATGAATGTTTTGTGCTGTTCCGTAAAGCCCATTGTGTGAATTGTTCACACAAAAATTTAAAAAATGAGACACAACTCAAATTTCGTATTTGGACTAAGTTTTTTATTTGCAAAGACATTTCCATATAAAATTTTGTTGTATTTGTACTAATTAAGGTACTTTATTCTTAAGGCCATTTCGAAAAAATGGCCTTTGTTCCATTACTATTAGCCGCAGGTAAAATATGAAATATGCATTTATAGTTTTAAGGCATGCACGAACTTTTATTAAGAATAAAATTTTCTGAGAAATCGGTAATAAAGAAGTTTCCCATAATACGTTGTATACTTTTTTGGACACACTGTACTTAGGTATATACATCCTTGAAATTTCATGATTCAACAATAAGAAAATAAGCAACACTGTATATTGGACGCAATCAATAGTTTCAACTTCCATACAGTCCTCGTTGATGGCACATCGTATCCAGTCCTCACCAGACTCGCCGTATTTACCGCCACAATAGTGAGAGAAAACAGATGTTCACTCTTGCCCCAAATAAAACAATTTTTAATAAACGAGCCCTCTATAACAACCCGGCAAAGGTGACCTCACGGGCCAAAAGTAGTACTAAGAAGTTTACCTTAAAAATAAATTTACCTTATTTTGGGTTTATTTTCCAGGGAAATTTAGCAACTCGATAGCACACTAGGACCACTGACGGCGAAAATATTAATAATTAGAAAATTATTGTCTAACTGTCTACTCTTGCCAACCTGTTCACTATTGCCCCCCCCCCCCTCCCCCTCCGTCACCCTACACCACTAAAAATATAATATATTAGTGAATAAATAGCCGGGCAAAAATATTTGTTGATGTTTTGGTACTTACAACATTACTTGTTAGATACAGACGATGATTATACGAAATTAAGTTAAACATGTTATTTAAAATATTTTCACCAACGTAGTATGTTATATTAACAGAACGTAATAAATAAGATTCACTTAAAGCAATTCAGTTTTTGCTATAAAATAAACTTAACAGCCAATACAGCGAAGGAGAAATAAAAAACTGTCACCTGTAATAAACTACATAATGTGAAATGTTTAATTGTATAGGGTTCCTATACCAACTGACGTCAAACGTCAATAAAATATCTATTGCGCCTATGCTAAAAATTTTATTCTATTATTAACCTGTAAAATAAATATATCAACAACCGCTGAAAATAGCTTGCCAATCCACAAGTGATTTTAAAGTTGGAATATCCACGGATAAGTTCAGGCTTTCAAATCAAAAAAATTGAATTTCGAATATTGGTTAGAACTAACTTTTGATGGTATCTAAAATTGGTTTGTTTGTCGAAACTATAGTATTTATTTAGTATAATTTGTGTATGGAAGAAACACGCTAACTTTTAAATACAATCATGAAGTCGTTGTAACACTTTTATGTCTTTTAAATAATTTGAAAAAATTAGAAATTTAAAAATGTTTAAAGTAAATGGTTAAATGCGTTTTTCAAAGCGCCGCGACGACCAACGTCGCTGTCTACCTGAAAATGACGTTAAGATCACTGATCTTGTATATTATCATGAGGTAGACTTTATTTATAGTTTTGGCATAGTAAAAATGCTTTGGCTACCTTTCCAATTAAATATCAAAACAATAACAGCCTATCTAATGTGCAGTTTTTCATAAAAAAAGTGTAAGTTAAAAGTATTATTGAGATTTAATGACGGTAGATGATTCACAGGTCTTTTTGAATGAATTGCGTCAGGAATTTTATCAATCATTGTAATAGATTTTAAAAAATTCCAGAGGATGCCATAATAGTTTTTCTTAGAGGTTTAACTAGGGTCCTGGTCCCCCTAACAAATAATTATTGTTTCATTCTTTTAATAATATACAGGGTGTTATTTAAGTATGTGGCCAAACTCCTTGGGGTGCTTCGGCCTCAAACTCAGGAGATAAAATAGTTGTACTCGTAGTTGCTTAATTCTAAAAAAATACATAATTTTAAAAAAAGTCAGTAGCGCGAATTTTTTTTGTCAAAAATATTTGTTGGACTGTCTTCCGGGACGCCATTGGACTTAATAATTTGAATCTAATTGAGGCTAAATTATCCTCTTGTTATTACAAACAGAATTGCCAAATTCCAACATAATCGAATAAAAGAGTATTGAGAAGTTTACGATAATCGGATTTTTTTTAAAAGTTTGACACCTTGTATCGTAAAAACTATGCATCTTTGGACCCATGTTTATATAAACTTTTCTTCTTAAAATCACTTAAAGAAGCACCCCTTGGAGTTTGGCCACATACTTAAATAACACCCTGTATTACACTAAGTCAAAGGGGTAAGGACGAATTATTTTGATGTAAAATCTGCGTCGCAAATTGCCTTTGTGTTAAAACATTATTTCTATAAAGCAGTGAGTGCACCACTACCGAATATAAAAATTATAAACTAAAACTAAATATGAAGAGTCAAAAATAGTACGGAAAGGCTGTATACTATATTTTTTTATTATCAGTGGAAGTATATGGGGTTCATACTCCTTCTCCTCTATCACTTCTAGCCTTTAGCGGTAATTAAATGAAAGCAAAAATTTTACATTTTTTTAATCTTAAAATTTATTTTAATAAAATATTGGGTGTTTATTATATTGTAATGAAATGCTTTCCTGGATTAAAGTAATAATGCAGGATAATTAGCATCCATTTTAGCTCACAAACAGCATATACACACACTGCAGCACACTGATGGATAATGTCAGATGTAAATAAAAAAGAAAATTCATTTAAAAAATTTAAATTATGTAATTAAAAAGACTCTGTTTTTTTCCTCACCTTTTATTTACAAACTCTTTCACAAATCCACTTAAACTTATCGTTAGGGGACTAATAAAAATTATTATTTTCTTCCCTTGATACTGTGTCAACTACTGTTTCTTTTGTAAACAACACTCAAAACAACGCAAAACTTGACTGAAATTAATGTATATTATTCACTGGCACTTTTCACCGTTCGCTGTCTACGTCAAACTATGCCTGAAAATTACGAAGTTTCTATTTATACTCGGAATTTTTCAGTATCACGCTCGGCAACGCGAGTTTTCCCAAGTCGCGTAGCCTCGATCACAAGATTTTTAAAATAACATTTCAAGAAGGAAAAGTGGAAATTCTTTGGTCTGCTATATTTAAGTTCTAAGAAGAAAGAGTAATTAGTGATTTTTCGGGTATAATTAGGTACCTTTTTTTAAATTTTGTCGGATACTTTATTGGGATAATTGTTTTTACATACCTACTCTATTTTCACAAAAGGTATTAGGACAAAGCCTCTTATGTGTAATGAGAATTGTTTTAATTTCATTTCAGTTCAGTAAGATTTATTTAGAAAAGGTTTTTCTGATCAAAACTTAATATATTATGTTATAAAGTACGAGGGTTATTTAGATTCTATTATACAGTGAGTATCAGCCAAATGGAATAAATTCTATAATAAACACATGGGAGCGTGTCCGAAAAAACGCTCGGAACACGTCGATTAGTATTTCTAGTTGCGCGTTTTTTTCAATAAAAACTTTTTATACAGGGTGTGTCATGTAGCAGTGGACAATGCCAACTTTCTTATTTTAAATGCAACATTCTGTATAATATTCAATTTTTGGATTCTTCAGAAAATTCTAGACATATTTTATGTACAATATCCTATACCTATCTTCAACTGTTTCGGAAATATTAAGTGTTTTCAGATTTATTGCAAAAATTAACAACACACTCAAAAACTAATAAGTACTTAATACTTTTTATTTATTGATAATGTAAAAAACAAAAAAAAATCTAATCGCAAGCGTTATTCGCCTTCTTAAGTCAGCTAAGTCGAGGGGATTAGTTTTGTATACAATATTTTTAACATAACCCCATAAGAATAATTCTAATGGAGTCAGATCAGGGGATCGTGCTGGCCATTCCATCGATCCACGCCTCCCTATCCACCGATTTGGAAATACTCGGTTGAGGTACTGCCGGACATTGATTTGGTAAGGGGGCGGTGCTCCATCTTGTTGAAACCATATCATATTCGCTGGAAGTTGTTGGTTTGCTGGATCAGCATATAAGTTTGTCGAAGTTGGCAAAACATCATTTTGGAGCAGTGCTAAATAATTATCGCCATTTAAATTGCCATTAATGAAAAAGGGACCTATGATATGATCTCCAACTATTCCTGCCTAAACATTAACCTTTTCAGGATATTGCGTATGTTCTTCTCTAAACCAGTAAGGATTTTCCCTAGACCAATAGCGGCAATTTTGACGATTAGCATGACCGTGAAGTGTAAAGGTGCACTCATCAGAATACAAAACATGTTCTAATTTGATCACATTGTTCTCTAATATTGCCATCACAAAAATACGTTCTCCTATCAAAATCGTCTTCCGCATGAGCTCATGAGTAGGTATCATTTTATAGGAATACATTTTATTTTCTTGCAATGTTCGAATAAATCGATAAATGGCTAACATCGAACATTGGGGCTGTTTTTCGACTAGAAGTAGGTATGTGGGTTTTTCTCAAACTCACGCATAATGGCTAATTTGGTATCGTCACTTATTGCATTGGCAGCTACTTTTTTTATCTGCTTTACATGTCCAAGCTGGCGAAACTGCTTTTCTATTTTACTAATTTTCCCTTGAGTTATAGGCGGCAATTTTGAAAATTCTTCATGAAATAAGCGAGCAACTTCCATTGGTTTCCGTGTGTTATCTCCATAACCGTGGATAAAAAAAACATATTTTTAATAAATCAGTTAACTACCAGATAATCCCCTGTACAATTTAATGAATATTTTGAAACGTTTTTGGAAACCTTCCAAGTACGAAATATCCTTTCTTACGGAGTGCACGGTCTCCATGTGAAAAGTTTAGGCAGAAACAATGAATTGTTTTAACAAGTTTTTCGGTCATTATTTCTTGACTGGTTAAATGATAATTCTCTCTGTTTTAATAATAATAATTAGAATTTTAAAATGATTGTCCATTTAATGAAATAAAAATGTAAAATTTCCGTAGAGTAACTATAAAAAGTATTAAAAATATGTAAATTTGGTCAAATGCCGTCTACAATTGTTTTTTATTTGACCTTTAATTGCCTCTTTGTCCGCATGTGGCGCCCATAAACAATGGCGCACATGGTACCCTACTTTTATGTTTATTTTGCTTCTCCAAACAAACACGATATACCTTTGATCAGCGGCGCATCCAGAAAGTGGTTCTGGGGGTGCAACCGCATTTTTATAGTTATATGTTACCCACACATGTACCAGGGGAACAAAATAAGTATTGCGCCGCAGGTGAAAATATATCGGTATTGTTGTTGCCTTAGTGTAAACTTAATGCTCAAGAGTCAATGCCTTCTTATTGGTACCGTAAATAGTGCACACGAAACCAGTTATATATAATTTGTCTGCCTATAACTAAAGAAAGTTTGTTGCTGACATTATTCGAACTAGCGACATATGATTTTAAGTTGGTGGAAGATCATAATAGTGATTCAAATTCAGTTATTATTCTTCTACATGGACAGTGTGATAAGATTATAGACAGAACGTGTAGAAAATTTAATAAAATCGTAGGTATGTTTGAACTACTGAAGATATGACCAAAAATCTCGTATATGGGGCTTTTTCGGGATGAGAAATATAAATTTGCCCACCGTTTTTTTCGCATTTTGTAGAGAGCGCGACATAGGAGCCTATACTTATTTAATTTGAAATAGTCCCAACTTTTTTGTCCTACGACACTATCAATTTTCGAAAAAATGTTATAGGAAGAGATAGCATTCATTTTCGGTCTAGAATTATCCCCTACATTTGTTGCTCATTATTTCCGGACACCCTGTATACATAATTTTGCAGCGCATATACTTGGTTGTAAAAACGTTACCTATTTTAAAAACGTTATGGATCTAAGATGTCTCCTTGCCCTCCCCCCTATCGAATACGCTCCTGATTTCGCTCTCCAGGATTTATTTCAGCATTATCATCAATACATCTGAAATATATTTCTGGATATTTTCAGGTCGTTCCTTCACATTTAGATCTAAAAATACCGGTTTGTTATGTTTATAGAATTTTTTTCGTATATTTTTTGCGCATTACCTATACTTGTTTGTTTTAGTAATATGCGTTCTGAATTTTTCCCATATTTTTCCTTGGCTGTTGTCTAGTTTTTAAGGTCGATGCTGTTTTGTAAAAAATATCGTGTCATACACAGACTTGTAATACACAGTTTACATACATACAGTATCGGGGATCTCGGAAACTATAAGAGATAAAAAAAGACGGTTAAATGGGATAAATTTTCGACAATTATGTCAGCAGTTTATTGGTGCTTGCGGATAGATTCTGGTTCTTTTGGTTTTTGAGATATTTTGAATAAACTAAAGTGTAGCATTTCCTGTAAATACATTTTCATGGCAACTTTTTACATAGAACATGTCAACTTAGTAATATTTAGTTACAGAAAATATTTCTTCCAACAGGTAATGAATCTCAACCATCAATGGGTGCATCACAAGCAGCATTTTTCCGACTTTCGACCAATATTGTACTACTTTCGACTTTACATTAGGTAGGTATAAATAATAGTCAGCACTGTGACTATGACTAAATTATTTCGGCACAACCTATAGGTATAAAGTAATATTTTATCAACGTTGTAGTATATACCGAATCCAACGTTGTAACAACGTACTAAATTTTAGTAATATAATTACAAATAGCCTACGTCGGCGCGACCTCCGCTTCACAGCTAAGTTTAGTAATCTTTTAGTTGTAAAAGGTAGGTATTTTGACTTTTAAGTTGGTAGCTGGTAGTTGGACTAGTTCATAAACATAAAGTGACCTTATATATGCTGTGTGAGAGTCTCGTTTTATCCAGCTTTAACTACTGTGATTTCATTTATGGGCCATGCCTTGATGTAGCAGATAGGAATAGGATATAAAGGGTACAGGATAGATGCTCCCGCCTTATTTTTGGACTTCGAAAACTTGATAATATTTCGCATAGGTACGTTTAAAAACCTCAAGTGGCTAGTAATGAACAACCGTAGAACTTTACATTTGGGGAATTTATTGGTTAATTAAAACTCTAAATAATCCGGCTCTGCCTCTTTCTTTAAAAAGTAGGTTTGCATTTCGTGAAAATATACATTCCCGTGACATGAGATTTCCTAATAGGTTGACGGTGCCTCAGCATCAGAGTGGCATGTTTCAGAGATCATTTACCTACAACTCTGTTAAATTGTACAACTCCTTACTTAATGAACTGGTTTTCCTTGATGGTAACAAATTTAAATTACAATATAAAAAATACCTACCTACTCAGTTTTCAAATTGAACAACTTCGTTAATTATTTTTGTTAAATTATTATTTTTATCAATGTTTTGCAGGTCATTCTTCGAATCATGTAATTGTCGTCTTCTCCATCAGGTTAAAATGTATCGTATTTTTCTTTTTTCTAGAATGTTAACTATTTTGAACCAATATTTTTTTTATTTCTCCTTTCTATTATGTTTAAGTATATAATATCTGTACACTCATGATTCTTTATAATATATTTTTTACCTGGTCACCATTTTGTCAAGATTGCCCAGGTCGCCCGGGCCTTAGGCCGCTCCTGTTGAGTAAGGTCTTTAGCCCGAGTCCCCATGGCCGTAAATATGACAGGGTAAGGCGTGATAGGATAGCGCACCTATTTTGTAAGACTTGATTACCGCCATTTTTTAAAATGTCGGCCGAATCGATCCACCACGGCACATTTACGCTGTCATATAACTCGGTCTTACCATTAAAGTTGTATAAAATGAATTAAGAAAAGGAAGTTCAAATAAATTCACAGGAACTGCTGCCTTATTTCAAATCTGAGCCATAATAGTTGCTTATTATTTGACCAGTTGTCTTGGCTGAGCTAACTAAAAGAAATTTCTTGACTAAATTGCAAATAAAACAACCATTGACAAGTTGACAGTGTTGACACATAAATCAGCCAAAAGGAACGATCTCAGTCACAAATCCGGTAACCTTAGCGTAGGTAAGGGGGGAGGAAATTTGACTGAGATAATCTGACTTACTTGGTCAAATAAAACGGCAAGGTAGTCAGTTTAGGTCAGCTCAGCCAAGACAAGTGGTCAAATAATAAGCAACTATAGCATAGTAGGCCTTTAATAAATACGCACACCGCACAGGAACAAGTAGTCTTCGATCTACTTTGTCGTCTAAAAAGTAGTTATAATGTACCACCAACCAAAGGAACAGGATCAGAGCTGTGAAAACTGTGGTGGAAGCAGCGTGTAATTGAAAACGAACAAGAGATTTGGTGAGTTTTACTAACATATTTGTTCAACCTTATCCGAAAAAGTCTCATCTCACATGTAATAAACTTAATCTTTAATCATGGATGATCCTGGGGGGGGCGGCCCCCCTAGCTACAATGCTAACACGAATAATTCAATAAAATATCCAACTCAACAAGAAATTTTTGATGTGATCGGCTTCCAAGGTCAAACCGAAAATGATAATTTCTCAAAAAAACAAAATTCCATTAACCCAAAAAACCAAAGGTATCAGAGAATGTATAACGAATATGACGCGTCTCCTTATCTTATTACCGTAGAAGCAACTAACGGGGCTAATATTGGGAAATTCTCCCAAATTAAAATAGCTAAACAAATTTTTGATTTAAAATTAACTAATGTCAAAAAAATAACAATTAAAGGTAAAAACAAGTTGGGGGTTGAGTTCCAAGATCATACCTCTGCCAACAACTTTCTAACCAATGAAACATTAATACAAAAAGGCTACCAAACTGCAATTCCCTACAACTACACCTCGTGTAAAGGTATCATTCGAAACATTGACCCCGATATTGAATTAGAAGAACTTAAAGAACAAATGGAATCTCCCTTTAAAATTATTAACCTAGTTCGTCTTAACCGAAGAATTTTGAAACAAAACCCAACGTCATCTCAAAAAGAATTTGAATACGTCCCTACCGGATCCATATTAGTGACATTTGATGGAGTAAGACTACCAAGATTCATCTATGCATATTGCCTCCCATATCTTGTTACCCCATACATCTCCCGAGTAACACAATGCTATAACTGCATGTTATATGGACACACCAAAACACAGTGTAGATCGAAGAAAAAGTGCTATAAATGTGGCATAACCGAAACAGCCATTGAGGAAAATCACACAGAGAACTGTCAAACAAATTGCATTTACTGTAAAGATAACTCACACACCTCAACTAGTAAACTTTGCCCAGAATTTACCAGGCAAAAACATATCAAAAGGCTAATGACCTTTGAAAACATTTCGTACTACGAGGCTAACCAACTTTGTCCCAAGGGAAATGCACAAACAAACAATCTCACAATCCACCCTGCCGATTTCCCCCCCTTAAACAAAGAAACACCTGCAATAGAAAACTCAATCCCCGTAGCACAAAGAAGACTTGTCACACAACAAAATGAAACAAGACCAAAAAGATCATACCAACATGTCTTAGCCAATCCTAGTAAAAGAAGAAATACCTCCCCCAACAAGGGTTACAATCGGGACGCCCACAACGCACAACTAATAAATCCTAATTCAAGACCTGCCCCAAAAAACATAAATATACAACCCCCATCAAACTCCAATGAACCGTCTACATCTCTCATATGCTCCCCCACAAAAACACATAACAACCCTTCTCCACATGACAACTTTATCCCTCAGCCCCCCCCACTCAACACCAACCCGTTCCCATTCGTCCCTACCCTCCACACCCCCCTAAAGCCTTATAGTGCAGAGAAATCAAACAAAAAAACCCATAACCCAAAAAAAAAGAAATCGCAAATTAATAATACAGACTCCGATAACTCCGACTTCTAAATATAATTAACACAATGACTTTCACACACAAGTTAACAGTTCTTCAATGGAATGCACGCAGTATAAACGCAAATAGGAGCAACTTGGCTTCACTGTTATGGGAAAGAAACCCAGACATTATCCTGCTAAATGAAACCTGGCTCAAACCTGAAATCCATTTTCATATAAAAAATTACACTATCATAAGAAACGATCGCACAGATGGACATGGTGGCGTTGCAATATGCGTTAAGAATAACATAATTTACAAGGAAATAAAAATTCATCCCCCACAAACAAATGATAATATACAATTCCTAATAATCAAAATAGAAAATCTCAACATTATCACCGGTTACTTACCACAACAAACATGTCATCTAGAGACATCACTAGAACACATATATAAGAACCTGCAGGGCAACACGCTCTTCATGGGAGACCTTAATGCCCACCACCCGGAATGGGGAAGCCATAACATCAACCTCAATGGCCGGCAACTTTCTCAATTTTTGAAAGACAGTAATCTGATAATCCATAATGACGGGCAATCCACAAGAATACACGCTCCAAATGAAACCCCGAGTCCAATTGACCTTACCATCTCAAGCTTAGAAATTTCGCATCGTTGCGCATGGGAACGGCTACCAGACTGTGGATACAGTGACCACTACCCTACCATCACAGAATTAAATCCCAATAAATCACTAAAACTTTCAGAGTTCCGAACAATATCTCCACCCAAGCGACTATTTTACAAAGCAAACTGGCAAGAATACGACAAATATATAACAGATAACATACAAGAAATAAAAAAAAATCCATCATTTGATCAACTAAGCAACATAATTCAGAATGCAGCCAACATATCCATACCCAAGACCGAACCCAAATTCCAATGCCGAACTGGTAACCCCTGGTGGGACCAAGACTGCTCGACTAAGCTCAAAGAGAGAAGAATGACCCTGGAAAACTATAAAAGAACCCCATCCATGGAGAACTACCTTATACTAAAACACACAATTGCCCAATCTAAAAGATTCTTTAAGAAAAAGAAGAAAGAAAAATTTATTGCATATTGCTCCACCCTGAATAGAGAATCAAACATAAAAGAAGTATGGAATAAAGTAAAGAAATTCTCTGGAACATATAAAAGAATCCCCCCAGTCGTTGCCACTAACCCTATCCGACAAGAACTACTAGATAGCATGCAGAACTGTGACATCAACCCTAATCTAAAACTCCAACCAATGTTAGAATACACTCCATTCAACATCGATGAGCTAAAATCAGCCATCAAAGGAAAAAAAGATTCAGCCCCGGGAATGGACGAAGTATCGTACTCCATGATCAACAATCTACCTGAAGACGGGTTGAAAGCCCTACTCGATATATATAACAATATACTAAAAGGAGACCCGATACCATTAGCACTCAAAGAATACCTACTACTCCCAATATGCAAACCAAATAAAGATCCCATAATAATTCAAAGCTATCGACCAATTATATTGGCATCAACCCTTCTTAAGACCATCGAAATATTAATCAAAAATCGAATTGACTGGCTAGTTGAAAATAAAAGAATGCTACCCCCCCTACAAACTGGATTTAGAAAAAAAATGAGTGTCCAAAACAACCTTGCATACCTTATATCCTATACAAACCTAGCGTTCCAACAAAACCAAACAGTAATAGCATCTTTCCTAGATATAAAATCAGCATTCGACGGCGTTAACATAAATATCCTGTACAATAAACTCATTGAACAAAAAATACCAACGGAACTATGCAACCTAACCTACCGGATCATGAAGAACAGAAAAATCTATATTAAAAATATTAACAATCAACTCATCGGACCTACGACAGCGCAAAATGGGTTACCTCAAGGATCCCCACTAAGTGCGATACTATTCAATTTGTACATAAAGGAATTACTGGAAAATCTCCCGGAAGGAATTGAAATCATGGCCTACGCAGATGATCTTGTAATATTCACCAAATCTAAAAACCCAACGGACAGTGTCAAGAAAATCAACCAAGCATTAAGCATAATAAACCAACGCCTGAATGAAATCAACCTGAAATTAGCAATACACAAGTGCGAAACTATACACTTTACCAAACGCAGCAGAAACTCCATAATTCCAAATATACAAATACAAAATATAGTCATCCCATACAAGGAAAACATCAAATACTTAGGAATGACCTTTGACCCTCATCTGAACTGGAACAAACACATTGAAACAAGCGTACAGAAGGCACAAAAAGGTATAAACGTAATTAAAAGTTTCTGCAGAGTTTGGTGGGGCGCTGACCCACACACCCTGCAAACAGTTTACAATGGACTGGTAAAATCCCATCTAGACTACGGTTCCTTTTTTATAAAACCCACAAGCAAAAAAAATATTGACAAAATCAACAGAATCCAACATCAGGGCCTACGTATTATTCTTGGATGCATGAAATCAACCCCCACTAACGCCCTCATGGCTGAAGCCGCTGAACTAAACCTTGAACATCGGCGCAAATGGCTAGCAATCAAGTTCTTGTCGAAAATAATTAACTTACACAACCATCCTTTAGTACCAATATTAAAAGACATAAAGACCCATAAAAGCACAAATGCCAACTACTGGAGGGGCAATGACCTGCCATACCTAGTTCAGGCCTATGATTACTTTCAACCATTTCTACATAAAATGGAAAAATATGAAAAGCTCCCATGCTATCAAATTGAATATGAATTTCAAATACAAACCCCCAATAACATTGACGTCAAAGTACCTAAAAAAAATCCCAATGCCAAATCTCATTTCATAATGAACACAAACGAGCTTAGACAAGAATACACGTTCATATATACCGATGGGTCAAAAAAAAATGGAAAGGTTGGATACGGTGTACACTGCCCAACAAAAAAATATAATTATTCATCCCGACTACCAAATGAAATGGACATATGCTCAGCAGAAATGATAGCTATTCACGAAGCCATATGCTACAGCCTCAAGAATAACATCAAAAACACTATCATCTTTACGGACTCAAGAAGCGCCATAGACAAATTGAAAGGTATCCAAATAAATCCAGATAACGATATCATTAGCCTGAAAACAAAGAGACTCCTGATTGAAGCTAATGAAGATAACAACATTGCCCTCGCCTGGATTCCAGGACATGCGGAAATAGCAGGAAACGAAACCGCCGACAAGCTTGCCCAAATAGGAACAACCCTCAATATCCCCAAAAACATTTCAATTGAGACACAACACATATTAGCTCTACTAAAAGAAAAAATTATGAAAGAACACTCACAAGCATGGAAAGAAACCCTGAAAACTAAAGGAAAAAGATATGCCCAGGTACAACCCGAATTCCCTAACAACAAATGGTACAAACAATTCCCATACGTTGACCGCAGACACATAACGACCATAATCAGGATGCGGACAGGACACTGCCTAACTAAAGAACATCTGTACAACATTGGAATAGAAGAATCGCCCAACTGCGAATGTGGACAAGTAGAGGATTTAAATCATATATTTTTTGAATGCCCCATTAACGAAATCCCCAACTTTGACCTTTATAATTGTTTATCAAATAACGGGCAGAAACGTCCCTTTAATATCCCCTCGGTACTAGCAAATCTTAATGCCATTAAAATTAAAAATATAATAAAATTCATTAACTATAATAGGATAAAAATATGAATAGTAGCAGTAAGAAACCAAAATACAAGTTTCAAAGCAATACCTTGGAAACCGCCATACATCATTAATTTAAGAAAACTCAAATAAAAAAAAAAAAAAAAAATAAATAAAATAAAAAAATGAAAATAAAATAAAATAATTCATTCCCAAAAGATGAGACTTTGGTAAACACTTTCCCTTCCAACCGAGGCAACCTCCCGTTTGTACAGATCCCCCGTTGCCCGGGATCGAGAAAAGTTTAACCTATGTAGTATATGTCTAAACTAACCTTCTCTCACCAGAAGAAAGAAGAAGGGAACACAGAAAATAGAACCACAGTCTTCACCACCATAGTCCAGGACATGGCTTAGAGCCAGACCACACCTTGGACTCTATCAAATGAGCTGGCAAATTGCCCTGTATAGAGGCAGAAGCCATAACAATCAAGTCAAGTCAAGTCAAAGGAACAGGATACTTATTTTTCTTCTGTGGTATTACCTAACCCTGAAATTTTAAGTTTTACACTTTGAAAATTTTATAATATAAATTAATAGATAGAATACTTAAATATGGCTTATAACTTAAAATCGGAAAGTGAAGTAAAAGAATACATTACCAATTTGGGCATAGAATATAGATTTGGATGTTACAGTGAGAAAAGGCCGGAAGGTATAAATACAACTTTTTAACATGACACTGACTCGTTGCCTGTTTATTTTCTTGTAATAATTTTTGTAGCTCATCATAGGTCACGCTAGAAAATACAGCACTTAACTCGATAAGAGATTTATATAATAAAAGTCTATCCTACTGAAGCAGTATTTTAATACTACTTGTATCTATCGTTTTTGAAAGTTTTTGTACAGGACAGCTGCAATCCTAACAATGTTACGCTCAAGCCGTTTACTTTTTCTTCTAAATTTTAGTATGTCACTTACTAGCGGATTTTCTTGAAGCGATAAAAAAAGATTACGAAAAAGCTGCCAAAGTATACAAAAATAACTGTGATGAATACAAATATGGAAAAAGTTGTCTGAAATATGGAGGATATTCGCTTATAGGCAAAGGAAATCAGAAAACTGATTACCAAACAGCATACAACTACTTTGAGAAGGGATGTAATTTAAACGAGCCGTATTCTTGCTTCAATCAAGGTATACTGTTAGTGACCAAAAATGATGAGCTTGGAATTAAACAAGATGTCTTAAAGGTAAGAATTTTAATACCTAAATACTTCTTTCTTTAACACCTCAAAAACTAGTTTTAAAACGCTAAAGCTTTTATTGTGATAAATTGTTTCCTTAAATTACTTAATATAGAAAGAGCTGGATAAATTAAATTTTTGTTAATTACTATTGTATACACTATCTTGTTAAGTAATGTTATATACCTACCTATATTAACATGTCATTTGCATTTTATTTTCACATACTTACCTTTTTAAATAATTTTGAACACAATAGATGTTGAGTAAGGTTCTGTAAAGCCATCTATTTATTATATTGTGTCTTCTTGTGTAAGTATTGTACGTTTAATAGGGAATGCACCTACTAGAAAAAGCTTGTGTAGCACAGAACGCGACGGCTTGCTACTACCTTTCTGGTCTTCACATAGCAGGCGCCAAGAATGGCCGAAAAATAGGAGAGACAACGGAAGGAAAAGTTGATAAAGATAAGATTGATATTCCCAGAAACATGAAGAAAGCTTTTGAATACGCCTTAGTGGGTTGTAACTTGGGAAATATGTATAGTTGTGCGAATTTAAGTCAGATGTATGCAAAGGGAGACGGTATTGAAAAAAACCAGCAGTTAGCTGACAAATATAAGGCGAGAGCGGTGGAGTTACAAGATGAAGAACAGAATTCTAATCAAACATTAAAATTCGGTGTCGGAATAGACTAAACAGAGTTTTTTTTTAATTTGTAAATACGTATATTAAAATTATTAACTTGGTGTAGATATTTTTATAGTGAGAATGTGATTGTTTTGCACGTATTGTTTAGAAAAAATTAAATTATTATAGTATGGGGGTTTATTTTCTTCAGATAGTTTCTAAGAAAGATATAAAATACTTAAATAAATTATAAAATAAAACAAATCTACAAAGATACAGGTTATCATGGCTATATTGTAATCTCTTAGAACAAATTTGCATAGAAATAAACACCCCGTAGGTATATTATACTGTTGATTGAAATATAGTGTTAACTGAAGATTTTTCGTATTAATTTTCCTTTAAATATACTATTTATTGGTAAGTATGAATCGCCTAACCTTTAATTTCATAACACCAGCAAAAACAATCTGCAGCTATTTTTCTAATCTCAGCTTTAAAGGCGTCGATGCCAGATGTTGCCATTCGCAGATCTAAGCTTTGTTAATAAGAATGATTGTTCTTCAAAACAATAAAGCATATTTTGATTTGATTTGAAGAATATAGAAATAGCCGTAGGAGATATCATAATAAATATTCAAGCTAATGTCGACAGTAGTAAAAAATACTGTTTACTCTCCTTAGATCTGTGTAAGGCTTTTGACACCGTAAACCATGATATTTTATTAAGAAAATTATACAGTATTGGGATAAGGGGAAATACACACAAACTACTTCAAAGTTATTTAAGCTATCGTAAACAATTATTTGTTCAAATTGGGAAAAGAAAAATTTCGGAAAAAGAAATAATATGTGGAGTTCCACAAGGATCAATATTGGGTCCGTTATTATTCTTAATTTACACTAATTCCGTTTCCAAATTGAACTTAAAGGGCAATATAAAGCTATTTGCAGATGATACAACAATTATTTATTTTGCTGAAACTTGCAGAAATGTATTTTGATATTAATAATGATTTAAAAATACTTCTTTCTTGGCATCAATCAAATAAACTTACGTTAAATTTTACAAAATCTTCTTTTATGTTTATAACTAAAAATAAAATAAATTCCATCATTATCCCATTAACATTTAATAATGAAAATATTCAATATTCAAAAACGACAAAATTTTTAGGATTAGTCTTAGACGAAAATTTAAATTGGAAATGCCATATCCAGTATATTATCAACTCGATATCTCGTTTGGTATCTGTTTTGTACAGAGCTAGATATTTCATTCCTTTGAAATAGGTACCTAAAAAATGGTAAAAAAAAAGTATTAAAGATGAATAGGTTTTTTTTTTATTTTTCAATTAAATTAATTTTTGTTTAATATCTTATTAATGACGATGAATAAAAATCTGAAATTTGGTACTTAGTTATAACTTAAATTAAGTATGCAATATGATGTGAATAATGTTGGTCCAAGGAAATATTATATTCGATTGTTTTTCTTTAAATAATAGAGTGTATTAGAATGCATATTTTTAATTTATAAAGCTTTTCTAAATGTAAATACCCGTTTGGTTCATACAAATTTATAGTTGGTTTTAAAAAAGGAAGTTTATGTATGCATTTAATTATTATCTTGTTTTGTAGTTTTTTTAATGGCTGAATTATATTTAAATCGCTGATCCCCAAATTGAAATCATATACTCTAATTTTGAATAAACCAAAGAATAATATACATTTTTAAAATATTTTAATGATATATAATTTTTAGCTTTTGGTGAGATGTAGGTAACTTCTTATATATTCAATATGTTTTTTCCAACTTAAATTTTCATCAATATACAAACCTAAAAATTTAATTGTATTAGTATTTTACTTATATGATTATTGAAAGATAGTGAAGAAATATTATTACTTTTTAATTGTGATTTAGGTACATACTTATAAACAGGAAAGATGATAATTTATTAATTTCAAGCCATTTACATATTAAATTTAGGTCGTGGTTAATGTTGTTATGAATTTGAGCATAGTCTTCATGAAAATATACAATAGTAGTATCATCAGCAAACAATTTTATTTTACCTTTTAAATTTAATTTTGCTATAGAATTAATGTAGATTAATTAAAAGTAGGTCCCAAGGTTGATCCTTGCGGAACACCACAAGTTATGTTTTTGTAAACTTTTAATATTTTCCAGAACAAAATGTTTTCTATTACTAAAGTAATTTTTTAACAATAAATAAATATTTTCCCGAATTCCAATATTGTATAGGTATTTAAGTAAAATGTTGTGATTGACTGTATCTAATGCTTTACATAAATCTAGGGACAGTAGGTAGCATTTTTGGTTGCTATCAACGTTTTGTTGAATGTCTTTGATAATATCTGCAGCTGCAACTTCTGCAGCTCTAAATTTACGAAAACCGTATTGAAATGGAGAGAGTAATTTTTTTCTTCTAAAAATTTAATGTCCTATTATTTAAAATTTTTTCAAAAATCTTTGCAAATTGGGATGTTGATGGATGAGTTTCGTGGATATCTAGTTTATCGTCATTGGTCTATTGAACTCAATCATTATTGCATATTAGGAAATGAGACACAGTAAGTTAAAATTCTTTTATTTATAACAAATTAATTATTTGAAAATATCACACTTTTTAGCTTAATACGTTTTTAATAAAAAGTATCAAACATTTAAAAATTTTAGTTATTTAACAAACAATCTAGATTTCTTTATATGTACATTGTACAAGAATACATAAATTATCTACAATTTATAAAGAAAACATTTTTACATTTCAACATTAAAAGCCCACAACAGTTTCGATACGCTAACTTGCATAATGTGATTCACGACGAACGTCTTGTCAAGACTATAAACAACGCGTTGTCTTTTTTTAGTTTTTGATGGGACGCTTTAGCTGTCAACTTGGATTTTTTTAAAATAATGTGATTGTTTCGAACATGCCAAGGAATAGTAATTTACGTTACAAGACCGGAAAGTAGTGTTTCTCAGGTCGAGACAAGCATTTCCAGAGCGAGCCGTAGGCGAGTCCTGGAGAGACCTGCAAAACACTAATTTTCGGTTGCGTGACGTACAATATATTTTTTAAGGCTGACACTTCGATATACATTTAATTCTTTATTTTATTTTATATTATTGTTAAATGCGTCGTATGACTTCTCGTAACGGGCTTTTAATTTTATCGGCAATATATCGTAACTCGCTTTCCTTGCTGCTTCCAAAATTTCTTTTGGAATCATTTTCCCTGTCGGATAATTCAAAATGTGAATTCATATTTTTAAATTTGCTCATTCGTTAAACAAGTTTGACATAAACAAAAAAAGCAGGGACCTGAAAAATCTTTTGCCGGTCCCTCACGTCCATTTTCCGGTCTTGATCGACAAACCGTTATTTTCTGGACAAAAAATTGTCCAGAAAGTGTATATTTTCTGGTCGGTCTTAAAAAAAAATTATATTCCATTTCTGCAAGAATGGAAAAATGGCCCAACATGGTATTCAAAGTCAAAAACAAATTTTAAAAATGAGGGGTTGTACCTCACCACAGGGGGGGGGGGGGGGGGGAACAGCCAACTTGAATGTATTTTCGATGGGCGTTTAAATATTCTTCTATTAATAAAATATCCGATCGTAACACCTCAACTGTCAAATAATAAGTTAATAATACCACCTCAAAGCATAAACAGTGCAGTCTCTAACATATACAACCGCCCCGCACTCCTCTTTCTTCCCTAGCCAGGCGCGGCCTGGGAACCGTTCCTCTACTCCCCCCTCCTCCCAACCATCAAGCTAATAGTGCAACTTATCTTGACTGACACAGTAGGGAACCATGCTTCGTTCTAAGATTTTTGGGTATATTAGGTGGCAGCTCTACCACTGAGGTTCCATACCGGACTGCACTGTAAATCTACTGCGTTGTATAATTTAAAGGCTAATTTTTCGATAGTTTCCGCTTGGTGCTTTTATTATTATTAAAGTTATTTAGCCAATTTTATTTACAGAAGTTCCATGGTGTTAAGGTGACCTCTTCGGTTAGTCTTACCGATATCCGGTAGTGCTTGTAATCGAAAAGGTTTCCTTAGGTTGTCCGAATGAAAGGGATATCCTAAAATGAAAATAAAAATTATGATAGAAAAACTTAGATTTACCATGCCGTCAGCTGGCGCACAACGTTGCGGCATATCAGTATTAGACATACACGGACAATATTGCCAGATTTCTAGCAAAAATAAGGAAAAATTAAAAGTAAATTGCTCTTACTTTACATGTGATAAAACACCCAAAAAAAAGTTTTCTAATTATAATTGTTTGCCCAAAATCACCTATACCTACAGTCTGAGTTTGCAACTTGAAATAAATTCAGTAAATCCGTACCTGATCCTGGTGCTAACCACTGTTTACTCAGTCCCTTTGAAACGCCATTAATAGGCGGGCTTTTGGCAGGAAAATTCACATCGTTTAAATTTTCATTCGATCTTGTTTTGCCCTTTCTTGCAAAATCTGAAACACCATAACCTTTTTTTGAGTTCGTATTTATTAAGTTCTACTATTAACAAAAGGCAAAACATTGATAAGAACTCCCGGAGTAGCTATTTAAATGAAAACTTTTGTTTTATAGACATTAATAAAATTATATCATTTAACTACATAGGTAACTTAATAATAATAATAATAATAATAATAATAATAATAATAATAATAATAATATATATCTTTATTCTCAACCAACTTAAAAAAGTTTATTACAGAGAATATAACACCAAATATGTTTAGTAACTATTAATAACTCCATCGAATTTATTCAAAAAAAAATATATACAGTGTCACCATCAGTAAAGTCCGCATCATATGGGATTTTTTTTTATTAATAGCTTTATTCAAAATTTGATTTTAGCATCAAGTTCTGCTTCGATCGAGATGAAAATTAAGCAAAAAAATAGTAGTCACGTGATTCGCATTATCTGTCAAATTTTAATTTTTTCCAAAAAATAATTCAAAAGTGGGGTTATTTCTGAAAATATCGAAAAAAGTTATTAGAAAAACTTTTTTTAAATGCAGTTTCTAGCTCTCAAGCAAAATTTCAGCTGCATAAGATAATTTTGATTTTTTACCTATATTTTGTAAATTGCACCACTTTTGCAAAATAAGACTCAACACAACCTACATAAAACTTCTTAGTTTTAACAATGCTTTATTTCAGATACATTTTCTTTAAAGTAGCGCCACATTAAATGAGTGTTTTTCTACAAAATCAAAATTGGGCTATTAAAATTTGGTCGCATGTGATGCAAAGTTTATTTGTTTTTGACCCTGTATAAGGTAACTTCCTAAAATAAGTATTTTTGAATACGTAGTTTGTGTCTGAAACTAAAAACATAAAAAATAAAGTAAAGGGGTTTTTAATTAAATCGTTGAAAATAGATAAACTTTACGTTAAGTTAAACTAAATTTTATTTTCCACTTAATGAACACTTTGCTAATGACACTGTGTTCTTTTTTGCCTTAATATTAAGGTGTATTACTTTCAGATAGAAACTACGTTTTCAAAAATACTTATTTTTTTTATGAAGTTACCTTATACAGGGTAAAAAACAAATAAACTTTGCATCACATGCGACCAAATTTTAATAGCCCAATTTTGATTTTGTAGAAAAACACACATTTAATATGGCGCTACTTTAAAGAAAATATATCTGAAATAAAGCCTTGTTAAAACTGAGAAGTTTTATGTAGGTTGCGTTGAGTCTTATTTTGCAAAAGTGGTGCAATTTGCAAAATATAGGTAAAAAATCAAAATTGTCCTATGCAGCTGAAATTTGGCATGTGGGCTAAAAACTGCATTTAAAAAAACTTTTTCTCATAACTTTTTCCGATATTTTTAGAAATAACCCCACTTTTGAATTATTTTTTGGAAAAAATTAAAATTTGACAGATAATCCGAACCACGTGACTACTGTTTTTTGCTTCATTTTTATCTTGATCGAAGCAAAACTTGATGCCAAAGTCAAATTTTGAATAAAGCTATTAATAAAAAAAAATCCTATATGATGCGTACTTTACTGGTGACACTGTATAATAACCATTTATAAAAAAAAATATTAATATAATAATACGTTAAAGTTAGTTCAGTTTTAAAAAAATTTTTTTAGTTTTTTTTTAAAGTCCATAATTTTGATATTTCTTTAATTTTTTTCGGCAAACTGTTATAAATTGTTATTCCTTTATATATTATTGCTTTTTGGCCAAAAGAACTCTTTACCATTGGTGTTTGAATATGATGATTTTGTCTCGTGATGTGAATAATGTTGCTCGAAGGAAATATTATATTCGATCGTTTTTCTTTAATAATAATAGACTGAATTAGAATGCATAGTTTTAATTATTTATAAAGCTTTTCTAAATTTAAATATCCATTTGGTTCATAAAAATTTATAGTTGGTTCTAAAAAAGGAAGTTTATGTATGCATTTAATTATTTTGTTTTGTAGGTCGTTTTTTTAATGGCTGAATTTTAGTTAAATTCGCTGATCCCCAGATTGAAATCATATACTGTAGTTTTGAACAAACCAAAGAATAATATATATTTTTTAAATATTTTAACGATATATAATTTTTAGCTTTAAACAAAATGCCAATAATTATTGGTGAGATGTAACTTCTTAAATATTCAATTTGTTTTTTTTAACATAACTTACTGCCTTATCATTTAAAAAATGTTATAATAAACTTACAAACAAACATAATTGAAAATAAAACTGTTCAACTATGTATAAAAACGATTTTTGTCTAGGTAGGGTATAAAAAATTTAACATATGAATCGATTTTCTTTAAAGGACTAAGTGAATATAACAATTTGGACGTTTCAAATAAAAATAACCCAGCCCGTCACCTGCATTAACTTGAATACCGTTACTCAGTTCATTTTATTGTGCCGTCGAGTGCAAGGTGAGTTAATAAATTATTTCAAACATATTTCATTGTACGCTTCGCTAACATGATAGTACTAGACGAACGTATTTGCCGCTATGGAGGGGGGCTAAGTTCAAGACATAGACATTTACCTTTAGATCCGTATAGCTTATCTAGTGCGCAAACAAAAGTTAAGTTTTATGCATTTGTACGCATAGCTCGGGCCAATCACACACCTTGCCGCCCTACAGGTATGGGCATGCGCACAAACGTGTTGTCATTAGGTTTTCCTTGTTTAGCGACATGTTTAAAATACACTCCAGAACCGGCTGGGCGCCATTTTGGTTGTTGTATTTTACGTTTTATCTGTGGATTTCATATGTGTTAAGTTAGCAATGTTGATCAGGAACGACATTTTTTGGGGGTACGTGTCAATTCCGCCTGTAGCGTTTATAAACGGATTTTAATTTTTATAATGGCGAAAATTTAAAGTCTACCCCTATGGGGTTTACTAAAGACCATAAATCTAAATATCCATTTCTTATGTAATTTCAGCTATACAGTGTCACCAGTAAAGTCCGCATCATATAGGATTTTTTATTAATAGCTTTATTCAAAATTTGACTTTGGCATTAAGTTCTGCTTCGATCGAGATAAAAATTAAGCAGAAAAATAGTAGTCACGTGATTCGCATTATCTGTCAAAAAATTTTAATTTTTTCCAAAAAATAATTAAAAAATGGGGTTATTTCTAAAAATATTAAAAAAAGTTATTAGAAAAAGTTTTTTTAAATGCAGTTTCTAGCCCACATTTCAGCTGCATAAGAAAATTTTGATTTTTTACCTATATTTTGTAAATTGCACCACTTTTGCAAAATAAGACTCAATTAACGCAACCTACATAAAACTTCTTAGTTTTGACAAGGCTTTACTTCAGATACATTTTCTTTAAAGTAGTATAGTAGTAGTATTAAATGTGTGTTTTTCTACAAAATCAAAATTGGGCTATTAAAATTTGGTCGCATGTGATGCAAAGTTTATTTGTTCTTGACCCTGTATAAGGTAACTTCAGAAAATAAGTATTTTTGAAAACGTAGTTTGTGTCTGAAAGTAATACACCTTAATATTAAGACAAAAAAAGAACATAGTGTCTTCAGTAAAGTATTTTTTAAGTGGAAAATAAATTTTAGTTTAACAACGTAAAGTTTATCTATTTTCAACGATTTAATTAAAAACCCCTATATTATAATTTATTATTAAGCTATGTCATAATAACGTTGACAACTGTCTCGATATACTGAAAAATGTTTTAAATACGTTCGTCTATTGTCTTTATTATTATTTACTTAATTTTGTGTAAAATTTTTTTTTTAAATAAAAAACCTAATATTTTTGGAAAGCTTACAATGGGCGGGGATATCCGCCCACTATGTCAGTTAATGCAGCCCATATATTATTTTTTTTTTTCAGAGGAATGTATGTGAGTATAAATTAAAATCGATCATAAGCCTTATCTGATATTTATTTTAGAATGGGTTGATAACAAATTTACATACAAAAATCGCAAATATAGGACTTAAAACCACTTTGACCAGTACAGTCTTTGTGTGCCCATTTGTTACACATACCAGATTTGAGCCATGTTTCAGTTTTCCCAAATTCATGGGAGATAATGCAAAGTTTCTGTTCCCTGCAATCTTCCATGTCGTCGGAACTTTCGTCGTTGTATATTACTTCGACTGATTCATCACTGCTAGCGCCCGGACCGTTAGCGGGCGGCGCTACCCTTACTAGGCTTTCTTTACAAAGTAGACTGTCTATAAAAATACAAACTAGTTATCAAAAGACCAATACTGTTCAATAAACTAGGATTAATTCCCTTTAGTTTCATATATAAATTATATTGTTTAATGATCATTTACTCTACTTACCGTTAATTTAAAGCTGACTAGACATAAAACGCACAACCTCAAAAAACGTTGTCGGCCGAATAAACGTTTAAAATGTACTTATCAACCTGTTTCTTGTATTGAACCACATATTGGTTAGTTATGCACCCGACCAATAGGTGACACTACTACTAATACAACGCATCATTTCAGTAATATTGCGATTAGCGGTGTTACCCGCTGGGCGGGGCTACCCGGTTCTCCCCTACATAAGCAACGCAAAAAAACATTTAATAATGAATTATTTATCAATGGTTTGCCTTTCAAACATGGTAATATTTCTAATGTTTACCTCTCCAGGTATTAAACACTTTTTGTGTATCTAATCGTACAGATTGACTTAATAACTCATTAGCTCTCTTCATTGTGGGCTGGAAGTAACTCGCGATAATGTCTTCTTTGTCTTGATTTGAAGATTTCTAAAATTAATATATAGATATATTTTTTCGGTCGGTGTAACATAGATAAACATTTTGCAAACAGAATTAAGCTGCCTATCTATGGTGGAAAATCGTGTTGGGCTATATTGTCCATCGATATAAATCAATCGACAATAAAAAAAAAAATTTAAAACTTCGAGACTCAATTTTAATAAAGTACCTTCAAAAAATAAGAATCGATGTTGTCTGAACATTGATGTTGTCATAACGATGTTTTGTTGATATCGTTATGAATATTTGGTTGGTTAGTTTATACAAGGTGAAATTTTAAACTGGAATAAATTCAGTATTAGAAAGCCTTTTTATTTGCTGAAAAAATACAGAACTACGGCTGTGTTTATTTTTAGTTTGGCATCCTTTTTCGTGCTTTCTAATTAGACCAGGGCTGAAGCCTTTGAAAATGGTAAATAGTGAAAAAAATATTAGTATAATGAAACCTATTGAAAAAGGAAGAGAATATAACAAAAATGAAAGGAAAAATAATTTACGGGCGATCCGAGGTCGGGAAGTGGAAAGGGGTGAGTTTTTAAGGGTAGAAAACGATTTATCTCGATTTCCGGCAAAACTACAAGTCATATGAAAAAGCGTTAAATGGCAAAGTTGTAGGTAATAAAAAGATCTACAACTTTTGTATTTACACTTTTTTCACATAACCTCAAAATTCATGTGAAAAATTTCAAAAAACCAAGTTTTTGGTTTTTTATTTTTATCTTTTACAAGAACATTTTTTTTTCACGAAATTTGGTGAAAACTTACCTTTTTATGTCCCAAACACACTGTAATTTTTTTGATTTAAAATATTTATTTTTTCACCTTATTTTGACTTAATATCGAAAAAGCACCCTAATTTTCAATCGAAATATCTGCTTTTTTAAAAAAGTTGGTGGGCTTTTTGTTCGTTGAAATCTCTACTTTCTGATGGGTTTCATCCTACTATTATTTTTTTGGTTTCAAAAATTATCGACCTTGGTCTAATGGTAATTTATTCCAGTTAAAAATTTTACTCTGTATATTATTTTCTATATCATTTTAACGGCTTCTTCCCTCTTGTGACCTATTGCCTTGAGACCTAGTTTTATACCATTTTCTCAAATTTCAAAACCAGAAAAAGAATAAATACGTTGGACTTTTTTCTGATCGACTTGTGCTGTATCCTCTGTGGTGACAAAGCAGGTAGGGATGTGATTGCAAGGCATAATATGCGTAGTGATGTGCCGGCAAAATGTACTGTGAATTAGGTAGGTGAAATTTTCACTTTCAAACTATTTTTTACCTCTTGACTAAGGGGGATGTTGGCACTAGTAGATTTTATTCGGTTATGATTCTGTCCTGTGCAAGAAAGCAGCATGCAAAAACATATTAGAAAAGAAAAATATATATTTGTAGCCAAACGTTCAGGTAAATTAGTTTGCTCTATTTATTTAAATAAAACCTTGTATTTTAGAAATTGCAGAAACTATTTTAAAAGAGTTTTTCAACTTATCGTCAAATAGTAAAATGTTACAGACGATACCACTTTGGCATATTTCAACAGCGACCTTTCTAAATACAATTTTTTTTTGTTATGGACCAATAATAATTCTATCTTGCTGTTGGATTAAAAATTTACGGGAAGAAATAGATAAAAGCAATGTTCCCAGTATTATTCCCTTTCTCAATAGAAAATCGGAGAGATTCAGTCCAAAAAAGTCCTTGTTTCTCTCCGAAGACAAAATGGAATAGTTTCTTATAATAGGAATTAAAAGCTAATAGAACTGTAATTATCACTCGTTTTAAAAATATATACAGTGTCACCAGTAAAGTCCGCATCATATGGGATTTTTTTTTATTAATAGCTTTATTCAAAATTTGACTTTGGCATCAAGTTCTGCTTCGATCGAGATGAAAATTAAGCAAAAAAATAGTAGTCACGTGATTCGCATTTTCTGTCAAATTTTAACTTTTTCCAAAAAATAATTCAAAATGGGGTTAATTCTAAAAATATCGAAAAAAAAGTTATTAGAAAAACTTTTTCTAAATGCAGTTTCTAGGCCATATGCAAAATTTCAGTTGCAGAAGATGATTTTGATTTTTTACCTATATTTTGTAAATTGCACCAATTTTGCAAAATAAGAATCAACGCAACCTACATAAAACTTCTTAGTTTTGACAATGCTTTATTTCAGATACATTTTCTTTAAAGTAGCGCCATATTAAATGTGTGTTTTTCTACAAAAGCAAAATTGGGCTATTAAAATTTGGTCGCATGTGATGCAAAGTTTATTTGTTTTTGACCGTGTATAAGGTAACTTCATAAAATAAGTATTTTTGAAAACTTAGTTTGTGTCTGAAAGTAATAAAATAAAAAATAAAGTAAAGGGGTTTTAAAGTAAATCGTTGAAAATAGATAAACTTTACGTTAAGTTAAACTCAATTTTATTTTCCACTTAATGAACACTTTGCTAATGACAGTGTGTTCTTTTTTGTCTTAATATTAAGGTGTATTACTTTCAGATAGAAACTCCGTTTTCAAAAATACTTATTTTTTTTATGAAGTTACCTTATACAGGGTCAAAAACAAATAAACTTTGACCCGACCAAATTTTAATAGCCCAATTTTGATTTTGTAGAAAAACACACATTTAATATGGCGCTACTTTAAAGAAAATGTATCTGAAATAAAGCCTTGTCAAAACTAAGAAGTTTTATGTAGGTTGCGTTAATTGAGTCTTATTTTGCAAAAGTGGTGCAATTTACAAAATATAGGTAAAAAATCAACATTTTCTTATGCAGCTGAAATTTTGCATGTGGGCTAGAAACTGCATTAAAAAAAACTTTTTCTAATAACTTTTTTTAATATTTTTAGAAATAACCCCATTTTTGAATTATTTTTTGGAAAAAATTAAAATTTGACAGATAATGCGAATCACGTGACTACTATTTTTTTGCTTACTTTTCATCTCGATCGAAGCAGAACTTGATGCCAAAGTCAAATTTTGAATAAAGCTATTAATAAAAAAAATCCCATATGATGCGGACTTTACTGGTGATGCTGTATAGATAGAGAGAGAATAGAAGTATTTTACAAGAACTGGGCGAAGAAGAGGGTGTGATAGGTCGTTGAATTTGGAATAAGGAGGGGGATTTAAAATAATAAAATAAAATTTTCCAAAGTTGATGGTGGTTGAGAGAAAACGAAACGTCGAATTGAAAATCTAATTACACCATCTTGTAAAGGAGAAAAGTGGCAATGAAAACGTAACTTTTATTTTGACATAGCTCTTCAAATGGAAAAAAATTAAAACGAAATCGGGAATATTCGGTTTTGCCCAAATATTTCTTCGGAAGGATTGGGAATTTTTTTAATTTGAAAACAAAACGTTATATCTTCTATGGTTTAAGTGATCCCTGGGGGTCACAAAATGTCAAATGATTATTTATTGTTTCTATGAATTAATTTCTTGATTGGATCTATATTATTAGATATTTTTAAAATACTAGGTGTTAAATAAATATTTTCTTGTATGTTTTAAAACTTTTCGGAAACGATAATTAAACTAAGAAGAATGTGAGTTAATTATTCAGTAACCAGCCATAAGAGAATATAAATTTAAATGAATGCAACACGTTTGCAAGCTAACAAAGCAAGCTATAAATGTTATACAGGGTGTCCGGAAATGATGAGCAAACAATTTAGGGGATAATTCTAGACCGAAAATAAATGCCATCTCTTTCTATAACATTTTTTTCGAAAATTCATTATTAACGGAGTTACAGGGTGTTAAAGTTAAATTTAATTTGCAGTTTTTTTTGCAATATCTTTTGCCACGCTCATAATATTTTGGCCAAATCTCGTATATGGGGCTTTTTTGGGATGAGGAATACAAATTTGCCCACCGTTTTTCGCATTTTGTAGAGGGCGCCACATAGGAGCCTATACTTTAATTTTAATGGTCCCAAGTTTTTTGTCCTACACTGTATGCGCATTTTGACTGAATATTTTTATTCTCCCAACCTTTTGACATAAAAAAGGTGTACTACTTTTGTTTCGATAAATCTGACCGTTTTCGAGAAAAACGCTAAAATAACATTGCTTGCATGTGATGAATTAAATACGAAATAATTTTAATTTATTTTCAACCTTAAACATAGCTTAGCAGTGGCGGCTGGTTAATGAAGGGCTCTGGGGCGCCGCCCTCCCTGCAATTATTTCAAACAGAATCCAAAAATACTTTACCTAAAAAACCAATAACGCAATGTATGTAAGCAATCAATTAAAATAATTCAAACCAAACGTAGCCCTATTCTAACGGGCAGGCTATACTCATAGACAAGCGAGTTGCGCGCTCTCAAGGTTGTACTAAGCACGGGCGGCGGCGGGCGATCGATTATCCGTCCCGATTCAACGCGCCTTCTCGATGGGTTGTCATGACGACGGAGGCCTGACGTCACCTACACATCGCACAACGAGCGGCCACGGAGAGCTCCAATTTTCCGCGCCCACTGTTCGCGAATCGCGATGCGACCTGTAGTCTGTCGATGCCGCTGACTCGCTGACGTTTTGTTTATTTGTTTTCAGTTATTTATTAGTTGTTATAAAGTTGGAAAATTTCGTCTGATATGAAGGTCAGTGATTTACAGAAGCTTGTGTTTAGTTCTCTGAGCTTAAGTGAAAAACGTGATTTAAAAAATGCAGGGCGGCCACTACCAATATTGAACATTGTACAAGTGCAATCAAAATGTAAAAGTAAGGCACAGGGCACAGTTTACGCGTAAGTTTGACAAAGAAATATATAATAAAATATTCTGGATATGTGGTTGTGAGGACAAAAATTATTATATTTGTTTCGTGTGTCTTCTTTTTGGCGGGGATGATAATTGAACTAAAAATGGGGCGCAGGACTTAAAACATCTTTCAGAGAAAATAAAAAACATGAAAATAGTGCAAAACATCGTTATAATGTGGTAAGTTTTGAGATGTTAGGACAAACTAATATTTTAACTTGTTAAAGTAGTGCTTATGCTGATGAAATTAATATTCACAACGAGAAAGTTAGAAAAAACAGACACGTACTTTCGAAAATAATAGACATTTTAATTTTTTTATTTAAAGCCAGACTCACTAGTCACGAGCCGCCACTGTAGCTTAGCAAAGGAAGGAATATTCCATGGAGTTCGTCGGAATTTTTTAAGAAGAATTAAAATTTATGCATTGAAGAGGAAGGACGTCACTTTAAACCTTTGATTTGAATGTTTGATTTATTGTTCTAACAACTTATGTATTTTAAAACTGCAAATAAAATTTAACTTTAACACCCTGTAACTCCCTTAATAATCAATTTTCGAAAAAATGTTATAGGAAGAGATAGCATTTATTTTTGGTCTAGAATTATCCCCTACATTTTTTTCATCATTTCCAGACACCTTGTATAATGTATAGCTCTACAACTTTTTAAATTGATTAAAATACAATGCTAAGGTTCTTGTTTAATTTTAACAGTTGTTCAAATTGAAATTCCTGGATTTACTTTTCAACTTTTCTTCAATTTAAAAAGCGCAAAACTATCTGCTTTAGAAATTAGTTATTTTCACCTGATCAAGAGAATTTTGTCTGCTTAAAGAAATTTCACTGTTTAATCGGGCCGGTGCTGTTTGAATGTCGAAAAATCTTCCTACATAAGTATTTAGGTATACATATATAAATTTAGTTAAAAGAAAAATATATATTGCATGTCGAAATATTTATATTAAGGTTAGGAGGGCTCGGAATTGTATTCGAATATTCGACTATTCTAAATTAGAATTTTTAGTTAGTTAAAAAATTCGACTATTCAAATATTCGACTATTCGAAATTCGAATATTATATAAATTTGTTGAACTTCTTGTTCTAGTTTTTGTTGTTTCTGTTTTATGTTAAATAAAACACCGGGTTTATTTCAATAATATTATTTTCGTTGTGTAAAATGTTTGATTTTTTGTGTTCAATAAATAATCATTTTGTTTAAGAGTTTTTTATTTATTACAGAGTTCTCAAGTTCTCATATCTTGAAATAATTTAACAGAATTATTTATTTGTCATCTTACTTTATTCGACAAAATGCACATTATTATTATTCGATAATTTAGATATTAAAAATGACTAATACTGAAAAATGTTCCTTTATTATGTTTAAGCAGTTAAACCACTTCTACCGTGATTAAACGACTGTATTTCGATATTTAAATAGACGACTATTCGAATATTCGACTATTTAAATATTCGACTATTCGAAATTCGAATATTTGACTATTCGACTATTCAAGTATCTATTCGACTATATTCGAATTATTCGACTATTCGAATAACATACCAAACGACTATTCGAATCCTTATATTTTAAAAATTCCGAGCCCTAATTAAGGTGGGAGTATCAACATGCTTGCCAACCTATAACCTATTTTGCGTATATTTATTTAATTTTTCTAGCTTTCACACAAAATTTAAATAAAATCATTATCGTCTTCATATTTTATAGGTAATAATTGACATATTAAATAAATATCAAGGAATTTCATTAAATATTTTAAGAGAATTGTATAGCGAAAAATATCGGGTAAGATTTTTTTAACATTATTATGTCATTCTTCTTTCATTATACAATTCTCCCAAAATTAGCAATAAAATAAATTGATATCTTTGTAATATGTCAGATATTACCTAAATATTGTACCGACGATATTGATTTTATTTCAATGTTAGTTAATCAAATATTAAACTAAAAAAAGCAACCCGAAATAGGTTATAGGTTGACAATAGATGGAATGACGTTGAGAATTCCACCTTAACAATTATTGTTACACCTAATTTAGTGGCGGCTCCTGGCAAAAAAGGGGGTTTCACAAATTATTGGTTTCGCTTCCAAAAAAAAACGATTTATTTTATTATTTATTATATGTAGGTTCAGTATACAGGGTTGCTCACATTTTGACGTTATTTGTTTGTTTTTTTATATACATTGTCAAAGATATGACAACATCGATCTTTTTTTTAAATGGAAACATACAGCTTGTGATACATCATTTGAAAGCTTATAGGTATCTCGTACAGTATGCTCATAAATTTTGGCGCAATTCTGTCAAGCTACTTCAAAATGGCGACTGTTAAAAGTTTTTAAAAAATCTCTATTTAAATAAGCAAAGATAAATCATTGATATCTTTTTCTAGCTTTTAAGGTAAGAAATCTTCATTGTTTCACGTTCTGACATTTTGACTTAACAATAGTTGTTATGGTTTATTTGTTATTTATTTTGTAAAAAAAAATGTAACGAAGCAAAGCAAAACACAACAAAAAGGTTTAACGTGGCAAAGCCTGGAAATGTCCTCCATCCTCTACTTGGCATGCTCCCAGACGATGGTAAAATCCGTCGACGAAATTCCGAATGGCTTCAGCCGGTATGTTATGTGTCTCACAATCTTATTTTGTTTTTTAGGTCTTCAATATTATTTCGCCTATTTTGGTAAACTTGTTCTTTTAAACATCCCCAAAGAAAATAGTCTATGGGCGTTAAGTCTGGAGACCTCGGTGGGCATTCAATTGTACCACGAAACATGCGGATTATCCTGCAGAGATAATGCAATATTCAATTTTTTATCGTCGCTTCAAACACGTGGCCGTTCATTCCTAGGCAAGTCCTTTACTGTGCCAAGTTCATCAAATTTGTGGAATATTTTACTAACAGTGCTCTGTGAAGTTTGATTATCCGGATATTTAGCATTAAATAAAGTGCACACTTCACTTTGACTTCTTATTTTATCTCCACATCCTAACAATATCAAGACTTCGATACGCTGCCTTTCCGACAAAACCATTTTTGTTTAGAAAATTGTAAAATAATACTTCGGAAATACCTAAATTAATTTTACAAGTTCACAATGTCACAAGATGTCAGAACATGAAACAATAAAGATTTCTTACCTTAAGAGGTAAAAAAACATTACCTAATGATTTACCATTTCCGCCTATTTAAATGGAGATTTTTAAAAACTTTTAACAGTCGCCATTTTGAAATAGCTTAAATCGCGTCAAAATTTATGAGCATACTGTACGAGATATTAGGTTTCAAATGATGTATCACAAGCTGTATGTTTCCATTTAAAAAAAAGATCGATGTCATATCTTTGACAAATATAATGTCTTTAAAAAAACAAACGAATAACGTCAAAATGTTACAGGTTAACGCTATATTAATTTTATTTCGGACTTATGGGCAACCCTGTATATTACTACATTATATAACCTTTTTGTATTTTACATAAAAACATAATATTTTTGTACTTTTTGTGCTCTCTTAATTGAACAGTCGCGAGCCGCCACTGCTTTTGGATTTTTATTTTGTTAATGATTTGAAAAACTTACCAGCTGGGGGTAATTTCGTTCTAGGGAAAACTATTTCTGGCAATTTGTATTTTTGGCTTTCGTCTAGCCACATAGCTTGCTCCCTTATTGATTCTAAGTCACTAATAATTTAAAAAAAAGGTATATAATAATATAAACTACTTAAAATTACTTTTGAATTCAATATTTGAGAATACATTAATTTCCTTCTGGTGCCGACCGACAACAGGCTTCGGAATTCGTCGAGGAGACTCGTAGCAGTCGTAGCCGTAGACATGTACCTTCAGATAAGCAAACAATTATAACGACAGTGCCAAATTTACGGCCTTACGCATGTAAACAAAGCCATACAGGAATAGGCATGCGCACTGCAAAATTATCATTAACGAATGGAAAAATAGCCAGGTCCGGGCTTTAAAATTTAAGTTCACAATCAATTTATTTTCACGAGTAAACAGCTAAAATTCGCCCCCGAGTTCTTGCCACAATTTATTGACAAGAAACTGGAGCTTGTTTTAATCCTTGACCAAGTTGAGGGAAAGGTAGTGATTTCTGGTGTTTGCAGCGGCTGCCAACCTGTCAGATTTTGAGGTTAGAAAATTGGTTTTAATATTTTGTTTTTAAAATTTGTTTTAAAATTAATCGCTGTTTTGTTATTAGTTCAAAAAGCAAGAGAGCTAGTCAATTAAACTTACCTTATCAAATCGAAAATAAAAAAAACAACAATCTTAGGTGTTATCGCGTACCTAACCTCAAGGCAAAAATTTATAATTGGTCGGTATCAGGCAGGAATTAAGGTATCGTCATTATTTTAACTGAGTTATGTATCGTACCTACCTATAGTTACAATCCTTTTTGAAGGTTCCAGCCAATTTTTCACTTATCTGACTTAAAAGCTTAATACTTTTATCCTGTTTCCTTATAGTTTCCAAGTAGTCTTCTCTGTCCTGCTCAAACTCGCTTTGTATATCGCTGATCTCCTTTTCTAACGTTTTAACTTTGTGTCGGTACTTTCTCAGCGCTTCTGTCTTCAGGTTCAGTTCTTGGCTTATGTCTTTATATTGGTTTTGTAAAAGTTCGCGATCTTCGTTCATATCAACCTTGGCCAGAAGATGAGCTATCAAACTAGAAAAAAAAACAAACGAAATCAATTGTAGGTATACAGAACCTCATGCATGGGTTTGATCGCCAGCGGAGATATACAACCTTAATTAAAAAAAAAACTTTAATATATTTTTTTCTATTTCACGTTCATAATAAGCTCAGTACGATACGCATTTGCGTATCGTAATGAAGCTATTTCGATACGCATTTTTTCTTTATTTGATGTTGGTAACATTTAAATGTTTTATTTCATTGACTTGCGCGGCCTTTGTGATTTACGAGAAAACCCATTTTTCGCAGAGGAAAAATAGCTTGATAACTTACTTTTTTATTCTGTGTGGATAACAGTCATGTATGTTGGTTGCATAAATCTATAAATCAATCTTTTGTAGATGCTTCAAGCTATCATTTTCTGCCAAATCCTATCCAAAATTCAATCTACTAACCTTCCAATGTCGATTTTAACTTCAACTATATTTGAATTTTCCATCTTCCCTATACTAAATTGCAATACCGTGACGTAAAATCACGTCTTTTGAAATTTGAAAAAAAGTAGCAAAATCGCCCGAATTTCCGAACGCTCTGTATATGTACCGAATGTACAAGGATCACACAACGTATTCCGTCCAATATCAAATCTCATATCGCTAAAATAACTTTAGAATCTCGTGGTGAAAATGGGTCAATATATCAAAAAATGACAGTTCGCAAAATAATTTTTGTTGCCCAGAGACTACTATGATAAAAAATAGTATTACCAACATAAAATTTAGACATAAAAATTTACAAAATTTTAAGGATTTATTTTCTTTTTAAATATGTGTTTTTATTGAAAAAACTACAAATTAGAAAAAATAGTATAACGTACGTGTTATATAAAGCAGTTTTAAGGACTTGTCCCGTTATAAAACTCGCTCGTTTTTTAACATGGACGCGTGCTATAAAATGATGCTTTATAAAACGTGTACGTTAATATACTATTATAGCCCTCTATTTTAACGATGCTTGACGATAAAAATGTTTTAAAACGTTATGGAACAGACCTATCAATGAAACTTACCTTGCTCTCCTTTCGGCTGCCATTTTTTTCTTTAATCTTCGTTCTGACAGCTCCGTATCGTTGGCTTTCTCTCCACCAATTAGAGCTTTCTTTAGAACATCTATTCTGGTTACAATTTCTTCTTTGGAACATATCTCTCTCCTATGGGTATCTTTAATTTCTTCGTTCAGCCTTTTGATGTTTCGATCGTATTCTTGTTTGATTGATTGTATCTGGTTAAGGATTATTTCCTTTTCGTTTTTTTCGCTAAAAAAAAATAGAAACATGCGTTTGATATATCATAGATCAGAAAACGCATATAGCGTCAGTGCCATCAGTTTTGGTTGCGGACTATAGTTGAATGAACGAATTGAATCAATATTTAATTTCTTAAGAGTTCTTTTTCGGTTTTCTTTCATCTGGCGTACGATATTTTTTACCTGTATCAACCTTACCTTTCATGCAAATTCTTTAATTTTTCCATCTCTTTTTGATACTCTTGTAATAACTTATCCCTTTTTGCATCCAACTCTACATTTTTCGACGGTATGTTTTTGTTAATTTCAGTTTCTTCTATCGAATCATCGCCCTCGATTAAATCTACGATCTTTAAAGAGTTTGGATCTTGCTGTGTCGTTAAAAGTGATTTTAACCTTTCTATTTCTTCTTGATACTGTCTGAGAATTGTGTCTTTAGGGTCCTAAAGCAGAAATGAATTTATTAATTGTTAAAAAGTTTCCCGAGACAAGAACGTTTGGCTGACAGACGGTAGTTCTTTAATCGGTAACAGACAAAGGTTTTTAACCATAATTAACTAACGAGGCAACTTTGACTGTGACATAAATGACACTGGCAAACATAATTCGCTCACAATCAAAGTTGCCTGATTAGTTAATAAAGAATGGAGGTAATCGGGCCACACTAAATGTGAGAATATTTTTTTCTCCTCCCTATATTGTAAACAACGCATTTTGACACTGTTTTGAAGGACGTAGTAAGTAACAATTACCAAAAAGGTATCGATTGCCCTTGACCACGGGTTGTAAGTCAACTTACCACCCTTGAGTGGTAATAATTTATGCCATATATTTAAAAACAATGATTTATAAAAATTGAGTAATATTAAGTGATATGAATATTAATAGTACAATTATTACAATTATGAACATTATTTACAAAATTTGGATAAATGTTTTCTCGTTTTTTCTCAACTTGTATGAAATGTTCTGACTCCATAATTTCTTCATCTCTAACCAAGTTTTCTGTTACTCTTTTGAAGTACTGAAAGAGACTTCTGGCTTCGTTATATTGTATAAAATTTTATTTGCAACTTCTTTTTTATTGTTGACGCTCTCTGCTACATAACTTTCCGCAATAGTTGCAGATGTCCATTCGCCATGTCGCTTGAGGGCTAAGACATTAACTCCAGTAATCGCTAATAAAGTGGCCGACGTTCTTCTAAGGGAGTGTCCAGTATACTCCTTAAAGTTCTAAAAGTTTCGAAATTTAGCAATTTTACTTGGAATTGAAGAAATCGAGTTTTTCCCGACAGGCTGGTTTAAGCACTTTCCATTATGATATCGCATGAAGAAGCGAGGACTATAATTCGTCATGTGGGACGTGGGATCTTATATCAATGTAATTTCGAACTATTTTGAAATAACAAACCTTCTCATCGTCACTTTTAGTCGTTATAATTTACGTGCCATTCCATTTTTGGAATTAGGAATAGTAATAAATATAACTTCATGCCTTAATTCAACATTGTCCATTTTCATTGCACAGAGTTCACTAGAACGGCACGCTCCAGCAATTCCCATTATCATTACAACCTTCATCATTGACTGCAGTAGCAGTCTTTGATTGGTATCATTTCTTGAAGTATTGATACGTTGCTTCATACCTCTTCATCGATTCTTTTGGCAGCAGCGACAGACAAACGATATTTGCTGATCCTTCTATATCCATTTAGCTGTTATACAAATCAATAATTTCAATTTCTCTCAATTTTTGATAATAAACTGTGAGCTTGACGTTGTTGTTAAAATAACAATGCTTATTATGATGCTATAGAGACCGGTCAATGCTGTTTATAATTTCATACGAAAAGTATCGAATTAAATTAATAAAAATCCAAGAATAAATTCTGCGGGGAGGAGAAAAAATGTTATATACTTCACGGGATGTAAGTATATTTACTTACATCCCTTGTAGTATAAATAACTATTCTTCCAATGTCATTTATGTCACAATCGACGTTATTGGTTAGTTAATTATTATTTAAAATCCTTATGCAACCCAACTTTACCTCGTTCACTTTGGGCTTATTACTAATATTTTTGGCTCTGTTGGCATATCTTAAAGTGGATAGAGTCTCCATATAATCTCTGTCTGCAGGACTAATACAGGCAATCATGAGGGTACGTGTGTTTCCTCCCAAAGAATCCTAAAAAAGAAAATGAAAGAATTGTTCTTACTTCAAAATGCCAAAAAAAAGCGTAGCAGTAGGGACGTAATAGGCTAAGGTGTTACAACAAGACCAAAAAACTGTGATGAGAATAACTTTCGAAATGTCTTTATTCCAAACTAACTTTTACAGTTTATTACATGGAAAGTGACAACATAATATAGAAAATAATAACCATTAAAAAAAATAACAATAAAAAAATGGAAGTTAATCCAATTTAATTCATTAATAAAATCAATTAAAAAAAATTGTTCTATCATCTGCAAATAGCTTTATATTGCCCTTTAAGTTCAATTTGGAAACGGAATTAATCTAAATTAAGAATAATAACGGACCAAATATTGATCCTTGTGGAACTCCACATATTATTTCTTTTTCCGAACTTTTTCTCTCCCCAATTTGAACAAATTGTTTACGATAGCTTAAATAACTTTGAAGTAGTTTGTGTGTATTTCCCCTTATCCCAATACTGTATAATTTTCTTAATTACGGCGTCAAAAGCCTTACACAGATCTAAGGATAGTAAACAGCATTTTTTACTGCTGTCGACATTAGCTTGAATATTTGTTATGATATCTCCTACAGCTATTTCTGTATCCTTAGATCTGCGAAAACAAAAAAATAACATCTGCGGGTAAAATTGTGGTTCGGAAGCCACGTTAAACTAAAGATACCGTGTGCATGGCTGACATTATACAGACGTTAAATGGGACTAGCCAAACAGGTCGCGCTGACCTACTTGCTTGGCGCTACGCCTCCCCTCAAACTTCTACTACTACTCTACTAATACTAACTGATTAGTTCGGTATGTATAATATTTTATAAATATATATATTTTCATAATATAGGACCTACCTGCAATAATCTTGTCAGCTTAGAATCTCTATAAGGTATATGTTTGGCTTTTCCGTCTACTAAAGCGGATATTACGTTACCAAGGGCACTAAGTGATAGATTTATTTTAGTAGCTTCTTTTAGTCTGTCTCCTGTAGCACCTGTTTTAGTCTGTCTTTCTGAACCGGCCAAGTCTACAAGGTTTAGTTTTCCTGAAAAATAATGAGTATAAGTAATAATTCATCCACACTGATGTAGATGTAGATACGAATTGCGTCGTGAGTAAGTTACTTTCCCTTAATAACCCCTCCCCAGATTGAAATCGCAGAAAAATCCAAACTGTATACGACTTCTAATATCAACATTGAATAAGTTAACTATATGGCCGAAGTTATATTTTTCAATTGACTTTATTAAGCTTTCGGTAGCAATAACATTATATTGATTTCTACTTATTGTGGTTACACTCAAATACAATTTTAAGACTTAACATAATATATATTTTAATTTTACATAAATTTTGAGTTACTACAAGTGGTAAAAAATTGATTTTTTTTAGTTTCTATTTCATTTTTTATACTTACATTTTATGGCTTGCATAATCAGCGACACGAACAAACACGATGCAGGGGAATCACCCATTTACAAGATTGATAGGCTATTTATGTTATATAATGTTACTTACCTTTTCGTATGCTTTCATTGTTGTTTACGTTACTCAGCTGTTCAATACTAATTGTGAATATGCTATGGCTTCTTGAACTATTTTGATTCATAAGGGTAGCGCCGATCATACGATTTTTTGAACCAATGTTTAGAAAATGTTCGGCTTCCTGCGCATTGTGAACTGGATGAAGTGATAGACCTAAAATTCACAAAGAAAATTTTCCAAATTCCCTGCTAAGACTTTTCCAACATGTAATTTGTTAGTCTAAATACGTTTTTTTGGTTTATGAAAATTTTTAGTAGCAATGAAGGATTACCTAAATCAAAGGAAAATTGACAATGGTATAGTGGCGGTAAAACCAGTAGAAACGATATAACATATAGTGTTTCTCAGGTTAATTTAATGACATACAAAAGTAGTTAACTCCTAACCATAGGCGTCTCCAACCAAATAATTAAAATGCGTAGGGTATTATTTTTTTTAAGATGATAATAATATAAATAAAACAATTTTAATAGGTAACACGTTGTAAAGAACATTATTGATTTAAAATGCAGTAACAATTGAATTAATGGAATCATCATAATTTTCAGAAGTAGAATCGTTTTCAGGTTGGATCACTATTGGTGCTCTAGGCGATAAAACAGGGATATTCCATTTCTACAGTAACATGAGCTTCGCAATTTTTCCATACATCGCTACTTATGTCATTAATTACCTGCCGAATATTATCAAGGACAACTGCGCTTAAAATTAAAATAATACGTTGACATTGAACATGTAAATCTTTGTTTCTCAATTCCGGACTTGTTGTGCTCTCGAAGCCGACTCCACCCCCACCGAGCATGTTGGCACCAATATATTTCACCTTGATCTGCTGTTTAAAATGATCGCGAAAAAGCCATTGCTGATAATAAAATGTACCAAGTAAAAACGTATCTGTCCAAAACCACACAGTTATAAACAAAAATTAAATACGTAAATTATAGCAAATATGTTAAACCACCTACTTCACTGTCCTTTTCCTTAAGAAACTATTAGTACCTGACATGACAGTGATAATGGCTCAATTATCTTTTAGCAGGTAGAAAAGAAATATCATGATTTGCTGAAAATATTCCGCCTTTCTTGTCTAGAACATATAAATTTCCAATTGCGTTTGTCTTAGTATCATTCACGGATTGGGAGACAGTGTTGGAGATGTGCATAAATTATGCACGATTGCCAGTTCTACCAAATTTTCGGGTTTTTTAATTATAATATATATAAGTAAGTATACGAGAAACAATTTTTTGTTAATTAGTTGTTTTTTAACAATGAAACCCCTTTTTATTTTAATTTTAATTTTTTTTCTAAATAATATTTCTTAAGGTGGGAGTATCAACATGCTTGCCAACCTATAACCTATTTCGCGTAGATTTATTTATGTTTTCTAGCTTTTACACAAAATTTAAATAAAATCAGTATCGACTTGATATTATATAGGTAATAATTGACATATTTAATAAATATCAAGGAATTTCATAACTTATTTTAGGAGAATTGTATAGCGAAATATATCGGGTAAGATTTTTTTTAACATTATTATGTCATTGTCGCTCATTGTTCTTTCACTATACAATTCTCCCAAAATTAGCAATGAAATAAATTGATATTTTTGTAATATATCAGATACTACCTAAATAATGTACCGACAATATTGATTTTCTTTAAATGTTAGTTATTAAAATAATAAACTCAAAAAATCAACGCGAAATAGGTTATAGGTTGGCAATAGATTGAATGACGTTGAGAATTCAACCTTAAGGACTAAAAACTTATAATAATATTAATGTTCTACTTCTTAGTTTAAAGTATATTTGTAAACTAGCTTTCAAAGAGAGTTACTGACAACAATTGAATACTGATATAAAAAGAACATTTTTAATAAAAACAACTTAAAGAATTAAAAAAAATTGATCTGACAACCCTGGTTGTGAGGTCGGTCTCTTTGAAGCCTGTTTAACGATACTTTATATTTATCAACCCTCAGTTATAACTTGCCTAAGGTTAGCCGAAAAATTTCTTTACTTATATGTGTATATAACTTAACACACGACAATAATTTAGGTAGTTCAGTCTACATGTCATAATAAAGTCAAATTTCCCTAAAAACAAAGTTTTCGACAGTTGACACCCACATGTCACGTTACCAGCTGATATTGGTTTCTTCCTAAAAGCTCCCAGTTCAGCAGGTTTCAAAGACTACATTATTTACAAAAATTTCATTTATCGTAATTTGCTATTAAAAATTTAATATTATTTTATCTATTTAAATTAGGATACACTGACAGCTATTCAGCTGTTTGTATTTAAAAACACATGGCATTTTGGCGGCTTCGTATTACGCCGCGAATGTAAATTATAACAATGGCAATGCAGAATTGAAGTCAAAAGATGCGCAGGCGCTTGATTGGCTCGAGGCTAAAATATTCTGGCGGCGAAACTCTTGGATGCTGTTCATGGCGTTTTCCATTGGTAAGTTTAGTACTTGTAAAATGTATTTCTATATTATACCCATGAATAACGCCATAACTTTCAAATTATCGCACGTTGAGTTCGATGTTTCAATTGTAAATAAAATTATCGGTGTATTTTTGCAAGGCATGATGCTAATAAAATCCATTAAGACCCCCGTACAAATTTAAAAGATGGTAAATACGAAGGTAAAAGAACTGAGCCCAGTCGTATATCTCTCGCCAGCATCTTAACGTAGAACAGATCAGGCTTTAACAGGTTGCCAGCCATAAATGACACGTGACTTAGCCACGATTACGGCATGTCCTTAGAGAAATTTGACTTTATAATAAAATTACTGTGACGATGTAAGAATTTTTTGAATTTTTACCTGGAACAGTAACTCCTTCTGTCGGTGTTTCTTTTAAGCTAAGATTGCTACTCGTTGAAAGTTTTTCATTTGGCACTAGCAAATCTCTAAAAAATTATAAACGTTTTTAAAAATGTTAAAAATTTATTAGAATTTATCTTTTTTATTATTTTGACTTTATAGGGAGCTTTGACAGTTCTACAAATAGGTGGAAAGAGTCTTATGCATTTTTTTATTTTCTACTCGTTTCTTTACTCATCCAGTATAAATATATTTTCTGCAAAAGAGCAATAGAATGTAACAAATCAGGACCACTCGATCAAATATATTAAAAGTTAAAATGTGTTAAATCAAACTTTTCATCATTACGAAATTACTATGTTTTTAAAACATTGTTTATTACCAATCAAGGGGAATTATTGCGGCTAGCGGACATATAACCAAATAGTTTAATAAATATTTAAGAAAAAATTGTTTAAGGAAAATATTTATCGCATTTCAGAAAATTATTAACATAAAAAATTTTACCTCATAATCTTATTAAGGGTTAAAGGTATTATTATTTTGTTTATGCTCAGAGTTATTGCACTTTTCTTTTACTGCAATAACGCCAGTAGTTCGACGAATATCAACTAAAAATCTTTAACAAAAATGGCATCATTCATTAAAGTGTTGTGTGCGCTTTAATAAATGTTTATCGTATCTCCAGAAATTGTGAAGCATATTTATTTCAGTTTTGGAAAATGTTGCATTTAAAAAATAAAAAGGTTTCACAGATTTTTTATTTTTACTCCCATTTAAGTGATTTTTTAGAGAGCTCTAGATACATTTATTAGTTTTAACATGCCTATACAAATTTTAAGAAAAAATTGTTTTTTTCACATATTATACAAGGATAATTGAAAAGTTTTTTTTGCCTAGTGTCAAAACACCCTGTGGAATAATTCGAAAGCAAAATTACTTCAAAATATCAGTTTCCATTAAGCGGCAAATATACTTTCCATTTTGGTTTTTGGTTCATGTCAATACGTGCATTTGTTCTCACCCAAATGCAAAATGATCTTGATAATGTCAATAATTTAGGAAACGCAAAACTAAATCTATTGATGATCCATTTTTTTGTACTTAAAACTCTTCGGAATCGTCGTTTGACGTCAGTACAGGCGAAAAACCACCTTCGAGAGGTTCGAATTAAAAATTTTTGTTTTTGGACAGTTCGTTAAAGATTACAAGAAAGTAATTTAAACTCACGCAGACCAGCAACGGGACCTAAATTACTACCGCGTCATAAGAGTCAAAAATGGAAGAATATTACGCAGGATGATATTTGCGGGCTAATTGATGGCATGAACCGACATGTACAGGCAGTAGTAAAGGCAAGAGTCGCTAGAGGAGGCAATAGAAATCATTGAGATGTGTTTAAGTGAAAAAGTTGTTGTTGGTACCTGTTAATTTTGTTTTGCGAAAGTGTTATTTTTTAAATCTTAGGTATGTTTAAGTTGTTCTTAAGTAATTTAATAAAAAAAATTTAAATTTTTTTTATCTATCTCTAATACTTTTTTGACAATAAATGCTTAGAATAGTGGGCATTCACTATTTGGCAATCTTATGTCAATTCCTGGAGGATTGTTATTTTGTAAGGATGAAATTTTTGCGCATGGAGAATTTTTTCTACTAAAGATTTACTTATTTCTTATTCGCTAGAGCTTACTGGTGGGGATAATAGGGTTTTCTTGAACAGTTAATAGTCTAATAATATTTCCGTGATAAGTTTTTAAAATATATACTTATACAATCGTAAGGGATAATGACTATTATGCTATTAAGCTAATATATAGCACTCCACAAATATTTATTAAAACTCACCTTATTTGTTCATTGTAAATTTCCAGGTAACTAATCAGGGCTAGGTATTTTACACCACTAGTTACAGATATCGCTTCAAAAACGTGTTCAAATGCTCTTGATATAACTCCTTTGTGAGGTGTATCGGATCCTTTAATGCCTTCCATCGTAAATGACTTGCCACACCCTGTTTGTCCGTATACGAAAATGGTGGCATTGTAACCTTCTAGAACACTCTAAAAACATTACTTATTTTAAATATGTGTCCGGCAACTATTCATCAACTAATAATTATGAAAGATGGATATATGAATGGTTATACCAAGTGTCTCTTAACAGGTGCGGAAAAAATGCTACCACAAATTCCTGAGGCTTGAATATGACGATCTAACCAGGGTGACCACCTTGTATCCAGTTGAAAACCGGAGATATTAAATTTTCTTATAAATTCGTTTAAAAATGCGCCGCAGGCAAAATTTTTTTGGGTGCCATGCCCTTTTTAGGGCTATCAAAATCTAGAGATTCTATGAGTAACGGTCAACAACTTTAATAATTATAAGTAGGTACACAATAAAAGCTGAAATAAAAAAATTATTTTTATTTATACGTCAGGAATTGCCTTAAAAACCAATAATTATTATGGGGTAGTTCTTTAACCAGGTAAGGATTATTGTTTTCAAACATTTTTATTAATAATAATTGACACATCTAGATAAATTCCAAAATAAGTTTTTAGGTCCAAATTAAAAAAATAACAACAAACAAACTCTTAGTCGAAAGTTAACACAAACATAAAATAAATCCTAAAATCACGTTAAGTAAGTTACCTACTTAAATACAAGAGAATATAAAAAGGAAAATTTTCTTCACTAAAGTTATTTTGTAGGAAAAATACGAAAATTGCTAAAAACCGGAGCTGTTACTAAAAAAACCGGAGCCCGGAGGTCAAGTATAAAAAACCGGAGACTCCGGGTGAAAACCGGAGAGGTGGTCACCCTGGATCTAACCCAACTTACTTTAGTCCAAAACTGTATGATTTCGGAATTACAGAGTGTCAAAAGTTCAATTTGGTTAAAGTTTTTCGTAAATAATTTTTTTAATAATTGGTGTATTGTCACAATATTCGACTAGGGGTGTTTTGTGAGGTGAAAAATTAAAATATGCTCTCATTTTTATTGAAAAATTTGGAGAGCGCCACCTGCGGTACCTTGCACACATTTTAAACGAAATACCTTTTTTTAACATCCTTAAATACTTACTTCTACTAAAGGATAACATATATCATTATAAATAATTTCAGTATTGGAGTTTTGGTCATATGTCGAATCGAATGTAAATGTTTTGGGCAATGCTGGTCCTTCTCCCGGGTCCCATGTTTCCACCACAGGGTTTTGGATCTTTATCACACCCTAAATAAAAAAAAAATATTAGCAACAATGTTTAGAAGATAATATAGTGTCCGCGAAAATAATGAAAAATGAATAATTGTGGCATATCGGACAAGTAGTGTGTAACTGTTTTTTATACTGGAATACACAGAGGGATCCAAGCACAATGGATACCCTAAGGTGGGTAGACCACGACGGCCATTTCGTCCTTGTTAGGACTCTAATCTCTAAATAGTGTTCCCTATACTGGATTGTGATGCACTTCGTGGTTTATTTAGTTGTCTACCTTCTGGTTATTACCAGTGTGACTGCATTTTATATTGGAGTGAATTCCGCTGGGATGGCGCTACGGTGTATTGATGGCCGCTTTGATTTTGCAAAGAGGCTTTTAGTACATTTTACCGTCGTTCTTGGAATTGCTTGTGTGGCTGCCCGTAGAGTCCTAACAAGAACGAAACGGCCGTCTTGGTCTACCCGTCCCAGGGTATCCATTGTGCTTGGATCCCTGTGTATTCCAATATAAAAAACAGTTACACACTTGTCCGATATGCCTCAATTATTCGCTTTTAATTAGCAACAATGTTACAAATCTCAGTGTTCGACCAATAAAAGTAATTGTTAAAATATAATATGTATTACAGGTTTATTATAATTTAATTGAAATGGGACGGGGCAGTTTTTACAAAAAAATATTAACCCTTAAAAACCACCCATAAAATTTTAAGCAATATTTTCTAGTTGTGTTTGATTCATTACTAGGACTGTGCCAAATTTCACCCGTCTAAGTCGAACGTGGTTTATCGGAAAAATGGATGTGTAACGGAATATTGTATCATAAAACAATCAAAATTATATTTCAGCGCTGTTTTATTATTACTGATCGATTTATCTATTTTAAGAGTTGTTCAAAACACGTTTTTAACCTTGAAAGTTGTGCGTAAGTTGGTCAATAATCGATTTCATAAATTATGAACATAAATATTATATCTATAAGTCTATCTCTAATGGGTCATCAAATATGAGCCAAACCAATTGTAATCATATAAATTAAATATGAGAAAAAAATAAACCGGGTGGTCTATAAAAAAAATGCTTACCTACATTTTAGTATATCGTCAAAAATTACTGACAAAGTCGTATTTCTAAAGAATAGCAGGATTAATCGACTTAAAAGACAAAAGAAATTACCAGTGTTTTAAATAGTTCGCCTACGGCGCTATGCGGATAGAGCAGAACAGACAAAACGCCATAATTGTACGTGAAATCACTCGAATGAAGAATACCAAAAGCCCAAATAAAAATTCGGGGAGTTTCTGTTTTGGCTTTGGCTTATTGCATTGAGGTGTATGACTGAAGGTGTTTTAAACCAGTTAGTTCAAAACGTTAAAGTGTGGCAAAACGTGAAATAGTAGATAAACTTCTAATATAATAAGAAATGTTTGGCAGTTAGCTAGTATTGTTTTTCGAGATCTGGTCAATGCATTTGAATCTCTAAATCATGAATAACTGTTTAAGTTTAAATACATTTCTTTATGATGTTTCAAATACAACGAACATATCAAAAGGAGTTCCTCAAGGATCTGTACTGGGCCCATTATTATTTACCTATATTTATATAAAATGGAGCTGGGATATTTTATTCCCGTTAACGCTCTTGTACAACTTTCAGGCATTTACTATTTTGCTATCCACATCAGTGTTTATAACTCATTTCTTACCAATCACACTTTTATCCTATAATTTACCACTCCATTGTCGTGCAAATTCACATCTCTCGTGTTTTTATTGTAAAGTGAAATTGCTCCGGGTTTCGACACAGTAAACGACTCGAAAAGGGGAAGTTAGTTTTTTAAAATTTTATTTAAAACAAAGAACTGAGCTTTGGACAGCTCTTACATATATTTATAACATTTTAAGATGCTGATTAGATGTAATGTATAGCATTTTAAGATGCTGAGGTAGCATGGGAACCAGACATAGAAAATCTAAGAATAAAGATAAGGGTTCTTCTAATTTACAGATAAAAGCGTTCTTATGGGAACGCAACTCTTCCCCTCTAAGATAGAAGCAGCTTCGGAAGAGCGTGATTTCAAAAAATATAAAATTGTTTATTTATAAAAGAAATTGATATTTATGATTGATTATTGGTACGTCATTAATTTAATGCATTATTTATTTCATTAGTTAAATTGGTTTTAGCATCAATTCTATTAGATTTATTTATATATTTTTTATAATAAATAATGAAAATGATGGTCAGTCGTCAGTCACAACTGTTGACGTCATTTCTTTCAAATATAATTAATAGTAGGAAAGAAAGAAAAACAAAAAGTCTTCCTCCACAAAATTTAACAGAAATATATTCTTTAGGGGTCTCTACATGTTTCGAACGTAGAAACGTTCATCTTCAGGAGAAAGAAAAAAATTATATTGTGCTAATGGTATTAGCAGAAGAGAAAATGGTATAAAATTTAAAGGAGCTTTTATGGCATAGAAAAATTGAAAGGGAGGTGAAGTGGTCCGCATAATACCCTAATTTTTATTTCCCCACTGATTTTAGAAATTTTATTTTTGGTTTTATGATATCTTCTTTAGTTTAGACAAGTAAGTAAGTTTTCAAAAAATCACCCTGTAAAGGTTTGTTTGTATTTAAACTTGATGATTTCACGTTATCTTTATAACTCCTTCTATAGAAAAGACACCCTAGGCGGGTTTTTCTTATTGGGATACCTATACCTATTTTTAATCAGTGGCGTAGCGTGCAGGGGGCCAGGGGGGGCGACCGCCCCCCCCGCCCTTTGAGCCCTTTCCCAAACAGCGCCCCCTTCCCACTTTCCCAGTAGTTCCCAGTTCCAGGTTTTAATTAGGTTATTACCTATTTTGAGATTTTATTTTTACTACTTGATTTAATTTATAATAAAAATATTTTGCCACGACCAATATAATTTGTATTCTTCCAGTTATTTTGCTATAACAATTAAAAATTTCTTAAAATCTCTGATTTACTTTTTTTAAAAGTGTGTTATTGTCGCCAATGAGAATATATGCTCATATTATTATGTAATATGCATAAAATATTTTATAGAGTTTTAACAAAATTCCCCTTGCCGTGTTCATATTCTGTTTTCATGTGAGCATTTTAGACATGACGAAACAAAAACTTTATTTCTCAGGCCAAAATTTACTAAAAAACGAAATTATGCATTAGCAGTGAGGCGCCCTTTCAATAAGGGCGTAGATAAGAGGGTAATTACCCCCCCCCCCCCCCAGGACCCATAATGAGCCATGAAAACGAAGCACTTTTTTTTTACTTGATTAATTTTTTTGTGATTTTCTTGAGGATCTTGTGTATTTTATATTTTTCCTACTTAAGAATCAGACAACTTCATCGAAAAAAGGGCGTGGCACCCAAAAAATTTTCGCCTGCGGCGCGTTTTTCTTTCGACCTCTTTTGCCAAAGAAAACTACCCCTATCTTTGAAGTTTCCGCCCCTTCAACCACGCTACGTCACTGTTTTTAATATGTTCTAATTTGTCTAGTAGTAGTAGGAGTAATAACATGTTTTATTTAGCGAAAAAAGCTACAATTAAATATTTTTTAATACATTTTTATTGATTTATTTTTAATTTTAAAACGAAACCTTCTTTTAACAAAAACAGACAGAAAAGTTAAACATTTTGCAAATTGTATCAAATATTACGTATCATTCTGTTTTTTAAATAAATGTAATTTTAAAGTTTTTTTAAATAGTTTTAATGATATTTGATATTTAATAGAATTTTCCAAGTTATTATATTCTATCAAACCTTAATGAAAAATAGACTTATAAGCTATTGGAGTGGTTCGCAACCGCCGTTCCGCGCAAACCTCTTCCAGGTGTTCCGCGAAATAATTTAGTAATATCAACTAATCTGAATCATGAGATAGTATAGATAGTAGTAAACTGATTACTTTACCGCAAATATGTTGACAAAGATGGTGTTCCGCCATTTTCCTATTGCTAGCAATAGTGTTCCGCCACCACAAAAAGGTTGAGAACCACTAATGTTTTAGACATTCTATCCACAAAAAATTTTAAATATTTCTTGTTTTCTAATGATTATGATGGTCATGATTAAAAGAACAAAAAAATTTTAAACAATTAGGCAATAAATTATTTTTAATTTTATGTATAAAAATACCTATATACTAAATAAAAAAATTAAATTTTTGACATTCAACCAATCTAAATTTTTCAACATAAAATTTATTTTTGTATATTTGTCACAATTTAAAACAATTCGCATTGCATTATTTTGTACAATTTGTAATTTGTCAAATATTTTCTCACTAGCACAATATAAAATGGAAGAACAATAAAGAAAATGTGGTAATATACTTAATAGTATTAAATACAGTTTTTTTTAGAAAACAAACTAAAATTATAATGGATTCTTTTAAAATAACCTACATTACCGGCAATCTTCGATATGATACTTTCAAAATAATTTAAAAAATTTAATTTTGAATCAATAATTATTATCCCTAAATATTTAAAAATTTTTACCATCAATTACAACATTTATATTTTGACAATTTAAATTATTACCCATAACCATACCTTTAGTTTTTGAAATATTTAATTTTAATTTATTTACTTTTAGCCAATTTAATAATATATTTATCTTAGAATTTAGAGTATTTAGACCATCAAAAATAATTAAAACATTAATGTAAATTAAGGTGTCACCACCAAACATTTGTAACTTACACATTTTTAAAACTAAAGGCATATCGTTGATGTATAAAATAAATAATATTGTACCTAGTATACTTCCTTGAGGAACTCCTATATTATTTATTTTTTTATTTGAATATGTTTTTGATATTTTTGTTGCCAGTGCGGAATATTATATTGAAATCGGTTTTAGATATCGATACCCTACTTTGAAAACCTCGTAAGTGCATTTTCCTATATTTTGCAGTAGCAAAGAAAAACTGTTTTGTGTTAGTTGTAAATAGTGGTATGTGAAAACCTCTTAAGTTTTTAGTAATAAACTATGAATGACTAACGTTTTACAATGTAACGGAGCTTAAATTTTATTAGTAGAACATTATGTAACAATCTTTAGATTACACGTAAAAATAACAAAAGTACTTACCTACCATTACTTACCATTTATCTAACCAAAATCTAAAACTTACGAGGTTTTCAGTTAGAAATATCAAACGGGTAACTTACGAGGTATTTAAATTCACCAATAGGTGGCGTATTATTCATGATGACCATACGAGGTTCTCACATAACATAAAATATGACACCTTTAATGTAATGACGCGTAAAGTTCAATTTTGCAAAAAATTGCACTTACGAGGTTTTCATAGTAGGGTATCGATATTTAAAGTTATTTTATACATAACAAATATTATTCAAATTATTTTTTAGAAATAGCTTAGAAACCTTAAAAGTTTTTCCCAATAAAATTAATATTTGTGTCATTCACCTGGATGTAAAAGCAGTCTTTTTATGCAGACGACAAAGGTTCAATAAAAGGTTTCTTTGACAACATTTCATTATAAAAAAACCTTAATTGCTATATTGGCTGATGTCGTTTGGAAACATACATAACCCAATTCTGGGCTAATTGCCTTATTGTTTGTCAGTTATATGTTTACGTGATACCATAACCTTAGTTTTAACGTCGTTAGAGAATATAGAGGGTGGTGCACCGCCTGACTGACCATGGGAAATCCCATGTAAATTTTGCTACCCTTAAATATTCGCTCCCGTAATAATTTTACATCAAAATTGTATTAGAATAGATGATAAAAGGATAATTCCAGACTATTAAGACCATTTTTTACATGTAAATCCCCATAAGAAAGTTTAAGCTGTTCATTAGTTGTTCAAAGCTGTTCATTAGTCATTCAAAGCTGTTCAAAGTTGTTCAAAAGCTGTTCAAAAGCTGTTCAAAGTTGTTCAAAGCCGTTCAAAGTTGTTCAAAGCTGTTCAATATAGTCGTTATATAATGGCGATAAACGACTAATAAACAGCTTTGAACAACTTATGAACAACTTTAATGTAAAGGTGCATTCGTCGGTAAAACAAGCATTGCATAAGTGAGAATTCCCTATCGTTATTTTTGCCCTTTCCGTAACTGCAAACCTAAAGTTTGCTCTTCGTATTTAGACACATGATATTTTTCTACTTATGTAATTTGCTCAGTACTACTGTGGAGTGATGCTTTCCTACAGTTCTGCCAAGAAGCCGGCTAATTCAATTATTTTCTTCTACATGGTGTAAGAGTTCTAAATCATTATTTTCTTGTGCTCTACCTTAATTATATTGTTCTGAGCAGTTTCATTTACTAATTACAGTACCTTTACTTTCATACAATATTCAGGACTAGGGCTGGGCGATATTGAAATTCCAATATCGAATATCCATATTATTTAAAAAATATCGTTATAGTCGATATTTATATCGATATTATCAATAATATCGATTTTTCGATATTTTATTTTTTAAATATCGTTATTTGATATATCGATATATCGATAAAAATATCGATATATTGAATTTTTGCCCAGCCCTACTTATGCCTCTATCAAATTAGTGTAAGGCGATATTTAATATCAATGTGTGTATTGATGTACTATGTACTGACCTTTATTTTATAGTAAAAGATTGACTTTATTAAACAGAAGACACATGTATAAAAATTCATTAGTGATAGTCAAAAATGACATTAAACACTAAACAAATCAGGTAAAGGCGTAAATAAAGAATAAAAACAATATTGATTATCGCATTCTTTCCTCCTTTTATTATCAATGATATTCATCCAAATATTTAGGCGACATTCTTACACCAACATAAAAAAATCGATGTGATCGGATATATCGATAAATAACAATAATATCGATAAATCGAAAATATCGATAAATCGATAATGTCGATAAATATCGATATTGTCGATAATTTATTTTCTAAATATCGTTATTTGATATATCGATAAAAATATCGATATATCGAATTTTTGCGCAGCCCTATTCAGGACTGTTGTCAGGAAACATCGCAGATGCAGACATTTCTGATACTCTCCGAGAACGTCTAGTAACATTTGGCATTATTATTACTAGTGGTTTCATTGGGGTATGAATGGTATGAATCACAGCCGAATTTAATTTTTAAGTTTTTTTTAAATAATTTTGAATTGGTTCATTAGAAAATAATAAAATTTGGTGGATAAGTCCACCAACCACCAAATAAAGACCTTCAAAAAAAGTCTAATACAATTTTGATGTAAAATAATAGGGCAGTCTGGCGGTACACCAACCGGTCTGGATTATAACTGGGTGTCAAAAATTACCTTGCAATTGAATTCCGTTTCTCTTCTGTTCATGGGTCGACATCTTACTATGACTTTGACGTTCTCTGCCATATTTTTTAAATTCTAACTGTTTTACCGTTGCAGTAAAGTCATCTGAAATAAAACACAAACTTTAAAAAATACATAGGTACCCGCTAAATCAGCCCTGTAATGTATCCGTACTTATTAAAACCATCTTTAAAATAAAATGGCCCTTTAAAAGTCCAATGTTTGTATGATAAATCTGTTATTTGGTATCATAACCATTTTTTTTCCTGACACGGCCTAAATCGGGTTAAATAGCAGACAAGTTTTAAGATAACGGACTCAATAATTTTTATTATTTGTTGTATCTGATGACAGATTATTGTCATGAGCTGATTTCAATTCAAATGCAAATGTTGCAGAGATGAAGAAGAGGAGGAAAGTGTTCAGCGGTTCTTGTTTGAATGCTTTGACCTCGCGAGAAGAAGGTTCAATGCCTTGGACGAACCTATCTTTAATGATTTGGAGAAAGTAAACAACTGAGTCGACTCACTAAGGTTATCAACAGTGGTGGCAGGTTTGAATGAGCTGCCAAGATTCTTCTATATGTTCTACGTCGCGTGAACCTATCTATCCACATCAGGAAACTGATGCGGATAGGTTCCGCGGAACACGTGCGGTATCACAACGTATCATAGGACTACGCGAGACTGTTTGGATAGTGCCAGAAGACCACTCTAACCTAACCTAACCATATCTCTTATTATTTTCTGAATACCTAACTAATAAATTTTCAATTTTACGGAAGTAGTCCATTATCTCAGAGTGGAGCCGTGAAGATATGGGGAAAAACACACAGTCGTCTCCACAAATTATTTGTGGAGACGACTGTGTTTTTCCCCATAATAAATTTTCTATAAATAATGTTTTAGTATCGCGTTTAATGTGGTGAGTGTGGAGACACATATTGAGCTTAAAAAGGTATCTGTTTCATGATTGTTGTAGGTATAATAGAAGGTGTGACCAAGGGCATACACAATTGAAGAGACAGTTGAGAAAATCTTTCTTTTTAGATTAGCTGAAGCTAATCCAAGCAATAGGATCACATTTTGACGCTGATTCTATATATTACTTTTTGTCGTTTTCTTATAACCTCTCGTTAACAACAACTTCACGTCTTCGTTACAATTAGCTTCGGAGTCCATCGTTTAAGTTAAATAATTTTTTCGACCCGGCTGTCTTATTATCCTTTCGCTTGGTAACCTCGGAAACTCTCATAACGGTCCAGAAAAAAACATTACTTTTGGTTTGGTCTAGTGTATTTATTTTGAAAATGAAATTTTAAACAACGGTAGTTTTTATTGTTTTAATATTTATGGGTAATCGTTTACCAAAGTTTATCTTTGTGGTACAATAGTAAATGGTAAAAAGTTTGTCTAGTGTCGTGGGTTCCCTAGTGCGGATACCCTGTCTATTGTTCAAATTGTGGATACAAAATGGTGTTATACTAGAAATTATATTTGGCAACAGCGGTCATTACAAAATAACATGATGAATAGTGAATACAGGAACGCGAACTTTGAGTCGCTATCGAGAAAGAAACTGTTTTTTTATGAATTTGGTTCCTTTTTTTTGTACGAAAGTATTTTTGTAAATAATGAGAACCCGAGTAAAAATTGTGAATTTTGAATAAAAACAATTAATAGTAATAATATGCTATTTATTACGGAAACATGACTTCTAACTTATCAGACAATATATTATAATGTTTAAACGGTTAAGGAGTTTTACGTGCCATAAAAAGGTATAAAATAGCATAACCTTGCTCTACACTCAATGTAACAAATAAATCGAAGGTTAATTTTTTGTTAATTGATTTTTATTAAATAATTTACGATTCAGTCTATGGAAAAATTGGGACAATCCAAACCTTTAGTTCAAACAAATTAAGGTGGGATTAAATTAAGGACGCTATTTTCTATCGTCAATTCGATTTTCCTAACTATAAAGGATTTTGGATCTGAATTCGAAAAAGTAAAGTAAGTCCTAACTATTGACGATTCGCATGTGCACTGCATTGCTGTGTTGATCAGAGTAGTTATTTTTATGCTTGTGGCATACGAAGAAGAAAGACAGACATATTCTGCTGCTGGTAGAGCAAGGCAGAAGTTAGTCAGCATAGGTTTGTTTACTTTCGTGTTTTGTGCAATTACGGAACCTTTCCTGTTAAAGCAAACGCATATTCTTTCGAATTCTTAGGGTAGATGACATCTAGATAGACTAGAAAATATCGTGTTACCAGTAAAAATTGTTATTTTTACTTCGGTTCTAAAAATTGACGTGTTTACTTTCAAGGGTTTTAAAGTAAATTGTGGTAATTTTAGTGGCTTCAAAAAACTGTTCTTTTTTTAGGTTTCCTTGCATTTATACCATTTTTAATTGAATAATTTATAATATTTAAGCTAGTATAATTGCATGTTTAGACTACAAAACCGATGATAACAGGTTATTAAACCTTAATACTATTGATCTTTCTAACAAAGTCACTATAGCCAATTAAACATTATCTAACAATAAGATTACCTATTACCTTGCTAATTTCTAATTTCAACAATAGATTGAAATTATATCTGGGAAATTATGGCATAATGTGTACATGGGTAGTTCCTAGCTTAGATAAATGTATTTAAAGAAGTAGTCCATTTCTTGAGACCCGTTTCTATTATAACCATTGCTAACCATATTTATTGCTCAATTTTTCGTTTTTTGCTTTTATAATAATAATAATAATAATAATAATAATAATAATAATAATAATAATAATAATAATAATAATAATAATCTTTATTGTTTAACAGAACAGGTTCCAATTGCAAGACAATGTGACATAAAAAAAAATAAACAATAGGTTAAAAAAATAATAATAAATCATTCTGAAATAGAAAATGTTGAAATTCAGTACCAATTTAACGTTTTTGTAATAGGTTGAGTTTTGTTGCATTTTTAAACTGAGTGGAGGAGAGAATACATCAATGTCATTGCAAGTATTATTGAAAATAAGCATTGATTGATAAATTGGTGTTTTAATAAACAGGATTGTTGAGGGAGTAGGCAGATGGAAGACGGGAGAGGATCTGACAGTACGTGAGGAACATGAAAGTTTATACAGGATATAGTAGCATAGGGCAATCGATGAGCGACCTGCACACTGAACAAGAACTGCATGAACAAGTAATATCTGCGATTGAGAAGTGATGGTATCTGAAATCTTAACAAAAGATCATTTTTATCAGCGCCTCTAAGGGGATATGTGCCATCTTCCTTAAAGGAAATGTATTTGACAAACTTTCTTTGGACGTTTTCTAGGAGATTAATGTATTCGTGGAAAATGAGGTGCCATATAATGGCACCATACTCTAGTTTGGATCGGACGAAACTATAATAAAGGGTTTTTAATGTTTGTGTATTTGTACAATCAGCCGAATTCCTTATAATGTGTCCAAGCATCTTCGTTGCACTGCTGTAAGTATTACTGATGTGAAAAGTAAAGAAAAGCTTTGGGTCGAAAACCACACCAAGGTCTCTAAAAGTGTCACACTGCTTAATGACTGTGCTATCAATGCTATGGTTGGAGCGAATAAAGTCTACTTTATTTATAAATGTCATGGCGAAGCATTTGCTTACATTCAGGAGCAAGTTGTAAATTTCGCACCACTTTTCCAGAGTGCTTAGGTCCCTCTGCAACAACAAGCAGTCAAATTAATTACTGATTACTCTGAATAGTTTTAAGTCGTCTGCAAACTGCAGTACATTGCTGGACATATTATTACTTATGTCATTGATAAAGATAAAAAACATTAAGGGGGCTAGATTGTTTCCCTGAGGAGCACCACTAGTGGCTTTGAATTTAAAGGATTGATATATCCGCGAATCTCAACATACTGTACGCGATCTTTTAGATAGGACTCGAGGAATAAAACAAGTTGTTGGTTAAAATCTTATTGAGATAGTTTACGTAGGTACGTAAAATGAAATGGTCAACTCTGTCAAAGGCCTTTGAAAAATCAGTGTAAATGGTATCAACTTGTTTGCGATTATCCATAGCCTGTCCAACGCATTAGGTGAAGCAGGCGAGATTGGTTGCTTATTAATTCCATCAACCTTAAAACCGTAGGTAAATGCTACTCAAACAGTATTTTTGGCCGCTCTTTAAAGAAAACAAAAATAAACGAAATATTGAGAAGAAAATGAAATGGCGAATGCGTCACTAATGTCTTCTCTTAAATAAACGGTTAAAAAAATATAATAATTATTGTAGTCATTGTTGTCGTTTATAAGTGATGATATTCACTTATAATCTCCCTAGCAGCAGAATTATTACCGATAATTGAAAAAAAATTATCGGGAATTAATTCTGCTGCGTGGGAGATTCGGTAAGAAAATTTCATAGATTGGAGTTTTTTCTTATTGCAATTTTTTTGCTAAAATGCTAGAAAAACATATTTCCTGCGGCTTTAGTTAATTGTAACTAATTAGAGTTTTAGAAATGAAGTTCATTTTAGCCGTTACTAACTCATTTTTATTGCTAAAATGTGAGAAACATTAAATAATAAATTTGTTACCTGAAATCTAATGTCTTTATAGTTTTAAATTTAAATAAAACTTTAAAAAACCTATTTCCGATGAGTTTAGTTAAATATGACGCACTACATTTTTACAATAGAAGTTGATTTTACTTGTTAGTAACTAAGGTTTATTACTAAAATTTCAGGAACATTAAAAACATTAATTCGTTTTCAACCATAACATCTGAAATTACATATCTACATAGTTTCAAATGAAGCTTAATAAACATATTTCCGATTAGTTTAGTTTAATATGACGCACTGTATTTTTACAATAGATGTTGATTTTACTTGTTATAGCAACTTAGGTTTACTACTAAAATTTTAGGAGCATTAAAAACATTAATTCGTTTTCAACCATAACATCTAAAATTACATGTCTACATAGTTTCAAATTTTCAAATGAAACGTAAAAAAACATATTTCCGATGAGTTTAGTTAAATATGACGCACTATATTTTTACAATAGAAGTTGATTTTACTTGTTAGTAACTAAGGTTTATTACTAAAATTTTAGGAACATTAAAAACATTAATTCGTTTTCAACCATAACATCTGAAATTACATATCTACATAGTTTCAAATGAAGCTTAATAAACATATTTCCGAGGAGTTTAGTTAAATATGACGCACTACATTTTTACAATAGAAGTTGATTTTACTTGTTAGTAACTAAGGTTTATTACTAAAATTTTAGGAACATTAAAAACATTAATTCGTTTTCAACCATAACATCTGAAATTACATATCTACATAGTTTCAAATGAAGCTTAATAAATATATTTCCGATGAGTTTAGTTAAATATGACGCACTATATTTTTACAATAGAAGTTGATTTTACTTGTTAGTAACTAAGGTTTATTACTAAAATTTTAGGAACATTAAAAACATTAATTCGTTTTCAACCATAACATCTGAAATTACATATCTACATAGTTTCAAATGAAGCTTAATAAACATATTTCCGATGAGTTTAGTTAAATATGACGCACTACATTTTTACAATAGAAGTTGATTTTACTTGTTAGTAACTAAGGTTTATTACTAAAATTTTAGGAACATTAAAAACATTAATTCATTTTCAACCATAACATCTGAAATTACATATCTACATAGTTTCAAATGAAGCTTAATAAACATATTTCCGATGAGTTTAGTTAAATTTGACGCACTACATTTTTACAATAGAAGTTGATTTTACTTGTTAGTAACTAAGGTTTATTACTAAAATTTTAGGAACATTAAAAACATTAATTCGTTTTCAACCATAACATCTGAAATTACATATCTACATAGTTTCAAATGAAGCTTAATAAACATATTTCCGATGAGTTTAGTTAAATATGACGCACTACATTTTTACAATAGAAGTTGATTTTACTTGTTAGTAACTAAGGTTTATTACTAAAATTTTAGGAACATTAAAAACATTAATTCGTTTTCAACCATAACATCTGAAATTACATATCTACATAGTTTCAAATGAAGCTTAATAAACATATTTCCGATTAGTTTAGTTTAATATGACGCACTGTATTTTTACAATAGATGTTGATTTTACTTGTTATAGCAACTTAGGTTTATTACTAAAATTTTAGAAACATTAAAAACATTAATTCGTTTTCAACCATAACATCTAAAATTACATGTCTACATAGTTTCAAATTTTCAAATGAAACGTAAAAAAACATATTTCCGATGAGTTTAGTTAAATATGACGCACTATATTTTTACAATAGAAGTTGATTTTACTTGTTAGTAACTAAGGTTTATTACTAAAATTTCAGGAACATTAAAAACATTAATTCGTTTTCAACCTTAACATCTGAAATTATATGTCTACATAGTTTCAAATGAAACTTAAAAAACATATTTCCGATGAGTTTAGTTAAATTTTTGATGTGTCTCTTTTAGCCCCGGTGTTCGATATGTAAAGCAAAATTGGTTAGTATCAATAAAAATTATAAGTTAGCAACAAAATGTATTTTGATTTTATTCTGAGTGACTTTTGCCAATAGATATCAATTTTTGACAGAAAAATTATCACTTATTAATTTCGTTTAATAGGAACTAACAAAATTATCGCGATAATCTCCCGTTGTTATAAGCAACGTAAACAAAAAGGAGCCTTCTAATTGGTTCAAAATAAATTTATGCAATTTTCATTAAAATTAAATTATTGACTAATTAAACAAAATTTGGGTGTGATCCAAAAAAATTTCGGGTTTCTGTGGTACCTATCTACCCCCATCACCAAAATAAAATCCAGCTACGCCAGTGATTACACCACATTATAAATAGAAAATGTAATGGAAAAGCTTAAAAATACTGACAAAGTTACTTTTATAAAATTTGTTTGTTGTATTTTCCACGCATGCAGGCATAAATTCGACATGTAAAAACGTATATTCGATCCCTTAATTGCCCAAGAATGGTCAGGCTATAATGATCACAATTTATTTCCCATACGTGTGAAATATATACTGTCAAACTTCTATACCTTATAAAGTACATTAAAATGTGTTTTTCGTTAAACTAATAATAAGCAAAAAACCCCCAAAAAAAAATACAACTTGCCTATTTTCTCTACATTAACTAACTAGTTCATTGGTCTTTTATTTTTTTTTTAAACCTATGTCGGGTAAATAGTACAAGTCCTTGTAAGTATATAGAATCAGTTCATTGCCTTGAAAAAAACGACATGTTCTATACGTGAACTTCCGATTCTTTTATTAAAAAAAAAACTGGGAATTGTATATTACACACCAACTGGACAACTATTTCGGCAAATGCGTCTGTAAATGACTAGTAGTAGTAGTAATTGAGGGGAGGTTCCGAAAACCTGGCGAGTATACCAACAGCGATCCTTTTTGCCCCAGAGTCTTCCCCCAATCACACTAACCACCTTGGCCCCCGCCAAAGCGTCCCGACCTCTTTACGAAGTTAAGTATGTCGCTCCAGGCAAGTCCGTGATTTCTTCCTTTCGGAGAGCCGCCGATCCAAGGACCTGGTACCTGAGTCTTCCCAGGGCCTCACAGGTGCCCAGAAAATGCAGCGGGGTCTCTTCCTCCTCTAGGCATCCGGCACAAATTGGGTCGTCTTCGACACCAATCAGTGCTAGGTGCTTCCTCAGCTTGCAGTGTCCTGTCAGTATCCCAATCAGGGGATTTAGGACACATCGTCTTCTGTTTAAAATCCAATCTAGCTTAGCCTTGCTCGGCCAAGCTATAAAGTCCTTAGCTTGTCTGCACCCCTGGATCGTCCGCCATTGCTCCTTAGAGCGGCGTTCAGCCCACTCGTTTAGTGCAGATCCTACCTGCTTTTTAGTTATTCCTATAGCCGGCTCTGGTCCTAGAAATGAGGTCTCAGCTCCACGTCTGGCGAGATTATCCGCCATCTCGTTACCCTGAACCCCTTGACGTCCGGGGACCCAGACCAAGTTTACCTCTTTCCTCCTGAGGCATCGACGCATTCGCTGACGAGGTTGGTTGTGACTCTTGGTTTATATATGGCTTTTAGGGCAGCTTGACTGTCAGAGCATACATATACCGCACGCTCCTCACAGTCTCTGACCTCCGCCATACTGGCCGTCATTAAGATGGCAAACACCTCTGCTTGGAAGACTGTTGCGAGCCGTCCTAATGGGTAGCTCTCTCGGGTGTCAGTCTTTTCAATGAATACTCCGGCTCCTGAGGATTCCGTTCCGGCCATGCGTGACCCATCGGTGTAGCACACCAGGGCATCCTCTGGGAATAAAACCTCTTTTCTCTCCCATTGCTCCTTGGTGGGGATCGTGAGGGAGTACTTCCTATTCAGCCTTAACGGGTCCTCTGTCCGGGTCGATGCGAGATTCAGTATCGGAACCTCAGCTTCCGCTAGTCGGGCTATCCTCATGTGTCCTACGTCTCCAATACCATTCCAACAGTCAGTACTTCTCATTCGCATATAGGCCGCCATTGCCTCCCTCTGTATCCAGAGTGGGAGCCCAGGCAGCCCAAGTAGAGCTTCGAGTGCGGCTGTGGGGGGTCGTCCTCATGGCTCCGGTTATACCGAGGCCAGCCAATCTCTGCACTTTAGAAAGTCTTGCTCTAGCAGTGGTTTTTTCTACCGCGGGCCACCAGATTATCGAGCCATACGTTACTCTCGGTCTTATGACCGCTGTGAAGAGCCAGAGTGCATAATGCGGGGGTTGAGACCCCAACTGGCTCCCACCGCTCGTTTAAGCTGAAAGAAGGTCGCCGTAGACTTTTTCACTACGTGGTCCACGTGCGCCGTCCATGTCAGGTTATTATCTAAAATAATTCGTAAGTATTTGACCTTCTGCATCAAGTCTAGGGATTTTCCATACCGCTGTGGCGCTCTAAACTCGTCTGTTTTCTTCCTTTTTGTAAAGAGAATCATCTCAGTCTTTCCTGGATTGACAGAAAGTCCGTTCTCTCTACACCACCTTTCTACTATCCTGCAGGCCAGTTGCATTCTGTCGCACACCACGTTCAGATGTCTTCCCGTAACCAGTACGAGGCCATCGTTCGCGTATGCTTGTGCGTAGAAACCGGCTTCGGCGAGCCTTACCATCAGACCGTCCATCACCAGACACCATAGGCGTGGAGACAGGCAGCCGCCCCTCACCCCGATGTCCAGCTGAACATCCCCAACGGCGGCAGTCACCCTCCGTTCCTCTAATGCAGTTCTGACCCATTCTATAATGGACGGTGCCGTCCGTCTTGCTCTCAACGAATCGCAAATTGTCGTTGGTTTTGCCTTGTCGAAGGCCCCTTCAACATCAAAGAATGCTGCCAAGGCGACATCCTTGTAATGTAGGGCCCTCTCTACCTTCGTTACTACGGCGTGCAGTGGTGCAGTGCGGTCTCTGTTGATCGCCCGCGCCTGCAGGCGTGTTGATTTTCGTGGATAGGGTGTGTCTTTAACACCACCTCCACGAGATACCTATCCACCAACTTCTCAAGCGCCTTCATCAAGAAGTAGGTTAAACTTATTGGCCTGAAAGCTTTGGCTACAGAGTAGTCCGTTCTTCCGTTCTTTAGGATGAACGCCACCCTTGCCGACCGCCATGCTTTCGGTGCATATCCCAAGGCTAAACTAGCCCGGAAAATTATTTCTAGCCTTGGGAGTTGGATTTCCAGGCCTTTCTGAAGCAAAGCCGGGAAAATGACTAACATCAACATCAACCTGGCTGAAATGAGATGAAGTTATTGTTTTTATTCTAGCGGTAGGGCTCTGGACCCTAGACCGACAACGAATAAAAACGTATCTACTAAATGAAATAATCGCCAAAAAATATCTAAATTTGACGCCTCGTTTTTAAGGTACCACCGCCAAGTAACATTATTTATTAAATACGGAAGTCCGGATAAAAATAAGAAGACGGCTTTAGTACTGTTAGACTACAGCAAGGCATTCGATTCTCTGGCTCGCTCAGTTCTTCGCTCCAAATTTAAATACCTCGATCTACAGGACACGCTTGATCTTTTGAACAATTATTACTTACTGGGTAGAAGACGGAGAGTGTGTGTAAGTTCGGTTATTTCGGAGTGTATATATATTGAAAATGGGGTTCCACAGGGAAGTATTTTGGGACCGCTCTTGTTTCTTTATATACCTACCTGTGATTTCTATAAATTTTTAAAGGTTTGTTCTTCTATGATAGTTTTGGTAGGCCTCACTTTATGGCCCATTGATGAAAAGATGAAGGGATTATACATATACCGCATCTGAATCCTGAATACCCTCACGCAGTTTATTTTACTGTGCCGTCGAGTGCACAGTCAGCTTTTGTGTGTCACATGTGCTGCAATTAGTATAATGCCTAAAAAAATTGAAAAAGAAAATGGGCGGACATGGCATTAAGAGCATCGTGGTCCGTTTAGACAAGATAATTTCACCAACGAGTAGTTCCTCCGGTAAGTTTTAATAAATCATTTCAAAACAGATATTTCATCGTACGCTTACGAACGTATTTGTTTATTTACTGGTATGGAGGGGGAAGTTCAAGCTTGTCCGTACTGTACCGGGTGGTCAAATAAGCGAGGACGTCGGCTTTATCTCGGAAACCATTAATCGTACAACTTTCGGAAAGATTTTTTTATGAGTAAAGTGGTCAAGAGAAATTGCTGGAAATTACTTTTAAGTTCCTCATTTCGCCGCAATGGGGCACAACTAAAAATTGTTTTTTTAAATTCTAAATTTCTCCGAAAATTCCCATATTAAGGTATAACTCTGATTACATCATTGGAAAGCTTAGACAATTCTGCATCATTTTGGTTTAAGGCTCATTGGCTTACCGACCTTGATAAGAGTAGGAGAAGCTATTGAAAGTTTAAACATTAAAATCGCTGTAACTTCTAAACGACTTAACCGATTTTACTAAATTAAAGCTTGTTTGAAAGAAAAAGGTAAGAACCTTCAATTGGCGTATCGAATGGTACAAGATAGTTTCTAATAAAATTGCTAGAGGGCGCAATTTGTATTAAAAATTATTGTTTCTGCAATAACTCTGAAACGAACAAAGATATCGAACTGCGGTCTTCACATCTTTTCTTGCAAATTTCATCTACTTTTCGATTATACTGTCATAGTTATACCGTATGATTTGAATTTTCGGGATAAAATCGAAAAAACTGTTATTATTACAAATTTCGCCCTCTAGCAAATTTATTAAACACTATCGTGTACTGTTGGATACGGCAATTGAAGATACTTATTTTCCCCTTCCAAAAAAGCTTAAATTTAGTAAAATCGGATAAGTCGTTTAGAAGTTACAGCGACTTTAATGTTTACACTTTCAATGGCTTCTCCCACTCTTATCAAGGTCGGTACGCCAATGAGCCTTAAACAAAAATGATTCAGAATTGTCTAAGCTTTCCAATGATGTAATCAGAGTAATACCATAATATGGGAATTTTCGGAGAAATTTAGGATTTAAAAAAACAATTTTTAATTGTGCCCCCTTGCGGCGTAATGAGGAACTTAAAAGTAATTTCCAGCAATTTCTCTTGACCACTTTACTCATAAAAAAATCTTTCCGAAAGTTGTACGATTAATGGTTTCCGAGATAAAGCCGACGTCCTCGCTTATTTGACCACCCGGTACATTGTAATGATGGATTTACTTTATTGGTAATTTTTTACTTGTAGTTCATTATAATTATGTATTTAATATTAAACTTGTTTACAGTGAACGAATAGTATGTGGGTAGAATATAATTTTTTTCCTATGCATAAAATCCTTTGTATACGAAAAAATGTATGTGCTAAGGCAAAATTAATAAAAGCATTACCTAAATATAAAAATGAACTAACCTATATTCTTAGAACCTCGTCAAATTTCTTGGGATAGCACCTAAGAAATTGAATCGTATTTTGCGTGCCGTCATATGCAAATTTGTTCAGGCTATATTATGGGAGATTATAGTTCAAGATTAGATTTTATTCGGTTACAGTTCAGTTAGCTAAAGTTAATTAAATAAAAAATCTGTGAAGAACTGAAATTAAAACTACTCTTGTATGGCATATAAGGGTTTTTCTTTAATGTGTTATTGGCTAAATAAAACCCTGGTAAGAGGGTTAAGGTGCCCTTTTGCTGACGCGATCTGTTTTCGCGGCTGGCGATTGCGTTTGAGCGATCTATCCATCGCCACAGGAACGGTGAACGCTGTGTCTCCGAGATGCTCCACAGAACAAAAGAATTGCCTTAAACCAGTATAACTCATAGATATTTACCTTTAGATAAGCAAACAATAAAACAAAAGTGGCAAATTTATGGCCTCGCGCATGTAAACAAAGCTATACACGATTAGACATGCGCACTGCAACATTATCGTTTGACGAATAGGAAAATAGACAGGTCCGGGCTTTAAAATTTGAATTCTTGCCAAAAAATTGGAATTTTTTTTATCACAATGTTGGGAATTAGGTTAGTGATTTCTGGCATTTTGAGTAGTTGCAAACCTATCAGATTTTGAGGATTGAAAATTGTTTTTAAGGTTTTGTTTCGAAAAATTGTTTAAAAATGAATCGTCGCCGTGTTTTTAGTTCGAATAGAAAGATAATTAAGTCAATTAAACTATAAAACTTATAAAATCGAATATACAAACAAACAAAACCAGCAAAATACAATCTTCGATGTTATCGCGTACCTAGCTTCCTTTTGCCCTAGAACTTGACCCGTGGAATACTCAGTGGCGGCTCGTTAATGAAGGGCTCTGGGGCGCCGCCCTCCCTGCAATTATTTCAAACAGAATCCAAAAATACTTTACTTAAAAACCCAATAAAGCAATGTATTTAAGCAATCCATTAAATAAATTCAAACCAAACATAGCCCTATTCCAGCGGGTAGGTTATACTAAGCGCGGGCATAATTCAAACCAAACATAGCCCTATTCCAGCGGGCAGGCTATACTCATTAACAAGTGAGTTGCGCGCTCTCAAGATTATACTAAGCGCGGGCGACCGATTATTCGTCCCGATTCAACGCGACTTCTCGTTATGACTACGGAGGCGTGCGTCACCTACATATCGCACAACGAGGAGCTCAACATTTTCCGCCCAACAGCTGTTCGCGACTCGGGATTCGGGCCATCAAAATGTAAAAGTAAGGCACAGTTTACGCGTAAGTTTGACAAATAAATATATAATAAAAAATCCTGGATATGCGGCTGTGAGGACAAAAATTCTTTTTTTTTGTTTCGTGTGTCTTCTTTTTGACGGGGATGATAATTGGACTATAAATGGGGTGCAGGACTTAAAACATATTTCAGAGAAAATAAAAAACATGAAAATAGTGCAAAACATCGTTATAATGTGGTAAGTTTTGAGATGTTAGGTCAAACTAATATTTTAACTTGTTTAAGTAGTGCTTATGCTGATGAAATTAAAATTCACAACGAGAAAGTTAGAAAAAACAGACACGTACTTTCGAAAATAATAGACATTTTATTTTTTTTTTAATTTAAACCCAGCGCCCCCCTGACTCACTAGTCACGAGCCGCCACTGGGAATACTTTCACCCTTGGATTAATATAACCACACCTGGGTATTTGCTTTTTTTATGGGTATAGAGACAAGTGTCTTTTAAACTTTTTGAATCTATATATTGCCCGAAAAATAGGCGTAGGTATCTAATTAGATTGCAGGGCTGCAAATAAAATATACCAAAACATGCATCGGGATAATCTGTCTTGGTGTGTGTTTCTTTTTACTTTCATACCTTGTTTGTGTAGCCTAGGCCTAGTTAGATATTATGTTTAAATTGATCACAATAAAATAAAGTTGTATATCAAGATACATCACTACTCCATATTTAATGAAAATACGAATTACCCGGTATTTTACCACTATTTGGGCATAACAACATCATACGACGGCTGATACTAGTCATTGTTTATATTCCAATCCGAGTCACTAAAAGCACACATTTTAACGACTTCCCCCCTTTTCTAATGCTTGGAAGTTTTTATTTTAAACGTTTGAAAATTTTTGTGTTGTAGGCAGGTATCGAGTAAATAATAGCAGCCTCTCCCTTTCAATAAATACGAAACTGAAACAAATCTTTTTTCCAACCCTTCACGGGTAAACATCGCCGAAAATTTTAAAAACTGGAGTCGTTTTTTTAAAAAGAAGGGAAAAACAAACAAACGTAGAACAAAACAAACATTTATACACTTGACCAACTTTTCTCCTGCCCTGCTGAATGTAGGAAAAGCTTCAGTTTGAGACCTGCTTCTTACGAAGTGTGTGATTATTTTTTTCTGCACGAGACCTTAAACATTGACATCGCTGATTCAGATTAAAAATAGAGGTTTTGTAGGTTAAAGTTTTTAGTAAGTGGAACTGTTGTCATTTGTAAAGTGTCAAGGTTAGTAATGAAAACACTAGTTTAGTTGGGTATAGCGGAAAAGAAATCGGCAAATACCTTTGCCCTACATTTTGGTCCCTATATAGAGCGTAATGATAAAAAAAATGGATCAGCCATTTGGATACAATACCCCTCACTAAATCAAGAATCTCTCTGATGCGTCAAATTAATTCTTTTGAGTGCATTTTTTTTTAGAAAAATATTTTACACAGTGTGACCAGTAAAGTCCGCATCGTATGGGATTTTTAGGATTGAAAATACTACTGGGTGCGTATATACGGGTCTATTTCATGAAAAATTAACGCGACATGCGACATGCACATAAATAACACGGCGGTAAAGTCTAAACAAACATCCGAGCAGCACAGGATCGATGACATCATCTGCTAAGTGTTAATATTGTTTTGTTTTGTGTCTCGGCATTTATTATTATATTTGTTGATATTAAGATATGGCCGGGAGAGAGAACAGTTATAGTAGTTAGTATTAAATCGGCCAGTACCTACTTTCATGTTACGGGATCTCCCAAAAGCCACAGCTGCACACAAGCGGCGGCGACTTTATCAGGACGTTTATTTAATTGAACCAAATATTACTATTTAAATATTATACTGTGTGTTCGAATTTTGAATATACCTTTATTTCGACATAATAAAAAGTAGATTATCTTTATTATTGTTCTATATTCTTACATTATAGTTATTAATAATACTAGTTCGATGAACACTATAATGAAACGTCTGCAACGTTAAACCACGAGGCGTCAGCCGAGTGGTTTAATTGCACAAGTTTCATTAACAAAGTTCATATCGAACGTGTATCATTCAAAATTTAATCTACGACAGTGCAAATAGATTTTATTCCTCTAAATTTCATTGACATCAGATAATGTTTTTGTAATTTTTAAAATTTTCAGGTATCCATATTAGTCGATATCATGGTAACCGCATTTTTGATTGTTTCAATTTCGATAAAATTGGAAAAAATAAACAGTGAATGTCGCTGAAACAAAGCGAAATAGCGCGGCGGTCTTGGCGTATTACACAAAAAGTCGGGGGAGAATGGATATACCAATCCAAAACATTTCATAGCCGACTTAAGATTTAGACATTCCATGAACAAAGAGTACAATGACCAGTAGGTAAATGGCTGTGTATAGCTAAAGAAATAATTTTGTCGCTATTTTTGAAAAGGTGGTTTTGAGCTCTCTTCAATATGTACTAATATACCGATTGTCCTATATTTTTTATTTTAACAACACAGTCAAATTTACACATTTCTAAATATAATTTACACACTAAGTATAATAATTTAATTATTATTTCAAACTAAATCGGAGCATCCATGCCGTCATAATAACGCGTGATAGCGGCTCCATTGTGTCAACACTTTACATACTCACAGATAAGAGTAATCTGTGACATAATGGTTTACTTCTCGCCACTGTATGTGGTAGGTATTTTCAATACGCCTATGATACTTGCGTAAGATGCAAGATCTGTGAATTTTTTTTATTAATAGCTTTATTCGAAATTTGACTTTGGCATCAAGTTCTGCTTTGATCGAGATGAAAATTAAGCAAAAAATGGTAGTCACGTGATTCGCATTATCTGTCAAATTTTAATTTTTTCCAAAAAATAATTCAAAAGGGGTTATTTCTGAAAATATCGAAAAAAGGTATTAAAGCCTGTTTACATTAGGTGCAGTCAATGCAATTGCAATTAAAAATTGCCTCAAGGCATGCGCTTTGGTGACTTTCTGATCAGCTGATGCAATTTTATTTGCATCGCACGAAATTAGGAAATGTTCTAATTTGATTGCAAATAGCATGCAAGTTTAGTGATTTTTCTAGTATTATTTTCAATACCAACCTGATAACAAAAGTAAACATAACCTCTACAAAAGTATTTGTTTGTATTTTGTAGCATTGGGTGTAGGTTTTTGTGATTTTCTTTAATATAATATATTTTTGAAAGTCAATATGTTTTCATTAACAAAAATCACAACAAAAAATTACAGAAACACCTACAGGAAAATCAACATAACACATAACCTCTTATTTAATCAGCTGATGTTTGGGTTGGTAATACCTGTTGTCAAGATACTTGCTTGAAATTAATTGCTTCACAATGTAAACGTGATGTAAACGGTCATGCAATGCAATTAATTGCCTCGCTATAAACTGCATGCAGCGATTGCACCTAATGTAAACAGGCTTTTAGAAAAAGTTTTTTTAAATGCATTTTCTAGCCCACATGCAAAATTTCAGCTGCATAAGATAATGCGGTTAAAGATAGGTATGGGTGTATAGGTAATGTAGAATGTAAAAATGTAAGTATAAAATATGATTCATTAAAAAAATTAAGGTGAATATTTATTTATTCCAAATAAATTCCCAAAAACAATTGTTCATGAGGGATTCTCTACTAATAACAACATCTAAAAATGTAATTGTTAAATATAACTAATTAAAATACAAGGTAAGTCAAAATAATACTTAAAATGTCAATATTCAATAAGAAAAAATTAAAATATTTAAATATGTATTTATAAAATTATTCAATTATTATTTTTTTTAATGAAATAATAAAACTGATAATATCGTTTAGATATAATTTTAAAATCATTTTTAAACGAATAATTATTAATTATACAAGAAGTGCATATTTAAATATTTTTTAGTTTAAAATGTAGCTTCCCTTTTTTTAAGTATTTTCTTAATAATTGTCATTTTAAAACGTTTGGTATTTAAAAATTTTAATTCTTGGGGTATTTCGTTGCAAACTTTCATACCTTGATAATAAATGAAGTACTGACCTGCCCTAGTGTGTATTATAGGTAAATCAATATTGAAAACAGTTCTAGTTAAGTGATCATGTACTTCACGTCTGTAATTGAACTTTATATTTAAATGTTTATTTTTGGATATAATTTGGTGAACAAAAACAATATTTTGCATTAAGTGAATATCCTTAATTGACATAATATTAAAATTTTTATATAAAAGTTTAGTTGAATATTGTCTATCCAAGCAATATATATTATTTAATTGCTTTATTTTGTAAAACTTGAAAAGGGTTAAGCAAATTTTGAAAAGTTGATTCCCATATTAAAGTTAAATATTGTAAATGAGAGTGAACAAAAGCAAAATAAATAGGACGTAACACATATTTTCTGTTTAATATACCTATTCAATGTGTTCACTCCAATTAATAGCTTCATCTATTATCAACCCCAAAAATTTAATTTTATTTGATTGTTTTAAATGCCCGACCTTTAAATTTAAATCACTTCTGTGTAAATTGGGTTTCTTTCCTATTCATAAAAAAGAGGATTTTTCCAAATTTAATTTTAATTTACGACTACACATCCAATATTCAATGATTTTCATATCATGATTTATAAAATTTTGTATAATTTCATATGAGTAAGCGATGTATAAAATAGTTGTATCATCAGCAAACAATCTAATTCTCCCCTCCCTTTCAATTTTAATTTAAATATAGAATTAATATAAATAGGGGAAAATAAAGGGGCCAAAATCGAACCTTGCGGAACACCACAATTAATATTAAGAAATTTGCTATATTTATTTTTGATACCAACTTTTTGTTTCCGCTAGTTTCTAAACAAGTCAAAAACTACACCCGAAATACACGTAGCACTTTTGTGATACACCCTGTATATTTTTTTTTATTGTAGAGTTACAATTTTAGCCATAAATTGAAAATACGTGTCCATTAAATTATCTCTTATTTTTCTGTCTATTTTTTTTGGTTAATATTAATAAAATAAAACTGACATGGCATCAAATAAAGTCGGTAACTTGTAATAAAAGTCCCTCGGTGACCACGCTATGGCTTTTCTCTATATTTAATGACGCGCCCGAACAAATTACAAGCTTACGGCATTTATAACGAGTATATTTTCCAAGCTTGCACCCTGAACTAGGTTAAATATGAAAATGTTTGTTTGAAGCATGTGAGGCAACGGGGTCAAGGATAAGAGCGAATAGGCTGTTGTTCTGTTGTTTGTGCGGTGGAATTCCAGGGACACGAATAATTTTTTACGCCAATTAAGCATTATAACTGAAAAATGTTTAGCTCTGGAAATCGAACCCGGAACCTCTGGATTGACAGTCGAGCGCAGCGCCAATTGCGCTACGGAGACTCTGAAATTATCTCAGGTGTTAAACCTTCGAATCCGTAATCCGTCGTTGATCATATCTAACAACGGCTTTTCCCAAAATCACAATATGTCCATTCGTTTTCGAGATATAGGCCCTCGGAGTTTTAAGTGAAAAACTCTGTATCTATAATATTATGACACGTCGTCAGTCAAGAAATGATAGTGTTTCACTAAATATTTCTGTTGGCTCAAGGCTACCTACATTAAATTGAACGACAAAAGTTTTCAAAAATTCACCCGATTACCTACTATCAGGAACAGGAATCCCTAAATCTTTCATGAATGATTTGTTGTAGAAAATTATGGTAAACTTAAATAAGGTAACCTGGAGTGCTACAATATCCATAAGGTTCACCTTCAATTAATGATTAATGCACTACACTACTACACCGTCCATATTTCACAAGAAATTCATAACCTACGTTAACCTAATTCCTAAAATGTTATTGGTTCAAATCACGCGTAGGTATTTTGTCTTTCAGACACGGGTTTCGTAACGCGAAAACTTATACAGGGTGTCCGGGAAAATGTGGGAAATCTCCCAGATATGAAAAAAACACGTGAAAAGAATACTACAAGTTCATATAAACTTCTTTCGTATCGGCCTCCTCTTCGGAGATAATATGGGCTCCCAAAAAGCTCCCATGGAATTAAGTTTTTTACACATAAATATTAAACCAACGAGTATATTTCAATTTTTTTCATATGAGGTATACCTACCTACCAGGTAAGACTCTTCAAATTACTATCCCAGAAAGTGTTGCGAATTACTCACAGCTGCAGGGACGGACTAGCTGTGACACTAATGTGCCCATTTTTTTAAGCCCTGTATGATAAAAACTTTGGACAACGTTTTTTACATACCTTTAACTATTGACTAAAAATTAAGTACTCTTCATTGATATCGCTAATCCTAACCGTTTTCGGAAAAACGTCATTTTATTTACATCATGTATTTAGCGTGTTTCGATAAAAGGTACATTTTTGTCAAAAAATAAAAATTTAAACGTTACCTGCTTAGTTAAAAACTTCGTAAGTGGGTTCAACAGGGGCTCCGTAAAAAAATTAATAAAATGATTTAAAATAAATTTTTATTTTTTGACAAAGATGTATCTTTTTACAAAATACGCTAAATACATGGTGTAAATAAAATGACGGTTTTCCGAAAACGGTTAGGATTAGGGACATCAATATAGACTACTTAATTTTTAGTCAATAGTTAAAGGTATGTAAAAACGTTGTTCAAAGTTTTTATTATACAGGGCGTAAAAAAAAATGGGCACATTAGTGTCACAGCTAGTCCGTCCCTGCAGCTGTGAGTAATTCGCAACACTTTCTGGGATAGTAATTTAAAGGGCCTTACCTGGTATACATCATATGAAAAAAAATTGAAATATACCTGTTGGTTTAATAATTATGTGTCAAGAACTTAATTCCATGGGAGCTCTTTGGGAGCCCATATCTCCGAAGAGGAGGCCGATACGAAAGAAGTTTATATGAACTTGTAGTATTCGTTTCACGTGTTTTTTTCATATCCGGGGGATTTCCTACATTTTCCCGGACACCCTGTATACGCTATCTAAAACATAGGATTTTTACGATTGACTTTCCTATAACTGTCAAGCCCAGGGGAACCATGCGTCCGTGTGTATATCGTCAACTGGCGATCAAGTAGAGATGCGATAATAATGAAACCGATAAGGACGCTACGCGACTGGCAAAGAGTTATAAATAATTAAATATTAGAGACAGTAAAAATGTATTAGAGACGTTTCCCAAAATTTTTGTAATTATACCTACCGATACGCGTTGACAATGTTGACAAATCAATCTTAACCGTCAATGGAGACTAATTTTTGCGCTCCAAAATATAGAATTGTTTAATGAAAGCCTTCTTAATATTTAAACTACCCTCGTATAATAGGTGAAGCATTAAATTAAAAATAAAATAAACCTTGAATTAATTTCCTATTTTCCATATTTATGGTTTCTTTTCTGGCATATATTCGGTGTAATAAAAATAATAATGACCATGAACTTGAATACTCTCCAATGCGATTTTATAATTCCAGAAAATATTGACGTGTCTCTAGGGAAACGATGGCTTTCACAACATATAATTGCTCGGCGAGCGGTCGTTTTTTGTTCTTTGGAGTTTTAATCATGCTATTAAGTATTTAAGTTGAGTTATGTTTTATTTGAAACATACAAAAAGAACCACGAACCGACCACGTACAGGTTGAATCACCGAGGTATTTATTTGAGGAAACTTTCAAACATACTAAAAAATTGATGTTAAATATTTAAACGTTGGTATATTAAACCCAGGACCGGACTTAAATAAGAATGGGAATTTTACACTTATAAAGCTTTATTGGCAAGGAGTACTTTAGTCATAACATTTGGGTTTATTCAGTTCAGTACATAGGTACCCAATAAATATTAAACTAATTTGATACTGATCCCAGACTGTGAATTGAGCTACAACTATCAAAATGTTACATTTGGGCTAAATAACGTCCACTGCTAAACTGGGGGAAATTATAAAGTTCCTACATTAGCTGATCGATGGCATATGTCTTCATGTCAACTGTCGAAGATCTATAGGGTTCTCAGCGATTAGTTTTATCATAGTATCGGTTTAAATAGTAGGTATGTCAAATTTGTTAAAGTATCGTTTGAGTTATTTTCTGTAATATATTTTATTATTATATAATAATTTTTGGAATTCAATGGGCAGCAATACCAGCAATTCCAAGAATGACGGAAAAATGCACTAAAAGCCTCCTTGCAAAACCAAGGCGGTCATCAGTGCGCCATCCCACGGAATTCACTCCAATATAAAAGATAGTTACACTGGTATAATCGAAAGGTAGACAACTACTTAAATAAACCACGAAGTGCAACCACAATCCGGTATAGGGAACGCTATTTGCGTTTTCACCGAAAACATCTGCCATTTTGCAGACAAGAAAACAGATCAACGCTGCCACCCACCAGAATGCGCGCAATCCGAGTGAGTTTTAAGCCATAAAAATGTTTAAAAGATGATATAGTGTCCGCGAAAATAATTAAAAGGAAAAGAAAATGTAGTGGCATATCGGAGTGTGGTTGCACTTCGTGGTTTATTTAGTTGTCTACCTTTCGATTATACTAGTGTAACTATCTTTTATATTGGAGTGAATTCCGTGGGATGGCGCTACGGTGCGCTGATGACCGCCTTGGTTTTGCAAGGAGGCTTTTAGTGCATTTTTCCGTCATTCTTGGAATTGCGTGGGTTATGGCTGCCCGTCGAGTCCTAATAAGGACGAAACGGCCGTCGTGGTCTACCCGCCCCAGGGTATCCATTGAACTTGGATCCCTGTGTATTCCAATATAAAATATAGTTACACACTTGTCCGATATGTCACTATATTTTCTTTTTCTTTTAATTATTTTCGCGGACACACATCTTTTAAGTACTAGCTAATGTTCCTTTTTTTTTTCTTTCATAAAAAATTCAAATTTCGATTATTCAAAGAATATTTAATTTATTATATTGTATTGATTCAATTATTATAATTAGTAAATTACTCAAAGGTTGCAATACCAGTAACAACAACCAAGACATATTTTATTAATATAATAGTGTGTAATCAAAAACCGATTGGGGCTAGTAGGGCTACACTAAAAAATGAGGTCATCGAAAATACCGGGTTGTTAATGCATATTGAAAATGTAAATATAAACAACCCAATAAATATAAAATGGGGCCGCTGTTTATTTACGGCGTAAAAAACTCTAATATTGTTATAGGATAAAAAAAATTTTGAAAAGGCTTAATATTTTGCTTGCATATAGCTTTCGTGTTCACCTCCCGAAATAGGTTGTCAGTTTCTTACATATATAACTTCGATGTTCTAGCCAGCTTTTTTGTAAGATGAAGCTTGTCTTCGTCTTGGATTGATTTGACTGGCAGGTGAGTTATAAGTTTAGTATTTTTTATGTAATAAAATTAGCAAAAGTTATCTATTGTCACGTCCTATAGTACCTAGTGCTAATGCAATCAATAGTTCTTTCTACAAATAATATCATTACAGATAGGACGCTATATTCCAGAATGCACTGCAGAAATTATTGTGTTGTTTTCTCCAGCAGCTTCAGTAGCCATGTTGAATCTTCTGAGTCATTAAAAGTAATGTGTTACAAATCTATTCTGGTTTGGGGCAACATTTTTTAACAAACGATTTTCGTTGCTATTTAACAAAATATAAAAGTATTAATAGTGTTACCTACTTCAAATGTCAAATGCATATTTTTTTCAGTAAACATGTTAACTTCTATGGATAGGTCAACATCTTTAATAATGTATAATTGTTCTGTTCTTTATCAAATTGTTTTTGAACTATTTTTCCATTTAGCTGGAACAATATATCAGCATTCAGTTTAATAAAGTAGTATTTATTTTAATAGATTTAAGAGTTTTATTTTTAAACCCTTCTTCCTTTCAATCTAAATCTTACTAAGTAAATGATTTTCTTAACTGAATTTTGTTAACTATGATTTATTTATTAGGTATCTACTAATTTCGTAAGCCTGTTGGCGATACCTATTTTTTATTAGTTAAGTTAAAGTGCGATATTTTTATCATAAAGTGATATAAATTTAACGTTAGTTGAGTATATTTATGGGAAATATACGTGCCTTAATAAACAACTGGTTTATTCAACCTTATATAATCATTATAACAGTAAAGCAATACATTATCTTACGAAATAATAAATCTTATTACTAACTAATCCATGCTTTATATAACTGTTACCTCTACTTTAGGACTGTAAACGATTATCTGTTATTATTGAAGTTATATTTATTTACTAATCCATAACGAATTATTTCTTAGGAATAAAGTAATATTTGGTTGCTGATATTTAAACATGAACTTTCTTAACAGTTAATAAATTGTATTTAATCTAAAGAAATCGTTTTCTCAGATACCTATGTTTTCTATACATATTGTAGCTAATGTGTTTTAAGACAAACTTGCATAGGTACTTGAAATCTTGAAATGTTAATATTTTGTTTTATTTTAAATCGTAGAATAAGTAAAACGTGTAAATATTTAACGATTATAAGAGATACTTTTAATAGAACTTTATTGGACTGTCCGATCTAGGTCATCGATAAAATGTCGTATTAATCGTTACAATAATAAAATGCATGCATGTACATAATGTATGTAGAGTACATATTATGTGGGGTATTTTTTCATGCAACCAGCCCCGTCAGTATATTGTTTTTCCTGGTGATAATCATTAAACCAATTTAAATGGAAAATCCATTAACGGGAGTGGTCACTCATTTACAAAACGTAATTATTGGGAACTAGTAAATAATTACACACTTCCACCTACAGGTCAACCAATAATGTTTGAGTTTAGGTATTTTACGCTATTTTCTATTTTTCCGTGTATTAAGTAAACTGCTAGTTTTTGTATGGTAAATACACTTTAACGCCAGAAGCAAGCATGTTACCTAAATTGTTTTATTGAGCCCCTTAATATCTGCTCCAGTGCCCCATAATAAAGAAATTCCTATGTGCTCAAACAAAAGTTAAAATTTATGGGTGAAAAAATGCGATTGTACGTATAGCTCGCCAATCACACGCCTTGCCGTCCTACAGGTATGGGCATGCGCACAAAGCCCTCCTGTTACTAGGTTTTCCTTGTTTATCAACATCCTCAAAATACATTCCAGAATCGGCTCAACGCCATTTTTGTTGTTGTGCTTTACGTTTTTTCTGTTATGTGTGAAGTAAGTTATGTTTATCAGCAACCTCTATGCAGCAACGAAATTTATTTGGGGTACGTGTCAATTCCGCCTGTAACGTTTGTAAACAAATTTTAATTTTTTTAGTGGCGAAGATTACCTATCCAATTATATTTCCGGCTATAAGACATCATCTGATCGAAAGAATCCATTTTGCGTTTGCAGCTCTCTCTATAATATACTTCCAGAGATTATCAGAAGCATCTCTAAAGTCAAAAATTATGTGCGTGATTTTTATGACATTATACAGTGTGTCCAAAAAAGTATGCAACATATGAGAAAGTTTTTTTATCACCAATTTCTCAGAAAATTGTATTCTTTATAAAAGTTGGTGCATTCCTTAAAACTATAAATGCATATTTTATATTTCACCTGCAGCTGAAAGTACCTAGGGGAGCAAATGCCATTTTTTCAAAATTGCCTTAAGAGTAAAGTACCTTAATTATTAGAAATAATGCAAAATTTTATATGGAAATGTTTTTGCAAGTTAAAAACTTAGTCCAAATACGAAATTTGATTTAGGTGATATTTTTTATAATATGCATATTATGCATTTCTTTAAAATAGGTTTTTGGATTTCAGCGTACTGGGTGAAAATGACAAATAAATTATTAATTATTTCCAGTAATATGAATAGAGTTGGATTCTATCATAATTTTGTTTAGAACATAAGTTAGCTAAAATGTGTTTAAGTAGGCGTGCAATACGCTAATATCTTAACCAACTCGTAACATTGAAAGGTTTTAAAAAGTTTGCAACTACTTAATCCATTTTTATTATAAACCCTCGTTTAAGTTATTTAATAAATATATTTAAATTGCGTAAACAAAAAATCGACCAGAGGTGTGTACCGTTTAGGGGAAAATAGAGATTAACCAAGAAAAAATTAAAAATTGTGACACTTAACTCAAATTTCGTATTTGGACTAACTTACTAGTTTGCAAGAACATTTCCATATAAAATTTTGCTGCATTTCTAATAATTAAGGTATTTTACTCTTAAGGCAATTTCGAAAAAATGGCATTTACTCCCTTACTATTAGCCGCAGGTCAAATATGAAATATTATGCATTTATAGTTTTAAGGCATGCACCAACTTTTATAAAGAATAAAATTTTCTGAGAAATCGGTGATAAAAAACCTTTCCATATGTTGCATACTTTCTTGGTCACACTGTATTTAAACCTGAAAACTTTTTTCGTTTGATCATGTCATTATTTACTGTGTAAATTTCTATGGCAATAAATAAAAAAATTGTCAAAAACTTCCATATTTTTATAACGAAAAAAACTTCCAAATTTTTATAACGAAAAGGTAATAATTTATAAAAATAGTCAATATTAAATCAATGATATTCTAAACATTTACGAAAAAACTTATTTTCTTACTTTTAACTTTCGTAAAAACGTCAATTTGTCGATTTACCACGCTGTGTATTATTTTTTTACTAGCAGCTTTTAGCCATACTATGTATAAACATTTCCTTTTATTATTTATTGAAAAAAGCTCTTAATCGTGTACCAAATAATTATTATATCAAAAATTATTAAAAGAAGTCAATCATATTCTCACTTATTATGATATTTTTTAAAATACGGTCAATCGTATAATAAAAAATTATGTAACAAAATTTTGAAAATATGTCAATAGTAACGTAGATTTAGGTGGTTTGTCAGATTAATCCTTATTGGAACAAACCCATAATTATAGATAAGTAAATAGATTTAAACTGAATAATAATGTTGCAACTTAAAAAAAATAATCCAAAAAAAATTAACATTTCAAATTAAATCCGGGCTCTACTTATACCCAAACCCACACTAAAAAATACATAAACTTACTTTTAACTTTCGTAAAAACGTCAATTTGTCGATTTACCACGCTGTGTTTTATTTTTTTACTAGCAGCTTTTAGCCATAATATGTAAAAACATTTCCTTTCATTATTTATTTAAAAAAGCTCTCAATCGTGTACCAAATAATTGTATCAAAAATTATTAAAAGAAGTCAATCATATTCTCACTTATTATGATATCTTTTAAAATACGGTCAATCGTATAATAAAAAATTATGTAACAAAATTTTGAAAATATGTCAATAGTAACGTAGATTTAGGTGGTTTGTCAGATTAATCCTTATTGGAACAAACCCATAATTATAGATAAGTAAATAGATTTAAACTGAATAATAATGTTGCAACTTAAAAAAATAATCCAAAAAAAATTAACATTTCAAATTAAATCCGGGCTCTACTTATACCCAAACCCACACTAAAAAATACATAAACTTACTTTTAACTTTCGTAAAAACGTCAATTTGTCGATTTACCACGCTGTGTTTTATTTTTTTACTAGCAGCTTTTAGCCATAATATGTAAAAACATTTCCTTTCATTATTTATTTAAAAAAGCTCTCAATCGTGTACCAAATAATTGTATCAAAAATTATTAAATTAAAAGAAGCCAATCATATTCTCACTTATTATGATATTTTTTAAAATACGGTCAATCGTATGATAAAAAATTATGTAACAACATTTTGAAAATATGTCAATAGTAACGTAGATTTAGGTGGTTTGTCAGATTAATCCTTATTGGAACAAACCCATAATTATAGATAAGTAAATAGATTTAAACTGAATAATAATGTTGCAACTTAAAAAAATAATCCAAAAAAATTAACATTTCAAATTAAATCCGGGCTCTACTTATACCCAAACCCACACTAAAAAATACATAAACTTACTTTTAACTTTCGTAAAAACGTCAATTTGTCGATTTACCACGCTGTGTTTTATTTTTTTACTAGCAGCTTTTAGCCATAATATGTAAAAACATTTCCTTTTATTATTTATTGAAAAAAGCTCTTAATCGTGTACCAAATAATTATATCAAAAATTATTAAAAGAAGTCAATCATATTCTCACTTATTATGATATTTTTTAAAATACGGTCAATCGTATAATAAAAAATTATGTAACAAAATTTTGAAAATATGTCAATAGTAACGTAGATTTAGGTGGTTTGTCAGATTAATCCTTATTGGAACAAACCCATAATTATAGATAAGTAAATAGATTTAAACTGAATAATAATGTTGCAACTTAAAAAAATAGTCCAAAAAAAATTAACATTTCATATTAAATCCGCGCTCTACTTATACCCAAACCCACACTAAAAAATACATAAACTTACTTTTAACTTTCGTAAAAACGTCAATTTGTTGATTTACCACGCTGTGTTTTATTTTTTTACTAGCAGCTTTTAGCCATAATATGTAAAAACATTTCCTTTCATTATTTATTTAAAAAAGCTCTCAATCGTGTACCAAATAATTGTATCAAAAATTATTAAATTAAAAGAAGCCAATCATATTCTCACTTATTATGATATTTTTTAAAATACGGTCAATCGTATGATAAAAAATTATGTAACAAAATTTTGAAAATATGTCAATAGTAACGTAGATTTAGGTGGTTTGTCAGATTAATCCTTATTGGAACAAACCCATAATTATAGATAAGTAAATAGATTTAAACTGAATAATAATATTGCAACTTAAAAAAATAATCCAAAAAAAATTAACATTTCATATTAAATCCGCGCTCTACTTATACCCAAACCCACACTAAAAAATACATAAACTTACTTTTAACTTTCGTAAAAACGTCAATTTGTTGATTTACCACGCTGTGTTTTATTTTTTTACTAGCAGCTTTTAGCCATAATATGTAAAAACATTTCCTTTCATTATTTATTTAAAAAAGCTCTCAATCGTGTACCAAATAATTGTATCAAAAATTATTAAATTAAAAGAAGCCAATCATATTCTCACTTATTATGATATTTTTTAAAATACGGTCAATCGTATGATAAAAAATTATGTAACAAAATTTTGAAAATATGTCAATAGTAACGTAGATTTAGGTGGTTTGTCAGATTAATCCTTATTGGAACAAACCCATAATTATAGATAAGTAAATAGATTTAAACTGAATAATAATGTTGCAACTTAAAAAAATAATCCAAAAAAAATTAACATTTCATATTAAATCCGCGCTCTACTTATACCCAAACCCACACTAAAAAATACATAAACTTACTTTTAACTTTCGTAAAAACGTCAATTTGTTGATTTACCACGCTGTGTTTTATTTTTTTACTAGCAGCTTTTAGCCATAATATGTACAAACATTTCCTTTTATTATTTATTTTAAAAAGCTCTCAATCGTGTACCAAATTATTATATCAAAAATTATTAAAACATGTCAATCATATTCTCACTTATTATGATATGTTTTAAAATACGGTCAATCGTATAACAAAAAATGATGCAACAAAATTTTGAAAATAATATGTCAGTATTAACGTAGATTTAGGTGGTTTATATGATCAATCCTTATTAAAATAAACCCATAATTTGTAAATAGATATAGACTGAATAATAATATTGCAACTTAAAAAAATAATCCAAAAAAAATTAACATTTTAAATTAAATCCACGCTCTACTTATACCCAAACCTAAATAATACATAAACTTACTTTACACTTTCGATATTCCTATTTGTAAAAACACCAAATTATCGATATACACGCTTTCACCTCGTGATATTTGAAATGTTCGACATCGACCAAAAAAAAATCGAATTTTTCTTTCGATATCGTGAATGTTTCCGATGAGCGCTCGCCGTGATACTAGAGAAATTTTTACTGACCACCGGCTAAACAATTGACCCAAGTTAAATGTAAACAGCGTTGCGACGGGGGACGTCGGTTGTTGGAGACGCTGAGCAGTGCCGTCGTGTATAACTAGCTACCAATTTATTTAGAGAAAATTTAGAGATTGGTTATGTTTTGTTTTCATAAATAATGTAATGGCCATTTGTTATTTCTTTTGGCGATTAATTGCGATGTTTAATTACTGTGGAGTGAGGGATACGGGCGCAGTGTTGCCACTATGATTTACATTTTTTCGGTAGTCGTCGTTAAGATTCGGCATAGGTGGAAATATGATTTGCATGTTATATTTAGCAAAAAAATGAAAGAATTAAATTGCTTTATAATTTTTTTACTTATATACCGGTGACAGGGACCACGTGGTGTCGTGGTGACTGGTTATTTGACATGGCGACTTTAATCGCTGTTTGTAGAATATAACTTGTACTCTAACCGTTTTATCGCTTAACTGTAGGGGAAAGTGAGGCACATTCAACCAATTTTTGTAAAATGGCCGACCAACTGGTTAATAAATTAATATTATAAACACAACAACATTATATCTTTGTTTTACCAATCCAAATATTTAAGAATTTGATTTTTTTATAGGATATAACGTTAATTAAAAAAATCATTACAAACGGTTGAAACTGCCCCTCCGGTGGGGTACATTCCACCACATGCTGGGGTAGCTTCAACCATATATAAATAATTGATTAAAATACACAAACAAGAGATATTTTTATTGCAGCATAACAGTAATAAACTAATTATTAAAAATGTGAATACCTATCTAATTTTAATACGAGGTTATTTTTGACATTGAAAAGCTAGACATGCTCTTAATTTATTAATATTTCATATTATGAGGAAAGGTTTTTGGCGAAGTAAAGCAATCTTGATGTCCTAGCAGTTTTAGCTGAACTTGGTTGTGGTAATTTTAGTACTACATCCGAACGGTTTACAGCAGATATGTCATCGACAAGAGCATACATAAATTTGTATCCAGGTAGGTACCTTCCTGGGTAAAAATTTTATCATATTATATTCGTTAGGTTTTAATATTTCAATAACTTTACCGACGTAGTGGAGAGTAGTCGATTTTACCACCAACTTTACTAAAAAATCATTTTCATTAATGACATCTTCAACTTTTAATACTTCTAACAAACTTTCTTCTTCAGTAAAATCATCACTCTGATCGTCTGATTCTAGCAATATCGATTGAACTGCTTGTGCTATCTTTCCTCGTCATCTTAAGTTTCTTATTTTCTGGAAAAACTTGCTTTATAACTTTCTGCCGTTTTCGCTCTTCTTGCTTTTTCTTCCAAACTTCTCTTTCATTCTCCAATTCTTCCAGCCTGTCCTTCTTAGGGGTGTCAGTATAAATGCGTAATTTTCCTGAGATGGGGCAGATTCAACCACAGGTCGAAGGTGCCCCGTATATGTATGGTTGTAAGTGCCCCATCCCTATATGTTTCAGAAACTAATAAGTTAAATTTAGCCAGTGAATTTTAATGTTAGAAAACCTTTATCAGTTTTATTTTCAATAATAGTAAACAATGCCGACTCATAAGCCGTGAAAATTACAGCAAAAATGTGTTAACTAACAGTAAAACAAAATGAGTTAATTACTTACTGTGAACAGCCAGTGTCACTATAAAATTTATTTGTCAACCACCAAACCAGAGAGAACAACTGTATTTCAAGGAGATGGATGGCCGATTGTAACCGATATTTGTGTGACATTTCCGGGCGCCAATTTCAAATACAAACAAAGATATACCTATATTGGTTGAATGTGCCTCATGGTTGAATGTGCCTCCCTTTCCCCTACAATTTTTTCTTTTTGGCAACAACAGTTCGACGGAAAAACAGCGGTACAAGTCCCCGCGCGGTATCAAAATATCGGGAAAAATAAGGTCCTATCTGTAAAGAAGTAGTCCGCTCATCAGTAGATCTACCGAAAGATCAGTAGACGTGGCATCACTGGGTGCGCGCTTAGTTATAAATTTTAAATTGTAAAGTCCACCGGGGAATAACTCAGACACATAGACAATTTACCTTTAGATAAACAAACAATAATCACGAATGTGGCAGTTTTATGGCCTCGCGCATGTAAACAAAACTGGGAACTATTAGACATGCGCACTGCAACATTATCGTTTGACGAATGGGAAAATAGACAGGTCCGGGCTTTAAAATTTAAATTCTTGCTCATATGCCACCATAGAGGGTTTATTTTACCCCTATTTGGGCATAATACAATTATACAACGGCTGCAACTAGTACTAGTCATTGTTTATATTACAATCAGAGTCACTAAAAGCACAAACACAATTCACTAACTAAACTACACAAAAACCAGAAATCCATAAATATTAAACACCAGTCCCACAATCCACGATAGCCGATCCGATAGCAGAAAACTACAAGGAATCCGCAGAGAAGAGAAACCTTAAAACACAACAACAAAAATGGCGGCCTAGCCGGTTCTGGAGAGTATTTTTGAGCGCGTCGATTATTGTCGATAAAGTAGGACGGCCGATAACACGAGGTTTGTGCGCATGCACGAAGGTTCCCCGAATGAAGACAGCTGACCGACGAGTCATGCGCTCGGACGTATTTTTTCACCCATAAAACGTAACTTTTGTTTGCGCAGGAGATAAGCTGTAGGTATCTAAAGGTAAATTGTCTATGCTCAGATAGCTATCGAATGCGCCTTTTCACTGCGTAGGTAACTAAATGCATGCATTTCCCTTCCCTCCACGGTAAGGAAACACTATTTTTTTCTGACAGAGGTAAACGCTTCGACCAAATTAGTCTGAAACACCACGTATCAGTTGTACATATTTTGGGGGGAGGCTAAATAATATTTTAGGGCGGCTTAGCCCCCCCCCCCTCCAAGCCTTAGTTACGTCCCTATATACTTTAACGCAATTTCCGAAATTACTTATTTTACCGAGATTTTATCTTATTTACAGGTCGAAAACAAAAAGTATCTGATGATTACCCGGCGTCGATATCCCTATAGGGTCTCCGGGCTGCCAAACCTCCCGATTTAGGCGGGAGCCTCCCTATTTGTTATGGACCCTCCCGCCTTTTAAACCAAGTCATCAAACTCCCGATTTTCTTTTTAACCTCCCGCATCCTCCCGCATTCATTATAAATTTAATGAAATGTGAAAGGGCTTAAAAAAAAACCCCCCTACTCTAAAACAATATAAAATATGTAAGCATTACTAAAGGCGCCTTGTTTTCGGATGGTTTTTGAGACAGAAGATGTCATTGGGTTGCGATCGTTTTATATGTTTTGCTCTTAGTTGGCGTTTTGTGCTTTTGCTGATCCGTGTAGTAGAGGAGGTGTTGGTAGAGCGGCATAGCTTGTGTATGTTATATTCTGCATTATTTTGATAATTTAACCAGTCGTTCAAATTCGCGGAAATTTTTAGCCGGTATTTTGACTATTTTTCTTGTTTATTGAGGGTTAATGTGGTTTGATTGAATGTATGAATTTATTATTTGGAGTTTTCCTTTATATTTTTGTTATTATTTTGGGGTAGTAGACATATTTTAATAAAAATGAACAGTTTTAATGCCAAAACGACTATGAATGTGGAATATTTGAGAAACAATTTTAGCTCATTAAGTATTGAGCAAAAAAATTAAATTAAAATTGAGGGAAGACCTAAACTAGAAATTAACTTGATACAGACCACAAAGTGTAAATCTAGGGATTTTATTGTTATTGATAAGTTTGCTGTAAATAAAAACAGAAGAATGAACTTTACTTTCAAACAAAGTACCCACTAATGAAAAATAAATTGGCCTTTTTTATTTTTTTATCTTATTTCATTTTCAATAAAATAAGTAGGTAAAGGTAATTATATATTTTTAAAATATTTATTAAAAATTATTGACCAAATTTGGGCGTGGTATTAAAGAAATTTCGCCTGCGGCGCATTTCGCCTTCAGCGAGCTTTTAGTCCACCCCCAAGTTAATAAGTCACAAGCCGCCACTGGCTAGGACCCTACCTCCCGCTTTTTAATATTTTAAATCTGGCAGCCCTAATAGGGTCTACATATTATTAATAGTAATTACAAGTCAACTGATATTGTTGTATGTTTTTAAACAAAAACTAGCCAATCAGAATAATTACGCAAATGTCGCAAGTCGCAATAGAAAACCTGTATCTCCCTTTAAATATTTCCAGGCAATGGAACTACTTGTGGTGTAATAGAACTACAATTAAACAAGGTCAAACGCGTCACTGTCGAATTGACATTTAACGTGGCGATTGTCTGAAATTGAAGTGGTTTTAAATAAGGATTTTGAAAAATATTAGTTTTCGCTGATAATTAAAAAAATATATACTTGTTTATCATCTTTATGTGATATGGATAAGTCCAACAACTTTGTATAAGTTAATGTTTATTTAATACAACTGGTAAGATGTGGATTTTTGTCTTGGTTTCGCCCCCTTCTAAGTATCATTTTAAAATTAGGAATTTCAACATTTGGATTGTATCTTTCTCTTCCAGGCTGAAAAATCCACATAAATGGCTTTAAAAAAGGTAAAAGGAAATATTGAACGCATGTTCGATAAAAATCTAACTGATTTAGTAAGAGGAATTAGAAACAACAAGGAAAATGAGGTAGGTGCATTTTGCATTTAGGTATTTCAATTGAGTTTAAAAATAATATATTTTCCTAGCATTATTGTAAATGTTATCATGAGATTCACAAAGAATTTATAACAATTTAGGTATATTGACAAATAAATAAGTAAGTAAATTTTAAAGTAAAAACATATTTCTCACAGAATTTTATAAATTATTTTCTTCACAATAATAGAAAAATAATTGTAACAACTGCAAACTACTTAAAATAGACTGAAGAGCACTTATCACTTACCCAATATAGGTAAAAAGCTGTGACAAACTACAACAAAACTATTGTATATAATTTGGAATTTAGCTTCGAGATTTGATACTACATAACTATCACCTTCATTTTATCAATTTTTCTATCTAACAGTTTCCTTGTAGTTTGTTCGGATTTGTTCCTATATGAGGCAAGTGATAAGTGCTCTTAAGCACAAGATTTTTATTTTAAAACAATGTTTTTGACAACTCAAAACAAATTACATCTTTGAAATAGGTAGGTATTTGATAATATTGTTCTACTTACTTTCAGGCCAAATATATATCACAATGTATGGAAGATATCAAACAGGAGCTTAGGCAAGACAACTTATCCGTCAAGAGTAATGCAGTGGCAAAACTTACCTACGTAAGAAATGTATAGCTATTTAAATTTTGAACCACTGACGTTTGTCATAAGTACCTACTATAAAAAAAACTCAATTTTAGGTAAGTATATTTACCCACTAATATGCTTTTTATTTTAGTTGCAAATGTTGGGCTATGATATCTCCTGGGCTGGGTTTAACATAATAGAAGTAATGAGTTCTAACAAGTTTACCCTTAAACGTATAGGTTACTTATCAGCAAGTCAATCGTTCCATTGTGAATCAGAGGTAAGTTTTTTTGGACAGTCCAAATTTGTCTTACTTACCTAAATCTCCAAATTTAATGTTTGTATAATTTTGTGTTTGAAACACTGTTTTTTACAATCATTATACCAAACAAACATTATCAACATAGGCAGACAAAGACAAAAAACTATTGTGGGGAAGATATTTAATATTTCCATATTTTCAGTTACTGATGCTTACAACAAATATGATTCGTAAAGAATTAAACTCTCAAAATCAGTACGAGGCAGGGCTTGCATTAACTTCTCTAAGTTGTTATATTAGTACTGATCTAGCTAGAGATTTGTCTAATGATATTCTAACATTGGTAAGTTTACATTTATGATTTCATTTTATTATTATTTTTTTTTAAATAAAACTTATTATATTTTCATATGGTTATTTCTTTTTTAGTTAAGTTCAACTAAACCTTATATAAGAAAAAAGGCTGTTTTAATGATGTATAAAGTGTTTCTTAAATATCCTGAGGCTTTAAGGCCTGCATTTCCTAGACTTAAGGAGAAATTGGAAGATCCGGATCCAGGTACTTAAGTATACCTATATAACTTTTATTAAAAAAAAATCATTGGTACTGGGCAAGGTGCTAGACTTTCCTTTGACCATGTTATCTTATTAAAATCCTTGATTAAACTAGATGAATCCATGAATCCATTTTAACTACCCTAGTTATGCTGTTATTAAACTATGAAATAAGAAAACTTGATTATTGAATAAAACAAAAAATAACGAAATATTGATCAAAAACAAATGTGTGAATGTATCACAGTTCATTTTTAAACAAACCATAGATTGGACATTTTTTTAACTTGTAGGTGTTCAGTCTGCCGCTGTGAATGTAGTTTGCGAGTTGGCAAGAAAAAATCCAAAAAATTATTTAAGTCTGGCTCCAGTTTTCTTTAAACTGATGACTACTAGTACCAATAATTGGATGTTAATTAAAATTATCAAACTGGTAAGTACTGTCGTTGTTACTATTATTTGTTTTTATGTTTATTGTTACTATTTACTCAAATTTAGTTTGGATCTTTTACCCTTGTGGAACCAAAAATTGGGAGAAAACTAACTCTACCTCTTATGAATATTATAACAAGGTATTTTTTATGAGAACTGCTTATTATTGGAAAGCTTTGTGAGATTTGTGTAAAATATAATAGGCCAGTGCTTCCTTTATATACAGTAACTATTATTACCTAGAATCGAGCCTAGTATAAAGTACCAAGGATCTTAAAAAATATGACAGATGTATCACTAATATTATACGATATACATGTCACTTCCTTGAATTTTGGGTAAAGCATTTGCCTTTCCTTTCCCTGGTTCTCACTGTTCATTGGGTGTATTGGTAACGCGTCATTGCTCCTACTCCTCCCTGGAGTGGGGATGCGAAGTCCTGCCCATCTGGGGAAGCAAAAACGATGGATGGTGCAAATGCCATTAGGGCAAATTAGATTTTCCAAGTTTCCATGGCTGTAAATAAAGGAAATGACCTGTATAGTTCAATAATAATTCACGCATTTATTATTTTAACTTCCACAGTTTTGAAAACGCCCCACATGGTAACATATGTATAAATTCCTATTAAGTATGGATATAATATATTGTTCAAGTATATTTACTAGTATTTTTTTACATTTGTAGTTTGGTGCTCTTACTCCGCTAGAACCTAGGCTAGGTAAAAAATTGATAGAACCTCTGACAAATCTTATTCACAGGTAGGCTTAGAGTGATGTTAAAAAAAAAACTTTGGTAATTTTTTTGTTACTGTGTCTAGTCTGGTACCTGCCTGCAATATATACAGTTTATGTTATACTGATCTTATTTCTAGTACATCTGCAATGAGTTTACTGTATGAATGCATAAATACAGTAATTGCAGTACTGATAAGTATTTCATCTGGAATGCCAAATCATGCTGCGAGCATTCAGCTTTGTGTTCTAAAATTACGGATACTTATAGAGGATTCAGACCAAAATTGTAAGTTACACATAATGCCATTTTTCTCTATTGACATTCTCATTATTGAGTTTCTTCTTTGAACTATTGCATAATTATGTTTGTTTTTTTTAATAATTTAAATATCATTTGGAATGTTATTATTCTGTAATTATTATGAAATAATAAATAAATGTGCAGACGCATTTGCCATTTCATCTTTTTAATACAATTTTTGATTTCTTTACTTAAGAATTAAATATAAACAATTTGGTTGATGAATAAATAAAGACAAAAAACGAATTTTGTCAAATTTGCCCTTATTTAATTAATACTTATTAATAATTATATGTTGGAATTTTAGTAAAGTACTTAGGATTACTTGCTATGTCCAAAATTCTTAAAACTCACCCAAAGAGTGTGCAGGCTCACAAGGACCTGATTCTGCAATGTTTGGAGGATAAGGATGAATCAATTCGCCTTAGAGCATTGGATTTACTCTACGGAATGGTAAGTATCAAAGAAACTGACAACGTAATTCAATAAATGGTTATTATTTTTGAATATTTATACAGGGTGTCACGTGACTTACGGCCTTACAGCAACAGTATACTTGAAAAAAGATCATTTATGCTTGATTTCTTATGAAAAATAGACTTATAAGCTAATACAACACATACATACAAATTTTCATTAGTTCTTGTTTTATAATTATGAAGGTCATAATTAAAAGAACAACATTTTTTTAAACAATCAGGCAATAAATTATTTTTAATTTATGTATAAAGATACATACTAAATAAAAAGTTAAATTTCTGATATTCTACCAATCTAAATTTTTTAATATAAAATTTATTTTTGTATATTTGTCACAATTAAAATAATCTCCATTGCCTTATTTTGTCAAATTTGTAATTTATCAAATATTTCCGCATTAGCACAATATAAAATGGAAGAACAATGAAGAAATGATTATCCCTAACTATTTAAAACTGTTTACTAATTCCAATTTTTCACCATCAATTACAACATTTATATTTTGACAATTTAAGTGATTACCCATAACCATACATTTAGTTTTTGAAATATTTAATTTTTATTTATTTACTTTTAGCCAATTTAAAAATATATTTATCTCAGAATTTAGAGTATTTAGGGTAATTTAGACCATCAAAAATATTTAAAACATTAATGTAAATTAAGGTGTCATCTGCTAACATTTTAAACACATTTTTAAAATTAAAAAGCTTATCGTTGATGTATAAAATAAATAATATTGGATCTAGTATACTTCCTTGAGGAACTCCTATATTATATTTTTTATTATGTTTTTGATATTTTTTTTGCGACCTGTTACTTAAATAATTTTTAAACCATTTATAAACGTTTTCGCGAATACCATACTGATACAATTTACTCAATAATCTAGCCCTGTCAATTGTTTTGAATGCCTGCTTAAAATCCAAAAATACGGCTATCACATTTTCCCCTTGATCAATGTTTCTCTTCCACGCTGTATGCCCCCTTAGTTATGGCACACCCTGGATAGGTACTGTTTTTATATAAAAATTATCTTTTTATTAGGTTTCCAAAAAGAACCTTATGGAAATAGTCAAGAAACTCATGGTTCATATGGATAAAGCAGAGGGGACAATATACAGGGATGAGCTACTTAGCAAAATTATATTAATTTGTTCCCAAAACAACTATCAATTTATTACGAACTTTGAATGGTATATTACTGTGTTAGTAGAGTTAGCGCAAATGGAGTTTGGATCTAAACAAGGTATAAACAATAAAAGTAGTTCAAACATATTTTACTGCATGTTAAGAATGACTAAGCAGCCAAACGCAGTAAATAACTGTTCTGATCGGGGACTGGGCCGTCTGGGCTACACTGAGTTTGGCTGGTAAACATTTATTTTATACATAAACTTTCAAAATAACAGTAAATAGAATTATTTTTTGATGTTCCTTATACAATTTAAAAACCATAATCATAATACACGTCATAAAAATGAAATAACCATTAAACCTAAAATAAATAAGTCCATAGGACAAAAAAATTTCAAATATTTATGTTTTTATTTAAACGATTATTTACCAACAAAAATTAAAAAATTGATTTCGTTAAAAAAATTTAGTCGAAATAAAAACATGGATATTAAAAACAGACAATTTGAAAATATTTTTAGAAATGCTTTAATTAATTAATATTATTCTGAATAATTTATATAAGTACGTAATATTTTTTACTTAAAAATTATAAATTAATAATTTTATTGTAGGTATTTCTTCAAAAAAGCTGCGTTTATACTATACATTAACATTTTTACTTTCAAAAACTTGATTTTTAATACATATTTATGATTTATGATTTTACATATTAAAACAAAAAATAAGATTTGCCCCTAACAAGCTCAGCTTCAGGGGATTGAAGAATAAGTTTATCAAAGACAACATAAACATATTTATTATATTATTAAATTTTAAATAAACTTATTATTATTACTATTATTATTATTATTATTAGGCCATGTGATCGGTTCCCAGTTAATGGATGTCTGTATACGGGTACAGGCGATAAGGTCATTTGCTGTAGCTGAAATGGCCCAGTTAATCGACATATATACGTCCACTTCCCAGTTTACCATTATGCAAGAAGTTTTGTATGCTGCTGCATGGTTAACAGGAGAGTTTGTGAGGTAAGAATAATTTAACTTTTACTTTACTATAAGAAAAATTAAAAAAATCATCAGGTCGTAAGCAAGGGCGTTAAATGTGTTTTTTTTTCTGGAGGTGGAGTGGGAGCTCTAAAAACTTGTAACCTGCTTTTTCCAAAAAAAAACTTTTTAGTTTGGAATTTTGTTAAAGTTATTTAAATAAAATAGTTAAGAAGAAAAGCATAGCCAACTTTCTAAAAATATACTGTTTTAAAGTCACAGAGGAAGGGTAGGAAACGTGCGTTCGATTGATGACATATAATACTATTAAATATAAAGCTATTTGCAGATGATACAACAATTATTTATTTTGCTGAAACTCTTGCAGAAATGTATTTTGATATTAATAAATGATTTAAAAATACTTCTTTTTTGGCTTCAATCAAATAAACTTAGGTTAAATTTTACAAAATCTTCTTCTATGTTTATAACTAAAAATTAAATAAATTCCATCATTAACCCCTTAAGGTTGAATTCTCAACGTCATTCAATCTATTGCCAACTTATAACCTATTTCGCGTTGATTTTTTGAGTTTATTATTTTAATAACTAACATTTAAAGAAAATCAATATCGTCGGTACATTATTTAGGTAGTATCTGACATATAACAAAAATATCTATTCATTTTATTGGTAATTTTTGGAGTATTGTATAGTGAAAGAAAAATGAGTGACAATGACATAATAATGTTAAAAAAAATCTTACCCGATATTTTTCGCTATACAATTCTCCTAAAATAAGTTATGAAATTCCTTGATATTTATTAAATATGTCAATTATTACCTATAAAATATCAAGTCGATACGGATTTTATTTAAATTTTGTGTAAAAGCTAGGAAAGATAAATAAATCTACGCGAAATAGGTTATAGGTTGGCAAGCATGTTGATACTCCCACCTTAACATTTAATAATGAAAATATTCATTATTCAAAAACAAAATTTTTAGGATTAGTTTTAGACGAAAATTTAAATTGGAAATGCCATATTATCCAATATATTATCAACTCAATATCTCCTTTGGTATCTCTTTTATGCTAGATATTTAATTTCTTTGAAATACCCAAAAAGTATATATTTATCATTAGTACATTCAAAATTACAATACTTAGCTTCTGTATGGGGATCTGCTTGTTTATCAAACTTAAAACCATTACAAAAATTGCAAAATAAAGTTATTAAATGTATACACAAATTACCACATTTAGAACCGACTGTTCATCTATATAGACCGAAAGGGTATTTACACGTTAAAAACATTTATAAATTAAAAATTTGTATTGTAATTCACTCTATTATTTTAAAAGAAAAAAAATCAAACATAACACTTCAGGAGAATAAGACATTACATGGTCATAACACCAGACATTGTATAAGTTATCAAACTATACCAGTAAAAAGTAATTTCGGAAAAAAATCGCTTTTATAATGACGGAATAATAAAATATAAGTAACAATCTTCCAACAAATATCAGAAAAATTGACAACTTTTAAAAAGCAATTAAAGATAAATTTACTAAATTTATTTTTTTAAAAATTGATTTTATTAATGAATTAAATTGGATTAACTTCCAATTTTTTATTATTATTTTTTTTAATGGTTATTATTTTCTATATTATGTTGTCACTTTCCATGTAATGAACTGTAAAAGTTAGTTTGGAATAAAGACAGTTTGAAAGGTAATACCGGTTGTTTCAGGAGGAACGTCCTATACCTTTTTATGGTTTAAATTTCAGGAATAAAATTTGGTGGGTTTTTATGTAAAATTATTTTAAATTTGAGAAATTATATCCTTTTAGTTAACTGGAAGAGTATATTTATTTATACAGAAGATTGGTCGGTTTCGTGTCCTAACAAGGATGGATATGAAATTATAATATACTTGATTGATACTAGATTGTAAAGAAAACGGGAAATATACTTCCATGTGGGAGTAGAAAGTGACCTGTAAAAAATATTATATGTTTTAGTGAACTTGAAAACTCAGAACAAACCTTACGCTGTTTGCTTAAATACAAATCGCTTCCCCAACACATCGAATCAGTTTTCATTCACAATACAATTAAGTTGTTCGCTCACATCATGGAGAAATATGAAATTGCCGGCCGATATGACGATATCCTGGAACTGTGCGACCTGATTTTGGATAAGGTTAATGATAGCATAAAATCGGCGGAACTTGAAGTGCAAGAGAGAGCTAGTACTGCTATTATTATCATCAATATTGTGAAGGAAGAAATATTGGCAAGTAAGTATTTTTTTTATTTATTTATTTATTTATTTATAAGTATCAACAGCACGGTGCCAATTACAGATACATCTTACAGCTAGTAAATATAACAAAAAAAAAAAAAACAAAAGGAAAGCCTATGAGGCGAACAAGTAGTATCAAAACCCCATAAAAGTGGGAACTCAACTGAGCATCACAATATTACGTCTGTTCATTGGTCCTCAGTTTTCTCTCGACCAAATCCTTGAACTGACCAAGACTAGTTGTATCTACATCAATATCAGATGCATACGGATTAAAAAAGTGGCACATTTCGTAAATTGGAGAATTTTTGTAAAGGTTTGTTCGAGGATAGGTCAGATAAAAAATATTTGAAGTTCGAGAGATGACTCTATTGACAGCAAATGGTAGTTTACCAAGAATACCGGGGCAGTCAATTTCAACTTTCAAAATTCTAAACAAAGTGCATAATAAAATTTTGATTTTAAATTAAATTTTTTTAAAGGTTTATAATTACATTTTTACAAGGTTGGCAGGATATATATCCATGATAAATATCCTGACATATCGTCACCTTAGAGTTATACTGTGGTATGTGCAGTAAACCAAGTTTTGAGAAAAAGCGTTATGAAAAATTGGCTTTTTGTTACAGTGCTATGGACAGACCTACACTTAAGAAAATTTGTACTTAGTTAGTTTCATTATAATTATTACGGTTTTTTAGAAAAAAGATACACATATACATTGTTTTTTCTATATTTTGGGCACTAGAAAAAACACATGCAATTATGTAACTCTATTTTTTTATTAATTATGAAAACATACAACTATGTAACGTTACAAAAAAAATAACTACAAATAAGAATATAATCCAGAACTAGAGAAATAAATATGTTAGGCATTATCATTTTTGTGAAGTATACCCATATAGTATGCCTTATCCACCTCAGGAATCCACTAGCACACTAACTCAACGACCCAACCAAATAAAAACAAAGTTTTATGTGTATTATTTGTGACCATAGGAATAAAATATAAAATTACAAAGGTGTATGTGACACATATACAACTATGATACTCTAAAAATTGCAATTCACGTTGATACAACAATGTATTTATGGTTGCCAATGACATATGGTGTAACATACAACATTGTAATTCTCTGGAAGGCAAGTTTGAGGTACATGCAACTTATTAACACCGAAAAGTCAAGTTCAGAAAAAATGCAACATACAACAGTATAACTCTAAGGTGACGATATGATAAATATCATGATATTTATGCGACGATATTTATCCTAATACAGATCAATATTTTTTTTTCTAAAATTCTATTCATCAGTATAAAAATATGGCCCCGCTGCCGCTGAGCCGCATCGGCGTAGCTAGGAGGGGCCAGGGGGGCCTGCCCCCCCTGATGGCCCTGGACCCACCCTGAAATATTCAATAGAAAAAAATTGCAATTACAATAATGTAAACAAGGGGCCCAGGCTCCCCCTGAAAACTAAGGCTAGCTACGCCGATGCTGAGCCGGCAACAGCGTATTATGCTGCTTACGATGCGGTGATTCCCCATCTTTCCGAGACGTTAACCACCTGTTGTTCTTTGCCGCGTGGCATTTTTATTTAGTTCCGATTTCTGATTGAACGAAGCAATATTTTGCTGTTTGTTTTGTGAAATAAAAATTTTACAATGTCAAAATTAAAAAATCCAGTTTGGGTTCATTTTGATTTAATTAACAAGCCCAGTAATTCTGGGGTTTAAGTTGAACCATAGTTAAAAGCCAAAACATATTCATAAACTTGTATTTTTTACCTAAATTTTACATTCCTAACATAGGAGTACTAAAAAAACTTGTTATTGTGATAGCAACTATCATTGAATAGAATTGAAATATAAGTTTACAGGTTTTTTAACATGTTTAATTAAATTAAGTGATTTTGAATTTTTATAATAGGTTACAGAAAACAGATGAAATCATTTAAAAATAATTAATAATATAAATAAATATCCAAATTTGGATATTTATATAAATATCATGATATTTGCCAACCCTGCATTTTTATAATTTTTTTATATACAGTGAATCGATTTTAACATAAGTCACGTGACTACTGGTATAGCGGCAAATTAAGATTAAGAAAATATGTGAATTTACAAGAAGTGAGGTTAGGTGTTTTAATTTTGATCGATTGTAGCCAATAATAATAATAATAGTATTTTTAAGAATATAAATTATAAATTACAATTCCTCAAGGACGAAGTCCAGCTACTCAAAGTTAGCCCTTAGAGCATTCTACTTGCACATACATTTAAAACCTCATTATATTTAGTTTTAAAAAAATTATAGTCATTAGTTACAAACCATTGCAACAGTGAAAACCACTCCCAGCGCGTTTGCAAATACCCGCATATCATAAAACGACAAGTAATCACTTGGTTGTGTAGAGATAAATAAAAATTAAACCTACCTCAAAAATCCAATACTGACACAAAATGTACAAAACTATCATTATAGATCTAATATACAATTCAAATATAAAGTAACATTCGACATTTTAACACACGGCACAAAATTACCCGTTTCTGTAGAGCGGCCGGTTCGGAGGAATAAAAACTGTTTTTAACTGCTTACATTTCTTTATTAGAAGTACATATTTTCTTTTTTCTTACTTGAATGTACACTGTTGTGATAAATAAATCTTGGCGGGAACCCCGTCGATGGTAGAGCTGCCGTATTCGATCGCAGCGACACGGATTCGATTCCCGGTGCGGGTGCACGCTTAGTATACCCGAAAATCTAGAAGTAAGAATGCAGTATGTCACTAGTTCAGCCCTGAAAACGACCCACTGACTGGAGCGGATTATCCTGCTCTTCAGGGGACTAGCGGATAAACTAGTGCCTACGTGTGGTTCGGATCCCACGTCAAACCCGTCTGGCTGACATTAGCCAGACGTTAAGAGCAGTTATCACTTGCCGCATTTAGTTAAAAAGGAGTGACAAACTACAAGAAAACTATTGGATAGAATTGGTTAAAATTTGGAATTAAGCTTCGAAATTTGATACTACATGACTGTATCACCTTCATTTTATTAATTTTGAAAAAAATAATTTATTTTGAAAATTTGTTTTCTAATTTAAAAAGATTGAAGGCGATATAGTCATGTAGTATCAAATTTCGGAGCTAAATTCCAAATTTTAACCAATTCTATCCAATAGTTTTCTTGTAGTTTGTCACTCCTTTTTACCTAAATGCGGCAAGTGATAACTGCTCTTAACAAAGAGTTACAGTCAATCGCACCATAAAATTCATTACGCCTAAAATCTGTTGTAATGCTTACCATGGCACTATAAAACATAATAAATTACTTTTAACTTTTCAGAGAAAAACTCGAAAGTGTTGGACTCTGTAGAACAGCCTGAATCTAGCGAGTTAGTTGCCAGCGAAATTTTAAGTTTGTTTAGTGGCGAACTGAATCCCGTGGCACCGAAGGCACAGAAAAAGGTCCCTGTGCCAGAAGGGTACGTAGTTTAAACCTTTTTTTTAATGAAAACACTCATTTACTCTAAAAAAATTGCTTGAATAATTGGATTATTATATAATTTTCGGCTCTAGATTGCACGTTGACATTTATTTTAGGGATCGACCGATATGATTTTTTGGCCATAAAATTTTGTCGTACATTTTTTGCTGTATAAATGAGGTAAAAGTGATTTATAATGATATACTGTAACCGTTACACGGATTAACCATAAAATGATTTAAAAAAATGCAGAGCCATTTCGATATTTTGTAAAATCACCCGGCGAAATAAAAATCAATACGGTGAATCCCCGAATTTGACAAAGCCCGGCCATTCCGCTGCGTTCGCTCGGCCGGGGAATACCAGAATTTCCGAATACGCTTGGAAACAGTAAGTTAATAACACTCGTAGTATAGTATTGCTCTGATTTTTGACAAACATGGATCGTTTTGTCGTGCGATTTAAAAAGATTTAAAAAAAGAACTTTTAAAAATTAATGGACAAGATTCAGACTTGCTGGAAGATAATTCCGGAGAATCTGAAGTGAGCGACGATGATGGTCCTTTAGCGAAAATCGCTAAAAAAACAGACGAGGTAAATCAACCGATTCAGGAAAATGTCCCGGGCTCAATTTCTCATAGTTTATTTTGGAATACTTTTGATGAACATAATGGTATGACGACAGGTAAATCAGTGTCATATAAGAAAAGTACTGATGATATGATATATAAAATTGATAATGAGATTGAATTGTATAATAAATTAGAAAAAATATCAAGAAATGAAGATCCTTTGACTTGGTGGGCGCAAAAAAAAAGAAATTTTTCCATTGATGTATAAAGTTGCAATAATATATTTAGCACCGCCGCCAAGTAGTGTTGCTAGTGAACAGCTATTTTCTTCAGCTGGAAATGTTTATGAAAGCGCAAGAAATCGTCTAACTCCGGAAAGAGCAGAAAGCTTAATTTTGTTACATTACAACTTGCCAAAACGTAACTTTAAATATTAATTTGTTTAACTTAGTGTGTTACTTCTAATAATTTTTATGTAAAGAAAAAGCAGTGGCGTAACACTTTTCTCTTTAAAATGATGCAGTTCAAATCCTGCACGGACGCCACTGGCAAGAATAAAAAAATTCTGTTGTACAGCAGTAAACGCCTTTTGATTTATAGAAGATGCGTACCACGTTTTACAAAAATATCCAGGGTCATACCAAAGTTATTATAAAAAATATATTTTTTTCTTAAAACTTTAGCACCCTGTAGTTCAACAGTTAAGAATTTTAGAACATATGTTTATATAAAGTTTTTTTCTTAAAATGGGCCCTTTAATATGCTCCTTAAATATTTGCATCTTATTAAGAAACACCCTGTATATTATATCTAATAAAGCTTATTTTATTAATTATTGGATAAAAATACCGCTGACGTCTATCAAAACCTGTAAAAAGTCGAACACTTGACGATTACTGCGCCGCGACCGGGAGACAGCGAACTAACTACTAAACAGGGACGTAAATTTAAAGAACAGCCATTTTCGATCTTCCTAATAGCCCTCCATAACCGATATCGGTATCGGTCGATCCCTAATTTATTTTGTTATTTCTTTTTTTTTTTATATTGCTCACGGGTTCTATAACTGAATGAACCAACGCTCCTAAGTAATATATTCTGTGGACCTACAGTCTGTTCAGGAGAAGACTCATTTTTTTTAAAGCGTGTTCTGTTAAAACTTTAAATAAATAATTTTTACAAGCGATGCAGCGGGGCGAATTGGAATGTTAGGTTAATATTTCAGACCAAAAGCCCGAGAAATATCTGTCGATTTAAAAGTAATGTTCAATCATAGGCCGAAAATAATTATACCATTTTTAACTCACAATTTCGACCTACTTAGTAAATATTTAGGATGGGATGTTGGTGTTGGTACCATGGACATATACCTGTAGATAAGCAGACAATCATCACGAAAGTCGGAAATTTATGGCCTTGTGCATGTAAACAAAACCATACAGGAATAGGCATGCGCACTGCAAAATCATCGTTGAACGAATGGGATAATAGACAGGTCCGGGCTTTAATATCTTGTTTGTATGGCCTAAGCCTAGTTAAATGTGTTTAAATTGTTTAAAATAAAATAAAATTACATATCAAGAACTATCATTACTTCATAGTTACTGAAAATACGAAATACCCGGTATTTTACCCTTATTTGGGCATAATTAAATCATACAATGGTATTCACTTGTCATTTTATATGAGTCACTAAAGGCGCAAACCCAATTCACTAAACTACATAAAAACTAGAATTCCATAAATATTAAACACCCACAAAAGCAAAAAACCAACAAGAAATTATATGTGAGAAGTTAGCAACGTTCATCAGCACCGTTTATGCAGCAGCGAAATTTTTTTGGGGTACGTGTCAATTCTGCCTGTAGCGTTTGTAAAAGAATTAATTTTTTTTTACTGGCGAAGATTGAAATTCTACCATTTTAATTTATCGTCTTTAGTAAACTACCCCATGGGGGTAAAATTTGAATCCTCGCCGCTAAAAAAATTAAAATTCGTTTTGGAACGCTACTTTGCGAAGTTTTTATCCTGTACCTTTTTTCTTCCGGTTTTTTGGAAATTCGTCTATATAGCAGGTAACTTACCCCCTTCGTGATAGTTTACTAAAGATAATAAATCCAAATGGTAGAATTTTAATCTTCGCCACTAAAAAAATTAAAATTCGTTTACAAATGCTACAGGCGGAATTGACACGTACCCCAAAAAAATTCGTTCCTGCATAAACGCTGTTGATAAACATATCTAACTTCACACATGTTAAGAAATCCACAAAGAAAACGTAGAACACAACAAAAAAAATGGCGCCGAGCCGATTCTGGGGTGTATTTTGAGGATATGGCTAAACAAGGAAAACCTATAGGAGAAGGTCGCCTATATTGAACTGCTACCTAAATTGGACCACAGTAGATTTCTCCGAAACTAAACAAGTGCCATATCATCGGGCAACACTGTAACATACTTCCACCTAAAACCTTTGATCGGCAACAAACTCAACTAGTTGACCGTTAGTGCTTGGCGTGTAGAGAGCAAAACGTAATTTACACAATTTTAATGTAATATTTTTAGGATTTTCCTAAGAATTTACCTTAGAACCATAAAACTCTAAGCAAAATATTTTTTATGCAAGTTATCAAGTAAGTTTTTCTCTTTCTATTTCTCCTATTACCATGCCATATTTGTTTTTTCTTGTTTCTTTCCTGGGTGGTTTTGTAAAACACGTGGTAGTTGCTTAAATTGGACCACTGGGTGATTGCCAAAATTGAACCGGTCCAATTTAGGCAATTTTTCCAAATTGTGCAAAAATAATTTTTCTCTTTAAATAAGTTAATGTCATAAACTAACACGATTTCAATATTGCTAAAAAATTTTTTCTTGGAGTTAAAAAATGAAACTATGACTGGTCCAATATAGGAAACTAATAGGTACTTTTTTTTGCATTAGGATGTCTTCTACCGAAATTTTGATTGTAAATTTGATGTTTTTTTGAAATATAAGTATAAAACTTCCTATACCAACAATTTTATTTTTTATTTATTTATTTAACACCTAAGCTTCCGATTTAAATCATGTGGTACAATTTTGGAACGCCCAGGTGCAATTTAGGCAACCGGTTTCCTATATTGAACCACTTGCAGAGGTTTTTTTATAGCCTGGTATATCATAGATACTTTGAAATAAAATTATGCAAACAATTCTGCAGTTGAACAACATACTAAAGTATACTACGGTATAGCTTCAAGATCGATTTTGCGTTATTATCGGGATCTATGATAAGAAATCTGGAAATTGGTCCAATATGGGCAACCTTCCCCTAACAAGAGGATTGTGCGCATGCCTATACCTGTGTGACTGGCGAGTTATTCTTTCACCCATAAAACTTAACTTTGTTTGCTAACCAGATAAGCTGTACGGATCTAAAGGTAAATGTTTATGCTTAGTACTCATTCCTTATATTTTTTTTATATAATGTAGATTGGATTTAGACGCATGGATAAACGAACCAATTGAATCGTCCGAATCGGAAAGTGAACCGGAAAATACAGGGAATTTTGTTTTCGTGGACTCCTCTGAATATGGAAGGTCGGAAAAATATCAATATGAGCCAACCGAGGAGGACATACAAAAGGTAGAAAAAAATCGGCGTAACCATATAAAATTTTCTATTTTTTTACAATAATCTTTATTGCATTCTGCATCCTTTAAAGCTGAACAGATGCCCCCTTCAATATGACTTGGGATGTAATATGACTTCTTGTCTTACTAATACATAAAATATTTTAGATTTACCAAAATATAATATATAAATCACAATACAATAACAGTGTACACTGTATACTGTATACTAGTCTTATAAATTTGGTAAAACCTGTTAGACTTATGAGCTTAAATAAATAAATAAATGACCCGAAGTGATAGATAAGTCAAAATATATTTATTAAAAGAAAAAGTTCGGAAAAAGAAATAATATTTGGAGTTCTACAAGGATCAATATTGGGTCCTTTATTATTCTTAATTTACATTAATTCCGTTTCCAAATTGAACTTAAAGGGAAATATAAAGCTATTTGCATATGATACAAAAATTATTTCTTTTGCTGAAACTTTTGCAGAAATGTTTTTTGATATTAATAATGATTTAAAAATACTTACTTCTTTCTTCGCTTCAATCAAATAAACTTTCGTTAAATTTTACAATATCTTCTTTTATGTTTATGATTAAAAATAAAATAAATTCAACATTTAATAATGAAAATATTCAATATTCAAAAACGACAAAATTTTTAGGATTAGTTTTAGACGAAAATTTAAATTGGAAAGTCCATACCCAGTATATTATAAACTCGATATCTCCTTTGGTATTTGTTTTGTACAGAGCTAGATATTACATTCCTTGAAATACTTAAAATATGTATATTTTTCTTTAATATATTCAAAATTACAATACTTAGCTTCTGCATGGGGATCTGCTTGTTTATCAAACTTAGAACCATTACAAAAATTGCAAAATAAAGTTATTAAATGCATACACAAATTACCACATTTAGAACCGACTGTTAATCTATATCTATATAGACCGAAAGGGTATTTACACGTTTAAAACATTTATAAATTAAAAATTTGTATTCTAATTCACTCTATTATTTTAAAAGAAAAAAAAATCAAACATAACAGTTCAGGAGAATAAGACATTACATGATCATAACACCAGACATTGTATAAATTATCAAACTGTACCAGTAAAAAGTAATTTCGGGAAAAATTGCTTTTATATGACGGAATAATAAAATATAACAATCTTCCAAAAAATATCGGAAAGATATATTTACTACATTAGATTACTTTTTTTAAATTAATTTTAATAATGAATTAAATTGAAATAACTTTTTTTTTATTGTTATTTTTTTTAATGGTTATTATTTTCTATATTATATTGTCATTTTCCATGTAATGAACTGTAAAAGTTAGTTTGGAATAAAGGCATTTTAAAAGTTAAAAATATCTGCATCTCATATTGCGAGTACCAATATTTCAAAAAAAATATTATCTGGTTCGCGATCGTTTTTAATAGGCCACTTATTGTGAATGACCCTGTAGTTTATCCCAATACTTCTCTCTTTCAGAGTCGGGAAGCCCGCAAATGCGAACAACAAAACAACCCACACTATCTGAAAGGTTTTTATATGTCTCCGTACAGGAGAAGCAGTAATGACAACAACGACAACGAAAATATTGAAAACATCCCCGTTGCTGAATTGAATCTCAACTTACCACCTCTAAAGGTATTGGGTCACAAAAGGTCGGATAAATATCTTAGCCTCAACAAGGAGAAAAAACCTAAAAAGAAGAGTAAAAAGAAGAAGAAGCATCACAAGTCTGAAAGGTAAATGTAAATGTTGTACGAAGTTAAAGATTTTAAAATTATAAAAAATTGGTTTGATAACAATTAATTTTAATAAAACCAATTATATTCCTTTTACTTTAAACTAAATAACCTACCACGAAATATGAATAGTATTCAAATAAATGAAGACATTCAAATTTTTAAAGTTAGTAAAATAAAATAGTTAGGAATTATTTTTGATGGTAAATTAAATTGGAATTTTAACTTAAATACTTGATTAAAAAATTAAGAAGTTTACTACCGATTTTTAAAAACATTAAAAAATGTTTAAATGTAAGACATATGGAAATATTATATTTCGCCTTAGTTAAAACTCATTTAAATTACGAAATTTTAGGTTGGGGAGGAATAAATAGAACTTTAGTTAAAAAATTAGAAATATTACAAAAAAGGTTTCTAAAAATTATATATAATAAAGATTATCATTATCCTTCAAAATAATTATATTCAGAAACAGAAAAGTTGAACATAAGACAACTTTACATTTATAACATATTAATATATATATTTAAAAATAAAAACCTTATACAATTTAAAAACCATAATCATAATACACGTCATAAAAATGAAATAACCATAAAACCTAAAATAAATAAGTCCATAGGACAAAAAAATTTCAAATATTTATGTTTTTATTTAAACGATTATATTTACCAACAAAGATTAAAAAATTGATTTCATTAAAAAAATTTAAAGTCGAAATAAAAACATGGATATTAAAAACAGACAATTTGAAAATATTTTTGGAAATGCTTTTTAGTTGTACACCCGTTACAGTAAATAAACCTAATACAATATTTTCCTTGTAGTTCATCTGACGATAATGCAGAGCCGGAGGCAGCTGTAGAGGTTAAACATGTTTTGGAGTTACCTGAAGGGGCCACTCTATCTGATTCTGATAGTGACCATCATAGGTTTGACGATCCACATAGGGCGCTCAATATCGATCTTGACCTGTAAGTAATAGTGCGCCAATGCTGCTTAATGAAAATTTGTGTAATTTAAAAAAAATTTTTAGTCCGCCTCCAGGTGACGTGCTAACAAAGAAAGATCGTAATGAATCTGATAAACCAAAAACAGAGAAGAAAGAAAAGAAAAAATCGAAGAAAAAGGTAAATATATAACTACACAAAATAATATAATACAAAACACTTTTGTTCGAATGCAATTCTATTGTGATATCTTCATTATTTTGACTAATTTTACCCTTACAATGTCTTTACTGACATACACCTAAAGATATTTTATAAAAAGTTTTTAAAAAATTTTAAATAATCTTCGACACCTTTTTAGAAAGGTTTTTTCTTCTTCCCCAGTTTATTTGTTTGGTTTAGACCCCCTTTACTTAATTATCACATGGTATTATTTATCCAATCTCAGTTTGAGGACATTCCAATCATTCCATACGGCGGTAAACAGTCTCAAAGAGACCGACCGCACAACCAGGGTTGTCAGATCTTTCTTCTTCAATTCTTTAAGTTTTTTTATTAAAGATATTTCATTTATATCAGGATTCAATTGTTAGTCAGTAACTTTCTTTGAAAGCTAGTTTGCAAATATACTTTAAACCGAGGAGTTTTGAGTGTGACAGAAAAAAATAACAAGCCATTCATTGTTATAATAATACATTCTTTAGTCCTTAAGAAACAATATAACTGAAATCAAGACAAAAAGTGTTTTCAGTGTTTAAAAACAACTAATTAACAAACCCTTGTTTCTCGTATATACTTACATTGTGCTTACAAATCCGAAAATTTTGAAGAATTGGCAACAGCATGTAATTTGTTGCGATTGCAAGCGCCAGGATATAAGCTGAACCGGTACCCGGCCCGTCTGACGATCGATTCTGCCAGACAGAGATAGGCCAGTGACCGCCGATGGCGTGGAAGAGACGGAGATAAAATATACGTGGTTATGCCTTGATGAACGGGCCGGAGTCTGGTTGACGAGAATGAAGTTCTGGTAAAAAAATTAAAGCATTTTCTGAGCAGTGTCGTGCCGTGTCAGGTTTATTTTTCTGATTTTAGTTTTGTATATAGAATTTTTGAGTTACCTTGTATTTATTATTTTAATATAATATTATTATATATACAGTGGGTTTATAAAGTGTAGTATGTACAAACACCTAATGTAAAACAAACTTATAAGTGTGTATACGCATATTAATTATTTGTGTGGAACGCCTATGGTTAGGAAATTCCCACAGTTTAATGTCATTAAATTGACCTAAGAAACACTATACTCAGTATGATTTAATTTTCATCAATTTCCTTTATATTATGTCTCTTCTACACTTCAAGTTTCAATTCCATACAAGCTCCATTAAGGTTCTATACCACTTTCTCTTCTGCTAAAACCATCAGCACCAAATCTATTTTCTGTCTCCTGATGATGAACGTTTCTACGTTCGAAACATGTGGAGACCCTTGAAGAATTTTATTCTATTAAATTTTGTGGAGGAAGACTTTTGGTTTTCCTTTCTTTCCCATAGTTTCAACTCCACTTTAAGCATGGACTACTTCTTCAAAGTAAATATAACAGTTAAAACGTAAAAGACAAGGTGGATATATTATTTCAAATAACTATAGGGTTGTTTTCGCAAAGAACTAGAAAACGAAGCAGATACGATAAAAATGTAGGGAACCAAAAAGATTGAGAAAAGAACGGTTACCCAAATATGATTAGTATTTATACAGGGTATTCCAAAAAAGTACAGGAGGGTGGGCTTGTCGGTAGCGCAAAAAATATAACACGCTTTATACTGCGTCCCACAATTTTTACATTTTCTTGTAGAGATTCTAAAAACTAATAAGTGTACCGAATTGGAAAAAATGATGTCGCAAAATGTTTGAGAAGAACAAAAAGAAACGAAAAAAAAAACATTTGACACCCTGTATATGAATAATGCAACCGCAAGTTTATAAGTATTATTTCCTATCTTGAGGAGTTGTATCACTCCCTTTAATATCTACGTGATATTTATTAATACCCTGTATATGTAAATAATATCGAATTATTCAGTGTGTTTATACAAATTTAATGGATTATAGAAACGTTAATAGAAATTTGTACTATTTTTAAATCATAACAGGTCATTGACTCGGGTGATTTAAATTTTATCCATAGTACAAAATTTCTAATTTCAAATTCTAATTCACTCTATTATTTTAAAAGAAAAAAAACAAACCTATCACTTCAGGAGAATAAGGCATTACATGATCATAACACCAAACACTTTAACGAGTTCGTTAATATCAGTCTAGCAAATTTTCAATCTGTCCTCGCCCCGTAAGACCGTCTTAACGCCCCCTAATTTTCGCTGAGCCATTTAACGACCCCTGAAAGCCTCCAGCGCCCACAATGGGGCGTTATCGCCCACTTTAAGAAATACTGCTTTATTTGATCTCAAGGCATGCTATTTGAAAACAGGTAATTTTCTCGAAACCCAAAAATTGCAGACCATTTTTAAAATTACGTATATTTTCCTTTTTTACTTTAGAACCCTAAATTAAAATACCCCATTTTGGTATTTTTATTAAATGGTTGTAGATAAGAATATAGATTTTTTGCTATTGAAGTAAAACTAGCAATATTCTAGAAAAAACTTTGTATTACCAATATTGATGAGATTACCCACACCACCCACCCACCCACAAAATAATAAAATAAAAATTTCAAGAAGTAGTTCTTTCTCACAGAGGTTATATATTTGGATAAAGGAAAATAACACTGTCTGTGTTTTTTAGATAATATCTTTATGATTAAGTATAATGAAATTAATAAACAATTTTTAGGAAGAGAAGACTAAAGACAAAAAAGAAGACAAACATCACAAATCGGGTAAAAGAAAAAAAGAGAAAATAGAAAATCTACTTAAGTTCGATAAAGAAAACGAAAACGAAGAGGAAAATAAGATCGAAAATAAAAATAAAAAAGTGAAAAAAGACAAGAAAAAATCTAAGGATAAAGGAAAAGAAGGTAAAATATATTTTCATGGCATTTTATTCCATTAGGTGTAATACTTTATATTTATACAGGGTGTTATTTAAGTATGTGGTTAAACTCCAAGGGGTGCTTCTTTACATGATTTTAAGAAGAAAAGTTCATATAAACACGGGTCCGAAAATGCATAGTTTTTACGATAATTTACAAACTTTTAAAAAAAATCGGATGTTCGTAAATATCTCAATAATCTTTTATTCGATTTTGTTGAAATTTGGCAATTCTGTTTGTAATAACAAGAGGATAATTTTACCTCAATTAGATTAAATTTATTTAGTCCAGTGGCGTACCGGAAGACAGTCCCACTTATCTTTTTGACAAAAAATTGCGCGCCACTGACTTTTTTTAAAGTTAGTTATTTTTTTCGAATTAAGCAACTACAAATACAACTATTTTATCTCCTGAGTTTTTTTTATATCTTGCTTTGTTTTCGAGAAAAAAAATAAAAACCACTTTATTGCATGTCCCCGGGACAGTAAGAGTAAAAAATGTAAACTACTTAAAGTCGCCACAGTGGATCTTTGCCCGTGCGTCATCAATCAACGATCAGGACTCAACGTGGTTAATAACGCTGCATCCTTATTTATTACAGTAACAAGTTTGAATAAAAGCATAAAAGAACGTCTCCAAGATTCCGCAATAATATAACGTGCTAGAAAAGAATAAAACTATAATCGTCAATTCATTACTTTTTTTATTTGTTTAGTTGACTACCGTTGTATTTTAGAACGTCATTGTCAACCTTGTTTTGATCTGCCAATCTAATTCGTATTTTGTAAATTTGTGTGCCTTAAAACTGTTCCTTTTTCTAAAAATTGTTCTTTTTAGAGCTAATTATACCCACCATCTGTTTTGGCGGTAAGTCTTTATGGATTTTTATAATACCTAATTTATTTATTTTAAATATTCTAACCGTGAAAGTCCTTTGAAAAGTTTACGGCAGTGGCTAAATTCCCTTAAATGAAAGGATGTCAAAAATTTGAGTTTTGCGATTTTAATAGTCAATAAATCACCGAACTTTTCTAGATTTTAAGCTTTAAAAATAGTATTAAGTGTATTAACATTTGTTTGTCAATTTATTTTAGATAATACAGAATGCCGGGCAAAACTTAAAATAAATAATAATTTATGTAGGTACGTCAAACGGTAGGCAGGCACGTCCATTTTATGAACTTAGACTTAGTTTTGACTTTTTTCGTCTCGTAATTTTGATTTGATTCATACGATTTTGATGACGTGAAAGTGATGACGCACGGGAAAGATCCACTTTACCAACCTATTAAGCAATTAAAATTACACGAAAGTCCTCTTTTGAATTTTTTCGCACAGATGAAAACTGTTTTCGATAAAACATGAAATAATCGCATAACGTAATAATTTATTACTTAAAAAAATAGGTTTTAAAAGTAACCACTATAACTCTTATTGTCCCGGGGACATGCAATAAAGTGGTTTTTATTTTTTGTCTCGAAAACAAAGCAAGATATAAAAAAAACTCAGGATATAAAATAGTTGTATTTATAGTTGCTTAATCCGGAAAAAATAAATAAGTTAAAAAAATATCAGTGGCGCGCAATTTTTTTGTAAAAAATATTAGTTGGACTGCCTTCCGGAACGCCACTGGACATAATAATTTTAATCTAATTGAGGCTAAATTATCCTCTTGTTATTACAAACAGAATTGCCAAATTTTAACAAAATCGAAAAGAGTATTGGGATATTTACAAACATCCGATTTTTTTAAAAGTTTCGTATGTAACGTAAAAACTATGCATTTTCGGATCCATGTTTATATAAACTTTTCTTCTTAAAATCACTTAAAGAAGCACTCCTTGGAGTTTGGCCACATACTTAAATAACACCCTGTATAATATTTTTTTTAAACATTTTATTTATTTTCATTTTAGGAAAAGTAAAGACAAAAAAATCTACTTCGGGTTATGAAGAAGCTCTGGGTATATCAACCCCAACAAAAGAAAATTATCAAATATAAGTTACAAAACAATGTTATAAGAACCAAATATTACACGAAAGTGCAGTCTCAGTTCAAATAAAAAAGAGGTTTTAAAAAAGTTACAGGGAAAGTTATAGTCCATCCTATTTCTTAGCTGTAACATAGACAGGAAGTTTCTAGACTGTTTGTGTTACCTAAAATTGTAATTTTACTGAGGATTTACTAGATTACTAGCGCCATAATAGTGCTTTCCAGAAACGCCATTGGCTAACCGTAACAAATAATGTTTGATTACATTTAGAAATTTAAGTTTTTTTAACTATATTTGCGCTTAAAATCTCAGTATCTATTTGAACTCATTTTAGCTTTAAGCTCTATAAAAAAAAATATAAAATGTAGGAAATAAAATAATAATTAGGGGAAGCCGGGCGAATGGTGGCCCCCTAAGCTTTATTTAAGTTTTTTCTGTTAATTTAATTTGAGTCCCGTCGAAAATAAGAAAATCATTGAAATAGGTCATCTTTCACTTAAATCTTTATTCGAAAGTAAACAAAAAATAATAAAATTTGTTTTACACGAAAAAAAGGAAAACCCTACATGGCTATCGTTACCCCCACTAGTTGGGGTAATGGTGGCATACGGTCACCCACATTACCCCAATGAACAGATTAAAGTTTTCTAAGCACAATAATCGCATATGTATGTATTTTTCTCGGTATCGGTACATGCCTTATGAGCCCAATTACCACACGAATTACACCTCAACCAAACCTCCCTATTTTTACCGAATTCCCCGCACACTAAACATATGTCAGTTCCATTCGCATCCTTGTCCTATATTAACTATCTCAACTTATCCTTAAACATGTTTGAAATAGTGACCCTTTTATTCTCCAATTAAAAATTGGTGTTTTTAATACCGATGGGGTAATGGTGGCCGGCTCCCATGTTTGAAATAGTGACCCTTTTATTCTCCAATTAAAAATTGGTGTTTTTAATACCGATGGGGTAATGGTGGCCGGCTCCCATTTCCCCACAGTGGCCGGCCACGATGACCCCAAAAAACACCTGTTATAATAACAATAATGTAAAAATACTAAAATTAAACAAATTGCTACTTACGATTGTTTTCTTCAAAGTCTATTATCAACAAAAGAATATACAACAAACAGTTTTAGAAAAATCAAAACAATAATCAGAATTTCGAACTTGTCAATTTCAACGTTCCTTACATAATTGCGACACCAAAACTGAAATGTCATGCTGGCCGCTTTAATTTAGGGAATCGCCGGCCTGTTCTTGGTTAACTAGTTGAGCTATCTATAAAGAGATGGCGCCACTATGTCCTGTTGTGAAATAAAAATTATCCCGGGATATTTGGCATGGCTCCTATTACCCCGGAGGCCACCATTCCGGTTACCCCTACACCTTAGTTCCAAAAGCTTTTTGTCTATGTCAGTAGAGAATATAGAAATTTTTAATGTAACCTCAGAGTTTTTTAAAATTAAAACAAAAATATGAGAATTGAAAAATTACTTTAGAATATTTTAAAAAAATGTTTATTTAATATTTCTAAAATGTAAACGACACTTTCTTCCAAATATATATTTTCAACTAATGTTTAAAGCGACGAAAATATTTTTAAAATCTTTGTAGCCTTTATTAAATCAAACAATAGGAACACTATCGTCAATTATTTTTTTTTTTATTTTTTTTTGTTTTCTCCAAAAAGCGGCCAAATACACGTCTTTGGATAATAATAATACTTAATTACTTAGTTTTACGTTAAAAAAAATTAATTGATAGATTAATAAAAGCACAAAACTAGATTTTGTCAACTTTGCCCATATTTTTTTTCTGCTTTTATTAATTTATAAGTTCAATATTTTTAACGTAAATCAGTAGGTAGGTAGGTAGGTAGGTAGGTATTCTAAATATGTTTATTTGACCGATTTTTGGATCAAATGAAGAAGTAACGAAATACATATTGATTAAAAACCGAAATGGCGAAGGTCTCACTAATGTTTACTCTTAACAGACATTTTTACCGGGAAAAAATTCTTTACCAACATTTTGTAAATAGAAATTATACTCTACACTGCATTAAAAATAATGTTAAATTTAAATAACTTTGAAAAATATTAATCGATATCATAAATACTTGCTCTTTTAATAAAAAGAAATACGGCTTATAATATTTCTATTGGGCTTAAATTACTTCTGGAAGACGAGGGATAATTTTCTTTCAATAATGGTCATCAAGAAAAAATATCCAGAAATAATTTAAGCACGTGTGATACTCGGTAAGAAAATTTTACACCTAAATTGGAATTAAAATGAAATTAGACATTTTGAATATCATAAACACAAAATTGTGCCTGCCATACTTAATTTATTGATACATTTTATTATTAGGTATTAATCAATGTTTTTTAATCTATAAATTGCCAACTTTGGTTACATGGTACAAAGAAAAGAACATTCGTTACTTTGAAATAAAAAGATCGTAATTATTGATTACTTTTAAAAATTCGTGACAACAAAAATATCAAAATACAACTTACATTTTGGTTTGCTTCTCGACTATACAGTTTGGTTTGTATCTTTGCTTCATGTTTTAAACGTCCATTTTTTTAAATGAACAAGCCTGTATTGTGTTTTACTTACCCAGCCTTAAATCTCAGAAGGTCTGTGTCGACGTGATGTTTTCTGATTTAGAGACTTTTAAATTAAATGTTGGCAAATACAGGGTGTCTGGAAATGATGAGGGGATAATTCTAGACCGAAAATAAATGCTAGATATCTCTTTCTATACCATTTTTTCGAAAATTGATTATTAACGGAGATACAGGGTGTTAAAGTTAAATATTATTTGCAGTTTTAAAATACATAAGTTACTAGAACAATAAATTAAACATTCAAATCAAATGTTTAAAGTGACGTCCTTCCTCTTCAATGCATAAATTAATTCTTCTTAAAAAATTCCGACTAACTCCATGGAATATTCCTTCCTTTGCTATGCCATGTTTAAGGTCGAAAATAAATTAAAATGATTTCGAATTCATCACATGCAAGCACTGTTATTTTAGCGTTTTTCTAGAAAACGGTTGGATTTATCGAAACAAAAGTAGTATACCTTTTTTATGTCAAAAGGTTAGGAGAATAAAAATATTCAGTCAAAATGCGCATCCAGTGTAGGACAAAAAAGTTGGGACCCTTCAAATTAAAGTATAGGCTCCTATGTGGCGCCCGCTACAAAATGCGAAAAAAACGGTGGGCAAATTTGTATTCCTCATCCCGAAAAAGCGCCAAATACTAGATTGTGTCAAAATATTATGAGCATGGTAAAAGGTATTGCAAAAAAACTGCAAATAAAATTTAACTTTAACACCCTGTAACTTCGTTAATAATCAATTTTCGAAAAAATGTTAAGTATAGGAAGAGATAGCATTTATTTTCGGTCTAGAATTATCCCCTCATCATTTCCGGACACCCTGTATATTTCACATATGACAACAACGGTCACTAATGTAACAACTACTATAAAGTCGCCACAGTGGATCTTTGCCCGTGCGTCATCAATCAACGATCAGGACTCAACGTGGTTAATAACTCTGCATCCTTATTTATTACAGTAACAAGTTTGAATAAAAGCATAAAAGAACGTCTCCAAGATTCCGCAATAATATAATGTGCTAGACAAGAATAAAACTATAAACGTCAATTAATTACTTTTTTTATTTGTTTAGTTGACAACCGTTGTATTTTAGAACGTCATTGTCAACCTTATTTTGATCTGCCAATCTAATTCGTATTTTGTAAATCTGTGTGCCTTAAAACTGTTCCTTTTTCTAAAAATAGTTCTTTTTAGAGCTAATTATACCCACCATCTGTTTTGGCGGTAAGTATTTATGGATTTTTATAATACCTAATTTATTTATTTTAAATATTCTAACCGTGAAAGTTCTTTGAAAAGTTTACGGCAGTGGCTAAATTCCCTTAAACGAAAGGATGGTAAAAATTTGACTTTTGCGATTTTAATAGTCAATAAAACACCAAACTTTTCTAGATTTTAAGCTTTAAAAATAGTATTAAATGTATTAACATTTGTTTGTCAATTTCTTTTAGATAATAGAGAATGCCGGGCAAAACTTAAAATAAATAATAATTTTTCGGGATATTATGTAGGTACGTCAAACGGTAGGCAGGCACGTCCATTTTATGAACTTAACTTAGTTTTGGCTTTTTTCGTCTCGTAATTTTGATTTGATTCACACGATTTTGATGACGCAAAAGTGATGACGCACGGGAGAAGAACCACTGTGGCGACTTTACATACCTACCTACCGAGAAATATTTCCTGAAATTTTTAACTGCATTTGATTTGCTTTAAAATATAGGTGTAAAATTTACTTCACAATGTGATTCCTGGTGCTGGTTCCTCCACGATTTCCTTGTTTTGGTGATTATTTTATTTCGTATAATTTTTCTTAAATATGGAAAATTGCGGAATAATAAAAAATAATTATTTCTAAGTTTTCTTGGTTGTTGTATAAAATTTAATACCGGGACTTCTTTCTTCTTATCTTCTCTTCTACTCGTTTTGGTGGCCTTAAATACCGAGACCGGCATAAAGGTAGTCACAAAAAATGTTTCCCCTATGTGGCCAACTTTATGACAGTCACTATAATGTATATATTGTCTATGTATTTCATTACTTAAGTGAGTACGAACAATAAGGAAATTTTCAGCACCAATATAATCACTTGTAAATGAAACTTTGGATTTAAAAAGTAATTAAAGTTATATATACATATATATATCGTATCCCTCCCTTAAAAATAGTTTCGATATCAAGACTTGCTTCATTTTATATTACTGTATTCTTAACGCTTATGTTATTGTTTGTAAAATAAATTTAAATCGTATTGTTTTTTTTATAAAATATTGTTTTACTTAAAGGCCAAAACCTTTCCACACAAATTTAAAAAAAAATTGTTGAAGTGTTTTTAATTAAATTCTGTATACAGTGTGTCCAAGAAAGTATGCAACATATGGGAAAGTTTTTTATCACCGATTTCTCAGAAAATTTTATTCTTTATAAAAGCATGCCTTAAAACTATAAATGCATATTTCATATTTCACCTGCGGCTAATAGTAAGGGAGTAAGTGCCATTTTTTCGAAATTGCCTTAAGAGTAAAGTACCTTAATTATTAGAAATACAGCAAAATTTTATATGGAAATGTTCTTGCAAATTAGTAAGTTAGTCCAAATACGAAATTTGAGTTAAGTGTCACAATTTTTAATTTTTTTTGGTTAATCTCTATTTTCCCCTAAACGGCACACCTCTGGTCGATTTTTTGTTTACGCAATTAATTTATTTATTAAATAACTTTAACATGGGTTTATAATAAAAATGGATTAAGTAGTTGCAAACTTTTTAAAACCTTTCAATGTTACGAGTTGGTTCAGGTATTAGCGTGTTGCACGCCTACTTAAACACATTTTAGCCAACTTATGTTCTAAACAAAATTATGATAGAATCCAACTCTATTCATATTACTGGAAATAATTAATAATTTATTTGTCATTTTCACCCAGTACGCTGAAGTCCAAGAACCTATTTTAAAGAAATGCATATAAAAAAAATAAAAAATTTACACATCTAACTCAAATTTCGTATTTGGACTAAGTTTTTAATTTGCAAAAACATTTCCATATAAAATTTTGCTGTATTTCTAATAATTAAGGTACTTTACTCTTAAGGCAAATTCGAAAAAAATGGCATTTGCGCCCCTACTATTAGCCGCAGGTGAAATATGAAATACGCATATGCAAAAAATTCGAAGGATAGGACAACAGTACAACATCCGAACAGTCTTCAGCTCCAAAGATTCCTTAAGAAGCCACCTGACGAAGACAAAACCAACAAATCAAAAGGACACGAAGAATTGTGTATACAGAATACCTTGCGAATGCGGACAATCCTATGTTGGTGAAACTCTACGACCTCTCCAAACAAGGATAAAAGAACATCGAAACCACACATTGAAAGGAGAAACAAAACAGATCCGGTGCAGCAGACCACGCTTGGACCCACAGCCATCATTTACAATGGGAAAACGCAAAAATTATACTTAAAGAAGAGCATTGGCGGAAGAGAAAATTCAAAGAAGCAGCTGTCATAATCCAGAACCCCGACTGTTTCAGTAAACCTTCTGCAGATATAAGAAACATTTGGAAGCCCTTGTTAAATAGGTGTAGGCTCAGATTGAGTAGTGATGCAAACGTGATGACGTAAGCGGATGACGTCAGCAGATGAATAATCATGGTGACGTAAGCAGATGACTCACGACTGCACCCGAATTCGTCACTAGCTCCGCCCCCCCTAGGTAGTATTGTAACTTGTTTAGTATTCACCTGAAGACGACTGGAGATACGTTTTACCAGTTGAAACGTTGTGATATGAAAAACTAAAGGCAGTGGAAGTCCAAAACACATCTATTACTCAAGATGCATTTATAGTTTTAAGAAATGCACTAACTTTTATAAAGAATAAAATTTCCTGAGAAATCGATGATAAAAAACTTTCCTATATGTTGCATACTTTTTTGGACACACTGTATTACTCGAAATATATTTCATGTATTTACCATAGATATTTACCTTTAGATATGTACAAATAATCTCGTGCGCAAACAAAAGAAGTTTTATGGGTGAAAAAATACAACCCAAAGCACGGCTCGCCGGTCAGATACCTTCCCTCCCAGCAGGATTGGGCATGCGCACAAACCTCTTGTTATCGGCATGTCCTTCTCTAACGACATGTTCAAAATACACTCCAGAAACGGCTCGCCGCCATTTTCCCATTCGTCAAATGATAATGTTGCAGTGCGCATGTCTAATCGTGTGTAGCTTTGCTTACGTGCGCGAGGTCCGAGGTCATCAATTTGCCACTTATTTCGTGATTATTGTTTGCTTATCTAAAGATAAATATCTATGATATTTACCAAGTTACGAAAGATAAATTTACCACTTGAGAAGTTAAAACTACTTACGGATCACAGACCAACAAGCATAGAAAGATGGAACTATTTTTATTTAGCAATAAAGATCTACCAAGCAGACCACATTACTCAGTTAAGTGGTAAAAAGATTGTGACCGCATCACAATATACAGGGTCATCCAGCATCCAGCTAGGACTGAACAAAGGCCTATTTTTTAAACAACAATTTTACTCCACAGTTCCTTCATTTTAAGCAGAGTTGCTTTTTAAGTTGCAATAGATTCTACGGTAAAACATAAACAAGATGGCTATATTAGTTTTAATAAAAATAGGCCACTGTTTAGTCCTGGTTGGATGACTGTACCGAGCGAGCAAAAATTATTTGCATTAAAAAGGGCCTTGCATCTAAGGACGTAATGCTTAGCCTAAAGAGCTTAATACCTGTTGGGTGTCAGTAACTACCTGAATTAACAATCAATCAGTTATGCCGTCATCTTTCACAGTCGTTGCAAGTAATTTGATTGATTGCTAATTTTTCCAATTTCTTGAACAATTCACACAATGGGCTTTACGGAACAGCACAAAACATTCATGGTTGAAGCGTATTTTCGAAACGCGGGGTTAGAGTAAATGGTGGGTGCCAATTCAATCCGGGTTTGTGCATGGACGATTTTCACGAACATTTTCCTATCGTTGCTTTTATTGTTGGGGATTTTTATCATTGCCTGAAAAGAACCGTGGCTGTGTTTAGGGAAACAGGTTCTATTCAACACAAAAAAGGAACAGGAAGACCATCTGTAAGAACAGAAGAACTTGTTGCAAACGTTCGTGAAATAATGCAAACTACGCCAACAAATTGTATAAGACGCTTGTCCCAAGAAGTGGGAAGATCTTATGAAACATGCAGGACTATTCTTAAGAAGCAGCTAAATTTATTTCCTTATAAAGTGCAAGTATTCCAAGAAATACAAGCCGCAGATTTTGAAAGACGCAGGAATAACTCTAGATCACCTTGTTTAACGGTTATGGATTTTACTTCGTTTTTCCTCATTTAAAGAACACTATTTTTAAAACACCAGTTGCAAATTTATAACAATTACAAGAAAGGATTATCCAAGAATGTGGTAACATATTTTTCCAGAGATGCTGGTCAACACTTTCGAATATATGAAGAGACGTGTGAATTTATGCTTGGAGCATGGCGGTGGCCAATTTCAGCAATTTATGTAATTATTTTTCTTTTTGTATATTCTTACTTTGTTAATTTTGTAAACAACAAAAATAAATTTGTATTTGTGTACTTATTTTATTACTAATTAGTTTGGCATATTATGTCATAATATAAATTTGACAAAATTTTAACCTAGATTTGGTTAGATATATCGTCCCCATATCATTGTGATCTAAACCAAGCCCTACGTTTTTTAATCCAAGCCCTCTATGATGATTCAAATAATTTTTGCTCGCACGGTATTTTACTCTAAGTTGACATTATTTTCACTTAGTATAATACCTAATACTTGGTATTTAAAAACCTAAATATTCATTCAATTAAAATAGGTATTCGATTTTAAAATTATTTGGTCAATTCTAAAGAATTTTATTTTGAGTTTGACGTTTGATAGATGGGATAATCATTGTGCACATTCTTGACTACGATTAACATTTAGAACGTGTAACAATTTTCTATTATATATTTCAACAACGCAAGGTTTAGTTTATCCATTTATTTTTTTCATTAATCAAATACTATAATAATTATTAATATATATTTAACATTATGTAATCAAAAGTAATCGATAAACCTTTGGCGTTTCTGTATGTTCTTGATCCGCTTTAATAAACCATCGCTACTAAGACTCTGTGTTACAATCGTTTTATCTAATTTTTTTGTCAATACAGACCTGTCTACGTTTAATTTTAATTGATATTTTGGTACAAGGGTATTAAATTTTCTTATTTTCACTGATAGACCAAGCAATGGGTCAGAAGTGCTTTACTTGGAAAAAATACAGGAGTTTTGAAACTTGGCAGTTAAGTAGGCATGTATAAGTATAAAATAAGTTTTGTTACCATATCCAAGGGCGGATCCAGAAATCAATTGTGGGGGGGTCAAACAGCGCCGCAGGCGAAAATTTTTAGAGGTTTTTAAAGGAACAAGATGAAACAATTAAAAATAGGATAAACCTTATTTGTGCCGAAGCTAAAATGATATCCGCAGGCCGACCATTAGTTGAGAATCTCTTCGGTTCAGAGGAAGGGTCCAATTTTGCGACATCCGTGTGTGATTGCTAATTTCTGACATTGATACTCCCGATGAAGGCACCAGACTTGCTAATAAATTAAGAAAACTTTTAGTCTCGTTATTGCTAATAAGTAATTTAATGACTACTGAGAGGATTATTTCCCATTACAACAAATTAAAAACGCCAGGAAGAATTTCATTAAATGAAGATACAATGAATGATCGCCTCGTGTCATTGAATAGAGTTGTAACAGCCCATTTTGATCCAAGACCGGCAGTCGCCGAGTTTTTAATAAAAAAAGAACGTAGGTTTAGAGAACCAACTCCTGAAATATACAAAACTAGAGATTTTATTAGTACATAGATAATCCTAAATTATAATCTTATTAATGAAGTTCCTCTTACAATGAAAATAAGTAGGTAACGAGTTCCTTTTCCTTTAAATTTGTGGTATTTTTTATTTTTATGTACTGTATTGTTTTGGTTTTGCACGACGCCGTAAAATAACAGTGTTTACAATTTGTAGAAAAAAATGTGCACTGGGTTATGAACTAATTTTTTTTGACTCCACACTAGTTTTTACGTATGTTGAAATGTAAACCGCCCAGGGGGGGGTCATGACCCCCCCCCTGGATCCGCCCTTGACCATATCTGTCTTCCAGTACCTCCTAGACAAAAAATCGTCATTATAAACATTGTAGACAATGAGATTATCTACAAGTTTAGTATACCTAAATCATTTTTTGTAAGATCAATATTAATTTGTTTTCACACCATCTGAGGTAGAATGTTCGGCGCGCTGGCTATTTTCTTTGTGGGACAGTCGTGCGTGAATAAGTGCTTGAATAAACATTGTATAACGAATTTAGTCGCAAAGCAGTGAATTTTAACCAGGATCTTAAAATATTAAGTAAGTGCCCCTTGTAGACCCAAAAAATGTCCTTTTCCCTATTCTTCGCATTGAACTTTGAGAAAAGGCTACATTTTCTTGCCTCTAGGTGTTTTTGGGACTCTTGTACATTTGGTGTTTCCTTGTTTCGATTTTTCCATACATGACAAATGATTTTTTTTTCTACTTCACATTTTACAATTTAAAAATAAAGGAATTAGTCAAAATTAAAACCGAATAACGAATTAAAATTTTTTTAAACTGGTATGATGATATTAAAATTATTTTGCCGCCTTAAGTGAGGTCTGATTTAAAATTTACATTAATTTAAAAATAGGTGTCCTTGTATTGTATATTATAAGTTTGAACTAACGCGGGCGTCTTTTATAACTACATATTTGTTTTTGCGAAAATTATGCGTTAAAATGGTTCTTAAAAGTCTAATCCGAAATGGCACATATACACTGCGCGACATATTTAACGCATAACGAAAAAATTGCCTCAATTTTGATGTTATATATTTTCCAAATTTGTGGTTCGTTTTTAATGATTTTTTTTTCTAATTGTAGGTTTATTCCTTAAGTATATCATTGCCTTTGTTGTTTTGCTTGAAAAAGTAACTTTGGTATTATACCGGGTGTTATAAAACTGTTATGTTTTTTACGGAAATTCAAAACACCCTGTGGGATTTACTAGCCATTGCAAGTTATCGCAATTCCAGCCAAATTAAAGTCCCATGTTTCCTTTACATTTTCTTTTTATATTCATTGGTTTATCTCTGTTTTTTTATGAAATATTCAATTTTTAGTTCAACATGACTTTCATAAAAAAATGTTTAGTTAAAAAATACAAAATAAACGAAATGCTTTGATTAATGCAACAGCAAGAAAAAACAAATTATAAAGTAGATAAAGAATCAATATCTGGTATTAATTTACTGAATCCACAAAACAGGGCAAAAAAATACAGGGAAAAAAATTGTAATTTCTAAATGTATTAAAAAAAAATTAAATATGAATAATTATTAGTAGTGAGTATTGCCTCTCCTTGCTCTAATGAATGCTTCGCATCTTCTTGGCATACTTAAAATCAGATTTCTGATTTCATCTTGATTAATCTGATTCCATATTTCCATAAGCCTCAATGACAGATCATTTAAGTTTCTAGGAGGAGGAAGCAAGGCTCTAAGATTCGTCGGCAATACTCGCTACTAATGATTCATATTTAATTTTTTTGAATACCTTTAGAAATTGCAATTTTCTTTCCTGTATTTTTTTGCCCTGTTTTGTGGATTCAGTAATTTAATACCAGATATTGATTCTTTATTTACTTTATAATTTGTTTTTTCTTGCTGTTGCATTAATGAAAGCATTTCGTTTACTTTGTATTTTTTAACTAAACATTTTTTTATGAAAATCACGTTGAACTAAAAATTGAATATTTCATGAAAAAACAGATAAACCAATGAATCAAAAAAGAAAATGTAAAGGAAACATGTGACTTCAATTTGGCTGGAATTGCGATAACTTGCAATGGCTAGTAAATCCCACAGGGTGTTTTGAATTTCCGTAAAAAAAAACATAACAGTTTTATAACACCCGGAATAATACCAGAGTTACTTTTTCAAGCAAAACAATAAAGGCAATGATATACTTAAGATATTAACCTACAATTAGAAAAAAAATCATTAAAAACGAACCACAAATTTGGAAAATATATAACATCAAAATTGAGGCAATTTTTTCGTTATGCGTTAAATATGTCGCGCAGTGTATTTCCCGAGGATATCGAGTTTCGGATATCCGCTAGCCGTGGCCAATGCTTTAAATATCCTTTTTTAATATCTCGAAGGCGAAGCATACAATTTCGGCTATGGATTATCCCTAGGATATTTTTGGGATAAACGACGTTAACAAACTTGGGAGCCTTCCGAATAACCCAGGGACATTGATTGTGGATATGGGCTAACCGTAGGCTGTCCTGAGGATATCGGATTTAAATAAACGATCTATTTGGTACCAGGGTTGGTTGAATTCGTCCAAGTGGACATAATTGGACGATTTTGTCCAATTATGTCCGTCCGGACAAAATCAATTGTTCTGGACAAAATGGACAAAATTGTACAAAATCAATTAAACACATATAAAATTAAAAAAACTTTATTATATTAGGATTAGGGTGTCAAACAAAACTTAAACAACAATAACGGGATACCGTCGGATCATCGTGCCGTCGGATGACGGACGCATGAAAATTCACCTTAAGGCCCCATAATGAAATAACAAATAGCCATTTTCTGGAATTTTCAATTTGGTATTTATTGTTTATATAATACACAATACAAACGTGTATTTTGGGTTGCCTAAATCAACAAATTTAATAAAATGTAATGAAATTTGATTTTGTCCAATATTGTCCGATTTTGTCCGTTTTTGTCCAATTTTGTCCATGTCCTGGACAAAATCAAAAAAAGTGGACAAAATCACAACCCTGTTTGGTACGAACTGACGAAATGCAGCCCCATATTTTATTTATGTTTACGGTAAAAAAAAATAGTAAAAGTTAAAAATATTTTAGACTGACCCTGGGAAATCCTATGTAAGTGTTCCCATATCCTGGAGGTTCAAAGCTAGTTTTTGGTTTTAATTTTTTTATTATAATATTTCAATGATTAGAAAAACAACCTTTAAAGTTCAGTTAAGATGAGTTTATAATTAATTATACATCTACTGTCTTTTCATTTTCGTCGTCATTTTTTTCAACTTCATGTTAAAAAAACTTTAATCGAATCTGTTCATTTTTCGATCGTTCGTCTTATTCATTATTATACAGGGTGTCCGGAAATTATTAGCAAAAAATTTAGGGGATAATTCTAGACCGAAAATAAACGCTATCGCTTCCTATAACATTTTTTCGAAAATTGATTATTAACGGATTTTATTTGCAGTTTTAAAATACATAAGTTACTAGAATAATAAATTAAACATTCAAATCAGAGGTTCAAAGTGACGTCCTTTCTCTTCAATGCAAAAATTAATTCTTCTTAAAAAATTAGAATTAATTAAATTAAAAAATAATAGATTAAAATGGTTTCGTATTCATCACATGCAAGCAATGTTATTTTAGCGTTTTTCTCGAACAGGGTTAGATTCATCGAAACAAAAGTAGTATACCTTTTTTATGTCAAATGGTTAGGAGATTGTGGGACGAAAAAACGGTTGGGCAAATTTGTATTTCTCATCCCGAAAGAGATTTCGTCAAAATATTATGAGCGTGACAAAAGGTATTGCAAAAAAAACAGCAAATAAAATTTCGGTCTACAATTGTCCCCTAAATTTTTTGCTCATCATTTCCGGACGCCCTGTCTTTTTCTGCTAAGTTTTGACCAGTTAAAACTATGTCTTCGTTACTAAGAGGCCAAAACCAAGACCAAATTGGTATCAATTAGTTTGTATGCCTCCATCCTCTGCCGCAATGAGAATTCAAATAGATCTGTGATAGCAAGAAGTTGTTTGTTCAAGAAGAGTTCGACACAGTAAAGAGGCGACAAACGCACGTATTGCCTTTTCACTGTTTTTTATTCCTGATTTAACAAATTGACGTAGATTTTTTTGATAACTCTCGAACACGGTTAAGTTTAGATGTGTATAGTGTGATATAATAAAGTATTTTAGAATTTTGAAAAGAACATATTATACATTAAGTAATATACGTTCTATTTAAAAAAAGAAACCTTGTCTTTCTACGACCATATTTAACTAATCCTGTATACTAATTTATTTTTCCTTTTTCTAATAGACTTATTAAAACCCCGAAAACGTTTGTGTTTAACCTATTTGATGGCCTATATTATACGTTTGATAATAGTAATTTATGTATTAAGGGCATTATGATGATGTTTATGCCTCCGAGGACAACAATCTCACAAAGCCGATGGCCTTTGGCTCGAGGGTTTGTAAGTTGCCCGAGGGTATAGACATCAAGTAATGCCTGTGGACATACAATATTTTATGTCCTACTTCAGATAATTCCAAGTTAAATTAAAAGAAAATTCAAAATCACGAAAGGTTTTTTACCTATAAAGTTGCTAAATAAACAAAGGTTGTGCCGTGTCAAAGTCAAAACTGTAATTCATATAAAATAATGGATTTTTCGTTGATTCCGGATAGAATTGCTGTGAATGCTGCCAAAGCTTTGGATAATCTTGTCCCAAAGAAGTCTAAATACGCCTATGATAAGGAATATCAAAGGTTTGGGGATTCGATGAACGATACGGTGCTAGTCGGATATTTCCAGGAATTGAAATTTGCTGTTGTATATTATATTAAAATATTAATTATGTATTTCGATTACCTATAGTCTGGAATATTCACTCCTGCTAATTCCCTATGGACGAAACATTATTCAATGTTAAAGAAGACAAATAGTTAATAATATATTGACATTGCAAGTTAAGCCAGTATCTAAAGCAAGCATCCAAAGGATATGAATCGAAGAAATCGAAAATTTTGACTCGAGAAGATGTGCTGAACTTCATCCGTGAAGCTCCCAATAAAACTTTTTTGATTTACAAAGTGGTTCTGTTATTTGGTGGGTGCCGCCGCCAACAGCTAATATGTTTGTTGAAGATATAGAGAATAGATGATCCGTAGTAATAGTTAATATTCCGTACAAAGACCGATAAAAAGCCCTGTCTTCACAATTATTGATGAGGAGATGATGGGGTGTTTAAAGCTACTGAGCACTTATTGGTCTTTACGCCCGACCAACTGCAACATTAATAGATTCTTTTTATGTTACCGTAACGGTTTTTGTTGTTTTTCACAGCCAGTTGGGAAGAACACCATGGCAAGACTTCTTCCATTATTGCAAAATACCTGGGTCTAAGCGATGCGGACAAATATACTGGTCAATGTCATTGTTTGCGTAGAACCTCTGCAACTTTGTTGGGGGACGCGGGGAAAACATGACCTCATTGGAAATTGATAGCTGGAGTACCATCAACGAGACCATCAACATCAAAAAACGTTCAGACATCGTCTATGTCTGTTATATATATTAGAAAACATTGACTTTTCAAAAGCCGGTAAATTCGTTTTTACTGGGTCTTTTCATAACTGTTAATTTAATATAAATGTTTTTCGTTAATAAAAAGTTGTTACTTTGATTTTTCCTATTTATGTCCAAGGGCATTAGAAACTTCCTTAACTTCCTTTATGCCCTAGGGCCCTAGGGTATTATACTATACCATTTAAAGTGTCTGGTAACTATGGTATTATGAAACAATAATATTCGAGTAGGACATAAATAGTTATTATGTTTTACCTATCTATTATTGATCTATAATACCTTAGAAACGGAATATGTTATGATAGCAATAATACCTGCTATCACACCTAGGGCATTATAAGCGGGCATTATGATAATGCCCGCTTGTAGAATACTTGGTCCAGAGAGAGTTCGGACTGTATTTTTCCGACTAAAAATAATAAAGTTTGTTAAACATATGTATTAAAATAAAATCAATAACTTACCAGTTCCTGGAAATATGCCATTAAAACATTTTCGGTTATTTGAAGAATTGTGTTCGTATCTTTCCAAATACCAAATATGCCATACTCCCGATCATACTGTTGCCTTGATTTAACTGGCAAAAGATTTTCGGTCGCTTTTATGACCTTTTCTCTTATATTTTGTGGAATTTCTTCCATTTTGAGCAAATCGTTAAATAAAAAATGCCAACTGACTAACTGACAGAAACATCAAAGTCAAACTTAACACCAGTCATTATCTACTTACGTATACAGGTACAGGTGCAACTTATTTTTTATATTGCGAATAAATAATGTAATTAGTCATTGAAAAACTCTTTTTTAGGTAAAACATAAAGCATTGTATGCACCACGGGCTTTACTGGACTATAATGCCCATCAGGCAGAAACCTATCCCTCGGGCCAGAGGCCCTCGGGCTATTTCTACCTTCAGGGCATTATAGTCCCCGTAACGCCCTTGATACATAAATAGCTATTTATTTCACTAGGCAGAAAAGCACAAGATTTAATGCCGCGGCTGGTGTTTCATAGACGAGGCGCAGCCGAGGCTAGGAAACCAGCCAATGCATTAAATCTGCTTTTCTGCCTAGTAAAACATAATGTTTTCTCCAAATTTGTTCCAATTTCACGCAAAATCGTATTTTTTAAATTTATGTATGTTATTTATGACATTTATTGAATTGTTGTGTTTACTTGTCATTTTAAATTTTAATTTTTAATGACACCTGACAGGCTCAAAACGTTTTATTTTTTCTGCCTAGGCATAAAAAGTCCACTTTTTCTGACTAGGCAGAAAAAATACACCTTTTGAGCCTGTCAGGTGTCATTAAAAGACCGCTTGTAATGTCATTTGGAGAAAATAGTACATTAAAGTACACGTTTCATAAGAAGCGGTTTTAGCGCACGCGTCTATTTTAAAAAACGAGCCACGAAGTGGCGAGTTTTTAATTGACACGTGCGCTAAAACGCCTTATGAACCACGTGCTTTATACTATTTTTTCTATTTGTAGTTTTTTCAATAAAAAATACATATTTAAAAAGAAAATAAATCCTTTGAATTTTTATGTCTAAATTTTATGTTGGTAATACTATTTTTTATCATAGTAACCTCTGGACAACAAAAATGATTTTGCTGAACATTTTTTGATTTATTGACCCATTTTCACCACGAGATTCTAAAGTTATTTTAGCGATATGAGATTTAAAATTGGACGGAATACGTTGTGTGATCCTTGCACATTCGGTACATATACAGAGCGTTCGGAAATTCGGGCGATTTTGCTAATTTTTTTTGAATTTCAAAAGACGTGATTTTTCGTCAATTTTTCAATTTCAATGTTACCAACATCAAATAAAGAAAAAACGCGTATCGAAATAGCTTCATTATGAACTTCATTTCAAGTTCATAATGAACTTATTATGAACGTCAAATAGAAAAAATAATATATATGTACTAGTATTTATTTGTTGTTCTTACGACGTTTTTTAATTTTAACATTAAATAAAAACACATTAAAAAAATCACCACGATCGAAGATCGAAGCGATCGATCGCAGTGGTAGTGGAATCGGAAAAAAGCTTCGCACACAGCAAGCCAGGTCCGAAACAGTCGACAATCGGCCGCGGATTCTCTGCTCTGCAAGTCGCGGCAATCCGGTAATCGTCATCGGTTGATTACGTATATTATTCGCTCGCGCACCGGCCGGCGTCTTTTAAACGATTGCGAATTTTGAAAATCGAGTTTCTCAGGATTTTTGAAAGAAAGTCGTGGTTTTCGGGGCAGAGTGACGTTTTTGTGTGTTTATTCCGCGGAAGTTTTTGGTTGTTACTGTAAAGGTCAGTTTTTCTTATTTCGTTTCCTAATTTAATAGATACTTTTATTAGTTATCTTGTATTCGCACAAATGAGGCAATGTAAAAATAGAAAACATTGATTGGGTGTTATAAATTTGAATAAAAAGAATTTAAAAATTTAGATAGGTATATGCAAACAAGGTGTTAAGTGATGAAAATGTACACACCTGAATCATTCCAGTAGTTTAATTAATAAAAAAATGTAAATATAGATACACTAAAATGTCAGGCTTTATTTTGTAATACTTTAGGGCCAAAGAAAAACTGTCGGTGCAGGAGACATAATATGAAATACAATATTTTCGTCTCTCATAACACTTTTGGCGGGAAATTATAATAGAAAAATTCAATAATTTCGAAGCAAATTTAAAAAATGTACAGCGAAAATTTATTTTCTATTATTATACTTTTCAACATGTTCTATCTCAATATTCTTAGAGGGATAGGGGGGCGGGGGTACTTACAGAATATTTACCGGGTTCTTTATAGACTCAATATTTTTTTATTGTGTGTTTTCTCTTTAAATCCTGCAAACATTTCGGGAGGGGAAGGTTAAACCCTTATTCCCCCCCCCCCCCCTTTCCCAAGCTACGGCTTTAAATGACACAGTGTCAGATCAGCTGTCAAATGTGTTGAATTATACGAATTAAACCAGCAAAATTGATTTCGAAACATTCTTCAATTTGTTAAAATTTTGCCGCATATTTTTTGAATGTTTTATTTTTATTAGTTAGATACCTACTTGAAAGGAGGGCAAAATTTTTGTACAACGTACCTAATTATTTAATGATGAAAAATCCTTTGTTATTTTATATTAACTTAACAAACCCGAAAAAGCAGAAGTTTTTCTTTTTAATTAAAAAATCTTATATTTTTGTGTTTTTTAAAACAAGCTGGGATAATATACAGGGTGTTCATTTGAAAACTTCCCACCTCGATTTTCCTGCTTTAAAATGAAAATGTGGAAAATCGCTCGGACCCGTCGATTTTTATTTTGAGGGGGACATCTTTTGCGTATATTGTCAATCTTCTTACTTTAAGCCCCTAGGTGGGAGGGAGGGTAAGATCTAAATCTTAAATGGATACCCCTATTTTAAATAATTTTTTGGGATTCTGCATAAAATTCTGAACATTTTTTAATAAAAGCATTATTAGTCTATACTAAATAGTTTCCGAGATATTGACTCTTAAAAAATGAGATTTTTGAACTTTGACAGCGTCTAGCTTTCTAACGGTACGTCTTTAGAGTAAAACGGCTTACATGTCCCTATCTTCGATTTTTATTATCTTTCCAATAGTGTCAACTTCCGGTTAAACCGGTTGTAAGAAATATAGTACTTCCTAGGGGCTTGAAGTAACAAGATTGACAATATACGCAAAAGATGTCCCCCTCGAAATAAAAATCGACGGGGCCGAGCGTTTTTTTTTTAAATTAACGTGGAACCAGATATTTAGCCTGTTTCGTTTTAAATGGGGAACCCTGCATAATATTTTGTATACATTTGACAAATTAATAAACAGATTAGGGATAGAATTGATTGAAATATTAAAATACGTTAGAAAAGGCCATGAAAAAATACTTTTTCCAATATAAACTTGTCCCTTGTTTCACGCCGTTAGAGGACGATTCCCAAAAAATAATAAAATCGTGTTAAATTACTCGTGTATTATAATACCTACTTATGCTGAGTTTCAAGAAACAACATACAATATTTTTTCAATAGAAACATTTATATCTCCTTTTCACCCCTTTAGGGACTGTTTTTTAAAAATATAAGAAATGCATTTTTATTATTTGTGTTGTAGAGTATTAATTTGTGCTAGCTTCACGAAAATATGACGGAAAATATTTTTCCATTAAAAACATTTATACCTCGATTTATACCCCCTTGAAAACATAAAGAAAGTATATGTAATATACACATTTCTATCATTTAGCGGTTGCGTTGGAAACTTACCCCAACTTCTACCCTGCAGGGGCAACATTTCCTAAAATATCAAACACGTAATTGCTTATTTTAGTAATCATAGTATCAATTTTGAGCAATATATAGACAATTTTGCAATTTAATGTGAACATGTATTATTGGAAGTTATAAAACATAATGCTATTTGTATTTATAAATACTTAAAGACGAGGTAAATAATAGGTATTCAGTGACAGTGACAGTTTGGTATTATTGGTTCTTCCCTCATCCCAAAAATGCTCCCAACTCCCTTGTGTAAAAAACGCTTTGATGTTATCCACGCCAAAATATTAATACTTTTACCGTTGGAAAATATAATTAGATAAATAAATATTGTTATAAACTATAAATGTAAATACTGTTTCTACATTAAGTCGAATGATATTTAAAAATATTATGTCACCAAAAAAAATAAGGTTCAAAAAACTTTAGAGTCGGCAATAAAATTTCATCAATATTTGTGAATCCAATGATTCAAGTTTGCAAACTAATTCTACCTAGAATACATAGTTATATAAAAATATTCAACTGCTATTCATTTTATTGATAGTCGTAATTTTTTTTTTGGTTGAACAATTTTAAGTATTCTAACGGTCAAAGACGACGCAGGTCCTAATATCTCATATCACAGGGTCATAGTCATTAGTCTTGTGGAAATTTGTCACATTTTAACAATATTCATTATAATTTTATTTCTTTTGAACAATAAAAAAACAACCCATCATATTGCAGACCTCGCGGCGCAGGTGCCAAAGCGCTAAAGGGATAAGCGTCTATTCTGGCCACAACCACCTTTATAGTATATTAAAGTACAAGTTTCATAAGAAGCGGTTTTAGCGCACGCGTCTATTTTAAAAAACGAGCCACAAAATGGAGAGTTTTTTTATTGACACGTGCGCTAAAGCCTTATGAAACATGTGCTTTATACATTTTTTTCTATTTCACCTTTAATAATCAAGAAAGATACATTTTAAAAAGAAAATAAATCCTTCAAATTTTGTAAATTTTTATGTTGGTAATACTATTTTTTATCATAGTAGCCTCTGGACAACAAAAATTATTTTGCAATTTGTCATTTTTTGATTTATTGACCCATTTTCACCACGAGATTCTAAAGTTGTTTTAGCGATGTGAGATTTGCAATTGGACGGAATACGTTGTGTAATCCTTGTACATTCGGTAAATATACAGAGCATTCGGAAATTCGGGCGATTTTACTACTTTTTTTCGAATTTCAAAAGACGTGATTTTACGTCACGGCATTGCAATTTAGTATAGGGAAGATGGAAAATTCAAATAAAGTTGAAGTTAAAATCGACGTTGGAGGTTAGTAGATTGAATTTTGGATAAGATTTGGCAGAAAATTATAGCTTGAAGCATCTACAAAAGATTGATTTATAGATTTATGCAACCAACATACATGACACAGAATAAAAAAGTAAGTTATCAAGCTATTTTTCCTCTGCGAAAAATGGGTTTTCTCGTAAATCACAAAGGCCGCGCAAGTCAACGAAATAAAACATTTAAATGTTACCAACATCAAATAAAGAAAAAACGCGTATCGAAATAGCTTCATTACGATACGCAAATGCCGTATCGTAATGAGCTTTATGAACGTGAAATAGAAAAAAAGGTGTTGTGGTCTGGCTGTGCACTTTTCAACCGCCCCATAAACGTTCGCAATAAAGCGCGGGAAACTTAAAAATTAATGGGATAGAATGCGCACATAAATCATTGTATTATTTCCTATTAAATTGAGGCGAAAAAATTGATGAAAATTAAATAAGAAACTAAACGAATTACCTTGATTTTCGAAGACGAAAAATAGTGAATATGGGAATATTTCCTAATGCGAAGGTTTTTTTTAAAGAGGATAGATTTCAAGTTACAAACACACACTGATCTTAAAAATCCAAAAATTATGGTCAACGAGAGTTTCTTACCCCTTTTACTTTTTGGTCTTGCACAACGTCGGCATGGTGATTTCAAGCAGAGCTTTTAAAAGTGGTAAAAGGATAAATGCCGCGTTCGCCTCGATAAATAAAAACAAAAACTACATTTTTTTCAATGATAGGTATGGTTGTTTGTTCGGGTTTGTTGTTGTATGTACTTTAGCCACGATGCGGCGAGTTTATTAGAGAAATTTGACTATAAGTAGAAGTAGTAAGATGTTTTATATAGCAAAAAGCTACAATTAAATATTTTTTAATACATTTTTTTAACACATTTTTATAGATTTATTTTTAAATTTTACACAAGAACACAGAAAAGTTAAACATTTTGCAAATTGTATCAAATATTACGTATCATTTTGTTTTTTAAATAAATTTTTTAAAAGCTTTTTTAAATAGTTTTAATGATATTTAAGATTTAATAGAATTTTCCAAATTATTATATTCTATCAAACCTTTATGAAAAATAGACTTATAAGCTGATATTTTAGACACTCTATCCATATAAAAATGTTGATTAGTTCTGGTTTTATAATTATTATGATGGTTATAATTTAAAAGACCAAAAATGTTTAAAACAATCAGGCAATAAATTATTTTTAATTTCATGTATAAATACATACTAAATAAAAAATAAAATTTCTGACACTCAACCAATCTAAATTTTTTAATATAAAATTTATTTTTGTATATTTATCACAATTTAAAATAATCCGCACTGCCTTGTTTTGTAAAATTTGTAATTTATCAAATATTTCCACACTAGCACAATATAAAATGGAAGAACAATAAAGAAAATGTGGTAATATAATAAAATTTAATACAGTTTTCTTAGAAAACAAACTTAAATTAGAACTGATTCTTTTAAAATAACCCACTTTTCCGGCAATCTTTGATAATATGATACTTTCAAAAAAATTAAAAATTTTTAATTTTCAATCACTATCCCTGAATATTTAAAACTGGTTACTAATTCCAATTGTTCACCATCAATTACATTTTTACATTTATATTTTGACAATTTAAATTATTACCCATAACCATAAATTTAGTTTTTGAAATATTTAATTTTAATTTATTTACTTTTAGCCAAATTAATAATATTTCAGATCATCAGAATTTAGAGTATAGTATTTAGACCATCAAAATTATTTAAAACATTAATGTAAATTGAGGTGTCATCAGCAGACATTTGTAACTTACACATTTTTAAAACTAAAGGCATATCGTTGATGTATAAAATAAATAATATTGGACCTAGTATACTTCCTTGAGGAACTCCTATATTATTTATTTTTTTATTTGAATATGTTTTTGATATCTTTGTTTCTTGTGACCTGTTACTTAAATAATTTTTAAACCATTTATAAACGTTTCCGCGAATACCATACTGATACAATTTACTCAATAATCTAGCCCTGTCAATTGTTTCGAATGCCCGCTTAAATTCCAAAAATACAGCTATAACATTTTCCCCTTTATCAATGGTTCTCTTCCACGTATCAATCACACATTGAATGGCTGTCTCTGTGGAGTACCCTTTTCGAAAGCTTGAAAGGAAACTAAAATTTTGTTGGCATCAATTAATTCTAATAACTCTTCATATACGAGTTCTTCTAATAATTTCTCAACATCCCATAAAACATTTACTGGCCTCATCTCATCCCATCTTTTAGTGTTTTTTACTTTTTAGTTAATTAATTAATTTATTAATTTATAGGTAGATGAAGGGGAGTTATCTGACAAACTTAATATCAGTATAATTGTCAGTACGATTAAATCGGGTGACGTGAAGGTGGTTCTAGATCAGGTTGATTAAGATTTATCTATAGCAAAAAAATCTTATTTTTATTGACATGTGATAAATGACGAATCTTAAGATTTAATCAAAAAGAACAAATAAAATTGTACGGGCTGAGACAGCTATACTTTTTATTTGATTTTTGTGTCAAACATAGACAAACAATCGGCGTCTTGTATTCCGAATTATTTTTTTTTGTTAATTTCTGGATATTTTTAATCTCATCTAAAGCTGCGATATCGTTAAACTTCAGCAACGTTTTTGGCGCAAGTGTCAGAAATGATTTAGAGTTGTAGAAATTTTGATAATGTGTCCCAATTTTTTGTGTAACCTTTGTTTTATTAGAGCTTATACTGAATATAAATAAACGGTGAAATTTATTATGTATTTACTGTCTATTTGCAACATACAAGGTCGTTCAAGGATTTATATTTTTCCACATTATTCTTTTCTAATCCTCCTAAGTTAAATATTGTTAAAATAATTATGTGACTCACAATTAGAACTGTTTTATTAAGGTGTAACCATATGTTTTTTAAAATCATAGTTTGACCCCGTAATATTGTCTTCTTGCAGAAATTCTAAAACGGGGATTATTTTCGCTCCAGTATCTATTATGCGCAGAAGACACTTATATTCTGCGGAAGCTTGTTGGGAACAATTGGCCCTAAATTATGTCGCGAACTTTTACTAATATTCAATCTATACTTACTGTCGTATGCAGATTACGTGTGCCACGAGTAAGGTATTGGTGAATATCACGATGTTCTAAAAATGTGAATTTATTCGGAAAAATAAATTTACACAACTCGTAAATAAAAGCGCCTGTAAGGTAAGGTCGTGCCCAGTGGAAAGCCAAGAAGGCACCTCAATACCCTTTTCTGTATTATAAACACCTCTCTTGACGTAAAGGAGGCTCCTTAAAAACAAATACCATAATGCTGCCGAGATCCGACATAAGCGTTATAAACAGAAAGAAGCTCCCCAATAGGGAAAACGATTCTTACATTTCTAATCATGTAACACAGACTGTTAAGCTGAGAACACAACAAAGAACAATTATATTCCTTCCAGTTAAGGTTCTGGTCAATGGTCAAACCCAAAAATTTTGAGAAATCCGATCTGGTAATATCTTCATTACCAACTTTTAAATCGAGGTCAATATTAATATTTCGCCTCATCTGGGCGGTATGAAATCTAATATAGGTGGTTTTCGAACTGTTCAGGTACAAGGAATTTTTGTTAAACCGTTCAAGCAGCAGCTTCATACCGCTGTTGCACAAGTTTTCGAGTTTTTCTTGGTTTGAAGACGAAACTATAAATGCAGAGTCGTCCGCGAACAAGGCCGCTGCCCACTCAGGATGTATACAAGGGCGGATCCAGGGGGGGGGGGGGGTCATGGGGGTCATGACCCCCCCCTGGGCGGTTTACATTTCAACATACGTAAAAACTATTGTGGAGTCAAAAAGAGTGAGTTCATAACCCAGTGCACATTTTTTCTACAAATTGAAAACACTGTTATTTTACGGCGTCGTGCAAAAAGGATCATTACCTACTCATTTTCATTGTAAAAGGAACTTCATTAATAGGATTATAATTTAGGATTATTTCTAAAAAATGTACTAATAAAATCTCTAGTTTTGTATATTTCAGGAGTTGGTTCTCTAAACCTACGTTCTTTTTTCATTAAAAACTCGGTGACTGCCGGTCTTGGATCAAAATGGACTGTTCCAACTCCATTCAATGACACTAAGAGGCGATCATTCATTGAATCTTCATTTAATGAAATTCTTCCTGGCATTTTTAATTTGTTATAATGGGAAATAATCCTCTCAGTAGTCATTGAATGAGGACTTATTAGCAATAACGAGACTAAAAGCTTTTGTAATATATCCTTACAGTGCAAACTATAAGTTTTCTTAATTTATTAGCAAGTCTGGTGCCTTCATCGGGAGTATCAATGTCTGAAATTTCTTGAATTAAAGGCCAGCAATCACGCACGGATGTCGCAAAATTGGACACTTCCTCTGAACCGAAGAGATTTTCAACTAATGGTCGGCCTGCGGATATCATTTTAGCTTCGGCACAAATAAGGTTTATTATATTTTTAATTGTTTCATCTTCTTCCTCTAAAAACCTCTAAAAATTTTCGTCTGCGGCGCTGTGTGACCCCCCCCCCCCAGAATTAATTTCTGGATCCGCCCTTGGATGTATATCCCCCAAAAGATCATTAATGTAACAAATAAACAATATCGGTCCCAACACAGATCCCTGCGGAGTGCGGAACCACCAGACCGACGTCGGTCGTGCCCGATGCAAAATACTTTCTCCCTGAAACCGAATTGACATGTGACACAGAAACATACTGCTTCCGGCCTGTTAAAAAACTTCTTAACCACTGAAGAGAGATACCCCTTACCCCAAATGCCTCCATCTTGCTAAGCAATAATTGATGATTTACACAGTCAAATGCCCTATTGAGATGGCAAAAGACCCCAGCAGGACACTCCCCATGCTCCATATGCTCAATAAGCCGCTCATAAAAGTGTTGGATTGCACTCATAGTAGAACATCCCTGACGAAAACTAAATTGATACTGCGACAAAACTTTATGCTTCTTTAGATAAATCTACTTAAAAATCAGTACTAAAATATTTTGGAAAATATAGGGATAAGAACCACAGGACGATAATTCTCTACTAAACTTGCATCGTCTTTTTTAAGAATAGGAACGATTTTATAAATTTCTCCAAACTCATATTTACCTGATTTTTTTTAGGACTAACTTTTTATTATTGCGACAGTTTCGTTTTTTCTAATTTTTAGAACGACACAGTAAAAAATTACCTTTTCACCATCGCCTGAGTAGGTAATTGCTGCCACCTGTTATTTTCCCTGAGTGTTGATTAGTTTTTACATTGCCAAATGATTAAGGTAGAATGTACGTCCTGTGAGGTCCCAGAGGTCAATTAAATTACAAGTTAATTGCTTTAATCAAATTTCATAAACAATAATAACTATACCAAAAATAAATACTCGTGTATCAAACATCAAAACATTTATAAAAACTTTAGTTATCCTAAATTTAATACATACGACATTCCATAATATTATCCATGTTTAATATACCTATACGCCTATACCTAATACAATACAACCAATATTAGCCCCCTGAGCGGGGATGGAATAACCTTTAAAATTTGGCGCAAGTGGCACTTCATTTTAAAGCCTTTTTTAGTTGTCTCTGGAGCAATACCAACACTTTTAGATTTTGGTGAGCAGCAGATCCGAATCTGATCCGTCTGATTTTTCATTGCCTTTTATCCCTGAGTGACCCCAGGAGTTCGACCTCTTTGTTCCTGGCTGCCAGTTCTTTCAGTTTGTTAAGGTACTCCTGGCCCTTCTGTACCCTATACCTTACAAAATAATTTCTCATTTTTTTTTCTATGACAACAAATCCTCTACAGATGGATCAATCAAACCGAAAACGAAGAACCCTTTTAATGGTATCTCAGTAATTAATTTTATTATTAGTTTTGTATCTAATTTTTGGAGAATTTAAATGGCGCCAATCGTAAGCCATTAAGACAAGATAAAGGTTAACAACATGCAAATCAAAACAAAATTATGGCAAAGTTCAAGATAACTTTTGACTAGTCGATTAGTTTTTTAAAACATAATTTCAATTTTTTTATACCTTAAACAAAATAAATATATTTTTCCAACAATAAAGCTTAAAATATCTTAATGCTATCTTAAAAAATTATATGTTTATATAAAATTTGCAGCCTTGTTATTATTTACCTTCGTTTAGTTTTCTTTTAATTTATCACACATCATCTTGATAGTCACCGTTCATTGCAATAGATAGTGTGTAAAAAGAAAGAGCCTTTAGAATGGAGTTTTTGGGTTGTCTTAATTTTTTTTATAAGTTGTGTTAAAATTAAAATCCTTTTCTTTAATTCGTTAAATTTAGTAAATATTTTTTGTAACTGCATACACAGTTATATAGTTTTCCGTTTCCCAATTCCCAACGTTTCTCTCATCTTACCCCCTCCTGCCCCACTGGCTGGCGATGCCGTTCGGCCAGGGAAGTATTTGTTTTGGGGATTACCACGTCGATTCAATTTAGGAGATGGTGCAATATAAGCAATCTTCCCCTATTCAGTGAAGAATAAATTGGTATAATATACTGCATAATTTTTTAAACGTTAAGTTATAACTGATAGAACATGGAAATGCCATAAATATGTATATATTGTTATTGTCGTTAAACAAAATAAGAATGATAATTGGTAGTACCAAGATTATTTTTTCCGAAAACATATGTAAATATTTTTTTAATCTTATCGTTTTCCTTTTTTATCAAATTCGATTAGAGTAATTAAGTATCGTTGATGACCTTCCGAAATCGCGTAACAATTTTGGGGAAATGTTTGTTTTTAACGGTCAACGAATCATTTAAATCATCGTGAACTAGAAATTTGAGATTTCCGCATATCTAGATATTCAATTATTTTATTTATTGTCAGGCAAGTACTTGGGTTCGGGCATCAAAAATTCAGGGAATTATAGAGAAATGACAACACCAGAGAGTGAAAAGGTCTAGCTAGAGGAACAGGGAAGGCTAACAAAAAAAAAACAGCCAACGAAGAAAATGCTAATTTGGTGGATTATTTGCGGAATAATTCATTTGAAACGCTGTGTCTGCTGCACACATAGACTTCTTACAGAATTCCTAGCAACTCTTACCAGACGAGGAAAATGGACAGATAATGCAAAACCAATAAACGTGGGGAATGTAGTTGTTATCATCGAACCAAATTTGCCCCGCCATGACTGGACACTTGGCAAAGTAGAAAAACTCGTTCCAGTGGTTGAAGTAAAAGCATCAAAAGGAACGTTTCGAAGGCCAGTGACCAGATTATGTCGACTAGAAGCAGACTGTGTAGATTGAGTATCTACACGAGGGGGAGAAATGTTAAAACTTTTCCTTAATTATTTTTACCTTAGATAATTTGTGATCAGTTGAATTGAATAAATGAGGTGTTAAAACCACAAAGACCTTGTCATTAAAATTTAAATAAAAATAGAAATGATCATATCAGGCACAGACAGTTAAAAAGCCTGATTTTTAACCGTTTTTAACTAGAAAATTTACTAAGCAATTGTCCATGGCTGGTTCTAGGACTTGCTTCTAGTCTTGAAAATATCATCCTTTAATATAAATAGGTAACTCTTGACGTGTCAACTTAAATCGCGCATGTTAATACGACTATTAATGTATTCCCAATAGTCTAGACTTAATTGACATGGGACAATCCTAAAACTGGGTCATCTTTAATTAGTTCGACCTCGAGACCTCCGACGTGGCTCTGACATTGACATTCAATTGTCTTTCATAGAAATAGCGTAAAAATGGATGTTTTTTTTTTATAGCAAATGGTTTAAAGGAAACATTGTCACTTCATCAAAACATAAACTAGTAGTTATATTATTATTTTTATTCAAATACCTATATACTTAAATTATTTTGGATGGATCACTATATCTAATAGGTCTCATATTATTCCTATACATTGTAAGTAAGTGTATTTACATTGATGTTTGTAACAGTAATGTGTACTGAAACGCCCCAGATCCGGGGCTGTTTTTCGCGTAAAAAATTTCCACAAAATCTTTAAGGGGTAAAATAAAATAACTAATATTTTTGGAATCAGTAATATGTGCAGAGGAACCCTCGTTTTAAAAGAGCTTAAAAGCCACAAAATCTTTGAGAACGGAATTAAATTCAAACCGTGAATTGGGGTATTGACAACAATTTATTGGGTACAACTGCAAATTGATCAGACAACATCGGCGCCGAGCTACGTTTACGTTTCACTAATCACTAATCCAGGCGTTAGCATGGTGCTTATATGTCGCCAAAATGCAGTAGAAAAACCCGACGATTGCAGTAAATAAACAAAGAGCAGCAACAATCTTAAATTCATAATAATTTATGCCGCACCATATAAAAATCTAAATATTCGTTTACTTTAATTTTATGCTTACAAATATTTCCATCAAAAGTTCTATTCAGAAAATATCATATAAAGTTCAGCCAAAACGTCTGCAAGACAAAATTGGCTTTTAATTGTTTTTTTTAAACAAAAGAGTTACCAAACCAGAACGGTAATATGCGTAAGTAACTGTAACAAAATCAATACACTTTTGCAATCTAAGGGTCGTAAAATATCGGTCAAGTGCATCGACACAGACCTTTTGTTTAGCACCGGAATACCGCATCATAGGGAAACCATCTGAATATGATAAGGCTAAAAAATTCTTAAAACCTGACACAACTTTACCGTTGTACCAAACTTTAAAAGAACCTGAACATAAACACAACGTAGACAGGGTCGTACCACAAGGGTGACGGATTTCTTTAGGTGACTAACACACCTGGGGTCGGTCAGTTTCAGTAGTTTGGTAAATTTTTGGCAATATAATTTTTGGTCAAAAATATAAAAACCCAAAGATTTGCATCTAGTAACAAGTTAAAAATTAATTTATTTATTGGACGCATATTTTTATAGATAATTAATTAATTTTGAAACCATTATATAATTTGGTGAAAGAGAAGAGGTTTTTTCTACTTTTCAAAATTCTACGAACTCACATCACATACGTAATGGAAACGAAGCCTTTCAAATCTATAATTAATTAATAAAAGTTGTTTCTTGTAAAAAAAAACCATTGGTTCTGGACATGTTTATAGGTTTATGATAATAGTTATAATTTTATAAGGAATAACAAGATCGTGTTATAAACTGTTCGTATTTCGTAGAAAAATAAAATGTATGTTGGGGAATCCAGTTAAATGTTTCTAGAATTTTGTTCACGACTGCATTCTGTGTATAATTACCATATATATCTGCAATGGAGCTTCATGAGTCTGCCTACGTGCTTATTGGAGTGTTAAGTTTAGGATCTTGCTTTGGACAAAGAGAACCTCCAGATATTCTGGATATCTATTCTTGGTTTACTAAATATATGGATATTTTAATTCATACAAGCTGCTTCCTTGAATTTGCGTATTCGCAAGTGCTGCTCCATTTCCAAAACCTCAGCTTCTGACCATTGCGTTTTATGTTGGTTGGTCTATATATGTTCCGCTATACCTGAACTTAAAGTTTCAACTCTTTGAGCATGTCTCAGATGTTCTTTAACTCGTACGCGAAGAGGTCTTTTTGTTTCTCCAATGTACGATTCGCAATTCGCACACTCGCAAGGGATTCGATAGATGCATCAATTCTTTGTGTTTTCATTACGTGGGGATTCAACTTTTGTAAGAAAGGGAATTTCCGAATTGGAAGGCTGTTATGATATTATAGTTTTTCGTTATCCTTCTAATATTTTCAGAAATTCCCTTAACATAAGGTATTGTAGAAAATGCTTGCTCCTCTTTCGTTTCTGTACTAGTTTTGACTTCGCGATTTTTAAGGTTTGAGATGGTATTAGTTACAAAGGTTTCAAGGTAACCATTATGTTTTAAATCTTTTGTGATATTTAAAATTACAATACTAAGGTCTTCTGAATTGTTCCAAATGTTAGGGGCTGTGTGATAGAGAAGTTTGAATGATTCGATCCGTGGTTAAGGTATTGCCCAGTGTGAGTGGGTTTCCAGTACACTGAAGTTCTTATGCTTTTAGCCTTTCAACACTTGACTAGAACATCGAGGAACGGTAGAGTAGAACCTTGTTATATTTCCATGGCGAATCTAATGAATTGTCTAATAGTACTGTTAATAGGTATGTTCCAAAAATCGTATCATCAGCTCTTCGCGACTGTCTGTCCAGATAAACCAGATATAAGTTTGGGCATAATCAATGTTTCAAATATTAGTTTAGAATTTAAAAAAAAAACCTCGGTCTTATTGGCGATTAATGATTTCTACCATTATTAACAGAAGAGGATATTAAGTCGATATTTACGGACATTATTTAGTGTGAAATTCGCGGAAAGTTAACAAAGAACGTAAGTGAAAAAAACCCACGGTGAATAGCTATTTTATGGGTTGCACATTTAACGATATGTCTGAGTCTGGAATCATTTTTTCCCGAAGGTCATTGTCATCCAAGGAAAAAAACTACATTTTTCAATTATCATTAAATGTTAAAAAATGCAATTTTAAGAAGACCAACGTGAATAACTTATTTATGTGATATAAGAACAGGTCGCTTGTTGTTTTGCTTGAAATGGTTGTGTCAAGAAACATCACGGCAAACGCGGATACTCTCTGAGAACTACCGTGCGAGCAAAAATTATTTGCATCAAAGAGGGCCTTGCATCTCAGGACGTAATGCTTAGCCGTAGAGATTTATACCCGTTGGGTTTCAGTAACTACCTGAATTAACAATCAATCAGTTATTCCGTCATCTTTGACAGTCGCGTTACAAGTAATTTGATTCATCGCTAATTTTTCCAATTTCTTGAACAATTCACACAATGGGCTTTACGGAACAGCACAAAAATGGTGAGTGGCAATACAATCCGGGATTGTGCATGGACGATTTTCACGAACACTTTCCTAACGTTGCTTTCATTGCTGGGGATTTTTATTATTGTGTGAAAAGAACCGTGGCTGTGTTTAGGGAAACAGGTTCTATACAACACAAAAAAGGAGCAGGAAGACCATCTGTAAAAACAGAAGAACTTGTTGCAAACGTTCGTGAAATAATGCAAAATACGCCAACAAATTGTATAAGACGCCTGTCCCAAGAAGTGAGAAGATCTTATGGAACATGCATGACTATTCTTAAGAAGCCGCTAAATCTATTTTCTTATAAAGTGCAAGTATTCCAAGAAATACAATTCGCAGATTTTAAAAGACGCAGGAATTACTCTCAATGGTTTACCCAACATTTATTGGAAAGGAATGATTTATTAGACCTGACATTTTTTTCGGATGAAACCTGGTTCCACCTTTCCGGTTATGTGAATTCTTAAAATACACGCAAGTGGAGTAGTGAAAATCCCCATTTTTTTGTATAGAGTCCACATTATTGCACCCTCAAAAAATTGGTGTCTCGTTAGCTGTTTCCCGAAGAAGAATTATTGCTCCTAATTTTTTCCATGACACAGTTACAGCACAGCGGTATAGAGACAATATTTTGAATCCATTTGTGGAGCAATTACTTGACGACGAACTACGTTTTGGCTATTTTCAACAGGACGGTGCAACCGCCCATACAGCCGCCGAAACTTTTAACTACTTACGCAATTTTATCGACGACAGATTGATCAGTTTTCGATCAGACATTGAATTCCCACCTAGATCACCTTGTTTAACGGTTATGGATTATATACTTCGTTTTTCCTCATTTAAAGAACACTATTTTTTTAAAACCAGTTGCAAATTTAGAACAATTACAAGAAAGGATTATCTAAGAACAGTTTCTCCAGAGATGCTGGTCAACACTTTCGATAATATGAAGAGACGTGTAAATTTATGCTTGGAGCATGGCGGTGGCCAATTTCAGCAATTTATGTAATTATTTTTCTTTTTCTTTCTGTATATTCTTACTTTGTTAATTTTGTAAACAACAAAAATAAATTTGGATTTGTCTACTTATTTTATTACTCATTAGTTTGGCATATCATGCCATAATATGAATTTGACAAAACTTTAACCTAGATTTGGTTAGATATATTGTCCCCATATAATTGTGATCTAAACCAAGCCCTACGTTTTTTAATCCAACCCCTCTTTGATGCAAATAATTTTTGCTTGCACGATAGAAGGACCGTCATTTTGATGTAAAATTATTAGGGTAGCAAAATTTACATGGGGTTTCCCGTGGCCAGCCAGGCGGTGCGCCATCCGGTATACGGCATTCGTTTCTTTTTTGTTTCGATTTGTCGTAGCGTACACATAATGTTTACAGTAATAATTGCTATATTTAGCCACTATGCCAATTATATTGTTGACTGAAATAGAGATAGTTTATAACTTAATTGGTAAAATTGGTATAATTCTATGGTAGAAAATTGATTTGTATAATAACAGGCATCGAGTTAACGGCTGACTGACTCTTTAAAACTCTATATGGAAAGTCTATATTTGATTTTGTTATAAATTGATGTATTTCTAAAGTGGTATTTTCTAGCGTTCAGCCATAAGTTGCTTGTTAAAATAAATAATGTTAAGTTAATGTATTTAATTTTATTTTTCGTTCTTTCATGAACAAGGAAGCAATCAATACTTATATTTTTGAAAGACAATAATAATTATAAGATTAAACCAACTTACCTTAAGTGAAATTTGATCTTAATTACATTACCGCCCTTTTGAATAGAGCGCTGTGTAGTTTACTCTTCTTCGGCTAGGTGGTGCACGCATTTTTACAGCTAGAAAAAATATAGCTCTCGTAACCCGCGGTCAAGCCCTATGAACTGGAAATATATTGGAAATTTTATCTGTTTCCGAATCTTAACTAAGAAACACATCGATCGTAGAAAAATTATAAGTAAGCTGATTTTTTTTGTACACCTTTCTTCGATAATTCGATTATTTTGCCCAACTCCAGTTCACAGAGCGCCAGCCCAGGGGTCTTTATTTTCCCCGAAATCCTAATATGCTGACTGTATAGTCGGTTCTAGAAATTAGGCATCAGCATTTTTACAAATTGCAATATTAGATGTATGCCACACACAGTGGTTTGATATACTACATTCATGTCTAGAAAGTTACCGCCTTATCGGCCCGAAAAGCCCGGCCAGCTGAAAAGGTAATTCAACAAATTTATGACATCTAAACAATAGACTAAACGTCAAAAGTGTTTCAAGAGACGTTTAATCTATTGTTTAACTGGTAAAGTGACACAGGTACCATAACATGAAGCCTAAACTATCAGAATCTATGATGTATTGTCTTCGGTCTATCAGCTGTTGTGTATTAACTACGTATAGAACGTAAAAAGTCCATCCGAAAAGCCCGGTCGGCCCGAAATAGTAATTTACGTTACAAGACCGGAAAGTAGTGTTTTTCAGGTCGAGACAAGCATTTCCGGGGCGAGCCGTAGGCGAGTCCTGGAAGCTTGGAGAGACCTGGAAAACACTAATTTTCGGTTGCGTGACGTACAATATTTTTTTTAAGACCGACACTTCGATATATACTTACATTAAATTATTTTATATTATTTTTAAATGCGTCGTATGACTTCTCGTAACGGGCGTTTGATTTTACTGGCAATATATCGTAAGTCGCTTTCCTTGCTGCTTTCAAAATTTCTTCTGAAATCTCATTTTCCGTGTCGGATAATTCAAAATCTGAATTCATATTGTTAAATTTGCAAACTCGCGAAACAAGTTTGACATATAAACAACAAATTAAAAAACAACGAACTCTCACTCGACAATAAATCCAAATGTTGTTGTCATAGTAACGAAATCAAGGTATCAAAGAGCGATTGGAAAAACAAAAAACAGGGACCGGAAAAATCTTTTTCCTACGAGCGTGCGCAAAGTAGTACTTTGCGCACGCATTTTTGTGTGCAAAGTTACACTTTTCCGCACTAGTGCGGATAAGACTTTTATCCGCACTGGGTGCGGAAAAGTAAAACTATTCAAAAATCTCCTTGGTAGGGAATATTTATATTTATTTTAGTAGCTGTAAACTATTTTATGGCAATGTGAGAAGCCGTTGCAAGAGTATTCTCTTTTATCTTTTAATCGTAATTCCCGATATTTGTATTTCAGCTTAAAACGAAAAAAACTGTATTTTTTAAGTACCTCGTATAGTGATAAATGATTATAATATTGCCAAGCAACAATAAATGTACATGTCGATATTGACACATGATGTCAGATTTTTCCTCAGTTTCTATGTCCACAAGAATCTACAAACACCGACACTTTTATATATATATATTATATTTTTTAATTTTCTATTATTTTTTTTTGTTATGTAATTTTTAGTTGTAAGTATATTATAGTTCTTTCTTTAAAGTCGAATTAAAAATTATTAAATAAATTATCATATTTTTATTTTTGTTGTTATCTGATATGAAGCTCGTAGGAAAAATGTTGTTCCTAACAAGTGCGCAAAGTGCTTTTCCGCACGCAAGAACTTATCCGAACTCCGCTTCGCGTCGTTCGTCCAACTGTACTTGCGTGCGGAAAAGTATCACTTTGCGCACTTGTTAGGAAAATAACTATTCCGGTCTCTAACATCACTTTTCCGGTCTTGCGATCGGAAAAAGTTTATTTTCTAGACGAAAAATTGTCCAGAAAGTGTATATTTTCTGGTCGGTTTTAAAAAAACATTTATTAGGGCTCGACGGCCTACTGCAAAGTACCGTGCGAGCAAAACTTATTTGCATAACAGAGGGCCTTGCATCTAACATCTAAGGACGTAATGCTTAGCCGTAGAGCTTAATACCTGTTGGGTGTCAGTAACTACTTGAATTAACAATCAATCAGTTATTCCGTCATCTTTGGCAGTCGTTACAAGTAATTTGATTCATCGCTAATTTTTCCAATTTCTTGAACAATTCACACAATGGGCTTTACAGAACAGCACAAAACATTCATGGTTGAAGCGTATTTTCGAAACGGGGTTAGAGTAAATGGTGAGTGGCAATACAATCCGGGTTTGTGCATGAACGATTTTCACGAACATTTTCCTAACGTTGCTTTTATTCCTGGGGATTTTTATCATTGCCTGAAAAGAACCGTAGCTGTGTTTAGGGAAACAGGTTCTACAACACAAAAAAGGAGCAGGAAGACCATCTGTAAGAAAAGAAGAACGTGTTGTAAACGTTCGTGAAATAATGCAAAATACGCCAACAAATGTATAAGACGCCTGTCCCAGGAAGTGGGAAGATCTTATGGAACATGCTGGACTATTCTTAAGAAGCAGCTAAACTTATTTCCTAATAAAGTGCAAGTATTCCAAGAAATACAAGCCGCAGATTTTGAAAGACGCAGGAATTATGAAGAGACGTGTGAATTTATGCTTGGAGCATGGCGGTGGCCAATTTCAGCAATTTATGTAATTATTTTTCTTTTTCTTTCTGTATATTGTTACTTTGTTAATTTTGTAAACAACAAAAATACATTTGTATTTGTCTACTTATTTTATTACTCATTAGTTTGGCATATCATGTCATAATATGAATTTGACAAAATTTTAACCTAGATTTGGTTAGATATATTTTATCGTCCCTATATCACTGTGATCTAAACCAAGCCCGACGTTTTTTAATTCAAGCCCTCTTTGATGCAAATAATTTTTGCTCGCACGGTATTACTTTTTAATCTCTTTAATTTAAAATTCCCTTTATTTTTGAAAGTTTAATTATCTATACCTATATGATTTTTATTTTAAAAGATGTTTTTTAATTTTTATCTTTTCAGAGTATACAAACGCCATTAAAATTTTATTTTATATTCACTGTTCACCACCAATAATAATAAATTCCTATTTATCGCCTTTATGATGTTTGCAGCAGTAACAACACGGGCTATTCTTTTCTCGTTCCACTATTCGCACTAGTCTTCCCACACATCGAACATAAAGAAATGTCAATTTTAATTGGCTAGCAAGGTTTATGTGCCATATTTTACTTCCGAATAAAAATTTCGATTGAGAAACAGGTATAGCCTACTTCGATAAACAACGTTTTATTAGTTCCCGCGTCAAATTTTTTGCGTTATTTTAAGGCGTTAAATAATGTGCGGTTGTCTAGAAGTACTATAGAAATTACGAGGACAAACTGACAAGTAAAGCGGCTCTAAAGCGGAACTCGCTAAACAAAAAGTTTTCTATTACGGTGACCCAAGGAATTTCACAATTTTTGAAATAAAAACTGAATGAATATTTAATTTTGAGTAATTCTTCATGAAAAAAATTATTGATCCGTTTTTTACAAGGTTAACAAAAAACCATTTAGGATTGTGATACAAGGGAGTGTATGTAATGCTTTTTACAGCAAGCATACTTTATTTCTTTCCCATTTCCTATCCATAGGAATTACTTAAGTATATACAAAATAAATATTAGATAAAAAAGGACTTATTATTATTAAAAAAATCGTTATTAATGATAATATAAAATTAAAGTTGTATTTATAAAAAAGCGTACACGAATGAAAGGAAACCTTAACCATATTTGCGGTTATCGCATGCGAAAGGTTATTAAAAATGCAAAGCATTGGCGTTGGGCGTTAGTTCAATAGAATAACAAAAATGAATTTTTTATTTTATAATAATAATTATTTCGGTTGCTCGTCAATGTCGATTGACGTGCTGAGTGGCCTAAGCTGCTAGGGCTATACAGCTTTATAATATATCTTAACAGTTTTATAAAAATTACATAATAGAAACAAAAAACGTTTAACAAGAATAAATAAAATCTAATATTTGGTCATATTATATCCCTGTTTTTCCGTTACTTGAGCCAGTCTATTCGGAATTGACTGAATTATATTTGATACAATATTTGGATCAAGCTCTTCCCAGCACGCATGTATTATTTCCCATAAGTCTTCTGAATTTTGTGGCCTAAAATTTCGGGTATATATCTTTTTATGATTATACCCCAGATATTTTCACTTATAATCTCCCTAGTGCTCGAATTATTTCCGGAAATTTTTCCGAAGGAACGCATTTTTTGAAAATTTTCCCGAATCGTAGACGAGGAAAAATTTTCTAGAAAAATGCGTGACTGAGGAAGAATTTCCGGATATTAATTCAAGGACGCGGGGGATTCGGTAAGAAAATTTCACACCTAAAATTTATTTGAATTATTTTATTGAAATAGTCCATAATTATGGGAATACTTAAACTTTCAAAAAAAAGTTTCCTCACCGTTTAGTTAAACGAAATGCAAAAAATATAAGTGAAAATTATCCTTTTTATTTATTTTTACTACATTTCATTTACTTAAACAAAGGGAAAGCATAGTATAGTCTAGTTTAGGCTAGTTATGCCAGATAAAACAATTTTTAAAATCTAGTTAGATAGTAGATACCACAGTCAAGTAGGCTTAGACTTGTGATGTCAAAATCGTCTCTGCTATACGTCACGTCGACAGTTATTTCTTAAACGTGCTTCTTTAGTTCACAATAATTAAATCATGGCAGTAAACAATCAAGAAACTAATTTTAAGCCCTACGGTGTTTGTAAATCTTGCTCTGAAATAGGGGACATTAATATGTCTCATAAAAATTTAAAGTATTTGCAATGTTTAATGGAAAAAACTGAATTAAATCCCCATCAAGAAACCCTTTTCTCAGCTATCCAGAAGATTTTGGAGGAAGATATCCCATCCTTTCGATCCAAATATTACATCTATTATATTAAACATAGACATCTGATAGAAGTGGAAAGGGAAGATAACCATTATCCTTGTTATTCTCCATTACGAAGAGAAGAGTTCGAACCAGAATTCCAAAAATATTTAGCTTTAATGAAAGAAATATTTGGTAAATAAATATTTGTATTTATTTAGTATTATAAAATGAATAAAAACATTAAATACCAAAATTTGATCCTGAATACTGATTTTCGGATCATATGATCGCTGTCAAGAAAAAATTTCCACTTATTAATTTTGTTCGCCTAGCTTGGCAGGAGGAGAAAAATTTCCGAAAAATTTGAAGGTTGTCATTGGTAACTGTCGAAATGAAAGTGTGTGATTGGCTTAGAATGACAGGTGTGAAATTTTCAATAAATAATCATAAATCAGTAAAAAGTTATTTCGGAAAAAAATCGCTTTTATATGACGGAATAATAAAATATAACAATCTTCCAAAAAATATCAGAAATACTTTTAAAAAACAATTAAAGAGATATTTACTAAATTAAATTATTTATATTATTTTTTTTTAAATTGATTTTATTAAAGATTTAAATTGGATTAACTACCATTTTTTTTTTATTATTATTTTTTTTAATGGTTATAATTTTCTATATTATGTTGTCACTTTCCATGTAATGAACTGTAAAAGTTAGTTTGAAATAAAGATATTTTGAAAGTTAATTGGATTGATATCGGGACTATAAATAAGCGACCCAAGGCAGCACTTCAATATTATGGGTTTGAAACCAGTGGGTTCCAGCATTGGCAGTGTGGACTGGACAATTATTTTGTTGAAATATAAAAATGCATAAAAATTATGGGGATATATTTGCTCAGCAGATGGTAACAATATGTTTTCTAAAATGTTAATGTAATTTCCGGCATTAAATTTTCCCTCTAGTCGCCAGCAAACACCAGGTCCATGAATACTTATCCAGCCCCATATATTTACAGAGAAACGCCCATGTCCAGAAATGAGGGGGTTTTAGTATATCGCTCTTTAAACCTGGTATTGTTTGGACGGTACACACGAATTTGTCCGTTATAAGTCGACTAGAACATCTTTTCATCAGTAAAAATGACCCTGTTCCAAAATTGAGGATTGCAGTATACTTATATAATTTAAAACAAAAATAATCCTTGATTCTGTTCTTCGGTAGGAAACATTTTTTTGCAACTGGGTGATATTTTAGTTTAGATTCCTTGACTCTTCTGCTAGCGGTAGGTTGGGAGGCAGGAAATGCTGTATCAATAACAGCATCCCTTGCAGTTACAAATGGATTATTTCTTAAATATCCCAAACAAGCAGCATCCTGTTCAAGGTTGGAACGTTTGGGACGACCTGAACCAATTTTCCTCTTTAGGGATTCTTCTTGTTCCCAGTGTAACTCAATTTTCAATAAGTATAGCTTTTTTATTTCTATTATAAAACTGCGCTACAGCACGGATTGACCATCCTTCATCGATTCTTGATACAATTTGAGCCTTTTCAACTTCAGACAACCGACGAGGCATTTTTATATTCTTCTCTCAAAGTTTATCAAACGTTACCTCCATGCAGTTTCAAAACGACGCCAATGCTTTGCATTTTTGTTTTACGCGAATATGACAAAACTTACCTCTTTTTCTAATACTTGTACGCTTTTTTTATGAATACAACTATACAACCTTGGTATTAAATTATCATATCAAGACTGCTTTCTTTTTACCACAAAATATCGAAACTGTTTTCGACAGCTTGTCGGTTGTCATATTAAAGAAGTAAGTATTCTCACATAAACATACTCTCTGATCGGTTCTTAAAGGTGTATGTATTGGCAACCGGCTTGTTCGTTGCTACCCAGAGCATTTTTTTTAATTTGATTTATTTTAACCAATATTTTTTTAACTGAATTGGCCCCAGAAAAAGTCAAATCCTATATTTTTTTTATCCATATTCCTATTAATTTATATTTTATACCAAGTCTGGCAACATTGTTAGGAATGACTAATGTAACGGGGAGTTTTTGCATAAAAATAGCTGTCAAAGACGAACTTCTTTTCCTTTTTTTTTAGAGAAAAAACAGTCTCGTCCATAAAAACAAAAAGGCAGAGAAGATAATTAACGACCTAATGATCCTGAAAATGTTTAAAGTAATAATCTAACCCAGATTTGCCTCATTATCATTGTCTCGTTTTGCTGTAACAAAACAAGACATAAAGACATTACCAATTACGATTATGACTGGGCTCAGGTAAATTAACTGTCCATTATTTAAGTCTGCTTTACTAAATATAGTATGCTGACTATTTTTGGAATTTTCATAAAAGTAATTATTTTTCTAAAATAGGAAAAAATATATATAGACATTTTTATGCCTACGCTACATAATTTATGGGGTCCGTCGCTCCCCTCCCCCTACTTTTTATTTTTTTAATATACAGTGTCACCAGTAAAGTCCGTATCATATGGGATTTTATTTATTAATAGCTTTATTCGAAATTTGACTTTGGCATCAAGTTCTGCTTGAATCGAGATGAAAATTAAGCAAAAAAATAGTAATTATGTGACTCGCGTTATCTGTCAAATTGTAATTTTTTTCAAAAAATAATTCAAAAGTGGGGTTATTTCTGAAAATATCGAAAAAAGTTATTAGAAAAAGTTTTTTTTAAATGCAGTTTCTAGCCCACATGCAAAATTTCAGCTGCATAAGAAAATTTTGATTTTTTTACCTATATTTTGTAAATTGCACTACTTTTGCAAAATAAGACTCAACGCAACCTACATAAAACTTCTTAGTTTCGACAATGCTTTATTTCAGATACATTTTCTTTAAAGTAGCGCCATAGTAAATGTATGTTTTTCTACAAAATCAAATTGGGCTATTAAAATTTGGTCGCATGTGATGCAAAGTTTATTTATTTTTTACCCTGTATAAGGTAACTTCATAAAATAAGTATTTTTGAAAACGTTGTTTGTGTCTAAAAGTAATACACCTTAATATTAAGACAAAAAAGAACACAGTGTCATCAGTAAAGTGTTCATTAAGTGGAAAATAAATTTTAGTTTAACTTAACGTAAAGTTTATCTATTTTCAACGATTTAATTTAAAACCCCTTTATTTTATTTTTTATTTTTTTACTTTCAGACATAAAATACGTTTTCAAAAATACTTATTTTATGAAGTTACCTTATACAGGGTCCAAAACAAATAAACTTTGCATCACATGCGACCAAATTTTAATAGCCCAATTTTGATTTTGTAGAAAAACGCACATTTAATAAGGCGCTACTTCAAAGAAAATGTATCTGAAATAAAGCATTGTCAAAACTAAGAAGTTTTATGTAGGCTGCGTTGAGTCTCATTTTGCAAAAGTGGTGCAATTTACAAAATATGGGTAAAAAATCAAAATTATCTTATGCAGCTGCAATTTTGCATGTGGGCTAGAAACTGCGTTTAAAAAAACTTTTTTATATAACTTTTTTCGATATTTTCAGAAATAACCCTACTTTTGAATTATTTTTTGGAAAAAATTAAAATTTGACAGATAATGCAAGTCACGTGACTACTATTTTTTGCTTAATTTTCATCTCGATGGAAGCAGAACTTGACGCCAAAGTCAAATTTCGAATAAAGCTATTAATAAAAAAAAATCCCATATGATGCGGACTTTACTGGTGACACTGTATATAACAAACCCAATTTTTTTTAATACAAAGGACAAAATAAAACAAATATTTTCATTTTAGACATTATATTATTCCATCTATGCGGTGACGCGGGGAAAAAAACATACCTATAAACGGACTGGATAATACCAAAATCCAAAATAATCAACGATTTCGATGTTCATGCGAATTTAATAATAAAAATAGTAGGTAGGTATGGTATAGGGTATAAAGTTTTTGTATTTACTTAACTTTTAGTGTGTTGTTAATAGTTACCAGGTTTTTGATTTATGATTTTCAAAAACCAATCGATTTATTCTTTGTCGTAGAAAGCACAGAAAAATAATGGGTTTAAAGGGTAGAAAGAAAGCGGGCTAAAGGTTCTAAATTTAAAGATAATTTCACTGTAGTAGGTACCAAAGATTCTGCATAGGTAGTTTAAAATATTTTAAATAAAAATTTACAAAATTGATTCACCTACCTATCCGTAGTTTTAAAGACAAAACTCCGCATTTTGGAGAAAACCAGGAAGAAATCACAAACTCACCAAGCAATTTACATAAGATATATTATTTATATCACGATATTAACACTTAACAACAGTTACATGGCCAAAGGTTCGCTTAAACACAGAAAGTTTTTGAAAAATAATATTCAAAACACCAAAACACCTGTAACTCGTTAGAGGAAGCCATTTTGAATCGACGATTTTTGTCGAAGACCACTTCGCCCTAATTTCGGGTTACCATGTCAACCGACGGAAGTCGAGCCGAGTTCATTCATAAAACAGTTGACCTTCGTACTACTTTTCCCAATTTTACTATCACCGCCCCCGCATAGTAAATGTTTTAAAATAATAATAAGGAAAGTCCCATTGATAAAACAGAGTAGCGTAAGTGATGGTATTCTGTCGTTTAGAGATAGTTTTTTGGCTATTTAAAGCATGAATCTTGCAACTAAGCTTCGATATTGTGTGTCAAATTGTATCTACACAAAAAACTATAATAAACTAAGATAAATTTACCCTTTCTTAAGTCAATAAATTAGTATATTTTAAATTTTAGCGCATTTATGAACATAAACAATCTTGCGGGGAATGAAATTCTAGACAATTTTGGTCCTTGGACCGTTTTTCTCCCCCCATATCTACACTTCATTAACAAATACCAATTTACGACTTCCACCAGTTTAAGTTTCAGTTGTTGCATGATAGATAATCATATAAATTTATTTGCAATATTAAACGACAAGAACAATATCACACTAAAATCAATTAAAATTTTTGAGAACTACAGTACTGATTTTTAGTGGTAAGTATATACTTTATTAACCGTAGCAAGCAAACATTAATATTATTATGATAAATGTCAAGTTTCATTACAACTGCCAGTCGGAACTAATACAGTATATAAAACCAGATTAAACCCCCAATAGACTTGATAATTACTGTGAACTGTGAGTATTCAGAGTGTTGAATATTCAATATATTCACGACGCCACTTGTTCTCGACGCATCTTTCCGTTACACAGTCAGCGCCGAACCTACCTGCGCGTCATCGGTCGCCGTCGATTTTAATCAAATTGGCTCCCGCGACAACCTCTGCGCCGCGGCACGCCACGATAAGTTTATTTTTATGGTTACCACAGTAACAGAAATGGTTTGTCTGTGATGTCAACAAAAGTCAGAGAGAAAAGAATTGTACTTTTTCTTAAGGAAGCTTTTTCTCAATAAAACTACTAAAATTGATACACTGGTGTTTAAATTGAAGTAGTAGAAAGAAAACAAGAAGATACAGTCCACTGAAGGGGCCAATGGCTGTTTGAAGCAGGAACGAGGGAAGAAAATATATAGGTTTCTGCCAAGCTGCCACACAGAGCAATAATTCTATGGTAGCATTAAATCCTATTTCCTATTGGTTACATTACCGTGATATTATCACTACACAACGGTCTAGCAATTTTCGTTGTCTTACAGCAGGAAAGCGCGTTGCTAGTACACAGTTGTATAAAGTGTATGTGAATTCTTATAAGGAATAGAAGGATTTTTTTTCAGTGCATAATAATGTTAGATAATTAAATATTTTTGGTTCATCTTGTAGTATATTATGATACATGATCTGATGACAAGATCTATAAGTTTTTAAAATGCAACGATTTTTCAAAATAAAAATAGTTTCAGTAACCGCCTGAAAGTGTGCAGCATAAGGGACAGAATTTAATAAATTTATTTCATTTTGACAAAGTTCTGCATATCAAAATAAATCCCATTCAATAATTGCGTTAAATCAGAATCCCATTATTTTTCATGATAATTAGTACCTACTGGGTGTTAGATTTTAATTAATTTAATAACATATTATTTAAATACATTTGAAATTTGGAGTATATTCTTGAAATGTAAGGAGGGTCCCTGTGGGGCCCCCATGCACATAATCAATCATAATCATAATCATAATCATAATCATAATCATAATCATAATCATAATCATAATCATAATCATAATCATAATCATAATCATAATCATAATCATAATCATAATCATAATCATAATCATAATCATAATCATAATCATAATCATAATCATAATCATAATCATAATCATAATCATAATCATAATCATAATCATAATCATAATCATAATCATAATCATAATCATAATCATAATCATAATCATAATCATAATCATAATCATAATCATAATCATAATCATAATCATAATCATAATCATAATCATAATCATAATCATAATCATAATCATAATCATAATCATAAATTTTATTTGACTACGTTTTGTACATGTTAAAAATACAATTGTAGCAGGTCAGTGTATCAATAATCAAAGTCTATATGCTACTAGATTATAAATATCACAATACAATAAGGTAATAGCAACAATACTTCTCATGAACAAACAATTTTAAAAAACAATTAATTTAAAAAAATAATACAGCAATGTTTCAACGTACTATGTCAATATTTTCGCATGATGAATTTATATTTTTCAAATATTCCTTGATAGAATAAAAAGCAGATTTAGTAAGAATGTTTTTCATGGTATATTTAAATTTTTTTGGCTGAAGGCCTTTGATTGAATCTGGCAGAGCATTAAAGAGATCAATTTTTGGTGAGTTCTTTATTGATTTTTCTAGTCTATATTTGGGTTTTCTAATCAGGACTGCCGATCTAGTGCTGTAGTTATGAGAGTTAGAATTTAGCTTGAAGTAATCTATGTTACTGTGTATTTCAATCAGCTGATGCAAGATAAATAGAGACGGTAATGTCAATATTCCCAGACGTATAAAATGAGGTTTGCAGTGGTCTTGATGCCCTGCACCCACAATTGCTCGAACAGCCCTCTTTTGCAATTTAAACACAATATGCGAATCCGCAGAGTTACCCCACAGTTGTATTCCATATGTAACGTGGGCATGAAAAAGTGAGTAATAAATAGTCATAACAGAATCCAGTCCAATTAATGGTTTAAGCTTTCTTATTACGAAAATAGAAGAGGATAGCCTGCCCCGCAATAATCGAATGTGGGGCCCCCAATTTAAATCACTATCCAATGAAACACCAAGCATTTTAGCCTCTGAACCATTCACCACACTAGGGCCCGACGCTGCAGCGTACTTACACCGGTAAATCCGCCACTGCTTATTAATAAAGGAAACTTCTACTGTGGTAATATGGGTAACAGTGTAACAGATGATACTTAGTTAGTACTTTTCTCAACCGCGTCGGCGTCGTTGTATAGGAATATAATCCCTTTATATCGTAGTTATGCCAGATCTTGAAATAAATATGCCTAATTTCTAATCCTTGATCAAGAAAACTTTATAGGAGGTCTAATTAAAGCGAATGTTACTTAAATTTGTGTCTGCCGACATAAAAATAAAAAGCTAGTAATAAAAATTTGCCTCTATTTTGTTGATACAAGTAAACACTGCTTATTTCGCAGAAAATAACGGGTCGACACAATTAAATTGACGCAAGTGTGCTACAAAATATATGCACACAGCACAATGTCAGCCCGATTCGCTGAAATTACATCTCCTTGCCATAAAACCTGTCGCGTGCTAGGTATATTTTTCGAATTAAAACATTGTAGAACTTTTATGCCGATTGTAAAACTACGAATTTGTATAATTAATTTGTGTTGGGCTACATGCTTGGTGAAACTGTTGATCCATTGCACAGGAAGAAAAAATAATAACTACTTTCACAAATTTAATCAGTTTTCTGACACGTGTTCCGGCCCTTGCGGGCCATTGTCAAAAGAGTACAAGAAGATACTCACTCACTTACTCACTGAGTAGCTACTAATAAGCCGCAGTCATGTATCATGGAGGGCACCAGCATGTTGGAAGACACGTTAGCCTGCGGCATGCTAATAAATATGCCCTCAGACATAATGACAAGAAAATCTAACAACGAACCGCCTTATAAAATCATCCACCCAAGAAGGGAGGAATGGGTCAATAACTGTTATTGAAACAGTGCTGACCTGCTAAAGGCGGAATTTGGAATATTTACAGACGGCTCCAAAACTAAAGAAGGTATTGGAGCCGGAATATATGGCAAAAACCCAAAAATAGAATTAACTATCAGCCTGGGAACTATGGCCATATTTCAAGCAGAGGTTCATGCAATTGAAATGTGTGCAAGACTGCTGATAGATCGACGGTATGCACATAAGTCAATCAAGATATTCTTTGACAGTCAAGCTGCATTAAAAGCTCTTGAATCGAGATGGTGTACCTCAAAAACGGTGTGGCGCTGTCACGAAACACTATCCGAAAAAAGTCTAAACAACAAAATAACCTTAATATGAATACCGGGACACATGGGTCTGGAGGGTAATGAGGCTACCGACAAACTCGCCAAGAGAGGTGCAGCACTAAAATGCACAGGACCCGAGCCGGTAATAAGTATATCTCATGCTACGGCCAGGAAAACAATACTAGCTGAAGCAAAAAGCAAATGGGAAAGACACTGGTTAAATCTACCAGGTTTAACACACTCAAAAGCATTTATAAACAGCCATATAAACCAACAACTAACTGACAAACTACTAGTGCTTAACAGGCCATGCCTTAAAGCACTAGTGGGATTGTACACCGACCAGTGCAGATTGTGACACCATATGTATAAAATTGGAATAGCCCCAACTGATGAATGGAAGATGCAGAAACAGCAGGACACGTAATGTGCGCTTGCCCCGCAGCAGGAAGAATCAGATTCGCCCTATTCGGCGAGTCTGCTGCCGGAGGACATGAAAAATATCTCCCCCAATACCATCATTAACTTCATTAAAAAGTTAGACCTATTGGGGGAAATATAAACAAGGTGTGAGCCACAATAGATCGCATGGTCGCAGTGGAGAGTTAGCTGTAACCCACTCACTTTTAACCTAACCTAACCACCTAACCTAGTTAATGATTGGAAAGAAATTAAGTGTAAATTAGTTTCTAATACAACAAAAATAATATATTATAATCTTTAAACATAAAAGTAGGTACTTACTTTTATTTCCTAACTTAACCGAACGCAACCTACCAATGGCGTTTAAATATCTCTGACGGATTTGGAATTATTGACAGTGTTGCAACTGCCACGTGTTAGAACTGACCCCGACCCACCCTACCTATCAAATTGTTTTTAGCATTTAAAGAAAAAACGGCACTAATAAATGACCACCCTATATACATTCTACGTCCAGTTGTACCGTGCGAGCAAAAATTATTTACATCAAAGAGGGCTTTGATTAAAATATGTAGGGCTTGGTTTAGTTTAGATCAGATCACAATGATATGGGGACGATATATCTAACCAAATCTACGTTAAAATTTTGTCAAATTCATATTATGACATGATATGCCAAACTAATGAGTAATAAAATAAGTAGACAAATACAAATTTATTTTTGTTGTTTACAAAATTAACAAAGTAAGAATATACAGAAAAAAAAAGAAAAATAATGACATGTATTCTGAGAATTCACATAACCGGAGAGGTGGAATCAGGCTTCATCCGAAAAAAATGTCAGGTCTAATAAATCATTTGTTTCCAATACATTTTGGGTAAACCATTGAGAGTAATTCCTGCGTCTTTCAAAATCTGCGGCTTGTATTTCTTGGAATACTTGCACTTTATAAGGAAATAAATTTAGCTGCTTCTTAAGAATAGTCCTGCATGTTCCATAAGATCTTCCCACTTCTTGGAACAGGCGTCTTATACAATAATTTGTTGGCGTATTTTGCATTATTTCACGAATGTTTGCAACAAGTTCTTCTGTTCTTACCTTCCTGCTCCTTTTTTGTGTTGTATAGAACCTGTTTCCCTAAACACAGCCACGGTTCTTTTCAGGCAATGATAAAAATCCCCAGCAATAAAAGCAACGTTAGGAAAATGTTCGTAAAAATCGCCCATGCACAAACCCGGATTGTATTGCCACTCACTATTTACTCTAACCCCGTTTCGAAAATACGCTTCAACCATGAATGTTTTGTGCTGTTCCGTAAAGCCCATTGTGTGAATTGTTCAAGAAATTGGAAAAATTAGCGATGAATCAAATTACTTGTAACTTGTAACGACTGTCAAAGATGACGGAATAACTGCTTGATTGTTAATTCCGGTAGTTACTGACACCCAACAGGTATTAAGGTATACGGCTAAGCATTACGTCCTTAGAAGCAAGGCCCTCTTTGATGCAAATAATTTTTGCTCGCACGGTATTTTAGCTTTTGAGCCAACAGACGAATGACCGAAAAGGAAAATACGTTTGTCGTGAACTTCGGGCCCGACCAACTTTTTTTTTATAAAAGCGAATCTACTTTTCTATCTTTTTTAGTAACCATTCGTTAACCATTATTTCCATTACACCCTGTATAGTGTATACTATTTAGTAGCGTTCGCCCACTATAGTAATCATGCATCAATACAAACCAACACAGCAGTTCAACTCGTAAATAACTTCTTTTCAGTTCACATTATTATTTGTGCCTTGCAATAATATACATAGAGTTTGGATTGGATCATTAAATATTTTTATGAAAAACGCGGAAGTGCAATACTTCAATCGCGTTTGTTGTCATTTGATCGGAAAATATAGTTTTTAAAATTTATTACTTTAGGTCGATAAACCTATTTTAATCGCTTTGTATATTTTTCATTGTGCTCTGATGGTCATATAAATTTTATTTTCGATGCTTATTTGGTTCTGGTTATTTTCATATTTCACATTCAATTACAGAGGTGAGATATAAGATAATACCTAACGTACGAGTAACCTCAGAAAAGTTTTCTTTCTAACAATGAAACAAGATACTATAGACGATATTTTTGAAACTTTCATTTTCCCACATAAACTCCCCGCACTTGCGCCTTCTTGTTTTGATGAGGGTGGGGGTCAATATTCTTTGTTCTACTTCCATATAGGGTAGAGTGGGGGATTACCGGCCCCTTAAGGGAAGTATCAAATATCTCGGAGAGTTTCTAATTTGAACGGGAACTGGGAGGTTTAAATGAAAGATAAGACGTTCGAGAACAAAATATATGGAAATTAGAAATAAACAAAACAGTTTTAAAAAAATACAGAATTTTAAATATATATACTAGTGGGCCGGTAATACCCGCAGCTTGGGGGTAATTTCAGCCATGGGCCGCAATTAACCAAAATTGTTTGTACTGGCAAAAATAGCACACATAGGTTTTCGGAAGTACAAGATGCCCTAGTGGTTTTTCGTCTATACGTCCGCGGCATCTGAAAACAACCGAAAATTTGAAACAAAACGTCATGGGGTAATACCGGCCATGGCTATATTACCCTCACAATAATGGCCGGAATTACCCCTAAAACAATAAACTAAAATATAACACATTATTTAAATATGCCTAAACTTACGTCGTTTCTAAGCAAATTGAGTAAAAGAAAACATAATTTCATTCGTTTGTATACTTGAAAACTATTTTTACAACTTACCTTTATAGAAATATACAGCTTTAAATACACACCTTTCTTATAACACCAAGAGGTTTTTCGTACAACTCTCTATAAAAATTATATAGCTTCCTCTAACACTGCCTAAACGATACCAACCGTTAGATTTGTGAACATGCTTGATTGGTAGGCGTAAGCCGCGCTAAATTATTTATCGGAGTGGGAGAAACTTGACGGCCGGAATAACCCCCACGGCCGGTATTCCCCCACTCTACCCTATAGGGTGTCCGGGAAAATGTGGGAAATCTCCCGGATATGAAAAAAACACGTGAAAACAATACTACAAGTTTATATAAACTTCTTTCGTATCGGCCCCCAAAGAGCTCCCATGGAATTAAGTTTTTGACACATAATTATTAAACCAACAGGTATATTTCAATTTTTTTTTAATATGATGTATACCAGGTAAGACCCTTCAAATTACTATCCCAGAAAGTGATGCGAATTACTCACAGCTGCAGGGACGGACTAACTGTGACACTAATGTGCCCATTTTTTTACGCCCTCTATGATAAAAACTTTGGACAACGTTTTTTACATAACTTCAACTATTGACTAAAAATTAAGTACTCTTCATTCATGTCGCTAATCCTAACCGGTTTCGGAAAAACGTCATTTAATTGCGATCATGTATTAATATTAAGCAGTTAAAAGTGAACATTTATAATTTATAGGAACAAAGATGTGTCTTTTATTGAAATACGCTAAATATACATGATGTAAATGTGTTAAAAATGATGTTTTTTCGAAAACGGTTAGGATTAGCAACATGAATGAAGAGTACTTAATTTTTAGTCAATAGTTGAAGTTATGTAAAAAACGTTGTCCAAAATTTTTATCATACAGGGCGTACAAAAAAAATGGGCACATTAGTGTCACAGTTAGTCCGTCCCTGCAGCTGTGAGTAATTCGCAACACTTTCTGGGATAGTAATTTGAAGGGTCTTACCTGGTGTAGATCATATGAAAAAAAAATTGAAATATACCTGTTGGTTTAATAATTATGTTAATTATTATTAATGTTATATCAAAAAGTAGAGATTTCAATGAACAAAAAGCCCACCGACTTTTTTAAAAAAGCAGATATTTTGACTTGAGAATTTTCGATTGAAAATTAGGGTGGTTTTTCGATATTAAGTCAAAATAAGGTGAAAAAATAAATATTTTAAATCAAAAAAATTACAGTGTGTTTAGGACATAAAAAGGTACGTTTTCACTAAATTTCGTGAAACATTTTTTTTTTGTAAAGGATAAAAATAAAAAACCATAAACTTGGTTATCTGAATTTTTCACCTAAACTTTGAGGTTATGTGAAAAAAGTATAAATACGAAAGTTGTAGATCTTTTTATTACCTACAACTTTGTCATTTAACGTTTTTCCATAGGACTTGAAGTTTTGCCGTAAATCGAGATAAATCCTTTTCTACCCTTAAAAACTCACCCCCTTCCACTTCCCGACCTCAAATCGCCTGTAAATTATTTTTCCTTTCATTTTTGTTATATTCTCTTTCTTTTCCAATGGGTTTTATCCTACTATTATTTTTTATGGTTTCAAAAATTATCGACCCTGGTCTATAGGGTGTTCTATTTAAAATAAGCAAGTTTTTGGCAACTTCTGGTATAACCTGCACAAATTTCATCCAAATTTGCAGGATTTAAATCGCATTACTTTCCGTCGAAATATTCTAATGAACGGTCGCCGTGAGAAACCTTGTATGTTGTTAGTAGAAAATAATAAACTATTTTTATTATTTATCAACGTCAATCAAATAAAATAAATATGTAATAATTTTATTTATAGTTACTGTGTCTTTAAAAATGTAAATGTAAGATTTCTTCAATGTTTATAAAAATCCATTACAATCTGTTATTTGTGTATAAATAGTATAAAATTTTTATTGGTAGAATTACAAAGATATTTTAATTTTTCTGGGAATAATGGTGGCCTGATAATATTTAATGATTACCAGTAAGTAATTGACAAAATGTAAGCAGCACAATTCTTTTAATAAATGGTGGATACATATTATGTAACAGTAGTAGTAACATGTTTTATTTAGCAAAAAAAGCTACAATTAAATATTTTTTAATACATTTTTTTAACAACATTTTTATAGATTTATTTTTAATTTAAAAACGGAACCTTCTTTTAACAAAAACAGACAGAAAAGTTAAACATTTTGCAAATTGTATCAAATATTATGGCCCGGTATCATTTTGTTTTTTAAATAAGTGTAATTTTAAAGTTTTTTTTAAATAGTTTTAATGATATTTGAGATTTAATAGAATTTTCCAAACTATTATATTCTATCAAACCTTTATGAAAAATAGACCTATAAGCTAATGTTTTAGACACTCTATCCACAAAAATTTTTTGGATTAGTTCTTGTTTTATAATTATGATGGTCATGACTAAAAGAACAAAAAAATTTTTAACAATCAGGTAATAAATTATTTTTAATTTTATGTATAACGATACATACTAAATAACAAATTAAATTTCTGACATTCAACCAATCTAAATTGTTTAACATAAAATTTATTTCTGTATACTTGTCACAATTTAAAATCATCCGCATTGCATTTTGTAAAATTTGTAATTTGTCAAATATTTCCTCACTGGCACAGTATAAAATGGAAGAACAATAAAGAAAATGTTGTAATATAATAGTATTTAATACAATTTTTTTTTAAAAACAAACTTAAATTAGAACTGATTCTTTTAAAATAACCTACTTTTCCGGCACTCTTCGATATGATACTTTCAAAATAATTAAAAAATTTTAATTTTGTATCAATAATTATTCCTAAATATTTAAAACTGTTTACTAATTCCAATTTTTCACCACCAATTACAACATTTATATTTTGACAATTTAAATTATTACCCAGAACCATACATTTAGTTTTTGAAGTATTTAATTTTAATTTATTTATAAGGTGTCATCAGCAAACATTTGTAATGTTCTTACAGTTTAGGTATTAAAATCCGAGGGTGGAAAGACCCACACTTTTTTTTATAAATTCACTTAACAGAGCATTATCGCATAAAAAAAAACAATTTTTGCCCTCCGCAGTCACCCGCACCTACGATTTACTTCAAATTAATAACATTAAATGACCTGTCCTTAAACTATATCTCTCATGTAGCAGAATTTCCGATTATCCTAAAATATACTAGAATTTGTGTTAGTTTAAATGGGCCAACTTTATGAATTATTTTCTCCCAACGAATGGCCTAAATTAAAAGTAAGTATATTACACGACAGACAACGAGCCTAATGAATAAAAATGGAGGAATTGCTTTTTCTTATAAAATCGAAGTAATTTCTTGAAAACCAATCAATAAAAACTAAAGTAATTGCTTTTGCATCCAGCGATCGCTTAAAAGTGCAGGAATTGCTTGTAGTCAATGCTTTTTCTTAAAAAATAGAAGCAATTTCTATGGTTTGCTTAAAATGTGATTAATAAATTAATGAATTGCTTTTTCTAGTGTAGCGACTGTTTCCAACTTTTTAAGGTAGGTCGCATCATTTGCTTGGTAGCAGTCAACTTTAGTTCTCCGCGGCATACACGTGCGTTGCTCTTAATTTGTGTCTTCAATTATGGCTGAATATATGAACGTCCGTAAAAGAAAAATCTACACTGTACGTAAAAATTGCAGATATTATTATGATGATTTCAGAGAGTTATATCGATTTGACTGCGAAAATGTTGAGTGGTTGACAAATTATTTTTTAACTGATACTGGTAAAAGGCGAGGGGTGCATTGTCGCATTTAAATAAAATTAAAGTCTTTCTGCGGAAATTGTCGGATCTGGGCTTTCAAAATTCTGTAGGTGAAGAACTCGGTGTTCACCAACCTACTGTCTGTAAGACATGCACTTCTGTAATGGATGAAGTTTTGGAGAAGGCCAATATTTTTATTAAATTTCCTACAAGTGCTGAAGCTGTTGGGGAAGCTAAACGGTTGTGGTCAGAGAGATTTATTTATGTTCCTTCAATTTGTGAACGAATATCAATTGCTTGTCTTTAATTTCTTCATCACTACTATCACATTCCTCATTTTCCCTGAAATCTGCTGTATCACAAATATAAGTTTCCTATTTTCCACAAAAACGCAACAGATTACTATTACACTAAATAAATAGACCAACGTTGTTGTATTTACATCAACTCTTTTGCAAATTAGGTACCAAACTAAACATGAAATCTATAATCTCAACAAGTGAATAAGCCACGTCTGAACTTGTGTTGAATAAGCATTTGCTACATAGGTGTAAGAAAAACAGCAATTTCATTAAAATGTTCTTCATATCCAGATCTAGCAATTGCTTTTACTTATAGCATTTGCTAGTCAAGCAATCGCATTTACTAAAAAGTAATTGCTTCAAGTAATTGCTTAATTTTTATTCATTAGGCTCAACGATTAAACCTTTAGCTGTCCTAAAGTACCAAATTTATTCATGTTTAATTAACTTTAACTAGTGATATTTGGTGACAGCATTCACCATTTGTCAAAACTGGTATTTCCGAAGCCCGCTTTGCCGTTTAAAAGAAGCAAAAGAAAAGTACCTTATAGGAAAGAAATCCACAGAGAAAACATAACAACAAAAATGGCGCCGAGCCGGTTCTGTAGTGTATTTATTGATGTCGATAAAGAAGGAAAACCTAAAAACAAAAGGGGTTGTGCGCATGCCCATCCCTGTTGGGCGCTAAAAGATCTGACCGATGATTCGTGCATAGAAACGATTATGTTCACCCATAAAACTTAACTTTTGTTTGCGCACGAGTTAAGCTGTACGGATTTAAAGGTCTATGATATTACCCAAACTTAGAATTAATCAAATTATTTTTATTATTATCTATTATTTTTATTATATAACTTCAACGTCAGAAGCAAACCTACGTATTTTATTAACTTTTTGAGATCTTTAATTGTTTATTACTTACCAATAAAACAACTAACTGACGAAGGTGTAGCTATCAGTGGGAGCGGATGCATTTAAAACTTAATTTTAATCAAAGCAAATCTTTTACGTAGTTTATTGGATACATATCGTTAGTAGGTACTTGAATGGTCGTACATACGTTGTGACTAATATTTACCTAAACATAAATTGTGAAATAATAATTAATTAATAAAATTTTAATTTTTCATAAATATTAACTTAAAAAACGTACGTACCGGTAAGATTAAAATAGTAAAAGCCAAATTGGAATTACACTCTTCCACTATTTTAACTTTCTTTCTTTATCTAATTTTAAAATTATTTATTAAAACATTTAATCCGGATAAAGGGTTCTTTAAAACAAGCCGCAGTCTGTTAAATTCGGTAAACGCTAACAGAACTTACAATTTTTAAAGTATTTTTAATTCTCCACACTGTATATAATATGACAACGCAGCATTAAACGCGAAACCTGCGCAGGCGCATCGCTTGCTTGATTTGGGCGGCGCGAAACTCTTGTATGTCGTCAGGGTTGTTCATGGCGTTTTCCCTTGGTAAGTTTAGTGCATGTCAAAGCTAATAAACTATTAAGACCGCCGTACAGTTTAAAATATGATGACTACGATGGTACAGTTGTATATTCATAAAAAAGCGTACGCGAATTAGAATGGGAGGAAACCTTAACCGTATTTGCGTAAAACGGGCTTATCGCATGTTAAAGGTTATTAAAAATGCAAAGCATTGGCGTTGGGCGTTGGTTCAATAGAATAACAAAAATTAATTTTTTTATTTTACAATATATCTTAACATTTTTATAAAAATTACAATAGAAATAAAAAACGTTTTACAAGAATAAATAAAATCTAATCTTTGGTCATATATCCCTGTTTTTATATTACGTGAGCCAGTCTATTCGGAATTATATTTGATACAATATTTGGATCAATCTCTTCCCAGCACGCATGTATTATTTCCCATAAATCTTCTGAATTTTGTGGCCTAAAATTCTGATTATATATTTTACCCCATATATTTTCAATTGGATTGATATCGGGACTATAAGCGACCCAAGGCAGCACTTCCCCATTATGGGTTTGAAACCAGTGGGTTACAGCATTGGCAGTGTGGACTGGACAATTATCTTGTTGAAATAGAAAGTATTATTGGGATATATTTGCTCAGCAGATGGTAACAATATGGTTTCTAAAATGTTAATGTAATTTCCGGCATTAAATCTTCCCCAAAAGCCCATGTCTAGAAGTGAGGGGTTAGTACCTATATCGCTCTTCAAACCTGGTATTGTTTGGACGGTACACAGGAATTTGTCCGTTATAAGTCGACTGGAACGCCTTTTCATCAGTAAAAATTACCCTGTAATCCTTGATTGTCGCTGTTCTTCTAAGAAACATTTTTTTCGCAGCTGGGTGACATTTTAGTTTAGATTCCTTGACTCTCCTGCTGGCGGTAGGTTGGGAGGCAGGAAATGCTGTATCAATAACAGCATCCCTTACAGTTGCAAATGGATTATTTCTTAAATATCCCCAAAAAGCAGCATCCTGTTCAGGGTTGGAACGTTTGGGACGACCTGAACCAATTTTCCCCTTTAGGGATTCCTTTTGTTCCCGCCGTTGCTTAACTTACAATATAGTTTTTTATTATTTCTATTACACAACTGCGCTACAGCTCGGATTGACCATCCTTCTTCGATTCTTTACAATTTGAGCCTTTTTAACTTCAGACAACACTGATGAGGCATTTTTATGTTCTTCTGTCAACGTTTATCAAACGTTACCACCATGCGGTCTCAAAATTAATTACACCGACGCCAATGCTTTGCATTTTGGATAATCTATGACGTGTGATAACCTCCAATAACCAATCATTTAGAGAAGCCGGTTTTACGCAAATATGACAAAACTACCTCTCATTCTAATCATTCTTGTAAGCTTTTTTTTATTAATACAACTGTATAAGAACAGTCCTGTCTCTGTCGCCAACATCGTAACGTAAAATAGACCAGACTTCGACAGGGTGCCATGCATAAATGACAGGTGACACGATACGGCGTGTTCTAAGAAAAATTGGACTATACCTATCTTTAAAAAAAAACAAGTTTGAAATTAATGAAACATTTTTCCTCTTAGATTACATTCTTTGAATCCCTATTATAGGCTGGAGCATAGGCGTCTTTAAGTCCCGTCATAAAGGAGAGTCGATCGTGTTTTATAGCATTTCCGAAAAACGAAACATTTTGCAAAACAGCAAAACCGATAAAAAAAACTGCACCTCGTAAAAAATGTAGTCATTACACTACCCACAGTGGTTGTTAAACCAAAGTTGATGACAGAATAATGACAGAGTGCCCTCATGCACGTAGAGGCATTACGTTTCTAAAAGATAAGAAAGTCGTGGAGTCGCGCGTGTTTTCTGGGTAGGATAAAACTCGGCTTTGAACGTATCTGATGTTACATCAGCAGCATCAGCGAATCAGTGATACTGTTTCATTAACCAGTGGCGGGTATTTGGGCTTATTTAATCCGATACTGGGGCTACATACGGCCTAGAAACAATGAGCCTCACAAAAAAGAGTGTAAACAGGCTGAAAACATCACAAAGGACCATGGAACGCATAATGTTAGGAATCTCGTTAAGAGACAAAATAAGGAATGGGAATAAGGAATGGGGTAATCCGAAGAAGACCAAAAATTACAGACGTGGCAGAGCAAGTAGCCCGACTTACATGGAGCTGGGTAGGACATATCGCAAGACAAAGCAGCGACAGATGGACAGCCAGAGTCACCCATTGGCGACCAAGAGAAACTAAGAGGAGCCGAGGCCGACCACAAAGAGGATGACTGGACGATGTTAAAAAAATCGTCGGAAGAGACTGGTCCCATAAAGCCCAAAATCGACAAGAATGGAAGACGTATGGAGAGGCCTATGTCCAGGATTGGATGATGGAAGGCTGAGAAAGAAGAAAAAGATTCCGACACTTTTATGGTATACAGGGTCTCTAATAGATTCGTAAAAACTGATACCACAAATTCCTGAGTCGTAAATATGATGATCTAAATCCAACCCAACTTACCTCAGTCCAAAAGTGGATGATTTCGGAGTAATACATAATGTCAAAAGTTCAATTTGGTTTTAGTTTTTCATAAAAAAGTTTTTTAGTAATTGGTGTATTAGGTTGACACACAGATTGCATACCCATGAAGTTGCAATCTTTAGATTTTTCAAATTTTGATAACGCACATTTTTATAAATAACACTTGTGACACTTCAGGAAAGAGTAGTTTTTTATATTTATTTCATAACATGCAACCCGCAACACGCAATATGCCAGAATCGATAATTTTTGGTATTCGAATACATACAATAGGTACACCAGAATCGAATTCTTTTATATTTTGAATTCGTGTAGTCCCTTCATTAACGGTGCATGATTTCGGAAAAATATTTAGATATACGATCGTCCCCTTCTTCTGCTTCTGTAACTGTAACCCGTCATAGAAACTTACTTTTCACAAAATCTTTTCCAATTTAATCAAAAAAAAAAAAATGAAACGCCAATGAGTTAAGTTCGTTAACCCACATTGATCATGACCTTGCCTTGCCTTACTTAGATTTAGGCTTAATTAGTCGCGGATTTTATTTAAACCGAACTTAAACACAGTAAGGCGTCTAGCCGAACAGATAAAAAAAATTGTACAAACATTGCCTTTTTATGGCTCTTTTCTTACGCAATTTTACAGCAGTCATAGGCGTAGCACTATAATAATACCTATTTAAGTTAAGGGTAGTGATAGTTTGACGTTAATATCCGCGCAAATTACTGAGGAAAATGATCTAATACTAATACAACAGGTTGGCTAGGATATAGTTTGTATTGATAGCTTATTTTGTATTAACCCATCTTAAATAAACTGCTAGTGTATTAAATCCGCTTTAGTGTTATATCAACTCCAGATTTGCAAGAACAGGGTTCTTATTGGTAGTAATCAGTTCCATTAGCAACACAGTCTTGTTGAATAATGAACTGCTTTTAACACAGCAATTTTGTTAAGAAATAAATTTTATCTTCTTGTTCCCAGTAAAGCGCTTTCTCTACAATTAGGAAAGCAGAACAGCGTCCCCAAAATCGAACTGAATCCGTTAGAACCTATAATCCACAAGACGTTGGTGGGGGTTCGTAACGATCGGCAATCGCCGCGCGCCCTATTATTAGTTTTAACATATTTGTTGCGCAGGTTAAATCGTTGTTTGGAGTATTCTCGTTGTCTTGTCTGAATATGAATTTAATTGATCGTACCAATATGTTATTTTTACTTTGTATTTAAGTTTTTTTAAAATTTGCATGTCGGATAAAGCAATTTCTTATTTCACACAACCCATCATTAGTATTGGACTTTATAATCTATTGACGAATTTAACTATCTCAGTAAACCATGTTACATAATAGATAGTCATGTGCAATGTTAAAGGACAGAACAATATCACACTAGAAGCTATACAAATTTTTAAGAACTACAGTACTGATTTTTAGTCGTAAATATGCTTTATAAATCGTAGCAAGCAAATATTATTATGATTAATGTCAAGATTCATTACAACTACCAGTCGGAACTAATACAGCATAAAACCAGATTACACCCCCAATGGAACTTGATAATTACTGTGAGTATTCAGAGCAATAATGGCTATAAACCATTCTATGTTAGCAATATAACTCCTATTTTCTATTGGCTAAATTGCCGTGATATTATCACTACACAACGGTCTAGCAATTTTTGTTGTCTTACAGTAGGAAAGCGCTTTGCTGTCACATAATATAGTCAAGGGCGTCCATAGAGCGTTTTTCAGGGGGGGGGGGGGGGGGGGGGGGGGGCAAAAACTTAAACAATACTTTTTATATACAGTGTCACCAGTAAAGTCCGCATCATATGGGATTTTTTTTATTAATAGCTTTATTCGAAATTTGACTTTGGCATCAAGTTCTGCTTCGATCGAGATGAAAATTAAGCAAAAAAATAATAGTAACGTGATTCGCATTATCTGTCAAATTTTAATTCTTTTCAAAAAATAATTCAAAAGTGGGGTTATTTCTGAAAATATCAAAAAAAAGTTACAGGGAAAAGTTTTTTTTAAATGCAGTTTCTAGCCCACATGCAAAATTTCAGCTGGATAAGATAATTTTTATTTTTCATCCATATTTTGTAAATTGCACCACTTTTGCAAAATAACACTCAACGTAACCTACATAAAACTTCTTAGTTTTGACAATGCCTTATTTCAGATACATTTTTTTAAAAGTAGCGTTATATTAAATGTGTGTTTTTCTACGAAATCAAAATTGGGCTATTAAAATTTGGTCGCATGACTCGCATGTGATGCAAAGTTCATGTGTTATTGACACTGTATAAGGTAACTTCATAAAATAAGTATTTTTGAAAACATAGTTTGTGTCTGAAAGTAATACACCTTAATATTAAGACAAAAAAGAACACAGTGTCATCAGTAAGTGTTCATTAAGTGGAAAATAAATTTTTGCTTAACCCAATGGAAAGTTTATCTATTTTCAACGATTTAATTTAAAATCTCTATATTTTATTTGTTATTTTTTTACTTTCAGTCACAAACTACCTACCTTATACAGGGTCAAAAACAAATGAACTTTGCATCACATGCGACCAAATTTTAATAGCCCAATTTTGATTTTGTAGAAAAACACACATTTAATTTAATATGACGCTAGTTTAAAGAAAATGTATCTGAAATAAAGCATTGCAAAACTAAGAAATTTTATGTATAGGTTGCGTTGAGTCTTATTTTGCAAAACTGTGCAATTTACAAAATATAGGTAAAAAATCAAAATTATCTTATTCAGCTGAAATTTTGCATGTAGGCTAGAAACTGCATTTAAAAGAAATTATAACTTTTTTCGATATTTTCAGAAAGAAACCCCACTTTTGAATTATTTTTTGAAAAAAAAAAAAATTACAGATACCTAATGCGAATCACGTGACTACTATTTATTTGCCTAATTTTCATCTCGATCGATGCAGAACTTGATGCCAAAGTCAAATTTTGAATATAGATATTAATAAAAAAAATCCCATATTATGCGGACTTTACTGGTGACACTGTATAAGGCTATTTATTTAACTTATGTCTAATGTATTAATTTATTGATATGTTGGTCTACTAACTAACCACTGTACTATTCAATATTTATACTGAATTATGAAATAAAATAGTAATGAGGGCGCCTAGGGGGGGGGGGGGGAGGTCAAATGCCCGTTTTGCCCCCCCCCCCCCTATAGACGCCCTTGAATATAGTATTAAACAGTTGTATAGAGAGTATGCAAATTCTTATAAGGAATAGAATGTTTTTTCTCAGTGTAGGTTATATTATTCCTGTTACCCTCAGAATATTTTCTAGATCAGGAGGTGACTGCATGTAACAACTATGGAAACTCTACGTCATTATACATGCGTTTTTAAAATTTTATTTTTAAGTATTAATAATTATTGTTCTGTGAAAGAATACCTTAGTCTCCTTCCATACCCTCGTTAAAGTTCTCGATAGGCCACCTTAAAGGGGTGTTTGAGGACTCACTCCCTACGCTTGTTAAAAAATATACTATAAAACAAGATGTAAATTATTAATATATTTATTTATTTAATTAATTGTTAATAAAGTTTTAAAAATCGACGACCACGGTGGAACGCTGCACATATTTGTTAACATGTATATTAATCCATCTGTGGCCCTGTGTCCATAAACGGAATACGTAGGAGCATTTATGAGTTAGTCACTTTGTTCGATGTTATAGATTACCATTTGCACCCTAAAATTGACTGTATTTAATGTAGTTCCTTTTTTTTCAGAAGCCAAGAAAAACCCGTCGAAACATCAGATGGTGGTGGTATCTTAAAGCCGATTTGAAATTTGGATTATCCATCCAAACGATGTTTATGTCTTTTAGCACTTTTATTGGACGTACAGTTATTTTCCGAAGTTTTAGAAAATCAAAGTTAAATATTTTACGAGTATCTAACACGTAGTTGGAAAAGTGCCTGGTCGAAGTTAGTTATAAGTGGTAAGTTTATATAAAATAATTCACAACAAATAACTTTTGGACAATTTAAAAAAATTTAATCAATGGTGTTTATTATTTAAGTTGAATGGTGAGTAAAATAAATCAGTTTAGGTTAACTAACTCTCCTATTTCCAATAACAAACATTTCATTTATCAGCATTTGCTATTACGAATTTAATATTATTATTTTATCCATTTTAATTACTCTACAATAGGTTGCCAAACCTTATTGCGCTCACTGAGAACAAATCCAGTTGTTTATTACGCCGCCAACATAAATTCTAATATGGCAACGTAGCATTGAACGCAAAACATGCGCAGGCGCATTGCTTGCTGCTTGATTGGCTCTTCTACCATATTTGGGCGGCGAAACTTTTGTTTGTCAGAGTTATCGAAGCGTTTTCCATTGATAAGTTTAGTGCATGTCAAGTGTATTCCTATGTTTTATTAATGAATTACGCCATAACTTTTAATATATCGCACGTTGAGTTCGATGTTTCAAATGTAAACAAAATAAACGCTGTGTATTTTTGCAAGCCATTATGTTAATAAACCATTAGGATCCGAGTACAAGTTTAAAATATGGCGAATGCGATGGTAAAATAACTTAGCCACAACACTTTGAAAGAAGCCGTGACACAGAAACATCGACAACACTGCTTAAAGATCCATATGTCACGTGCTTTTTTTGAGGTTAGCCATGGTTTAGTATGTAATTTACGCGCGAACTAGGTGTAGGTGTCTTATTAATTTGTATTTTTATCCGGTTTTCGATTGATATCTAATAGAAAATTTAAGTGACATGATTGTTAAGAACTTCTACAAAATACTGATAAAAATTTTTGGTACGGGTTTGCTCTAATAGCATTAATAAAGTGAAAAATTCAACAGCCTGGCCGGTCTGGCGGTTTGTTTACGGGTCTTATAAATGGCGGCAGAATTTTATTTGTTTTAATTTAAAAGTTGCGTTTTTTGTATTCTAGTTAGCTCTTTGGGATAAACTTTATTGTTTTGTGGCTACAGTTAATTTATTAAATATTGAAGTGTTTATTTAACTTGAAGGTATATGTGAATTAGTTTAAAAATATCACTAGTAGAGATAGTTCATAAGTAGGTAGGATACCATTAGATACTTAGGTGAGTAATATTTTTTTTAGTTTGTTTTTGTTAGCAGGTGAAGAGAGTGTAATATATTTTTATAGTTTAGATTTGACCAATGACTGTATAAATATTGTTAATCAGGTTTCAGTGGACATTGATATGAAGGTAAAGGTTTTTTTAAAAGGTAATGAATTGGCTTACAATGATTTGAAATGGATATTACCCTTTGAAATGAAACTAAGCAGGTGGTCTCAGCTTGAAAAGTTATTGTCTCGGTACCAATTCATACATTGTGAAAGTAACGAAGTTACCCAGATAGTAGGTGACTTTCTTAAGACAAGCGTAGATTTCTTAAACAAAGCCTTAATACTAAATTTTGAGACTTCAGAAGATGATAGTCAGTCCTGTAATTTAAACACAGAAGATAATAATTAGTATAATAGAATAGAATATTACTTTTGATCGATCAAATGAATCTACTCGTAGTGAAACAACAACAGCATCTCAACGCAATATTACTATTATTTAATAATTAGGTAAGTTGTTCTTGTTATCCAAAACTTTTTATTACTTTTTTGTACATTTTTCAATATCAATATAGTGGCAACAGAGCCAAAAAAAACACAAAAAATATCAGAAAGAATAAAATCTCGCCCGTTGCCGCGCGTCATAATACTAGCTTGTGGATCCGCAACTCCCAGCTGATGCGGCGTTGCCCGATGTCACTTCATGGCTTCTTTTCATGGTGGTCGTGACTTAGCCTAGTCCTGTCTTTGTCGCCAACATCTTAACGTAAAATAGACCAGACTTCAACAGGGTGCCATAAATGAAAGGTGACCATGCGGCGTGTTCTTAGAGAAATTTGACTATATGTATGTATATATTTTTAAAAACAGCTTAAAATACTTTATCATTAAAAGCAAGAATTACCATTAAAACACTGTTTGGTATAAATATATCCAATAATTGACATATTATTTTATAAAGTCTTGATTACATTCAATAAAAATTTTATATTATCGTTTTATTAAAAATTCATCTATCATCGAATCGGGTTAAGGTCGATGGCTGGTGTTGTTTTTCGCACAATGTAAACACCAGTAGTTAATATTAAAAAATAGAGATATAACTTGTCTGTGATGTAAGCTAGTGTTACATATATTGACTTTTAATTTTGATAAACAAAATAAGCACAAAGTATCGTCCACGAATCACACTAGTAAAAGAAGAAAAGTCATTAAAGTTTTGTTGATAAAACAATTTAATATACAGGGTCACCGGAAATGATGAGCATAAAAAAGTTGGGACTATTCAAATTACAGTATAGGCTCCTATGTGGCGCCCCATCCCAAAAAAGCCCCATATACGAGATTTCGTCAAAATATTATATTACTATTAAATTATAGAGGTACCTACTTGTTTTTATCCATTTGATTGAAAAATACTTTCATTAAAAAACACAAATATATATTTCTAAATACACCCCTCTACTATCAGTAATTTTCTTATTTGTAGGAAAACCAGACGAGAATTACAATTACTGAATTAAAGTAAAGACCATCAAAGCACGGATCAATTTTGCGCTTAGGTATGCTCCAAGCAGTTTCAAAAAGTTCCAAATAAATCATGACATCTCAAAATTTGTTCAAGAAAATACCGAACCCTTACCAGAAAATTGCAACATATTAAACAATATTTGTTTTTAACATGTTACAGCAAATAAACTGTTAATGAATATACTGAATACACTCCTGTTCAATATTTGCAGGTGGCATTTTCGGTTCCTTTATTATACTTTTTACACGATGTTTTTGCGAGAGGTTTTTTTGTTCTCCAAAACATAAAGCATGCGATAACTTTGCGTTTATATTGTATGTACTTTACCAGATTATTGGCAGCACAAACTTGTTGGAGAAATAACATTTAATTTTGTGTAACGAGTACCTAGGTATTTAGCAAGAGTTAAGTAGTAGTCAGGGCCGATCCTAGGGTGTCGGCCGCCCGCGTGCAAAGACCTATTATGCCGCCCCTCTTAAGAATTTTTCCTATTTTGAGTAATACTTAACGTTGACGTTATAAACTTATCTATATGTACATAAGAATAAAAAGTTAAAAATTAATAAAAATGCAACCTACAAATAAAATTTTACGGGAAAGACTTTATTTTTGGGCCAGCTAATAATGTTATATTAGCGACACCTTTTTTTCTTTTTACTTTAACAAAATAATAAACCAACAAAAATATTGCTTTTGAAACAAAAATAGACATTTTATAATTAGAAATGTAAAACAACAGTATTTACCAGAAAATATAAAATAACAAAAAGTACTAAAGCATAAATCTCGCGAAACGAAAAGTATATAAATCAGTCCTTCCTCGAAGACTACCTAATAATTAACTAAGTATAAAATAATTATTCTGGCTTTCTGAGAAGCAAATTTGTCAATAATTGCGGTGAGATCAATTTTTTCAAGAGTTTTCGGATTCAGTAGAGATGATGGCCAAATCTGAAAGTCTTTCTTGTGTCATATTATTTCTCAAGCAATTTTTAATAATTTTTAATTTACTGAAACTTCTTTCACCTGAAGCCACAGAAACAGGTAAGGTTAAAAAAATCCTTATTGCTAGAGCAAAATTTGGAAAACAGGGAATGAGATCATTTTTGACTAAAATTTTTAATATCTTAATTGGCTGTTTTTTACCTGGAAAAATATCTTTAAATGAAGTTATTTCATTAAAGAGTTGTATACCGTCTATATCTTTCACAATAGTTCCTTCCTCCTGTACCTGTAACTTAATATCTAAGTCCATGCAGGCTTTCATGAGGTCATCATTAGAAATGGTGTGAAACTCATACAGAAAGCAGAATATTAAATAGCACTCAGATAATAAGGTACATCTTTCATTTATCGAAGAGATCGCGTTATCAAGAACTGCAAAATAGAAAGCAATCTTGAATTGCAGGAAGGGATTTAAAACTGGTTCGTCACTGCCCTCGTAATCAAATAAACTAACTTTTTTTCTGAGCTTCGAGATGGGAAATTCGGGATCAACACCTAAATCTCTAGCAAGTGTTGTTGCTGATTCGACAAATATTTTAAAATTATCGTCAGATCTTTGGGAAACTAAATATTTTTTAAGATTATCTAAGCCTTTAATGCATTCCGCGATGTTTAATTTAGGATTTTGAAGCATTTTACTCAATACATCAATTCTTGATAATAAATCATGCCAAATTAAAATTGAACACAAAAACTTAAATGTTTCAAGACTTTTAATTATTGATTTAACACCCATTTTTGTTTTCGTGTCTCTGGTGGTATCTTCAATTAATGCCTTTAATGCGGTAATAATGTTTTTTAGCTCTAATTTTAGAGGTCTAATAGCATTGATACGACTTTCCCATCTTGTTTCACTTAACGGTTCTAAAGTAAGAGTTTTCACGTGTTTTTTGAGTAAATCCCACCGATATGGGGACGCAGAAAAGTAATTATATACCTCTTGTACCACATCAAAAAAACTAGAAATTTCACCATTGACGCTGGCTGGTTTGTTTGAAAATCTTTATTAATTTTATCCAGCAAAAAGCTACAATTAAATATTTTTTAATAAATTTTTTTTAACACATTTTTATAGATTTATTTTTGAAATTTTAAAACGCAACCATTTTTTAACAAACACAAACAGAAAAGTTAATAATTTCATCGTATCATTTTGTCTTTTAATTAAATGTAATTTTAAAGTTTTTTTAAACAGTTTTAATGATTTTTGAGATTTAATAGAATTTTCCAAATTATTATATTCTATCAAACGTTTATAAAAAATAGATTTATAAGCTAATGTTTTAAACACTCTATCCACATAAAAATTTTGATTAGTTCTTGTATTATAATTATGATGGTCATAATTAAAAGAGAAAACTATCAGGCAGTAAATTATTTTTAATTTTATGTATAAAGATACATAGGTACTAAATAAAAAATTAAATTTCTGACATTTAACTAATCTAAATTTTTCAACATAAAATTAATTTTTGTATATTTGTCACAATTTAAAATAATTCGCATTGCCTTATTTTGTAAAATTTGTTATTTATCAAATATTTCCTCACTAGCATAATATAAAATGAAAGAACAATAAAGAAAATGTGGTAATATAAAAGTAATAAATACAGTTTTTTTAGAAAACAAATTTAAATTAGAATTGATTCTTTTAAAATAACCTACTTTTTCGGCAATCTTCGATATAATACTTTCAAAGAAATAAAAAAATTTTAATTTTGAATCAAATATTTAAAACTGTTTACTAATTCCCATTTTTCACCATCAATTACAACATTCATATTTTTACAATTTAAATTATTACCCATAACCATACATTTAGTTTTTGAAATATTTACTTTTAATTTATTTACTTTTAGCCAATTTAATAATATATTTATCTCAGAATGTAGAGTATTTAGACCACCAAAAATATTTAAAATATTTAGGTAAATTAAGGTGTCATCAGCAAACATTTGTACCTTACACATTTTTAAAACTATCATATCGTTGATGTATAAAATAAATAATATTGGACCTAGTTAAAACCGTTATTTAACTAATTAATATTGTCGAAGATTTTATTTTAATGCCCGAAGGGTACATTCTTTATAGTAGGATAAAGGACACTGCTCCTTTTCCAGAAACAATGGGTAAATCAAATTTAAATTTAAAACTACTAAAAATTATCTAGTTCATCACTGTTTTAATAGTATTACTGATATCATATTATTTGTGTTTCTATTTAGTAATTATTATCCTTTTTTATTTTTTATTAAAAACATTCACACTTGTTTCTATACGATTGCTTTTGTTTAACAACTGCAAGTGTGCAGTTAAGTCAGACGGGTTAAGGTTATTGGCGTCATTACCAATATTAGAAGATGTTTTTTTTTGGTCTGGAAAAACAAAAACAATGGAGATACTGCACCAGGCAGAATAGTAATATCTACAGACTGTCCGCCGATAGGGTTTACAATAGCACGAATGGATGAAAAATTTCATTTTTCGGGAAAAAGTAAGTCTGGATAAAAAGTTTTGCTTGTAAAAAAAATTCAATTCACGAAGAGAAAATTTCAATTTTTTATACAGGGTTCGCAAAAACTTCAAAAACATTTTTAAAGAATTTTAAATCTCTTAAAACTTATTTTTGCACACAATGTGTAAGTTTTAACTCCTGCTGGGGTAACTGGGCCGTAACAAGCCTGGTACCCCAACGGTATTTTATTTCAAGCTAAATGGTAAGCCAAGCTACCTCATTTTATTACATTTCATTTATTACATTCCCTATTTTTATCTTTTACAGAAAGCATCTACATGACTTTTACGAAAACCAATTTTTTCTTTTTTCTTTCCCTCCTATTTTACCACTTTCACATGTCTCCGATATAGTTGAATTAAACTATAGATTTTTTATTAGTTACACTTAAAAATTATTTTTACGAAGTATTTTTAAAATTCCCTAATTTTTCTTTTTCTGTTCATTTCCCACCCAAGACAGTGGCTTTGCACTGGTCCTTGACTTTTCAGTGTGCTGAAGTCTTTTCTGTCTTTTTGACTATTCAAATTTTTTCACTCCTCGTATGTACCATTGAAAACTCCGCTATAATAACTCCACTTTGAGTATGGACTACTTCTTCAAAATGTAATTTTATAGTTTTTCTATCAAATTTTAATAATCAACAAGATTAATGAATGGGTAGATGAATTAATGGAGATTTAATATTGCGAAAAATATTAAACGCGCCCCTTAGGGGGGGGGGGGCTAATCCCTAAATCCGTCACTGACATATTGTCCTAAGTTTTATGTTTTTTTTTGGTTTAGGCAACCGTAATTACCAGTTTACTTTAATGATTTAAAAATTTAAATACCGCCCGTCATCTCCTGGCGATTCCGGAAACTCTTTAAACCAGTCTCGTACGCATGCATGTGTATAATGTAGAGCAGTAGCGGCTCGTAATATTTTAGTAAGGTAGGGGGAAAAATTATTTACGGGGTAGAAAGCGCTTAAATATTACTATATTTATACATTTTTTCCGTTTTGCTTGATTATTTCGTTACTGCTTGCAGAATTTAACTGACTTTGAATGTTAATTTTACTAAAATTTAATATGTCGTGTGTAGGTACTTTTATTTTTCATATGTTTTCGTTTTCCCTATATAATATGGACAAGGTCATCGGTTCCTTTTCGGGACCAAATTTCCTCCCCTCCAATAAAATACACATAAAATAAGATATGCTATTAAATACATCACACCCGAACAAACACAAGTATTTTTTGTATATCTATATATTTTTATTGAATTTTCAAGTTTTTTTTTTTATTTTTAAATCGGGTAACGGCCGTCCTAAGTCCCTAATTTCCAATTTTTGTTGATAATTTTTTTTATTAATAACTTTATTTAAAATTTGACTTTGGCATCAAGTTCTGCTTCGATCGAGATGAAAATAAAGCAAAAAAATAGTAATCACGTGATTCGCATTATCAGTCAAATTTTAATTTTTTCCAAAAAAGAATTCAAAAGTGGGGTTATTTCTGAAAATATCGAAAAAAGTTATTAAAAAAAGTTTTTTTTAATGCAGTTTCTAGTCCACATGCAAAATTTCAGCTGCATAAGATAATTTTGATTTTTTACCCCACTAAAATTTATTTTCCACTTAATGAACACTTTACTGATGACACTGTCTTCTTTTTTGTCTTAATAATAAGGTGTATTACTTTCAGACACAAACTACGTTTTCAAAAATACTTATTTCATGAAGTCACCTTATACAGGGTCAAAAACAAATAAACTTTGCATCACATGCGACCAAATTTTAATAGCCCAATTTTGATTTTGTAGAAAAACACACATTTAATATGGCGCTACTTTAGAAAATGTATCTGAAATAAAGCATTGTCAAAACTAAGAAGTTTTATGTAGGTTGCGTTGAGTCTTATTTTGCAAGAGTGGTGCAAAAAATCAAAATTATCTTATGCAGCTAAAATTTTGCACGTGGGCTAGAAACTGCATTTAAAAAAACATTTTCTAATAACTTTTTTCCATATTTTCAGAAATAACCCCACTTTTGAATTATTTTCTGGAAAAAATTAAAATTTAACAGATAATGCGGATCACGTGACTACTATTTTTTGCTTAATTTTCATCTCGATCGAAGCAGAACTTGATGCCAAAGTCAAATTTCGAATAAAGCTATTAATAAAAAAAAAAACCATATGATGCGGACTGTACTGGTCACACTGTATATGAATATATCCTGTAGGTGGTAGGACAGGTATGGCCACGGCATTGTGGCTCTCCCTCACGAACCGCCACTGATGTATGGTTAAGATAAAAAGAACCAAAAGAAAACACGATTTTCATTAGTAAACCTGACTGAATACAATAGGAACATGACTGACATTAAAACCCTACACATGGGGGGGCTCAAACTTAATATTATTTAAATCGAACAATGGGGCATTAAGGGAAATATTGTGGTGGGTATTATGGGTTTGTCTTGATCTTGACGTACATTATCTTAGTGTGTGATATAATCTCTTTGAGTACCTAACACGTGCATTGTTCATATAGTATAACCCTGTCCTATTAGTTTATTACTCTTATTAATTCTTTTTGCCATTTTATATTTTGTACTATAAAGGAAAAAAGGTTGTTTGTTGACTCGAAAAAGGTTGTTGTTGCAACACAATATTGTTCAACTGTTCCTTCTTAGATAAAATATTTTACAATTCGATTTTTCTGTTATATCTGGCAACGCTGCTAATAACAAATGGTAAATGCATAATGTGTGCAATTGTCTTGGTTGCACAGTATAATAGTAGGAATAACATGTTTTATTTAGCAAAAAGCTACAATTAAATATTTTTTAACGCATTTTTCTAGATTTCTATTTAAATTTTAAAACGCAACCCTCTTTTAACAAAAACAGACAGAAAAGTTAAACATTTTGCAAATTGTATCAAATATTACGTATCATTTTGTTTTTTAATTAAATGAAATTTTAAAGTTTTTTTAAACAGTTTTAATGATTTTTGAGATTTAATAGAATTTTCCAAATTATTATATTCTATCAAACCTTTATAAAAAATAGATTTGTAAGCTAATGTTTTAAACACTCTATCCACATAAAAATTTTGATTAGTTCTTGTTTTATAATAATTATGATGGTCATAATTAAAAGAACAAAAATTTTTAAACAATCAGGCAATAAATTATTTTTAATTTTATGTATAAAGATACATACTAAATAAACAATTAAATTTCTGACATTCAACCAATCTAAATTTTTCAACATAAAATTAATTTTTTTTTTAAATTAATTTGTCACAATTTTGCCTTATTTTGCAAATTTTGTAATTTATCAAATATTTCCTCACTAGCACAATATAAAATGGAAAAACAATATAGAAAATGTGGTAATATAATAGTATTAAATACAGTTTTTTTAGAAAAGAAACTTAAATTAAAACTGATTCTTTTAAAATAACCTACTTTTCCGGCCATCTGCGATATAACACTTTCAAAATAATTTAAAAAATTTAATTTTGAATCAATGATTATTTCTAAATATTTGAAACTGTTTACTAATTCCAATTTTTCACCATCAATTACAACATTTATATTTTGACAATTTAAAATATTATACCCATAACCATACATTTAGTTTTTATAATATTTAATTTTAATTTATTTACTTTTATCCAATTTAATAATATATTTATCTCGGAATTTAGAGTATTTAGATCATCAAAAATATTTAAAACATTAATGAAAATTAAGGTGTCATCAGCAAACATTTGTAACTTACACATTTTTAAAACTAAAGGCATATCGGTGATGTATAAAATAAATAATATTGGACCTAGTATACTTCCTTGAGGAACTCCTATATTATTTATTTTTTTATTTGAATATGTTTTTGATATTTTTGTTTTTTGTGACATTTTTGTTAATTAAATAATTTTTTAACCATTTATTTATAAACGTTTCCGCGAATACCATACTGATACAATTTACTCAATAAGCTAGCCCTGTCAATTGTTTCGAATGCCCGCTTAAAATCCGAAAATACAGCTATAACATTTACCCTTGGTTGATGTGATGACAATGTGATGTAAGAATGTGAACTGTCACAGGGAACCGGCGTGGCGGGGAACAAGAGGTAGCGGGCCAGTGACTCCTCCAATTATAAATTCGAAGATCTCCTAGCAGGGTACGAAGAACGAAGGTATTGGCTAAACAGCGGACGATGCGTCTTGAAAGCAGCAACACGCTTTACGGGGTTTTAGGGCTTCCCAGTGTCGAGATAGAGACCAGATCGGGTGAAATAAATTTCTATTAATTATATTTTAACTGGGTTAAAATATCTACGGGATTTATTGGTTGGGGGTTGAGAAGCCGCCACTGTAACATAATTACTGATTAATTAGGTATTTAAAAAGCCACATTCACTGTAACAAACACTAACCGGTTATTTTTTTTTTCAGTTTCCTTTGATCTCTCGTCAAAACTCTCGCGAAAAATATTGACACAATGACTAGAAGGCGCTGCACGTCAGCGATCGCCCTAGGTGCCATAGTGTTGTTGTGCGCAGTCGTAGTAGTAGTGTGGGTACAGTTTAGTCAAGGCGCCTTCGCCCGTCGTCATCATTACGACGGTGGAGAAAACACCACGCTGATGATGAGCGTCATGAAAGGGACCAGCGAGAGGCCGCCGGCACCAATCACGAAAGCGATTGTTATGGAGGAGACAGCGGTTGCGACCACCAAACGAAAAGGTAATAATTGTTGCTTTAACTGTTAATTTTTTAGGTTAATTATATGAACGATTCGTTGTTATCTTTCTGGATTGTTTTTCTAAAAAGCGAGACCTGTTGTAGGTGCTCCTCCAACAGAAAGTTCGACTGTGGATAGACCACACAAAAAGTATTAAAAAAACTTTGATACGTCGTAAGTCAATATTTTTTAAAAAATTTGATTAATATCACAAGAATCTGGTCTAAATTTTTTTTTGTTAGGTATTCGTAATATTTTGTGAGTTTTATTTTGGTCCTGGGGGGGGGGGGGGTATTTACCCCCTTTACCTTTCCCATATCTACCCCCTTGTCGGCTAACCGACTGCGGCGGCGCCTGTATTTTTATTTAACACAATAATACTATTAGACCAGTGCTGAAACCCATTGGAAAAGGAACAGAATAGAACAAACATGAAAGGAAAAATAAATTACGGGCGATTCGAGGTCGAGAAGGGGGGGAGAGGGGGTTTTAAGGGTAGAAAACGATTTATCTCGATTTCCGGTAATACTACAAGTCCTATAAAAAAACCTTAAATCGCAAAATTGTAGGTAATAAAAAGATCTACAACTTTTGTATTTACACTTTTTTCATATAACCTCAAAATGTATGTGAAAAATTCAAATAACCAAGTTTTTGGTTTTTTATTTTTATCTTTTACAAAAAAATTTTTTTATCCATGTAACATGGAATCTTACGTTTTTCGAGTAATTAAAGTATAAATTTTAATAAATAGCTCAAAATTGTACATATTGATCTAAAAAAAAAAATCGGATTCGAGTTTTTTTCGTTTCTTTGCATTTTTTTGAGAACATTTACCATAGTAATGTATATTTTTTTTAACACCATCAGAAAGTAGAGATTTCAACGAACAAAAAGCCCACCGACTTTTTTAAAAAAGCAGATATTTTGACGTGAGAATTTTCGATTGAAAATTAGGGTGTTTTTTCGATATTAAGTCAAAATAAGGTTAAAAAATAAATATTTTAAATCAAAAAAATTACAGTGTGTTTGGGACATAAAAAGGTAAGTTTTCTCCAAATTTCGTGGATAAAAAATTTTTTTTGTAAAAGATAAAAATAAGAAACCAAAAACTTGGTTATTTGAATTTTTCACATACATTTTGAGGTTATATGAAAAAAGTGTAAATACAAAAGTTGTAGATCTTTTTATTATCTACAATTTTGCGATTTACCGTTTTTGCATAGGAGTTGTAGTTTTGCCGGAAATCGAGATAAATCGTTTTCTACCCTTAAACCCCCCCCCCCCCTCCCCCCCCCTTCCCGACCTCGGATCGCACGTCATTTATTTTTCCTTTCATTTTTGTTCTATTCTCTTCCTTTTCCAATGGGTTTCATTCTACTATTATTTTTTTTTGTTTCAAAAATTATCGACCCTGGTCTATATTTTCTGTTTATGTATAAGAAAGCCGCCGAAAATACAGTGTGACCAGTAAAGTCCGCATCATATGGGATTTTTTTTTATTAATAACTTTATTCGAAATTTGACTTTGGCATCAAGTTCTGCTTCGATCGAGATGAAAATTAAGCAAAAAAATAGTAGTCACGCGATTCGCATTATCTGTCAAATTTTAATTTTTTCAAAAAAATAATTCAAAAGTGGGGTTATTTCTGAAAATACCGAAAAAAGTTATTAGACATTTTTTTTTTAAATGCCGTTTCTAACGTTGCAAACCCAACAAATTTTGAGGATAGAAAATTGTTTTTAAGGATTTGTTTCTAAAATTTGTTTAAAAATGATTCATCGTCGTGTTTTTAGTTCGAAAAGGAAGAGAACAAGTCAATTAAACTGGTCTCTAAAATCGAATATAAAAAACAAACTAAACCAGCAAAATAACCAATCGTTGATGTTATCGCGTACCTAATCTCAAGTCAAATATTATTTGGCATATAACTTGTATTGATTATTACAATTTGGCAAAAACTTGAGTAGGTACGTGTAAAACGTTTTCAAGCACAATTTCTTGTTCAAGAATTTGAAAAAGTCTTTGCCCGAGATTGCCCGAGAACTTGACCCGTGGATTAATATAAACATATACTTAGGTATTTACTTTTTCTTTTATATAATATAAGTATAGAGAAAAGTATCTTTTAAAATTTTTAAAGCAATATATTGCCCGAAAAATAGGCGTACCTAATTAGACTGCAGGGCTGCAAAATAAAATATACCAAAACATGCATCGTGATAATCTGTCTTGGTGTGCGTTCCTCTTTATTTTCATACCTTGTTTGTGTAGCCTAGGCCTAGTTTGATGTGTTTAAATTGATCATAATAAAATAAAGTTATACAGGGTGTCTCACGGTGACCGTCCATTAGAATATTTTGGGAAGTAATGCGATTTGAATCCGGCAAATTTGGATATTGGGGTTTAAAGAGATGCTCTTTTCAGAGGAAATAACGGCGACCTTGTGCGACTTCCGGTGATGACGGAAGATGTCTCAAACTTGCTTATTTTAAATGAAATACCCTATATAATAAACTTTTTTTGTATTCCTTTCTTCATTTCCAATAACTTTTATTAAAAATATTTTTGCACTACTCAATCCGTTTCTGAGATAAAAATTATTTTCCTCAAATTTTGACCTTTCACAGGGTGTCACCTAAATTTGAATATCTTTTCAAAGATCAAAGAGAGAAACTCGAAATTTAGGTTGTGTCATTAGATAGTATGGTGCTTGATAATGTATTGTCGGAAAATAAAATTTTATATACAGGGAAGTGGAAAAGTAACAATTTTTGATCTTTATCAAAAAATTAACAAAACTTAATTTTTTTAAATACGATGCTATGTTGTTAGTTCATTGAATGGATAGGCGATAACATTTCCTATCTATCCACATATGATATCCCTATACCTAACTAGTATAGTTTTGAACTTATTTACGATTTTTCGCAAAATCCTCCAAATATCAAGCAGTTTTATTGATTTTTGGCAAGAAGGCCATGATAAATAAAAAAAGAATACGCATCTATACAGACGCGTGTCATTGTCAGTTGCAATTATTTATTTATCGACGTTTTGATACCGAGTTTATTCCAGAGAAATATTGCTGAAAAATGGAAAATAATACGTATACAAATGCTGACATATTAAATTTATCTTTTATTCATGGCGAGTGCAACAGAATCATAAGTCAAACATGCAGAGTTTTCAACGAAAGGTATCCGAATTTAACACCAATGACCAGAACAAAATTTAGAAACATTATGAAAAACCATCTTAATTATGAAACGATTAATGCAGAAAGAATTTTACCCAGGCCAATAACGTCAAATGAAGATAACATTATCAATGTGTTGGCCTATTTTCATGTTTATCCCGAAGCCTCTACTCGTGCAGCAGAATATGATTTAGGAGTTTCGCGACCATCTGTTCAAAGAATTTTAGCAGAACATGACATGCATCCCTATAAGTTCAACCTTCTTCATTCTCTTCAACCCGGGGACGCACCACAATGTGAAGAGTTCTGTGAAATGATTTAAGTAAAAACACAAGAAGATCCAGCATTTTTACGTAAAATTATATGGACAGACGAATCAAAATTCACAAGAAAAGGTATTTTAATAGACATAATTCTCATTTCTGGGGCACTACAAATCCTCATGTCATTCGAGAAAGAAATTTTCAAAATAAATTCAGTGTAAATGTATTTGCTTTAATTATGCATGATCAAGTACGCTATCATATTTATGAGGGAGTGTTGAATAGCGAAAGATACATGGCCATTTTGCAAACAGTTGTGACAGACTTTGTTGATAATCTGCCTTTGGATAGAATCGATTGTTGGTATCAACTGGATGGCGCTCCGCCACATTGCGGAAATGTGGTTAGCCAGAAATTGTATGAGATGTTTGAAGACAGATGGATTAGGCGCCTAGGACCGTGGAATTGGCCACCAAGAAGCCCAGACCTAACACCATTAGATCTCTATTTTGGGGAACACTGAAGCAAAGAGTTTACTCTACTTCCGTCGATTCAATGGAAGAACTAGTAGCCCGAATGAGAAGAGCCTTTGACCAACTTGATCCAGCCGAAATAGCAAGCGCTACTACAGATGCTGTTATGTCTAAGAATGAAAAGTGTTTAAGAGCCAATGGTGGTCATATTGAACATTTAGATTAAATTATTTGCCTATGACCACTTCTGTTAATAGTAATAAAATAAGCTCACTACCGTATATGTATATGACGTTAAATTTATTGAATACTATTTTTGAATGATAAATAAAAGCCTGAAATCAGTTACTAAATACTTCTAATTGTGATCGTAGGTAAAGTATGGTACATAATTCGAGTTCTAAGGCAATTACGCAATAGTCGCTACGCGGCTTCGTGCGTAATATGCCATTTACAACACTTATTACGTAATACACCATTTTGAGACTAGTTTTATAATTACTTACTTTGCTTATCATGGCCTTCTTGCCAAAAATCAATAAAACTGCTTGATATTTGGAGGATTCTGCGAAAAATCGTAAATAAGTTCAAAACTATACTAGTTAGATATAGGGATATCATATGTGGATAGATAGGAAATATTATCGCCTATCTATTTAATGAACTAACAACATAGCATCGTATTTAAAAAAATTAAGTTTTGTTAATTTTTTGATAAAGATCAAAAATTGTTACTTTTCCACTTCCCTGTATATAAAATTTTATTTTCCGACAATACATTATCAAGCACCATACTATCTTATGACACAACCTAAATTTCGAGTTTCTCTCTTTGATCTTTAAAAAGATATTCAAATTTAGGTGACACCCTGTGAAAGGTCAAAATTTGAGGAAAATAATTTTTATCTCAGAAACGGATTGAGTAGGGCAAAAATATTTTTAATAAAAGTTATTGGAAATGAAGAAAGGAATACAAAAAACGTATATTATATAGGGTGTTTCATTTAAAATAATCAAGTTTGAGACATCTTCCGGCATCACCGGAAGTCGCACAAGGTCGCCGTTATTTCCTCTGAAAAGAGCATCTCTTTATACCCCAATATCCAAATTTGCCGGATTCAAATCGCATTACTTCCCAAAATATTCTAATGGACGGTCACCGTGAGACACCCTGTATATCAAGATACATCACTACTCCATACTTACTGAAAATACGAAACGCCCGGTATTTCACCCCTATTTGGGCATAATAAAATCATACAACGGCTGTTACTAGTCATTGTTTATATTCCAATCCGAGTCACTAAAAACACAAACACAATTCACTAATTTACAGAAAAACTAGAAATCCGTAAATATTAAACACCCACAATTAACAACAAGGAATCCGCAGAGAAAACTTAAAACACAAAAATAACTGGAGTTTATTTTGAGCGTGTCGCTAAAGAAGAAGAGGCCGATAACAAGAGGTTCGTGCGCATGCCCAATTCTGCTGCACACGAGATAAGCTGTACGTATCTAAAGGTAAATGTCTATGACAATAAAGGATAGGTTTTCAGGTCTTTTATGGAAGAAACATTGGGCCTACAGTTTATACTTTGGACCGCCCCAAAACCGCTGGTTTTTCGGGGTGGCCTGTCTCTTAATATCGTATTTGAAAGTTGACAACCCTGTAATTTGTGTAGATATCTCTCATTCCATGAAGAAGGTGGGTCGTGAAATGCACATTAACGACAAATTTTCCTTGTTTTTACGACGGTATAGCGTTAATTATTAACGACATACATTAATTTAAATGTTGGCACGCTTAGTGTACATTGCACGATTTTAAACAATCGCGTCATTTGACATATTACTGGAAATACTAGTTTTCTAAAGATTAATTACTATAATAATACGGGAATCACTGCAAAGAGTTCAGCCATGCACAGATGTTGCGGTAATAGAAAAAGAAAAATGTCTTAATTACTTTATTGGAAAAACAGTGTCATTAATCGATTACCACTACTCAGAAATTAAGATACATTCATTTATTTTTAATTGAAATGTCCAGGTTTGCAAATTCTAGAGATTTCACCGTTTATCCAGTAGATTAGTAGTATCTGATCTAAGGGTGGCGCACCGAAAACTTCCCACACAGGTTTATTTTCTTGTTAATAAATAAATCAAAATTCGCTCGAAGACGGAAACCTTAGTTCTCAGGGGGACATATTTTTTTGCTATTTTCACCTCCCCTTCTGGAACCCCTACGACGGGGTGGCTTCCACCCCTAAAATCTTAAACGGAAATGGGGGGGGGTCGAGTGATACCTTATTTTAAAGAGAATTGAATTGCCTTCCAAACGCGACCTTGCTCGTTTAAATCGAGTGAATAGTTCCTGAGAAATAGGGCTAAAAAGAAAAGAAAATTTAAAATTAATAAAATTTATTACCGCTTGTATCAATCAAGTAAATGTTGAAAATGTCCACCTCCAACCTCCATGCAAGCAATTGTAAAGGCACTGTTCAAAATGTTCGCGAACATTATGGAGCATTGCGGGAGTTACTTGTCGGCACTCGTACACTATTCGTTGTCGCAAGTCTTCCAAAGAATGGGGTTGGGTTGCATAAATTTTAGACTTTAAATGTCCACACAAAAAAAAGTCTAGTGGCGTCGAATCAGGAGATCTTGCAGGCCATTCAATAGGACCTCTTCTTCCGATTAAAGGATTTTTTGGGGTTCAAGGATCGGTGAAAATATTATTAAAACTTTTTAAGAATTAAGCGAGCAAGTAGTAAATTATTATGCTGATTTTGAGACAATTTAATTCCTTTTAAAATGAGCTATCGCTCGACCTTCCTTTTAATTTAAGATTTTAAGGGTGAAAGCCACCCCATATGCTCCATAATGTTCGCGAACATTTTGAACAGTGCCTTTACAATTGCATGGAGGTTGGAGGTGGACATTTTTAACATTTACTTGATTCAAACAAGCGGTAATAAATTTTATTAGGTACTTTTAAATTTTCTTTTCTTTTTAGCGCTATTTCTCAGGAACTATTAAGTTAATGCTACCATATAATGGTTTATTGACATTATTGCTCTGAATACTCACAGTAATGATCAGGTTCTATTGGAGGTGTAATCTGGTTTTATATACTGTATTAGTTCCGACTGGCAGTTGTAATGAAACTTGACATTAATCATAATAATATTTGCTCGCTACGGTTGGTAAAACATATATTTACGATCCAAAATCAGTACTATAGTTCTCAAAAATTTAAATAGCTTCCAGTGTGATATTGTTCTGGTCGTTTAACATTGCATATAATTAACTCTTATGCATGTAAAATGCGTCCATAGTTCAATTGTGTGCGCAACAAATACGTTCAAACTAATACTAAGGCTCGCAGTGATTGCCGATCGCTACGAACCCCCACCAACGTCTTGTGGATTATAGGTTCTAACGGATACAATTTATTTTTGGGGACGCTCTTTTGCTTTCTTAATTTTAGATAAAGCGCTTTACTCGGAACAAAATGCGTCGCATTGAAAAGACACAATTTATTTCTTAACAAAATGGCCTTATTAGAAATTAAATAAAAATAAATAAAAACACTGTTCTAGTCAATCGGAAATTGATATACTTAACACTAAAGCAGGTTTGATATACTAGCAATTTGTTTAATATGGATTAATAAGTTATTACTGTGGCAACGAAAAAATATCTGTTATTTTTTTTTCTGCATTGGGCAAAATTTTAAGTGGTAATGTTTTGATGTTTAGTTTAAATGATTGACGAAAATTTTTATTTGTTATTAAATTTTGGTTTAAAATTTACTTAGAGAATATCCCTAGTGATGATATAGCTAAAGTTTTTATGTATTAGTTTATGCATAACGTATGTGATTTAAATATTAAAATGAAAATATATGCGTCATTAACTATGGATTTCCACTAAATTCGGTGAAAATGCATAGGTACCTCTTATTGTTTTTTTTATACACGAGGTAGTGTGATATGAAACATATTTTGTATGGAAATATGGGCCCAATATCGAATTTTTGAAAATATATAAAATAAGAGGTAGGTTCTTTGTATTTTTGTTTAACAGAAAATTAGTTTTAAATGGTTTTGTACACCTAGGTTTTTTTTATGTGATGCCTCAGGCACCCCTCTGTATACCCTAATAGGGTAGTAGATTTTTTTTGTACGATGAAACTCGTATTTAACCATACATACAGTAATAGATATTATGGAGGCGAATAATATTTTTCAGAAAGAACATTCTTAACACCGTAACAGGAATACTATAGTTATAATGATCGCATAATTGTAAAACTTAATGAATCGTGTCCATACAGGGCGTTTCAACACAATACGTCCATTTCAATGTAGCAGATCAATTATTATGAAAAATGATCCCAACCATAATGGGCGTTGTGGCCTTGCGCTTTACGTCATGATTTTGAAAATTAGTGTCTAATTTTAGCATCTAATTGCTAAAATAATAATGGGTTGAAAAAATAGGCAGTCAGACACCCATAAAACAACTAGAGATGACGTAAGCTGATTAGCTAATTTTATTGATGTCTGGTTGGTTATCTCCAAAAGAAATATATGAAATTGCTTCCTAATTTTTGGAAACTGAAAGTTTGCTACGGCTTTGTTGGCAGTTTTGCTGGATGACCCGTTCGAGAACCGTACTGATAGCTTATTTCGTATTAAACCATATTAAATAATCTGAAGGAATAGTCCATGCTTAAAGTGGAGTTGAAAGTATGGGAAAGAAAGAAAAAACTCCAAGTCTTCCTCCACAAAGTTTAATAGAATAAGAATATTCAGTAAGAGTATCTACATGTTTCGAACGTAGAAACGTTCATCATCAGGAGACAGAAAATATAATCGGTGCTGATGGTTTTAGCAGAAGAGAAAATGGTGTAGAACCTTAATGGAGCTTTAATGGAATTTAAAATTTTATGTGTAAATTAAACATAATATAAAGAAATTAATGAAAGTTAAAACCGAGGTTAAAACATACTGAGTATGTGAGGAGTCAGTAAATGGGGTCTAAACCAAACAAATAAACCGGGGAAGAAGAAAATACCTTTCTAAAAAGTAGGTGTCGAAGAATGTAAAATTTTTTTAAAAACATTTTTAAGTAGGTGCCTATAAGACATTTTGAGGACAAAATTAGAAGTAAATAATAAGGTAATGAATATTATATTCAAGAGAGGTGCAGTGGCGTAGCCAGGTGGGGGCCAGGGGGGGCGCTTGCCTCCTCCGCCCCCCTTGCATGGCGCCCCTTGCCGCTCATAAAGCGCCCCCATATATGTTCGCCCCTCCCGCCCCGCAAGTTTGGCTACGCCTACGCCAATGGAGAAGTGTTTAGTGGGGTACTGAGGTTTTACTTTGGTCCCAGCACGTGGACGTGAACAACTGCTTTTTCCTCTAATTTTTTTTTGAAATGTGCAACTTTTTAATGAACTTTACTAGTTTTAAATTAAAATCCTGCGGGTTTACTGAGCTTGAAATCTCAGTACCTCACTAAACACTTCTCTTGAATATAATATTCATCTCTTGAATATAATATTCATCTCTTGAATATAATATTCATTACCTTATTATTTACTTCTAATTTTGCCCTCACAATGTCTTATAGACACATACCTACTTAAAAATGTTTTTTAAAAATTTTTAAACATTCTTCGACACCTACTTTTTAGAAAGGTTTTTTTTTCTTCCTCAGTTTATTTGGTTGGTTGAGAACCCATTTACTGACTTCTTACATACTCAGTATGTTTTAACTTTCATCAATTTCTTTATATTACGTTTAATTTACACATCAAATTTTTAATTCTATAAAAACTCCATTAAGGTTCTACACCATTTTCTCTTCTGCTAAAACCATCAGCACCAATTATATTTTCTATCTCCTGATGATGAACGTTTCTACATTCGAAACATGTAGAGACTCGTACTGAATATTCTTATTCTATTAAACTTTGTGGAGGAAGACTTTGAGTTTTTCTTCCTTTCCCACATTTGAATTTTCTGTTTCTTTTAATTTATTTTTACTTTGTAGTTAAGTTTATTTAAATTTTTGCATGCCAGATAAAGCAATAGAAGGTTTTTATCTCGCACAATTCATCATTAGTATTGGACTTTATAATCTATGGACGAATTTTTCCATCTCAGTAAACCATGTTGCATAATAAATAATCATGCAATGTTAAACGACAAGAACAGTATAACACTAGAAGCTATTTAAATTTTTGAGAACTACAATACTGATTTTTAGTGGTAAGTATAAACTTTATTAACCGTAGCAAGCAAATACTATTATGATTAATGTCAAGTTTCATTACTATTGCCAGTCGAAACTGATACAGTATATAAAACCAGATTACACTCCCAATAGAACTTGATAATTACTGTGTGTATTCAGAGCAATAATGGCTATAAACCATTCTATGATAGCAATACCTCATATTTCCTATTCGCTGAATTACCGTGATATTATCACTACACAGCGGTCTAGCAATTTTCGGTGTTAGTTAAAGTAGAAAAGCGCGTTGTTGTTAAACAGTTGTATAAAGAGTTTGTTAATTCTTATAAGGAATATAAAACTTTTTTCAGTGTAGCAAACCCACATATTATAATCCGCACGAACAGTTTTTTCGGTTCTTTTATTACAAAGAAGTAACACATAAACAAAACTAAACGATCGTACCACCCAGTCGTTCATTTGTTTTGAAAGAAAACAAGTAGGTGCATCGATTCGATTTTCTTTTAATGCTAATGCGATGACTAAATGACAGTACAAATTTAAATTTAGTTCGTCAGGAAATGGGCAGTTCCCATTAATATAATTAGAAAAAATTTAAAAAGGGCCTTCAATAAATTAATGTTTTTTTCTAAGGATAACAGGAATACAGGTATTTTTTTTGGGGGGGAGTTAGACCATCAATATACTTTCCTTCTATTTATATAATTTAGAGAATATTAGGAGTTTTTAGAACCAAACGGTTCCCTCACCTTATAGAGCTTCTTTAGTCAGTGCTTATTAAGTTAGTTAAGTTAATATGTAATCCTACTTGACTGAAGGAAATGACGAACGTTGCCAATATGCTGAAGTGTCTCTGATGTGTTTGGAACTTGTCTTAATTCTATACTCACAGATTCTTCATCGTCCACCTCCTCATCGTCATTAATACAAACTGAAGAAGACACAGAAGCGGCAATGGCATCATCATCCAAGTATTTGACACTTACAAGATTATCATCAATATGAACAAATTCATTGAACTCATTTTCAGAACAAGATTGTCTAGACTCTAGAATATTGTTATCATCTTCCTGTCCAACTTTTTTCAGCCATTCGGCTAATGGCAGGTCATCGTCTTGATCAAAATCATTTTCTACCTTCAGGAAACCATGCACCGTGTTGAAAACAATTAAAAATTGTTTGTTTTGATACCCTCTGTCATGCCATATGAATGAAGTTGATTCCATCCAAATGATTACTGACGAAACGAAACTACGACGGCCGCCCACAGGCCAATATGTGCCATCGAAAGAATTCAGTGAATCCCCTGGTTAAGCGAGCGGTAAAATACCGTTTTAGGTTCGTTATAAAAGAAAAATCGTACGATCATATCAAAATTTAAGGTTCGTTTTAACCAAAAGTGCGTTATAAAAGGGTTCGTTATTTGCGAAAAAATTAACACACGTCTAGTGATACTGAAGTTCGTACTTCTAGATTTGGTTCGTAATAAACGATAGTTCGCAATGAGCGGATTCGTTACAGGCGGACATTACTGTATTTTCCATGTAGTACCACTTTTTTTACAAATTGTATCATGGATCACGATCCCCCCTCCATCCTAGTTAACTCAAGACATTAAATTTGTTCGTACAAGCAATTGTTACCGATTTCCAATTATTTTCTGCACAAATATTCAATAAAAAACGAAATAGACATAAGTATTTGATATTATCTCGGAATAACCCATACTCATTGATCTAAATTGCAATAGTAACTCTCATAGCTTTACTTACATACATTACATACATTAAACTAGATACTATTTAAAATAGATACAACAGATAGTGTAGTTCATTTGAGTCAGATCTGAAAATACATTTCCTGTATTTTCGAAAATCAATGAAAATATTTTTCTCGGTAATTAAGTTGGAATTTTATCCATACTGTGTATACAGGGCATATCAATAATTAAGTTTTAGTTTTTAACAAACTATAGACTTCTTCTTAGTACACAGTCCGACTCATTTTTTTTTCATTCTGGTTTACCTGAAGTCTTTCACGTTCTACGATCTTTAAGCATAAAATAGACAAGTTTATATGGCCAAATATTTTTGCGGCGGAGCGGAACATGTCATCACTATAATTAATAATCAGAGGCGAAAATTTCTGTAAGCGATTCATCCAGTACCGGAAGTGGTATAACGATTAGGCGGCCCAATAAAATTTAATATTGTTTTCACACCCCAATTATAAATAATAAATTGTGCCGCTCTACTGTATCGTGGATCGACTGAAAGAACGGCGTTGCCTTACATCAGAAACGCAAAACATCAATAAGCTGATATCAAAAAAATAATCTTGTCGGACTTCCATTGTCTTTATTTAGTTACTTACAACGTTTCGGTTAGTTAGTATCTCCAACCGTTTTCAAGTGTAAACTAAATTATAATTCTAAGACTACTGTCTTAAATACTATCCATGTGCAATAAAGCTTGATGACTCCGCCTACGTGCTTATTGTAGTGTGAAGTTTGAGCTGTTGGTTTTGGGCAAGAAGAGGCTTCCAAATATTGGGGATATCTATATACTTGGTTTAATAAATATATAGGTATTTTGATTGACGAAAGCTGCTTCTTTCAAAGAAGCACGTAGGCGGGGTCATCAAGCTTCATTGCACCTGGATAGTATTTAAGACAATAGCTTTAGAATTATAATTTAGCTTGCACTTGAAAACGGTTAGAGATACTAACTAACCGAAACGTTGTGTTAAGTAACAAAATAAAGACAATGGAAGTCCGACAAAGTAATTTTTTCGATATTACTTTATTGTCTACCACCTTCAAATAATCAATAAGCTGATTGTGGTATCATCGCCCATTGGGTATGTTAAATTATTGTTGAATAATGTTAAATAATGAATGATGAAAGAGTTTTGGACTTCCATTGTCTTTATTTGTTTTAAATCACAACGTTTCAACTGGTAAGTAACTCCAGTCTATTTATACTAAAAACATGGAATGGTTTGAATTCAAAGCAATGAAACAGGCAAAGAAGAAACCAAAAATGTGGCTGAGATATGTGGTTGACACCTTCATTATTTGGAATGGAACCGATGAGGAACTAAGAAATTTTCTAAATCACCTTAATAGCTTAACACCAACAACCAAATTCACAATGGAGAAAGAAGAAAATAACCAATTACCGTTCCTAGATGTCAACGTGAAGAAAAATTGCAACAGCATCCAAACGTCAGTACACAGAAAACCCACACATACAGGTCAGTATCTCAATTTTAGATCAAATCACTCAAGCAGTACGAAACATGGCATAGTTAAAACCCTCGTAGATAGAGCAATTACAATCTGTAACTCGGAAGAAGCACTTAAAAAAGAAACTGACCACATTAAGACCGATCTCAATAAAAATGGCTACCCCATACAAGATTAGTCGACACAATATTGGAAAATCGTAAGAATCGACCCAACGCGCAAAAAGCAAACAGAGAGGCACAACCAACACTCAATATTCCGTATGTCAAAGGAGTATCTGAGAAAATAAGAAGACTAGGACAACGATATAACATCAACACCGTATTCAACTCGAGGGACACCCTAAGAAGCCACCTGACGAAGACAAAGCCCACAAGTCAACAATATAGGAAAAACTGCGTCTACCAGATCCCCTGCGAATGCGGCCAATCCTATATAGGTGAGACATTAAGACCATTAGAAACAAGGATTAAAGAACACAAAAACAATACGTTAAAAGGAGAGACCGAAAAGTCAGGTGCAGCTGACCATGCCTGGAAACATGGTCACCATATCATGTGGTCAGAAGCTGAAATCCTACATAAGGAACCACACTGGAGGAAAAGAAAGTTCAAGGAAGCTGCTGCTATTCACCAGAACCCAGGCTGCTTTAGTAAACCATCCTTAGACATAAGAAATATCTGGAAACCCTTGTTAGATAGATGTAATCGTAGGATAAGATCGCGTGCCAACTGAACGCATGACTGCACCCACCTCAGGTATGCTTTAGTGCACCTAGCTAGTATAAATAGTCCTGTAGTTACTTTACTTATTTAGTATTCACCTGAAGACGACTGGAGATACTTACCAGTTGAAACGTTGTGATTTAAAACAAATAAAGACAATGGAAGTCAAAAACTCTTTCATCATTCAAGAAACATCATTATCTCCAACCTTCAAACAGTCAATGTTAAATAATGTTGGATAATATAGGAAAGAAAGAAAAACTCAAAGTCTTCCTCCACAACATTTAATAGAAATAGATTCTTTAGGGGTCTCTACATGTTTCGAACGTAGAAACATTCATCTTCAGGAGACAGAAAAATGTATATTGTGCTGATGGTATTAGCAGAAGAGAAAATGGTATAAAACCTTAATGGAGCTTTTATGGCATTAAAAAATTGAAATTAGAAGTGACGTATATAAAAAAAGTTGAGGAGAGTTAAAACACGCTGAGCATGTGAAGAAAGTTGGTAAAGGAAATAACTTTCTTCACATGCTCAGCGTGTTTTAACTCTCCTGAACTTTCTTTATATACGTCACTTCTAAATTTCAATTTTTCAATTCCATAAAAGCTCCATTAAGATTTTATACCATTTTCTGTTCTGCTAATACCATCAGCACAATATACATTTTTCTGTCTCCTGAAGATGAACGTTTCTACATTTTCAACTCCACTTTAAGTATGGACTACTTCTTCAAATTAATGTTGGATAATGTTGAATAGTATTGAATAATGTTAAATATTGCTGAATAATCTTAAATAATGTTGAATAATAATGAATAGTTAAAGCAATGTGAGGAACAAATTTTAATAAAAAAAATTTGCTTAAAATTTTATTCTATCCATCGGGATATTTTTCCTTTATTTGATTAACGCACGTAAATCCAAAAATTCTTACATCTTGCTAGAAGGAAACTTGGAAAACCTTTTAGCCTGGTAGTTATTTTACAACCAAAATAAATAAACAAAAAATTTGGTACAAATGTGAAACGTGAGGTAATTTGGTCGATTGTAATTTTTTTATATACTAATTCGTCTATTTTTAATGTTGGCAGATCTACAGTCCTAAATTAAAATTTTATTTCTGTAATGTGTGGGTGATTAAAACGTATCCAAGGATATTTTTGGGTTAATGTATCTTAAATAAAATATTAAAAATTGGAAACAGAGCATTTCATTGTAACACTAAATATTAACAAATTCCACGTGTCAAAAAAAAATTAAATATATAACAAAGATAGTCAAAGCATAATTGAAACTTTGTTACCTTGAAATCCTGGATAAGTTCAGGGTCATCCTTACAAACTTTGTGGAGCTGCCAATTCTGTCACAAAACGTAGCTATACTTGTATATTTTCAGTTATTCAATGCAATTACGACGTGTAACGAGAGGATAGGAGAATATGTTGATTCAAGCAAACTTAGATAGTTAGGTCACAGAATATAATATACCGTGCGAGCAAAAATTATTTGCATCAAAGAGGGCCTTGCATCTAAGGACGTAATGCTTAGCCGTAGAGCTTAATACCTGTTGGTTGTCAGTAACTACCTGAATTAACAATCAGTTACTCCGTCATCTTTGACAGTCGTTATAAGTAATTTGATTCATCGCTAATTTTTCCAATTTCTTGATCAATTTACACAATGGGCTTTACGGAACAGCACATTCATGGTTGAAGCGTATTTTCGAAACGGGGTTAGAGTAAATGGTGAGTGACAATACAATCCGGGTTTGTGCATGGACGATTTTCACGAACATTTTCCTAACGTTACTTTTATTGCTGGGGATTTTTATCATTGCCTGAAGAGAACCGTGGCTGTGTTTAGGGAAACAGGTTCTATACAACACAAAAAAGGAGCAGGAAGACCATCTGTTAGAACAGAAGAACTTGTTGCAAATGTTCGTAAAATAATGCAAAATACGCCAACAAATTGTATAAGACGCCTGTCCTAAGAAGTGGGAAGATCTTATGGAACATGCAGGGCTGTTCTTAAGAAGCAGCTAAATTTATTTCCTTATAAAGTGCAAGTATTCCAAGAAATACAAGCCGCTGATTTTGAGAGACGCAAGGAATTACTCTCAATGGTTTACCCAAAATTTATTGGAAAGAAATGATTTATTAGACCTGACATTTTTTCGGATGAAGCCTGCACATTGCACCCTCAAAAATTGGTGTCTGGTTAGCTGTTTCCCGAAGAAGAATTGTTGGTCCTATTTTTTTCCATGACACAGTTACAGCACAGCGGTATAGAGACAATATTTTGAATCCATTTGTGGAGCAATTACTTGACGACGAACTACGTTTTGGATATTTTCAACAGGACGGTTTAACCGCCCATACAGCCGCCAAAACTATTAACTACTTATGCAATTTTTTCGACGACAGATTGATCAGTTTTCGATCAGACATTGAATTCCCACCTAGATCACCTTGTTTAACGGTTATGGATTACTTCGTTTTTCCTCATTTAAAGAACACTATTTTAAAACACCAGTTGCAAATTTAGAACAATTACAAGAAAGGATTATCCAAGAATGTGGTAACATTTCTCCAGAGATGCTGGTCAACACTTTCGAAAATATAAAGAGACTTATGAATTTATGCTTGAAGCATGGCGGTGGCCAATTTCAGCAATTTATGTAATTATTATTTTTCTTTTTCTTTCTGTAATTCTTACTTTGTTAATTTTGTAAACAACAAAAATTGTCTACTTATTTTATTACTCATTAGTTTGGCATATCATGTCATAATATGAATTTGACAAAATTTTAACCTAGATTTGGTTAGATATATCGTCCCCATATCATTGTGATCTAAACCAAGCCCCACGTTGTTTAATCCAAGTCCTCTTTGATGCAAATAATTTTTGCTCGCACGGTCATTTCTTATTTTTGATTGATAAAAAAACCGAAGGTGTTCTACAATGCTAGGTTGCATGGCTACATATTTTCGAATAAGTTGAGCCATATTATTTATTCCCTTAAAAACCCGAGGAGTTATAAGGAATCCCGGGGAATTTTGGTTTTTCTATTGGATTTAACAATAATTCTAAACACTGACCCTTTGTCATGCACATGGTATGTCCTTAGGTCTTTTAATATTCTTCGTCGACTTTCCCACCTTGTTAGAAAAATAGCTATTGTGTATTGATCATTACCACAGAAAGAGCACTTGAATATTTATTAAATTTACTTAAATAATTTGCAGTGCTCGATCTCACCTACATTGTATACAAATTAAAAAATAACATATAAAAATGTTGCCAAAATACTCAGGAGAACAATAACCGTTTCGTTCGATATGCTAAAGGTCTCTATTGTTCTTTTCCATAATTATTTTTTTTAGAATAACCGGTAACAATTTTATTATTAATTTTTAATGAACCTGTGGGCACGCGTCTTTGTTTCAGACTATTTATCGCGCTAAAAAATTATAAGGGCCCTAACTAAGGCGTGGCTCAATTAGTTTCAGATATTAACTGTCCGATTTGGGGTTGATCACACAACAGCATACTAGCATAGTAAATGCAACAATGATTTCCTTTATTTATCAATGACAATTCCACTCATGTATAAATAGTGCCATTTAAAATATCAAAAAGTGTAGTGTTCTATAGGATAAAAAGAAAAGAAGAGTAATATATAACTACATAAAGGTTTTTCCAATAAGAACGATATGATTTTGAAACGATATGGTAACCATGGTAATAAAGTTATACCTGTCACCAGTTGTCAGTTATTGTCAGTAAACTATAACAATTTATTATGGCTAAATACGCGCTTCAAGAACGTTTGGTTATTATCCAAAAATTTTACGAAAATAGACGATCTTTTGTGAACACTTATCGCACACTTCGCGAAAACTTTGGTGTAAATAATCGGCCTCCTTTGCTTGCCATTCGTCGCATCGTTGAGAAATTTGAAAATAATTTTACTCTTCACGATGTAAAAACACCAAGAAGACATCGAAACGCAAGAACTGTTGAGAATATTGCTGCTGTAAGAGCTAGTGTTGCAGTGGATTCAAATTTATCAATTCCTCGTCGTGCTCAAGAGTTAAGGATTTAAAAAACGACAACTTGGCGTATTTTGAAAGAATACTTGAATTTACACCCGTATAAGATTGTTTTGACCCAAGAACTTAAGCCACTGGACCATCGTCGGCGCAGAGAATTTTCTGCTTGAAGTTTAGAACAACTTGAAAGGGATCCTAATTTTGCCAAAAAAATTATCTTTTCAGATGAAGCTCATTTTTGGTTAAGTGGATACGTTAACAAGCAAAATTGCCGTTTTTGGTGTGAAAACAATCCACAACAGATTCATGAGAATCCTTTGTATCCGCTAAAGGTAACTGTATGGTGTGGTTTATGATATGGTGGCATCATCGGACCATTTTTTTTTCAAAATGAGGCAGGAGATGCAGTTACAGTGTATGGTGAACGATATCGACAGATGTTAAGAAATTTTTTGTAGCCAAATTAAAATGCACTTGATTTGGAGGATATGTGGTTCCAGCAAGACGGTGCCACATGTCACACTGCTCATAAAACTATCGATATACTGCAAGAAAAGTTTGGCGAAAGGATAATTTCAAGGAATGCTACTGTTCAGTGGCCTCCAAGAAGCTGTGATTTAACTCCTTTAGATTACTTCTTGTGGGGCTATTTGAAAACTAAGGTTAATGAAAACAGACCACAAACACTTGATGCATTAAGGTTGAACATTGAACCCTGCATTCGTCAGATCACGCCCGATTTATTGCATAAAGTCATCGAAAATTGAGTTCGTCGAATTCGCTCGTGTACACGAAGTCGCGGAGGACATTTAAACGATGTGCTATTCAAAACATAAATGTTATGGACTATACTTTAAGATAATATAAAACGTTTTGTTGTATTTGAAATTATTTTAATTTTATTTCATTTTGAAATCATATCGTTCTTATTGGAAAACCCTTTAGATAAAAAAATCGAAAATTACCCATGGTGTTTATCTCATACTCACTAACGCGTGCCTTGGCTAAATTTGACACAGCCCGTCAGCGATGGAAGTGATTTGTTATTTTTAGTTTTTACTCTCACCCAATTTTTTCTGCCGAAATTTTCGTCCACTTGCGGGTTTCATTCACTATTCACTCCAATTGGCATGTTTTTATACCATCCCTTAGTATTACTTTTGTTCAAAAATGGATTATGATTCAGGAAAAATCTTTTCTCTGTACAGATATAGTCTTCTCCACTTACGTTGTTTAAATTGGAACCTCAGTCCAATAATATAGTGGCTGATGCATTTTCGATTGGCTAATGCACGTTTAAATCAAAGGTAACATTTCATTTAGCTCTTCTAATTGTTGCCCTGGCGAATTACAATTATCTAACATAATATCTTATTTCAAATTGGGGCTAGGCATCAACATTATCTTTAACCTTGATATTGAATCATATTACCAGAGTACACACCGTCGGCTTTAGACGCAGCCAATCAACAGCGCTAATGTGTCGGAAAATAAGCTGTCAAAGGATGATTTGTCAGGACCTTCCTTTCGGAAAGTAACGTGATACACCAGGATAAAAATATCACAGACATAACAACTTTAATAGTTGTATTGAAGTTGGACTGACATATTTATATGGATATATTATTTAAGTGTTTATTTTCGGCTTAAGGATATTTCTATATTCTTCATGCCCAATAATTATTGATATTTGGCAGCTTTCCTACCTCAATAAATGTTCGTTGTTGAGGGATTTGTTTTAATTTTTTTTGCAATTAATAAAAAGCCTAATATTAATTTTAATACCGATTTTACAGGTCTGTTAGTGGGTAAAAATTGTATAAAAGGCATTTATTACTAAATATTTTTCAAAATTTTCAACTAAAAAGGATTGTGTTCTCTTAGTAAAAATATGTTTATACAAAGAGAAGCTTCTTTCAACATCAAGTGCAACTTAGATAGCAAAATATAAGGCCAGGATACAACTTCGTTGGATGGTTTACCCTCATAAATGCTTTTTACTACAGTTAAGTATTTAAATCCTTCATTCATTTTTACAGTTACATCCAATTTGTTCCTTACTTGACCTCCTACTTTACCGGGAATGTTCTTACATTTTTTACTACATTTTTTATTACATTTAGCCGTAAAAGTTTCAACAATACTACTTGAGTCTTTTAAACTTAAATTTCTACTCTCCAACGACGCACATCTAATGGAAAAAATACCTAACTGCAAAATTGGTTGTTTTGAGAAAACGCGCTTTTAAAAATTGAATTTGAATTATTTTAATTTTTAGGGTACAAAGTTTGGTTTAAAAACAAAATATAAACATCAGCGACTAGGTTTGTTCATTAATTATTAATAATGACCAAATTACTGAGTTTTTTTTAAATGCTTTAGTAAATAACAGAAATATGTAATTGTGACACTTTTCTTCTTAAAAAATTAACGATTGTTTCTTAGTTACACTAAAATAAAACGACATTATTATATTTTTTGTATTAAAAATAAATAATATAAGGTTTAAACGAAAGTAACCATAAACACGAGGAACTTTAAACTATAAAAGTAATGGTAACTTTATAAAATAAAAACTATAATATACTTGTATTTTACCTAACAAAAAATAAAGAGAATAAAAGAAAAGTGACCTAAACTACAATTAAGTCAATTTCAAAAATAAAAATATTGCCAAATTTAGAGGAAAAACGTCTTACCTGGTACTTACGTCATTTTTCTGTTGAAAATTGCGTGCACCTGCGTCAAGGCTAAAGCCGAACTGATAGTTGGGTCACTGTTCCAATTAAAAGTAGCGCGAAAGAAAGGTGACACTTCCGCCATCTCGCGTTTGTTTGCTTCAACACAATAATGTCGTTATTCCATTAGAAAGAATATAGCATTAGGACACTTATGACGCTTATAACTTAAAAATAGAATTTTTTGCAGTTGGGTATTTTTTCCATTAGATGTGCGATATTATGTTATGTAAACCAACTTTTTTAAATCTAAAACCTTCCACCTTACGCGTAGCTACCGTGCGAGCAAAAATTATTTGCATCAAAAAGCAGGGCTTGGCTTAGATCACAATGATATGGGGACGATATATCTAACCAAATCTATGTTAAAATTTTGTCAAATTCATATTATGACATGATATGCCAAACTAATAAGTAGGTAATAAAATAAGTGGACAAATACAAATGTACTTTTGTTGTTTACAAAATTAGCAAAGTAAGAATATACAGAAAGAAAAAGAAAAATAATTACAAGTATTCTGAGAATTCACATAACCGGAGAGGTGGAACCAGGCTTCACCCGAAAAAAATTTCAGGTCTAATAAATCATTTCTTTCCAATAAATTTTGGGTAAACCATTGTGATTGAAAGTAATTCCTGCGTCTTTCAAAATCTGCGGCTTGTATTTCTTGGACTACCTGCATTTTATAAGGAAATAAATTTAGCAGCTTCTTATGAATAGTCCTGCATGTTCCATAAGATGTTCCCACTTCTTGGGACAGGCGTCTTATACAATTTGTTGGAGTATTTTGCATTATTTCACGAACGTTTGCAACAAGTTCTTCTGTTCTTAGATGGTCTCCCTGCTCCTTTTTTGTGTTGTATAGAACCTGTTTCCCTATACACAGCCACGGTTCTTTTCAGGCAATGATAAAAATCCCCAGCAATAAAAGCAACGTTAGGAAAATGTTCGTGAAAATCGTCCATGCACAAACCCGGATTGTATTGCCACTCATCATTTACTCTAACCCCGCTTCAAAAATACGCTTCAACCATGAATGTTTTGTGCTTTTCCGTAAAGCCCATTGTGTGAATTGTTCAAGAAATTGGAAAAATTAGCGATGAATCAAATTACTTGTAACGACTGTCAAAGATGACGGAAAAACTGATTGTTAATTCAGGTAGTTACTGACAACCAACAGGTATTAAGCATTACGTCCTTAGATGCAAGGCCCTCTTTGATGCAAATAATTTTTGCTCGCACGGTATATTATATTCTGTGACCTAACTATCTAAGTTGGCTTAAATCAACATATTCTCCTATCCTCTCGTTACACGTCGTATTTTCCTTATTCTATATTAGGCGTGCTGGAAAACATTTCTAGTGACTAGTGACCTACTTTTATTGTATCTTTCCCTACAAAAATCCATGTCCTTGCTTTTAAACAGGGTTTTCTTTTTCTAAAAATAGCACAGAAGCATTCAGAAAAACTGTTTGATTTGAACAGGATGTCTGTAGATTACTGCACGCAGAAGAAATACTTTTATGGTATAATCCCTAGGTTCCATCTTGTTATCAATATATTCATTTCAAGTCTATATTAAAAAGTTAAATTTATGTAAAATCTCTTGTCGTATACAGAATTCATTGCAATGTTACATTGAATTTAATGCCCTTAGTCAGTGACGTACCTTAGAGGGGTCATAGTACTTGGTTTCAGATCAAGAATATTTTAAAGGCATAGGTATTTTGCTTTTTTTTTTGCTGGAAATCAAAATTATATTTGCATCTTTATAGTTACATTTTTGGATCGCCCTACACACCTTTACACATGATGTATCCTTGGTCAATAATAGACCAGGGCTGAAGCCTTTGAAAATGGTATAAAGTGAAAAAAAATAATAGTAGGATGAAACCCATTGGAAAAGGAAGAGAATATAACAAAAATGAAAGGAAAAATAAATTACGGGCGATCCGAGGTCGGGCAGGGGAGGAGTTTTTAAGGGTAGAAATCTCGATTTCCGGCAAAACTACAAGTCCTATGGAAAAACGTTAAATGGCAAAGTTGTAGGTAATAAAAATATTTACAACTTTTGTATTTGCACTTTTTTCACATAACCTCAAAATGTATGTGAAAAATTCAACTAACCAAGTTTCTGGTTTTTTATTTTTATCTTTTACAAAATTTTTTTTTATACACGAAATATGGTGAAAACTTTCCTTTTTATGTCCCAAACACACTATAATTTTTTTGATTTAAAATATTTATTTTTTAACCTTATTTTGACTTAATATCGAAAAAGCAACCTAATTTTCAATCGAAAATTCTCACGTCAAAATATCTGCTTTTTTAAAAAAGTCGGTGGGCTTTTTGTTCGTTGAAATCTCTACTTTCTGATGGTGTAAAAAATATATACATTACTATGGTAAATGTTCTCAATTCAATTCAAATCCCCCTTTAAATCCTACCTTTAATTATATTTAGATCAACTATTTACGCATGTTTTTTGCGATCCTTATGTTTTATGGATTTGTAATTTTTTTGCTTATGAATGTCACATGGAATCTTACGTTTTTCGAGTAATTAAAGTATAAATTTTAATAAATAGCTCAAAATTGTGGTACATAATGATAAAAAAAAAATTTCGGATTCGAGTTTTTTGGCATTTTTTGAAAACATTTACCATAGTAATGTATATTTTTTTTAACACACTCTGAAGGTAGAGATTTCAACGAACAAAAAGTCCACAGACTTTTTTAAAAAAGCAGATATTTTGACGTGAGAATTTTCGATTGAAAATTAGGTTGTTTTTTCGATATTAAGTCAAAATAAGGTTAAAAAATAAATATTTTAAATCAAAAAAATTATAGTGTGTTTGGGACATAAAAAGGAAAGTTTTCACCATATTTCGTGTATAAAAAAAAATGTTTGTAAAAGATAAAAATAAAAAACCAAAAACTTGGTTAGTTGAATTTAGACCATCAAAAATATTTAAAACATTAATATAAATTAAAGTATCATCAGCAAACATTTGTAACTTACACATTTTTAAAACTAAAGGCATATCGTTGATGTATAAAATAAATAATATTGGACCTAGTATACTTCCTTGAGGAACTCCTATATTATTTATTTTTTTATTTGAATATGTTTTTGATATTTTTGTTTTTTGTGACCTGTTACTTAAATAATTTTTAAACCATTTATAAACGTTTCCGCGAATACCATACTGTTACAATTTACTCAATAATCTAGCCCTGTCAATTGTTTGGAATGCCCGCTTAAAATCCAAAAATACAGCTATAACATTTTCCCCTTTATCAATGGTTCTCTTCCATGCATCAATCACACATGGAATGGCTGTCTCTGTGGAGTACCCTTTTCGAAAACCAGCTTGAAAGAAAACTAAAATTTTGTTGGCATCAATAAATTCTAATAACTGTTTTTGTACGACTTCTTCTAATAATTTCTCAACATCCCATAAAACATTTACTGGCCTCATCTCATTCCATCTTTACCTTTGGCACTGGTGTACCTAATGTAATGGACATTTTAATTCATCAGGCATATTTCCATATTTTAAACAAGAATTTATAAAATTTAATAATGGGTAACCAACGCTACCAAATTTAATTTTTTATTTTTGGGGGCTATTTATAGAACCTCTTGTAGACGCCACTGTCTTTACTTACCAATGGTAATTTGTTAAACCGATTTTTTACAGATTACCAAGTCTTAAGACCACCAACCTGTCGGTGGTCTTAATAAAACTCATGAAATATTTGTCTGTTATTTGCTGGATTACAAGTCATTTTTTAGGTTTAAAATACTGGTTTTGCTGCCATAATATGACCCAATTAGGTACATCTGGTACCATTTGGGTATGATAGTTATGAATGAGGGTATTAACAAGGAATTTATTTATATCAAATTGAGTTAGCAATATGAAGAAATGCAACGTAAGTATAATATATGGTGCGTCCATAATCTGTCCCGTGCAATCTCGAGAATGTTTTGAGATATACTATTTAAATTGGGTATGTGTCTGATAAGTAAAATATTGAAGTAAAAATCGTGTTTTGTTATTTAGGAAGACGAAGATCCGCCAAAAAATAATACTTATTATATATTCCCGAGTCGCCATTTCGATACCTACATCAAGAAAAAAAGCCTTCTATTCCTTATAAGAATTCACATACTTACTCTTTATACAAATGTTTAATATTATTATTATATGTGACAGCAACACGCTTTCCTACTGTAAGACAAGGAAAACTGCTAGACCGTTGGGTAGTGATAATATCACGGTAATTTAGCCAATAGGAAATAGGAGTTAATGCTACCATAGAATGGTCTATAGTCATTATTGCTCTGAACAGTAATTATCAAGTTCTATTAGGGGTGTCCTCGGGCGTGTCATCTGGTTTTATTTACTGTATTAGTTCCAACTGGCAGTTGTAATGAAACTTGACATTAATCACAGTAATATTTGCTTGGTACGGTTAAGAAAGCATATATTTACCACCAAAATTCATTACTGTCAAAAATTTAATTAGCTTCTAGTGTTATATTGTTCTTGTCGTTTAACATTGCATATAATTATCTATTATTCAACAGATTCGTCCATAGATTATAAAGTCTAATACTAATGATGGGTTGTGCGAAATAAAAACCTTCTATTGCTTTATTTGACATGCAAAGTTTAAAAAATCTTAAATACAAAGTAAAAATAAATTAATTGAAACGGTGTTATTGGTACGATCAATAAAATTTAAATTCAGACAGGACAGCTAGAAGACTCCGAACAACGATGTGACCTGCGCAACAAATACGTTAAAACGAATACTACGGCGCGCGGCGATTGCCGATCGCTACGAACCCCCACCAACGTCTTGTGGATTATATGTTCTAACGGATACAATTCGTTTTTGGGGACGCTGTTCTGCTTTCCTAATTGTAGAGAAAGCGCTTTACTGGGAACAAGAAGATACAATTTATTTTTTAACAAAATTGCTGTATTACAAGTAGTTCATTATTCAACAAGACTGTGCAGCTAATGGAACTGATTACTGCCAATAAAAATGGCACAGAGTACTTATTTTTTAGTCAATAGTTTAAGGTATGTAAAAAATTTTGTCCAAAGTTTTTATCATACAGGGCGTAAAAAAATGGGCACATTAGTGTTACAGCTAGTCCGTCCCTGCTGCTGTGAGTAATTCGCAACATTTCCTGGGATATTAATTTGAAGGGTCTTACCTGGTATACCTCATATAACAAAAATTAAAATATACCTGTTGGTTTAATAATTAATTATGTGTCCAAAACTTGATTCCATGGGGAGCTCTTTGATTGGGAGCCCATATCTCCGAAGAGGAGGCCGATACGAAAGAAGTTTATTATGAACTTGTAGTATTTTTTTCACGTGTTTCTTTTCATATCCGGGAGATTTCCCTCATTTTCCCGGACACCCTGTAGATACGATGTCTTACAATTAAAAAATCGCACGCGTCCGCAGTGTAACCGCAGCCTAAGCCAAAATCGTTTTTTAATTAATTTTTTTGGTATTTAAATTAGCTGATTTGAGATAAACTCTAATCGTTAAGAGGGCTCCTAGATAACCTCGCCAATGCTGATTTACATAACTCGTGTGAATATTTATTGTAGTTTTTTTTTAAATACACCCACTCAGGAATTTGGGCAGTTTTTTTTGTAATTGATGGACATAAATTAAGAAAAAAAAATAATATTTTAAAAACGGGTTTTCTGATATTTAAATAAAAATTAAGAGGAGATATAATAATGACGTTATGGTTTTATTAGAAGATACCTGTAGCTTAAACGATGAAATAACAAAATAATTAGTGTCCGACCGAAACAAAATTTTCAGCCGAAACCGAATCTTCGGCCTTGGTCTCAGTTTCGGCCGAAACCGAAACTTATTTATACATGTTAAAAATTTTATTGTATACTGAAATCTAATTTATTTTATATAAAACAACACTGCCTATATACGAACTCACCCAAAGTTAGCCGAACGGTGCGCAACAATTCACGAACACTGAGTTTCGGTGCGGCCGAAGGTTCGGCCAATGTTTGGCCGAAACCAAAACTAGATTTTTTGGCCGAAACTAGCCGAAACTAGCCGAAACTAGCCGAAACTAGCCGAAACTAGCCGAAACTAGCCGAAACTAGCCGAAACTTGCCGAAACTAGCCGAAACCGAAACCGAACCTTCGGTCGGTCTCTAAAAATAATGTACCGGGTGTTCCACCTAAGGAGGTAATCGGCTATATCTCAGGAAGTAATAACACTAGGACTTTGGGAAAAAATATATGTCCATAAAAGCGGCCAAGAGAAATTGCTGGAAATTATCTTCAAGTTTGAAAAATGACCGCTAGGGGGCTTCTCTTGATTTTTATCTATTTTCAATAATAAAGTGGTGGGAGAAGGTCAAACCTTTTTTCTTTTAAACGCTGATATCTCTGCTTTGGATAAACTGATTTTATTCAACTTGGTCTTGAAAAAAAGCCTTTCTTTTCCTCTACACGTGGATCTATTAACTATGCCATATTGATTCTGATGGTGGCCACTAGATGGCGTTTTTCCGTAATTCCTAAATGAATAAGGATTTTCTCAAAAAAACCAAATGTTATGATATGACTTTTTTATCATATTTTATTTAAGGCTTAAAAGGGCTATTAAATGGTTGAATTAAAAATCCAGGTCCGTATTTAAAATAAAAAAGTTGATGATGGTCGCTCGAATCCGAAACATCGGATTAAAAAACTAACCACATCAGCTTGTAGTGGAGGAAAAGTTACTATAAGGAACTGAAAACCGCAACGTGATATCTTTTGTTAAACTAGAGAAAAAAACAGTTATTTAATTGATTAATGAATGTTTTAAAAAATGGCCTATTTTTCCATATTAATTATTATTATCCCTAATTTCTCTAGTTTAACAAAAGATATCACATTGCGGTTTTCAGTTCCTAATAGTAAATTTTTCTACTCTACAAGCTGATGGGGTTAGTTTTTTAATCCGACGTTTCGGATTCGAGCGACCATCATCACCTTCTTTATTTTAAATACGGACCTGGATTTTTTATTCCACTATTTAATAGCCTTTATAAGCCTTAAATAAAATATGATAAAAAAGTCATATCATAACATTTGATTTTTTTGAGAAAATCCTTATTCATTGAGGAATTACGGAAAAACGCCATCTAGTGGCCACCATCAGAATCAATATGGTATAGTTAATAGATCCACGAGTAGAGGAAAAGAAGGGCTTTTTTTCAAGACCAAGTTGAATAAAATCGGTTTATCTAAAGCAGAGATATCAGCGTTTGAAAGAAAAAAGGTTTGACCTTCTCCCACCACTTTATTATTGAAAATAGAAAAAAACGATTCCTAACATAAAGTTGCATAATTTTATGAAGAATACAATGCTTATATTTTTAACATATTTTTATTAAGAAAAATCAAGAGAAAATCGGCATTTCTATTTTGAAAGTTCTCTTACGCCCCCTAGCGGTCATTTTTCGAACTTGAAAATAATTTCCAGCAATTTCTCTTGGCCGCTTTTATGGATATATATTTTTTCCCAAAGTCCTAGTGTTATTATTTTCTGAGATATAGCCGATTACCTCCTTAGGTGGAACACCCGGTACAATAAAAAAATTTTGTAGCTGCATAAAACAAGCATCCTCAATCCTCATCCTCTGAGGTATACAGTATATAGGGTGCCAGCGTCGATCAAAGGAAGCCGTGGGATAATATGGTCTGTTTCAAAGGTCCTGCCGTTATTTTGTCACTATTAAAAATATTTCTTTTAAGTTTGAAATTCAAAATACCAAAAAATTTGACAAATTGGTTGCGACTATGCTAATTTTTTTACGTTCTATTGTTTATAATTAAAGCTTTACATTATTAATTTTATAGCATCTCTAGGACGTCCATCTAGACGGCCTTGCTAATTTACATAATTTTTACCGGTGTTAAATAGTTTCTTCTAAAAATACTTTTTTTTTATACACCCACGTATTGCGGCGTTAATTAATTTTTATTATTAAACAATAGCTATACAGGGTGCAATAAATTCGTGTGCGTCAAGGGGATTTCGAAAACGGTAAGAGATACGAAGTATAAATTGTTAAATTAAGGCAAAGTTACTCATTTTGGGTCTTAATAATTTCGTGAAAAAAAATTGTAAATATTTCGAATATCTTCGGAGCCCTAAATTTCCCGTTTTGGTTTTTAATTTTTTGCGACTTAATTTTGACTTGAGAAAAAGCCAAAACACTATAGTGTACTAACCTTTTTCATGTTCTACAAGATTATGGTACCGTGCGACCAAAAATATTTACATCAAAGAGGGCCTTGCATCTAAGGACGTAATGCTTAGCCGTAGAGCTTAATACCTGTTGGGTGTCAGTAACTACCTGAATTAACAATCAATCAGTTATTTCGTCATCTGTGACAGTCGTTACAAGTAATTTGATTCATCGCTAATTTTTCCAATTTCTTGAACAATTCACACAATGGGCTTTACGGAACAGCACAAAACATTCATGGTTGAAGCGTATTTTCGAAACGGGGTTAGAGTAAATTGTGAGTGGCAATACAATCCGGGTTTGTGCATGGACGATTTTCACGAACATTTTCCTAACGTTGCTTTTATTGCTGGTGATTTTTATTATTGCCTGAAAAGAACCGTGGCTGTGTTTAGGGAAACAGGTTCTATACAACACAAAAATGAAGCAGGAAGACCATCTGTAAGAATAGAAGAACGTTTATGAAATAATGCAACGCCAACAAATTGTATAAGACGCCTGTCCCAAGAAGTGCGAAGATCTTATGGAACATGCAGGACTATTCTTAAGAAGCAGCTAAATTTATTTCCTTATAAAGTGCAAGTATTATAATTTTGTAAACTACAAAAATAAATTTGTATTTGCCTACTTATTTTATTACTCATTAGTTTGGCATATCATGCCATATATGAATTTGACAAAATTTTAGCCTAGATTTGGTTAGATATATCGTCCCCATATCATTGTGATCTAAACCAAGCCCTACGTTTTTTAATCCAAGCCCTCTTTGATGCAAATAATTTTAGCTCGCACGGTATTTGTTTCAAAATTGGACGTTTTGTTCTTTATACCGGGTGTGTCTCAAAAGACGTTCACCCCTATAACTTTTTTAAATTTATAGATATTAAAATGAAATTTTGAGATTATGCATAAGAGATGAATCTGCATTTATTGGCATAATTTTCAATTTGTTAGCACTTCCGGTTTGACCGGAAGTGACCTTGACTTTGATATTTTAAATGGGACATCTTATATATTTTTACTTATTTGGGTTCAGCGTAACATTATTAGTGAAATGAGACCTCACTTGTCATTTTTTGACGTGTTATAACATTTTTATGTTTATTTTTTATTTTTAATCTAGAGTGCTACAAATAATTAAATCTGTTAATTTATAGTCAAGTAGTATGTGAAAATTAAAATTATGTCATAATAATTGACTTTCTAAGTTTCACAAGCCTTTAAGAAATGAAATTTAGTTTTCTTGCCGTTTACTCCATTGTTCCAAATAAAACGATGGTGGTTTAGTTGGATATTTAAAACGAGCTTTTTTCCAACAATTTGATACCATACACTCCTATATGTTATTTTAAAATTGACACTGAAAAATTTGCCTTAAATCTCAATCGCAAATTTAAAAGCGTTATGCATTATTGCCGCCCTCTCTTTTCCAAAAAATTATATAAAGGCGGCTTTGAAAAACAATGGAATGGTTTTGAAAAGCAATATGGCTTTAATTTAAAGTTGTAATATCATAAGTTTATAAAACATACAATCTTGCGGCTTCAGAAGAAATTTTCTGGTCACTCCAAAAATTAGGAACATATCAATTTGTTCATTTCTAGTAAAACTAACCATTTTATCTGATTTACAATGCAAGTTTAATAAACGAATGGCATTACAATTTTAATTTAAAACCACATTGGTTTTGAAAACCATTTTATTGTTTTTCAAACCCGCCTTTATATTTCTTTAGAAAAGAGTAATATAAGGTAATAATGCATAAAGCTTTTAAATTTGCGATTGGGACTTAAGGCACATTTTTTCGTGTCAATTTTAAAATAGCATAGGAGTGTATGGTATCAAATTGTTGGAAAAAAATGCTCGTTTTAAATATCCTAATGAACTACCATCGTTCCATTTTGAAAAATGGAGTAAACGTCAAGAAAACAAAATTTAATTTTTTTAAACGCTTGTGAAACTTAGAAAGTCAATTATTATGTCATAATTTTAATTTTCATATACTACTTGACTATAAATTAACTGATTTAATTAATTTGTAGCACTCTGGATTGAAAATAAAAAATAAACATAAAAATGTTATAACACGTCAAAAAATGTGAGGTGTCATTTTACTCAGAATGTTATGCTGAATCTCAATAAGTAAAAATATACAAGATGTCCCATTTAAAATACCAAAGTCAATGTTAACTCATCTCTTATGCATAATCTCAAATTTCATTTTAATATCTATAAATACAGAAAAGTTATAGGGGTGAACGTCTTTTGAGAAACACCCGGTAGATACAACAGTCAAATATTTTGAATACGGACCTGGAATTTTAAATACAGCTCTGATACATTCTTTAATGAAACCATCAGTAAAAATTATGATACTAACTTGAAAAACTAGGCTAGGTTAAAGTGGAGTGAAAATTTGAAAAAAAATAAATGAAACTTGAATGAGTTTATCGCAGTCAACATTTCGGATTCTCTCCGAGATAGGTACTATATATAACCAGTAAGTAATAAAAAATTAAAGTACACCCAGAGCTATAGCTGTCGTAAGACACCAGTTTAGCTAACAAAGTACACATGTATGAATGGTTAAACAAAATTCTTATATTAGGTTTCACAAGTTCTACCATTGATGATATTAGTAGTTGTTTAAGTAAATCATTAGAAGCTACTTTTTAATTAGCACCTTCCTTAATAGCGAAAGTAAAAAAAATTACGTCATGGAATATGTACCTAACTATTACCAAGTCAAATTCTATTTTAGGAAATTCGTTTTACGATGGGATGAAATAACTACAATATATTGTTTTTATTTCCACATGTATATTTTCTGTTTTCTTTATAGGAATAATTTTATATTCAGCCTTGTTAGGTTATGAAACTGACCAATTGCAGTTAGTATTTAGTACCCAGGTTACTATTTATTTTTAAATTTTGTTAGGTTAAGTTTGACACTCTGTCAACTCGCGTGTTAATTTTCGTTTAAAAACAAAATAGGAGTAATATAAAAAATACTTCGTGTATAAATCTTCACTAAATTTATTGTTATACCATAACAATTGTTTCGACACACAGTGTCTTCGTCAGATGGTTACAAATGTAATAGAATAAAATAGGTAAATATTTAGAGTAAATTTTATAGTTTAAGATAATTTAAATCATCCATTCATTTGTAACCATCTGACAAAGACACTGTGTGTCGAAACAATTGTTATGGTATAACAATAAATTTAGTGAAGATTTATACACGAAGTATTTTTTATAGTTCTTATAATGGATCTTCATCAAGTAACGGCTACCTCTATACAATTTTTAAAATAGGAGTAGATACATTTACTTTTTGATGTCACATAAATGCGTGAAAAGAACCTAATTTTGTGTTTGTTAGATTCACCATCACCATGGAAACAGACAACATTCTACTCTACCTTTTTTCGATATTCTCGTCAAACGAACTGCTGAAAACAAAATCTTTAGCTTACAGGAAACCCACTCACACGGGGCAATTCGAACTCCATAAAATAGAACAAAATTCAAACTTTTTATCACGGAGCATGTAAAATTTGCAACAATTCAGAAGAGATTAATATCATAATTTAAGATGTGGTTACCCTGAAATCTTTGTAAGTAATAGGTATATTACAAAACTTTAAAATCGCAAAGTCAAAACTAGTACAGACACAAAAGAGGAGCAAGCGTTTCTTACAATATCTTATGTTAAGGGGATTACAGAAAAGATTAGAGGAATAACCCAAAACTATAATATCAAAACAACCTTCAAATCCGGAAATACGCTTAGAAGCTCTCTTACAAAAGTAAAACCACCCCGTAATGAAAAACAAAAAATTGCATCTATCAAATCCCTTCGGGGTGTAGCGAATCGTACATTGGAGAAACAAAAAGACCTCTTCTCGTACGAGTTAAAGAACAATCTGAATCCTACTCAAAGAGGTGACCCTTTGGGATCAGATATAGCGGAACATGTGTGGACCAATCAACATAATATTCAATGGTCAGAAGCCAAGGTTTTGGACACGGAACAGCACTGGCGAAAACGAAAATTCAAGGAAGAAGCTTTTATGAATCAAAATACCCATATATTTAGTAAACCAGGTATAGATATCCTCAATATCTGGAAGCCTCTTCTTGTCAAAACCTACAGCTCAAACTTCATACTCCAATAAGCACGTAGGCGGAGTCATCAAGCTTCATTGCACATGGATAGTATTTAAGACAGTAGCCTTACAATTAAAATTTTATTTACGCTTGAAAACGGCTAAACATACCGAACCGTAACCGAAACGTTGTAATAAGTAATAAAATAAAGATAATGGAAGTCCGACAAGGTACATTTTGTTAATTGATGTTAAAAAGGCAAGACGATACATTTTACAAGACACACAACGTGTCAACCAACCCAGTGACATAAAATTTATACCTGATGTTTAATTAAATTTAACTGATGATATTTAGTGACAGCCGAACGCCGGCAACCATTTTTAAAATATGTTTTGGCGACCGTTAATAGTAGAGAAGTCAAATACACAAAAATTACGGTATTATTTCTAATAAACAAATATATTTTGAAATAAGTTTCGTATACAGGGTGGGGACTTTAACTAGAATAAATTCGATATTATTAAAACCGCTAAAGTTGCGCCTACAAAATTTGGTTTGTGTATGTTTTGGACCATGCGGAATTAAAAAATGATATCGGCGCTGTTGCCAGATTTCCCAGTTTTGCGCTACTCGTAGTAATTTTGTTATTTTAAATGGAATGCCCAATTTATTTTTATTGCAGTAAATTGGGCGTGTCAAATTTAGTACAATCCCAAATTTACAAACTTCTATCTTCACTAGTTGCTGAGCTATGGCAACACTGTATTTCCATTAAAAAGTACCGGGACACTTATTAACCTTAAAGTAGCGTTACCTTGGTAACATCTCCATAGTTACTAAATTATTGACAAGCTTCAAGAAAAGTTATTGTCGTGTCAAAATGGCTTATTTAACTAAAACCTTAAAAATAGAAATTCTCATAATGATCGGTTTCGGGGACCACAGATGAAAGATATTTGGAATTTTTGTAAGAAATTTTAGTGCCAGATCTGATTAAGTCATACCCCACCGGAAATAATAACTTGGAAGAAAGAATTTTTTTCCAGAAGGATGGGGCGCCTCCGCACTATGCGGCTAACGTGCGGAATTACGTGAATACCGCCTTTCCTGGCAGGTGGATTGGACGACGGGGAGCTATTGAATGGCCAGCAAGGTCGCCTGATTTACCACCCTTAGATTTTTATTTATGGGGTGATTTGAAACATAAAGTGTAAAATATACAAAAAATATTGAAGATCTAAAATATCAGATTAGACTGGAAATCAGATCTATACCACCTCAGGTTTTACGCAGCCTACAAAAGGAGTTTTATAACCGATTGGCTTTTTGCCAAGAAGTCAATGGAGCGCATTTTAAACAAATTTTGAAATAATAAATCGTGTTTTTGTGATTTTTTGTCAAATTTGTTCGAGTTAAATTACCGCCTGTAGCACACAGCTAAGAAATCTGACCACATTGCCGATATCATTGTTAATTTCTGCATGCCCAGAAACCCCCAGATAGTAAATTTTGTAAGCGCAACTTTAACGGTTCTAAAGGTAGATAAGCGTTCCTGTATTTTTAATGGAACTACAGTGTTGCCATAGCTCAGCAACTAATGAAGATAGAATTTTGTAAATTTGGAATCTTACTAAATTTGACAGGCCCAATTTACTGCAAGAAAAATAAATTGGGCACTCCATTTAAAATAACAAAATTACTACGTGTAGCGCAAAGCTGGGAAATCTGGCAACAGCGCCGATATCATTTTTTAATTCCGCATGGTCCAAAACCCCCACATACCTAATTTTGTAGGCGCAACTTCAGCGGTTTTAATAATATCGAATTTATTTCAGTTAAAGTCCCCACCCTGTATACAGGGTAGCCCTTTAGTGTGGCAAAGTACAATAGCTCCGTTACTATTTCAAATACATTAAAAATATTAATACAAAAGTTGAAGGGCAGTAAGTGACTTATAACGTAAAATTATTTTTAACTCTATAGGGTGGCTCAAAAAAGCGGAACAAGAAAAAATGTACTTTTTTCAAATGGAACACCCTGTATATTTTTACATTTTTAAATTCCACATAAAATTACAATTATTTTTTATCAAATACATTATTAGTCTATACTTTATAGTTTCCGAGATATTGACTCTTGAAAAGTGACATTTTTGAACTTTGACAGCTTCTAACTTTCTAACACTACGTCTTAGAGCAAAACGGCTTACATGTCCCTATCTTCAATTTTTATTATCTTCCCAAAAAAATCAACTTCCAGTTAAACCGGAACAACTATATTTCCTGCTTTCGAGTAACATCCGGTTTAACCGGAAGTTGATTTTTTTGGGAAGATAATAAAAATTGAAGATAGGGACATGTAAGCCGTTTTGCTCTAAGACGTACTGTTAGAAAGTTAGAAGCTGTCAAAGTTCAAAAATGTCACTTTTCAAGAGTCAATATCTCGGAAACTATAAAGTATAGACTAATAATGTATTTAATAAAAAATAATTATAATTTTATGTGGAATTTAAAAATGAAAAAATATACAGGGTGTTCCATTTAAAAAAAGTACATTTTTTATTGTTCCGCTTTTTTGAGCCACCCTATAGAGTTAAAAATAATTTTACGTTATAAGTCACTTACTGCCCTTCAACTTTTGTATTAATATTTTTAATGTATTTGAAATAGTAAAGGAGCTATTGTACTTTGCCACACTAAAAGGCCACCCTGTATGGTATAATGGTGGAAGTTGTAATAATTTTAATAATCCTTGCGCAGATCTTTAACTTCTCCCATAAAGGTTTGAGAGTTGTTTTCTGTATTGTACGATTGGGTGTCCATGATACCGATGGCAAAAGAAAAACGGTATAAATTAATCATCATTTCAAAACAGTTGATTTATTGTCCCGGTCAACATATTTTTACAAATTAACCTTTTAAATTAAAATTGGCAAAAGCACTCGAACAATTTGTCAGGAATGTGCAATACCAGACGTTACAATAGACTCAACAAGTGAATGAACCCATTATGATGATTATTTTGGGTACTTTCGGCTATTATTTTAGGTTAATTTTGGCCAGTAACGCAGAAAATACGTCATTTTAAAAGTGATAAACATAGTTTTATGTTTAATGAGGTTAGGTTTGTGATATAGTCTTCTAACGTTAGCAGGCTTCACGTTTTTAATTCCTTTATTCAAATAAAGGAACCTTAAATTTTGAATTATTTCTGTATCGCCTATGTCAGCGTCTCGATATTGTCTAGGTACACTCCAAATAAAACGTTTTAATTATTTAACTAAAATAAATACCATTTTGCCCTCGATTGTCAGTTATCAGTTGTCACATAATTTCTATTTTTCGCTTGTTAATATCGTAACAAGAATGGATATGATGTCCATATCATACGAGGAAGTAAATTGGGCGCAACGGAATGCTTTAACGTTCGAGCTCGATATATACAGTGTGAGTTTGTAAAAAAAAATTTGATAGTGACGTCATCCTCCGGAGTCATAACAATGTTTTGGCATCATTTGCCTATTTTATCTAGATGGCTGTGCTGCTCTTGCATCGACAAGTGGCATTGTAATTCCTGATATATTGGGAAATAGGTTTTCTTATGTTATGTCTTTACTATTTATGCTTATAACATTATAACTATGTTAACTTACTTATTATTACAGGCCTAGTGCAATTTTACAGATTTAGGTATTTTAGACAAGACAAGTTAGGTAGTTTTAAAATATCTACTGAGATAGGTATAGCTTTTATCACTTATGTTATGTTTTAAGTAACGCAGAATTTAACTTAAATGCCAGCTTAAATATGTAAATAACGATAGTTTTAAGTGTATAGGTAAATTTAAAAGTCACACAAAAATATAAATCCTTGTATAAATCCCGAAAAACATATAATAGGTATAGCGTGTTCATTTATTTATATGACTCCGGATGATGACGTCACAAATAAGCGATGTGTCCTTGTTCATAGGAGTTGTTGGTGTGATCCACCTCAGGTGGCGTCTTAAAGTCAGCGGCACGGAATTCAACTACATAATTTGACATTAGGTTAGTTACCTTATCAATTATTATTGACGAATTATTTAGTAAAAATAAATAAATAATTATTTAATAAAAAAAATATAATAGTTAATAATGAACACAATCTATTTGCAGCAAGCAGGTAACTTGATTGAAAAAGTTACAGAAGCAATAGTTTGAATATATATCAACATTTTTTATCATTATTAATACTGTTAAAATACGTATCTTGTAAATGTAATATCAGTGAAGAAAAATTATTACAGTTTATAGCCCTCGCGGTCTATACCTTCGTTAGAATATACTATTACAACTGCATTGTACAGGGTTATCCAACCAAGACTAGACAAGGCGATTTTTTGACTTTTCCTGTACTTTTATAAAAAAAACTGAAATAGCCATCTTAAGTCATTTTCTCCCTCGAATTCGAATATCTTCAGCAAAAAACAATTGAACATCAAACAAAAGTACCAGGGGTCACTTAGATATTTTTTTAAATGGAACACCCTGTATATTTTTACATTTTTAAATTCCACATAAAATTATAATTATTTTTTATTAAATGCATTATTAGTCTATACTTCGTAGTTTCCGAGATATTGACTTTCGAAAAGTGACATTTTCGAACTTTGAAAGCTTATAACCTTCTAGTACAGTACGTCTTAGAGCAAAACGGCTTACATGTCCCTATCTTCAATTTTTATTATCTTCCCAAAAAAATCAACTTCCAGTTAAACCGGAACAACTATATTTCCTGCTTTCGAGTTACATCCGGCTTAACCGGAAGTTGATTTTTTTGGGAAGATAATAAAAATTGAAGATAGGGACATGTAAGCCGTTTTGCTCTAAGACGTACTGTTAGAAGGTTATAAGCTTTCAAAGTTCGAAAATGTCACTTTTCGAAAGTCAATATCTCGGAAACTATGAAGTATAGACTTATAATGCATTTAATAAAAAATAATTATAATTTTATGTGGAATTTAAAAATGTAAAAATATACAGGGTGTTCCATTTAAAAAAATATTAAAGTGACCCCTAGTACTTTTGTTTGATGTTCAATTATTTTTTGCTGAAGATATTCGAATTCGCGGGAGAAAATGACTTAAGATGGCTATTTCAGTTTTTTTATAAAAGTACAGGAAAAGTCAAAAAATCGCCTTGTCTAGTCTTGGTTGGATAACCCTGTACGTTAAGTTGATTCTGGCATTATTTGTGGTATTTAGAAAGAACCATGTGTTGATTGAGTCAAATACTTTGTGGACGTCCATAAATGCCAGATACACTGGTACTTATGTTGTATTCAGTTGTTTTTCTATTATGGTGCGTAGTAAGATATTTGCTGTTGTTCTAATACTGTTTAAAAAAGTTATATGGAAACTCTAGCTTCTCTCTTTTTGGCCCATAAAAGTATGTCTATAATGCGTTTTCAATTATATTAATCAATATGTAAGGTCAAGTGTATCGACAATAAAAAAGCAGTAAAATACAATAATAAAATTATTAAGAAATGCATTTTAATACTTTTTTAATTACTGTTCTCTGGCTTCTGGTACTGATGTGGTCCCACGCAGAATTAGGAAATAAACCTGAGAAAATGCGGATATGACATAATGGAAATTAAAAAAACAACCATTGATTTATGCATCGCGATTCGCCAGTGTATTTTATAGTGAATAAGTGATAAATATATGAATTTATTAAAATAATAGTGGCATGTATAAAAATACATTAGCAGTTCTTAATTACGTGAGTGGTGAGTACCTACTTAGCGTTTATAAGGGTAATTGATTTATTTATCAGCTGATCAATCTGTAGATAATCTGCTTTAAATTATCTATAAATAGATCCCAATAAGGAAATAAACGTGTATACTCTAACTTCATAGTGGCAAGTATAAGACATAAGTTTATGGGCTCCTATTATGATACATTATAGTGTGAACAGTAAAGAACGTTATTAACAGTGACGTACCTAAATATTTGATTAAGGAGAAAGGGTGTTTACTTTTACCCAGTTTCAAGCAAACAATATCGCTTCGTCCCAGTAGAGTAAATTCTCTAAATGAAAATTTTATTAAAACTTTAAAAACCTCTGACATCGACACGGTGCCTATCAAGTGTTACATACAATGTGCATCAGCCAATTGGAATAAATTCGATATAAAAAATACATGGGGACGTGTTCAAAAAAACGCACGGACTCGTGGATTAATATTTCTAGTTGCATATTTTATTTAATAAAAACTTTTTATACAGGGTGTGTCATGTAACAGTGGCCAATATCAACTTTCTTATTTTAAATGCAATACCCTGTGTATTATTCAATTTTTGGATTCCTTAGAAAATTTTAGACATATTTCATGTACAATATTCTATACCTATCCTTAACTGTTTCGGAAATATTAAGTGTTTTCAGATTTATTGAAAAAATTAACAACACACTCAAAAACTAATAAGTAATACTGTTTATTTCGTGATAATGTAAAAAGCAAAAAAAAACATTATTGTAGGAGATGTTGAAAATGCTCGACGCGAACGTCTTGGTAACATCCTAATCTTAAATAGAAATTTCTTTTAATGTTTTTTCAGGATATTGCGTATGTCCTTCTCTAATCCAGTGAGGATTTTCCCTAGATCATAATATAGTGAACGGCAAAGAGTTCGCAACATATGGGAAACATTTTTATTAGCGGAATATTGAAAAATCTTTTTTGGGGGATTGGATGTGCATGTCCCATAACCTTAAAATCGATTTTGACATACGTCACGTGACCAATGGTATGGCGGGAAAGTTGAAAAACCCAATATGAAATCATCATAAATCAGATAAGTTGATGAGATATCGAAAAAATTCCAAGAATAAAAAGTGTTTAGAATTCCATTAGAACCTTAAATACAATGCTTGGAATATCTACTTAAAAAAATATAAAATCGAATATTTTTGTAAATATTTTTTACCGAATTAAAAATTTCCATATTTTTCCTTTCTTAAAGCTTCATTAAAGTAAAACTGACATCTGGTGACCACAACTAGAAATATTCTTTTGTTTTTCTGATAATTTGGAGCAATAATTCAAAAAAATCGTTTACACTTGGATACCAGCTGTTGCAATAGTCTATTTCTAATAACCTTATCGATATTTTTTATATCGAAATATTCTATTATGTTAAGAAATCCTTAAATTCATTAATCCAAAGAAAATTTTATTTATAACCGTAAGAAATAATTTAAATTTTTATTAATTTTTAGATTTTTTTAAAGATTTCTGCGAAATTCAAAATTATTTTTTACGGTTATAAATAAAATTTTCTTTGGATTAATGAATTTAAGGATTTCTTAACATAATAGAATATTTCGATATAAAAAATATCGATAAGGTTATTAGAAATAGACTATTGCAACAGCTGGTATCTAAGCAGTGTAAACGAATTTTTTGAATTATTGCTCCAAATTGTCAGAAAAACAAAAGAATATTTCTAGTTGTGGTCACTAGATGTCAGTTTTACTTTAATGAAGCTTAAGAAATAAAAAATATGGAAATTTTTAATTCGGTAAAAAAATATTTACAAAAATATTCGATTTTATGTTTTTTTAAGTAGATATCCCAAACATTGTATTTAAGGTTCTCATGGAATTCTAAACACTTTTTATTCTTGCAATTTTTTTGATATCTCATCAACTTATCGGATCTATGATGATTTCATATTGGTTTTTTCAACTTTCCCGCCATACCATTGGTCACGTGACGTATGTCAAAATCGATTTTAAGGTTATGGGACATGCACATCCAATCCCCCAAAAAAGATTTTTCAATATTCCGCTAATAAAAATTTTTCCCATATGTTGCGAACTCTTTGCCGGTCACTGTATAAGCGGCAATTCTGACGATAGCATGAGCGTGAAGTGTAAAGGTGCACTCATCAGGAAACAAAGCATGATCTAATTCGATTACATTGTTATCTAACATTGCCATAATTTGTTCACAAAAATACGTTCTTCTATTAAAATCGTCTTACATGAGCTTATGAGTAGGTAGGTATCATTTTATAAGGATACATTTTATTTTCTTCTAAAGCCGGACTCCCATTCTCGTGTATTTGGCGAAATATTTGTCAATTGCCCATATTTGCCAAGTAGTGGAAGTGGTATACTCTGCGAATATTTGTACAATTATTGGTCACTGGCGAAGTCCCGGCGGTTGTCGGTAAAAATTACGCGAGTCAAAGTGATTACAATTATTTGCGTATTTGACGAGTTCATACTTGTTGATGCACTCTCACCACTTGCCTGCTTGTCCCGCAAATATTTCGGCACTTGTTTTATTCTGTTTTTGGCTTCGGTCGCGTGTGCACGTGGTGTAAGTTCTTTCTAAATGGAGTGGTCTTAAGAAGTCATTTTTGAATTTCTCGATCTGTATGATATGCTTTTGGTCGATCGGGATAGTGGTATTAACTTACCTGTCTCGACTTTTGTTCAAAGAGGTCATCCACCATCTTCCTCTTCTTTTTGCTTTCTGCACTTTTTTCTCCTCACCACAATATAGCTGCCAGCTACTACCACAAACGCTGCAACTGCAGCGGCAACGCGACTATCCATATCGAAACAAAATTAACACTGAATGATCGAGAAAATGCTATAATTGCCAAGTACACAAGTATTGGCGTACTTGTCAAATACAGGAGTAGTGGGAGCGCTGCACTTGTCAAATTGACTTCGGAACTTGGTGTACTTGCCAAGTATGCCCAAGTACGCAAATATTTGCACACGAGAATGGGAGCCCGGCTTTATGTTCGAATAATCGATAAATGGAACATGGTACATTGGGGCTGTTTTTCGAGTGGAAGTTGTGGGTTTTCCTCGAACTCAAACATATTATCTAATTTTGTATCATCACTTCGCAGCTACTTTTTTATCTGCATTACATGTCCAAGCTGGTGAAACTGCTTTTCTATTTTACTAATTTTCCCTTGTGTTATAGGCGGCAAATTTGGAAATTTTTCATGAAACAGGCGAGCAACTATTTGCGTCCGTGTTTTATCTCCATAACTAATCATCTGTAGAATTGATATTTTGTGCATTTCTGTTAAATAAACCATTTTTCTGATATACAGTTAGAGAAATTCAAACGACTATAATACTGACAACTGTCATGCAGACAGACAACAATTTACTAAGGTCAGGAGTTTTAAACAAAAGTAAACCAAACTATTTATCCTTTTTTTTTACATTTCATATCAGTACAAAGAAACGCTGAAATGCAATAAATCTGAAAACACTTAATATTTCCGAAACAACCTAAAGATAGGTATAGTATATTGTATGAAATAAGTCTACAATTTTCTGAAGAATGCAAAAATTGAATAATATACAGGGTGTTTCCTTAAGGTCGAAGAGCGGCCATATCTCGGAAACTACTGGGCATAGAAACACAGGAAAAGAAAATTGTTAAAAAAAGTGGCCATGACAAAATTCTGGAAATAATTTTCAAGTTCCGCATTTTGCCGCAAGAGGGCGTAATTGAAAAGTAAATTTTAAAATTTTACATAACTCCGAAAATTCCACATTAAGGTATATGTTTGATAACACCATTTTAAAGCTTGGACAATTATGCATCATTTTGGTCTTATGCTCATTGACGTGCCGACTTTAATAAGAGTAGGGGAAGCTGTTGAAAGTGTAATCATTTAAATCGCTGTAACTTATAAACGACTTATCCGATTTTAGCAAACTAAAGACTGTTTGGAAGAGAAATGTATGCACTTTGACCAGTCGTATTTAGTTGTCCATAATAGTTCTCAAAAAAAATGCTAGAGGGTGCAATTTGCAATAACAATACATTTTTTGATTTTCCTCCGAAAAAATAAATCATACGGTATAATTATGATACCATAATTGAGAAGTAGATGAAATTTGCTAGAAAAAATATTAAAACCGCAGCTCGATATCTCCGTTCGTTTCTGAGTTATTGCCAAAACAATAATTTTTAACACAAATTGCGCCCTCTAGCAATTTTATTGGAAACTATCTTGTACCATTAGATACGACAATTGAAGGTTCTTCCAAACAAGCTTAAATTTAGTAAAATCGGATAAGTCGTTTAGAAGTTACAGCGATTTAAATGTTTAAACTTTCAATAGCTTCTCCCACTCTTATCAAGTGAAACTGTAAACATTAAAATCGCTGTAACTTCTAAACGACTTAACCAATTTTACTAAATTTAAGCTTGTTTGGAAGAGAAAGGTAAGTACCTTTAATTGTCGTATCCAATGTACAAGATAGTTTCTAATAAAATTGCTAGAGGGCGCAATTTGTCTTAAAAATTATTATTTTGGCAATAACTCTGAAACGAACGGAGATATCGAGCTGCGGTTTTAATATTTTTTCTAGCAAATTTCATCTCCTTCTCGATTATGGTATCATAATTATACCATATGATTTATTTTTTCGGAGGAAAATCAAAAAATGTATTGTTATTGCAAATTGCGCCCTCTAGCATTTTTTTGAGAACTATTATGGACAACTAAATACGATTGGTCAAAGTGCATACATTTCTCTTCCAAACAGTCTTTAGTTTGCTAAAATCGGATAAGTCGTTTATAAGTTACAGCGATTTAAATTATTACACTTTCAACAGCTTCCCCCACTCTTATTAAAGTCGGTACGCCAATGAGCATAAGACCAAAATGATGAATAATTGTCCAAGCTTAAAAATGGTGTTATCAAACATATACCTTAATGTGGAATTTTCGGAGTTATGTAAAATTTAAAAATTTACTTTTCAATTACGTCCTCTTGCGGCAAAATGCGGAACTTGAAAATTATTTTCGGAATTTTCTCATGGCCACTTTTATTATCATTTTTATTTTCCTAAGTTTCTATGCCCAGTAGTTTCCGAGATATGGCCGCTCTTCGACCTTAATGAAACACCCTGTATATGGTATTGCATTTAAAATAAGAAAGTTGGTGTTGGCCACTGTTACATGATTGTACAGGGTTCCCCATTTATACCGAAACAGGCTAAATATCTGGTTCCACGTTAATTTAAAAAAAAAACGCTCGGACCCGTCGATTTTTATTTCGAGGGGGACATCTTTTGCGTATATTGTCAATCTTGTTACTTCAAGCCCCTAGGAGGGAGGGGGGGTAAGATCTAAATCTTAAATGGATACCCCTATTTTATATAATTTTTTTGAATTCTGCATAAAATTCTGAACAATTTTTAATAAAAGCATTATTAGTCTATACTTAACGGTTTCCGAGATATTTACTCTTGAAAAATGAGATTTTTGAACTTTGACAGCGTCTAGCTTTCTAACTGTACGTCTTAGAGTAAAACGGCTTACATGTCCCTATCTTCGATTTTTGTTATCTTTCCAATAGTGTCAACTTCCGGTTAAACCGGTTGTAAGAAATATAGTACTTCCGGTTTAACTGGAAGTTGACACTATTGGAAAGATAATAAAAATCGAAGATAGGGACATGTAAGCCGTTTTACTCTAAAGACGTACAGTTAGAAAGCTGGACGCTGTCAAAGTTAAAAAATCTCATTTTTCAAGAGTCAATATCTCGGAAACTGTTTACTATAGACTAATAATGCTTTTATTAAAAAATGTTCAGAATTTTATGCAGAATCCAAAAAAATTATATAAAATAGGGGTATCCATTTAAGATTTAGATCTTACCCCCACCTCCCTCCTAGGGGCTTAAAGTAACAAGATTGACAATATACGCAAAAGATGTCTCCTCGAAATAAAAATCGACGGGTCCGAGCGTTTTTTTTTTAATTAACGTGGAACCAGATATTTAGCCTGTTTCGTTTTAAATGGGGAACCCTGTATAATAAGTTTTAATTAAAAAAAGCGCAACTGGAAATACCAATCGACGTGTCCGAGCGTTTTTTTCGTACACGCCCCCATGTATTTATTCTCGAATTTATTTAGAAAAAATGTAGGACTTTTATAAGTAGCAACTTAAATAAATTTAGTGTATTATTTTAAAATAATAAGGCACCCAAGTGCATATAATATACTACTTTACATTACCTACTCTTATTCTTATAATATAAATTATGTAGACATTTCTTGCATTATTCATGAATAATTAACTATGTCTGTATTAAAATCTATAAAGCTGCATTCATAAAACGTGCATTTTACCTACTTCCTTATATTATATTTATAATTACTATTCAGGTTTGTATTATTCTTCTTGGAGAGTCAATAACCATGACCTAGCGTGGTGGTTCAGTCATAAAAATTCTTCAATTTACAGACGTCTTTTTTAACATCCCATCTTTCCATCTGGTCTGTCTGCATTTTTTCGCCTTTCATTACTGCTTTTTTTTATTTTTATTGTGATTTATGCAAGTTGAACATTAACAAACATCCTTTTGTTTAACTTTATGCGATAAAAATTCGCGTACGCGCTTTCATTGAATAAAACGCTCCATTCAAAATAAGAGCGGCGGTGGGTGAAGTAATTACTATTCAGTAACTTTTGAAGGTTTTATTTTATATTAATAAATTAGTTAGTCGAATGTGGGTTTGTTTTTTTCGTTTTTCTTGATTGTACAGTCAACAAGTTAATTATTATAATTTCCGTCTCATTACGGCCAATCGTTGATTTTATAAGTTGTAGCAAAATGTTTTTTTGGATAAATTAAACCTAATATTAGTAAAAATCGAGGTAAAAACTGAAGCTAACAATGTGAATTTTGAGGGCGTTGACACAAACGGCGTTTTTATTAACGACGACAGAACTTGGCTCTAGCCGGGCACTGTAATAATGTTGCTCTGGACGAGACGCGGCCCTTGTTTTTTTTACAGGTGGGACAAATTTTGATGCCAGTAACGTAACAAATAAAAAGCAGTTTAGTGCATAGTTTAGCTAATAAATAATAAAACCGTAATATTTCTTGAACTGTTCAACTAATTGTTCACAAGTACAAGTCAAAAACACAAACATAAACGAACTACATAAATAGACCAGGGTCGATAATTTTTAAATACAAAAATATAATAGTAGGATGAAACCCATTAGAAAAGGAAGAGAATATAACAAAAATGAAAGGAAAAATAATTTACGGGCGATCCGAGGTCGGGAAGCGGAAGGGGGTGATAGTTTTTAAGGGTAGAAAACAATTTATCTCGATTTCCATAGCAAAGTTGTAGGAAATAGAAAGATCTACAACTTTTGTATTTACACTTTTTTCACATGACCTCAAAATTTATGTGAAAAATTCAAATAACCAAGTTTTCGGTTTTTTATTTTTATCTTTTACAAAAAAAAATTTTTTTCACGAAATTTGGTGAAAACTTACCTTTTTATGTCCCAAACACACTGTTATTTTTTTGATTTAATATATTTATTTTTTACCCTATTTTGACTTAATATCGAAAATGCACCCTAATTTTCAATCGAAAATTCTCACGTCAAAATATCTGCTTTTTTAAAAAAGTCGGTGGGCTTTTTGTTCGTTGAAATCTCTACTTTCTGATGTTCTAAAAAAATATACATTACTATGGTAAATTTTCTCAACAAATGCAAAGAAACGAAAAAAACTCGAATCCGAATTTTTTTTTAATCATTATGTACAATTTTGAGATATTTATTAAAATGTATACTTTAATTACTCGAAAAACGTAAGATTCCATGTTATATTGATAAACAAAATCTTACGTTTTTCGAGTAATTAAAGTGTGAATTTTAATAAATAGCTCAAAATTGTACATAATGATTTAAAAAAAAATTTCGGATTCGAGTTTTTTTCGTTTCTTTGCATTTTTTGAGAACATTTACCATAGTAATGCATATATTTTTTTACACCATCAAAAAGTAGAGACTTCAACGAACAAAAGCCCACCGACTTTTTTAAAAAGCAGATATTTTGACGTGAAAATTTTCGATTGAAAATTAGGGTGCTTATTCATTTACAATGATTCGCCAGTGCGTGGTGTGTAAGAGACCAAACTATTAAACTATTCTAATCTTCCATCCAAATTTCACATTTTTACCAGCAGTAATAACTGAAATAAGGTATGTAAAGTGGTCACCTGGCACAGGAAGTAAATTTTATATAGAAAAAAAGCCTTTTAAGTACGTTAGAGAAAACAATGACCTGGTGGTCCATAATTGAATAGACACACCGGTGGACTGTACTAGACGTTACCTTATGTAGACTATAGTACTACTTTTAGTTTTATTTTGCTTATAAGGAGTGTTTTTATACAGGATGATTTAGGTCTGTAAATAATTGCAATAAAGGGGAAAGTATTTTTTTAATACCCTAAATATTTTCAACCTATAGGACCCAGTGGCGTAAGAAACACTCCCGCAGAACCCGCACCGCAAGAGGGGCCCGGCCAGTCGGGGGGCCCACATCGACGGCCCCTTTAAAATTTGTTGCCAGCTTTGCTGTTCATAGGAATTTCATAATTAATTTTATTTTTATATCCTGAGAATTTAACTTCGTTAAGTGAGGAAGAATTATACGTGAAAGCGCGGAATTTACAAACGATATATAAAGACTTGTCCATTGACTTTCCTAGTCAAATTTTAAGCCTCAGAAAGGGACTTGGAGATAGTATTTTAAAATTAAAAACAGTGTATAAAGAACCCCGCACTTCTCTTATGGAAAATGGCCCTCGGTTAAATTTTCTAAATTTTTAGTATGTTGTAGAAAATGCCACTATGATCAAAAGTGTTCATGGCCACAACAATATCTGCCGACCAGTTTTTGAGTTACAGGGTGTCCAAGTTGCAAAATATGAATTCTCAATACATTATATTTTCCTAGTTTATAATATGAATTCGTTTTGTTTTTCTAAATTTTTGATGGCCCTGTCGTAGATAGGATAAAATACTATAAAAATAGTTTAAATTTTTTTATTATATACCGGGTTAGTGACGAAAATTATTTAATATTTTTTGTTATATATCATTGTATTTTCGGCATTAAATTAAATGTTTACAAAGTAATACTGTGGATGAAATTAGCTTGGAGCAAGCTATCAGGATTTATATTATTTTTATTTATACAGGGTATCTCAAAAAAGTTACTATTTTTTTTATTAGGTTTGAAAGAAATTTTGTAGATATTTCTTTATGTACTACTTGTCGCTTATCGTATGCTTATAAATATATATAATTATCAAGGTTTCCGATGATAAGCAATTGAAAAATAACATAAAAATGCATGTATTTATAAATCACCCGGTATATTAAAAAAGGATCGGTTAAATTTCGTAATTTTTTAATACTTTTTGCTTAAAGTGTCTTACTTACATGTTTGCTATTGATTTCCCTTTTCCTATGACCAGTTCTGGAGATATACGGCGTCGAACAGACTCAAAACTCAAAAAATAAGAAAATAAAATAATAACTATTTTTTTTTTATTTTAATAAAATTTGTTATGTAAGTTCATTTTATGGTTAAAAACAAATATATATAATGCTATACAGGGTGTTTCGAATAATTAGGGGCCTACTTATACCTTGATAGTTAAATATATTTATAAGCATACGATAAGCGACAAATAGTACATAAAGAAATATCTACAAAATTTCTTTCAAAACTAATAAAAAAAAATAGTAACTTTTTTGAGATACCCTGTATAAATAAAAATAATATAAATCCTGATAACTTGCTCCAAGCTAATTTCATCCACAGTATTACTTTGTAAACATTTAATTTAGTTTGAAGAAATAGTCCATACTTAAAGTGGAGTTGAAAGTATGAAAAGGAAAGAAAAACACAAAGTCTTCCTCCACAAAATTTAATAGAATAAAATTCTTAATTTCAGGGTATCTACATGTTTCGAACGTAGAAACGTGTAGAGACCTATGATTTAATATTTTTTTCTATTAAACTTTGTGGAGGATGACTTTGTGTTTTTCTTTCCTTTTAATTTAATTTAATGCCGAAAATACAATGATTTAACAAAAAATATTAAATAATTTTCCTCACTCACCCGGTATATAATAATTTTTTTTTAACTATTTGTATAGTATTCTATCCTATCTATGACAGGGCCATCAAAAATTTAGAAAAACAAAACGAATTCATATTATAAACTAGGAAAATATAATGTATTGAGAATTCATATTGTGCAACTCAACAACTGGTCGGCAGATATTGTTGTGGCCATGAAAACTTTTGATCAGAATGGCATTCTCTACAACATACTAAAAATTTAGAAAATTTAACCGAAGGCCATTTTCCATAAGAGAAGTGCGGGGTTCTTTGCGGATCATTTATTAATAAAAAATCAGTGTGTTTTTCAAATTTTCCAGATGTATCTAGTGCAGTGATGTTACTTCTAACTTTACCAGTTAGTGTGGCATCAGCGGAACGATCTTTTTCCAACCTTAAAATAGTATACACCCATTTACGTAACACCATGGGTCAACTACGCCTTTCGGATTTATCCTTAATCAGTATCGAACACGAGTTTGTTAAGACATTAAATATGGACGAAATCATAAACGATTTTGCAAAAACAAATTCTCGACGATCTTGTCGTTTTGTGTAATACCTTGTATAGTACTTAGTGACATAATGTTTGTGCAGACTTGAGTATTCATGTGTTTTACTGTTTTCTGTCTTTTGGATTCTATGAGGCTCGGTCACTGCTACCCCTGTTACTACCATACATGGTAAGCAACATTATAAGTGGTGTTTTAAAATTTTGATTTTGCATCCTGTTTGCTGGAATATTACGTATAATGACTTGATAACTACCTATGTTATGTCTACCAGTCTACCTAGGATTATAAAATAAATTTGAATTGTTTGCTGTTTTAATAGTAGGTACTTAACACATAATGTGGGTTTAAGTCTAATTAAATTATTACACGATTAACGAATTCAAAAATTCATAAACTTGAACCTAATAGTAATGAAAATAAGAATTATCATTTTCCATTCGTTATAAGGGGCCCCTGAAAACGTTTGCGGGGGAGCCCACTCAGTTGTTGTTACGCCATTGATAGGAATACCAGTAACTCGAATGTTAGTCTTATTAAAAAAATGGCCCGCAGATAGATCCAAGAAATGGAAGAGAAACTTACAGTTAATGTCAAATTATTTGGACTAGAAAAGGCCGAAACAAATAATGTCTCTGTTTTAAAACAAATAGACTTTTAATGTGGCAGGAATGGACAAAAAGCTTGATTTCTCTAGTAGCTACAACGTTAAAAACAGAAGTTGTTGGGAAAAAATCACACCAACATTTAAACACGGTTCACTTTACATCAATTTAAATGTTTGAACGCTTGGTATACAAGTTACTTGATACTTATAAGGCAATCAGGTAGTCACGATTTTGCGTCCCATGTGTGGTCACTTTTGTTTGACATGTCAATCTCTTACTGAAACAGACAAGCATAGCTGCTGTATAATTTTCGCATTAAATTTAATAAACATAATACATTAATTTAAAAATTTGAAAATACCGGTGCATTGAGTGATTAATTTTTTTTATAATGACGTATTTCTACTTAATTTAAATGCGTCACAGGAGCAATACCCAGAGCACACAATTTTGTGTTTTTAACAATATGTTCTTAAATGGTATTTTTATTGCATTGTAACTTATAAGGACTTTTTTAAATTTGAGACTACATAAATCTGAATTCGTAGGATTCGTGATAAAGATATCCTTGCAAACAGCAAGATCACGTCTATCGTGCTGGTAAAGCTACAACCACTTCTTCCGTTATTTCTCATGTAATATTTTTTCTCATGCCATATTTTTTCACAATTTAATTGCTAAGTTATTTTACTTTTTTAATGTTATTGCTTGCATTAAGAAAAACTATGGCTTCCGTTTGATTTTAAGTGGCCAGTAATAAAATTTAAAAATAATAATCTTATGAATTACGAGGCCTCTGGAATCACCAATACATGGCGATTGTTTTTTAAATTATTTTGCATCATCGTTAAGTGGGCTGGTGTTTCAATTATTTAAACAAAATATCCATTTAGGTGGTTGGTTTTTCACAAAATCGTCCTTAATAAAAATTATTGAAAATGAAGAAACGAATGCAAACAAATATAATATTATGATACAGCGTGTATCAGGCAAATGAAATAAATTCGATAATAAATACATACGCCGATTGGTATTTTTAGTTGCGCATTTTTTCCAATAAAAACTTTTTATACAGGGTGTGTCATGTAACAGTGACCAACACCAACTTTCTCTTTTTAAATACAACACCCTATATATTATTCAATTTTTGAATTCTTCAGAAAATTCTAGACATATTTCATGTAAACAATATCCTATACCTATCATCAACTGTTTCGGAGTTATAAAAGTGTTTTCAGATTTATTGCAAAAATTAACAACACACTCAAAAACTAATAACTAATACTGTTTATTTGTTGATAATGTAAAAAACAAAAAAAAACATTATTGTAGGAGACTCTGTAGGAGATGTTGAAAATTCTCGCCGCGAACGTCTTGGCAACATCCTAATCTTAAATAGAAATTTCTTCTAATGTTACTGAACATCTCAGGCGTGACCGATCTAATCGCAAGCGTTATTCGTTTCCTTAAGTCAGCTAAGTCGAAGGGTTTAGTTTTGTATATAATATTTTTGACATAACCACATAAGAAGAAGTCTAATGGCGTCAGATAAGGGGATAGTGCTGGCCATTTCATCGATCCATGCCTCCCTATCCACCGATTTGGAAATACTCGGTTGAGGTACTGCTGGACATTGATTTGGTAAGGAGGCGGTGCTTCATCTTGCTGAAACCATATCATATTCGCTGGAAGTTGTGGGTTTGCTGGATCAGGATATAAGTTAGTTAAAGTTGGCAAGACATTATTTTGGAGCAGTGCTAAATAATTATCGCCATTTAAATGGCCATTAATGAAAAAGGGACTTATGACATGATCTCCAAATATTCCTGCTCAAACATTTTCAGGATATTGCGTATGTTCTTCTCTAATCAAGTGAGGATTTTTCCTAGACCAATAGCGGCAATTCTGACGATTATCATGACTGTGAAGTGTAAAGGTGCACTAATCAGAAAACAAAAATTGTTCTAATTGGATCACTTTGTTATCTAGCATTGCCTTAATTTCTTCACAAAAATACGTTCTCCTATGTGGGTTTTTCTCAAACTCAAGCATAATATCTAATTTGGTATCATCACTTATTGCATTGGCAGCTATACTTTTTTATCTGCTTTAGATGTACAAGCTGGCAAAACTGCTTTTCTATTTTACTAACAACAACGTAGTTATAGGCAGCAAACTTGGAAATTTTTCATGAAACAGGCGAGCAACTTCCATTAGCGTCCGTGTTTTATCTCCATAACCAATCATCTGTAGAATTTTTATTTTCTGCATTTCTGTTAAATAAACCATTTTTCTGATATGCAGTTAACGAAATTCAGACGACTATCACACTGACAACTACTGTCATGCGGACAGACAACAATTTGCTAAGGTCAGGAGTTTTAAATAAAAGTAAACAAATCTATTCAAACCTTTTTTTAAATTTTATATCGGTAAAAAGAAACGCTGAAATGTAATAAATTTGAAAACACTTAATATTTCCGAAACGGTCAAAGATAGGTATATGTTTAAAAAGTTTTTATTGAGAAAAATGCGCAACTAGAAATACGAATCGACGTGTCCAAGTGTTTTTTCGAACAGGCCCCCATGTATTTAATATAGAATTTATTCCATTTGGCTGATCCACACAGTATGGGGTGTTCAATTTAAAATAAGCAAGTTAGTGACAACTTCTAAAAATATTGATTGATTGTTATTTCCTCAACAAGCAGATCTCTTTACGAAGAGTACCTTTTTTCGTAAAGTAAAAAACAACACGCCGTTAGAAACTAATTATATTTTAGGTATTTTATTACAATATCGGCACTTTAAAATTACGTTTCACAACGGTACTACCTACAGCGAAAAAATCTAATGATTGTAATAATCATCTAAACGAATATGTTACCAGCATTTTCGTGCAGTACTATAAATCATCAAAACAACCTCCCATTCTCATTGTACGAATAGATATCCTTATTATATTAAGCAGATTGCATAATTTCACATTTCACAACTGTATCTACAGCTATCGAATCATTCGAGGCAAAGGTAAGCATTTTGATATTCTCGCCGACTTGATGAAGAAAATGATTTTTTTCTATTTCACGTTTATAATAAGCTCAGTACGATACGCATTTGCGTATCGTAATGAAGCTATTCCGATACGCGTTTTTTCTTTATTTGATGTTGGTAACATTTAAATGTTTTATTTCATTGACTTGCGCGGCCTTTGTAATTTACGAGAAAACCCATTTTTCGCAGAGGAAAAATAGCTTGATAACTTACTTTTTTATTCTGTGTGGATAACATGCATGTATGTTGGTTGCATAAATCTATAAATCAATCTTTTGTAGATGCTTCAAGCTATCATTTTCTGCCAAATCCTATCCAAAATTCAATCTAACTACTAACCTTCCAATGTCGATTTTAACTTCAACATTATTTGAATTTTCCATCTTCCCTATACTAAATTGCAATGCCTTGACGTAAAATCACGTCTTTTGAAATTCGAAAAAAGTAGCTAAATCTCCCAAATTTCCGAACGCTCTGTATATGCACCGAATGTACAAGGATCACACAACGTATTCCGTCCAATTTTAAATCTCATTTCGCTAAAATAACTTTAGAATCTCGTGGTGAAAATGGGTCAATAAATCAAAAAATGACAGTTTGCAAAATAATTTTTGTTGTCCAGAGGCTACTATGATAAAAAATAGTATTACCAACATAAAATCTAGACATAAAAATTTACAAAATTTGAAGGATTTATTTTCTTTTTAAAATGTATTTTTTTTATTATAAAAGGTGAAATAGAAAAAAATGTATAAAGAACATGTTTCATAAGGCGTTTTAGCGCACGTGTCAATAAAAAAACTCGCCACTTTGTGGCTCGTTTTTTAAAATAGACGCGTGCGCTAAAACCGCTTCTTATGAAACGTGTACTTTAATACTATTAAATCACTTGATATTCCAGTGACGCTAGTTTTACAGCTTAACAAGAAGGTGTCGTTTTTGAATAAGGAATAAAAATAGCTTAGCTATATAGCTATTATGTTACCCGTTTTATCCCTAGTTTTAAAATAAACGTTTTTATGTACTATGTAGTTAGTCTGTTTCCCATTGCGTGACAGCTAAGAACACTAATTAAAAATGCAAAACACAAATTTGAGCTTACCGGGTGAACATATTATTTTTCGCCTGAAATTATATCGTTTTAGTAACAATACAGGTAGTTTAAACACTATATTGATTGGCACACTCCTAATTTTACCTTTCACAATAGGGTCGTACAATTGTAACAATAGGGCAAGCCGATGATTTAGAATAAATCTTCGGACAGTGGCGGTCATTTAGGTTTTTATTTATGAAATACAATTTAAATACCTTTTGTTTTCTGCCCGTGTTCTAAAAAAATTTTACATTAGAAATTTTTTTTCTGATTTAGTTCTAGCCGATACTATACATTAACAAAACAAGGTGATAGTGAAATAGTGTATTGTTTTAAAAGAACAGGTCTGCCAAAAAATTCGACCGTTTTAACCCATTTTTTAATGGAGTTACCTGTCCTCTTAAATTGTTATATCATGGTACGTTCTTATTTTCATTTTTTTTTGGTTTCTATATTGTTATGTAATTTTTGAAGTGAAAACTTCTTTAGGCGCGTTTAGCACTTTTTGTGGGCACTGAATTAAACTGAGCCGTCAGGCGTCAGGTTCGGCTGTGTTACACTCGAATTCGACTCCGCTGCCGCATCAGTCGACGTGGAAACAGTGTGCGACACTTGTTGCGTCTCAGGTATGTTCTGGCATTTTTTAAATTATATATTTACGTAGGGTGAAGTAAGGTAATTAGTTTTACCGTAATTGCTTATTCCGTGGACCTAATTTATTATGATTTCTGACTTCTGTTGAAGATGTAAAAATTCAAGGGTTGTTCAATTTTAGGAAATATCTTTTTGAAGTGAAAACTTCTTTAGGCGCGTTTAGCACTTTTTGTGGGCACTGAATTAAACTGAGCCGTCAGGCGTCAGGTTCGGCTGTGTTACGCTCGAATTCGACTCCGCTGCCGCATCAGTCGACGTGGAAACAGTGTGCGACACTTGTTGCGTCTCAGGTATGTTCTGGCATTTTTTAAATTATATATTTACGTAGGGTGAAGTAAGGTAATTAGTTTTACCGTAATTGCTTATTCCGTGGACCTAATTTATTATGATTTCTGACTTCTGTTGAAGATGTAAAAATTCAAGGGTTGTTCAATTTTAGGAAATATCTTTTTGAAGTGAAAACTTCTTTAGGCGCGTTTAGCACTTTTTGTGGGCACTTAATTAAACTGAGCCGTCACGCGTAACGCGGCTGTGTTACGCTCGAATTCGACTCCTATATTCAATCCGAACTGACCCGAATGAACGTTATATGAAAGAGCCTGCCGCGTCAGTCGCATTCAGTATCGACGTGGAAACAGTGTGCGTTGTTTGTGTGTTTAAGATCACAAGATAAACACTTGTTGCGTCTCAGGTATTTTTTTCAAGGGTTGTTCAATTTTAGGAAATATATTTATTCGATATTATTAATTTCACCTTGTTGAAGTTTTCACTTCTGTCGTGTGGTCTTAAGCACACACAATTTTTATTTATAATTTATATTTATTCGTATTTAGTTTTTAAGGTGTGCAAAAGAGATTTGTATTATTACAACATATTTTTATCTTGCCATATCTTTTGTACTTACTGAATGTCCTTCGTTAACCCAGGTTTCGTCTAAATAAAAAATGGTCCTTTTTCACTTTTATATCTGGACATATCTCTTAGATACTGTCGTCCCAAAAAAATCTTCTCTATCCAATAACATTGACTTTCGGTTTTCTTCCTATGATACTTTTCACATCCTCATCAATTTGTATAGGTGTCCTTCCTGGCGACCGTTTAGTAGGGGCTACAGTTTCAGATTTTCTTTCCCTAAGAAGATTGTTGATTCACTAAATCCCGTCATATAAGTACATGCTGATACTAGGTTTCTGACAGTACTAGATGGTGTTTGGTGCACAAGTACATCGTGTACATTTAAAACTATTGTCTTTACTTTTACGTCAAGCACACATTTACAAAACACTGGGGAATAATTATTCGCCATTTTTGTATTATTTTTATAATATACACACCAGCTTTCGATAACAAGTTAAAAATAAAACTAAACTACCTCACTTGAAGTTGGAAATATTTTATGACATAAGCCACCTACCTGTATACCCATGCAATAATAGATCATTTGTTTACTTAAGATTAGGTACATACCTGTTATTGTTACGCTTATCGTTTATTGCGGTTTTACGACTCATGACCCTCAGCTGTGCTGTCAGGCTTTAAGAAACAAAATATAGGTGTAAGCAAAATAAAAATTAGGGACAAGTCTTAAGTATCTACGGAGATACATAATTTGTACGTGGCCCACATTTACCTACTGCGCCCAATTGCCTCAAATGACTCTAATAATCACATTGACGTGAGATATGTTTTCGTACCTTTGTACAACATGACCATCAGGGTCAACAAACCTCTTCGCTGATATAACTGATACTAGATACTTATAATCATTACATGAAACACTATCTTTATTATTAGTATGTACATACTACACTGTTAAATTACCTTCCTATTGTAAACTGCTATTTTGTGCTCATAGCGAGGTGAAAAGTTTATTTCCTAGACGTAGGAAAAGATATCTTAAATGTCATAATAAAAGTTTGTACACGACTAATAGACCAATGTGTGTATTGTAAATTTCCTCTTAAAAATCGGTCGAAATTCTCCCATGAAAAATATGTAAAGTCGTCACAGTGGATCTTTTCCCGTGCGTCATCACTTTCACGTCATCAAAATTATATGAATCAAATCAAAATTACGAGACGAAAAAAGTCAAAACTAAGTCTAAGTTCATAAAATGGACGTGCCTGCCTACCGTTTGACGTACCTACATAATATCCCGAAAAATTATTATTTATTTTAAGTTTTGCCCGGCATTCTCTATTATCTAAAAGAAATTGACAAACAAATGTTAATATATTTAATACTATTTTTAAAGCTTAAAATCTAGAAGAGTTTGGTGTTTTATTGGCTATTAAAATCGCAAAAGTAAAATTTTTGACATCCTTTCATTTAAGGGAATTTAGCCACTGCCGTAAACTTTTCAAAGAACTTTCACGGTTAGAATATTTAAAATAAATAAATTAGGTATTATAAAAATCCTTAAATACTTACCGCCAAAACAGATGGTGGGTATAATTAGCTCTAAAAAGAACAATTTTTAGAAAAAGAAACAGTTTTAAGGCACACAGATTTACAAAATACGAATTAGATTGGCAGATCAAAATAAGGTTGACAATGACGTTCTAAAATACAACGGTTGTCAACTAAACAAATAAAAAAAGTAATTAATTGACGTTTATAGTTTTATTCTTGTCTAGCACGTTATATTATTGTGGAATCTTGGAGACGTTCTTTTATGCTTTTATTCAAACTTGTTACTGTAATAAACAAGGATGCAGAGTTATTAACCACGTTAAGTTCTGATCGTTGATTGATGACGCGCGGGCAAAGATCCACTGTGGCGACTTTACCTCTAGTTGCGCGCTGATATGATAAACGAACAACAGCGTTCAGATTTCTCGCAGTGACGTAACAAAAACTGAGTGTTCATACACTGTTTTAAATTTTGGAATACTATATCTCCAAGTCCCTTTCTGAGGCCTATAATTTGACTAGGAAAGACAATGAACAAGTTTTTATGGTACCTATATCGTTTGTAAATTCCGCGCTTTCGCGTATAATTCTTCTTCACTTAACGAAGTTAAATTCTCAGGATATAAAAAAATGAAATTAATTATGAAATGAAATATCTATGAAAAGCAAAGCTGGCAGAAAAGTTTGGAAGGGGCCGTCGGTGTGGGCCCCTCAGCTGGCCTGGCCCCCCCGGGGAGCGGGGTTTGCGGGGGTGTTTGTTATGCTACTGATTTCTCGCTGTCCTAAAAGAAACATTAAACGGGCGCGGAGCAATCCGACAAATCTGCTGGTAAAACCCCGCTTATTGTTATTAGCTCGCCCTGTAAATGACTAAGAAATTGTTAAATACAAAGTTCCACAATTTCCAACATCCTGCATGTTATTGCTCTTGAACTTGTATACAATTAATTTCGTTTTAAAATCAATTTATCCTACTTTAAATGCCAAAACATAATATCACCAATCAATCGGCGCTAAGCCTCGATAGTCTTTCAGTCTGCACTTTACGAAATCGAAATGCATACAAAGAATTTCATTGACAAAAGGGTCATTCGTGAAAACAAGGACATTAATAAAGCAGCTGTGTTCACTAAAAAGATTTAGATTTAATCCATGAAAATATTTCGATCTTATCCCAATTGCGACGACTTTGCAGTTGATACGTTTAAGCGTGGAATATGTTTACCAGGATGTTGTTGCGACAACTGTTTTATATTCATAATGTAAAAATTGCTAGTTTTTTTAAATTTAATAACATCATTTTTAATTGCTATTTTTTGCCCAAAGTCAGCGAAATTTATATTTTATTGTCTGTGCTTAATGCGAGAGAGTACCTAATAAATAAATGGCGGATTATATGCACGTAAATTTACCAAAATATGCGCATATATATGCCTTGTTTGCCTTTAAAATATGCAGTTATTTGCATTTTTTACCAAACTCGCATACTGGTATGCAATATTTCTTAATTTATTATAGTAAAATGAGGTAAAGAAACACATTGGGTTCTAATGAATAGGTTTATTTTTTTTTAAATGCCAAAAAAACAAAGAAAACTAAAAGTAAACAATTTTTTTACCCAAAATTGTATAAAAGGCATTTATTACTAAATATTTTACAAAATTTTCAGCTTTAAAGGATTTTCTTCTATTATTAAAAATATGTTTATACAAAGAGAAGCTTCTTTCAACATCTACTGATGTAATCGGACAATACTGCAACTTAGATAGCAAAATATAAAGCCAAGATACAACTTCGTTGGATGATTTACCCTCATAAATGCTTTTTACTGCAGTTAAGTATTTAAATCCTTCATTCTTTTTACAGTTACATCCAATTTGTTCCTTACTTGACCTCCTACTTTACCGGGAATGTTGTTACATTTAGCGGAAAAAGTTTCAACAATACTAATTGAGTCTCTTAAACTTAAATTTCAAATCGATCTGAATACAGTTTGTTAAGCAGGTAATAATAACGCATTATTAAGTGACAATGAACAACCCCTTACAATATACCTGCAAACCCCGGAAACCCCCAATAAATACCTTGTGTATAACCAAAATGTAAATATAATTATTATAATTTTCAGATTGGAAACTCCCTGAAATAAGTACCGAACTGGACATTAAACCTTTAACGTTTTAAATTTTTTGATAAAGCCGAAAACATAAAAATATGCTCTTAAAATAATAATTTCTGAAACATATACCTACATTTTATTATAAAATTGACGAAATATGCAAAAAATGCATATATGTATATTATGCATTTTGCATATATTCCGGCCTTTAGTATTGAACTATAAAACCCAGTGGCCCACGTCGTATTCCATAGGTGTAGTCCAATTATTATTATTATTGTATAGTATTTGTTTGTAGAATTATAGCGTTGATCTTTTGACTGCAATAAACCCTCATTATCCCTTTATACCTATGATTATTGTCAGGGGTCCCGAGACCGGCTAGATAGAGGCCCAGCTAGTTTACCTGAATATATGCAACCTGCGTACGTGCAACTTGCGTACAAGGATTATTTCTTCCAACTTGCGTACACGGGTAGGTAGGTCCCGCGAACCAGGTAAAACAGCAAAAGTACATTATTCCAATATAGAAGCTTATAAACAAACTCAGGACATAAAAAAATGCTCTGATAACAACGAACAAACCGGTTGCCAATACACCTTTTAGAACCGATTGGAGAGGGAGTATTATTACGGTCCGTTTAAAACCCTGTGTATGTGAAGACATGAAATAATGCTCTGATAACAACGAACAAACCGGTTGCCAATACACCTTTTAGAACCGATTGGAGGGGCGTATTCGTATTATTACGGTCCGTTTAAAACTCTGTCTATGTGAGGACATAAAAAATGCTCTGATAACAACGAACAAACCGGTTGCCAATACACCTTTTAGAACCGATTGGAGAGGGCGTATTATTACGGTCCGTTTAAAACCCTGTGTATGTGAAGACATAAAATAATGCTCTGATAACAACGAACAAACCGGTTGCCAATACACCTTTTAGAACCGATTGGAGAGGGCGTATTATTACGGTCCGTTTAAAACTCTGTGTATGTGAAGACATAAAAAAATGCTCTGATAACAACAAACAAACCGGTTGCCAATACACCTTTTAGAACAGATTGGAGAGGGCGTATTATTAAGGTCCGTTTAAAACCCTGTGTATGTACGCAAGTTGGAATAATGTACTCTTGCAGTTTTACCTGGTTCGCGGGACCTACCTACCCATGTACGCAAGTTGGAAGAAATAATCCTTGTACGCAAGTTGGAGGATACCAGTTTACCTGACTTGTTTAGTAACTTTCCGGCAGTTGTTGGAAAAGTTTCTTCTTAAAAATGCGGTCTTATATGTAGAATCTCCTCTATTGAACTTATGAAATTTGCGAACACCCAATATAGCTTTCCGTATCTATCTAAAAATTCTGTGCTACCACTTTTGCTTTATTCACATTGTTAGAAACCACCCAAAGTGACTGCAGTTGTGTTTCACATCGATAAGCTCTGGTCAGAAGTGAATTTAAATTATTATTGAACATTATTTTTAAAATAAATTGGTCTGCGGTATTAAGTTCAATTAAACCTCGTCAGATGATTCATTTTTTAATTAATTTATTGGCGACATTAAAATATTTATTGGTAATGACGGAAGCTTCAATTATTATTTCAGCAGATCTGTTCAGAAAGAAATTTAAAACGGTATAATTGGTTTGTGAACGCCCTCATTGTAATTTTAACTATGGATTGAGACATTAATAATTATTTAACGAAGATTTTATGACTTCACTAATAATTACTACTATTAAAGTGGTATTCCGGATGGAGGAGTGATCAAAACTCTAAGCTTTTAAAGATCATTGAACGATGATAGCGTATATGCTTTTTGACATAACATAATGGTCAATATTTATGGATAGGCTTTGGAGTGCAGCCTTAACGACTTTTCATATGTACAGGGTGGCCCATTAATAAGGGACGCCGGCTATATCTCGGAAACCATTAATCGTACAGCTTTCGGAAAAAAATTTTTATAAGTAGGTAAAGCGGTCATGAGAAAATTCTGGAAATTACTTTCAAGTTCCTCATTTCGCCGCAAGGGGACACAATTGAAAATTAGTTTTTTAAATTTTAAATTTCTCCGAAAATTCCCATATTAAGGTATAACTCTGATTACATCCTTGGAAAGCTTAGACAATTCTGCATCATTTTGGTTTAAGGCTCGTTGGCGTACCGACCTTGATAAGAGTGGGGGAAGCTATTGAAAGTGTAAACATTAAAATCGCTGTAACTTCTAAACGACTTATCCGATTTTACTAAATTTAAGCTTGTTTCGAAGGGAAAGGTAAGTACCTTCCATCGTCGTATCCAATATTACACGATAGTTTCTAATAAAATTGCCAGAGGGCGCAATTTGTAATAATAACAATTTTTTGATTTTATCCCGAAAATTCAAATCATACGGTATACCTATGACATCATAATCGGAAAGTAGATGGAATTTACAAGAAAAGATGTGAAAACCGCAGTTCGATATCTTTGTTCGTTTCAGAGTTATTGCCAGAACAATAATTTTTTATACAAATTGCGCCCTCTAGCAATTTCATTAGAAACTATTGTGTATCATTGGATACGACAATTAAAGGTACTTCCAAACAAGCTTAAATTTAGTAAAATCGGATAAATCGTTTAGAAGTTACAGCAATTTTAATGTTTACACTTTCAATAGCTTGTCCCACTCTTATCAAGTGAAAGTGTAAACATTAAAATCGCTGTAACTTCTAAACAACTTATCCGATTTTACTAAATTTAAGCTTTTTTGGAAGGAAAAGGTAAGTACCTTTAATTGTCATATCCAATGGTACACAATAGTTTCTAATAAAATTACTAGAGGGCGCAATTTGAATTAAAAATTATTGTTTTGGCAATAATTCTGAAACGAACAACAATATCGAACTGCGGTCTTTACATTTTTTCTTGCAAATTTACTCTACTTTCCGAATATGATGTCATAGTTATACCGTATGATTTGAATTTTCTGGATAAAATCAAAAAAACTGTTATTATTACAAATTGCGCCCTCTAGCAATTTTATTAAACACTATCGTGTACTGCTGGATACGACGATTGAAGGTACTTATCTTTCCCTTCCAAACAAGCTTAAATTTAGTAAAATCGGATTAGTCGTTTAGAAGTTACAGCGATTTTAATGTTTACACATTCAATAGCTTCCCCCACTATTATCAAGGTCGGTACGCCAACAAGCCTTAAACCAAAATGATGCAGAATTGTCTAAGCTTTCCAATGATATAATCAGAGTTATACCTTAATATGGGAATTTTCGGAGAAATTTAAAATTTAAAAAACGAATTTTCAATTGTGCCCCCTTGCGGCGAAATGAGGAACTTGAAAGTAATTTCCAGAATTTTCTCATGACCACTTTACTCATAAAATGTTTTTTCCGAAAGCTGTATTATTAATGGTTTCCGAGATAAAGCCGGCCTCCATTATTAATGGGCCACCCTGTACAATGAATCAACCCGATCATACCTTATCGGACTTCCATTGTCTTTATTTTGTTACTTAACACAACGTTTCGGTTACTTAGTATTTCTAACCGTTTTCAAGTGTTAACTAAATTATAATTCTAAGGCTACTGTCTTAAATACTATTCATATGCAATGAAGCTTGATGACTTCGCCTACGTGCTTAATGGAGTGTGAAGTTTGAGCTGTTGGTTTTGGACAAGAAGAGGCTTCCAGATATTGGGGATATCTATACTTGGTTTACTAAATATATGCGTATTTTGATGCACAAAAGCTGCTTCTTTGAATTTTCGTTTTCCCCAGTGATGTTCCGTGTCGAAAACCTTGGCTTCTCACCACTGTATATTATGTTGGTTGGTCCATACATGTTCCGCTATACCTGATCTCGAAGTTTCACCTCTTTGAGTATGTTTCAGATGTTCTCTAACTCGTACGGGAAGTGGTCTTTTTGTTTCTCCAATGTACGATTCGCCACACTCGCAAGGGATTTGATAGATACAATTTTTCATGTTTTATTCGGTTACATCAGTTTAAATTTGTAGTTTTTGAAGTGCCATTTTCGTCAGTAAAACTTAACACATTGTAAGCATAATTGCAATAACACACGCCGCTCGATCTAATAAAATTAGAATTTTCCGGCTTTCATTTGGGTCGTAAAAACGCCAAGTACAAAATATTCAAAATGCTCGGCAAGAAAAAAAACCTTGAAACCACTTGACCGCATTTAAGACTTTATAACTTATTTTATTACTATTAGTTGGATAATCGTCTAAGCGTTTGTGTTGTGTACAAGTATTTTAGTTTTACGAGCAAAACTCTGGATTACTAATAGCGCCATGGTCCAATTTTGTTTTTAATAGAGAGCTATTTGACCACCAATAAGGTCACGCAGAATGACTGTTTCCCTTATGTCGACATCTAAATATGGATCGGCTTCGCCACGATTTTACATAATCTGTTGGCCTAGCTTACTTTTTAATGCTGATGCAGGATCATCCTGAGAGCCTGAGCCTGAGAGAAGCTGCGTCTATAGCTCTCTAAAGTCGCCACAGTGGATCTTTGCCCGTGCGTCATCAATCAACGATCAGGACTAAACGTGGTTAATAACTCTGCATCCTTATTTATTACAGTACCAAGTTTGAATAAAAGCATAAAAGAACGTCTCCAAGATTCCGCAAGAATATAACTTTTTTTATTTGTTTAGTTGACTACCGTTGTATTTTAGAACGTCATTGTCAACCTTTTTTTTGTTGATCTGCCAATCTAATTCGTATTTTGTAAATTTGTGTGCCTTTAAAACCGTTCCTTTTTCTAAAAATAGTTCTTTTTAGAGCTAATTATACCCACCATCTGTTTTGGCGGTAAGTATTTATGGATTTTTATAATACCTAATTTATTTATTTTAAATATGATAAATGTGAAAGTTCTTTGAAAAGTTTACGGCAGTGGCTAAATTCCCCTAAATGAAAGGATGTCAAAAATTTGACTTTTGCGATTTTAATAGTCAATAAAACACCAAACTTTTCTAGATTTTAAGCTTTAAAAATAGTATTAAGTGTATTAACATTTGTTTGTCAATTTCTTTTAGATAATAAAGAATGCCGGGCAAAACTTAAAATAAATAATAATTTTTCGGGATATTATGTAGGTACGTCAAACGGTAGGCAGGCACGTCCATTTTATGAACTTAGACTTAGTTTTGACTTTTTTCGTCTCGTAATTTTGATTTGATTCATACGATTTTGATGACGTAAAAGTGATGACGCACGGGAAAAGATCCACTGTGGAGACTTTATATAGACAGTCAAGCAGCAATAAAGGCAATTTGTTTCAGCAGCATTAAACCGAAATTAGTAAGGCGCTGTCGCAACAATGAGCCTAATGAATAAAAATTAAGCAATTACTGAAGCAATTACTTTTTAGTAAAAGCAACTGCTTGACGAGCAAATGCTATAAGTAAAAGCAATCGCTAGATCTGAGTATGAATACAATTTTGAAGCAATCGCTGTTTTTCGTACACCTCTGTAGCAAATGTTTATTCAACACAAGTTCAGACGTGGCTTATCCACTTGTTCAGATTATAGATTTCATGTTCAGTTTCGTGCCTAATTTGCAAAAGAGTTGACGTAAATACAACAACGTTGGTCTATTTATTTAGTACAATAGTAATCTGTTACGTTTTTGTGGAAAGTAGGAAACTTATATTTGTGATATGGCAGATTTCAGTGAAAATGAGGAAAGTGATAGTAGTGATGAAGAAATTAAAGACAAGCAATTGATATTCGTTCACAAATTAACGGAACATATCACAATCTCTCTGACCACAACCCTTTAGCTTCCACAACAGCTTCAGCACATGTAGGAAATTTAATAAAAATATTGGCCTTCTCCAAAACTGCATCCATTACAGAAGTGTATGTCTTACGGACAGAGTTTGGTGAACACCGAGCTCTTCACCTACAGAATTTTGAAAGCCCAGACCCGAAAATTTCCGCAGAAAGACTTTAACCTTATTTAAAGCCGGTAGTGCACCCCCTCGTCTTTTACCAGTATCAGTCAAAAAATAATTTGCCAACCACTCAACATTTTCGCAGTCAAATCGATATAACTTTCTAAAATCATCATATCTGCCATTTTTACATACACTGTAGATTTTTCTTTTACGGACGTTCATATATTCAGCCATAATTGAAGAAACAAATTAAGAGCAAAGCACGTGTATGCCGCGGAGAACTAAAGTTGACTGCTATCAAGAAAATGCAGAGGTCGACCTACCTTAAAAAGTTGAAAGCAATCGCTACAATAGAAAAGGCAATTCCTTAATTTATTCATCACATTTTAAGCAAACGATAGCGATCGCTTCTATTTTTTAGGACCTGCACTTGCACTTTTAATCAATTGCTGGACGCAAAAGCAATTACTTTAGTTTTTATTCATTGGCTTTCAAGAAATTACTTCGATTTTATAAGAAAAAGCAATCGCTGCATTTTTATTCATTAGGCTAATTGCCTTTTCGGTAGAGGTAGACACGCCGAATGTATGCAATACATTATTTAAAATAATGCTTGGTATGTATGTTAGGAGACTCGAACACTTATAAATCTATGAAAAATTACCATTAAAATCTAAAAAGTCATTTGTTGCATTTCACCATGGTTCGCCTCTATCTCGTATCTCACATTTATCTCGAGAACCACGCATTTGTAGTATTCAGCTAAGTTGACGCGATACTTAAAGGTAATTTGTTTTAAATAATACAAGATTAAGAATCGTACAAATGCACATTTATATTTCCACGGTGCGATGGTTTATTTCAAAATCCTTATTAATTAAAGCAGTGAAAGCCATCCCGTACGGTTCGTTGCTCAATCAAGGTCCTTAAGATCATCGATTCTATATTGTAAGTATTCGCGTGGGTAGTTTTGCTTTGAAAAATGCATTAAATAATTTTATCGCTGGGAAATAAATGGGAAAAAGATTAAGAAATGATCATAGTAACTACTATTGTAATACAGGAAATCGCGACGACGCCGACACCATTAAATTACTTTTAAAACTAATTGTGGGTATGTTTTAAGCGATGTTTGACAGTTACTTTGACTTAATTCCACTTCCGGTTTCAAATTTACTACACAGTAAAAAATTCCGTTAATTAACAATATTATTATATATACTGATTTAATTTACCGTGCGAGCAAAAATTATTTGCATCAAGGAGGTCTTGGATTAAAAAACGTAGGGCTTGGTTTAGATCACAATGATATGGGTTCTATATATTATTATCTAACCAAATCTAGGTTAAAATTTTGTCAAATTCATATTATAACATGATATGTCAAACTAATGAGCAATAAAATAAGTAGACAAATACAAATTTATTTTTGTTGTTTACAAAATTAACAAAGTAAGAATATACAGGAAGAAAAAGAATAATAATTACATAAATTGCTGAAATTGGTCACCGCCATGCTCCAAGCATAAATTCACACGTCTCTTCATATTTTCGAAAGCGTTGACCAGCATCTCTGGAGAAATTTTTACCACATTCTTGGATAATCCTTTCTTGTAATTGTTCTAAATTTGCAACTGTTGTTTTAAAAATAGTGTTCTTTAAATGAGGAAAAACGAAGCAATCCATAACCGCCAAACAAGGTCTGATCGAAAACTGATCAATCTGTCGTCGAAAAAATTGCGTAAGTGGTTAATAGTTTCGGCGGCTGTATAGGCGGTTGCACCGTCCTGTTGAAAACATTCAAAACGTAGTTCGTCGTCCAGTAATTGCTCCACAAATGGATTCAAAATATTGTCTCTATACCGCTCTGCTGTAACTGTGTTATGGGAAAAAATAGGACCAACAATTCTTCTTCGGGAAACAGCTAACCAGACACCAATTTTTTGAGGGTGCAATGTGGACTCTACAAAAAAAATGGGGATTTTCACTACTCCACATGCGTGTATTCTGAGAATTTACATAACCGGAGAGCTGGAACCAGGCTTTATCCGAAAAAAATGTCAGGTCTAATAAATCATATATTTCCAATAAATTTTGGGTAAACCATTGAGAGTAATTCCTGCGTCTTTCAAAATCTGCGGCTTGTATTTCTTGGAATACTTGCACATTATAAGGAAATAAATTTAGCTGCTTCTTAAGAATAGTCCTGCATGTTCCATAAGATCTTCCCACTTCCTGGGGCAGGCGTCTTAACCAATTTGTTGGCGTATTTTGCATTACTTCACGAACGTTTGCAACAAGTTCTTCTGTTCCTACAGATGGTCTCCTGCTCCTTTTTTGTGTTGTATAGAACCTGTTTCCCTAAACACAGCCAGGGTTCTTTTCAGGCAATGATAAAAATCCCCAGCAATAAAAGCAACGTTAGAAAAATGTTCGTGAAAATCGTTCATGCACAAACCCGGATTGTATTGCCACTCACCATTTACTCTAACCCCGTTTCAAAAATACGCTTCAACCTGAATGTTTTGTGCTGTTCCGTAAAGCCCATTGTCTGAATTGTTCAAGAAATTGGAAAAATTAGCGATAAATCAAATTACCTGTAACGACTGTCAAAGATGACGGAATAACTGATTGATTGTTAATTCAGGTATTTACTGACACCCAACAGGTATTAAGCTCTATGGCTAAGCATTACGTCCTTAGATGCAAGACCCTCTTTGATGCAAATAATTATTGCTCGCACGGTATTTTTGATTATTTTTTTTATATACTCGTAAATCCTAATCAATTCGTAAATCAGTTGTATGATTTGTATTGTTATTTACACAAAATAATCATATTGGATTACCTACTTTAAATCGATACTAATCAATTATATAAAATATGCCAACCTTAGTTACCCTGTATAGAGTGTAAATGCCGATTAGATACTTATCCCATTTACTTTGCCGCACAATCAATGCAAACTACCATTCTTACATGCATAACGTTTAACCTGACAGACCCAACACAAAATATATAATGTGACACAAAGAAATTGAATCTTTACTTAAATTATTCCACGTCTGCAGGTTGGTCAGCCTTTCCTACATCCACCTTATTCACATTTCCTTTACTACCGATCCTAAGCCAATAAGCTATTGCCCTATATTTCATCTTTAGTGGCTCTAAGCTGATGCGTAGTTAAGAATTAAATAACACTAAACAAGTATTAGACTCAAACTGTTCATCCATTAGTTCCATCGAAGCTACGTTACCTTTACAATAGACCAACAAACCCATAGACATGTTAACGATTTTATATTTTATTTTGTTCCGTCGCCCACTCCTCTTATTATACATATAGAACTAATGAATGTTCGCAGATAACCTTATTTTTTTTTTAATTAGGGGGCATGGCTACTGCTTGAGGCTACAGAGCGACATACAGAGACTTGTTAAGTATTGTGGCACTCTCTACACCTCTTTTTAAACTTAAGCAAGTGTGTATCAGTGTCATTTACAAGAAATACAAACGTACATGTTTCCAATTACAGCATAAATTATAATAATAATTTAAATTTAATGCAAGAAATACGTGATCTAGATGTCATAATGGACTCTAAGATGCTTTTTAAATCACATATCGAAAATATTGTAAATCAGTGTAACTAATAAATTGTTAGGTTTTGTAATTACAAATAGCTATAATTTTGGAGATCCCAAAACGATTTTTACAGTCGCTTGAGCTTTGCATCGGCTGTGTGGAGCCCTCAGTACGTATGTACGTAACTTATCATTATACTTATAACTTTACATTCCCTGTTTCTGGAAGTATTTGTCTATGGTTTTGAATGCTCCACACATGCATCTCATAAACTGGAAAATATTCAACGTAAATATTGCAGTGTCAGGTATTGCAGTTAATGCGTAATTGCAAATGTGTTACATGCTTGCAAATAGCGGTGTTAATGGCATCGGACATAATATAAGCTATCGGTAGTATAAATTCTTTTATATGCTTCACGTTAGTTCCGTTTGAAAGTTAATGTTTTTCGTACACATGCATAGGTAACTAATAAAGATTTAATATTATTTTAAGGATAGGTTTAGCTCTAATCCTTCTCTTAGACCTATCCCATAAACGTTTAATGGAATGAGGTAGTTGTTCAGGTATATTTTATCAAGATCTAAGAGTGTCACATTTTATCTAAAATTGAAATATTATTACCTGTATAGTTACCACTAGAGACACTCAAGAAAAACCACATGGACAAACTACAAGCCTTCGAAATGTGGTGCTACCAAAGAATGTGGCGGATTTCCTGGACCGATAGAATTACTAATGTCGAAGTGCTGAACCGGATGCAGAAGGGGTGCGAAATAGTTAACACCATAAAAAGGAGAAAGCTTCAATATCTGGGTCATGCAATGAGAGGACAGAAATACACACTTCTCCAACTGATAGTCCAGGGAAAGATTAGTGGAAAGCGGAGTATTGGCAGACGTCGTGTATCCTGGCTAAAGAACTTAAGGGATTGGTTTAATTGTAGCAATGTTCAGCTGTTCAGAGCTGCAGTCAACAGGGTCCGGATTGCTGTGATGATAGCAAACCTCCGATAGGAGATGCACTATAAGAAGAATAAGTTACCAAAACGTATCTGGATCTCTATAGAAAACTTTTGGGACGGGGGTTAGATTTGTAGCCAGATCGTTTTACATTATGGCCTTATGGCCTACTAGCCTTCCATACGCACCTTTTTTGGTAAAAGAAAATGGTCCTTTAAAGGGACCCTCTTCAGCAGCTTTAACTCTGGCTTCCTCATCTGCTATTTTATTGCATGCTATCCCCAAATGACTAAATAAGTCAAACCATGTTGTTCCTGCTAAAGTTTGGTTACTACGTCGTAGCTAAGAGTCTCGGGTTAATTATTATCATATAAATTTAATGTTTTAGTTGTAATAGCTTTGTTTGACATTCTCTGACCTTGTTGTCTTAAATTCTGTCTGGTATATTGTGGCGTTGTTCTTTGGTGAAATAATAATAACTATTGTCTTACCCGAAATATACTGCGTCTACATCATACATATACCATATCTATACAATATCAGACCTTTCGTTAATAAAGGTTTTCATTTGTCCATAGATCAGCTTTACTTTTTAATGCTTCCTGATTCCTCTAAGCTATAAATCACTTTCACAGGATCGCAATTGGTTTGCATCTACCGTGCGAGCAAAAATTGTTTGCATCAAAGAGGGCCTTGCATCTAAGGGCGTAATGCTTAGCCGTAGAGCTTAATACCTGTTGGGTGTCAGTAACTACCGGAATTAACAATCAATCAGTTATTCCGTCATCTTTGACAGTCGTTACAAGTAATTTGATTCATCGCTAATTTTTCCAATTTCTTGAACAATTCACACAGTGGGCTTTACGGAACAGCACAAAACATTCATGGTTGAAGCGTATTTTCGAAACCGGATTAGAGTAAATGGTGAGTGGCAATACAATCCGGGTTTGTGCATGGACGATTTTCACGAACATTTTCCTAACGTTGCTTTTATTGCTGAGCATTTTTATCATTGCCTGAAAAGAACCGTGGCTGTGTTTAGGGAAATAGTTTCTATTCAACACAAAAAAGGAGCAGGAAGACCATCTGTAAGAACAGAAGAATGAACTATGAAGAGACGTGTGAATTTATGCTTAGAGCAAGGCGGTGGCCAATATCAGCAATTTATGTAATTATTTTCCTTTTTCTTTCTGTATATCTATTCTTACTTTGTTAATTTTGTAAACAACAAAAAGAAATTTGTATTTGTCTATTATTTTATTACTCATTAGTTTGGCATATCATATCACGTCATAATATGAATTTGACAAAATTTTAACCTAGATTTGGTAAGATGTATCGTCCCCATATCATTGTGATCTAAACCAAGCACCACGTATTTTAATTCGAGCCTTCTTTGATGCAAATAATTTTTGGTCGCGCGGTATAACAGATCATCGTTGATAATGTTCCTGGCTCTTGTTTGTCCCGAGTTTTTTGGATCCTTTTTTCTTTCCTTATTGGCTGGATGTGAGATATTTCTTATTGGATTGTCTTATTAATTAGTGTAACCTTTAGCCTGGATGTTTATGGGATTTCCATTTCTAATTTCCTCGGACCGTTTACATCTTCTGCTTACTAAATTATTTTTGTGACTTGTTGATGCTGAACTAAACTGCTCTAAATTTACCAAATAAATGTTATATAACAATAATTGGTTTATCGCCGTGTATTTTTATGGTTCCTTTATTGTCCGTTACAAAATATATATTTTCTCAACTCAACGCTTATAGTTCATCTTATATATTTACTTTTGCATATTTTACGGCTACAACTTATATCTCATCGGCGGATCAATGCGAAATATTGATTAATTAATTTTATTAAATTAAATAATTAAATTTCTAGAGGATTTACGTATCGGCTAAGTAATATTAGGCTTAGGCTACGGAAATATTTATAAAAACAAGTAAATGTGTGAGGTATCGAGTAATTATATAGTGCAAGTTTGCAAATTACGCGCTTGGTGTTGAATGTATTAATTTCATGTTCACGGCGTGATTGGCGTGTAATATTTGTTATATTTGCTTACGTTTGTTGTTGCCATCATCGCGCCCATATGGAATGGAAATCGTGTTAAAATCAAGGACCACACACAGAAAACAGAATAATTGTATAATAATAATAAAAATGTATTTTATTATGATGAACAAAGAAAACAATTACAGAGACTAATAATAATAGGCAGACAAGCAAAAGCTGGGCGCAGTCTAGCCACAAAGGCAACTCTACTAAATCCCTCACTGCTTGCTAAAATAATAATAATAAAAAATATATATAAAGAATTATAAATGTACAGATATATAAATATCGTAGAAAGGAGAAATAAAAAAAAATTGTTTAAACAGTTAACATTTTAGAAAAATAAAAAATATTCCACGTATTCTAACCTGATAGAGAAGACGACAAATACATGATTTGAAAAATGACCTGCAAGACATTGATAAAAAATAATAATTTAACAAAAATAATTAACGAAGTTGTTCATTTTGAAAACTGATTAGCTATTTTTTATATTGCAATTTAAATTTGTCAAGGAAAACCATTTCATTAGGTAAGGAGTTGTACACTTTAACAGAGTTGTTGGTAAATGATCTCTGAAACATGGCACTTTGATGCTGAGGCAAAATTCCCCAAATGTAAAGTTCTACCGTTGTTCATTACTAGCCACTTGAGATTTTTAAACGTATGAGAAATATGAAATTTTCCATACCAAAAATAAGGCGTGAGCATGTATTCTATACTGTTTGTATCCTATTCCTATGTGCTTCATCAAACCATGGAACATAAATTAAATCACAGTAGTTAAATCTGGATAAAACGAGACTCTCACATTTTACGCAATTTAGAATTTAGGACATGACGGTTGTTGTATAATACTCTTACTCTTAAAGACATATATATATATATGAATTTTGAATTAGTTTTTTAACATACTTTCTAAACCTTAGTTCAGTATCTAGGATTATACCCAGATTTTTAGCTGTTGTAACTACGGGAAGCCTATAACACCATCAATAACTAAAGGGTTTTCCAATAAGAACGATATTATTTTGAAACGATATGGTAACCATGGTAATAAAGTTATACCTGTCACCAGTTGTCAGTTATTGTCAGTAAACTATAACAATTTATTATGGCTAAATACGCGCTTCAAGAACGTTTGGTTATTATCCAAAAATTTTACGAAAATAGACGATCTTTTGTGAACACTTATCGCGCACTTCGCGAAAACTTTGGTGTAAATAATCGTCTTCCTTTGCTTGCCATTCGTCGCATCGTTGAGAAATTTGAAAATAATTTTACTCTTTACGATGTAAAAACACCAAGAAGACATCGAAACGCAAGAACTGTTGAGCATATTGCTGCTGTAAGAGCTAGTGTTGCAGTGGATCCAAATTTATCAATTCCTCGTCGTGCTCAAGAGTTAAGGATTAAAAAAACGACAACTTGGCGTATTTTGAAAGAAGCCTTAAATTTACACCCGTATAAGATTGTTTTGACCCAAGAACTTAAGCCACTGGACCATCGTCGGCGCAGAGAATTTTCTGCTTGGAGTTTAGAACAACTTGAAAGGGATCCTAATTTTGCCAAAAAAATTTTCTTTTCAGATAAAGCTCATTTTTGGTTAAGATCCACTTAACAAGCAAAATTGCCGATTTTGGTGTGAAAACAATCCACAACAGATTCATTAGAAGCCTTTGTATTCGCTAAAGGTAACTGTATGGTGTGGTTTATGGTATGGTATCGGACCATTTTTTTTCCAAAATGAGGCAGGAGATGCAGTTACAGTGAATGGTGAACGATATCGACAGACGTTAAGAACTTTTTTGTGGCCAAATTTAGATGCACTTGATTTGGAGGATATGTGGTTCCAGCAAGACGGTGCTACATGTTACACTGCTCATGAAACTATCGATATAAGTACTGCAAGGAAAGTTTGACGAAAGGATAATTTCAAGGAATGCTACTACTGTTCAGTGGCCTCCAAGAAGCTGTGATTTAACTCCTTTAGATTACTTCTTGTGGGGTTATTTGAAATCTAAGGTTTATGAAAATAGACCACAAACACTTGATGCATTAAGGTTGAACATTGAACCCTGCATTCGTCAGATCACGCCCGATTTATTGCATAAAGTCATCGGGGTTCGTCGAATTCGCTCGTGTACACGAAGTCGCGGAGGACATTTAAACGATGTGTTATTCAAAACATAAATGTTATCGACTATACTTGAAGATAATATAAAACGTTTTGTTGTATCTGAAATTATTTTAATTTTATTTCATTTTGAAATCATATCGTTCTTATTGGAAAACCCTTTATATTGATATTATCACTCAAAAAGCCAATTTTCTTCTTATTCCCAAAAAGCATCAAGGATAACTTCAATGGATTTAACCTTAGACTGCGATCTAGAGCGAGTTGATTTAACATGCTTAAATCTTCGTTAAGCAAATTCGATGCGTTTATATAGTCTGGGCAGTCGAAATGAAGGTAAATTTGTATATCATCTGCATAATCCTGAACCTTACAGTGCTTTAAAGATTTTAAAATATCTGAGGTATAGATAATAAATAGAACTCTCAACTCAGAAGTTTGTTATTTGTTTACAATGTAGGGTAGAGGAAGAAAATTGATTCCTTTCGAATTTTATTTTACTACCACTTTTTAATCTGTTTTCGTCTAAGCACTTAAAATGTCCTCGTCTTATTCATGGTTTTTAGTTTTTAATTTTGAAAAAATCTTTTACATTCCTAGTATCAGTGGCACTTGGGCCCTTCGGTGCTGATGATGGTATTCCCTAGTACCGAAACATGTACACCACATTAATCTGACTCTTTTAATATAAGTATTTGTGGAGACGATTGTGGTTTTTTTTTCCCTATATCTCTACAGCAGCTCTACTTTGAGATAATGGACTACTTCCGCAAAGAAGAAGAATGTTTAAAACTGTAGATATTGGAGTACCGGAAATAAAAATAGTATATGGACCTTTTTAAGACGTTTTTAGAACATCAACAAAAAAAATTATTTTGCAAAATTGGGTCGTGGCGCTTTGCCACTCTATGGTACCTGTCTACCCCTCCCCCTTTTCCTCAAGTGAAATCCTAGCTACGCCAGTGTTTACGAAAAATATAATTTACCAACCTGCCAATACCAGCTTTTAATAGGTATTAGGTTGATACGTGCATCTTTTATTATAAAGGATTATTATAGGACCGCTAATGATTTATCACAATGCTGAAATTGCATTGTGTAACAATATATCTTTATAATTTAGTGCCATTTGATTGTAAAATTGTGATGTTTCCTGGATCGTAAACTCGGGGTGAATAAAATTTATTTAATAATGTTACCCAACGCAGACTATAAATTTTGCAACGGGCTGTAAATATTTGATGACGTGAGAACTGCATAAATGTTACACCGATGCACTGTTTTATTTGTGATTTTTTTCAGCTAACTCGTTTATACTGACATTATTTTTCTCAAAGAGTAAACTAGGTAGGGTAGAGTGGGGCAGGTTCGGACATTTTTTTAAGGCGATTTTTTACGTTTATTTTAGCCACAGGAATTTTCTAAGGATTTTAATATATTTTTTTATATGTTTTTAAACTAATAATATAGCAGTTTAATAAAAACCGTTCACAGTTTTTTGTAAAAAAGGTCAAATAAAAAAGTTGCATTTGTCCGAAGGTGCCCCATGGTGGGGCAGTTTTGGGACACGCATGGGGCAGGTTCGGACTATAGACAAAGGCAGCATTGTCAAATTCTGTCCCGGTTTTTTGGTTAGTTCGCTATTGGCCGATAGATGCTCTCGTGTCGCAAGTGGGCTGGTGTCGTCTTCTTCGTTTTTTACTTTTACTTTTGACAAATTGACATTTTATTTTCGAAAATAACAAATAACGTTTTAGGACAAGACGAGACAAATAACGTTGTACTGTAATTGATTTCCATATTTATAATAAATAATGGTACAGTTTATAAAAGTAGAGTTTGCTTTGTGTCGGGGTGTAAGACAGGATCTTTTTCAGAGAGGAAACGCAGCCAAATAAGTCTCTAGCTCCAAAGGTATTTATAGCTAGAATGTTTAATACCCTGTATTTTAAACACCAAGCATAGTTGGAACTTTATACAGGCCGAGTTTACTAATAAGTGTAACAAAGTAAGTTTAAATTCATATTAAATTCCCTATTTGTTCCTTAAAGAACTAATTTAAATAAAAATAGTTATTGCGTCCATAAGAAACCATTTATTTGATAGCCCACTTCGAACACGAACGCCATCTTACGGCGACTCGTAAAGCTGAATGACCGATGCTAATTTGGGACCGAATCCAATGCATTGCGATCGGCCTCCTACCTCAAGTCCTCCATAGTCCGGACATATACTTTATAAATAGTTTTTCTTTTCAAAAGTATATTTTTAATATTTTAACGTTAAACTTAACACAAAACGTATGATTAAATGAACCTTGTTATCCTAACCTAGTAAAATTAACATAATATTTGAAAAGGTTTTGTTAATAAAGCCATCAAAAATGGCAACTTATTTTAAATTTAAAGAATTAAAATTCACATTAAATTTTAGGAAACTAGCCATGCGAGCATTCCCAGCAATAGAAGTTGGTCTGGGCAGTTTTGCCTCTATGACACATCTTGCGATGGTTGAAATATCATCCACAGTGGGAATGTGGAAACGGTTGTGCGATTGTCTTAAATATTTTACAACAAACTCGCCGTATTCTTCAAGCTGTATCACTTGCCAAACGTAATAAACAACTGTTTTTTTCGTGGAAAGTTTTACTAGAACGTAATCGTCACTTAAAATCTTCTCATCATCTGCAATAAATCAAAATAATTCGTTACAGAAAACTAATTTTAAAAAAATTTAATATTTTACCTAAAAGCTTACTAAGCTTAGCGATTTCATCGCAATCGAATTCCATGTCAATATCTGAGTCAGATGAAGAGCCGAGAAATTTGTTCTTTTTTTCCATCAATTTAATAAATTCTGAATCAGAATCTGAAGACGTGTCACTTTCTAGGGCTCATTTTATTATCTTTCTCATATTTTTATTATTTTGTTTCTCTTGGGCATTCTGTTTTGTTGTGGGTTTTTTATTTTTTAGTTTTTGAGTGCTTGTTTTATTTATTACTAACGTTTAGAATTTTTCAATTTTGTTTCTTTTAGGTTAGGTTCGTAAGCAATCATAAAAATAACATAAACTTGGAATACGGGATAATTTTACTGCATACGAAAAAAGATATTTCCTAAAATTGAACAACCCTTGAATTTTTACATCTTCAACAGAAGTCAGAAATCATAATAAATTAGGTCCACGGAATAAGCAATTACGGTAAACCTTACTTCACCCTACGTAAATATATAATTTAAAAAATGCCAGAACATACCTGAGACGCAGACGAGAGTTCGGATTAAATATAGCAGTTAAATTCGAGCGTTACACAGCCGAGTGTGACGCGTGACGGCTCAGTTTAATTCAGTGCCCACAAAAAGTGCTAAACGCGCCTAAAGAAGTTTTCACTTCAAAAATTGCAACACCAAATAGTGAAAAAGCTTACGAATAGATGAACATATTACTTACTTGAGGCCACTATTTATTATTTTTGATAATAACTTTTAAATTACGTTAACTATCGGCTTACAATTTCGCGACACGGCGTGAAATATGCACTGCTACCAACTGTTAAAATACCGAATCACGTTTCAGTTTGGAAGGCCGTAAATTCAAATCGTCCGGAGGTGCCCCACTCTACCCTACTTTAATTTTTTTATTTTTGACCAAAACGCCAATTAGAAAACTTATTTAGAATAACGTTTGTAATTTAAATCCGAGATTCTTCGATTTTTTTAGTTTTTAATTTTTATAGGTAAATGGAAATTTTGCTGCTCAATAAAAATATTAATATAAAATTTTATTAGACTCCATTTTCATAATGGGTGGTGTGTATCTTATTTTAAAATTTTAAATGCATTCCTACCATCTTTTGTAAAAACAAGAAACTTTTTACCTTTTTATTACTTTGCTTTACGTATGGGGCAAATTTGAAGTTGTCAAATAGAATTTGATGTGTTTTGAAAATGTTAACCATAGAAGAAAGGGTTAATTTAGTTCAATGTTACGGTGCGGGCGAAAGTTCTTACAACTTTGTGAACTGGTTCAGTTTCCAATTAAAAAAAAACGATGGCCAGAATGATGCAGCTTCCTTAATCAATCCTACCCTTTCATTAAGAAACCGAGCTCAAGAAGTTGATGTAGTAAAAAATAGATATTCAGTATATTTTAAAGGAAAACAAAATATTCCCATTTAAGCCAGCTTTTAATCAAACGTTGGAAGAAGTAGACGAAGCCAAACGTTTGGATTTTTGTCTCTGGGTCGGAAACAAAATTGTAAGTGAGAACAGGAATTTTTATAAATTTATCATGTTCTCCGATTTCATCAACAAACGGGAAAGTGTCTTATGCGGCGCATATTAGATACTGGAGCGAAAATAATCCCCGTTTTAGAATTCCTGCAAGAAGACAATATATACGAAAAAGTAAATGTCTAGTGTGCGATTTCTTATTATGGCATTATTGGCCCATACTTTTTTCGAAAGCACGTTTAACCGTAGAAGTTACCTTGAAATGTTGGAAACATTCCTTTCTGACAACCTAGAAGAATTGCCTAAGAAATTTTGACCACATTCTTTTACAGCTGGAAAAATGTGTTGAATATGGAGGGGTACTGTTTGAATAGCAAATTATGAAATTATTATTTGTTGTTATTTTAAGATTTTTTTGTGTTATTTCCGGGGTCATTTCATTTGTGAAATTAAAAAAACATATTTCTGGTAACACCAAAAATCAGTTTTTGAAACTTTTAGATACCCGTCTGTCATTGATAATGTATGTATTTCCACCGCTAATGCTGCTATTCAAAAAAAAATTATTTTACCTCTAAAAATTAAAAAATCTAAAAAAATCGAAGAATTATTTTAAATTTCGGATTTAAATTACAAACGTTATTCTAAATAAGCTTTCTAATTGGCATTTTGGTCAAAAATTAAAAATAAAGGTAGTTTACCCGAGAGTTTACCCTTGGAGAAAAATCATGTTTTTGAAGGTCTTGCAAACCCTGTATAAAAAATCAAAATTTTCTCTTCGTGAATTGCATTTTTTTACAAGCAAAACTTTTTAGCAAGAATGACTTTTTCCCAAAAAATGAAATTTTTCATCGATTTGTGCTATTGTAAACCCTATCCGCGGACAGTCTGTATATTATGCATTTTGCATATATTCCGCCCTTTATACATAATACTATAACATAAAATATAATGGATAAATTGGGAGACAATAATTTAAATTATAGTTCAAAAATCAATTTTCAGGATATTATGCTGAAATTTATAATATTAAATAAACAATGTAATTTCATTAAATGAAAAAGAAAATTTCAAGTAAAGTACATAGCAAGGAAAAAACAGAATGGGATAAATTGCATACCTACCGCCAATCCCCTACAGCAATTTAAAGTATTTACATAAAGATATCCATTATCAAATATTGCATAGCAAATAAATCCACCGCATTGCAACAATTTGATTTATTTAGTTGTAAAAGCTCGACTCACGACGGCAGTAAAAGATAAATGCTTATCAAATCAATAAACAATAAATCTCAATTGATTGTTGTTGTTCCCTAATAGCACAGCAGTTTCATTCCGGCTGACAATATCACATATTTGTTTTGTTGAAATATAGATATTGTTACATACCTATCTATTTTGTCTGCAATACTTTGTTGCCATCCACTAATTGGAGTCGGCAGCATCAGTCCAACCTAACTGTAACTTCGTTTTGAAAATTTTGAAAATACAGGGTTATGTTATTTGGGTTGGTTGAAAGGTCAAAAACTAATGATATCCGGCAGGGGTGGATGGGATACCTCGGACCGGCGCGGGAAGTCAATTGAAACGGCGCGCGGCGCGTCGATCCAATAAAAAAATTAAAAGACATAAATATGTATTTTTTCATCCACTTATACGACATATTTTTTATAATAACTCATAAATAAAAAAACAAACTTAATTTTTTACATTTACAACATATTTAGGTGAAAAAAATTACCCTAATGAATAAAAATGTAGCGATCGCTTTTTCTCATAAACTCGAAGCAATTTCTTGAAAGCCAATAAAAATAAAGTAATTGCTTTTGCGTCTAGCAATCGCTTAAAAGTGCAGTAATTGCTTCTAGTCAATGCTTTTTCTTAAAAAAATAGAAGCGATCGCTATCGTTTGCTTAAAATGTGATGAATAAATTAAGGAATCGCTTTTTCTAGCGTAGCGATCGCTTCCAACTTTTTAAGGTAGGTCGACCCCTGCATCATTTGCTTGGTAGCAGTCAATTTTAGTTCACCACGTGCGTTGCTCTTAATTTGTGTCTTCAATTAGGTCTAAATATATAAACGTCCGTAAAAAAGAAAAATCTACAGTGTACGTAAAAATTGCAGTATTGCAGATATAATGATTTCAGAAAGTTATATCGATTTGACTGCGAAAATATTGAGTGGTTGGCAAATTATTTTTTGACTGATACTGGTAAAAGGCACTGTCGCCTTTAAATAAGATTAAAGCCTTTCTGCGGAAATTGTCGGATCCGGGCTTTCAAAATTCTGTAGGTGAAGAACTCGGTGTTCACCAAACTACTGTCTGTAAGACATACACTTCTGTAATGGATGCAGTTTTGAGGAAGGCCAATATTTTTATTAAATTTTCTACAAGTGCTGAAGCTGTTGTGGAAGCTAAACGGTTGTGGTCAGAGAGATTTATTTATGTTCCTTCAATTTGTGAACGAATATCAATTGCTTGTCTTTAATTTCTTTATCACTACTATCACTTTCCTCATTTTCACTGAAATCTGCCATATCACAAATATAAGTTTCATATTTTCCACAAAAACGTAACCGATTTCTATTGTACTAAATAAATAGACCAACGTTGTTGTATTTACGTCAACTCTTTTGCAAATTAGGCACCAAACTGAACATGATAATCTGAAGAAGTGGATAAGCCACGTCTGAACTTGTGTTGAATAGTAAGAAAAACAGCAATCGCATATCCAGATCTAGCGATCGCTTTTACTTATAGCATTTGCTTTTACTAAAAAGTAATTGCTTCAAGTAATTGCTTAATTTTTATTCATTAGGCTCATTGTTCTTAAAAACGTCAAGAGATACTGTTAATAATTTTGTTCAGTACATTCTAATTTTTTTTTCATTGAATAGGCTCGGATTTGTCGAAAACTAATCGCAAATAAATATTTTTGTTAATAGCAATTTCTGATCGAAACAAAATGTAAACAATTTTTTCTCCTTATGTCTCTAAAAGGTGCGAAAAAAAAGGTACCACAAATTCCTGAAGGTTAAATATGACGATCTATCCCAACTTTTGCGTCCAGTCCAAAAGTGATCGATTTCGGAGATAGAGAGTGTCAAAAGTTCGAATTATTGGTTTTAATTTTTCTAAAATAATTTTTTCAATAATTGGTGTATTGTCACAATATTCGGCTAGGGAGGGTTTCGTAGGGTGAAAAATTAAAATCTGCTCTCATTTTGATTGTAAAATTGAGAGGGCGCCACCTACGGTACCTTACATGTATGTAAAACGAAATTACTTTTTTGAGCCACTCTGTACTAAACTTTTAAATAAACATTCTTATTCTCCAACGCATTTTTCCTTAATTTACCCATACACCTCTGTAGCAAATGTTTATTCAACACAAGTTCAGACGTGGCTTATGCACTTGTTCAGATTATAGATTTCATGTTCAGTTTGGTGCCTAATTTGCAAAAGAGTTATATACAACAACGTTGGCCTATTTATTTAGTACAATAGTAATATGTTACATTTTTGTGGGAAATAGGAAACTTATATTTGTGATATGGCAGATTTCAGTGAAAATGAGGAAAGTGATAGTAGTGATGAAGAAATTAAAGACAAGCAATTGATATTCGTTCACAAATTGACGGAACATATCACAATCTCTCTGACCACAACCCTTTAGCTTCCACAACAGCTTCAGCACATGTAGGAAATTTAATAAAAATATTGGCCTTCTCCAAAACTGCATCCATTACAGAAGTGTATGTCTTACGGACAGTAGTTTGGTGAACACCGAGTTCTTCACCTACAGAATTTTGAAAGTCCGGATCCGACAATTTCCGCAGAAAGACTTTAATCTTATTTAAAGGCGACAGTGCACCCCCTCGTCTTTTACCAGTATCAATCAAAAAATAATTTGCCAACTACTCAACATTTTCGCAGTCAAATCGATATAACTTTCTGAAATCATCATATCTGCAATTTTTACGAACACTGTAGATTTTTCTTTTACGGACGTTCATCATATATTCAGCAATTCAGCTATAATTGAAGACACAAATTAAGAGCAACGCACGTGTATTCTGAGGAAAACTACAGTTGACTGCTACCAAGCAAATGATGCAGGGGTCGACCTACCTTAAAAAGTTGAAAGCGATTGCTGCACTAGAAAAAGCAATTCCTTAATTTATTCATCACATTTTAAGCGAACGATAGCGATTGCTTCTATTTTTTAAGAAAAAGCATTGACTAGAAGCAATTCCTGCACTTTTAAGCAATTGCTGGATGCAAAAGCAATTAGGTTCTTTAGTTTTTATTCATTGGCTTTTATGAAATTACTTCGATTTTATAAGAAAAAGCGATCGCTACATTTTTATTCATTAGGCTCATTATGTAAGCACGTGTATTGTTCTAACTTATGCATTAAATTATATTTATATCTGTTTACGACCTTTGTTTTTATTTAGTAATTTGTAGGCATCGGTCGCAAGATTTCTGTCTCTTTGCTCACAAACAAATACGTGCTACTTTAGTTTGCATAATTTATAATTTAAATTTTATTGCCTATATGATGCACTTGATGGAAGAAATTACTATATTTTATTACTAACGGAATATTCATAAAAGTTAATGATAATTAATTTTTTAATGAAGACAAATTATTGTACATTTATGGTTGCAGTAAAAAGTTATCGTTAAAATGTTTAATATTTATTGTTGTAGGTAATAGCAGAGAGTTTACTTTAATTTCAAAGCATTTTTTTCCTTATTTTCCCATAAAACTAGTACGTTATTTTACTTATGTGTCTCTACTTCACATAGAATAAAATATTGTTTTCGTTTTAAATAAATCCAAGGTTCACAATTTGCTGGTTAGCTGTATGGTCTATGTATGGTCCATTATACTTAGCACGTGCATTATAAGAAGCCCTGTTATCAAACTTATAAGTATAATTCTGATAAATTACAAACGTTAATAAAATATTACAGGTAGAACAAGTTTTTGTTTTGTTGGTTTCAATAAAATAAGTATGATTATTTCAAATATTCGTATTTAGTACCTTCTTATTTTAGTTCCATGGTGACAATATCTAGAATGCAACTTCGCTTTCGCGTCGGCCATTCACAGGTAGCAACAAAAACAGCTGTAGTAATCAAACAATCAACACAGATTTTCTGTAAGTAATCGTTGTATTTGTTTTTGGGATGTCGTGGTTAGTCATCGGAATACTTATGTTTTTACGTGTTTTGTATTTTTTTGAGTTTTTTTGTAAAGGATTTTTCATTTTATTGTTATAAGTACTTAACGCAATGGTGCGTCAGAAAATACTTACAGCATGAAATAAAGTAACTCCACTCATTTCCAGATCTATAAACTAGTATTTATAAGTCTTGCATTGGAAAATGGAAAGGCTTTTCAAAAACAGAATGCAGAGTAATTTGAACGCATTTTTCTGTACCTCGGATACTAGTATAGCAATGTAGAATCATAGATACCACATACCTTTTCGGAAGGTTTTCATAATAGTCTATATACATATAAATTAATAATATATATACCGGGTGTTCCTCAAAAGACGTTCACCCCTATAACTTCTCTGTATTTATAGATATTAAAATGAAATTTTGAGATTATGCTTAAGAGATGAGTCTGCATTTATTGGCATAATTTTCAATTTGTTAGCACTTCTGGTTTAACCGAAGTGACCTTGCTTTGGTATTTTAAATGGGACATCTTGTATATTTTTACTTATCGGGATTCAGCATAACATTCTGAGTAAAATGACACGTAATTTTTTGACGTGTTATAACATTTTTATGTATATTTTTTATTTTCAATCTAGAGTGCTACAAATTAGTTAAGTCTGTTAATTTATAGTCAAGTAGTATTTATGAAAATTAAAATAATGTCATAATAATTGACTTTTCTAAGTTTCACAAGCGTTTAAAACATGAAATTTTGTGTTCTTGACGTTTACTCCATTTTTCCAAATGGAACGATTGTAGTTCACTAGGATATTTAAAACGAGCATGTTTTTCCAACAATTTGATACCATACACTCCTATGCTATTTTAAAATTGACACGAAAATTTGCCTTAAGTCCCAATCGCAAATTTAAAAGCGTTATGCATTATTGCCGCCCTGTCTTTTCTAAAGAAACATAAATAAGGTGGCTTTGAAAAACAATGGAATGGTTTTAAAAACCAATATGGTTTTTAATTAAAATTGTAATGTCATTCGTTTATTAAACTTACTTTTAAATCAAATAAAATTGTTAGTTTTACAAGAAATGAACAAATTGATATGCTCCTAATTTTTGGAGTGACCAGAAAAATTCTTCTGAAGCCGCAAGATTGTATGTATTTTATGTTTTATAAACTAAGGACATTACAACTTTAAATTAAAGCCATATTGCTTTTCAAAACCATGCCATGGTTTTTCAAAGCCGCCTTTATATTCCTTTACAAAAGAGAGGGCGGCAATAATGCATAACGCTTTTAAATTTGCGATTGGGTTAAGGCAAATTTTTCAGTGTCAATAATTTTAAAATAGCATAGGAGTGTATGGTATCAAATTGTTGGAAAAAAATGCTCGTTTTAAATATCCTAGTGAACCACCCCCGATCCATTTGGAAAATGGAGTAGGTAAACATCAAGAAAACAAAATTTAATTTTTACAACGCTTGTGAGACTTAGAAAGTTAATTATTATAACATAATTTTAATTTTCATATACTACTTGACTATAAATTAACAGATTTAATTAATTTGTAGTACTCTAGATTAAAAATAGAAAATGAATATAAAAATGTTATAACACGTTAAAAAAAAGTGAGGTGTCATTTCACTCGTAATGTTATGCTGAACCTAAGTGAGTAAAAATATAGCAGATGTCCCATTTAAAATATCAAACTCAAGGTCACTTCCGGTCAAACCGGAAGTGCTAACAAATTGAAAATTATGCCAATAAATGCAGACTCATCTCTTATGTATAATCTCAAGATTTCATTTTAATATCTATAAATACAAAAAAGTTATAGGGGTGAACGGCTTTTGAGAAACACCCGGTATATACTCTTACTACGGACGCCGGACGGTCGCTCTAAGACAAACTATAATAAAAATGAGATTGTTATGTGCTTGTTCTTTTACAATAGGTGTGAACTAAACCCCTTTCTTTAAACATTCAGAAAATAAACAAACACTAAGACTGTAACGGTTTCTACAGAAAAAGTTGAGAAAATGTCTTGCGAGTTAAACAAACATCACATACATTTTCTTGTATAGATTATGGAAATTACACTACATATCTAATAAATTCTTTAAATAAAAAGGCGAGAGGTTTAAATGATTACTTGAAAGAATTCCAAGAGATAATTTCGTCTATTAAATGTTCCGCTTTTTCAAGCTTATTCTGATCAAATGGACTAAAAAAATTAAATTAATTTTGGTTTATTTCGAATTTCAAAGCGTATTTCATTTTTATTAATTTGTGATAATTTAATGGAATGCAGGAAGATGGCGAAGCGTCGCAGTTCATCAAAATGTCATTTAACTAGATAATTTCGTAAATTAAAGTAGCAATTAAAAGTCTTGCTCTACAAAAGTTAAATAGAATAAAAATTCTCTAGGGGTCTCTACATGTTTCGAACGTAGAAACGTTCATCATCAGGGGACCGAAAATTTATTTAGTGCTGATGGTTTTAGCAAAAGAGAAAATGGTGTAGAACCTTAATGGAGCTTTTATGGAATATAAAAGTTGATCTGTAGAAGAGAAATAACATGAAGAAAATTGATAAAGGTTAAACCACATATACTCGAAAAGTTTTATAAAAATTTTTAAATAATCTTCGACGCCTTCTTCTTAGAAAGGTTTTTCTTCTTCCCCAGTTTATTTGGTTGGTTTAGACCCCCTTTAATATTTTTTTCACATACTCAGTATGGTTTAACCTTTATCAATTTTCTTCATAATATTATGTCTCTTCTACACATCAATTTTTTAATTCCATAAAAACTCCATTAAGGTTCTACAGCACCAAAATATTGTAAATGGTAAATTAATTTAAGGCTTGAACAGTATTCAGATCCTTGGACTGGATGTGTGCCCCACTAAGGCCTATTGTTTTACTCTCTTCCTTAACTAAATAACTAATCCTTTATGTAATTTACATTTGAGTAAACAATAAATGTATTATTATTATTATTATTATTATTATTATTATTATTAATTATATATCTTTATTTATATAGAAAAAAGAAAATCACAAAGTCTTTCTCCACAATTTTTATTAAGAAAAAAACCAGGCGAACCTAGAATGATTCATAATAGAATTGAATCGACACTCATCATCAGGAAAAAAGTAAATGGTACAAAGCTGATGTTATTAGCAGTAGAGAAAATAAAAAGTGAGACTATATAAGCCTTAATGGAGCTTTCAATGGCAAACACGAGGAGTTAAAAAACTTTTTATAGTCAAAAGATAGAAAATATTTCAGCCGATATATATCGGATATATAAATCATTTTAAGTTATTTCTTTTTAATAAAAGGACCACTTTTTCGATCAAAAACATAATATATTAAAAACCAACTATTTTGTAGGATAAAAGTAAACTGACTTAAAAAAAAATGGCCCAAACTAATGAGTAATGACTCAACAGATAAATCATAAAGGTAAATAATTATAAGATTTTCAATAGCAATAAAGCTAAACATATTGTCAGAACGGACCCGTGATCAAAAAAATTACCTTGTCGGATTTCCATTGTCTTTATTTTGTTAATTAACACAATGTTTCGGTTAGTTAGTATCTCTAACCTTTTTCAAGTGTAAACTAAATTATAATTATAATGCTACTGTCCTGAATACTATCCATGTGCAATGAAGCTTGATGACTCCGCCTACGTGCTTATTGGAGTGTGAAGTTTCAGCTGTTGATTGTGGACAAGAAGAGAGGGGAAACAAAAAGACCTCTTCCCGTACGACTAAAAAGAGCATCTAAAACATACTCAGAGGTGAAACTTTGAGATCAGGTATAACGGAACATGTATGGACCAACCAACCTAATATACAGTGGTCAGAATCCAAGGGTTTGGACACGGAACAGCACTGGAGAAAACAAAAATTCAAAAAAGCAGCCTTTATGAATAAAAATACCCATATAGTAGGTAAACCAAGTATAGATATCCCCAATATCTGGAAGCCTCTTCTTGTCCACAACCAACAGCTCGAACTTTACACTTTAATAAGCACGTAGGCGGAGTCATCAAGCTTCATTGCACATGGATAGTATTTCAGACAGTAAATTATAATTTAGTTTACACCTGACAACGGTTAGAGATACTAACTAATCGAAACGTTGTGTTAAGTAACAAAATAAAAACAATGGAAGTCCGACAAGGTAATTTTTTGATATTACTTCATTGTCTACCACCTTCAACGGACCCGTAAATAAAATTACATAAAAACTCAAAAATTTAAATTTAATCCATGGATGATGGACAGTATTGGGTCATTTGTCTATTGATATATTCTGAATAATCGAAATTAAAAAAAAAATTTAATGAATATATCGTGATATATAACAAACTATAAATATCATGATATATATCACGATACATATCCTCCGAACCTTGGCTTGAAATAAAATACTTCTGGGGTACCAGGCTTGTTACGGCCCAGTTACCCCGGCAGGAGTCAAAACATACACATTGTGTGTAAAAATAGGTTTCAAGCAAATTTTACTAGAACATCTTTTGAAGAAGTTCAACTGCAACCAGCACGTGTCAGACGGGAAATAAAAAAAAATGCTTAAATGTTTTTATATTTTTATATGCTAACTTTTTTATTTAGATGTACAAAAGAAACTCTCGAAATTGGGGAAATATGGATCCTATTTAGGTTGAAATTTAAAAAAATTGCTAAATCTTCTAAATATAAATTCTGAATTTTTAATTACTAACTTTCGTAATATTTATATAGTAAAATATTAAATCTCTGAAATTATCATAAGATTATACTTTTTTAATTAATAGCAACTTAACGGAATCGTCGTTTATTATAAACACAAGCCAATAAAATGTTATTCGATTGGGCATAGAAACAACATAATTATGTAATATAACGCCTCAAAATTTTGTATTTAAATGGAAATGTAAAAATACAGATGTTAGAATAATAAAACCCACAATGCCTAATTATTATCTAAATATAAACATTCATAAAACTAAAATTGACAAAATGGCAAAATATATGACCATATAAAGTTTTATTAAGTAGTATATAGTTGTTTATGCAAGACTTAAATAATACGTTTTTCACTAATGGGACGTTTGACGTCAAGAGGCGAAGGCGAGGGTGGTGATTTTGTTTTGAACAAGTTTTAAACAATATATTTTCTACGAAGGTAAAACCCATACCTATCAAAGGACTGGTCTTCAATCATTTCAAATCCGACAAAATTAGTATAATCCATTATCTACGACTTGCAATAAATGCTCTCGAGAGGGTTTTAGCAGTCCTAGGACTAAAATTATTCAATTTTTTGGCAAAGATAAATTTTTACTTGATTTGGAGCACCCGTTATTATAGCTCAGGCTTTTAAGAAAAGTTTCATATGAATACAGTTGTATTCATAAAAAAAGCATTCACGAATTAGAATGAGAGGATACCTAAACCATATTTGCGTAAAACCGGCTTATCGCATGTTAAAGGTTATTAAAAATGTAAAGCATTGGCGTTGGGCGTTAGTTCAGTAGAATAACAAAAATTAATTTTCTTCTTTATCTTAACAGTTTTATAAAAATTGCAATAGAAACAAAAAACGTCTAACAAGAATTTAATAAAATCTAATATTTGGTCATATACCCCTGTTTTTCTATTACTTGAGCCATTCTTTTCGGAATTGACTGAATTATATTTGATACAATATTTGGATCAAGCTCTTCCCAGCACGCATGTATTATTTCCCATAAATTTTCTGAATATTGTGGCCTGAAATTTCGATTATATATTTTTTTTACGATTATACCCCAAATATTTTCAATTGGATTGATATCCGGACTATTGGCGACTCACTTCCACATTGTGAGTTTGAAACCAGTGGGTTACAGCATTAGCATTGGCAGTGTGGACTGGACAATTATCTTGTTGAAATAAGAAAGTATTATTGGGATATATTTGCTCAGCAGATGGTAACAATATGTTTTCCAAAAGTTAATGTAATTTCCGGCATTAAATCTTTTCTCTATTCGCCAGCAAACACCAGGTCCATGAACACTTATCCAGCTCCATACATTTACAGAGAAATGCCCATGTCTAGAAGTGATGGGGATAGTATATAGCTCTTCAAACCTGGTATTGTTTGGACGGTACACACGAATTTGTCCGTTATAAGTCGACTGGAACGTCTTTTCATCAGTAAAAATTACCCTGTTCCAAAATTGAGGATTGTGGTATATATAATATTTTAAAGCAAAAATAATCCTTGATTGTCGGTAAGAAACTTTTTTTTTGCAGCTGGGCGACATTTTAGTTCAAATTCCTTGACTCTCCTGCTGGCGGTAGGTTGGGAGCTAGGAAATGCTGTATCAATAACAGCATCCCTTACAGTTGGAAATGGATTATTTCTTAAATATCCCTAAAAAGCAGCATCCTGTTCAGGGTTTGAAGTTTGGGACGACCTGAACCGTCGCTTAATTTTCAATATAGTTTTTTTATTTCTATTATACAACTGCGCTACAGCACGGATTGACCATCCTTCTTCGATTCTTGATACAATTTGAGCCTTTTCAACTTCAGACAACTGACGAGGCATTTTTATGAAAATACCAAATCATATACGATTGCATTACCAAAACGCTTGCTGCAAAGTTCATTAACAAATTGCTAACATCTGCTGCAATACAATATATTAGTATTTTCGTAAGCTTTTGTGTCTATTATATTCTTAAGTTATCGACCCACATATACGAATTTCATAATACTCCTATTGCATCCTGTCATATTAAACGATGCTTTGATCTTTGGCACTTGAACGGATTTAAGCTCTCAAGTCAATAGCACTTTCGGGATTATTTGTGTGCGAGTAATAATATGCCTGTTGAATTTAAAATATTGAGAAATTCCGAAATCTATTTAGCATAAAGTATCCGAATGTCTGTCTATCAATTAAATGATTTAACTTATTTTCAATTTGAATTTATTTAAACTGTTGGTAAAGTAAATGCTAAAAAAATAGGTATAGGTATTTTAATTTACGTCATTGATATCGAAACACAGGATGGAAAACGTCAGTTTGATCATAATAACTGTTATTTGTTAAAACTAAAAATTTATGTTTCAAAATTTCAAGATTTCTGTTTTTTTTTCTCATCTATTGTGCTTCATACTGCATCAATATTTTGCGACCCCGTTGTATATTTCGGAAAAATTGGAAATATACAGGGTGTCCGGAAATGAAGAGAAAAAATTTAGGGGATAATTTTAGACCAAAAATAAATGCTCCCTTCCTATAACATTTTTTCGAAAATTGATTATTAACGGAGCTACAGGGTGTTAAAGTTAAATTTTATTTGCAGTTTTTTTGCAATACCTTTTGCCACGCTCATAATATTTTGACAAAATCTCGTATATGGGGCTTTTTCGGAATGAGGAATACAAATTTGCCCACCGTTTTTTCGCATTTTGTAGAGGGCGCCACATAGGAGCCTATACTTTAATTTGAATGGTCCCAACTTTTTTGTCCTACACTGTATGCGCATTTTGACTGAATATTTTTTATTTTTCTAACCTTTTGACATAGAAAAAAGTAGGGGAGAGTGGTCCACAGTGAGACGTTTTTTGGTTACTCTAGATTTTTTAAAAACTGGTTAAACATTTATTAAAGAAAACAGGTTTATAATGTAAAGTGACCTTTATTTTCCTAAAAAGCATAAAAAAAATAAACAAAAACTTAAAAACTTAAATTCTAGAAATATCTATTTAACATTGCAAATTGTCTCACTGTGCCCCATGGTGGTCTACAGTGAGACTTAACGTGGTCCACAGGAAGACAACCCTTTATTGGACATCTAACTGACCAAAATTAACTTCAAATTGGACACATTGATTTTGTCCTTTTGTTTTACCAAATAATGCTGGAAATGGCAAAATCATTACGATGTCTTCAAACAAAACAGTAGCAACTTCTGGAACATTTGGGTAGGCGAATTTGTTTGATCCATTTTTTTCTTTGCAAATAACTTATATCATATTTAGATTGGGGCCCGCCTTTTCTTTAAAAGTCTTGTGTGCTTTCCCAAAGCTTAGTTATAGAGGCTCTAAAACTCATTTTAGATAAATCCGGTTGGCAGTCTTATTGGCCATCCTGTAAATATCTTCAATGTAATTCCAGACTCTTTCCAATCACAATTTACCTTGCTAAGGTCTGATGTGACACTCCTTTTAGTTCGGCTACCTTTCTCAATGAAAATCCTTCATCCATAACCAGTTTTACGGCACTTTTCATCTGGTTTTCTGAAAAGGACCGTATGGTAGTTTTTCCTTTTCTATTTCTTGCCATTCTCTAAAAAAAATAGTTTAAAAGATAGGTACTCCAACCTTCTTGCGCATGGTGGGACACGGTGAGACACGTCTCAGTGTGCCCCACTTAGTGTTGTCTCAGTGTTCCCCACAAGCACCATATTTAAAAATCATGTAATATTTTCTAATGAACCCGAAATAAAAAAAATATCGCAACGTAAATGAACACACAAATACCTAAACTTTACTTACCACCAATCTTAAAGTTCTAATTAAAAGCACGTCAAATAAACACCAATCAAAACAGCTTTTCGAAAAATTACTTTTGCGGTCAAAATTTGGATAAACGCCGCTCTACAGATAAAAACAAACTGAACTGAAACAAGCACTCGTTGGTGGATCTGGCGTGTAAAAACAAGCTTGCGCATGGCGTGACGTAAAAAGCGGGGTTTCCAGAGCCTCAGAAATTGTACTGTCTTACTGTGGAACATGTCTCACTGTGGACCACTCTCCCCTATACTACTTTTGTTTGATAAATCTAACAGTTTTCGAGAAAAACGCTAAAATAACATTGCTTGCATGTGATAAATACGAAATCATTTTAATTTATTTTCAACCTTAAACATAGCATAGCAAAGGAAGGAATTTTCAATGGAGTTCGTCGGAATTTTTTAAGAAGAATTAATTTATGCATTGAAGAGGAATGACGTCACTTTGAACCTTTGATTTGAATGTTTAATTTATTGTTCTAGTAACTTATGTATTTTAAAACAGCAAATAAAATTTAACTTTAACACCTTGTAACTCTGTTAATAATCAATTTTCGAAAAAATCTTAAGTATACGAAGAGATAGCAATCATTTTCGGACACCCCGTATAGAAATATTGAAACCAAATTAAAAAACAAGAAACTCAAAAAAACTAAACGTTTAATACAACGATGTCATCCAAAAAATAGAAAACAAAATACGCAAACGCAAATAATTGGTTAAATATGGAAAACAAACAATGAAAACAGTCAAATTCCTTAAGAAAACAATGAAGATATGAGTCGAGCAAAAGGTATATCGTATCTTCATCCTTTATCGCTGTCATCATCATCTTTAATACTATATTCAGCATCAATGCCTTTTTCATGAGAGTCAACTTCTTCCAAATCTTCAACAGTGCATGCCAAAAATAATAATTTCTCTATCTATCTATTGCCTCTTTTCTATTTTTTTAACAAGTTTTCGTTGTGGGACACCTAGAGTAGTTTAGCTGCTCTGTCATTAGTAAGCTTGTTTCTTTTGACTATATGTATAACTATACTGAAGATTCTGGCATCATCAAAATCCGTGACGCCTTTGATAATGAAGATGATGAACCAAGGCCTTTCCACCAGGACACGGTGCTGTCAAAACCATACGTTTCAATATAACTTTATTGCCAAACAATTTGCTGCTTCTAGTACGGTAATTTGCTATTTCATCAATTACTTCTATGGTTGAAATAATTTGTATTTCATCAAGTTCAGTCCCTTGTGATTTTGGATTTGGTAATTCTGCAGCGTGTGGGTTTAATATCAAATTTTTCTCTTTTGTCAACAAGCTTTAACAGTTCAATTTTTTTCTTTGTCGTTAAGTGGGGATAAAGCAAGATTGTCCTGAAACATCCTTTTATTGTCACTAAAAGCCGGCTGTAGAAAAGGTATGCTGCCAATAATCGGTGAATGACGGAAATCCCCGAGTTCGAAAGATGAAGAAGAACAAACCCTTAATATACTAAACCAGGGTCGATAATTTTTGAAACCAAAAAAAATAATAGTAGGATGAAACCCATTGGAAAAGGAAGAGAATATAACAAAAATGAAAGGAAAAATAATTTACGGGCGATCCGAGGTCGGGAAGTGGAAGAGGGTGAGTTTTTAAGGGTAGAAAATGATTTATCTCGATTTCCGTCAAAACTACAAGTCCTATGGAAAAACGTTAAATAGCAAAGTTGTAGGTAATAAAAAGATCTACAACTTTTGTATTTACACTTTTTTTACATAACCTCAAAATTTATATAAAATATTCAAATAACCAAGTTTTTGGTTTTTTATTTTTCTTTTACAAAAAAAAAATTTTTTTCACGAAATTTGGTGAAAACTTTTTTATGTCCCAAACACACTGTATTTTTTTTGATTTAAAATATTTATTTTTTCACGTTATTTTGACTTAATATCGAAAAAGCACCCTAATTTTCAATCGAAAATTCTCACGTCAAAATATCTGTTTTTTTTAAAAGTCGGTGGGCTTTTTGTTCGTTGAAATCTCTACTTTCTGATGGTGTAAAAAAAATATACATTACTATGGTAAATGTTCTCAAAAATTAATATTAACCTTATTAAATATTAAATATTAACTTTATTAACTGATTTGCTTGTTAGTTACAGTAGTGTATTTCGACTTGCAATTCTTTCTTTATCAATGTAACATGGAATCTTACGTTTTTTGAGTAATTAAAGTATACATTTTAATAAATAGCTCAAAATTGTACATAATGATTTAAAAAAAAATTTCGGATTCGAGTTTTTTTCGTTTCTTTGCATTTTTTGAGAACATTTACCATAGTAATGTATATTTTTTTTACACCATCAGAAAGTAGAGATTTCAACGAACAAAAATCCCACGGACCTTTTTAAAAAAGCAGATATTTTGACGTGAGAATTTTCGATTGAAAATTAGGGTGCTTTTTCGATATTAAGTCAAAATAAGGTGAAAAAATAAATATTTTAAATCAAAAAAATTCCAGTGTGTTTGAGACATAAAAAGGTAAGTTTTCACTAAATTTCGTGAAAAAAAAAATTTTTTTTGTAAAAGATAAAAATAAAAAACCAAAAACTTGGTTATTTGAATTTTTCACATAAATTTTGAGGTAACGTGTTGTAGATCTTTTTATTACCTACAACTTTGCCATTTAACGTTTTTCCATAGGACTTGTAGTTTTGCCGGAAATCGAGATAAATCGTTTTCTACCCTTAAAAACACACCCCTTTCCACTTCCCGACCTCGGATCGCCCGTAAGTTATTTTTCCTTTCATTTTTGTTATATTTTCTTCCTTTTCCAATTGGTTTCATCCTACTATTATTTTTTTTCACTTTTTACCATTTTCAAAGGCTTCAGCCCTGGTTTACGTAATTTCTCGTAAATTATTTTTCTAGTTTTTGTTTCCACTGCATTCAAGTATATTAACCTTGGTTTTAAATCGTTTAAAACGTTTTTTCTATATTTCCGAGCCACCTTCGAAAATTTTCAATATTTCCATTCCTATTTTTAAACTCACACTGTATGCAAAAATATATGAATCACGCAATTATTTAATCATTTCTGACCATAAATCTATTTAGCTTCATTTCTATTTTTTCGTATGGACTTACAGAAGCTCCCGACTTCCTTAACATTTCATTAAAGTAATTTATTTATGCATTCGGGTGTCGTTTTAAAATATTAAAACATGCATGCATGCAAAACCTGTATAAAAGTATCTATTTCCTCGGAAGTGACATAAATCATCATCGAATTACAACGAAAGAAGAGACACAGCAGTGACCATGTTGACTACAAATTGTGTCATGGAGTCATCAGATAGAGAAACCGCGTCTCTCGGGCATTGGCCTTGTGAAGGTCTTGGCAACAGGTCACAATGAATACGTGACCATAGACAAAACTATGACTATTTTATTATTAATAGCGGTTGTTTTTATGCCTGTTAAAAAATAACTCGATAATTTTTGTTATCAACTACCACGATGAAATGTGTAGTAGACATTCGCTTCAATTTTCTAAATTTTAAGTTTAAACCAAACTCCAACGCAAGTTTTTAAACTATTTTTTTAATAATGTACCAACCTAAAAAAATTTTAAATTATAATACAATTAATTTTCTATTCATTAGTTATTATTTGAGTTTGGGCCCAACATAAGAATTGGAACAAATGTGAAATTTTCCTTCAACTTTTGCCAATTAACAACATATAATTTTCGCTGAAGATGGAAGCCTTTGCTTTCGAAACATGTCCGAAGTAATTTAAGTTAAAATATAACTAGTGGAGCAGACTGAGTGTTTTATTACCCTTAATAAATATTCACTCCACTGTGAGATGGACTACTTCCATAAAACTCGATAAAATTACCAAAATAGGAATTAGTAAACAGTTTTAAATATTTAGGGATAATCATTGATTCAAAATTACAATTTTTTAATTATTTTGAAAGTATCATATCGAAGATTGCCGGAAAAGGTTATTTTAAAAGAATCAGTTTTAATTTAAGTTTGTTTTCTAAAAAAACTGTATTTAATACTATTATATTATATATATTTTATAGTAAAACACTTATAGCTTTTTAATGTTTCATTTAATATAGAATTGCTCTACATATGTTTCGCCTTTCTAGGGCTTTTTCAATGAACAACAAATGTTCCAAAATACCCCAATTCTAGATAGATAGGTGTATTTTGTCGACTAACCCCGGAATTCCCAATGATAGGCCCAATAAACAATAAGAATAGCTCCCAGGTAACTTAAATTATTCTTTTCAATATTTTACAATAGTGGTAGAAAAATATAAATTTGTAAATTTAGAATTTAACTTTAGTATCATAAGTACTCTTGAAAAAGCCCTAGAAAGGCGAAACATATGTAGAGCAATTCTATATTAAATGAAACATTAAAAAGCTATAAGTGTTTTACTATAAAATATATACAGTGTGTGTATAAAGTCTGGAAACGGCTTAATAACATCACAATTTACTGGCCGATTTAAACCAAATTTGGTACAGTTGTGTAAGAGGATCTAACGCACCGAATGACGATATTGGGGTTGTTGCCAGCTTTTTAGTTTGTCTGGAATTCGAACGAATTTTATATTTTTAAATATAACACCCAGTATATTTTTACATTTTTAAATTCCACATAAAATTATAATTATTTTTTATTAAATGCATTATTAGTCTATACTTCATAGTTTTCGAGATATTGACTCTCGAAAAGTGACATTTTTGAACTTTGACAGCTTATAACTTTCTAACAGTACGTCTTAGAGCAAAACGGCTTACATGTCCCTTTCTTCAATTTTTATTATCTTACCAAGAAAATCAACTTCCAGTTAAACCGGAACAACTATATTTCCTGCTTTCGAGTTACATCCGGTTTAACCGGAAGTTGATTTTTTTGGGAAGATAATAAAAATTGAAGATAGGGACATGTAAGCCGTTTTGCTCTAAGACGTACGGTTAGAAAGTTATAAGCTGTCAAAGTTCAAAAATGTCACTTTTCGAGAGTCAATATCTCGGAAACTATGAAGTATAGACTAATAATGCATTTAATAAAAAATAATTATAATTTTATGTGGAATTTAAAAATGTAAAAATATACTGGGTGTTATATTTAAAAATATAAAATTCGTTCGAATTCCAGACAAACTAAAAATCTGGCAACAACGCCAATATCGTCATTCGGTGCGTTAGATCCTCTTACACAACTGTACCAAATTTGGTTTAAATCTGCCAGTAAATTGTGATGTTATTAAGCCGTTTCCAGACTTTATACACACACTGTATATTAAAAATGTTTCACAAGGAACCAACTGCTAAATCAGTACAGTGTACTATTATATTACCACATTTTCTGTATTGTTCTGCCATTTTATATTGTGCTAGTGAGGAAATATTTGATAAATTACAAATTTTACAAAATAAGGCAATGCGGATTATTTTAAATTGTGACAAATATAGAAAAATTAATTTTATGTTGAAAAATTTAGATTGGTTGAATGTCAGAAATTTAATTTTTTATTAAGTTTGTATCTTTAAATAATTTATTGCCTGATTAAAAAATTTTTGTTCTTTTATATGACCATCATAATTATAAAACAAGAACTACAAAATTTTTATGTGGATAGAGTGTCTAAAACATTAGCTTATACATTTATTTTTTATAAAGGTTTCACAGAATATAATAATTTGGAAAATTCTATTAAATCTTTAAAACTTTTCTGTCTGTTTTTGTTAAAAGAAGGTTGCGTTTTAAAATTAAAAAATAAATCTATAAAAATGTCTTAAAAAAATGTATTAAAAAATATTATTTAATAGTAGCTTTTTGCCAAATAAAACCTGTTACTACTATACTACTTACCACTACCAACGTTAGGAATTGTCAAGCCAAAAAGTCACAAAACCACCAGTTTTAAATAAATGGCGACGACATGAAAACTTTTCTTAAACATTAAATTTCAACAAAATAATTATTCACATAAAACACAGCAAGATGAAATTAACTATAGCATTAGGAAATCAATGATAGGTACTCCACAGGGTGTTCAGCATTTAGAAGGAAATGTTACATTTGTTTATCCTTGGATACTGTCACAAGTGTGTTACTTTTAAAGGTATCTAACGTTTCGTTAAAACGGCCTAAGAATAAAAAAACGATTTGACATAACAAGATATGGCGGAGTGTCATTTTTATTGTTATCCGGTAAGGAAATACAAATACAGTTACTTAATGGCTCAGTTCTCAAGGTCAATTATGTATAAAAGACCTATAAATGGCTTGAAGGCAGGGGTAACTTCCGGAACCTCTTTTTTTCTAAATGCACAGAAACTTTAAAAAAGCAGTTTTTTGAAACCACTGAAATTGCCACAATTTACCTTAAAATCCTTGAAAGTAAATACGTCGATTTTCAGAACTGAAGTATAAACAACAATTTTTACTGATAACACGATATTTTCTAGTCTATCTAGATGTCATTTCTCCTGAGAATTCAGGAGAATATGTGTTTGTTTTAACAGGAAAGGTTCCGTTATTGCACAAAACACGAAAGTAAGCAAAACTATGACCCACTGACTAACATCTGCCTTGCTCTACCAGCTCCAAATTATGTCCGTCTTTCTTTTTAGTATGCCAAAAGCATAAAAATAACTACTCTGATCAACACAGAGCACTGCTGCAGTGCGCGTGCGAATCGTTAACAGTTCGGCAAATCGAATCGACGATAGAAAATGGCGTCGTTTATCCCACCTTAATGTACCCCCCTTTTCTTTTAAAACCGGAAACATTACTTTATTATTCAACATTATTTAAATTTGCCATATGTTTTTTGCAATATTCTAATTTTAAATCTTTTTTTATAAACTGGGCCATTCAAAATTAGCTCCGGTCAATGTATTTAGTTTACATGACAACCCGAATTGAACTATGAGATCACCAAGTGATGGCGAATTTTAAAAAACCGCCTATGACATGTTCGATATTTCGGCAAGTTTTTTATGATCTTTATTTACCGAACATTGAGCTGCCCGACAAGCGACGACGACGATTGAAGGCCGATGATGAATGAATATTTAAATCAAATTTTATTGGCGAGTGATATGGAACAACTAAAACTTAAAATGAGATACCTAATTGTTATCCGTAGAACATTTTAAAAATATGTAAATACGTAGCTGATATTCCAATGGGGTTTATTTTTCTGTTACCTACAAAAATTATAAAAATAACATTGGTTTTTTCGTTTTTTCCATTTCTAATAAAAAAATATATGCACACAAACAGCCTTCAAATCCGGAAATACGCTTAAAAGCTTTCTTACAAAAGTAACTCCCCCTCGTAATGAAAACACAAAAAATTCTATCTATTAAATCCCTTGCGAGTGTGGCGAGTCGTACATTGGAGAAACAAAAAGACCTCTTCTCGTACGAGTTAAAGAACATCTGAAACATACTCAAAGAGGTGAAACTTCGAGATCAGGTATAACGGAACATGTGTGGACCAACCAACATATAATATACAGTGGTCAGAAGCCAAGATTTTGGACACGGAACAGCACTGGAGAAAACGAAAATTCAAAGAAACGGCTTTTATGAATCTAAATACCCATATATTTAGTAAACCAAGTATAGATATCCTCAATATCTGGAAGCCTTGTCCAAAACCAACAGCTCAAACTTTACAATCCAATAAGCACGTAGGCGGAGTCATCATGCTTCATTGCACACGGATAGTATTTAAGACAGTAGCCTTAGAATTATAATTTAGTTTACACTTGAAAACGGTTAGAGATACTAACTAATCGAAACGTTGTGTTAAGTTACGAAATAAAGACACTGGGTACACAGGACAAAGGTATATTCTTTGATATCATAAAAGAGTTTTAAAAATTGTTGGTAAACTGGTTATGTCCGCTTATTATTAGTTATTTTTGACCTGACCTATATACATAGCTGTAAATTATTGTATGTACGATTTTTTACCATAAGTAATAATGGTTATTTATTTCTAAATATTTTTGTGTTTAAATTACAGCCGCGAAATAAGAAAATTATAAAATAATACCAGGAAAACTACAAAAGTATAAAGCCAAAAAGGGTAAATTTATTAACAAACAGCAAACAAAATACTAATATTTAATTGCTGCGCCATTGGATTCAAACACTAATCGTAATCTTCTTGGCATTGACAAAATAATACTTCTGGTGTACCTAATCCGGAATTAGTCCTTCCCAAATTTCTTCTATTTTATCAAATCTATTTCATTCTATAGTTTAAAATTTATTTTGTACATTTTTTTACCATCAATCCCCAAACATTTTCAATTGGATTTAAATCAGGACTTCTTAAGCACCAAGACAGACATGTTACGTTGTTTTGTCTAAACCAGTTTCCTATATTTCTTGCAGTATGCACATGACAGTTATCCTGCTGAAAATAAAGCGCGGTAGAAAGAAGAAAAGCATTTTCCAAAATCTGAAGGTATATATTACTGTTTAGTGTTCCATCAATATTTCAGCATACACCTGCAACCTGCACCGTAAACACTTATTCATGCCCACACATTAACGGAGACACGTCCACTGGTTTGCTTTTTTTGAGTATACTCCTCATCGTATGGGGAATTTGGTGTTCTATATACTCGAATCCTTCCATTATATTATTATGTAGACTGAAAAGTTTTCTCATCGAAAAATATAACATTTTGCCAAAAAAAAACATTTTCTGGTAAATATTGCAAAGCAAACCCAATTTTTTGTTCCTTATCAATATTTTTTAAAAACGGTCTTAATGCAGCTGCTCGATTTCTTAATTCGGAACATTGTCTTACACGGCGTTGCGCAGTTCTAGATGAAGCAGAGAATCCTGTAAATCCTGTTATGTGCATAGCGGATACTGCAGTTTTAAATGGATTATGCCTTAAATACTCCACCAAATTTCGGTCTTCTTCATTTGATAATTTTCTATTATTTAAACCAGACCCAACAGACCTTTCAAGTGTTTGATGATAGCGCAATTTTTTACAATTTCTTAAACAGTACTTCTAGGTACTCTAAAATGATCAGCTATTTTTCCATAAGACCACCCTATTTCTACTAAACATATTATTCTGCTACATCTCGAGATGTAGAAAATTAGTTGGTGTAGAAAAATTATATTCTACGCGTAGAATATACAGTAGAATATGCATCATTTCCTACCTACCCATCCCTGGTTGCAACGCATGGAAAATTAATGCTCGTGTGTATCTAGCCTTAGTTGACAACAAACATGAACTTCATGAAGTCAAAGGGCTGCTTTACCAATAAATTTATAATTAAGCATCCATGCGTGCTGGAATTGTAATTAAAATTGATGGATTGTCCCGTAAAACATCATTTCATTTAAAATAACGTATGGTTTACTATAAGGATATTGCTAATTTTAGATGTGTGACCGCAACGTCCGCGACAAGGACGCGTTATTAAAATTTACATTAGTAATAATACTAATAATGTTGAAATTAACAGGCTATGGAATATGTACGATATTGAAATAGTAAAATTTATGAATATTTAAGCTATAAGTTAAATTGGTTTTTCTTTTCTTTCGATGTTCGTAGAAATAATATTTGATTGAATAATGGGAACCGGAAAACATTTTGGAAACATGTCGTACATACAAAGCTCGGTAAAATATTCGACACGTGTACCACCATTTTTGTCAAAACAATGAGTTTTCTTTAATAATCACTTTTAATATTGGGAACGTGTTTCCTTGCATTAAAATAGGTGCTCTTATAATGCTGTATAGTTTCCTCAAAAATCCTTTAGGGGTCTCTAGTTTCGAACGTAGAAACGTTCATTATCAGGAGATAGAAAATTTATTTAATGCTGATGGTTTTATCAGAGGAGAAAATGGTATAAAACCTTAATGGAGCTTTTATGGAATTAAAAAATTGAATGTAAAAATCTACAGTGTACATACGTAAAAATTGCAGATATGATGACTTTAGAAAGTTATATCGATTTGACTGCGAAAATGTTGAGTGGTTGGCAAATTATTTTTTGACTGATACCTACTGGTAAAAGGCGAGGGAGTGCACTGTCGCCTTTAAATAAGATTTAAGTATTTCTGCTAAAATTGTCGGATCCGGGCTTTGAAAATTCTGTATGTGAAGAACTCGGTGTTCACCAAACTACTGTCTGTAAGACATACACTTCTGTAATGGATGCAGTTTTGGAGAAGGTCAATATTTTTATTAAATTTCCTACAAGTGCTGAAGCTGTTGTGGAAGCTAAACGGTTGTGGTAAGAGAGATTTATTTATGTTCCTTCAATTTGTGAACGAATATCAATTGCTTGTCTTTAATTTCTTCATCACTGCTATCACTTTCCTCATTTTCACTGAAATCTGCCATATCACAAATATAAGTTTCCTATTTTCCACAAAAACGTAACAGATTACTATTGTACTAAATTAGTAGACCAACGTTGTTGTATTTACGTCAACTCTTTTGCAAATTAGGCACCAAACTGAACATGAAATCTATAATCTGAACAAGTGGATAAGCCACGTCTGAACTTGTGTTGAATAAGCATTTGCTACAGAGGTGTAAGAAAAACAGCAATTCCTTCAAAATTGTATTAATATCCAGATCTAGCAATTGCTTTTACTTATAGCATTTGCTAGTCAAGCAATTGCTTTTACTAAAAAGTAATTGCTTCAAGTAATAGCTTAATTTTTATTCATTAGGCTCATTGTAACTTATTTATACGAAACAATTCTGAGACCAATAACTTGTAACGCGGATGAAATTATTATAAACTCTCCAAATCGCCAAACTATAGACGGTTTGGCGATTATTTTAGTACGTTATTTTTAGCTCAAGGTTTCAGTCAAGGTCAACGCCGTAATAAGGAAACTCGCGTGATCGGAAGTGTTTTTGAACTCGCTAAAATTCACTTTCCTCCGATGCAAACAATTTGCCTTTTTTATAGACAATTTATTTGTTTTAGACGGTTAATATTAGGTATATTCATAATAACTTGTCTAATAATTTGGTCGGTTAAATTTCTTTACTAGAAAACTGTTTGACGTAATAACAATTCAATTGCTTTATATTATAATAACATTGAATACAATAACATTGAATACACTACCATACCAAACTACCAACAGCACATAAAGTCAAATTAATCAAAGAACTCGCCGCATCACCAGTTAATAATGGCACCCTGTAGAAGTCTGGTATTGAATGATGAAAGAGTTTTGGACTTCCATTGTCTTTATTTGTTTTAAATCACAACGTTTCAACTGGTAAGTATCTCCAGTCGTCTTCAGGTGAATACTAAATAAGTAAAGTAACTACAAGATTATTTATACTAGCTAGGTGCACCGAAGCACAACTGAGGTGGGTGCAGTCATGCGTTCAGTTAACACGCGATCTTATCCTAAGCTTACATCTATCTAACAAAGGTTTCCAGATATTTCTTAAGTCTAACGATGGTTTACTAAAACAGCCTGGATTCTGGTGAATAGTAGCAGCTTCCTTAAACTTTCTTTTCCTCCAGTGTGGCTCCTTATGTAAGATTTCAGCTTCTGACCACATGATATGGTGGCCATGTTTCCAGGCATGGTCAGCTGCACCTGACCTTTCAGTCTCTCCTTTTAGCGTATTGTTTTTGTGTTCTTTAATCCTTGTCTCGAGTGGTCTTAATGTCTCACCTATATACGATTGGCCGCACTCACAGGGGATCTGGTAGACGCAGTTTTTCCTATCTTTTTGACTTATAGGCTTTGTCTTCGTCAGGTGGCTTCTTAGGGTGTCTCTCGAGTTGAATACGGTGCTGATGTTATATCGTTGTCCTAGTCTTCTTATTTTCTCAGATACTCCCTTGACATACGGAATATTGAGTGTTGGTTGTGCCTCTCTGTCTGCTTTTTGCGCGTTGGGTCGATTCTTACGGTTTTCCAATATTGTGTCAACTAATTTTGTGGGGTAGCCATTTTTGTTGAGGTCGGTCTTGATGTGGTGAGCTTCCTTTTTAAGTGCTTCTTCCGAGTTACAGATTGTAATTGCTCTATCCACGAGGGTTTTAACTATGCCATGTTTCGTGTTGTTTGAGTGATTTGAAGTAAAATTGAGATACTGACCTGTATGCGTAGGTTTTCTGTATACTGAAGTTTGGATGCTATTACCATTTTTCTTTACGTTGACATCTAGAAACGGTAATTGGTTGTTTTCCTCTTTCTCCATGGTGAATTTGATTGTTGGTGTTAAGCTATTGAGGTGATCTAGAAAATGTCTTAGTTCGTCATCGGTTCCATTCCAAATAATGAAGGTGTCATCCACATATCTTAGCCACATTTTTGGTTTCTTCTTTGCCTGTTCCATTGCTTTCGATTCAAACCATTCCATGTATATGTTGGCGATTATTGGCGAGAGAGATGAGCCCATCGGTAGTCCGTCTACTTGGTTGAAGAATGTATCCTTTTCTTGAAAGTAGGAATTGTTGAGGCAGCATTCTAATAGTTCCAAGATGGCATTAATAGGGAGCGTTGTTCTTTCCTGTAGAGTATGGTCTTCCTCAAGTCTGTTTTTGATAACCTTTAGGGCGTCTTTTACGGGAACGTTGGTGTAAAGACTTTCGACGTCAAAGCTCACCAGCTGATCTCCTGGCTGTAGTTCCTTTCCTCCTATTATTTGAACGAAGTGCTGTGAGTTCTTAACAAATGATGTGCTATTTCCTTGCAGAGGTTTGAGTAGAGGGAGTAGAAATCTAGCTAGTTCGTATGTTGGAGAATTACGGGAGCTCGTAATGGGTCTAAGAGGCATGTTGTGTTTGTGTATCTTTAGCAGGCCATAGAGATGTGGAGGCTTACTGTGGTGTGGTGTCAGGCGTGTCCGTGTCTTTTCTGGTATATATCGTTCATATTTCTTAAGTGTTCGGTAGATTCTTCTCTCGATGGTAGAGGTCGGATCCTTGGCAGTAAGAGAGTAGTTACCTTTCTGCAGGACTTCTTCGATTTTCTGATCGTAGGTCTGAACATCCATAATGACGGTCGATTTTCCCTTGTCGGCTGGTAGAATCTTGATAGTGGAGTCTTTGCGAAGGTTTGCAAGGGAGATTTTTTCATCTTTACTGATATTTTGTTTTGGAGGCTTCGATTTTTCTAGAATTTCCCTAACTTTCCATCTAAATTCCTCCCCTTGTGTCTCTCCTATGGTTGTTGAGTCGACAGCGCTAATAATGTCCAGTATTGGTATCTCTTTTGGAGCGATAGTAAAGTTTAAACCCTTGGCCAATAAGTTTTCTTCATTGCTTGTTAATTCTTTAGATGAAATGTTAACAATGGTCCTTTGATTCTGCGTTATTGGTGTTTCTTGACTAACATGTTTTCCCAATTTTTTCTTATGATTATTTTGTTGAGTTGTTCTTACTTTGTCACAGGTGGAGTCAATCTTCCGAAAGATAGGTCCATGATCCTCTTCTAATGTGTATTCTTTGATTTCTTCGAATCTCTGTTGCATATCCGTGAGTAGAGCTGCTTTCTTAAAACGGTGGTAGTTGATCTGGGAGCGTATGAGGGCTTTGCTGGCATTACTTAGAATCTTTAGTAAACCATCGTTAGACTTAAGAAATATCTGGAAACCTTTGTTAGATAGATGTAAGCTTAGGATAAGATCGCGTGTTAACTGAACGCATGACTGCACCCGCCTCAGTTGTGCTTCGGTGCACCTAGCTAGTATAAATAATCTTGTAGTTACTTTACTTATTTAGTATTCACCTGAAGACGACTGGAGATACTTACCAGTTGAAACGTTGTGATTTAAAACAAATAAGGACAATGAAAGTCCAAAACTCTTTCATCATTCAAGAAACATCATTGGCTACGACCTTCAAGCATTCACTAGAAGTCTGGTATATTTAACGTTAACCGGTTGGCTACAGAAACAGAACCGGACTAAGTTCTTTCACCTTCGCCTCCGCAATCTGTTATATTTTGCAAGGGAGTCTTTAATATTTTGTAAAGACATATCGTACATACTAATTTTATTATTTATAAAATAAAATATTGACAGACCCGTACCCACCAAAATAAGAATGTAAAAACATTATAAAACTAAAGGAAAAGAAGAAAACAACATTTTATTTCTTTTAGTTTTTATTTTTAATAAGCAAAATAGGTATTTATGTATTTACTATACAAGGAAAAAGGTAATACATGCACTTTTTGCGAGGTGTAAGTTTGTGTTGCACATCTAATTAAAACACTATATTGGGAACCCTTTTGGTATTGTTACTTTTGTGGGAATTTTATACATGGATATATATAGGGTGTCCCGTAACTAAGGGGCTATACAGCAACAGGATATAGTGATATAATGGACTTGAGAATATGTCATTCATTTCTTATACGTTTAAAGAGATACAGGGTGATCCAAGTAAATATTTACTTCATAAAATTGGCGATGATTTAATGTTAAATGGATATAAATCAAATTGGATGGAGTTATGTTTTTGAGGGCAAGAAGGAGGATTCTATAATGAGTTAAGATATCTCCTAGAGAACGCTATAGCTACACAATTCTCGCATATATTTTTTGTTTCTCACATTTCTGACCGCTTTACCTCAAATTATGGAAGAGGGATCTTTTATACGTAAATTTTTTTATTAATCTCGATATTTCAATTAGTTTTTGAGGTAATTGCGTTTAAATACTGGATGGCAAGAAACATTTAAATAAACACCTTTCCTAACGAAACATATTTATTGAAAACTAACGGTGCATTTTTAAACATAAATGACATATTTTCAAGTCTTCTATATCCTGTATTTGCCCATTAGTTATAAGACATCCTGTATATAACGATAAGGCACCTTATTGATTTGATAAGTATTGATGAGTTAACCAAAATGGTGTTTGTCCTCATTAATAAACTTAAATAATAAACACCAAGAGAATATGTCTCTGAAATATATAAAATCGACAAGTAAAATGTTTTAAACAAACACTACACAAAAAACAGTCACAGAAGCACTTAAGAAACGCCAAAATAGGAAGAAAATAATATGACGCCAACTAGATGCGTGAGCTTCCTACGGCCGATCTGGGAACTTTAACGACAAAACCAGATCAGCTGTTAATGCCAAACGTCGTTGTCTTCTGTCGAAACGCCTTGTTTTAAGTAAAAGTTGCGTTGTTGGTTGCGGTCTTAAATTAGGGTTTTATATAATTACTAGCGTGTATCCGGCATGCGTTGCAACCCGCTGGTATAAATTCAAACCCGAACAAACCCGATATTAACAAACCCGGCATGCCACTTTCTGAAATTGAACCCGTGCGGGCGGGTCGCTAGTTATACATAAAAACCTTCCCCTTGAATCACTCTATCTATTAAAAAAAACCGCTTCAAAATCCGTTGCGTAGTTTTAAAGATTTAAGGTATAGGTAGGGACGGACGGACAGACATCGACAGCGACTTTGTTTTATACTATGTTAAGATGCATCATTTGAAATAAATAGGACTATTGCGCAATGTCGTTTTTCTGTGTCCGCATAATCATTTTATATTAAGGAAGCTATGCAAGTGCATGTGTGTGGGAAAGTATTCTGATTGAAATAAACGACGCGTCATAAACACTGGCCATATGTCCAAAGGTGATAAAATTATAAATTCATCAATTTCTCCAAAACTGATCGAATCACAAATATGGGCAAAAATAACAGGCCGATAAGAATCGACACGTCCGAAAATCGAGTAGCCTTTGGTAATATAAGAATTAACTGCTGTGAAAAAAAAAACGCATCGGAAAAGTGAAATCGCTTTCGCTAATTTTTTTTTATTAACCACTTCGGACGATTCCTAACATCTATGGTTAACTACCTTAAGATAATAACTTTGCTTTAATAATAACCACTGCATTGAAATTTAGTGCTCTACTACAAACAATTTTTTGTTCTATACCTAATGCTTTCTGGGTAATTCGGCATATACACTGAGGAAAATTATATTTTTGCTCAGATATAGTTTGTATTGATAGCTAATTTTGTATTAACCCATAATAAATAAATTGCTAGTGTATCAAATCCGCTTTAGTGTTATATCAATTCCAGATTTGCTAGAACAGTGTTTTTATTGGTAGTAGTCACAGTCAGTTCCATTAGCAGAAGCAATTTTGTTAAGGAATAAATTGTATCTTCTCAATGCGACACATCTTGTTCCCAGTAGAGCGCTTTCTCTACAATTAAGAAAACAGAACAGCGTCCCCAAAAACGAATTGTACTTATCCGTTAGAATCTATAATTCACAAGACGTTGGTGGGAGGGTTCGTCGCGATCGGCAATCGCCGCGCTCTGTATTATTAGTTTTAACGTATTTTGTTGCGGGGGACACATCGTTGTTCAGAGTCTTCAAGCTGTCCTGTCTGAATTTGAATTTTATTGGTCGTACCAATACCTGTTTCAATTAATTTTTTTGAATCGTTGAGGCCTTTACTTGATGGAAATTAATTATAACTCAATAAAAGACAATTTATTTTGTCAAATTTCCACTTTTATTTGAAAAACTTTTTCTTTACACGACGCGTTTCGCTACATTGTAGCTTCTTCGGGTGTATGGTGCTAACTAATTTTATTTCAGTACAATAACAAAATGGTCTAGATACTTAATTACTCAGTTCAGATATACACATTACAAGTTTAATTATTTAATTATATTTTCTTAAAACTGTTTAGGTATTGTAAACCTAAATATTGTCGGTATAATATATCTTAATCTTATGGGAAATTCAAAGAAAGTTTAGAAATAAATCGATTGAAAAATTCCGGTGCATTATTAAACGACCAATTAGAAATTAGAACTAAATAGTTCCCCTTTCCTAAATCTGTGTCAATAATCTAAATAGGGTTCTTTGGATTTCCCATAAGATTAAGATATATTATACCGACAATAATATTTAAGTTTACAATACCTAAACAGTTTTAAGAAAATATAATTAAATAATTAAACTTTTAATGTGTGTACCTGAACTGAGTAATTAAGTATCTAGACCATTTTGTTATTGTACTGAAATAAAATTAGTTAGCACCATACACCCGAAGAAGCTACCATGTAGCGAAACGCGTCGTGTAAAGAAAAAGTTTCTCAAATAAAAGTGGAAATTTGACAAAATAAATTGTCTTTCATTGAGTTAATTTATTTTTACTTTGTATTTAAGTTTTTTTAAATTTGCATTTTAAATAAAGCAATAGAATATTCTTATTTCGCACAACCCATGATTAGTATTGAACTTTATAATCTATGGCCGAATTTGATCATCTCAGTAAACCATGTTGCATAATAGATAATCATATGTAATATGCAATGTTAAACGACAAGAACAATATCACACTAGAAGCTATTATGCTTTATTAACCGTAGCAAGCAAATATTATTATGATTAATGTCAAGTTTCATTGCAACTGCCAGCCGGAACTAATACAGTATATAAAACCCTATTACACCCCCAATAGAACCTGATAATTACTGTGAGTATATAGAGCAATAATGGCTATAACCCATTCTATGGTAGCATTAACTTCTATTTCCTATTGGCTAAATTACCCTGATATTATCATACACAACGGTCTGGCAATTTTAATTATCTTACAGTAGGAAAGCGCGTTGCTGTCACATATAGTATTAAACTGTTGTATAAATGGTAGGTATGTGAATTCTTATAAGGAATAAAAGGCTTTTTTCTCATTGTTCATATATTTTTTGATTGGCTCTGAAAAAGTGAACAAATTTAAAGAACATATTATTCCGAATGAAAAGCGTATAAAAATATAATTATGCCAAGTTCAAGTTTTCCCAATATTTTTTTAGTTCGAACAAAAATTAGAAAATAGACCGCCGAATTACAACATCATCCTAACAGCTGTTTTCTCCACAAAAAAAATCAGACTAATCAACCATTATTAGAATTTATTTATAAAACGGGAAAAGATTAATGGCTTGTTCGATCAATCGGTAGCCGTTTTTCTCGGTCCGGCACTTTTAAATTTATAATCGCGAATTCGGAGCGAAAACCGGCGTTAAGTCAATCGACACGCGCCGAGGTCGCTCACATTAAATCCGATCATCGAGAAACATTGTTGCCTCCAGATGCCAAAAGTTAAAATGTAGAAAATCGGTGGCGTTATGTCGACCTAGTAAATAGTATATTGACTGATAGAAGAGTTTGGGGACTGATATTGAGCCTAATGAATAAAAATTAAGCAATTACTTGAAGCAATTACTTTTTAGTAAAAGCAATGGCTTGACTAGCAAATGCTATAAGTAAAAGCGATTGCTAGATCTGGATATGAATAAAATTTTTAAGCAATTGCTGTTTTTCTTACACCTCTGTAGCAAATGCTTATTCAACACAAGTTCAGACGTGGCTTATCCACTTGTTCAGATTATAGATTTCATGTTCAGTTTGGTGCCTAATTTGCAAAAGAGTTGACGCAAATACGACAACGTTGGTCTATTTATTTAGTACAATAGTAATATGTTACGTTTTTGTGGAAAATAGGAAACTTATATTTGGGATATGGCAGATTTCAGTGAAAATGAGGAAAGTGATGGTATTGATGAAGAAATTAAAGACACGCAATTGATATTCGTTTACAAATTGAAGAAACATAAATAAATCTCTCTGACCACAACCGTTTAGCTTCCACAACAGCTTCAGCACTTGTAGGAAATTTAATAAAAATATTGGCCTTCTCCAAAAGTGCATCCATTACAGAAGTGTATGTCTTACACTGAGTTCTTCACCTACAGAATTTTGAAAGCCCGGATCCGACAATTTCCGCAGAAATACTTTAATCTTATTTAAAGGCGACAGTGCACCCCCTCGCCTTTTACCAGTAAGAGTCAAAAAATAATTTGCCAACCACTCAACATTTTCGCAGTCAAATTGATATAACTTTCTGAAATCGTCATATAATCTGCAATTTTTACGTACACTGTAGATTTTTCTTTTACGGACGTTCATATATTCAGCCATAATTGAAGACACAAATTAAGAGCAACTAACTAACAACTAAAGTTGACTGCTACCAAGCAAATGATGCAGGGGTCGACCTACCCTAAAAAGTTTAAAGCGATTGCTACACTAGAAAAAGCAATTCCTTAATTTCTTTATCACATTTTAAGCAAACGATAGCAATCGCTTCTATTTTTTAAGAAAAACATTGACTAGAAGCAATTACTGCACTTTTAAGCAATTGCTGAACGCAAAAGCAAATACTTTAGATTTTATTCATTGGCTTTCAAGAAATTACTTTTATGAGAAAAAGCAATCGCTACATTTTTATTTATTAAGCTCATTGTCTTTATTGTCTTAAATCACCACGTTTCAACTGGTAGGTATGTATCTCCAGTAGATTGAGTAGATCATAGTTAGGTAACCTCCTCAGTTCTTTATGGGGATGGTTCCTTGCTGTTTCGAATATTTTGGCTGCTTTCCTCTTCATGAGTCTCTGTCTGTTTCTCACAAACCATGGTGCTGCTACGACACGACCCTCCCTACGTAGTTGTTTTCTGTTGCCTCAAGTCGCTTTAAGTGGGCGTCTACCGCGTAGTCCCATGCCCATAAGTCAGCTGTAGTCTATCTACTGCTTTCACCATGAACAACTTAGTTTTATGCCTCATCGTGCTCTTTGATCGTTTGAGGGGGTATAATCTTGGCTTTGGCCACATATTTTGGTCAGGTTAATCCATTCCAACTGGATCCATTGTTATAACTAAGTAGGTTGCCTTCCTAGCCCCTTCTATCACATCGCCGTCGATGGTGATGTTCCTGAAAGGTGTCTATCTTCTTTCTTGGAATAAAATGGCTCTTTTGCCCATTTATCTTTATTTTTCAGTTAATGCACCGTTTGCTCAACCTTTTCCTGCAGATTATGTTGATGTTTCTGTGTTTTACTACTATTATCATCAGCAAATAGTGCCAGCAGTGTTCCTGCTGTTTTTGGGATGTCATGCGTGTATATAGAGTAGAGCTGCGGGCCAAATACTGATCCTCGTGGGACTCCTGCCTCTAGCATTCTCGATTCTGACCTTTGCTGTCCTAGAGGATTTCGTAGTCATAGTGGTTCTGTTTTTTGCGCTTGTTGGTATTGTCTTCCTCAGGTGTGTCTCGACCGAAAAGTCAGGTGCAGTTGACTATGCCTGGACAAATGTCCATCATATCATGTGGTCAAAAGTTTAAATCCTGCGTAAAGAGCCACACTGGAGAAAGAGGAAGAAGCACCAAAGAAATATATTTTTTTTAAATAATATGTATGTATACCTACATATTAAAAGTTCTATTGGATAGCACCCGCTGCTTTGTTGCTAGCTAAGCCGCTGGCGCTCGCTAGTAATTGTATAAGTTGCATTTTTAAATCACACTAAAGTCATAAAATCGTTTCACCTAAACGGCATAGTATTTTCAATATTGCTTCACCCAGAGAAAAATTTCCGGACATATAAATTATAATTTGAAGAAATAGTCCATGCTTAAAGTGGAGTTGAAAGTAAGGAAAAGAAAGAAAAAACTAAAAGTCTTCCTCCACAAAATTTAATAGAACAAAAAAATATTTTTTTGCTCAGAGGTCCCGACATGTTTCGAACGCAGAAACGTTCCTCATCAGGAGACAGAAAAATGTAGGTATTGCTGATGGTTTTAGCAGAAGAGAAAAAGATAAGTGGTATAAAACCTTAATGGAGCTTTTATGGAATTAAAAAAATGGTGTGTCGAAATGACATGATGTGAAGAAAAATAGAAATAGATAAAAACATACAGAGTATTTGAAAAAGTCAATTAAAAAGGCCAAAGCGTCAATCACTTCTAAAATGGTCTAAAATGGTATTTTTACGAGTATCTGTAAGATCTTTGTTTTAGAATTCCCCGGGTTTATTTGGTCGTTTTGGACCCGTTTAATTGACTTTTCCACACACTCTGTATGTTATAATCTATTTCTATTTTTCTTCACATCATGTCACTTCGACACACCAATTTCTTAATTAATAAAATTATAAATTTTGGCTGTTTTCGATAATATGTAAAAAAATTAACTTTAAAAAATGAAAATATTTCGCTCGCTAATCAGTAGCCAGAATTCTTTAAAGTAAAAGTCTAAAGTCTGCAATATCGTTGGAAACAATCATACCAGAGTAACATCTGGCAATGTTTGTTTTGCCAATCTTACTCGGCACGAGCATAAAAATTCGATAATTTTTGGTTTTCATCTGAATTTTTATGTAAGAAAAATAAACCAAACTTAATGGGATTATTAAAAAGATATTCGACCAATATTATAAGTACCAACTCAACAACCTTGATAGAAATTTTATTAACATAATATTTGTTCTATTATTATTATTATTTGTCTTTGCATCACATAATTCTCTTGGGTTATGGTTTAATTTTTTTTGGGGAATCACCCATCACAGTGCAAACCGTGCACTTGGGGTATTTCCTTGCTTAGTTGACATCAGGATGGAGGTATCATAGCACTTTGCCTACTATGTGCGCTGTACTCAGCACTACAGCTTTTTGCATCGTCAGGAGGTTATGTGTTCCAGGGACTTCTTTTATAGCTTCACAGTTGTAGCGTTAGATATGAGCCCTGTTGCTCCTATGATTATTGGCACGATTTTAGTTTTATAATTCCACATTCTTTTTATTTCTATTTGTAGGTTCTTGTACTTCAGCTTTTTCTCTGCCCCTTTCTGCGTGATGTTATAGTCCGATGGCACCGCGACGTCGATCACAAGACACTTTCTTAGTTTCTTATCTTTCAGGATAATGTCTGGTTTGTTTGCTGCGATGTGTCTGTCAGTCTGCACTTGAACCTCCCACATCATAGTTATTTCAGGTGTATCTACTACTGCTTCCGGGATATATTCAAACCATTTTTATTTGACTTCTATTTTGTAGTGTTTACAGATGTTCCAGTGTAGCTGTGTTGCAACCTTGTTGTGACGTTTAAGGTAAGCACTTTTTGCCAGAATTGGGCACCCAGCCACCACATGATGGACTGTCTCACTGTATTACCGGCAAAGTCTACATTTCGGAATTTCGGGTCTCCGCCAGTCCCCATGATCCTTGTCCGCACGTAGTTGGTTGCAAGCGCCTGCTCCTGGCACGCTGTTACGAGAGCTTCTGTTTCAGATTTCAGGTTCATATATGTTAGCCACTTCCATGATTGTTCCTTGTTTATCGTTTCTTTGGCAACTTCTTTTACTATTTGGCCATGCATTGCTTTTTCTGTCCACTTCGTTATTCGATCTTGTTTCTTGTTTTCTGCCAATTGTTCTTTAACCTTCTTTACTCTTTTTGTTTCAAGTTTATGCTGGTTGGTGCTGCTTGATTCTTGGTTTTCATCTTTATCCTCTGTAAATTGCTTAAATTAAATTGCCTGTACACTATGCCAAGATATTTGTCTGATTGTTTCAATTTAAGGTAAAGTTTCAATCCTTCTATGGCTATGGCATGACTGGTTTCCACATTTGACATTCTTTTTCCTCCTTCCTTGCGCGGGATGTACAGACGATCTACGTCTGCTCTTGGGTGTAGTGCTCCATGTATCGTCATCAGTTTCCTTGCAAAACAAAAAACTAATTCAAAAATTATAATATATGTCTTTAAGAGTATTATACAACAACCGTCATGTCCTAAATTTTAAATTGCATAAAATGCTCTGCGAGAGTCTTGTTTTGTCCAGCTTTGACTACTGTGATTTCATTTATGGGCCATGCCTTGATTTAGCAGATGGGAATAGAATACAAAGGGTACAGAATACATGCCTTATTGTTGGACTTTGAAAATTTGATCATATTTTTCATAAGTTCTATCTTAAGTGGCTTGTAATGAACAACCTTAGAACTTTACATTTGGGTAATTTTTTGGTTAAAACTCTAAATAATCCGCTTCTGCCTCTTTCTTTAAGAAGTAGGTTTATATTTCGTGAAAATACACGTTCCAGTGACATGAGGTTTCCTAATAAGTTGACGGTGCCTTAGCATCAGAGTGCCATGTTTCAGAGATCATTTACCTACAACTCTGTTAATTTGTACCACTCCTTACCTAATGAAATGGTTTTCCTTGACGGTAACAAATTTAAATTGCAATGTAAAAAATATCCACTTAATTTTCAAAATGCACAACTTCGTTAATTATTTTTGTTAAATTATTATTTTTATTAATGGCCTGTCCAGCCGGGGGCCCACATTGACGGCCCCTTTAAAACGTACAGCCAGCTTTGCTTTTCATAATTAATTTTATTTTTTTTTATATTTTATATTCCGAGAATTTAACTTCCGTTAAGTGAAGAAGAATTTATACGTGAAATTGCTGATTTTACAAACGATATACCATAAAGACTTGTCCATTGACTTTCCTAGTCAAATTTTAAGCCTCAGAAAGGGACTTGGAGATAGTATTTCAAAATTAAAAACAGTGTATGAACTTGGGGATCATTTATTAATCAGTGTGTTCTTCGAATTTTCCAGACGTATCTCGTGCCGTGATGTAATTACTAACTTTACCAGTTAGTGTGGCATCCGCGGAACGATCTTTTTCCAAACTTAAAATAGTAAAAACCCATTTACGTAACACCATGGGACAACAACGCCTTTCAGATTTATCCTTAATCAGTATCGAATAGGAGTTTCTTAAAACATTTAATATCGACGAAATTATAAACGATTTTGCAAAAAAAAACTCTTGACGATCTGGTCGTTTTGTATAATACCTTGTATAGTACTTAGTGACGTAATGTTTTGTCAGACTTGTTGAGTGTTTATGTGTTTTAGTGTTTTCTGTATTTTGGATTCTTTGAGGCTGCTACCCCTGTTACTACCATACATGGTAAACAACATTATAAGTGGTATTTTAAAATTTTGATTTTGCATCATGGTTGCTGGAATATTACGTATAATGACTAAATAACTACCTAGGATTATAAAATAAATTCGAATTGTTTGCTGTCTTAATAAGGTACTTGACACATATTGTGGGTTTAACTCTAATTAAATTATTACACGATTAACGACTTCAAAAATTTATAAACCTAAACCTAATAGTAAAGAAAATAAGAATTATCATTTTCCATTCGTTATACCTAGAGAGGGGGGCCCTGAAAACGTTTGCGGGGGGCACTCAATTTTTGGTACGCCACTGTTTGTTGGTCAGTCTTCGAATCATCTATTGGTCATTATCTCTTATCAGGTTAGAATGTAGCGGAATTTTTTTTTTTTTTAAATGTTAACTATTTGAACCAATAATTATTTTCTCCCTTCTACGATCATTATATAATATCTGTACATTAATAATTCTTTATATATATTTTTTTATTATTATTATTTTAGCGAGCAGTGTGGCTAGACTGCGCCCCGTTTTTGCTTGTCTGCCTATTATTATTCGTCTTTGTAATTGTTTTCTTTCTTCATCATAATAAAATCAATCGTCAAAATAAATGAATAGGAATTGGCATAAAATGGCTTTAAAAATATTAAGTACCTACTGTTGAAGATACTAATAATTTTTTTTTGTTTCAGGTTAGTATTGCAAGACTTTTGAAGCATTTCCATGATTTCATGTAAGATAATAGACTAATATTCGATTGCATAAAGGATGTAAACACCGAAACAATAATAAGCAATTACTCCTGTTTTCCAAAAAGCTCTAATAATAGACGCTCGTGGTATATTCCCTCTCAATTTAACTTTCATTAATTTATAAACAACCACCTATTGTGTTTTAAAATAAATATTAGTACACCATCCCGACAATACTCCGATGTAGTATTTTAAGTAAAATTAAAACAACAATGAACCTTTTAATTGATTATTCTTGAAGAGAACTAAACACGTCACATTAACCTCCAAGACATAAAAATAAATGTCTTCAAACACAAATAAATTTGCCCCCAGCTCTGTTTAATTTATCATTTTGAACACACTTCATCATCATTTGAAAATGTTTAGATTTTCTTGACAACGGCTGTAAATATTCGAGAAAAAGGAAAAGAAACGATAAAAGAAACGCATTATAAGAATTGCGAAAGAATCGATAGAACTATTAAAACGCTCGTATTATTTTTGTTTCGGCGGTTTTATTTTAAACAAAAATCTATGATTTTACAATTTTTAGACAGATGTGTTAGGATATCGGTAATTTTTTATTTTAATACAGAAATGTATTATGCATTTTTGTAAACAATTCTTTTTAATATGCTTTTTTATGTGAACGAGCATCGTTGTTTACATTTGATTGATATTGTGTAGGAGGAAAGAAGAAAGTAAGTAGAAAAATAGTAAACGCAATATGGAGTCATGGATAAAGTGCAAATGTAAAGCTGCGGTTACAATGGACGCGATCGCCAAACGTACACTGAGAAAAAGGCCCTCTATTCCTTATAAGAATTCACATACTCTTTATACAACTGTTTAATACTATATGTGACAGCAACGCGCTTTCCAACTGTAAGGCAACGAAAATTGCTAGATCGTTGTGTAGTGATAATGTCCCGATAATTTAGCCAATAGGATTTAGGAGTTAATGCTACCATAGAATGGTTTATATTATATTATTGCTCACATCCATACTCACAGTAATTATCAAGTTCTATTGGGGGTGTAATCTGGTTTTATATACTGTACTAGTTCAATATTTTTACACTGAGAAAAAGCCGTCTATTCCTTATAAGCATTTACATACCTACTCTTTATACAACTGTTTAATATACAGTGACTAGCAAAGAGTTCGCAACATATGGGAAAAATTTTTATTAGCGGAATATTGAAAAATCTTTTTTGGGGGATTGGATGTGCATGTCCCATAACCTTAAAATCGATTTTGACATACGTCACGTGACCAATGGTATGGCGGGAAAGTTGAAAAAACCAATATGAAATCATCATAAATCAGATAAGTTGATGAGATATCGAAAAAATTCCAAGAATAAAAAGTGTTTAGAATTCCATTAGAACCTTACATACAATGTTTGGGATATCTACTTAAAAAAATATAAAATCGAATATTTTTGTAAATATTTTTTTAACGAATTAAAAATTTCCATATTTTTCCTTTCTTAAAGCTTCATTAAAGTAAAACTGACATCTGGTGACCACAACTAGAAATATTCTTTTGTTTTTCTGACAATTTGGAGCAATAATTCAAAAAATTCGTTTACACTTGGATACCAGCTGTTGCAATAGTCTATTTCTAATAACCTTATCGATATTTTTTATATCGAAATATTCTATTATGTTAAGAAATCCTTAAATTCATTAATCCAAAGAAAATTTTATTTATAACCGTAAAAAATACTTTTGAATTTCGCAAAAATCTTTAAAAAAATCTAAAAATTAATAAAAATTTAAATTATTTTTTACGGTTATAAATAAAATTTTCTTTGGATTAATGAATTTAAGGATTTCTTAACATAATAGAATATTTCGATATAGAAAATATCGATAAGGTTATTAGAAATAGACTATTGCAACAGCTGGTATCCAAGTGTAAACGAATTTTTTGAATTATTGCTCTAAATTGTCAGAAAAACAAAAGAATATTTCTAGTTGTGGTCACCAGATGTCAGTTTTAATTTAATGAAGCTTTAAGAAAGAAAAAATATGGAAATTTTTAATTCGTTAAAAAAATATTTACAAAAATATTCGATTTTATATTTTTTTAAGTAGATACAGACATTATATTTAAGGTTCTAATGGAATTCTAAACACTTTTTATTCTTGGAATTTTTTCGATATCTCATCAACTTATCTGATTTATGATGATTTCATATTGGTTTTTTCAACTTTCCCGCCATACCATTGGTCACGTGACGTATGTCAAAATCGATTTTAAGGTTATGGTACATGCACATACAATCCCCCAAAAAAGATTTTTCAATATTCCGCTAATAAAAATTTTTCCCATATGTTGCGAACTCTTTGCCGGTCACTGTATAAGAACTAAAGGTTAAACTGGACCCAATTTAACCAGTTTACGTTACCACCGTTATAAAATATACAAGTTTTATTCAAAAATCGCTAAATCTCTCATCGCTACTCACTATACCACTACTCAGCACCAACCGTATCATTAACAGACCCGTCGCGCGGAGCAATTTTTTCAATTTCACATGCATCGTAACTGACATTAAAATGTCTGACAGATTTCAGATCGCTGCGAAAAATTATGCTAATGTCCGTCGGTCGTCTGCTATTATTTTCATGTTAAAATCATCGAAAAAATGACGTGATGTCTGTAGGCAATTTAAATGCAAAAAAGATGGTCACAACCTTGCCCCGAGGTATTTTATTGGCGTGTGCAAAAACGCGGAATCGCCAGTTACTTAACAATAGATTCGGTTACTACTAATCGGTAGTCATTGGATTTCTTGTTAATTCTGTGGTTTTTAATTCGGCGATTTGATGATAATTAGACAGGTGCTCTAACCGTTTTTTGTTGTAATTTATTGACAATATGGTTTATTAAAAGATAATATTGTGGCATATCGGACAAGTGTGTAAATATTTTTTATATTGGAATACACAGTGATCCAAGTTTAGTGGATACCCTGGGGCGGGTAGACCACGACGGCCGTTTCGTCCTTATTAAGACTCTACGGGCAGCCATAACTCAAGCAATTCCAAGAACGACGGGAAAATGTACTAAAAGCCTCTTTGAAAAATCAAAGCGGCCATCAATACACCGCAGCGCCATCCCAGCGGAATTAACTACAATATAAAAAGCAGCCACACTGGTAATAATCGAAAGGCGGACAACTAAATAAACCACGAAGTGCATCACAATCCAGTATAGGGAACGCTATTTGCGTTTTTACCGCAAACATTTGCCAATTTGCAGACCAGAAAACAGATCAACGCTGGCACCCACTAGAATGCGCGCCATCCGTTTAAGTTCTGAGCCATAAAAATGTTTAGAAGGTGTCCGCGAAAATAATTAAAAGAGAATATTGTGGCATATCGGACGAAAGTGTGTAACTATTTTTTTATATTGGAATACGTCGTGGTCTACCCGCCCCAGGGTATTCATTAAACTTGAATCCCTGTGTATTCCAATATAAAAAATAGTTACACACTTGTCCTATAATATGCCATAATATTCTCTTTTTTAATTAGATTCGCGGACACTATCATCTTCTAAAAAGTTTTATGGCTCAAAACTTAAACGGATTGCGCGCATTCGAGTGGGTGCCGGCGTTGATCTGTTTTCTGGTCTGCAAAATGGCAGATGTTTTTGGTGAAAACGCAAATAGCGCTTCCTATACTGGATTGTGGTGCACTTCGAGGTTTATTTAGTTGCCTACATTTCGATTATTAAAAACGACCAGATCGCCGAGAGTTTTTTTTTGCAAAATCGTTTGTAATTTCGTCGATATTTAATGTTTTAACAAACTCGTGTTCGATACTGATTATGGATAAAGCCGCTGATGCCACACTAACTGGTAAAGTTAGAAATAACATCACGGCACTAGATACATCTGGAAAATTTGAAGACTACACTGATTTTTATTAATAAATGATCCGCAAGTTCATACACTGTTTTTAATTTTGAAATACTCTCCAAGTCCCTTTCTGAGGCTTAAAATTTGACTAGAAAAGTCAATGGACAAGTCTTTATGGTAAATCGTTTGTAAATTCCGCGCTTTCACGTATAATTATTCTTCATTTAACGAAGTTAAATTCTCAGGATATAAAAAAAATAAAATTAATTATAAAATGAAATACCTATGAAAAGCAAAGCTGGCAGCAAGTTGCCCCCTCTCATAGGCGTAGCTAAGGGGGGGCTGGGGGGGGGGCTAAGCCCCCTCTGGTATAAAAATAGCCCCCTCTGACAAATTCTACCTTCTATTTTTATTATTTTTTGGAATCAATATTAATAAATGTTTATTATCGTATTCTTAACTATTAACCATATGAAAATTCCTTTTTCACTAGAGAGCCAACAGTTTGCATTGTCTTTCGACAACTTTTTTAAATTAGATTTTAAAGAAAGTGGTCTATTTATTCGTCATTATTTAGATTCATTTGCAATAAACAAAGATATTGTGTTAAAAGCGAAAATGCTAGTTGCAAAAATTGTCTAAAATCTAATATTTCTGAGTGGAGTTTGAGTGAAATACGAACAACTGAACAAAAAGAGACTTTTCCAAATTTATATAAATTAATGCAAGTAGCATTGACAATACCAATCAGTTCTGCGACATGCGAAAGATCTTTTTCAACGATGAAAAGAATAAAAAATTGGTTACGGAGTCGTATGTCGCAGGATCGATTTTCAAATGTATCCTTAATTAACATAGAAAGTGAAATGATGAGTAATTTGAATTTAGAAGATATTAATTAAACAGTTTGTCAAGCAAAAAAATCGCAAAGTAGACTTTAGTGTTTAGTCCCAATTTTATTTTATTTACTGTCTTTAAGTTTATTAAGAGTAATGATTATTTTTGTTAGTACCTAGCTACTTTTACCCAATTGATGGTAGCTGTTATGAGATTTTTTTAGTATGTTATTGTAATCCTAATTCTGTTTATGTTGTTGTTTTACCAACGTTTTTAATATTTTTCCGCTATAATAATAATTAAAATACACCTATATCGGCGTTGTGGTCTAGTGGTCAGTGCAGCGGCCTCACGGATCGAAGGTCCCGGGTTCAATCCCCGGGGCCGGCAACGTCGATGTTACATTTCGAATTTGGTTTAAGAGGTGCACCGTCTTTCAGAAGAGGCGTTAAACTGTGGGTCCCGTGTCATGGATATTGGCACGTTAAAGAACCCTACCCTCGACGAAGAGGGATTCGGCAAAATTACCAGATAGTGTGTGACAAACTCCCTGGCGTCGGTGATTGGCCTCGTTGCGGAAATAGGCCGACGTAAAAAAAAAATCACCTACTTTACATTAGCTTAGATTAAAAGTTTTTTTTTCCTGGCTTTCGTTTTTTTTATAGGTTTAAGTATAATATTAGTAAACAAACTAGTTTGGTTAAATTTTAGTAAAGTTAGGGCGTGGCCCTGAAAATTTTTCGCCTGAGGCGCTTCCCGTTTGGCGCTTGTTACGATTCTTTCAGGGGCTTAAGCCCCCCTAGAAAAAATAAGCTAGCTACGCCTATGCCCCCCCCCCCTCTGTGGTGCGTGGTCTGCGGGGGTGTTTTATGTCGCTGACTAGCAAGTAAATCTTATTGGTGTTAAAGCGATTAACATAAACATTACAAGTTATGATGTCTGTTTACGTGGTGATTAATATTCATACATTTCATTATACATTTAAAGATCGTGTCAAATTGTTGTATAAGAATATACAGTGAGGACATAAAGTCTGGAAAACTACCTTTTGCAAGTAAACGAAGCACCGGATTAAAAAATGCTCGGACACGTCGATTTTATTTAAGTTAAACCGGAACAACTATATTTCCTGCTTTCGAGTAACATCCGGTTGAACCGGAAGTTGATTTTTTTGGGAAGATAATAAAAATTGAAGATAGGGACATGTAAGCCGTTTTGCTCCAAGACGTACTGTTAGAAAGTTAGAAGCTGTCAAAATTCAAAACTCTCACTTTTCAAGAGTCAATATCTCGGAAACTATAAAGTATAGACTAATAATGTATTTAATAAAAAATAATTATAATTTTACGTGGAGTTTAAAAATGCAATAATATACAGGGTATTCCCTTAAAAAAAAAAGAAGTACATAGCTGCCCAGCTTTCTTGAAGCACCCTGTATATATTTCAGAAATCTTAGAAGATAAAAGACAATTAAATAAAATCGACGTGTCCAAGCCTTTTTTATTCAGGTGCTTCGTTTACTGGCAAAAGGTAGTTTTCCAGACTTTATGTCCTCACTGTAGTATGATATGAAATTAAAACATACATAAGGATGCGCCATACAATTAATTATTGTAGTCTGATAAGTTTGAGCTGGGAGGCAAAACTAGGTATATTCAGCGTTATGATCATAGATATCTCATAGATTAGACTAAGTCATTCATTCACGAATAGCCTGTTTGTTTACATCACACATTCGTACGCGTGGAACAAAGACCGAAGAGAGAAAGAGCGCGTTAAATTTCCGACTCCGCGTGGAATTGTAACGGTTTAAGAATTCGGAGCGATTACTCTACACCAGCAGCGTAGGGTGTGGCAAGGATTTTTCATACAATAAATCAGTAATAATTGAAAAAGTTTTTATTAAAGTATTTATTCATTTGTACTGAAGTGAAGATTAAAAGAAGCGTTAGAAAAAAGCCTGGGCCGTGAATGTATCTTATATGCGTTTTTTTAAAGTTAGTAATGCTATTTATCAAATAATGTTTTATTCTGCTGACGTATTGTGTTGTGACGCTGTGAACTTTTACAAAATTTCCAGAAGAAGACCGGACGTTACTGGGGACTGGGGACGACATTCTTGGATGTTTATTAAACGTGCCAAGGTCTTTAAAAGGTCAATCCAATAAAATCCTGATAAAATTCAAATCGCCTGTCTACTAACGTAAACGATTTTTAAACGGCTTTTGTCTTGTAAATGACCGTGAGTGACCACAGTAGAAGAAATAGCCATAAAATTCGTAAAATGTCAAAAGTTGTAGTAAAAAAAAGTTGTACTTTAAAGAAAATACGCCAAGACGCGTACCGAGTGACCAAATAAAAATGGAACCCGGCCATGATATCTCAAGAACCGCGTTTGTCACAAAGTTTTGAAATAAGAAAATGTTATTACAAAATCGACCAAGAAAAATCGCTGAAAATTATTTTCAAGTTTCTAAATTTATCGCTAGAGGAGATTTGGAAAAAATCTCGTCTTGATTTGCGAGACAAGACGAGAGTGTTTTATAGTTATACTAGCGTGTACCCGGCCTGCGTTGCAATGCCAGGCATTATACGCCTCTGAGATAATAATAAGGCGAGTTCACCATCACGTCAAGATTTATAAATACAAACCCGAACAAACCCCTAAATTTATCAGTGTTTCTCTACAATATTATGCATGTATTATACATAAGAACCTCCCTCTTGAATTACTCTATCTATTAAAAAAAAACGCTTCAAAATCCGTTGCGTAGTTTTAAAGATTTAAGCACATATAGCTGGGGACAGACGCGATAGCGACTTTGTTTTATACTATGTTAAGAAGTGGGCGATAGAAAAGGCTGATCTGTTTCTTTATCATAATGATGTAAGTATAACAAGCATAAATATCTTGAATCGAAAATTTAGAAAACAGCTATGCACAGCACAGCTTTGGTACTATCGTCGTTCAATTATGCCGACTTTATTTATGGACCTTGCCGTACCCAAGTCGTTAAATGATAAAAATAGAATACAAAAAATACAAAAATCTCGTTTTCGGCTAATATTATTAACAATTCAAATATTTCAAAAAAAAAAGTTAACTAATGGAATCTAGGAAATTACATCTATAAGTAAGACAATATAATTGATGCCTTAAAATATAAATAAATTTAAATATAAATTAAAAGATTTTTTACTGAGCCAGCAGTACTGCAGTAACATTAAGTCATGTTTACCACGCTACTTTGGAGGTTGTTCTGGTGCGTCTGGTATTTTCTTCTGGTATCTTCTAGTTTTAAAAGCAAACACTTGTAACGCCTTCGCCATTTCGTTTTTTAAATATACAGTATAACTTTGGTAATTCGTACACTCGCTAGCCCGGGCACTCCAGTAATTCGCACGTTTTGCGAAATTTACCTCTTTAGTCTGGACCAAAATATCGAAACAATACTTTTTCCTGTTTGGACACGCAAGCATCACGATGTATCATTCTGCAATAGCCTTTCAAGTTAGCATGACGTAATGGCTCCAAGCAAAAGATCACATAAAACACGTAGCCTTGCTGATAAATCTAAAATATTAGATTATCTTGATAAAGGAAAAAAATCCACAGATCTTGCATCTTACGCAAGTATCATAGGCGTATTGAAAATACCTACCACATAAAGTGTCGAGAAGTAAACCATTATGTCACAGATTACTCCTATCTGTGAGTATGTAAAGTGTTGACACAATGGAGTCGTTATCACGCGTTTTTATGACGGCATGGATGCTCCGATTTAGTTTGAAATAATAATTAAATTATTATACTTACAAATGTGTAAATTTGACTGTTTTGTTAAAATAAAAAATATAGGATAATCTGTACCTATATTAGTACATATTGAAGAGAGCTCAAAACCACCTTTCCACAAATAGCGACAACATTATTTCTTTAGCTATACACAGCCATTTACCTGCTGGTTCTTGTACTCTTTGTTCATGAAATGTCTAAATCTTAAGTCGGCTATGAAATGTTTTGGATTGGTATATCTATCCATTCTCAACCGACTTTCTGTGTAATACGCCAAGACCGCCGCGCTATTTCGCTTTGTTTCAACGAATTTTTTTTTCAATTTTTCGAATTCTTTACCACCCACTTCCTGTGTAAAATTTCAAGACCGCCGCGCTATTGTTCTTAGTTCCAGAGATATGCAATTTTAACTTATTCCTGCTTTTTTGCAATCTTCGCCCCCGACTTTCTTTGTAATACGTCAAGACCGCCGCGCTATTTCGCTTTGTTACAGAGACATTCACGGTTTAGTTTTCTTCCGCTTTTTTTAGTTCTTTACCCCCAACTTCCTTTTTAATATTTCAAGACCACCGCGCTATATTTCTTAGATCCGGGGATATCCACCGGTCTAAGTGACCCTTATGCCTAACTGACCTGTCAGTGTGACCTTTCATTACCGCTAATCACAATAAATTATTTATCTCATATTATGTGATACACTCTTGACTAATTATTCTTAATAGATTTATCGGTTTATTTTTTTAAATTTCTACAATTTATCAGAGCTCCCGATGAATAAGAATTACTCTAGCCGGTTCAACGTTTGCTATATTGTAAATAAGGGATGAGAATTCCATCGAGTTCGTCGGAATTTTTTAAGAATAATTAATTTGTGTATTGAAGAGGAAGGACGTCACTTTGAACCTTTGATTTGAATGTTTAATTTCTTGTTCTAGTAGTATTTTAAAACTTCCAATAAAATTTAACTTTAACACCCTGTAACTTCGTTAATAATCAATTTTCGAAAAAATGTTATAGCATTTATTTTCGGTCTAGAATTATCCCCTAAATTTTTTGGTCATCATTTCCGGACACCCTGTATATCATTTGTATATTATTATAAATTACCCAAAAATAAAGGGAGAGAACCCTTTTTTCATATGTTTGTAATGTGCCCTTAAAATTAAGCATATTGAACTGAACAATACAAAACTTAATATTAAATAATTTGAATTTAAAAATGCGACGATTAAAAAACGTAACAAATCCCTTCAGCTCGCACAAGCGTGAATTTTTTTATTTTTTTTTTAAGCGGATACCATTGCCCTCTCCCTAGCTATGCCACTGGGTGTTTTAAAATAACAATACAACTTATGCGATTTTAATTGCAATTTGTAAAAAAAAAATTATACTTAAAGAAAAAATGCCGTTAAAAGAACATTGTTCTAATAATACTTATTACGGGCCAATTTGTATTTATATCAAGGTTAATAAAACAAAATACGTTTTTAATTATAATTGATATTTAGTATGCCTTTCTAACAAGAATAATTCAACCCTGAAATATTATACAATTGTTGGATGCTTTGAAACTTTTAACAAAATAATACAACTTTTTGTTATAGTTTCTAATAATTTGATTACCATTTTTTTGTTGACAAAAGGCAGCGCTTTTTTTATGACTAACTCTCCTAAAATCCGTGTCCAAACGTCCAAAATATTTTTTTCTCATTGTGTTTCTCTGAAAGTGTACAGGCTAGTGAAACAAAAAAAATATGCAAACTACGTATTATGTATGTCGCGAAAATTATATATTTCTAAGATTAATCATAAAATGACACTAAATATCACCCCCTATTAGCTGCAGCTTGACCAAATTTCAAACAACTTTCAAACGAAACCCTTTATTTCCCTGTGGACCAAACGTCAAGGAAATTATGAATGAACAAAGGTCACGCCACCTCTGACCAATTAGGAACGCAACCTCTTCTTCGTTGCCAAACTGCATAATTTTTAAGGGAAATGTCTATGGGTTTTAGACAAAGATTTAAATTTACCACATAACGTTATATTTTTCACTTCTGCAAAAAGGTAAAACCTATAGATTTATGGCTTTAGGGATGAATATGTGTATGGGTATTATGAAATATTATTTCTGTTTTTGAAATTGTAGATTATTTGTTCTCAATAAAAGACGTTTAGTATTATTACTATCATTATTGTGTTAATACCTACTTTTAAGAGCATATGTTTGGCAAACAAAGTGGAGGGGCGCAATTGGGTGCAGGAGTTACATCAGAATGGGATACGATTTTGTCAATAGATTCATTTGTTATTGCTTCATCTATAGGTAGCAGATCATTGGTATAAAACAAAGTCGCTGTCGCTGTCGCTGTCTGTTCGTCCGTCCCTATATACCTATATATGCTTAAATCTTTAAAACTATACGCAACGGATTTTGAAACGGTTTTTTTTTAATAGATAGAGTGATTCAAGGGGAAGGTTTTTATGTAACTAGCGACCCGCCCCGGCTTCGCACGGGTGCAATTTCAGAAAGTGGCATGCCGGGTACTAATATATCGGGTTTGTTCGGGTTTGTATTTATACCAGCGGGTTGCAACGCATGCCGGATACACGCTAGTACTGTATATTTTTCCATGTATTCGGTACGATATCAAAAAAATTTTAACCGTTTTTTCTTCACCGCTCATTTGATTCCCCAACACATTTTGTATTCCATGAAAGCTCCATTAAGTTTGTGTACCTTTGCCATTTTTTCCCTTCGGCTAACACCATCAGCTAAGCTTTTTCGATCTTCTGATGATGAACGTTCCTACGTTCGAAATATCTAGAGACCTCCATTGAATATTTTTATTCTAATAGACTTGTGGAGGGGGACTTTTAGTTTTTTTGTTTCTATACTTTTAACTTCACTTTAAGCATGGACTATTTCTTCAAATTAATTAGCTTTAGTAATTTTCCAGCAGGTGTGTCTCATTAGAAATTATCATCATGGAAATGATATGTAATTAAGAAATCGTGTTAAAAATGTTTAAATTGAATTATTTTATACAATCCCATAATTCTGTGAATAATATAATGGCATATAATTTCATGTCATTTTCACCATATCATTATACATTTTAGTTATTATGTGGTAAGCCTTAATTTTATAATTATTTTAATTCGCAAAAAAAAACGTATACCTACATAATAATTACTGTTTTGATTGAATCTTTGTAAAAACCCAATTATATGACTGACATAATTGACTGTAACTTCTGATCATGCCAAATTAAGTATTTCAAATAAAATTCCCTTTTTTTTTAACGCCATATAAAAATGTAAGTGACTTTTGTTAATACTAATCTCTACCTAACTCCTATCTCTAACCGTTTTTGAAATAAAATCCATGTTTTGTGTTAAAACGTAACAAAAAGAAAGTTAAAGGTAAACCTTACATTTTGTTAGCTTTCGAACAAACTATAGATATTTTGATTCCTTAATAGTAATTAGTGGCGGTTGTACATGTCAAGTTTCGTCCGAGTACCTCGTACCGAGTTTGTTCGATTTTGTTTGTTAAAATTTATGAGAATGTTACATAGATAATTATTTGTCTTTAGATAAGCAAACAATAATCACAAAAGTGACAGTTTTATGACCTCGCGCATGTAAACAAAGCTAGACACTATAAGTCATGCGCACTGCAACATTATCGTTGGACGAATTGGAAAATAGACAGGTCCGGGCTTTAAAATTTAAATTCTTGCCAAAAAATTGGACTTTCTTCTCAATTTTTGATCAAGTTTGGAAAAAAAAGTAGTGATTTCTGTCATTTTTAGTAGTAAGCAAAGTTTCTTGTTCAAGAATTTGAAAAGTGTTTGCCCCGAGAACTTGACCCGTGGAATACTGGCTTTATTAAAAGCTTAATGTCGGGGTGTACAGATTTTAACCAAAAAAATTAACCAACCAGAAACTTTGACAGAATTAATTTTCTCACAATCAGACACAATTCACTAAACTACACAAAAACTAGAAATCTGTAAATATTAAACGCCCACAATCCACAATAGCTAAGAAAACTACAAGGAATCCACAGAGAAACCTTAAAACACTACAACAAAAATGGCGGCCGAGCCGGTTCTGGAGTGTATTTTGAGCATGTCGCTAAAGGGACAGGCCGTTAACAAGAGGTTTGTGCGCATGCCCGAAGGTGTCCAGAGGAAAAGCAGCTGACCGGCGAGTCATGCGCTCGGACGTATTTTTTCACCCATAAAACGTAACTTTTGTTTGCACAGGAGATAAGCTATACGTATATATCTAAAGGTAAATTGTATAGAATGTTACGTCAAAAAACACTTTTTAATTAGGAGTGTTTCAAATATTAACCATTGATGCTGTTGTGGGGTTGGGTTGATCACATCCCTCCCCCTTAAAATCTAAAGTTACTTGGTTCTTGAGACTAAAAAAACACAACTTGGACACTTCGTTGAGGTTTTTTTTTTCAAATCAATAATTTAAATATTTATTTATTACCTTTTAAAAATATTTTGCACCTATTTGAATAAATTATGTCGGTATTTGGAGTTTTAAAATTATGCCGATAACTTGTCCCATACGTACAAAACATCTTTCCTAAATGTTCCTTATGACAGCTTCCTCGATATTAATATACTGCAGAACGAACCGCCGCTAAATAAATTAAACATATTTCATCCAACATTTAAATTTATTCCCAATGTAAACTGACATATTTATATGAGACATATTAAAACTTTTTACAAAAATAAGCAAAGCGATCGGGCTTCCCAATATAAAGAATGTTTTCACTTGTCAGATTTATTGTCCGGACAGGCAGGCATTTATATCTTTTTGCAAACGATAATGGGTCATTCTACAAATAATATAAAATAGATGTAACTTTAAATTTCACAGCCAACAAATACGTTCGGACTGAATTTTTAAGGTAAGCATACGGTGAAATATCTGCTAGTGTTTTAAAATGGTTTATTCGCAAGAACAAAAAAATAATTTACTTATGTACGGAACGGAAACGGATAGAGTAGGATACAAAAACTTTTAATAAAAGTTATTTGAAATGAAAAAAGGAACACTGAAAAAATATATTATACAGGGTGTTCTATTTAAAATAAGCAAGTTTGTGACAACCTCCGGTATAACCGAAAGTCGCTGTTATTTCATTTTTACAGGATTTAAGCATATCTTCTATACAGTGATGGGCTAAAATATGGAACAAATTCATTTAAAAATCAGGTATTCATTTTTTGAAAAAACGCTCGGACAAGTCGATTATAATTCTTTCTTCCGGATTTTTTGCCTCAAAAAGAAATTATACCGGGTGTGTCAAAAAGTAGATGTAGCAAAATTTTTTTGTTTTTTAAATAGAACCCCCCTATTTTTACTTATTACCCTAATTCTACGTTAAATTCTGCGCATAATTCATGTAGCATACTCTATCCTTATCTCTAACGGTTTTAGAGAAAAATTACACCATAAAAAAAAATTCTTTAAAAAAAGGTACATGTACCTACTTAAAGGTAAACAGGTAAATTTAAATGAATTGTTACTACGATAGCAAGTCATGTGTCAATCAAAAATTAGTTTAGGTATAATTTTGAAAAACGGTGATCATGGTGCATTTAAATGAAACACAAAGAATCGAAATTTTAATTTTAATTGGATGTGGAGACAAAACAATAAGTCAAGAAGAAGTTTGTAACTTGTTTAACGCTAAGTATCCAGAACGGCCGATTACAAGATCTACAGTAAGTAAAATTGAGAAGAAATTCAGGGAAACAGGGAATGTAAAGGATCGTCTACGGCCAGGTCGTCCAAAAATTAGTGAAAACCCACAATTGAACATTTTCTTAGAGGTTGAAGATAATCCTCAAAGTGCATCCACTGAAGTAGCCCTTAATAATGATGTTAGCCGACGATCTGTGTTGCGGGTATTGAAACAAGAAAAGTACCACCCGTACAAAATTAGGTTGCTGCACGAGCTAAACGAAGATGATCCCGACCGCCGACTACAGTTTTGTGAAACTATGATGGAAATTTGCAACTTAAATCTATTTTTCCATCGCAACATACTTTTTAGCGATGAAACCACGTTTTGTTTGAATGGTTCAGTAAACAGACAAAATTTTCGGAGTACAAATAATCCCCGTGGGATGAGAGAACAGCACACGCAATACCTAGAAAAAGTAAATGTTTGGGCAGGGATATTAAATGATAGAATTATTAGACCTTTTTTCTTCGATGGAAATCTTACAGGAGATCGGTATTTACAATTTCTTCAAAATGAATTAATTCCCACACTAGCAGCGGATTTTCCAAATCCGAATCAGCCTCATCTACCAGAAGCGTCTATTTGGTTTCAGCAGGATGGTGCTTCGCCTCATTTTGCTCGACAAGTACGAGAGTATTTGAATACTGTATTTCCCGAATGATGGATAGGTAGAAGAGGACCCATAGAATGGCCTGCAAGATCTCCCGATCTTACACCCATGGATTTCTTTCTTTGGGGTTATTTGAAATCAAAACTGTATAAGGATAAACCACAAAATTTGGAAGACTTAAAATTTAAAATTAGATATGAAATTAGACAAATTAATGAAAATACTGTAAATAATGTTTTAGAAGGGTTTTTAAGTAGATTAGCATATTGTCAAGAAGTTAATGGTTTGCTTTTTCAACACTTAATAAACTAATTTCTTAACCTTTTTTTAAAGAATTTTTTTTATGATGTAATTTTTCTCTAAAACCGCTAGAGATAAGGATAGAGTATGCTACATGAATCATGCGCAGAATTTGACGTAGAATTAGGATAATAAGTAAAAATAGGGGGGTTCTATTTAAAAAACAAAAAAATGTTGCTACATCTACTTTTTGACACACCCGGTATAATTTCTTCTTGAGGCAAAAAATCCGGAAAAAAGAATTATAATCGACGTGTCCGAGCGTTTTTTCAAAAAATACATACCTGATTTTTAAATGAATTTGTTCCATATTTTAGCCCATCACTGTATATACTTTTACCTTTAGATACGTACAGCGCAAACAAAAGTTACGTTTTATGGGTGATAAAATGCGTCCGAGCGCACGGCTTATTGGTCCGATGCCTTCTCTCCCAGCAGATTTGGGCATGCGCACAAACCTCTTGTTATCGGCCTGTCCTTCTTTATCGACATGCTCAACATACACTCCAGAACCGGCTCGGCGCCATTTTTGTTGTTGTGTTTTAAATTTTCTCTGTGGATTCCTTGTTGTTTATTGTGGGTATTTATCTAACATTTACGGATTTCTAGTTTTTGTGTAGTTTAATGAATCGTGTTTGTGCTTTTAGTAACTCCGATTGGAATATAAACAATGACTAGTAACAGCCGTTGAATTATTTAGTTATGCCCAAATAGGGGTAAAATATCGGGTATTTCGTATTTTCAGTAAGTAGAGAGTAGTGTTGTATCTTAATATATATAACTTTATTTTATTATGATCTATTTACCCACATCTAACTAGGACTAGGCTACACAAATAAGGTATGAAAATAAAGAGAAAAACACACCATGACAGATTATCCCGATGCATGTTTTGGTATGTTTTATTTGCAGCCCTGCAATCTAATTAGGTACCTACCTACGCCTATTTTTCAGGCAATTCATTGCTTTAAAAAGTTTAAAAGACACTTTTCTCTATACTTAGTATATACTTAGTATATAAAAGAAAAAAGTAAATACCTATACAGTGTCCGCAAGAAAGTCCTCATCAAATGGGATTTTTTTTTATTATTAGGTATAGGTAAAAATTGAAAAAGCAGTTAGTTTTTGCTTACCTGAAAACCAAAAATGACGTATACTGAAGCAGCTGCACGACTTGCGTTACCTGTCAAATTTGACATTTTTAATAAAATAGGTTCAAAAATGCCATTATTTATCAAAATATCAAAAAACTTTATTCGAGAAAGTTGTTTATTTAGGTATTTTTAGCCTCTGTACGAAATTTTGAGAGTCTAATGCAGTTATTATTTTTTGCCAGGTTCTTGAAAATTTTGATCAACCCTCGTAGATTAACTTTTATACATCGATGTAAAACCATTTGCCTTTACTTCATTTGTAATCTTAATGCAATTTTGTGTAAAATTTTTGTTTCCAATTATTTATTTTGCTACAAAAACTGAAATTGTTATTGATCAGTATGTAATGTTTGATGCAAAGTTTATCTAATTACATCAGTTTTGCCAAACCGACGTTTCTCATTTTTCTTAAGTTAGTAAACAGATGTACAAAAAGAAAATATTAGGAAGCTTTCGTTGAAATTTTACTTAATTAAAATTGAATCAAAACGAATAAATATTAATATTAATCGCTCGAAACATTTTATTCAACAAAAATATAGTTTAATTAATATAATTAATTTAAATTAATATTAATTAAGTAAAATTTCAACGAAAGCTTCTAATATTTTTTTTTGTACATCTGTTTACTAACTTAAGAAAAATGAGAAACGTCGGTTTTGGCAAAACTGATGTAATTAGATAAACTTTGCATCAAACATTACATACTGATCAATAACAATTTCAGTTTTTGAAGCAAAATAAATAATTGGAAACAAAAATTTTACACAAAACTGCATTAAGATTACAAATGAAATAAAGGCAAATGGTTTTACATCGATGTATAAAAGTTAATCTACGAGGGTTGATCAAAATTTTCAAGCACCTGGCAAAAAATAAAAATCGTAGTAGACTGTCAAAATTTCGTACAGAGGCTAAAAATGCCTAAATAAACAACTTTCTCGAATAAAGTTTTTCGATATTTTGTTAAATAAGGGCATTTTTAAACCTATTTTATTAAAAATGTAAAATTTGACAGGTAACGCAAGTCGTGCAGCTGCTTCAGTATACGTCATTTTTGGTTTTTAGGTAAGCAAAAACTAACTGCTTTTTCAATTTTTATCTATACCTAATATTAAAAAAAAAATCCCATTTGATGCGGACTTTCTTGCGGACACTGTATAGGTATGTTTATCAGTGGCGGCTTGTGACTAGCGAGTCAGGGGGGCGCTGGCTTTAAATAAAAAAAATTTAAATGTCTATTATTTTCAAAAGTACGTGTCTGTTTTTTCTAACTTTCTCGTTGTGAATTTTAATTTCATCAGCATAAGCACTACTTAAACAAGTTAAAATATTATTCCTAACATCTCAAAACTTACCACATTATGACGATATTTTGCACTACTTTATTGTTTTTTTATTTTCTCTAAAAGATTTTTTAAGTCCTGCACCCCATTTATAGTTCAATTATCATCCCCGTCAAAAAAAGCACACACGAAACAAAAAAAAAAGAATTTTTGTCCTCACAACCGCATACCTATTCAGGATTTTTTATTAGATATTTCTTTGTCAAACTTACGCGTAAACTGTGCCTTACTTTTACATTTTGATTGCACTTGTACCATGTTCAATTTCTAGTGGCCGCCCTGCATTTTTAAATCAAGTTTTTCACTTAAGCTCAGAGAACTAAACACAAGCTGCTTGTAAATCACTGACCTTCATATTACATGACATTTTCCAACTTTATAAGTTTTATAACGTTACTAATAAATCAAATCAAAACAAATAAACAAAACATTAGCGCCTAGCGGCATCGACAGGTCGCCTCGTCAGAGCACATAATATTATTATATCGATTATTCTATCGTGGCATCGCGAACAGCTGTTGTTGGGCGCGGAAGATTGGAGCTCGTCCGTGGCCGCTCGTTGTGCGATGTGTAGGTGACGTCACGCCTTTGTCGTCATGGCAACTCATCGAGAAGCCGCGTTGAATCGGGACGGATAATCGGTCGTCCCCGCCCGCCCGCGCTTAGTTTAACATTGATAGCGCGGAGCTCGCTTGTCTATGAGTATAACCTGTCCGTTGGAATAGGGCTATGTTTGGTTTATGCCCGCGCTCAGTATAACCTACCCGCTGAAATCTGGAATAGAGCTATGTTTGGTTTGAATTATTTTAATGGATTGCTTACATAGATTGCTTTATTGGTTTTTTAAGTAAAGTATTTTTGGATTCTGTTTGAAATACTTGCAGGGAGGGCGGCGCCCCAGAGCCCTTCATTAACGAGTCGCCACTGATGTTTATATTAATCCAAGGGTGAAAGTAGTTATTCCACGGGTCAAGTTCTTCGGCAAAACCTTTTTAAATTCTTGAACAAGAAATTGTGTTTTACACGTACCCAAGTTTTTGTAAAAATCAATACAAGTTATATATCAACTAATATTGGACTTGAGGTTACGTACGCGATAACATCGACGATTGGTTATTTTGCTTGTTTTGTTTGCTTTTTATATTCGATTTTATATGTTTAATTGACTTTTTCCCTTTCTTTTTAAACTAAAAACATGACGAGTCATTCTTAAACAAATTCTATAAACAAACACTTAAAAAAATCTGATCTACCTACCAAAAATGCCAGAAATAACTACCTTATTTCCCAACTTGATCAAAAATTGAGAAGTAATTCCAATTTTTTTGGCAAGAATTAGGGGCAAATTTTAGCTGTTTACACGTAAAATTAAATTGAAGGTCAACTTTTACGATTTCTCCCCATCCGTCAAATGATAATGTTACAGTGCGCATGTCTAATCCTTTGTAGCTCTGTTTACATGCGCGAGGTCATAAATTTGCCACTTTGGTGATTATTGTTTGCTTATCTATGGATTTAAGTGTTATTACTTTTAAAAACATTCTAATAGACATTCACCGTGAGACACCCTGTATATTGCTGTAAAAAAACACCTAAGTATATTAGAGGCACCTGTTATTTTTGACATTTTTCCATAAAATAAAAAGCATGTTGCAGTTGATATGTTTTGGTAGAAGCACCCAAAAAATATTCTGAATGCGTTTTGAGTGTTTTTTAACATTTATCTAAAAAGGCGATCTTATGCATAATAAAATTAAAAACGAAATTTGCATTTTGACTTAGAGCAATTGGTTGACTTTAATATGTCCGCGCTTGCCTGTTGTTTTATTGCTGTCTGCATGGGAAGTTTAACTTAAAAATGTTTTGACTAATTAAAAAAATATAACAAGGGTTAACAACATCTGTAAAAACAAAATTCTTTTATTTTTCGACCAAATATAGAAAGAAAAAGAAGTTTACAACAGGTAGGCATCAATTGTATACAGGGTGATTCACGTGTGTCCTATTAGAAAAAGTTGGAAACGATTATCTTTTTTAAAATTTGGAAGCAGATATAATAGACTTTGAACTTTTAAAATTATATATTTTACGTTTGAGTCACTTCCGGTTATACCGGGAGTTATGGCCAACTTTGTTGTTTCAAATAGAATACCCTCTATATTTTAGTTTAGCATTTTTGGATACTTTATATTATACCGTGCGAGCAAAAATTATTTGCATCAAAGAGGGCCTTGCATCTAAGGACGTAATGCTCAGCCGTAGAGCTTAATACCTGTTAGTTGTCAGTAACTACCTGAATTAACAATCAATCAGTTATTCCGTCATCTTTGACAGTCGTTACAAGTAATTTGATTCATCGCTAATATTTCCAATTTCTTGAACAATTCACACAATGGGCTTTACGGAACAGCACAAAACATTCATGGTTGAAGCGTATTTTCGAAGCAGGGTTAGAGTTAATGGTGAGTGGCAATACAATCCGGGTTTGTGCATGGACGATTTTCACGAACGTTTTCCTAACGTTGCTTTTATATATTCCAAGAAATACAAGCCGCAGATTTTGAAAGACGCAGGAATTACTCTCAATGGTTTACCCAAAATTTATTGGAAAGAAATGATTTTTTAGACTTGAAATTTTTTACGGGTGAAGCCTGGTTCCACCTCTCCGGTTATGTGAATTTTTAGAATACACGCATGTGGAGTAGCGAAAATCCCCATTTTTTTGTCCACGTTGCACCCTCAAGAAATTGGTGTCTGGTTAGCTGTCCCCCGAAGAGAGATTGTTGGTCCTATTTTTTTCATGGCACAGTTACAGCACAGCGGTATAGAGACAATATTTTGAATCCATTTGTGAAGCAATTACTTGACGACGAACTACGTTTTGGATATTTTCAAAAGGACGGTGCAACCGCATACAGCCGCCGAAACTATTAACTACTTACGCAATTTTTTCGACGACAGATTAATCCGTTTTTGATCAGACATTGAATTCGCACCTGGATCACCTTGTTTAACGGTTATGGATTACTTCGGTTTTCCTCATTTAAAGAACATTATTTTTAAAGTACCATAACGACTTAATAACTACCTATGTTATGTCTACCAGTCTACCTAGGATTATAACCTAAATTCGAATTGTTTGCTATTTTAGTTAAAAATTACCAGAACGGTCGATTATTTCAAAATATACAGGGGTTATCAAAAAACGTCTTATATAAAAAATGTAGGGCTGTTAAAAATCTACATATTGGTGATAAATTGAAATATACAGGCTCGCCCACAAAGTTGTGGAGAATGATAGTTATATTTTTTTAAATGGAACACCCTGTATATTTTTACTTATTTTGATTATCGACTCAATTTTAAACATTTTTTATTAACCATGTGTTATACCTAAATTCATTACTTTCCTACATCAATTGATCAGCTACAAAACACAAAATAAATTTCAAGAAACAATTTATTAAGTTAACTTTAAACAAAAACGTAACAAATCATGGCAAAAGGGCTCTATTTTTTAATAAGTGTTGAAAATGTTTTTATTTTTTTTAATTTACTAACTGACAATGATACAAATTATCGCAAAAATGTCTTTGGGTGTTTAAAACCATTTCCCTTGTTATTCTCGCACTTTCATTGACAATTTTTATTCCTAATTCTTCTAAATTATTGGATTTATTTTGATAAACTATGTTTTTCAGGTGACCCCAATAAAAAAATCTAATGGCGAAAGATCGGAAGACCGCGAAGGCCATTCGATAGGCCCTCTTCTTCCTATCCATCGATTTGGGAACGTGACATCCAAAAATTCTCTAACTTCGCGAGTAAAATGCGGAGGAGCTCCATTTTGCTGATACCAGGTTAAGTTAATATCAGCATTTAAATTGTTTATAGCTGGAACTATTTCTTGCCGAAGAAGCCGGAGATATCGATCACCGTTCAAATTTCCCTCGATAAAAAAGGGTCCAATTACATGTCCCGCAAACAATCCCCCCTGTATATTTTGAAATAATCGACCGTTCTGGTAATTTTTCCTAATCCTGTATAATGTGGGTTCAAGCCTAATTAAATTATTACACGATTAACGAATTCAAAAATTCATAAACCTGAACCTAATAGCAGTGGCGGCTCGTGACAGTAAAGTTTGTGAGTTCTGCAGATAGGGTATAAAAAACGCTATTTTTTTACAGTCTCTAGATCACGTGTCTATTATAAAAAGTAAAAAATTGCCAAGTTTGGTTTGGCAAAAATGACAATGTCTAGGAAAAAATAGCTAAAAAGCGTAAGTCCAACGTTTTTACAAAAGAAAAACAAATAACAAACACGACCATAACCTCCCGCTCATCCGTTTGGCGTCTTCTAAACTAAATAAATAAATGCGACCGCGAACGCGCAACCAACGCTGAGCCCGCCGTCAGGAATTGTACTGCACGTTTTGCAGCTCTATTTCTGCTTAAATTTCGCCATCCAAACCCATGAGCAAGTGCGGTACGGGGCGAAGGAAGGGGTTCCTAGCCGAGCACAGAGCTCGTTAGCGTCCCAGCTACGTCGTGTTGCAATTTAGCAGCGCAACAATGCCAATAACTTCATTTGACCGACTGTGAAATGCGGGCTTCGGCGACGGCGTCATACTCAACACACCTACGCGATTTGAAGGCCTATTATACCAACACCCGACCGAAAATATACTGCTGTTCCAATAATTTTAGAAATATAATAATTATATTAGAAAAATAGTCAAATAATGTGAAAATTTTGGGGGTTCTGCAGCTCTGCAGCTCTTATGCACTAGCCGCCCCTGCCTAATAGTAATGGAAATAAGAATTATCCTTTTCCATTCGTTATAGAGAGAGGTGCCCCTGAAAACGTTTGCGGGGGGGGGGGGCACACTCAGTTTTTGTTACGTCACTAAAGCCACCGTGAACCACCCTGTATATAAAGGGATATAACGCTCGCCTGTAAAATTTGTATAAACGCCGATATAACACGTTAATTCTATAAGGCGACAACATTTAATCGAATAACGTACACGCATGCAGGCTTCGGATCTCCGAAACAAATTTTTAATTGAATAATAATATCAAATAATTAAATTACTTCGCTACCCACAAGTAATCTGTAATTACTCTGCATCGATTATTTTTGTTATGGACAAAGAACGATACTAATTATGCGTATAATCAAATAAACAATTACAAAATTATTACCTAAAAGATCAGAGATAGTATATTATGAGTTAATGCAATTCCGGGTAGGAGTGCATTAAAAATGCTAAACTCAGTGGCGTAGGTAATTCTAGATACGTTTGAGAAGAAAAAATTGAAGAAAATTTTTTAGTTACCGCGGCGGAAAGAGCGTTTTCTTCACGATAACGCCTGCAATAATTACTACTGATTGGCATGTTCAGTTGTACCAACAAATCTAACTATTGGAAGAGTCAATAATATGCGCAACAATATAAACATTATGGAAATTAATTGTAAAGAAATATGCCATATTTCCTTTATTTATACAAAACCCCCTTAGCCGAAAATTGTGACAATACACCAATTTAAAACGATGATTTATGAAAAACCAAAACCAAATTGAACTTCTGACATTCTGTATCTTCGAAATCATCCTTTTTTCGAATACAGTAAGTTGGGTTAGGTTGTCAGATTTAAGCCTTAGGAATTTGTGGTATGCTACCACACCTTTGCATATACCGTGCGAGAAAAAAATATTTGCATCAAAGATGGCTTGGATTAAAAAACGTAGGGCTTGGTTTAGGTCACAATGATATGGGGACGATATATCTAACCAAATCTAGGCTAAAATTTTGTCAAATTCATATTATGACATGATATGCCAAACTAATGAGTAATAAAATAAGTTGACAAATACAAATTCATTTTTGTTGTTTACAAAATTGTAATACTTGCACTTTATAAGGAAATGCATGCATGCATGTTCCATAAGATCTTCCCACTACTTGGGACAGGCGTATTATACAATTTGTTGGCGTATTTTGCATTATTTCACGAACGTTTGCAACAAGTTATTCTGTTCTTACAAATGGTCTTCCTGCTCCTTTTTTGTGTTGTATAGAACCTGTTTCTCTAAATACAGCCACGGTTCTTTTTAGGCAATGATAAAAATCCCCAGCAATAAAAGCAACGTTAGGAAAATGTTCGTGAAAATCGTCCATTCACAAACCCGGATTGTATTGCCACTCACCATTTACTCTAACCCCGTTTCGAAAATACGCTTCAACCATGAATGTTTTGTGCTGTTCCGTAAAGCCCATTGTGTGAATTGTTCAAAAAATTGTAAAAATCAGCGATTAATCAAATTACTGGTAACGACTGTCAAAGATGACGGAATAACTGATTGATTGTTAATTCAGGTAGTTACTGACACCCAACAGGTATTAAACTCTACGGCTAAGCATTACGTCCTTAGATGCAAGGCCCTCTTTGATGCAAATAATTTTTGCTCGCACGGTACAACATACCTACATAATTACAAAATTTGCAAAATTATTGTTGAGAAAAATAATGAACCCTATCGTTAATTTTAGGACTAAATTTGGGGGTAACTTTTGAAAACAATATTATGGGCTTAATATTTTTGTCGTATACAAATCCTTACTTGCCTCCGCCACTGGTTACGTTGTACTAAAAAGTTTACAATCACGACCTGAAAGGTTATTTAATTAAAATCTATTGATGGACATCTTATATTATAGTTATCGTGGCTTGTCTTGTTGCATTGGATTGATTGGATTAATTGAAAAGTAACAAGATTGACAATATTCATGCTGGTAAAATCGCCACTTTAATTAGGCATTTATTATCTACCTATAAGTAATAAATTACCAATAACAACAAGTTAATTTCAAGCATTTGCGTCCCTATTACAAAACAAAAAATTCGCAAATTCTCGCTAATATACAGGGTTTTTCACTTAAAACTAGGGTTGGTATGATATATATTATGATATTTATATCTCGATGTATATAATGACAATTATTATTAAAAAATTACTTTTTTTAAGTGCTGAAAAAACTGAAACAACAACGATATTAAACAAATTTTTGGAAGTCTTAATTTACCGCCGAATGTTGTATGGTTTGGGTTGGTATTACGATTGGTATCCCCTATTTATTTCATTATTATTTTTCATTACTGAAGCGTTCGTCGACGCGAATGCGCATTGTGTGTGCTTTTTTTATTACAACGTTAATCCGTAATAAAATTTAAATTTAAAATGCCAAAATAAAAATATAATATTTACTTAAATATCTAGGTTCCTTAATTTTGCTTGGCTACCTACTATAGTATTGTTTTACCTGTTCCAGCTGAAAAAAATTATTTGATATATTATATCAGATATATATCCGACATTTGATATTTATATAAATATCATGATATTGGCCAACCCTGCCTTAAAACTCCTAGGGCTTAGATCTCGAAAACGATTTGATTTCGCAAAAAGCCGTTGTTATTAGCATTTTTTAAGGATAACAAAAATGCTACGTCCATGACGCTCTTGGCATCGCGACGCGCCAAACATATAAACCGATTGCAAGAACTTCGAAAGGACATACATTTGAAAATATGTTAAATTTTAAGACTTTTCTGTTATTTACCTACTTTAATTCGATTACCTATTTTACTCGGTTTTAAGTAATACCTACAAGGTTTTAAGAAAATTTAACACCTAAGCTCTATTAATTTAAATAGAACATAAGCAATCATCTGATACCTATATAAATGGCACTCGTCATTCATAAACAAACGCTATTAAAATGTATTGACAACATTGGCATCGTTTGTAGGAAAGAGGTGGTAGAGAGTCGGATAAGGCAGGGAGTAGGGATTACGGTGGATTTACCATGGATATTTACCTTTAGATAAGCTAACAATAAACACAGAAGTGGCAAATGTATGGCCTCGCGCATGTAAACTACACAACACCGGATTAGGCATGCGCACTGCAACATTATCATTTGACGAATGGGAAAATAGACAGGTCCGGGCTTAAAAATTTAAGTTCTTGCTCAAGAAATTGTAAAAGTTGACCCTCAATTTATTTTTATGTGTACACAGCTAAAATTTGCTCCAAATTCTTGCCAAAAAATTGGAATTTCTTCTCAATTTTTGATTAAGTTAAAAATAAGATAGTAATTTCTGGCATTTTTAATAGTTCCAAACCTATGAGATTTTGAAGATAGAAAATTGTTTTTAATGGTTTATTTCTAAAAATTTTTTAAACATGATTCGTCGTCTCGTGTTTTTAGTTCGAAAAGGAAGAGAACAAATCAATTAAACTATAAAACTTATAAAATCGAATATAAACCAGCAAAATAACCAATCTTCCATGTTATCGCGTAAGTAACCTCAATCAAATATTAGTTGGTAGATAACTTGTATTGATTTTTACAACTTGGCAAAAACTTGGGTACCTACGTGTAAATTTTTAAGAACAATTTCTTGTTTAAGAATTTGAAAATGTTTTTGCCCGAGAACTTGACCCGTTGAATACTTTCACCCTTTGATTAATACATACCTAGGTATTTACTTTTTTCTTTTATATAATATAAGTGTAGAGAAAAGTGCCTTTTTAACTTTTTGAAGCAATATATTGCCCGAAAAATTGGCGTACCTAATTAGATTGAAGGGTTGCAAATAAAATATGCAAAAACATGCATCGGGATAATCTGTCTTGGTGTGTGTTTCTCTTTATTTTCATACCTTGTTTGTTTAGCCTAGGCCTAGTTTGGTGTGTTTAAATTGATCATAATAAAATAAAGTTGTATATCAACATACATCACTACTCCATACTTACTGAAAATATGAAATATCAGGTATTTTACCCCTTTTTTTTTACACGCCTGTTACTAGTCATTGTTTATATTAATATATTTAAACTACGCAAAAATTATAAATCCGTAAATATTAAACACCCACAATCCACAATAGCAAAGAAAACTACAAGAAATCCACAGAGAAACCTTAAAACACAATAACAAAAATAGCGCCGAACCGGTACTGGAGTGTATTTTGATCATGTCGCTAAAGAAGGACAAACCGATAACAAGAGGTTTGTCCGCATGCCCAATGCTGCTGGTAGGGAAGGCAGTTTACCGGCAAGCTATGCGCTCGGACGTATTTCTTCACCCATTATACGTAACTTTTTGTTTACGCAGGAAATAAGCTGTACGTAGATATCTAAAGGTAAATGTCTATGGGATGAATGTGACCTTGCTACTCTATAGTTTAAACTTAATCTAACTAACCATTGGTTAGTTAAATAAGCAACATTATAGCAGTGTCACTGGTTAGTAACCAGTGACACTGTTTTAATAAAATTATGAAACTGAATTATATAATTTATTTATAATTGGAGCGCAAATATATTAGTTAGATGAGGTCCTCCATACTTTATACTAACAACAAGACAGGTATGTTGACGAAGTTAAAATATCCCCACTTTATATATATTTTAAACTTCTTGATTGGCTTTTTAATCAAGTACCAAGAATACAAAGTATAAAAATTATGAAATAATAAAACTGATAAACCAACAACAACTAATGTATTAAACGATACAAAACAATATCATCATGCAATAGGCCTGCATCAAAATGATATAGTGCCTATTAGTGCCACCATTTGACTTGTAGAGCGTCGTCATTAGATGTAATTTAAATAAATCTACATATATTTATAAGGATAGAGATGAAAAATTATATAATGTCACATGAATCGTTTAGATCGACTATTAAGAAGCATAAACGGAAGATATAAAAACAATATAACAAAGAACTATTGTCATTAGGAGCAATTTAAATCATTATCTGTTGATAATTTAAAATGAATAAAGAAATTGGTAAAACAGAGTACCAGTAAAGTCACCAGTAAAGTCCGCATCATATAGGATTTTTTTATTAATAGCTTTATTCAAAATTTGACTTTGGCATCAAGTTCTGCTTCGATCGAGATGAAAATTAAGCAAAATAATAGTAGTCACGTGATTCGCATTATCTGTCAAATTTTAATTTTTTCCAAAAAATAATTCAAAAGTGGCGTTATTTCTAAAAATATCGAAAAAAGTTATTAGAAAAAGTATTTTTAAATGTAGTTTCTAGCCCACATGAAATTTTAGCTGCATAAGATAATTTTGATTTTTACCCATATTTTGTAAATTGCACCACTTTTGCAAAATAAGACTCAACGCAACCTACATAAAACTTCTTAGTTTTGACAATGCTTTATTTCAGATACATTTTCTTTAATGTAGCGCCATATTAAATGTGTGTTTTTCTACAAAATCAAAATTGAGCTATTAAAATTTGGTCGCATGTGATGCAAAGTTTATTTGCTTTGGACCCTGTATAAGGTAACTTCACAAAATAAGTATTTTTGAAAACGTAGTTTGTGTCTGAAAGTAAAAAAATTAAAAATAAAATAAAGGGCTTTTAAATTAAATCGTTGAAAATAGATAAACTTTACGTTAAGTTAAACTAAAATTTATTTTCCACTTAATGAACACTTTACTGATGACACTGTGTTCTTTTTGTCTTAATATTAAGGTGTATTACTTTTAGACATAAACTACGTTTTCAAAAATAATTATTTTATGAAGTTTATACAGGGTTCAAAACAAATAAACTTTGCATCACATGCGACCAAATTTTAATAGCCCAATTTTGATTTTATAGAAAAACACATTTAATATGGCGCTACTTTAAAGGAAATGTATCTGAAATAAAGCATTGTCAAAACTAAGAAGTTTTATGTACGTTGCGACGAGTCTTATTTTGCAAGTGGTGCAATTTACAAAATATAGGTAAAAAATCAAAATTATCTTATGCAGCTGAAATTGCAGGTGGGCTAGAAACTTTCTCTAATAACTTTTTTCAATATTTTCAGAAATAACCCTACTTTTGAATTATTTTTTGGAAAAAATTTAAATTTGACAGATAATGCGAATCACGTGACTACAATTTTTTTGCTTAATTTTTCATCTCGATCGAAGCAGAACTTGATGCCAAAGTCAAATTTTGAATAAAGCTATTATTAAAAAAAATCCCATATGATGCGGACTTTACTGGTGACACTGTAGTATGATATTTAAAAAAGAACTATTTTAGTAGAGGTAAGGCTGTTCTAGTACAGAGTGTGGCTGTATCACTTACAGAGGATAGTGAAAACTCTTTTTTCGTATTTAAGTGCAAAATAATATCGATAATTAGCATAGCGCTTTCGACCTTGCACCATCTTCAGTGCCTCTTTGTCGGGATAAATGTAGGATTTCTCCAATTTGTACCGGGTGAAAAAAGGGACTCGGAACATAGTAATATCATATAGGTAGGTATTACTTATTAACGCATAACGCACGTTAGCGTTCATTATTCATTTAACTCATTTTCATTTCTTAATCATTTCCATGATAATAATTTGTCTTAAACTGTATGTATATTACGATTTATTAACATCAAGACAAAAGGTTGTATTAATAAATATTTGATTAATTCGTACATGGTGTGTGCATAATCAATTAGTGTTTTAATAATAATAATTAAGTGAATCTTAAGCATGGGAAAATATCGCTGCTTAGATAAGGTTAAACGTTGGGTATAAGTTCAATCATGTTTCTATTAATCTTATACACGGTTAATATAAAAAATAGTTTTTTAAGAACCTACATATCCCAAACCAAAATAAGGGTAAACAGTGATTTTAGGCTCAATTGTTAAAATCGTTTGCAATAAAAAAAAGTAAACTTAATATACAATAATTCGCAAAATGCATAAAAAGTGATTCCACTTTTTAGAAAAAAAAACTATGCATTTTGTCCTTTTTTTTGTTTTTATAATATACAGGGTTTCCGCTAAGTATATGGCATACTCTCGGGAGCATATAGGGAAGGTAAAAATAACTCGACTTTGTCATATAAAAAACCTAAAGTGCCCCTTAACGGAGATACAGGGCCCCAAAGAGGTACCCAGCGACTTACCTTTTCGGCTCTAACTTTTGAACCGACACGTATAATTTAATGAAATTTTAGTATTTTATGTGGCCATAGAGACTCATAAAACCGTACTACATTAGATGTTTTACATCGCCAGGGAAATCAGGAAAGGACTGGCCACCACACTCATTGGGTCAAAATTTTGCAAGGTGTCATTTTACATAGCTAAAAATTATTTTTTAAATACTTTAATTATTTTTATTTAAAAAAGGTACTCTACATTAATTTGTCTCGATGGAATTAGCGGTTTTCGAGAAACATAAGGTTTTTGTATATCACGTTTAAGCATTGATTTGATATTTATTTAATAATCCAGGTTACCTATTTAACATAAGCTATTTTAACATAATAACTAATCAAATAACTTTAAGATCAATACTACTCACTAAAATAATTAAATAAATGATTACATCTTATTAATGCTCACAGGCATCTTACTTATGGACAAGAGCACTCGGTAATTGTGTGGAGGCAAGAAGAATTTATTCTGATACATTTCCAAATCGACGTTTACCGCGCCGAAGAACTTTTGAAAAGGTCGATCGTAGCTTAAGAGAAACAGGTACTACTTCTCTGGCGTGCGGTATTTGACGATTATATACAGTATCACACTAGTTAAGTCCGCATCATATGGGATATTTTTTTATTAATAACTTTATTCGAAATTTGACTTTGACATCAAGTTCTGCTTCGATCGAGATGAAAATTAAGCAAAAAAAAAGTAGTCACGTGATTCGCATTATCTGTCAAATTTTAATTTTTTCCAAAAAATAATTCAAAAGTGGGGTCATTTTTGAAAATATCGAAAAAAGTTATTAGAAAAAGTTTTTTTTAATGCAGTTTCTAGCCCACATGCAAAATTTTAGCTGCATAAGATAATTTTGATTTTTTACCCATATTTTGTAAATTGCACCACTTTTGCAAAATAAGACTCAACGCAACCTAAATAAAACTTCTTAGTTTTGATAATGCTTTATTTCAGATATATTTTCTTTAAAGTAGCGCCATATTAAATGTGTGTTTTTCTACAAAATCAAAATTGGGCTATTCAAATTTGGACGCATGTGATGCAAAGTTTATTTGTTTTTTACCCTGTATAAGGTAACTTCACAAAATAAGTATTTTTGAAAACGTAGTTTGTGTCTGAAAGTAATACACCTTAGTATTAAGACAAAAAAGATAACAGTGTCTTCAGAAAATTATTTTTTAAGTGTAAAATAAATTTTAGTTTAACAACGTAAATTTTCAATGATTTACTTTAAAACCCCTATATTATAATTTATTATTAAGCTATGTCATAATAACGTTAACGTGTGTTACTTTTAGACACAAACTACGTTTTCAAAAATACTTTATGAAGTTACCTTATACAGGGTCAAAAACAAATAAACTATGCATCACTTGCGACCAAATTTTGATTTTGTAGAAAAACACACATTTAATATGGCGCTCTTTAAAGAAAATGTATCTGAAATAAAGCATTGTCAAAACTAAGAAGTTTTATGTAGGTTGCGTTGAGTCTTATTTTGCAGAAGTGGTGCAATTTACAAAATATGGGCAAAAAATCAAAATTATCTTATGCAGCTGAAATTAAAAAAAACTTTTTCTAATAACTTTTTTCGATATTTTCAGAAATAACCCCACTTTTGAATTATTTTTTGGAAAAAATTAAAATTTGACAGATAATGCGAATCACGTGACTACTATTGTTTTGCTTAAATTTCATCTCGATCGAAGCAGAACTTGATGCCAAAGTCAAATTTTGAAAGAAGTTATTAATAAAAAAAATCCCATATGATGTGGACTTTACCGGTGACACTGTATTAGAGGTTTTAAAAATGTTTAATAATATTAGTAAAATTTAAATCGAGGGAAAGTTTTAAAATAAATTTTCGTCTTTTTAATGAATTTTTTCTGAAAACACCATTTTATTTTTCCCGTTTTTACCCGAATTCCGTGTTTGTTGCCCAGTCTTTAGCAAACGCCATATGTTACTGCTTTTGCACTTAAATTATGGTTATTATTACTTCGAATCTGGAAAAACATAAATATTTTTGCAGACTCGGCCTGGGAAATTTTGTTGTCGCAAAGTTTTCGCTTTTCCACATTATGCATTTTCGCGAAACGAATTTGGCCGGCGGCCAGACTGAAAGATGATATGGGTGCACAAACTCGTTTCATGAAATTACATAAACGAAACATATAAAAGTAAAAAACATATTTTGTAGCTTAGAGTAAAGAGTTGTTTTTTTTGGTTTAGTTTTTCGCGGAAAATACTAGACTATTTATTTTTTTTAAACAAATAATTTAGCTTAATTGTTATTAGTGTAATATGTAAATACTGAAAAGTATACTTTAACTACTAACTAACACAATAATTTTAAATAGAAACTTAAAACACAAGTATATATCACCTATTTTATTTTAATATTCTATGAAAATGAGTAGTAGGAACATGTTTTATTTAGGAAAAAGCTACAATTAAATATTTTTTAATACATTTTTTAACACATTTTTATAGATTTATTTTTAAATTTTAAAACGCAACCTTCTTTTAACAAAAACAGACAGAAAAGTTAAACATTTTGCAAATTGTAGGGTAAAGTTGGTAGAGATGCCCCACTTTTTCTTAACCTGGCCTAAATTTTATAAAAATAAATAATAAAAAAAATGAGCATGCTTTTCAGTAATTGAAACTTTATTCAGTTACGATATTTATAATAAGATGCAAAAAAAAACAAGTTTTATTTCACAAAAATGCATAAAAAAAAATTTGTGTAATTGGCCATCTCTCCCTTAGGGGTTGGGTAAGATGCCCCGCGCAGGGTGGTAGTGATGGCCTATGTACTCGAATACAAAATAAGTTAGGTCTTCTTTTTAGTAGCTACTCTTCGACAGGGATCGCAAAAAATAACAAATTTGCTGCATCCATCGTGAAACCATTGCTCGCAGTGTATACATTTTACCCAGTCATCTTTTCTGGTGGTTTAGAAATATTTCTCTCCACATCCCGCAATATTAACAGGCCATCTCTACCCACTTTGACTAGGGCATCTATACCAAAAGATGGTATAAGATGCCTCACCATGTATTTTGTATAAATATACAGGTACATGTGTTTTGAGGTTAGAATATTGTAGCACATGCATTCCACAATTGTTTGACCAAATTGCAAATTAAATAAAAACATATTAATGATTTTACAGCCTATAGCGTAATCATGTATAAAAATTTGCACCTACCTCAAAAAAACGATCACAAAATTTTGTCAAAACCAGATAATTGTGAGCAGCTACACCACTTTTCAGGCTTTAGCATAAACAACTGATTGGGTTTGGACAAACCAAACGATCGTATATGTAAATGTTTTCGAGTTATAAAGGTAGGCCATCTCTACCACTGGGGCATCTCTACCAACTTTACCCTATCAAATATTACGTATCATTTTGTTTTTTAATTAAATGTAATTTTAAAGTTTTTTTAAATAGTTTTGATGATATTTGAAATTTAATAGAATTTTCCAAATTATTATATTCTTTCAAACCTTTATGAGAAATATACTTATAAGCTAATGTTATAGACACTCTATCCACATAAAAATTTTGATTAGTTCTTGTTTTATAATAATGATGGTCATAATTAAAGAAACACATTTTTTTAAACAATCAGGCAAAAAATTATTTTTAATTTTATCTATAAAGATACATACTAAATAAAATATTAAATTTGTCACAATTTAAAATAATCCGCATTGCATTATTTTGTAAAATTTGTGATTTATCAAACATTTCCACACTAGCACAATATAAAATGGAAGAACAATAAAGAAAATGTGGTAACATAATAGTATTAAATACAGTTTTCTTAAAAACAAACTTAAATTAGAACTGATTCTTTTAAAATAACCTCGAAAATAACCTACTTTTCCGGCAATCTTCGATAATTTATGATACTTTCAGAATAATTAAAAAATTTTAATTTTGAATCAATGATTATCCCTAAATATTTAAAACTGTTTACTAATTCCAATATTTCACCATCAATCACAACATTTATGTTTTGACAATCTAAATTATTACCCATAACCATACATTTCGTTTTTGAAATATTTAATCTTAATTTATTTACTTTTAGCCAATTAAATAATATATTTATCTCAGAATTTAGAGTATTGAGACCATCAAAAATATTTAAAACATTAATGTAAATTAAGGTGTCATAATAATAATTAAATAAAGAACTACATGAGCACCAAAAATCAAACATCAATATCGTATTTTTAATCGAAGTTTTCAGGAAAAAAAAATACCATCAATGAGACTATAGAACGCCCCACACCCATTGCAAATTATAAATTGATTTAAATTAAATATTGGCCAATAAATTTTAGTGCTTCCATAACTTCCATGTCCCATTGCCTACTTACAGTACGAACTGCACCCAGCATATTACGAAAAAGCATTTAATTTTTTAAAACTGAAAGTGACACAATAATAAAATTACTATTGACAGTAATTATTATTATTAATTATCTTACTCTATATAGATATAATTTTATTACCAAAAGAAATCATTTAAAAAATGTATTTTACTAGTGATAACATCCATTAATAACCAGTTTTCTAAGACATTATGGGTCTATTGTATATAATTTATTGTTTTGTTATTGTCAAATGATCAATAAAATATATTTGTATATAATTGTTGAGCCGATCTCTTCTGCTATGCACGCCAATTTTTTTTTTATATTTTTTAGGCGTCGTACTAATTGACACACAAAGGCCAGAAAAAACTTACTGTGCACTATGCATCATTAACCATGGTCAATAATGATTGACAAGGTAGAGAAAAACAATTTCAAATCAAAGTCAATAATGGCCGTTTTATAAGTTAGTAGTAGAAATAGTTATTTGTGTAACTAGTGCAAAAAGTATATTTTTGTTGCATGATCTGCAATCATGCTGAGTGCACGATCGAATTTAATTTTTTTTTTGTTCAAATTTTATTGAAGAACATTTTACAATACAAGAAATATTACTAACTAATTCTTAACAATAACATGAACAGTATAAACTAACGTTATTTTTATAAAACTAGTTACTTGTTAACTAGTGCAAAAAATTAAACTTTTGGCATGCACAGTAGATAGTGCAAAAAATAGTAACTTTTCCGGCCATCTTCGATATGATACTTTCAAAATAATTTAAAAATTTTAATTTTGAATCAATGATTATCCCTAAATATTTAAAAATGTTCACTAATTCCAATTTTTCACCATCAATTACAACATTTATATTTTGTCAATTTAAATTATTACCCATAACCATACATTTAGTTTTTGAAATATTTAATTTTAATTTATTTACTTTTAGCCAATTTAATAATCTATTTATCTCAGAATTTAGAGTATTTAGACCATTAAAAATATAACTATAATATATAATAATTGAAATATGATGATAAAAATATTAGAAATGTAATTCATTAATATCAACTTTGAATATATCTCGGTATATAAGGTGAGATATTATCGTGAAGTGACGATTAACAGTAAATAAATGGAAGATATGTTGAAACGTTTAGTAACGTTGCTGAATCAATAAGTTGTGAATTTTTTTTAACCGGAAATTTTAGTACATTTCTGCTGCATAGTATGTATTTTGAATATTTAGATCCCTCGTCGTTTTGTCGATTTTTAATTTTATCTTTGTTAAGACTATTAATTTTTTCTTTCTTCACATTGTCATGATGCTTTATCTAAATTGAAATCTCTAGTATTGTTTATTATGTTTTTACCATTTGATGGTTATAGTTATTGTCTTTATTGTTGATTGTTTTATAAAGATGTATGTTTTTATATCTTTAAATTTGTCATTTTTTATTCCTTTAGCCTTGACGTTGCAAGTAAATAAAAATCAATCAGTAACCGACGATATTGTTTCAACAATGTACTTCGTGTCTTAGTTTAATGTTTTAACATTAATAATTCTTTTATAATTATGTTGTCAGCGGCAATTTATTATTTATTGAGCGCACAATAGGTAGTTTTCGAATAAATTTTAAAACCAATAATAATTACACAGTAGAACAATTTATCAGGTTTAGAAGCTGGAAAAGTACAAGCTATTTTGTCATTGTCATTACCATTGCCCGCCTTAATTACTAAAGATGATGCATGGGTTAGTCCATTTGTCCAAGTGATTTCTTTTGGCAGGGTGTTCCTAAATTAATGGTACATCCGAAAGTAGGCGATTCTTTGGCTTATTTCATAAATAAAATGTTATATAAACATGGGACCGAAAAAGCTTCCTTTCCGAAGTACAGGGTGTTAATGGTAATTAAATGGGTTATGGAAACACATTGTGTTTCCAGGAATGTGCATTAAAATGATTTTTATTTTTTACTCGAAAACGGTACACCGTAAGAAAATAAGTCAAGAGACCGAATTTGCTCTAAATTAGACGGAAATTTCAAAAATAATTTTTATTTAAAGAAAAAGCAGTGGCGCATCATTTTTTCCTTCAAAAATATTAAATGCAAGCCCAGCACGGACGCCACTGCTAAAATTTTAAAAAATTATTTTACACCAAAAAATGCCTTTCGGTGCTCAAAAGACGTGTACCAAATTTTATAAAAATATCTAGAGTAGTTTGAATATGGCAATGAAAAAATATTTTTTTAATTAAAATGTTAACACCCTGTATCTCGGAAACGAAGCTTTTTCGGTCCCATGTTTATATAACATTTTATTCATGAAATAAGCCAAAGAATCGCTTACTTTCGGATGTACCATTAATTTAGGAACACCCTGTATTGTCTATTTTAAAAATTTTATTGCCGCTATACCGGGTGTTTCTCAAAAGACGTTCACCACTATAACTTTTATATTATTATAGGTATTAAGGTTAAATTCTCAACGTCATTCAATCTATTGCCAACCTATAACCTATTTCGCGTTGATTTTTTGGGTTTATTATTTTAATAACAAAAATTGAAAGAAAATCAATATCGTCGCTACTTTATTTAGGTAGTATCCGATATATTACAAGAATATCAATTTATTTCATTGCTAATTTTGGAAGAATTGTATAGTGAAAGAACAATGAGTGACAATGACATAATAATGTTAAAAAAAATCTTACCCGATATTTTCCGCTATACAATTCTTTTAAAATAAGTTATAAAATTCCTTGATATTTATTAAATATGTCAATTATTACATATAGAATGTCATGTCGATACTAATTTTCTTTAAATTTTGTATAAAAGCTAGAAAACATAAATAAATCTACGCGAAATAGGTTATAGGTTGGCAAGCATGTTGATACTCCCACCTTAAAATGAATTTTTGAGATTATGCATAAGAGATGAGTCTGCATTTATTGGCATAATTTTTAATTTGTTAGCACTTCCGGTTTGACCGGAAACGACCTTGACTTTGATATTTTAAATGGCTTGTATGTTTTTACTTATTTGGGTTCAGCATAACGTGATGAGTAAAATGACACCTCACTTGTCATTTTTTGACTTGTTATAACATTTTTATATTTATTTTTTATTTTCAATCTAGAGTGCTATAAATCAATTAAATCTGTTAATTTATGGTCAAGTAGTATTTAAAAATTCAAATTATGTTATAATAATTGACTTTCTAAATTTCACAAGCGTTTAAAAAATTAAATTTTGTTTTTTGACGTTTACTCCATTTTTCCAAATGGAACGATGGTGGTTCATTAGGATATTTAGAACGAGCATTTTTTTTTCAACAATTTGATACCATACACTCCTATGCTGCCATACATAAACTACAATTTTTTAATGGGTTTTTTCTATTTGTTTCAGAATTTATTCAAAACACACACCTTGACGATTTAGGATATCAAGAAGCAGTATTCGTTAAACCCTTGAAAATTAATCCTGACGACGAGAATTTGGTAAACGATCAAAGTAAGTTAAATATTTTAATATCGCTATTATTTATTAAAATAGCTAGCCATTTTCTATAGCGGGGGTTAGTTATTTCACCTAAGCCGTGCAAGTTTTTAAATCCATCCATAAACATTTATATCGCTATACAGTGTGACCAGTAAAGTCCGCATCATATGGGATTTTTTTTTATTGATACACTGAGGAAAATCACTCAATACAAATATTTTTTTGAATATATGTGTATTACCACAAGAAAAAATCCATTTATCCCTAAAATATTTCGTTTAGTCGCAATCAAGGACGTTTTTTGACAACAATATTGTTACAGGTGCTCAATGCTTTTTTATGGTAACAGAATATCATATAACCATAACAATATGTATCCCATAAAGTGTTTTTAAAAAGTATTTTTTTAATTTCTATAAGGTTATCTTATTACCACAAAAATAAAAATAAAAACTAACCAATCTTTTATACCTATCTAAAATATACCTTTTAGGAACTAAACAGTTGCTTTTTTAAAACATGGTGAAATCGTTTTGGTTCATTTTATTGCCATTTGCAGTGTTGTTAGTTTGTTTAGTGGTTGGTGGATTATAGTTTATAGTGGATGTTTGATGGCCATTGATTTGATAAATTTTTTATATTTTAATAATGTCATATAGGGTGGTGTACTTTTAGTGCAACGTTATATAATAGGTGTTGTGGCGGTGTGTCCCCAAATTCAGGTAGGTACAATTATTTTACCAATAATTATATTTATTACTTAATAAGTAACTCATGTTTATCACATTACTCTACTTAGGTACCTACAAAAAATCGTTGACTTAGGTGAGTCTTTAACTTTTGTTAGGCGAGAAATTAATTTTTTCAGAAATACAATACAAATTTAGGGGATAGAATCGGAAAACAATCTTAGTTTTTAAGATATTTCTTCCCCGTTCTAAATTTTGCAATGCAAATTCGCATTTGTTAGGTTTTCTGATACCTATTAAGTGGATCCGACCGCGCTAAAAATTGCCATGTTAAATTGCTGTTCTTTTTGGCCCGAATAAAAAAAAAACTAAGAAAATTATTAGAAAAAAAAAATTACCAATGGAAAGGTAGGATCTATGTGGGTGTGCGAAAGTTATTTTTATGCAAAAAAAAAATTAGGAGAAAAAGATATTAGCCAATGAAAACCCGGAAAATAAATACTTAAGTTCATTGGATGGTTAAAAATATTGAAAATTTTTTTTGTTTAATGAAAATAACTTTCGCACATTCTGCAATATCTGTAGAGTCCAAATTTAAAAAGTTTTTAAAAATCCAATAAAAAACATGGCCAGGATTCGGGCCAAGAGAACGCAATGTTTTTGGTCTCTGAAATCAAATGAAAAGATTTTGTCTTTGTTGAAAATCGACATTTGGTTTTTGCTACACGTTGTGTACATGGGATGGTACGTCCAAACATTATTTTCTAAGCACTAGTAGACTATATCCTACGCTTCGCTTGCGATTATTATGAAAAAATCAGCAAATAGGGTGGTCGACGTTTCGAATATATTTAACTTATCACAGTTTTCAGCACGCAGTGTTATGCTAACGTGTTAAACGTTTACTCATATATTATTATGATGCTTTTAAATTTGTGGACATTTCTATAGGGTGTTCAAAAAAATATTTTGTAAGTTTTAATTTGCATTTATTTTATAAATAATTAATTTTAGATTTAGAAATAATATAACATAATTCCTCACAGTTAATTAATAATAATCTCTTATTGGAAACAAAATCTTATAATAAAAAGTTGATATAATTACATCATTATAGGCCCTTTCACATTGGCGTTCTTAGTTTTTTACTTTAATTTTAGTTTTCTGAACGCTTTTTAATCTTAAATAATACCTATGTAGGTATAGTATATCTACCCAAATTATGTAAATAAGCAACTAAAATGGGTTTATTTCTTTCTAAAATGACCATCCAAATTTTATTTTGGTATTTAGCGAGGTATTTAGTTAAACCTAAATAAAGTTAAGTTCTTAGGGTCCTAATATTAATAATTAAATTGGACAAAACCCTTTTTCTTAAACTTATTTCAAGCCCCGCACAGTATATTCTCACTATAGCACACGTATTTTACATTACATTTTATACGAATAAACTGTGTATAATGATGTATGACACTATTAGTAGTTTAAAATGCCAAATTGTAATTGTAGTATAGGCATCCATAATAATTTATGTAGTTGCATTTTTTGTTTTACCAACATTGGACCCCGCAAAACATATTTTAAAGTATATATTAACATGTAACCAACTTATTCCTGTACATAAGTACGGGTACACGATCGTTTTTTACAGAGTGTTGTTTTTTTCAGAACTCTCAGGAACAAGTCGAGTTTTATAATATGTCTAAACGAAATTGTTTTTAATATATTAGCATTTAAAAAGTTATATTTTAGATACTTTAACAGGCTCTCACAGTCCTCCTTTTTCCTTAAAAAATTAACTTCCGATAAACTTTCGGATGTCCAGTTAAACTAGGGGTTATAGTTATTGGAATGCGTAGACAATGAAAAACCAACATACTCATGTAAAAGCCGTTTTTCTCTAGGTTATGCCTATATAAGATACCATAGCCTGATGTCAATTGCCTAGAAGTGTAGTTTTTTAAATGCCAAAATTTCAAGAATTATTTAGTTTAGACGTATACTATACTGTTATACAACACTAAAAATATTAAATATAGGTTTCAAAAAATATGAATTTGCAATGTTTGAAGAAAATATTTTCAGTAGTTTTCTAATTCTAATTTAATCTATTTATGCAGTCTAATACAACAAAAACAATATAAAAACATCTATTGTTAATGAATCCTAACTGGGATAAGCAAATCACAATCAGCCAGCTAATATTTATTATTTTCATGTCTCCATTGTCAGCAATAAACAAATTTTAATAAATTCAAACAAGCCAAAAACCAACTATATCGTACTGTATGCAAAATGCCCCCCGTTCTTTGTATTAATAAAATGTATTTTCATTTTATTATTTCATCTACAATTTCTTTAATAAAATGGGGAGGTAATTTTCAAAATAAAATTTATGTAATTTAATAACCATTGTGTTGCAAAAATTTTCATCAAGTTTGATACGTTAATATAATATACCTTTTGGAGTCCATCTTGCAAAGTAACAGAATTTTTTCCTGAAACAAACAGTTGTTCCTGAACCTGATAATAATATGGATGATTGCGGTTAAGTGTAAATTTTAATGTTGTATTGTTTATTGTGCCATATTTTAATGGCCTCCTGTGGTGACATATTTCTAGCTGCATAAGGATATTTTACTTCAGCTATCATATTTTTGCCTGTAAGACCATCTGGAGGGGCAGCTAAAAAATGATATTGCGGATGTATAAAAGACCCGATTCCAGGATGTCTGTTTCAAGAATATGGCCAAGTTCTATTAAGGCAATCTGCTCATTTTCAACGCCATATTTTGTGCATGTATTTCCAAAAAACTGTTTGAAAATTAAGTCATGAGCAACTTTGTCTTTGTTGGTGGTGGCTTTAAGTTTAGCTATTCTTCCAAAGTTGGAAGCAGTTAGACGTTTTCTTGTTTCTGAAAACCATTTATCGCAAGACCGTTGATTACCTACCCGTTGCCTGGAACACTTGTTCAATTTCTTCTTCATTTTTAATAAGGTTCTGAAGGAAATTGTCTTTTATTTCTTGGTATTGCAGTGGGTCAATTTCTAGATTTTTGTCTGCATTAGGACCATAATTTTCATCAGATTCAATATATGCATGCTTGTTTTTTGTGGGAAAAATAATCTTTTTCTTGACTTTAGATATCTCTTTCTAATTGCTAGACTTTTGGATACAAATGTTTTCGTATATTATGTATTCCAGGACTTCTGCCAGTTACGTTTTTGGGGACATATTTATGGAAATTTCCCTTGGTATTAAAAGATATAGCTGCAGCATTGCACTTTAATTGGTAGCATCCTCTGGAGGCAAAGTTTATACGTTTTCCGCCGACAAATTTGGCCACAATTCTGTTATATTGTTCACAGAAATTATTGTCTAAATATTTTAAAAGACTTTTTACGTGATATTTGAGGCGCAGAGTGCATGCTTCTATATCTCTTTTTAAATTTTAAATGATTAATAATTAGGAATCCATTACATATTCCGTTCGGGTATAGTACATAGTAGGTAAATATAATGGACGACCTTTGTATTCTCTCGTTTGGATAGACCTACTATGGTAATGAAATGTCGTATTTCTAAATTTTATTATGTAGAGGATGTCCGCGAATTGATGGTAAAGGCTTTTAATTTTTCACTTTTCGCAAAAAATATTAATAGGCTATAAAGAAATAAAATTTGCATCTAGTAATTTTCTCTCAGATGACCAAAAAATATGAAAGTACGTATAAAAATATATGAAAAATAAAAAAAAAACGAAGATAGTATTTAAATTTTTTTAAATTCACTCAAAATCTTAAATTCGAAATTCTGAACTAAAACCTGAGGGGGTTTAGATCCCTTTAAATATGCAAGCGATGACATGCATTATGATTGTACTTTTTCAATAAATGTGCATTCTCAAACAGTTACGTAGCAAGGGGGGGGGCGAATAGGGCGACCGCCCGGGGCGCCATATTAACAGGGCGCCAAAATGGTCATTAAAAATACGGGAATTTAAAAATTTATTATGCAATTACGGCTGGATTGCTTTTGACATTTGGCAACGCCGATATTTGAAGAAAAGGCGCCGCGATTCGATTGCGTCACTATGCTACGTGAGTTGTGAGTTGCCACGACATAAGTCACACAAGTCCGAACAAGCAATTTTTCTTTTCACGAATGTTAAGTTCAAGTCTGTTAATCAGTGGCGGTTTCTCCATTGGAGCACAGGAGCACGTGCACCCCCATACTCCATAAAGAATTACCCCATAAAGAAAAAATAATGTTCATTTAAATTTATCTTCTTGATATTTTTACCGTAATAAAAGTTAGAACCCTCCCATTTTAACGTACCGTCAAACAATCGAACGAAACGTGGTGTAATAGCTCTCGCCAAGCCGGTTGTCAAGAGCAACCGTATGGCGCGTAGGAATTAATAAGTCGCACACATGCGTTACGTAGGCGGAGTTTCTGCTGTTTGTCTATGCATCTTGTACTAGAAGGTGTGGTGGGGGAAAGCGCGATTCTAACAGGAAAACTCGCACAAATTAAATGTGCGCCGTTGAGTTCATTGCTGTATGAATTTATTATTTGGAGTTTACCTTTATATTTTTGTTATTATTTTGGGGAAGTAAAGACTTATTTTAATAAAAATAAACAGCTTTAATGCCAAAACGACTATGAATGTGGAATATTTGAGAAACAATACATTACAGTTATTCCAAACTTTAATGAAGCTGTTATTGATAAGTTTGCTGCAAATAAAAACAGAAGAAGTGACTTTACTTTTAAACAAGGTACCCACTAATGAAAAATAAATTGGCCTTTTTTATTTTTTTTATCTTATTTAATTTTCAATAAAATAAGTAGGTAATCATAAATTTTTAAAATATTTACTAAAAATTATTAACCAAATTTGGGCGTCTTTGGGTGGCTTTTAGTACACCCCCAAGTTTACAAATCACGCACTGCTGTTAATATATTTTTTTAAACTAAAATTTATAGATGTATAATTATAGTTTTAGGATTGTCTGGTAGGGCGCAGAGCTACTATTCCCCCGGGGCCCCAAAATTCCTAGCTACGTCCCTGTTCTCAAATAATAAACGTCTTCGGTCTAAAATTTCTGCCAACCATTTTAATTTAGTTTTTACCTGCATAAATTGAAACCTACCCAGAATTTCAAAAATATTTTTGTTAAGAATGTTAGTGCAGATTTTACCTTTTAACAAAATTTATGTAATTTTTGTTATAAACAAAAAAATTATTTTTGGGCCAATTTTCTATTTTTTTTATTTTTATTTTTCACTCTTCGCGTATTAGAACCCATTATCAGAAAATCGTTAGTTAGCTCAAGCTGATAAATACACTGATGTTAATTGACTGATGCACTATGCACTAACGAATAAACCAATATTTTTTATACAAATGATTTGCTACCTGGAAATGTCGGCGTCTTTGATTTCTGTGAAACCCAGAACACCGCGCCGCCGACTGGTTTCTTGCGATCTTCAGTAATCCGTCATCGTTCGCGTGCATTTGTTTGGTAATACCACGATATTATGTAGTAAGCGGAGGAATATGCGAAATTGCGGCTCGAGCTGGTTTTACGAAGGCGTAGAAGGGCCACATTTTTTTTTTTAAATATAGGATAGCATTTACGACAAAATTTAGACGAATTTTATAACTAAGCCCTCGATTTAAAGAAAATACCAATATAAGCTTGAATTAAGTATTTTTATTCGCATTTTTTGATTTAAAATATTAGCTACATAATGGCCATACTTTTCGGTCTCAAAATAATCTTTATACCGATATATTAAGGAATACTCTTTTGTTTGCAAACATATTTAAAGTAATATTAAAAAGATTAAGGATCAAGAGGGCTATTGGCTTTGAAAATACTAAGCGTAATATATCATATTATGTAGTACCGCTCCGACAGTGAAGAGAAAGATCGCTGTTTAATATCTAAATGCGCTAAAAGAGTTAACGACGATAACCAGCAGGCTGACGAAGAAAATTTCGGATATTTTCTCGCCCCGTCGCGGCTCGTATGGCGACCTTGGAATAAGATTTCAGAAATATCGGTCGGATGCTCTTAATAAAAAAATGGCTCAAAAGGGTCATGTTCCTAGCAGTTTGTTACTTTCAGATCAGTCAGATCCCCCCGTTATTAAACAAAGTTTAACATACAATTTTTATCAAAAATACTGCCCTAATAAGTGCAGAACGAAAACCTAATGGCGGCCATGATCGGAATGAATTAAAAAATATAAGTAATAAATATAATTATTGGTAAAATAATTGTACCTACCTGAATTTGGAGACACACCGCCACAACACTTATTGTATAACGTTGCACTAAAAGTACACCACCCTATATAGAATTATTAAAGTATAAAAATTTTATCAAATCAATAGCCAAAAACATCCACTATTAACTAATCCACCAACCACAGCCATTTTGGCGAAGGAGCTAAAAAAAGGAATTTAGTAGTAGCTAGGTGGACTAGCTACAATAAAAATAAAATTATTTTATAGCTGGCTGATTATTTTTAGGAGTAAAAACCGATACTTTTCTAACTAGATGACCTCAATTAATCACAAAATCATTTTTGTTTACCACTGCATTATATATTTTTTATGGCAATAGAGTTTTCTTTTAACAGCAAAAGAATAATATTTAAAAAACGACCATGTTGAGGTTAAAAAGTAATTTCAAAAAAAAGAACCTTGTAGCTACAACAGAGTTGTTTTTTCGGCGCCTATTTAATGCAGGTTTCTTGCTACTGCGAATGGATTTTTAGCTACGGCTAATAGAGTTTTCTCTCAGTGTAGCTTTATTCGAAATTTGACTTTGGCATCAAGTTCTGCTTCAATCGAGATGAAAATTAAGCAAAAAAAATAGTAGTCACGTGATTCGCATTATCTGTCAAATTTAAATTTTTTCCAAAAAATAATTCAAAAGTAGGGTTATTTCTGAAAATATTGAAAAAAAGTTATTAGAAAAAGTTTTTTTAATGCAGTTTCTAGCTCACATGCAAAATTTCAGCTGCATAGGATAATTTTGATTTTTTACCCATATTTTATAAATTGCACCACTATAACTCTCCAACCTACATAAAACTTCTTAGTTTTGACAATGCTCTATTTCAGATACATTTTCTTTAAAGTGGCGCCATATTAAATGTGTGTTTTTCCACAAAATCAAAATTGGGCTATTAAAATTTGGTCGCATTTGATGCAAGGTTTTTGTTTGTATTAAAACACAAGTAAACTATTTAGTTTCCTGACTGTCGTGATCTCCAATGGTTTTGTCCACCAACCTACAGACTATTATAATCAAGGGCCTCACCTTAAAGATACTGAGAAATAAAAAAAAAATCATACGAAATTTTTGTAAAAATGATGCTCTAGTAAAACCCTGAGTTTTCCAAACATCTGAATTTTTCAAAATTCCTTAGTTCTGACGTCCGAATTCCAGATTGTAGTAATTTAAGCGAAATTTATAATGTCCTTTAAATGACGTATATTATTATATACGTTCTCGTTTTTTTCTAAATCTAATCACCAATATTGTTTGGAATACCTGTTCAAAATGGCATTTCGAATTTCAACGGCGCCAGCTCAAAAGTTTACGCAATTTTTCACCACTTTCTATTTTCATATTTATAGCAATAGAATGGAGGTACGCAAATCATTAAAAACTAAAAATTTGTGACGGTTTCTTTATTTTTTTTAAATAGTTTTTTTAACACTACGTTACAACTGCCAGCTGTTGGAACTTGCGGGAATTTCGTAATTGATTTTTGAACCCTAATCAATTTTAACTATTCGAATCAAATAAATAACGCTATAATTGATTTAAGGCTGGCCACTTTATCGACCTAAAAAATATATACTTTTTAGATGCATAGTAATGTAAAACTTTTGGTCGTATTATTTTTGTAAGCCCAGATATACGAAGACCCACAGCAACTAATTTATTTCATATAGGTATCTGTAATACAGGTACCACGCGAATTATGGATTTACCATTTTGGAAATTCACTTGGCACTTTTGTTCTATTATCATTTTGACTTCCTGAATGACATATTACGTTTGACATTGGTTTATTAGGAGTCCTACGATTCTTTTTGTTTCTCCATCTTACCACTTGCTTTGTGTAACAAGCAGTGGCGTAGCGTGCAGGGGGCCAGGGGGGGCGATCGCCCCCCCCCCCGCCCTTTGAGTCCTTTCCTAAACGGCACCCCCTTCCCACTCTCCCAGTTCCAGGTTTTAATTAGGTTGTAATTTGTTTATAACTTTTAGACTATAGAAATAGATAAAAGAACCCTGTTACCTATTTCGAGATTGTATTTTATTTTCACTACTTGATTTAATTTATAATAAAAATATTTTGCTACGACCAATAATTTGTATTCTTTCAGTTATTTTGCTTTAACAATTAAAAATTGCTTAAAATATCTAATTTACTAAAGACTAAATTTTATCTTTTTAAAAGTGTGTTATTGTCGCCAATGAGAATATACAGGGTGTCCCATGGGCCGTAGAGTAAGTAGAGATACTAGACATCAAACTAAGCCGATTAAGTCATATAAGTTTTTTCGGATTGTTAGTCGTTCTAGAGATACAGGGTGTTGAAAGTAAAAGTTTATTATTATTATTATTAATATTATTATTTATTTAGTTAAAAGTTTAATAAAGTGTATTGAGGTCAACGGTGGTCACTCTCAACATTTACTAAAGTGAGCTTCTTGTTTTTGTTCCACTGTTTCGAATTTATTGCGTTGTGATAATTAAAATATTAATTTAATTATGTACATGGTTTTTTATGCTTTGGAATGTTTAAAGGGAAATATCTCGAAAACCGTTAAAGATATTAAGATCAATCAGGTATACCTTTTTGACTCAGAAAATGCCCTTCTTTAAGAAACTTTAATTGAAAAACACCTAATATCACAGGTAAGAAAAAATATCATAGATTTATGAAGTCCAGTGTATGCAACTAGCGCCCTCTAGTGTGAAACTTAAAAATTTCTACAAATTCTTATTTCTTGCTCATAAAAATATAATACTGCCAATTTTCAATTCGATTCATTAAACGGTTTTAAAATTATGGCTTATTTTCGAGAATAAACTTTTACTTTCAACACCCTGTATCTCTAGAACGAGTAACAATCCAAAAAAACTTATATGACTTAATCGGCTTAGTTTGATGTCTAGTATCTCCAGTTACTCTACGGCCCATAAGTTATGGGACACCCTGTATATATACTCAGAGTTTTAACAAAATTCCCACCCCTTGCTGGTTCATATTTTGTTTTCATGTGGCCATTTTAGACATGACGAAACAAAAACTTTATTTCTCTGGCCAAAATTTACTAAATAAACGAAACTATACATTAGCAGTGAGGCGCCCTTTGAACAAGGGCGTAGATAAGGGGGTAATTACCCCCCCCCCCCTCCAGGGCCCATAATGAGCCATAAAAACGAAGCACTTTTTTACTTGATCTATTTTTTTGTGATTTTCTTAAGGACCTTGTGTATTTTATATTTTTTCTATATACTTGAAAATCAGACATCATTGAAAAAAGGGCGTGGCACCTAAAAAATTTTCGCCTGCGGCGCTATTTCTTTTGGCGCCGCAACCTTTTTACCCCCCCCCCCATAAAAAAAACATCCACGCCCTTACCTTTGAGGCTTTCGCCCCCTTCAACCACGCTACGCCACTGGTAACAAGCTGGAGCGAGAAGAACTCCAAACAAGGACGTCGTAGTTTACCTGGAGCAGAATAGTAGATTCTGTAATGAGGTTGGAATGAAAATTCGATCCGAGTGGAAGATTCCGAACGCGCGCGTAGCAAGCGTGAGGAACCACGAGTATCGAATTTTCATTCTAACCGAGTAGCAGACTATATTTTCTCCACGACCATCCAGTTCCATATCTGATTCATCCAATTTTTCACTCATTTTTTGACTTGCACTAAAATGTGTCTGAAAATAATTATTACAACACGGCCATTTTTATCTGACACTGACAGTTTCGAAATTCATGGCAACCTATGTCGTTTATATCAATTACAGAATATTCATTCCGTATCTTGTTATGGAATGAAAATACACGCAAAACGCATAAGCAGCAAGTGTTTCAGAATAAATATTCCAACTCAAGAGCGAGAATTTTTACATTCTAGTATCAAAAATTATTTTGGAATTATTGCATTCAGTAATGGTCGTGGAGAAATTTGATTTACTGATGTTACTTTGTATCTATAAACAGGGTCCGTATTTTTAAGTGTAAACTAAATTATGATTATACCTTAAATACCATCTATGTGCAATAAAGCTCGCCTACGTGCTTACTGGGGTGTTAAATTTGAGCTGTTTCTCTTGGACAAGGAGAGTCTTTCAGATATTGGGGATATCTATACCTGGTTCACTAAATATATGGGTATTTAGATTCATAAAAGCCGTTTCTTTGAATTTTCGTTTTCTCCAGTGCTGTTCCGCGTCCAAAACCTTGGCTTCTGACCACTGTATATTATGTTGGTTGGTCCATGCATGTTTCGTTATAACTGATCTTGAAGTTTCATCTCTTTGAGTATATTTTAAATGTTCTTTAACTTGTACAAGATGGCGTTTTCTTGTGTCTCCAAGGTACGATTCACCACACTCGCTAGGGATTTGATAGAAGCAACTTTTTGTATTTTCAATATTGCGTGGTTTGCTTTTGTAAGAAAGCTTCTAAACGTATTTTCAGATTTTAAGGCTGTTTTGAAGGTATATTTTTTGGTTGGGTATCCTAATCTTTTCATAAGGTATTGTAAGAAAAGCCTGTTCCGCGTTACTTTCTGTTGACTTTGAGAAGTTTAAGTTTTGAGATTGTAATAGTTGGAAAAGGTTCAGGGTAACCATTCTGTTTTAAATCTTTTTTTATATTTAAAATTTCGATATTAAGGTCTTCCGGATTGTCAGATGGTCTGTAAAAAGGAGTTTGAATTGTGCTCTAATCTAATTTTAGTAGTGAATGATTTAATCCGTAGTTGCCACGTGTGAGTGGGTTTCCTGTACACTGAAGTTTTTATGCTTTCGACATTTCGTTTGACGAGAACATCGAGAAAAGGTAGAGCAGAATGTTGTCCTGTTTCTATGGTCCGACAAAACATTATCCACTATCTGCAAACAAGGGGATTGTAAAGTTTGCACGAAATTTGAGGCGTTGTGGACTTTTTTAATTTTCGGTAGAAATTATATAAAATCCAAGAGCCGGAAGAAAAAAGATTTTTAAAGCTCAATTCCCGAAAACTTCCCAAAAACCAGGAGAGGTGGCAAGTCTAGTATCAGCCCATCCTCCAAACAGGCAAGATCTTACGCCATGTAATTTCGATGTATTTCATGTCTATTAAAAATCAGATAAAAAGACGAAAGTTTGCAGACTATGGCGAGTCTTAATAAACAGTGGTGAAAATAATAATTTTAAAAAACTTAAATAAATGTTTATGACTTACATATCTAAAAACAGCCTTAAGTATTTTGGTAACAATTATTAAACTACTACGTAGCATACTACTACATGTTTACGCCATAATCGTAAAATCTATTATTATAGGAATATTAATTTGAACTTTGGTGCGTTAAAGATAGTAACATTTTTATTCGTTTCTGCTAACTGTATATTGGTTTTCACGAACGGAAGATAATATTTGTACTATTTTTGAATAAGACCGCGAAGGTTGTCTATTAATGTTTTTATTGTAACTTTATGTGCAATGTAAATGGAAATGTGGTATGACTTACAATCCCCAAAAGCAAACTTATGTTTATATCCGCCTACGTACTTATTGGAGTGTAAAGTTTGAGCTGTTGGTTTTGGACAAGAAGAGGCTTCCAGATATTGGAAATATATATACTTGATTTACTAAATATATGGGTATTTTGATTCATAAACGCTGCTTCTTGGAATTTTCGTTTTCTCCAGTGCTTTTCCGTGTCCAAAACCTTGGCTTCTGACCACTGTATATTATGTTGGTTGGTCCATACATGATCCGCTATACCTGCTCTCGAAGTTTCACCTCTTTGAGTATGTTTTAGATGTTCTTTTTTAACTCGTACTGGAAGAGGTCTTTTTGTTTCTCCAATGTGCGATTCGCCACACTCGCAAGGGATTTGATAGATTCAATTTTTTGTGTTTTCATTACGGGGGTGTTTTACTTTTGAACGAAAGCTCCTAAGCGTATTTTAGGATGTAAAGGCTGTTTTGATATTATAGTTTTTGGTTATCCTTCTAATCTTTTCAGAAATCCCCTTGACATAAGGTATTGTAAGAAATGCTTGCTCCTCTTTCGGTTCTGTATTAGTTTTTACTTCGCGATTTTTAAGTTTTGAGATGGTATTAGTTACGAAGGTTTCAGGGTAACCATTCTGTTTTAAATCTTTTTTGATGTATGAAATTTCAATATTAAGGTCTTCGGATTATGGCAAAAGTTAGATGCTCTGTGATAAAGAGTTTGAATTATGCCCTGTTTTATGGAGTTTGAATGATTCGATCCGTGATTATATGTAAGTATATACAGTGTGTCCCGCTTTTCATGAATACACCCTGATATCTCAGTCAGTATTAATAATGCGATTTCCTTCAAATTTTGGTGGTGATTGTATGTTAGAAAAATGAAGTATTTGGCATTGTGAACAGTTTTATGCATCATAGTCTTGGGGGGTAAAAAAGAGTTGATATTTTGAGAAAAGTATATTAGGGCTTATTTTAAATAATTTTTTCTATCAGATTTAGAATCAGCATCCCAAAAAAAACCCTTAATTAATATTTTTAAAATCTCAAGAGCTGATTTTAGCAGTAAAAAAATTATTTTTTAATTTGGCACTGTTTTAATAACTCTTTTATTTAAAACTATAATATCAAAATTACAAATTATATTATTTTAGATTTCTGTATTTTCAACATAACTACCTTCTAAAACAATACACTTTTCGACAATTCTTCTTAAACGTAAATTCACTTTTCTTAAAGTTTGGGGAGTAATTTCTTATCAAAATTTCGAAAAAAAAACTTAATCATAGTAGTTGCGAGGATACTGAATTCAACGAAATGACATGGAGGCGTTTAAAACGTAATAGGATCAGGACATTAAAACCAAAAAGTTAGCAATTAACAACCTATTAAAAAAAAAGTACCAAATTAAAAAATAATTTTGTTACTGCTAAAATCAGCTCTTGAGATTTTGAAAATATTAATTAAGGGGTTTTTTGGGATGCTGATTCTAAATCTGATAGAAAAAATTATTTAAAATAAGCCCTAATATACTTTTCTCAAAAAATCAACCCTTTTTTACCCCCCAAGACCGCACGCCTATGATGCATAAAACTGTTCACTATGCCAAATACTTCATTTTTCTGAATTACAATCACCACCAAAATTTGAAGAAAATCGCATTATTAATAACTGAGATATCAGGGTGTGTTCATGAAAAGCGGGACACACAGTATACCGTGCGAGCAAAAATTATTTGCATCAAAGAGGGCTTGGATTAAAAAACGTAGGGCTTGGTTTAGATCACAATGATATGGGGACGATATATCTAACCAAATCTAGGTTAAAATTTTGTCAAATTCATATTATGACATGATATGCAACTAATGAGTAATAAAATAAGTAGACAACTACAAATTTATTTTTGTTGTTTACAAAATTAACAAAGTTTGAATATACAGGAAGAATAAGAAAAATAATTACATAAATAGCTGAAATTGGCCACCGCCATGCTCCAAGCATAAATTCTTACGTCTCGTCATATTTTCGAAAGTGTTGACCAGCATCTCTGGAGAAATTATTTCACGAACGTTTGCAACAAGTTCTTCTGTTCTTACAGACAGAGGGCCTTCCTGCTCCTTTTTTTGTGTTGTATAGAACCTGTTTCCCTAAACACAGCCACGGTTTTTTTCAGGCAATGATAAAAATCCCCAGCAATAAAAGCAACGTTAGGAAAATGTTCGTGGAAATCGTCCATGCACAAACCCGGATTGTATTGCCACTCACAATTTACTCTAACCCCGTTTCGAAAATACGCTTCAACCATGAATGTTTTGTGCTGTTCTGCAAAGCCCATTGTGTGAATTGTTTAAGAAACTGGAAAAATTAGCGATGAATCAAATTACTTGTAACGACTGTCAAAGATGACGGAATAACTGATTGATTGTTTATTCAGGTAGTTACTGACACCCAACAGGTATTAAGCTCTTTAGGACAGGCTAAGCATTACGTCCTTAGATGCAAGGCCCTCTTTGATGCAAATTAATAATTTTTGCTCGCGCGGTATATCTATTTCATTACAGACCATTAGTAACCTAGTTAATCGCTATCGGAACTAATGTGCTGCTATGGATGGGGAATGCAGCGATAGTGGAATGGGAATATGAATTGCGCTCGAAGAGAAGTTAGCAACATTGAGTCTTGACCGAGGTCTTTTTAACCAGCGCCAAGTCCGTTGTATTAATTTCTTTACTTTAACCGACCCCGACTTGTAACTACAGGCTTGCCCGTACTATATATTTACTAATAAAATAGATTATGTCGTATTGTGCTAAATACATCTTGTTACTATTACGACTACTACACTGCCGGAACATTAAAAAAAATTATCTTCGTTTCAGATAAGCCCTCAGTAAGACACCACAGCGGTCACTTTAGACACAAGACCGCGGAAATTTGGGATCCGCATCCCAAATACGAAATTGACGCATTCGGAAAGAAACTATTTTTGGAACTGGAAAATGACGATAAATTTGTGTCACCTGACTTACATGTAAGTATATTATAGTATTATCCTTTTCTGTTGTTATTCTCATTGTCACTCTTATTTTATCCTTTTTGTATACTTTGCTATATAATATTAATTTTTAGATTGTTACACATGGAAGCTATGTTGCTCAAAGAAAACCTCACGACCCGAAAGTGTCCGGATGTTTTTATACGGGAAAACTGAAAAATGACACCAATTCTGCGATTGCCGTCAATCTTTGCCATGGCATGGTAAGTTGTCATTCAAAAACAATTATTATTAATATAAATAAATACACAGCTGCATATGTACGTTTTGTATACTTGTTGCTTTCTAGAAAAAGTTATAAAATAAAAATAAAGGGAGGCATGGAAAATGACGAATATTGAAAACTTATTACTACTAATCCAACCTACACACCTATGGAACTATAAAAATAATAATTTCCTCGATAAAAGTGTTAAAAATTATTATTTTGGCCGTAACTCTGAAACAAACAAAGATATCGAACTGTGGTCTTCACATTTTTTTTTTGAAAATTCAATCTATTTTCCGATTATGGTGTCATAGTTATACCGTATGGTTTGAATTTTCGGGATAAAAATCAAAAAAACTGTTAATATTACAAATTGCGCCCTCTAGCAATTTTATTAGAAACAATCGTGTACCGTTGGATACGACAATTTAAAGTACTTACCTACCTTTCTCTTCCAAACAAGCTGAGACTTAATAAAATCGAATAAGTCGTTTAGAAGTTACAGCGATTTTAATAGCTTCCCCCACACTTATCATTGTCGGTACGCCAATGAGTCTTAAACCAAAACGATGCAAAATTGTCTAGTCTTTCTAATGATGTAACCAGAGACCAGAGGTATAATATGATATGGGAATTTTCGGAGAAATTTAGAATTTTAAAAATTAATTTTCAATTTTGCCCCCTTGTGGCGAAATGAGGAACTTAAAAATAGTTTCTAGAATTTTCTAATGACCGCTTTAATCATAAATTGTTTCCCTAAGTTTCAGTGCTTAGTAGTTTCCGAGATATGGCCGGTGGCCACCGTTAATGAAACACCCTGTATAATAAAGATGTTAAACAAAAAACAATTTGTCGAACTTTGTGATGGACAGTTTAGTATAAAATGTTGATTATCCCACTAGCAAGAAAGAAAATGAGCCTAATGAATAAAAATGAAGCAATCACTTGAAGCGATTACTTTTTAGTAAAAGCAATTGCTTGACTAGCAAATGCTTTAAGTAAAAGCAATTGCTAGATCTGGACATGAATAAAATTTTGAAGCAATTGCTGTTTTTCTTACACCTCTGTAGCAAATGCTTATTCACCACAAGTTCAGACGTGGTTTATCCACTTGTTCAGATTATAGATTTCATGTTCAGTTTGGTGCCTAATTTGCAAAAGAGTTGACGTAAATACAACAACGTTGGTCTATTTATTTAGTACAATAGTAATATGTTACGTTTTTGTGGAAAATAGGAAACTTATATTTGTGATATGGCAGATTTTAGTCAAAATGAGGAAAGTGATAGTAGTGATGAAGAAATTAAAGACAAGCAATTGATATTCGTTCACAAATTAAAGGAACATAAATAAATCCCTCTGACCACAACCATTTAGCTTCCACAACAGCTTCTGCACTTGCAGGAAATTTAATAAAAATATTGGCCTTCTCCAAAACTGCATCCATTACAGAAGTGTATGTCTTACAGATAGTAGTTTGTTGAACACCGAGTTCTTCACCTACAGATTTTTGAAAGCCCGGATCCGACAATTTCCGCAGAAAGACTTTAATCTTATTTAAAGGTGACAGTGCATCCCCTCGCCTTGTACCAGTATCAGTCAAAAAATAATTTGCCAACCACTCAACATTTTCGCAGTCAAATCGATATAACTTTCTGAAATCATCATATCTGCAATTTTTACGTACACTGTAGATTTTTCTTTTACGGATGTTCACTCAGACCAAGCACTAGTGCTTGGTCGGAGGATGTTCATAATATTATATTCAGCCATAATTGAAGACACAGATTAGGAGCGACGCACGTGTATACCGCGGAGAACTAAAGTTGACTGCTACCAAGCAAATGATGCAGGGGTCGACCTACCTTAAATAGTTTAAAGCGATCGCTACACTAGAAAAAGCAATTCCTTAATTTATTCATCACATTTTAAGCAAACGATAGCAATTGCTTTTATTTTTTAAGAAAAAGCATTGACTAGAAGCAATTCATGCACTTTTAAGCAATCGCAAAAGCAAATTACTTTAGTTTTTATTCATTGGCTTTCAAAAGAAAAAGCGATCGCTACATTTTTATTCATTAGGCTCAATACTTTTGTTAGCAAAGCGTTAGGCTTTCCCTCGGGCTTTCCCTTTAATAACAACGTTTTTATTTACATATTTATTTCTACTAATTTTCCTTGCAACGGCCCTGTAAGGAGAAGTAACCGAATACAAAAATGGCTTACATCGATCTTGCTGATGCATTTAATTAGCAATCAATTTTCGATTTAATTTTTGCGAGTAACTCAATCACTTTAATCTGAAAAAGTACCTGCGACATGTTTTCACCTTATAAGGTAATTTTTAACTTTGCAGGAACTGGCTTTTGCCTTGAGAGGTCATTATTTCTGGTGAAGTGAGCAGCGAAACTTCTGGGTGGTATCCTAATTATTTTCTTATTATCTTCCTTGAGCTTTTTGTCATAGAATGTGATCGCTTAATAAAGCCACTTCTAATAGATTCTATTACAAACGAGGTTTTTATAGTAACTCGGTTAAATTGAGCTCTGATTGTGAGCAGTGGCTACCCGTGAGGTAGCGCTACAGTGCCATTGCCCTACTGGTCCTACCACCTACAATTTATGTTTTTATTTTTAAAGCTATTAGCAAAGTATATTTAAAACTGGAACGCAGTCGGTCGCGTTTAATCAAAGCGGTTATGCGTAAATCGGTAACGTAGTTCTCGTGACCCTAGCTCAGTATGACTTGTACACAATACCTTGAAAAGAAGCCATGAAGTGACATCGGGCAACGCCGCATCAGCTGGGAGTTGCGGATCCACAAGCTATTATTATGACGCTGATATTTTGTGTGTTTTTTTGGCTCTGTTGCCACTATATTGATATTAAAAAATGTACAAAAAAGTAATATATAGTTTAGGATAACAAGAACAACTTACCTAATTATTAAATAATAGTAATATTGCGTTGAGAAGCTGTTTTTGTTTCACTACGAGTAGATTTATTTGATCAATCAAAAGTAATAATCTACTATACAAATTATTGAAATTATTATCTTCTGAGTTTAATTTACAGGATTGACTATTATCTGAAGTCTCAAAATTTAGTATGCTTAAGGCTTTGTTTAAGAAATCTACGCTTGTCTTAAGAAAGTCACCTACTATCTGGGTAACTTCGTTACTGCCATAATAATTATTGTGATATTGACATTCAAATATTTATTTAAAAAACATTTATTAAAAATATAACATATTACTGTTTTTTTTTTTTTTTTTGTTATACATATATGATACTATAATTATTGTATAATTTTGACTCTTAGGCTCCTTTTATACTGGGATTCTGTATGCGAGATACAGTATCTCGCATACAGAAATTCGGAATGCATACTTTTCTTTATCTTGTGTTATTCCGAAATTTAGAATCGCGATTCTGTATCCGAGAAAGCGCCCGTCTAAACGCTTCGCTTAAGCGCTACGTTAAATGTGAAGCCGAGATTCCGGTATCCGAGATACAGAATCCCAGTATAAAAGGAGCCTTAATCTTAATTAATTAAATTTTTTTTTAATTAGAAATTTCCCTGTAATAAACTTTTGTAAAGTTGGTTGGGAAATTAAATAAATAAATAAATAAACAAAAATAATTCAAGTAATAATTCATTTAAATAAAATTCTTGACCAATTTTAGCAAATTTTAGTTGTGTTGGGTTGTTGTAATGAATTGGTTCTTGACTAAATTGCAGTTCCATCCAATTTTACCAATATTTTTTAAAAAATTACGAGAACATTGTTTTGAACTGGGAAACACTCTATAAAACGAAAACCCCTTTGCTGTCGAGCCCATCAAATATTATGATTTGTAATAAAACAGCGTGAACCAAGTTAAAATGCATATTCTTATTACTCCATTACCATATCCAGCTGGTTTTGTTTAGTCTAAGTATTTAAGTGCAGTTTTAAAGGCATTGCGGCTAGTGAGTTTGACACTAAAATATTTATTTTAATTAAAAGAAAGGCTGTAAAGAGAAAGCATAAGGTCATTGTAGGAAAATTATAAATAAAAAGGTTTAACAAAAATAATACATACCTAAGATATTTCATTTAGAATAACAATAGATATTTACCTTTTGATAAGCAAACAATAATCACGAAAGCGGCGAATTTATGGCCTCGCGAATGTAAACAAAGCTACACACGATTAGACATGCGCACTGCAACATTATCATTTGGCAAATGGGAAAATACACAGGTCCGGGCCTTAAAATTTAAGTTCTTGCTCTAAAATTTGCCTAAAATCCTTTGAATTTCTAATTTGGGAACTAAGATTTTACAAAGTACCTACTACAACCAGTTAAATTTATTTATTTTTTATTTCCCGTTTAAACTTCCTAGCGTATTTTCCTAACACCTTGTTGTATAAAAATCCCTAACCTACTTTATAATTTTACACATTTTAATTATTACTACAATCGTTAAATAAGGTGCCAAAACATCGTACGATCAATATGACCTCAAAAAATGCATATCCAGCATATGCAAAACTGATGCAAATACTTGTACAATATTTTCGGAGAACTACTATTTGCTATTATGAAAATTATGCGCAACATGTATTTTGATAGCTATTATAAATTCATGATATTTTTGCTTTGGCAACTAATCAACCAAATCTTAAAAGGATGGTAGGAAATTTTCGTATTGAACTTACACGTCATTATTGATTTATTTATGTTAATTTATTTATAACTATTTAAAGCTAATAAAATTATTTGATTTAATAAAAAATTAATCTAATAAACCATCATCACAAATGAGAAATGAGAAAATATATATTTGTTATTTAAAATATTAATTTTAATATTAATTAGTAATAAAAATACTAAAATAAAGTACCTAATTCAAAAAAGTTTTATAAAAAAAGGCAAATAAAAAATAATGGTTTTCTTACAACAAACTCGTTACTCGGCAAGAAGTAGAATCATATTCGAAGTAAGAAACCAACAATAATTGCTTGTTTTTACATAAATTTATTTTAAACGAAATCCAAAAAACTAAAACTGTTGTTTCTGACAAACCTTGTAAAGTAATCGCAAATGTGATATTTGAAATTGTAGTTTCAGCACAAGCAGACGTTTTTATAAAGAATGACTTTTTCTTTTATTTAAACTAATAAAAAAGTTTTTCCTCTTCCAAACTCTATCCGTGGACACACTGTATATTATTTTCACGTTGCCTTAACCTGGTATAATTTTGAATAATCCACACTTTCAATTTTTTTTAAATGTTTGAAGAAAATTATTATTTTTTTTAAAGTGCTAAATTTCAAAAATACTCTTTTTTTATAGGTACCCCCCTTAAAATAGGCTACACCACTTTTTTTAACCCCTAAGTAAATTAAAAAAAAATTACCAAATACGTATATTATTATTTTATTAATAGCACGCACCTCTTTGCCAATTTTTAGACCTCCACCAGTTTTAGTTTCAACAAAAATTCCTATAGGTCAGTCAGTCGGTAATTTTACAATTAATTAATATACGTTTTTTCATTAAGGTCGAAGAGCGGCCATATCTCGGAAACTACTGGGCATAGAAACTCAGGAAAAGAAAAATGATAATAAATGTGGCCATGAGAAAATTCTGGAAATAATTTTCAAGTTCCGCATTTTGCCGCAAGAGGGCGTAACTGAAAAGTAAATTTTTAAATTTTACATAACTCCGAAAATTCCACATTAAGGTATATGTTTGATAACACCATTTTAAAGCTTGGACAATTATGCATCATTTTGGTCTTATGCTCATTGGCGTACCGACTTTAATAAGAGTGGGGGAAGCTGTTGAAAGTGTAATCATTTAAATCGCTGTAACTTATAAACGACTTATCCGATTTTAGCAAACTAAAGACTGTTTGGAAAAGAAATGTATGCACTTTGACCAATCGTATTTAGTTGTTCATAATAGTTCTCAAAAAAAATGCTAGAGGGCGCAATTTGCAATAACAATACATTTTTTGATTTTCCTCCGAAAAAATAAATCATACGGTATAATTATGATACCATAATCGAAAAGTAGATGAAATTTGCTAGAAAAAATATTAAAACCGCAGCTCGATATCTCCGTTCGTTTCTGACTTATTGCCAAAACAAAAATTTTTAACACAAATTGCGCCCTCCAGCAATTTTATTAGCAACTATCTTGTACCATTAGATACGACAATTGAAGGTTCTTCCAAACAAGCTTAAATTTAGTAAAATCGGATAAGTCGTTTAGAAGTTACAGCGATTTTAATGTTTAAACTTTCAATAGCTTCTCCCACTCTTATCAAGTGAAACTGTAAACATTAAAATCGCTGTAACTTCTAAGCGACTTAACCAATTTTACTAAATTTAAGCTTGTTTGGAAGAGAAAGGTAAGTACCTTTAATTGTCGTATCCAATGTACAAGATAGTTTCTAATAAAATTGCTAGAGGGCGCAATTTGTCTTAAAAATTATTGTTTTGTATATCGAGCTGCGGTTTTAATATTTTTTCTAGCAAATTTCATCTCCTTCTCGATTATGGTATCATAATTATACCGTATGATTTATTTTTTCAGAGGAAAATCAAAAAATGTATTGTTATTGCAAATTGCGCCCTCTAGCATTTTTTTTGAGAACTATTATGGACAACGTAATACGATTGGTCAAAGTGCATACATTTCTCTTCCAAACAGTCTTTAATTTGCTAAAATCGGATAAGTCGTTTATAAGTTACAGCGATTTAAATGATGACACTTTCAACAGCTTCCCCCACTCTTATTAAAGTCGATACGCCAATGAGCATAAGACCAAAATGATGCATAATTTTCCAAGCTTTAAAACGGAGTTATGTAAAATTTAAAAATTTACTTTTCAATTACGCCCTCTTGCGGCAAAATGCGGAACTTGAGAATTATTTCCAGAATTTTCCCATGGCCACTTTTATTATCATTTTTCTTTTCCTGAGTTTCTATGCCCAGTAGTTCCCGAGATATGGCCGCTCTTCGACCTTAATGAAACACCCTGTACATATATGGTAGGTATATAAAATAGAAGTTTATTTTAAATTCAGAATAGTATTAAAAGTTAATTTTTTTTTTAAGTACTTAATATAATTTTTTTTTAATGGCATTTTTTGGTTGATCAGCTATGCAGCCAGTCGCAAAAAAATTATTATGTGGATTATAGACCGAATCCCTTATGGACGCCTATTAACTAGTAGCATAGACCTAGTAGCTAAGCTAAGCAAATACCATACTACAGACTCTGATTAAAACGTTAATAAACGTCCATTTTTTATAAACTAAAATAATGTATTATTATGGACGACTAAAACCCCAAAGAAAACTAAACTTATACTATTACCACGTCGATCGGCATCGCACCTAATGTCTTAACAAATATAACATTGTAGTAGAAAAATAAACGCTAATGTAGCTGAATGACTGATGAGCTACTGAAAACCGCAAGGTTGCATTTATACTCGTGTATTTGTAACCGCAGTCAAACCGCATACTGGCATGCATTTAAATAAACATGAATTTTGGCATGTTTTGTCGGGATACGTGCCGATATGTTTGATTGATTGTTTTGATGTTCGCGATTAAGCCGCTGATAAAAGTTAAGTGTGAGGAACGTGGCTACCGGTTTGGGTATTTTTCTGGATCTATTGAACCTTTTTTTTTTTCAAATGATGGGGTCTTTAAATAGACTCCAAGTTTTGCAAACTAAAGCTATGCGTATACTTTTAAATGTAGATAAATATACGAAAATAAATTTAATGTTAGAGAAACTTCAGTGGTTACATGTTAAAAATTTAATATTTCTTTTGATTTGTACTTTTATTTTTAAAATACAACATAACTTACTGCCTTCTCATTGAAAGATTTTATAACTCAAAATTTTGAAAATCATAACTATTCAACCAGGTATAATAAAGATTTTTGTCTAGATAGGGTATCGAAACATGCGACATATAAATCGGTTTTCTATAAAGGATTAAGTGAATATAATAACTTGAATATTTCAATTAAATCACAGAGCTCTTTGAAAAATTTTAAAAAATCATTGAAAAATTATTTATTTAAAAAACAAAATAGTGACTGATAAAATTTAAAAAAAAATTTTTTTAATACTTTAAAGATTATATTGTTAAATTAGTTTAAATATTTTATAAAATTTGTTAAATTGTAGCACATTGCTAAATAAATCTTGTTACTACTACAACCTATCCGTAAATATTTACTAGGAGGATATAAATTATTAAATGTGAACATTGATTATATGTGTTTTGTCTGAAGTCGAAATACTTCTCTGAAGAGCAAACGCTAGTATAAACGGTGGCGTAAAAAAAACTGAGTGGGCCCCCCCGCAAGGCCCCCTCTTTATAACGAATGGAAAAATGATACCTAATTGTTATTTTCATTACTATTAGGTTCAGGTTTATAAATTTTTGAATTCGTTAATCGTCTAATAATTTAATTAGACACATTATGTGTTAAGTACCTGCTATTAAAACAGCAAACAATTCAAATTTATTTTATAATCCTAGGTGGACTGGTAGACATAACATAGGTAGTTATTAAGTCGTTATACGTAATATTCCGGCAAACATGATGCAAAATTAAAATTTTAAAACAACACTTATAACGTTGCTCACCATGTATGGTAGTAACGGGGGTAGCAGTGATCGAGCCTCATAGAATCCAAAAGACAGAAAACAGTAAAACACATAAACACTCAACAAGTTTGCACAAACATTATGTCACTAAGTACTATACAAGGTATTATACAAAACGACCAGATCGTCGAAAGTTTTTTTTGCAAAATCGTTTATAATTTCGTCGATATTTAATGTTTTAAGAAACTCGTGTTCGATACTGATTAAGGATAAATCCGAAAGGTGTTATTGTCCCATGGTGTTACGTAAATGGGTTTTTACTATTTTAAGTTTGGAAAAAGATCGTTCCGCTGATGCCACACTAACTGGTAAAGTTAGAAATAACATCACTAGCTACACTAGATACATCTGGCAAATTTGAAGGACACACTGATGTTTTATTAATAAATGATCCGCAAGTTCATACACTGTTTTTAATTTTGAAATACCAAGTCCCTTTCTGAAGCTTAAAATTTGACTAGGAAAGTCAATAGACAAGGTATACCGTACCGTAAATTCCGCGCTTTCACGCATAATTCTTCTTCGCTAAACGAAGTTGAATTCTCAGGATATAAAAAAAATAAAATTTACATTTGATTGACAAAAGATGCTATAACGAGGACATTAAATCTCGAAATATCAAAATATTTCAAAAACTATTAGAGATAGGGACAGGACGTTCTTTACAAAAGTTGACGAGCTATATGATGACAGAAAAATATATAGGGTGTTCCATTTAATAAAAATTATATTTTTCAATTAGAAGTTTTCTGACTTTGGTCCTAGAAAGTAAACACTCTGTAAATGAGACGTCAAATATTTTATAGTGAATATGTATTTTTTACTTTATTTAGTAAGTATAAAAATTATGAATCGCTTAGAGTCAAAATTTAAGTAGCATTTTCACAACAACGGGATGCTTGCAAATGCAAAATGTTCATTATAAGTCAAATAATTTTAAAAACTATAACTATTTCGTATAGTTAACCATTAGTAGAAATTTATGAAATAACACGTAGAATTAATAAAAGTGTTTAAATATAGGGTGTCCCATTTAAAAAAATCTAACTTTCTGATACCCTACTTTTTGGGCGCATGTGCCAGAAATCCAACCATATCTTAATACAAAAGCTTATTATCGACATATCTTATCTTCAAGGCATACAATTATTCCGCGCAATCGTTGACTCACCCGGCACATTAGACTATCTGTTATTATGTCGTGAAGTTTAACCCCGAACAACTTATTTTTTTCTCCAATCGCTGATGATGACCTTCTCTAAGGTCGAAATATGTACTTTTAATCTTATACCCTAATGGAACGACATTCCCATATTTTAATAAAGATATTTGTGGTTTAGACAGACTTTTCATTTCTCCTTTTTATTAGTAAATGAGTTTCAAACTAAAAAATAGTGCATTAAAAATTAAGTTTGCTACAACTGCCGGAATATTGTGCAATTTACAAACTATCTATTTTTTGATGATGATGATGATGATGATGATTATAATGATGATGATGTTGATGATGATGATGATGATAGCTGTGGTCGGAAAATGGCGAATGCGATAGTATTAGACTTTGTCGAAAAAACATTTCCAAATTGTAAGGATCATCAATTCAATTCAACAAAATCGGAAAGTTTCATTCTCACAAAATGAATTAGTTATACCGTGCGAGTAAAAATTATTTGCATCAAAGAGCAAGAGGCCTTGCATCTAAGGACGAAATGCTTAGCCGTAGAGCTTAATACCAGTTGGGTGTCAGTAACTACCTGAATTAACAATCAATCAGTTATTCCGTCATCTTTAACAGTCGTTACAAGTGATTTGATTCATCGCTAATTTTTCCAATTTCTTGAACAATTCACACAATGGGCTTTACGGAACAGCACAAAACATTTATGGTTGAAGCGTATTTTTGAAACGGGGTTAGAGTAAATGGTGAGTGGCAATACAATCCGGGTTTGTGCATGGACGATTTTCACGAACATTTTCCTAGCGTTGCTTTTACTGCTGGGGATTTTTATCATTGCCTGAAAAGAACCGTGGCTGCGTTTAGGGAAACAGGTTCTATACAACACAAAAAAGGAGCAGGAAGACCATCTGTAAGAACAGAAGAACTTGTTGCAAACGTTCGTGAAATAATGCAAAATACGCCAACAAATTGTATAAGGCGCTTGTCCCAAGAAGTGGGAAGATCTTATGGAACATGCAGGACTATTCTTAAGAAGCAGCTAAATTTATTTCCTTATAAAGTGCAAGTATTATAATTTTGTAAACAATAAAAATAAATTTGTCTACTTATTTTATTACTCATTAGTTTGGTATCATGTCATAATATGAATTTGACAAAATTTTAACCTAGATTTGGTTAGATATATCGTCCCCATAATATCATTGTGATCTAAACCAAGCCCTACGTTTTTTAATCCAAGCCCCCTTTGATGCAAATAATTTTTGCTCGCACGGTATAGGATTGGCGAACTTCACAAAAAGTGAGTTTATTGTTATTCGGCATTCAGATTTCTCTCTGTCCTCTGAAACATAAAACGAACGGGCGCGGAGCAATCCGACAAACCTGATGGTAAAACCGAACTCGCCTGATATCTCTATAGTGACTAGAATCAATTCAAAAATCATCTATTAATCGAATATTATAATTTCAAATAAACTTGATCGGTGCCAATATCACTTGTCGGCATCTTTCATATTAAATTAGATTTAGATAGTGATCGCAGATACTTGAGCAATCAAAACAATCAGTACGATTAGTTAAATTCTTCTGATAATGGCATTGACTGAATTAATGTCATAATAGATCATTTTTCAAGTGGTACTTAGTGTGATGAAAAGAAGTAATTATACTTACACTTTATTATACATTATGAGTTGAATTTATTTGATACGGTAGAGTACAAAAAGGTTTTTTATCCTCTTTGTTTTATCTCAATAATTGATAAATACGACCTTTCAACCATTGCCCAGCGAAGGAAACGCTTTAAAAAAATGTTAGTTAGAAGTTTGCTTTTTTGAAGGATCATACCCTTTTTATGTGACTAGGGTGACCAGACTTCCTCTTTTAACCGGACAAGTCCTCTTTTGGGAGTATAAAATTATGTCCGGTATATATCTAGCCATTACAAGTTAATTGTCCTCTATTTTAATGGGAGTAAAAATTTACTGAAAAATCACAAATTCGTCGCCCTTTCAAATTTCTTTTAAATTAAAAGAGTGTTTTAAAGTCTGGCATATTGCCGCAGATTAAGCTTTACGGTTATTTTACCCAAAAAAGGGCGTGGCACCCAAAAAAATCCCCCCCCCCTCCAGAAAGACGTTCCAGGACCGCCGTTGCCGCCACTGCGTCTGGTGTGCTCTTTTTTTGTGTAAGGAATCTGGTCACCCTATATGTGACAGAAGAGTTCACTATTATTTTGTGTCCAGCCCTTGCACAAAAATTTTAAAAAACCCTACCACTGGGGTTGCAAATATATTTTTGGGCTTATAACTCTTAAATGAAAAATCCAAAAAATCTACAATCGATAAGCCGAATTTCAGAAACAATTTTTCGGTGAGGTATTTAATAAATGGGACTTAAATGTCCATATCAATCAATCAATCAATCAATCGATCAATCAAAATGCCTTTTATTTTGGTAAACATATAGGTTGTGGTTACATAAAATTTGGAAAAGGGGTGGCGGTATCCAAACCAGTTGCTCTATACAACCACCCTAGATAAGTTATAATAAATGGTAATTTATTTACATAACAAAATACTAAATTATAACAAAAAATGTGTTCAAAAACATGAAAAAAAAAGGAAAAACAGAAAAACCACCGTTAGTTATATCACTATCAAGAGTCATCTCAAAGTTCGATCTCTGCTCCCCAATATCTCTTTCTTAACTAGTTTAATGATCATATAAATTGATTGGGAGGTCTTAACATGGAGTGGAAGGGAATTATATAGTGTGATAGCACTGTAGGAAAACGATCCCTTAAAGAGTTCCGTTCTGTGACGAGGTACACTAAACAGTTAAACAGTTCTCTATGTCTGGTATGCAGGCAGTGGCGGCTCGTGCCATTTTAGTGAAGTAGGGCCAGGTAAACCCTTAGCGCCGCAGGCAAAAAAATTTTGGGTGCCACGCCTTTTTTTGTTAATAGTTCTTGCTTTTGAAGTGGGAAAAATAAGCAAAAAGGCACCTAATTTAATTTATGAATTTACAATCATATCTTGAATAGGTATACCTAAACACGATAACAAGTTGAAACACACAAGCAATAATGTCAGTGGTTTCATCTGCGATAACAGCGATAAACGGAGAGTCCTTTATTTATTTTATGACTTCATCATGATAGTCATGATACACATCTAACATACAGTCCAGAAGTTCATTTTGTATGGTTTTTGATGTTCCTTTAAATACTTTTGATTTTTCAATATGACCTTTAAGAGTTTTGTCTAATTCTGAGCTGAAATTTATTAATTCACGAAATATGCCCCTATTTTCCGACGTCTCTTTTTCGTCATGACCTCTCAAAGCCAACTCAAATGCACCACAAAACCGAACGCAGTTTATAATTTGGTTTAATATGTATCTGTTTTTATTAATTTGTTCGTTTTTCTTCATTATTTCATTGTGATATGCAGAATTTAATTGAGTTTTAATGTTAATTTTACCAAGCATACTGAAATTAAATATATTGTTTAAATGTACCTTCGATTTTTCATGTGTCTTCATTTTGTCCCAGATATGGATCAAATCATCTGTACCTTTTTGGGACCAAGTTTGCTCCCCACCAAATAAAACACACATAAAACAAAATAGTCTATTAGATTCATCACAACCGCACACCCAAGTATTTTTTCCATAAATATTTCTATTAAATTAACGCAAACGCACTTTCTGTCCGCCCTGAGTTTTTTCTATATTTAAATCTGGTAACGGTCGTCCTAATTCCTTAATTTTCAATTTCTGTTCTAAGGAAATGGTAGAAAATGGAGTTTCCTTTAAAAATCTAATAGTATTCATTACTTATGTATTTCTAAAATAAAAAGTTCGTTAACCCTACATTAAATCAGCTGGCCAAACGAAAACAAATCGGGACGCGACGCGAACATCAGCTGTTTGAAACGTCTAACATCAAACGGTCAAACGAAGAGAGCCTGGCTACCGTCGCCGAGATTTTTGCCTGCTTGCATTCAAGGTAATTTTCCAATGTTTTTTATTGAGGTGATGGCGTTTCGTCACCTCCCGTGTGCCTCGTCGCGCTTGGCACGGAAGCTACGTTACCGTTTTACGCATAATCGCTTCCATTTAGATGGAAATTTGCACCCGACTGTGTTCCATTTTTAAATTATTTTGCTAATTGCTTTAAAAACGAGAATATTAATTTTAATAGGTTTTGGTAATTTGTAAAGGGCAGGACGCTAGACAGGAGGGCAGGTAGTGCCATGGCACTGTGGCTCTACCCCACGAGCCGCCACTGTATGCAGGTTATGTGTATCACTGCCTTTAGTAAAAATATCAAGTAGATAGGATGGAGAACCAGTACCACTACCAGTAATTTTAAAAACAGTTTTAGCCAATTGTAATTTGAAACGTTCTTCAACATTATGCCAACCGGAATTTAGCAGACTTGCAGTTATATGATCATACTTTCGGAGGTTATAACAAAAACGTAAACCGGAATTTTGGATTTTTTCTAGACTGTTTTTATCCCTTCTCAGCAATGCAGGCCAGTATACGATGTTGCAATAAGTCAATTGTGATAATACCAAGGAATTGGTTAACTTAAGTTTCAAATCGGTACTGAAAATATCTTTATGCAAATATAATAGCTTTTTTTTATTAAGTTGTTAACGTGAGAATTAAACCTTAAATCAGCATCTATATACAAGCCTAGATTCCTACAAGTATTAACTGGTTGTAAAGCAACCCCGTTAAATATGATCCTAAAAGCAGGGTTGTCAAAGAGTTCCTTTCTATCCTTCCCTATTAGCATTATTTGTGTTTTGCCCTCATTAAGAACCAATCCGGGAGCCTTAGAAACCTTAGAGATTGTTGCTAGATCATGTATAACTTTATCCATTGCTAACAGCAAAAACAACATATGAAATGAAAAATATATCTGGGTATCATCAGCGTATTGATGTGAACTACAGTAGGTACTTAAGAAAATAACAAAAATCAGCTGTGTAAAGGGAAAAAATTATAGGACCCGGGATGCTGCCCTGAGCCACACCTTTGTTTACATGGAGAAGCTTTGACGTATTATTTTTTAATACTTACAACTCTCTGGTATCTGCCTTCAAAATAGTTTTAAAAAAAATAGAGTTGAATCATCAAAACCGAAATATTTGAGTTAAGGATGTAGTGTTTTATGATTTATAGTGTCAAAAGCTTTGCTATAATATAATTCAATAAGATCAGTGAAGTATATGGCCGTCCTCTGTGGGTTAGAATTGCGGCCAATAAGACCTCATGAAATAAACCTAATTATATTATACTATAATAATAGTGGTCAGAAGCCAAAGTTTTGGACACGGAACAGCACTGGAAAAACCGAAAATTCAAAGAAGCAGCTTTCATGAATCAAAATACCATATATTTAGTAAGCCCAGTATAGATATCCCCAATATCTGGAAGCCTCTTCTTGTCCAAAATCAACACCTCAAACTTCACACTCCAATAAGCACGTAGGCGGAGTCATCAAGCTCCATTGCACATGGATAGAATTTAACACAGTAGCCTTAAAATCATAATTTAGTTTACACTTGAAAACGGTTAGAGATACTAACTAACCTGAATTAAAATTTGAAATTTATTACTTATGCAAAACTTAATATGCACTTTAAAAATAGTCAATAAAAAACTAGGGTTGCCATTTTTTTTTATAAAAAAGTCCACAACTTAAAATGTTAATACCCCTCTACAAGCATTTTTTCAAAAAAGAACTGCACTGGATTTACTGAATTTATTCCACGTTGCAAACTCACACTGTATACGTATATTTTTTAGTCACATGGAACCTGGCAAAACTTTTATTTATTAACTAAATCTCAAAATCATTTATATCTTTTGGAAGTGGGCTTATAATTATTAAGCATTAATAAATCATACAAAATATCAACTTAATAAAATATTGAAAGTAAAAATACGGACACGAACAAAAAAAAAAGCGTTATCCAGGACAATAAATCTTGAATACAAAATCTAGACATAGTAGGCGATTATGTTGGATATCTGATTTTGGACGGTGATTTTTAATGCATATAAATTTTTTTTGTATCCGCACTTCTAAATAATAATGATGTCATCGGTTAAAGTTGTACCAGAGAACTGTTGATCAAAGTTCTCTGGTTGTACTTTCTTTAAACTAATGGAAACTATGATTTGCTATTAGAGCATCGGAGCGTCAGCATTTCTTTTAGTAAAGTTTAATATCATCAAGGAGTTTAAAATGGAATTTAAAAATTTTTTATAGTAAAAAGTACTTTTTTATACTTCTTTTTTATACTACTTATACTTTATACTTATACTTTATACTTTTTATACTTTTTATACTTTTTATACTTTTTATACTTTTTATACTTTTTATACTTTTTATACTTTTTATACTTTTTATACTTTTTATACTTACTTTATACTTTTTTATACTACTTAAGGGTGCACCATCGCTTTAAAAATAAACCCAATTTTTACCTTTCTTTTCATTTTTAACACGCTTTTATTAGCTTTATCTGTGTTTGTCCGTAACCGACTTCTTTGAACCGGATTTTGACTCACTTTAAACGGTCAGATTTAATTTACATTTTGTAGACTTATCGCTGACAATACAATAATCTACAGCTGTCAGGTATGAAAGGAAGAAGCGATTTTGACGAAACAAATTATGGAGTCGTATAGTATTCGATGCGGAGACTTCGGGAAAAATAAGCAAAAAATTCTCCTGTCAAGATTTGACAGCTGTCAATATGCTAAATCGTTTAAAAAAAATGGAATTTATGAAACAACTATAAGGTCGTATGTATATCGACGGTGGAAAGTTGAAAAAATACGTAAAAAATTCTCCTGTCAAATTTTGACAGCTGTCAGGCATAAAACGAAGAAGCGATTTTGACGAAACAAATTATGGGGTCGTATAGTATTCGATGCGGAGAGCAAAATATTCTCCTGTCAAAATTTGACAGCTATCAATATGTCAAATCGTTTAAATGATATTAATGAAAAAACTATAAGGTCGTATATAAGTATATTGACGGTGGAAAGTTGAAAAAAATACGTAAAAAATTCTCTTGTCAAAATTTGACACCTGTCAATGAGTCAGAATTGTTGCAATAACCGATAGTAATGAAACAAATATTGATATTTTCGCTAAGAATAGAGAAAATTTTTTTAAAAATTCTACCTGTCAAAATTTGACAAATTTTTTTTTTAATTTTAAAAATTTTTGTCGTTTGTTCGGGTTTGTTCGCGTTTGTTAGGGTTTGTTCGGGTTTGTATGTATGTTTGTTTGTATCCGACTTCTTTGAACCCGATTTTGACCCACTTTAAACAGTCAGATTTAATTTAAATTTTGTAAACTTATCAAGTACCGCTGACAATACAATAATCTACTAATCTAGCTCAATCTACTCAAAGAAAAATTTTTTTCTTATCAATAACTCAAACTAAAAAATTTAAAAATAAATATAGTTTTTTTAAACTTCAATTTATTAAATTAGTATCTTTATCGCTATGCATATTTATACGAACATTACGAACTCTGTATATACAAAAGCGATTCGGAAGAGCTTCCATTAGGACAAAAATGTTTGAACTTTTAACATTAACTAAAGCTATAATTTGTCTTTGATTAAAGTCTTGAATTGGGTGAGCAAATATCAAAGTTTTTTCATAAAAAACAAACATTGCGAAAATTTGTTTACACAATTTCGAAAGTGAGAACTTCAAAACTGCCACTTTACTTAAATAAAGCCTAAAATTGACCCACAGATACAAATATTGCCTTAAAAAAATAAACCGAAACGGGTTAGTCATATGGACCAAATTTGAACTGACCCTGAAAATTGGATAAAAAATAATTTTGCACGTTTATTTTTTCAAGTAGAGACGTATTACGTAAGTTTTCGTATTTTAAATATTTACGTTAAATTACGTTGAATAGGTAAAAGTTTCTCGAACTGTGACGATTGATTTGTTAAATTAAGTTTAGTCATACTTGATAGAATATATCTAATGGTTGAGTTATACAATTATGGTAAGGGAGTCAGGTTTTTCCTGGAATTACTTTTTAGTCACCGCGCTTCTGAAGGTCAAGAAAAATGGAGGGCCCTTATGGCTGTAGAAATGTCATTTATTTTCAAGATTAAATAAATGGAGAAGGGCATAATAATATTCCGTGCGAGCAAAAATTATTTGCATCAAAGAGGGTTGGATTAAAAAACATAGGGCTTGGTTTAGATTACAATGATATGGGGACGATATATCTAACCAAATCTAGGTTAAAATTTTGTCAAATTCATATTATGACATGAAATGCCAAACTAATGAGTAATAAAATAAGTAGACAAATACAAATTTATTTTTGTTATTTACAAAACTAACAAAGTAAGAATATACAGAAAGAACAATAAAAATAATTACATTAATAAATTGCTGAAATTGGCCACCGCCATGCTCCAAGCATAAATTCACACGTCTCTGCATATTTACGAGTAATTCCTGCCTCTTTCAAAATCTGCGGCTTGTATTTCTTGGAATACTTGCTTAAAAGGAAATAAATCTAGCTGCTCCTTAAGGTGGGAGTATCAACATGCTTGCCAACCTATAACCTATTTCGCGTAAATTTATTTATGTTTTCTAGCTTTTATACAAAATTTAAAGAAAATCAGTATCGACTTGGTATTCTATAGGTATTGACATATTTAATAAATATCAAGGAATTTCATAACGTATTTTAGGAGAATTGTATAGCGAAAAATATCGGGTATTCTCCTAAAATTAGCAATGAAATAAATTGATATTTTTGTAATATATCAGATACTACCTAAATAATGTACCGACGATATTGATTTCTTTAAATGTTAGTTATTAAAATATTAAACTCAAAAAATCAACGCGAAATAGGTTATAGGTTGGCAATAGATTAAATGACGTTGAGAATTCAACCTTAATAATAGTCCTGCATGTTCCATAAAATCTTCCCACTTCTTGGGACAGGTGTCTTATACAATTTGTTGGTGTATTTCTAAGTTCTTCTGTTCTTACAGATGGTCTTCCTGCTCCTTTTTTGTGTTGTATAGAACCTGTTTCCCTAAACGCAGCCACGGTTCTTTTCAGGCAATGATAAAAATCCCCAGCAATAAAAGCAACGTTAGGAAAATGTTCGTGAAAATCGTCCATGCACAAACCCGGATTGTATTTCCACTCAGCATTTACTCTAACCCCGTTTCGAAAATACGCTTCAACCATGAATATTTTGTGCTGTTCCGTAAAGCCCATTGTGTGAATTGTTCAAGAAATTGGAAAAATTAGCGATGAATCAAATTACTTGTAACGACTGTCAAAGATGACGGAATAATTGATTGATTGGTAATTCAGGTAGTTACTGACACCCAACAGGTATTAAGCTCTACGGCTAAGCATTACGTCCTTAGATGCAAGGCCCTCTTTGATGCAAATAATTTTTGCTCGCGCGGTACAAGAAACAATGAAAATGGGGTTTAAACGATTTCAAGTTCTTCTCGTTAAGGGCACAGTTCTCAAGATCAATCATGTATAAAAGACCTATAAATGGCTTGAATAGCGGTAATTTTCGAAACCTTGTAACTATTAAAAAAAAAATTAGTATCTAATTTTGGAAGGGCTGTTCAGGGAGGCATTGACGAATAGTATACCGGTGTTTATTTTTTAAATTAACAGAAACTTTAAAAAAAGCAGTTTTTTGAAACCACTAAAATTGCCACAATTTACCTTAAAATCCTTGAAAGTAAACACGTCGATTTTCAGAACCGAAGTAAAAACAACAATTTTTACTGGTAACACGATATTTTCTAGTCCATCTAAATGTCATTTCTCCTAAGAATTCAAGAGAATATGTGTTTGTTTTAACAGGAAAGGTTCCGTAATTGCACAAAACACGAAAGTAAACAAAACTATAACCGGCTGACTAATATCTGCCTTGCTCTACCAGCTCCAGTATATCTCTGTCTTTCTTCTTTGTATCAGAAGCATAAAAATAACTACTCCGATCAACACAGCACTGCAGTACGCATGCGAATCGTCAACAGTTCGGCAAATCGAATTGACGATAGAAATGGCGTCGTTAATCCCACCATAATGCAACTACAATTTTAGGTGTATTATTTTTTAATATAGTACACTTTACCCGAATTCCTCCAAAAAAAAAATTATTATATATTATAGTAGTAAGTGATAATTATTGTGAAAAGATTTGGAACACTGACAGTAGAGCAAGGCGATATCTGAAAGCTCACTGAAGCTACCCAACCTAATAAAGGTCAGAGTACCATTCCAACCGCAAATGATAAACTCTATCCTTCAGAAGAACTTTGATCCAAAAATATAATGCAGTAGTATCCGCATTAATTTACAAGCTCCCAAGAAATGCTCTTCTTCCTGACATCAAAAATCGTGTTCTCCACTACTCCTATTATTGCAATGAGACACGGTCCCTACTCCAGACGGTCTGAGAGTTGCCAACTGATATCCCATTGATCTTCCCCGACCTTGTTATAAAGGTAGCGATGTCATTTCTAGCAGGACTATAATCTCATGTCTTTCTAAATCACTGATCTAAATATTAGATTTTTTAGGCTTACCAATGCTTCGTCCAAGAAGTACTGCGATGTATTATTTTCTTTCCGACATATATTTGGTCCCTTTTAACACCTATCATTGCCATGTGCTCCTCAATCGACAGTGTCTTATCAGAATCCGAGAAAATCTTTACTATAGAGAGCTTAGGACTCGTCTTTTTCTATTCCTCACTAAACCGTTTTAACTTTTTTGTAAATGTCAGGAAGTCATTCGAAACGAGGATGATCCACGAACGACTTTATGCTTTCATCTCTCCAGTAGTCTCCAGTGCTTTACAACCATCCAGGAAAAGTAGCCCCAGCCTTCACAGGAGAAAATAGATTGTGTGCTCTTTAACATCAATCAATAATACCATTATTATAATATGGCAACGAGACTGCTGATGCGCTCGCCAGGGAGGGCGCAAGCATGTTTGTCGAACTAGCAGAGAATACTGTGGCTAGACCACTGGGATCAGTTAAAGAGGATATAGATCGGATAGCTAAACAACTTGCACAAAGCAGATGGACAGGATTGGCAAGTTGTAGCATCTCCAGGCAATTGTGGCCCCTACTAGACGGCAGGAAAACCGCAGTGCTATTACAACACATTCGGAAGGACCTAAGAAACATCACTGCCGTAGTCACCGGACATTGCCTGTTCGGTAGACACGCTGACCGTATGCAAATACCAACTAACGACTCCTGTAAAAGTTGCAGAGATAAAGAAGAGGAGGAAAGTATTTAGCATTTCTTGTGTTAATGCCCCGGCCTCGCTAGAAGAAGGTTTAATACCCTGGGCGAACCATTCTTTAATGATCTGGAGGAAGTGAGCAGCCTGCAACTGGGTCGACTTACTAAGTTTATTAACAGCAGTGGCTGGCTTGATTGAACTGTCAAGATTCTTGTACGATCCCCGTCACGTCGCGTTAATCATCAGGAAGCTGATGCAGATAGGTTCCGCGGAACACGTGTGGTACCACAACGGTCCTTACAGGACTACGTGTGACTGTTTGGTCAATACCAGAGGTCTGCCACTCTAACCTAACCTACCATTGTTATGTTCTGTCCATTCCATTATGCTCTATATAGAGTTTAAAAATCTCACCAGCTATTTTAATCTCGATTTGCCGATTCCAGTCATAAATAAAGCATGTCTGCAGAGTTGAACTTACTACTTTTGCGTCGTCGTTCCAGGTACGAAAGAGGACATACTACATTTTTAGTGATCTAGTTGGACGTGTTTCACTTAGATAGGGCCGTTTAATCTTTTATTTATTGTTTCTCGAGTGGAGCTCCTTAACATTTCGACATGAACGATAAATTACGAAAATTTCACACCAATAGAAAGTGATGTCTAGGTCTGTCTCTCACCAGGTGGTAAAAAAATAATTTTATTGTACCGTTGTCTTGTTTAGTCTATCGCATTATCAAACAAATTGACTTGCAGTTCAAAATAGATACTTCAATTTTATCTAATCGGCAATTGGTAAATTATATTTTTAGCGCTTGTTATGTCTCTTGCAATGAATGGAATTAGTAATAAAATAAATGCAGACAGGTGCAATGAGCATATTTTTCAATGAATGTAAATGACAGGTAATATTTTACGCTAGGATAAAAAATTTTAAACGAAATACAAACTAAATACGTTGGTTGGTTAAAGGCGGGGGCCGGGTGTGTGGCCCAAGTACGGTTTCCAATTTTCGGGATCGGGATTCCATTTTGAGATCCCGGGATTAAAAATGAAATCCCGGGATCCCGGGATCAACCCTAACAATTAATAATATTTAATATTAAAAAATCTAAGACCAGCAAGTAGCAACAGAAATAATAAAAATGCAGACTTATGGCACAAAACTTTTTATTAAAAAACTCAAAAATAAAAACCATTTTTATAGATTTACGTTCTGTAAATGAAAACATTCAGTTATGCGAACGTACGTAAAACAAAGGAAAGAACTTTTTAAGCGCAAACAAAAAAATTGTCAAACATTTACGATCAGCTTAGTAAAAATAAAATATGCTCTTAAAAATACCAACGTGTCTAAAGTTGAGTCACTTAAGCGCGATCTAAGTTGGGTCGCGAATGTCACTGCTGAAGAAAAGGCTCTCTCCGCTTCAACACTTGTAGGTCGTACTGTCAGTAAATATTCGTAACACTTTTGCAAATGTAAACCTCTTAATCCTCCATTTTCAAAAAGGGACATTTATTTTTTAATTACGTTAAGACTTTAAGAGGAACTTTTGGATTTTCCGATATTTGCCGCCAATTAGGTTTAGTTCTAGTGATAACAGAGCGGATGGCTTTTTGAAGTTTTTGCTTTAAGGTTAAAATCCCAGTCGGCTTTTCTCTTATTTCAGACAAAGGCATATTGTCTTCATCGTCCGATTCCAAATGTGAAGTAATATATTTTTTTTAAAATGAACAATAGATTCATAAAGTACTTGGGAAAAACGAAATAAAACGCCAAAAAAGAACAAATAAATACATGCAACCGAGAACTACCTATCGAGAGCAGATTGAAATTTGATCGTTTAAAAAAAATCGGGATTTTCGGAATTGCTATACTACAATAATTCCAGCATTTTCGGGGACAAAAATCTTCCGGGATCCCGGGATTCAAACCCTAGGCCCAAGCTTCTTACACTGCAGCCTTCTGGCTTATTGTGCGCCCCAAACTTGTTAAAGAAAGGTTTGTTCCTTCCAAGGGCGTCCATGGAGGGGGGGGGGGGGCAAAACGGGCACTTTCTCCTTCCCCCTAGGCGCCCACAATACTATTTTATTTCATTATTCAGTATAAATATTAAATAGTACAGTGGTTAGTTAGTAGACCAACAAATCACTAAACTGAACAATTACATAATAAAAACATATCAATAAATTAATACATTAGGCATAAGTTAAATAAATAGTCTTATACAGTGTCACCAGTAAAGTCCGCATCATATGGGATTTTTTTTATTAATATCTTTATTCAAAATTTGACTTTGGCATCAAGTTCTGCATCGATCGAGATGAAAATTAGGCAAATAAATAGTAGTCACGTGATTCTCATTATTTGTCAAATTTTAATTTTTTTTTCAAAAAATAATTCAAAAGTGGGGTATTTCTGAAAATATCGAAAAAAGTTATAATTTTTTTTAAATGCAGTTTCTAGCCCACATGCAAAATTTCAGCTGGACAAGATAATTTTGCTTTTTTATCTATATTTTGTAAACTGCACCACTTTTGCAAAATAAGACTCAACGCAACCTATACATAAAATTTCTTAGTTTTGACAAGGCTTTATTTCAGATACATTTTCTTTAAACTAGCGTCATATTAAATGTGTGTTTTTCTACAAAATCAAAATTTGGTCGCCTGTGATGCAAAGTTCATTTGTTTTTGACCCTGTATAAGGTAACTTCATAAAATACGTATTTTTGAAAACGTAGTTTGTGACTGAAAGTAAAAAAATAAAAAATAAAATAAAGAGATTTTAAATTAAATCGTTGAAAATAGATAAACTTTCCGTTGGGTTAAGCAAAAATTTATTTTCCACTTAATGAACACTTTACTGATGACACTGTGTTCTTTTTTGTCTTAATATTAAGGTGTATTACTTTCAGACACAAACTATGTTTTCAAAAATACTTATTTTATGAAGTTACCTTATACAGGGTCAATAACAAATGAACTTTGCATCACATGCGACCAAATTTTAATAGCCCTATTTTGATTTCGTAGAAAAACACACATTTAATATAACGCTACTTTAAAAAAAATGTATCTGAAATAAAGCATTGTCAAAACTAAGAAGTTTTATGTAGGTTGCATTGAGTGTTATTTTGCAAAAGTGGTGCATTTTACATCCAGCAGAAATGTTGCATGTGGGCTAGAAATTGCATTTAAAAAAACTTTGTCCTATAACTTTTTTTGATATTTTCAGAAATAACCCCAGTTTTGAATTATTTTTAGAAAAAAATTAAAATTTGACAGATAATGCGAATCACGTGACTACTATTTTTTTTGCTTAATTTTCATCTCGATCGAAGCAGAACTTGATGCCAAAGTCAAATTTTGAATTAAGCTATTAATAAAAAAAAAATTGTGTGTGCTTAAGACCATACGACAGAAGTGAAAACTTCAACAAGGTTAATTCAGTGCCCACAAAAAAGTGCTAAACGCGCCTAAAGAAGTTTTCACTTTAAAAATAACATAAACTTGGAATACGGGATAATTTTACTGCATACGAAAAAAGATATTTCCTAAAATTGAACAACCCTTGAATTTTTACATCTTGAACAGAAGTCAGAAATCATAATAAATTAGGTCCACTGAATAAGCAATTACGGTAAAACTAATTACCTTACTTCACCCTACGTAAATATATAATTTAAAAAATGCCAGAACATACCTGAGTGCTCTTTCATATAACGTTTACGAATAAACAGACCGGAAGGTCAGGGTCAGTTCGGATTGAATATAGGAGTCGAATTCGAGCGTAACACAGCCGAACCTGACGCCTGACGCTGACGCGTGACGGCTCAGTTTAATTCAGTGCCCACAAAAAGTGCTAAACGCGCCTAAAGAAGTTTTCACTTCAAAAATCCCATATGATGCGGCCTTTACTGGTGACACTGTATATAAAAAAGTATTGTTTAAGTTTTTGCCCCCCCCCCCTCTGAAAAACGCTCTATGGACGTCCTTGGTTTCTTCTATAAAGTCCAATAGTTTCCTACCAAGTTTGTTATGCGGGAGGTATCCGCTACCGCTAAATACTGCGCTACCATCCCGGGCTCACTGTACTAACCAGAACGGTATTTTAATTGCTTGTGGTGCCCAGCAAATTATTCTATTTAATATCAGATAGGATTCTCGCATTTGATTCGCGGTTTCTGGTTCGGGTGTACATTCAGTACAAGAACCCAAACAGCCACCATTACAAGAAGACATTGTGTTGCCCGAAGGTCTTCCAGGAGTTTTTAAAATTAATTAAGTGAACGTTTTATTACGGCTGTTCGTAAACGAAGTTAAATCTCGCAGGAGATACGGAACCAATAAAGTTGGTACTTGATAGAGAACGAAGGCCCCCCCAAGAGACAAAACGCTGCTGGGTTTTAACTTATGGAGGTTTAAGGAAGTGCATTATTGTGTTATTGTGTAGCGGATGCAATGATGCAAAGATGAAGAAGAGAAAAATAAACGCTATTTATACAGTGTGTGTATAAAGTCTGGAAACGGCTTAATAACATCACAATTTACTGGCCGATTTAAACCAAATTTGGTACAGTTGTGTAAGAGGATCTAACGCACCGAATGACGATATTGGCGTTGTTGCCAGCTTTTTAGTTTGTCTGGAAATCGAACGAATTTTATATTTTTAAATATAACACCCAGTATATTTTTACATTTGTAAATTCCACATGAAATTATAATTATTTTTTATTAAATGCATTATTAGTCTATACTTCATAGTTTCCAAAATATTGACTCTCGAAAAGTGACATTTTTGAACTTTGACATCTTATAACCTTCTAACAGTACGTCTTAGAGCAAAACGGCTTACATGTCCCTATCTTCAATTTTTATTATCTTCCCAAAAAAATCAACTTCCAGTTAAACCGGAACAACTATATTTCCTGCTTTCGAGTTACATCCGGTTAAACCGGAGTTGATTTTTTTGGGAAGATAATAGAAATTGAAGATAGGGACATGTAAGCCGTTTTGCTCTAAGACGTACTGTTAGAAAGTTATAAGCTGTCAAAGTTCAAAAATGTCACTTTTCGAGAGTCAATATCTCGGAAACTATGAAGTATAGACTAATAATGCATTTAATAAAAAATAATTATAATTTTATGTGAAATTTAAAAATGTAAAAATATACTGGGTGTTATATTTAAAAATATAAAATTCGTTCGAATTCCAGACAAACTAAAAAGCTGGCAACAACGCCAATATCGTCATTCGGTGCGTTAGATCCTCTTACACAACTGTACCAAATTTGGTTTAAATCGGCCAGTAAATTGTGATGTTATTAAGCCGTTTCCAGACTTTATACACACACTGTATACCGGGTGCTTCAATAAAAACTCCCAGGCCAATTATTTCGAAAACTAAAAGTGACATGTAAATTCTGTAAATGCCAGTTTTTAGCCTCTATAAGTGGCTTCACAAATGTGTAAAAAATCTGTTTGAATAATACAAGATGTAGGTGGCGCCACGGTGCAAAGAATTTTTTTCGATGACAGGAAGTTTGAAATGTTGTGGTTCTTAAGGATAATTAATTTTTGATAAAATTATGTCCCATAAAAATTTTTGATAAATCCAACATGAAAGGAGATATTTGGGGTTAAGTTTTTTTTAAAATAATGTTAACGAGTATTATAATTATAAATTTAAAATCCTTTAGCCGATTTTAATTTAATTTTGGTAATGATAATTTTAGTGATAAAACGCTCGTGTGGCGCTAAATTACTACGTCCAGTGACGTCTCAGGGGGCGCCTTAACAAATAATATTGATAAAAAATAAGACTCCACTGAGTTTTTGGCAATTTTTATATTTTTTTCGGATTAAGCAACTAAAAATATCCTTTTCTTGTCTGTTAAATTGTTTTTATGTCTTGCTTCGTTGTCGGGAAATAAAAATAAAAACAATTTTATTGCAATGAATAATAATTGTATCTATATGGCGTAAGGGGCACCGTGTTAAATGTCTGAGAGCTACCTTAAGGATCGTCAACAAGTAGTGAAAATCGATAATATACACAGTGATCCCCTAACCGTAAAAATGGGAATATTTCAGGGTACCGTCTTAGGACCAATTTTATTTATTACCTATACAAATTCCTTAGCTACTATAAGTATTAATAACGGAATAGTCATATCATATGCAGACGACACAGTTGTGGTATTCAAGGGTGAAACTTGGACTCAAGTAAAAGAGTCAGCTATGGATGGTATGAAAAAAATTAAGATCTGGCTGGATTTCTTTAAATTAACCTTGAATACTTCCAAAATTAATTATGTAAAAATGTAATTACATAGCGCTCTCTCTTACTTCTTCCAATCGTCCCAATTTTAACAACATAAAAATTGAAAATCTTGACGAAGTTATCTGTAAGGTAACCTCAACAAAATATTTAGGAATTACTATTGACAAACATCTTAAATGGGGAGCACATATCAGTTATTTGACAAACAATATTAGAAAATTAATTCATAAATTCTATATTTTAAGGGCAATTATTGGCAGAAAACTAGTAGGTACTCTCCATATATAAGACTTTAGTAGAATATCTAATAAGATAAGGTATAATTGCGCGGGGTGAGATCTACAAAAACTCGCTAAAATCTCTAAATGTCGTTCAAAATTATATCCTAAAAATAATCTATAAAAACAAACGCTACTCCACACATTTACTCTACAATTCAGAGATCCTAAATGTTTGATCACTGTTATATATTATCAACTGCTGTATTAATACATTAAACTTCCACATTCACCCATAACAGTAGTAAAAATGTTAATTTAAAATTTATTCATTACTTAGCTTCAAAAATTTATTATGCTCTTCCACTAAAAATAAAAAATATTCCAAACAGCAAAAAGTTAAGAAAAAAATGTAGGATTTTTATAAGTAACATTTTTAATAAATTTAGTGTATTATTTTTAAAATTAATCCTTCTTGCCTATTTTAATAATAAGGCACCCAAGTGCATATAATATACTACATATTATTCTTATTCTTATATTATAATATATACTCTATAAAACACTCATATTTAAGATAGAATAGTATATACTAGCTTTTAATTAAACCTTTATATTACTTTTTAAATAACATTAAGATTACTGTATTATTATTTTAAATTAAATTTTGCACATACAGGGATTTAGTTCACTAGGTGAAAAACTAAAAAATCCTATAAGACTATAAAAACGTTTATATATATTTATTTAATATAAATCACGTAGAAATTTTTTTTCAGGAATATGTAATATATTATTATTATTATTATATTACTATTATTATTATCTAAAGGTAAATGATTTTCATACAATCGTTTTAACACTAAAATACGATCCATTGTAAAAATTGTAAATCTCAAAAGTGGTATCATATCCTAAATAATACGCAACAATGCCACAATGTTAATAGGTCACAAACACTTAACTAATACTTTATCGTTTAAACAGCTGTTTCGATATAAATATGGGTCAGTAGGAACAGCATAAGGCATCAATAAATGTCAGTTTTATTTTATCTGTTATATTCTTTTTGCCAAAATAATGATGTCATTTATACATATAATAGATTCGGCATTGATGGCCGTTTTACTATATACTTAACGGTATTTTAGCAAAAGTTGTCACTGCATCTACCGTACCGGCAAACTTCAAGTTACACCACAAGCCTTTTATGTAAGCAGGAGAGAGTAAATAATATGATTAGATGTCAGCAATAAGGACAACATACAATCCTGAGAGACGGGATAATTTAATAATCTACCGTGCGAGCAAAAATTATTTGCATCAAAGAGGGCCTTGCATCTAAAAACGTAATGCTTAGCCGTAGAGCTTAATACCTGTTGGGTGTCAGTAACTAACTGAATTAACAATCAATCAGTTATTCCGTCATCTTTGACATTCGTTACAAGTAATTTGATTCATCGCTAATTTTTCCAATTTCTTGAACAATTCACACAATGGGCTTTACGGAACAGCACAAAACATTCATGGTTGAAGCGTATTTTCGAAACGAGGTTAGAGTAAATGGTGAGTGGCAATACAATCCGGGTTTGTGCATGGACGATTTTCACGGTGAACATTTTCCCAACGTTGCTTTTATTGCTAGGGATTTTTTATCGTTGCCTGAAAAGAACCGTGACTGTGTTTAGGGAAACAGGTTCTATACAACACAAAAAATAAGCAGGAAGACCATCTGTAAGAACAGAAAAACTTGTTGTAAACGTTCGTGAAATAATGCAAAAGACGCCAACAAATTGTATAAAACACGTCTATCCCAAGAAGGGGGAAGATCTTATGGAACATGCAGGACTATTCTTAAGAAGCACCTAAATTTATTTCCTTATAAAGTGCAAGTATTCCAGAGATGCTGGTCAACACTTTCGAAAATATGAAGAGACGTGTGAATTTATGCTTGGAGCATGGCGGTGACCAATTTCAGCAATTTATGTAATTATTTTTCTTTTTCTTTCTGTATATTCTTACTTTGTTAATTTTGTAAACAACAAAAATAAATTTGTATTTGCCTACTTATTTTATTACTCATTAGTTTGGCATATCATGTCATAATATGAATTTGACAAAATTTTAACCTAGATTTGGTTAGATATATCGTCCCCATATCACTGTGATCTAAACCAAGCCCTACGTTTTTTAATCTAAGCCCTCTTTGATGCAAATAATTTTTGCTCGCACGGTATTAATGACAATGTAAAGTAGATTCTAACATTCAAATTTTCCCTGCATTTTTTTATGAGTTTTTTTTTGTTATTGTTGTTATAAATATAACATACGTACCGGGTGGCCAAATAAGAATGGACGCCGGCTATATCTCAGAAACTACTAAACATAGAAACTTGGGAAAAAAAAATTAAGATTAAAGCGGTCATGAGAAAATTCTGGAAATTACTTTCAAGTTCCTTATTTTGCCGCAAGGGGGCACAATTGAAAATTATTTTTTTTAATTTTAAATTTCTCTGAAAATTCTCATATTAAGGTATAACTCTGATTACATCATTGGAAAGCTTAGACAATTCTGCATCATTTTGGTTTAAGGCTCGTTGACGTACCGACCTTGATAAGAGTGGGGGAAGCTATTGAAAGTGTAAACATTAAAATCGCTGTAACTTCTAAACGCCTTATCCGATTTTACTAAATTTAGGCTTGTTTGGAAGGGAAATGGAAGTGACTTCAATCGTCATATCCAGTGATACACGATAGTTTCTAATAAAATTGCTAGAGGGCGCAATTTGTAATAATAACAGTTTTTTTGATTTTATCCCGAAAATTCAATATACGGTATACTTATGACATCATAATCGGAAAGTAGATGAAATTTACAAGAAAAGATGTGAAAACCGCAGTTCGATATCTTTGTTCGTTTCAGAGTTATTGCCAAAACAATAATTTTTAATACAAATTACGCCCTCTAGCAATTTTATTAGAAACTATTGGGTACCATTGGATATGACAATTAAAGGTACTTACCTTTCTCTTTCAAACAAGCTTAAATATAGTTAAATCGGATAAGGCGTTTAGAAGTTACAGCGATTTTAATGTTTACACGTTCACTTGATAAGAGTGGGAGAAGCTATTGAATGTGTAAATATTAAAATCGCTGTAACTTCTAAACGACTTATCCGATTTTCCTAAATTTAAGCTTGTTTGGAAGAAAAAGATGAGTACCTTTAAGTGTCATATCCAATGGTACACAATCGTTTCTAATAAAATTGCTATAGGGCGCAATTTGTATTAAAAATTATTGTTTTGGCAATAACTCTGAAACGAACAAAGATATCAAACTGCTGTTTTCACATATTTTCTTGTAAATTTCATCTACTTTCCGATTATGATGTTATAAGTATACTGTATGATTTGAATTTTCGGGATAAAATCAAAAAAACTGTTATTATTACAAATTGCGCCCTCTAGCAATTTTATTAGAAACTATTGTGTATCATTGGATACGACGATTGAAGGTACTTACCTTTTCCTTCCAAACAAGCTTAAATTTAGTAAAATCGGATAAGTCGTTTAGAAGTTACAGCGATTTTAATGTTTACACTTTCAATAGCTTCCCCCACTCTTATTAAGATCGGTACGCCAACAAGCCTTAAACCAAAATGATGCAGAATTGTGTAAGCTTTCCAATGATGTAATCAGAGTTATACCTTAATATGGGAATTTTCAGAGAAATTTAAAATTAAAAAAAATAATTTTCAATTGTGCCCCCTTGCGGCGAAATGAGGAACTTGACAGTAATTTCCAGAATTTTCTCATGACCGCTGTAATCATTATTTTTTTTCCCAAGTTTCTATGTTTAGTAGTTTCTGAGATATAGCCGGCGGACATTCTTAGTTGACCACCCGGTACATTCAGGAAGTTACGCATTAGCATCCATTGCAGATACTTAATACAACAACTATGCAAATCAAACCAGAGTAACTGCAAAAAACATTTTTTCCAACAATATGGTATTAAAAATTATTTGATATCTTTGTAATTTATCATCATTAAGAATTTATTATCCTACATCGATTTTTTAAAGGAAACCTACACAATAATCGATTACCTAAGTATACGTCGTTGCTAATAATGATTGATGCATCTATTGGCAAAAAATAATCGCTATTAAAAACACCAAAAAGTGTTTGATTTATAATATCCTCAGTGTGGGAAGATCAAAAAAAAAATTAATATGATAAACGTTGTAATATATTGTAAAAGCGATGAACCTTTCAGAGGTAGACCTATCTGTTTTTAATAAATGTTAATATCCCACACAAACACCTTGATAAAATATAGGTAGGCAATTTATCAAATATCTTTTGTAACAAGCAGGGGCTAACAGAATATTAATAATTATTAATAGAAGATAATATAGTGTCCGCGAAAATAATTAAAAGCGAATATTGTGGCATATCGGACAAGTGTGTAACTGTTTTTATATTGAAATACACAGAGATACAAGCATAATGGATACACTGGGACGGGTAGACCCTGACGGCTGGTAACCTGGACCCAACACAGCGGTAAAATGTATTAAAAGCCTTTTTGCACAAGCACATTATTATAAAATAATTTCGCTGGTATGGCCCTACGGTGTATTGATCTTGCTTTTTCATTGTCTTTTATCCCTGAGTGACTAGGAACCGACAGGATATTAACCTTGTCGTTCCTGGCTGCCAGGTCTTTAAGGTTGTTTAGGCATTGATGCAAATGGGTTGAAGTTCAGAGTCCTAAGGGCAGCTTGGGCTTGGCTATCTGTTACGATGTGTATCTTTTGGTCGTGATAGACCTTTTCAAGAGTCTTTCGTATATTCATGCTCGCATTGCATGAACCTCTGTTTAGTACCGTGCGAGCAAAAATTATTTGCATCAAAGAGGGCTTGGATTAAAAAACGTGGGGCTTGGTTTAGATCACAATGATACGGGGACGATATATCTAACCAAATCTAGGTTAAAATTTTGTCAAATTAATATTATGACATGATATGCCAAACTAATGAGTAATAAAATAAGTAGACAAATACAAATTTATTTTTGTTATTTACAAAATTAACAAAGTAAGAATATACAGTAAGAAAAAAAAAATTACATAAATTGCTGAAATTGGCCACCGCCATGCTCCAAGCATAAATTCACACGTCTCTTCATATTTTCGAAAGTGTTGACCAGCATCTCTGGAGAAATGTTACCACATTCTTGGATAATCCTTTCTTGTAATTGTTCTAAATTTGCAACTGGTTTTTTAAAAATAGTGTTCTTTAAATGAGGAAAAACGAAGTAATCTATAATCGTTAAACAAGGTGATATACGTGAGAATTCAATGTATGATCGAAAACTGATCAATCTGTCGTCGAAAAAATTGCGTAAGTAGTTAATAGTTTCGGCGGCTGTATAGGCGGTTGCACCGTCCTGTTGAAAATATCCAAAACGTAGTTCGTCGTCAAGTAATTGCTCCACAAATGGATTCAAAATATTGTCTCTATACCGCTGTGCTGTAACTGTGTCATGGAAAAAAATAGGACCAACAATTCTTCTTCGGGAAACAGCTAACCAGACACCAATTTTTTAAGGGTGCAATGTCGACTTGGAATACTTGCACTTTATAAGGAAATAAATGTAGCTGCTTCTTAAGAATAGTCCTGCATGTTCCATAAAATCTTCCCACTTCTTGGAACAGGCGTCTTATACAATTTGTTGGCGTATTTTGCATTATTTCACGAACGTTTGCAACAAGTTCTTCTGTTCTGTTCTGGTCTTCCTGCTCCTTTTTTGTGTTGTATAGAACCTGTTTCCCTAAACACAGCCACGGTTCTTTTCAGGCAATGATATAAATCCCCAGCAATAAAAGCAACGTTAGGAAAATTATCATGAAAATCGTCCATGCACAAACCTGGATTGTATTGCCACTCACCATTTACTCTAACCCCGTTTCGAAAATACGCGTCACCCATGAATGTTTTGTGGTTTTCCGTAAAACCCATGTGTGAGTTATTCAAGAAATTGAAAAAATTAGCGATGAATCAAATTACTTGTAACGACTGTCAAAGATGACGGAATAACTGATTGATTGGTAATTCAGGTAGTTACTGACACCCAACAGGTATTAAGCTCTACGGCTAAGCATTGCGTCTTTAGATGCAAGGCCCTCTTTGATGCAAATAATTTTTGCTCGCACGGTATATTGTGGAGTAGGTTCCCATTTCCTCAACTAAATCTACCGCCTACTCGGTTCGCCGTTTTCGGTCTACCCTTATGGCAATTAAGTATATGAAATGTATTTTTTTACATTCATTGGGGACTAAGAACTGCAGCGAAAAAGTAGAATTTTTTAACTACAATAAAGAAACCCCAGTTTGTGTTGCAACTTGAAATTCTTGGCTAGGATTAAGACAAAATAAAATAAATCGTCACATGTAGCGTGTCGGTATGCGGAATTATTTTTGGACAAGCTACTGAGTAGTGTAGTAGTAGGTAGGTGCTGTAATATTTGCAAGCCTATTTATAAATACCTGTTTTGCCTTCTTTTTCTTAGTTTATTTACTTTCTTTAATTTATTTAACTAGATGCCATTTTAAGATATGTATTATAATATCGCGTTACTTCTAATTAAAACAAAAAAAAAATAACCAAAAACCTGGTCGGACTTTCATTGTCTTTATTTTGTTACTTAACACAACGTTTTGATTAGCTAGTATCTCTAACCGTTTTCAAGTGTAAACTAAATTAAATAATTCTAAGGCTACTGTCTTAAATAGGTACTATCCATGTACCATGAAGCTTGATGACTCCACCTACGTGCTGATTGGAGTGTGAAGTTTGAGCTGTTGGTTTTGGACAAGAAGAGGCTTTCAGATATTGGGGATATCTATACTTGGTTTACTAAATATATGGGTATTTTGATTCATGAAAGCTGCTTCTCTGAATTTTCGTTTTCTCCAGTGCTGTTCCGTGTCCAAAACCTTGTCTCCTGACCACTGTTTATTATGTTGGTTGGTCCATACATGTTCCGCTATACCTGATCTCGAAGTTTCACCTCTTTGAGTGTGTTTCAGATGTTCTTTAACTCGTACGGAAAGAGGTCTTTTTATTTCTCCAATGTACGATTCGCTACACTCGCAATGGATGATTTGATAGATACAATTTTTTGTAAAATTAATTGATTCAGCCGATACTAGGTGGAAATCCATAATAATAGTATTAACTTCTTACCTTAAAAAATGTAAATCTGATCAAAAAACAAGAAATTATCGATTCTCTTACAGTATGCCTTGAACAAAATTATTTTGAGTTCAACGACAAAATATACACCAGCAAAAATGGTCTTATTATGGGTAACCCACTTAGTCCTTTATTGGCTGAAATATTTATGGATTTTTTAGAAAATAAAATAAGTAATCATCCTCTTTTCAAACAGTTTCTTTATTGGCATAGGTATGTTGATGACGTCTTAACATGTTTTCTTGGTACTGATAGACAGTTAAAAGTCTTTTTGGAATATATTAACAGCCTACACAAAAATATCAAGTTTACAATAGAACAGGAAAGTAACAATTCTATCAATTTTCTTGATTTAAATATTAAGAGAGAAAATGATAGACATGTTTTCTCCGTTTTCCATAAACCATCTCATACTGATACTGTCATACACAATTCTTCTTGCCACCCTATACAACACAAATTAGCTTCTTTTCACAGTATGATCCATAGACTAGTAACTCTCCCTCTAAATAAAATCAATTTTCAAAAAGAACTAAACATTATTAAACAAATTGCACTTAATAACGGATATAATTCAAATTTAATTGACCAAATCCTAAAAAAGAAAACTTACAAAAAGGCTATTGACTTAGTTTTTCCTAGAAGCAAAAACTCTGACCAATTTAAACTTGTCACTTTCTTTGGACAACCTAGCAAAGTAATTGGCAATTTTCTTAACAAACTTGATATAAATTTGTGTTACAAAACTAATAACTCTTTAAGTAAATTCATCAAAAACAATAAAACTAAAAGCGATAAAAACAAAAAATCAGGCGTCTATAAATTAAAATGCAAAGATTGTCCTAAAACATACATTGGCCAAACAGGTAGACAGTTTGACAAAAGAATACAGGAACATTATAACAGTTTTCTAAAAAATAAAACAGACTCAAACTATGCTATCCATTTACATGATTATCAACATAATTTCGATCCTTCCTTTAAAATCTTACATACAGAAAACAAAGGCTTAAAACTGAATTTGTTAGAATCTATGGAAATAAATAAACTTAAAAATACGGACCTGTTACTTAATGATCAATTAGATTTAAATAATTCACCTTTGCTAAATTTATTCTGTTAACCATATAATTAAGATTTTGTAAATACCTACCCATATTGTACCTAATTTAATTTAATTTTTAAACCCTCTGTTGGATTTCCCCGCAATTGTAATCCTCCCACTGTTTTATTTACATCTTAAATAGTTTAATTTTATTGCACCCAATTTTTACTTTTCACCTTTATTAAATCATTGTCATCTGACGAAGCTACAGTGTTAGCGAAACATGTCATTTTCTGTCTAATATAGTGGAAATTTACAAGTTCAACTTTGTTTTACTGTATCTCATAATACTACAATTTTTTGTTTTTATTACGGGGGGGGGGGGGGATTTGTGACTTTAATAAGAAATCTTCTAAGCGTATTTCCGGACTTGAAGACTGTTTTGATATTATATATCCTTCTAATCTTTTCAGAAATCCCCTTGACATAAGGTATTGTAAGAAATGCTTGCTCCTCTTTCGTTTCTGTATTAGTTATTACTTTGCGATTTTTAAGTTTTGAGATGGTGTTAGTTACAAAGTTTTCAGGGTAACCATTCTGTTTTAAATCTTTTTTGATGTTTAAAATTTCAATATTAGGATCTTCCGGATTGTTGCAAACGTTAGATGCTCCGTGGCAAAGAGTTTGAATTTTGCCCTATTTTATGGAGTTTGAATGATTCGATCCGTGATTAATATAGATGATAATATTGCCCTGTGTGAGTGGGTTTTCAGTACACTGAAGTTTTTATGTTTTCATCACTTCGTTTGACAAGAACATCGAGAAACGGTAGAGTTGAATGTTTTTCTGTTTCCATGGTAAATTTAATGGATTGTCTTGTCTTATATTATTAATATGTTCCAAAAACCGTATCAGCTCTTCGTGGCGGTCTGTCCAGTCCAGATAATAAAGGTTTCATCAACATATCTAAGCCAAAGTTTAGGATTAATCTTGGCAGTGTTAATAGCGTGTAACTCGAATCGATCCACGTACAGATTGGCCATTTAAGGGTAAGAAAGTGTTTCTTACTGAAAAAGATAAACAAGGTTCCTTTACATACATTATAGAGAAATCCCCTTATCCTCAATTTTTTTTTCTAAAATAAAACCTTTATCTTTGGATGCATTATTACCAAATAGAACATAACCTAATTTTATTTATAAAATATGTGTGTACTGACTTATAATGATGTTCATGTAATAGAACCACTCACATTATTTCAACATTTTCGGTTGTGATTTATTAACTCTTATAAATGTGTTTGTAAATATTAACGGAAACAAAAGTAGGTCTGGTTCATAATAACAAGTTAATGGACCTGGTGATAGGTTAGTTTTTATTTTCGGTAAATATTTTTGCTATACTATCCACTATTTGATTGATTTTTATTTTTATTAATTAAAAAGGAAATTAATACTGTATCTACCTATTTTAACAGAAAAACAATTATTTAAAGTTATTCAAAGGAAAACTAGAAACAGCGTTGTTTGCCAAAACACCAACATTTTCAATGTAGTTGGGTATTATGTTGCTTTTTTAACAATATCCGGCGCCAAATAATTGGACGATATTGCATCCTATACAACTTTCAAATTTTATTGGTGCCAAGTTTTCAAGTAATATAAATAATAATTTTTACAGCCATAGGAAATATTAAAATTTTAAAAAGAAGTAAGTACTTAAAACAAAATGTTTGAAAAGCAGGACAGTGTAAGGAATTATATCAACCAACCACCTGCCTAATTTAGATTGAACATAAGGGTTAACGGAGGGAGTAAACATTATTATACAGTGTGAGATTGAGTTTGTAACTTGGCATATATCGATCCAGAACCTGTAGTTACCCGGTGGGGGCTGCAATGTTCTACGCAGAGCATTTCGAAGCCTTTAAAAAACTAATTTTGGATTTAGATGACGATTCGCAGTGTGTTGTGCAAAGTAAAGAGTTGTTAAAAAGTACAATTATTGTAGCTAAAGATCTGGTTTATATTAAGGTTAATATCAGTTTTATACCGGACATAGTATCCTCGTTGGAGAGTAAAAATTTAAGTTTAAGAGACTCAATTAGTATTGTTGAAACTTTTTCCGCTAAATGTAACAATATTCCTGGTAAAGTAGAAGGTCAAGTAAGGAACAAATTGGATGTAACTGTAAAAAAAAATGAAGGATTTAAATACCTAACTGCTGTAAAAGGCATTTATGAGGGTAAACCATCCAACGAAGTTGTATCTTGGCCTTACATTTTGCTACCTAAATTGCAGTATTGTTCGATGTAGATGTTAAAAGAAAGCTCTCTTTGTATAAACATATTTTTACTAATAGAAGGCAATCCTTTTTAGTTGAAAATTTTGAAAAATATTTAGTTATAAATGCCTTTTATAGAATTTTAAGTTAACAAATTGTATGCTTTTATTTTTCATTGTTTTCTTTTGCATTTTTTGAAAATAAACATATTTTTTAGAACCCAATGTATTTACAATAATATATTAAGAAATATTGCATACCAGTATGCATATTTGGTAAAAAAAAATGCAAATAATTGCATATTTTAAAGGCAAGCAATATTTCCACCTTGTAATAGTTTTTTTAAGCTAAATATTTATTTTCCTTACTCCTAACTAAGTACCTCTATTATTTTTGGAAAATAAATTGTAACACATTCTATATCCTCTGAAACCCAAAACTAAGACTAAAATATTAAAAATGTGTAAAGTATTGTTGGCTGACTTTGTTATATAACCTTTTTAACCTCAATAGTTATGAAAGTACAAGTAAAATGTTTAACAAAACCAAAAATTCAATAAGATAAATGTCGTTATACAACAAATCACTTTAAATGACTGGGTGTATCTTGACGATGTATGACATAAATACCATTAATTTTATAAACATAAATCATCAACTACGTGTGAATATACGAGGTGTCCATTTTAAATTGTCCTTCCAAACTGATAAGAAATAAAAATTATGGATGCTATTTTTGAGACACTTCTTGATAATCTTTTATAAAGATTAATGGTAAATATCTATTATACATTCACCACGTCAAAATTGGTGATTTTTCAGTAATGATTAATTTTGGGGCTTAGATCAAGAATCTACAACTTTCGTCGGAAAAAACAATTTTTGTTTTTAAAATACTTTTTTTTAGAAAATCGATATATCTACAAACTAAATCATAAAAATGCTCCATAAGATAATTTTGATTTTGTACCCATATTTTATAAATTGCACCATTTTTGCAAAATAAGACTCAACGCAACCTACACAAAACTTCTTAGTTTTGATAATGCTTTATTTCAGATACATTTTCTTTAAAGTAGCGCCATTTAAATGTGTGTTTTTCTAGAAAATCAAAATTGGGCTATTAAAATTTGGTCACATGTGATGCAAAGTTTATTGGTTTTTGACCCTGTATAAGGTAACTTCATAAAATAAGTATTTTTGAAAACGTAGTTTGTGTTTGAAAGTAAAAAAATAAAGTAAAGGGGTTTTAAATTAAATCGTTGAAAATAGATAAACCTTATGTTACGTTAAACTAAAATTTATTTTCCACTTAAGGAACACTTTACTGATGACACTGTGTTCTTTTTTGTCTTAATATTAAGGTGTATTACTTTCAGACATAAACTACATTTTCCAAAATATTTCCTTATTTTAGTTAAGTTACCTTATACAGGGTCAAAAACAAATAAACTTTGCATCACATGCGACCAAATTTTAATAGCCCAATTTTGATTTTGTAGAAAAACACACATTTAATAAGGCGCTACCTAATTTAAAGAAAATGTATCTGAAATAAAGCATTGTCAAAACTAAGAAGTTTTATGTAGATTGCGCTGAGTATTATTTTGCAAAAGTGGTGCAATTTACAAAATATGGGTAAAAAATCAAAATTATCTTATGCAGCTGAAATTTTCCATGTGGGCTAGAAACTGCATGTAAAAACTTTTTTTAATAACTTTTTTCGACATTTTCAGAAATAACCTCACTTTTGAATTATTTTTTGGAAAAAATTTTAATTTGATAATTAATGCGAATCACGTGACTACTATTTTTTGCTTAATTTTCATCTCGATTGAAGCAGAACTTGATGCTAAAGTCAAATTTTGAATAAAGCTGTTAATAAAATAATACCATATGCGGACTTTACTGGTCACACTGTATATAAAATGCTGATCCGTTTCGTTATCACAACGCTGTATAAATACTTAAATAATAGTTTATCTTAAAAAATCATCACCCGGTAGTTTTTTATTTTACCATCTGTCACGGAATTTTAAAATTAACCTCTTTTTCCAAAATTGGAATTCATCGAAGTCACATAATCAGGTTCATTGATATTCCTTCTGAGTTATTGTTATGAAAGTTGTCACGGCTGTCGTTACCAATTTGTTTCATCTAAAAAAAAACGTTTATTGAACCAAAGGTTTATTTATTGGGAAATTAAGAGAAAGAAACTGGAAAGCTTTACTATATTTTGTTTTATCAAAAAAACAGCATCACATACACTCACACACACCCTCATACACATTAGCATCATAACCATGCACTACAAAATTATAACCCAAATTTAATTGTTTTTTTGTTAATTGTATATTATAATGTGAATATTTAAAACTAAAATAATAGTTAAAATGTTAATATTCAATAAAAAAATAGAAATATGTATTTAAATATGCATAAAATTATTCAATTATTATAAGTGCATATTTAAATATTTTTTAGTTTAAAATGTAGCTTCCCCCTTTTTAAGTATTTTCTTAATTATTATCATTTTAAAACGTTTTGTATTTAAAAATTTTAATTCTTGGGGTACTTCATTGTAAAATTTCATACCTTGATAATAAATGTTCTGATCTGCCCTAGTGTGTATTTTAAAGGTAAATCAATATTGAAAACAGTTCTAGTTTATTGATCATGTACGTCACGTCTGTAATTGAACTTTATATTTAAATGTTTATTTTTTGATATAATTTGGTGAACAAAAACATTATTTTGCATTAAGTGAATATCCTTAATTGACATAATATTAAAATTTTTTTTTGCCGAAAGTTTAATTGACGAATTTAAATTTTAAATCACTTCTGTATAAATTGGTTTTCTTTCCTATACATAAAAGAGAGGATTTTTCAAATCTAATGTTAATTTATGATTACACATCCATAATTCAATCAGTTTCATTCAAATTTTGTATAATTTCTTATGAATCAGCAATGTATAAAATAGTTGTATCATCAGCAAACAATCTATTATTAATCTATATTAATATAAATAAGGAAAAATAAAGGGGCCAAAATCGAACCTTGCGGAACACCACAATTAATATTAAAAAATTTGCTATATTTATTTTTGATACGAACTTTTTGTTTCCGCTGATTCAAATAGTTTCTAAACAAGTCAAAAACTACACCCGAAATACCTATCAAATCAAGTTTTCTTAAAAGAATAGAAAAATTTACTGCACCAAAAGCTTTGCAAAGATCCAGAGAAATAAGTGTACATTTTTGGCCTCTATCATAAGCCATTTGATTTCTGAAATTAAATCGACAACAAACTGCAGAATATGTATCACTTGATTCTCGAAAGCCATGTTGCCATTTAGATGAAAAATTTATTGAATTTAAATGTAAATTAAGACCATCCTTTATTATTCTTTCAAAAATCTTTCACATTATTGGCAACACTGATATCGGCCGGTAAATATTTAGATGTTGTTCATCGCCTGACTTAAAAATTGGTTTAAGGTCAGCAATTTTCATTCTTTCAGGCACTTTACCAGTTTTTAGAGAATGATTTACTGGTTTACACATTGCAGGACTTAATGTACATTTACATATTTTAACCGTTGCCACATTAATATCATCCCATCCTGGAGCCTTTGAACAGTCCATTTTATCTATTATTTCTTCTATTTTGGTTTGAAATACATCAGGCAATGACATAGGTAGGTATATCTGAACTGAATTCATTGGACAAATAATGGGATATCTTTTATTTTTTTAGATCGATAATTTTTCACCAAGTTGTTGCACATTGCACCTTTAAACAGGGGACCGATTGGTTTCTAATTGTTATCAGTAAATAACTTTCGGATTGTATATTTTTCAAATATTTAATGAGATAAATCCGTTATAAGCCTACCAAAAAAATTTCGAATAAACTAATTTTTTTATTTAAATAATATTTTGGCAACGAGCGACTTTGCAAATTCTATTTTAAATAGCAAACATATCACCTTATGATTTAGTTTATTAAAATATCCCAGTTGAACAACCGTTGAGTCAGAGCAGTTATAATTTTTTTTCCACAATATTTATGACGCGTTGAGTCAGAGCAGTTATAAGTTTTTTTCCACAATATTTATGACGCGTATTTTAAATATTTATTTGTACAGTTTTCCTGTTTTTGTCATAATAAATAAGAAAAGTATGCCACTGCACTTTTTGAAATAAACTTGACAAGAATAAGAGGTGACAAATAATTTTTGCAAGCGGCAAGGCATCCTAGAAATACTGTGGAAAGACATTTTTGGGTCTAGAAAACCAGAAAAATTTTGTCTAAAATACATTGAGTTTGGGTTTGTTCAATTAAATTGCTTTACAGGGTTTTGAGTAAATAAATAGTATAAGCATTATGTCGCTGGTTGAAAATCCCCAAAATCATTTTTTGGTCACAGTTAAAGACAAAGATAACCAACCCGTCTTACTTGTAATCCTGTTTTAAATATGTAAGGCACCATTTAAACAATTTCGAAATTTAACAGACATATAATTCAAATTCAATGTTAGATCTTAGATCAACAACTTTACTGATGAAGAGTAAAACCTATTTAGGAAAACATAACAAGAAGTAAATCAATAGGTTATACTTGAGCACTTGGTAAAAACACTTGACCTTACAAGATTTGAAAAAGAACATTAATAATTATTAATGTTATTTCTAACTATATTAGTCTTTATTTCAAACGTAAAGTAAACACAACAATAATTATACTTTAATTAAGTTTTCTTTTATTTATCCTTTCAAAGTTATAAAGTTGCTAAACTCAGTGGCGCATCTGGCGCATATTTATTATTTATTAATGACGTTCTTGAATATTATCTCTTGGATTGGATAATATCCAATTTTTAATTTTATTTCTATAATTATTTAATGATTTAATTATTTTAATTGACTGTTGTAGCATATCAAAAATATATGGATTGATGTTTAAAAAATGTTTGTGTGCTATTGTTTTGTTTACTCTATTTTTATATGTAATAGTATTTTTATGACGAGTTTCATGTGTGTGGTTAATATAATTTATTTTATTTTTATGATAACAAATATTATATTAACATGTTGTAAGCAAATATTAGTGTAATATCCATTTTTTTGCTATCTTTAAATAGTAAATCAGAAGAATATTGGTGGTCTTTTTCGTAAATAATTTTCAAAATGTATTTTTGAATAGTTTCAATATTATTAAGATAATTCTTATTTATGCCTCCCTATCCTAGTATTCCATAATTTAATTGGGTTTGTACTAAAGAATAATAAAATATTTCTAATTCTTTTATATTTAAAAATTGTATAAGGTGTATAAATTTTGATACAAGAATTCTTAGTTTTTTTACAATGTAGTCACTATGTAAATTCCATTTTAAATGTTTATCAAACATTATTCCTATTTATGCATATTATTTTAAAAATCGTCACCCGAATCTATTGCATATTTTAACTCAATACTTTAAATTGGTTTAAAACCCATTAAAAAAAATATTTATGTAGTTTACCACAACAGTTCATTACTTGCCAGTAAAATCTATCGCCGCGGCTCTAAAAATAACTTACATAGCTCCAAGTAACTAACCTATTAAAAAAAATCACTCACACTTTTCGCAAGGTCTTGCAAACAAAAAAAAAATCAAGGTCATGATAAAAAATCACTCGGCCGTCTGTTTGGCCATCTGGATGGTTAAAAATTCGTAGTAGTCGTTTTTTGATTTTTAAATTTAAAATCGAATAAAATACACTGTATATATTATATAGGTATTCCTGAAATTGATTATTTGATTATTCTGGGTTATAAATATATAGTTCAAAAAACTTTACTGTCTGGTACCTATTTCGGTATTCTTCAATTCTGAGGGCATGCCGGTTGTGTTCGTATAAAGTTATTTTGTACAAAAAAAAATGTTTTAAATCACATTGGGAATTGGGAAAAAATTTTTGGGAAAGCCGGACAATGACAGTAAAAGTTAATAAAGTTTTTAAAGAAAAATCAAAGACCGCTTATAGAATAGACTAGATTTTTACATTTTAAAGAAATCAAAGACTTTTCAGCGTTCACAATTTGTTTGGTTAGCTGTATGTAGCTATACGTTCTACAAGTATAATTCAGACAAATTACAAAAGTTATTATAACCTAAGAACAAGAAACAAATCATTAAATAAACAAATATTTAAGAAAAACATGCAATACAAGTTGTAATTTAAAAAACAAACATCTAAGAAAGAAGATAATTCAGCAAAAAATAAAGAAGTAAAAGATAAGTCAAAAGTTAAAACCGAAAATGAAAACGGTTCGTTATAAGCGAAGTTCGCAATAAACGATGAATGCTGATACATATCAAAAAAGTGGTATTTTTATTAATATACATACCTACATAACATACATTCCTACATACATATGAACATATATTGTACATGTGAAGGTACATTAAAATATTTTGTAATAAGTAGATATATTAACAACTGTTTTTAAGAGTCTAATGTAAAAAATTCTTTTATTTTACTTAGTTCGTTTTATTTTTGTGAAATGAATATCATTAATATGTAATTCTATTTCGGCTAAATTAAGAACACTTTGCGGAGTATTTCGTGACTGAAGGAAATGACGAACGTTGTCAATATGCTGAAGTGTCTCTGATGTGGTTGGAACTTGTCTTAATTTTGTACTCACAGATTCTTCATCTTCCGCCTCCTCATCGTCATCAATACAAACTGAAGAAGACACAGAAGCGGCAATGGCATCATCATCCAAATATTCGACACTTACAAGATTATCATCAATATGGATAAATTCATTGAACTCATTTTTAGAACAAGAAAAATTGTCACACGTCTAGTGATACTGAAGTTCGCACTTATAGATTTGGTTCGTTACAAACGAAAGTTCGTTATAAAAGGGTTCGTTATTTGCGAAAAAATTAACACACGTCTAGTGATACTGAGTTCGTATGTATAGATTTAGTTCGTTATAAACGAAAGTTCGTTATAAAAGGCCTCGTTATTTGCGAAAAAATTAACACACGTCTAGTGATACTGAAGTTCGCACTTATAGATTTGGTTCGTTACAAACGAAAGTTCGTTATAAAAGGGTTCGTTATTTGCGAAAAAATTAACACACGTCTAGTGATACTGAGTTCGTACGTATAGATTTGGTTCGTTATAACTAAATGACGTTGTTTATAAAAAAAGATGGGGCAAATGACGATCGGCTTCTTTGGACGCTTTGCTTGGAAAAAAATATTATGGCATGAAAACGAATCAAATACCCACAAGGATAAAAGACAAAGTAAATTAAAGCATTCGCTTCATACCCTGATTGATGTCCCCAGGAAACTGTTGTAGGACTATGCATTTTAGATTAAAAAAATGTAATAAAACATTACACTTAACCAATGCAACAACAATGTAATAAAAGTAAAACCGATACTAAAACAATTATTAAATAAAAATGTTTATTACGTTGTTTTCATGATAAACCAGATGAGGCACTTGACCTTATAAAAAATACATAAACATATTTTACGGCTATTCATTTGCTAGAGTGCGTAGAGTAATTATTTTTTAATTTTCTAATAAAACCAAGATAAGCAACATTGTAACAACTTATAAAATGTAATATTTTGGAAAATAATAAACTAACTACACAACATTATTTGATTGGTGTTAGAGTTAATTCGTATTTAATAGTTTGAAGACGTTCCCTTTATAATTATGTCACTTTCGATGATGCGTATGTGCGAAAGCGGTTATTTTTATTAGAGTTAACTATCTATGTAAGAGTTTATTTACTGCTAATCAATTTAACGCTACCTCACTTTGAAGATGACGTAAAAATATTGCTCGCACTTTTTCACAGAACCACCAGCGGAAAATCAAGGTTAAAATAAAAATTTCGCGTAATCGCCTGTTTCTGATACCATCTGGACGTCTGCAAAATTTGTACCAGTTACCTCTAAAGTCAACATTTATAGCCCTATTAAACAAACCGCCATGGATCAAAAGGAATTGGATTTTTTTTATATACAAAACTTAAATTTTCCCATTAATTCATTTGACTACGAAATCATGTAGGTACAATTTAAATTATAAAATTTTTTTATTTCATTTTATATTCTTGTTTTACTTTACCGTTTACTAGGAGAGGCATACTGTATATTAAAATTATGTGTTCTAGACGTTGTGTTTGACCTTTATTGATTAATTTTTTGCAATTATTATGGCTTCTGAGATGGAGTCACAGAACCATTGACCTAGCGCTCCCTATACGGGATTGTGATGCACTTCGTGGTTATTTATTTGTCTATCTTTCGATTTATTAACAGTGTGACTGCCTTTTATATTGGAGTTAATTCCGATGGGATGGCGCTACGGTGTATAGATTGCCGCTTTGCTTTTACAAAAAGGCTTTTAGTGCATCGTACTGCTGTTTTTGGAATTGCTTGGGGTATGGCTGCCCCTAACAAGGACGAAACGGCCGTCGTGGTCTACCCGCTCCCAGGGTATCCATTGTTCTTGGATCCCTGTGTATTCCAATATGAAAAGCAGTTACACACTTGTCCGATAAGCCACAATATTCACTTTTAATAATTTTCGCTGACACTATAATATTATCTTCTAACCATAATATCTAATAATGTTTAACACAAATCTTAACCGATATTTACAACAATTCTCTGAAAATAATTTATGAAATTCCTTGATAGTTATTTAATATGTCAATTATTACCTATAGAATATGCAGTCGATATTGATTTTATTTAAATTTTGTGTAAAAGATAGAAAAAATAAATAAATCTACGCGAACCACGAAAGTACCACGAAATTAAAAAAAAAAGAACTATTTACAGATACAAAATTAGCATTATCCGTTATCCGCTCAACCTATACTTACAGCTCATATTTATTGACTTTTTTATTGATTAGGGCTTGTAGTGATCCATATCTCGGCACCTCGAAAACAATATTTTAGCAAATAAATTCGTTGGGCGCCCACAGCAGTGCAAGATTTGGGTTACATGCAGGCGAGATAATATTGAAAAAACCGAAATTATTATTTGTGGTACCTTCGGGGTAGAAACATGCAAAAATAAATAAGAAAGTAATTTTTTGGGCGTGTTACCTGTCATGTAATGTTGTTGAATCCTACGTGCTTATTTTGTAAAAATGGCCTGGACTGCCAGTTACTGCACGATGGTGTACCACCTTATCTTAAGTAGTGCAGCATTCCAAAACGTAAGTTTAAGGATTATGGTGCATTTACCTTTGAAAGTGACCTTGCTACTATAAGATAAACCTAACCTACAAATAATTCAACTTTCTATTTACTCACCTATGAAAAGTAACGCATGCTTGATTGACACTTGCTACTCATCTTAATAAGTCTCCAAAAAAATATCACAAAATACTAAAAACACACCAGTTATTACACAAAACCGATAAACTCAAGAAAATTTCAAACCGCTGGTAAAGAAACACTAAACGGAAATAGGGATGTTCGACTTTTTACAAACCGGTGAATACACAATACTTTTCGTTTGTCTTTTGCCAGCCTTCCCCAAAAATTAGGTCTAGTTTCGTCTCTACCTAGCACAAAAGGACACTTATCCAAAAAAAGTTTTAAAAAAATTTGTGAGGTTTAATTAAAGATATATATTCTAAAATTATTGTCAGGCCGGATCAGAAAAGCAGGATATAAGATAAGGATATTTTTAAATGAAACACCTTATATATTTTAGCATTTTTGGTTTTCCCCATAAAATTATCCATATGAAGCTGTGACGCATATTTATCGCTAATGGGCACCCCAGGGTGCCTGTACTATTAGTACAGTTGACGACATAAATTCGTACACTCCACCGTACATAACTCAATTACAACAACATTGGGTAAAACGGGTTTCTCACCTCGCTGCTTATACCTGGATAGAACACCAGCTAATAAATTATTGTATGTACGATTTTTTACCATAAATAATAATGGGGTTTTCTAAATATTTTTGTGTTTAAATTACAGCCGCGAAATAAGAAAATTATAAAATAATACCAGGAAAACTACAAAAGTATAAAGCCAAAAAGGGTAAATTTATTACCAAACAACTAATACTTCTGGTGTAATCCGGAGATAGCCCTTCCCAAATTTATTCTATTTTATTAAATCTCTATTTCATTCTGTGGTTTAAAATTTATTTTGTACATTTTTTTTACCATCAATCCCCAAACATTTTCAATTGGATTTGAATCAGGACTTCTTGAGCACTAAGGCAGACATGTTTTGTCTAAACCAGTTTCCTATATTTCTTGCAGTATGCACAGGGCAGTTATCCTGCTGAAAGATAAAGTTATTTCCTTCAAAAAATGTCACGGCAGAAGGAAGAAAAACATGTTCCTCCAATATTCCAGCATACACCTGCACTGGTTTGCTTTTTTTAAGTATACTTCTCATCATATCGGGAATTTGGTGGTCTATATACTCGAATCCTTCCATTATATGTAGGTAGACTGAAAAGTTTTCTCATCGGAAAAAAAAACATTTTGCCAAAAAGAATTATTTTCTGATAAATATTTCACAACAAACCCAATTCTTTGTTCATTATCACTATTTTTTAAAAAGGTTTGGATACGCTGCCCGATTTCTTAATTCGGAACATTGTCTTTCTCGGCGTTGCGCAGTTCTAGATGAAAGGGAATCCTGTTATGTGCATAGCGGATACTGCAGTTTCAAATGGATTTTGCCTTAAATACTCCACCAAATTTCGGTCTTCTTCATTTGACGATTTTCTAGTATTTAAACCAGACCCAACAGACCTTTCAAGCGTTTGATGATGAGTGCAATTTTTTTACAATTCCTTGAACAGTACTTCTAGGTACTGTAAAGTGATAAGCTATTTTTCCATAGACCACCCTATTTCTACTAAACATATTATTCTTGCTTTTTCAATAATATTTAAATGAGGCATTTTTAATTCAAATAAGATAATGACAATACTTTGACAGATATCATGATAAAAATTAACACGTTACAAAGGTCAAAAGTTGCATTTACAGTGTCACAGTTTAGTGTAAGTACGAAATTATCTGTCGTCAACTGTACCAACCTAAAAAGTAACTATTTTTTTTTTTTAAATTGGCATTTTGATTTTTTTTATTGTGTTTCTTTGTATCATAATCATACTCCTGCGGACTTTCGACCTGATCGTCAACCCGTCAACGTTTAGAAAGACGAATCTTATCTACTGTAACCGTCTCCTAAGTGCAGTGGCGCAGCCAGAATGTTGTATTAGGGGGGGTTTTCAAAAAAAAGAACAGGATTTCAAAATTTTAAAAAGCGTTTTTTTTTTATTTGGTCGTTAATTTTAATACTATAGGAAAATGTGTATGAATACAAATTCTGTATTTTTTAAATTAATACCTGTTTAAAGGCCGTTTAGACCAGGGTCGATAATTTTGAAACCAAAAAAAATAATAGTGAAACCCATTGGAAAAGGAAGAGAATATTACAAAAATGAAAGGAAAAATAATTTACGGGCGATCCGAGGTCGGGAAGTGGAAGGGGGTGAGTTTTTAAGGGTAGAAAACGATTTATCTCGATTTCCGGCAAAACTACAAGTCCTATGGAAAAACGTAAAATGGCAAAGTTGTAGGTAATAAAACGATCTACAACTTTTGTATTTACACTTTTTTCACATGACCTCAAAATTTATGTGAAAAATTCAAATAACCAAGTTTTTGGTTTTTTATTTTTATCTTTTACAAGAAAAATATTATTTTTAATCGAAAATTCTCACGTCAAAATATCTGCTTTTTTAAAAAAGTCGGTGGGCTTTTTGTTCGTTGAAATCTCTACTTTCTGATGGTGTAAAAAAAATATACATTACTATGGTAAATGTTCTCAAAAAATGCAAAGAAACGAAAAAAACTCGAATCCTAAATTTTTTTTTAAATTATTATGTACAATTTTGAGCTATTTATTAAAATGTATACTTTAATTACTCGAAGAGTAACATTCCATGTTACATTGATAAACAAAAAAATTACAAATCCATAAAACATAAAGATCGCAAAAAATATGCGAAAATAGTTGTTCTAAATATAATTAAAGGTAGGATTTAAAGGGAATTTCATCACATTTGCCATAGTAATGTATATCTTTTTTACACCAGCAGAAAGTAGAGATTTCAACGAACAAAAAGCCCACCGACTTTTTTAAAAAAGCAGATATTTTGACGTGAGAATTTTTGATTGAAAATTAAGGTGCTTTTCCGATATTAAGTCAAAATAAATTGAAAAAATCAATATTTTAAATTAAAAAAATTACAGTGTGTTTGGGTCATAAAAAGGTAACTTTTTACCAAATTTCGTGAAAAAAAAATTTTCTTTTAAAAGATAAAAATAAAAAACCAATAACTTGGTTATTTGAATTTTTCACATAAATTTTGAGGTTATATGAAAAAAGTGTAAATAAAACAGTTGTAGATTTTTTTATTATCTACAACTTTGCCATTTAACGTTTTTCCATAGGACTTGCAGTTTTGCCGGAAATCGAGATAAATCATTTTCTACCTTTAAAAACTCACGCCTTTCCACTTCCCGACCTCGAATCGCCCGTAAATTATTTTTCCTTTCATTTTTGTTATATTCTCTTCCTTTTCCAATGGGTTTCATCCTACTATTATTTTTTTTTTTTTTCACTTTTTACCATTTTCAAAGGCTTCAGCCCTGGTCTAAACCGTAAAAAACCATCTTAGTCTGGGCGTCTGGGGGGGAGTTTTAACCCCCCCCCCCCCGCGGCGCCACTGCCTAAGTTTTGAAAAAATTACTATTCGGTTTTATTAATTGATAGCCACACGTGCCTTGCTCGATGAAAAGCCAACAAATTCCTGTCCAGTCTCATTACAATAAGAATGCGTGACGAACACAGGTTGTGTGCTGTAGATGAGCATAAAATGTCAAAAGAAAAAAATTCGATATCTTTATAATCTTGGCGCGCAAACCTCTTCAGTTAATATCCGCATTTTTATATAATATGTTCGATAAGATCTGGGCTTGTAAAAACTTGAATCTAATCTTGACACTGTGGGCTGCGCGAAATTGAGTTTCTCACACTTAAATATCATAATAATAAATATTGCTTTGAATTAAGATCAGATAAGCCAAGATCAAGATTACGAACTTGACGATGCCAAGAGTTAAATTTAATAGAGTAATTTTTAACGCGTTCAGTTTCCAATAAATTAGATCGCGGTCTTGCTAGGATATAATAGGTATAGGGATTGCACTATTTATAAGCTTATAGCACCATTTATTAGTTTGACTGATACATATTATGTAATCTATGATTTTACGATGGACTTTACGACATTTAAAAAAAACTACCTGTTTATGCGAAGTGACAGTTCGGAGGAATAAAAAACAGTTTTGAACTACTTACAGTCCTTAATTCCGAATACACGTTTTCTATAACAATATTTATTATTGCCAAAGCCACGAAATTATTGTTACAAGTTGTACTTTTCACTGAAACCACTTAAAAAAGCCGAATTATAATAAAAGCGCGACAGGTTCAAAACCGCCATAACTACACTAACTAGCGTGAGTAGCTCTCCGGCAGCCCACGTACAGCTTTGCCTCATGCAGTACTATGATAATTGGTTATAGCAATAATAAAACTACGTTTTTTTAATTATATTTAGTTGGCTTGAACTATATTAATCCTAATGAATAAAAATTAAGCAGTTACTTGAAGCAATTACTTTTTAGTAAAGACGATTGCATGACTAGCAATTGCTAGATCTGGATATGAATAAAATTTTGAAGCAATTGCTGTTTTTCTTACACCTCTATAGCAAATGCTTATTTAACACAAGTTTAGACGTGGCTTATCCACTTGATCCGATTATAGATTTCATGTTCAGTTTGGTGCCTAATTTGCAAAAAGTTGACGTAAATACAACAACGTTGGTCTATTTATTTAGTACAATAGTACTAGTAGTAGTATCTGTTACGTTTTTTGTGGAAAATAGGAAACTTATATTTGTGATATGGCAGATTTCAGTGAAAATGAGGAAAGTTATAGTTGTGATAAAGGAATTAAAGACAAGCAATTGATATTCGTTCACAAATTAAAGGAACATAAATAAATCTCTCTGGCCACAAACGTTTAGCTTCCACAACAGCTTCAGCACTTGTAGGAAATTTAATAAAAATATTGGGGCTTCTTCAAAATTGCATCCATTACAGAAGTGTATGTCTTACAGTCTTACAGACAGTAGTTTGGTGAACACCGATTTCTTCCCTACAGAATTTTGAAAGCCCGGATCCGACAATTTCCGCAGAAAGACTTTAATTTTATTTAAAGGCGAAAGTGCACCCCCTTGCCTTTTACCAGTATCAGTCAAAAAATAATTTGCAAACCACTCATTACTTTCGCAGTCAAATCGTTATAACTGTCTGAAATCATCATAGCTGCAATTTTTACGTACACTGTAGATTTTTCTTTTACGGACGTTCATATATTCAGCCATAATTGAAGACACAAATTAAGAGCAACGCACGTGTATGCCGCGGAGAACTAAAGTTGAATGCTACCAAGCAAATGATGCAGGGGTCGACCTACCTTAAAAAGTTGAAAGCAATGGCTACACTAGAAAAAGCAATTTCTTAATTTATTCATCACACTTTAAGCAAACGACAGCGATTGCTTCTATTTTTTAAGAAAACGCATTGACTAGAAGCAATTCCTGCACTTTTAAGCAATTGCTGGACGCAAAAGCATTTACTTTAGTTTTTGTTTTTATTCATTGACTTTAAAGAAATTACTTCGATTTTATAAGAAAAAGCGATCGCTACAGTTTTATTCATTAGGGTTTTTAAAACTAAGAGTCGGTAATAATTGTACCAACTGATAAATTTGCATCGGAGTTTTATGTTACTCTATATTATAAATTGTTAGCATTCGTAATAAACGCTCTACAAACACTTTCGGACATAAATATTGCAACAAAAAGGAAGCTGCCTGTATGCATGTAAACATCACAACAAATTAAAGCCAAAATACCAAATGCCAACATTTCCTGCCAAACTATTCAAAGAAGGTTAGTGCAGAGTGCAGGCACGGTTAGGTTACGGTAGAAGATCAGACAAGAAATACTTAATTTCCGCTGGAAATAAAGCTGTTAAGTTAGATTTCCACGAAGGCATATCAACTAAACTTCTGCTAGCTAGGAGAAAGGTCCTTTTCAGTGATGAAACGGGATTTCAATGAGACGAGTTAGGAGACATGTAAACCATCGCTTCAATCCCAAGTTTGTAACGATTAAATACAGCTAAGCATGGCAACGGTTGTGTTTCTTTATGGGGTTGCTTTTCCTGTGGGGAAGTTGATCCTCCATTTCTTAAAAAAACATTTCTAGAATTTTTTTTGTGCATGTTATTTTAAATTCTGGTAAAATTAAGAATATTTCGATTTGTTGCAATACCTATGTCCCGTAGTGTATAGGCCAGTACTGGTATAGGCTAATAAAATAAATATCAAATATAAAGAAAAAAAATAGATATTGGCCAACATAGCAGCATTTTTTTTAAGCCTCTCCTTGCCAATGTATCGCATTTAATCATTTTATACAATAAATTATTAATACAGTACCGGGTGGTCAAATAAGCGAAGACGTCGGCTTTATCTCGGAAACCATAAATCGTATAACTTTCGGAAAGATTTTTTAATGAGGAAAGTGGTGAAGAGAAATTGCTGGAAATTACTTTTAAGTTCCTTATTTCTCCGCAAGGGGGCACAATTAAAAATTGATTTATTAAATTCTAAATTTCTCCGAAAATTCCCATATTAAGGTATAATTCTGATTACATCATTGGAAAGCTTAGACAATTTTGCATCATTTTGGTTTAAGGCTCATTGGCGTACAGACCTGGATAAGAGTGGGAGAAGCTATTGAAAGTGTAAACATTAAAATCGCTGTAACTTCTAAACGACTTATCCTATTTTACTAAATTTAAGCTTGTTTGGAAGGGGAAAATAAGCATCTTCAATTGCCGTATCCAACAGTACACGATAGTGTTTAATAAAATTGCTAGAGGGCGCAATTTGTAATAATAACAGTTTTTTCGATTTTATCCGGAAAATTCAAATCATACGGTATAACTATGACATCATAATCAAAAAGTAGATGAAATTTGCAAGAAAAGATGTGGAGACCGCAGTTCGATATCTTTGTTCGTTTCAGAGTTATTGCCAAAACAATAATTTTTAATACAAATTGCGCCCTCTAGCAATTTTATTAGAAACTATCTTGTACCATTGGATACGACAATTAAAGGTACTTACCTTTTTCTTCCAAACAAGCTTAAATTTAGTAAAATCGGGTAATTCGTTTAGAAGTTACAGCGATTTTAATGTTTAAACTTTCACTTGATAAGAGTGGGAGAAGCTATTGAAACTGTAAACATTAAAATCGCTGTAACTTCTAAACGACTTATCCGATTTTACTAAATTTAAGCTTGTTTGGAAGTACCTTCAATTGTCGTATATAATAGTACACGATGGTTTCTAATTAAATTGCTAGAGGGCGCAATTTGTATTAAAAATTATTGTTTTGGCAATAACTCTGAAACGAACAAAGATATCGAACTGCGGTCTTGACATATTTTCATGCAAAGTTTATCTACTTTTCCATTATGATGTCATAGTTATACCGTATGATTTGAATTTTCGGGATAAAATCAAAAAAACTGTTATTATTACAAATTGCGCCCTCTAGCAATTTTATTAAACACTATCGTGTACTGTTGGATTCGGCAATTGAAGATGCTTATTTTCCCCTTCCAAACAAGCTTAAATTTAGTAAAATCGAATAAGTCGTTTAGAAGTTACAGCGATTTTAATGTTTACACTTTCAATAGCTTCTCCCACTCTTATCAAGGTCGGTACGCCAATGAGCCTTAAACCAATGATGTAATCAGAGTTATACCTTAATATGGGAATTTTCGGAGAAATTTAGAATTTAAAAAAACAATTTTTAATTGTGCCCCCTTGCGGCGAAATGAGGAACTTAAAAGTAATTTCCAGCAATTTCTCTTAACCACTTTACTCATAAAAAAATCTTTCCGAAAGTTGTATGATTAATGGTTGCCGAGATAAAGCCGACGTCCTCGCTTATTTGACCACCCGGTACAATCAAACAACCTCATTAAAATGTAAAACAGATTCGGGTTAGTTTATACAACCTGAAAAGCGAAAACCCAATCAAAGGATAATGCCCTATAAATTTTCTAGGGTGTTAAAATGTATCTGTAACGATGCCCATCTATCATTAATTTCATTAATATTTTGTTTAATGAATCATTTTAAAACAACACAGACTGGTCTGGAGATCTGGAGCTAATTTTAAACGAACTGAAAACCTGGATTTTCGACGATACGTTTTGCTTAACGTTACTTAAAGCGGAACAACTATTACAAATAGCAAATTATATAAATAAAATTACTATGCTTTTTTAAAACTAACACTAAAGAAAAAGATCAAAAAAATTATCACTTATAATCTCCCTAGGAGCAGAATTATTACTACCGATAATTTTTTTTAAGGTCACGAATGGTTCTATTGATAGAAAATTATCCCGAGTCGAAGACGAGGGAAATTTTCTATCAACAAAAACATGAGTGAAACCGAGAAAAAAATTATCGGGAATTAATTCTGCTGCGAGGGAGATTCGGTAAGGAAATTTCATAAATTGGAGTTTCTTTTAATGTTCCTGAAAGTTTAGTAATAAACCTTATATACTAACAAGTAAAATCAACTTCTGCTCAATTTCTTCAGCAATCGAACTTGCTGATTCATTACCAAAACGAACCATTTTTACACAATATTATTGTAACAATAAATATCACGGGTACGACTCAAAAACTGATTGTTACTTGCTGGTTTGTCTCACCTGTCACTTCGAAATGACTTGACATTTGAATTAAAATTAAGTCGTAGTAGTATACCTAAGAAAAATTACACTGGCCGACAAGATTTTTCTAACACAGGTCAGCTCTTTATTTTTAAAATGGAAATACTCTTCTAATAAAAAATATTCGGAAAGCCCCAATACATACCATTTTTCAAAAGCTTAATAAGACCATTTTACATTAGCAGGTAGTCAATTTAATTAGGGGACGGTTAAAATGGATGCATTTTATAACAGAAAAATTACCTGAACTGTAGGAATTTTAGTAGGACTTCAGGGAGGATTTACAAAATTAGAGATGTGTCATTCGTTCATTTTAGTGGGATTCTATCAATCGGCGATTGATACTGAAAATGATCGAATCTTTTCAATCGATCGTTTCAATCGATCATTTTCGGCAATCGCAGGTGAAACGATTGGTATTGACATTCGCGCGTCCGAATCGGTCCGGTCGTTGATTGTCGATCCCACTCGTGTCAATCTTTTAAACGAACGATTGACCTTCATTTGACCAGTACAGTTACAGTATTGAAACTTTGTGGTATTGAATTTAAATGTTAAATCGAGTTGATTGCGTTTTTGCTGTCCTTTAAAGTATGCAACCCTAAAAACAATAGGTATAACGTGGGTGGAAGGTTGCAGTTGTCGTATATTGATTCAAATTTCAAAATTCAAATTCGATCGCGCCAACCGCGAACGGCACCGTCGTTCGACGTCGTTTCAATCGGTGATGCATGGGCATGCGCATTTATATTGATTTCGAAGCGAAGCCAATCTCGGCCATCGGTTCGATCGTTCGATCTCCGATCGGTCAGTGCCAGTAGTCACGTGACGATTGATAGATTTAAGCAGAGCAAGATTCGATCATTCAATACTTAAAAGTGATTGAATCCACGTGATCGAATCATTCACGAATGACACATCTCTATACAAAATATTGCAGTTTTCTTTGTTTGTGGGACGGTCGTGCAGTAGATCAGCATTATGTAATAAAAGATTGGCCACAAAGAAGTGAATTTCAGCCGGGATCTCAAAATGTTAAGTTTGCACCTCTTGTAGACCCCAAAAATGTCCTTCTGCCTCCTCTTCACATTAAACTTGGGCTGATGAAAAACTTTGTGAAATCTATAAATAAAGACGGTGATGGATTCATATACCTTAAACAAGTCTTTCCCCAGTTAAGTGATGCCAAATTAAAGGAAGGCCTTTTTATTGGGCCACAAATCACAAAATTGCTGGACGATGTTAACTTTACAGAGAAGCTTACCAGGCAGGAACTCAGAGCATGGAACTCATTTGTTAGTATAGTAAGGGAATTTTTGGGCAACAATATGGATGCAAACTATCAACAGTTAATTTGAAGAAATAGTCCATGCTTAAAGTGGAGTTGAAAGTATGAAAAGGGAAAGAAAAACACAAAGTCTTCCTCCACTAGTTTAATGGAAAAAATAATTCCAAATATTAAGGGTCTCTACATGTTTCGAACGTAGAAACGTTCATCTTCAGGAGACAGAAAGTTTTAAATCTATGCTGATGGTGTTAGCAAAAGAGAAACTGAAATTTAGAACCTTAATGGAGCTTTATGGATTTAAACAGAAGTGTAGAAGAAACATGGGTAAAATATTTGATAGTGGCGAAACCACAGAGCGATTAGAACATAATGAAGAGTTGTGAAACAACCAAAAAGTGGGGAAGAAGAAAACCTGTCTTGGTGTCGAGGCTTATTTAAAAATTTTTTTAAATTTTTTTAAAATTTGTTGTTCAAGGAACTAAAAATTATTGTAGACATTATGAAGGTGTACACCTTCTGTTGTAGTATAAAGTTGTTATAAAGAACAGAACCTTTTGGGGTCCTGAGGACTAAACCTCAGTAACCCCGCGGCAGGTTAATTTGTAGATAATAAAAATAGTAATTGAAAAATTGAACATTTTTAGACTTTTTCTTCGTCTGCCAAAAGGCCGTTCACCTCACAGGTTCACCTCCACGTGCTAGCGAAAAAGTGAAAGATTCACTTTTTCGCTAGCACGTGGAGGTGAACCTGTGAGGTGAACGGCCTTTTGGCAGACGAAGAAAAAGTCTAAAAATGTTCAATTTTTCAATTACTATTTTTATTATCTACAAATTAACCTGCCGCGGGGTTACTGAGGTTTAGTCCTCAGGACCCCAAAAGGTTCTGTTCTTTATAACAACTTTATACTACAACAGAAGGTGTACACCTTCATAATGTCTACAATAATTTTTAGTTCCTTGAACAACAAATTTTAAAAAATTTTAAAAAAATTTTTAAATAAGCCTCGACACCAAGACAGGTTTTCTTCTTCCCCACTTTTTGGTTGTTTCACAACTCTTCATTATGTTCTAATCGCTCTGTGGTTTCGCCACTATCAAATATTTTACCCATGTTTCTTCTACACTTCTGTTTAAATCCATAAAGCTCCATTAAGGTTCTAAATTTCAGTTTCTCTTTTGCTAACACCATCAGCATAGATTTAAAACTTTCTGTCTCCTGAAGATGAACGTTTCTACGTTCGAAACATGTAGAGACCCTTAATATTTGGAATTATTTTTTCCATTAAACTAGTGGAGGAAGACTTTGTGTTTTTCTTTCCCTTTTCATATCAACAGTTAGTTGAAAAACTTTTAGATTCCTACAAATCGCTTGGTGCCCGAATGTCATTAAAAATTCACTTCCTCCATTCCCATCTGTCATTTTTTCCTGAAAATTTGGGAGCTGTCAGTGACAGAGCATGGGTGATTACTGTTGGTTTTTAAAAAGAGAAGATATGACCCCTCATAAAAGGAAAAAATAAAATTTAATTAGTGTGTTCAGTTAATATCTGTGTTTGTGTTTTTCTTAGATGTAAGGTATGTTTAGTAGGTGTTAAAATTTAAATATAGTCGATATACACAGTTAGAAAGTTCTTAAATTATTTTTTCAATAGATATTAAATATTGTAACATTAAATTTGGTACTATAAATGTAACAAGAAAACGTTACGTGTTACAAGTTTTTTTTTCTCATTTCCGTATTTGGATAGGTCCATTCTACCACAAGATGCTATTTAGCTTTGTGTTACAACAAAAAAAAAATTTGTAGGCCAGTGATTATCATTTATTAATTTCATTGGGTTAATAGGCTATAGACTATCGCAATAGTCTCCCGTTGCTATAGGCAACGTAAACAAAAAGGAGCCTTCTAATTGGTTGAAAATAAATTTATGAAATTTTCAAAAAAAATACCTTGTCGGACTTCCATTGTCTTTATTTTGTTACTTAACACAACGTTTCGGTTAGTTAGTATCTCTAACCGTTTTCAAGTATAAACTGAGTTTACAGTGTCATTTTTCCTAAATGGTCATGGAAATAAACAGAACAGTTGCTACTGGATTGACGTTAAGCCAGATCGTTTTACAGAGGAACACACTCAATATCCCCAAAAAATCAATGTTTGGGCGGGAACTCTAAGCAAATTTAACCGCCCAAGTTTATGCTGAAATTCTCAACCAAACTATAGAGACCTCGATTGTTCATAAATTTGAAAACAAAGAGATTATAAGGTAATCTCAATTTGGTGCATCCCACACTATACTGCTGTCGTGAGAGAGTGGTAGGACCAAGATTATTTGAACTAGTAGATTGGTAGAATAGGTACAATTGAGTGGCCGCCAGGATCACCTGATCTTACCCCTATGGACTTCTTTTTATTTGGTTACATTTAATCGCTAGTTTACAAACCCAGCCGGCTTCTCTGGAAGAATTGCGTCATAGGAGAATCGATGCTTATCGGAGTATTCCAAGAGACATTTTTCGGGAAATTAGGGAGGAATTTAAAAAATTTGCAAAAGTCACTTACAACTTTGTATATAGTAGTAGTAGTAGTAGTAGTAGTAGTAGTAGTAACATGTTTTATTTAGCAAAAAGCTACAATTAAATGTTTTTTAATAAATTTTTTAACACATTTTTATGGATTTATTTTTAAATTTTAAAACGCAACCTTCTTTTAATAAAAACAGACAGCAAAGTAAAACATTTTGCAAATTGTATCAAATATTACGTAACATTTTGTTTTTTAATTAAATGTAATTTTAAAGTTTTTTTAAACAGTTTTAATGATTTTTGAGATTTAATAGAATTTTCCAAATTATTATATTCTATCATTTATAAAAAAATAGGTTTATAAGCTAATGTTTTAGACACTCTATTCACATAAAAATTTTGATGGGTTCTTGTTTTATAATTATGATAGTCATAATGAAAAGAACAAAAAAATTGTAAACAATCAGGCAATAAATTATTTTTAATTTTATGTATAAAGATACATACTAAATAAAAATTTAAATTTCTGACATTCAACCAATCTAAATTTTTCAACATAAAATTAATTTTTGTATATTTGTCACAATTTAAAATAATCCGCATTGTCTTATTTTGTAAAATTTGTAATTTATCAAATATTTCCTCACTAGCACAATATAAAATGGAAGAACAATAAAGAAATTGTGGTAATATTATAGTATTAAATACAGTTTTTTTAGAAAACAAACTTAATTGTAACTGATTCTTTTAAAATAACCTACTGTTCCGGCAATCTTCGATATAATACTTTCAAAATAATTTTAAAATTTTAATTTTGAATCAATCCCTAAATATTTAAAACTGTTTACTAATTGCAATTTTTCACCATCAATTACAACATTTATATTTTGACAATTTAATAATATATTTACATCAGAATTTAGAGTATTTAGACCATCCAAAATATTTAAAACAATAATGTAAATTAAGGTGTCATCAGCAAACATTTGTAACTTACACATTTTTAAAGTTAAAGACATATCGTTGATGTATAAAATAAATAATATTGGACCTAGTATACTTCCTTGAGGAACTCCCATATTTTTTATTTTTTATTTGAATATGTTTTTGATATTTTTGTTTTTTGTGACCTGTTACTTAAATAATTTTTAAACCATTTATAAACGTTTCCGCGAATACCATACTGATACAATTTACTCAATAATCTAGCCTTGTCAATTGTTTCGAATGCCCGCTTAAAATCCAAAAATACAGCTATAACATTTTCCCCTTGATCAATTGTCTTCCACATCTCAATCACACATTGAATGGCTGTCTCTGTCGAGTACCCTTTTCGAAAACCAGCTTGAAAGGAAACTAACATTTTGTTGGCATCAATGATATTCAAAGCTTACAATGTTTTTTGATGATTCGTTTATTTTCTCATAGCATCGCGCCGAGAGAGGCGACCTTTGAGAAGATTTCAGCTTGGATTCGGTTACTCATAATAGGGAGAAAGAATAAATTCGCCATAAAGTGGCGATTTTGATATTTAAAGTTTCGATGTACGATCTCCTTTTAGACTTTAAGTATTGCGTAATTTGGTTTACAATTACCGGGGTCCAAGATAGGAATTATTTAATTTTTACAATTTGGTCATACATTTTTTTTACCAATTAACTTCTCCATATTTGACGTGGCATGTTTTTTGTTTCAGACTGGTTACATCAGGTCTTCGGATGCCAATTACTATATCGAACCGGCCGAAAATTTTACCACTGGTTCGCTGGGAACCATATTGCATAGGATCAAGAAACTGCCACATTCCGCCGAAGAAAGTAACGACATTTTGAGCTTTGACGGATCGTTCGACGTGCAATTAAAAAATGAAAATGGTAAGTCTTTGCAAATCTGAACTGAAATCGTTGATGCTGTAAATCAATAAGTATTAACTTCCTGTACCCTTGACGGTTTGGCTGATACCGTTGCGTGCGATAAAGTATCACTTTCCCCACACAGTTTTACGTTAAAAAAGGTTGAATTTATAATTATAAAGGCAGGAAAAGAAATATGAGCAAATTGGGCATCCCCCAATGTACCAGACCAGACATGCGTCCATTTCGTGGATCGCTATCCGCACTTGGTTCGGAAGTAGCTCACATCTCGACAACATGCTGAAGAAACACCCGAATGATACCGGATGAGCCCAAGAACTTTACAGCTGTTTCGTATCGAGGTCACCTGCAGTGTTTCTTTGCCATTGAGATTGCCAGTGTGTGTTGCATAATGCAACACACACTGGTTATTTCTAAATATGCTTATGTTTAAATTATAAAATAATACCAGGAAAACTACAAAAGTATAAAGCCAAAAAGGGTAAATTTATTAACAAACAACAAACAAAATACTAATATTTATTTGCTGCGCCATTGGATTCTAACACTAATCGTAATCTGCTTGGCATTGACAAAATAATACTTCTGGTGTAATCCGGAGTTAGCCCTTCCCAAATTTCTTTTATTTTATAAAATAACTCTATTTTATTCTGTGGTTTAAAACTTATTTTGTACATTTTTTTTACCATCAATCCCCAAACATTTTTAATTGGATTTAAATCAGGACTTCTTGAGCACCAAGGCAGACATGTTACGTCGTTTTGTCTAAACCAGTTTCCTATATTTCTTGCAGTATGCACAGGGCAGTTATCCTGCTGAAATATAAAGTCATTTCCTTCAAAAGCTATCGAGGCAGAAGAAAGAAAACATTTTCCAAAATCTGAAGATATATATTACTGTTTAGTGTTTCACCAATATTCCAGCATACACCTGCACCGTAAACACTTATCCATGCCCGCACATTAACGGAGGAGAAACGTCCACTGGTTTGCCTTTTTTGAGTATCCTTCTCATCATATCGGGAATTTGTTGGTCCATATACCCGAATCCTTCCATTATATGTAGACTGAAAAGTTTTCTCATCGGAAAAAATAACATTTTGCCAAAAAAAAGAATTTTCTGGTAAATATTGCATAGCAAACCCAATTCTTTGTTCCTCATCACTATTTTTTAAAAAGGGCTTGGATGCAGCTGCTCGATTTCTTAATTCGGAACATTGTCTTACTCGGCGTTGCGCAGTTCTAGATGAAGCAGGGAATCCTGTTATTTGCATAGCGGATACTGCAGTTAAACATTAGTATTATTGTGAAAACAGAGTGGGGTGCTCGATATACGAAAAATATAGCAAAAAGCGACCCACGCTTTTTTCACAATAATACTACCTATAATATTTATCGTTCATTATTATTTTCTGCCTATATTAAGAATTTCAGGGATTAGGTATTTTAAACTATATTTATTTTCCGCTTTTTAGTTTGATTAATTATTTATTAAAGCGTGTTTTTTAGTTTTTTTTAAACTATATTTATTATTTATTCTATTTCATTTTCGATCGCAGAAAACAATCATATTTTCGTCCCCGGACGCTTGCTGGACTCGGCGTAATCCTCGTCGAGAATATGTAATTTTTCCTACCAGGGTAATAAATAAAAAAAAAACACGCCCATGCAGAATCGACTATTCATAGAACCTGTATTACATTTTTAGTCTAGGCAAGGTATGAAATTTAAAATCCACGATCAAAGCAATAGTTGCTCGGCCTACTCACTAGACTATTATTACGAAGAGGAGGTGCTCGTCTTTTGTTTTTGTTTTGTAGACCACGGTCGAATGAAGTGAACAACGTTGATACATTCCTGAGGGTAATTTTTTTTAAATAGGTAAGGCTTTCGGTGCTTTCACCAACGATCATAGGTAAAGTGAACAATATACATTCTTGTTGTAGTGCTTGGTTCAAATTTCAATATAATATTAGTTTATTACCATTTATTTATCTCACTAAGGCCCATAACATATCCTATATGTTGAAACTGCATGGTGGTAACGTTTGATAAACTTTGACAGGAGAACATAAAAAGGCCTCGTCAGTTGTCTGAAGTTGAAAAGGCTCAAATTGTATCAAGAATCAAAGAAGGATGGTCAATCCGTGCTATAGCGCAGTTGTATATTAGAAATAAAAAAAAAACTATATTGAAAATTAAGCAACGCTGGGAACAAGAAGAATCCCTAAGGAGGAGGAAAATTGGTTCAGGTCGTCCCAAACGTTCCAATCCTAAAAGGATGCTGCTTTTTTGGGATATTTCAGAAATAATGCATTTGCAACTGCAAGGGATGCTGTTATTGATACATCATTTCCTGCCTTCCAACCTACCGCCAGCAGGAGAGTCAAGGAATCTGAACAAAAATATCGCCAAGCTGCGAAAAAAATGTTTTTTACCAAAGAACAGCGACAATCAAGGATTATTTTTGCTTTAAATTATATATATATACCTCAATCCTCAATTTTGGAACAGGGTCATTTTTACTGATGAATAGACGTTTCAGTCGACTTATAACGGACAAATTCGTGTGTACCATCCAAACAATACCAGGTTTGAAGAGCGATATACTAACTTCTCACTTCTAGACATAGGCGTTCCTCTGTAAATATATGGAGCTGGATAAGGGTTCATGGACCTGGTATTTTCTGGCGAATAGAGGGAATATTTAATGCCGGAAATTAGGAGCGGCTAAATGTTTACTCTCGAGCCGCGTCGTTGCCAAGTTTACGTTGCTCCTCAAACCTAACCTTATATTTTATTATTTGAATTTGACCGTTATTTGTAAATGTAGATATTTTTGAATCTGTGGTATTTAACATTATTTGTGAATTTATCTAAAATGCCCGTTGCTTGCAAAATTTGCTCTAAGATTTTCTCTAATCAAAGTGGTGTTAATCGTCACTTGAGAACTGTTCACAAAGAAAAAGACAAAATTATTGTTTCCTATGATTATGACCATTTCAATAGCAAGTGTTTAGAAAAAGATTGTCATACTTCTTATAGATTTATTGCAGAATTAAGGTACCACCTGGAAACAGCTCATAAGAAAACTATGGATAAGGCCATATTATATTTTCAAAGTGAAGAAGGTAACAGTAAACTTTAATTTTAATAAATTTATTTAAGAGGTTATAAGGTTTCTAATTTTTGTTTTAGAATTTGAGTGTTGGTTTGATGAGCTATGTAAAAACAATAATTTGGAATATGTTCGTCATAAACAGAAAGGAGAACAAACTACATATTTTAATTGTAATCGATCAGGTAGATAATTTAAAGGTGACAAAGTATATTTTTTGAATATACCTAAGTAATTTAATATTTTAGGAAATTCTGGATCTGACTTTGTAAATCGAAAAAGAGCCATAAAGAGTCAAGGTTCCTGTAAAATTGGTTGTAAATGTACAAGTCAGATAATTTTAACAGAAACTGGTAATAGTCAGTATTGTGCTACATACTATAAGACTCACTATGGGCATACAATACAACTTCAACATATTCGTATTCCTAAACAGGACCGTGTTGATGTTGCAGCCAAACTAACAAGTGGTGTTTCAGTTACTAGGTATAGGTACACTAAATTATTATGAATTTGTCTTAAAAAATTAATTTTTAGAGTGTTAGACACATATAGAAATAAATTTGAAGAAGATAAATTGTCACGATCAGACTTAATTACCAGAAAAGATATTAATAATATCAAAAATTTATATCACATTAACATACAGGATGGTGTACGTCATGAAAATGATACAATTAGTGTTGACCTCTTAGTAAAACAGTGTGAAGAAGTTGGTGAAGAAATTGTGTTATATAAAAAACAAGGACAGGAATATCCAGGATTAAAGGCAGATGATTTTTGTATAATAATTATGAACAAGGCACAAGAAAATATTCTAAACAAATTTGGTAATAATGTTATAGCCATTGATAGCACTCATGGTTTAAACATGTATGACTTTGAGTTAACTACGGTGATGGTTATTGATGAGTTTGGGGAAGGGTTTCCAGTTTCATGTATGTTTACAAATCGTAAAGATACAGTTATACATGAGATTTTTTTTACCTGTATTAAAAGAAGATGTGGACTTATAAATCCTAAAGTATTTATGTCTGATATTACATCAGTTTACTATAATGCTTGGCTTAGTGTCATGGATTATGCAATTATGAATCGTCTATATTGTTCTTGGCACATAGATCGAGCTTGGAGAAGTAACTTAAGTAAAATAGCTAAAGTGGATAAAAGAAAAGAAGTTTACCAAATGCTGAAAGTCTTACAGAATACCTTGAATGTGGCAGAATTTGAAAGAAATTTGGCCACAACTGTAAACAGATTGTTGGAAGATCCTGAAACACAGCAATTTGGAAATTATTTTGCTCAAAATTATATAAATAACTACCAAATGTGGGCTTACTGTTTTAGGAAAAATTGTGGCATTAATACAAACATGGTGATGGTTTAGCATGTTTTTTATTTTCACATTTGCATGATAGTTTGTATTTTAATATATAGGTACTTACCTTTAAGTTATATATTTTTTTGCATGTTTTTTTTTTCACTATTAGAATTTTGTAAGCAGTTAGTCTTCTATGTAGACTTCATACAATTTTGCTCTTACGTATAAGAAAACTTTAAAGTTGCATGAATGAACCAAAAACGTAATTTATAATAAATTACTTTAATTTTAGGTATTAGAGAGTATGCACAAAACTGTAAAATACTTTTACCTGGAAGGAAAAGTAGTAAAACGCTTAGATAAGGGCATAACTGCGGTATTAAAATATATCAGGGACAAATTGGTATCAAGGATTATTAAAATTACCAAAGGAGTAAACAACTTCCATGTACAGGAAATACACAAACGTCATCGAACTGCTATAACAAGTATTTTTGTAATTTTTAATAAAGGAGATATTTGGACAATAAAATCAAAGAATGTTGAATATATAGTTTCAAAGAAAGATTCATGTATGGTACCAAATTGTCAATTAAAGTGCTCCTTCTGCAATATATGTGTACATGATTATCAATGCACCTGTGTAGATTATTTAATAAAAGCTACTATATGTAAACATATACATTACCTTAACTTAAATACTGATATTGCAAAGGATCAGAAAAATATACCTATAGTAATGGAAAATTTGGAAAGTGAAACATTTGAATGTTTATCAACCTTAGCTGGGCAGAGTAGCAGTAAAGAAACTGATACAATAAAATATAAAATTCAAGAAGAGATAAATAAAATTAGTGTTAACATAAATGTGTGCAGTAAAACTGATTCTAGTCGTCCCGTGTTGTTACATACTCTCAAAACACTGAAAAACGCCAACAGTTTACTATCAAACACGGAATCAGTGATGAATTCATTTAAAACGGATTATACAATTTCAGGTATCATAATTTATTAAACTATAGTGTCACCTCAGATTTGGTTAACATATTATGGAAAATGTTCTTACTTTTAGTTTACCCAAAAAATGCATGCTGCATAAAAAGTTTGGCTTGGTATAAAAATAATATTAGAGGGTTCTAAAAAAAAATGATATTAAATAAGTTATAGAAAAACACAGCATTTTTGGCAAGTCTTCTTGATAATAATATGCAATAATCTGATTTGTATTTTGATATCCAACATTGTTAGACAAAATATGACCTTATAGTAATAGGAACTTTAAGGTGGTTCAAAAATTATTTATCATGTCATTTTTAAATAATATACAAATTAATATAAAAAAAATTATTATAATTTTTCGAAAAAAAAAATATAAAAGTTTTCCCGAGAGTTTTCCATATTATGTTAATCCAATATGGCCAGACACTGGTATGCACTTTGTTGACTGTTAGTACCTATATTGTTAACTAAAAATAAAATAACCAAATTAAATAAATACAAAGATACGTATTTGTTAAAGTACGCGCCACAAATATAACATTATTGTTTACATTTCTGTCGCCTGCATAAAAACTCCAGCAGAGTTTTTTTTACATAAGATAGAAACGTTAACAATAATGTTATATTTGTGGGGCTTTACTGTCAAATATAAATTCAAAAATCTTTTTAGGTGAACCATCCAATAAAAAAGTAACAAAACAAGTGTCGTTTTTTTCTACAAAAAAGAAACGAAAAAGGGCAAAGGAAGATATTTCAAAACCATCAAGACGTGAAGCAGACGCTATCAACGGTTTATTTAATATACAGAGTGACCATAATTACTGCTAAGTCATAGACACTAAATTGTTGTTTTGTTATCCCAAGAAAATTATAATCGTTTACCACTCCACCAAAAAAGTATATTTCTTCAGGCATTTTATATGCATATTATGTATTATGTTCTTTAAATATTTATTTTTTTTATTATCGTTTATAACCTTGTGATATTTTAGTATTAATATTCATATACTGTGATTGTACAATATTGCTTCTGCTGTTTTAATTTATTTACTTTTGGACAAAAATGGCCCTACTATTTATTGGTTTTACTTGACTAAATGGCGAAGATATTTACTTTGTTATTTATTTTAGTAACTAAAATTTATTTAGTTAAGTTGTTTGCTGTACCTTTCTTTATAAGAAAATATTCTTTAAACAATAAAAAAAAATACTTGGAATTGCTTTAATAAAGTTTATTTTAATCTAAGACATGTTTTTTTTTAACGTATAATATATTCTATACATAGTGAATTAATGGCCAAAATGTAATGAGTTAAGTTTTGTACAGATCTAAAAAATTATTATTTACTAAAACTATGTTTTTCTTTAACGTATGTATTCTATACATAGTGAATTAATGGGCAAAATGTAATGAGTTAAGCTTGTACAGATCTAAAAAATTTATATTAATTTAAAATTCCCGCCGTCTCACCAAAACGTACATTTGGCAACGTCGCGGCTCGGGAGTAAACATTTAGCTGCTCCTCGGAAATTACATTAACATTTTAGAAAACATATTGTTACCATCTGCTTAGCAAATATATCCCAATAATACTTTCATACTTCAACAAGATAATTGTCCATTCCACACTGCCAAAACTGTAACCCACTGGTTTCAAACCCATAAGTGCTGCCTTGGGTCGCTTATAGTCCCGATATCAATCCAATTAAAAATATTTGGGGTATAATCGTAAAAAAAATATATAATCGAAATTTTAGGGCACAAAATTCAGAAGATTTATGGGAAATAATACATGCGTGCTGGGAAGAGCTGGATCCAAATATTGTATCAAAAATAATTCAGTCAATTTCGAATAAACTGGCTCAAGTAATAGAAAAACAGTTATATATTACCAAGCATTAGATTTTATTTATTCTTAGTAAACGTTTTTTGTTTCTATTGTAATTTTTATAAAACTGTTAAAAGATATATTATAAAATTAAAAAAAATATTTTTGGTATTCTATTGAACTACCGCCCAACGCCAATGCTTTGCATTTTTAATAAACTTTAACATGCGATAAGCAGGTTTTACTCTAATACTCATTGGTCATATTTTTTGATGCCTATCAACGATGGCGCATTAACGATGACGATGGTGACGATGATGACGATGATGACGATGATGACGATGATGATGATGATGACGACAATGACGACGATGACGATCTGCCTCGGATATTTGCGAAGAAACATGGAAAAGCACTTTTAATGACTAGCTTCTTTGAATGCGAAAGTGTAAAAAACACTTTTTGTTGTGTTAAAAACTGTGTTCAAAACTGTGAATTGTAAAACTTTTTTTCATGACATACGTACTAGCAAACATACTGTTTGTCACATCCTGATATCTGTATTCATTACCAACCGGCGTGTATTTTATATTTTGTTAATTTGTATGTAATACCAAGAAGAAAAGTAATTTCCTTTGAGCGTTTAATAAACATTACCCCATTTCCTTGGCAATATATTAGCAATAGACTTCGAATTGTTTAATTTTCGAAGAATAAACAGCTTTCGTGCCGTTCAACACTACTTGTAATGAGCAATGCATAATAAGTAATTTTCTTGTTTATACACCTATCGTTATCAATAAATACTGTCTTGCATGTATCATAAATGCATTATTATGCTCGTCTACCTACATTAAACCAACACCTGTATTTAAACTAATCAGCTGATGTAAATAATAGATTTTATGCCTATGTTAATTTAGATATGTTGAAACCAAAGACCGTTGGGTACTACCAAATAATAAACTTGAATCGTATACTGAAGAACGAGCATGAAACGAAAATTAAAAATAATGTCCTTGGAAGCCCAGAATGGTGTCCCAAAAATTTGATTTTAGGAATTATTGAATTTATTTAAAACACAAATTTATAAATCTCTTTGTACTAAAAAGTAAAAAAATCTAAAAGCGAAAGCTTTCACAATAAAAGATTTCGTTTATATTGTCGGCGTCATAATCTTCTTGAAATTTATTATAATTTAAATAATAAACGTCTTTTATATGAATAAAAAAAATAATTACCTACTAAGACTATCTAATAATAATAGGCAGACAAGCAAAAGCGGGGCGCAGTCTAGCCATAAAGGCTGCTCCACTGAACCCCACACTGCTTGCTAAAATAATAATAAAAAATATATCTAAAGAATAATTATGAATATTGAATATTATACAGATATTATATAAATATCGTAGAAAGGAAAAAAAAAAAAAGGTTCAAATAGTTAACATTCTAAAAAAAAGAAAAATACGCTACATTCTAACCTGATGGAGAAGACGACAAATACATGATTCGAAGAATGACCAGCAAAACATTGATAACAATAATAATTTAACAAAAACAATTAACGAAATTGTTTATTTTGAAAACTAAGTAGATATTTTTTATATTGCAATTTAAATTTGTTACTGTCAAGGAAAACCATTTAATTAGGTAAGGAGTTATTTTTTTTTTTTTTATTTTATTTTAACAGAGTCGCAGGTAAATGATCTCTGGCACTCTGAGGCTGGGGCACTGTCAACCTATTAGGAAACCTTATATCACGGGAATGTATGTTTTCACGAAATACAAACCTACTTTTTAAAGAAAGAGGCAAAGCCGGATTATTTAGAGTTTCAACCAAAAAAAATCCCAAATGTAAAGTTCTACGGTTGTTCATTACTAGCCACTTGAGATTTTTAAACGTATGAGAAATATGATCAAATTTACGAAGTCCAAAAATAAGGCGGGAGCATGTATTCTGTACCCTTTGTACCCTATTCCTAACTGCTACATGAAGGCATGGGCCATAAATGAAATCACAATAGTTAAAGCTGGACAAAACGAGACATATATGACTTTTGAATTAGTTTTTTGACATACTCCCTAAATCTTAGTTCAGTATCCAGGATTATAACCAGATTTTTAGCTGTTATAACTACGGAGAGCCTAACACCATCAATAATATTATCATTCAAAAAGCTAATTTTGTTCTTATTCCCAAAATGCATCAAGGATGGCTTTAATGGATTTAACCTTAGGTTGTGATCTAGAGAAAGTTGATTTAACATGCTTAAATCTTCGTTAAGCAAATTCGATGCGTTTACCTATATAGTCTTGGCAGTCGAAATGAAGGTAAATTTCTGTATCATCTGCATATGCCTGAACCTTACAGTGCTTTAAAATTTTAAAATATCTTAGGTATAGATAATAAAAAGAAGAGGTCCAAGGATAGATCCTTAAGGTACACCAGACAAAATCTAAATTTGTTCTGAATACCTAATTGTTTTTGTTGAAAATTTTTTGAAACCTGTTGTTGAAGTATGATCTAATACGATTTAAGGATGATTCTTCAAAGCCAATATTTTAATTTTGACAGCAAAATTGAATAATTAAGGATGTCAAAGGCTTTTGAAAAATCTAAAGTAACTAACGCGCTATTTAATTTCTTATCAATTGCTGCCTTTATATCATCTGTAATCTTAACAAGTGCGACAGCAGTATTAAAATATTTTCTAAAGCCACATTCACTATGGAATTATTTTGTTAACAATACAGTATTGAAATAATTGACCATACAAGACTTTTTTTTAATTCGATTTTTTGGTGAAATAAACACGTTAGGGAAATTAATATTATATAGTATCTCTCGCGACAATTTTAACATTTTCAATTTTCGCAACTTGGGGTTACGTCACAATGAATGCGTACAATGTGATGTTTATTTTTAGAGAGGTTAGAAACCCTAGCATGTTGGTTAAGTCATTAATTTTTATTATTTAGTACTTACTACGACACACACACAGAGGTGTAAGTGATTTAAACTCGGCATTAACACACCTAAACAATAAATTTTAGATTATGCAGCCAACGTGAATACATTATTAAATTAATGAAGTTTTTATTGTTTTACAATAAGTAGTATTTCTAAATATGTACATAACCAACATTTAGTTACTTACCTTAAATACTTTTGAAACCAGGACAATAAAATTAACATAGTTGAATAGAAAATGTAAGCGAAAAATTCTGTAGATTGCCTACATAACATTATCATTTTCGTTTTCTATTTATTTTATTTCCTTTGTCTTGATTTATTTATAATCTAACGTAATAACAGTCAGAGTAAGTATACAGTGTGTCCACGGATAGAGTTTGGAAGAGGAAATACTTTTTTAATGATAGGTATAGAGGAAAAAGTCATTCTTTATAAAAACGTCTGCTTGTGCTAAAACTATAATTTCGAAAAGAAGATTTGCGATTACTATGCAGGGTTCGTCAGAAACAACATTTTTAGTTTTTTGGATTTTTTATATTTGACCGAGTAGGTAACGATTTTGTTGTAAGAAACCCATTATTTATTTGCCTACGTCTGAAGTATTTTTATTATTACATGTCATATTTCTTCAATTCATTCAATCATAAAATATAAAACTTTTATTCAAACGTGGTACCACCGAGTTAGCGCATCTGAATTCCCGATAACAGTTCCTAACTTGCTGTATTGGGATATTTGCAATAACTACTCTTATTTTTTCTTTCAATCTAAGTTATTGAAATTGGTTTTATACACATGTAACTTTAGATGTCCCCATACATGAAAGTGGATAATATGTGAGATCGGGACTCCTACGTGCCAACTGAACCTTTCAATCTATTTGCACCCATGATTATCCAATCATCAAAGAAAATTGAAAATTAGAATTGAAAAAATAATTTAATAAATCAAAGAATTGAAAAAAAAGATCCAAAAAACTAAAAATGTTGTTTGATGTTTGTGACGAACCCTGTATAGTAATCGCAAATCTGATATTCGAAATTGTAGTTTCAGCAAAAGCAGACGTTTTTATAAAGAATCACTTTTTCTTCTATGCCTACTAATAAAAAGATTTTTCCTCTTCTAAAATCTATCCGTGGACACACATTTTTTTTTCGAATTCAAACTGAAAATTCAAAAATTTCTATATTACCAGAATATTCGACATTGAATAATCAATTTGTTTACTACGTACGGAAAGAAAAAGAAAGGGAAATCCCTTATCCCTTTCGGGTAATTATTTCATTACCCAGTTTTAATCTTTTAACTTTGTTTTCGTCCGCGTATACAGAATGTTCTTGTCGTTTTCATGGTTTTAATATACACTTTTTTACATTCCTTCGTGTAGTGGCACTTGGGCCCTTCGATGCTGCGATGATGGTACTTTCTAGTACCGAAACATATACACCCCCCAATTAAATTGACTTTTAATATACCGTGGGGGCAAAAATTATTTGCATCAAAGAGGGCTTGGATTAAAAAACGTAGGGCTTGGTTTAGATCACAATGATATAGAGACGATATATCTAACCAAATCTAGGTTAACATTTTGTCAAATTCATATTATGACATGATATGCCAAACTAATGAGTAGATAATAAAATAAGTAGACATATACAAATTTATTTTTAGGAACGAAAGAAAAACTCAAAGTCTTCCTCCACAAAGTTTAATGATAAAATTATTTATCAAAAGTCTCTACATGTTTCGAACGTAGTGACGTTCATCATCAGGATACAGAAAATAAAACTTAGTGCTGATGGTTTTAGCAGGAGAGAAAATGGTGTCGAACCTTAATGGAGCTTTTATGGAATTAAAAATTGGATATGTAAATCAAACTTAATATGAAGAAAATGATGAAATTTAAAAACATACTGAGTATATGAGAAGTCAGTAACTAAAGTCTAAACCAACCAAATAAACTAGGGGGAAAAGAATTTTTTTTTCCTAAAAAGGTGTCGAAGAAAATTTAAAAATTTTTATAAAAACATCATTAGGTAGGAAATTGTCATTGTGAGGACAAAATTAGAATTACATGTAGGTTATGAAATTTCTTGAATGAAACTCTTTGATGCAAATAATTTTTGCTCGCACGGTATAAATTTTGTAAATAACCGTATGTTTAAAACCACAAAAATCAAAAAATATGAAAATAATTTAATTTCCATAAACATAAATAAACGTTAATGTCCAAGACATGCCCAAATCAATGAACCATCTGGTACTTAGAACCCAGACGCATCGATCCACCCAACCATGCATGGTACTCCACGGTCGATGGTCGTCGATGTCGTACCGATTATAATCGTATTAGCGAGCTCGTCGTAATCTAAAGTACCTTGACTCGAAACCGAAACAGACAGCAGAATGAGGCTATAACTAGCTAGACTGCACGGCGGCGTCGTCGGCACCTTTTACCGAAGAATGGTGTTAAGTGCGTGAGAGTTGCGCCAGCGGTGTCGGGATTCATGAATGAAATCGCATCGAAAATAGTTTGCCATTGATTGAAAAGGTCACAGGAAGGTTCATGGTACCGTGCGAGCAAAAATTATTTGCATCAAAGAGAGCCTTGCATCTAAGTACGTAATGCTTAGCCGTAGAGCTTAATACCTGTTGGGTGTCAGTAACTATCTGAATTAACAATCAGTTATTCCGTCATCTTTGACAGTCGTTGCAAGTAATTTGATCCATCGCTAATTTTTCCAATTTCTTGAACAATTCACACAATGGGCTTTACGGAACAGCACAAAACATTTATGGTTGAAGCGTATTTTCGAAACGGGGTTGGAGTAAATGGTGAGTGGCAATACAATCACGGTTTGTACATGGACGATTTTCACGAACATTTTCCTAACGTTGCTTTTACTGCTGGGGATTTTTATCATTGCCTGAAAAGAACCGTGGCTGTGTTTAGGGAAACAGGTTCTATACAACATAAAAAAGGAGCAGGAAAGAGACGCCTGTCTCAAGAAGTGGGAAGTTCTTATGGAACATGCAGGACTATTCTTAAGAAGCAGCTAAATTTATTTCCTTATGAAGTGCAAGTATTCCAAGAAATACAAGCCGCAGATTTTGAAAGACGCAGGAATTACTCTCAATGGTTTACCTAAAATTTATTGGAAAGAAATGATTTATTAGACATTTTTTCGGATGAAGCCTGGTTCCACCTCTCCGGTTATGTGAATTCTCAGAATACATGTAATTATTTTTCTTTTTCTTTCTGTATATTCTTGCTTTGTTAATTTTGTAAACAACAAAAATAAATTTGTATTCGTCTTCTTATTTTATTACTCATTAGTTTGGCATATCATGTCATAATATGAATTTGACAAAATTTTAACCTAGATTTGGTTAGATATATCGTCCCCATATCATTGTGATCTAAACCAAGCCCTACGTTTTTTAATCTAAGCCCTCTTTGATGCAAATAATTTTTGCTCGCACGGTACGTGCTGGTAAATGGGTACGATATAGCAAAGATTGTTTGCTGACCAATGGCGAATCCAGCTTTTTTAAGAGGGGGGAGGGGGATTTGTTTGGTAAGTGTTGAGTTGGCCCAATCGTCAGATTAGTTTTTTACAAAACAATTACCTATCTGTGTATTAAAAAAATTTTATTTAAAAAATCAACAAACGCTCAGAAACAAAAAACTATTTATAAAATACAATCTTCTAATATTTATTAAACAAATATCGTACACGTTGTTCATGTTTACTTGACTTTAACAGAAGTACCATAATTTTAAAGTAGCGAGAGTTGATGAAGTAGTTGTACATTTAGGTCAAAAACTTTTAAAAATTTAGGCTGGTACCAAAACAATAACACTGTAAGTTTGAAGAAGTAGTCCATACTCAAAGTGGAGTTAAATGATATAGAACAAAGAAAGGCACAAAGTCTTTCTCCACAATTTTTATTAGAATAACTAGGCGAACCTAGAATAATTCATAATTATTCAATTCGACATGTTTCGATTGTAGAAACACTCATTATCAGGAAAACAAAGTGAAAGGTACAATGCTGATGTTGTTAGCAATAGGGAAAAGTATAGTGGGATTGAGCCGTAATAGAGCTTTTAATGGTGTACAAGAAGTGTAAAAATTGAATGGTCAAAAGATCGACAATCAAGACTTCAGCATACTGGAAAATCAAGGGTTAGTGCAAAGGCCTTGCCTTGGACAGAAAAATGAAGAGGGCAAAAGAAAAATTAGGGAGTTTTAACAGACTTTGTGGTAAACATTTATTAAGTAGTGAAAAATCTTAAATTTTATTCAGCTTTGTCAAAGACATGTAAAAGTATTGAAATAAGAGGGAAAGAAAAAGAAAAAAAAATGTTTTTCATAAAAGGCAAGGCATCATTTATCTTGAAGTAAAATACCGTTGGGGTACCAGGCTTTTTACGGCCCAGTTACCCCGGCAGGAATCAAAACATACACATTTTGTGCAAAACTAATAGTTTTAAAAAGTTATTCTAATAAAAATTGTGGAGAAAGACTTTGTGCTTTTCTTTTTTAATAACTGTAAGATTTCAGCGTTCACATATCTTACTCAGCAATTTAAAAAAATTAAATACTTAACGGGTAAACCTTCTTATATTCCGTATTCTGTCACAAAAGAATGCACCACGTACCAAGAACTAATAAATAACAATTACTCCGCACAGTTGTTTGGCCTAAAAAATTACGAAAATAAACGCCAACCCAAATATATAGGCCAGGTATGGAGGTATGAAACAATCGCACACAAATATGTATACATGTTGGCATGTTAGCAGAACATTAAGACTTACATTACGATTGGAACCAGTCTTTATACTTTCAACAAGTCGTACAACCGCACAAAGTTGCAATTTTTTAAACAAACATACCGGGTTTGTTTCAGGTACGTAGATAGCTCTTCTTCCTGGGAGGGGTACTCCTACGTAGCTAGGATTAATTTTTGAAGGGAAGGGGGTGGGGTGGGGCTCGTGACTGTCATTAATCCGGGAGTCTGGAAACTGATTTTGGTCATATATTTCGCAGTAGTCGTTAAAAATCTATTATTAAAAAAGCTTATTATACCATAAATGAATATTTTGATGATGGTCTGTCATAAATGTTTGCATTTTTTATTCTTAAATATTTTCAATTTTAATAAGTGTGACCAGTAAAGTCCGCATCATATGGGATTTTTTTTATTAATAGCTTTATTCGAAATTTGACTTTGGCATCAAGTTCTGCCTCTATCGAGATGAAAATTAAGAAAAAACGTAGTAGTCACGTGATTAGCATTATTTGTCAAATTTTAATTTTTTTTTAAATAATTCAAAAGTGGGGTTATTTTTGAAAATATCGAAAAAAGTTATTAGAACATTTTTTTTAATGCAGTTTCTAGCCCACGTGCAAAATTTTAACTGCATAAGATAATTTTGATTCTTTATCCGCCACTAAAATTTATTTTCAACTTAATGAACACTTTACTGATGTTACTGTGTTCTTTTTTGTCCTAATATTAAGGTGTATTACTTTCAGACACAAACTACGTTTTCAAAAATACTTATTTTATGAAGTTACCTTATGCAGGGTCAAAAACAAATAAACTTTGCATCACATGCGACCAAATTTTAATAGCCCAATTTTGATTTTGTAGAAAAACACACATTTAATATGGCGCTACTTTAAAGAAAATGTAGGTATCTGAAATAAAGCATTGTCAAAAGTAAGAACCAAGATAACAAGCAACTATTTCCTAAATGCCATTGTACGGGTTCTTTCTTTTATTTCTGCTTTTTTGAGCTAGCCCGGCCTTTAGAAGTTACTCACCTGTTCACCTTGTGTCCTTATACAGAGATAAACTGAAGGGTTATTCAATTTTTTATTATATTTTTATATTAATCGATTTTCGATCATGTATTTCCTTTAGGTACAGTTACAGCCATTAAATCTTGGGCACTTTGTGACACGTACACCTCATTTTACCATAATAAAACATACCTGTAATACCTGTTGAACAAATTACCTATTTAAAATGTCATCGTAGATAAAACAATAATAAAATGTGTATTTTAAATTTGAAAAAATGCTAACTTAATGACAATGACCGAGCAGAAAATTTTAATAATTCATTATATTATTGAGCAGGAAGGTTGATTTGAAAGGGATGTTTCAGAAAGGCTTAACATTTCAAAGAGCACGGTTCATTTTATTAAAACAAAGTTGCAAGAAACGCATGTCTTGGAAATAAGACCAATGAAGAACAGGATAATAATTTATTAAACGTATTAAGGACCAACATTTAAAATCAATTTTAAGAGCTAAAATGGAAACAAATTTCCCGGAATCTGTGAAAAGAGCTCCACGAAGGTAGGGTTATCTAGGTTGCGTTGAGTCTCATTTTGCAAAATATGGGTTAAAAAATCGGTAGTTAAACGCATCTTCTTCTTTATCTAATGCTTTAACCAAATTTTTTCATTAATCCCAGTTTAATGTGAAATGGAGGTAACAGAACTTTTTTGGGATCAACAATATATAGGGGTATATTTTTTACGTTAGCTTGACCTGGAGTATTTTGATCTCTCAAAAGCCATTCTTTTACTTGGTGCTGGTTCTCTGTTACTCTACTATCCCAAAGCCAAAGAAAACGAAAATACTTCGTAAATACACCCTGAAGCCCTAGTAATAGACTTTTAGGTCACATATTTGCCACTTATACTTATCATAGCTTATTGCATTTAGAACAGGTAAAATAACATACTTTCATATTTTCCTTCATGTCAGCTGCATGTGCAAGAGGAATAGAGGGTCTTTTGTTGCCACTCTGAAGCAGAACTATCAACTTCTGGACTGGGTAAACTGAGCTAGATCCTCATATCTTGGCCTCAGGAATTTGTGCTAGCGTTTTCTACAAGTATTTTCCCGACACCCTGTATGTTATTTATAAATTTTAATGAATTAAGCATTACTAAACAGTTTGTTAAATACAAAAACAACAAATTACTATTAATATACTATTCATTTTACTCTAATCTTTGGCTGCCAATCATTTTATCGATTACTCAACTGGTTAAAAATCATTAAATTGGAAAAGTTTAATGGAGATATCAATAATCATTTATTTCAATATAAGCTGCTGCATCATTAAAGTTTGTCGACACCACAGTTAACAATAATTAACGTGCTTTCATAACATATCCGTCCAAAATTATATTATAAAGGTAGATGGCAGGGTTGTACTAGGAATAATATTTTTTAAATGTGTTAAAAAAAATGTTTTAAAATTATTCTCATCATAGTGACTAAAACACCCCAAACATTTTTCATTGCATTTAAATCTAGACTACGTGAGGGCCCTGGTAAAATGATAATTTATTCCTGTTTCATCAATTCCCTTGCTTGTCGAGCTGTGTGAATGGGAGAGCTATCTTGCTGATAAATGACATCCTGTTTCGGCAATCGTTGACATACAGAAGGTAACATGGTATTTGGTAAAATATTCATGTATACCCCTGTATTACATCGTCATTAAATAAAGTGACACACAGCAACTCCCTGAACACTCATTCATTCCCAGACGTTTACAGAAAATCGACCACTATTTCGCTCCTTTTGGGTTTGGTGTTTCTTCGAATCGAGTTCCTGGAGGCCTATATACTCTGGGTCTTCCGTTATAGCGAGAGACTGAAACACTCTCTCGCCCGTAACTATTACTTTTTCGCAAAGAACTAGCGGCTCAAGGTAATATTGTACCGCAAAACTGTTGTTCTTTATTTTCGTCAGTTAAAAATTGCTTTTTAGCTGCTGCATGACAGCGCAATTCAGATATTTCTCTAACCCTTCATGGAGCTCTTTTCACAGATTCCGGGAAATTTGTTTCCATTTTAGCTCTTAAATTGGATTTGAAATGTTGGTCCTTAATACGTTTAATAAATTATTATCCCGTTCTTCATTGGTCTTCTTTCCAAGACATGCGTTTCTTGCAACTTTGTTTTAATAAAATGAACCGTGCTCTTTGAAATGTTAAGCCTTTCTGAAACATCCCTTTCAAATCAACCTTCCGGCTCAATAATATAATGAATTATTAAAATTGTCTGCTGGGTCATTAGGTTCGCATTTTTTCAAATTTAAAATACACATTTTATTATTGTTTTATCTACGATGACATTTTAAATAGGTAATTTGTTCAACAGGTATTACAGGTATGTTTTATTATGGTAAAATGAGGTGTACGTGTTACAAAGTGCCCAAGATTTAATGGCTGTAACTGTACCTAAAGGAAATACATGATCGAAAATCGATTAATATAAAAATATAATAAAAAATTGAATAACCCTTCAGTTTATCTCTGTATAAGGACACAAGGTGAACAGGTGAGTAACTTCTAAAGGCCGGGCTAGCTAAAAAAGGCAGAAATAAAAGAAAGAACCCGTACAATGGCATTTAGGAAATAGTTGCTTGTTATCTTGGCGCCGCAGGCCGAACACCTGGTGTAATAAATTTCATCTACGCAGATTCACTCTCATAAGTTTCTGGTGAACTAAATTGGATTTCTAGATTGGCTATTTTTATTTACATATATTTATTTACTACTTGATTATTGTTGTATTGCCACAAAACGACTATAGAATATAAGACTATAATAAGGCCATACGACCTTATAAGGATCTTGGTAGCTATACCGGGTGTTTCGATAGTGTGGCAAAATTAAATAACTTCTGTGTGGTTGACGATACAACAAAAAATTTAAATGAAAAATAATACGGAACCATAGTATGTCAAGGGACCAAAAGACTCAACAAAGTAGTATTTTTAAATGAGGAAAAGGGACAAAACTAAGTAAAGTTTCTTTTACAAAACTTTGACATTAAAAAAAACACTTTAACAGGCTGCATAATCTTTATGCTACAATTTATAGAAACATGACTTGCACATTGTGATCTTGGTTTTTATTCTCTGCATTTAAAAATGTACGTCAAAGTCGAAAAATGCTTTAAGGTGGGAGTATTAACATGCTTGCCAAACTATATCCTATTTCGGATATATTTTTTTTCTCCAGTGAAAAAAGTCTTCTATTTATTATAAGAATTCACATACTCTTTATACAACTGTTTAATACTATATTATGTGACAGCAACGCGCATTCCTACTGTAAGACCAAAATTGTTAGATCGTTGTGTAGTGATAATATCGCGGTAATTTAGCCATTAGGAAATAGGAGTTAATGCTACCATAGAATGGTTTATAGCCATTATGGCTCTGAATACTCACAGTAATTATCAATTTCTATTGGGGGTGTAATCTGGTTTATATATTGTATTATTTCCGACTGGCAGTTGTAATGAAACTTGGAAATAATAATATTTGCTTGCTACGGTTAATAATAAACGTCCATAGATTATAAAGTCAAATTCAGGGCCGATCCTAGCAGGTGTGCAGTGTGTGCACCGCACGCAGGCGGCCAAAACAAGGCGAGGTCGCAGATAGTTCTATCAATGAAGCAATTTTTTTACGAATTTCTGAAAATAGAAATAAAGTGACATTTATCAAACTATAAAAGTTCACTTTAAATTAACGTAGAGGAGCGAAGAAAACAATACTTTTGTTTGTTTAATATTTTGTTAAAGTATTTTGTCGCTATTATAACCAATTAAGCTGGCCCAAAAATCCATTTTTGCCGTAAAATTTTATTTGCATTTTGCATTTTTATTAATGTTTTACTTTTTACTCTTATACAGGTAAATGAGTTTATAACGTCAACGTTAAGTACAGGGCCGTATCTGGAGGGTTCAACCACAACAAGTTACCTTATACAGGGTCAAAAACAAATAAACTATGCATCACTTGCGACCAAATTTTAATAACCCAATTTTGATTTTGTAGAAAAACACACATTTAATATGGCGCTACTTTAAAGAAAATGTATCTGAAATAAAGCATTGTCAAAACTAAGAAGTTTTATGTAGGTTGCGTTGAGTCTTATTTTGCAAAACTGGTGCAATTTACAAAATATGGGCAAAAAATCAAAATTATCTTATGCAGCTGAAATTTTGCACGTGGGCTAGAAACTGCATTTAAAAAAACTTTTTCTAATAACTTTTTTCGATATTTTTAAAAATAACCCCACTTTTGAATTATTTTTAAAATAAATTAAAATTTGACAGATAATGCGAATCACGTGACTACTACGTTTTTTCGTAATTTTCATCTGATCGAAGCAGAACTTGATGCCAAAGTCAAATAAAGCTATTAATAAAAAAAAATCCCATATGATGCGGACTTTACTGGTCATACCCGTCCGTACAGTAATTATTATAACATCAGTCGCAATTTTTTTTATATTGGTTGACTGGTGTGATTATCCATAATAATATTTATTTACCTTCCATTTCAGGAACTCACTCCATTGTCGAAGACGACTTTCCAGAAGAAATAGTCCAACGTCATCACTCTATTAGAAAACGGGAAATATCCTTCGACGATGACGTCATCTACGACTCAATGAGACACGACAATATAAGCCCTCCTGAGTACTTAAGAAGTACCAGGGATACGGACTGGAGTGGTGGATATGTGAAAAGGAGTAATGAGTATTTTATAAAAGTTCTGGTTGTAGCCGATAGCACTATGCTTGATTACCATAAGACTCATGAGGATTTGACGAAGTATATTTTAATATTGATGTCACATGTAAGTGCCAATAGAATGCTGTAGAGAAATTAGATTAGATTTCGCACAGTTTTTGCAGTGACAAATTATGAGAAAAAAAATTGGGAATATCGATAATTGTGTAGTTCAAAGTCATATATCACCAACTTTCCTATGACGAATACTTTTATCTCCATAACCACGCATTTTCGCAGGGGCGGATCGTGGTTTTTTGGGGCCCTAGGCTGATTCAATTTCTGGGGCCCCCAACCCCCTGAAATGCTTTTTTTTTTTAATTTCCATGATGTAGTTCTTTTTTGTTATAAAACAAATAAAACGACTAATGTAAAAAATAAAAATCTATTCTATTTAAACTAAAAAAAAAATACGAGAACATTATTAAAATTAAAGCTAATTACATAGCAATAAAAATTTTTTTTTTGAGTGCAGCATAGTGCGTGGCTTAAGTAGTAAATAAATGATTTTATTTTACAAAAGTATAGTTTTTTAAATAGCTATTTACCTAACAAGTGCGGAAAATTAATTTTTCCGCACGAGTCTGCCGTTCACCGAACGACGCGTAGCGGAGTTCGGTTAAGCAGCCGAGTACAGGGAAAACATTTTCCGCACGTGTCAGGTACAATAGTTTTTCTACAGACGTGTGGAAATAAGTAACACATATTTCAAAGAAATTTAATAATTTTTAATTAACTATAACAATCACATACATATGTAACAGTAACTAATTCTGATAAAAAAAAGTAATAACTACAAATTATAATTGATATATTATTGATTTTGACAATCGTGCCGAAAAAATTTTCCGCACTAGTGTGGAAAAACCAATTTTCCGCACGGATTTTTGACATAATCGTGCCGAAGATTTTTTCCGCACGGATATCAGTGAATTGGTTTTTCCACACGTCTGTGGAAAAACTTGATTTTTATTAATAATTTTTTTTTAATAATCTTATTTGTAAGCACACAATGCAAGCGGTCATGAGATCGGTATTTGGTACCGTTTTTCATTGAGGCCCCTGCGGGGCCCCTTTTTGCCGGGGGCCCTAGGCTTCAGCCTACGCAGCCTAATGGGAGATCCGCTACTGTTTCGTATATAATATCATAAGAGAGAAAATTTTGCCGATACAAAGTTTTCTCTCGAATGATATTCGACAAGACTATTTCACGAGAAAACAATAAAAACACACTGTTTATTTAGCAAACTAGAAACTTTATTTATTTATTACTAATATTAAACGTACAGTTGTTATAAGTAATAGTTTGTCCATTCTTTTCTATAAAACCATGGTTTTGGGAATGATTGACTTGCATTTGAGAAGTCGAAAGTCCACATGCTTTATTTGTTGTTCTGAGATTTTCGATGAGCTTCAGATGATGACTAGGATCTAGCTGCAGATATGGTTTCAGGGAATTTGAGTTTGAGTGGCCTGTTAACTTAATCAACTCTTGTTCCCCAACACCTTGTTTAAATAGGGCAGACACAGCGGAGATCGATGAGAATGATTTGTTATTTTATGCTTCTTCTTATCTATTCCAATTCTTTCCGCTGAAGTTTTGGTCCAATTAGATACTGTATTTATTCCTAGTGGAATATTTTTGAACCAACATCCCTTCTGCCAGTTTGGATGAACGGAGAGAACTAGTCTATGTGTGGAAATGTTTGGTCCTCTTTTTTCCAATAATTTTTAAAATAATCTTTCAGGGCATAAGTCTTTGTTTGATGAATTTCTTACCAACCATTTGCTGTTTGCCAATCCTTTTAACCCACCTTGAGCTGTATTGGAAAATATATTAATTACAGAAGATTCTTTATAGTCTTCGCAATTACCCTTCTTCATATTAAAGGGTTTTCGCCAGTTTCATCACAGTAGTACATTTTTTTAGTTTCTCTGAGAACTGTGTCCAAATTGAGTTCTTGGATTTCCGTGTGTTAAGTGGAATATTTTCAGCTACCGATTTTTTTATTTCTTGGGTAGATTGGCACTCAAATCTTGCATTTTCGTTTAAATTCCTCATTTTGTCTTTTTCAAACCAGGATGACATTTGTCAGGCTAACAATACTTTTTATCTGACATCTATCAAAATTTTGCCGCTGAAAAACCATCTTGTTGATTTTGTCCAGGTGTATATAATTAAGAGTTTTTCCACTGCAACACAAGCCCCGTTGCTATGATATTTTGCCAGCATAAAACACTCTAGTGAAATAGTCGATGTAATATCAGCAGAACAAAATGCAAGTTCGATTAACTGACATTTTTTGACGTTTTTAAACTTAAATCAGCAAATTGTCATTGTCATTACCTTAAAGTTGTGACTTTAGTTCAGAACGTCGAGAAACATATCAATACCAACATTAAAGTGTTCATATTTTGTAAACGGTTGAAGATAGGGGATGATTTATCTAAAAATTCTAGAATTGATTGTAGAATGTAAATATGTGGTATTAAAAAAATTGAAGTTGATACACTTACCATTTTTTATGATCTACCCTCTAAAAAAATGGATTAAAAAAATTTTTTTGACAGGTCCTAGCAATTCTTGATTAAGTTTATCATAATGCTGTATAGCACACAATATGGCAGGTAACTTTAATCCATAAACGCAATGGAATATCCATTTTGTTTATATTATAAGATTAAAGAAATTTATTATTACTATATTTTCAGGTGGCTCTTCTGTTTAAAGAAGCATCCATTGGTAATGCCATCAATATTGCCGTTGTCCATATTAGAATACTGGATAATCCAAAAAATGACTTCTCCAACTCTCTATCCCAAGGTTAGGTTTAATTCGCCGTTGAATTTAAAAGTATTTTAGTGCTTATTAAAAATATTTTGTTATAGATCTTAGCCATTTTTTCAAGAGGTATCAAAACCTATTCTATTTTAAAATTTAACATTACTATTTTTTGCGGTCGCTATTGTTGTATAAGCGTTATTTTTTGAAAATGATCAACCATTTTTAGATATGCTACGGAGATTTTGTGAATGGAAACAGAAATTTATATTGGATAAGTCACACGATGTAGCTCTTCTTTTAACGCGGTAAGTTAAAAATAAACTCCTTATAATATACTGTATACCTATTTACATTCTTTTTTATTTCTATTTTAGGCGCACAATTTGCAAAAATACTACTTCTTGTGCTACCTTAGGAGTCGCTGAAGTAGACTCAATGTGTAGACCTTCAGGATGTACTATAGTTAGAGATAAAGGATTATCCACTTCTTATACAATCGCTCACGAATTTGGACATGCTATGAGGTAGGAAATTATATAAAAATATATGTTTTTTTTATGTTCTTAAAGAAACAACAAATTATATCGTATACAGGGTGATTCACTTTGAGTGGCCTAATAAAAGATCTCGAAAATGCGTACACTTATCTTTTTTTAAATTTGGTAGCAGGGTTGGCAAATATCATGATAATTATATAAATATCAAATATCGGATATATATCCAATATATATCCGATATATATCTGATATATATCAAATATTTTTTTTCAGCTGAAACAGGTAAAACCATACTATAGTAGAGTAGCCAAGTAAAATCAAGGAACTAGATATTTAAGTAAATATTATATTTTTATTTTGGCATTTTAAATTTAAATATTTATTACGGATTAACGTTGTAATAAAAAAAAAGCACACACAATGCACAGTCGCGTCGACGAACGCTTCAGTAATGCAAAATAATAATGAAATAAATAGGGGATACCAATCGTAATACCAACCCAAACCATACAACATTCGGCGGTAAATTAAAATTTCCAAAAATTTGTTTAATATCGTTGTTAACAGTTTTTTCAGCACTTAAAAAAAGTAATTTTTTAATAATAAATATCATGATATATATCGAGCTATAAATATCATGATATATATCAGTGATATATATCATGCCAACCCTGTTTGGTAGTGGGCATAATTGACTTTGAGCTTTTAAAATAATTTATTTTCACGTTTGAATTTCCAGTCCATGAAAGATAGGTATTGGGAATCCTACTATTCCTTATAAGAATTCACATAATCTGTATGTACCACTGTTTAATACTATATCTGACAGTAACACGCTTTCCTACTGTAAGACAACGAAAATTGCTAGACCGTTGTGTACCACGGTAATTTAGCCAATAGAAAATAGGAATTATTGCTACCATAATAGCTATTTATGATATAAGTGTGAAAATAACTCGTTTAAGGCACGCATATGAGAATTTGCGGAACGAGCGCAGCGAGTTTCGCAATTCATATGAGTGCCTTAAACGAGATATTTTCTTACGTATATCATACAAGATTTTTTCTACGAGCGTGTGAAAAGTAAAATATTTTTTCTTACGTGCGTGTGAAGTCATTTACTTTTCACACTAGTGCGTTAAAGTAAAACTTTTCACACTGAAATGGGTGTGAAAAGTCTAACTTTTCACACGCTCGTAGAAAAAAAAAACAGTTTATAGACATTATTCCTTTGAATAGATACTCACAGTAATTATTAAGTTTTTTGGGGGTGTAATCTGGTTTTATATACTGTATTAGTTCCGACTGGCGGTTGTAATAAAACTTGACATTAATCATTATAATATTTGCTTGCTACGGTTAATTATTTATTTATTTATTTTATTTAGCGTATGGCTACATCACAGGTAAGTATATAACAAAAATAACACTAATATTACAAATACATAAATCTCACAAACAAACATTAAGATTACAAATGTATTCTATTGACTCTCTTGTCGCAATCAGGAAATCGGATGGTTTGCCACTGTAAGAACTAATTGGACAATCCTCGACCAGGTGTTTAATAGTCTGTCTTTCAGCGCCGCAGTCACAAATTGAGGAAGGTATTTTTCCCCACCTGAAAAGTGAGTCGGAGCACCTGCCGCAGTTTGTCCTTATTCTATTAAGTGTTGTCCAAATTCGTCTTGGTTGATCAAAGCCCTCTGGCTTGCTTGTAACGTATGGTATATCCCGGTTGGCAGGTGAGGCCTTTTTCTCCCAGTCTTCTTTCCATCGCTCAATTATGTTGAAGTTTTCTTCGATAAGAGTTTCTGCCGTTTTCAGAGGGGGTTTTCGTGAGCGTAGCCTATTTATGGTTCTGCCGGTTATTCCAACGTGGGAGCGGAGCACAGGGTCGGCGTTAATTTTTTCATACTCCCTGACTAGGGCATGTTCTCGGCGAATTTGTACGGTTAGTAAAGCTTGTACTTACCTCAAAAAATCAGTACTGTAGTTATCAAAAATTTAAATAGCTTCTAGTGTGATATTGTTCTTGTCTTTTAACATTGCATAATAATATAATTATCTCTTATGCAACATGGTTTACTGAGATGGTAAAATTCATCCATAGATAATAAAGTCGAATACTAATGATTGGTTGTGCGAAATGAGAATCTTCTTTTGCTTTATCAGACATGCAAAGTTTAAAAGAACTTAAACAAAGTAAAAATAAATTAATTGAAACGGGTATTGGTACGATCAATAAAATTCAAATTCAAACACAACAGCTAGAAGACTCCGAACAACGAGGTGACCTGCGCAACAAATACGGTAAACTAATAATATGGTGCGCGGCGATTGCCGATCGCTACGAACCCGCACCAACGTCTTGACAACTATAGGTTCTAACGGATATAGTTTGTTTTTGGGGACGCTGTTCTGCTTTCTTAATTGTATAGAAAGCGCTTAACTTGGGAACAAATTGCGTCGCATTGAGAAGATGCAATTTATTTCTTAACAAAATTGCTGTATTTAAAATAACATACTTTTATGATTTATTTGTCTAAAATTGTTACATTTAGAAAACCATTTTAAAAGGCTCTGGTAAATATTTTTAAATATGCTTTAGTCGCTACTTAACAAATCACCCATATTCCATAACCCAAATTGCATCGCTCTGTTTTACCGACACGTGCATGTTTTTTAAACACCAAATTTTTGAAAAATCCTTAATAACTCAAAAACGATTGCATTTAAGCATAGGATATGTTATACAAAATGTAGTTATAATTATAATCAAGCAATTCAAAAATATACCATTTAAAAAAAGTATGTTTGATATGCCCTGACTATTTGTGACACCCTGTATAATTCAAAGTAATTTTAAATGGTAGACCTATTGTCTTCCTTGAACTCTGTTTTTGAAAAATACTAAAAGTTTAGTAGTTTAGATGCTATGGAATCCTGCATTGAGAGTAGTTTACCCGGTATATGTAGATATATTTAATTACTTTATTAATTTTTTTAGTATGCTCCACGACGACGACACAAAATGTACACTCCACAACTTAAGAATGCAGAATAGCAACAACATCATGAGTAGAACAACAAAAAATGACTCGAAGCCTTTCATGTGGTCCCCATGTTCCAAGCATTACGTGACCGAATTCTTAGAGTGAGTATAGAAACTGTTAAATAATAATAAAGATTTTTATTTGTGCCAAAAACTAAAATATATTTTTTTAAATTATAAAATATAGGTAACTTAAAATAACTATTGGCGACAGTAACAGACAACTGCCATTTTCGATTTCTTCTCGGCTATACAATTGGTTTGAATCTTTACTAGCCTAGTAGTAGAAAGTTGTGACCTATCATAGGTACTGCACGAGTTAAACGTCAAAATTCCACCTGCTTTTTTTAATGAACGTGTAACCATTGTCACGGAAAGTATTTTTTCTCCTCCCTATATCGTAAACAACGCTTTTTGACACTGTTTTGAAGGACGTAAGTAACAATTACCAAAAAGGTATCGATTGCCCTTGACGACGGGTTGTAAGTCAACTTACCACCCTTGGGTGGTAATAATTTATGCCATATAAAAACAATGATTTATAAAAATTGAGTAATATTAAGTGACATTAATATTAATATTATTATGAACATTATTTACAAAATTTGGATAAATGTATTCTCGTTTTTTCCCAATTTGTGTAAAATGTTCTGCCTCCACTATTTCCCCATCTCTAACCAAGTTTTCTCTTACTCTTGAAGTACTGCAGGAGACTACTGGCTTCGGTATATTGTATAAAATTTTATTTACGTCTTCCTTGTCAAACACATTAGATGTTTTGGGTTTATATCCGTCATTTTTTCTTTTTAAAAATGCTCGAAGTTTAGGATACTTGGAAATATCTGTTTTCCTCTATAAAAAGGGTGGACTTCAGCATGGAATATTCACACCATAAGCTTGATGGAGACTTTAATACAGCAGATTTTTCGTGAAAGTACGCCAAAAGCACGGTTTCTGAAACTGCAGTAGCAGTCTTTGTTTGGCACCATTTCTTGGAGTATTGATACGTTGCTTCATACCCATACCTCTTCCTCGATTTTTCTGGCAGCAGCGACAGACAAGCGATATTTGCTGATTCTTCTATATCCATTTGACTGTTATACAAATCAATAATTTTAATTTCTCTCAATTTTTGATAATGAACTGTTAGCTTGACGTTGTTGTTAGAATAGCAATGCTTATGATGCTATAGAAACCGGTCAAAGCTGTTCAAAATTTTATACGAAAATTATCGAATTAAATTAATAAAAATCCAAGAATAAATTCTGCGGGGAGGAGAAAAAATGTTATATACTTCACGGGATGTAAGTACATTTACATCCCTTGTAGTATAAATAACTATTAAAAGTTCCATAATGAAAAAAGACATAAATTATTATAACCTTTTTCTTTTCTTACAACTTAATGGTTACATAAAAGGGCAAAAAATGGCATTTTTGCACTGCTCTCATTATTAGGCCTCAGATTATTCTCAAGTGGTTTATGATTAGAGAAGTCTAGTAGGAGTAGAGTTATCGGTACGATAAATTTCATACCATTTATTCATTCATATACATCTACAATATTTTATATCATTCATGCAGTAACAATTCATGCAAACTATAAAAATATTTGTAATGATATTTGGTCTCATATCCCTACTTCGCACAATTTCAAGCGTTTATACAACAATAATGCAATTTACAATTATTAGTGCCCAAATTAAAATAAGTAGATTTTGATACATTTTAGTGAAATAGTTTTTAGTGAAAGAGTGTTATTTGAACATCTTTTCTATTACCATTTTTTTGTATCTCCTAGAGGAAAACCCTCGGAAAAAGCACTTTACCAGTGGAAAAATAAGTTTCTTATAAATTTCCAAGATACACTTAATTTTTCGAAATTTAAATTTTGACACAAACCAATTTCTGGGGCTGAACCCCAGAAGAACCTAATCAGACGTTGATCCGGGGATATCTAAGATACAGAAAATAAATAGTAACGGACCTAAAACGAATCCTTGTGGAACATCTCTGAATACATTTTAAAAGGGTTTTCAGTTGTTACTTTCATATATTTAACCCTAAATAAATTACGTCCGTAGGCCTACTATCATGAGTTTAAGGTTTTTCATGTTTAACTCTGATATTTTTAATCCAATCCTGCAATTCTCTTTTGGCAATATAAGACGTTTTGAAGGAATTGAAAATCTAAATAAATTACGTCTATTATCATTGTCACATTCACTTGTTGTAAACGATGATCCCGTGCCGAATATTCCGAAAATACAATAAATAAAAGTAAAATATAATATGAATATTTTATTTATTCGTTAATATAGGTACATGAAAATTACTAAGTTGTTGTACCGTGCGAGCAAAAGTTATTTGCATCAAAGAGGGCTTTGATTAAAAAACGTAGGGCTTGGTTTAGATCACAATGATACCCAATCATCTAACCAAATTTAGGTTAAAATTTTGTCAAATTCATATTATGACATGATATGCCAAATTAATAAGTAACAAAATAAGTAGACAAATACAAATTTATTTTTGTTGTTTACAAAAATAACAAAGTAAGAATATACAGAAAGAAAAAGAAAAATAATTACATAAATTGCTAAAATTGGCCACCGCCATGCTCCAAGCATAAATTCACACGTCTCTTCATATTTTCGAAAATGTCGAGCAGCATCTCTGGAGAAATGTTACCACATTCTTGGATAATCCTTTCTTGTAATTGTTCTAAATTTGCAACTGCTGTTTTAAAAATAGTGTTCTTTAAATGAGGAAAAACGAAGTAATCCCTAACCGTTAAACAAGGTGAACTCTACAAAAAAATGGGGACTTTCACTACTCCACATGCGTGTATTCTAAGAATTCACATAACCGGAGAGGTGGAACCAGGCTTCATGCGAAAATAATGTCAGGTCTAATAAATCATTTATTTCCAATAAATTTTGGGTAAACCATTGAGAGTAATTTCTGCGTCTTTCAAAATCTGTGTATTTCTTGGAATACTTGCACTTTAGAAGGAAATAAATTTACCTGTTCTTAAGAATAGTCCTGCATGTTCCATAAGATCTTCCCACTTCTTGTGACAGGCGTCTTATACAATAATTTGTTGACGTATTTTGCATTATTTCACGAACGTTTGCAACAAGTTCTTCTGTTCTTACAGATGGTCTTCCTGCTCCTTTTTTGTGTTGAATAGAACCTGTTTCCCTAAACACAGCCACGGTTCTTTTCAGGCAATGATAAAAATTCCCAGCAATAAAAGCAACGTTAGGAAAATGTTCGTGAAAATCGTCCATGCACAAACCCGGATTGTATTACCTCTCACTATTTACTCTAACCCCGTTTCGAAAATACGCTTCAACCATGAATGTTTTGTGCTGTTCCGTAAAGCCCATTGTGTGAATTGTTCACGAAATTGGAAAAATTAGCGATGAATCAAATTACTTGTAACGACTGTCAAAGATTACGGAATAACTGATTGATTGTTAATTCAGGTAGTTACTGACACCCAACAGGTATTAAGCTCTACGGCTAAGCATTACGTCCTTAGATACAAGGCCCTCTTTGATGCAAATAATTTTTGCTCGCACGGTAGTTGTTTAAGCATAACTATACTACAATTATTAAGACAATGGTATAGTCATCAGGGACCTTTTTTATTTAATTTACCGCATCTTCCATATTTTCTTGCTCAGTTTAGCAGGTTGAGCGAGAGCAATTTGGGTTGAGCCTCGCCCACCCCTGGCCCCGCCACTGCCAAACACGGTCGATAGCGATTTGTAAAGTATTTTTCACAATAAATGGTTGACTTCGTTTTACTATCTGGCACGTTGCAAGATCTCGGCCATAAAAATGCAAATAACCTGTCGGTCAGGGTCGGATTATAATTTGTAATTATAGCAGGTAATATTTACCTATCTGCTATATATCGAAATAATATAATATTATTAATAACGAATTAAATATCTAAAGTCCTACCCTGTAGTGTATTTGCTTGTTGATTAATGGGATTAAACCGGTAGTTTTATTGCAGTCAATAAGTCGATACCATTTAGGGTGAAAAATACTTTATTAATATATTTTATTTTCTTAATATTTTTAACGCTGTTCGGGTTTTAACAATATGTACTCCCTATTTATCAATATTGTGGAAAATCTAGGTTAGCCGCTGCCATTTAAGGAAAATCATTGAAAATGTTGCACGTGGCTAAATATTCTGCTGAAAAGTATGCGGTTAATGAAAACAGTTCTTGGTAACAATTTCCTTGTTTTCACGCCATTTAAGGAATCTAACACATAATTAAATACTTTTCAATCTAATTGATGGTAATAGAATGTACATGTATTTTCTTTCTTGGAATGGTTTTTCTTTAATTACAAAACAAAATTCATAGTTACAATTATCATTATTAATCTATACTAGAGTAAACACTGTATATGGTATCTTTTGAAATAAAAAGGTTATATTTAACATAAGAAAATCTAACTTAAGTTGTTCAAGTTTATTTCTCGTATAAATAAATACGATTATTTTAACTCAATACATAAAATTATAATTATCCGCACGGTAAGGCCAAATTTACTGCATTTGTACTTTTATTAATTTTTAATATACCTACCAAAATTTAAATACCTTAAACAATTTTTAAATATAAAAGGATTAGAAATATTGTATTATTCTTTAGTACAAACCCATTTAAATTATGGAAACCTAGGATAGGGAGGCATAAATAAGAATTATCTGAATAATATTGAAACTATTCAAAAATACATTTTGAAAATTATTTACGAAAAAGACCACCAATATTCTTCTGATTTCCTATTTAATGATAGCAAAAAAAATGGATATTAAAGAAATATTTTCTTACATGTTAAAATATATTTTTAAACATAAAAATAAAATAAATTATATTAATCACACATATGAAACTCGTCATAAAAATACTATTACATATAAAAATATAGTAAACAAAACAATAGCACACAAACATTTTTTAAACATCAATCCATATATTTTTAATATGCTACCATAATCAATTAAAATAATTAAATCATTAAATAATTATAGAAATAAAATTAAAATTTGGATATTATCCAATCCAAGAGATATATTCAAGAACGTCATTAATAAATAATAAATATACCAAGCTATAATGAATAAAATAAATAAATATGTATATATTATATACATGATGTATTGTATCTTTGTATACTGTAGTCAGTAGTGATATAAAATATACCAATAAAATATTGTCATATTCGTTTTATATTATAATCTAGTTGTGCGTGTATTATGAAATATATTCTTGACAATAAATATTATATTATTATTTAACTCAAAACAAGTCTTTTACTTCTAAGTTCGGAATTGATAGTTTATACAAAAAAAATTATTTATTAGCATTAAATGTCAAAAAAATATTTGAATAAACTTTTATTATTATTATTATTAGCTTGTTTTAAATTTAAAATACTGTTTAAAATTCTGTATTTTAATTAAAATAATTTTTAATTTATTTAAAAAAGTTAACATTCACAAATTAGAACAAACTGCCGATAATAAGTAAATACCCACGAGTTTTTTACTCATCAGTTTTGTAAAAAAATTTGAAAAACTAAAAAAATCGAAGATTTATTTTAAATCTCGGATTTAAATTACAAACGTTATTCTAAATATGTTTTCTCTCTTGGAGAAAAATCGTGTTTTTGAAGTTTTTGCGAACCCAGTATAAAAAATCAAAATTTTCTCTTAGTGAATTGCATTTTTTTACAAGCAAAACTTTTTACCAAGAATGACTTTTTCCCGAATAATGAAATTTTTCAGTTATTTGTGCTATTGTAAACCCTATCCGCGGACAGTCTGTAGATAAATTAATTATTTTAGTTTTCTATGTGTAAAATATTTTATTTATGCGCAGTCTATTTTACAAACAAACATTTTTTTATACCAGAAACACTATTATTATTACACTTATATTATTGTTTAAAATGTTGCCTTTTTCTTTTAGCTCACCCAGATCGAAATGCCTGCTTTACCCCTCGACAAATAACGAGATTTCGTCCAACTACAGTCAAATGTTACCAGGTGACTCGTTCGTAGTCGATAGGCAATGTGAATTGGAATTCGGACCCGGACATACCCGGTGTACCATTGCAGTCAATGATGTAAGTCCAAATACCAATAAAACTGTGGAAGTAATTGCGAAAATGTATTAAATTTATTTTAGCCACCCTGTGTCCATCTATGGTGCAAAGATTTGGCTGGTGGATGCATTAGTCAATGGTCACCATGGGCGGAAGGAACGAAATGTGGACATTACAGGTAAAAAGAAATTTAAGAATTTCCTATATTAATATGCTACCAATACTACCATACATAGACCTAAGTGTATATTACCTTTTTTTCTATTTTGCAGTTGGTGCTATAAAAGGGAATGTATAGCAGAAGACAGAACCCAGTTTGTTCCGATAGATGGCGGTTGGGGTGAATGGCAACCGTAAGTATTTCAAACTCAAGTATATTTGGGAAAGAAAGAAAAAACTAGAAGTCTTCCTCCACAAAATTTAATAGAATAAAAAATTATTCCAGAGTCTCTACATGTTTCGAACGTAGAAGCGTTCATCATCAGTACCCCAAAAACTCTTTTTAAAACGTAATCTTATTCAATTTCATCCTCATAATGTCTTACAGACATATTTATGTTGGATAAGTTTTTTTTTAAATTTAAATAATCTTCGACACCTTCTTAGAAAATTTTTTCTTCTTCCCCATTTTATTTGGTTGGTTTAGACCTCCATTAATAACGTTTTCACATACTCAGTATGGTTTAACCATATCAATTTTCTTCATATCATGTTTCTTTTACACTTAATTTTTTTAAGTCCATTAAGGTTCTAATTTTCTCTTTTGCTAACACCATCAGCATAAAATAAAATTGTTCTGTCTCCTGATGATGAACGTTTCTACGTTCGAAACATGTAGATACGCTTGAATAATTTTTTATACTATTAAATGTACCTTTAACTGCACTTTAAGCATGGACTACTTCTTCAAATCAAGTATATTTATTTACAAGGTAGAGTCAACTTTTTCTAAAGACAAAGCGCTTCGACAGCTGACATGTGACATTAACAGCTGATACTGTAGGTTTATTCCTAAAAGTTCCCTGTTTATCATTTGCTATTATAAATTTAAAATTATTAGTTTATCCAATTTAATTACGGCACAATAGGTTGCCAAACCTTGCGCTTACTGAAAAGTAATCCAGCTGATTGTATTTAAAAATACACTTGACATTCTGGCGGCTTTGTACTACGCCGCGAACGTAAATCATAATATGGCAACGCTGCATTAAACGCGGAACATGCGCAGGCCCACCGCTTGTCGGTTGCAATGTTACTAAAATTTCCAAAATTTGCCCAATTTAAAAAAAAGTAAAATACTTTTATTTTTCCAGATGGGGTTCTTGCAGCAGAAGTTGCGGAGGCGGAATTAAGAAATCCATGCGGTTCTGTGATTCTCCGATACCTGAAAATGGCGGCAACTACTGTACAGGCAAGAGTGTTCAATACGCTTCTTGCAATAGTGAAGATTGTGACGGGAATTCCGGGGAGTTTAGGTAAAATTGCATGCATGTGTTCTGTCATTTGAGGCTTTGAAACAAGAAATCTAAGTTTACTCATATATCTCAGAAGCCTGTGGTGCCAATATAGATCATTACATTATAGTGGCTTGAACAGTGTTAATTCCTAATCCATATACAAAATTTCACCATTTCCCGTTAAGTTGTTCTTAAGCTTTCGAGCAAACTCAGCTCACAGACAGACAGGCAGAGCGACAGAGATAAGAAACATATTTTTTAGGATTTAGTGCCTCTAAAGGTGCCTATTCACTGGCAAATTACCGAGCAACCAAGTCTTCCAATCAAATTGCTTAAAAATTTCCTGAAAATTTGATTGCTCAGGAACTAACTGTCCATTCATTAAGCGACTTTACCAGCAATTTGGGCAATCTTTTAGAAATTCGATTGAAAGTCGCTAAACTGTCAGTCTGGTGGCATGCTCAATAATCGCCTAGTGAATGGGCCCCTTTTCAAGATCGAATAATAGCTCAAAAAGTATTTTTTTTGCGATTACACTGCTTTCTTTTTTGCGAGAAAAGTAATAGTAAGAATTGATATAGTTTGAAATATTCTGATATCCATTATTGTGTTTGGTCTTTAGAAATAGTTTATAAAAAAGTCTCTTTGGTGTTATGTACATTTTAGGGCGTTCCAGTGTGCCCAATTTAATGGAATTACCAAGGGATTGCCCAACTTGACTCAAGATGTGGAATGGGTTCCTAAGTATGGACTGGGTAAGTAGGAGTTTGACTAAGAAAAGGTAAAGTATTTTTCACAATAAATGGTTGACTCCGTTTAACTACCTGGGACGTTTTGCAAGAGCTCGGCCATAAAAAGGCAAATAAACTGTCGGTCAGGGTCGGATTATAATTTGTAATTATAGCAGGTAATATTTAACTATCTTGTGCTTGCGATAACATCTTTCAGTCTTTGTGTTTCTTAGGAAGTGTAATATATTATTAATAACGAATTAAATATCTAAAGTCCTACCCTGTAGTGTATTTGCTTGTTGATTGTGTATAACAATGGGATTAAACCGGTAGTTTTATTGCAGTCAATAAGTCGATACCATTTAGGGTGAAAGATACTATACTTTTTATTTCCGTTGCCAATAGCAGCGTAAGGAGGAATTTTATGACCGTTGAGGATATTGCTTGGCGATGTTTCCCGGAAAAGAAAACCGACATTCAGATGAGGTAGAAAGATAAAATGTATAGATAATGCTATCAAAAGGCAGGGAACAATTTGCAATTCTTAAATTTCTTACCCTGAAACGGGTTATAGAATTATTAAATTTGCAATAATTTCTTAACAAAATGGTGAATGCCTCGAGCAGGGCGGGAACCTGTTAGTACATAATGCATGTAGCTGAATGTAGCTATGTTTGTCCGAGAAAGAAAACCTACTTCAAGAAGACGTTGGAAGGTGATATTGTTCACGTATCTCAGATAATACTACTGATAGACACTTGAAGTGATGCCATCAACCTAAACGTAAACGTGTAAATTGACATCTGCGCAACTGCAGTAAAATATTTTTCAGGTTAGCGCTATACGGACTACGTAAACTTGCGTTCTTCCACGGTCCGTCTAACGTTACCCGAAGCGAACCGATTCGCTGCCGAACCTATCCGAGTCTCGACTGTCCATCATCTGTTTGGCTTTTGTTGTTCTATTTCTAACCTAAAATTAAAAAGCTCGATTTTCCTTTTAATTTAGCAACCAAGTTTTACTAAAAATTTTATAAGTGCAGAGTTACAAGTATTTAACGGTAAGTGGCTTGACAAATCTGAGGCAAAATAAAACAAACAGAATTATTGAAAAACAGCACAAGAAAGCTGATACGATTATGCTTTAGAATGTTAGGTTATAAGTTAGAATTTTAAGACCTGACATTTGGCATTTTTACGTACCTACGTACGGGAAGATGATGTACTTCAACTATGCATTGCAAAGCTGCATAATGACTCGCAAACGTGTAAATTCGAACGTTTACGTTTACGTTAACGGTGATCACTTCAAGTGTCTATTATGAGTACCTAATATGTAGTTAAAAGTTGGATATTGTTAATTTTTTAATCCTGAGACGAATTATAGAATTAATATAGGTACATGAATCTGCAATATATATGGCCAGAGGCCTGCTATTTCTTATTATAGGTATAGGTTATAAAGTTGGTAATAACCGAGGAACTGTCAAACATGTCAAACTGTTGCATAATTTCTTACTGTGTTACCAAAACTTACCGCTTATTTTATTTACCTTGTTTTTAGGGTCACCGGAACGTCTTGAAGATTTCTGCAGGCTCTATTGCAAACCTCAACATACCTCTGCCTATTACGCTTTAAAGGATAAAGTTATAGATGGTACTAAATGTGGAAAAAGTGGTTTTAACATTTGTGTCAATGGTATATGCCGTCCTGGTGGATGCGACAACCAACTGGATTCTAAGACTGTATTTGGTACGTAAAAGATAATATTGTAGGTATATTTCTTAAGAATTGTCTGGTTTTTTAGGTCAAAAACCATTAAACTTAAAGTATAGGCTCCTTGTGGCGCCCTCTACAAAATGCGAAAAAACGGTGGGCAAATTTGTATTCCTCATCCCGAAAAACCTTCATATACTAGATTTCATCAAAATATTATGAGCGTGACAAAAGGTCCGTTAATAATCAATTTTCGAAAAAATGGTATAGGAATATTTTCGGTCTATAGAATTATCCCCTAAATTTTTTGCTCATCATTTTCGGACTGTATAAGAGAGGAATGTACCGGAAAAAGGAATTTACCGATTTTTTTAATTTTAGATGAATGTGGGGTTTGTGGTGGCGACAATAGCAAATGTCAAGAGATAACAGGCACCTATAATAGAACGGCCGACCAAGTCAGTTATAACAGAGTGGTTCGTATTCCCAAAAGCAGTTCCAACCTTAAAATTACCCAGCACAGTTACGGACTTGACGAAAATTTTTTAGGTAAGTAATGACAAGTGAAAATATTATAGTGTTAGGTAATAAAAAGGTTTATTATCTATACTTTTATAATACTTGTTATATAAAATTGTAAAGTGACTGACTGCAATATTTATCAACGCCCAGCCTCAACTGAAGAAAATGGAATTTGAGCTCTTTTTGTTAAAGCTGCTAAAACAATAAAACAAGAAACTAAAAATATATACTCTTCATTATTAAATTTCTAAAAAAATCAATATAAAAAAGATAATTCCATCCCTAGAATCATCAAATTTTGGGGATGTTTTCTCCTTATAACGTAGATATCCACTAAGAAAGAATTTTTCAAAAATCAACCCCAAAGGGGGTCGAAAGGAGGGTGAAATTTTTATCGGAATTTTCTTATCTCAGAAACAAAAACGGTGGAGGTCTAACAATTGGTACCTAAATAGGTTCCTAATAAAATGATAATAGGTATACTGGTTTGGTCATTTTTTGAAAATTTACTTGTGGGTTGAAACAGGGAGTGTAGCCTGTTTTGAGGGGTATCTATAACTGTCTATAATTTGAAGCTATATTTCTATTGCTTATTGCTTACTTTGCTAAAATAAGATTTTTATAAGGTTTTGGGAAACTTTTCCCCTAGAGGGTAGAAATGGAGGGGTGTAAGATTCCAAGGCAACCGCTAGAGAAAATGATGTAGTAATGAAATAAAAAATTTTAGATACATTTTTTACCTGGAAAAAATGAGTAAAAAGGATCGCCGTTTTGGTATAGCCAGTGACGTAGCAAGGGGGGGGGGCGAATAGGGCGACCGCCCGGGGCGCCATATTAACAGGGCGCCAAAATGGTCATTAGAAATACGGGAATTTAAAAATTTACTTTAATCAGTTAGAAATAAGTAGGCAGGTAATCATAAATTTTTAAAATATTTACTAAAAATTATTGACCAAATTCGGGCGTGGTCTTGATAAATCTTCGCCTGCGGCGGGCTTTTAGTACACCCCCAAGTTTACAAATCACGAGTTGCCACTGCTGTTAATATATTTTTAAACTAAAATTTATAGATGTATAATTTTAGTTTTAAAATTGTCTGGTAGGGCGCAGAACTACTATTGGCCCGGGGAGCCAAAATTCCTAGCTACGTCCCTGGGTATAGCTTGTCAGGTTTCGGAACCTCCCCTCAATTACTAGGTACTACTACTTGGAACAAATAAACATGTGAAAGAAAGAAAAAACTAAAAGTCTTCCTCCACAAAATTTAATAGAATATAATTCTCATGTTCTCTACATGTTTCGAACGTAGAAACGTTCATCATCAGGAGACAGAAAATGTATTTAAATAATGCTGATGGTTTAAGCAAAAGAGAAAATGGTAAAACCATCAGCATTACTTAAATACATTTTCTGTCTCCTGATGATGAACGTTTCTACGTTCGAAACATGTAGATACCCTTGAGAATTATATTCTATTAAATTTTGTGGAGGAAGAGAAGACTTTTAGTTTTTTCTTTCTTTCCCATACTTTCAACTCCACTTTAAGCATGGACTACTTCTTCAAAATAAACATGTGTTTAAGCATTTACGAAAATTTTGCTAGGGAGTAGAAAAAGGGGTATGGGGGGTTTATATTAGTGTTAACTGTTACTGCTGTCCATACTCTTTATTATAAACGTTCACAACCAGTGTGTCTGGCTGGGTATTTATATGTTTCCATCTACTGCCAAATATTTGTAGTTCGGTAATTAAGCTTAAAGTGTTTCTTTCTACTTCAAGTAATATTAATAATAATAATAATAATAATAATAATAATAATAATAATAATAATAATAATAATAATAATAAGTTTATTTAAAATCTAATAATATAATAAATATGTTTATGTTGTCTTCTTTAAACTTATTCTTCAATCCTCTGAAGCTGAGCTTGTTAGGGGCAAATCTTATTTTTTGTTTTAGTATGTAAAATCAAAAATCATAAATATGCATTAAAAATCAAGTTTTAAATTAAAAATATTAATTTATAGTATAAACGCAGTTCTTTTTGAAGAAATATATTACCTATAATAAAATTATTAATTTATAATTTTTAAGTAATAAATATTACTTATACAGGGTACGCCAAACTCGATGGCCCCTTAGAAGTATCTAGACAATGAAACAAGTTAGGAATTTGAAATTTAGAATTGGTCCATAGGAGGTCATGATCTCCAATTTGAAAATAGTTTTAACATTGCGGCGTTGCCAGATCTACTCTTACTACATACTAACTTTGTTATTTCAAATGTAATGCCCTGTATATTTTCACATTTTTGGATACCGCTGGACATTCCAAAACTTTTCTGTATAACCGATAGTATACCTATCTGGAGCCGTTTGACAAATAAAAATTATTTATTAAGAAATTTAGCATTAAGATTTTTCGCAACGGACAAAGACAACCGACTGAGATTTTGGCTGTTGTTCCTTAATAGGTTGTTTTGTCATAATATGTCAGGCAAATTAAATTATCTCATACAGGGTGTCTACAACATCATATTCATTTCGTGCAACATAAAAATTGTAGTTATGCAGTAATTTTAAATGGAACACCCTATATTTTAGAGTGGTAACTAAAAGATCCATTAATTCTCTATCTAAAAGTATTATGTGATGTCATACCTAATTTTAGCCGTTTTGGACTTATAAGCAAAAAAACAAAATAATGTAATTAATGTAAATATAATTTCTTATTAGCAGAAGAAGTAGGCTATGACTTCAATCAAAAACGTTTGTCAAAATGTCACTGTCTATTTGGCAAGTAAACGCTGTACTTACGTTCGTAATCTATTATCTGAATATGGCGAATTCTTATACAAACGAGGAAATTTTAAAACTGTTCTACATTCATGGCGAGTGCAACAGAATTATTAATAGAACATGCAGAACATTTAACGAACACTATCCACACTTAGTCCCAATGAACAAAAAGAAATTCAATAGGATAGAAAATAACTTTAAGAACAATGGTCAAATAAAGCAGGAAAGAACCCAAATTAAACCTGTAACAGGTAACGAAGACAATGAAATAAATGTTCTTGCATATTTTGTTGCATTTCCTCATGCATCAATTTATTCTGCCGAAAAAGACTTAGGAATATCTTATAAATCGATAGAAAGGATTCTGCATGCACATGGAATGCATAATTATAAATTTGTGACTCTTCAAGCCATTGAACCTAATGATCCCCCACAACGTGTTGAATTCTGTGAAATGGTATTAGTTCGCACACAAGAAGATCCCAATTATTTAAACAAAATTATTTGGACCGATGAAAGCAAATTTACCATGGAAGGCGTATTTAATAGGAGAAATTCACATTACTGGGCCGCAGAAAATCCGCACTTTGTTAGAGAGGCGGGGTTTCAATATAAATTTGGCTTTAATGTATTCTGTATAATGATGAATGACAAAATTAAATTTTGCTTTTACGATGAAAATTTAAATTCTCAAAAATATTTGGAAATATTACGCACCATAGTATCAGATTTCCTCGAGAATTTAAGTCTTGAAACGCTTCGACATTGTTGGTATCAGTTGGATGGCGCACCAGCTCACTGCACCAATGAACTTACTCAGATGTTTGAAGATCGCTGGATTCGTCGATTGGGTCCATGGAATTGGCCGCCGAGGTCACCAGACCTTACCCCACTTGATTTTTATCTTTGGGGTAGGATTAAACAACTTGTTTACGTTACGCCAGTTCACATCAAAGAGGAGCTTCAAAATCGTGTACGGGAGGCATTCCTGTCTTTGAAGGCATGTGAGATCCAAGCAGCAACAACAGACCATGGTATGACGGAAATCCTCAATTGTTTAAAAGTTAACGGAGGACGTTTTAAACAATTTAGTTATTGATTTATTAATTTTTTTCATCCTTATTTTTTGTGTTTTATTTTAAAATTTTTACAAACGTTTTTAATTGAAGTCATATAGCCTACTTCTTCTGCTAATAAGAAATTATATTTACATTAATTACATTATTTTGTTTTTTTGCTTATAAGTCCAAAACGGCTAAAATTAGGTATGACATCACATAATACTTTTAGATAGAGAATTAATGGATCTTTTAGTTACCACTCTAAAATATAGGGTGTTCCATTTAAAATTACTGCATAACTACAATTTTTATGTTGCATGAAATGAATATGATGTTGTAGACACCCTGTATGAGATAATTTAATTTGCCTGACATATTATGACAAAACAACCTATTAAGGAACAACAGCCAAAATTTCAGTCGGTTGTCTTTGTCCGTTGCGAAAAATCTTATTTTTTTATTGAGGGATGGGTGTTGCCAAATTTCTTAATAAATAATTTTTATTTGTCAAACGGCTCCAGATAGGTATACTATCGGTTATACAGAAAAGTTTTAGAATGTCCAGCGGTATCCAAAAATGTGAAAATATACAGGGCATTACATTTGAAATAACAAAGTTGACATGTAGTAAGAGTAGATCTGGCAACGCCGCAATGTTAAAATTATTTTCAAATTGGAGATCATGACCTCCTATGGACAAATCCTAAATTTCAAATTCCTAACTAGTTTCATTGTCTAGATACTTCTAAGGGGCCATCGAGTTTGGCGTACCCTGTATAAATTATTTAGAACAATATTAATTAAAGCATTTCTAAAAATATTTTCAAATTGTCTGTTCTTAATATCCATGTTTTTATTTCGACTTTAAATTTTTTTAATGAAACAATTTTTTAATTTTTGTGGTAAATAATTGTTTAAATAAAAACATAAATATTTGAAATTTTTTTGTCCTAATGACTTATTTATTTTAGGTTTTATGGTTATTTCATTTTTATGACGTGTATTATGGTTTTTAAATTGTATAAGGTTTTTATTTTTAAGTATATACCTAATGTTATAAATCGATGGTTAAGGTGCAAAACCTCGTAAGTCGGTTTTTTTCCATTTAACTTTTTATTCGATAAACACTTAGAAAAAAATATATTCTTTAAGCTTACAAAATCTCGTAAGTCCATTATTGATTTTAATTAATTTTACGGACCCCTGGCGCCATCTGCCAAAACCTCGTAAAATTAATTTGCCAGACAGTACTTAAATTCAGAAATCTCTTAATTCGACTTACGAGGTTTTGATACTAGAGTTACCTAGTTTTCCAAGTTTTCCAAGTTTAAATATTTAAAGTTAAAACCTCGTAAGTAGATTTTCTTAATTAACAAAAATTTTCAAAAAGTATGTATATTATTGTATATCCCCAGAAAATGGTTCAGCAAATCCGCTAATTTTGTTTAAAATACTTTTTTAAATTTCTCAATTCGTTTTTCGCTTCTCCTGTAAAATTTATAAAAACCGACTTACGAGGTTTTGCACCTTAACCATCGAAATGTTAAGTTGTCTTATGTTCAACTTTTCTGTTTCTTTTGAAGGATAAAGATAATCTTTATTAAATATAATTTTTAGAAACTTTTTTGTAATATTTCTAATTTTTTTTTAAGTTCTATTTATTCTTCCCCAACTTAAAATTTCATAATTTAAATGAGTTTTAACAAACGCGTAATATAATATTTCCATGTCTTACATTTAAAAATTTTTTAATGTTTTTAAAAATCGGTAGTACCTACCTAAACTTCTTAATTTTTTAATTAAGTAAAAAGTGAAAGTAAAAATTTCAATTTAATTTAATTAAATATGCCCCTGATATACATATTTAAATCTTAACCCCGTTTGTAAAAAAGCACCTTGGACGTTTCAGTAGTATGATCAACTTTACACGTCTCTTCACTGGTCAATGGCGTTTATGCTAGTCTCCCTTTTACCAGTTAATATATATATTCCTTAAATTTAAATATTATAGCGTTGCGCGATGGCGAAACTGGTGCCTACATCCTCAACGGCAACCAAATGTTAATGACGCAAGAGATGGAAGTTGATTTCGGACCTATCACCATCAAATATAGTGGCAGCATGGCACAAACTGAATGGATCACGACTCTTAGAAATCAAAAACTCCATAAAGATCTGGTTGTTGAGGTCCTTTCGATAAAGAATCTTTCACCACCTGATATCACCTATCGATATGTTATCAGTAAAGACGCTGCTCCTAGGTGAGTATTTTTTTTTCATTTTGGGATGGCTTTTTTTAGCCGACTGCTTCCCCCATCGAACCTTTACCTTTTTTAAAGGCATCGGATACGTTTATGTATACATAGTCAACTTCCATTTAACTAGGCGCCCTAATGTTCTACGGAATTTGACTAGGTATAGTCAGATCTGGTCTTAACGTGCGGGTCCAAAGGTCACTGATCATATGCGTCAAATCAGACAACACAGAGGCTATCAAAATGTTGTGAGATTATTTACAAATATACCGAAGGAAGGAAAAATAGTTTCATTATTTTAGCTATCGCGAAGATAGCCACATATACCTAATATTATTAGTTTTGTAAAAATTATGTACAGGGGAGTTGAAAAAGTTACAAAAAAATTATGTAATCGTTAATTATATACCTACTGTACCCTTTAATTAAAAACGACAACAATAAACAGTGCAATTTATTTTAACAATTTTACTACTAAAACCTAAAAATACAATGGCATTTATAGTCTGATAAACTATTTCGATAATGAAAGAAAAAGTGGAAATTCGCAAACCAATATGCAGGAAACCGTAATGAAAACACTGGGAATTAGTTTAAGGACTATGCAGAATAATGTGCATAGAAAAAAAGCAAGCAAGAATACTAAAAAATGTAAACGAAAAACACCGTTTATAATTATAGCCTAAAAACTCTCATCGTCACTTATAAAATCTGAAAAGTCCTCGTCGTCTGAGTCGTCTTCGAATGGAGCAATTATCATTGGCGCTACTTCGACATCTAGTACTTGTTCTCGATCCCGCCAATCCCTTATTAATATTTCTGTATGTTCCACCGATTTCTTCCAGTACTCTTGTGTAATGTGATCTAACAAATCTTGCCAAACTATTTGTACTTGGTGGAATTTAAGACCATCACCTACATGTTTTTCATAATAAGCCTTTGCACCAGCCCATATTAATTCTATTGCGTTAAACTGGCAATGATATGGCGGCAGTCGTAGAACCTCATGACCATATTCACGCAGTATTTCATCTACCGCGTATATTTTGGGTTTTTTAAGAGACTTTGCTATTGATAGGAGTTCCGATTAAAGCATATTTGGTTAAGGATTTTGGTTGTGTTTTTCCAGCCACTCATAAATATCACTTTTCCTCCAAGATGAAGTAGGCTGTTTATTTAAAATTCTTGAATGATATGATGCATTATCTAATACAATTAAAGACGGAGCATCCAAATTTGGTATCAATTGAACTTTTAACCATTTTTCAAACATTTCGCAATTCATATTATCATGATAGTCAGCACTTTTTGATGTTGAAGAAAAAATTAAACTCGCACCTGCAACATATCCTGTTGCAGAACCGGCATGCAAAATAATAAAACGCTTTCCCGTACCGCACCCCTTTTTCCTTTTAACACTTTTTACAGACTCATCTTGCCAAGATTTTGAACCATTTCCATTCGAAAATATCCACGTTTCGTCTAAAAATACCACTTTTCTAAATTTCGATTTGTAATTGTCCGTATATTTTTTTAAAAACTGAACACGCTGACTCACTATCTGTGGCTGCTCACATAAAAATCTTCGGTTACAGTCTTTTTTATAGCGAAAACCTAAATTTTTTATTAATTTTGATAACACTTCAAGTCCAATTTCCAAAACACCCCGAATTTTTAATGTTTTTTTGTAAAACTGGAAGAGTTACATTGGTTTTTGATTTGTATAAATCGTAAATCACATTTCGAACTCCCATTTTAATATTTTCGCTTAAATCCTCAGTCTTTGGCTTTCTTCGTTTAAACTTTTTAGTATTCTTGGGTTTTATGTTATGTTTTGTTTCATGCACAATTTTCTGCACAGTCCTTAAACTAATTCCCAGTGCTTTGGCTACTGTTTCCTGAATATTTGTTGGCGAATTTTCACTTTTTCTTTCATTTTCGAAATAGTTTATCAGATTAAGTACCATTTTTTTTTTATTGGGGATGCAAAAACCCAGAAAATTGTTTCATTTTGTCACAAACTGTCAAAGTCACAAAACTGGCATATTTAAAATAAAACGTAGCTGGTGCTATTATAAGCTTTTTTAGAATCGCTGGAAAGTAAATACATATCCTTTTTTTTCATGTCAAAATGGAATAAGTCTGTCTCATTTATCTTACGTATTTTATTTAGAGGGTAAAATTAAACGCAAGTAAAGAAAACAAAAACTGAGAGTATGTCTTTCTTGAATCGTATGACCCGCACGATAAGACCAGATCCGACTATATATCAGATTTATGGTTGTTGTGTCGCAAGATACATAAACCAACTAGGTTGTCTCATTCGATGCTGACACCTCAACATGGCGGTCGACCCGCATGGTCTATCTCTCTTCCACGCGCGTTACGGCCGCCTAAAAGTCATGAGACGACGTCACTTCTACCGCCCTACTCTTCCGTATCCCTCACCCGAATGCTGCTCTATGAGGTAACCTAGTTAGTTGATAGATCTTGGTTGTGTCGGACAACTGATTTATAAACACTACTTCATGGTTTTTTCTAAAAATTGGAATGACTTTATTGTTTTTTTCGGTTTTTTCAAATACATTTTTAGAATTTTTTATTCAGGGTGTCCGGAAATGATAAGCAAAAAATTTTGGTGATAATTATTATTATTATCCTCGGGAATTTTTGCTAGCGTTGTAAACATGCATTTTGAGGCACCCTGTATAATTTTACCCTATTCCCGATTGTTGAAAAAATTCAATATGACAAAACTGGCATAAATCTGATATAATAATATAATATAGAAAAATTGCACAAATCCCCTTAACACGAAGTAAAGTTTTTAACATGTAAGTCCCAATGGCGCACTGATAAAAATAATGCACTGTATAATTATTAAATAAGAGCACAAATTAAGGTACACTTGATAACTGCATGGATGCTTTTTACGCAATTACATAATATGATTTTATCATTTACAAATGGGTTCATTTTTCCATTTTAAATAGATATCAATTTTTTTAAATGGAACAATCTTATTACTTACTTACATACAGCCAACGCCAAAAAAACAAAAAAAAAACTGATGCAGCCACCATTCCACGTGAAACGTTATATTCACATTTTTTTACCAGGTCCTGGGAGGGGTTCTAACCCCCCCCCCCTTGGTGCGCCACTATATCTGAGCATTTTATTCATGCCTCTGAGCCCTAAGCCATAGACAATTAATTTACCTTTAGATAAGAAAACAATAATCACGAAAGTGCCAGATTATGCAACATTATCATTTGACAAATGGGAAAATAGACAGGTCCGGGCTTAAAAATTTAAGTTCTTGCTCAAGAAATTGTAAAAATTGACCTTCAATTTATTTTTACGTGTAAACAGCTAAAATTTGCCCCAAAAAAAGTTGGGAAATAATGGAAATTTTAGTAGTTGCAAGTGGTAGCAAACCTATCAGATTTTGAGGATAGAACATTGTTTTTAAGGCTTTGTTTCTAAAATTTGTTTAAAAATGATTCGTCGTCGTCTTTTTAGTTCAAAAAGGAAAAGAGCAAGTGAATTAAAACATAAAACTTATAAAATCGAACATAAAAAACAAACAAAAGCAACAAAATAACCAATCTTCGATGTTTTCACGTACCTATCCTAAATCGAACGTTGTACAAAGTGTTAACTGGAGCGAAGTAAATGGCTTTACTTATAGAGTAAATATGATGTTTGTGTTAGAAGTTGATAATGATTTTCTCCCAGTCTTTGGAATCATAACATTTATATATATTTCGGAAAATAATGCAATTTTAATTGAATTTAATAAGTGTAAGACAAAAAGTTTCATAGATCATTATTATGCCTTTGAAATTGATATGTCATTTGATTGATAGTACCTGTATTGATTTTTACAATTAGGCAAAAACTTGGGTAACTACGTGTAAAACATTTTCAAGCACAATTTCTTGTTCAAGAATTTAAAAAAGTTTTTGCCCGAGAACTTGACTCGTGAAATACTTTTCATACTTGGGTTAATATAAACATACCTAGGTATTTACTTTTTCTTTTATATAATATAAGTATAGAGAAAAGTGTCTTTTAAACTTTTTGAGGCAATATATTGCCCAAAAAATTGACGTACCTAATTAGATTGCAGGGCTGCAAATAAAATATACCAAATCATGCATCGGGATAATCTGTCTTGGTGCGTGTTTATCTTTATTTTCATACTTTGTTTGTGTATTCTAGTCCTATTTTGATGTAGTATTTAAATTGATCATAATAAAATAAAGTTATATATCAATATACAACACTACTCCATACTTACAGAAAATACGAAATATCAAGTATTTTACCCCTGTTTGGGCATAATAAAATCATACAACGGCTGTTACTTGTCATTGTTTATATTATAATCCAAGTCACTAAAAGCACAAACACAATTCACTGAACTACGCAAAAACTAGAAATCCGGATGATAGGTTGGACTGCTTTGTGAATTTCCCTGATTTTCGTAAAAAAAGTAGACATAAAATAAGGCCGTATTTTGTTTTATTGTTGTAGAACATCTTTTCAGGGCCCTTTGTTCTTTTCTGGGAATTAAATAGATACATTCACTTTAAGAGTACATTTATACTTTGAATTGGTATTTAATGTGGAGTTGTTGCTAAATTATTAACTGCGGCAGGTTTTATGGCCTGTTCATAAATGTGCATTCTTTTAAAGAACATTTTGTTTTCCCCCAATATTAGGTTATCAAGATACCAAATGATCCGTGGCCCCGAAAAAAGGTATTTGCAAACATGTAAACGCTTTAGATGTCATCTCGCGAAATTAATATTTTTAATAGGCGCTTTTATTGGTAGTTTTCCGCTTGACCATCTTACGCCAGCGCCCAGCGTTGAGTGATTGTATTTCAATTTTTAAACCTTATTCACATCAACTTACGAAAGCATCATGCGTCTTTCCTTGCACTCTTAAGTCATAAGAATTTTAAAGATAATCTATAGGTAATGTTATATAAAAAATATCAACTGCTTTGCCTGATTTTTATTAGGGATTTAGTGAACTTAAATAAGTAATTAACATGCCACATTCCATCGCCTACAACAATCTTGTCTCTTAGAGATTTTAAAAACCAATCCAATCCAGATTTTAAAAACCAATTTTTAAAATATTTTATTGCAAACCCATATTTCCTTCTGGCTTTTTTAATGTCACGTTTTAATAAGAGTCGCTTTCTGCATGTTACAGCCTACCGGTCACTGGTGCTGTCGCTCCAGTTAGTCTCGAATAATGTTTAAAACCCTTAATTCGATCATTATAAGCACTGGTTCCTGGCATACGATGCGATTAATTGGTGGATAACTCCTCTTAAACAGTAATTATAGGTATAGTGTAATTCACCCTGAATTAGGTATTACAGTTTGTACGAGCCAAGGTAATTTAAATTCGGCACAACCACTCAAATCCGTCAGATTTACCTTAATATTTTGTCATTTGATAAACAGTATACCAAGAAACCCTATGGACGCTTTGGTCTTTAATTGAGTTTCTCGTGACAGACTCGTTAAGGTAAAAACACATTAATATCACCTCACGTGAGTTCACGTCCTATCACGCCAGAAATAACATGCACGAGTTTCAAGCAGAATCACATTATTATTATTCACGTAAAGTCATATAATTCATTTTATAAAAACAAGCTGTGGGGTGCTTAGCTAATTGTAACCAGAAAATGTGGAAACTAAATAATAGTTCATCTTCTTCATCAGAGTTTGAAGAAGATTTAGAAAGAGCGTGTGCAGTCATAGCGACTGAAAAACTGAAAACTAGGCAATGGATAAATGACATTAAATTAAAAAGAAGGAAGAAAAGGGAATTTCACACTTTATTCCAAGAGTTATTGCAAGGGGATAAAGATCATTTTAAGTACTGTCGTTAAAACTTCCTCCATTTTTTCAAACTCGCGCTTCACGAAATCGATGTTTAAACAGAAAATCTGAGCACGTGAATACCTCCAATATCACGTGCTTTCACGTGAACACACCGTATGACAATAGTGTGTGTCTTGCTGTACCTATGGAAATCGGGCCCCATCATCATGTGTCTTCACGTGAACTCAAGTGAGGTGATAGTAATTTGTTTCAACCTTTAAAGTCAAGGTTAACTCCTTTTTATAAGTAGTTTTTAAAGTTCGCGTTGTTTTAGGGTTACGTGAAGCTGTTTTTTGGCATCTTTGTTCAAGGTTCCACTAACAATGGCCACAGGACCGCTAAACTCCAATAGTGTTAAATAAAGCTCAAAGAGTCTATTAATAGTATATGTTTCGCAATATCCTCACGTGATTTAATTGATAACTTTTTCAAATTTGACAAAAACGAACAACCAAAGTGGTTGAGAATTCGTAGGAATGCCATTTGTAGTGCCTATCCCCAAAAAGACATTAAAAACAGCACTTTTTGAAGTCCTAATATAAATATATTTTTGTTGATTCCATATCGTTTTTCGATGTAAGTGCTAAAAAACATATACAACCTACAATTCAGAGTGCTTTACACTACATCTTGAATTTGATGTATCTACTAATTTATTTTAATTATCAGTACTACCTTGACTTAAAAAATATTTGCAGTAACAAAAAAAATTATAATTTACGTTTTCATATTTATAGGAATAATAAATTTAGTATTAACCTGTAAGAATAGTCTACAGGGTCCTGCACCTCACCTCCCGTCTTCTATAGCTCACTTAGTAATTAAGTTAGAATTTTCATATTTTGCACACCTTATATGTATCTTAGGGCGCATTTCAGGAAAATATTTTTTTCATACAGGGTGTTCCAAAAAAGTGTGACGTCATAAGGGTGTATTTTTTTAAATTACATGCCATATATTTTCTTACTTTTTTAGGTGCCTCCTATAGTTACCTACATACCCCTAAAATTTTATTAAAATTGATTTAGTATTATAGACGAAAAAAAATAAAAACTAAAAAATATTAGTTTTGCGCCACTGGTATTAAAAATAAATAAAAAATAAAAATAATGCCTCGTTAATAAATTTATACAAAGGTACTTATTAAATAAGGTATAACAATTTCGTTAACCAAGTTTGGTTAACACGAATTGTACAGGGTGTCCAAAGTTTAGTGTCAAACTATGCAAACTTTAAAGCAATTTATTTTTCTTATTTCAAATGGGAACCCCTGTATATTTTTATGTCATTCGATGCAGAATTAAAAATCAAACTTTTTTCCTAATTGCAACCCTATCGAAATTTCTAACGCATCAAGACTTATTTGCAGAAAACTAATTTTATCAACTATCCCAACAGTCATTATTATGAATAAATATCGAAGGTGGCTTTGAAAACAATTTATTGGTAATAAAGTTTATTAAAGTCACCATAGATCATTTTGACTTTAGTAATCTAAATGTTTCAAATATTGTTAAATTGTTAGTAATTATTAACTGGAAATGATAATCGTGAATATGGTTATCCTTGAAAATTCGTTGAACTGTTCTTTCGATTACATCTACGGCATCAGCGACTGCTTGTTGAGTAACTGAAGGATTTTCTATAACAGATAATAGCACAGCCAATTGATTTTGTTCAGTTCGGACCGGTTTATTTCTCACTGGTTTTGGGTAGTTTACATTTCCCGTTTGTATAAACCTCTTTAATATGTTTTGCAGGCTCCTTTTGTCTGGATGTCGTCGTTCCGGATAGCACTGTGCATAAACTCAGCTTGCCAAAAAAGAGTTCTTTTCGCATGCTCCTAATATAAAAATCATATCTATGAGCTCTTCTTGGTTGTAGTCCATCACAAAAAACATTATAAAGTAATTATAACAGCTTAAATAATTACTAACAATTTAACAGTATTTAAAACTTTTAGATTACTAAAGTCAAATGGTATCTGGTCACTTTAATAAACTTTAATACCAATAAATTGTTTTTCAAAGCCACCTTCGATATTTATTCATAATAATGACTGTTGGAATAGTTGATAAAATTAGTTTTCTGCAAATAACTCTTGATGCGTTAGAAATTTCGATAGGGTTGCAATTAGGAAAAAAGTTTGATTTTTAATTCTGCATCGAATGACATAAAAATATACAGGGGTTCCCATTTGAAATAAGAAAAATAAATTGCTTTAAAGTTTCCAAAGTTTGACACTAAACTTTGGACACCCTGTACAATTCGTGTTAACCAAACTTGGTTAACGAAATTGTTATACCTTTAATAGGTATCTTTGTATAAATTTATTAACGAGGCATTATTTTTATTTTTTATTTATTTTTAATACCAGTGGCGCAAAACTGATATTTTTTAGTTTTTATTTTTTTTCGTCTATAATACTGAATCAATTTTAATAAAATTTTAGGAGTATGTAGGTAACTATAGGAGGCACCCAAAAATGTAAGAAAATATATGGCATGTAATTTAAAAAAATACACCCTTATGACGTCACACTTTTTTGGAACACCCTGTATGAAAAAAAATATTTTCCTGAAATGCGCCCTAAGATACAGATAAGGTCTGCAAAATATGAAAATTCTAACTTAATTACTAAGTGAGCTATAGAAGACGGGAGGTGAGGTGCAGGACCCTGTTGATAGGCTTTTCTTACCGAACAAACTATTGACATAATTTACCCTGAGGTATTTTCTTTCACTGAGGTAAAATACGCATTAATCTAGGTAATAAGAAAGGTTATGTATGGATAATGACCCTTTGATAGGTGATTTAAAGGTAAAAATAGTCAAATGACATAAGGTAAGTTTGAAATATGTATATGTTTTTGGCTCCCATAGATTTTATTAATTATTTACATTGAGCCAAGTGAATAAAAAGGAGTTAATTAATGTATGTACCAGGGAATTTGTAAGTGTGAATACTTAATGATAAGTGCATACGTCGTAGTTGCTTCCACTTGTAAAGGAATACTTTACTAAAGAGTAAGGGTGAGATTACAGAAGCATTGCATCTGACGTCTGCAGTTGCAAGTAGCAGTTTGCACATGCAAATGACAAAATTCGAAGTCCAGAAAACGTTTATCATCATACTTTGCGTCTGCAAATTTGCAGAAGGTTGGGTCCTGCAAACTTACAGAATGCATAAAATTTGTTAAAAACTAACGTATTTTTGGGGATTTGACGGACGATGGTATTCGTGGTTATTTACAATTTGTGTCCGATTTTTATATAAAAAAAAAAAGAAACAATGGAACGTTGAGAGTGAAGTTCAATAATTCATTATTGTCATGGATTTGGGCATATTTCACGTATTTGACAGTAAGTAAAAAACTACTTAAGTAATAGAAAGCAGTTTGTTCAAATGGAAAATGTTAAAAGTTCACAAAAAAAACATACCTTGTCATGTGCCGCAAGGATCAACCTTGGGATCTACTTTTTTTTAATCTACATTAATTCTATAGCAAAATTAAATTTAAAAGGTAAAATAAAATTGTTTGCTGATGATACTAGGTACTATTGTATATTTTTATGAAGACTATGCTCAAATTCATAATAACATTAACCACGACCTAAATATAATATGTAAATATCTTGAAATTAATAAATTATCATTAAATTTTAATAAATCGTCTTTTATGTTTATAAGTTAATCAAAATTAAAAAATAATAATATTTCTTCACTATCTTTGAATAATCATATAATTAAATATACTAATACAATTATTAAATTTTTAGGTTTATTTATGAAAATTTAAGTTGGAAAAAACATTTTTTTTTTTTTTTTTTTATTTGGCCATGCAGCCAGTCGCAAAATATTGAACATTTAAGAAGTTACATCTCACCAATAATTGGCATTTTGTTTAAAGCTAAAAACTATTTATCATTAAAATATGTATATAATATTATTCTTTGGTTTATTCAAAATTACAGTAGATATGTATATGATTTCATTTTTTCAATTTGGGGATCGGCGAATTTAACTACAATTCACCCATTAAAAAAACTACAAAACAATCCTTTTTTAGAACCAACTATAAATTTGTATGAACCAAATGGATATTTGAATTTAGAAAAGTTTTATAAATTAAAACTATACATTCTAATACAATCTATTATTATTAAAGAAAAACAATTAAACAATCAAATATAATATTTCCTTCGATCAACAATATTCACATCACGAGACAAAACCATTATATTCAGACACCTATGGCAAAGAGTACCTACTTTTGGCCAAAGATCAATTTTATATAAAGGAATAACAATTTACAACAGTTTGCCGAAAAAAATTAAAGAAATATCAAAATTATGGATTTAAAAAAAAAAAAAATATTTTTTAAAACTAAACTAACTTTAACGTTTTATATACAGTGAGGACATAAAGTCTGGAAAACTACCTTTTGCAAGTACTTACTCTTGAAAAATGACATTTTTAAACTTTGACAGCGTCTAGCTTTCTAACTGTGCGTCTAAGAGCAAAACGGCTTACATGTCCCAATCTTCGATTTTTATTATCTTTCCAATAGTGTGAACTTTCGGTCAAACCGGAAGTACTATATTTCTTACATCCGGTTTAACCGAAAGTTCACACTATTGGAAAGATAATAAAAATCGAAGATAGGGACATGTAAGCCGTTTTGCTCTAAGACGTACAGTTAGAAAGCTAGACGCAGTCAAAGTTCAAAAATGTCATTTTTCAAGAGTAAATATCTCGGAAACTGTTAAGTATAGACTAATAATGCTTTTATTAAAAAATGTTCAGAATTTTATGCAGAATCCAAGAAAATTATATAAAATAGGGGTATCCATTTAAGATTTAGATCTTACCCCCCCCCCCCCCCCCTCCCTCCTAGGGGCTTGAAGTAACAAGATTGACAATATACGCAAAAGATGTCCTCGAAATAAAAATCGACGTGTCCGAGCGTTTTTTATTCAGGTGCTTCGTTTACTTGCAAAAGGTAGTTTTCCAGACTATGTCCTCACTGTATATTATTATTTTTTTTTTGATTATTATATATATTTTTTTTTTAATAATTTCTGTGGAGTTATTAATAGTTACTAAACATGATTTTTATTATGTGTGATTTTATATATTGTATATTTCGTGTTATATTCGCTTTAATGAACTTTTTAAGTAGGTTGAAATTAAAGATATATATATATATATTACTATTATCATTATTATTAATAAACCAGAAGTAGTAAAAATTGCGGATTTGCAAATAGTCACATTTGCAGATCTGCAAAGTTGCAGGGCTGTATTTTCTGTAATCTCACCCTAAATACCTTGTTTACTACTTTTCTTTCACTTTGCTCATTACCACAAGTTTTGCTTAATTGTTTTTGTTATTGCTTAATTAATTAGACATACCCTAGTATACAATTTTACAAACATTTTTTGTTACCTTAATTCCGCATCTAAAGTCAGAGTACTACTCAATTCAAAAACTCAAATAACCCTTAATATATAGTTAAATTCACATAAAGTTTTGATGCCAAATGTCAAGCATTGTCATTGTCTAGTTACTTTAGATTTCACCAACTTACTAAATTTCTTATACAGCTGAGATTGGTCAGTGTTTTTTCTTTTTCTTTTCTGGAATTGTTCGGCCAACTCTTTTTATTTCTATCTCTTTTTAACCGTATGAAATAATACAAGATAGACATACTTTGTGTGCAGTACAATTATACTAATTAAATTTTGCCATTAGAAATTTATATTTTATGAGTTGCTGCAGTATTTGACAAGTATGACAGAACTGAAATGTCACGGCGTTAGAAGTTTATGTGAATTCAACTATATAAGTGGCGTTTTTAAGAGTAGGTATAAGCCCTCCATCTCTTCTCTGTGATCATCTCGACCAATTGCTCCAAGATTAGTGCGCATGTTAACATTTTGTTTAAAGAAGGGTATTTTTATGTTTTTTAACCAGGGTCGTTTTAACCAGGTTGGTTCTTTTAAACACTTGAAGCATGCTGACTGGTCGCATATCACTAAGTCAAATTTCATTTTCCCCTAAAAAGTACGTCACATCTGTTAAACGTTAGGTCGAAATTTGGCTAGTTTCCTTATATTTCTAATGATTATATTATACAGTGTCACCAGTAAAGTCCGCATCATATGGGATTTTTTTTTATTAATTCGAAATTTGACTTTGGCATCAAGTTCTGCTTCGATCGAGATGAAAATTAAGCAAAAAAATAGTAGTCACGTGATTCGCATTATCTGTCAAATTTTAATTTTTTCCAAAAAATAATTCAAAAGTGGGGATATTTTTGAAAATAGCGAAAAAAGTTATTAGAAAAAGTTTTTTTAAATGCAGTTTCTAGCCCACATGCAAATTTCAGCTGCATAAGATAATTTTGATTTTTTTACCTATATAAAACTTCTTAGTTATGACAATGTTTTATTTCAGATACATTTTCTTTAAAGTAAATTAAATGTGTGTTTTTCTACAAAATCAAAATTGGGCTATTAAAATTTTGTCGCATGTGATGCAAAGTTTATTTGTTTATGACCCTGTATAAGGTAACCTCATAAAATAAGTATTTTTGAAAACGTAGTTTACGTCTGAAAGTAATACACCTTAATATTAAGACAAAAAAGAACACAGTGTCTTCGGTAAAGTGTTTTTTAAGTGGAAAATAAATTTTAGTTTAACAACGTAAAGTTTATCTATTTTCAACGATTTAATTTAAAACCCCTATCCCCTATATTATAATTTATTATTAAGCTATGCCATAAAATAACGTTATTGTAGAAAAACGCACATTTAATATGGGGCTACTTTAAAGAAAATGAATCTGAAATAAAGCCTTGTCAAAACTGAGAAGTTTTATATAGGTTGCGTTGAGTCTTATTTTGCAAAAGTGGTGCAGTTTACAAAATATAGGTAAAAAATCAAAATTACCTTATGCAACTGAAACTTTGCTAAAATGTTGCATGTGGGCTAGAAACTGCATTTAGAAAAACTTTTTCTAATAATTTTTTTCGATTTTTTCAGAAAGAACCCCACATTTAAATTATTTTTTGGAAAAAATTAAAATTTAACAGATAATGCGAATTGCGTGACTACTATTTTTTGCTTAATTTTCATCTCGATCGAAGCAGAACTTGATGCCAAAGTCAAATTTTGAATAAAGGTATTAATAAAAAAAAAATCCCATATGATGCGGACTTTATAATTGGCGTTTTTAAGTTCTGTGACCATCTTGACCGATTGCTCCAAGATCAGTGCGCATGTTAACCTTAAGTTTAAAGAAGGGTATTTTTATGTTTTTTAACCAGGGTCGTTTTAACCAGGTTGGTTTTTTTAAACACTTGAAGCATGCTCACTGGTCGTACCTATATATGACTAAGTCAAATTCCATTTTCCCCTAAAAAGTACGCCACACCTATTAAACATTAGGTGGAAATTTTGGCTAGGTTCCTTATATTTTTAATGATTATATTATAGGTACATTTACAGAAACACAGCTTATATTGCAATACCTACAATATGAAGTATAATAATAAGCACCGCCAATTTGTACCGCACCAATAACGATTTAAATTTTTAATCTTAACTTCATATAATATCACTACTTGTGTATCGTCTTGTATGTTTCGCACAAAAATTTAACAGCATGTTTAACCTAACAACTAACCACAACCCCGCACACGTCCACAGTGTGTCCTTTACTTCCAGGTACGGTTGGCGACTCTATCAGAAACAGTGGTCCAAGTGCAATTCCATCTGCGAAGGGATCCAGTACAGAAAACCCACGTGCGTCGAACTGATTAACGGAAACGAGGTCCATACGAGTTACTGTGACAGCAGCGACATCGAAAGTGCCACCGAGAAAAAACAGTGTAATGGACATTGCAGTTTGACGTGGCATGTGGTTTCTAGGAGTGCTTGTTCGCCGCATTGTGGAAAAGGGTGAGTGCCCAGGATATTTAAGTGAAATTACTCATAAGTTATATCACAAGAGGTGAATATTCTAAATAAAATATTTACCTCCAGTGGTATATGTATGTATATAGTTTTCTGTAAAGGCGAACTGGACATAAATCGGCATCTTTTGTGTTTGCCACTAACCATTTTGAATTTGAAAGCTTCTTGTCTCCGCCTTGGGATGTTTTTGAAAAGATTGGGTTATATTCCATTCTATTACTTTTTGTACCATCGCTATAATATTCTTCTCTGAAATACGTATTTAGGCATGTCTCGGCTTCTCCTCCTCTCCATGCTAATTCCACAGCCGCTATTTGATAGAACTTTTTCTGTAAATCCTCGGGGTAATTTTCGTCAAAAATTTTTACCATCTTTTTGTACTCGTCGTAGGTTAGTGCTCTTGCACTTTTCCGGTGATTTTTTGGATCAGCCTGAAGCAGTTTTCTTTTAGAATTTCTAGCCATACGTGCTTTTTGGAATTCAGGATCTTTAAAAGGATCAAATTTAATGTTGTATTTATTGAAGTACCTTTCTTGAAGCAGTTGGGCTGTTTGGTTCCACATTGTCTTGATAACCCCTTCCTTGTAGTCAGAACCGTCTTTTTTCTTCATATTAAAACTCCAGTCTTCCAATATAGCGGCAAGCTGTATTATAGTTGTATTTTTGGTCAATATATACTGCCGTGTTTCGCAGAATTTCTCGAATTGGGTCCATATATACTTTTTTGTTTTTGTTGTATTTTCTGGGATAGTCTTTTCAGCGTTTTTTCTTATATTTTCGACTGAAACATTACCGAATCGGCAAGATTCCATTTTTAAAAAAATGTGACATGAATCTGACAACATCAAAAACTTGATTTGTTGAAAGGGATTTTTGTTATTATAGAAACGGTCTATAGCAACCATCAAATATTTTAAACTTGTTATGATGTTGTTATGCATTGGCATTGTTGTGGCAGGTGGCCCGGGGTATATCCACTTATGCGGGGTATATTCAGTATAATATGCATCTGATTGGTCGCAAAACAGCGTTTAATTGGTCAGAATCGGATTGAGGTATATAATCAAATTTATATATATTTTTTGCTAAGGAAACTACGCGGGCTCGGGCTAGCCTAAACACCAAGCTGTGTAGTGTGCAGAGTAGAACCGGTGACTTGCACCAAATGTTTATCCAAAATGCAAGAAACAGATTTTGTTTTAAAATGTCACCTTTGATCCAGCAGATGTTATTCTCGGCACAATTTTTCGATCTTGTTGTACAGGGTGGCCCATTAATAAGGGACGCCGGCTATATCTCGGAAACCATTAATCGTACAGCTTTCGGAAAAAAATTTTTATTAGTAAAGCGGTCATGAGAAAATTCTGGAAATTACTTTCAAGTTCCTCATTTCGCCGCAAGGGGGCACAATTGAAAGTTAGTTTTTTAAATTTTAAATTTCTTCGAAAATTCCCGTATTAAGGTATAACTCTGATTATATCATTGGAAAGCTTAGAGAATTCTGCATCATTTTGGTTTAAGGCTCGTTGGCGTACCGACCTTGATAAGAGTGGGGGAAGCTATTGAATGTGTAAACATTAAAATCTCCGTAACATCTAAACGACTTATCTGATTTTACTAAATTTAAGCTTGTTTGGAAGGGAAAGATAAGTCCCTTCAATCGTCGTATCCAATGGTACACGATAGTTTCTAATAAAATTGCTAGAGGGCGCAATTTGTAATAATAACAGTTTTTTTGATTTTATCCCGAAAATTCAAATCATACGGTATACCTATGACATCATAATCGAAAAGTAGATGGAATTTACAAGAAAAGATGTGAAAGCCGCATTTCGATATCTTTGTTCGTTTCAGAGTTATTGCAAGAACAATAATTTTTAATACAAATTGCGCCCTCTAGCAATTTTATTAGAAACTATTGTATGCCATTGGATACGACAATTGAAGGTACTTCCAAACAAGCTTAAATTTAGTAAAATCGGATAAGTCGTTTAGAAGTTACAGCGATTTTAATCTTTACACTTTTAATAGCTTCTCCCACTCTTATCAAGTGAAAGTGTAAACATTAAAATCGCTGTAACTTCTAAACAACTTATCCGATTTTACTAAATTTAAGCTTTTTTGGAAGGAAAAGGTAAGTACCTTTAATTGTCATATCCAATGGTACACAATAGTTTCTAATAAAATTGCTAGAGGGCGCAATTTGAATTAAAAGTTATTGTTTTGGCAATAATTCTGAAACGAACAACAATATCGAACTGCGGTCTTTACATTTTTTCTTGCAAATTTAATCTACTTTCCGAATATGATGTCATAGTTATACCGTATGATTTGAATTTTCTGGATAAAATCAAAAAAACTGTTATTATTACAAATTGCGCCCTCTAGCAATTTTATTAAACACTATCGTGTACTGCTGGATACGACGATTGAAGGTACTTACCTTTCCCTTTCAAACAAGCTTAAATTTAGTAAAATCGGATAAGTCGTTAAGAAGTTACAGCGATTTGAATGTTTACACATTCAATAGCTTCCCCCACTCTTATCAAGGTCGGTACGCCAACAAGCCTTAAACCAAAATGATGCAGAATTTCTAAGCTTTCCAATGATATAATCAGAGTTATACCCTAATATGGAAATTTTCGGAGATATTTAAAATTTAAAAAACTAATTTTCAATTGTGCCCCCTTGCGGCGAAATGAGGAACTTGAAAGTAATTTCCAGAATTTTCTCATGACTGCTTTACTCATACATTTTTTTTCCGAAAGCTGTACTGTTAATGGTTTCCGAGATAAAGCCAACCTCCCTTATTAATGGGCCACCCTGTACACGTGTTTCGCGGAACCTATCCGCATCAGCTTCCTGATGGTGACGTAGAACGCAGAAGATACTTGGTAGCTCATTCAAACCAGCCACTCCAGTTGTAAGTTTGCTTACTTCCTCCAGATCGGTAAACAATGGTTCCCCGAAGGCATTGCATCTTCTTCTCGCGAGTGCAGGGCATTCACGCAAGAAATGTTGAATACTCTCTTTTTCATCTCTGCAACTTCTGCAGAAGTCATTAGCTGGTATTTGCATACGTTCGGCGTATTTCTTATTTTCCGCTTGTTATACGTGAACTCTGAACTCTACCGCTGCGTTAGTCTATCAACTTAGATACATAGCTACTTACATATTTACCTATAAATTTAGATAGTTGGTCAATGATCTGTAATTTAAAAAAATTTACTTTATGTTGTTATTGTGGCTTCAGATCGTGAATGATAAAGTTATGGGATAAATAACTATAATAAGCGCTATTTTACGGCCAATAAGGAAACTATTTTTTTTTAGATATCGACGTGTTTACTACAACTGTATGAAAGTGTCCAAAAAGAAACAATTTAGCGAAGTAGTAAATGAAAAGCACTGTAATGTTCTTGCAAAACCACCAAATTCAGAGCCCTGTTACACCTCATGCAATACTACAAGATGGGACTATTCCAATTGGTCAGAGGTAAGAATCCTACCTAGTAATAAACCTGTGTAATAGCTCAGAAGCTTCTGAGTCTGATTAAACGATTTCAGAAAGTTATGTTGGGTATTCGAATAATAAATGCTGATCTTTCTTTATTCGTTGGTTACCTCTATATGCAGTTTTATATATAATGTATTCATTTTTTAGTGCTCTAAGACCTGTGGTGGAGGTACACAAAGAAGATCAGCGAACTGTGTTGATGAAAATAACATTCCAATTGATGATTCTCATTGCAGCAAATCAGAGAAAGTTGTTGAGCAAATTTGTAATATTGAAAAATGTCCTATTTGGATAGTAGCCGAAACATCAACAGTAAGTTTTCAAAAAATTATTAGGAATACAACATTTTGTCCAAAAAATAATAATTTCATAGTTTGGCCGATTATTTTTATTATTGTTGCGGAATTGAGAGTAACAAAGGATCAAGTGATATCATGCAGGAAAAAAATTGAAGAATACGGAGAAACAAAATGACCTCCCGTTAAAGAACATCTGAAACATGCTCAAAGAGGTGAAACTTTGAGATCAGGTGTAGCGGAACATGTATGGACCAACCAACATAATATACAGTGGTCAGAAGCCAAGGTTTTGGACACGGAACAGCACTGGAGAAAACGAAAATTCAAAGAAGCAGCTTTCATGAATCAAAATACCCATATATTTAGTAAACCAAGTATATAGATATCCCCAATATATAAAAGCCTCTTCTTGTCCAAAACCAACAGTTCAAACTTCACACTCCAATAAGCACGTAGGCGGAGTCCACCACCACTTACCATTTCGAAAGGTTTTCATAATAGTCTTAGTAGGAGCACCATATTTTGATTTTTTTTCTTGTAACAGTATTTTTGGCCGCAATGGTACTTAAAGCTATTTTTTTTAGTGTTCGGTGCCATGTGGTGGAGGCTACCAGAACATAACCAGCTACTGCGTACTTGGCGGACGTATTTATGATTCCCTGTCATGTGATCAACAATTAAGGCCACCAAGTAAGAAAAAATGTAACGATCACGCTTGCGGCCGATGGGCGCCCAGCGACAGTTTCCATCCTTGTTCGGTCACTTGTGGAGAGGGAGTTGAAAGGAGAAGGTAAATTACCTACTGAAGTTGTGGACTATTCAGATGTTGGAACCAGGGAAAATGCGCATGTTTCAATCGATTTAATGATACTTCTGTCAATGTCACCTGACGTTGATAGTACCAATGATGTATTAACATTTTAAGTTGTGGCCTTTTTTACAAAAAAAAAATATTGATACAATGTGCCCTAATTTAAAGATATGTCGATATGGATAATTTTTTTAAATGTTATACATAAGTACCAAATATCAAATTTTTATTTCTTGTTATTTATAAGATATTAAACAAACAAAAATTAATTTAATAATACAGGGAAATGATGAGCAAAAAATTTAGGGGATTATTCTAGACCAAAAATAAATGCTATCTCTTCTTGTAACATTTTTTCGAAAATTCGAGTTAAATTTTATTTGCAGTTTCTTTTGCATATCTTTTTTCACGCTCATAATATTTTGACAAAATCTCGTATATGGGGCTTTTTCGGGTTGAGTAATAGAAATTTGCCAATCGTTTTTTCGCATTTTGTAGAGAGCGCCACATAGGAGCCTATACTTTAATTTGAATGGTCCCAACTTTTTTATCCTACACTCGCATTTTGACTAAATATTTTTATTCTCCTAACCTTTTGACATAAAAAAGGTATACTACTTTTGTATCGATAAATCTAACCGTTTTCGAGAAAAATGCTAAAATAACATTGCTTGCGTGTGATGAATTCGAAATCATTTTAATTTATTTTCAACCTTAATAAACATAACATAGCAAAGGAAGGAATATTCCATGGAGTTCGTCGAAATTTTTTAAGAAGAATTAATTTATGCATTGAAGAGGAAAGACGTCACTTTGAACCTTTGATTTGAATGTTTAATTTATTGTTCCGGTAACTTTTGTATTTTAAAATTGCAAATAAAATTTAACTTTAACACCCTGTAACTCCGTAAATAATCAATTTTCGAAAAATGATGGTGCAAATCTGTGTGCCTATCTACACGGCATTCTATCTTACGGGCAGCACATATTTTACCTGTTGACCCTTTTCTGACTTAAATGGGTTTACCACTTATATACAAAGCTATAAACGTTTTAATATTTTACAGGTTCGAGTGTAAGAAATTTGACACAGAGGAAGTTCTGGACCAAGAATACTGCAGAGGTATCGTAATGCCAAGGGAGGAAAGTAGAAAGTGTTATAAAAAATGCGATGTAAGTCTTCATATCAATAGTAAAATTTTTAGATGGATAACATGATTAGATTATTATATTGACGTGTCAATAAACCAAAAATAAATCTCATTTAACGCAAAAATAGGTTTAAAAAATACGAATACACCTGAAAAATGTTTAGAGGCGTAGCAGGGACAATTTTTTTTAAATTGAAAAAGTTATATTATACATATACATATACATATACATATACATATACATATACATATACATATACATATACATATACATATACATATACATATACATATACATATACATATACATATACATATACATATACATATACATATACATATACATATACATATACATATACATATACATATACATATACATATACATATACATATACATATACATATACATATACATATACATATACATATACATATACATATACATATACATATACATATACATATACATTCACTAAAAAACTTCATTTAAAAAATACTAACTATAATTTAGTGATTTATTTCTCTCCCTTTCTATCTAACCTACGAACCAGCGGCGTATATATTAATTTAATTATTGCAACATACACTACTTGCTATCATTCATTTTCAGAGAAAGTCTCCATATGACAACTACAATGTAGTTCACGAGAATAGTGTATACGATCGTTACGATAAATACAGAACATTCCAGTGGATTTCCGGTGATTGGAGCACGGTACGTATGAGAATTGAATAGTTTTAAATGGATGGGGCGACAAAGGGACCCCCTTAAAAATTCGGTACGGCCGAACCCACAAAAACAGACTATTTTATTAAATTGCAAGAAAAGCAGCAGAGCAGAAGCGTAAAGGGAACGGGGGCGTATCGAAAGAATATATTATATTATATTATATTATGTATTTATTGTTATGATATGGATTTATTAGCCAGACGTTTCTCTTTATTTTTTAAATCCCAGTTTGGATGCATTAAATTGATAATTATCCAATTGGTGTTTTGTGAGCGTGTCTATTCATTATTACTTTTTAAATTATTATAGTGTTCTCAAACTTGTGATGGAGGCACCAGCACCCAGACCTTCAACTGTCGCAACGAACTGGGAGAAGAAAACCCTTTGATGTGCGACCCCTACCAGAAACCCTCGAACTTGATCCGATGCAATGATCATCCCTGTCCCAAGTGGAAGGTCGGCGATTGGAGCCCGAATTGCGATTCGCAATGCGAGAGGCACAGACAAGTGAGGTGTATGGACGACAAGAGTAAGTCAAACTTTGAGCCACAATAGATCGCATGGTCGCAGTGAAGGGTTAGCTATAACCCACTCACTTTCAATCTAACCTAACTCAAACTTTCGCACCACACAGAGGGTCTGCGGCGTTCTCGATAGGTACTTTTCAGCTCATGACATTCTTCTGAATGCGTCAAAGACACAGTGTATTGTTTTTGGCAATAGAACAAATAATGCTCTTGCCTTTCACTATAAAAATACTGAAATTCAATCAACAGAGCATATCTCATTTTTGGGTGTTAAAATTGATAGAAGGCTTGACTGGAGAGCTCATGTAGAGGACGTAGCGACGAGTGTGTCTAGGTATGGCTACGCTCTTAGAATCATAGCTGTGAATTTTAGCATGGACGCAGCATTATCAGCATATCATGCCTTTATTCAATCTAGAATAAGATATGGTCTAATCTTTTGGGGTAATTCCACTGAGATTGAGAGAATCCTAATTTTACAAAAAAAGTGTATAAGGGCTATATTTGGAATGCGATAACGTAATAGTTGTAGGGAGGTGTTTGCTGGTAAGAATATATTAACACTTATGTATATACCGAACTCGTTTATGCTTGTCTACAATAATTGATTGATGAATTGAATAAGATTTGGTATGTAACGATGCTAGCAATGCTCACTTATATTTAACTAGACATAAGTCTGTCATATCGCCTGATACATGTAATTTTACATATATACAAAAAAAATGGTACCTATTCTGTCATCAAAATATATAACAGTTTTCCAGTAAGTGTACGAATATTGCCTCGATGCCAGGTCAAGAATACTTTATCCAAGTAGGTCTGATTAAAAAGGCTTATTACCCTGTTGGTGACTTCTTTGACGATCCAGATAGATTAAGTCTTGGATTGCATGAGCTTGGTTTCCGATTTTAAATTTTTTAAATTTTATAATAGAGATTTCTGTTCTCAGGATCCTACTGTGATATCTGTACACTGCACAATTTAATATTGTTTGTCTTGTGTACTATTTACAATTTTTTACTATGTTTTATAGCGATGTGTACCAGTTGCTACTGTTAAGTGTGTATGAATCTACAGAGACGTGTGTATTTTAATATCTTGCCACTACTTTACTTTACTTTACTTATGGTCTATGTAAAATAATTTATAATTTTTTAAATGTATTGTGAGTTATACCTATTTTAAAATCATGTGTACTGTAATCTAAATGCTGTTACTATGATTTTTGTTTTTATTTTTCTTATGAAATTATTCTTTATGTTTGTTTTAACAATGTTCTATGCCAATTGGATTCTGAATAAAAAAATGTTTATGACTATATATGTATATCCATACAATATATTGCCAATAAAAACAGCGGCACGACCCTCGCATGCGATTAGACTACGTACTTGGTGGAAGATTTGTACGACGAGCTGCACGCTGTTCCGCTCGACGAACGAAATGCGACGCGAGACTGCAGTTTTGCTAGAATTTGATGGACGACTTTGGAAAAATTAGTTTTTTATTTTCGTCTTGATTGAAATTAAATGTGCTGTCAAAATTGGTGTATTTTGTCTTCATTTGAAGTTATTTTAACACTTTTGAACGTAAAAATGTCCGTCGTCAGACATGACGAGCCGTTCGACGTACAAAGTGGCCAACAACTACATAGTCTGTGCATGGGCTACTTAATAGATAAAAGCTCCTCCATTACATGTTTTGGTAACGTCACCTTCAATATATTTCTTTTGACATTTTTAGTGACTACATTTGAAGAGGGCCACTGCGAACTCAAAAAGAAACCCTCAGAGGCCACACAGTGCAAGCTCACCGAATGTCCACACGCTACAAACAACATTTCACATAACTATTTCGATACCAAAGAAAACCAAGATAAGAGGTATAGATGGAAAGTCGCAGCTTGGAAACAGGTAACACTAATTGTGCAGTATTAATCTCGCTTCGTAGGTAGTTTTCTCGTAATTTTTTGAGCTATTATTTTCTTAATAAGACTATATCGGTGCCTATAAAATTAGTTTGTATCCCTAATTATACAGGGTGTTTGAGGAGGAAAGGGCAATATTTTGGGAATGTGTTCTCAACCATTTCTGAAATAATCGGTTCTGAATTTTTTTTATATTGAAATAATGAAGGTGGCTTTAGTTTTAAACGCCCGATACATTTTGATTGATAGTTTTGACATGCATAGTAGTTGTCAGTTAGCTTCGTATTGAGCGTATCGACTTAATCCAAGATTTTCATACTTACAATGCCCACACATTCAGTCACAGGGAGTATGCCGACATGATATTCGTGTATGGTTACTATAACGGTAGCGCGATGCGCGCAGTTAATGAATATCGACGTCGTTTTCCAAACCGATGAGTTCCTAATAGAAGAGTTTTTCAAAAAGTATTTGCAAGCGTGAGAATTGTTTCTGAAAGAGTGCAGGTAATGTGGAAAATAAAGAAAATGTTCTGGATATTGTCGCAGGGAACTCAGGTATAAGTACGAGACGGGTTGCAAATGAACTGCGTATACCATCACACATCTTCTAGATGGTGATCCTGCTTCAAGGGTACAATTTTATGAATGTATCCATCAAAATCGAAGTCTGCACAAATACATTTTATTTAGCGATGAAGCTCAGTTCACTCGTGATGGAATTAATAATTGTCACAATGAACATCGATGGTCAGATGAATAACCTCATGCTACATTTGAACGAAACTTTCAACATGCATCGATTCAGTATTAATGTCTGGTGTGGAATGCTCAACGATCAGTTTTTTGGTCCGTTTGAAATGGATGGGTGTATTACTGGAGAAGGATATTTACGGTTTTTGGAAGACCATTTGATACACATTTGATGATGTTCCAATGTTCGACAACGAATGTACTTTCAACATGATGAAGCCCCACCTCATTTTAGTCTCCGTGTGCGAAATTTCTTGAACTATCGTTTTCCTAATCGCTGGATTGGCAGAGGTGGTCTGCAAGTTTGGCCACCGAGGTCACCAGACTTAAACCCGCTTGATTTGGGGATGGATGAAATCGCTAGTATATGAAATACGAGAGTGGAAACGAGAGAAGCACTCCGCGATCGAATTTTTTAATGCTGCAGCTTTTATAAAAAAAACAATCCCCACTCAATCCAACGTGCTACCCGAGCACAGACGTGCCAAAAAATGTATTGAAGTTGGTGAAGGGGTTTTTGAAAATATTCTTTAAGTTAGTTTGCACTGCAGTACCTGCAATTATTCGCTTTTAAAATAAAAATTAACTTACAAAAACTTTAGAACCTATTACTTCGGAAATGGTTGAGAATCGAACTAAAACATAATAGGTATGGGTTTATTTCTCTTATTTTCACCCTCTGAACACATTCCCAAAATATTGCTCTTTCCTCCCCAAACACTCTGTATATAGTGAGCTTTTGCAAGCTCAAAAAGTTCGTAAATTTCAAGTATACCTACTCAATGGCTGCTGATTATATTTGAAACAGGTGGGAACAAAATATTTAGCGCCTGTAAGAGCAGCCGCTGAGTATACTCTAGTTCTCTTACTGAAATTTATATATTTTGTTTATATTATGATAATATTACAACTTATCACAAAAAAACTATATGCTTATTGGAATTAAATAGAAAATACTACATTGGAATGTTAATTAAACTTATTAATAAAATAGTAACGAAAGTAACTTAGTAACAATTAGCTCTTATAATCGGGACATTAACTGTATAGTTTCCTTGATTGAATTGTAAGGTCCATGATCCTTAAACGAATCAGTAACATAATCGGCTGTAGAAGTAGTCTATAATAGGTACAATTAATGTCCTGGCTATACCTCCACCCCTCCTGTAGCTTCTTTATGACTAAGCCTTAATGTTATGTATCATCTCACCTCCCACTGACTCTCTCACTCCTTAGTGCTCCACCAATTGCGGCAAGGGCACCCGCAGGAGGATCATCGAGTGCGAAGACACACTTAACGACATTTTAGTAGTAGACTCACTCTGCAAGCATAAGCAAAAACCTAAGACTTCCAAAAGTTGCGAGAGGTACCAGTGCAAGTATACGTGGATCGAGGGACACTGGTCCACTGTAAGTGTTTTTTAGAGTATCTTATATCACTGACATCTTAGTTACCAGAACAACGTTTTAAGTGAGAAAATGTCGAAATGGAGTTATTGACGTCAAATCTCCTACTTTTCACGGTAGTATCTACTTATTTCACCTGATCGACTAGTCTACGTATTATTGTCTCTTAGTTTTTAAAACTAAAATATTTTAAATACTTACCACATTTTAATTTACTTACTAAGGTTTTCTAAAGTTAAAATATTCCAATGAACCGTTGTTCCCTGTTCCCTTCACTGGATAAGTACATTTTTCCCATACCCGTAGTTGTACTTTTAAATATAACCTTAAAATATGGGTGTTTTTGGATTTATTGGATTATTTAGACATATTTTTTGAGATTTAAATATAAAAAAAACCTTCATTTTAAATGACCGTGTGAAGCCAAGGCCTAATTTGCATAGTAGCAATAAGTACTTCCCTTAATTTTTTCACTATCTTACACACTTTCGATAAACCGGTACTATTATTAATCTTAGTTTCTTGTCGCCATTTATGACGCCTGCTCTTGATTATATAGTTACCTAGCGTGTACCCGGCCTGCCTTGCAGCGCCTTCTCTGAGATAATAAGGCGAGTTCACCATCACGTCAAGATTTATAAATACAAACCCGAACAAACCTCTAAATTTATCAGCGTTTCTCTACAATATTATGCATGTATTATACATAAAAACCTTCCTCTTGAATCACTCTATCTATTACAAAAACCGCTTCAAAATCCGTTGAGTAGTTTTAAAGATTTAAGCACATATGACAGGGGACAGACGGGCGACAGCGACTTTGTTTTATACTATGTTAAGATAGATGAATGGGATGCTACAAAAATATTTTAGGGGTTAAAATAGGTTTTTAAATGTCTCGTTTTTTAATTTTTGGCAATTTGTGCGAAAATGTTCATTTACTAGGACTTGTTCAACTATTGCCTACCAGTTAGTAAAGGCACAATCCGAATTCAAAATATAGTAGTATTCGATTCTGGTGTGTATTCGAGTGCATTCGATTCTTAACTTTGTGAATCCTTTTTTGAATTTTCGAGGACTTGGAATACCTTTTTTTGCCTTCAGGTATTCGAATACTTCTAGCCTTCAGTAGCAAAAACATGTCACTATCACTTATTACAGCGTCCCCGAAAAATCTAGACCCGACCATTTTTTAGATATAAAAAAAATGGTAGGTCCTACTAACATCTGCGAAAGCCGTCAACATAGGTGAATAAGTTGGGTCGACTTTGCCATCCATAGGAAAATCGGGTGGAAATACGGCATATTATAAACGGATTATTTGTACTCAAATAATTATTCAATTCTAAAAAGTATTCGAATACTAGGTAATCGATTCTGAAAAGTATTCGATTACTACCAGTAGTTAACGTGACATAATATAATAGTTCCTCCAAAGTATTTAGAACTGTGACTGATACAGTGTGACCAGTAAAGTCCGCATCATATGGAATTTTTTTTTATTAATAGCTTTATTCGAATTTTGACTTTAGCATCAAGTTCTGCTTCGATCGGGATGAAAATAAGCAAGAAAATAGTAGTCACGCGATTCGCATTATCTGTGAAATATTAATTTTTTTCAAAAAATAATTCAAAAGTGGGCTTATTTCTGAAAATATCGAAAAAAGTTATTAGAAACCGTTTTTTTAAATGCAGTTTCTAGCCCACCTGCAAAATTTCAGCTGCATAAGATAATTTTGATTTTTTACCCGCCACTAAAATTTATTTTCCACTTAATGAACACTTTACTGATGACACTGTGTTCTTTTTTGTCTTAATATTAAGATGTATTACTTTCAGACGCAAAATACGTTTTCAAAAATACTTATTTTATGAAGTCACCTTATACAGGGTCAAAAACAAATAAACTTGGCATCACATGCGACCAAATTTTAATAGCCCAATTTGATTTTGTAGAAAAACATGCATTTACTATGGCGCTACTTTAAAGAAAATGTATCTGTCAAAACTAAGAAGTTTCATCTAGGTTGCGTTGAGTCTTATTTTGCAAAAGTGGTGCAATTTACAAAATATGGGTCAAAAATAAAAATTATCTTATGCAGCTAAAATGTTGCATGTGGGCTAGAAACTGCATTTAAAAAAACTTTTTTGATACTTTCAGAAATAACCCCACTATTGAATTATTTTTTGGAAAAAATTAAAATTTGACAGATAATGCACGTGACTACTATTTTTTTGCTTAATTTTTATCTCGATCGAAAGCAGAACTTGATGCCAAAGTCAAATTTCGAATAAAGCTAGTAATAAAAAAAAACCCATATCATGCGGACTTTACTGGTCACACTGTATATTATTATGTTTGTTCGGGTTTGTCCAAAAAATTCACATTAGTATATTTTTAAAAGTTTTGGCTTCATTAGAAAGAACGCACCACTAATAGTACTTACCGCTTTTTAGGTCCTAGCATGAATATTAGTTTAATTTCTGTAAGATTTATTTTAGTTCTTTCTCACGTCATATAAAAAGAATGCTTTGCCTTAATATCTTTTTAAAGTTTAAAAAGATAATTTATCTACTGTTATCACATAATAATATATACTGGGTGTCCCAGATTCGATGCAAACTTAAATTGGGACAAAGTTGAATAATTTGAAGCTTAAGTTAATGCCATCCTTAAAAAAAAGGTAGAGCAAAAACTCAAAAACGAAAGTTATCCAGAATTTTGATTACATTGAAAAAATCCTACCTCTAATACATCTTTACTACAATGACTAATGAGAAAATCCCACTTTTTGTTCGGCCACTTACCCGCCCCCTAGCGGCCAATCTAGAAACAAAAGTAATTTCCATCAATTTCTCTTAGTCACTTTTGTGATAACTATTTTTTTCCGCCAACCGTACGGTAAACGGTTTCCAAAATCGATGTATACTATTAAAAAAATTGCTTTTCTTTAGTGCTCAGCTTCGTGTGGCCAAGGCTACAAAACTCGTAACGTCACGTGTCATAAAGTTCACCAAGGAGGCATAGTGGATCAAAGTCCATTGCCCGAGAGCCAGCATAGAATTATCCACAAGAATTACTGTAATATGTATCATAAGCCCAGCTCCACTGCCAAATGTTTGCTCAGTCATTGTGGAGATGAATATGTGTGGCGACCGGATGAATGGAAACAGGTAACAATTCAGATCAAATCTTACGAAACCGATAATGTTTACAGGGTGGGCTGGAATTCAATGAGCCTAATGAATAAAAATGTAGCAATTGCTTTTTCTTATAAAATCGAAGTAATTTCTTGAAAGCGAATGTATAAAAACTAAAGTAATTGCTTTCGCGTCCAGCAATTGCTTAAAAGTGCAGGTATTGCTTCTAGTCAATGCTTTTTCTTAAAAAATAGAAGCAATTGCTATCGTTTGCTTTCAACTTTTTAAGGTAGGTCGACTCCGGCATCATTTGCTTGGTAACAGTAAACTTTAGTTCTCCGCGGCATACACGTGCGTTGCTCTTACTTTGTGTCTTCAATTATGGCTGGATATATGAACGTCCGTAAAAGAAAAACGACAGTGTACGTAAAAATTGCATTTGACTGCGAAAATGTTGAGTGGTTGGCAAATTATTTTTTGACTGATACTGGTAAAAGGCGAGGGGGTGCACTGTCGCCCTTAAAGAAGATTAAAGTATTTCTGCGGAAATTGTCGGATCCGGGCTTTCAACATTCTGTAGGTGAAGAACTCGGTGTTCACCAAACTACTGTCTGTAAGATATACACTTCTGTAATGGATGCAGTTTTGGAGAAGGCCAATATTTTTATTAAATTTCCCACAAGTGCTGAAGCTGTTGTGGAAGCTAAACGGTAGTGGTCAGAGAGATTTATTTATATTCCTTCAATTTGTGAACGAATATCAATTGCTTGTCTTCAATTTCTTCATCACTATTATCACTTTCCTTATTTTCACTGAAATCTGCCATATCACAAATATAAAATTCCTATTTTCCACAAAAACGTAACAGATTACTATTGTACTAAATAAATAGACCAACGTTGTTGTATTTACGTCAACTCTTTTGCAAATTAGGCACCAAACTTAAGATGAAATCTATAATCTGAACAAGTGGAAAGGCCACGTCTGAACTTGTGTTGAATAAGCATTTGCTACAAAGGTGTAAGGAAAACAGCAATTATTACTTCAATATTTTATTCATATCCAGATCTAGCGATTGCTTTTACTTATAGTATTTGCTAGCCAAGCAATTGCAGTTACGAAAAAGTAATTACTTCAAGTAATTGCTTAATTTCTATTCATTAAGCTAAACTTTACTTCAGTAAACAATAATTATTTTTTTACATAATGTGACATACGTATCTGATGCCCGTCAATTTATAAATTATATATAACTAGCGTGTACCCGGCCTGCGTTGCAGCCCGGCATTATACGACTTGAGATAATAAGGCGAACGAACCCCAAACTCAACCGTTTGCCGGCCCGTCCACAATTCACAAAAAACATAGTCTGTCTTCGTTTATTCCGGCTTCGGTGCTTCGGATCGATCGTTGAACGGGCCGGGGACCGGTTAGGTTGGATCGTTCGTTCTCCCTACTCTAATTTATCAGTGTTTCTCTATAATATTATGCATGTATTATACATAAAAACCTCTTGAACCCTCTTGAATCACTCTATCTATTAAAAAAAACCGCTTCAAAATCCGTTGCGTAGTTTTAAAGATTTAAGCACATACAGGGACAGGACGGGCGATAGCGACTTTGTTTTATACTATGTTAAGATATGCTTTATTGTGGTAATACAATAAAATTGTTTTTAGTGTTCCCATACATGCGGTAGAAAAGGACGGCAAACTAGGGTACTGAACTGTGTGAGCGCTAGAACGAAACAGAAAGTTCCAAGGCATTATTGTCCCAAGAGTCTAAAACCACCAAGAAAGAGGAAATGTAATCAATGGAGATGTAAGTAGCACACTTTTTTTTAAATATTTATAACGTACACCAAACACAGTAATCAAAAATAACGTCATCAACCGTCAATGCTGTAAAACTATCGAAATGATTTGGCCAAAATTTGGTGTACCTACCCGCTTAAATAAAATCAATTTTGAATTCCTGCAAAAATGCTATAGTATATCGACTGCTAACTACCATTACCTCCACCTCCTATCTATACAACCCCACAATTTTCAGGAGGTATAAAAAACTGTTGAAAACAAAATTCAACACAACTCTGTCAACAATTATGACATATAAATACTGACACGTGGGGCGTTCTGAATTTACAACTGAATGCAGAATCCAAATATGAAATTGGAATTGGGTCTGCCCATTAAAAAAAAACAAGATGGCGTCAATTTCCAGTATTTCCAGAAGTGCCACCATTTTGGAAATATTTTATTTACATTTGCAGCTGCCGATTATGGCTGGTTACTATATTGATGCCGTGATGCGATTTCACGAAATGCAAATGCTGAATTGTACCACGGTAAAAATGAATTAACTAGATTAAAGTTAATCCTAGAACCTTGCATACCGCTGTCACTAGATTGCTATCATTGGCGTAGCTAGGGGGAGGGGATAAGTCTCCCATGTATAAAAATAGCCCCCTCTGACAAATTCAAGTATATACATTACTAAGCTAATTTAATCTTGTTGCGTGTTATTGCGTATAATAATATATACAGGGTGTCCGGAAATGATAAGCAAAAAGTTTAGGGGATAATTCTAGACCGAAAATAAATGCTATCTCTTCCTATAACATTTTTTCGAAAATTGATTATTAAGGGAGTTACAGGGTGTTAAATTTTTTTGCAGTTTTTTTTCAATACGTTTTGCCACGCTCATAATGTTTTGACAAAATCTCGTATATGGGGCTGTTTCGGGATGAGGAATACTAATTTGCCCATCGTTTTTACGCATTTTGTAGAGGGCGCCACATAGGAGCCTGTACTTTAATTTGAATGGTCCCAACTTTTTTGTCCGCGCATTTTGACTGAATATTTCTATTTTCCTAACCGTTTGACATAAAAAAGGTATACTACTTTTGTTTCGATAAATCTAACCGTTTTCAAGAAAAACGATAAAATAACATTGCTTGCGTGTGATGAATACGAAATCATTTTAATTTATTTCCAACCTTAAACATTATAGCATAGCAAAGAAAGGAATATTCTATGGAGTTCGTCGACATTTTTTAAGAAGAATTAATTTATGCATTGAAGAGGAAGGACGTCACTTTGAACCTTTTTTAATTTATTGTTCTAGTACCTAATTTATGTATTTTAAAACTGCAAATAAAATTTAACTTTAACACTCTGTAACTCCGTTATAATCAATTTTCGGAAAAATGTTATAGGAAAAGATAGCATTTATTTTCGGTCTAGAATTATCCCCTAAATTTTTAGCTTATCATTTCTGAACACCCTGTATATAAATTGACTAATAAGGTTGAGTGAATAATTATTTTATCAACGCTAATAACACAAGCCTGCATTTTTTAACACTTTGAAAGTTGACTTAAAAATTTTAACTGTTTTCTAGTAATTGGGTAGCGCTGATTTCAAATCTACTTTCAGTTTTTTTATATCACGTAAGGTTATTTTTCAAACCGGTAAAATCCAAAAATATAGAAAAAACACTATTTATTTCATTTATAAGCTAGTTTTTTAATATATTAAGGAAAAAAATACAAAAATATACAAAATATATACATATAAACTATTATAAATGGTTATTTATTCGTTACGCTTCTTCAAAAAATGTTTTCTTTTTTCAGAAAAGCGTCTTTTGGTTGTTTTTCTGTTTCAACAGAAATCGGCCATCATTTTTGTGTCCCAGCGCCCCTGGTATCTTTTTTCCATCTCTTTAATATATTGATGAAATCTTTCACCTTGCTCTTCACCCACATCCCCAAGATTTTCCGGGAATTAGTCCAAATGGGAATGTAAAAAATGAATTTTTATGCTCATATTCTGAAATTCCTGAAATTTTCCAGCATATTTTCAACGATCTCAACATAGTAGTAATTTATGTTCAACTTCTTTAAAAGCATTTCATGCATGTTTTTCCTTATCTTCCATTACCTTTTCAAATTCTGTATCTTTCATAAGCTGCTAATCTGCGGCCCTACAAAGATTCCCTCCTTTAATTTTGCCTCTGAAAGAGCCGGAAATGTTTTACACAAATATTTAAAACAATATCCTTCTTTGTTTAATGCCTTAACAAATTGTTTCATACGTCCAGATTTTATGTGAAGTGGTGGAAGCAAAACTTTTTGATGGTCAATAAGACTTTCGCGAATTACATTTTTGTTTCCAGGTGTTAAAGCCTCTCTTTGTGATCAGTCTCTTTTTATCCAATGCTGTTCTCGCTAGCTAGACCATTCGCACAGGAAACATGGAAATTTAGTAAATCCAGACTGCTGACCTACTTAGAAGACTTAAAATGTTTAGATCTTCACACACTTCCCAGTTGTGATTTTCATATTGTATTCTTAAAAGTAATTTCTCTAAATTTTCATAGTTTTCCTTTAACTTAACTGTATGGCCGACCGAAACAGAAGCAAAAACATTGTCATTATGTAAAAGAACAGCTTTAAAGCTCCTTTTTGAAGTCGATAAAAAGTCTCCAGTCGGAAGGTGTGTAGCACCACAGAAAATCATTTTTTATTCATCAATCATTTAGAATTTGAAGTACTACATTCATTTTAAAATGTATTAAAACGCCTATTATCAGGTTTTTTTATATTTTTTCTTTTTTTTGAAAAAAAAATCTGTGGGTGATAGAGACCAATTGTATTTCAATTAGTTATTTCTATATAAAAACTAAGCTCAACAAACAAAAATCGCGTGATCACAAATTTCATGCAGGCCTGTGTAATGAATAAACCAAACTAAACAGGGGCAAGCGGCAACAGCGCGATTCCATCACCCGCCACCCTCAAAGCAAATACTCTGTGGAATTTGTTGGTGGGCGTTTTGGAGTCACACAATTTTAAGAAAAGGTTAGAGGCTCAAATTTGGGCGTGAACCGAAACAAAATTTCGTCTACGGCGCCTGCGCTTGCCTGTTTCACTTTTGCGGGTTATTGAACCTCATCTCTTTCGGGGGCTTAAGCCCCCCGGAGAAAATACGCTAGCTACGCCTATGATTTTGTTTTTTAAATAATTTCATATTATAATTACTTTTAGGTTTATACAAAAGCTGCAAAGAAATCAAATATTTTATGCGTACCAAAGAGAATAAAGACTATGTCATATCGTTGAATGGTAGGACAATAAATGTATACTGCTACAAAATGGATACCCCTGAACCACAGGAATTTATAAGTTTACATCCGGATAAGGAAAATTATGCTGAAGTATACGACAGAAGGTAAACATAGTATATTAATATCATGCCAGGAAATAAAGTACGTACCGTGCGAGCAAAAATTATTTGCATCAAAGAGGGCTTGGATTAAAAAACGTAGGGCTTGGTTTAGATCACAATGATATGGGGACGATATATCTAACCAAATCTAGGTTAAAATTTTCGAAAGTGTTGACCAGCATCTCTGGAGAAATGTTACCACATTCTTGGATAATCCTTTCTTGTAATTGTTCTAAATTTGCAACTGTGTTTTAAAAATAGTGTTCTTTAAACGAAGTAATCCATAACCGTTAAACAAGGTGATCTAGGTGGGAATTCAATGTCTGATCGAAAACTGATCAATCTGTCGTCGAGAAAATTGCGTAAGTAGGTAATAGTTTCGGCGGCTGTATGAGCGGTTGCACCGTCCTGTTGAAAATATCCAAAACGTAGTTCGTCGTCAAGTAATTGCTCCACAATTGGATTCAAAATATTGTCTCTATACCGTTGTGCTGTAACTGTGTCATGGAAAAAAATAGGACCAACAATTCTTCTTCGGGAAACAGCTAACCAGACACCAATTTTTTTAGGGTGCAATGTGGACTCTACAAAAAAATGGGGATTTACACTAATCCACATGCATGTATTCTAAGAATTCACATAACCGGAGAGGTGGAACCAGGCTTCATCCGAAAAAATGTCAGGTCTAATAAATCATTTCTTTCCAATAAATTTTGGGTAAACCATTGAGAGTAATTCCTGCGTCTTTCAAAATTTGCGGCTTGTATTTCTTGGAATACTTTCACTTTATAAGGAAATAAACTTAGCTGCTTTTTAAAGTCCTGTATGTTCCATAAGATCTTCCCTCTTCTTGGGACAGGCGTCATTGTTGGCGTAGTTTGCATTATTTCACGAATGTTTGCAACAAGTTCTTCTGTTCTTACAGATGGTCTTACTGCTCCTTTTTTGTGTTGTATAGAACCTGTTTCCCTAAACGCCGCCACGGTTCTTTTCAGGCAATGATAAAAATCCCCAGCAATAAAAGCAACGTTAGGAAAATGTTCGTGAAAATCGTCCATGCACAAACCCGGATTGTATTGCCACTTATTACCATTTACTCTAACCCCGTTTCGAAAATATGTTTTAACCATGAATGTTTTGTGCTGTTCCGTAAAGCCCATTGTGTAAATTGTTCAAGAAATTGGAAAAATTAGCGATGAATCAAATTACTTGTAACGACTGTCAAAGATGACGGAATAACTGATTGATTGTTAATTCAGGTATAGTTACTGACACCCAACAGGTATTACGCTCTACGGCTAAGCATTACGTCCTTAGATGCAAAGCGCTCTTTGATGCGAATAATTTTTGCTCGCACGATACAACAATGAGGTTTTATTAAAATAAATGACAGGTAGCAAAAGCAAAGACGATAATATACTTTGAGATGTATTTTACGCCCACGAGTTTGTAGCATCCTGTATAGATCCTAGAATGAACTTAGCTATGCCCTGTGACGAATTTTTAATTTCCTGTTTTAGATTGCTAAATTTAAAAACTTGTCCTCACAATGGGGAGAGGAGGGATAACTGCCAATGTGATCAAATCGGTCATGATAGATCGGGTGTAACGAAATTTTGGAAGGTTAGATTAAACATAACCTCATTACAAATTATAGGTAGGTGGTATAAAATATCTTAACACCATTCTATAATCTGTCCATTTTGTCTTGTAAGGTGTATGGTAATTTCTAAAAAAAATTCATTATAGGTGACGACTTCACGTTTTCAAAACAAGTCAAGGGAACCCGAATACCGTACGGTACCTCTGGAGACTGCTATAGTAATGTTATAGGATGCGCACAAGGCAAATTTTCAGTCGATCTGACGCATACATCTTTCAAGTTGTCGCAGTACGTTCGATGGAACAAAATTGGCCAATATGCATCATCGGATATTAGAAGAACAGTAAGTACCTATCTAAACAATTATATTGGGTGTCCCAAATTCAAAAATTAAAATATTTTATAGCTGATTTTTTAATAACATTTGAATTTTAAAATTTGAAAAATCCAAGAACGGCACCCACCAAATAACAGAACCACTTTGTAAATCAAAAAAGTTTCATTGGGAGCTTCACGGATGAATTTCAGCACATCTTCTCGAGTCAAAACTTTCGATTTCTTCGCCTGATATCCTTTGGATGCTTGCTTTAGATACTGGCTTAACTTGCAATATTTTGCAATGTCTATATTTTTGTTAACTATAAATGTCTTCTTTATTATTTACCATACAATTCCTGGAAATATCCGAGTATAGCACCGTCTCGTTCATGATTTTTACATCATTATTTTTCATCCAATCCTCAAACCTTTGATATTCCTTATCATAGGCGTCTTTAGACTTCTTTGGGACAAGATTATCCAAAGCTGTGGAAGCATTCACAGCAATTATATCCGGAATCAACGGAAAATCCATTATTTTATTTGACTTTTACACAGCACAATAAAACTTATTACCTTTGTTTATTTAGCAACTTTATAGGTAAAAAACCTTTCGTGATTTTGAATTTTCTTTTAATTTAACTTGGAATTATCTGAAGTAGGACATAAAATATTGTATGTACCACGGGCATTACTTTATCTATATACCCTCGGGAAACTTACAAACCCTCGGGCCAAAGGCCTTCGGCTTTGTAAGATTGTTACCCTCGGAGGCATAAACACCATCATAATGCCCTTAATACATAAATAACTATAAGTTTGGTGTTGTCTAGTTTATAATAAAGACACTACAATAATATAAAATAATATCTGTATCTTTTTCTTAGGCTACTGTAGCTCAAGGTAAATGTGGAGGCTACTGTGGAAAATGCACGCCGGATCCAGCCTACGGTCTCTTAGTAGAGGTAACTTAGTCGCAAACCGATAATTTTTGGAGTTATCAGATTTTTAGGATCTAAGAGATCAACGGAGATAAAACAGAAGACCGAAGATTTTTGAGTGAGGAAAAAAGTATTGCAATTTACTTGAGTGTTATGAGGACGAACCATCTCTTCTGTAAAACAACATAGGACCAATATACAAAAACTTGCTTATGTTAATATATATGCAAATAGTTCGAATTTTGACAGACGGCAGTTATTAAATGGGGCGCGGTAAAGTCACATAATAACGCTAAGTTGCGACCAAAATTGCCGCTATTGACACGTTCATACAAAAATATATACAATTATTAAACTATATTAAATTGCTGTCATTTTTGGGACCTTAAAATGGCTAGGAAGCTGCTTTAGGTTAGACCCCAATGCTAGTAGGTACTTCCGTATTTTTTTGCAAATAATTTGTACTTAGCGAACAGCTATCCAACATATTTTCTTTTAATGGGTCTTGGTCCGTGATATTTTATAATAGCAGATGGTGGTTTTCGGCACTGATAAAATAGGGCATTTTCTTTTATAAATCTACTAATTTTGTAAGTATTTTTTTGTGATTTTTTGTTAACTGCTAAGAACCAAATTTGACCTCATTTTTAGGACCATTTTTTCTGTGGCTTTTATGGGCTTTATTTGAATGAACACAGTGACATCTAAAATAATTTAATTAAGAAAATTGATAATTAATATCCATGCACCTACAATTTTGAATTGTTGGCTTCTCATTTTGGATAAGGGAAAGTAATTTTTAAATATTATGTCGAATTACATTAAAGTACATTAATCGAAATTATGACTTTTCAAAAACCTATTCTTAGGTAGCAACATAAAATACATTCGTACATACATTATGTTTGTCTAAAAATTATAGGCAATGAAGTATTATCAAAAAAATTACCTTGTCGGACTTCCATTGTCTTTATTTTGTTACTTAGATACACTCTGTCTAAAATAGGCAAAGGAGCCTATACAGGGTGTTTCAATAAAAACTCCCAGGCCAATTATTTCGAAAACTAAAAGTGACATGTAAATTCTGTAAACGTCACTTTTTAACCTTTATGATTGGCTTCACAACTGTGTAAAAAATGTGTTTGATTAATACAAGATGTAGGTGGCGCCACGGCGCAAAGAATTTTTTCGATAACAGGAACTTTTAATTAATGTTCTGGTTCTTAAAGATAATTAATTTTTGATCAAATTATGTCCCATAAAATTTTTGATATATTCAACATGAACGGAGATAAAGTCGATTCACTCAGTAAACCTGCAAGATGGCCGACATGTCATATGACAAAAGTCATTGAAAATGCAAAAATTTACTTTATTTAGCTGGAATATGACTTTTGTCATATGACATGTCGGCCATCTTGCAGGTTTACTGAGTGAATCGACTCTATTTGGGGTTAAGTTTTTTTTTAAATAATTAACGAGTATTTTAATTATAAATATCCTTTAGCAGATTTTAATTTAATTCTGGTAATTATAATTTTAGTGATGAAACGCTCGTGTAGCGCTTAATTATTACGTCTAGTGACGTCTCAGGGGGCGCCTTAACAAATAATATTGGCAAAAAATAAGACGCCACTGAGTTTTTGGTAGTTTTTATATTTTTTCGGATTATTAAGCAACTAAAAATATCCTTTTCTTGTTTGTCAATAATTCGGTTCTGCAAACTCTCCATAGTGTATTTCGATTAATAGCTAAAAATACAACGTATTAATTATTTAATGATTTTTGCTCGGATTTTTGTTTTCCAGAGATATTATGCAATAAAATAGTTTTTATTTTTATTTCTCGAAAGGAAAAGGATATTTTTAGTTGCTTAATCCGAAAAAAATATAAAAATTACCAAAAACTCAGTGGCGTCTTATTTTTTGCCAATATTATTTGTTAAGGCGCCCCCTGAGACGTCACTGGACGTAATAATTTAGCGCTACACGAGCGTTTTATCACTGAAATTATCATTACCAAAATTAAATTAAAATCTGCTAAAGGATATTAAAAATATTTATAATTAAAATTATTTTTAAAAAAACTTAACCCCAAATATCTCCCTTCATGTTGGATTTATCAAAAATTTTATGGGACATAATTTGATCAAAAATTAATTATCTTTAGGAGCGACAACATTTAAAAGTTCCTGTAATCGAAAAAATTCTTTGCACTGTGGCGCCACCTACCTCTTGTATTATTCAAACACATTTTTTACACAGTTGTGAAGCCAATCATGGAGGCTAAAAACTGGTGTTTACAGAATTTACATGTCACTTTTAGTTTTCGAAATAATTGGACTGGGAGTTTTTATTGAAACACCCTGTATTTCACCATCTTAAATTTTGCATTGGATTTCCTATGTTGCGATTATGGAGGACTTGAGGTAGGAGGCCTATCGCAATGCATTGGATTCGGTCCCAAATCAGCATCGGTAAGTCAGCTTTACGAGTTGCCATAAGAGGGCGCTCGTGTTCGAAGTGGGCTATCAAATAAATGGTTTCTTATGGACGCTATAACTATTTTTATTTAAATTAGTTCTTTAAGGAACAAATAAGGACTTTTATATGAATTTACACTTACTTTGTTATACTTATTAGTAAACTCGGCCTGTATAAAGTTCCAACGATGCTTGGTTTTTAAAATACAGGGTATTAAACATTCTAGCTATACCTTTGGAGCTAGAAAGAGACTTATTTGGCAGCGTTTTCTCTCTGAAGAAGATCCTGTCTTACACCCCGACACAAAGCAAACTCTACTTTTATAAATTGTACCATCAATCATTATAAATATGGAAATTAATTACAATACAACGTTATTATGTCCTTTCATTTATAATTATTTATTGCTTGTCTTGCCTTCAAACGTTATTTGTTATTTCGAAAAATAAAATGTCAATTGTCAAAAGTAAAATTTAAAAACTATGGAGGATCTAGTTTTCCATATTAAAAACGAAGAAGAAGAAGAAGACAACATCAGCCCACTTCGGACGCGAGAGCCATCTATCGGCCAATAGCGAACTAACCAAAAAACCGGGACAGAAGTTGAAAATGCTGCCATTGTCGATCGGCCTCCTACCCTCTAGTTCTCCATAGTTGCGATAGCAGAAGCATCACCCTTATCGTATATCGATAGAATGGACAGAAAAAGTCTGATATGTCATTATTTTTTTTATTATCATAATATATTAAGTTGGAATTCTCAACGTCATTCAATCTCTTGTCAACCAGACCAACCTATAACCTATTTCGCGTTGTTTTTCAGTTTATTATTTCATTAACTAAAATTTAAATAAAATCTTTATCGTCGGCACATTATTTACGTAATATCTGACATATTACAAAAATATCTATTTGTTGCATAGCTAATTTTGGGAGAATTTTATAATAAAAAAACAATAACGTAATAATGTTTAAAAAAATCTCACCCGATATTTTTTTTCGCTATCCAATTCTCCTAAAATAATTTATGAAATTCCTTGATATTTATTTAATACGTAAATTATTACCTATAGAATATGCTCATTTTATTTAAATTTTGTGTAAAAGCTAGAAAAAATAAAGAAATCTACACGAAATAGGTTACAGGTTGGCAAGCATACCTATTGATACTCCCACCTTAAGGTTCAATATTATAAAATAAAATATTTGGTTAGTTACCGTGAAGCAGAGGCGCAGCCACAGGTCTGTGGCTCCCCTCCCCAGAACATATTCCTAGCTGCGCCACAACATGTCATTTGTATCAGATGTATGCTTCTTGTGCTCTTATTGTATATATTTTTGAAAATTGGATAGTATGTAGTTATTTAGACACAATATACAATGTGAGTTTGTAACTTTAAAATTAGAGACCGACGGAAGTTTCGGTTTCGGCCAAAAATTCTAGTTTCGGTGACGGTTTCGGCCATGCCGAAACTCAGTGTTCGTGAATTGCCGACCGTTCGGTTAACTTTGGGTGGGTTCCGTTGGCAGTGTTGTCTATATACATACATAGATTTTTTCGCTGTCGACTTTTTTTTTTAATGGGAAGAGTTCTATCTGTTTCCAAGTTCGATCTCGTCCTATATGAGACCAAGGCCGAAGATTCGGTTTCGGCCGAAACTTAATTAAATGCTTTAAGAGCGATGCTATCCAATTGCTTTAATATATCATTTTATCCAAAAACCAGCCAGTTTTCCCCTTTTCCTCAGTTTTAACGTTTAAAACTTTTTAATGAACGAAAATGTTGTACGAAACGGGTTATTTGGGATCACTACATTTTAGTTTGACCAAAGATAAGGGAACATATTATATTCGCATTTATAATTTTAAAGATGGTCTACAATTTTCGGGTTTCGGGAAAATTACCTGTTTTTTACATCAAATAAAGCGTCAACGTCAAGCTTATTTAAAATATAAAATGTCAAAATAAGGCAAAAAGTGGTGTTTTCTTAGTGAGAATTTATAATTCGTGGCACTTTATAAGTGGATGGTCGTAGATAAAGCATAGCATAGTATTTGACTCGCGTACCATAATGAACCATAATACACTTGGAAGATTATACAGGGTGTCCGGAAATGATGAGCAAAAAATTTAGGGGATAATTCTAGACCGAAAATAAATTCTATGTCTTTCTATAACATTTTTTCAAAAATTGATTAATAGTTATAGGGTGTTAAAGATAAATTTTATTTGCCGTTTTAAAATACATATAAGTTACTAGCACAATAAATTAAACACTCAAATCAAAGGTTCAAAGTGACGTCCTTCTTCTTCAATGCACAAATTAATTATTCTTAAAAAATTCCGACGAAGTCCATGGAATATTCCTTAATTTGCTATGCTATGTTTAAGGTTAAAAATAAATTTCGTATTAATCACATGCAAGCAACGTTCTTTTAGCGTTTTTCTCGAAAACGGTTAGATTTATCAAAACAAAAGTAGGTTACCTTTTTTATGACAAAAGGTTAGGAGAATAAAAATATTCAGTCAAAATGCGCATACAGTGTAGGACAAAAAAGTTGGGACCATTCAAATGAAAGTATACGCTTCTACGTGCCGCCCTCTACAAAATGCGAAACAACGGTGGACGAGATTTCGTCAAAATATTATGAGCGTGGCAAAAGGTATTGCAAAAAAAGGTTTTTTTTAAATGCAGTTTCTAGTCCATATGCAAAATTTCAGCTCCATAAGATAATTTGATTTTTTACCCACCACTAAAATTTATTTTTAACTTAATGAACACTACACTGTGTTCTTTTTTGTCTTAATATTAAGGCGTATTACGTTGAGACACAAACTACGCTTTCAAAAATACTTATTTTATGAAGTTACCTTATACAGGGTCCAAAACAAATAAACTTTGCATCACATGCGACCAAATTTTAATAGCCCAATTTTGATTTTCTAGAAAAACACACATTTAATACGGCGCTACTTTAAAGAAAATGTATCTGAAATAAAGCCTTTTTAAAACCACGAAGTTTTATGTAGGTTGCGTTGAGTCTTATTTTGCAAAAGTGGTGCAATTTACAAAATATAGGTAAAAATCAAAATTATCTTATGCAGCTGAAATTTTGCATGGAGGCTAGAAACTGCATTTAAAAAAACTTGTTCTAATAACTTTTTTCGATATTTTCAGAAACATTTGAATTATTTTTTGGAAAAAATTAAAATTTGACAGATAATGCGAATCACGTGACTACTATTTTTTTGCTTAATTTTCATCTCGATCGAAGCAGAACTTGACGCCAAAGTCAAATTTCGAATAGTTATTAATAAAAAAAAAACCCATATGATGCGGACTTTACTGGTCATTATATTATGTGGTCACTAGCCCTAACTCTTAAAATATTTTTGCAACGTGTCGTCAAACTAGTACTCTAGTAAATAAACATTTAATAAGCAATACGAATAGTGCCTTTCTATACGTTTCTGTAATTAAGTAACAATTTTTCCCTTGACTAACGTCTGTCCAAAGTGGTATTATTGTTTAAAACTGCCAAACGATCAATCTTAATGTACAAACTGTCGATTCTTTTATACCTCATATTGAGGTTCCGTTATACTAGCTTTTTAATCTGAATATTGTAAAGTATTATATTATGTAACCTTGTTTATGTAGAATCTAGGGTGGTTTTCATTTCAACGCGCATATAGAAAAATATACATTTCTCTGTACAGGGTGTTTCATTAAGAGTGGCCATTGGCCATATCTCGGAAACTGCTAGGCATAGAAACTTGGAAAAAAAAATTATGATTGAAGCGGTCATGAGAAAATTCTGGAAATTACTTTTAAGTTCCTCATTTCGCCGTAAGGGGGCACAATTAAATTTTTTAAATTTTTTTTTTTATTCTAAATTTCTACGAAAATTCCCATATTAAGGTATAACTCTGATTACATCATCGAAAAGCTTAGACAATACTGCATCATTTTGGTTCAAGGCTCATTGATAAGAGTGGGGGAAGCTATTGAATGTGTAAACATTAAAATCGCTGTAACTTCTAAACGACTTATCCGATTTTACTAAATTTAAGCTTGTTTGGAAGGGAAAGGTAAGTATCTTCAATCGCCGTATCCAACAGTACACGATAGTGTTTAATAAAATTGCTAGAGGGCTCAAGTTGTAATAATAAGTTTTTTCGATTTTATCCCGAAAATTCAAATCATACGGTATAACTATGACATTATTATCGAAAAGTAGATGAAATTTGCAAGAAAAGATGTGAAGACCGCAGTTCGATACTTTGTTCGTTTCAGAGTAGGTAATTGCCAAAACAATAATTTTTAAAACAAATTGCGCCCTCTAGCAATTTTATTAGAAACTATCGTGTACCATTAGATACGACAATTGAAGGTACTTCCAAACAAGCTTAACGTTAGTAAAATCAAATAAGTCGTTTAGAAGTTACAGCGATTTTAATGTTTACACTTTCAATAGCTTCTCCCACTCTTATCAAGTGAAAGTGTAAACATTAAAATCGCTGTACTGTAACTTCTAAACGACTTAACCGATTTTACTAAATTTAAGCTTATTTGGAAGAGAAAGGTAAGTACCTTCAATTGTCGTATCCATTGGTACAAGATAATTTCTAATAAAATTGCTAGAGGGCGCAATTTGTATTAAAAATTATTGTTTTGGCAATAACTCTGAAACGAACATAGATATCGAACTGCGGTCTTCACATCTTTTCTTGCAAATTTCATATTTTTTTCGATTATGATGTCATTGATGATTTGAATTGTCAGGATAAATTCGAAAAAACTGTTATTATTACAAATGGCGCCTTCTAGCAATTTTATTAAACACTATCGTGTACTGTCGAATACGGCGATTGAAGATATCCTCCTTTCCCTTCCCAACAAGCTTAAATTTAGTAAAATCGGATTAGTCGTTTAGAAGTTACAGCGATTTTAATGTTTACACATTTAATAGCTTCCCCCTCTCTTATCAAGGTCGGTACGCCAATGAGCCTTAAACCAAAATAATGCAGAATTGTCTAAGCTTTCCAATGATGTAATCAGAGTTATCCTTTAATATGGGAATTTTCAGAGAAATTTTTAAAAAAATTTTCAATTGTGCCCTCTTGCGGCGAAATGAGGAACTTAAAAGTAATTTCCAGAATTTTCTTATGACCGCTTTAATCATAATTTTTTTCTCCAAGTTTCTATGTTTAGTAGTTTCCGAGATATTGCCGGTGGACACCCTTAATGAAACACCCTGTAGAAAAATATCCATTTCTCTATATTATATCCTTCTAGATTTTGAATGTAAACAATTACTCAAGTACTTATTGTAATCAAGCGGTAAAAATTAAAACGAAATCCAAAGCCACCTTGCATTTTATAAGAAAAACTATTCTTCCTGCCATGACAATATGTGTCTCGAATGTAGGTTATAATAAAATTATTAGCTGCCATAATTATTTATAGTAGAGTATCTATTCTTTGTTAAACCTGTTATTATTTTATGTAAATATAATTATCAGGGACTATTTACTATTAGACAAACAACATAAAGCCTTATTAGGAATACTACTTTAAATACAGCCTTTATTGCATTGCTGTTGGACATATAGGCACCCAAACTTATATGGAATGACGTAATTTTTTTGTATTTTCCCTTTTGTTTGGGTATACATAGCGCCACCTGACAATTGACAACAGAAGGAAATTAAAAGTCCCTTTTCCTAGGGGATAAAACTTTAGGGGTATGCCAATTTTGATACAAAACTAAATTAAAATATGTCCTTGTGATTTATTAATCAAAAAATAATTTCGTGCAATTTTAAGCAGCACATTATAAAATTACTCTCACGTACATACACAATTAAGATTCACGATTAGTGATGTAAATGAAAAAAAAAATGTTTTTTTTCAAAACTAGACGTTTTTTTTGAAAAAAAACATAGGGGGTATAGTGGATTTCACCTTAGTTTTTAATGCTTTGACGTCTCTCTTGTCAAACATATTAGCCAACATGTGATTTTAAAATCCCTAATTCTATAAACGGCTTTCAGGCACGGGCATTGGCTAGATTAACAAGAGATGGATATATAACTGACCGTATAGTTACATGTACATGACGAAGATGCACACTACACAGTTCAATACGTTGCCCTTCAATGAGCTCAAACTCGTCAGAAGCATAGCATCGCTCGTATATGCCGTTAGTATGAGCATCTTTGTCTTACGCATCTGCTCTCGCATATCTCTTTTCGTACTTCATTAATTCGATTGTCTCGTCGCGTTCTTTAAATATCACAGAGCCGCATTGGGTTGGGACACACCGCGCACCGCGTGCATTCTTGATCGTTCGTGTTATTGTTTTTGGTATTTTTCAGACAGCATTTTGCTTATATTTTGTGCGTATTAGACTTTTTGGTTTTAAACTGCCGGACTGTGTGTATCTGTGACGTGTTTCTTTTTATGCAAAAGTAAGTAAATAATTATTAGAGAGTTTTCGTTGTATTGGCAAATTCAAACGGTTAACCATAACGCATACGTTAAGTCGAATTCGACAGTAAACATAACAAATATAACATAACCTCTATCTTTAATGGTTTGTGTTCATATTTTCATATACGGCCGGATCCACAAACATCCGTGATACGCATACGTTATGTACCACATGATTAATCTGAACCAATGAAATTTTAGGGCTCTAAAATTTCATTGGTTCAGATTAATCTTGTGGTACACAACGGATGCGTATCACGGATGTATGTGGATTCAGCCTAACGATAACGATAAATGACAGCTCAAATGTCAAAGTTGTCAAATAGCGGCTATCGGAATCGCTTTTAAAAGACAACGAAAACTGTCTAATGTCTCGGACGGTGACGACGACATCGACAGCTTGTCAGATGAAGACCAAAAATAATAGGGAACTTGCAACAAAATTAAATTTGAAAACCACAGTGAACCATTATGCTAAAATAAGTTTTACATACAGTTGTATTGAAGAGTGCTTGAGGTATCTGTTCTGCAAACGCATGGACAAAAATATTTTTTTGTAGTATCTACTTACATTATTTTTTCTTTATTCATTAAAAAAAAATACCTAATTCGATAACATTACAAACTTTTGTTGTTTTATTATAAACCAACGAAAAGTTAGACCTATTGTAAACTTCAAACTCTTTAGAACCTAATCTAAAGAACAAAATATCTACCCGTGAATAAGAAAATAAAAAAGTAAACAATAAGCTATTAAATATAATATATAGATTTTTTCAACTTAACACTGCATGGTCTAAAATCAAATTAAAAACAAAATAATTCTTTAATAAAAAACGTAGCTAATTATTGATGATACTAGATTCACGACTGCCCCTTGTATATTTTTTATTGTACTAAATTAAGAGTGTGTTTTTACCAAAATAACAGCACTTTATTATATTATGAATAAAAATTAAATGAAATTGTTTTTCTGATATTCTATCCTATTTTCATTCCCCTTCAGTGTTTTTTTTTGAAATATCTTAAATATTGCTTAGGTAATTCTCGTATCCATCCATAATTACAACTACAAATAAATTGACCCATGTTCACACATAATTTTAAGTCCGGCCCTGGCCAATCCTTAAGTTCTGTAAAAAGAAATGTTATAAATGACATGTGTCAGCGGCGGCTATTAAAAACTAAGGTGAAATCCACTATATGTTTTTTTGCTAAATTGCGTTTTTTTTCATAATAATTAAAAATCTGTATTATCTTGTTGAGTTTTTTAAAATAAAGTGCAATCAACACGAAAATATTTTTACATTTGTCAATAAACATATATTTAAAGAAAAAAACGACCATACACCATCAACTTATAAAAAAACACAAAAACCTTGTAGTTGCACTATACAAACAATTTAAAAAGAAAAAGTGTAACCTATTAAACATGTATTAACATACAGTAACAACAGTAAATACTAAATACTCTTTATATGCTCTATGCTCTTTGGTTTACTGAACAGGAACATAAAATAGAACCTATCATTCTATCAAAGTTATCAAACTAAATAGAACTGAAACGAAAGTTAAAAATAAAATATAATAAATATTATAATATATTATATAAAACTAGCGTGTACCCGGCCTGCGTTGCAGCGCTTTCTCTGAGATAATAAGGCGAGTTTACCATCACGTCAAGATTTATAAATACAAACCCGAACAAACCTCTAAATTTATCAGTGTTTCTCTACAATATTATCCATGTATTATACATAAAAACATTCCTCTTGAATCACTCTATCTATTAAAAAAAACGCTTCAAAATCCGTTGCGTAGTTTTAAAGATTTAAGCACATATGAAAGGGGACAGACGGGCGACAGCGACTTTGTTTTATACTATGTTAAGATATAAAAAAAAACATTAATCTTAACAATCCACCAATATTTACTCATTTGACTCATTTTCTGCTGCTTCTGATAATGGCCCAAGCCCAAAATCTTCTTGACCCTCAGACTTGTCTTGTATGAACATTCCACGAGTTTGCGTAACGACAGCGACTCGATGAACGAATTAGAATGATTTCAGGCGCACCAGAGCGCACAGCACTCACAGAAACATGTAACCAACTTCGAGTCGGGCAATATGACAGACGTGCACGGTCTGTTTTATGGCGGGATTTTTAAATGATGCCTTTATGAAAAAAAAACGTTGATTGTTTTTTTTTCACGAAACATGTTTTTTTTCACGTTTTTTTCAGGTGGTCAAAAAAACGGTTTTTTTACATCACTATTCACGATAAGATTGTATTTATATCTTCCAACTTTCTAGACATGCAACCAGGGACAAAAATATGTCTAATTAATTGTAAATGGTCACCTTTTAATGTATACCTACTAATAATTATAATTCTATTTTTATTCAGCCCAACTGCCATTATTGTATATATTTGTGTAATATTTATTTTAGTTTTAAAATATCCCATAAGGTTGCCAGTTGATGAGCGGACAGCTTGACTTCTTTATTTGTATTTTTTTTACTATTTTAAAGACTGTTAAACTAATAAAAGTGCTAATATGAACGTAACATTTATAGTTTTCTTATTCGGCACTCCTCGCAATACATATACCTGTTGACGACATATAAATTCGTACACTCCACCCATACATAACCCAATTACAACAAAATTGGGTAAAACGGGTTTCTCAACTTGCTGCTTATACCTGGATAGCAGTGGCGTAGCGTGCAGGGGGGCGATCGCCCCCCCCCCTGCCCTTTGAGCCCTTTCCCAAACGGCGCCCCCTTCCCACTCTCCCAGTAGTTCCCAGTTCCAGGTTTTAATTAGGTTATTATTTGTTTATAACTAAGAGTAACGAAACATAAAATAAACGTTACCTATTTCGAGATTCTATTTTATTTTCACTACTTGATTTAATTTATAATAAAAATATTTTGCCACGACCAATAATTTGTATTCTTTCAGTTATTTTGCTATAAGAATAAAAAATTTCTTGAAATCTCTAATTTACTAGAGACTAAATTTTATCTTTTTAAAAGTGTGTTATTGTCGCCAATGAGAATATATGCTCATATTATTATGTAATATGCATAAAATATTTTGATAGTTTTAACAAAATTCCCCTTGCCGTGTTCATATTCTGTTTTCATGTGACCATTTTAGACATGACGAAACAAAAACATTATTTGTCAGGCCAAAATTTACTAAACAAACGAAATTATGCATTAGCGGTGAGGCGCCCTTTCAACAAGGGCGTAGATAAGAAGGTCATTACCGACTTTTTTACCCCCTCTCCCCCATAAAAAAAAACTACGCCCTTACCTTTGAAGTTTCCGCCCCCTCTGCCCCTTCAACCACGCTACGCCACTGCTGGATAGAACACCAGCTATATACATAACTGTAAATTATTGTATGTACGATTTTTTACCATAAGTATCTAATAATGGTTATTTCTAAATATTTTTGTGTTTAAATTACAGCCGCGAAATAAGAAAATTATAAAATAATTCCAGGAAAACTACAAAAGTATAAAGCCAAAAAGGGTAAATTTATTAACAAACAACAAACAAAATACTAATATTTATTTGCTGCGCCATTGGATTCTAACACTAATCGTAATCTTCTTGGCATTGACAAAATAATACTTCTGGTGTAATCCGGAGTTAGCCCTTCCCAAATTTCTTCTATTTAATCAAATAACTCTATTTCATTCTGTGGTTTAAAATTTATTTTGCACATTTTTTTTTACCACCAATCCCCAAACATTTTCAATTGGATTTAAATCAGGACTTCTTGAGCACCAAGGCAGACATGTTACGTTGTTTTGTCTAAATCAGTTTCCTATATTTCTTGCAGTATGCACAGGGCAGTTATCCTGCTGAAATGTAAAATTATTTCCTTCAAAAACGCGGCAAAAGGAAGAAAAACATTTTCCAAAATCTGAAGATATATATTACTGTTTAGTGTTCCACCAATATTCCAGCATACACCTGCACCATAAACACTTATCCATGCCCACACATTAACGGAGGAACGTCCACTGCGTTGCTTTTTTTTGAGTATACTTCTCATCATATCGGGAATTTGGTGGTCTATATGTATACTCGAATCCTTCCATTATATTATGTAGACTGAAAAATTTTCTCATCGGAAAAAAAAACGTTTTGCCAAAAAAAAATCATTTTCTGGTAAATATTGCATAGCAAACCCAATTATTTGTTCCTTATCACTATTTTTTAAAAACGGTTTGGATGCAGCTGATCGATTTCTTAATTCCTAACATTAACTTACTCGGCCAATGGCGCAGTTTTAAATAAAGCAGGGAATCCTGTTATGTGCATAGCAAATACTGCAGTTTCAAATGGATTTTGCCTTAAATACTCCACCAAATTTCGGTCTTCTTCATTTAATGATTTTCTATTATTTAAACCAGACCCAACAGACCTTTCAAGTGTTTGATGATTGCGCCATTTTTTTACAATTCCTTGAACAGTACTTCTAGACAGCGGCGCACCCAGGATTTTATGTTAGGGGGGGCCCGCCAACCAGTGCTGGAAGCAAATTTTTTAATAAATTTTTAAGTTGCGCATTTTTCTAGAACTTTGGAGCTTTTTTAACAGGTACTCTTGCAGGGAAGATCGCAATAGCCTAGTCATGGGAGTCGTTAAACGGTTTCTTAGGGGGGGGGGGCATTGGCGGCTTGTGACTTGTTAACTTGCGGGTGCACTAAAAGCCTGCTGTAGACGAAATGCGCCGCAGGCGAAATTTTTTTAAGACCACGCCCAAATTTGGTCAATAATTATTATAGTAAATATTTTAAAAATTTATGATTACCTTCTTATTCTATTGAAAATGAAATAAGATAAAAAATAGAAAGGCTAATTTATTTTTCATTAGTGGGTACATTGTTTAAAAGTAAAGTTCATTCATCTGTTTTTATTTGCAGCAAACTTATCAATAACAATAAAGTCCCTAGATTTACACTTTGTGGTATGTATCAAGTTAATTTCGAGAGTTTAGGTCTTCCCTTAATTTTAATTTCAATTTTTTGCTTTATACTTAATGAGCTAAAATTGTTTCTCAAACATTCATAGTCGTTTTGACATTAAAACTGTTTATTTTTATTAAAATAAGTCTTTACTACCCCAAAATAATAACAAAAATATAAAGGAAAACTCGAAATAATAAATTCATAAATTCAATCAAACCATATTAAACCTCAATAAGTCAACTTCCAGGGGGAGGGGGGGGGGCAAATGCCCCACCTGGCCCCCCTCAAACGAAGTCCGTGAGGTAAATCTAAGAAAATTGACTTTTTAAAATACTTATCCACTTTCATATTTTTTATTTCGTTGGGGTTTTGGGGGGGGGGGGCAAGGCCCCCTTGGCCCCTCCCCTGGGTGCGCCACTGCTTCTAGATACTCTAAAATGAGCAGCTCTTTTTCCATAAGACCACCCTATTTCTACTAAACATACTATTCTTGCTTTTTCAATAATACTTAAATGAGGCATTTTTAAATCAGATAAGATAATGACAATACTTTGACAGATATCATGATAACAATTAACACGTTACAAAGGTAATAAAGGTTAAACAGTTGCATTTACAGTGTCACAGTTTAGTGTACGAAATTATATGTCGTCAACTGTACATCTCGTCCGAAATCATTCGCAATCCCACAGAAATCTCATTGCAAGCCGGCATTCCTATCCGCAATCCCGCAGTCATACCAGCAATATCGCAATCATACCCGCAATCGCTCTAACTTATATGTGGTGAGAGTAATCGCGCCGGCGCGGCGTATTGTATTGGTAAATAATTACGCATACGGCATATTACGAAAGTGACAGCTTGATACATTTCTTTAGCATTTGATTGTTATTCAACGCCGTCATAGCCAAGTAGGAGTAACTGAATCGCCATATAAAAATATTAAATTAGCAATACATATTTTAAAAATTAAAAATCTTTGGAATACACAACCTTATATAAACACCCTTGTTTGTAATGCTTGCACTCTTTAAAACCAAGAGTACTACAACGTAAATAAAGGTACGTGAGGGCAGTCCAGAACTGCACCAATACTTTTATCTCATGTTTTATTGACACCCATACCCACTCAGTGTCCTGCTCAAGTTTGTTCATCCAATAAAAAAGTAATTACCAACTTTAAATATAAATATTATTTTAATTTATTAATACATACATATATTAGGTACAAAAGAAATATTATACTTACAAAACTCCCCCTTATATACAAAAATGTTCTAAAATGATATTGCAAATGGTTAAACTTCTTCTAGTAATGGAAATTCATCATCCTTTCTTGATACCAATGCCTCTATATTATAAAATGCCGCATGTAGGGTTATTACTACGATGGAAGCTCCTGCAAGAAATAAATCAATACCTACAGTGGTGAACAAAAGTATGGAGACATTTTTTTACAGTTGTACTGTGCGAGCAAAAATTATTTGCATTAAAGAGGGCTTGGATTAAAAAAGGTAGGGCTTGGTTTAGATCACAGTGATATGGGGACAATATATCTAACCAAATCTAGATTAAAATTTTGTCAAATTCATATTATGACATGATATGCCAAACTAATAAAATAAGTAGACAAATACAAATTGTTCCATAAGATCTTGCCACTTCTTGGGACAGGCGTCTTATACAATTTGTTGGCGTATGATGCATTATTTCACAAATGTTTGCAAGAAATTCTTCTGTTCTTACAGATGGTCTTCCTGCTCCTTTTTTGTGACGGCAGAGTAAGTACTGAGTATACAGAAACACCTCCTACATAATTCTGCGTTTTATAATTTTTTAAGGGTGTTACTAAGAAACATATTTTTTTTTACTCTAGAAAGTCATGATCCTTATTTTGTTTCTATATTGACATTTAAACAAAAATAATTGTTATCTTTGACTTGTAACTACACTGAGAGAAAACTAAGAATCAAGTTGTACATAAATTTTATAGGGAAAATGTTCCTAAAGCAAATAAAGAAGATGAAATAAACGTGTTGTATTATTCTACTGTAAAAAAAAAAAGTAATGATAATTTGACACAATATTATATTATACCTAATACGTACTTATTAAGTTATACTAAATTTTTGCTAGAACAGAGTATTTAAATTTTCATAGCTAGGACTTTCACTTCTTACCAATTTTTGATATTTTGCCTATAAGACTGAAATAATCGATCAAACACCATAACCTAGTTATTGTACTATTTTGAACTAATGGGTCACCCTGTATATACCTACTGGTAGTACCTATCTTACTAAAAAAATTATATTACCTAGGACCCAAAACATAGCTCCATGTGCTCCAACTATGTAATAGACTGGCATGGAACATAATGATACTAGACCATATTGTTGTGCTAATGATAATTCCTTTCCAAATAATACTAGCTTTTTCTCCTTATGCCTTTTATTAACTTTATACCCTGCATAAAAACTTCCTGCTATGGCCAAAAGAATTAAAGGTGATGTAATTCTGAAATATAAATCATAATCTTTCATAATACATTTAAAACTATTGTAGGTAACACCAAAATGCTATTTTATATCACAGTGAAAAGTCCTATTAATTTTATAATAAGCAATAATGTCATAAGCATAGTATTACCTTTTTAATTGTACTGGCAAATTCTTATATTTACGTGAATACACAGGTAAACCTGCTATCTCCGTTTTGCTTATCTTATTTTAAAAGAACAGCATACCACCCATAGAACCACATGTAAGTATAAGAATTTACCAATATATGCATGCCAAATAATATTAATAACTTATTAAAATCTCTACTTACAAGCAATATGCAATAAGTCCTAAAAAAACAAACAGATAGTTTGCTTGAAAATATTCTATATTTCTCATAATTCTTGTTCCCAGTCGAGGTACTGAAGGAGGAGCCTTAAAATTAGATGTTTGTACGAAAACTAGCCATGGCCTTACATTTTGTCGTTGTTGATAAATCCATTCTTTAGGGTCGGGCATTTGTGTTGGAATTTGTAAGAAACTAAAGAAACGAAAGTTAAATTAGAATTACTGTGACTAGAAATTTAAAAACTATATAGGTCACTTACCTGGGAAAAACATTTTTTTTCAGATCTGAAGGTGTTTCCATCTGTCCGCTTACGTCTACGGCTACATCTGCCATTATTCTAAAAGACCTTTAATTTCTGCGATAAATCAACTAGAAATTGACTATTTAAAGTAAAAAATACATTAATCTAAATACGTGTAACTGTTTTTGTTGATACTACTTAAGGGTATGGTCCGAATATCACCACCAGTAACCACGGTCACAGAATACATTCTGTGACCACGGTTAACCTCGACAAATGACAGATCAACCATAAAAATCCGGTTATATTCGGGACGAAAAATAACCATGTTCGTTAAAATCATAACCTTTAATTTTGAAAAGTTCACGACAGACTGATAATTTACAGAAATGCTAAATACACTTACTTATAATTTCATTAAGATTCATTCTCTTAATAAATTACCAACCATCGGCCAAATATTTTGAAATTAAATTCATAACAATATTTTATAATGACAAGTGACAGGAGAAACCACTTGTTGGGGAGCAGCTAAATGTTTACTCCCGAGCCGCGACGTTGCCAAATGTACGTTTTGGTGAGACGGCGGGAATTTTAAATTAATATAAATTTTTTAGATCTGTACAAGCTTAACTCATTACATTTTGCCCATTAATTCACTATGTATAGAATACATACGTTAAAGAAAAACATAGTTTTAGTAAATAATAATTTTTTAGATCTGTACAAAACTTAACTCATTACATTTTGGCCATTAATTCACTATGTATAGAATATATTATACGTTAAAAAAAAACATGTCTTAGATTAAAATAAACTTTATTAAAGCAATTCCAAGTATTTTTTTTTATTGTTTAAAGAATATTTTCTTATAAAGAAAGGTACAGCAAACAACTTAACTAAATAAATTTTAGTTACTAAAATAAATAACAAAGTAAATATCTTCGCCATTTAGTCAAGTAAAACCAATAAATAGTAGGGCCATTTTTGTCCAAAAGTAAATAAATTAAAACAGCAGAAGCAATATTGTACAATCACAGTATATGAATATTAATACTAAAATATCACAAGGTTATAAACGATAATAAAAAAAATAAATATTTAAAGAACATAATACATAATATGCATATAAAATGCCTGAAGAAATATACTTTTTTGGTGGAGTGGTAAACGATTATAATTTTCTTGGGATAACAAAACAACAATTTAGTGTCTATGACTTAGCAGTAATTATGGTCACTCTGTATATTAAATAAACCGTTGATAGCGTCTGCTTCACGTCTTGATGGTTTTGAAATATCTTCCTTTGCCCTTTTTCGTTTCTTTTTTGTAGAAAAAAACGACACTTGTTTTGTTACTTTTTTATTGGATGGTTCACCTAAAAAGATTTTTGAATTTATATTTGACAGTAAAGCCCCACAAATATAACATTATTGTTAACGTTTCTATCTTATGTAAAAAAAACTCTGCTGGAGTTTTTATGCAGGCGACAGAAATGTAAACAATAATGTTATATTTGTGGCGCGTACTTTAACAAATACGTATCTTTGTATTTATTTAATTTGGTTATTTTATTTTTAGTTAACAATATAGGTACTAACAGTCAACAAAGTGCATACCAGTGTCTGGCCATATTGGATTAACATAATATGGAAAACTCTCGGGAAAACTTTTATATTTTTTTTTTCGAAAAATTATAATAATTTTTTTTATATTAATTTGTATATTATTTAAAAATGACATGATAAATAATTTTTGAACCACCTTAAAGTTCCTATTACTATAAGGTCATATTTTGTCTAACAATGTTGGATATCAAAATACAAATCAGATTATTGCATATTATTATCAAGAAGACTTGCCAAAAATGCTGTGTTTTTCTATAACTTATTTAATATCATTTTTTTTTAGAACCCTCTAATATTATTTTTATACCAAGCCAAACTTTTTATGCAGCATGCATTTTTTGGGTAAACTAAAAGTAAGAACATTTTCCATAATATGTTAACCAAATCTGAGGTGACACTATAGTTTAATAAATTATGATACCTGAAATTGTATAATCCGTTTTAAATGAATTCATCACTGATTCCGTGTTTGATAGTAAACTGTTGGCGTTTTTCAGTGTTTTGAGAGTATGTAACAACACGGGACGACTAGAATCAGTTTTACTGCACACATTTATGTTAACACTAATTTTATTTATCTCTTCTTGAATTTTATATTTTATTGTATCAGTTTCTTTACTGCTACTCTGCCCAGCTAAGGTTGATAAACATTCAAATGTTTCACTTTCCAAATTTTCCATTACTATAGGTATATTTTTCTGATCCTTTGCAATATCAGTATTTAAGTTAAGGTAATGTATATGTTTACATATAGTAGCTTTTATTAAATAATCTACACAGGTGCATTGATAATCATGTACACATATATTGCAGAAGGAGCACTTTAATTGACAATTTGGTACCATACATGAATCTTTCTTTGAAACTATATATTCAACATTCTTTGATTTTATTGTCCAAATATCTCCTTTATTAAAAATTACAAAAATACTTGTTATAGCAGTTCGATGACGTTTGTGTATTTCCTGTACATGGAAGTTGTTTACTCCTTTGGTAATTTTAATAATCCTTGATACCAATTTGTCCCTGATATATTTTAATACCGCAGTTATGCCCTTATCTAAGCGTTTTACTACTTTTCCTTCCAGGTAAAAGTATTTTACAGTTTTGTGCATACTCTCTAATACCTAAAATTAAAGTAATTTATTATAAATTACGTTTTTGGTTCATTCATGCAACTTTAAAGTTTTCTTATACGTAAGAGCAAAATTGTATGAAGTCTACATAGAAGACTAACTGCTTACAAAATTCTAATAGTGAAAAAAAAAACATGCAAAAAAATATATAACTTAAAGGTAAGTACCTATATATTAAAATACAAACTATCATGCAAATGTGAAAATAAAAAACATGCTAAACCATCACCATGTTTGTATTAATGCCACAATTTTTCCTAAAACAGTAAGCCCACATTTGGTAGTTATTTATATAATTTTGAGCAAAATAATTTCCAAATTGCTGTGTTTCAGGATCTTCCAACAATCTGTTTACAGTTGTGGCCAAATTTCTTTCAAATTCTGCCACATTCAAGGTATTCTGTAAGACTTTCAGCATTTGGTAAACTTCTTTTCTTTTATCCACTTTAGCTATTTTACTTAAGTTACTTCTCCAAGCTCGATCTATGTGCCAAGAACAATATAGACGATTCATAATTGCATAATCCATGACACTAAGCCAAGCATTATAGTAAACTGATGTAATATCAGACATAAATACTTTAGGATTTATAAGTCCACATCTTCTTTTAATACAGGTAAAAAAAATCTCATGTATAACTGTATCTTTACGATTTGTAAACATACATGAAACTGGAAACCCTTCCCCAAACTCATCAATAACCATCACCGTAGTTAACTCAAAGTCATACATGTTTAAACCATGAGTGCTATCAATGGCTATAACATTATTACCAAATTTGTTTAGAATATTTTCTTGTGCCTTGTTCATAATTATTATACAAAAATCATCTGCCTTTAATCCTGGATATTCCTGTCCTTGTTTTTTATATAACACAATTTCTTCACCAACTTCTTCACACTGTTTTACTAAGAGGTCAACACTAATTGTATCATTTTCATGACGTACACCATCCTGTATGTTAATGTGATATAAATTTTTGATATTATTAATATCTTTTCTGGTAATTAAGTCTGATCGTGACAATTTATCTTCTTCAAATTTATTTCTATATGTGTCTAACACTCTAAAAATTAATTTTTTAAGACAAATTCATAATAATTTAGTGTACCTATACCTAGTAACTGAAACACCACTTGTTAGTTTGGCTGCAACATCAACACGGTCCTGTTTAGGAATACGAATATGTTGAAGTTGTATTGTATGCCCATAGTGAGTCTTATAGTATGTAGCACAATACTGACTATTACCAGTTTCTGTTAAAATTATCTGACTTGTACATTTACAACCAATTTTACAGGAACCTTGACTCTTTATGGCTCTTTTTCGATTTACAAAGTCAGATCCAGAATTTCCTAAAATATTAAATTACTTAGGTATATTCAAAAAATATACTTTGTCACCTTTAAATTATCTACCTGATCGATTACAATTAAAATATGTAGTTTGTTCTCCTTTCTGTTTATGACGAACATATTCCAAATTATTGTTTTTACATAGCTCATCAAACCAACACTCAAATTCTAAAACAAAAATTAGAAACCTTATAACCTCTTAAATAAATTTATTAAAATTAAAGTTTACTGTTACCTTCTTCACTTTGAAAATATAATATGGCCTTATCCATAGTTTTCTTATGAGCTGTTTCCAGGTGGTACCTTAATTCTGCAATAAATCTATAAGAAGTATGACAATCTTTTTCTAAACACTTGCTATTGAAATGGTCATAATCATAGGAAACAATAATTTTGTCTTTTTCTTTGTGAACAGTTCTCAAGTGACGATTAACACCACTTTGATTAGAGAAAATCTTAGAGCAAATTTTGCAAGCAACGGGCATTTTAGATAAATTCACAAATAATGTTAAATACCACAGATTCAAAAATATCTACATTTACAAATAACGGTCAAATTCAAATAATAAAATATAAGGTTAGGTTTGAGGAGCAACGTAAACTTGGCAACGACGCGGCTCGAGAGTAAACATTTAGCCGCTCCTTTTATGGCCGGTATTATAGGTTAGGTTTAAACTCACTGCAGAGTTTAAACTCAAATGAAGGCGTTTCTTCTGTTTTATACCTTTTGGTTAACTACAATATTCTAAGTTTAAGCTAACGGACAGATTGGGTATGGTTTAAAATGGTTTAACTCGATTTTAAGAGACATTTTGGCATATGAAACAAAACATAACCTGCAAATCTTGGATTTTATTATTTGTGAGAAGTCTAGGATTTTATTTATTTCGTTGTCTTGTGTTTTGAAGTCCCCATCGTGTATATAGCAGACTGTAGAGTATACTAATAATTATTATTGTTCAGCTCAACCTATGTACCTAACCTTTTAATTAAAGTGTTTGCGAAATGGAAGAAATAATTGAAGTGATTCAGGACAGTATATCCGATAATGAAAAATTAAATGATTCTTCAAATTTATTGTCCATTTTTAGTCAAAATAATTCAAAACAGAACAGATTCTCGGCACAGAAAACTAGAGAAAAAGCTGCATTACATAACCTGTAAAGTAGTGATGGGATAACTCGAGTGAAAAATGACCGATCACTCGGTTTTTTCAATCACTCGAATTATTCGATTATCTTCATTATTCGAGTGACGAAATGAGTGATGAACATAATGGTTTTTGATAGTGATGGGATCACTCGAGTTAAAAAATAACCGATACTCAAACCGATCACTCATTGTGGGGCTTTAGAAAGTAGTTAGTTTATGGAAGTGGCGACCTTTTTTTTTTTTTTTTTTAGAAGTCTAAAAATATATGTGCTTGATTATTTAAGTTTTAAGTGATTAAAGAAATGAATTTTTTTAAATTGCCCCTCATAGAATTTGAGTGAACAATCGATTATCATTCGGTTTTTTAAATCACTCGAATGCTCGGTAATCGATTCTTGAAATAACTCGATTTTTCCCATCACTACTGTAAAGTATTTTGAGAGTGGCATTTCAATTGCACTGAAGCTAGGTGCACAACGAATTATAAAACGCATCTTTTCCCATATAAGTTTAGAATTTAGTTTAGGCTAGTTTAAACTTCAAAGTTTAAAAAATCTATTTTAAACTTGACCTATAATACCGGCCGTTAGAGACCTTGCTTGTAACCGGCGTTTAAAGCCGGTGAGCCTTTTGACATTTGGGTGACGTCATATCCGAAAACCGTGTTCCAAAATAAACCTATTTTTTGGTTACCGCTATCATTTGGTTAAATACGGAACGCTAAACCACGACACTAGGGAATTATTGAAACGATAATTTTTACGTCAGCACTAATAAGGGAATGCCCTATTTTAATAAGGTCTTAACCTTACTTCTCTAAAAAATAAAGACTTATTGGAACGCTTTCCTGTTTACGACCGTTATTTTTAACCTAATGTCTAATGACCTCCCATCCTTCAGGATTTTATAAGGGATTTTGTCCCACAAATTATCTTAAGGACCAAATCGTCATTATAGGTAAACCTTAATCTGTTATAATGCAACCATCTGTTTTTTAGGTTCGGTTTGCCGAATAAGGGAAATAAGGAAACGTTATTTTACTTACGGTAACTAGTCGTAAATAGGGGAAGGCAGTATTTTATTATGGTTCCCATATTAAATATTTTTTAGTGCGCATGCTTAGCTGTCATTTTAAGAACGACCATAATGCCTTTACCTTATAGCGTTTCCAATAATTCCCTAGTTACTTTCGGACCATACCCTTAGTTACTTGACGTTGACGGATACACTCTGACACTAGTCAAAAAGTCAACAGTTTGACGAATGTCAGCTGATTCTCAGCACAGAAAAGAAAAAGGTTTATTCTGTAGTCAAGAAGCATGCCCGTCTAGGATGTTTGTTTAAGAGTGCGAAAAATGCCGAGTTTCTTTTTACTTTTAAAATAACCTAGCCCCTTTTAAAAATTTATCTCAGTTTAGTAAAGATTTTTCTTTCCCTCTTGGCGCGAGGTATGCCCATCCATATTTCTCAAACGATCATACGAAGATGTTCGCGCAGCGTTGCTTAAATTAAAACGTCAGCTAAACAAAGGTTCTTACTTTGCGTTGCTATTTAAAAAGAAGCGAAAGGAAAGTACCTTCTGTCTGTCTAGCGTACATCCATATTTTGGTCACTTTTGCAAACCAATCAAATACTGAAGGTTATATTAAAAATTTAATAATAGCAAATAATATTTCTTCAGCAGAATGTAACCAAAATATATACCGACATTTGTTTTAGCTGAAATATATGTGAGCTGAATAATTCATAGTAAATTTAAAAAGCCCGCTACGTCTTTTAAGCGGAAGAAACCGAAACGACCAATCAGGATAAAGACGCCATATTTGACCGTCAATTTGATACGTGATTGGTTAAATCAAATCCAGATGCGTCAACCAACAAAATAACCGTTTTTAATGGGAAGTAGCATCGTATGTTTATTTAATCGCGTATAAAATAGTTTTTTCTTGTGAATATAAGTGAAATTGTTAAGAATTTTTGCTTTAATTTATTTCATAAGTGTCGAAGAAAACATGTCTTGTTCAGGAAATAATCTAGACGATTTTAGAGAAACCGAAAATGAAGATTTCAATTCGTCGGGCTGTGGGGACATGTCTTTTGAGTTGTCAGGAGATAATGCTGAAAATTTAAACTTTGGGAGCCCTCAATCGATACGAAAAATGGAGTACTCCAGGTATATTCAAGAAACGAACTGCTTTAATAGGTTTAATAAGTTAAATAGAAACTTTAAAATGAGTAATGGAAATAGGGCTTATTGGGCAGTAGTTTAAAATCACCAAACACCATTGCATTTTTATTTAAAAAAGAGTCTAATGGAATGGCTTTTATCATTTTTACATTTAGGTATAGATATTTTACATGAATAACACTTTTTTGCAGATGTGAGAACAATAACCGAACTCCAGCCCCACAGAAGTTAACTTTCAGTCCTCCTTACAAAAGAGTACGGGCGCTAAGGCTTTTTGATAGTCCTCTAACACCAAAAACTATAATTCAAAAATCATCAAGTGCTACAACTCCGCTGCCTCGTAGTAGGCTATTTGGAGATAAACCTAAGGCAGTACCAAGTGCTTATGCTGAAAAAGAAAAGCCTGCAGCTAATGTCAACCCTTTTACACCAAATGGTAAGACCTTATTTTTATGAATAAAAGATGCGTATTGGACAAAATTTACAATATAACCAAAAGCTCTATTAATGCCTATCACCAACCCTCACGGGCCTAAAAATTGATATTTTCGTTTTGAAGTAATAATTATTATTATTAAACCACCATCAATCTCTGTGACTACTAGTTGTCCATCATTGGGAGTATATTTTTCCAACTCCCTTAGAAAAATTTTGTATTTTGACGGAACTAATAAAGAAATGATGAAGCACAATGTAAAATTTTTATTTTAGAACAAATAAAATTAAAATCTTAATTTCAGTAAATATCTGTATTTATACTACTCTCAATGCTAAAATTGATGAGTTTTCAAAAAATGATGAATTTAGTCCATTTTAGGGGGTAGATAGATTAGGTACTAATCAATTTTCATCCAAAATATCCTACTTAGTTTTTGAGATATTCTTTCATAAAGTAGGTAGGTACTATTTTTTAATAGAGAATTTTCCAATTTTTCTTGTTTATTGCAAATAAATCACTTTTTTTTTTGTTATACAAAGACATTATTTAAAATTCTTTTTAGTTAAAATTTTAAATTTTATTGGTTTTTCAGATAAAATATTTAGGTATTTTGAAAACCAAGTACCTTCCTACCTATATTATCAGTTTGTTTTGGCATTTGGGAGGCCGGTCCTGTTATTATTTTGTTTTTGGTTTGTCATATTCCAAATAATTTTCTTTTGTTGAAGGAACCAAAGGTTTACTTAGTTTGTGTATTTTTAGCCTTAAATAAGGAAAATTGGGAAAAGTATTAGTAGGTAGTAAATTATGTGGAACATGACCTAGAATTTACTTATTTTTCTTTCTTAATTCTTGTGTTAGCAATGGATATAAATCAGAAACCTTACCTTTAAAAATATACACTCCAAAACTAAGCGTTTCCTGTAAAAATTATTTTCAGATTCGTAAGCTAGGTATGTCCCAAAATTTATCATTTCTAAAAAAATCATCAATTTTGGTATATTATAGATATTCACCCCTGTTAGGTATGTACCTACTTAATTGTTTTTTTAATATTTTATATTTTTATATACCTAATGTGTTTATTTAATAAATGGTTTTTAAGATTTTGTGTATCATAAACTTGTAAAGGGTTAAATCAAAATAGGACCTAGGTTGTTAAAATAATTTTAAAAATAAATGCACTTAAATTTCTAACCAATATTAAATTAAATACTTAGTTATTAAATTAATTAGTTATTGTAATCATACTACATCTGATTTAAATATTTCAAATGTCTTAATAGGATTGCTACTGTCAAAAAAACGAACCAGATCAGTAAGGTCTCTGGACTCACCAAAACTAAAACCACCTAAGTTTGACTTAAATGACTCTGACGCCTCGGATCAAGAGATTGAACAACCCACCAAGAGGGTTGCTTTACAGGTATACATATTTTTTTAATACACAAAAAATTCTGCATACAATCATACCCATCAAATCTGGTTAAAGTCTTAGGGAAGAGTCAACAATTCAAAATTTCGTTAAGAGTAAAGTAGGCAGGTACCCCCATTTTTTACTGCACACTGGATTTTAATATTTTGACGCTTAGGCTTTGAATAAGTCAATGTTTGAATGTTTTATATTTTTATATAATAAAGAAGGTAAATAAGGATATTATTGCATGTCTTTTAAAAGTAATGACATATTTTTTTCAATTCTTATTTAGGAAAGTAATATTCCTCGGTACCATAGAGAATTTCTGGAACTGGAACTAATTGGAAAAGGTCAATTCGGGTCCGTTTTTAAATGTGTAAATAGGCTTGATGGTTGTGTTTATGCCATCAAGAAATCTACAAAGCCTGTGGCCGGAAGCGCGTTCGAAAAGACTGCTCTGAACGAAGTCTATGCACATGCGGTTCTAGGTAAGTCATTGTATAACTACTAAACTGCCCTTATTTGCAATAATCGAGGCAATAATCATCCAAGTAATCGTTTTTTCTTTTACTTCAATTGTTTAAGACGGTCTCCTGTTGGTTCTGTATCTGTTTATAAGGTTTTGTGAAATACTCCAACTTTTAGAATGATTCAATAAATATTTAGCCACTTTTTATGCATCATTAAATTATCTATAACTTTGTTCCCAGGGCCGTTTCGTATAACAAGCTGTTTACGGACCACAGTACGTCAAAGCTTTTTAATCACATACAATTCACAATTCACTACTTATATCTTTCAACTAAAACATAAAATTGCACAGGAAGAAAAAATAATAACAACTTGTTATGTTTCACAAATGTAATCAGTTTCCTGACACGTGTTTCGGCCCTTGCCGAGGGGTAATTCAATGAGAAAAATTTGTACACCATTTTCCATATTGCCGAATTTTCTTCGTATTTTCTTAATTTTTCTCGTATTTTCTGTATTTTCCTTGTATTTTCTTAATTTTTCTCGTATTTTCTGTATTTTTTAGAACTTGTACACCATTTTCGCCAAAAAAAAATGGTTTTACTAATTTTTTTTTTAATAATCACGGAACTGGCGACCTTTTTTTTTTTAGAAGTCAAACTAAGCAGCGTTGTTCTTCCAGAATCTTAAGTCTGTTATTCCCATCATTAAAACCGTCGAAAACCCGGCAGCGTTAACGGTTTTACGTCATTGCCAAAGTGATTGCCGCGCGTATTTTCTATTTTTTCCTTATGTTGCCTGTATTTTTCTCGTATTTTCTTTGTATTGTCTGTATTTTCTTCGTATTTTCGGCATTTTCCTTGTATTTTCTGTATTTTCTTTTGTATTTTCTAGAAGTTGTACACCATTTTCGCCAGTGAATTACCCCTCGGCCCTTGCTGGCCATTGTCAAAGGAGTACAATTAGATACTAAATTCTAGGTGACATTACAAAGGTATTTATATCATATTATGGTCGTTATAAACATGTCATAACTTTAAAATTAGAATTAGAAGATTGAATGGTCAACTGTGGGTTTTCCTAACTTTTAAAGGTACAGATTTCATAAATTAGTGTGCTATTAAGAATTAGGGAAGCGCCTGAAGGTATTTAGGTTTAATTATTAACAACATTTGTTTTTTATGGCTTTTTTGATGGCTATTGTTTCTAGTTTACTAGAAGTAATGTAAGTAATGTAAATATAATGTTGTTAATAATCAAACCGATATACCTTCAGGCGCTTCCCTAATTCTTAATAGCACACTAATTTAGGACTAAATATGCATCTGTACCTTTATTTAAAAGTTAGGAAAACCCACAGTTGACCATTCAATCTTCTAATTTTAATTTTATGACATTTTTATAACTACCATAATATGATATAAATACCCTTGTAATGTCACCTAGAATTTAGTATCTTCTTGTACTCCTTTGACAATTGCCCGCAAGGGCCGAAACACGGGTCAGGAAACTGATTAAATTTGTGAAACATAACAAGTAGTTATTATTTTTTCTTCCTGTGCAATGGAACAACAGTTTCACGAAGCATGTAGCCCAACCCAAATTAATTATATAAAACATAAAACTACCCAAAGAACTTGATTCCGTAAATATTAAGCACAAGAGCAAATAATTCAATGTATTCCGCACGTAAGCAACATCACTGCTTTGCATATGCTCTTGTTCTTAATTATTCTCGTTCAATAGGCAAACACCAACATGTAGTCCGGTACTACTCCGCATGGGCCGAAGACAACCACATGATCATCCAAAACGAGTACTGCAACGGTGGCTCCCTGGCGGACAAAATCGTAAACGAACCCCTGAGCGCGGCTGAACTACGACGAATGCTTCTTCACGTGGCCGAAGGTCTGAGGTACATTCATTCGGAGGGTCTGGTTCATTTGGACATCAAGCCTGGAAATATTTTTATTTCTATCGAGAAAAAGGTAAGGGTAAGATAATTTTTTTTCTATTTATACATATATTGATATTTCTTCAAAAAAAACTGCGTTTATATAAATTAACATTTTTACTTTAAAACTTGATTTTTAATGCATATTTATGATTTTACATACTAAAACAAAAAATACGACTGGCCCCTAACAAGCTCAGCTTTAGGGGATTGAAGAATAAATTCATAGAAGACAACATAAACATTTTTTTAATTATATTATAAAATTTTAAATAAACTTATATTGAAACTGTACATCCTGTTTTGTTATGATAAAATATCCAGGGCTAGTTTTCAATAAAATTATGTTTCCTTAAGAAAGGTGTTTATTTAATGTTTTTTGCCATCTAGCATTTAAAAGCAAATATCTCGAAAACTAATTATCGAGATTTATGAAGTACAAGTTGTTTACTGATAAAAGTACCCGCATAAATCTTTCTAGTTCAAAACATTTATAAATTAAAAAATCAAACATTTCAGGAGAATAAAACATTACATGATCATAACATCAGACGTTGTATAAATTATCAAACTATACCAGTAAAAAGTAATTTCGGAAAAAAATCGCTTTTATATGACGGAATAATAAAATATAACAATCTTCCAAAAAATATCAGAAAAATTTAAAAATTGGCAACTTTTAAAAAACAATTAAAGAGATATTTACTAAATTAAATTATTTATACTATTTCTTTTTAATTTATTTTATTAATGAATTAAATTGGATTAACTTAATTTTTTTTTATTGTTATTTTTTTTAATGGTTATTATTTTCTATATTATGTTGTCACTTTCCATTTAATGAACTGTAAAAGTTAGTTTGGAATAAAGACATTTTGAAAGTTAAGTTCACTGTCTCCTGTTGCTGTATGGCTCCTTACTTTTGGGACACCGAATCGGACCTGTAGGATCGATCCTCCCGAAAAGGTTTTTCGGTACTGTGCAATTAAAAAAAATTTCCCATATGTTGTGTACTTTTTACCCATCTCTGAGCAAATAAATATTGATAAATATTAGTTTAAAATAAACTCTAATTCGTTAATTCAGGTAGTACAAACCCATTTAAATTATGGAATACTAGGATGGGGAGGCATAAATAAGAATTATCTTAATAATATTGAAACTATTTAAAAATACATTTTGAAAATTATGTACGAAAAAGACCACCAATACTCTTCTGATTTACTATTAATTTAAAGATAGCAAAAAAATGGATATTAAACAAATATTTTTTTCTAGCATGTTAATGTATATTTTTTAACATAAAAATAAAATAAATTATATTAATCACACACATGAAACTCCTCATAAAAATACTATTACATATAAAAATAGAGTAAACAAAACAATAGCACACAAACATTTTTTAAACATCAATCCATATATTTTTGATATGCTACCACAGTCAATTAAAATAATTAAATCATTGAATAATTATAGAAATAAAATTAAAAATTGGATATTATCCAATCCAAGAGATATATTTAAGAACGTCATTAATAAATAATGAATATACCAAGCTATAATGAATAAAATAAATAAATATATATAATATATACATGACGTATTGTATCTTTGCATACTGTAGTGATATAAAATATATACCAATAAAATATTGTCATATTCGTTTTATATTATATAATCTAGTTGTGCCGGAATTATGAAATATATTCTTGACAATAAATACTATATTATTTAACTCAAAACAAGTATTTTACTTTCGAGTTCGGAATTGATAGTTTATACAAAAATATTATATATTAGCATTACTTAAATGTCAAAAAAAATTTTTTAATAAACTTTGTATTGTTATGATTATATCATAGGTTGGTTAGTTTTTTAAAATCTTCTCCTATTTATTTTTTTGTGAAACTTTTTAGGTAAATTTAACAAATTACGATTCAGCTGACGATGGATTTGAAGATTTGGATGACAGCCAGATGTATGAAGAAGAGCTGACCTATAAAATTGGAGATTTAGGACACGTGACTAGCCTTAGCAATCCACAAGTGAGTTTTTCAACTAGATCGTTTATAATCCCATCTGGGTTAGGTTTAAATTTTTATCTTCTTTTGGGATCTTTATGCGTAGAAACATAACAACATAACTATGAGATCATATTAGGCTAACTTTTCATCATTACTTTGTATTAAAATTATTATATTTGACATAATATGTTAACTTTTTGAGTTTGCTTGTGCTTAATAACAAAGTTGACGACGTCAAAAAGTATTTAAGTATGATGTTCCTCGAGGAACAATTTTAGAACCATTATTTTTTAATATTTATATTAACGACTTATTTAGTATAAATTGCGATGGACAAATTCATAGTTTTGCAGATGATACTACAATTTTTGTACCGATACAAATTGGGACAACTTAAATAATAAAATTGGTTTGATAACAATTTGTTAAAAATTAATTTTAATAAAACAAATTATATTCCCTTTACTTCAAACCTAAATAACCTACCACGAAATATGAATAGTATTCAAATTTTTAAAGTTAATAAAATAAAATATTTAGGAATCATTTTGGACAGTAAATTAAATTGGAATTTTCACTTGGAATACTTAATTACAAAATTAAGAAGTTTACTACCGATTTTTAAAAATATTAAAAAAATTAAATGTAAGACATGGAAATATTATATTACGCGTTAGTTAAAACTCATTTAAATTACGGAATTTTAGATTGGAGAGGAATAAATAGAACTTAAAGATTAGAAATATTACAAAAAGGTTTCTAAAAATTATATTCAATAAAGATTATCTTTATCCTTCAAAAGAATTATATCCAGAAACAAAAAAGTTGAACATAAGACAACTTTACATTTATAACATCTTAATATATACATATATTTAAAAATAAAAACCTAAAATAAATAAGTCCATAGGACAAAAAAATTTCAAATATTTATGTTTTTATTTACCAACAAAAATTAAAAAATTGATTTCATTAAAAAAAATTTAAGTCGAAATAAAGAGATTGATATTAAAAACAGACAATTTGAAAATATTTTTAAAAATGCTTTAATTAATTAATATTGTTCTGAATAATTTATATAAGTAATATTTTTTACTTAAAAAGTTTAAATTAATAATTTTATTATAGGTAATATATTTCTTCAAAAAAAAAAACTGCGTTTATAGTTTATACTATAAATTAACATTTTTACTTTAAAACTTGATTTTTAATGCATATTTATGATTTTACATACTAAAAATAAGATTTGCCCCTAACAAGCTCAGCTTCAGGGGATTGAAGAATAGTTTATTGAAGACAACATAAACATATTTATTGTATTAATAAATTTTAAATAAACTTATTATTATTATTATTATTATTATATGTAATCATTGGTAGCCCGTCATTAGTAGAAATATTGAAATTCGCAATTGTATCGGTTTTTAAACGAAATTTTTATCTTTGCAGGTTGAAGAAGGCGACTGCCGTTACCTACCCAACGAGATTCTGCACGAAGATTACAGTCACCTAACGAAAGCCGATGTTTTTGCGCTGGGTCTGAGTGCCCTCGAATGCGCAGGTGCCGATCCTTTACCGAAAAACGGGCCCGAATGGCACTCGCTCAGGGATGGCCAGATACCTCCCCTGCCACAGAAGTTGACTAAGGATTTATTGGAATTAATCAGGTACAGTACCGGTTTATTTAAAGGAAATGGGAGGGGGGTTGGTAAATATCATGATATTTATATAAATATCCAAATATCCGATATACAGAGTGTTTCAGAATAAGATGCTGATCCTTAACGGTGTGAATCCTTATATACAATAAATTAAAACAACTAACATTAAATAACGTGTGAACAAAAACGAAAATAATTTGGATTAGCTGTTGAAAGTGGTCACCACATGCAATAATGCATGCTTCAGCTATTCTCCTCATTGAGTCTCGTACCTTTTGAAAAATTCCTGGAGTATTCCTGATAGTGTCAAAACAAACCATAGGCACATAGCGAATGCGCATTTAATGTTTTTATTTTTTTTGTCGGACGATAAAAAGGCAAGATATTAAATTTGGCCTAAAATGAATGAGTATTTTAAAAATAATTTTTATCTTTAGAAAAAGCAGTGGCGTACATAATATTTTTCCAAAATGTCTAGTCCAAACCCTTTCAGGACGCCACTGGTTAAATTTTTTAAAAAAAATTCTACACCAAAAAATGGCTATTGATGCTTAGAGGGCATGTGTGAAAAATTCATAAAAATAGCTAGAAGGTTTTTAAAGTTATGATAGAAAAACGATTTTTTTCTTAAAACTTTAACGCCCTGTAGTTCGAAAGTTGATAGGTTAAGGATATATATTAATTTGAACTTTTCTTCTTAAAATCACCTAAGGATTCACACCGTTAAGGATCAGCATCTTATTCTGAAATTGGATATTTATTAATATTTTTAATTATTTTGATTTATTTAAAGATGGGGAATCAGCGTAATACGCTGTTGCCGGCTCAGCGGCAGCGGGGCCAGATTTTTATACTGATGAATAGAATTTTAGAAAAAAAATTATTGATATACATATTAATATATTATGATATTTATCAAGATATATATCCTGTCAACCTTGCCTTATAGTCTCTTAGTCCCTTTGTTACCTTAGTCCCCCAAATATCCTCTATATCTCTGATATTCAGGGTGGTCCTTAAGTACATCAAGAAAATCTAGGATATGATTCCTGGCATCAATTTAAGTTGAAAAGTTCATATGGACTTATGCCCTAAAATGCTTACCCTCTAAGATACAGGGTGTTAAAATATTTTCCATTTTCCTTTAAAACTACCATTTTTTTCAAAAGCATAGTAGAGACAACTTTTGTTCCGCTTATATCAGTAATGCATAAAAATGCATCAGAGTTAAAAAAAACAGTGGCGTATCACATATTTTCACAAAAAAACTATTGACGGTATCTTCATGCACGCCACTGGTGGAAGTAGGCAAACCCTTTTTTAAGCAAAAAGTGCAGTTTAATACGAAATCAATCGACATCAATTTTCAATACCGTATCTTCAAGGAGTTTCGAAATTTAAAAAAAACAATTATTTTTTAAAAATATTTTAACACCCTGTATCTTGGAGGGTAAGCATTTTAGGGCATAAGTCCATATGAACTTTTTTAAATTGATGCCAGGAATCATATCCTAGATTTTCTTGATGTACTTAAGGACCACCCTGTATATATATCCAAATTTGGATATTTATTATATTTTTAATTATTTTATCTGTTTTCTGTAAAGATATATTTTAAAAATTCAAAATCACTTAATTTGATAATGATGAATAGAATTTTAGAAAAAAATATTGATATATCAGGAATATCGTCGCTTAAATATCATGATATTTATCAAGATATACTATATCAGGATATTTATCACGGATATATATCCTTCCAACCTTGCCGAAAATAAATGCTATCTCTTTCAATAACATTTTTTCGAAAATTGATTATTAACGGACTTACAGGGTGTTAAAGTTAAATTTTATTTGCAGTTTTAAAATACATAAGTTACTAGAACAATAACTTAAACATTCAAATTAAAGGTTCAAATTAAAGGTAAAGTGACGTCCTTCCTCTTCAATACATAAATTAATTCTTCTTAAAAAATTCCGACGAACTCCATGGAATATTTTTTCCTTTGCTATGCTATGTTTGAGGTTGAAAATAAATTAAAATGATTTCGTATTCATCACATGCAAGCAATGTTATTTTAGCGTTTTTCTCGAAAACGGTTAGATTTATCGAAACAAAAGTAGTATACTTTATGTCCAAAGGTTAGGAGAATAAAAATATGTATTCAAAATGCGCATACAGTGTAGGATAAAAAAGTTGGGACCAATTAAATTAAAGTAACGGCTCCTATGTGGCGCCCTCTACAAAATGCGAAAAAACGGTGGGCAAATTTGTATTTCTCATCCCGAAAATCCCCATATACGAGATTTCGTCAAAATATTATGAGCGTGAAAAAAGGTATTGCAAAAAAAAAATGAGAAATGTTATAGGAAGAGATAGCATTTATTTTCGGTCTTCCCTAGTAAATCTGGCAATTTTCCATTTGATGCGTAAAAGGTAATTTGAACTTGTCAATGCTAAATTTATTAAATTTTCAAATTTCTATTACTTTTTTCCTTTTAGAACGATGATCCACCCAAACCCTACAGAAAGACCGAGCACGGTACAGTTACTACAGCACAGAGCCCTTAATCCAGATTGTAGCAAAACAAAAGCTGATCTGACCAGGGAGCTGACTGCTGAAAAAATGAGGAATGAAATGTTAGTCAAACAGCTAAAGGTATGTACTATTTTATTTATTTATTTATTTATTTTGGAAGATTTCTTTATAACAATATTAAAAATCAAATATTAAAAATCAATAACATTGTTTTTTTTTAAATAAAAATAAATCCAATGAAAGTATCATTAATCATTACAAAACCATAGATTAACAAATCTTTCCGATTTTGTAATGAAAAAATAGACACCCATTTAGATTATTAATTTTAATCACATCATAAATATATTTAAAAATATAAGTAAGTAATTCAAAAATATTTCACCCAAAAAAAAAGGAAAAATTTTAAATAAGGGAGAAATTATAATAGAAAAATTATAATATTTAGTATTATTATTATTATTATATTACCTATAATATATTAATTGGCTTACCTTTATATAATTTTGCATAATCCATGATTTTAATTTTCTTTTAAATGTCAAAAAACTTTCAAATTAGTAGGTAATATATTTAAATAAAAGTGTTAAATTAAAATTATCATAACATAAACATAGATTTGTTTTTGTGTCTTGTTTGGTATATATGAGTAATGTTATGTAATACATTTTTATTTTTATACAGTATGTCTCCGTAAGTTTGCACCATATGGAAAACTTTTTTATTATTCATTTTACGAAAAAAAGTTATTTCTTCATGAAATACTCTGCATGGTCTAAAACCGAAAATGCAACCATCAAATATCGAAACTTTCCAGTCATATACGAGGTTTATCAAAAAATGTGAATTTTTCCCAAGAGTAAAGTACCTTTATTTTTGACATTATCAAAAGTTGTTATTAAAAAAAGTTGATCAGAACTAAAAACCACGTCTAAATATGCAATAACACGCATTAAATTAATTAAATCATTAAAAAGTTGAATAATTATTAATAATAAATTAATAAAATAATTTTTCAAAATAAATGCGTATAATTGCATATTTAGACGTGGTTTTTAGTTCTGATCAACTTTTTTTAATAACAATTTTTGATAATGTCAAAAATAAAGGTACCTACTTTACTCTTGGGAAAAATTTGCAAAACTCCTTTTTACACACAAGTGTGAGGTATCAGATAATGTTGTGAGTTAGTGGTGAAAATTCCTTATATCAAAATTAGAAAAAATATTTTATCCCAATTACTAATCGCAAAACTCCTTTTTTTCAGGAAGCTGCGATCTGTTTGAAAAGGGTTCAAAACACGAGGCTAATAGGTAAAAAAGTAAACAGAAGCGTCAGTACCACAACATTTTAACCTATTATATTTAGTTTAGGGTAGTAGGTATAGAATTCAAGTCTGCAGTTATTTGTTCCCAGTATTTTTTATTTCCTATTTTTTTCTTTTTCTATACTATGCAGTTATAAGTTAGGAGCTGGAAATCCTCCTTGTTCTGAGCTTGTTTTATATACAGACTGTCCGCGGATAGGGTTTACAATAGCACAAATGGATGAAAAATTTCATTTTTCGGGAAAAAGTCATTCTTGATAAAAAGTTTGGCTTGTAAAGAAAATGCAATTCACGAAGAGAAAATTTTGATTTTTTATACAGGGTTCGCAAAAACTCCAAAAACATGATTTTTCTCCAAGAGTAAACTACCTTTATTTTTAATTTTTGACCAAAATGCCAATTGAGAATAACGAATAAATCTTCGATTTTTTTAGTTTTTTTAATTTTTAGAGGTAAAAGATTTTTTTTTTGATAGCAGCATTAGCGGTCAAAATACATACATTATCAATGGCAGATGGGTATCAAAAAGTTTCAAAAACTGAATTTTGGTGTTACCAGAAATATGTATTTTTAATTTCACAAATGAAATGACACCAAAAATTCTTAAAATAACAACAAATAATAATTTCATAATTTGCTATTCAAACACTCCCCCTCCATATTCAACACCAAAAATCAGTTTTTGAAACTTTTTGTCATTGATAATGTATGTATTTCGAGCGCTAATGCTGCTATCCAAAAAAAAATTCTTTTACCTCTAAAAATAAAAAAAAACTAAAAAAATCGAAGATTTATTTTAAATCTCGGATTTAAATTACAAACGTTACTCTAAATAAGTTTTCTAATTGGCATTTTGGTCAAAAATGAAAAATAAAGGAAGTTTACTCTTGGAGAAAAATCATGATTTTGAAGTTCTTGAGAACCCTGTATAAAAAATTAAAATTTTCTCTTCGTGAATTGCATTTTTTTTACAAGCAAAACTTTTTATCAAGAATGACTTTTTCCCGAAAAATTAAATTTTTCATCCATTTGTGCTATTGTAAACCCTATCCGCGGACAGTCTGTATATCACAGAAAATGTAAAGAAAATTAAGTTCCGACGCATTAAACACTAAATCAAGAAGTTTACATTTCATGTTTTCAGTATCAGACCTCTTAATTGGCAGCTCTTTACTTATAACTGGTAAATCCTTTATGATTTTTTTTTCAGTATTTAAGTTAGATTTTTCTTCGTTGATGTTAAAGTCGAGTTTTGTACGTTTTGATAACGTTAAAATGTACTAAAGCAGCTTTTTTAACACTATTTTATAGTATTAGTTATTTTGACTCAAAGTTAACTTGAATACTTTACTCCCTCCAGAAATTTAAAGGTGTTTTAAAAGGTGTGCCTGGCTATCGATCGCGGTATCGCTTGATTTTTGCCTGCTATATTAATTTTTTCACGTAGTCTATTTTTCCTATTTTGGTTTCATAAAGTTAACTTTATGCAACGAAATGTAGTGAAGGACACAAAGTTCATTTTATGCCCTAAAAATGTTCAACAATCAAAATATAAAGTAGACAGGATTGGTTTTTATTTTATTGCATGTCCCAAAAGTGAGAAACCGACATCATAACCTAAAAAAAAATTGATATAACTGCTATTATGGGGCTGTTGTTTTAATCGTGGGTTATTTTAAAACAGAAGCTAGTGAATTTGTTACGAAAAGAGTTCATTTTGAACGCTGCAAAAAGTTTTTCAGATACGTAAAACCAAAATAGGAAAAATGTTATAAAATACAAGGTGGACCAACGAAAACTTAACACCTCGATTTTCCTGCTTTAAAACGAAAATGTGGAAAATCGCACGGACCCGTCGATTTTTATTTCGAGGGGGACATCTTTTACGTATATTGTCAATCTTGTTACTTCAAGCCCCTAGGAGGGAAGGGGGGTAAGATCTAAATCTTAAATGGATACCCCTATTTTATATAATTTTTTTGGATTCTGCATAAAATTTTTTAACAAGCATTATTAGTCTATACTTAACAGTTTCCGAGATATTGACTCTTGAAAAATTACATTTTTGAAATTTGACAGCGTCTAGCTTTCTAACTGTACGTCTTAGAGCAAAACGGCTTACATGTCCCTATCTTCGATTTTTATTATCTTTCCAATAGTGTCAACTTTTGGTTAAACCGGATGTAAGAATTATAGTACTTCCTGTTTAACCGGAAGTTGACACTATTGGAAAGATAATAAAAATCGAAGATAGGGACATGTAAGCCGTTTTGCTCTAAGACGTACAGTTAGAAAGCTAGACGCTGTCAAATTTCAAAAATGTAATTTTTCAAGAGTCAATATCTCGGAAACTGTTAAGTATAGACTAATAATGCTTTTATTAAAAAATGTTCAGAATTTTATGCAGAATCCAATAAAATTATATAAAATTGGGGTATCCATTTAAGATTTAGATCTTACCCCCCCTCCCTCCTAGGGGCTTGAAGTAACAAGATTGACAATATACGCAAAAGATGTCCCCCTCGAAATAAAAATCGACGGGTCCGAGCGATTTTCCACATTTTCATTTTAAAGCAGGAAAATCGAGGTGTTAAGTTTTCGTTGGACCACCCTGTATACGTTTTATAGGAGCTTTACCTACTCTTTAAAAAAACTCGTCGTTTCGGGCTGGTTTCCTAAATATCCACTACCCGATGGTATCCTATAAAATGTATAATTTTAGAGCTATGTCTTTACATGTAACAGATTTAAGCCCGCTGTGCTTTTATTAGTTTTTCCCTAATACCTAATACATAAGCGATCGGAACGTCAGCTACTTTAGTAATGGTGGAACCGTGAACTAAGTGAATTATGGCAAGAACTTGGGGACAAATTTTAGCTGTTTACACGTGGAAATAAATTACAGTTCAACTTTTACCATTTCTTTAGCAAGAACTTAAATTTTAAAGCCCGGACCTGTCTATTTTTCCATTCATTAAATGATAATTTTGCAGTGCGAATACTGCGAATGCCTATTCTTGTATGGCTTATTTTGCATGAGTAAGGCCATAGATTGGTCACTTTCGTGATTATTGTTTGCTTATCTAAATATATTGTTTTACGAGCGTGGGAGTCAAATACTATGTTTCATCTACAACCATCAATTAAAAAGCACTAAACCTCAAAATCTTTTTAAATTCTGACTAAGAAAACACCAATTTTGACATCTTATACATATTATATTTTTGATTCACGAAAACGTAATTTTCCCGAAATTGCAGAGCATCGTTATAATTGCAAAATACGAATATGAGATGTAAATGTTCCCTTATCTTTGGTCAAACTAAAAATTAGGGATCACAAATAACCCATCATGTCCAATATATTTGTTTTAGACACTGAAGTCGAAATGTTGGCCTTTTTTGACATGCATAGCCTAATGCTTTTACTATTAGAAGTATTAAGCTACTATTATTAATACTTCTTTCTTGGCTGTAATCAAATAAACTTACGTTAAATTTTACAAAATCTTCTTTTATGTTTATAACTAAAAATAAAATAAATTCCATCATTAAACCCCTTAACATTTAATAATGAAAATATTCAATATTCAATAACGACAAAATTTTTAGGATTAGTTTTAGACGAAAATTTATATTGGAAATGCCATACCCAGTATATTATAAACTCGATTTATCCTTTGGTATCTGTTTTGTACAGAGCTAGATATTACATTCCTTTGAATTACTTAAAAAATATATATTTTTCATTAATATATTCAAAATTACAATACTTAACTTCTGCATGGGGTTCTGCTTGTTTATCAAACTTAAAACCATTACAAAAATTGCAAAATAAAGTTATTAAATGTATACACAAATTACCACATTTAGAACCAACTGTTAATCTATATAGACCGAAAAGGTATTTACACGTTTAAAACATTTATAAATTAAAAATTTGTATTCTAATTCACTCTATTATTTTAAAAGAAAAAAAATCAAACATAACACTTCAGGAGAATAAGACATTACAATATGATCATAACACCAGACGTATAAATTATAAAACTATACCAGTAAAAAGTAATTTCGGAAAACAATCGCTTTTATATGACGGAATAATAAAATATAACAATCTTCCAAAAAATATCAGAAAAATTACAAAATTGGCAACTTTTAAAAAACAATTATAGAGATATTTACTAAATTAAATTATTTATACTATTTTTTTTAAATTGATTTTATAAATGAATTACATTGATTGTAGATAAAAATCATTTATTTAAAACTTTTTCTAAATTGCTTAGTGTTTTTTTTGGGTAAGGCTAAACATTTTTTATAACAACCATAATTGTTTAATTTTTTAAAATTTTAAATTATGCGTGCGGAAAAGCTAGTATTTTTGAACTAAAATGCATGCGTTTAAACGGCTAATCCCGCACGCTTGTAGGAAACATTTATAATGTGAAGTAAATATAGTTAATTTATAATAAAAGCACAGCAGGCAAATATATCATATACAGTGTGTCCAAAAAAGTATGCAATATATGGGAAAGTTTTCTCACCGATTTCTCAGAAAATTTTATTCTTTATAAAAGTTGGTGCATTCCTTAAAACTATATATGCATATTTCATATTTCACCTGCGGCTTATAGTAGGGGAGCAAATGCCATTTTTTCGAAATTGCCTTAAGAGTAAAGTACCTTAATTATTAGAAATACAGCCAAATTTTATATGGAAATGTTTTTGCAAATTAAAAACTTAGTCCAAATACGAAATTTGAGTTAGGTGTGTAAATTTTTAATTTTTTTTATATGCATTTCTTTAAAATAGGTTTTTAGACTTCAGCGTACTGGGTGAAAATGACAAATAAATTATTAATTATTTCCAGTAATATGAATAGAGTTGGATTGAATCATAGTTTTGTTTAGAACATGTTGGCTAAAATGTGTTTAAGTAAGCGTGCAACACGCTAATATCTGAACCAACTTGTAACATTGAAAGGTTTTGAAAAGTTTGCAACTACTTAATCCATTTTTATTATAAACCCCCGTTTAAGTTATTTAATAAATATATTAAAATTGCGTAAACAAAAAATCGACCAGAGGTGTACCGTTTGGGGGAAAATAGAGATTAACCAAAAAAACTTAAAAATTTTGACCTAACTCAAATTTCGTATTTGGACTAACTCACTAATTTGCAAGAACATTTCCATATAAGATTTTGCCGTATTTCTAATAATTAAGGTACTTTACTCTTAAGGCAATTTTGAAAAAATGGCATTTACTCCCTTACTATTAGCCGCAGGTGAAATATGAAATATGCATTTATAGTTTTAAGGCATGCGCCAACTTTTATAAAGAATTAAATTTTCAGAGAAATCGGTGATAAAAAACTTTCCTATTGTTGCATACTTTCTTGGACACACTGTATATACAGAAAATTTTCCCTTAATATACCATTATTTATTTTAGCTTTAGGAAACTGCATTTTTCCTGATTTTTTTGACTGGGCAAAAGGAAAAGTGCAATTATTCTATTCACGATAAATAAACGAGCTTTTACTTTTCCCAGTTAAAACCCCATTATCTTATACAAAAATTTGGTAAAAGCCATCGGCGCACTTTCTAAAACGCTATTAGATGTTGCTCGATTCTTAACTTTAAAGGCAATATACATGTATACTTCCTTCTATAAGATATTGTTTACTATTTTTAGGATTATAGAATTTTTAACTGTCCTAACACGTTTTTAACATGTAGGGTGGTTTACCCTCTCTTGTTCTTATATACTTTCATTTTGACGACGTTTTTTGTGATATCACAGTGAAGCTAGGATAAAAATATTTTTAGATTTAAATCATGGCTGTATAAATGTCTTAAATATTTTTAGTGTTGTTTAACAGTTTTTTTCATTTTACGCTTGCCAAATAGTAAAGAGGATTTATATTTTTTTATAAGAAGCTCAATTTTTGAATACAAACGTGACACGATCCAATCCATATTTGGGCGGTGAAACTCTTGTATGCCGTCAGGTTTGTTCATAGCGTTTTCCATTGGTACGTTTAGTGCACGTATTTCTATGTTTTACCAATGAATAACGCCATAACTTTTAATCTATCGCACGTTGAGTTCGATGTTTCAATTGTAAATAAAATTAACGCTGTATTTTTGCAAGCCATTATGCTAATAGGCCGTTAAGTACAAGTTTAAAATATGGTGATGCGAAGGTAATAGTAATTTACGTTACAAGTCCGGAAAATACTACTGTTTTTTTGGACGAGTCGACAAAATTTTAGGACGAGCCGTAGGCGAGTCCTGGAAGTCTGCGAGTCCAAAAAAACAGTTTTCGGACGTGTTGCGTACACTATTTTTTCGGCAACCGTGTAGAATAACAAATCAATGAGACACATTTCTTTATTATATTTCTTTGTAGAACAACATTTCGAACATTTTTATTCTTATTTGTATTAAATATTGAAATTCGAACAGAAGATAGGTACTAACAGAAACATTCTAATTCTTATTTATATTAATATTTATATTAAAATTCGAGCAATTGCTAATATTGATGTGATTCTTCCCGGACTAGGCCGGAGAAATGCTACTTTCTCAAAGGAAAAGCGTCCGGGAAGTGGGTACTTCCCGGACGGTTGCCGAAAAAAGAATTTATCTCAGCCCTGTCGCCAACTTCTTAACGTAAAATAGACCAGACTTCAACATGGTGTCATAAATGACACGATGCGGCTTCTTAGAGAAATTTGACTTTAGACTAGGGCTGCACCGAGTACCGAGTAGTTCGGTGCTCGGTCAGAATTTTCACCGAGTAATGAGTACTCGGTGCTCGATCTTATATTCATTACTCGGCCGAGTATAGTAGAATATTAGAAGCAATCCTTTTCGGCATGTCAAAAACAGTAAGAAATCCTCCTGTACCATTAAGGATAGCGGAAAACTTTTGACAAAGCTTATTAAGGGTTAAGAGATGCTTCTTTTAAAATTAATTCCGTCTATACTCTACAGGGTGCTCCAAAAAACCGGAACGGTAAAAATTTTCCATTTTTTAAACAGAGAACACCCTATGTTTTTTTAAATTTTCAGATTCTACATAAAATTATAATTATTTTTTATTAAATGCATTTTTAGTCCATACTTAATAGTTTCCGAGATGTTGACCTTTTGAAAAATATCATTACTCGGCAGCCGAGTACTAGGTACTCCGTCAATACCATCAGCCGAGTACTCGGTCAAGTTAAAAAACAGGGCTCGGTGCAGCCCTACTTTAGACCTAATAGTTAAATAATTAAAAAAATCGATGATTTTGTTAAATCTGGCAACCCAGCTAAATTCACGGTAGCGGGCTTGTCCATATCGTGCGCTAAATTCTCCCGGTTACTATTCTGATTTTTTTTATCACATATTAAGCCCAACAACGGCGTGTAGAACTATAATAAGACAGCTTAGTTTCGTTCCTTGTTGTATTAATGTATTTTGTTTAAAAACCTCAATATCATATACCAGATGGTGCATTGTAAATTTTGCTATCATGAAGATCCTTGTTTGATGGACTAGCATATTAAATTTTATTATTTTCTAATAAGCGAATTAAAAGTTATTAAGAAAAACTCTTTGTAAAATTCTTAAAAATTTAATACTTAATAGTTATTATTTATTACCAAACATTAAAAAGCCGGCCGGCCCTAAATTAACAATTTTTATGCCTACTTTCTAACGAAAAAGATTAGATAAATGTATATAATTAATATGAAGATACAGTTGACGATATATAAATTCGCACACTCCACCCATACATAACTCAATTACAACAAAATTGGGTAAAACGGGTTTCTCACCTTGCTGCTTATACATGGATAGAACACCAGCTATATACATAGCTGTAAATTATTGTATGTACGATTTTTTACCATAACTAATAATGGTTATTTCTAAATATTTTTGTGTTTAAATTACAGCCGCGAAAACAGAAAATTATAAAATAATACCAGGAAAACTACAAAAGTATAAAGCCAAAAAGGGTAAATTTATTAACAAACAACAAACAAAATACTAATATTTAATTGCTGCGCCATTGGATTCTAACACTAATCGTAATCTTCTTGGCATTGACAAAATAATACTTCTGGTGTAATCCGGAGTTAGCCCTTCCCAAATTTCTTCTATTTTATCAAATAAGTATACTTATTTCATTCTGTGGTTTAAAATTTATTTTGTAAATTTTTTTTACCATCAATCCCCAAACATTTTCAATTGAATTTAAATCAGGACTTCTTGAGCACCAAGGCAGATATATGTTACACTGTTTTGTCTAAACCAGTTTCCTATATTTCTTGCAGTATGCACAGGGCAATTATCCTGCTGAACTATAAAGTTATTTTCTTCAAAAACTATCGCGGCCGAAGGAAGAAAACATTTTCCAAAATCTGAAGATATATATTACTGTTTAGTGTTCCACCAATATTCCAGCATACACCTGCACCGTAAACACTTAGCCATGCCCACACATTAACGGAGAAACGTCCACTGGTTTGCTTTTTTTGAGTATACTTCTCATCATATTGGGAATTTGGTGGTCTATATACTCGAATCCTTCCATAGACTCAAAAGTTTTCTCATCGGAAAGATAGCATTTTGCCAAAAAAAATCATTTTCTGGTAAATATTGCCTAGCAAACCCAATTATTTTTTCCTTATTTTTTAAGAACGGTTTGGATACAGCTGCTCAATATCTTAATTCGGAACATTGTCTTACTCGACTTTGCCCAGTTCTAGATGAAGCAGGGAATCCTGTTATGTGCATAGCGGATACTGCAGTTTCAAATGGATTTTGCCTTAAATACTCCACCAAATTTCGGTCTTCTTCATTTGATGATTTTCTATTATTTAAACCAGACCCAACAGACCTTTCAAGTGTTTGATGATAGCGCCATTTTTTACAATTCCTTGAACAGTACTTCTAGGTACTCTTAAATGGTCAGCTATTTTTCCATAAGACTACCCTATTTCTACTAAACATCCTTGCTTTTTCAATAATACTTAAATGAGGCATTTTTAAATCAAATAAGATAATGACAATACTTTGACAGATATCATGATAACAATTAACACGTTACAAAGGTAATAAAGGTTAAAAAGTTGCATTTAGTGTCACAGTTTATTGTAGGTACTAAATTATCTGTCGTCAACTGTATATCAGACAGCCGTATTCTAACATATCGCTGGGGTGAGGTTCACCACAAGCGGCGTCTTAAGACAAAACGTCATAATATCAAAAATCTACTGCCATTTTGGTTTGCTTCTCGACTACACACTGGTTTGTATCTTTTCTCCACTAGTTAAACGTCAAAATTTCACCTGCTTTTTTTAATGAACAGGCCTGCATTCTGTTTGGGTAAAAAGTACAGGAACAATGTTTGGGTAAAAAGTACAGGAACAAAACGGTAAACCGATGTTCCTAGGAACAGACATTTATTATTTTATGCATATACATCAATTTATTGAAGAATTGTTTTACTACTTTTCTCCTCTTAAAACGTGACTAAAGCGTAAAAACTGTATACGGCATCATGTTTATTGAATCTACAATGCCTTTTTGAGTGTTTTTTTAAGATTTGTAGGTTGCATGCAAAAATTGGGCTTCAATTTTTCAAATTTGTAATATTTATGATTAAAAATGTTAGTCATTTTTGGACTCCAACAAATATTATTGGTGGTCTTTTACAAAAAAATGAAAGCTTAAAATTTTTTAGATTTTTTTTACAAGAAAACCGATTGTTGAAGATTGATTTTGGTATGTATGTGATAACTATAATGTTTAAAGTTAGTTTAAAGATTTTTTCTTTATTGCTATTATTTAGTTTTGTATGACTTTGCTAAGTTTATTAGCATCATGATTTATACATTCCTCTTTAAATAAGTGCCTTTTATTATTATGTCTTAACTTTAATGTTGTATGTTAACTATTTTGTCCATACCAAATATATTTTAGAATAATATTCGATGCATGTTTTATTTCTTCCACTGTACATACTGCGCTAAAATATACAAATCGACTACTAATGTTTCCCAAGTACTGGAACTTATTCAAGTAACATTTAACAGGCACCAAATCGTGCCGAATCCATGTTTTTGTAATATTGTACTTGAAATAAATAAGTAAAGAATAGGAAAGAAAAAACTAAGTCTTCAGCCACAAAATTTAATAGAATAAAAATTTGTTCAAAGGTCTCTACATGTTTCGAACGTAGAAACGTTCATCATCAGGAGACAGAAAATTGGGAAAATTAGTTAAAACATACAGAGTATGTGAAAAGGCAGTTGAAAGGGTCTAAAACAACCAAAAAGACCGGGGAAGCAGAAAAACACTTCTAAAAAGATGTCAAAAGGGTTTTTTTAAATAAAAAAAAAGTTTTTTCTATTTTCCTCACATTATGTCATTTTGACAATCCAATTTTTATTGCCATAAAAGCTGCATTAAGGTTGAATTCTCAACGTCATTCAATCTATTGCCAACCTATAACCTATTTCGCGTTGATTTTTTGAGTTTATTATTTTAATAACTAACATTTAAAGAAAATCAATATCGTCGGTACATTATTTAGGTAGTATCTGATATATTACAAAAATATCAATTTATTTCATTGCTAATTTTGGGAGAATTGTATAGTGAAAGACCAATAAGTGACAATGACATAATAATTTTAAAAAAAATCTTACCCAATATTTTTTGCTATACAATTCTCCTAAAATAAGTTATGAAATTTCTTGATATTTATTAAATATGTCAATTATTACCTATAGAACATCAAGTCGATACTGATTATCTTTAAATTTTGTATAAAAGCTAGAAAACATAAATAAATCTACGCGAAATAGGTTATAGGTTGGCAAGCATGTTGATCCTCCCACCTTAAGGTTTTATACCACTTATCATTTTCTCTTATGCTAAAACCATCAGCAATATATTTTTCGGTTTCCTGATGATGAACGTTTCTACGTTCGAAACATGTGTTTGAACAAATTTTTATTCTATTAAATTTTGTGGATGAATACTTTTTGTTTTTTCTGATGAACCTCCAAGTCTTTGGTCGAAAGTTACTTGACCAACAGAAATATGGAAGTGCCTAAATTACAAACAATTTTGATAAAAGTAGAAAAAGACTATTCGATTCAAAACATTTAATTGAAAAAATAAATTAAACTTAAATTGATAATACCTGATATTTTCGTTGCACTTTGATCCCCTTTAAGCATAAAAATCTTATGCAATTTTTTTATCGATGTTCTGGAGTTTTTTCATTTTGACTCGGTATTCGTTTTTTCTCCAATCCAGGGGCGTTATTTCCCAAAACACTCTGAATCATATCGATACTTGTATTCCACAGCAACGATGCCATTTTGTCACTTTTAGCTGTTTCACTTTCTTGGCATGGACAACAATTGTTAAAATATATTCCTATAAAAAAAATCAGGATCAATTTAACACAAGAAATTACAATCGTAACGTTGAATACTTTTTTGACCCTACTGTTGTTCTTCAATCAAAATTCGATTTTTTAAGAACATTTCTACTTTAAGTATAATGTATTTTTGATATAAGACAACTTTTACTTAATGGTATTGTCAATACAAACACTGTTTATTAAATTTTAACCATTTCAAGAATAGGTCATCTTTTGTCTTAAATAAGGATGTACAGGGTGTCCTAAATTCAAGCCTCATCATGGGTATCTATCTATCTATCTCTATCTATAGGAAACTATAGGAGATACAGCATCAGTCAAATTGTGGCAAAGTTTGCGGAATTTTGTGCCCAGTAATATCGTAAAAAAAATCTGAGCAATCTTTTTTAGTTTTGGATATTAAAAATAAAATTTTAAGTTTTTTTTATTTTATTTTATTCGCTACAGAAAAACAAACAACATTGTTATGACAACTTTTCACTGCATAATGTGGTGTTTTTAGAATTTCGGTACAACCTTTCGTTTTTGTGGAACTATATTATCAAGTTTTTAAATACGGACCTGCATTTTTTGAACACCAATATCGTGCCATTCGCTAACTCCTATTATAAAAGAACCTGATGTAAAACGCTCCGAATTATTTCAGTCCTTTAATATGGTATTGTCGTCACAGATGTCGCTACTTCCTACTACTCACCGCTTAAGGATGGCTTTGCAAGCTTAACTACTTTGGAAACGATAATTTTGGTATCCTGGACTCTCTTCAAAGCGAATAAATCTTTCGCCTTTTACTAAAGATTTCCGTGGAGAGGGTCAACATAAATGGATCTAGCAAGAATTTTTTCAAGCCCGGCTTTTAGCTGGGCTATTTAAGCAATTTAAATTAGTGCTGGGAAGTTTAGTTCACTTTGCCGATTTCAATCTTTCGTTCTCGTTCAATAAAGTGAATAGTTCAAAAGACTAGTTCGTTTAGTTCATTTAGTTCACTGATTTATACTGGCATATCGCCGCATGCATCGGTCGGTCAGGTGATAAAACCTACAATCTCGGTCGTCTCGCTCTCGCTTGCGTAGTACATTCCGTTTAGACTTTAGTTCGCCTTGTTTCAATCTCTCAGTAATTACTGATTGAATCTTTTAGTTCAGTTGGCAGATTCGATCTTTTGAACTAGTTCGTTCGCGAACTACACAACTCTAATTTAAATAATATAAACGTTTTACTTAGTGATGGGGAAAGTCGAGTTATTTTAATAATCGACTACCGAGAATTCAAGTGATTTAAAAAACCGAATGATAATCGACTAGTGCTGGGAAGTTTAGTTCACTTTGCCGATTTAAATATTTCGTTCTCGTTCAATAAAGTGAATAGTTCAAAAGACTAGTTCGTTTAGTTCATTTAGTTCACTGATTTATACTGGAATATCGCCGCATGCATCGGTCGGTCAGGTGACAAAACCTATAATCTCGGTCGTCTCGCTCTCGCTTGCGTAGTACATTCCGTTTAGACTTTAGTTCGCCTTGTTTCGATCTCTCAGTAATTACTGATTGAATCTTTTAGTTCAGTTGGCAGATTCGATCTTTTGAACTAGTTCGTTCGCGAACTACACAACTCTATAATCGACTTTTCACTCGAATTCTATATTAGGAAAAAAAGGTCGCCAAAGTAGTAAAAAACCGTTTTTTTTTAATAACTTCAATTAGAGGTGGGTCCGACCCGCTATTTTTGTTTAGCAGCTGCTTCTGCTATTGCTAAACAAAAATAACAGTTAGAAATAGCTGCTATTTTAATAGCAGTTGCTATTTCAGCATTATTCGTGTCGAAAAAAAGAAAAACGACACGTCCACCAAATAGTAGTTCGAAATTAGCATAGCAGTGTGATAATCTCACCTACAGTATCAGATAAAAAATAGCAGTTGCCATAAAAAAAAGGTCGCCACTTCGACACGGACGCTTATTTCACTTTATCAGCGCCAGTTACGGTTTTTTTTTTTTGGTTTACCAATAGCACAAGCAGCTAAACAAGACAACAAAAATAGCGGGTCACACAAATAGCAGCTAAAAAATTAGCAGCTAATTTTAAAGCTCGTAGCATTTAGCACTGTATCGAATCAAATAGCAGTTAAAAAATAGCAGGCTGCTATTTAGCGACTCATCTCTAACTTCAATAATCAACCACATATTTTTTAGGCTTCTAAAAAAAAAAAAGGTCGCCAGTTCCGTAAACTAACTAGTTTGTGGAGCCGCAATGAGTGATTAGTGATTTATGAATGGCATGCGGGTCGTTTGAAAATAAAATAATTCGAATTTTCGTCACTCGAATAATTACCGATGATAACCGAATAATTTAAGTGATTGAAAAAATCGAGTGATCGGTTATTTTTCAGTCGACTGATCCCATCACTAGTTTTACTCTTACTCAATTTTACTGTTATTTATTAGACTAGTAGATTGAAGATTGTGAGTTTAGTAGAAGCACTAGAGAAGCTGCGGAAAGTGGAACGTGGAACCGTGAAACGGCGTCCATTATATATTATATTCGTTATTTTATATCACGAATGAGGGGGGTAAGTAAGCTTAGGTTCCCAATCAATATAAACTTTTATTTTTATAACCCTTTTCCACCCCCTAGGGTCAAAATATCAAATTGATTATTTTAACAGAGGGAAGCATATTATTATTAACAGCCCTGTCGTAGTAGCCTAGTGAAACTGACCAATGGAAAAAGTATTTATTTAAACAAGCATTTTAAGTATGCTGTAAAATAAAAAGTAACTGAAAAAAAAATACACATTACCGGTTAGTCCCACCAATTCCGAAGCTGCAGCACAATAGACGCTCGTGGCGGCAGCTTGTTGCAAACTTTTCGTAAATGGTCTTACGAATGCGAAAAGCAACCTGTAGAGCCACCAATGTCTACTTAAACCAGTGGATACCATGTTTCCAGGGTGAATACTGAAACATAATAATTAAAAAATAATATCTTTAAATTATTTAAAATATATTTATCATGCGTTAGTACATTCAAAAATTCAGTGTCTTATTTCTATTTGGGGTTCAGCCAATTATTCGATAGTACTAAAACCTTTAAAGAAACGAAATTATAAGATGATATTGTATTCAAAGACTTTCGCACTTAGAAGCAACAACAAATTTATATAAACCGAATAAATAAGTACCTAGATATAAATAATTTATCTAATTTAATAATTTGTATGTTTATTCAATCTTTACTTTTAAAACAAAAAATTTCTAACGTAACGTTTACAAAAGTTCATGATCTTCACAGACATGATACTAGACCAACTATTTTTTTACAAACTATTAAAATAAACAGCAACTTTGGAAAACGGTCATTGTTATAATATAATGGATTAATATTACATATTATAAAATATTTTACCCGAAAATATTTTCTAATGAAAATTTCTTTCTTAATGAGTTAATCAAACGTTTATACAAAACGAATATATTTTTTTAATTGTCTTTATATACAGTGTCACCAGTAAAGTCCGCATCATATGGGATTTTTTTTTATTAATGGCTTTATTCAAAATTTGACTTTGGCATCAAGTTCTGCTTCGATCGAGATGAAAATTAAGCAGAAAAATAGTAGTCACGTGATTCGCATTATCTGTCAAATTTTAATTTTTTCCAAAAAATAATAATTCCAAAGTGGGGTTATTTCTGAAAATATCGAAAAAAGTTATTAGACAAAGTTTTTTTAAATGTAGTTTCTAGCCCACATGCATAAGATAATTTTGATTTTTTACCTATATTTTGTAAATTGCACCACTTTTGCAAAATAAGACTCAGCGCAACCTACATAAAACCTCTCAGTTTTGACAAGGCTTTATTTCAGATACATTTTCTTTAAAGTAGCGCCATATTAAATGTGTGTTTTTCTACAAAATCAAAATTGGGCTATTAAAATTTGGTCGCATGTGATGAAAAGTTTATTTGTTTTTGACCCTGTATAAGGTAACTTCATAAAATAAGTATTTTTGAAAACGTATAGTTTGTCTGAAAGTAATACACCTTAATATTAAGACAAAAAAGAACACAGTGTCATCAGTAAAGTGTTCATTAAGTGGAAAATAAATGTTAGTTTAACTTAACGTAAAGTTTATCTATTATCAACGATTTAACTTAATACTTTATTTTTTATTTTTTTACTTTCAGACACAAACTACGTTTTCAAAAATACTTATTTTATGAAGTTACCTTACACAGGGTCCAAAACAAATAAACTTTGCATCACATGCGACCAAATTTTAATAGCCCAATTTTGATTTTGTAGAAAAACACACATTTAATATGGCGCTACTTTAAAGAAAATGTATCTGAAATAAAGCATTGTCAAAACTAAGAAGTTTTATGTAGGTTGCGTTGAGTCTTATTTTGCAAAAGTGGTGCAATTTACAAAATATAGGTAAAAAATCAAAATTATCTTATGCAGCTAAAATTTTGCATGTGGGCTAGAAACTGCATTTAAAAAAAACTGTTTCTAATAACTTTTTTCGATATTTTCAGAAATAACCCCACTTTAAAATTATTTTTTGAAAAAAATTAAAATTTGACAGATAATGCGAATCACGTGACTATTGTTTTTTTGCTTAATTTTCATCTCGATCGAAGCAGAACTTGATGCCAAAGTCAAATTTCGAATAAATAAGCTATTAATTAAAAAAAATCCCATATGATGCGGACTTTACTGGTGACACTGTATACAGGGTGTTTGTGGAGGAAAGGGCAATATTTTGGAAATGTGTTCAGAGGGTGAAAATAAGAGAAATAAACCCATATGTTTTAATTCGATTCTCAACCGTTTCTGAAATAATTGGTTCTAAAGTTTCTGTAAGTTAATTTATATTTTAAAAGCGAATAATTACAGGTACTACAGTACTTTCAAAAACCCCTCCGCCAACTTCAATACATTTTTCGGCACGTTTGTTAATTGCTCGGGTAGCACGTTGGATTGAGTGGGGATTGTTTTTTATAAAAGCTGCAGAATTGAAAATTCGATCGCGGAGTGCTTCTCTCGTTTCCACTCGTGTTTCATATACTAGCGATTTCATCCATTCCCAAAGGCAATAATCAAGCGGGTTTAAGTCTGGTGACCTCGGTGGTCAAACTTGCGGACCACCTCTGCCAATCCAGCGACAATATCCAGAACATTTTCCACATCTAGACCCTGCACTCTTTCAGAAACAATTCTCACGCTTGGAAACATTCCAGTTTCCTAAGCACTTGCAAATACTTTTTGAAAAACTCTTCTATTAGGAACTCTTCGGTTTGGAAAACGACGTCAATATTCATTAACTGTGCGCATCGCACTATACCGTTACAGTAACCATACACGAATATCATGTCGGCATACTCCCTGTGATTGAATGTGTGGGGCATTGTAAGTATGAAAATCTTGGTTCAAGTCGATACGCTCAATATGAAGCTAACTGACAACTACTATGCATGTCAAAACTATCAATCAATATATACCGGACGTTAAAACTAAAGCCTCCTTCATTATTTCAATATAAAAAAAATTCAGAACCGATTATTTCAGAAATGGTTCAGAATATTTCTCTGAACACATTCCCAAAATATTGCCCTTTCCTCCCCAAACACCCTGTATACCTACTAAGTAGTATGTTGGTTATTTTTATATACTTATTTATCCCTATCCCTGTAATAAACTTGTAAAGTTAGTTGGGAGGAAAAAATAAATAAAAAAAAAGGTTGGAGACAATAATGTATACAAATATTTGTTGTAATAAATCACAACGTTTTAACTGGTAAGTATCTCCAGTCGTCTTCAGGTGAATAGTAAGTCAGTATTCAGAGGTGAAGTAATTTTGTGTCCACTTGACTTTTGTACTGGGAACAAGCTTAAATTTGGTAAAATCGCTGGATGACTGGCTAGAGTTTTTCGTCTAAGCGCATTTATAAGAAGTTGTATAGGAGAATGGCTACTAAGCCACCAGTAAACCTTAAATGGAAACAACATGTCCTATATTTGCATAAAAAAAGTGACAGTATGTCACACAAATTTTAAACAAAAAGCTCATCTTGAACAACAAAGAGTTGTTAAAACTTGTATTGTAGAAATTAGTTTTAAGAAACCAAAACTTTTTCTTCTTCTTTTTCGATGAGGTATATGACTTGTGGCAGTGGCGGCTCGTGGGGTAGAGCCACAGTGCCATGGCACTACCTGCCCTCCTGTCTAGCGTCCTGCCCTTTACAAATTACCAAAACCTATTAAAATTAATATTCTCGTTTTTAAAGCAATTAGCAAAATAATTTAAAAATGGAACACAGTCGGGTGCAAATTTCCATCTAAAAGGAAGCGATTATGCGTAAAACGGTAACGTAGCTTCCGCGCCAAGCGCGACGAGGCACACGGGAGGTGACGAAACGCCATCACCTCAATAAAAAAACATTGGAAAATGACCTTGAATGCAAGCAGGCAAAAATCCCGGCGGGGTAGCCAGGCTCTCTTCGTTTGACCGTTTGATGTTAGACGTTTCAAACAGCTGATGTTCGCGTCGCGTCCCGATTTGTTTTCATGTTTTCGTTCGGCCGGCTGATTTAATGTAGGGTTAACGAACTTTTTATTTTAGAAATACATAAGTAATGAATACTTTTAGATTTTTAAAGGAAACTCCATTTTCTACCATTTCCTTAGAACAGAAATTGGAAATTAAGGAATTAGGACGACCGTTACCAGATTTAAATATAGAAAAAACTTAGGGCGGACAGAAAGTGCGTTTGCGTTAATATAATAGAAATATTTATGGAAAAAATACTTGGGTGTGCGGTTGTGATGAATCTGATTGAATCTAATAGACTATTTTGTTTTATGTGTGTTTTATTTGGTGGGAAGCAAACTTGGCCCCAAAAAGGTACAGATGATTTGGTCCATATCTGGGACAAAATGAAGACACATGAAAAATCGAAGGTACATTTAAACAATATATTTAATTTTAGTATGCTTGGTAAAATTAACATTAAAACTCAATTAAATTCTGCATATCACAATGAAATAATGAAGAAAAACGAACAAATTAATAAAAACAGATACATATTAAACCAAATTATAAACTGCGTTCGGTTTTGTGGTTCATTTGAGTTGGCTTTGAGAGGTCATGACGAAAAAGAGACGTCGGAAAATAGGGGCATATTTCGTGAATTAATAAATTTCAGCTCAGAATTAGACAAAACTCTTAAAGATCATATTGAAAAATCGAAAGTATTTAAAGGAACATCAAAAACCATACAAAATAAACTTCTAGACTGTATGTTAGATGTGTATCATGATGAAGTCATAAAAGAAATAAAGGACTCTCCGTTTATCGCTGTTATCGCAGATGAAACCACTGACATTGCTTGTGTGTTTCAACTTATTATCGTGTTTAGGTATATTCAAGATATGATTGTAAATTCATAAATTAAATTAGGTGCCTTTTTGCTTATTTTTCCTACTTCAAAAGCAAGAACTATTAACAAAAAAGGGCGTGGCACCCAAACATTTTTGCCTGCGGCGCTAAGGGTTTACCTGGCCCTACTTCACTAAAATGACACGAGCCGCCACTGACTTGTGGCCGAATTCAAGGACCCCGAAATTGGTAATCATGCAGTATAGTTCTACTGCAAAAGGCCAAATATTCATTTAATTGGGGCGATTTCTGCCGCAGGATTGGTACATATTTCAGATGGACCGAAGAGGCTGGTGGATTCCTTAGTAAAAAATAATCTTTTCCTTATAAGTTATGCTCTACCTGTTTTCGTTTCCAAGTTGCAGGTTGTTAAAATTTTTTTAAAAATGTAACTTTTGAACACTAGAAAATAAGGTAACGAAATTTTAGCCATATCATTTGGTAATGCCCTAGTAGTAGAAGTAAAAAAATTGACTTCGTAGGTTATTACTTTATTACCCAGTGGATTGCATACGGATATTGCCATAGGGTTTTCTAAAAAAAACTGATGTAGCTGGATAAGATAGATACCTCCTCTAAAACAAGAAACAGCACAGTTCTACTTTCTATGAAATATTTTATACCACTGTGGCACCGGTGGTACCGAACCACCGTCGAACGCACTGAACTACTTCAGTGTAGTAAGAAGTAGTGTATATAGATGTCGCTACTTCCTACTACTCACCGCTTAAGGCTGGCTTTGCAAGCTTAACTACGTTGGAAACGAAAATTTCGTTATCCTGGACTCTCTTCAAAGCGAATAAATCTTTCGCCTTTTACTAAAGATTTCCGTGGAGAGGGTCAACATAAATGGATCTAGAAAGAATTTTTCTAAGCCTGGCTTTTAGCTGGGCTATTTTAAGCAAATAAATAAAAATAGGTAAATAATGCCGGGTCCACACCAAAAACCACAAGAGTCTGTGGACCAGATGGATAGGTGCACCGAAAGAAGCCGAACTCCGGTGCCCGGTGCCGATCGATCGAATCGAAAGAAAACCGTTTGACATAACTTATTGGCGCGAAATTCATGTGTTTTACCAGGCACGTTTGATAAACGATAAACGCGTACTTAGTATTCATTGTGTGACCTGTGACCTGTGACCTGTGCGAGACAATCTAGGACTATAAGGTACATTATAATATATATTTTGAATTATGTACGAGTATACAAGGGAGGATTAAAAGCCACTTATACACATTTTTTAAATGGGAAATATTTAGAATAATGTCTATATCAGTCTATCATTTTTGAATGAAAGTTTATTCTACAGGGTCGTGTATCTCATCACCTCTCGTCTTCCCTAGCTCACTTAAAAATTAAGTTATTATTTTGGCATTTTGCGGACTAGACCTGTATCCTATGGCGCATTTCAGGAAAATATTTTTGTTTATACAGGGTGTTCCAAAAAAGCGTGACGTCATAAGGATCTATTTTTTAAATTACATGCTATATATTATGTATCTGTGTGTGCATATGTCAGTTTTTGTGAAATTGATAATATTCGCTTTAAAAGTTTAAACTTTTAAATAGTTAATAAATGACATAAGCATTTTTTTTGTTTTTGTAAAATGGGGTTTAGACATTTTACCCTCATAAAATTTACATTTTTTATTAGTACTTTGGCATATTTATCTCAAAAACGCAAAATAGTGACATATAATATGCACTTCTTGTACCAAGCCACAGATACAGGGTGGAATTTTTAACTGGAATAAATTCAGTATTAGAAAGTATCTTTATTTGCGGAGAAAATACGGAAATACGGGTGCCTTTATTTTTAGTTTGTTAAACTTTTTTCGTCCCGTCATAAAATTTACCCCTCTTCTGGGGGTAGAAACCCCCCTAACATTTCCAACAATTTTTACAATAAAAAAAATTGCGTCTAGATTATCGAAATGCAAAAGTAAATAGTGGGTCGTTTTCCTTTTTTTATGCCCTTTCCAACGAGCTACCGCAATACGTTTGAGAAAAAAAAGTTAGGGGCGGTTTCTACCCCCCAGAAGGGGTAAATTTCATAACGGGACGAGAAAAGTGTACCAAACTAAAAATAAAGACACCCGTATTTCCGTATTTTCTCCGCAAATAAAGCGGCTTTCTATTACTGAATTTATTCCAGTTAAATATTCCGCCCTGAATATTCTGATATATGGATGCCTTTTATAGTTGCCTTCAAATTTTAATGAAATCGGTTCAGTATTATATACAAAAAAAAATAAAAACAAAGAAAAATCAGTTTTGCACCACTGGTTTTAAAAATTAATAAAAAATGAAAATAATGCCTCGTTAATAAAATTATACAATTTGTATTTAATAAATAAGGTCGAACAGTCTCATTAACCAAGTTTGATTAATACGAATTGTACAGGGTGTCCAAAGTTTAGTGTCAAACTTTTAACTTTTTTTTCTTATTTCAAATGTCATTGTATGGTATCTACCTAAGTATGTATTTCTAAATAAATATTATCAAGTTCACCATTCCATCGAGAAATCTATTACACTTTTGTTAATTTTATACGTTTGTGTTTGTAAAAAATTGGCATTTAGCTTCACCGTTTTGTCAAGAAATCTATTACATATTTGTAAAATAATTAAAGTTTACCACCGTACCTACGGAATTACTAAATTATTATTAACGGCAGAATGTGCCCAGATATTTATTGATTTTTTATTGCTTGAAAAGTTTATTGTATAAAAAGTCATGTAATACTTATATACCAACTTGACAAATGTCTAAAAGCCTAACATTAGGTGCAAGTTCAAGCAAAATTGCATGCAAGCGCTTTGATGGCATTTGGTTGTAAAAGTAAGGCCCATGCAGGACTCTAGGCAGTAACCAGATAAAAGCTATAGCAGCGTTTTATAATTTTAGATTTTGCATCCCTTATTTATTTGAGTCCTTGCGAGAAAAAATGGATCATCGGTGTGACCATTGTAACAAATCTTTTTCCAACAAATTCAGTCTGAAAAGACATGTAAAGAATATTCATTTTCCCAGTAGAGATAGGCACGTGAAGAATTTTATTTTTTTACCTAATATCGTTTTAAAACGACATGTAAACTTGTAAATACGCCTACATCTTATTATTGTTTCGGACGACATGTAAACGCACATAACCTAGATTGACACCGCGGCGTTCGGCTTCTTTCGGTGCACCTATCCGTCTGGTCCACAGACTCTTGTCAAAAACCAACGAAACTGCAAGTTCTCGAAAACAGAAACATAATTGTTAAGTAAACCGGGTCCACACCAAACTGACCAAACCAACAAAACAAATCAGCAACAAAATTTTTAAACAAAATCAACAATAATTATTAATCTTTCAACTTTGTGATCGGATCTGTTTTAATGTGGCGTGCTCAAAATTTCGCAATACAAAGGAACCATGACTTATTTATTATAGCAGCTGGTTTTGTATTCTTAAACCAAAAAAAGAAAACACATTTTTGGGTTAGACCGAGTTTAAAGAACCGACAAAAAAACGATGATGAGGAATTACTGGAAGATTTCCGAAAAGATGATGTTGGTATTACTGGAGAAATGCGGTCTAGCTTTAAAAACGTTTTAAGAATGACCAGTGCTGATCTTAAAAATCTAATACAAATTATTGGACCCTGGCAGGGACGGACTGGCCCGGCGGAGCCCGCCGCGCCTTTTGTTCTGGCGCCCTTGCTGCGCCTTTTGCCCTGGCCTGGCGCCCTTTTGGTTTACGTGAACGTATGAAAATAATAGGAAAAACAAAAACCAAAATCGAAAATATTACATAAATTAATAATTTAATTTTTTTTTGGCGCCCGCATGCGCAATGAAAAACAAATTGTTATTCGGTGCCGCCCGGCGGAGGCCAAACGGATAGGGCAATGGAACCCGAACGAGCTGAAATAAATAGAAATATATTTGAAGGAAATAAATTGCTTTAGCAAAAGTACTTTAGTCTAAAGTACTTTACTTCAGTTAATATAGCTGTGCTATATAATTCGGTTTTCTGGTGCAAATACAATTTTTTTGTAATCATATTTCAATTTTTGGATCTTTGAAATGATTTTTTCTTAGTTAAGAGATATATAGACTAATTTTTTAAATAATTATTCTCTTCAAGCAAAAAATCTAATCTAACTAAATCTTACTTTCTATTTATTATTTTTCCTACTTGAGCACAAAGTACCATCATATCCTCTTCAAAAAAACCTCCGCATTAGGAAATATTTTTCGTCTGCGAAAATCAAGATAATTCGTTCAGTTTATTATTTTCTTTCATCAATTTTTTCGCCGCAATTTAATAGGAAATAATACAATGATTTATGTCCACATTCTAACACATTTATTTTTAAGTTTCCCGCGCTTTATTCAGAACGTTGATTGGGCGGTTCAAAAGTCCACAGCCAGACTCTAACTAAACCAGTGTTGCCAGGTCCAAAAAAAATGTTCACCTAGATAATTTCTTAAAAATTCCCCAGATCTTTTAATTTGAAGAAAAAAGTAGTGATGGGAAAAATCGGGTTATTTTAATAATCGACTTCCGAGCATTCGAGTAAAAAAATTCTTCGTAGTAAAAACCGGGTTTTTTTTTATTCACTTCAATATCTTTTACGCTTCTAAAAAAAAAAATTCCCCTTAGAATACCAGCGAACGGAGGCCTGGGATTTACCGAGTTTTTTGTTGTTTATATCTTCAGAGTAAGGTTTCTAGTAAATTCGACCTGCCTAAGATTCTGAGTTGCTAGTACTAAATCGGACTTAGAAAAGATTGCGTTTTTGCCATGGGTCAATCGATTAATAATAATTTTTTAAGTGATTACTTAATATATTTTTTACAAATATCACAAAATCAAAAAAGAATAAAAATTCCCTAAATTATAGAAAATTTCCCTTTTTCCCTACTGATTGCAGATTTTCCCCAGATTTAGGGAAATTTCCCCAGCAATGGCAACAGTGAACTAAACGCTTGTTGTTTCACATACAAGGCAATAGTACCGATAGGGATGGTAAAAAATCGATATAATATGTATCGAATCATATGATATAATAAAAACCATAGCCTTCTCGATTTTAAAGTGTGTGAGACAGCATTTACTAGCCTCATCATATCGATGTATCCAATCATAATATGCATTTCGATATATAGAATCATGATATATTATTCTCAATTTTTTTTTTACTTTAAAAAAAATAATAAAGGGCTCTTACAAGAATATTTGAAAAAATATTCGTTGCATTGTATTTATTCGATTTACTACCTGAAATATCTTTTTTATTAATAGCTTTATTTGAAGTTTGACTTTGGCATCATGTTCTGCTTCGATCGAGATAAAAATTAAGCAAAAAAATAGTAGTCACGTGATTCGCACTATTTGTCAAATTTTAGTTTTTTCCAAAAAATAATTCAAAAGTCGGGTTATTTCTGAAAATATCGAAAAAGTTTTTTAAATGAAGTTTCTAGCCCATATGCAAAATTGCAGCTGCATAAGATAATTTTGATTTTTTACCCACCACTAAAATTTATTTTCCACTTAATGAACACTTTACTGATGACACTGTGTTCTTTTTTGTCTATATTAAGGTGTATTACTTTCAGACACAAACTAGGTTTTCAAAAATACTTATTTTATGAAGTTACCTTATACAGGGTCAAAAACAAATAAACTTTGCATCAAATGCGACCAAATTTTAATAGCCCAATTTTGATTTTGTATAAAACACACATTTAATATGGCGCTACTTTAAAGAAAATGTATCTGAAATAAAGCATTGTCAAAACTAAGAAGTTTTATGTAGGTTGCGTTGAGTCTTATTTTGCAAAAGTGGTGCAATTTACAAAATATAGGTAAAAAAACAAAATTATTTTATGCAGCTAGATTTTGCATGTGGGCTAGAAACTGCATTTAAAAGAACTTTTTTCGATATTTTCAGAAATAACCCCACTTTTGAATTATTTTTTGGAAAAAATTAAAATTTGACAGATAATGCGAATCACGTGACTACTATTTTTTTGCTTAATTTTCATCTCGATCGAGGCAGAACTTGATGCCAAAGTCAAATTTCGAATAAAGATATTAATTTAAAAAAATCCCATATGATGCGGACTTTACTGGTCACATTGTATATGTTAGGAGATTTTGACTGTCGTTCCCAACATTGGTTGTAGTGGACTGTATATTATTTGTAGTAAAAGGCATTAGTTCAACTTAAAGTTTTATTGTAAGTCATACTTCAAGTATTTCCTTACCACAGTTTACAAACTGATTTAATCATACATATTATAATACTGTTAAATGAAATCGTGGGTGTTACAACCCTTGGTCACTTTAGAATAAAATCGGAACACTGCCTTGGCAATCAATAAAAAAGTCCTTTGAGATATTATAATATTATATAACACGTGTAGTGGCCCGCGCGACTAATATTTATAGTAATAAATAACCGCGCACCAAATTTACACATAAAAAAGTTAGCAACAGAGAATTTTCCGAACTGATCGCAATATTATGGTCGTGAGCTCATTTTCTGAGCGAGTTTTTTAGACTGAAGGGAGAAGCAACGGAGCGGGACAGCATCGCTCGACCTTTCTCGTCGGGTTTCATCGGAGGGGTAATAAGGGGTAGCGCGATGACGCAAAAGGGAACCAATAGCGGTCAATAGAGAATGACGTGGCGTCCAGACATTGGTAATCAATACGGCTTAGAAACCGGAGAGCGCAGAGAAAAAGAGGGATGTAGCGGTTTACATCAAAGGACGCATTTTTGTTCGTCGAGTTTAAAAATAGAATAATTTTATGTTATTTGTTAGCAAGAGTGAGTTTTATTTCAATATTTTAGAATGGAAAGTTTTATTTTATTTAAGGAATTTTAATAGCATTATAATTTAAAAAATACGGGTTAAGGTTTGAGGTGTTCTCAAACATACTGCCCCCCGGTTGAATTGTAGTACAATTCGAGGGTTGAAAGAAATATTACCAAACTAGGGGCAAAACTCTGGAAGCGGACATACTTTTGTTACAGCCCTGGTAAAATGTCCTTCACTAGTCTTTAATTTTACTACTCGAATTTTATTATCTTTTCCGGGTATAAGTTCTACTATTCTGGCTAATTGCCATTTTAGGGGGGGTAAATTGTCATCCTTAAGTAAGACTAAGTCATTTATTGAAAGGTTCTTAACAGGGGTGATCCATTTCGGTCTATTCTGGAGATGATTTAGGTATTCAACAGACCATTTTTTCCAGAAATTCTGCTGTACTTGCGTACATTTTTGCCATAGAGACAACCTGTTTTCTGGGACGTCAGTCATGTCTTTGTCAGGGAGAGAAGTCAGACTACTACCAATTAAAAAATGTCCTGGTGTGAGAAAGGTCAAATCGCAAGGGTCATTAGACATTGGACACAATGGACGCGAGTTAAGAACGGCTTCTATCTGAGCTAATATGGTACTAAGTTCTTCGAATGTGAAATGAGAGTTTCCCATTATTCGATACAAGTGATACTTTGCGCTTTTGATCGCAGCTTCCCATATGCCACCCCAGTGTGGGCTACGTGGTGGTATGAATTTCCACTGGGTTTCATGAGAACTTAAAAAATTTTGAATAAAATCAGAATTATTTTTATCACAAAAAAAATCAAAGACTTCTTTCAATTGATTTTTTGATCCTAAAAAATTGGTTGCGTTGTCGCTATATATTATATGTGGGTTGCCCCTACGGGCTATAAATCGTTTAAGAGTCAACAAAAAAGCCTCGGTTGATAGACTAGTAACCAGCTCAATATGAACTGCTTTTGTAACCATGCATACAAAAAGAGCTATATAACCTTTAATTAGTGGAGCTCGACGTAGTTTAGAGGTCTTGATTAATAATGGTCCACCGAAGTCCACTCCTACATTTAAAAAGGGTCTACCTAATGTTACTCTATCCTTCGGGAGATCTGCCATTATTTGATGAGTGGGCCTTGCCCTAAATCTGTAGCAAATAATACAGCCCCTAATAATACGTTTGGTTTCTCTTAATCCATCTAGAGGCCAAAACCTTAGTCTAAAATTAGATAGAACGGTTTGTGCGCCTGCGTGATAGAGTCGAAGATGTTCAAGTTTTAACAAAAGTGTAACTACATAGTTTTTTGAGGGAAGTAAGATGGGGTGTTTCTGATTGTATGAAATATCCGCGTTTGATAGTCGACCACCTACTCGTAAAACACCAAATTCATCTAAAAAGGGGTTAAGTGAGAGTATGGCTTTATTGGAGATTATTTTATTGGTCTGAATATCGGAAATTTCCTTAACAAAGAACTTAGCTTGTATAATTTTTATGATTACACTTTCAGAATACAGTAGTTCCTCAATTGTCAGGGGTCCTATTTTTTTTGCAAGATTCGATCTTTTAGAATTGAAGGCGAATCTAAGACAATGAGCTAAAATTCGTTTAAGGCGAATATATGACGAAAATTTAGAAAGTATTTCATCATAAAAATCAGATTTAATTTGAACAGTCAGAACTGTTTTTCTTTCCTCGGGTAGAGTTTCAATTTTGATAGTTGAGTCATAAGAATTTAAGTCTAAACCATGGATACTTAGGAATTCGGGACCATGCCACCAGAGAGAGCAGTTAATCAGGTCTTGAGGTAGAGCGCCTCGAGAAAGAATGTCAGCAGGGTTTTTGGCTGATTTTATATATCGCCATTTACACTGGGGAGTTAAATGTTGTATTTCTGAGACTCTATTTGATACAAACATTGACCACCGTGAAGGGTGCGATTTTAACCAGGCTAACACAATTTGTGAATCTGACCACAAATTTACACTGTCAAAGTTAATCTTATTTTTAAAAACTGTTATGATTTTGTGAGTTAATTGTGCCAATAACGTTGCTCCACAGAGTTCAAGACGCGGTAACGTAACAGTTTTGATGGGAGAGACTCTACTTTTAGAAGTTACGAGATTACAAGTGATTGTTTTATTTGGATAAATTGCACGAAAATAGAGACATGCGCCATAAGCCTTTAAGCTAGCATCACAAAATCCGTGTATTTCAAATTTTAAATAGGAATGGTTGTCGACTAAACATCGGGGAATTTTTAAGTTTGAGAGGGCTGAAATATTTTTTATAAAGTTATTCCATTCTGTCAATAGATCGGGTTCAAGAAAATCGTCCCAATTTATTTTTGAAAGCCATATTTTTTGCATTATTCCTTTTGCCATAACTAGAACTGGCCCGACTAAACCGAGGGGATCGAACATTTGCGCGATTACAGAAAGAACCTCTCTTTTTGTTGCGCATGTTGTGTGCTGTGGGTTTTTTGGTAATGAAATCGAAAATTCATCAGACTCAGAATTCCAGGAGATTCCTAACACTTTATTTGGAGAATTCTCGAACGTAATGTCATATTTAATTTGTTGTTGGTCTTTAGAAATATTTTGTAGAAACTGACTTGAGTTAGAATGCCATTTATGTAGGTGAAATCCTGCTGACTTAAAGAGATCAACAAGTTGAGTATAAATGTCAAATAATTTCTCGTAAGAATCGCACCCTGCGAGGATGTCGTCAACGTAGCACTGCTCTAATATAGCTTGAGACGCTATAGGATAATTATGCTGACTGTTATTTGCCAATTCAACTAGACATCGAGTACTTAAATAAGGTGCACTGTTTGTGCCGTATGTTACTGTCTGTAGTTCGACACATTTTAGAGGTTCATTTGAATCTTCACGCCATAATATATTTTGAAGAAATTTTTGAGTGGGATTTATTTTTATTTGACGAAACATCTTTTCTATATCTGTGATTAGAACAAATTTGTGAAGGCGAAACCTACAAAGTATATCGAATAGCTCTGGCTGAACGGTAAAGCCTTTTAACATTACATCGTTAAGCGAGTATCCTGAGGAGGATTTCATAGAAGCGTCAAAAACAACGCGTAACTTTGTAGTTTCACTGTCCTCGCGTAGGACACAGTGATGAGGTAGAAAGTATTTATGTTCATCTATTTCATTTCGTAAAGTCAATGGTATGTATCGAGCATGTCCAAGTGCAACATATTCATTAATAAATTTTGAATATTGCATTTTTAGATTCGCGTTATTATTTAACCTTTTTTCTAAGTTTAGAAATCTTTTGTGCGCCATATTAAAGGAATTACCTAATTTCAAATGTTCATTAGCAGATTTGAAAGGCAAGTTTACCTGAAATGACCCATCAGTTAAATTTATAGTAGTGTCCTTGAAAATGCTTTCGCATAATTCATCATCTGCAGACAAATTTTGTTTGTTGGAGACTTCCTCTAAAGTCCAAAACCGTTCAATTAAGTTCTCAATATTGTCAGAACTGCTATTGGTCTGTACAAAAAGAGAGACATTTTCTGTATTAATTTTAGTTAAAGGTTCTGAGGTAATTATGTGGTTACTGAATGTTAAATGTTTTAATGGAATATTTCCTGCAACAATCCAACCTAGGTATGTATTCTGTAGAATTGGATAGTTATTTCCTAGCTTTATTATTCCTGGGGCGATTAGGTCATAATAGACGTCAGCCCCTAATAAGATATCAATTTCAGAGGGGGTACAAAACGTGGGGTCTGCTAGTTCTAAATTTTTTGGCAAACCCAGCGAGTCAATATTTATAGGAATTTGCGGTAACTGTGAGGTAATTTTTTGCAACACAGCGCAAGAGACATGAAAAGATTTATCCTTGTGAACCTTTGAATTTATACTAATATTTGCCATTTTGGTTGACATAGTACTACTAGCTGAAATACCGGAGATTTGTATAGTACGATCGTAAGTATGTATTTGAAGTGTTTTAACCAACCGCTCTGTGATAAATGACGTTTGACTGCCGCTGTCAAGTAACGCCTTTGCCATTATCGTGGTGTTATTACCAGTTGTCACAGCTATAGTGGCTGTAGCTAAAAGGACTTCGTGCTTTGCCGAAAAGGCCGAAAGTGTAGCGCTCGTAACAGATCGCGGATCATTATGTTGGACAACATTCTCAACCTGGGCCGGTGTGACGTTTGTCAGATTATTATTTTGGGAGCATGTGGGGGTTTGAGTATTGTTTTGGACATGATTTAAAAAATTCTTGTGTTGAGTCACATTTTCATGATGTAAGATTGTGTGGTGTTTTTTGTGGCACACAAAACATGTACGGGTGGAGGGGCAATTTTCAAGTAGGTGTCGAGAACCTAAACAGTTAGCACATAATTTTTTATTTTTTACAAATACTAGTTTATCATCAAGGCTGAGGTCTTTAAATGTATAACAGTTATAAATTCTGTGATTGGTCCGTTGACAGAAAATGCATTCTGCAGCGTCCGGTGGGTTTTCTCGAGGGGGGAGACCAGGCTGTGTATTTGTGTGAAACGATCTCTGGTTGTATCGTGGGTTGTATGTTTTTTGTTGGGGTTTTAGTTCTGAAGAGTCTAAATTTTCAAAAACTAGACATCTTTGTTCAAGAAATTCAAACAAATTTTTTAATGTTGGTAGTGCGGTATGTCGAAGTTTTTCTTGCTCAAAAGCCTTGCGGGTATTGTAATCAAATTTTTGGGAAAATAGGTAAATTAAAATCAAGTCCCATTGTTCAACTGGAATTTGCAAGTTCTTTAATGACTCTACATTTTGCTTAGCTTGGGTTAAAAAGTCACGAAAGGTTTTAGCACTGGCTTTGACTAATGAAGGATACTCTACCAGCTGTTTTATATGGGAATTAATTATTAATAACTTGTTTTGATATCTATTTTTTAGTGTATCTATGGCTATTTGAAAATTATCCGTGGTCAATGTTAAATTATTTATTAACTGGAGAGGTTCATTTATTAGAAAAGATTTTAAATAAATAAATTTTTGAATATTTGTCAAGGCCGAGTTGTTAGTTATCAGCGTGGTGAATAGTTCGAAAAATGCTGTCCATTCCGAGATATTTCCAGAAAATGATGGGATATTTAATTCGGGCAGTTTTACTCCAAGTGGAATTTGAGGCGCGGGATTATTTATCACTATTGGTTGCAAATTATTTAGTAAACTTAAGTTGGGTTGCAACGTTTCGATTTTATCCTGAAGTTGTACCAAAAGGTTATAAAATCTACCCTCTACACTATCTCTATCTTTCGTTTCAGATCCATCATCATCGTCGCTTGCTTCTATAAGATCTTGTATCTCAGTATATTTTGTGAATGACGTACATAATTCTTGTTCACGAACTTGAAAATGTCGAATATTTGTCTCCGTGTCTTTATTAGAATCAAACCAATTAGTCAAACGCGTGATGCTGGATTTGCAACGTCCTCTTTGAACTTTTAACGTTTCCATGGTATAATAAGTTATAAAATTTTAAAAATACTTTGAGAGAAAATAGTAATAAATTCGTACACTACGCCTATGGTATTATTTTAAAGAAAAACCTAGTAAAAAACATTGCTTAAGCGCAACATAATATGTAATAGATAGCTACTCATATGTATACCTAGATAACCGAGGATAAAACTTGAAAAAGGTATTTCTAAGAAACTTTATGTCTGTTCTAGAAAGGTAAAAAAATCTATTATACCTATGTACTTAGCTATATTAAATATATGGAATGTTCTGACCTTATGATCCCAAAGTTGAAGTTCTTAAATTATTACACTATAAGTTTATAAAGCACAATACTTATTTTTCACAGTTTCACAGGTTTTAATCCATAGGTAGGAATTTCTTTCGTACAGGAACTGAAAGTCTCTTTCTTGGGTTGCAGGAACTCTAGTGTCTTTCTTCGCTATAAACGGGAATTAAAAGTCTTTACACGTAACGGTTTATTGGTACCTACTGTCTTTTTCTAGAGCTGGGTGATTATTTTTTGTGGTTTTATTTAGCTTTGTCCGGAGTAAAATTTTTAAGTATCTACGTAGGCTAGATAGGTACTCGGTGAAATGTTTTTGCTTGCTATTTTTTAAGGTCCTTGTTGCCAATAGCAAGGCTAGGTAGGTATGTTGTTATTTATTTTTTTTTCTTTCGCTGTTCAAAACATACGTGTCGAAGGATCATCAAATGTTAGGAGATTTTGACTGTCGTTCCCAACATTGGTTGTAGTGGACTGTATATTATTTGTAGTAAAAGGCATTAGTTCAACTTAAAGTTTTATTGTAAGTCATACTTCAAGTATTTCCTTACCACAGTTTACAAACTGATTTAATCATACATATTATAATACTGTTAAATGAAATCGTGGGTGTTACAACCCTTGGTCACTTTAGAATAAAATCGGAACACTGCCTTGGCAATCAATAAAAAAGTCCTTTGAGATATTATAATATTATATAACACGTGTAGTGGCCCGCGCGACTAATATTTATAGTAATAAATAACCGCGCACCAAATTTACACATAAAAAAGTTAGCAACAGAGAATTTTCCGAACTGATCGCAATATTATGGTCGTGAGCTCATTTTCTGAGCGAGTTTTTTAGACTGAAGGGAGAAGCAACGGAGCGGGACAGCATCGCTCGACCTTTCTCGTCGGGTTTCATCGGAGGGGTAATAAGGGGTAGCGCGATGACGCAAAAGGGAACCAATAGCGGTCAATAGAGAATGACGTGGCGTCCAGACATTGGTAATCAATACGGCTTAGAAACCGGAGAGCGCAGAGAAAAAGAGGGATGTAGCGGTTTACATCAAAGGACGCATTTTTGTTCGTCGAGTTTAAAAATAGAATAATTTTATGTTATTTGTTAGCAAGAGTGAGTTTTATTTCAATATTTTAGAATGGAAAGTTTTATTTTATTTAAGGAATTTTAATAGCATTATAATTTAAAAAATACGGGTTAAGGTTTGAGGTGTTCTCAAACAGTATATATTTTGCGATAATATATCGTTGCCGTCCCTAAGTTATGTATCACAAAAAAGTATCGTTCTAAAAATATCAATACTACTCAAGTACTCAATATAGAACTTTTAAACGACAGAAAAAAAAAATAAAAAAAAATTTAAAAGGGGAAATCCCGAACAAGAATATAATAATCTCTACATTTTTGGTTTGCCAATTCTAGACACACCCTGTGTATTTACCTAAACACTGAGATTCCTTGGGTCTGCAAATTCTTAGCAAGTTGCCTCCCAAATAAAACATTGCATAATTTCGAATTGTTATAGGCAGTCATGTCCCAATAATGACGCCACGTGTCAGGCGACAATGTCAATGGGCTTAAGTTGTCCAACGTAAGATTGGAAAACCTACAATGATAAATTGACGTATGAGAATTAGAAAAATAGTATATTGTTTTATTAGGAGTAAAAGCGATACTTTTCTGACGAGTCTGTAGGTTTGCCGGACGAACAAAGTGAGTCCGGCAATTACGGACGAGTCATAAGAAGTTGCTTTTACTCCGAATAAAACATACTTTTTTTTCTTCAGACGTTGTTTAAATATGAAAACACAAAGATACAAAATGTTTTAATTGTTTTATTTAAAAATTTTAAGTTTTGAGAAGGGGCTAGCGTTACTATGGATTTATTATTATATTGTTTGATAGCGACGTGCCATTCGATTTGACAAGTGTCAGCATTCATTATTGCGTAACTTTATTTAATTTTTATCCTTTTAAAAATAAAATTTTTTAAAAAGTAAATACTTTTTCTTCCGTTGCCAAAAGCAACCGCCTTCTGACGAAAAAGTAGAACTTTAACGTCAAAAAATTAGTAGAAAAACGTCAAGTTTATTGACGTTTGAAGAAAAAATATTTTGTTATAGGCTAAGACCTTATTCGAAAAGTACACGTTGGAAAATTAGGGGGAAAAGTCAAAAGTCCGTCTACCTCTCTTATAAACTTATTATTAAGAGAGCATCGACGCTTTTACTCGCGGCATACGTTTATACCATTTACTCGAAACCCTCTGAACTTATCGAATTTATTTCAAGATATATTTTATTATTTTGAAATAATAAAGTAATGTTTGTACATTTTTTTATAATATTCACCATGTAGTAGTAGTAGTAATAGTAACATGTTTTATTTAGCAAAAAGCTACAATTGAATATTTTTTAATACATTTTTTTAAACACATTTTTATAGATTTATTTTTAAAGTTTAAAACGCAACCTTCTTTTAACAAAAACAGACAGAAAAGTTAAACATTTTGCAAATTGTATCAAATATTACGTATCATTTTGGTTTTTAATTAAGTGTAATTTTAAAGTTTTTTTAAATGGTTTTAATGATATTTGAGATTTAATAGAATTTTCCAAATTATTATATTCTATCAAACCTTTATAAAAATAGACTTATAAGCTAATGTTTTAGACACCCTATTCACAAAAAAAATTTAATTAGTTCTTATTTTATAATTATGATGGTCATGATTAAAAGAACAAAAAATTTTTAAACAATCGGGCAATAAATTATTTTTAATTTTATGTATAAAGATATCTACATAGTAAATAAAAAAATTAATTTCTGACATTCTACCAATATAAATTTTTTAACATACCTAAAATTTATTTTTGTATATTTGCCACAATTTAAAATAATCCGCATTGCCTTATTTTGTAAAATTTGTAATTTGTCAAATATTTCCTCACTAGCACAATTTAAAATGGAAGAACAATAAAGAAAATGTGGTAATATAATAGTATTAAATACAGTTTTTTTTAGAAAACAAACTTAAATCAGAACTGATTCCTTTAAAAAACCTACTTTTCCGGCAATCTTCGATATGATACTTTCAAAATAATTTAAAAAATTTAATTTTTCCTAAATATTTAACACTGTTTACTAATTCCAATTTTTCACCATCAATTATTACAACATTTATATTTTGAGAATTTAAATTATTACCCATAACCATACATTTAGGTTTTGAAATATTTAATTTTAATTTATTTACTGTTAGCCAATTTAATAATATAATTATCTCAGAATTTAGAGTATTTAGACCATCAAAAATATTTAAAACATTAATGAAAATTAAGGTGTCATCAACGAACATTTGTAACTTACACATTTTTAAAACTAAAGGCATATCACAATACTTAGTCTAATTTCCACATAATATTTATTTTATAACCCGACGCGTTTCGCTACACTGTAGCTTTATCAAGGGATTTTTTAAATCGAATAAGGTACTATAATTTTACCCTTGTCACAATTTATCCGACTTATAAATATGACAGTGTTGCCAATGACATTAGGTGAAAAGGTCCGCCCAGTGGCACGAAAAAGTCCGATTTAGTCCGCGTCGAAATGAAAATGCTTCGTCTGGCGCATTCGCCATAAGTGATATTTATTTTTTACTGTTGGGGTATATACAGGGTGTCCGCTAATTAATGGTACATAGAAAAGCCAGAGACTCCCTACGTAAAAATATTAGGATTTAATCGTACTTACCTATATCCGAAAGTTGATATTAACTGAGATACAGGGTGTTAAAGTTAAAAGTTCATTTTTGTTTTTTTCTAATAACTTTCGAGAAAAACCAACATTTTTTCACAAAATTTGGCAGTTGGGTTTTTTTTAGGATGAGAAATTTATTTTTTGTGAAATTTTAATGTGCAAAGTAGAGGGTCTGCGGTTTTTCGCATATTTATTAGGTCATAACTTTTTTCTGCCTCAGTGTATTTAAGTTTTTAATGAAAATAATAATTTTTAGATATTTATTACATAAAAAAGATATACTATAAGTTGAGGTCGCCCAGAGTTGCCGTTTTGGAGATATTTGCATTTAAATTATTCAGTGCACACTGCCCAATTATTATAATTATTTGCAAACTATTTTTTTTTCAAAGTAAGCTATGAGAAAACAAATAAAATTATGCAGTTGCTATGAAACCTCTATGTTGTTATTTGTTTGTTGATTATTGTAACAGGTTGTAATGATTTTAAAATGAAATAATATTTTTCAATTTTTCAAGTTATTTTAAATAAAGTAAGTTAAAGAACAATCCAATTTTTGTATGTATTATTCCCAATTATCAGTACTAGAACATTATTTATCATGTAAAAGTTAATTGGTAAGAAGTAACAAAACATTATTTGCTTGCCTGAGCTAGCGCGCGCTGAATAATTTAAATGCAAATATCCCCGAAACGGCAACTCTGGGCGACCTAAACTTAGTATATCTTTTTTATGTAATAAATATCGAAAAATTATTATTTTCATTAAAAACTTAAATACACTGAGGCAGAAAAAAGTTATGACCTAGCAAATATGCGAAAAAACCGCAGACAGCGCCCTCTACTTTGCACATTAAAATTTCACAAAAAAATAAATTTCTCATCCTAAAAAAACCCAACTGCCAAATTTTGTGAAAAAATGTTGGTTTTTCTCAAAGTTATTAGAGAAAGACAAAAATGAACTTTTAACTTTAACGCCCTGTATCTCAGTTAATATTAACTTTCGGATATAGGTAAGTACGATTAAATCCTAATATTTTTACGTAGGGAGTATGTGGTTTTTCTATGTACCATTAATTAGCGGACACCCTGTATAATGAAAAAGCCTGATAACTCCATAAACATTTATTTTTAATAAACAAAAAAAAAATAATAAAAAAGTTAATGTAATAATAAGTAATAAGACAACCCAATACTTGGTAAATAAACAATAAGTTACCTGCCGATTTTATTTCCAAATTTGTGCATTTAGCATATTTTTGTCAGGTATCAAAAAGTCCGAAAAAGTTTCAAAGTCCGACAAAAGTCCATAGCCTTAAAAAAAAGTCCGAAAATCGGACTAAAGTCCGCCGATTGGCAACACTGGAATATGATAAAGTTTTATTATTCTTGTTTGGTATCATCCATACTTTTATAAAAAAATAATCCCTTACCGATGAGACTCCGAAGAAACAATAACTACTCTAGAGCCTAGTCCTAAAAGCGGTTCTAACAGCAATGTCAGGTAAAAATTAGACAGATGATTGACTTGAAATATCATTTCGAAACCGTCCAAGGTTCTGGTATAGGGAAGACCAAATACTCCGGCGTTTAGAATGAGCATATCTATTTGGTGATATCGGCTCTTGATCGTATTGGCAAACTGAACAACTAAAACAAATTTTAAAATAATTTTATAGATAGTGTCAAAAAAATCTGGAATATTTGCAAATATTTCAAAAACGGCACACCTATAGTAAATACGCAACCGCTTTTAATAAAAATTTGAAATTTGGTTCAACTCCATATCCACTTCAAAATTTGCTACAAACGATATACCATAAAGACTTGTCCATTGATTTCCTAGTCAAATTTTAAGCCTTAGAAAGGGACTTGGAGATAGTATTTCAAAATTAAAAACAGTGTATGAACTTGCGGATCATTTATTAATAAAAAATCCGTGTTTCTTCAAATTTTCCAGATGTATCTAATGCAGTGATGTTAGGTATTTCTAACTTTACCAGTTAGTGTGGCATCAGCGGAACGATCTTTTTCCAAACTTAAAATAGTAAAAACCCATTTTTACGTAACACCATGGGACAACATCGCCTTTCGGATTTATCCTTAGTCAGTATTGAACACGAGTTTGTTAAAAAATTAAATATCGACGACATTATAAACGATTTTGCAAAAAAAAATTCTCGACGATCTGATCGTTTTGTATTATAAAATTGTATAGTACTTAGTGACACAATGTTTGTGCAGACTTATTGAGTGTTCATGTGTTTTACTGTTTTTTGTCTTTTGGGATTCTATGAGGCTCGATCACTGCTATCCTCGTTACTACCATACCATGTTTACTACCGATTTTTAAAAACATTAAAAAAATTTTAAATGTAAGACATATGGAAATATTATATTACGCTTTAGTTAAAACTCATTTAAATTACGGCATTTTAGGTTGGGGAGGAATAAATAGAACTTTAGTTAAAAAATTAGAAATATTACAAAAAAGGTTTCTAAAAATTATATACAATAAAGATTATCTTTATCCTTCAAAAGAATTATATTCAGAAACAAAAAAGTTGAACATAAGACAACTTTACATTTATAACATCTTAATATACAGGGTGTTAATTAATGTCATGCAGATATTTCAGGAGATGATAGTACTCGTCAAAATAAGAAAAAAAATGCAAATATATGCATGATCCAAAACGCGGTATTTTCGTTATACAGGGTGGCAAAGTTTCAATTTTTTTTCTCGTATTTTGCGTTTTCTCTCTTATATTCTGCGATAATTGTTTCAAATTTTTTTTTAAATCTCTACAATAAAGTATCAAAATTGCCGGTCGCAGTATACAGGGTGTTACATTTTCTTAAATCGGCTACAATTTTATCTTTCAGAACTTTTTTTTTTGGCTCCCTGTATGAATTCTGGTATGAAATTTGAACTCTCTGTTCCTTTGTTTAGCGTTCTGGTCTCTTGCACTATTTTCGTATCTGTGACCGTTTTCAATTTATTTGCAAAAATATCCATCGATGGAAATGAAGTGTAGGCGAAATAACGCAATAATAAATATGAGAAAAAAAATAGTGTCTGTCAGTCCATGAGGCGAAGACTTGATTCGTGCATTTTAGCAAGAGGCGGACATTTTCAACAGTTTTTATAATTTTGTTTTATTTTTATTTGACTAACTAATAAATTGTTTTGATACACAGCTTTTTACTCTGCGTTATTTCGCCGACTTTTAATTTCCATCGATGGCTATTTTTGCAAATAAATCGAAAACGGTCACAGATACGAGAATAGTGCAAGAGACCAGAACGCTAAACAAAGGAACAGAGAGTTCAAATTTCATACCGGAATTCATACAGGGAGTCAAAAAAAAAGTGCTGAAAGATAAAATTGTAGCCGATTCAAGAAAATGTAACACCCTGTATACTGCGACCGACAATTTTGATACTTTATTGTAGAGATTTAAAAAAAGGGTTGATGTTCCAAATTTGAAACAATTATCGCAGAATATAAGAGAGAAAACGCAAAATACGAGAAAAATAATTGAAACTTTGCCATCCTGTATAACGAAAATAACGCGTTTTAGACCATGCATATAATTGCATTTTTTTCTTGTTTTGAAGAGTACTATCACCCCCTGAAATATCTGCATGACATTAATTAACACCCTGTATAGGTATATTTAAAAATAAAAACCTTATACAATTTAAAAACCATAATCATAATACACGTCATAAAAATGAAATAACCATAAAACCGAAAATAAATAAGTCCATAGGACAAAAAAATTTCAAATATTTATGTTTTTATCTAAACGGTTATTTACCAACAAAAATAAAAAAATTGATTTCATTAAAAAAATTTAAAGTCGAAATAAAAACATGGATATTAAAAACAGACAATTTGAAAATATTTTTAGAAATGCTTTAATTAATTAATATTGTTCTGAATAATTTATATAAGTAATATTTTTTACTTAAAAATTATAAATTAATAATTTTATTATAGGTAATATATTTCTTCAAAAAAGCTGCGTTTATACTATAAATTAACATTTTTACTTTAAAAAACTTGATTTTTAATAAATATTTATGATTTTACATACTAAAACAAAAAATAAAATTTGCCCCTAACAAGCTCAGCTTCAGGGGATTGAAGAATAAGTTTATAGAAGACAACATAAACATATTTATTATATTATTAAATTTTAAATAAATTTATTATTATTATTATTATTATGTTATAAGCAACATTATAAGTGGTATTTTCAAATTTTGATTTTGCATCATGTTTGCTGGAATATTACGTATAGGTGTAATGACTTAACTACCTCTGTTATGTCTACCAGTCTACCTAGGATTATAAAATAAATTCGAACTGTTTCCGGTTTTATAATAGTAGGTACTTAACACATAATGGGGTTTAAGCCTAATTAAATTATTACACGATTAACGAATTCATAAACCTGAACCTAATAGTAATGAACAATGTATCAATATTAACAATACAAAACAACTTTACATGTGAATACCCATGTTTAGGCATTTTTCCCAAAGAAAAAACTGTACTGGAGTTTTATTAATTTATTCCAAGTTACAAACTCACACACACTGTATACTTGTAAAATTAAATAACTGAATGTTTTTAAGTCTACCATTAAACATACCTGATGACAATGATGATAAATCTACATGAATAGCAATGCAATTATCGGCTATATTAAGCCTTTCTTCTGACCTTATCTTGTCTATAGCCTCTTCGGCAGCCGATAAATTTCTACACGCAAAGACGACAGTACATCCATGTTTGGCCAACGATTTGGCTGTTTCATAACCAATTCCCGCGTTAGCTCCAGTTATTACCGATATTTTTCCTGTGAGATCTCTCCCGTGAAGAACCTACAATAAGAGAAAACTGACCAGTTTATCTCACGTTCTCACGATGACCAACGGCAACGCCAAGGAAATACAAAACATTTATATTTGATTTATTTACACCGGGACAACGCGTACGCAGTCCCGACTACCAAAAATTACGCGCCCGAGTTATCCGCATTAGGGATAATCGCAGGGGTCAGCCCGACCGTAGTGCAATGGAAAGGCCTCGCCCTGGGGAAACCGCCTTGTTGATCACGGTAAATCCCTACGCCAGGTAAGTATGCTTTAAAAATCGCATATCCCAACTACAAAAACATTTGCTTTAGAATTTAGGCGGTGGAATATTACGCGTAGCGCTACCTAACGGCTGATTAGAGAAGTACGCGTCGGAACTTTGAGGAAATTTAGTCGGAGACTTTCAGATTCAATGATCGAAGAGGACAATGACACTATATTATTATTATTATTATTATTATTATATCAATTGCAATTTGATGTGCAAGCATGGCGAATACTTTTTATATCATTAAATAATATATGTTTCAGTGTTTCCAAAAAGTAAAACAAGAAATAATTGAGGATTTTTTAAAATTTCTATGTGTAACCTTTTAGCAATTTTAGTATTGAAAATACTATTAGGATCGTGTTTACGCAAACTTTGCATTGCATGTCGATGTCGCTCATGTCGATGTCGCTCTGCCGTCTGTCGCGGCCAACAGCGCAATATCTAGATCGGTCTTGTAACATAATACTCTGATAATACTTGGTAGAAATATAAATATGAATCAGCGTAAAGTCGGCAAGTAAATAATGAATAATGTTTAGTTTAGTTTGTGTTTTAAAGAACGCCATAGTAACTTTGTTAAAAAGTGTTTTATTGAGATAAGTTATAACTAAGGTAAGTTCACGTTATTTAAATCGGAATATTATATCGAAAAAAAAAAGCGGGAGGCAAAAAGTTGGAGCACCATAATTGCATATTACAGGGTCCGCCCAAATTTGGTTAACAAATGGGATAATTTTTTTATTATTGATTTCTCAGAAAATGTTATTGTACCGGGTGAATATTAATTATTCTTAGAAATAAAACCATACATTTACTATAATATGTTTTAGTGAATATACAGGGTGTCCCAAACGTAATGGGACACAGAGCAACAGCAGGCTCCTTAAGGCGAAATAACGCGACTTATTTAAACTTGCATTATCCCAAAATTGATAACAACCAAGATAAAGGGTGTCAAACTTTTATTTTTGTTTTCGTTTTTTTGGGATTATTTATAATATGTTTTAATTAATATACAGGGTGTCCCAAACGTAATGGGACACAGAGCAACAGTAGGCTTCTTAAGGCGAAATAATGCGGTTTATTTAAACTTGCATTATCCCAAAATTGATATATAGGGCTCGCTTTTCGCCCTGCTATCGCTTTTAACTACCTTAGCGTAAGAAATATTATATCGAAAAAAAAGAGTAGGAGGCAAAAAGTGGGAGCACAATAATTGCATAAACAGGGTTCGCCCAAATTTGGTTAACAAATGGGATAATTTTTTATTATTGTTTTCTCAGAAAATGTTATTCTACATAAAAGTTTTGCATCTTGAGTAAATCATTTTGACGTATTCAAATCTTCTGTGGCATAAACAAGGTGACTATAAAATAGAAAAATATGACGTCAGTGACTCAAAAATTTTTTAAAATTTAAAAACTGAAACAGCCATATTAAAGAACTAATAAATCCAAGATAAAAAGTTAAATAAAGTTTTTTTCTAGTGCTAATAGTTTTCAAGAAAAGTCAAGTTAAAAATCAAATTTTTGCCCTTATTGAATTTTTACACTTTTCATATTAACTTTCCACATTAACTGTTAATATGGCTGTTACAGTTTTTAAATTTTTAAAATTTTTTGAGTCACTGACGTCATATTTTTCTATTTTATATTCACCCTGTCTATGCCACAGAAGATTTGAATACGTCAAAACGATTTACTCAAGATGCAAAACTTTTATGTAGAATAAAATTTTCTGAGAAATCAATAATAAAAAATTATCCCATTTGTTAAAACCAAATTTGGGCGGACCCTGTAAAATTAAAGAACATTTTTTAAACTTTTACAAAATCCAAATTAGAATGTGGGCTTTAATTACATGACATAGGTCATTAAAATTTTAAAGCTGTGTCAGGTATTTTCAATACATAGGATGCTTGCGTAAGGTGCAAGATCTGTGAATTTTTTTTAAGACCATTTGACATGGAAAGCTGAAATTTATTAAAATAATGTAAGAAAAGTAATTGTTCGCAAGATCGAAAGCCCAATTGTAAAAAATCTCATTTTTCAATTATTAATATTTTAAAAACGCAAATTTTGGGTATAAGAAACATAAGAGCACCTTTACTTAGATGTGATTTTTTAACTTTACTTAGTTGATTCCGCAAAATATATAAATAATCCCATGCCAATCATACCATTATATTTAAAAAGGTTAACCCATGCATGCATCTTATTAGTTCTTGGACAACCTGTATATTTAATAAGAATTTTAGAATTGTCCTATCGCGAGGTCCAATACAATGGTTTTTTTCCCTAAATTTTGGTTTTAAATCCTGCCGCTTAGAGAAAGAAAAAATAAAATTTGCGATGCATGGTTTCAGATTTTGAATTATTTACTGAGAAAATAAATAAACAAGATATTAAATATGCTCTTTAATAAAAACAAGAGAAAAAATCTTTATTTTATAACGAATCTAAAATTTTGACGCATTGCCATATTTTGCTGCAAGGCTGGCAACCAATCATACAATAATAAAATTATAATAAATGTATTTTGGTTGTCAGCCTCAAAGTTATTTGGCAATTTTACTCGTTGAACTCTGGGCATATTTATTCAACGATGTACGAAATAATCTCGCCAAATATCACTCGACCATCATTTTTTTATTGGTCAAATTTTCCATTTTTCACTCAAACTTTTTTGGCAATACTCGTTGAACTTTGGGCATGTTTATTCAAAAATTAAATCCCTTGAGCTTCGCTCTCGGGATCTAATCAGAATAAACATGTCCAAATTCAACTCGAAAATTTTCCAAAAAAAGTTTTCGTGACAGCTGAAAAATCTAACCGATAAAAAACGAGGTCTTGTGATATTACTGTTGATTATTGACCAAATTTGTTAAAATTTGGGAGTGGTCCAAGAAAATTTTGCCTGCGGCGCATTTCGCCTGTGGCGAGCTCTCCGCCGGCCCGCATCTACACAAGCCGTCACTGCAAGTCACAATAACAGGCCCACTCAGGCCACCCCCAGGTTAGAGGGCTAGTTACGCCACTGGGTGGGAGTATCAACATGCTCGCCAATCTATAACCTATTTCGCGTAGATTTATTTATGTTTTCTAGCTTTTATACAAAATTTAAAGAAAATCAGTATCGACTTGATATTCCATAGGTAATAATTGACATATTTAATAAATATCAAGGAATTTCATAACGTAATTTAGGAGAATTGTATAGCGAAAAATATCGGGTAAGATTTTGACACTGTCACTCATTGTTCTTTCAATATACAATTCTCCCAAAATTAGCAATGAAATAAATTGATATTTTTGTAATATATCAGATACTACCTAAATAATGTACCGACGATATTAATTTTCTTTAAATGTTAGTTATTAAAATCAACGCGAAATAGGTTGGCAATAGATTGAAGGACGTTGAGAATTCAACCTTAAACTTGCAGCTTCCGCGGCGGCGTCTTTTTAATATTGTTTCTAGGACCTGGTGACCCACTAGGAGGATTTTGTATTATTGGGATGATGGGATGTATTATCAATATATAGGTTCTAATTCAGGATGTTAATGCGAGCTGAATATGATGAATTCGGTTAGAGTGAAAAGGCCCATTATTCTATTGAACATTAATCCGTATCTCTAACCACAAAGGGAGTCTGTCGCACAATTTGGTCACACTGTATAAAGCTAATAAAAAGTGCTTACTTGTAAGGCGGTACTCGATGCATCAAATCGTTGCCTAAAATCATTTACATGTTCCTTCTCCTCGATAGCGAAAGCCAGTCTGGGATCGGTGTATGTGGTTCTTTCGTTTTCATGATTAACATAAACTATTTCTCCGGCTGGCGTAACAATCCTAAAAAAAGCGAAATTGAAAAATTAACCTTATAAACGTCATAATTCCTTTGCACAATATTATAGGCTTTGAAGCTCGAACGATCAGGAACGACGGAACAGTGGAAAAATCTGACAACCTACTTTTGGAGCTGCTTCGTTGGAACAAACCAAACACAGCCAAAACTCCATTTCTAAGAATTTCGTTCAAAGGCATAAAACTAATTGTTTTGGGAACCTAAACGACCAGGTGCCTCAATAAGCAAACTCTTCCGAGGCTACTGGCAACCACAAGTATCGGTGCCGTCATCAGTTGTGAAACTGTGTGTCTCAAATTTTAGCGACTATTCTAAATATTACAGATTCAATTAATTAAAGACAGCTTTTTTATTATTTTTTTTTTTTCACTTAGAATAGTTAATTTAAAAATTAAGAAGTCTACTACCGATTTTTAAAAACATAAAAAACTTAAATGTAAGACATATGGAAATATTATATTACGCGTTATTTAAATTACGGAATTTTAGGTTGGGGAGGAATAAATAGAACTTTAGTTAAAAAAATTAGAAATATCACAAAAAAGTTTTCTAAAAATTATATTCAATAAAGATTATCTTTATCCTTCAAAAAAATTATATTCAGAAACAAAAAAGTTGAACATATAAGACAACTTTACATTTATAACATCTTAATATAATATATATATTTAAAAATAAAAACATTATACAATTTAAAAACCATAATCGTAATACACGTCATAAAAATGAAATAACAATAAAACCTAAAATAAATAAGTCCATAGGACAAAAAAATTTCAAATGTTTATATTTTAATTTAAACGATTAAGTATTTACCAACAAAAATAAAAAAATTGATTTCAATAAAAAAATTAAAAGTCGAAATAAAAACATGAATATTAAAAACAGACAAATTGAAAATATTTTTGGAAATGCTTTAATTAATTAATTAATATTGTCCTGAATAATTCATATATATATAAGTAATATTTTTTACTTGAAAATTATAAATTGATAATTTTATTATAGGTAATATATTTCTTAAAACAAAAATGCGTTTATACTATAAATTGACATTTTTACTTTAAAACTGGATTTTTAATGCATATTTATGATTTTACATACTAAAACAAAAAATAAAATTTGCCCCTAACAAGCTTAGCTTCAGGGGATTGAAGAATAAGTTTATAGGAGACAACATAAACATATTTATTATTTATTATATTATTAAACTAGCGTGTACCCGGCCTGCGTTGCATTGCCAGGCATTATACGCCTCTGAGATATTAATAAGGCGAGTTCACCATCACGTCAAGATTTATAAATGCAAACCCCAACAAACCTCTAAATTTATCAGTTTTTATCTACAATATAATGCATGTATTATACATAAAAACCTTCCTCTTGAATCACTCTATCTATTAAAAAAAAAACGCGTCAAAATCCGTTGCGTAGTTTTAAAGATTTAAGCACATATAGCTGGGGACAGACGCGACAGCGACTTTGTTTTATACCTACTATGTTAAGATTTTAAATAAACTTATTAATATATTAGGTATATGATAGTTTCATTTGTTAATTAGTTACACTCTTTTATATTTATGATATTACCTCTCCCATCCAAAAGGAAGACTTCCCGAAACTTTCTTTTTCTTGCCAGTTCTTGGATGCGACCACTGTGTATTTTTGTTCAAATGGTTTGCATAGTATACATTGCCATCCACTGTTACCTACAAAAAAAATAAGTAAATATAGTAAGGGCGCTATTCTATGTAAAGTCCGCTCAATGATCGCTGACCGTTACGTCACGACTAGTGCTTAAAGTCGCCACAGTGGTTCTTTTCCCGTGCGTCATCACTTTCACGTCATCAAAATCGTATGAATCAAATCAAAATTACGAGACGAAAAAAGTCAAAACTAAGTTCATAAAATGGACGTGCCTGTCTACCGTTTGACGTACCTACATAATATCCCGAAAAATTATTATTTATTTTAAGTTTTGCCCGGCATTCTCTATTATCTAAAAGAAATTGACAAACAAATGTTAAAACATTTAATACTATTTTTAAAGCTTAAAATCTAGAAAAGTTTGGTGTTTTATTGACTATTAAAATCGCAAAAGTAAAATTTTTGACATCCTTTCATTTAAGGAAATTTATCCACTGCCGTAAACGTTTCAAAGAACTTTCACGGTTAGAATATTTAAAATAAATAAATTGGGTATTATAAAAATCCATAAATACTTACCGCCAAAACAGATGGTGGGTATAATTAGCTCTAAAAAGAACTATTTTTAGAAAAAGGAACAGTTTTAAGGCACACAAATTTACAAAATACGAATTAGATTGGCAGATCAAAATAAGCTATGTAATGACGTTCTAAAATACAACGGTAGTCAACTAAACAAATAAAAAAAGTAATTAATTGACGTTTATAGTTTTATTCTTGTCTAGCACGTTATATTATTGCGGAATCTTGGAGACGTTCTTTTATGCTTTTATTCAAACTTGTTACTGTAATAAATAAGGATGCAGAGTTATTAACCACGTTGAGTCCTGATCGTTGATTGATGACGCACGGAAAAAGATCCACTGTGGCGACTTTATATACCTTTCTAACATTCGCGAACTACAGTCACCACAGTGGATCTTTGCCCGTGCGTCATCAATCAACGATCAGGACTCAACGTGGTTAATAACTCTGCATCCTTATTTATTACAGTAACAAGTTTGAATAAAAGCATAAAAGAACGTCTCCAAGATTCCGCAATAATATAACGTGCTAGACAAGAATAAAACTATAAACGTCAATTAATTACTTTTTTTATTTGTTTAGTTGACTATCGTTGTATTTTAGAACGTCATTGTCAACCTTATTTTGATCTGCCAATCTAAGTCGTATTTTGTAAATTTGTGTGCCTTAAAACTGTTTCTTTTTCTAAAAATAGTTCTATTTACAGCTAAATATACCCACCATCTGTTTTGGCGGTAAGTATTTATGGATTTTTATAATACCTAATTTATTTATTTTAAATATTCTAACCGTGAAAGTTCTTTGAAAAATTTACGGCAGTGGCTAAATTCCCTTAAATGAAAGGATGTCAAAAATTTGACTTTTGCGATTTTAATAGTCAATAAAACACCAAACTTTTCTACATTTTAAGCTTTAAAAATAGTATTAAATGTAATAACATTTGTTTGTCAATTTCTTTTAGATAATAGAGAATGTCGGGCAAAACTTAAAATAAATAATCATTTTTCGGGATATTATGTAGTTACGTCAAACGGTAGGCAGGCACGTCCATTTTATGAACTTAGACTTAGTTTTGACTTTTTTCGTCTCGTAATTTTGATTTGATTCATACGATTTTGATGACGTGAAAGTGATGACGCACGGGAAAAGAACCACTGTGGCGACTTTAGGTGAGATAGTAAATTTGCGTCAATAATGAATGTCGTATAATTTTACCAGCCAAGCAAGTTTTATTGTCATTTTTAACAGTGATTTAATGAACAGTATTTCAAAAATGTCACGGTATTGTGAAAAAGAATAGGCATTAATTGTAAATTTATTTGATTATTTTCAAAGAGAAAGTGATGCCGGAAAAACTATTCTATACTTTAACGCAGTTTACGAAGTAAAGTAGATATAATATAAAGCAGGAATTGTGAAAACATAAAAAATAAACATGAAAAATATGTGGCAATGTTTTTATAAATATCTATCTGTCTTAGAGAGTTTCTGATGCTTTGGGAGATTCGTGTTCAACATTCCAACGAATTAAGGCAAACAGGATAGAGAGATGGAGATTTTAAGAGTCGCAATAAAGTATAGCTATTTTGTCATCCCGTGGTCGACATCAACTTTACGAAATTCATGAATATACCATAAGAGAGCGTATTTATGGGATGTATAGAGCAGGTGAACACGTTACCATTCGCTTAATACAACTAAACCTTAAAACCATTGATGGTGTGGAAATATCCACTGGTTCCTTAGCGGACTGTCAAAAAAATTTAAATTTAAATGCGTAAATGTACTGTATAAAACATGCATTTTTTAATTGAGCAACCCCACATAGCCCAAGAACGAGTAGAATTTTTAAGAGAATTTAAGAATAACGGCAACTCTCAATTTCCCTTAGAACCTGTTTTTCTGTATGAAACCTGGATATACAGTAAAGGGGCTTTTAGGCGAAGTTGACAAGATGATATTTTTTATACAGTTAAAAAAATCGTCAGAGGGTGTAGGGTATATTATTCTACATCCTGGTTCCGAAAATGGATTTGTAAATAATGCAAGTTTAATATTCAAGTCTGGCCTGAAGTTTGGTGATTATCATAATTTGATGAATACTTAAGTAGTGAAAACTTGGTTTGAAAAAAATTGTTACCAAACTTGGAAGAACCGTCCCGTATTAGGTATCATGGATATAACGCCACCTATCACTCTGGGCCAACTCTGGGCTAATTGAAAAAATTCCAAATATAAGTTGGTCAAAAAGATTAGGTACCTACTTATTGCATGGTTAGAACAAAGACAAATTCCGGTGTCACCATTTGCAATGCAGGATCAGATCTGGATAATAGTGAAGCAGCATATTCCACCCAAATATTACAAGTAATCTGGAATGGGCTATTTATTTTATTTTTAATTATTTTTATTTTAATAGGTAAATAATGCCTGCCAATGTCACTTATGTCACCGTCAAAGTTGCTAGGGAGGTTGAGGGGCTGTCAAGCGACATCCCGGGCTCGCTTGTCAAATCAAGAATTTATTAAGGTGGGAGTATCAACATGCTTGCCAACCTATAACCTATTTCGCGTATATTTATTTAATTTTTCTAGCCTTTACTAAATTTAAATAAAATCATTATCATCATTATATTTTATAGGTAATAATTGACATATTAAGGTTGAATTCTCAACGTCATTCAATCTATTGCCAACCTATAACCTATTTCGCGTTGATTTTTTGAGTTTATTATTTTAATAACTAACATTTAAGGTTGAATTCTCAACGTCATTCAATCTATTGCCAACCTATAACCTATTTCGCGTTGATTTTTTGAGTTTATTATTTTAATAACTTACATTTAAAGAAACTCAATATCGTCGGTACATTATTTAGGTAGTATCTGATATATTACAAAAATATCAATTTATTTCATTGCTAATTTTGGGAGAATTATATAGTGAAAGAACAATGAGTGACAATGACATAATAATGGTAAAAAAAATCTTACCCGATATTTTTCGCTATACAATTCTCCTAAAATAAGTGATGAAATTCCTTGATATTTATTAAATATGTCAATTATTACCTATTGAATATCAAGTCGATACTGATTTTCTTTAAATTTTGTATGAAAGCTAGAAAACATAAATAAATCTACACGAAATAGGTTATAGGTTGGCAAGCATGTTGATACTCCCACCTTAAAGAAAATCAATGTCGTCGGTACATTATTTAGGTAGTATCTGATATATTACAAAAATATCAATTTATTTTATTGCTAATTTTGGGAAAATTGTATAGTGAAAGAACAATAAGTAACAATGACATAATAATGTTAAAAAAAATCTTGCCCGATATTTTTCGCTATACAGTTCTCCTAAAATAAGTTATGAAATTCCTTGATATTTATTAAATATGTTAATTATTACCTATAGAATATCAAGTCGATACTGATTTTCTTTAAATTTTGTATGAAAGCTAGAAAACATAAATAAATCTACGCGAAATAGGTTATACGTTGGCAAGCATGTTGTTACTCCCACCTTAAATAAATATCAAGGAATTTCATTAAATATTTTAGGAGAATTGTATAGCGAAAAATATTGGGTAAGATTTTTTTTAACATTATTATGTCATTGTTCTTTCACTATACAATTATCCCAAATTTAGCAATAACATGAATAGATATTTTTGTTATATGTCAGATATTACCTAAATATTGAACCGACGATATTGATTTTATTTAAATGTTAGTTAATCTAATAATAAATTAAAAAAGCAACGCAAAATAGGTTATAGGTTGGTAATGGATTAAATGACGTTGAGAATGCCACCTTAAGAAACGAATTCATGAGAAAGTCATATCGATTTGACTTGATTAACGAACCCCGGGCATCTCTCGTCAACCCAACCACCCTGCTAATACCCTTTGCAATTTCCAGAGAATAATTGTGCCTTTGTCATCATTAATGTCACTTATGAATAAGAATAGTGTTTTGAAGTTTGCCTCTCCGCAGATTACATTACTCTGGCAATGTTTCCAAGTGGTTCGTTCTGTTTATCATTTACCAGCTGTGGGGTAGGTGAGCCAGACTACATTTCAGATACATTATAATTGGTATGTAGTGTTGGTAAAAGTAAGTAAAAAAACATGTTTTTAGTAGTTTTTACTTACCCTTTCCTCCCAGCCAGGTGGAAGCTCGTCATCACTATCAGAATCCCCCAAATTCATATTGGAGCTTAGACAACTGAATTATTTAAAAGTAATGAAATAAGGAAATTTAAAAATTACATAGGTAGTTATAGGGAAACAAGTTCAAATCCAAGTGCTATTTGGCTGACTATGCTTTTTTTTAATATGAAATTACACAATATTTTTTGTGTTGTTTTTCTGGTTCGTCTGATCGAGGATCGAGTGTCACAGTGATGTAACGTAACTATTATTTAGCCTACACAATATAAATTTTAAAGGTACAATTTATAATATATTTTAGGTCTAAACAGAGTTTATTTTACCTTCAAACCCACCCTTATTAACCCCAATCAAATTAAGTCAAAACCAAAACATTGCTTTTACGTCACAAAACACAATCAGCTGTGTTTTCTGTATTCTACAGTTCTGTGAATTTTGGGCTGCCTAACATCAAATCATGTAATATTAGAGACAACTTGTAATCAGTAGGGAGATACAACTACACCTTATAGAAGATTAGCCATAAACATAATAAACTGTACTGTAGATAATTTTTTGCTTTATATACTTTAGTTGCGGGAACAAGTAAAAAATTGACTATTAACTGGAGGGGAAATAGGAAACTCACCAAAAAAGCAAAAAATTGTCAAATCTAGCAAGCCTGTATAACATAACCAATATAACCAAAAGCGTTTATACCAACGAAATAAGAATACAAAGGAAGTAGGGTATGGTAGATTGACAGTTGTCCGGGATGGGGTCTGATGGCGGCTACATTTAACGCATGCGCGTTTCCGGTTTACCTGTGGCGTATCATTAAAATGGTAATAACAAAATGATTAATGAAATTTTATTTGGACGAAAAAAATATATTTAGATTCATATATAGCTATAAGATACGGTAAGGTTGGTGTAATAAAACAATACAACTATTTCTTTTAATTATTTATTTAAATAAGGTAACGGAGGTGAAAGGGTAATGTAAATATCTGGTTAAATAACTAAAAAACACCTGTTATTATACATTAAAAAAAAATGCAGAAGACAAATTGTTTCAGATAATCGGCAAAATTATTGCCAAAACGCCTACGTTAAAAAATAAAATTTTAAAAAAACCTTACTCTTTCTTCATGAACCAAATCACAAGAAAATAGTAAAATATAGTATAATATAGTCCTGTTTATTATAATATGTACCTAAATAATATTAATGAGATTTCTAGTATACAAGAAAATTGTCAAATGACAAACTATGCAGATAATACAAACATTTTATTTATTTGTAGTATCAACAACTTAACAAGTTAATTATAGATACATAAACCCCATTTCTAAAAGCTATCCCAAGCTATAATAAATATTCAATTAGCATTTGCCCAAGCAGTTCATTCCTTAATTTTAATTTTTGATAGTTTAAATTATATATGTCAATGTCTCCACAATATTTATTAAAATAGAGCACAGTCACAGTGGTGAGTTTTTGTATAGATTTGTCCTCGGTGTAGGAATATAAAATACATGTGCGGATCTAGTATTGACTAATCCTATTCTAAACGGAAGCAGTCCTAAGAACTCTTTATTATCTATTTTGTCTCTAAATATTTTATATAAGAAAATAATTCTTGCTTCTATACACAATAGTCTTAAAGAAGGGATATTAAACAAATTACACAAAAGCCCTTGATCTGTACCTCTTGGCGGATAAACTGAAAATGACTTGTAGTACAAAAATTTTTAAAATTTACACTGAATAGATTTTGAAAGAGCAATCTTATTGGCATACTGAGGATCCCAAATAGTGCATGCATACTAAAGTTTTGTAGCTACCAGGGATTTATATAAAGTTATTATGGCGTTAACATTTTTAAAGTATTTACAAGTTCTTATTATAAATCCTAGCATATAAAGACCATGAGCTTCTCGAGCAACATATTTAACAATTTATGATTGAAGTAAATAATTATTGGTTTTCTAAAGATAAACTGATATTAAATAAATCAAAGACCGTTATCACCTTGTTTAAGACTAACCCATACACTTTGGAGAATCGGGAAACAGTAACCATTAATGATTGTCATATAAGATTAAAGGAATATACTAAAATCTTAGGTGTGTTGTTGGATAGTAAAATGTCCTGGAAGAACCATGTCCTGGAAGAGGCATATCCTGGAAGAGCCATGTCCAATATATGTTGTAACCAGAGGTGTTCCAGTTAGATTCACAGTAGGATAATTATCTTCAGGCAGGTTTTGACAGGGTGTCTTATAAGATATTGCATAGGAACGTACCTGCCAAAAAAATATAAGTTTTTTAATTATTTGTTTGGCACCTTTACCAAATGACACAAAAGTAACTATAACGTGATACTAACTCTCTTTGTAAAATTTTTTTTTTATATTTTGATATGAATTTCTTTAAATGATAGAAGGTTTGGGACTTGCTTTGAATTTTTTTTTTTAATCAATGGTATCTCCAGTCGTCCTCAGGTGAATATTGAGAAAATGTTTCTATCATTCCAGAAACATCATTGTCTTCAGTCTTTAAATATGAATTTCTTTGTTTATCGTACCTACACTTCCATATTTTATTACATTCTTTATCCATGGGTTTAAAATTTTAAAAGTAGATTAAACCAATAAAACATCTAAAAACTTTTATCGATACATAATTTATGAAAAAGTGACAAAGCAGCTTCCTCAGAAGCATAAATAATGCAGAATTATTTGTATTCATATTCGTAAGTACCTACCTACATATTTTCCAATATATTATGTAATGACCCGATACAATAGTTTCAAAACTTACATTTTTTAACCTGGCTACTTCAAAAGTAGGCACTACTGCAGTTGGGACCAATCTAACTTTCAATCTTGAGGTTCTGTCAAAGCAATCTTCAGGAAAATGCTTCTAGCAAAGAACTGTATTTCGTGTAGGATCCCAATCACTTCGGTTTACAATTTTCAACTACGCCTTTTTTCTTAGGTAATTATTTGGAAAACTAAAAACCAATAAGTATTTTTAATTTGCTTTTTTGTAGAAATGGGGTAACCCAGTCGATTAATAAATAAATAATATTTTTCTGGTTTTATAAGACGAACGCCCATGAATGACATGCGAGGTTCGGAGGTTATGTGTATTTTGATATTAAATTAAAATATATTTTTTTTCTATACAGATTTAAAAAGTTTATATATCTAAACATAAACTTACCGATGAAATGTAATGCCCAGTTTTTTACTTCATAGCGTTTGGGAGCACCCACAAGCAGCACAACTAACCATATGTAAAGCTTATTAATTAACCCAGAATAACAACTAATTAAAATGTTTTAATCGCTGTCCAGCGCTAAAAGTATACTCCACTGTCACACTAAAGTAATTATAAGTTTACTAGTATTCGTTAAATATGGTTGTTAACTAATTAAAATGCAAAATAACTCAAAAACGGCCAAGAAAGCAGAAATCACAGCTCGACCTGTCAACCACGGTCAAACACCAAAACAAACATGGAGTCATATTGTGGTGTCTCAAAATGGCCGACTTCCGTCGGTCGGTTTGTTAGGCGGTTTATGCAAAATCCTACTTCCTTTGTATTCTTATTTCGTTGGTTTATACCCAAATTTTGCAGAATTTTTTTATGACGTTATATATATGCGAGAATGAGAAATTACGAGAGTTTGTTAAAAAAGGGCGCTTTTGGCATACGAAGAAGAAAGACAGACATATTCTGGAGCTGGTAAAGTATGCAAGGCAGATGTTAGTCAGCCGGTCCGTTTTGTTTACTTTCGTGTTTTGTGCAATTACGGAATCTTTTCCTGTTAAAACAAACACAAATATTCTCTAGAATTCTTAGGATATATGACATCTAGATATGGACTAAAAAATATCGCTGAATGAAAGACAATTTATTTTGTCAAATTTCTACTTTTATTGAAAAACTTTTTCTTTACACGACGCGTTTCGCTACATTGTTGCTTCTTCGGGTGTATGGTGCTAACTAATTTTATTTCAGTACAATAACAAAATGGTCTTTTATATTATATTATACATCTATTACCTATACTATATACAGTTTGTGTCTACGTAAGTTGGCGGCATATATATGGGAAACTTTTTTATTATTAATTTTACAAAAAAAAGTTATTCTTCATGAGAAGTTCTGCATGCTGGTCCAAAACCTAAAATGCAACCATCAAATATCGAAATTTTCCAGTCATATACGAGGTTTGTCAAAAAACGTAAATTTTTCCCAAGAATGTGAATTTTTCCCAAGAGTAAAGTACCTTTATTTTTGACATTATCAAAAATTGTTATTAAACAAAGTACGGCGAAATGTGCAATTATACGCATTTAGTTGAAAAATTATTTTATCGATTTATTATTAATTATTTATTTTTTTAATTATTCAATTAATTTAATGCGAGTTATTGCATATTTAGACGTGGTTTTTAGTTCTGATCAACTTTTTTTTAATAACAATTTTTGATAGTGTCAAAAATAAAGGTACATACTTTACTTTTTACTCTTGGGAAAAATTTACATTCTTGGGAAAAATTCACGTTTTTTGACAAACCTCGTATATGACTGGAAAATTTCGATATTTGATGGTTGCATTTCAGGTTTTGGACCATGCAGAACTTTTTATGAAGAATAACTTTTTTTCGTAAAATTAATAATAAAAAAGTTTCCCATATGCCGCCAACTTACGTAGACACACACTGTATATTATACCGACAATAATATTTAAGTTTACAATACCTACCTAAACAGTGTTAAGAACATAGAATTAAATAATTAAGCTTGTAATGTGTATAGCTGAATTGAGTAATTAAGTATCTAGACCATTTTGTTATTGTACTGAAATAAAATTAGTTAGCACCATATACACCCGAAGAAGCGACAATGTAGCGAAACGCGTCGTGTAAAGAAAAAGTTTGTCAATAAAAGTGGAAATTTGACAAAATAAATTGTCTTTCATTGACTTATAATGAATTTCCATCAAGTAAATGCCTCAACGATTCAAAGATTAAAAAATATCGTGTTGCCATGAGGTTTGTAGAGCGCTTTCACCAAAAGCGGCACCACGACTTCTTCCCATTATCCTTCGTTCTTAAGCAAATTTCCTGCTGCGGCCTCTCATCCCACAGCAGGATTCTCCGACTCCCGCTGGCAGGATCACGGGGATCACGCACCGGCCGACGGCATCCGAGCATTGCCGATCGGCAGAAATATATCGCCCTCGGCTACCGGTGGATAGGTTATTAGTATGTCCAATATTTTGCCGTTCCTCTCCAGTCGATAATGTCGCTAACAGTTTTATGCTAGTGCTCTGCTATTCACTGAACAATCTATTACGTAACATGTCGCGTCTGCTTTAAAATCTCCCGAACGTAGGCCACCGTCGATACAATTCAACTGCGGTGATATGTGATTTTTGATGTGATATTTTTGAGGCGATTTTTTAACATTTACACGCGGGTTAGAAACGGAGATTTAAAAAATATATATTTGAGGAATTTTGGGGTTTTACATCTTGTCAATAAACACGTCAAAATTTGATAGAAAATAGAAGAAAAATCGCTCGAAACCATATCGACTGAAAACTGAAAATATCGCGATAAAATTAAAGTTTTCGTAAAAAAGCCGGTACTACTGAAAGAACTGTTCTTCCGTTTATTTATTTATCGATAAATAAAAAATATTGTGAGGACATTTTAAATATAAAAAGCCTTAAAAACGATGGTGCTATAAAACTAAAGATTTTTCCATAAAGGTGGCCGATGAGAAGAGAGGAGTCGGGAAATTCGGGGGTGGCTTAAAAGAAAATGGGAAAGAGGGCGAGGAAAACTAGATGGCGAGCACTTGATATTGCCGGTATGTTTTTTTGTCTTTACTACATTAACTTTATTTTAATGTGAATTCATTGCTGTAAGAATTTTATTATTGTAAATGTTCAAAAAAAAATCAGGACCTGTTTTTACTTTGCATCTGTTCTTGTAAAATACCTACGCGATTATCGCACAGCGTAAAAATACATAATTGTATAGAATATATGATATACTTTTTATTGATACAAATTTTATTGTTCGGTAAATATTTATGCTTTTTAAATATTTAGGTCCTTATGAACTAATACGAGGACATAATGTAGGCCATACCATAGCAAACAGGGATGAGTTCATGGTCCACTTAAAAAGTACTAAATCCAAAAATCTATTACTTAATATTTTCAATATCAGCTGATCATGCATGCCATTCAATGTCATTTTTAAAGTTGAAAATACGAGTATAATTTAGATTCAGCGCAAATTTTGATAATTTCAATCGAGATCTCAAAATATTACAAATTCTTAATTATTATAATAATTATTACAGTTATGGTTTCATAAGTAATTATAATTGCACTTGTTATATTATGCAGTGCCTAATGCTCTATCATAAGACGAGGATTATGCGCCTATTTTATTAAATGGTTAGGTAGGTACTTAAATTGTTGTAGATAAAAAATTAACTTTTAAATTTGGTAAAGAAAGGAAATACAATATTCATAATTAAGTGGAATTTTTCTTAGGTTTCATGATAAGTCATAATCAATATAGGTCTCAATGATTTAATGCAAAAAAATGAATGAACCTTTTCAAAATACAAAAAGAATACATATTATACAATTTAATAGAATGTGATATACCGGCCTTAAATATTCACTTAAAATCTCCCTAGCAGTAGAATTATTACCGATAATTTTTTTCAAGATCGCGAATGGTTTTGTTCATAGAAAATTATCCAGAGTCGGAGACGAGGGAAATTTTTTATCAACAAAAACATGAGTGAAACCGGAAAAAAAAATTATCGGGAATTAATTCTGCTGCGTGGGAGATTCGGTAAGAAAATTTTATAAATTGGAGTTTTTTCTTATTGTAATTTTTTTTTGCTAAAATGCTACAAAAACATATTTCCGGCGGGTTCAGTTAATTGTTACTGATTAGAGTTTTGGAAATGAAGTTCATTTTAGCCGTTAGTAACTCATTTTTATTATTAAAATGTGAGAAACATTAAATAACAAATTTGTTGTCTGAAATCCAATGTCTTTATAGTTTTAAATTCAGATAAAACTTTAAAAAACATATTTCCGATGAGTTTAGTTTAATATGACGCACTATATTTTTACAATAGAAGTTGATTTTACTTGTTAGTAACTAAGGTTTATTCCTAAAATTTCAGGAACATTAAAAACATTAATTCGTTTTCAACCATGACATCTGAAATTACATGTCTACATAGTTTCAAATGAAATTAAAAAAAAAATTTCCGATGAGTTTAGTTAAATTTTTGATGTGTCTCTTTTAGCCCCGGTGTTCGATATGTAAAGCAAATTGGTTAGTATCAATAAAACTAATAAGTTAGCAACAAAATGTATTTTGATTTTATTCTGAGTGACTTTTGCCAATAGATATAAAGCACTTCATTTTTGACAGAATAATTATTACTTATTAATTTCATTAAGTTAACAGGAACTAACAAAATTATCGCGATAATCTCCCGTTGCTATAAGCGACGTAAACAAAAAGGAGCCTTCTAATTGGTTGAAAATAAATTTATGTAATTTTCCTGATTATTTACCTTACATGTGTATAAAACTCAGGGCGATTTTCACGACCTTTCAGTGAAAATCACCCATTTAAATTAAAAACTACAAGAGCTTACAAAAGAATCAGTAATAAATGCATAATTTAACGAAATATGATATACCATTTATACGGGTATAAATTTTATTATTAGGTAAAATAAAAGTAAATAAAAAAACTGTCTTGTTCAGGATCAACTGCTATTTTTAAATGTGCACATCACCATGTTATACAACAGTGCGGAACACAAAAATTATTTTCAATGCCATCATTTTATAAAAAGAAATTAGGAATTTACGTTCGCCATTTTGTGCAGACTATCACAAGTAAAATGAAAAATCAACTCTCATATTGGGCAAGTGTAGAAAATTGTGAAGTAGAAACTGTTGTTTTTAAATTATGGAGAGAGTACATAACGTTAGGAAATTCTTAAGCAATGTTTATTTTACCGAGTAATGCACATTAATCAACGAACCAAATATTCAAAATGTTGGAGTATCGAAAATTAACACAGATTTGTACCAAAACGGACTCGATAACCTCAACATAAATGTTGGGGCGGGCATATTTTGACGTTGGATTGTTGGTGAACATTTTTTAAAACGTTTACAAAATCAAATTGGACCTGTATTAGAAGTTATAATAATAATCTTTATTTAGCACTAGGCTAGTTATTGCTAAGAAAAAAAATTACAAAATAGTATTTACATGTTAGTTACAAAAATTATAAATCCTATGTGTGCTTTAAATAATGAAATACTTTTCTGGTAAAATCACCCAAACTATTGGCATTTTAAATACTCTCCGGGAGGTCATTAAAAAAGCGAACTCCCTAAAAAAACAACGAGTTTTGTAAAGATGTAGTCTTAAGGTTTGTTCCTACAGCGAATCCCCGACAACTTCATGATAATTTTCAAACCAACTTTACGGCGCAAGTCTGATTTCTGACCGGTTTCAAACTCTTGTCGGAACAGGCGTTCGAAACCAACTAACTTCGGTTCGGTGTTTAAAACTGAAGAAATTTTAAACGATGGACATAACCTCAAATCTCAAAATTGTTTATTATTATTTCGTTAATGAAACTCGTGTGGCTCGGCCCAATAAATAAACTTAAACAAAATAAGTAACTTATATTAAATAATATGTTGTAAAAATGTTAATATCTCCTTCAAAGATTGGCACTTTTCAAATCAAAAGTATTAAGATACTATGGGAAGTTTTAGCTCAAGAAGTAAATAAAATATTAAACACCAACCTAACAGCAGACATTTCTGAATCTTCATCAGATGACGCAATGTCGCTCATTTCTCAATTTAATAATAGAAAAAGTCTTATACAAAAGCAAAAACCGCAAAAACACGTCTAACAAAAATAGGTTGTCATATGTTATGCTAGCGTTTAACCACGCATGCTCCGGACATTTTACTGGCAAAAGATTCGCAAACTGCTCTGACAGTTGGCAAACTATCAGAGAAACGTGTTGGGTTTTCAAACTGTCCAAAATCTTTGTGGGAACACTTTTATATTACTGCGCAGAATCCTGACTGTCAAGGACTGTTTCTGATCGCTGTAGGAACAAACCTAGTAACGCCTCAATGTAGTAGTAGTAGTAGTAACATGTTTTATTTAGCAAAAAGCTGCAATTGAATATTTTTTAATACATTTTTTAACACATTTTTATAGATTTATTTTTAAATTTTAAAACGCAACCTTCTTTTAACAAAAACATACAGAAAAGTTTAACATTTTGTAAATTGTATCAAATAGTACGTATCATTTTGTTTTTTAATTAAATGTAATTTTAAAGTTTTTTTAAACAGTTTTAATGATTTTTGAGATTTAATAGACTTTTCTAAATTATTATATTCTATCAAACCTTTTTCAAAAATAGATTTATAAGCTAATGTTTTAGACACTTTATCCACATAAAAATTTTGATTAGTTCTTGTTTTATAATTATGATGGTCATATATAATTAAAAGAACAAAAAATTTTTAAACAATCAGACAATAAATTTTTTTTAATTTTATGTATAAAGATATATACTATATAAAATTTCTGACATTCAACGAATCAAAATTAATTTTTCACATTTTAAAATATTGCCTTATTTTGTAAAATTTGTAATTTATCAAATATTTCCTCACTAGCACAATATAAAATGGAATAACAATAAAGAAAATGTGGTAATATAATAGTATTAAATACTGTTTTTTAGAAAACAAACTTAAATTGGAACTGATTCTTTTAAAATACCCTTTTTTCCGGCAATATTCGATACCGTAATTCCGTCTTACTTTGCCCACTTTTTTTAAGTTTTTTAAAAATATCTTTTTTACCTGGATGTTTTTTTACAGACAAAAAATGGCAACTTAACGTACATACTTTCTTAATTGATGTCTTCTAAGGGTAGGTCAATGACACCAGAACTTCATTAAAAAAAAATAAAAAAGTTGGTGGGCAAAGTTACCCTGAATTTTTGGTAACATTGCCCACCCCTGAAAAAAGCCTTTAAAAGCAAAGTTTGGAGATTATATAGGTAACATTGCCCAGTAAAATGTGTTTTAAAAATCCTGTATATAATTTTACCTGCAAAAAAAAGGAAAAATATCATTAAATGCAGCTATTATCAAACTTTCTTTTATTCAGACCAACAAATAACGTCCTTTAAACTATTTTACACCTAACACTAGGTACCAAAAATAAGTTGTAACCTAAAGTGCATCAAAATAAACGAAGATAAGAAAATACAAAAAATTCAACTAATACACACATTAAAAACTTTACTTTACAAGTATTTAAAGCCGTATTTAACTTATCAAATAATATATAAACACCTCGTCGATCCACCGAAGGTGTTGGCAATTTTGTTTTAATGTCCAATGGAGGTATATCCGATATATTATCTTTAATGGGAAAAATGTATCCCCCAGTTGTAGACTTCCTTAAAAATTTTACTGTTTTTGTGTTTTTTATTCATCTTACACAACAAAGTTTTTCTAGGGATCTTAAATTGTTCTTCTGCATTTCTACTACTAAGCCATCTTCTCATGGCAGCAACAGCTTGATTTAACGTTTGCTCTGTATAGTTTTTGTAGTGCCTAGCACCCAACTTTCGTTTGTACTTAACCATTACTTAACCTACAACAGATTAAAAACAGTCAATAAATGTTTTCTTTACTAAAACTTAAAAAATAATTTCATAAAAGTTTAGAAGGTTACATTGCCCACTTATTGTGCCTTTTTTAAAAAATACTAAGGTTTAGAATTTTACTTAACCAATAATATCAGTGCTTTCCCAAAATTCCAAAGTATACTACAATAATTTTCCAAAATATATCCTTTATTAATAACTTGTGGACAGACCTTACTCTAACGGGTAAAAAAACCGATCAAAAATGCACAAAAGTACTTACCTTTATAAAACACTTAACACGCCGGTTAGAGCTTGCAAAGAAGAATAAACGATGGCCGACTGATGTTAACCTTCAGTTTTGAATGTTGCCACACTTTCCACTGTCACCAGTTTTAACTCAACAATTAATTACTTATGAGATGTAGCTGGGCAAAGTTACCCCACGGTGGGCAAAGTAAGACGGAATTACGGTATAATACTTTTAAAATAATTAAAAAATTTTGATTTTGAATCAATGATTAAGTATCCCTAAATCTTTAAAACTGTTTACTAATTCCAATTTTTCACCATCAATTACAACATTTATATTTTGACAATTTAAATTATTACCCATAACCATACCTACATTTAGTGTTTGAAATATTTAATTTAAATTTATTTACTTTTAGCCAATTTAATAAATAATATGTTTATCTTAGAATTTAGAGTATTTAGACCATCAAAAATATTTAAAACATTAATGTAAATTCAGGTGTCATCAGCAAACATTTGTAACTTACACATTTTTAAAACTAAAGGCATATCGTTGATGTATAAAATAAACAATATTGGACCTAGTATACTTCCTTGAGGAACTCCTATATTATTTATTTTTTTATTTGAATATGTTTTTAATATGTTGTAGTGGTGCCCAGAGCGAATGTTATAATCGTGAAAATTTGATCTTTTCTTCAAAAAAGCATTACAATATCTTGGTAACTGCTCATGTTCTACTTTATATATTAGAACTAAATTCGCCCTTCTGATGCTGTGTTCGACAGACAGCCAATTCAAGCTATGTAACATAACATGTTTTTTACTGGGGTATACTTACCTATCGCATTTGAGAATAATTCGCATAATCTTATTTTGCTGAATCTGCAGTCTACATATATTTTCCTGAGTACAAGATATTATTAAGGAACAAAAGTAATTAAAGAGGGGTAAAATAATTGTGTTATAAACAAGTGTTCTGGTCCACTGGGACAAATAATTTGAAGTGCGACAGAAGAAATCAATTTTTTTTCCTAATTTTTTGCATATGACAAGTAAAGGTGGAAAACTATACCTTCACACGTTAAGACTTAAAATTGTCAATCAAAAAGTGCATATTATATTAAAAAAACCCTATTTTAAATCACCATATAATATATAAATAAATAAATAATTTAACAATATTGGCTCGTGTCATCGTATCGTAATAAGTTCAAAGTTGCACCATTTCGCTGACCTTAAACACATGTTCTTGACTCCAGATAATAAAGAAAACAATATCAATATATGGGTGAGTCTGGGAAAAATGGGAGTTAATAAATTGATTTAATTTGTTTCGTTTTTATTTTTAATTTTTCTGTTATGATACCTAAAGGTAGCTGGTAGAGACACAATTAAAAAATAAGTATTAGGCGATAAGCAATTAGCAACATAAATACGATTTGATACGTAGAAGCAAATCAGTCGCGATCCAATTAAGTTTTAAGTTCCAAGCAACATGCATATACTTTTTATTTCCTATTACATATTTTTTATTGCATATTGCATATTTTTTTTAAGTGTGTCTCGGCCTTAACGGCAACCCATTTAAATTGTGTGATAATACTAGGAAACTTTCGACAAAATGATTGACCTATACATTTTAAAATCAATTTCTTTGCCGTGTTTATTTTTGATTTCAAATAATTGCAATACACAAATGTTCTTTTTTGTTATTAGTTCCAGCTAAACATAATTTATTTTAATAGCAAAGTATACGTAAATGCCTATGTCCTGAGCGGACATATATTTTATACTGGATTAAATATAACAAACCATGAGCAGCATAATTTAAAATTAATTTGGGAGCCCAAAATGCTTCTTTGTGTTTGAATTTCAAAAAAAATTATCTCGTCGGACTTCCATTGTCTATATTTTGTTACTTAACACAACGTTTCGGTTAGTTAGTAGGTATCTCTAACCGTTTTTGTAAACTGTAAATCATAATTCTAAGGTACTGTCTTAAGAGGAAGTAACCCCTTTTACCACAATGAAAATTGCCGAACGTTTTACTGGTCAAACGAAAAGAAAAAATAAAAATTGGTATTTAGAAAATAAATTCTACTTTAAATACCCCATCCAGAAAAGTAAATGACGATCGAAAATATTCCCAAAATTTTTTTTAGAATTTTTTTTTATTTTTAGTAATTTTGTAATATCTTAAACAATTATTTATTGGTCAAAAGCAAAATGACTTTCCCGGGTGTAGAATGTTGTACCGAACAATTTTTCTTAAAGCCATTTTTCAATATCGGCCTTACTTTTTTCTCAAAAACGTTGGGCGCGTAAAGTGAATTTAAGCGTGTAAAGTGGATTTACGCGCCCAACGTTTTTGAGAAAAAAATAAGGCCGATATTGAAAAATGGCTTTAAGAAAAATTGTTCGGTACAACATTCTACACCCGGGAAAGTCATTTTGCTTTTGACCAATAAATAATTGTTTAAGATATTACAAAATTACTAAAAATAAAAAAAAATTCTAAAAAAAATTTTGGGAATATTTTCGATCGTCATTTACTTTTCTGGATGGGGTATTTAAAGTAGAATTTATTTTCTAAATACCAATTTTTATTTTTTCTTTTCGTTTGACCACCAAAACGTTCGGCAATTTTCATTGTGGTAAAAGGGGTTACTGCTCTTAAATACTATCCATGTGCAATGAAGCTTGATGACTCCGCCTACGTGCTTATTAAAGTGTGAAGTTTGAGCTGTTGGTTTTGGGCAAGAAGAGGTTTCCAGATATCGGGGATATTTATACTTGGTTTACTAAATATATAGTTATTTTAATTCATAAAAGCTGCTTCCTTGAATTTTCGTTTTTTCCAGTGCTGTTCCGTGTTCTAAACCTTGGCTTCTGACCACTGTATATTATGTTGGTTGGTCGATACATGTTCCGCTATACCTGATCTCGAAGTTTCACCTCTTTGAGTACATTTCAGATGTTCTTTAATTCGTACGGGAAGAGGTCTTTTTGTTTCTCCAATGTACGATTCGCCACAATAGCAAGGGATTTGATAGCTACAATTTTTTGTGTTTTCATTACGGGGAGGGGTTTATTTTTGTAAGAAAGCTTCTAAGCGTATTTCCGGATTTGAAGACTGTTTTGATATTATTGTTTTTGGTTATCCTTCTAATCTTTTCAGAAATCCCCTTAAAATAAGGTAGGTAGGTATTGTAAGAAATGCTTTAGTTTCTGCATTAGTTTTTACTTCGCTATTTTTAAGTTTTGAGATGGTATTAGTTTCCAGGGTAACCATTCCTTTTAAATCTTTTTTTGATATTTGAAATTTCAATATTAAGGTCTTCCGGATTTGTTGCAAACGTTAGATGCTCGGTTTTCTTTATGGATATTACTTCATTGTCTACCACCTTCAAACAAACAGTGTGAACACACGCTCGTATGAACCTCACGGTCCTAATTTTTGAAACTGGGGAACACTGTTCTTAGGAGAAATGAGGGCGGAGTTCTCACGCAATGCATGAAACGGTATTCTTAATCACATGGGACCATTCACATCACCGATTTACGGGAGAACGCGCTTCTCCTACTTTTTTTGGTGGGAACGACCGATCCCATGCAATTCTAACCCCCAGTATTATATTTACGTCGTAATAATATTTGACATTGACAAGTTTCATAATCTTACCTTTCACAATAAAGAAAAACCCGCACTAACAATCTCCACCTCAATTTACCTTTGGATTTCTTTAATATTTTCGTAAAAAGTGGCGGCCCTTGCCTTGAAAATGGTTGGCAACACTGTCTTATCACCTCCCCGCACGGAACATATCGTCTGCGTTCGAGAATACCAAATTTTACTAACTTATGTTCATAGGAGAACTGCCGCGGAAGGGAATGCTCCTTTGCGTGATGTGATCGTTCACGTTCTCTTACGCTCGAGAATTAGGACCCGGTAGTATGAACAATCAAAACGAATACATTGATATCCAGTAGAGTGAACAGATCGAAGTCTCGATAGTATGAACAACTTTCATTGGCTTCTCTATGCCTCCTTGCAAGTAATCTTTCTTGTCATTGGTTGACCCGGTGTGATTGAGGGTTGAGGGGGTTCCCCGACGCGGACTTTGATTGTAGGCAATCACCGAGCAGCATGCGGTGAAAGAAAGTATGGAAATCTGTTTGTTTTTAGTGGGTTTCTTATTGTAGTTGATCTGTCAGGAAAATTATATGAATTCTGCAGTTCAGTTAGGAACACTTTTAAAAAAAAGATTTGTAAATGGAAAAATAAATGACCCGGGTTTGAGTAGAATAACCCATATCTATCGAAAGCGATTAAAATTGAGAATCGAAAATTTCTCTTTGTTACAAGTTTCAATGGGATATAAAAAGATCGATTATGCGCTGATCACTACTTTTTGTTATTTTTTTTTTTTTTTTTTTTTTTTTTTATGATCGAGCACAAGCACTATAGGAAAATCCTTTAAGGCGCTCTGGGAGCGGTGCGTGTGCGAAGAAAGCGATTCACGTTTTTCTTGAATCGTTGGAGGTTATATTCGGTTGGAAACACGGTCTCAGAAAGGCCGTTCCACAAAGATGACGTCCTCCAAATGAAAGAGTTCTGAAACAATGATGTTCGGGGTGTACTAAGTTGAACCACATAGGGATGGGCGGCAGTGGTTCGTCGTGTGTTTCTGCTATGCATTACTCTAGGTGGAATCGAGCGGGCAATATCTGTCGAACACTTGCCATGAAAATATCTGTAAAAGAGAGTCAAATCACCAACCTGTCTTCGATGTTCTAAGCTGTCGAGGTTCTTAGTCAGCTCGTGGTCGCCGATTAGACGAACGGCTCTCCTTTGGATGGAATCCAACAACCGAAGGGTATGCTTCGGTGCAGAACTCCAGATATGAGAGCAGTATTCCAGTGATGGTCGAATCTGGGCTTTATAAAGTGTCAAAAGTTGTTGAGGTGTATACAACTTTTTGGTACGGAAAAGTATACCGAGCTTCTGAGAAGCTGCCCTGGCGATTGCCACTACGTGATTATGCCAAGACATATTTCCTCCCAGGTTGACACCCAGCAAATTAATAGACGAAGTCAGTGGAATTGCGTGTCCTGCCATAACGATATCGGGTTCTGCAATGTTGACCTTCTTAGAGAAAACTGCAGCCTGGGTTTTTTGAGCGTTAAATTCGACTTGGTTACTGTCACCCCAAGACAAAATTTCTTCCAGGTCTTTATTGAGGCGTGATACCTCATGTTGTCTGCGAAGATGTGCGTCAGTAGCCGATGTTTGAGGTTTCAAAGTAAAAGATGAGATAAGTGTGCTGTCGTCAGCAAAGCAATATAATGGATTTTCTGTTTTCGCTAGAAGATCGTTAATGTACAGTAAGAAGAGAGTGGGGGATAATATGGACCCTTGAGGAACACCAGCATTGATGGTGAAGGTGTCTGAGAGAAACCCGTCAATCGCCACTTGCAGAGAGCGGTCCTTGAGGAAGCTAGACAACCATGAACAAAATCGACCGGGCATACCATAAGAACGCAGTTTGCTTAGGAGCCCCTCGTGCCAGACACGGTCAAAGGCTTTAGAGATGTCCAGTGCAATAGCCCGGGACTCCCCATGATGTTCGATTGCGTTGCTCCAAAGATGAGTGACATAGGCTAGCAGGTCTCCTGTTGATCTGGACTTACGAAAACCATACTGATGGTCGCTGATAATTTTAAGGCCTTCCAGGTATTTTATAAGTTGTTGGTTAATAGCTTTCTCCATCACCTTTGATATAACTGAAAGCAATGCGACTGGTCGATAGTTGTTTGGCAGGGTTTTCTTGCCTTTCTTTGGTATAGGCTGGACTCGCGCCTTTTTCCAGCAAGATGGAAATATTCCTTTTTTGTAGGATAAGTTAAAAAGTCTACAAAATACTGGTGTGAGTTCATCGGCGCATTTCTTGAGCACTATAATAGGAATTTCATCTGGACCAGAAGCTTTTTTGGCATCGAGCCCCTTCAGAATTCGTTTGACAGGACGCTGACGGAATACGATATCAGTCATTTCCGATCGAACTGCTGGAATGTTCGGGGGTGTTTTTCCCTGAAAGTCTACCGTGGAGTGTGAAGCAAAGAGTTCTGCGAGTAAGTTCGCTTTATCTTCAGCCGTGGTTGCTATTGTGCCGTCAGAACGTGTTAGCGGTGGAATATTTGATTTGGTAAAATTTTGACTGACGGCCTTAGCGACTGACCAAAAGGACCTAGATCCGTTAGGACTGGCGAGAAGTTTATTTTTGATCCTCATGTTGTGAGCCTCTTTGTTTTGATCTATCGTTTGCTTGCACTGGTTTCGAGCGGTAACAAAGATGGTGCGATTCACATCTGTAGGATTTTTACGCCATTGTCGGTAAGCTAGATTTTTAGCTCTGACAGCACGCTCGCAGTTCTTGCTAAACCAGGGCTTGCCATTTGAAGGGCGCTTCTTGGAGAAAGGAATAAAGGCTTCCATGCCAGTAAGAATGACATCGGAGACCTCTTGAGCACAAGCGGATGGATCATCTGAAGAGAAGCATACTTCCAGCCAAGGAAAAGTGCGAAAATGGTCCCTTAGGTCTTCCCAACTAGCTGATGTGTAGTGCCAAATTTATTATTAATTTATGATTAAATACTAATGACGATGACGTCCGTTTCACATATGAAAACATAAATATGTACCCGCGGTATGCCAAAAGGATAAGGGTGTGCCAAAAGTTTTCCAAACCTCATTTAGTTAGATCGAAATGTAATAATCGACGCTATTTTTAGTTCGAAACAATCTTAAAATAGACAAGGTTAGTTTCGGTTTAATAAAAGATTGATCTAATGTTAATCAATACCAATTAAATTTTACCTGATGTGCTCCTGAATTTTTAATTAGATAAATAGGTAATGAATTTTGAATCACTAAGCACCTGTCGAGAAGATTTTCTTATTTCTATCTATACTGGGCATACCTAGAAAGTGGTTAGGAAGGGAGGGCATACAACCGTTTTATTTTTACTTTATAAGATGTTGGATAAAGCAGTCCATACCCTGCGGGATTACCCTAGATTGAGAGGAGCTGTCTCTATGTGTCTATATAGACAGTCAAGCAGCCATAAGGGCAATTTGCTCCAGCAGCACTAAGTCAAAATTAGTAAGGCGCTGTCGCAACAATCTCTGCACACTTGGTGCTCAACATCGAATCACCTTGTGCTGGGTTCCTGGACACAGCACACAGCAATATATATGGCAATGAGACTGTTGATGCCCTCGCATGTCTGTCGAACTAGCGAAAATAGTGTGAGTGGCTAGACCACTGGGATCAGTCAAAGAGGAGATAGATCGGATAGCTAAACAACTTGCGCAAAGCAGATGGACAGGGTCGACAACCTGTAGCATCTCCAGGCAATTGTGGCCCCTACTTGACGGCAGGAAAACCGCAGCGCTATTACAGCACAGTCGTAAGGACCTCAGAAACATTACTGCCGTAGTCACCGGGCATTGCCTGTTCGGTAGACACGCAACTAACGACTTCTGTAGAAGTTGCAGAGATGAAGAAGAGGAGGAAATTATTCAGCATTTCTCATGTGAATGCCCCGGCCTCGCGAGAAGAAGGTTGAATGCCCTGGGAGAACCATTCTTGAATGATCTGGAGGAAATGAGCAGCCTGCAACTGGGTCGACTCCCTAAGTTTATTAACAGCAGTGGCTGGTTTGAATGGCTGTCAAAATTTTTCTACGATCTACTTACGTCGCGTTAACCATCAGGAAGCTAATGCGGATAGGTTCCGCGGAACACGTGTGGTACCACAACGGTCCTTAAAGGACTACGTGTGACTGTTTGGACAACGCCAGAGGTCTGCCACTATAACCTAACCTAACCTAAATATTCCTGTTGTACATGTTGTACTACTACTACTACTAAGTACTACTACTATCACTTGTGGAGAAATTTCTCTCATTTATTACTAGTCGAATGGACTCCTTAAGCGTATCTATCGAGTTGGATTTAGATTTATAATATAAATTATTGTCGTAGCTCCATAAAAAAAGTCCAGTGAGTTGAAATCGGGTGATCTGGGTGGTCACTCTCTAGACCCCCGCCTATCAATCCACCGCACTAGAAAAATTGTATTTAAGTACTCCCTAGCAGCATAATGCGGGGAAGTACCATCATGTTGAAACCACAAGGTTAAACTTGGTAAACTAGTATTATTATCCTTTGGAAATAGAGTGGCAAGGGCTGAAACAAACCTGATCATTTCGAAGGAAATTTAGATATCTTTCTCCAGTAAGTTTCATATCAAAGAAAATTGGTCCGATTACCCTATTTATAATAATGGCCGTCCAAACATTAACATTTTTATTATACTGGTTGTGATTTTCTATGAAAATGGTGAAATTTTCGCTGCTCAAATATTTATGCCAATAGCCAAAACTTAAAAAATTAGCCAGGTAAAAAGTAACCTACTCCAAAGCTATTCATTCCTAAGTGCCGGTATCTCGAACACACTTTTTACATTATTATCGTTAATTCACCTGATAAACATTAAAACAATAATAATTAAAACCTTAAAACGCTTCAAGGTGTATCAAACATCTCGCATGCTACAATTACTATTTTATCTACACGTAAAAGGAGTAAACATTGGACCTTGATACTTGAAGTGATTCCTATTACTTATACTGCGAGTATTAAAAAATTAGATAATGTATACGACTTTGCTTATTTACCTGGTTAGAGATTCCTGGAAATTTATCAGTCGATAATATTATGTAATAGGTGTAATAATATGCTTGTGAATATCAATATCCTGCAACAATTTAATAATATATCATATCGATCATTCAGAATAAAGTGATACTATTACATAACAAACAAGGTTGGAACCTTTAGCCATTTAGTGCCATTACCAAATTTGTAAAATGGTTGCACACATTATTACAAAATTAAGGAAATTACTTATTTCCTTACTTAATTAAAGGTACCTAATATAAAAACGGAGATGGTGGAATGACACACTGCTCCCCATCAAGATCATTGTCCATCTGTCTAGACAAGGAATGGCAAAATCTTAATAATATTTATATTCAGGTTTTACATAAAACAGATGGATACCCATCAAGAAAGTCTTCACGTTGTCAAAACGAAAGGAAAAGGCATGATGTTAATTTGTTTTTATATATTTTATTTTTCAAAAATAAAATATTAAAATAAATATATATTTGATTTAATAAAAAAAGGTTTTTTTTATTCCAATTAAAGTCCCAAAAACATTTGTTCATGAGGGATTCTCTACTAATAACAACGTCTAAAAATGTAATTGTTAAATAAAACTAATTAAAATACAAGGTAAGTCAAAATAATACTTAAAATGTTAATATTCAATAAAAAAAATAAAAATATTTAAATATGTATAAAATTATTCAATTATTATTTCTTTTAATAAAATAATATAACTAATAATGTCGTTTAGATATCATTTATAAATAATTTTGAAAAGAATAATTAATCATAAAAGAAGTGCACGTTTAGATATTTTTTAGTTTAAAATTTAGCTTCCCCTTTTTTAAGTATTTTCTTAATTATCATTTTAAAACGTTTTCTATTTAAAAATTTTAATTCTTGGGGTATTTCATTGTAAAATTTCATACCTTGATAATAAATGGAGTTCTGACCTGCCCTAGTGTGTATGACAGGCAAATCAATATTAAAAACAGTTTTAGTTAAATAATCATGTACGTCATGTCTGTAATTGAACTTTATATTTGAATGTTTATTTTTTGATATAATTTGGTGAACAAAAACAATATTTTGCATTAAGTGAATATAATTGACATACTATCATAATTTTTATATAAAAGTTTAGTTGAATATTGTTTATCCGAGCAATATATATTTTTAATTGCTTTATTTTGTAAAACTTGTAGGTGGTTAAGCAAATTTTGAAAAATTGATCCCCATATTAAAGTTACGTATTATTATAAATGAGAGTAAATAATAGCAAAATAAATAGGACGTAACATATAATTTGGAGTCAAAAAACTGAGTTTTTTTTAAAATTCTCACTGGTGCAACTATTTTCTGTTTAATATATTTAATATGTTCACTCCAATTAATAGCTTCATCTATTATCAACCACAAAAATTTAATTTAATTTATATAGGTGATGGCTAGAGACCTAATGAAATGGTCCTTGGTTTCAGATTTTAACTGTTTCAAGTAGTATTGTAAATAAAAATATTTCCGTTTAAAATGGAAATATTGGAAATGTCTAGAGCCTAACGGAAACTTTTGAAATATTCTTAAAAAAGGATGGATATGAAACGAAAAAAAAAATATTAGGCACTAAAACGTATAAAAATTTAGTTTGCTCTTAAGGGTTTTAACCCTAATAAAAAGGTGATCCAAAAAAACCAGTTTCAAAAAAATATGAAATACGTATTTTATAGTATTATATAGATTTATGCAAAGTTTCAAAAAAATCCAACAAATAAATTTGATTATCAATATTTCATCATTGATTTGTCGTTTCTGTGTTTTCGTAATAATTACCTAGGGTTTTAAGTACCAAAAAGATTAATTGATAAGTTAATAAAAGCATAAAACGAAATTTGGACTGCGTCGCTAGTGTTTGCTCAGGGAGAACACACCCTAAAAGAGATAATTTGTTCCTTTACGTAACGACGGTAACGTTCGCTGTGTCTTCTCTGGTAACTAGGTACCACATTTATCTTTTCCGGTTTTTGTTTAAATTTTATATTTTAAGGGCATTGTTTTGGCTTTAGAGAAAAAAACCTTATCTCTGCCAACATGTTGACACGACGCGACGATAAGAAAGAGATTGGTTGGTATACATAACGCTGTCGTTTACCTATACGTCGTTATCACTTTTACCGTGTCTGTCGAATGTATTTAAAGGATTTTAGCATAATATTTCAGATATAAAGGTAAGTATTTTATCCTTGATTCATATCCACATTTCCGTGGGAAATATGAACGTTGTTAAAATGTTCTAAAATTATTAGGCAATAAATGTACCAGATTGTTGTAACTTGGTCAAATATTCTATTCAACTATTATACCGTGCGAGCAAAAATTATTTGCATCAAAGAGGGCTTGGATTAAAAAACGTGGGGCTTCGTTTAAATCACAATGATATGAGGACGATATATCTAACCAAATTTAGGTTAAAATTCTGTCAAATTCATATTATGACATGATATGCCAAACTAATGAGTAATAAAATAAGTAGACAAATACAAATTTATTTTTGTTGTTTACAAAATTAACAAAGTAAGAATATACAGAAAGAAAAAGAAAAATAATTACATAAATTGCTAAAATTGGCCACCGCCATGCTCCAAGCACAAATTCACACGTATCTTCATATTTTCGAAAGTGTTGACCAGCATATCTGGAGAAATGTTACCACATTCTTGGATAATCCTTTCTTGTAATTGTTCTAAATTTGCAACTGGTGTTTTAAAAATAGTGTTCTTTAAATGAGGAAAAACATCATAACATCCATCGTTAAACAAGGTGATCTAGGTGGGAATTCAATGTCTGATCGAAAACTGATCAATATAATATGTTTGCAACAAGTTCTTCTGTTCTTACAGATGGTCTTCCTGCTCCTTTTTTGTGTTGTATAAAACCTGTTTCCCTAAATACAGCCACGATTCTTTTCAGGCAATGATAACAATCCCCAGCAATAAAAGCAACGTTAGGAAAATGTTCGTGAAAATCGTCCATGCACAAACCCGGATTGTAATGCCACTCACCATTTACTCTAACCCCGTTTCGAGAATACGCTTCAACCATGAATGTTTTTTGCTGTTCCGTAAAGCCCATTGTGTGAATTGTTCAAGAAATTGGAAATATTAACGACGAATCAAATTACTTGTAACGATTGTCAAAGATGCAAGGCCTTCTTTGATACAAATAATTTTTGCTCGCACGGTATAAGAAAGTTATCAAAATTTGTTTCGATCATAGCCTTCTCGATTTTAAAGAAGTATGTGAGTTTCACTTACTCTTCCTTAAATCCTAGAAGGTCTTGGTGTGGATGTTCTTCGGCCAACCCAGCATAACCTTTAGGCATTATACAAATCAGACAAAATCGGGTTTTAAAAAATATTTCATTTAAGCATTTTGTTATATTCTTTAAATAAAAAAATGTGAAGCGTCAGAACAACTCTATTATACATAAGACTTTGAAAATGTTTATACCCACGGTGTGTTCTGGATTCCATACTCTTAATTTGGTTTTCGGCTATTATCGGAAACTCAATCTAACTACTTAATATATCCAAGGAAACAAAATAATGTTTAACTACTGAAAGCAATTTCCTATCTACACTACAAGGGAGGTATTATTTATACACCCTATTCACACACCCCAGCCAATTTCTCCAAATTAAATGAATTTTGTTTTTGAAGGGTACACGGAGAAAAAAACCTTCTATTCCTTATAAGAATTCACAAGCCCTGTTTAATACTACAAGTGTGACCAGTAAATTCCACATCGTACGGGTTTTTTTTATTAATAGCTTTATTCGAAATTTGACTTTGGCATCAAGTTCTGCTTTGATCGAGATGAAAATTAAGCAAAAAAAATAGTAGTCACGTGATTCGCATTATCTGTCAAATTTTAATTTTTTTCAAAAAATAATTCAAAAGTGGAGTTATTTCTGAAAATATCGGAAAAAGTTATTAGAAAAAGTTTTTTTTAAATGCAGTTTCTAGACCACATGCAAAATTTCAGCTGCATAAAATAATTTTGATTTTTTACCCATATTTTGTAAATTACACCACTTTTGCAAAATAAGACTCGACGCAACCTACATAAAATTTCTTAGTTTTGACAATGCTTTATTTCAGATACATTTTCTTTAAAGTAGCGCCATATTTAATGTGTGTTTTTCTACAAAATCAAAATTGGGCTATTAAAATTTGGTCGCATGTGATGCAAAGTTTCTTTGTTTTTGACCCTGTATAAGGTAACTTCATAAAATAAGTATTTTTGGAAACGTAGTTTGTGTCTGAAAGTAATACACCTTAATATTAGGACAAAAAAGAACACAGTATCATCAGTAAAGTGTTTTAGTGGTGGGTAAAAAATCAAAATTATCTAATGCAGCTGATATTTTGCATGTCGGCTAGAAACTGCATTTAAAAAAAAATGTTCTAATAACTTTTTTTGATATTTTCAGAAATAACCCCACTTTTGAATTATTTAAAAAAAAAATTAAAATTTGACATAATGTGACAGCAACGCGCTTTTCTACTGTAAGACAACAAAAATTGCTAGACCGTTGTGTAGTGATAATATCACGGTAATTTAGCCAATAGGAAATAAGACATAAGACATATTTATTTGACCACATTTTTGTAAGTTACAAATTGTAGCAAGTCATATAAAATATAAAGCATTTCCTGGACTCATGTATTTAACTAAATTAAAATATACATTATACAGTGTGTGTATAAAGTCTGGAAACGGCTTAATAACATCACAATTTACTGGCCGATTTAAACCAAATTTGGTACAGTTGTGTAAGAGGATCTAACGCACCGAATGACGATATTGGCGTTATTGCCAGCTTTTTAGTTTGTCTGGAATTCGAACGAATTTTATATTTTTAAATATAACACCCAGTATATTTTTACATTTTTAAATTCCACATAAAATTATAATTATTTTTTATTAAACGCATTATTAGTCTATACTTCATAGTTTCCGAGATATTGACTCTCGAAAAGTGACATTTTTGAATTTTGACAGCTTATAACTTTCTAACAGTACGTCTTAGAGCAAAACGGCTTACATGTCCCTATCTTCAATTTTTATTATCTTTCCAAAAAAATCAACTTCCAGTTAAACCGGAACAACTATATTTCCTGCTTTCGAGTTACATCCGGTTTAACCGGAAGTTGTTTTTTTTGTGAAGATAATAAAAATTGAAGATAGGGACATGTAAGCCGTTTTGCTCTAAGACGTACTGTTAGAAAGTTATAAGCTGTCAAAGTTCAAAAATGTCACTTTTCGAGAGTCAATATCTCGGAAACTATGAAGTATAGACTAATAATGCATTCAATAAAAAATAATTATAATTTTATGTGGAATTTAAAAATGTAAAAATATACTGGGTGTTATATTTAAAAATATAAAATTCGTTCGAATTCCAGACAAACTAAAAAGCTGGCAACAACGCCAATATCGTCATTCGGTGCGTTAGATCCTCTTACACAACTGTACCAAATTTGGTTTAAATCGGCCAGTAAATTGTGATGTTATTAAGCCGTTTCCAGACTTTATACACACACTGTATATTAAAACATATCATATTGAAATCACATAAAATAAAAAAGTCCTATCTACTAATCTAATAATAAAACCCCAAGGGTCTGGCGAAAATAAAATCAGCTAATATTTCTTATTTTAAGACCAATTAAAAAATAATTGTTGATGGGATAGTAAATTAAACCGCGTTTATTTTTTGAAACTTTTTGGTTTACAAAAGACTTTCGTAGATCATTATATGGCGCTTAAAATAGTTTTATTGGATCATAAAAATATGGTATTAGGCAAGCACTTCTCAATTAATGTCGTTAAAATAATGAAAATCCTAATAAAAGATAGGAAGCGGTATCAGTGTAGAAGTAAGTAGAAAAAACGTTGTAATTATCTAAAATTATTTATTTGATGATTTTCTTTAAATCTTTATTGCCTTGACCATAGAAAAAATATCCCTACCATTGTTATAATAATTACTTATTTTAAGACATAATATATTTAATTTCGATTTAAGTGAGCTCATATTAATCAATTAAAAGCCCATCACCCACTTTTAAAATAAGCTTAACTTTATCCTCCGACTAAACTGAATCTCTAAAAAATTGCGAGATAAGATTTCATCATTTTACAAATATTGTATAAAATATAAACTGTGCCTTACGTGTAACGGAGTTTTAGATTTTAGAACTTTCGAAATATACAATAGATATTATTTGATGTATACAGTGTGTCCACCCATAGAGTTTGAAAGAGGAAAAACTTTTTTATTAGTAGGTATAGAAGAAAAAGTAATTCTTTAAAAAACCGAATATCAGATTTGCGATTACTATACAGGGTTCGTCCCACACAACATTTTTAGTTTTTTGGATTTTATTTAAAATAAATTTGCGTAAAAACAAACAACTATTGTTGCTCTCTTATATCCCCATAAATGAAAGTCGATAATTGTGAGATCGGGACTCCTACGTGCCAACTGATTTGGACCATAGGTACAGGGTCTTCCAACGAGGACTGAACAGGGGCTCATTTTTGAGCTTCCTTGTATTTAAAGAAAAATCCAAAATAGCCAATCGATGTACTTTTTTCTGCAGAAATAAAAAATGAAACCAAAAATTTATTTTTGAACCAGAAACAAAACAGTTACGCTATGGATAAGGTGTTTTTTAAATGGAACATAGCTTTTTTTATACGATTTTTGGAACGAGTGATTTTTTTTTGTCCGTTCTGATTAAAATATTTAATATTGTGACAGCTATTTTTATTAAATTTTAATGTTTTATCCAGTATAATTTAACTTTAACCTGTTTGAAACATACACTAGGTAATAAAGGTATAATCACCTTTGAATCCTTCAAAGTCAAAAAATTTGACAAATTTACTATAATATTGCCGAAATGAAATATACATTAGATGAGAGATTGCAGATTGTTATCTTGTTCTACAAATGCCAAGAAAATGCAAGAGAAGCAAGGAGAAGATTTATTGCAAATTTTCACAGAAATATATCCGTCAATACTATTCTAAGGATAAAGAACCTATTTGAGGAAAATAAAACATTACATGACAGAACTCTATATCTACTAATTAAAAAAAAAGCATTAATAATTTAATTGTTCAATGTGACCTCCGTTGCTCTCGAAACAAGTGCGATAACCTCTTTGTAGCCTTTCCAAACTTGCTGTTATACTGTGATTTTCCTGGTTAAGGCGATTTATTTCATTCACAATTTTCTGCATGATCTCTTCAATATCGTGGTTTCGCCGCTTGTATACCACGTTCTTTAAATGGCCCCAAAGAAATGTGTCTAATATTGACAAATCGGGACTATTGGGTGGCCAAGCATAGGTTCCATTTCTACCAATCCATTCTTCATGGCGTCCGTTTAAATATTGAGTAACCTCACGCACGGCATGCGGAGGGGCCCCGTCATGTTGCCAAATTAAATTCTGATATTCTTCCAATGGTAAATCTTCCAAAAAGTTCTCAATTTCGTTTTCTAAGAACTCGTAGTATCTCTGTCCATTTAAAGTCCCGTTAAAAAATATTGGTCCCAAAATTCTATTATTTTTTATGCCACACCAAACATGGATTAAAGTCCTTCCTTGAAATTTAATTGTCTGAAATTTTCTTGGATTTCCAACGGCCCAGTGATGACTATTATGTCTATTGAAAACCCCCGATGTTGTGAATGTGGCTTCGTCAATCCATAAGATATTTCTGAATAAATTAGGGTCTTCGTTTTCTTTCCGAATCACAATTTGGGAAACAAATTGGAAGCGAAGTTCTTTTTGTGCCGGTGTTAAATGTTGAAGTGGAAGGATATGATAAGACTTAAATTTATGATTTCTTAAAGTCCTGTGAACAGTTCCTTGGGTAACTCTTCTGCGTCTTACACCGCCGCCGTATTGAACGTCCCGAACTGCGTCCGAAATTGATTTGGTTGGATTCAGTCGAAAATAATTCACAATGGCACGGTCTCGATTTCTATTCCTTTCTGGATTTCTTTTTCTGTCATGTAATGTTTTATTTTCCTCAAATAGGTTCTTTATTCTTAGAATAGTATTGACGGATATATTTCTGTGAAAATTTGCAATAAATCTTCTCCTTGCTTCTCTTGCATTTTCTTGGCATTTGTAGAAAAATATAACAATTTGCAATCTCGCATCTAATGCATATTTCATTTCGGCAATATTATAGTAAATTTGTCAAATTTTTTGACTTTGAAGGATTCAAAGGTGATTATACCTTTATTACCTAGTGTATGTTTCAAACAGGTTAAAGTTAAATTATACTGGATAAAACATTAAAATTTAATAAAAATAGGTGTCAGAAAATTAAATATTTTAATCAGAACGGACAAAAAAAAATCACTCGTTCCAAAAATCGTATAAAAAAAGCTATGTTCCATTTAAAAAACACCTTATCCATAGCGTAACTCTTTTGTTTCTGGTTCAAATAAATTTTTGGTTTCATTTTTGAATTCTGCAGGAAAAAGTACATCGATTGGCTATTTTGGATTTTTCTTTAAATACAAGGAAGCTCAAAAATGAGCCCCTGTTCAGTCCTCGTCGGAAGACCCTGTACCTACCCTTAATTGTTAATCCATTTGCTCATAATATTTTGACGAAATCTCGTATATGAGGCTTTTTCGGCATGAGGAATACAAATTTGCCCACCGTTTTTTCGCATTTTGTAGAGGGCGCCACATAGAAGCCTATACTACTAAAAAAGTAAAAATAGAAATCTGTGGAAAGTGTAAAATTTTTTTTTTACCATTTTAACACAATTAATAATGGATTTCCACCAAGTAAAAGCCGAATCAATTCTAATATTTATATTAGTTGCCTGAACTAGTCAAGGGTATTTATTGTAAAAATGTACAACAAATCAAGGATTTCAAGGAAACACTCAATTAGTTTTTCTACAGTAAAATAGATGTTTTTTTAAAAATATTATGTAAGTATATAGCAATGCCCTGTTTGGATGGTTACGTTCAAGTGCACATAATTACAACTTGTAATTATTTCATTGTTATTACGTTACAAGCACGACAATAAATATTTCAAATAAAGTTGGCTTTATTCATTCACAAGTTTTTTGTTTGTTAAGAGCGACAAACAACTGAACGGGTCACGCGATCAACGTTTGTGAGAAATAGTGAAATTTTTTATGCAATTGTGTCGTAAATTTTGACAGTCGGTATTTAACCTAGAAAACGGATAATTGATGATAATGAAAGGAACCTAAAACAAAACATTTAATAAGTATATGTAAACAATTAAAAAAATTAGTATTAATAAAGCAAACATTAGCTTGCTTGTAAAGGTGAAGGATCGATTCTTTTTGGTAAATCAATTCTTTTGAATCATTCAGTTAAAAAAATTCGTTCAGAAAAATTCGTTTTCAAATGATTCTTTTACTTTTAAAATAAATCGAAAATTCTGAATCGATCTTATCCTATACAGTGTGACCAGTATAAAGTCCGCATCATATTGGATTTTTTTTAATTATTAGCTTTATTCGAAATTTGACTTCGGCATCAAGTTCTGCTTCGATCGAGATGAAAATTAAGCAAAAAAATAGTAGTCACATGATTGGCATTATCTGTCAAATTTTAATTTTTTTCAAAAAATAATTCAAAAGTGGGGCTATTTCCGAAAATATCGGAAAAAGTTATTAGAAAACGTTTTTTTTAATGCAGTTTCTAGCCCACATGCAATTTTGGTTTTTACCCATCGCTAAAATTTATTTTCCACTTAATGAACACATGCGACCAAATTTTAATAGCCCAATTTTGATTTTGTAGAAAAACACACATTTAATGTGGCGCTACTTTAAAGAAAATGAATCTGAAATAAGGCATTGTCAAAACTAAGAAGTTTTATGTAGGTTGCGTTGAGTCTTATTTTGCAAAAGTGGTGCAATTTACAAAATATGGATAAAAAATCAAAATTATCTTATGCAGCTGAAATTTTGCATGTGGGCTAGAAACTGTATTTAAAAAAACTTTTTCCAATAACTTTTTTCGATACTTTCAGAAATAACCCTACTTGTGAATTATTTTTTGGAAAAAATTAAAATTTGACAGATAATGCGAATCACGTGACTACTATTTTTGGCTTAATTTTCATCTCGATCGAACCAGAACTTGATGTCAAAGTCAAATTTCAAATAAAGTTATTAATAAAATACTTATTTAAGTTTTGCAAGTAGTAAATTCATAATTTAGAGAATCAAAAGCCTTGGCCAGATCTAGAAAAACGATACTAGTAAAAATATTCTAATCAATATTTGACAAGTAGATGTAGGTACATGAAGAAAAAGTAGTTTTAGTTTGGACCGTTGAAATTTCATAGTTTCTAAACTTCATTCTTATTTTTCTGCTTTATCATTATCAGATATTTCAACATTTGGCAGACGCTCTTAACTCCCCTCCCCCCAACCATACTACTCCATTTTTGTTATTATTTTTGTCACTTTACCAAAAAAAAAATCTCTTTTATATGTTTGTTAAGTTATCACTATATCGGGTGTTCTTAAATATCATGTACTTACATACATAAGGAAGGGATTATTTTTTATTTTTTTTTATTATTTCATAACGTAGACTCTACCAGTGGCGCGCCGTAAGAGAGTTCAGGGATGAGAAAAGGGGGGGGGGGGGCTTGTGCTCCCTGAAAAAGTAGACCATTTAGTCCTACAGCGTAACCTATATTCAAAATTTAAGCTAAATATTTCAAAAACTGCAGGAAAATCTTGAAATTTTAACACCCTGTAGATCGGTAACGAAGTGTTTGCGGCCCTATATTTATATGAATTTTTAGTTATGAAATAAACCGAATAATTATCCTCTTCCGTGTATTCGTCATATTTAGGAACATCCGATATACCTATATTTACTAGTTTTGTCAGTTTCTTGACCTTTATTTAAATATTGTAAAAAATGTAATAATTTTTATTTTTCTAGCCATGACCAGTAAAATCAAATACAAGGTGCTCAAAAAATATCAAATCGCGTCAAATGTAATCTATCTTTATTTTTCATTTTAGAGAAAAATGACAAAAGAATATTTCAAGTTCTCCAAACAATTTTTTAAAAAATATTTTTTTCTATTTCACGTTCATAATAAGCTCAGTACGATACGCATTTGCGCATCGTAATGAAGCTATTTCGATACGCGTTTTTTCTTTATTTGATGTTGGTAACATTTAAATGTTTTATTTCATTGACTTGCGCGGCCTTTGTGATTTACGAGAAAACCCATTTTTCGCAGAGGAAAAATAGCTTGATAACTTACTTTTTTATTCTGTGTGGAGAACAGTCATGTATGTTGGGTGCATAAATCTATAAATCAATCTTTTGTAGATGCTTCAAGCTATCATTTTCTGCCAAATCCTATCCAAAATTCAATCTTAACCTTCCAATGTCGATTTTAACTTCAACTTTATTTGAATTTTCAATCTTCCCTATACTAAATTGCAATGCCGTGACGTAAAATCACGTCTTTTGAAATTCGAAAAAAAGTAGCAAAATCTCCCGAATTTCCGAACGAGCAAATCTCATATCGCTAAAATAACTTTAGAATCTCGTGGTGAAAATGGGTCAATAAAAATCAAAAAATTACAGTTTGCAAAATAATTTTTGTTGTCCAGAGGCTACTATGATAAAAAATAGTATTACCAACATAAAATTTAGACATAAAAATTTACAAAATTTGAAGGATTTATTTTCTTTTTAAAATGTATTTTTCTTGATTATAAAAGGTGAAATAGAAAAAAATGTATAAAGCACATGTTTCATAAGGCGTTTTAGCGCACGTATCAATAAGAAAACTCGCCACTTTGTGGCTCGTTTTTTAAAATAGACGCGTGCGCTAAAACCGCTTCTTATGAAACGTGTACTTTAATATACTATTATTATACGCCACACTTTCTGTTCTGTCAAACCTCTCCATCAAATTCTTGAAAGCTCGTTTAATCGATTGTCGCCCTGTCTGGATATTTTTCATAACAATGTCTTGTTATAAGCAATGTATTTTTGTCACTTGTACCAAAAATGTGAATCATAGAGATCAATCATTTCAGAATTTAAAAAAATAGTTTTTCAAATGTTAACCTAGTTAACCTGGAATACAAGACTACATACCTAAGTAGTTTTGGCACAAGAATGTTATGTCTAATTTGACATTGAAAATGTCAATTACATTTGTTTGAACTAGAAAAATAAAAATCACAGTTTTTTTACCAACATTTTCATGGAAATCGGAAATTGGAAAAACTAGTAAATATAGATATTTATAGGGATAATTAAAAAAAATAAGAGAAAAGAGAATTAAAGTATTTACTGGACGAGCAGAATAAATATACCTAGGGTATTTCATTTAAAGAAATCGAGTTTATGTAAAATTTACTATATCCGAAAGATCGGATGTCAACAGAAAAGACCATGTACAAAAATATAACTATTGTTTTTCTCTACACGTAGTTTATACGAAATTTTCAATTTTAAATTTTCTCCCTCTAAATTCTTAAATCCCCTCCGCCCCCTTTTTATTTCAATTTTAGACATGTCAAGAAATTGCACCACAAGTAAAATTATTAAATAAGAAACACTACAACAATTGCCACAATAAATAAATAGCGAAATTATTATTTACAATCATTATTGCACAATTTTTCAACACTTATGTAATAAATCGTCACTGTAAGGATTATTTTTGATTCAAGTGGGATTTGGTAATAATTTATCATTGGTTTGATAAATTTCATAAATTACTCTTGTAATGTAGGCATGTTAGTATAAATTAATGCATGGATTTACCACAGAACTAAAAAAATATTGTTTAGCCAAGGAATAATACAACTGTAATAATTCTTGGACATTGTTCTTTAATATAAGTCATACATACAAGTCAAAAACACAAACATAAACGAACTACATAAATGGTTAACGGCACGGGCGATTCGGCATTGGACCTAATAATCTAAGGAAACAAAAATGTTTCAACAACACAAATTAGCTTCTTTTCACAGTATGATCCATAGACTAGTAACTCTCCCTCTAAATAAAATCAATTTTCAAAATGAACTAAACATTATTAAACAACTAATTGCAGTTAACAATGGATATAACTCAAATCCAATTGACCAAATCCTAAAAAGAAAACTTACAAAAAAGCTATGGACTTAGTTTTTCCTAGAAGCAAAAACTTTGACCAATTTAAACTTGTCACTTTCTTTAGACAACCTAGCAAAGTAGTTGACAATTTTCTTAACAAACTTGATATAAATGTGTGTTACAAAACTCATAACTCTAAGTAAATTCATAAAAAACAATAAAACTAAAAGCGATAAAAACAAAAAATCAGGCATCTATAAATTAAAATGCAAAGATTGTCCTAAAACATACATTGGCCAAACGGGTAGACATTTTGACAAAATAATACAGGAACATTATAACAGTTTTCTAAAAAATAAAACAGACTCAAACTATGCTAACCATTTACTTGATTATCAACATAATTTCGATCCTTCCTTTAAACTCTTACATACAGAAAACAAAGAATTGAAACTAAATTTGTTGGAATCTATGGAAATAAATAAACTTAAAAATACGGACCTGTTACTTAATGATCGACTAGATTTAAATAATTCATCTTTGTTAAATTTATTCTGTTGACCATATACTTAAGATTTTATAAATTACCCATATGCCATATTCTACCTAATTTAATTTAATTTTTAAACCCTCTGTTGGATTTTCCCGCTATTATAACCCTTCCACTGTTTTTATTTACATCTTTAATAATAAAAATTTTATTGCACCCAATTTTTATTTTCCACCTTTATTAAATCACTAGCGTGTATCCGGCATGCGTTATGCGTTGCAACCCGCTGGTATAAATACAAACCCGAACAAACCCGATATATTAGTACCCGGCATGCCGCTTTCTGAAATTGCACCCGTGCGAAGGGGCGGGACGCTATTATACATAAAAACCTTCCCCTTGAATCACTCAATCTATTAAAAAAAACCGCTTCAAAATCCGTTGCGTAGTTTTAAAGATTTAAGCATATATAGCTGGTAGGGGACGGACAGACAGCGACAGCGACTTTGTTTTATACTATGTTAAGATTGTCATCTGACGAAGCTACAGTGTTAGCGAAACATGTAATTTTTATAGTTAATATAGTGGAAATTTACAAGTTCAAGTTTGTTTTACTGTATCCCATAATACTATAACAAAAATGTTTACGCAAATATTACAAAAACAATCCCCATATTTGGTGATTAGTTTTTCTTTGTAACACAAAGTTTTGCTTGCAATAATAATAATAATTTACGGAGCGGTTTGACTGTCTTTCCATAAATGCCTATTGAACCGCCTTCGATCAAGCACGAAACAACCCGAGATTAGGCGAAGTCGATGGCCGGCGAGCCCGTATGTTTGTTTCGCTTTTAGTTGCCAATTCATGTATATAACCTTCCATTTGATATGAACCCACCAGGTCAATTTAAAATACGGTCTATATTGGGGAGATTTCGCATGACACTTTTGTATTTTTGAAGGATAATCATTTTTAATTGTTTTGAAAAATAAATTAATTAGGTGGGTCATTTACTAAATGACCTTATGGTGAAGCCGCGCCTGATATAAACATCGGTAGTACTGAAATCTTTTAAAAATAATGGAATTTGGAATTTGGTCTTTGTACTCCGTTTTTGTTGTGTCATTCAGTCAGTATACAAGGATATAACTAAGGATACTTAAAGATAAGTTAATAGTATTTTTAAAATCGCGCGATAAGCTTTTACTTGGTAGTTCATCAGATGAAAGTTCACAACGCTGTACCTACGTAACAAATTAAAAAAAAAACACTTCTAAAATCACAAACAGTGATCACTAACTGACTAATTGTTTTGCATGGTAAAATGAAAATATCGATGTAAACGATTTTTGGTAAACCATTTTGGACGATTATAGGCTACGCTGTGTATCGAGTTAAATCATAGTAGGGGATATAAATTTATAGATAAGGTTTATTGTTATATTGCTACCAGCCTTATTTCAGGGCCAATCACCTATAACAATAAGCAAAAATATCGCGAAAACCATAAGGTTTAGACACAGACCTTCTTTTTATAGGCCTGTATGCTTTGGAAGCTTATATTTTACAGGCAGATAGCGGGATCCTAAAGAGGGAGATCAGCATAATAGCGATCAGGGGTTAATTAAGATTTGGTTGGGGGGAGGGGGGCGCATACAAACCCTAAATTAGATATTAAGTTAAGGACTGATTTGGCTTTTAAAAAATGAATGAATTTTGTTTACTATGTACGGGAAGGGAAAGAAAGGGGAAAGGGAAATTCCTTTCGAGTACTTATTTTATTACCGATTTTTAATTTTTTTTTAACTTTGTCTTCGTCTTAGTACACAGAATATTCTCGTCCATGGTTTTAATATTTTTCACATTCCTTCGTGTAAGTGGCGCTTGGGCCCTTCGGTGCTGATGATGGTACTTTCTAGCACCGAAACATGTACACCCCCCGAGTAAACTGACTTTAAATATATTTGTGGAGGAGACGAAAATAGAAATGTTCTGTAATTCTAATTCTAAAAAAAAATGTTGATGCATCGCAAACATCGATTTTTTTCCGCGATACATTTTCTGTGGACATCTCTAAATGGAAATTTATGGTACCAGATCATTGGTCGGTCGCTGAGAAGTCTTAGAACGAGAGTTTGTCAGTTCGTATCTCTCGGCCGGTAAACTGAAGTGAACGAAGGAGAAAAACGACTTAATAGCAAAAAACTAATAAAACCAAAATTTTAAGTCATTTTCGTTAAAAAAATGTATTGTTAGTTTTCGTTCAGGTAACTATCTATACGGCGCGTTTCATAAACAAAGTATTAACCTACTTAGCACATTTGACAAGGCTAGATCGAAAAAAATACTTTATATTATGGTATAGTTTATAATATGTGCAAATATTTACACATACTTTACCTGAATTATATTCAAAATGTCTTAATTTTATTTACTACAGTACAGAATATTTCCTTTAAAAATATGGCGTGTAATAAAAATGTAGGGCACAACATGATTTAATTTTCTAAAAATATATAGATAATACACAGAATTATCTCTATCTCCTATACCTACCTACCTCATCTATTATTAGGCCTAGGAGAGAGTAAAACCAAGTCCATGGTCTGTCCATTTTTTCTTAAAAAAGATTACAGAAAAAACAGTTGAACAACAATTCACCATTGGTCAATCAAGGGACCAAAATTCACTGCGACATATTGAAGGCATTTTCCATTTCTTTTGCTTACAGGTCACATTGAAAGAATTAGATTTATCTCCTTCCTTATCATATTTTTTTTGACCGATAAGGAAAGATATATTTATTGTGAATAAAATTATAGTGCTTTAAGGAAATCACAACGGCCACGCTGTACGGTCGTTTGAACAATGAGTGACGCAGAATTTTTGATATTCATTCATTATCTAAGGTTACAGTGTTGGTGAGCTGCGTTTGTGATCAATTGCATTTTTCTATTAATTTTTCGTATTTTTTTTTAAATTGAACTGTTTAGGGCTCATTTACAATTAATGGTTGGCTGCGTGGTGTGTAAGAGACCCGACTATTCGAAACCACATGCCAATGCAATGTGTATAGGTTTATTTTTATAGCACTCAAATTGCTTTTATAACATCAGATATTATAAATTGCTTTATTAATAACAAATTTCGATCATTAAACCTTAATATGGCTTTATAGATATAAAATGAAGGAAATCAAGCATTGTATTTTACAAATTTCATTGGTTGTTGTTGGTTATTCCCAACATTATTAAATATCGATGTTTAGACAACATCGATGTATTACAACCGATGTTTTTAAGCCATCGATGTTAACATCGATGGTCCGTTTCGATGTCCCAGCACTAATTTAACCCAACTTGCCTAAGTCAAAAAGTGGATGATTTCGGAGATAGAGAGTGTCAAAAGTTCAATTTGGTTGTAGTTTTTCATAAATAATTTTTACTTCTTCTCCAAAAATACAAAAAAAGCTGTGAAATGAGGCCAATAAATATATTTTGAAATATTGAAAAATTATTAGAAATGACAGTTTATGAACAGATACTCGAATTTATTGAAGAAAACAAAATTTTAGTAAATATGCAAGCAGGTTTTAGCAAAGGATATTCAACAGAAACGTCAGTCCAGTCTGTAATTAAAAATTGGAAGCGAAGCGTTGACAAAAATGAAGTTGTCTTGGCAGTATTTTTGGATTTTAAACGTGCTTTCAAAACAATTATTGATACTGATAAATTAAAAAAAAATATATATCAGTATGGATTAAGGGGAGTTATTTATAAATGGTTTCAAAATTATTCAAGTAATAGGCAGCAAAAAACAAAAATTGATATCATTTTTTCTAAAAAGGAATTTAATAATATTGGGGTACCACACGGTAGCATTTTAGGTCCATTATTATTTATTCTTTATAGGAATGATATGCCAAATGTTTCGAAAAAAAGTTTTATTCAAATGTTTGCGGATGATACTTTATTGTATATAGAGGGTAAAAATATTCTTGATTGTATAGAAATTTTAAATTTTAAATTAAAAACTATATCCAACTGGTTGAATAAATTAAAATTAAATGTTTCTAAAACAAAATTTATGGTTATTGGAAATAACGTGAATAATATAGATATAAATATTTTTAAAAATGACGAAAAATTAGAAATTATACATTCTTTTAAATATTTGGGAGTAATTTTAGATTCTAAATTAAAATTTGAATTACATTTTGAAAATCTTGTATCTAAAATTGGAAAAAAAATTAATTATTTAAAAAGAATTAGTCAAAATTTAAGTTTATTTTCACGAAAAACAATTTACAACACTATAATTTTACCTCATATTTTATATTGTTCAACTATTTTATACACAGCAAATGATGGAGTCTTTAATAGACCCCAAGTTTTGCAAAATAAAGCTATGCGTATATAATTTCAAATGTGGATAAATATACGAAAATAAATTTAATGTTAGAGAAACTTCAGTGGTTAAATGTTAAAATTTAGTATTTCTTTTGATCTGTACTTTTATTTTTAAAATACAAAATAACTTACTACCTTGTCATTTAAAAGATTTTTTAACTCAAAATTTTGAAAATCATAACTATTCAACCAGATATAAAAACGATTTTTGTCTCAGTAGGGTATCAAAACATTTAACAAATAAATCAGTTTTCCTTAAATCACAACAACTTGAATAATGCAATTAAATCACAAAGTTCTTTGAAAAATTTTAAAATATCATTAAAATATTATTTATTTAAAAAACAAAATAGTGACTGCTAAAATTTTTTTTAATACTTCATAGATGATATTGTTAAATAATTTTAAATATTTTGTAAAACTTGTTAAATTGTAGCACATTGCTAAATAAATCTTGTTAAGGAAAGAAAGAAAAACTCAAAGTCTTCCTCCACAAAGTTTAATAGAATAATAAACTTTGTGGATGAAGACTTTGAGTTTTTCTTTCTTTCCCATACTTTTAACTCCACTTTAAGCATGGACTATTTCTTCAAATTAAATCTTGTTAAGTTGTTACTACTACTACTACTACTCCTAGCATTTTTCCCCACCCTTGAGAGACATCCTGTAATAACAAAATCTCAAAATTAAGTTGTTAATATACGACTTTTCAATCCAATTTGTCCCATTACCTAATTTATCTGTTTATACGTAGAAAACTTTCTGTTTTCCCTGTCAATAAATTTAACTGGATTCGAGACACACTTATAATTTTATTATACACCCGGCGTATACTTTATACCTTTAACATTTCTCTGGTACTAAAAATAAAACGCATGCCAGTTAGGAGTTAAGTAATACGTTTGACAATATCATTATTTTTAATAATGGGGTCTCTCAAGTTTTATTTTTAAATCGTTGTGGATTTCAGAACTCTGTCACCAAAGTCAATGAATTTGGGTAATAAATTAGATTACAATACAGTGGTATAACGTACACTGCCGCAGACCCCGCAAGGTGCAATTGCTCGAACGCGATCGCTAACCGCGGCAACCGATCGAGCGAGCTATAGGACATCTTATACAAAACTACCGTGTACCCGGCCTGAGTTGCAGCCCGGCATTATACGACGTCGCTTTCTCTGAGATAATAAGGCGAGTTCATCATCACGTCAAGATTTATAAATACAAACCCGAACAAACCTCTAAATTTATCAGTGTTTCTCTACAATATTATGCCTGTATTATACATAAAAACCTTCCTCTTGAATCACTCTATTTATAAAAAAAAACCGCTTCAAAATCCGTTGCGTAGTTTTAAAGATTTAAGCTCATATAGGGACAGACGGGCGACAGCGACTTTGTTTTATACTATGTTAAGATTTTATAAATCATGATATGAAAATCATTGAATGTGGACGGATGCCTGTAGTCATAAATTAACATTAAATTTTGAAAAATCCTCTTTTTTATGTATAGGGAAGAAACCCAATTTATACAGAAGTGATTTAAAATTAAAAGTCGGGCATTTAAAACAATCAAATAAAATTAAATTTTTGGGGTTGATAATAGATGAAGCTATTAATTGGAGTGAACATATTGAATATATTAAACAGAAAATAGTTGCACCAGTGGGGATTTTAAAAAAACTCAGTTTTTTTACTCCAAATTATATGTTGCGTCCTATTTATTTTGTTATTATTCACTTTCATTCACAATATTTAACTTTAATATGGGGATCAACTTTTCAAAATTTGCTTAACCCCGTTACAAGTTTTACAAAATAAAGCAATTGAAAATATGAATTGCTTGGATAGACAGTATTCAACTAAACTTTTAAATAAAATTTTTAATATTATGTCAATAAGGATATTCACTTAATGCAAAATAATGTTTTTGTTCACCAAATTATATCAAAAAATAAACATTCAAATATAAAGTTCAATTACAGACGTGACGTACATGATCATTAAACTAGAACTGTTTTCAATATTGATTTACCTTTAATACACACTAGGGCAGGTCAGAACTTCATTTATTATCAAGGTATGGAATTTTACAACGAAATACCCTAAGAATTAAAATTTTTAAATATAAAACGTTTTAAATTGATAATTAAGAAAATACTTAAAAATGGGGAAGCTAAATTTTAAACTAAAAAATATTTAAACGTGCACTTCTTTTATGTTTAATTATTTTTTTCAAAATTATTAATAAATGATATCTAAACGATATTATTTGTTATATTATTCTATTAAAAGCAGTGGCGGCTCCTCGAAGGAGGCAGAGAGGCTAAGCCTCCTCAGCATTCTTGCCCTCCTAAATATTTGATTACTTAAATATTAACAATAACTTTTAAATCTTTTAATTTACAACAGGCAATTATTGTAATTTCAATATTATCCCCTTATTTCATACGATTTAATATTTTCTTCACAATCTGACAACAGGTCAGGAGGCTGTTTTTGAATTTATACCACCATGATTTCCTAAGTGACGTGTATTCTAAGGCGTTGTTGGTATGACGCAACGAATTTGTGCCGGACGCATACCGATTTCTAACTTTTTCAGTAAAATTGGCAACATGTAATGGCAAACAGCTCCGTACCAATAACGTGTCTTGATTTCTTTGGGACACGTGCGACCTCGCCGATCCATCCTGACACGAACACCTGTTCGTTTTTTAGTTTAAGCGCGGGCTGTCATTCGGCATTTTCTATTTTCGTTGTTTGCTAAGTTAAATATTCGAGTTTTCGCGGAATTTGTGAAAATTGCATCGGTTAGATATTTCATTTGTTCTTAGTTATACTTTGGATAATGGAACAATCTATAATATAGTGAAAAATGAGTGCGGCCCGCTTTAATTTAGAGTGTAATTTACTGTGGAACATTTCCTAGCAGACTCAAAAGCGTTTAATTCCCTGAATTACGATAACAAACTGATAGTAAAAAAATAGAAAATCCTGCTCGTCTCTTTGTAGGTAGGTAGGTATTTGAGTTTTTAGTTTAACTTATTTTGGGTCTGGTGTCATATAAAAGCTGTATAGAATAGGTTAAAAGCAAAAAAAATGCGTATTAAACACTTTTGACGCGAAAAATTAATAATACAATATCCATAAATTGACATTTTTACCGAAAATGCTCGCGAAAATGTCAAGTCAACTCTCCATTATACGGAGTATTCTTAGACATTTATAGAAAATATTGTCTTTTGCAAATTTTGGACTTGTTTTTCTTCACAAAACTTTTGAATTTTCATATTTAAAAACAAAATCTGTACAACAGTACAACAAAGTACAAACCAGCCCCGATACACCTTTTAGAGCCGATCAGCAGAATGTTACTTAAGTATCTCAATTACTTCATCAAATGTTTAAAACTATTTTATTTGTATTATTTATTGTAATTGTTTGTATTTATTTAAGTGAAGAAGGTAAAACCTTATATTTTTGATATATTACGAAGAGAAATCGTCAAAATTACTGTCCCTACAGTCGACCATAACCTAAAAAAAATACCTTATGTTTCAATCTTAAAGTTGGCCTAATTTGTAAAAAATGGCTTTAATCCGCATTTTTTTTTGCATAAAAATGTTTCATTTAATGTAATCTTTGTAATAAAACAAATATCAGGAAGAAATTCTACCGACCTTATAAGACACCAAAACCCTTATGGGTCAACAGTTTTTTTATAGTGAATTTTTGAGAAATTTTGGGCGTGGTCCCGAAAATTTTTCTCCCGACACTATCCTGCTCGTCTCTTTGTAGGTAGGTAGATATTTCAGTTTTTAGTTTAACTTATTTTTAAAAAAAATTGTTAGCGTGAGTTTTTGATTTTGGGCGTGGTCGCGAAAACTTTTCGCATGCGGCGCAATTTAGCGCCTGCGGCGCTTTCTTTCTGAATCTTAGCCTCCCCATCTAAATCAGTCACGAGCCGCCACTGATTAAAAGAAATAATAATTGAATAATTTTATACATATTTAAATATTTTTAGTTTTTTTATTGAATATTAACATTTCAAGAATTATTTTGACTTACCTTGTATTTTAATTAGTTATATTTAACAATTACATTTTTAGATGTTGTTATTAGTAGAGAATTCCTCATGAACTAAAATGTTTTTGGGATTTTATTTGGAATAAATAATAATAAATCTTGACGGTAAATCGCCAATAAAAACATTGAAACTGGGATTCTAAGAACGACCATTTTTAAATTTTGACACTTTATACAGTGTCATCATTAAAGTACGCACCATATTATGGAACGTTCTTTTATTAATAAGGTTTCTAACCGGAACTGTCAGCATCTGTCAGTCAGTACCTGTCAAAAATGACGTTTTTTAAATAAAATGCTGAGAAATGGCATTTTTTTTAACGAATTTCTGAAACTGTTAATAGAAAAAGTTGTTTCTAGTGTAATTTTAGGCATATATGTACGTACAAAGTTTGTAGGTACAAAGTTTCAGACGTCTAGGACAAAGTTGAAATTTTGATATACCTATTTGGAATTAACTTTTTTTCATATAGACCAGGTCTGAAGCCTTTAAAAATGGTAAAAAGTGAAAAAAAAATAATAGTAGGATAAAACCCATTGGAAAAGAAAGAGAATATAACAAAAATTAAAGGAAAAATAATTTACGGGCGATCCGAGGTCGGGAAGTGGAAAGGGGTGAGTTTTTAAGGGTAGAAAACGATTTATCTCGATTTCCGGCAAAACTACAAGTCCTATGGAAAACCGTTAAATAGCAAAGTTGTAGGTAATAAAAAGATCTACAACTTTTGTATTTACACTTTTTTTACATAACCTCAAAATTTATGTGAAAAATTCAAATAACCAAGTTTTTGGTTTCTTATTTTTATCTTTTACAAGAAATTTTTTTTTCACGAAATTTGGTGAAAGCCTGCTTTTTTATGTTCCAAACACACTGTAATTTTTTTGATTTAAAATATTTATTTTTTCACCTTATTTTGACTGAATATCGAAAAAGCACCCTAATTTTCAATTGAAAATTCTCACGTCAAAATATCTGCTTTTTTAAAAAAGTCGATGGGCTTTTTGTTCGTTGAAATCTCTACTTTTTGATGGTGTAAAAAAAAAATATACATTAATATGGTAAATGTGATGAAATCCCCTTTAAATCCTACCTTTAATTATAGTTAGAATAACTATTTTCGCATATTTTTTGCGATCTTTATGTTTTATGGATTTGTAATTTTTTTGTTTATCAATGTAACATGGAATCTTACGTTTTTCGAGTAATTAAAGTATAAATTTTAATAAATAGCTCAAAATTGTACATAATAATTAAAAAAAAATTCGGATTAGAGCTTTTTTCTTTTCTTTGCATTTTTTGAGAACATTTACCATAGTAATGCATATTTTTTTTACACCATCAGAAAGTAGAGATTTCAACGAACAAAAAGCCCACCGACTTTTTTAAAAAAGCAGATATTTTGACGTGAGAATTTTCGATTGAAAAGTAGGGTGCTTTTTCGATATTAAGTCAAAATAAGGTGAAAAAATAAATATTTTAAATCAAAAAAATAACAGTTTTTTTGGGACATAAAAAGATAAGTTTTCACCAAATTTCGTGAAAAAAAAAATTTTCTTGTAAAAGATAAAAATAAAAAACCAAAAACTTGGTTATTTGAATTTTTCACATAAATTTTGAGGTTATGTGAAAAAGTGTAAATACAAAAGTTGTAGATCTTTTTATTACCTACAACTTTGCTATTTAACGTTTTTCCATAGGACTTGCAGTTTTGCCGGAAATCGACATAAATCGTTTTCTACCCTTAAAAACTCACCCCCTTCCACTTCCCGACCTCGGATCGGTTGTAAATTGTTTTTCCTTTCATTTTTGCTATATTCTCTTCCTTTTCCAATGGGTTTCATCCTACTATTATTTTATTGGTTTCAAAAATTTTCGACCCTGATGGTCTAATAATGTAAGTTGATTTTATGGATATTAGATCATTCGTTCATACCATACGCTATATTTTATTACAACGTACGTAGGTAATCTCTTGACTTCATGCAACATAAAATTTTAAATAATCCCCAGTATTTTCGAAACATCACGAAGACAGAGCTTAAGGATTTAGCACAGCATAAAAGTTGGTCGTCCCTAAATAAAAACTGTAGACGATCTTTACGAAAGTATAACTTAATAATCCTCGTGAAAGCTTCCTCGAATAATCTACATAATGGCTCAAAATTGATCGGATTTGGGGGGTAAGTAAACCACCTCTGCCAGGCTGTTCGCCGTCAATACCCAATCAAAGACGAATTTGGCTTTTGGTCCTGGGGTAATACTTCAGGCAAAATGTATTTCATGGAAGCTCAAAATAAATTTTCAAGTAGGAAATCCATTCATCTTAGCAAACAATGTGAGTATGTACCGTGCGAGCAAAAATTATTTGCATCAAAGAGGGCTTGGATTAAAAAACGTAGGGCTTGGTTTAGATCACAATGATATGGGGTTATGGGGACGATATATCTAACCAAATCTAGGTTAAAATTTTGTAAAATTCATAATATGACGTGATACCTATGCCAAACTAATGAGTAATAAAATAAGTAGACAAATACAAATTTATTTTTGTTGTTTACAAAATTAACAAAGTAAGAATATACAGAAAGAAAAAGAAAAATAATTACATGTATTCTTAGAAAAAAATGTCAGGTCTAATAAATCATTTATTTCCAATAAATTTTGGGTAAACCATTGAGACTAATTCCTGCGTCTTTCAAAATCTGCGGCTTGTATTTCTTGGAATACTTGCACTTTATAAGGAAATAAATGCATTGTCAATGCAAAAACCCGGATTGTATTGCCACTCACCATTTACTCTAACCCCGTTTCGAAAATACGCTTCAACCATAAATGTTTTGTGCTGTTCCGTAAAGCCCATTGTGTGCGAATTGTTCAAGAAATTAGAAAAATTAGCGATGAATCAAATTACTTGTAACGACTGTCAAAGATGACGGAATAACTGATTGATTGTTAATTCAGGTAGTTACTGACACCCAACAGGTATTAAGCTCTATTGCTAAGCATTACGTCCTTAAATGCAAGACCCTTTTTGTTAAAAATAATTTTTGCTCGCACGGTAGTAAATTTGAGTTATTAAATTATTAATTGGTCATTTTTTAAACTTAAGTAATTATAATAAAAATGCATTGAGTTATTTAAAAAACTTCCTTTGTCTTAAATAAAAAATTGAGCCAATATTGAACCACCGTAAATCTTGCATCCAGGGGATTTCCTATATTGAGACAGCCGAAACACCATCCTGTATATAGTAATATTATTATTTATTAGCGGGTTGTATCTGCTGTATATGCTATGATGTGTTCATGTATAATAATAGTATAGCGGTATATCATCTAAAGAAACTATTACTTTGGTACACTCTTTAACTTAACAATTGGTTAAAGGAATAAATCGCTAACAAATAGAGGACTTTTTGACAAAACAAGACTCCAAATAATCTTGGTAGCACCTCCTTTCAATGCGCAATATAATAGCATATAATATATTGATCGAATTTGGAGGATTAGTAAAACATGAGGAAATTCAGCCACTCTTCGTTCTCGACTAGAGAATGCATGTATAGAATGATATTAGATGGGACAGACTTATAAAGATTTCTGAAGAAAAATACCCTTGGTATTTAGCGCAAAGTTTTTTTTATTTTAATTTTTTCCAAAAAATAATTCAAAAGTTGAAAAGCTGAAAATATCGGAAAAAGTTATTAGAAAAAGTTTTTTAAATGCATTGTCTAGCCCAGCGTTTCCTAACCTTTTTCAGCTACGGACCCCTAGGAAACCAAGGACAATTGTCAAGGACCCCTTTAATAAAAAAGCAGCAATAACAGTATAGAATCATTGATTATATTTATTAAGTAGGTATACAAATAAAAAAACTTTTTAAACAAAATAAATGGGTACAATTCTTAATGTGAAGGTTGGTGTTGCAGTTAAACCGGAACAACTATATTTCCTGCTTTCGAGTTACATCCGGTTTAACCGGAAGTTGATTTTTTTGGGAAGATAATAAAAATTGAAGATAGGGACATGTAAGCCGTTTTGCTCTAAGACGTACTGTTGGAAAGTTATAAGCTGTCAAATTTCAAAAATGTCACTTTTCGAGAGTCAATATCTCGGAAACTATGAAGTATACACTAATAATGCATTTAATAAAAAATAATTATAATTTTATGTGGAATTTAAAAATGTAAAAATATACTGGGTGTTATATTTAAAAATATAAAATTCGTTCGAATTCCAGACAAACTAAAAAGCTGGCAACAACGCCAATATCGTCATTCGGTGCGTTAGATCCTCTTACACAACTGTACCAAATTTGGTTTAAATCGGCCAGTAAATTGTGATGTTATTAAGCCGTTTCCAGACTTTATACACACACTGTATGTGTATTATAGATTTTTCTAAAACCAATTAGTGATTTTGATTTATGATAACTCTAAGTTAGATTTAAATAATCCAACCACTTGGTGGTTTCTGGCTAATGAATATATTCCAAAGAAAATATAGGGTTTTCTTCGAATGTAATAATCCTTCCAGAAGCTTCTTGAAACATGCACAAACATTGATCGAATTGGGGGAATCAGGAAAACGTGATGCCGTTCAGCGACTGTTTTTTCTGGACTCGATATTGAATGGGAAGGACCGAGTGGATAGTGAACGGAGTATTATAGAAAACCAGGTTAAATTTACAGTATTTATAATCCCCACATAGTATAAAACAAAGTTGCTGTCGCTGTCTGTCCGCCCCTATGTATGCATAAATTTTTAAAACTACGCAACGGATTTTGAAGCGGTTTTTTTAATAGATAGAGTGATTCAAGAGGATGGTTTATATGTATAATACATGCATAATATTGTAGAGAAACACTGATAAATTTAGAGATTTCTAATGTGATGTCGTAAATAAACACATTTTAGACCCGAGTGCGAAGAAGGGGCGGGTCGCTGTGTTTCAGTCTCGTCTCGCGTATGTGGCCCTGTGAAATTTAGAGTTAAATAAGATTTAGCAACCGTGCGAGCAAAAATTATTTGCATCAAAGAGGGCCTTGCATCTAAGGACGTAATGCTGAGCCGTAGAGCTTAATACTTGTTGGGTGTCGGTAACTACCTGAATTAACAATCCATCAGTTATTCCGTCATCTTTGACAGTCGTTACAAGTAATTGGATTCATCGCTAATTTTTCCAATTTCTTGAACAATTATTCACACAATGGGCTTTATGGAACAGCACAAAACATTCATGGTTGAAGCGTATTTTCGAAACGGGGTTAGAGTAAATGGTGAGTGGCAATACAATCCGGGTTTGTGCATGGACGATTTTCACGAACATTTTCCTAACGTTGCTTTTATTGCTGGGGATTTTTATCATTGCCTGAAAAGAACCGTGGCTGTGTTTAGGGAAACAGGTTCTATACAACACAAAAAAGGAGCAGGAAGACCATATGTAAGAACAGAAGAACTTGTTGCAAACGTTCGTGAAATAATGCAAAATACGCCAACAAATTGTATAAGACGCTTGTCCCAAGAAGTGGGAAGATCTTATGGAACATGCAGGACTGTTCTTAAGAAGCAGCTAAATTTATTTCCTTTTAAAGTGCAAGCATTCCAAGAAATACAAGCCGCAGATTTTGAACGACGCAGGAATTACTCTCAATGATTAACCCACAATTTATTGGAAATAAATGATTTATTAGACCTGACATTTTTTCCGGATGAAGCCTGGTTCTACCTCTCCGGTTATGTGAATTCTCAGAATACACGCAAGTGGAATAATGAAAATCCCCATTTTTTTGTAGAGTCCACATTGCACCCTCAAAAAATTGGTGTCTGGTTAGCTGTTTCCCGAAGAAGAATTGTTGGTCCTATTTTTTTCCATGACACCGTTACAGCACAGCGGTATACAGACAATATTTTGAATCCATTTGTGGAGGAATTACTTGACGACGAACGACGTTTTGGATATTTTCAACAGGACGGTGCAACCGCCCATACAGCCGCCGAACCTATTAACTACTTACGCAATTTTTTCGACGACAGATTGATCAGTTTCCGTAGTTTCCGATATAACACTGAATTCCCACATAGATCACCTTGTTTAACGGTTATGGATTACTTCGTTTTTCCTCATTTAAAGAACACTATTTTTAAAACACCAGTTGCAATTTTAGAACAAATACAAGAAAGGATTATGCAAGAATCTGGTAACATTTCTCCAGACATTATGCTGGTCAACACTTTCGAAAATATGAAGAGACGTGTGAATTTATGCTTGGAGCATGGCGGTGGCCAATTTCAGCAATTAATGTAATTATTTTTATTTTTCTTTCTGTATATTCTTACTTTGTTAATTTTGTTAACAACAAAAATAAATTTGTATTTGTCTACTTATTTTATTACTCATTAGTTTGGCATATCATGTCATAATATGAATTTGACGAAGTTTTAACCTAGATTTGGTTAGATATATCGTCTCCATATCATTGTGATCTAAACCAAGCTCTAGATGCAAATAATTTTTGCTCGCACGGTATTAGACCAAGTAGCGAGTGAACGTAAGAGCGTTGGAAGTTAAACGGGAAATGTCTATTAATGTGTATAAAAACCTTTATTAAACATGCAAGGTATTAGCTCTATATTGATCGGTTTTGGAGGATAATGAAATATAAGGCCGTTCACCATTCGTTCATTCTCGACTCGGTTTTGGATGGGATGATCGAGAAGATAACGAACGCAGGAGAATGAATGTGCAAATGAAAAAAGCACTGAATTAAATTTATACGTATTCATATTTCAGGCATTCGTAATAAAAGTATAAAGTACGTAACATGTATATTTTCTGGTTTTCTAGATTACCGAAATACAAAAGTAAATAATGGGTCGTATTCCTTTTTTCATACCCTTTCCAACGAGCAATATATACCTTTACATTTGAAAAAAAAAGTTGGGGGCGGTTGCTACCCCCAAAAGAGGAGTAAATTTCATGAAGACACGAAAAAAGCATGTCAAACTAAAAATAAACGCAGCTGTAGTTCTGTATTTTTCAGAAATAAAGAAGCTTCCTGTATATTTCTAAGAAATTATAGGATTATAATGCATATATATAAAGCATTCCAAGTAATCCTTGTGTACAAGCATCTTTAAAAGTGCACTATAATGGTTTATATTGATCGGATAAGTAAATGAAATAAAACATGGGGTTAGGTCTGGACTCCATTTATTTGACATGGGAACATGAGAACCATTTTACCGAGAGAATAGGAAACATAGAAGATAGGAAACAGGACTAAATGTGAATAATTGCTATTTAAAATAATTGTTATATCTATACAAGGCGCTTATAAAAGATTTCTTTATTCTATGAACGTTGAACGTTAGGTATAGGTACAGTTGACGACAGATAATTTCGTACACTAAACTGTGACACTGTAAATGCAACTCTTTTACCTTTGTAACGTGTTAATTGTTATCATGATATCTGTCAAAGTATTGTCATTATCTTATTTAATTTAAAAATGCCTCACTTAAGTATTATTGAAAAAGCAAGAATAATATGTTTAGTAAAAATAGGGTGGTCTTATGGAAAAAAAAATGGCGCTATCATCAAACACTTTAAAAGGTCTGAGTTGGGTCTGGTTTAAATAATAGAAAATGGTCAAATGAAGAAGACCGAAATTTGGTGGAGTATTTACGGCAAAATCCATTTAAAACTGCAGTATCCGCTATGCACATAACAGGATTCCATGCTTTATCTAGAACTGCGCAACGCCGAGTAAGACAATGTTCCGAATTAAGAAATCGAGCGCTGCGTCCAAACCGTTTTTAAAAAATAGTGATAAGGAACAAAGAATTGGGTTTGCAATGCAATAATTACCAGAAAATATTTTTTTTTGGTAAAATGTTATCTTTTCCGATGAGAAAACTTTTCGTCTACATAGAAGGATTCGAGTATAGAGACCACCAGATTCCCGATATGATGAGAAGTATACTCAAAAGAAGCAAACCAGTGGACGTTTCTCCGTTAATGTGTGGACATGGATAAGTGTTTACGGTGCAGGTGTATGCCGGAATATTGGTGGAACACTAAACAGTAATACATATCTTCAGATTTTGTAAAATGTTTTTCTTCCTTCTGCCGCGATAGCTTTTGAAGGAAATAACTTTATATTTCAGCTGGACAACTGCCCTGTGCATACTGCAAGAAATATAGGAAACTGGTTTAGACAAAACAACGTAACATGTCTGCCTTGGTGCTCAAGAAGTCCTGATTTAAATCCAATTGAAAATGTGGATTGATGGTAAAAAAATGTAGAAAATTAATTTTAAACCACAGAATGAAATAGAGTTATTTGATAAAATAGAAAAAATTTGGGAAGGGCTTACTCCGGATTACACCAGAAGTATTATTTTGTCAATGCCCAGAAGATTATAATCTTACGATTAGTGTGAATCCAATGGCGCAGCAATTAAATATTAATTTGAAGAAATAGTCCGTGTTGAAAGTATGGGAAAGAAAGAAAAAACGTCTTCCTCCACAAAATTTAATAAAATAAAAATTCTCTAGAGGTCTCTACACATTTCGAACGTAGAAGCGTTCATCATCAGGAGACAGAAAATTTATTTAGTGCTGATGGTTTAAGCAGAAGAGAAAATGGTGTAGAACCTTAATGGAGCTTTTATGGAATTAAAAAATTGATGTGTAGAAGAGACATAATATGAAGAAAATTGATAAAGGTTAATCATACTGAGTATGTTAAAAAAGTTATTAAAGGGGATATGTATGATATCAGATTGATATGTAATTTTATTTTATAATGATCAATTTTAACACATCTAACTAGGCCTAGGCCCACACAAACAAGATCAGTGGCGGATTTACAAATTTGCCTCTAGTAGGCTATTCAATTTTTGCCGCCCCTACACCAGTGACGGCTCGTGAGTTGTGAAACAGGTGAAGTGTTCGGGAAAGAAAAAGCCCGCTGCAGGCGAAATGCGCCGCAGGCTAAAAAATCTTAAGACCACGCCCATATTTGGTCAATAATTTTTAGTAAATATTTTAAAAATTTATGATTACCTACTTATTTTATTGAAAATGATATTTCTTTCTGCAAAGCCAGTAAAGTTCCAACTACCTTTTTTTATCCCCATTAACAGACACGGCCAACAATAAAGTTTATTTAAAAAAATACTACCCGTCGACCATGGATAAAGATTGTAAGTACCATTTATTTCTGTAAGACAAAAAAAAATTTTGGGCCAAATTTGCCGCCCCCTAAAACCTGCCGCCCTAGGCTCCAGCCTACTCAGCCTAATGGTAAATCCAGCACTGAACAAGATGTTAAAACCCGGATCTGTCTATTTTCCCATTCGTTAAAAGATAATTTCGCAGTGCGCATGCCTATTCCTGTGTGTTTTTGCAACTTTCGTGATTATTGATTGCTTATCTAAAGGTAAATGGTAAATGTCTATGTAGTATGACACTTATAAAATGAAAATTCTCACACTAAATCATGTATTTTACAGACCTGACGGTACTGCCTTATAATATTGTTTTTTTATATTGATCACACAACACGTAAAACCGTTCAAATTTAATTACTAATTTCGCAACAACCTAACATTTCTAACGTTAAAATTCTAAAATTTTGATTGTTTTTGATAAATGTTTTTGTGGTCTTAGAATAAATAATATTGTACTACTCGTATGAAAGTAATTTTCGCACATGCACTGGTGTGGGTAATACATACACCTACTAGTGAACTGTGATTTAGCTGAATTATGGATGTGTAGTCATAAATTAACATTAAATTTGGAAAAATCCTCTTTTTTATGTATAGGAAAGAAACCCAATTTATACAGAAGTGATTTAAAATTAAAAGTCGGGCATTTAAAACAATCAAATAAAATTAAATTTTTGGGGTTGATAATAGATGAAGCTATTAATTGGAGTGAACACATTGAATATATTAAACAGAAAATAGTTTCACCAGTGGGGATTTTAAAAAAACTAAGTTTTTTGACTCCAAATTATATGTTACGTCCTATTTATTTTGCTATTATTCACTCTCATTTACAATATTTAACTTTAACATGGGGATAACCTTTTCAAACTTTGCTTAAACCTTTACAAGTTTTACAAAAGAAAGCAATTAAAAATTTATATTGCTTGGATAGACAATATTCAACTAAACTTTTATATAAAAATTTTAATATTATATCAATTAAGGATATTCACTTAATGCAAAATATTGTTTTTGTTCACCAAATTATACCAAAAAATAAACATTCAAATATAAAGTTCAATTACAGACGTGAAGTACATGATCACTGTTTTCAATATTGATTTACCTTTAATACACACTAGGGCAGGTCAGAACTCAATTTATTATCAAGGTATGTAATTTTACAACGAACTACCCCAAGAATTAAAACTTTTAAATATAAAACGTTTTAAAATGATAACTAAGAAAATACTTAAAAAAGAGGAAGCTAAATTTTAAACTAAAAAATATTTAAGCGTGCACTTATTTTATGATTAATTATTATTTTCAAAATTATTTATAAATGATATCTAAACGATATTATTAGTTAGGTATATTATTTTATTAAAAGAAATAATATTAAAATTTGAATAATTTTATATAATATATTTAAATATTTTTATTTTTTTATTGAATATTAACATTTTAAGTATTATTTTCACTTGCCTTGTATTTTAATTAGTTAATTTAACAATTATATTTTTGATGTTGTTATTAGTAGAGAATCCCGCATGAACAGATGTTTTTGGGATTTTATTTGGAATAAATAAATAAATAAATAAAATTATGGCCCCGGCACAACAATAACCTTTTAATACCGATCAAAAAGCGACGTTTTACGCCCTTGGTATTAAAATAACAATTAAAGTAATATTTTCACTGAAATTACTTATTTCTTGTTTACAAACTTTTATTTTAGTTATTTACAACTTTATAGACTTTTAAACGCCTTATTATATTTTATTGACTATTGTGGGTAGTTCATATTGTATGAAAAGTTTCCACATTAAAAAAAAACAAACATTTTACAATCGATTCATACGAAAACTCGGTTTATTTTTATCTCTCTAAACTATTATAACACTAGACGAAATCACATGCCTTTAGACAGCTGACGTCTGTATTTTGGGGTCCCATGATTTCTTGCCTTGATTTTTTAGTGAGTGTAAGTTATTTTCGGAATTACTCGGTAGATACATACAGTGGCGTGCTATAACTGGGACTAGGGGGCGACTGTCCCGGACCCATCGGTCATTGCGACCCCTTTCTTCTTTTGTCGAATTTTGTATATATTATTATTATTATTATATTATATTATATTATATTATATTATATTATATTATATTATATTATATTATATTATATTATATTATATTATATTATATTATATTATAATATATTATATTATATACAGTGTGACCAGTAAAGTCCGCATCATATGGGTTTTTTCTTATTAATAACTTTATTCGAAATTTGACTTTGGCATCAAGTTCTGCTTCGATCGAGATGAAAATTAAGCAAAAAAATAGTAGTCACGTGATTCGCATTATCTGTCAAATTTTAATTATTTCCAAAAAATAATTCAAAAGTGGGGTTATTTCTGAAAATATCGAAAAAAGTTATTAGAAAAAGTTTTTTTAAATTTAGTTTCTAGCCCACATGCAAAATTTTTGCTGCATAAGATAATTTTGATTTTTACCCACCACTACAATTTATTTTCCATTTAATGAACACTTTACTGATGACACTGTGTTCTTTTTTGTCTTAATATTAAGGTGTATTACTTTCAGATACAAACTACGTTTTTAAAAATACTTATTTCATAAAGTTACCTTATACAGGGTCAAAAACAAATGAAATTTGCTTCATACGCGACCCAATTTGAAAAGCCCAATTTCGATTTTGTAGATAAACACACATTTAATATGGCGCTACTTTAAAGAAAATGTATCTGAAATAAAGCATTGTCAAAACTAAGTATGTAGGTTGCGTCTTATTGTGAAAAAGTGGTGCAATTTACAAAATATGGGTAAAAAATCAGAATTATCTTATGCATGTGGGCTAGAAATTGCATTTAAAAAAACTTTTTCTGATAACTTTTTTCGATTCTTTCAAAAATAACCCTACTTTTGAATTATTTTTTGAAAAAAATTAAAATTTGACAGATAATTCAAATCACGTGACTACTATTTCAAACGAAGCAGAACTTGATGCCAAAGTCAAATTTCGAATGAAGCTATTAATAAAAAAAATCCTACTTATATGATTAAATTTTTCTAAAAAAAATGCATTAAAAAAAATTAATTTGACGTGTCCGGGTCCGATAATAAAATAAAAGTTAAAAATAAAAACTACCTCCCCACCCATGCTTTGCCGCCCCCCTCACCTTGCTCTTGGACCGACGACACGCTACTGGAGATACCTACGACGAAAATAATTACTGTCCTAAAATAAACTTTAGTAGACTATCAAGGAAAAGTGAACTCTTGAGTCTACGGATAAAAATAGGGTCCTCTCAACAACTACCTTGCAAGAGGTCATTGTAACTTAGACGACACCAAATTCCATTTGTACTTGTACTTATCAAGCACACAGAAATTAGAATATGCTTCGAAAACATTTAAATAACCTAACCTAACATTTTTTTTTATCATGCTGTCGATATTCAAAAATTGCAATATTTCATTCTTGCTATGTCATCCTTCATATCGACACTAGCATATCCTATATTGTAACTTGTAACCTAGATTCTAGACACAATTACAAGAATGTTTGTCCAAACAATAAATTTTATAATTTTATTGTTAAGAATAACGCATATTACCAAAATAGCCCGTTTATGAAGTATACGAAACATTTTTTCAAAACTTGAGAGTTCATAACGGCTTGCTGGACTAACGACCTTTTGGTTTTATCCAACGCCGTCACTGCATTTTTCTGAACTAATACGTATGAATATGAATAACTTTAATCATTCTCAAAGTGTTTCAAATCTTTCCTCAGTTTTTATTGTTTTTTAAATAAAAAATTCTTTAATAATTTTTTAAAGAGCTCTGGGATTTAATGGAAATATCCAAATTGTAGTCCTCACTTACTCCTTTAAAGAAAACCAATTTATATGTAAAATATTTTGATACCCTACCTAGACAAAAATCTTAATCATACCTATTATAGTTGAAGAGTTATGTTATGATTAAAGCTGGGCGATATTGAAAATCCAATATCGAATATCGATATTAGAAAAATAACGATAAATTTCGATATTATCGTTATTTTATTTTTTAAATGTCGTTATTCGATAAATGGATAAAAATATCGATATATCGAATTTTTGCCCAGCCCTATTTGTAACAATGGGCGGGGACGTGGTAAACGTCATACGTAGAAAAAAGTAAATTGTATAGGTTATCAAGGTATACATATTTTTAAAATTTTATATAGGTAGCTGCACATAATTCAATATCTGAAATGTTATCCCTTGTAACCCCTTGACATAATTATAATGTCCTCAATTCTGCTGCGGCTGTGATGATTGCACGACAAGGGTTAAAGTTATTCAACGTCCTGATAGTCAATAAACTGTCCATAATACACTTCCTTATACGAAAACATAAAAATACTGGAGTTAAAAATAACACTTTTCTAAAAATGACTTGATAACATGTGAATCAAACCGATCACGTTTTGGTGCAAATCACATGGCTCCTGTAACTGATTTTATAAAAATGTATAGGCGTTTACGTGGTGTATTCGAGCCCTCTGCCAAATATATTTTTCTCGTTACAACTCATGATACAACTCATGGTATTAGATATTAGATAGATAGTATTCGCGGGGTACAAACACATTGGCTTTTAATTGATGCCATTTGTTTAAATTTAGCTAACTTTTCACGTGAATTATTCCAGTTTTCTGGCAGAGTGTTTAAATATTCTAATTTTGGATGGCTTGGGTTCAAAAAGGTTAAGACAAATGTTTAGCATTGTCGTAATAACTGCCAGAAACATTAGTCTTTTCAAAACAATACAAAGAAAATAGACTTAAGAATCTAGAGTGGAATTCTTTTGACTACTTTATTTTTATTTCAATGTCTTAATTCTGTTTTTTTTTTAATTTCTTCATGTTTTTCTTTTTATACTATTAATGTTTGGTTCTCTACCAATAAACGCCTCTAATTATTTAAAACGACTGAGGAGAATGCACCCGTTTCCACGTTAAAAGTTTTCATATAAATATGAATCAAAAAAAACTTAAACTTTTCAATTTTATTTTAACCATTCGTAACCAAGAGGTAGTATTTAATGCTATGTTGCCAAAATATCGTATAAAAAGGAAACGTCTCGTCCAGAATTTTTTGTTTAAGTAGTTTTGCAGTCCTACATGTCTCAACACCTTTCGCGATAAGGTAGAAGTTCTTAACTCCTAAAACACAAAGTCTCCGAGATGTAATCTGCGCCAGAGCTGTCGCAATTACTCTTAAAAAGTAATTCAATTACAATTACCCATTCCCAAAACTCCTAAAAAGGCATCAATTACAATTACCAATTACTAACAGTATAATAAAAATATTAAAATTACCAATTACCCACTAAAAGTAATTGATTCCTTGATCTATTACCGCATTCGAATTGCTGAGTTTAATTCAATTACTTTTATACTAATTCAATTACTTTATAGTAATGGAACTACCCTAAAAGTAATTGAATTACTCTGAATCTATAAATTATAAATGTAATCTATAAATTATAAATGTAAATAAATTACTCTGAGTAATTTAATTACATTTTGGTAAGTAATTGAATTACATATTGGTAGGTAATTGAATTACATTTTGGTAATTCAATTACATTTTGATAATTGAATTACATTCTGGTAATTGAATTACAGTTTGGTAATTGAATTCCATGTTTAAAATTGAATTAGTATATGAGCAATGGAATTACTTCTTTTACATTTTACAAAAAAATAGTTGTATAGGTAAAGTATTATATTTTTAATAGTAGTAGGTCCTACTATCACACTTTATTATAGAAAGAAATTTAAAAAATTTCGAAATTTATAGTTACACTTGATCTCCTAATTTTGATAAGTACCTTAACCTACCTTTATCAAATTGACCAATAATGACAACTGTCTTTTTTATTTAATACGATTTCTTTGTTGAAATAAAACAAACGTATATAATATTAGGGATAATAAAAAATATTTTTTCCTTTCTAGAGTAAAGGAATTATGAAAATTTTTAAAGGAATTGAATTATTTTGGAGTAATTCAATTACTTTTAATCTAAGTGAACTATACGAGAGTAACTAAATTACTTTTTATATGTAATTGAATTATTTGGGAGTAACTTAATTACCTTTATTCTAAGTAATTGAATTATTTGGGAGTAATTCAATTACTTTTTAAAATAATTGAATTACTTTTAAGTAATTCAATTACCTACCTCAGATTTCTTAAAACCAATTACAATTACTTTATCACAGTAATTGGAAAATCAATTACAATTACTATTTTCAAAAAGTAATTCAATTACTAAAAAGTAATTGAACACGATTTTTTAATTATTTTAATTCAATTACCGACAGTTCTGATCTGCGCTCAGCTGAAGATAGATAGTGTGTGTTTAGCTCGAACAAGAAGAACGATAGAACCCCTAATTAGTGATGATAGGTATTAAGATGTCACCGTTAAACAGTATAGAACTAATAACGGCCCTTTGATTGAAATGGAATGATGAGAGGATTTCTATAGAATTTAATGCCCGTTGTTTTGTGTACTTTTATGCCTGGACTAAATAAAAGGCTATAGTCTGAACCCTGGCACATTATTTTTATCCCTCAGGAATATCGACCAGTATTTACTAGAAGTTATGTGGAACGGTTGGACATTATATCTATAAAGCTATAGAAAGAGTAAAGATTGAAGTTTAAAACGACAAAATAATGTTTATTATTATTATCAAAAGCTCTCTCTTATATTCGATTCAAGTAGCTGATACTTGATGCTCTGAAAAGCAAAGAATAAAAGATGGTCTCATTCTAATCATCATTTTTGATGATGTGTGGTTTCGGTTTCCCTAAGGGGCAAGTATTCATTAGCCATTAAATGGAAGCCTCCACATGTTTTAGTATTACCACGTGATTCAAATTTTAAAATATTAAAAGACATATACACACATCTTGACTATTCAAGGCACAAAACGAACACGCTAGTTGCCTGCAGAATCACGTGGCGTACACAGTATGCACGCAAGTGCAAAAATAGATCAGTTACCGACGTCAGACTTCTAAAAACACGTGTCTATTTTGTTGATCTGTTTTTTTTTATGGTGAAAAATGTGTGTAATATGTTTTAAATATAGTGTAAATAATTATAGTTTAATGTTGCTTAATAAACCGAGAAGTTTCTTTGAGTTTTGTTCCATAAACCATTGTGGAAATTTGTGGTAATAGCGATAACCTTACAAAAATTGTGTGTAACCGACATACCAAAATATAGTAGGTACCTATAACAGCGACCCACCGAGGGTGTTGGAGGAGGTTCGGGCGTTAGAGCCCCTCCCAAGGAACGATAAAAAGAAATATAAAGGTGCATATTATATTAAATTAACATAAATTGAATACGACTGAAAATTCTGTACAAAGGGTTGTATCTATCTGGGATCTAGGTTTGTAAATGTATCAGCGCATTAAGTGAACTCTTCCTTCCCAGAGAAATATTCTCGCTGCGCTACTGACATAGAAATCTGTTGTTCTATCAATAAGTTCTACCGTGCGAGCAAAAATTATTTGCATCAAAGAGGACCTTGCATCTAAGGACGTATACAATGCTTAGCCGTAGAGCTTAATACCTGTTGGGTGTCAGTAACTATACCTGAATTAACAATCAATCAGTTATTCCGTCATCTTTGACAGTCGTTGCAAGTAATTTGATTCATCGCTAATTTTTCCAATTTCTTGAACAATTCACACAATGGGCTTTACGGAACAGCACAAAACATTCATGGTTGAAGCGTATTTTCGAAACGGGGTTAGAGTAAATGGTGAGTGGCAATACAATCCGGGTTTGTGCATGGACGATTTTCACAAACATTTTCCTAACGTTGCTTTTATTGCTGGGGATTTTTATCATTGCCTGAAAAGAACCGTGGCTGTGTTTAGGGAAACAGGTTCTATACAATACAAAAAAGGAGTAGGAAGACCATCTGTAAGAAAGGAAGAACTTGTTGCAAACGTTCGTGAAATAATGCAAAATACCCCAACAAATTGTATAAGACGGCTGTCCCAAGTAGTGGCCAATTTCAGCAATTTATGTAATTATTTTTCTTTTTCTTTCTGCATGTAGGTATATTCTTACTTTGTTAATTTTGTAAACAACAAAAATAAATTTGTATTTGTCTACTTATTTTATTACTCATTAGTTTGGCATATCATGTCATAATATGAATTTGACAAAATTTTAACCTAGATTTGGTTAGATATAATATCGTCCCCATATCATTGTGATCTAAACCAAGCCCTACGTTTGTTAATCCAAGCCCTCTTGGATACAAACAATGTTTGCTCGTACGGTATAACGCTGTATTAAATACTTATTTTTATCTATATTAATTTTCATGGAGTGTCTCAAGGATCCGCGCTTGGACTCTATACTATTTTTGTCCTATCGGAAACGTTACTATTCGTTCTACTTTGCAGGAGCTTCGATAATTAGATCAAAGCGCCGCGTCAATAGTAAAATATTCACATTATAGAGCACTGTTTCTGGGATATTTCGGAGTTATGAAAACAATTCGTATAATATTGGTGAAAAAAAAATTTTTGGAAAAAACTCACACGCACAAAACTTCTACTCAAACTGATCGGATATTTTACGGCTCATATTTTTGTTGGTAACTATTCAAATTCTTTATTTATCGTTTCGATTGTTTCATTCAATTGAATAATACGGGCTACTAAAGCCATTAGAATTTTCATTATTAATTCCAGTAGGAATAATAAATGAATTTATTACATCTAATTTCAAGACATGTGCCACTCAATATTAATGCGAACGCATTTGTATGTAAAATATTTATATAAAAGCGTAAACAGCGTAAGGTGAAAAACCGGGTGTTTGGAATATTATGCACATAATTTTTGAAACGGTTTTTAAAACTTTTGATGGAATTTTTGAAGGTTTTTTTGGTGTCTGTATCAAACAAATGTGTTAAGAGGGACGGGGGGGCGAGGTAGATTGAGATATAGGTACAAATTGTGATAACGACTATCGATAGGAAAAATACAGTTATAATAAAAGCTTCAAATTTTTTTTCTAGCAAATGAAGAAAATTGATTAAAAAACTATGGAATTTTCTAATTCCAAAATCAATATTATGGCAACTCTGATATGGGCTTTAAGAACAAGCACTAACGGTACATTCACCAGTTCACTTTTTACTCGGTTTTTTATTATCGATATTTCGTTACATTTTTATTTGATCCTAAAATCTTAAAGCACCCAGATTAAAATAACCAAGATCTACTGATATTATGTGATAAGCAGTTTCCGTCAAAGGTATTTATAAAAAGCCTATATGACAAAAACCATAAAAATATTTCCATTTTTAACTATTAATCTAAAAAAGTCAAGGTATTAGTGGATATTTCAATAAAACATGTGTAAATAGGTAAACATTGTGGAAAATATTAGATAGAAGGACAAGCTTCCCTCGCCGCCTCTTAGCACCGTCACAGTTGTGCAATATAATATTTAAGCATGATACTAACTATTACCAAAGAAGATAAATCCACGCGCATGTTATAAGTCCGCCTCTCTCGCACGTCTGACGTCATTGGGACACGAATTTTTCTAGCAACCAGCAACAGATCGTTTTATATGAGACGTAACGGTTTTGGTGTGTTTTTATTTGTTAAATATGCGTAGAATTTAGTAAATTATATTTAAAATATTGAAATATACTTTTTTATCAATACTTAATAATGTTTTAACGATTTCGATGAACTATTTGCTGACTTTGTATAATATAAGTAATTCACGTGAGATAGATAGTGAAATTGGAATGACATAATGATTTAAAGCAGGTAACATATCAATGTTATTGCTGCTAAACAAACTTCATTGAACATTTAGTAATACCAGATAAAGACGGTCTGATAAATAAACCCATTCACGCCTTCAATGTTTTGTTATGATGGCTAACTAGATAATGATCCTAATGATGACACGAAAATCACCTTAATCCTTTTTACAGGCCATAAACTAAATTTATTGCCGCCTGTAAATCTTAAAATTCGTATTTTATCAGCCGATTATGTAAAAGATGTAATAAAGTAATTCCCGCTTTATTAATAGAATAAGAAAAGTAAGTTTTAATATGTTTCTGGTATCTTAAACTGTATAATATTGCTTTTCCAATACTCTTAACCTTAAAAATCGTTTTTCTCCGATTGACAGCAAATATTAATTTTGCAGACACATATCAATCAGCAAAGTATTACTTTTCCTGCCTAGTCAGCAAAGTAAAGACGTTCCTGCCTTGGCAGCAAAATGATTATTCTCAATGGGAATAAAACGTTTGCCATTTTTTAACAAAAGAAAAACAATTATTAACAATTACATAATACCTACTTTTAACAAGAATTTAAAAAACATATTTATTTGTTATTAACATTGATAGTAAAATTACTACAATTTTGAATAAATAGGCCACCGTTTCTTTCCTCAGATATCGTTCTCTTTACATTCACTATATTACCAATTTGATTCGCCTCGTAAGTAGTTCCTACATTTGTCAACATTTTTTCACAAATACGGGTTTTACCTGCCATTGAATCCTCAATGTACCCTTCTGCTATTTATAGTTGAAGACTTCCACCCGCCATGTCTATTCAACATTGTTATGTCACCTCCTGAATTTACAAGTAAAGTGGCAGAACTTCTGAGGAGGCAATGTCCCGTATATTCTTTAGCATTCGGCAACTTTAAATGGACAGCTATTTCTTGAGGTATTTTACCAAATTTATGGATACCAACAAATTGCTTTACGGATTTACCTTTTACGTGTTTTAAAAAATGTTGTGTCTTTTAATTCAGCAGGCCGAATAGCTATAGCTATATATTTTCTAACAACATCTAAATATTTCATTATTACGAAAGACCTCGAATTCTTCGTCTTCGTGTTTAATAGGGATACTAATATTGTTCATATTATATTTTCTAACTTTAAATTCAATAGTTCGTCGCAGTGACATGCACCCGCAATTCCAAAAATCAATAGATACAACCTAAAATAATGGATTATATCTTATTTAAAACTTACTTTTGCTAATAAATATTCATCATCTGAAGCATCCAGTATAAATTTTGTAATATATTGTTTTTCGAAAACTCGTGACTTCTTTGCCTGTGCATGGTATAGCCTTCGGATGCCCGTTTTAAATATACACGCAACTTCAAATATCTTCATATATCTACGCCATTTTTAACATTCATAGTTGCCTTCAACATGGAATATACAGACCAAAGTGTAGAAATTTTCATTGTTTTAGATAATCCAGCAAAATAAGCAAGTAATATATTCTCCGAAAAAGTCTTCGCATTTGTCTCCATGCAATACTTAATCCATAAATCGTTTATAATTTCCTTCATATTTCATCCGAGACTTCTCCGGCAACAAATTTAACTGAATATTTTTTGCCACCTCCCTTATTTTTGGAGGAGTAAGTACTTCTAAGTCGCTATCACTGTCCATAATATAAATATACCCATATTTTTCCACGAAACTTGCAGAAATTTCATAAGTTGTCAAACTATAATTATTATGGTCATATACATTTCCATAGCAACCAACCGTTTATGATTAATAATGAAAACAATCTATTTGAAAACAGGTAACTTGATTTTTCAATTCTGCAACAACAACATAGAAGGTGGTTTTTAATAATATAATATTTTATTTGAACTTTAATTATAAAATTAATTGGGTGCAAATTATAAAGCAGTAAGCTTACCAAATTATTGTTTAAAATGATCCAGCTCCAGCGATGCTGGTTGACGTTGGTTGGTGACACAGGTTGCTCTATCCCATTCCATAAGTAACGAAATTTATTAAACATAATATCAATCCAAATTAGAAATTTCAAAAGCCCGTTTTCGTCCCGTGTCTTCTCCAAGCTCACAGGATTTTTGCTCCGTCTTTCAATTTTCAAAATGCTGCTATACACATGGACCATCGGGGGCGCAAAATCCGTTACGCTCAGTCCTGCACGCCGAATCCAGGATGTAGACCTATACTGCACGAAAAGCTTTAAACAATTTTGATGGGATTTTTGTAATATAATAAATTCGGATAATTCCAATTTCCATGGCGCACATTTCCATTTTTGCGTTATGTTATTATGGAAATACTAAAATAGATTAAATGAATTCAGTCACGCGATTATCAAACTTCCTGTTCTAAATTTATACAACGTCTAGGTATTATAATTTTTTTTGTTGATCTTTTGTTTAAATTTACGGGAAGAAAGTGACTCAATTTATTTGCTTATTATTACAAACATTTTTTGAAAATTTATTAATGTGTGCTGTCACATAATTTGGATTGTCCAAAACTCGAAAAATACGATACAGTAAGTTACGAAAATGTCTGCCGATTTATATATTTAAAGTTACGCAGATTCTTGAAACATGGTCGTCTAATTTATATTCTAATAGTAACTTAAGCAGTTTTTAAAAATCTTATTCTCTCTTTGACAGTAAACAAGTTTTTTTTAAGAAATAATTGAATACCTACCCCTAAAGTATCCATATCTTAATTCTGAAAAAATCCTTTCTTACGGGTAATTTATTAGGGCTGTGAATGATTTGGTTTTAGACAGGATGAATACAGTCGATGATAGTTAAAAATAAGGAGTAGCTCTGAAAAAATATGCTAAATAATAATAATATTAATAAGAAAAGTTTATTCAAGTATTTTTAAAATAAAAAATGGTTAGCAATTTTGTTTTCTTTATTAAAATATTCTGTACCTATTCTATTATTAAGAAATATCCTTTGTTCTATTGACAAAGAATAAACTTTGTAGTAACCCTTTATTTTAAAGACACTGTATTTCCATTTTTTGACTAAACATAATAATATAGTCAAAAATTGGGTATAGTTTCTAGTGCATGATTTGGCCCTATGTATATGTCGTAGTCTTATAGTGAAATCCTTCTTTTCATGAAGAATCTAGTCATATCATGAAGCGTCGGCATATTGTGTAAAAACATGAAGCTACACAATATGCCTAGGCTTTTCAAGAAGAGCCCATCACATTTCGGCGAATTGTGTATACTACAACCTGCCTAACTTTAAATATTGCGGTTTCGTGAAATTTCCACAAAGGCAAGGCATATTGTGTTTAAGTGAACTTTGCGAGCTTATTGTAATTGAGACATTGCTTTATATAGAGTGGACCAGTTACAATATAGGGGTAGGTATGAGTATCTAGATATTCTAACAAAAAAATCGACTTCAATAAGAAGAATAACACCAAACATTTGTTTCTATTTATTGACACAGGGACCACTTTTGTGACATCGAGAATTACACTACACTTTTGCTTTAATGCATTGACATAGAAGGCGATAACTAGTGGAACAAATTCCGTCTTAAAGGTATATTGGCAACCGGTTTGTTCGTTGTTACCCAAAGCATTTTTTTTAATTCAATTTTTTCAACTAATATAATTTTTTTAAAATAAAATTAAATTTAAAAAAAAATGCTCTGGGTAACAACGAACAAACCAGTTGCCAATATACCTTTTAGACGGAATTTGTTTCTCTAGTTATCGCCTCCTATTGACATTCGTACTTCACAAAGTGTCGCTCTTTAAATTTAGCCAGGTTATGTTACGACGTTATATGCCGAAGTGCTACGGGCTCTTCATGAAAAGTCTAGGCAAATTGTGTAGCTTCATGTTTTCACATAATATGCCGACGCTTCATGACATGACTAGATTCTTCATGAAAAGACGGATATCACTATAAGACTACGACATATACACAAATACTTCATCTTTTATCTTAAATCAATATAATTAAACCAAAAACAAAAAGAACTTTGATACGAGCAAATTTATCAGACCTATACAGTTTCATAATAATAAAATCAATGTTAACCTAGTTTTTACTCGTTTTTCGTTAAAAATTTGCTAAAACCGATAGGATAATTTATAATTTGGTTTATCTACTTAACAAATAAACCAATTAGGATTATTTTTTGTTGTCTGTTATTGACATATACGTCAACAAACTATCTGACATACATATTTATTATACTTCTTACACTTAGGTGATAGGTATGTAGATGCCTATGGCCATACACCAGTGGTGCCAACTACAGTGGCCGCAAGAAAGTCCGCATCAAATGGGATTTGTTTTAATTATTAGGTATAGGTAAAAATTGAAAAAGCAGTTAGTTTTTGCTTACCTAAAAACCAAAAATGACGTATACTGAAGCAGCTGCACGACTTGCGTTACCTGTCAAATTTGACATTTTTAATAAAAATAGGTTCAAAAATGCCCTTATTTTATCAAAATATCGAAAAACTTTATTCGAGAAATTTGTTTATTTAGGCATTTTTAGCCTCTGTACGAAATTTTGACAGTCTAATAGAATTTTTATTTTTTGCCAGGTTCTTGAAAATTTTGATTAACCCTCGTAGATTAACTTTTATACATCGATGTAAAACCATTTGCCTTTACTTCATTTGTAATCTTAATGCAATTTTGTGTAAAATTTTTGTTTCCAATTATTTATTTTGCTTCAAAAACTGAAATTGTTATTGATCAGTATGTAATGGTTGATGCAATGTTTATCTAATTACATCAGTTTTGCCAAAACCGACGTTTCTCATTTTTCTTAAGTTAGTAAACAGATGTACAAAAAGAAAATATTAGGAAGCTTTCGTTGAAATTTTACCTAATTAATATTAAATTAAATTAATTAATTAGTTCTTTTCTGTAATCTGTGTCACCTTTGGAAATTTACTTTTGACCTTACCCTCCTATGTCATAAACGACACGTAAAGTGTCCGGTTAAAAATGGGTTTCTATCTATATCATTTTTCTCAAGATAATATGAAGAGGGTATAGAAAAGGTTGACAGTGCAGTGGTATTTTTATAGGTTATAGGTCATAATGTAATTGGCATTTAGACTGACCATTTTTTTACAAAATAGATACATGTACAGTTTGTTGACGACATATAAACTCGTACACTTCACCCATACATAAGTTCATATCAACAAAATTGGGTAAAACGGGTTTATCACCTTGCTGCTTATCCCTGGATAGAACACCAGCTATATGCATAGCTGTAAATTATTGTATGTACGATTTTTTTACCATAAGTAATAATGGTCATTTCTAAATATTTTTATGTTTAAATTACAGCCGCGAAATAAGAAAATTATAAAGCAATACCAGGAAAACTACAAAAGTATAAAGTCAAAAAGGGTAAATTTATTAACAAACAACAAACAAAATACTAATATTTAATTGCTGCGCCATTGGATTCTAACACTAATGGTAATCTTCTTGGCATTAACAAAATAATACTTTTGTTGTAATCCGGAGTTAGCCCTTCCCAAATTTCTTCTATTTTATTAAATAGCTCTATTTCATTCTGTGGTTTAAAATTTATTCTGTACATTTTTTTTACCATCAATCCCCAAACATTTTCACTTGGATTTAAATCAGGACTTCTTGGGCACCAAGGCAGACATATTTCATTGTTTTGTCTACACCAGTTTCCTATATTTCTTGCAGTATGCACAGGGCAGTTATCCTGCTGAAATATAAAGTTATTTCCTTCAAAAACTATAAATTACTGTTTAGTGTTCCACCAATATTTCAGCATACACCTACACCGTAAACACTTATCCATGGAGAAACGTCCACTGATTTGGTTTTCTTAATTCGGAACATTGTCTTACTCGGCGTTGCGCAGTTCTAGATGAAGCACGGAATCCTGTTATGTGCATAGCGGATATTGCAGTTTCAAATGGATTTTGCCTTAAATACTCCACCAAATTTCGGTCTTCTTCATTTGATGATTTTCTAATATTTAAACCAGACCCAACAGACATTTGAAGTGTTTGATGATAGTGCCATTTTTTTACAATTCCTTGAACAGTACTTCTAGGTTCTAGGTACTCTAAAATGATCAGCTATTTTTCCGTAAGACCACCCTATTTCTACTAAACATATTATTCTTGCTTTTTCAATAATACTTAAATGAGGCATTTTTAAATAAAATAAGATAATGACAATACTTTGACATTTATATCATGATAACAATTAACACGTTACCAAGGTAATAAAGGTAAAAAAGTTACATTCACAGTGTCACAGTTGAGTGTACGAAATTATCTGTCGTCAACTGTACTTTTAACATATAGGGTCATCTAGGTACAGACTAAATTAAAACCATAACCAGATTGTCATCAATTTTGATGAATATTAGGCACTATTTACTTAGGGGATGGACTAATATTTATCTCATACCATGCATGGTTGTATAAATGAAATGCATTAATTTAACTAAATATGCCCATAAAGTAAAACTTGAATACCTTTACCTTGGTTAAAAACGACGCAAATCATGCCTAACTAACAGCAATTATCACAAACGAGTTAAAATTAAACAAGCTGTCGCTTTCTGTGAAATAAAACATTGCATTCTATATTATGAAATCCGTCGTTCCATCTACTTTAAAAAATCTTATTCTATGGTAAACACGTTTTAAAAATAAATTCTCATCATCAGAGACAAAACATCAATTTAGGTATTTTCGTTTTTCTAATGTTTCAATGTGGTTTTAGCAGTGGCGTGCGAACTGCATGTTACTTTAAAAATATATATATATATATATATATATATAGAAAAAATAATTCTGTAAATAAAAAGACACAGGGGTATCTGTACCCTGAGATGATCGATCTCTTAATTAATTATAGATATGAGTTTAACAAACCTAAGCTTCTTAATTATTATGTCAGAAACAGTTTTGTACAAAGGCTGCAACTTTAAGGGCGAGGGTAGGCGCTGATTCAGGGACGGCAAAAGGGGTTTAGCGCACATACCTAGATCACAATGATATGGGGACGATATATCTAACCAAATCTAGGTTAAAATTTTGTCAAATTTTTATTATGACATGATATGCCAATTTAATGACTAATAAAATAAGTAGACAAATACAAATTTATTTTTAACTTGAAGAAATAGTCCAAAATGTAAGTGAAGTTTATGTTTAAAATTTATTTTTGTTGTTTACAAAATTAACAAAGTAAGAATATACAGAAAAAAAAGAAAAATAATTACATAAATTGCTGAAATTGGCCACCGCCATGCTCCAAGCATAAATTCACACGTGTCATCATATTTTCGAAAGTGTTAACCAGCATCTCTGGTCTTAGATAATCCTTATTTCTTGTAATTATTCGAAATTTGCAACTGGTGTTTTAAAAATAGTGTTCTTTAAATGAGGAAAAACGAAGTAATCCATAACCGTTAAACAAGGTGATCTAGGTGGGAATTCAATGTCTGATTGAAAACCGATCAATCTGTCGTCGAAAAAATTGCGTAAGTAGTCAATAGTTTCGGCGGCTGTATGGGCGGTTACACCGTCCTGTTGAAAATATCCAAAACGTACTTCATCGTCAAGTAATTGCTCTACAAATGGATTCAAAATATTGTCTCTATACCGCTGTGCTGTAACTGTGTCATGAAAAAAAATAGGACCAACAATTATTCTTCTTCGGGAAACAGCTAACCAGACACCAATTTTTTGAGGGTGTAATGTGGACTCTACAAAAAAATGGGGATTTTCACTACTCCATATGCGTGTATTCTGAGAATTCACACAACCGAAGAGGTGGAACCAGGCTTCATCCGAAAAAAATATCATCTCTTTCCAATAAATTTTGGGTAAACCATTGAGAGTAATTCCTGCGTCTTTCAAAATCTGTATGCTTGTATTTCTTGGAATACTTGCACTTTATAAGGAAATAAATTTAGCTGCTTCTTAAGAATAGCCCTGCATGTTCCATAAGATATTCCCACTTCTTAGGACAGGCGTCTTATACAGTTTGTTGGCGTATTATGCATTATTTCACGAACGTTTGCAACAAGTTCTTTTGTTCTTACAGATGGTCTTCCTGCTCCTTTTTTGTGTTGTATAGAACCTGTTTCCCTAAACACAGCAATAAAAGCAACGTTAGAAAAATATTCGTGAAAATCGTCCATGCACAAACCCGGATTGTATTGCCACTCACCCCTTACTCTAATCTCGTTTCGAAAATACGCTTTAACCATGAATGTTTTGTGCTGTTCCGTAAAGCCCATTGTGTGAATTGTTCCGGAAATTGGAAAAATTAGCGATGAATCAAATCACTTGTAACGACTGTCAAAGCAACTGTCAAAAGCATTACGTCCTTAGATGCAAGGCCCTTTTTGATACAAATAATTTTCGCTCGCACGGTATAAGGCGTCAAAACGTTCCATTCATCAAAAACCATTTGTTTACAATCAGTCATACTTCCAAAGTTTCAGATAAGTTAGAAAGAGATGGCTTGACAAAATGGTAACACTGTGAGCTGTAAAAACTTACAGTGTGCCAATACACTGTAAGTTTTTACAGTGTGGTTTTTTTTCTTAGGAAAATACAGTACCATCTATACTAGGGCTCGGAATTTTTAAAATATAAGTATTCGAATACTCGTTTGGTATGTTATTCGAATAGTCGAATAATTCGAATAGTCAAATATAGTCCAATAATTCGAATAGTCGAATAGTCGAATAATTCGAATAGGTAGTCGAATAGTCTAATATAGTCGAATAATTCGAATAGTCGAATAATTCGAATAGTCGAATAATTCGAATAGTCGAATATAGCCGAATAATTCGAATAGTCGAATAGATACTTGAATAGTCGAATAGTCAAATATTCGAATTTCGAATAGTCGAATATTTGAATAGTCGAATATTTAAATAGTCGAATTACAGTCGTTTAATCACGGTAGAAGTGGTTTAACTGCTTGCTGACTATATCATTTTATTTTTGTTTTTCTTTGTTACGTTGAAATTTACAGTTTTACAGAAAACACGAATAGTCGAACATATAAATATCCGAACAAAGTCAAATAGTTAAATATTCGAATGGTCGAATATTCAAATAGTCGAAAAGATACTTGAATAGTCGAATATTCGAATGGTCAAATATTCGAATTTCGAATAGTCGAATATTTGAATAGTCGAATATTTAAATAGTCGAATATTCGAATAGTCAAATATTCGAATTTTGAATGGTCGAATATTTGAATAGTCGAATATTTAAATAGTCGAATATTCGAATAGTCAAATATTCGAATTTCGAATAGTCGAATATTTGAATAGTCGAATTTTTTAACTAACCAAAAATTCGAATTTAGAATAGTCGAATATTCGAGTTATTCGAATACAATTTTGAGCCCTAATCCATTCCATTGCTTTTAAGCTACAAACCCATAGCCTGAATGACTTCAATGGTCGTTGTCATTTCATTTTAAGAAAGCGTCTCATTATCCAAATTTGCAGTATTCAAATCGCATTACTTTCCAAAATATTCCAATGGATGGTGACCGTGAGACATCCTGTATAATACTATTTTTTATTAAGCACCGCATACATAAAACTGATACTCTAAGAAAGCAAGTGTATAATAATATAATAAAGATATCAACATGAAATAAAATTATTCTTTCTACGCTAGTGACAAATCTGTTGCTAAATAAAGTCCAACTGTTTTGAACATCAGTCAAAAATGACAGGATGCCTAGACCAATGCGTGGATAAATGTATCCAATTACAAGTGACAAGATGGTAAAAAAAAGTTTCATCGACTTGAAACAAGTTGAGACACACGTGTCGTATCCGTTGCTTAATGACTTATAATATGATTTAATTTCTATATAGGGTTTATAAGCAATCGAACGAAACCTTAACATACACTAAGGAAAATCATAAAATACAATTTTTTTTTTAATATACATACCGTGCGAGCAAACATTATTTGCATCAAAGAGGGCCTTGCATCTAAGGACGTAATGCTTAGCCGTAGAGCTTAATACCTGTTGGGTGTCAGTAACTACCTGAAATAACAATCAATCAGTTATTCCGTCATCTTTGACAGTCGTTACAAGTAATTTGATTCATCGTTATTTTTCCCAATTTCTTGAACAATTCACACAATGGGCTTTACGGAACAGCACAAAACATTTATGGTTGAAGCGTATTTTCGAAACGGGGTTAGAGTAAATGGTGAGTGGCAATTCAATCCGGGTTTGTGCATGGACGATTTTTATCATTGCCTGAAAAGGACCGTGGCTGTGTTTAGGGAAACAGGTTCTATACAACAGAAAAAAGGAGCAGGACTCCCATCTGTAAGAACAGAAGAACTTGTTGCAAACGTTCGTGAAATAATGCAAAATACGCCAACAAATTGTATAAGACGCCTGTCCCAAGAAGTGGGAAGATCTAATGGAACATGCAGGACTATTCTTAAGAAGCAGCCAAATTTATTTCCTTATAAAGTACAAGTATTTCAAGAAATACCTTCAAGCCGCAGATTTTGAAAGACTCAGGAATTACTCTCAATGGTTTACCCAAAATTTATTGGAAAGAAAGGATTTATTTTTTGTAATTATTTTTCTTCTCTTTCTGTATATTCTTACTTTGTTAATAATTTTGTAAACGACAAAAATAAATTTGTATTTGTCTACGTATTTTATTACTCATTAGTTTGGCATATCATGTCATAATATAAATTTGACAAAGTTTTAACTTAGATTTGGTTAGATATATCGTCCCCATATCATTGTGATCTAAACCAAGCCCTACGTTTTTTAATACAAGCCCTCTTTGATGCAAATAATTTTTGTTCGCACGGTATATGGGTAACTGCAAAAAGAAATCCTTTAATTCCTAAAAAAATTTATTTAAATACTCATGAGGTCGTTTTTTTGACAACTATTTTCTTTGGGCCTATTCCATATTTTTTCCGGTAACAAAATACCGTAAAATATATATCGAATAAAAGTTTTTAATAGATAATTTTTTAATTCCTACAAGGTTATCTAATTATCACAAAAATAAATCAAAAATAAACTTTCTTTTTATAACTAAAATATACTTTTTGTAAAACTGTCAAAAACTGCTGGCATTTTTTTGTTGCTATGGATGCACAAAACGCCTCTTTTTTTAACAGTGAAAAAACTATTCACAAAAAAAAAACAATTCAACAAACAATTAATTTATTAGAATAATTCATAGTAAAATTTGAACAATTGCTCCCAATATGAATTCCCGAAGGTGTTCCACCTTGCCGCTGTTCAGAAACACTAGGTATTTCTTGAAAAGTTGATTCTATAATTTTATCTGTTATTTTGATTTGTTTTGAAGCAGGGGAACAATTTAATTTATTAGATATATCAATTTTATTACTCAAACTGTCTTCTATATATCCTTCTGCTATGGTAGTGGATTTACAGCCACCGTGGCGTATTATAGATGTCATGTCCCCCCTGCATTGGCCAAGAGAGTTGCAGAGCTTCTCCTAAAACAGTGACCTGTATATCTGTTATGCTACTCTTTTCCCAGCCGTTTTGCAATCAAGCTGGGAATTTCTGCTATTTTATTTATCTCCACATGTTGGTTAACACATTTTCTTCTTGAATATTTTAAAAATAATCTTTTTTTGTCTGTATGGGGCGGCCGTAGTGCTCTATACTAAGGGGAAAAAATTCCTTGTTTTTACATAAGATGGTAGGAATCCATTTACAATATAAAAAAAAATACACCACCCATTATGAAAATAGAGTGTAATAAAATTTTATATTATTATTTTTATTGAGCAGCAAAATTTCCATTTACATCTAAAAATTAAAAAAAACTATAAAAATTAAAGATTTATTTTAAATCTGGGATTTAAATTACAAACGTTATTATAAATACGTTTTCTAATTATTGATACCTATTTTGATCAAAAATAAAAAATAAAGGTAGTTTACACTGAGAAAATCTCTTTTCATTCCTAGCGAAAATTTTAGCAACCATAGCTAAAATATTTTGCTAAATGGGGGACAGCCAAGCACATTACTGTACCAGGAGAATGCACTCTGCTGGACATACTTTGCTGTGGTAATAAAGCTACTTTGCAAGAATAATTCTGTTATAGCTATAAAGTAATTCTGCTATATCTAAAAAGTAACGTTGCTGTACTTGTAAAACTATATAATGTAACTATAAAATTCTTTGCTACTGAAACAACAAATTTCTGCTACAGTGGTGACATTTTTTTATATAGTAAAAAACGTCTCTCTTGCAGTAGAAAGGATCTTTCTTGTACCTTAAAAATCTTTTGCTGTTGGTAAAAATACTTTTTCTAATAACAAAAAATGTCTCTCCTTCTACAATAAAATTATTTAGCTAGCACAAGAGGGTGCTTTCTTACCCTTAAAAAGTTTTTTTTTATTGCAGCAATTTTTTTTTGTTTTTACCATGGGTTAAAGTGCGCCTGTGTCACAAATTCGAGTGCTAGTATGGGAATCTTAAAAACTGTAAGAAATACATAATGTAAAATTTAAAGCAGTTGCACTTTTTGATTTCGACTTTGATGTATTTCTTACAATGTTCAAGGTTCCCGTACATGTACTCGAATTTGTGACACAGGCGCACTTTCATCCAGGGTAAAAACAAAATAAAATTTGCTGCAATAAAAAAGACAATTTAGGGGCTAATAAAATAGAGTACATTAAGCATGTAGTTGCTGTGAGGATGAGGTTTAAATATAGGGTATAGGAATAAAAGGAAAAAGCTAAATGAAATAAACATTTTTTTATATAAAAAAAAATACGACAAGAACCAAATATTAATACAGGTTATGCAAAAAACGATTTATATGAACGTTATAAGTTATAACATTAAACAACAGGAACATAAAGCACCTAATAATTAACAATAATAAAAGTTTCATTTTACAAACCTTTTTTTATAAAAAATGAGGAAAAAATAATTATACCAGGCTATAAAAGAAAAAGAATTTATAGAAACTTATTTATAACATAAAATAACGAAAACAGGACTATATGCACCTAATAATAATAATAATAATAATGATACAGCACTGATACAACTATAATATATCTTGGAGAGGCAAGGTTTTCCACTATGACTCCGAACGGCTGAACAGTTAGGTTAAACAGTTGTAGCTTCTCACATTTTGCGTTTATTTTTTCTGTGAGATGATCATTCTGGAACGGAGAATGTTGATTAAATATTTATAGTAGGGGTAATCAAAAATTCTGGAAATAAGGGACCAGCGAGAAACCAAGCGAAGTCAAGAATAAGACAACTTATCGGTGTTTGTCATTGTAACACCAATGTATGCACGACTGCAATTATTATTATTAAATTTTACTAAAAAGTTCAGACTTCAAAATGTAAAAAAAAAAATTGACACTACTACTAGTTAAGCCTCCCATTGAGCATTCAGGTCAATGATCTGCTACCTAGATTATTGATTCAGGTTACTACCGTGCGAGCAAAAATTATTTGCATCAAAGAGGGCTTGGATTAAAAAACGTAGGGCTTGGTTTAGATAAAATTACCCGTAACGGCTGTCAAAGATGATGGAATAACTGATTAATTGATACCGCTAAGCATTACTTCCTTAGATGCAAGGCCCTCTTTGATGCAAATAATTTTTGCTCGCACGGTATAAGGTTATGTATGTATGATTCTTAGTTCAAGCATAGCCAATAGTAGTTAATATTTACCTCTGCGTTAAAGAACAAGCTTTCTTGCACCTCACTCCTGCTTGGTCTTCATAGGCAAGCTTTTTTGACACTTTTAATGGTTATGGGACTCAATAAATATGGTAACATCAGTAGTCCCTTAGCAGTAATCTCTAAAAATAATTATTTCATTAGTTTTCAATCACAATTATTATTATAAGACCTGTTTAATATGCAAACATTGTATATACAAAATGAAACATTTTAACTTACCAATATTTTCTTCAAGGCCGTATCCGCTAATTTTTCGTTTTTTCAACTTTGCTATTATTCCTGCAGAAACGTTCTACTAGTATATTGTATGACGTCAATACAATCAGGAAACCTTTTGTTAAAAACTGCTTCTCTCTAAAAATACACAAATAAATGATTTACCGAAATATGCATAAAAACAAACAAAAATAAGTATACCTATTATGTGTAAGATTATACAAACAAAACTTACCAATTTAATGCTTGTGTTCAACTAAGGACATGGAAATGGAAAATCATTAAAAATTTTCCCAAATTTGCATTAAAGTATAGTCTTCTTCTTAATTTAAAGGTGGCCTCCCAACTTTCAACTTTTCTTGTACTCCATCAAAATACAGCTTATTGGAGTTCTGTGAATACAGCTAGCCGCGGGTCACAAACACAAAAAAAAAATTTGTAAGGCTATGAATGAGCCCCACCCTCTCCCTCAAGACTAAACTTAGCGAAATGATGCGCGAACGGCGCGACAACAGGCTCGGACACCAAATGGCGACACGGAAACACCCGAATACCGGATCTAATAAATTTTCTTTGCTGGGGCAGCAACATTTTTTCTCAGGATAAATAAAAATTATTTTGAAAAAGTTTTTTGCTCTTACAATTACGTACTTTGCTATTGCGAAATATTTAAGAAAATATTTATTACCAACAGCAAAGTACTTATTAAAATCAATAGAAAGACATCAGTAAACCTTATTTTACTGCTACAAGAAAGTCAATTTGCAACTTTAGCAAATATTTTAGCTGGGATAGCCAAAAATACATCAGTAAAGATGTTTCTGCTGGAGATTTTCTCAGTGTACTCTTGGAGAAGAAATGTTTTTGAAGTTTTTGCGAATCCTGTAAAAAATCAAAATTTTCTCTTCGTGAGTTGCATTTTTTTTACAAGCAAAACTTTTTATCAAGAATGACTTTTTCCCAAAAAATTAAATTTTTCATCCATTTGTGCTATTGTAAACCCTATCCGCGGACAGTCTGTACCTATAACACTCTCTGCAAGAGGCTCGCGTTATAATCATCCTCGCTTATTATGGCCTACGTTATATACTTGTTAAATAATATTCTATTGTACTTCTAGCCCAATACAAGATGCACCCCATCTTTTTGCTTTCATTGCTCAATGAAAATAGTTTTACATTTTTTTCCTTTTTTACAGATGAGCACAGCGACAGTGAAGAATCAAACACAAACTCCTCGGCTGTATCCAGCCGAAATTCCCGCAGTTACAGCAACGGTTTCTATTCCAAAAATTCGTATTCTAGTCAGTCGACACCGGCGCGAAGGCGGTACAACCAGTACGATGGCAGCGCGAAAAGTACGAGGTCGAGCAGTACGACCAGCGAAAATAAGATTACTTTTAACGAAGGTAAGGTGACACTTTTGAAATATAAGGTACCGGTATAGGGACAGGCGGAAAGTGCAATAAGATTACTTAATGTACGGGGCCTGTAGAAAAATTAAAAAATTTGGCTTTGCAACGTTAAAATTTACAATTTTATAATTAGAATATCAAAAAGCTTTAAAACACAACTATACAGTGTGACCAGTAAAGTCCGCATCATATGGGATTTTTTTTTATTAATCACTATTCGAAATTTGACTTTGGCATCAAGTTCTGCTTCGATCGAGATAAAAATTAAGCAAAAAAATAGTAGTCACGTGTTTCGCATTATCTGTCAAATTTTATTTTTTTCCAAAAAATAATTCAAAAGTGGGGTTATTTCTGAAAATATCGAAAAAAGTTATTAGAAAAAGTTTTCTTAAATGCAGTTTCTAGCCGACATGCAATATTTTAGCTGCATAAGATAATTTTGATTTTTTAACTATATTTTGTAAATTGCACCACTTTTGCAAAATGAGACTCAACGCAACCTACATAAAACTTCTTAGTTTTGACAAAGCTTTATTTCATATACATTTTCTTTAAAGTAGCGCCATATTAAATGTGTGTTTTTCTATAAAATCAAAATTGGGCTATTAAAATATGGTCGCATATGATGCAAAGTTAATCTGTTTTTGACCCTGTACAAGGTAACTTCATAAAATAAGTATTTTTGAAAACTTAGTTTGTGTCTGAAAGTAATACACCTTAATATTAAGACCCAAAAGAACGCAGTGTCATCAGTAAAGTTGTCATTAAGTGGAAAATTAATTTTAGTGGTGGGTAAAAAATCAAAATTATTTTATGCAGCTGAAATCTTGCATGTGGGATAGAAACTTAATTTAAAAAAAAACTTTTTCTAATAACATTTTTCGATATTTTCAGAAATAATCCCACTTTTGAAATATTTTTTGGAAAGAATTAAAATTTGACAGAAAATACGAATCACGTGACTACTATGTTTTTTTGAAGAAGAAGAAATAGTCCATACTTAAAGTGGAGTTGAAAGTATGAAAAGGAAAGAAAAACACGAAGTCTTCCTCCACAAAATTTAATAGAATAAAATTCTAGTTAGAAAGGTCTCTACATGTTTCGAACGTAGAAACGTTCATCATCAGGAGACAGAAATCTATTTTATGCTGATGTTGTTGGCAAAAGAGAAAATTAGAACCTTAATGGAGCTTTTATGGACGTAAAATTTTTTTAGAAAAACATTTTAAATGTAGAAAAAACATGGCTTGAAAAAATTGACAATGGTTGAATACTGAGCATTCAAAAACGTTGTAAAAGTAGGCTTAAACCAACCAAACTAAATGGAGAAGAAGAGAAAAGAAAAAAACCCGGAAAAGGTACTTTACGTTTACCTAACAACATTATTGTGGTACTGCACTTCTATCCTCATAATGTGTTACTTATGCTGGATATAAATTTCAAGAATTAAAACTAAATAATTTCCGACACCTTTTTAGAAAGTTTTTTTCCCGGTTTTTTTCTTTTCTCTTCTTCTCCATTTAGTTTGGTTGGTTTAAGCCTACTTTAACAACGATTTTGAATGCTCAGTATTCAACCATTGTCAATTTTTTTAAGCCATGTTTCTCCTACATTTAAAATGTTTTTCTAAAAAAATTTTACGTTTATAAAAGCTCCATTAAGGTTCTAATTTTCTCTTTTGCTAACAGCATCAGCATAAAATAGATTTCTGTCTCCTGATGTTGAACGTTTCTACGTTCGAAACATGTAGAGACCTTTCTAACTAGAATTTTATTCTATTAAATTTTGTGGAGGAAGACTTTATGTTTTTCTTTCCTTTTCATACTATTTTTTTGCTTAATTTTCATCTCGATCGAAGCAGAACTTGATGCCAAAGTCAAATTTCGAATAAAGCTATTAATAAAAAAAAATCCCATAATATGATGCGGACTTTACTGGTCACACTGTATAGGTTATTTTAAGTTTCCTCATGTGACGTGTAGTTTTTAAGAAAATTACTTTTAAAAAGCTAGAAAATTACAAAATTTACGAATTCCGATATTGTCTCACACAATGATCTGGTACCCATAGACGAAACAATGAACCTATTAACAAAATCGTATTTCATTCTCCACTTTGTTTGCCAAAACGGCAAAACTTATGCTGTTAAAAGTAATAACGTGGTGTGGGAACTTTAAATCTTTGTCTAAAACCTGCAATAAAACAATAGCTATTTACCTAACAAGTGCGGAAAATTAATTTTTCCGCACGAACCTGCCGTTGAAGCAGTCGAGTGCAGGGAAAACATTTTCCGCACGTGTCAGGTACAATAGTTTTTCTACAGACGTGTGGAAATAAGTAACACATATTTCAAAGAAATTTAATAATTTTTAATTAACTATATCAATCACATACATATGTAACAGTAACTAATTCTGAGAAAAAAAGTAATAATATAATTGATATATTATTGATTTTGACATAATCGTGCCGAAAATTTTTTCCGCACTAGTGTGAAAAATAGTTATTTTCCTAACAAGTGCGCAAAGTGATACTTTTCCGCACGCAAGTACAGTTGGACGAACGACGCGAAGCGGAGTTCGGATAAGTTCTTGCGTGCGGAAAAGCACTTTGCGCACTTGTTAGGAACAACATTTTTCCTACGAGCTTCATATCAGATAACAACAAAAATAAAAATATGATAATTTATTTAATAATTTTTAATTCGACTTTAAAGAAAGAACTATAATATACTTACAACTAAAAATTACATAACAAAAAAAAATAATAGAAAATTAAAAAATATAATATATATATAAAAGTGTCGGTGTTTGTAGATTCTTGTGGACATAGAAACTGAGGAAAAATCTGACATCATGTGTCAAAATCGACATGTACATTTATTGTTGCTTGGCAATATTATAATCATTTATCACTATACGAGGTACTTAAAAAATACAGTTTTTTTCGTTTTAAGCTGAAATACAAATATCGGGAATTACGATTAAAAGATAAAAGAGAATACTCTTGCAACGGCTTCTCACATTGCCATAAAATAGTTTACAGCTACTAAAATAAATATAAATATTCCCTACCAAGGAGATTTTTGAATAGTTTTACTTTTCCGCACCCAGTGCGGATAAAAGTCTTATCCGCACTAGTGCGGAAAAGTGTAACTTTGCACACAAAAATGCGTGCGCAAAGTACTACTTTGCGCACGCTCGTAGGAAAACCAATTTTCCGCACGGATTTTTGACATAATCGTGCCGAAACATTTTTCCGCACTAGTGTGGAAAAATACATTTTTTGATAAATCAAAAAAACATTATTCCTATACGGGTCCGTTAAAAATGCATTAATTACCTCTCTTTCGGCTGCCCTCCGCAAAATGGCGTCTCTTATGATGCTTTTAAAAAGGAAAATTCCTTTTTTAATTAGAAATTTAAAAATTAACATTTTACGCCAGTTTGCAGACAATTTACCAATTAAAAGAATTTTGCAGTGTCGATGTTAAAGGAGATTATGTTGAAAAATAAAAATGAAACAAATCGTAATTCTTTGGGTTTTATTGTCGGAAGGAAAACTTTTTTAATGTCCCTATGTAGAAAAATATCTCCAATGTATAGCTGCCCTCATTGAAATGTTTACCTGGCCATGAGCCAGCTTAATCACAATTTTTTTTTTTAATACAACAATTGGACTCGTATACCTGATAATAAATATAGTAACTTATAATGTTGATCTTACAAGTTCCATTTCATTATGCAAGGAGAAAACACATCATATCTTCTTATGGTATGCCCGGTCGATTTTGTTCATGGTTGTCTAGCTTCCTCAAGGACCGTTCTCTGCAAGTGGCGATTGACGGGTTTCTCTCAGACACCTTCACCATCAATGCTGGTGTTCCTCAAGGGTCCATATTATCCCCCACTCTCTTCTTACTGTACATTAACGACCTTCTAGCGAAAACAGAAAATCCAATATATAGCTTTGCTGACGACAGCACACTTATCTCATCTTTTACTTTGAAATCTCAAACATCGGCTGCTGACGCACATCTTCGCAGACAACATGAGGTATCACGCCTCAATAAAGACCTAGAAGAAATTTTGTCTTGGGGTGACAGTAACCAAGTCGAATTTAACGCTCAAAAAACCCAGGCAGCAGTTTTCTCTAAAAAGGTTAACATTGCAGAACCCGATATCGTTATGGCAGGACACGCAATTTCACTGACTTCGTCTATTAATTTGCTGGGTGTCAACCTGGGAGGAAATATGTCTTGGCATAATCACGTTGTTGCAATCGCCAGGGCAGCTTCTCAGAAGCTCGGTATACTTTTCCGTACCAAAAAGTTGTATACACCTCAACAACTTTTGACACTCTATAAAGTCCAGATTCGACCATCACTGGAATACTGTTCGCTCTCATATCTGGAGTTCTGCACCGAAGCATACCCTTCGGTTGTTGGATTACATCCAAAGGAGAACCGTTCGTCTAATCGGCGACCACGAGCTGACTAAGAACCTCGACAGCTTAGAACATCGAAGACAGGTTGGTGATTTGACTCTCTTCTACAGATATTTCCATGGCAAGTGTTCGACAGATATTGCCCGCTCGATTCCACCTAGAGTAATGCATAGCAGAAACACACGACGAACCACTGCCGCCCATCCCTATGTGGTTCACCCCGAACATTATTGTTTCAGAACTCTTTCATTTGGAGGACGTCATCTTTGTGGAACGGCCTTTCTGAGACCGTGTTTCCAACCGAATATAACCTCCAACGATTCAAAAAAACGTGAATCGCTTTCTTCGCACACGCACCGCTCCCAGAGCGCCTTAAAGGATTTTTCCTCTAGTGCTTGTGCTCGATCATAAAAAAAGAAATACCCTATTTCTTCTACAAACATTCATAGACTGGACACAACAATATAGGAATAATATTTTTGTTTAAATTTAATTTAATAAATTCGAAACAGGTAAGTATCAAGTGATTTTTTCCTTGTTATTTGCTGCACGTCAATTAATATATCTTTTTGTTATATACGAGTACTAAAAAAACTCGCTATAAGTAATGTATCAAAGTATCTGCTAGAGCTACTGTCTTGACTACTATCACTACTATCCATGGGTAATGAAACTCGATTCTTCTGCGTGCTTAGTAGAGTGTGAAGTTTGAGCTGTTTCTTTTTGGACAAGAAGAAGCATTCGGATGTTGAGAATATCTATACTATATAGATACGAATATTTTGGTTCATGCTTCTTTGAAATTTCGTTTTCGCCAGTTCCTTATCCAATACCGTGGCTTCTGACCACTGTATATGATGTTGGTTTGTCCAAACATGTTCCGCTATATCTGATCTCGAAGTTTCACTTCTTTGGGTATGTTTCAGATGTTCTTTAACTCGTATGAGAAGGGGTCTTTTTGTTTGTCCAATGTATTTGCCGTACAAATAAACAAGTTGTAAGTGTCATTAATTTTGAAATCCAGACTTTCGCTTCTTTAACGCTTTTTGAGCGCATTACTCCATGCAGAAGACCACGTTTAATATTAAAAATAATATCGATTTCATAAATATAATTAATTTTAAGTAGCCCCTATTTTTGGTGTCGCAGGATTTTGTAGAAATAGGGAGTTGATTGAGGAGTTATTTGGGCACTCAGTTTCGATTAATATTAAAAATACCAACAACAAGATCGATAGGCATTTTGTTGTTAATAATAATTCAATTAAAAATACTGTGATTTTACTGAAATATGTCAGAAGTAGGTATATTATGGTTTCAAGAATGGCTTAAAGAGACTCCTCATTGGAGAATTTCTTTCGTTATCAAAACAATTAATGAACTACGCAGCTAATGGATGAAAATATTTTTGGAAAACTATCCAAAAAATGAGCAGCATTCCTAAATCTATCCAATTCATCATTATACCGCGCTAGCAAAAATTATTTGCATCAAAGAGGGCTTGGATTAAAAAACGTAGGGCTGGGTTTAGATCACAATGATATGGGGACGATATATCTAACCAAATCTAGGTTAAAATTTTGTCAAATTCATATTAGGACATGATATGCCAAACTAATGAGTAATAAAATAAGTAGACAAATACAAATCTATTTTTGTTCTAACAGATGGTCTTCCTGCTCCTTTTTTGTGTTGTATAGAACGTGTTTCCCTAAACACAGCCACGGTTCTTTTCAGAAAATGATAAAAATCACCAGCGAGCGATAAAAGCAACGTTAGGAAAATGTTCGTGAAAATCGTCCATGCACAAACCCGGATTGTATTGCCAAAGATGACAGAATAACTGATTGATTGTTAATTCAGGTAGTTACTGACACCCAACAGGTATTAAGCTCTACGGCTAAGCATTACGTCCTTAGATGCAAGGCCCTCTTTAATGCAAATAATTTTTGCTCGCACGGTACCTTGGACATTGCTTTCGTCCAACATCTGCCTCTTTATTAGCTGACTCTGGTGCATCTTAGGATGTATTAAAAGGCATGGGGGCTAGAAATCAGCAGCCGTTGCCGAGGGGCACGTTGAAAATTCCATAAATAATAAAAAAAATTATTATCAACAAAAGTTTGTAATATGGTTACGTGAAATTGAAATCATTTAAAATTGCTGGACCTTCAGGAAACACTTCCAGACAAGCTTTTGAGCAAGATTTTGGAGCTTTCGCATGTACTTCTACAGCAGCCTTAAACAGGATACTACCGATGCACCAAGTCGACTATATAATTATTGTAAATTGCACAAACATAAACATTAATCTGAATATAAATAAGTAAATAATAATTTGTTAAAACCAGAGAGAAACCACTTTAGTCCCTTGGGATTTAAGGACCCATTTACGTCCCCGTTTGGCGGAATTAAAGCCCCGACTTTAGTCCCGGAATTATAAAAAATAAAGTATTTCTATATTTCCATTTATTTTTAACTAACGTAATTAGACTTAAGTGCATTTTGCCAACAAAATAAGATATTAAACTTCTTCTACGCCCACTCTTTTTACATTAATTTAAACTTATGATTTTGGCAAAAGAGCTGGTAATTTTTTTTTTACTACTAACATGACAAAAACCTATTATTTACCTCATTTGTCTAATTAGAAATAGTTCTTTATTAATCTAGGTAAATAATGACGACTCATTATTTGCCTAAGTTAATAATGAACATTTTTTATCTTTTTAAACAAATTGACTGAAATTTTATTGATTTAACGAAGTGAACATGACAAATAAACTCTAGAAAATGTCCTAAGATAATGCATGAAAATTATCAAAAACTATAAAAATCATTTAAAATAATAGTTGATTGTACAGTTATTACAAGTCATGTGCACAGGTAAATTTACTTCAGTATTATGAATATTTTCGATAATTTCTGAACGTTAATTCATTAACACTTAAGTTTTCTGCCTGTCTATATAGATAGCTATAGACTCAGCTTCTCTCAGGATCGGGTGATCCCGCAGGATATTGACTGCTTTGTCTACTGCAAAAATTTCTGCCTGAAAAATGCTGCAGTAGTCAGGGAGTCGAAGAATTAATGAAAATTGAATAAAAACGAAATGGCGAAGGCGTCACTAGTGTGTGCTCCTAGGTCAATTAACTAGATTTGGTCCCTTGAATGCAAAATTGTTATAAATATTTTTTTTAAATACGCAAGAAACATTTTCGAAACTCGAAAAACGATCCACGATCTATGTTTAGGTTCAAATTTGCTATTGCTAAATCCTCCACTGAAATAACTGCAAAAAACAAGATTAATTCCGTTTATTTAGACAAACTATATCAATATAATAGTCAATAAATCACGCATGTATTGTTTTAAAATTTAAAAAATGCTAGACGATTGGGCATTCTGCCAATTAACTAGACCAAGGATCAAGGATAGAGAAAGAAAAATATAAAAGAAAAATAGAACCAGGAAATAATAGAAATTATTATTTTAAAATAATCAGTGGCGTCGCAAAAAGTTCAAGGTTAGACGGCTCTTAATCCAAAAACCACAACCACCTTGAAAAGAAGTCATGAAATGACATCGGGCAACGCCGCATCAGCTGGGAGTTGCCCGATGTCACTTCAATTACAGGATTGACTATCGACTTCTGAAGTCTCAAAATTTAGTAAGCTGAAGGCTTTGTTTAAGAAATCTACGCTTATCTTAAGAAAGTTACCTATTATCTGGGTAACTTCGTTACAATAAGTTTTCAAGCTGAGATCACCTGCTTAGTTTAATTTCAAAGGGTAAAATAAATTTCAATTCATTACCTTTTAAAAAACCTTTACCTTGATATCAATGTCCACTAACCTGATTAACAATATTTATGCAGTCATTGGTCAAATCTAAACTATAGAAATATATTACACTCTCTTTACCTGCTTTTAAAACACTTTTATAGTTATATTATATTATAGTATAGCACTTTCGGAGGACGATTAGAAGACCTACTATTGCTACGGAATCATCGTCGTTGCGCTGTACCGATCTCATAGTAAAATGGGTAATAACTGAGAGACTATCACAGGTTTGCCGCAATGTGTATGCCCAAACCTAACTTCGGTAAACCTGTCATGTTTACCTGAAAAGTTATACCTGTCAGGTAAACCGTTGCGTCTGTGGCCCCCTTAAGAATATGCTTTTTAAATGAGTTTTTACTTACCATTCTTTAAATTTTTTCGACTTTAAACTTTTAGTTGTCATTTATTTTGCAAGCGATAGTCCATTTTGTTGATAGATTCCCATTTTTTGGAAACCGCGAAAATATTTTATGTTTGTGCCTTTTGTGTTGTGGCTGCTTGTCTTACAAATCCCCACAGCACAGTCTGTCCTAGTATAGAACTGCAGGGAAAGCAGCAAACAGAAAAGAACCAATCCCCTATTTAAAAACAAACAGGCACCAGCTACTAAAGCAGCTGTCCTACTTTTGTCCTGCCAAATAGGTAACAAAGTGGATAAAAATCACTTAGTTAACAAATACAATATTCCAGTACCCTATATACCTATTCAAACTAAAAATAAAAAAATAACAACCACCACAGAAGAAATAAAAGTAAATTTGCTAGTAAATGGCCCAGCAATATGTGAGGTTAGAACCGAGGCAATGCGCAGCAAATTCCGACAGGCTAGTCGGCATACCATGTATGGTGGTATAGAATTCTTGGCAAGTGTGGCTGATAACCACCGTTCTTGCCGTATTTAGCCCCTTAAGCTTTATGCACTGTACAACAAAAAAAGGCTAATTAAGTCAAACACCCCTAAATTTATAAGTACCTACTAGGTATAAGATTATGCAATTATTTAATCAGCACCATAGATGCAGTGTCAATGTCGGATATAACCGGTTAGCACTTGAATCTATTAATAGAAATTTTTTAAAATAACCGGGTTGTAATTGTCTAGTGCAGTTGTTTTTGCCACTCTTACGGTTGATTATGTAGTTATCTTTGTTTCGATAACTTATATAAAAAAGAACAGGAGACTAGACCAAAGATATTATTCAGGTACATGCCGGCGGGTCTACCTTCAGTCCGAATCCCTGCGACTGGTCAATTTGTTATGACGTAGATTGTCGGTTCAGCGAGTATTTTTTTTATTATTTTCTCAGTAAATAATTCAAAATTAAAAAAACTGAAACCGTTAAAAATTTTCTTTTTCTTTAAACGGCCATAAACCTGACATTTTTCCACTATTTTTTTGACGTTTAAGTTCTGCTTTTAGGTGTCAGATGGCGGTTGCTATTGGCAGCGGAAGTAAAGTACTTTTTACTTCCGTTGCCGTGCAGCGGCAGCAAAAGTACGACTGTATTCTCATAAATAAAATATATAATTTTGTATCTTTATGTGTAGCCAAAAAATGTAATTAAAATGAGTAAAATTAGGAAAAACCAATCATGCAGCGTCAAAATTAAAATTCATAACGCCCACAAATCTCAATAACTACAACTGTATTATTAGTTTCAGCGGTTCTATTACCTTATATTATTATAGAGTCTCTGTTTAAAAAAAAAATTGTATTTCAGATGAGAATTTTTATTTTATTTATTAAAATTAATATAGAATTAGCTTGAGAAATGGGTAAAACAATCACCATACATACATACTAGGAACATCAAAAGAAAATTACCTTGTCGGACTTCCATTGTCTTTATTTTGTTACTTAACACAACGTTTCGGTTAGTTAGTATCTCTAACCGTTTTCAAGTGTAAACCAAATTATAATTCTAAGGCTACTATCTTAAATACTATACATGTGCAATGAAGCTTGATGACTCCGCCTACGTGCTTATTGGAGTGTGAAATTTGAGCTGTTGGTTTTGGACAAGAAGAGGCTTCCAAATATTGGGGATATTTATACTTGGTTTAATAAATATATGGGTATTTTGATTCATAAAAGCTGCTTCTTTGAATTTTCGTTTTCGCCAGTGCTGTTCCGTATTCAAAACCTTGGCTTGACCACTGTATATTATGTTGGTTGGTCCATACATGTTCCGCTATACCTGATCTCGAAGTTTCACATGTTTGGGTATGTTTCGGATGTTCATTAACTCGTACGGGAAGAGGTCTTTCTGCTTCTCCAATGTACGATTCGCCACACTCGCAAGGGATTCGATAGATGACATTTTCTATGTTTTCACTACGGGGGGTTTTACTTTTAATAATGGTATAAGGTATTTAAGAAATGCTTGCTCCTCTTTCATTTCTGTACTAATTTTGGCTTTGCAATTTTTAAGTGTTCAGATGCTATTAGCTACATTCTGTTTTAAATCTTTTTTGATATTTGAAATTTCAATATTAAGTTTTTCCGGATTGTTGCAAATGTTAGAAGCTCTGTGATAAAGAGTTTGAATTATGCCCTATTTTATGGAGTTTGATTCGATCCGTGATTAAGGTATGGCCCCGTGTGGGTGGGTTTCTTGTACACTGAAGATTTTAGGTTTTCAGCACTTTGTTTGACATGAGCATCGAGAAAAGGTAGAGTGGAATGTTGTTCTGTCTCCAAGGCGAATCCAATGGATTGTCTTATACTATTATTAATTTCCCAAAAACCGTATTAGCTCTTCATTGTCGTCTGCCTAGATAATAAAGGTATCATCAACATATCTAAGCCCAAGTTTAACTTTGAATATATAGAATTTGAGTGTTCGACACGTGTTGCCTCCACTGTGAGTAGCAATAAGTCATACTCAAACATTTAAAACTAAGCTTTATGCTTATTTACGGCTGAGCCTAACCCAAATGATATAGAAAGGATTGGACACAATTACAGAATTAATATAGCTAATGTAAAAAATTGTAAAGGGGGGTATTTTTTTGCCCGCGATATTAATATTAATTTTATATTAATATTAAACCACGTGTTGCGATTGATTCAACACATCGTGTGCAAAAAGTAGGCTCTTTTTAAAATGTGTTTATATATATATTTTTTGTCATTCTGTCATCATGATAAAAATAAGATTATAATTAGGTTAAATTTAGCTTAAAATAATAGAAAAGGTATTTTCCTTTTTCCTTTATGGAGATTATATTGCAACAGTCGGGTATAATCGTTGCCCTGGTAAATTTTACAGCTAAGATCATTGCACACAAACATTTGCTAAAATATCCACTTTAATTTAAATATCGTCTTATTTTAACACTAGTTATAAAATGAACCACATTTGACAACGAATTCAATGCCAAAATAATGACTTTTATCTGAATGACAAAAATATCTAAAATTGAATTTATTAAAATTTTCCCGTTTTAAAAAGGCAAAAAATAAGTAAGTAATACACCTTAACATTAAGACAAAAAAGAACGCAGTGTCTTCAGTAAAGTGTTTTTTAAGTGGAAAAAAAATGTACATTAACAACGTAAAGTTTATCTATTTTCAACGATTTAATCAAAAACTCCTATATTATAATTTATTATTAAGCTATGTCATAATAACGTTACCGTGTATTACTTTCAGACACAAACTATGTTTTCAAAAATACTTATTTTATGAAGTTACGTTATACAGGGTCAGAAACAAATAACTTTGCATCACATGCGACCAAATATTAATAGCCCAATTTTGATTTTGTAGAAAAACACACATTGAATATGGCGCTACTTTAAAGAAAATGTATCTGAAATAAAGCCTTGTCAAAACTGAAAAGTTTTATGTAGGTTGCGTTGAGCCTTATTTTGCAAAAGTGATGCAATTTACAAAATATAGGTAAAAAATCAAAATTATCTTATGCAGCTGAAATTTTGCATGTGGGCTAGAAAATGCATTTAAAAAAACTTGTTCTAATAACTTTTTCGATATTTTCAGAAATAACCCCCCACCTTTGAATTATTTTTTGGAAAAAATTAAAATTTGACTGATAATGCGAATCACGTGACTACTATTTTTTTGTTTAATTTTCATCTCGATCGAAGCAGAACTTGATGCCAAAGTTAAATTTTGAATAAAGCTATTAATAAAAAAAAATCCCATATGATGCGGACCTTACTGGTGACACTGTATAATCAATAATAATCACCCACAATATACACTCGTTAAATAATATACTATTATTGGGTAAATGTAGGTTATTAGTATTTTCCACTAGACCATTACATTGATACCTACAAAATCAATATCTACTCTCTAGAAGGACAATAATTATAAACTAAATAAGAAACCAAGTACCTCAACCTTTTTGGTTGGTAGGTGAAGGACTCACTTGGTTTCTCATTCAGTTCATTGATACCTACGATTTGTGAAATAACGTCAGCGGTAATGAATTCTTAATAGTACCTAATACTTAAGAGCGATATTAAAAATAAATATGTTTGACAAAAATAAATACCGTAAAACTATTTTAATTTTCGTAAAATACCTGGCGGCTCATTGGTTAGAAAATTCTGGTCTACCGATCTGTCATTTTCAACCTAATTTCTTTTATTATTTATTCTTGGCTAAGTGTGTTGACAGATTATTTTGAGGAAATTATAAATATACAGTGGCGTACAGTTAGAAAGCAAATAAAATTGAAAGTAATTTGGGCTTTGATTTTGATAATTAGTTGTGTGAAATTTTTTTCACAATTTTCGCACAATTTCCCTGATGATGTAAAATGTTCAAGTAATCAAACTTTCTTACTAAATATTTATCAGGACAACAACAATAGTCTACTTATTTATTTGCACCAAATTATAGCGCAGTGTCATTACTTTTATCACGTGAGTTCGAATCGTACATACAAAAAAAATTAATTATTTTAAAAGAATTATTCATAATTTAAGTTTATTTTCACAGAAACAATTTATAACACTATAATTTTACCTAATTTTTTATATTGTTCAACTGTTTTATACACAGCAAATGATGGAGTCTTTAGTAGACTCCAAGTTTTGCAAAATAAAGCTATGCGTATAATTTTAAATGTGGATAAATAAACGAAAATAAATTGAATGTTAAAACTTCAGTGGTTAAATGTTAAAAATTTAGTATTTCTTTTGATCTGTACTTTTATTTTTAAAATACAAAATAACTTACTACCTTCCCATTTAAAAGATTTTTTAACTCAAAATTTTGAAAATCACAACTATTCAACCAGATATAAAAACGATTTTTGTCTAAGTAGGGTATCAAAACATTTAACATATAAATCGGTTTTCCATAAAGGATTAAGGTGAAAATAGCAACTTGAATAATTTAATTAAATCACAGAGTTCTTTGAAAATTTTTAAAAAATCATTAAAAAATTATGTATTTAAAAAAAATAGTGACTGATAATTTTTTTTTAATACTTCATAGATGATATTGTTAAATAATTTTAAATATTTTGTAAAACTTTTTAAATTGTAGCACATTGCTAAATAAATCTTGTTACTACTACTAATACTACTACTACTACTACTACATGCCCGTCATTTACTTGCTTTCATATCAGCTTTTTTACTGAAAACATGCTCGGTTAAAATCTTTGGCAAGTTGAATTTAAAGTGATGTTATTGCATCATGGAAAGTGTTTGATCGATACGTAGAACTCAAAGAATATATTGATTGTGTAATCTGTACGCTGCCCTTTACTTTAAATTCTATCAATAATACAAATCTTAGGCCGATGACTTTATAGTTGGGATTTTGTTCAATAAAATATTTATCTACAACCAGAAGGGAAAGAGAGGAAAAGCACATTTGAGTATCATCAGCGTACTGAGGAAAGTCGATAAGATAAGGCGAAATATCTGACCGAAATCACTAGCAGACTACAGGCCGGTACTATAAAAACGATAAATGTCGATATACCTAGGTATCATGTATCATGATTTGAATGTTAAAGTCTAGCTACGCCAATGGGTTAGCATAATAATAATATATTGCTATTATATGCACAGGGTGTCTGGAAATTATGAGCAGAAAATTTAAGGGATAATTCTAGACCGAAAATAAAGGCTATCTCTTCCTATAACATTTTTTCGAACATTGATTATTAACAGAGTTACAGGGTGTTAAAGTTAAATTTATTTGCAGTTTTAAAGTACATAAGGTACTAGAACAATAAATTAGACATTTAAATCGAGGATTCGAAGTAACGTCCTTCCTCTTCAATGCATAAATCAATTCTTAGTAAAAAATTCTTCTAAAACTCCATGGAATATTCCTTCCTTTGATCCTTTGCTATGCTATGTTTAAGGTTGAAACAAATTAAAATGATTTCGTATTCATCACATGCAAGCAATGTTATTTTAGCGTTTTTCTCGAAAACGGTTAAATTTATCGAAACAAAAGTGGTATACCTTTTTTTATGTCAAAAGGTTAGGAAAATAAAAATATTCAGTCAAAATGTGCATACAGTGTAGGACAAAAAATTTGGGACCATTCAAATTAAAGTATAGGCTTCTATGTGGCGCCCTCTACAAAATGCGAAAAAACGGTGGGCAAATTTGTATTCTTCATCTCGAAAAAGCTCTATATACGAGATTTCGTCAAAATATTATGAGCGTGGCAAAAGGTATTGCAAAAAAAACGGCAAATAAAATTTAACTTTAACACCTTGTAATTCCGTTACTAATCAATTTTCGAAAAATATTATAGAAAGAGATAGCAGCATTCATTTTCGGTCTAGAATTATCCCCTACATTTTTTGCTCATCATTTCCGGACACCCTGTATATACATATCGAGGAAATATTTTCACTTAAAATCTCCCTAGTGCTCGAATTATTTTCGGAAATTTTTCCGAAGGAACGCATTTTCTAGAAAAATGCGTGACTGAGGAAGAATTTCCGGATATTAATTCAAGGACGCGGGGGATTCGGTAAGAAAATTTCACACCTAAAATTTATTTGAATTATTTTATTGAAATTATCCATAATTATGGGAATACTTAAACTTTCAAAAAAAAGTTTCCTCACCGTTTAGTTAAAGGAAATGCAAAAAATATAAGTGAAAATTATCCTTTTTATTTATTTTTACTACATTTCATTTACTAAAACAAAGGGAAAGCATAGTATAGTCTAGTTTAGGCTAGTTATGCCAGATAAAACAATTTTTAAAATCTAGGTAGATAGTAGATACCACAGTCAAGTAGGCTTAGGCTTGTGATGTCAAAATCGTCTCTGCTATACGTTACGTCGACAGTTATTTCTTAAACGTGCTTCTTTAGTTCACAATAATTAAATCATGGCAGTAAACAATCAAGAAACTAATTTTAAGCCCTACGGTGTTTGTAAATCTTGCTCTGAAATAGGGGACATTAATATGTCTCATAAAAATTTAAAGTATTTGCAATGTTTAATGGAAAAAACTGAATTAAATCCCTATCAAGAAAACCTTTTCTCAGCTATCCAGAAGATTTTGGAGGAAGATATCCTATCCTTTTTAAGAAAAACCAGAATTCAGCAGAACAAAATTGCATCCAAATATTACATGTATTATATTAAACATAGACATCTAATAGAAGTGGAAAGGGAAGATAACCATTATCCTTGTTATTCTCCATTACGAAGAGAAGAGTTCGAACCAGAATTCCAAAAATATTTAGCCTTAATGAAAGAAATATTTGGTAAATAAATATTTGTATTTATTTAGTATTATAAAATGAATAAAAACATTAAATACCAAAATTTGATCCTGAATACTGATTTTCGGATGATATGATAGCTGTCAAGAAAAAAATTTCCACTTATTAATTTTGTTCGCCTAGCTTGGCAGGAGGAGAAAAATTTCCGAAAAATTTGAAGGTTGTCATTGGTAACTGTCGAAATGAAAGTGTGTGATTGGCTTAGAATGACAGGTGTGAAATTTTCCATATAAATACATGAAAACACAACCCAATTCTTTCCAGAGCAATTAAATTCAAGCCCATTCTCATTTACCCTAGTGTCGCCTTTACTCCAATCTCCTCTACGATCTAAATACTGAAGTCACGTATTGCATTATTTGGTTAAAACATTAGCACCGTAGCTGCTAGCTCGTAGCCAGGTCTACAAGTACTGTTTGACTTGGCCTATGTATATAATCTCAAGGAAGATTGATTATCACACGACTTTGTTTGCGGTTAAAATTAAACTGGTGGCACATGCGACAGACAAAAAAATTATGACGATTTAAACAACTATTCTTATAAATACCTACCTCTAAATAAATCCTAAAATTCCATAAATATGCATCGGCACAGTAGCGTATGCATTGAAGTTAAATTATATTGAGGAAATGGATAAAAATACAAAAATTAATTACAAGATAAATTATATCGAAAACCTTTTACAAGTACAGTTGACAACATATAAATTCATACACTCCACCCATACATAACTCAATTACAACAAAATTGGGTAAAACGGGTTTCTCACCTTGCTGCTGATACCTGGATAGAACACCAGCTGTAAATTATTGTATTTTACCATAAGTAATAATGGTTATTTCTAAATATTTTTGTGTTTAAATTACAGCCGCGAAATAAGAAAATTATAAAATAATACTAGGAAAACTACAAAAGTATAAAGCCAAAAAGGGTAAATTTATTAACAAACAAATTACTAATATTTAATTGCTGCGCCATTGGATTCTAACACTAATCATTATTTTCTTGGCGTTGACAAAATAATACTTTTCGTCTAGTCCGGAGTTAACCCTTCCCCAATTTCTTCTATTTTATCAAATAGCTCTATTTCATTCTGTGGCAAAACATCTTCCAAAATCTGAAGATATATATTACTGTTTAGTGTTCCACCAATATTTTAGCATAAACCTGCACCGTAAACACTTATCCATGCCCACACATTAACGGAGAAACGTCCACTGGTATGCTTTTCTTGAGTATACTTCTCATCATATCGGGAATTTGGTGGTCTATATACTTGAATCTTTTCATTATATGTATACTGAAAAGTTTCCTCATCGGAAAAGATAACATTTTGCCAAAAAAATGTCATTTTCTGGTAAATATTGCATAGCAAACCCAATCCTTTGTTCCTTATCACTACTTTTTAAAAACGGTTTGGATGCAGCTGCTCGATTTCTTAATTCGGAACATTGTCTAACTCCGCGTTGCGAAGTTCTAGAAGAAGCAGGGAATTCTATTATGTGCATAGCGGATACTGCAGTTTCAAATGGATTTTGCCTTAAATACTCCACCAAATTTCGGTCTTCATTTGATGATTTTCTATTATTTAAACCAGACCCAACAGACCGTTCAAGTGTTTGATGATAGCGCCATTTGTTTACAATTCCTTGAACAGTACTTCTAGGTACTCTAAAATGATCAGCTATTTTTCCATAAGATCACCCTATTTCTACTAAACATATTATTCTTGCTTTTTCAATAATACTTAAATTAGGCATTTTTAAATCAAATAAGATAATGAAAATAACTTTGACAGTTATCATGATAACAATTAACACGTTACAAAGGTAATAAAGGTAAAAAAGTTGCATTTACAGTGGCACAGTTTAGTGTACGAAATTATCTGTCGTCAACTGTACCTAGTACGGGAACAGTCCTTTTATTTTGAAATGCATTTTTTTTTAAAACAAACATATTATACAGGGTGGATAATAAAATTATTAGGTGTATCAACTGACATTTTTTAAAGATTTATTTAGTATATTTTTACATTCCGCAATCAATTCTAGACATTTTTCATAAATCACTCCCTATACCTATCTTCAATCGTTTACGAAATATTTACACTTTAATACTGGTATGCACCATTGATATTGATGTTTCTCGACTTAGCAACGTTCTGAACTCAGGTCACAATCTTTAAGGCATTGACAATGACAATTTCCTATTTAAATTTGAGTCTTAAAAAAAGGTCAGTGTATGATTTTGCTCTGCAGATTCTACATCCAAAATGCACCTCGCTGAAGATGAGAACGCATAGAAATTTTGATTATGTTCGGTTGTGGAGATCAAAGTAGAAGTCATAGGGAAGTTTGTGATATGTTTAATGAAAAATATCTAAATCGTCCGTCTATTAGCCACTCGATAGTGTCTATAGGGTCACAATTAAGTGAAGAACATCGCGTACTGTTAACGATAGCGTTATAAATGGTCGTTCTGGTATATCTGAGGAGAAAAAGTAATCATATTATTATCACTACAGGAAGATTCTCATAGCTCAATCACATTAACTCCGACAATCGCTAAACCACCGTATCTAATTTTTTTTAAGAGAGAAGTTTCATCCCTACAAACTGGTAATCGTTCCAGAGTCATTGGACGATGATTCTCATGGGCGAGAGCAATTTTGTGAAAGAATTAGTTTAAATTTTCAGATGCAGCTGCGTTATCTTTAAATGGTCAGGTAACAAAACTACCGATACAGGGCACAGGCGAATCATCGCTGGTTCATATAGAAAATCACACCCAGTATAATGAAAATGTTAATCTGGGCGGGCATTGTTGAACATAGGGTAATCGGAGTAATCGGACCATTTTTCTTTGACGAGACTGGGGAAATATATCTTTATTTCCTTCTAAATGATCTGGTTCAAGCTCTTGCATATCACTCTGTTTCCAGATGATAATGATCCCGATTTGACAAGTTTAAACAAGATGATGCTCATGTAAGGGAGTACTTAAATACTATTTTTCGGGGCAGTAGTCAGGTAGAGTGACCATCCTGATCACCCGATCTTAACCCACTGGACTTATCCGTTTTCGAGACATCGAGTTATGAATATTATTAACGTAACAGAGTTTATTTAATAATTTTAGGATCAGGGTTTATCACTTCGATTCAAGAACATAATATTAAGGGGATTGTACACTAGTAATGTTTTACTTTCAATGACAAATAATTTGTCCACCATAATCCTGGAAGTAAGATTTTGCTAAAATGCGCCCTCTGCCGGAGCCAAGCAACTAACGATGCCGCGGCAGAAATATGAGCAAGTCGGTAAGAGGAGCGTCGAGAGGGAGCAGTGTATCGTACCTCTGCTATAGAATGACAATATGGCGAAATTCCTTTTCACTAGCTATCGCCATTAGCATTGAAAACTATACCGTTATACATATTATAATAAATATATTAGTTAAGTGAAGAAGCTTGGTTCAAACTTCGTACTTGTACTCTTATTGTAACAATAGGAGTTTATTATTAGTATGTATTTAAGATAATAGTACTTAATGACGCAAATATTGAATGAATCTCCTTAAACGTGATTAGCCAAGTAAAAATATCACATTTCAAACAATTTATGGTAATTAAGTATTAAGTACTAGACTTATAATAATTGGATTGTACAGTAAATAGATGTTTTCGTCACTACATTTACGTACGATGTTCCAGTTTTGAAAACCACACACTGTTATTATAAAATTAGGCTAATTAATAAATACAGTGTAAGTAACTAGCTTCATGGAGTATGTAAGACGGTGTAAACCTTTAGAAAATATAAATATTTTTATAGGTATCTAAGTATTAACTTTTGACGATATTTATGTTATAAAATAATATATTTAAATTTGGTCACTAAGGCAATGATATTTTGTTTGTCTTAACCCGATTTTTTCTATATTGCTAAGTCACGAAATTGCATGAGTTCTGGCTACACTGCGGAAAATGGGTTTGCTGAGACATAGTTTGTATTGATAGCTTATTTTGTATTGACCCATATTAAATAAATTGCAAGTGTATCAAACCCGCTTTAGTGTTATATGAATTCCAGATTTGTTAGAACAGTATTATTATTGGTAGTAATCAGTTCCATTAGCAGCACAGTATTGTTGAATAATGAACTACTTTTAATACAGCAATTTTGTTAAGTAAAAAAGTAAAGCGCTTTTTCTACAATTAAGAAGGCAGAACAGCGTCCCCAAAAATTAATTGTATTCGTTAGAACCTATAATCCGCAAGACGTTGGTGGGGGTTCGTAGCGATCGGCAATCGCCGCGCGCCGTATTATTAGTTTTAACGTATTTGTTGCGCAGGTCACATCGTTGCTCGGAGTGTTCTAGCTGGCCTGTCTCTGAATTTGAAGTTTATTGATCGTACCAATACCTGTTTCAATTAATTTATTTTTACTTTGTATTTAAGTTTTTTTTTTTTAAACTTTGCATGTCAGATAAAGCAATAGAAGATTTTTATTTCGCACCACTCATCATTAGTATTGGACTTTATAATCTATGGACGAATTTTACCACCTCAGTAAACCATAATAGATAATTATAGGTATGCAATATTAAACGACAAGAACAAAATTACACTAGAAGCTATTTAAATGTTTAAGAACTATTGTACTGATTTTTAGTGATAGTAGTAGTAATTGAGGGGAGGTTCCGAAAACCTGGCAAGACCTTGGCCCCCGCCAAAGCGTCCCGACCTCTTTATGAAGCTGAGTATGTCGCTCCAGGCCAGGGCCGTGATTTCTTCCTTCTGGAGAGCCGCCGATCCCAGGACCTGGTGCCTGAGTCTTCCCAGGGCCTCGCAGGTACCCAGAAAATGCAGCGGGGTCTCCTCTTCCTCCAGGCATCCAGCACAGATTGGGTCGTCTTCGACACCAATCAGTGCTAGGTGCTTCCTCAGCTTGCAGTGTCCTGTCAGTATCCCAATCAAGGGATTCAGGACACATCGTCTTCTATTCAGAATCCAATCTAGCTCAGCCTTGCTCGGCCAAGCTGTAAAGTCCTTAGCTTGCCTGCACCCTTGGATCGTCCGCCATTGCTCCTTAGAGCGGCGTTCAGCCCACTCGTTGAGTGCGGATCCTACCTGCTTTTTTGTTATTCCTATAGCCGGTTCAGGTCCAAGGAATGGGGTCTCAGCTCCACGTCTGGCAAGTTTGTCTGCCATCTCGTTACCCTGAACCCCTTGGTGTCCGGGGACCCAGACCAGGTTTACCTCTTTCCTCCTCGAGAGTCTCTCCAGGGCATCGACAGAGCAAAACGGCTTACATATCCCTATCTTCGATTTTTATTATCTTTCCAATAGTGTGAACTTTCGGTTAAACCGGATGTAAGAAATATAGTACTTCCGGTTTGACCGAAAGTTGACACTATTGGAAAGATCATAAAAATCGAAGATAGGGACATGTAAGCCGTTTTGCTCTAAGACGTACAGTTAGAAAGCTAGACGCTGTCAAAGTTCAAAAATGTAATTTTTCAAGAGTCAATATCTCGGAAACTGTTAAGTATAAACTAATAATGCTTTTATTAAAAAATGTTCAGATTTTTATGCAGAATCCAAAAAAATTATATAAAATAAGGGTATCCATTTAAGATTTAGATCTTACCCCCCCCCCCCCCCCCGTCCCTCCTAGGGGCTTGAAGTAACAAGATTGACAATATACGCAAAAGATGTCCCCCTCGAAATAAAAATCGACGGGTCCGAGCGATTTTCCACATTTTCATTTTAAAGCAGGAAAATCGAGGTGGGAAGTTTTCAAATGAACACCCTGTATAGTATTAAACAGCTGTATAAAGAGTATGTGAATTCTTATAAGGATAGAAGGCTTTTTCTCAGTGTAATATTATATTTTTATAGAAAACGTTTGACATTAACTTGGAATAAATTCAGTAAATCCAGTACAGTTTTTTTTGGAAAAATTCTCCAGCGCGGGTATTAACATTTTAAGTGGTGGTCTTTTTTATAAAAATAATATTGATACAGTGTGTCCCAAATTAGAGATATGACGATATCGATCATTTTTTTTTAAAAGCAACCCTAGTTTTTAGAGACTATTTTTGAAGCGCATTATTAAGTTATACATAACTACCCAATTTAAAATTTTTATTCCTTGTCAAATGTTGAGGAGTTGAGAGCACAAATAAGACATGAGTGTGGGTTAATTTCTAAAAAATGGTTTCCAAGAGTAGGAAGTCGGTTAAAATAGTCCAAATTAGAAAAAAAAATTATTAATATGTATTTCTTGTAGTTAATTTTAAATGCGGAAAGAAAATTGAAGGCGTACTTCAAGGCTGTGGCACTTCATAACAAAAATCATTCAAAACTACTAAATTAAATGACCAAATAACCTTAATAAGGTTATCTTATTACACAACGCTTTGTTAGCAAACAACAAAAATTATCTCAAATAATGAATTTGTACTGTGGTAGTGTGAAACTGTAAATGAAGAGAAATGTTAATGATTGTTTTTCATAGGATATCCTATATAGGTTGTAGCTTAAAAGATATAATTAAAGTTGTTATATCCAACGCTAAAGTAAATAATGAGAAAAGTGCATTAAGTATTGGTATATAATCATTTTATCATTTGTTCTAACAAGCAACAGATAAAATTAAAACGCAATTACTGGGGTAGATAAGTCACTATGTTGTCTATATTTTAATTGATAATTGGGACCTCTATCATCAAGTTAAAGAAATAAAGGTTTCCTACCATAATACGATGAGTATGGAAAAAGATAGGGTATATTATGTACCGGGTGACAGTGGCGTAGCGTGGTTGAAGGGGCGGAGGGGGCTTCAAAGGTAAGGGCGTAGAAATTTTTTTATGGGGAGAAGGGGGTGCCACGCCCTTTTTTCGATGATGTTGCCTGATTTTCAAGTAGGGAAAACATAAAATACACAAGATCCTTAAGAAAATCACAAAAAAATTGATCAATTAAAAAAAAGTTCTTTGTTTTCATGGCTCATTATGGGTCCTGGGGGGGGGGGGGGGAGTAATTACCCCCTTATCTACGCCCTTGTACAGAGGGCGCCTCACTGCTAATGTATAATTTCGTTTATTAGTAATTTTGGCCTGAGAAATAAAGTTTTTGTTTCGTCATGTCTAAAATGGTCACATGAAAACAGAATATGTTTACGACAAGGGAAATTTTGTTAAAACTCTATAAAATATTTTATGCATATTACATAATAATATGAGCATATTATTCTCATTGGCGACAATAACACACTACTTTTAAAAAGATAAAATTTAGTCTCTAGTAAATTAGAGATTTCAAGCAATTTTTAATTGTTAAAGCAAAATAACTGAAAGAATACAAATTATTGATCGTGGCAAATAATATTTTAATTATAAATTAAATCAAGTAGTGAAAATAAAATAATAATAAGATGAGGGTTTTGGTATATAAATATTATTTATATTCATAAACATAGTAAATTTTTTCTTGCTGCGATAGGTAAACAATATTATCAATTATTATTATGTGAAGTGAAATTGAACTGGGAGAGTGTGAAGGGGCGCCGTTTGCGAAAGAGTTCAAAGGGCGGGGGGGCGGTCGCCCCCCCTGGCCCCCTGGACGCCACTGCCGGGTGAGTCAACGATTGCGCGGAGTAATTTTATGCCTTGAAGATAAGATTTGTCGATAATGAGCTTCTGTATGAAGGTATGTTGGATATCTGGCACATTTTAAAAATATTTTGAATTATAAGTACAGGGTGCGCCCAAAAAGTAGAGTGTTATAAAGTTAATTTTTTTTTTTAATGGAACACCCTATATTTGAATACATTTATTAATTCTACGTGTTATTTCATATATTTTTATTAATGGATTACAAAAAAGTTCTAGTTTTTAGGATAATTCGACCTATAATAAAAATTTTGCATTTGCAAGCACCTCGTTGTTGTCGATTCATAATTTTTAAACTTACTAAATAAAGTCAAAAATACATATTTACTATGAAATCTTTAACGTCTCATTTACAGGGTGTTTACTTTCTAGGATCAAAGTCAGAAAACTTCTAATTGAAAAATATCACTTTTATTAAATGGAACACCCTGTATATTTTTCTGTCATCTTATAGCTCGTCATAAACTCATCAACTTTCGTAAAGAACGTCCTATCCCTATCTCTAATAGTTTTTGAAATATTTTGATATTTCGAGATTTAATGTCCTGGTTATAGCATCTATGTTGATAACATCGTTTATAGGAGAGGGGATGTGAAGCTGGGTGGGGCAGGTAGTGGGGATTATGCCGGAGTTACCTTTGAATGTGACCTTGCTACTATTGGGTAAACCTAACCTACAAATTACCCAACTTTCTATTTACTCACCTATGAAAAGTAACTGCTGAATTATCATTTTCCGAATTCTCGCATACTTGACACTTGCGACTCATCTTAATTAGTCTCAAAAGAATATCACAAAAGACTAAAAACAGCAATTATTAAAACCGATAAACTGAAGAAAATTTCAAACCGCTGTCAAAGAAACACCAAACGGAAATAGGGATGTTCCATATAGGGGAAGGTTGCCTATATTGAACCGCTACCCAAATTGGACCACAGTACATTTCTCCGAAACTAAACAAGTGCCATATCATCGGCAACACTGTAATATACTTCCACCCAGAACCTTTGATCGGCAACAAACTCAACTAGTTGGCCGTTAGTGCTTGGCGTGTATAGAGCAAAATGTAATTTACACAATTTTATTGTAATATTTTTAGGATTTTCCTAAGAATTTACCTTAGAACTATAAAACTCTAAGCAAAATATTTTTTATGAATGTTATCAAGTAAGTTTTTCTCTTTCTATTTCTCCTATTACCATGCCATATATGTTTTTTCTTGTTTCTTTCCTGGGTGAATTTGTAAAACACGTGGTAGTTAAACCGGTCCAATTTAGGCAATTTTTCCAAATTGTGCAAAAATAATTTTTCTCTTTAAATAAGTTAATGCCATGAACCAACACCATTTCAATATTGCTAAAATCTTTTTTCTTTGGTTAAAAAATGAAACTATGACTGGTCCAATATAGGAAACTAATAGGTACTTTTTTTGCATTAGGATGTCTTCTACCGAAATTTTGATTGTAAATTTGATGTTTTTTGAAATATAAGTATAAAACTTCCTATACCAACAATTTTATTTTTTTTTTATTTATTTAACACCTAAGCTTCCGATTTAAATCATGTGGTCCAATTTTGGAACCCCCAGGTGCAATTTAGGCAACCGGTTTCCTATATTGAACCACTTGCAGAGGTTTCTTCATAGCCTGGTATATCATAGATATTTTGAAATAAAATTCTGCAAAAAATCCTGCAGTTGAACAATATACTAAAGTATCCTAAGGTATAGCTTCAAGATCGATTTTGTGTTATTATCAGGATCTATGATAAGAAATCTGGAAATTGGTCCAATATGGGCAACCTTCCCCTACAGCAATGCGTCGAAAACATCGATGTATTTTATTTGATGTATTATTCGTAAAATAATGATTGTTGCTGTTGCCTCTCGATATCGATTATACCTTTTAAATTTAGTTTCAGTTAAGGTAGGCGCTTGGAATGATTTGTTTTGTAATTTTAATTCTATTAACATGTTTTTTTTCGATTCATCGCAAACATCCATGTTTTTTCGCGATACCTTTTCTGTAGACATCCCTAAACGGAAATGAATGAAACAACGTCATCATGGTCTCAGACCAATGGCGTGACATCTTTGGGGGCGGATCTAGTACTGCTGCGTTGCCATACTGCAGACGTTTTGTAAGGTTTTAGACAAATATTTAAATTTCCCACACCGTGTTAATACTTTTAACAGCTTACAAACAAAGTGGAGGGGCGCAATTTGCTGTTGATTTACTTCAGAATGGACTACGATTTTGTCAATAAGTTTATTACGAGATCATCGATTCCGCCTCTCTTTTTCTCTTGTCTCTGTCTTTGCTTATTGGGTTTTATTTGAACTGCATGGTAAAGAAACCGTAGTCGATAGGTCCTTTGAAAAGACCAACTATACATTACTGAATCGGTCGTTAAAATACCGATGTTACTTCCGAAATGTCATTTAAAATGTCATATGTTGTTCCAAATACCTCTAAACTAAACTGAGTTTAGAATAAAATTATACTCTATTCGTGCATATAAATAGTAACATCACCGCATGTCGTGGGGGCCCATGTTTGAAGACATATATACAGGGTGTTCATTTGAAAACTTCCCACCTCGATTTTCCTGCGTAAAATGAAAATATGGAAAATAGCTTGGACCCGTCGACTTTTATTTCGAGTGGGACATCTTTTGCGTATATTGTCAATCTTGTTACTTTAAGCCCCTAGGAGGGAGGGGGGGGGGGGGTTAAGATCTAAATCTTAAATGGACACCCCTATTTTATATAATTTTCTTGGATTCTGCATAAAACTCTAAACATTTTTTAATAAAAGCATTATTAGTCTATACTTAACAGTTTCCGAGATATTGACTCTTAAAAAATTACATTTTTGAACTTTGACAGCGTCTAGCTTTCTAACTGTACGTCTTAGAGCAAAACGGCTTACATGTCCCTATCTTCGATTTTTATTATCTTTTCAATAGTGTCAACTTCCGGTCAAACCGGAAGTACTAGGTATATTTCTTACATCCGGTTTAACCAAAAGTTTACACTATTGGAAAGATAATAAAACTCGAAAATAGGGACATGTAAGCCGTTTTGCTTTAAGACGTACAGTTAGAAAGCTAGACGCTGTCAAAGTTAAAAAATGTAATTTTTCAAGAGTAAATATCTTGGAAACTGTTAAGTATAGACTAATAATGCTTTTATTAAAAAATGTTCAGAATTTTATGGAGAATCCAAAAAAGTTATATAAAATAGGGGTATCCATTTAAGATTTAAATCTTACCCCCCCCCCCCCCCTCCCTCCCAGGGGCCCAAAGTAACAAGATTGACAATATACGCAAAAATGTCCCTCTTGAAATAAAAATCGACGGCTTCGAGCGATATTCCACATTTTCATTTTAAAGCAGGAAAATCGAGGTGGGAAGTTTTCAAATGAACACCCTGTATAAATCTAATGAAATTATTATTATTATTATTAGGGGTAAAGCAGTAGGCGGATGTCCGATGAAATTGCTTTTTGCACAATATGTCTATGCCAGAGTGTTTTCTTTATAAAATTTAAAGTTCACAGCAGAGTAAGTCCATATATTCATGTTCTCTTTATACGGTACGCTATCACAGCACGCAGATAGCACGTAGTCACAATACATTGACAACTGAGAGATTACAGCAAACACAACACACTATCACAGTATATTACAGATGACATAGGTACAGGCAGTCAATCAAACACATGTTTTAAAATTCAAAGATAGTGGACCAAGCGAGCATTTATGTTTTTAAGGTCATAGTCAACTCTGTTTTTATAACTGTTGACTGAGGGAGCACTGACAGTGTCACCTCGTAAGCTATTCCAGGGCTAAACAAACGACCCTATTGCTGAGAAAATTATTTCTTGGAAGCCTGGCACATCTCTCATTTAATAGTTTAAACTTATGACCTCTTAGCAATATATTATTGTTCCTAAGAAATATATCCATATTCGCAGTGTACAAATTATGAACCAGCTTGTATCTTTCTATGAGGTCACCTCTGTAGCGTCTTTCTCTAAGTAAGTGTTGGCAAAGAATACAATTAGTCTCTCTTCATATTCTCGTGGTTGGCGACATCACTGTACGACAACTTTAAAATTATTTAAAATCATAGTACAGTTGTACGACATAAATTCGCACACTCCACCCATACATAACTCAATTACAACAAAATTGGGTAAAACGGATTTTTCACCTTGCTGCTTATACCTGGATAGAGCACCAGCTATACATAGCTGTAAATTATTGTATGTACGATTTTTTACCATAAGTAATAATGGTTGTTTCTAAATATTTTTGTGTTTAAATTACAGCCGCGAAATAAGAAAATTATAAAATAACATCAGGAAAACTACAAAGGTATAAAGCCAAAAAGGGTAAATTTATTAACAAACAATAAAAAAAATACTAATATTTTATTGCTGCGCCATTGGATTCTAACACTAATCGTAATCTTCTTCGCTTTGACAAAATAATACTTCCTGTGTAATCCGGAGTTAGCCCTTTCCAAATTTCTTCTTTTTTATCAAATACCTCTATTTCATTCTGTGGTTTAAAATTTATGTTGTGCATTTTGTTTACTATCAATCCCCAAACATTTTCAATTGGATTAAAATCAGGTCTTCTTGAGCACCAAGGCAGACATGTTACGTTGTTTTGTCTAAACCAGTTTTCTATCCTGTTATGTGCATAGCGGATACTGCAGTTTCAAACGAATTTTACTTTAAATACTCCACCAATTTTCGGTCTTCTTCATTTGATGATTTTTTATTATTTAAACCAGACCCAACAGACTTTTCAAGTGTTTGATGATAGCGCCATTTTTTTACAATTCCTTGAACAGTACTTCTAGGTACTCTAAAATGATCAGCTATTTTTCCATAAGACCACCCTGTTTCTACTAAACATATTATTCTTGCTTTTTCAATAATACTTAAATGAGGCATTTTTAAATCAAATAAGATAATGACAATACTTTGACAGATATCATGATAACAATTAACACGTTACAAAGGTAATAAAGGTAAAAAAGTTGCATTTACAGTTTCACAGTTTAGTGTATGAAATTATCTGTCGTCAACTGTACATGCAATTTTGCAGTTATCTTTCACAAAAAAGTTGAGTATCTCCATATTTAATAACCATATTTACTTCAGCCATAATTTTACTGCCAAGGTTAATCCTATCAAGTCCATCATCAATGGGACAACGTGTATTTTTCGTCAATTTTGAAAATTTTTATTTGACGTTTGTAGTATATTATTACTCAATTATTGTCTAGTAAAAAACATCTCAATGCTTGTTTTTATTTATTTATTATCTATAACTTGTCATATAAGTTTTTTCCTCGGTTTCGTGCAGTAAAGTGATGCACCAGAAAATTAATGCGACCATGATGGGACGTAATTGGCGTTTCATGTTAAAAAAAATTGGGATATTCTTTACAGTAATGGTTAATTTAATTGAATTGTATAGACATACATAAAATAAACGGTTTTTGATTTTTTTAATTAGATTAATATCCGCATATTATAATATGAAATTAGCTCTATTTTTAATCGAGTTATCAATTCGACATGTCATTGTATTGGATTTTTCAAGATGTTTAATCTAGAAAAAACCTACAACTAAATATTCTTTTAATACATTTCTTTGAACAAAAACATACAGAAACGCTAAACAGACTTCAAATTGTATCAAATATTTCGTTACATTTTGTTTTTTCATTAAATGTAATTTTAAAAAAAGTTTTAATGATATTTCCATATAGACCAGGGTCGATAATTTTTGAAACCAAAAAAAAATAATAGTAGGATGAAACCCATTGGAAAAGGAAGAGAATATAACAAAAATGAAAGGAAAAATAAATTACGGCCGATCCGAAGTCGGTGAGTTTTTAAGGTTAGAAAACGATTTATCTCGATTTTCGGCAAAACTACAAGTCCTATGGAAAAGCGTTAAATGGTAAAGTTGTAGGTAATAAAAAGATCTACAACTTTTGTATTTGCACTTTTTTCACATAACCTCAAAATTTATGTGAAAAATTCAAATAACCAAGTTTTTTTTTTTATTTTTATCTTTTACAAGAAAAATTATTTTGTCACGAAATTTGGTGAAAACTTACCTTTTTATGTCCCAAACACACTGTAATTTTTTTGATTTAAAATATTTATTTTTTAACCTTATTTTGACTTAATATCGAAAAAATTTTCAATCGAAAATTCTCACGTCAAAATATCTGCTTTTTTAAAAAAGTCGGTGGGCTTTTTTTTCGTTAAAATCTCTACTTTCTGGTGGTGTAAAAAAATTTACATTACTATGGTAAATATTCTCAAAAAATGTAAAGAAACGAAAAAAATCGAATCCGAAATTATTTTTTTTAATCTTTATGTACACTTTTGAGTTATTTATTTAAATTTATACTTTAATTACTCGAAAAATGTAAGATTTCATGTTACATTGATAAACAAAAAAATTACAAATCCATAAAACATAAAGATCGCAAAAGATATGCGAAAATAGTTGTTCTAAATATAATTAAAGGTAGGATTTAAAGGGGATTTCATCACATTTACCATAGTAATGTATATTTTTTTGCACCATCAGAAAGTAGAGATTTTAACGAATAAAAAGCCCACCAACTTTTTTAAAAAAGCAGATATTTTGACGTGAGAATTTTCGATTGAAAATTAGGGTGCTTTTTCGATATTAAGTCAAAATAAGGTAAAAAAATAAATATTTTAAATCAAAAAAATCACAGTGTCTTTGGGGCATAAAAAAGTAAGTTTTCATAAAATTTCGTGAAAAAATTATTTTTCTTGTGAAAGATTTAAAAAAAAAACCAAAAACTTGGTTATTTGAATTTTTCACATAAATTTTGAGGTTATGTGAAAAAAGTGCAAATACAAAAGTTGTAGATCTTTTTATTACCTACAACTTTGCTATTTAACGTTTTTCCATAGGACTTGTAGTTTTGTCGAAAATCGAGATAAATCGTTTTCTAACCTTAAAAACTCACCGACTTCGGATCGGCTGTAATTTATTTTTCCTTTCATTTTTGTTATATTCTCTTCCTTTTCCAATGGGTTTTATTCTACTATTATCTTTTTTCACTTTTTACCATTTGCAAAGGCTTCAGCCCTGGTCTAATATTATTATATTCTGTCAAACCTTTATGAAAAATACATTTGTGGGTTAATGTTTTAGATACTCGTTCTGCGTAAAAATTTGCATGATGGTCATACTTAAATCGTAAATAAAATAAAAAAACTTTTTCACCAACAGGTAATAAATTATTTTTTGTACAGCTGTCAAAAAACCTGACTTTTTTTGTTGCTTTGGATGCACAAAACGCCTTCTTTTACAGTAAAAAAATATTATTTTTTTACACTAGAAAAATGTATTGATGTATGATTGTCATCGTATAAATTCAAAAATTAATTTCCAAAACATTTTTTAAAATCAGAGTAAATCAAATTATTATTTTCGATTTTTCTCCAAATAACACAGTAAAACATTTTCTGATGAGATTTTTATCTTCTTTATGTAACATCATAATATACGAAACTGAGTACACTTTCTTATATTATTGTATTTTTGATTCAGCGGGCAAAAGATTCGATACATCGATCTTCGCCGTATCCGTTATTTCTTGAGGTGTCTCACTATCGCTCAGGCGCGAATATGAGGGGGAGGGGTTGTGGGGGCAGTTACCCCCCCCCCCCCATGAGCCATTTTTTTTGCTTACATTTTTTTTTAACTGGACAGGTGGAAATCGAGAGCAATAAATTTTGATGATTTTCTTGTAAAAAGGTTTTTATGGTAATCAGAACAGGTGTAAAAAAAATACCTTAAAAGCAATGAATTTTAATTTCGATTATAAAACAAGACTCTGCTAATAATGCACACCATTGCACTGACCTTTCGTTTTATTCCAGAGAAAACATTTTTGCACAGGTCGATATTTAGCTTTTCTGATATTACGGATGCTTCTGGAAGAACACATTGTTGTTTTTATTCCATTTTAATGGTACAATATGGCTTTAGGGTATTTTTTACATACACATTGTATTTATACCGTTTAATCAAAAGCAAGTACATAAATCTAACGGCTTGATTTTAAGATAATATGTTTGTTTATTAAGAAATGCGGAAGTAACTTTTATACATTTATAACATAACAAACGCCAAAAAAAGTATTTCAAAAATACTAGCAAACCGAGCAAGAAAAATTGGATCAAGTTTGATTATAATTAACTTTAAAAAAATATTTTGACTGTGACAGAAACGATTTTCTCACAATCCGATTGGCTCGGCTACCTTAATAATTCTTAGTATCGTTTTACACAGTAGCAAATTTGACGATATATTTAAACAGAAATTTGTTTAGGTACAACTAAATTTTAACGTGTAATACACACTTTACAAATTTTATTAGAAAAATATTATAATATTTTACGAAAATATAGAAACATATCTATATTTTATCAAAAAAATTAATAAAAGTGCGCCAAAATATGCGCAGTAATTTAAAATAACACTTGTCAAAATCTTTTAAGAAAAGCCGAAAAAGAAAAGTTACGTTTGATTGAAATTGGCATTCGGAGGGTATATTTGCTATTTTCTAAATTACTTTATTTTTATTTACCGAAAGGCTGGGTTAGATATAATTTGACATTGACATTTTAACAATGCGTCACTGGTCATTAGTGCGCAGTGGCGCAACCAGAAATTTTGTTCGGGGGGGGGGGGCTTTAACTTCTTGCGCCGCGAAAATTTTTTTGGGTGCCACGCCCTTTTTTGGGTAAAATACGTATTGACGAGAGCGACAGCCCCCTAAAACTTCTGCAATAATACGCCATTTGACACACATTTTAACAATGCGTCACTGGTCATTAGTGCGCAGTGGCGCAACCAGAAATTTTGTTCGGGGGGGGGGGCTTTAACTTCTTGCGCCGCGAAAATTTTTTTGGGTGCCACGCCCTTTTTTGGGTAAAATACGTATTGACGAGAGCGACAGCCCCCTAAAACTTCTGCAATAATACGCCAGCCCTAACGAAATATTTATGAAAAAAAAATTTTGAGATTTTATTTTAATTAGTAAAAATGTATTTAAAATAAGTAACGCATATATTAAGCATACTTATACTAAAGCAAAACAAAAACCTTATACAATAAGTTGTAAGTAATCACTAATAATACTAATATTAAAGTAAAATTCTTCGTTTTGTTTTTGCCATTTTGTCCAGAATTTCTTCCACGGTAATATCAATATCGTGGTTCGCATAAATAGGTAGACCAGGGTCGATAATTTTTGAAACAAAAAAAATATTAGTAGGATGAAACCTATTGAAAAAGAAAGAGAATATAACAATAATGAAAGAAAAAATAATTTACGGGCGATCCGAGGTCGGGAAGTGGAAGGGGGTGAGTTTTTAAGGCTAGAAAACGATTTATCTCGATTTCCGGGAAAACTACAAGTCCTATGGAAAAACGTTAAATGGCAAAGTTGTAGGTAATAAAAAGATCTACAACTTTTGTACTAACACTTTCTTCACATTGCCTCAAAATTTATGTGAAAAATTCAAATAACCAAGTTTTTGTTTTTTTATTTTTATCTTTACAAAAAAAATTATGTTTTCACGAAATTTGGTGATAACTTACCTTTTTATGTCCCAAATACACTGTAATTATTTTGATTTAAAATATTTATTTTTTCACCTTATTTTGACATTATATCGAAAAAGCACCCTTATTTTCAATCGAAAATTCTCACGTCAAAATATCTGCTGTTTTAAAAAAGTCGGTGGGCGTTTTGTTCGTTGAAATCTCCACTTTCTGATGTTGTAAAAAAATATATACATTACTATGGTAAATGTTCTCAAAAAATGCAAAGAAACGGAAAAAACTCGAATCCGAATTTTTTTTTTTAATCATTATGTACAATTTTGACCTATTTATTAAAATGTATACTTTAATTACTCAAAAAACGTAAGAATCCATGTTACATTGATAAACAAAAAAATTACAAATCCATAAAACATTGAGATCGCAAAAAAACATGCGAAAATAGTTCGCGTGACATGAAAAATTGGTTTTCAATTAAACGAATAGGCTAAGTTTCTAAGCTCGGGGGGGGGGGGGCTGCAGCCCGGCAGCCCCCCCCCCTGGTTGCGCCACTGTTAGTGCGCATGATTTCTTGCTTGAACTTGACATTGTTTCCAAATTTGTTATTGTGTCATACACATTAAAATTCCATGTAATTTTGTACATATTTTTGTTATAAATTTTTACAAATAAAATTTATCATAAATTTTAGCACAAAATTTGTTATAATTACGTCTGTGTAAAACGGCACTTAGGTCACTAATCAGGTAACTTTGTGAGTAAATAATTTGCCACTGTCAATTACATAATATGTCACAGTCAAAGTTACCTGGTTAGTTAATTATTTTTAAAAACCTTTGTGCAACACAACATTAATCTTGAGACCTGAAAAATCTTTTATTTTTGCAAATATCCCACTTCATCGGACATAATTTCCCCAACACTGAACAGCGATTCTATCAGTACGGGAGAGATCCCAATATCGGGTTAGTCATTTTCGACTTATCGCGGAATAGGACAGATGGACGAGGGTCGAGGGGATAATAAGTATGCAGCAAGTTAGTATAATTTGTTATTTTTTGTTTCAGATGAATATACGCGAATCACAACTCCTAGGCAAGATGTTTTATTTAAGAAGGGTTACCTGAACAAACCGAAAAATTATCAGACACAGACGTCCACGGGTAATTCTACAATTTCCACGGGAAATTCCACCGAAAATGGAACTCCTGACCATCAATCCACGGGTAAGTTTACTTGTCTGCTGAGAGAACGAGGCGGATAAAGAGAACCAACATAAAATTATAATAGCAGAATATAATAGAAAAAAGAAAAACACAAAGTGTTTCTCCACAAGTTTATTAAAATAACTAGGCAGACTTAGAATAATTCATAATAATTCGACATGTTGCGAGTTTAGAAACGCTCATCATCAGGAAAACAAAGTACTGATTAGAGTAATGATGTATAATTATTGTAAATCTTTACTTTAAAAAAAAATAGTACAATGCTGATGTTGTTAGCAATAGAGAAAATAATAAGTGGGATTGAGCCGTAATGGAGCCTTTAATGGTGTACACGAGGTGTAAAACATGAATAGTCAGAAGACAGATAAGACTTTAGCATACTGGAAAGTCAAGGGCTAGTGCAAAGGCCCTGTCTTGGGCAGAAAAATGAAGAGAGCATAAGAAAAATTAGAGAGTTTTAACATACTTTGTGAAAATCATTTAGGTATAAGGAGTGAAAAATCTTAAGGTTTATTAAACTTTGTCGGAGACATGTACAAGTAGTGAAATGAGAGGAAAAGAAAAAATTGGTTTTCCTAAAAGTCAAAGCATCATTTAGCTTGAAGTAAAATGCTGTTGGGGTACCAGGCTTGTTACGGCCCAATTACCCCGGCAGGAGTCAAAACACACACAGTGTGTGCAAAATTAATAGATTTTTTTAAATTTCCCTATCATTTCACTACTTTTACATGTCTCCGACAAAGCCTAATGAAACTTAAGATTTTCCACTACTTACACCTAAATGATTTTCACCGTCTGTTAAAACTCTCTAAATTTTCTTTTGCTCTCTTCATTTTTCTGCCCAAGACAGGGCCTTTGCACTAGCTCTTGACTTTCCAGTATGCTGAAGTTTTGTCGGTCTTCTGACTATTAATTTTTTACACCTCGTGTACGCCATTGAAAGCTTTATTACGACTCAATCCCACTTATTATTTTCTCTATTGCTAACAACATCACCATTGTACTATTTACATTGTTTAACTGATGATGAGTGTTTCTACACTCGAAACATGTCGAATTATTATGAATTATTCTAGATTCGCCTAGTTATTCTAATAAACTTGTGAAGAAAGATTGCGTGCTTTTCTTTTTTCTATTCATTTCAATTTAGGATGTAACTTTAAATCGTCTGAAATGCTTAATAACGCCAAAATAGTAAACGTTTGTTTCTTTACGGGGGGCTACTCCTCTACTGGGGCAATCACCCTAATTACCCAAATTTATAGATGGTCAATTTTAAAAAAATGATGGGCTTTTTTTCTTTACACTAAGGTTCAGAAGCCGTCATTGGCCGATTTGTTGTATTTGTGAGGAATTTAACAACCTCTTGGAAGTTAATTTGAAATATTATTTTTCTATTTCATGTTCATAATAAGCTCAGTACGATATGCATTTGCGTATCGTAATGAAGCTATTTCGATACGCGTTTTTTCTTTATTTGATGTTGGTAACATTTAAATGTTTTATTTCATTGACTTGCGCGGCCTTTGTGATTTACGAGAAAACCCATTTTTCGCAGAGGAAAAATAGCTTGATAACTTACTTTTTTATTCTGTGTGGATAACAGTCATGTATGCTGGTTGCATAAATCTATAAATCAATCGTTTGTAGATGCTTATTCAATCTACTAACCTTTCAATGTCGATTTTAACTTCAACTTTATTTGAATTTTCCATCTTCCCTATACTAAATTGCAATGCCGTGACGTAAATTCACGTCTTTTGAAGCTCAAAAAAAAGTAGTAAAATCGCACGAATTTCCGAACGCTCTGTATATATACCGAATGTACAAGGACCACACAACGTATTCCGTCCAATTTCAAATCTCATATCGCTAAAATAACTTTAGAATCTCGTGGTGAAAATGGGTCAATGAATCGAAAAATGACAGTTTGCAAAATAATTTTTGTTGTCCAGAGGCTACTATGATAAAAAATAGTATTACCAACATAAAATTTAGACATAAAAATTTACAAAATTTGAAGGATTTATTTTCTTTTTAAAATGTATTTTTCTTGATTATAAAAGGTGAAATAGAAAAAATGTATAAAGTGCATGTTTCATAAGGCGTTTTAGCGCACGTGTCAATAAAAAAACTCGCCACTTTGTGGCTCGTTTTTTAAAATAGACGCGTGCGCTAAAACCGCTTCTTATGAAACGTGTACTTTAATTAATTATTATAATTCCTTCTTTTTCCAGATTTGGATTATGAATCTCAGTTTATGTTCCCCAATGGTTTTCTCGACCAAAACGGAATTTACTACGTTAATAGTAAGTAATTATTTATTAGTAAAAGAAAATTTGCTTTTTGATGTACCGGTTGGGTGGGCCAAATAAGAACGGCCTTTATAACTTGTTAACCTGATAGGTTTTGGAAAAAATAACGTTCGTAAATAGTGCCAAGAGAAATCGCTGGAAATTATTTCCAAGATCGTGAGATGTTCGCTATAGTCAAATAGAAAATTGGGGGTTTCTCTTTATGTTGTCCAATTAAAAGGTACTAAAATATCTATGTTTTGAACATTAGGGTATGCCGAATATATTGTTTTTGTGGAAAATCAAGATTTTCTTTTTCAATGTTAAAGGGTAAATTTCGATAAAATATGCGTTTGGGGGATAATTTGAAAGATATGGGTTCTTAAATGATGCCAACGCGGCTTACGCTAATCTCATAATTTTCAAATAATAATAATATTAATAAGTTTATTTAAAATTAAATAATATAATAAATAAGTTTATGTTGTCTTCTATAAACTTATTCTTCAATCCCCTGAAGCATAAATCCTAAAGGTGCATCAAAATCAAGTTTTAAATTAAAAAATTTAGATTATAGTATAAACGCAGTTTTTTTGAAGAAATATATTACCTATAATAAAATTCTTAGTTTATAATTTTTAAGTAAAAAATATTACTTATATAAATTATTCAGATCAATATTAATTAATTGAAGCATTTCTAAAAATATTTTCAAATTGTCTGTTTTTAATATCCATGTTTTTATTTCGACTTTAAATTTTTTTAATGAAATCCATTTTTTTATTTTTGTTGGTAAATAATCGTTTAAGGTTGAATTCTCAACGTCATTCAATCTATTGCCAACCTATAACCTATTTCGCGTTGATTTTTTGAGTTTATTATTTTATTAACTAACATTTAAAGAAAATCAATATCGTCGGTACATTATTTAGGTAGTATCTGATATATTACAAAAATATCAATTTATTTCATTGCTAATTTTGGGAGAATTGTATAGTGAAAGAACAATAAGTGACAATGACATAATAATGTTAAAAAAATCTTACCCGATATTTTTCGCTATACAATTCTCCTAAAATAAGTTATGAAATTCCTTGATATTGATTAAATATGTCAATTATTACCTATAGAATATCAAGTCGATACTGATTTTCTTTAAATTTTGTATAAAAGCTAGTAAACATAAATAAAACTACGCGAAATAGGTTATAGGTTGGCAAGCATGTTGATACTCCCACCTTAAATAAAAATATAAATATTTGAATTTTTTTTTGTCTTATGGACTTATTTATTTTAGGTTATATGGTTATTTCATTTTTATGACGTGTATTATGATTATGGTTTTTAAATTGTATAAGGTTTTTATTTTTAAATATATATATTAAGATGTTATAAATGTAAAGCTATCTTATGTTCATATAATATGAAGAGGATTAGCAATAGTAAGTTCTTAGTAATAAATAATTTGATTTACGTGGTTTAGTACTACAGGTTTTTTTACATAACTTTTTTACATTATTTTTTGTTAGTCCTTTACTTTCGGCATTTGTAGCGATAGACGTGCGCTTACTTTGAAAATACAGGGTTATGTTTTTGGGTTTGTTGAAAGGTAAAAAATATCTGGACACCACCAAGAGTTTACCATACACAATTCCAAAAAAAATTATGATATTTATAATATATATTAATAAAACAGTGCTCCTATTAAGATTCATTACCTGTTGAAAGATATATTCTCTGCAGCAATTTTCTCATTATTAAAACAATTATACACGATCAAACCCGTACGTTACATGACATTTAAGGGGTACCGTGCACATCAGGCGCACCCCTTGCCGCTTTATTGACTCGCCGTGGCTCGACGATTTTTGGTTGTCGTTACTATAATTTTAAATGGTTGTCAACTTTTCCTAGAGATTCTATTTTGATAACACTTGTGTTATATATATGTTATATATATTAATAATTATACCTTTTTTTGATAGGCCTGTGCATTGAATATCAAGCTATAAGAAGGCCATATCTTAAGCAGATTTCCTAAATCTGCTACGTTAAATTCGTAGATGGCACAATGAATCACCAACAATAAAGCGTGTTGATGCAGCGACTAACGACAGGCCTTTTCACTGCTAAATTAAAACATTGTTGCCGCCTGTCTGTTTGACTTGCTGCATGATCAGCGTTGCCACAGGTGGCTCGTTCGAGCCAGATTTGGCTCTTTTGGACTCAAAGCTACTCGTTGGCTCCTCTTTATTAAAACTGACTCTTTATTAGAATTCGGTTAATTTTTTTGTTGATTTCGAGGTCGATCTGTTGAGTTTGACTATTTTGAGTATTGCTGAAGTGAAATTGAACTGAGTGAACGCAGAATGTCGCAGTACGGATCGTTGTTGGGATGAAGTAACATAACATAACGGTTACGAAACATATTCACGAACACACCCCGCCGAGCAACCGGATCAGGTCAGCTAGAGAGCAAAACCGCGAACGCACCCCAACCGCTGTGAGCTGTCAGCAGTGTCACTTGTCTTGTCAGCGTCATCTGTTTGACATTTTATGATGATGTATGCTTTGTTTTCACTCAAATTTTCGGGAACCGGTGTTAATTTAAAATTCAACTTAAAGACGAAAACAATGAATTCTGTTGAATATTTACTTGAAATACAAGCTAGTCATATGAGTACTTAAAAATATAATATTTCCAATTCCAAAAATCACTAATAAATATTTTTTGTTTGAAAAAGCTCGTTCCGGTATGAATTTGGCTCGTTTTCTTCACATCATCTGACTCGAAAAAAAAAATGCTTGTGGCAACACTGTGCATGATCCTCTCCCCACTATCATAACCATTCCGTCACGCGCATCGCCGTGCCTGGATTGCCTTGCACTGGCATAATATATCGTCGGCTTAGTGCAAAAATGCATTAAGTCAAAATTGACAGTTTTGAGTAAAACCCAGTTTTAAGAAAAGGCGGAGTTTAAAGTGATTTATTTATTTAAAAAATGTGCAATAATGTTATGCCTACGAAGTTGTCATGTGCATAATGTACAGGGTTATCCAACCAAGACTAGACAAGGCGATTTTTTGACTTTTCCTGTACTTTTATAAAAAAACTGAAATAGCCATCTTAAGTCATTTTCTCCCGCGAATTCGAATATCTTCAGCAAAAAACAATTGAACATCAAACAAAAGTACTAGGGGTCATTTTGATATTTTTTTAAATGGAACACCCTGTATATTTTTACATTTTTAAATTCCACATAAAATTATAATTATTTTTTATTAAATGCACTATTAGTCTATGCTTCATAGTTTCCGAGATATTGACTCTCGAAAAGTGACATTTTTGAACTTTGACAGGTTATAACTTTCTAACAGTACGTCTTAGAGCAAAACGGCTTACATGTCCCTATCTTTAAATTTTATTATCTTCCCAAAAAAATCAACTTCCGGTTAAACCGGATGTAACTCGAAAGAAGGAAATATGGTTGTTCCGGTTTAACTGGAAGTTAATTTTTTTGGGAAGATAATAAAAATTGAAGATAGGGACATGTAAGCCGTTTTGCTCTAAGACGTACTGTTAGAAAGTTATAAGCTGTCAAAGTTCAAAAATGTCACTTTTCGAGAGTCAATATCTCGGAAACTATGAAGTATAGACTAATAGTGCATTTAATAAAAAATTATTATAATTTTATGTGGAATTTAAAAATGTAAAAATATACAGGGTGTTCCATTTAAAAAAATATCAAAGTGACCCCTAGTACTTTTGTTTGATGTTCAATTGTTTTTTGCTGAAGATATTCGAATTCGCGGGAGAAAATGACTTAAGATGGCTATTTCAGTTTTTTTATAAAAGTACAGGAAAAATCAAAAAATCGCCTTGTCTAGTCTTGGTTGGATAACCCTGTACAAACTTTTTTCAATATATTTTTACAAAATAGTATTTATTATATGCACAATTCATAAAGTGACTTGGTGAGTTTTCGACCCAACAACAAATAGCTATACTTACTTACTGTCGCTTTTTATCTACTTTTATTTGTATAACATTTAACACCTAATGCAACGGTAAAATCATTATGAAAATCGGTCCAATTACCCCGGAGTAATCAGCGTAGGTACATATTATTATCAAAAAGATACATTCGGCTGGAATTGAGAACCTCCTATTTTATTGTGTGTTAAAAATGCCTGAATCCTTAAAAATTCCAATAAAATACGATATGCGGCAACACCACAGTGAATTTTAGACATCTGTTGCCGAGGCGCTGCATTTATAACTATAGATTTACGATCAACTCCACAATGGCGGCCAAACCGTCTCCAATACAGTCTAAAACAGTATTGTCAAGTTTTCTCGAAGATATGCTATTCTTATAGTTTGATATTCAATAGCCTGTGGTATTATTGCACGCACCCAACTCGCAATTGCACACCTGGTACCTGCATAATGCTATAACTCCTTTGTACAAAGCTTGTGAATAATTTTTCTAACGATGTTCTATTAACGTAATTAGAGTAACTAAATGTCAGGAGTTAAAAGAAAGGAAATAACAAAAACCAATCCGGTACTAATTCAAAGAGCGGCAGAACAGTCAAGTGCCAAATTGAAAACATTCCGATTTATAGGTGTCGATATAAACAGAGATCTAAATTTATAACTTTGTTTTGGTCAGTTGCGGCTCATGTGATCACAAAATATAGAATTTATTTTTGTAAGAGATTACCGATACTTTGACCGTTTATTAGACTCACGTTATCTTCTACACCTACGAGCACTTGCCATTTTATAGATATTTTTTCCAGTAACAACACTAACAACAGGCGCGTAGTAGTAGTAGTAGTAACATGTTTTATTTAGCAAAAAGCTACAATTAAATATTTTTTTATACATTTTTTAACAAATTTTTATTGATTTATTTTAAAATTTTGAAACGCAACCTTCTTTTAACAAAAACAGACAAAAAAGTTAAACATTTTTGTAAATTGTATCAAATATTACGTATGTTTTTTAATTAAATGTAATTTTAAAGTTTTTTTAAACAGTTTTAATGATTTTTGAGAATTAACAGAATTTTCCAAATTATTATATTCTATCAAACCTTTATAAAAAATAGATTTATAAGCTAATGTTTTAGACACTCTGTCCACATAAAAATTTTGATTAGTTCTTGTTTTATAATTATGATGGTCATGATTAAAAGAACAAAAATATTTTAAACAATCAGGCAATAAATTATTTTTAATTTTATGTATAAAGATACATACTAAATAAAAAATTAAATTTCTGACATTCAACCAATCTAAATTTTTCAACATAAAATTAATGTTTGTATATTTGTCACAATTCCGCATTGCCCTATTTTGTAAAATTTGTAATTTATCAACTATTTCCTCACTAGCACAATATAAAATGGAAGAACAATAAAGAAAATGTGGTAATATATAGTATTAAATACAGTTTTTTTAGAAAACAAACTTAAATTATAACTGATTCTTTTAAAATAACCTACTTTTCCGACAATTTTCGATACGATACTTTCAAAATAAGTATCCCCAAATATTTAAAACTTTTTACTAATTTCAATTTTTCACCATCAATTACAACATTTATATTTTGACAATTTAAATTATTACCCATAACCATACATTTAGTTTTTGAAATATTTAATTTTAATTTATTTACTTTTAGCCAATTTAATAATATCATTATCTCAGAATTTAGAGTATGTAGACCATCAAAAAAATTTAAAACATTAATGTAAATTAAGGTGTCATCAGCAAACATTTGTAACTTACACATTTTTAAAACTAAAGGCATACCGTTGATGTATAAAATAAATAATATTGGACCTAGTATACTTCCTTGAGGAACTCCTATATTATTTTTTTTTTAAATATGTTTTTGATATTTTTGTTTTTTGTGATCCGTTACTTAAATAATTTTTAAGCCATTTATAAACGTTTCCGCGAATACCATACTGGTACAATTTACTCAATAATCTAGCCCTGTCAATTCTTTCGAATGCCCGCTTAAAATCCAAAAATACAGCTAAGTATAACATTTTGCGTAAGCAAGATTTAATCGCGCCCCCGCCCTCACATTTCTGTATTTTCATACTTTTCTATTATTTATGCTGATTGAAGTCTATGATTATAATTCGCTGTTCGGCAAGTTTATAAAGAACATTGTTTATTTTTTAATTTTGTTTTTCACAATAAAATGTTTTAACCGGTGGCGTATAAATTAAATTGAATGGTGGAAAAAAGTCGCATGGGCTAAAATTAATAATTCATAACTTTTTTCGGTTCCATATTTGGAAAAAGCGTCAAAGGGAAAAGTTGCTTGTATTTCGGGCCTCTTTACGCCATTTCAGTTTTAAAACAATTAAAAAATAATTCGATTTTTACTACCTTTTCGGTACACCCTGTATCAAAATGTCATAAGAAAAAAATGTTCGAATTGCAATGATTAGTCTTCGGTCCGAGTTTTAGACCATTCGGATTTAAGGCGGCCAAGATATTTGTACGCATACGTTAGTTTTTTCCATTTTTCGATTCACCTGGTCACGCTCAAAGTTTATTTAAAGTTTGCACAAGGGGGGGGAAAGGGCCAGACCCCCTGAACCCCTAAATACGCCCCTGGTAATACAAAAAGCAACTTTTTATTGTCAAAGCTGGATATTTCCAAAACAAGTATCCGTCGTAAACTTTCAGAATTTCGTTATTTATGATTCGCATTTTGTATTTAAACTCTGATTATCACAAAGTTTGACAAATTGTTTTTTTTTAACACCTTCATTACATGTCTGTAGTTAGGAAACGACATCACGGATTGTAAACCGGCTTTCAGAGTTTGAAAGATTGTTTCTTGCAGATTAATTAATGTGGTACGTCTATGACGTAACCAAAATAATCGTAATAAAATCATTTTTTTACCTAACCCGACGAGCCACCATGTTGCCGTTTAAAAAAAAATGAGTTATACAACTTTACAGATTAAATTTTACACAGCAGATAGCATTGGACCGAAAATAGTAAAATTGTATTGTTCCCAAGATTAAAGAACGGAAATAAGTGATTTTTAGTTATTCAAATATTTATAGGCCTATACAGTGTGACCAGTAAAGTCCGCATCATATGGGATTTTTTTTTATTAATAGCTTTATTCAAAATTTGACTTTGGCATCAAGTTCTGCTTCGATCGAGATGAAAATTAAACAAAAAAATAGTAGTCACGTGATTTGCATTATCTGTAAAATTTTAATTTTTTCCAAAAAATAATTAAAAAGTGGGGTTATTCCTGAAAGTATCGAAAAAGGTTTTTTTAAATGCAGTTTCTAGCCCACATGCAAAATTTTAGCTTCATAAGATAATTTTGATCTTTTACCCATATTTTGTAAATTGCACCACTTTCGCAAAATAAGACTCAACGCAACCTACCTAAAACTTCTTAGTTTTGACAATGCTTTACTTCAGATACATTTTCTTTAAAGTAGCGCCATATTAACTTTGTGTTTTTCTACAAAATCAAAATTGGGCTCTCAAAATTTGGTCACATGTGATGCAAAGTTTATTTGTTTTTGACCCTGTATAAGGTAAGTTCATAAAATAAGTATTTTTGAAAACGTAGTTTGTGTCTGAAAGTAATAAACCTTAATATTAAGACAAAAAAGAACACAGTATCATCAGTAAAGTGTTCATTATTAAGTGAAAAATAAATGTTAGTGGTGGATAAAAAATCAAAATTATCTTATGCAGCTGAAATTGCATGTGGGCTAGAAACTGCATTTAAAAAAACTTTTTCCAATAGCTTTTTTCGATATTTTCAGAAATAACCCCACTTTTGAATTATTTTTTGGAAAAAATTAAAATTTGACAGATAATGCGAATCACGTGACTACTATTTTTTGCTCAATTTTGATCTTGATCGAAGCAGAACTTGATGCCAAAGACAAATTTCAAATAAAGCTATTAATAAAAAAAATCCGATATTAAATTTAGACCTCCTTCGTGAATATGATGCAATTTTTTTGTGACCTGACTGTGTTATTTATTTCAGGTTACGAGCCATATCCGCTGATGTTGTTCAATCCACCTACATATTACCACGAATGTTCAAATATCAAATCTAAGAGGATGAGCATAGGATCATTGGTAAGTTTCTAATTAGGAACTAGCTGGCTAAAATTTTCTCGAAATTTTAAATATATTAAATTCGCCTTGTAAAACCATTTTGGTTGTCACCCGTTATATATATTATTATGTCAAAACTACGTCAGTTCATGCGTAAGTGATAGTCACACATTTCCGTCTGCAGCAATTATCGGGGACAGCTCCTCCAAAAACGTTAATCCCTCATACCTGTGACTCCACTGTGACGGCTAAATATAACATCCATATCTACAGCTTAATATCCCTTATAAATAAATCTCTTGTCATCTATCGCTAGTAAGATAAGAATTTGTTGTGTGTTTATTACTTAATTAAACTGATAAGACTTTAAAAATTTACTATTTCAAGTGCTATCTAGGAAACGTTGATAAAATTCTGAAAATTGAGTAGGTATACGAGAACTGAAATATTATTATTCAAGTTAGACAAAGTGATTTCACTGATTTCTAGTTTTGAAAATAGGACTCTGAGAGATTTAAGGACAAAATACTTAATAATAATAATAAGTTTATTTAAAATTTAATAATATAATAAATATGTTTATGTTGTCTTCTATAAACTTATTCTTCAATCCCCTGAAGCTGAGCTTGTTAGGGGCAAATCTTATTTTTTGTTTTAGTATGTAAAATCATAAATCATTATGGATTTAAAAAGCAAGTTTTAAAGTCAAAATGTTAATTTATATATAAACGCAGTTTTTTTTGAAGAAATATATACCTATAATAAAATTATTAGTTTATAATTTTTAAATAAAAAATATTAGGTACCTACTTATATAAATGTTAGTCAGAATAATATTAATTAATTAAAGCATTTCTAAAAATATTTTCAAATTGTCTGTTTTTAATATCCATGTTTTTATTTCGACTTTAAATTTTTTTAATGAAATCAATTTTTTAATTTTTGTTGGTAAATGATCGTTTAAATACAAACATAAATATTAAAAAAAAATTTGTCCTATAGACTTTAGGTTTTATGGTTATTTCAATTTTATGACGTGTATTATGATTATTATGGTTTTTAAATTGTATAAGGTTTTTATTTTTAAATATATATATTAAGATATTATAAATGTAAAGTTTTCTTATGTTCAACTTTTTATTTCTGAATATAATTCTTTTGAAGGATAAAGATAATCTTAATTGAATATAATTTTTAGAAACCATTTTTGTAATATTTCTAATTTTTCACCTAAAGTTTTATTTATGCCTCCCCGACCTAAAATTCCGTAATTTAAATGAGTTTTAACTAACGCGTAATATAATATTTCTATTTGCCTTAAATTTAAAAAAAATTTAATGTTTTTAAAAATCGGTAGTAAACTTCTTAATTTTTAATTAAGTATTCTAAGTGAAAATTCCAATTTAATTTACTGTCAAAAATAATTCCTAAATATTTTATTTTATTAACTTTAAAAATTTGAATGTCTTCATTTATTTGAATACTATTCATATTTCGTGGTAGGTATTTAGCTTTAAATGTTAACAAACTTTTGATAAAATGGCTTTTGCAAAATTTGCCAGGAAAAATGACAAAATAATGTAAATGATGAGAATTGATCCCAAGCCTAAATGAATACACAATCAAAGGTATCTTGTTCTAAACAGAATTAAAGTTATTTTTTAAATTGCTCCCCAACTTTCCGAAAATTGCCTCTGGGAATACTTCGACAAGCATCAATAATCCTTTGACGCAATTCTTCCCAGGAAAGCCGGCTAGGCTTTGTAAATTAGTGATTTAATGTAACCCCGTAAAAATAAGTTCATAGGGATAAGATCAGGTGATCTTGGCGCCACTCAATTGTACCGCTTCTGCCAATCCATTGGTTTGGATAGTTTTAGTCCAACCATTCTCTAGCCACAGCAGCATAGTATGGAGGGCTTTAATAAATCTCCATTCTTAGGATAAACTCCATCAACTAAAATATTATAATATTTCGTAAATTCTTGCGCATTCAAATTATCAAAACGATATTTTTTGATCAGATCTGTTAATCTGACTAATTTATTTGTGGTATTACTAGCCAAGTAAACTTTGTTTCCAACATCTTGAACAATCTTGATAATTCTTGAATTATTGATGCATAGATGCACGGATAGGTTGAATCAAAGTTTAATGACCGGAAATACTTTCTTTCTAAAGAAAATCCAATGCTGATCCATTTGATTCAGACATGTCTATGTAGTACATGGATTCATTGATGGGAGCTGCATTTCGCTTTTCTTCATTCTTCTCGGATTTCGTACTTAAATCTCATTAATTTTGGTATCGTTGGAAAGCAGTTTTGATAAGCTTTTCAGAGAGATGTCAGAGGTCTCACAAGTGGGATAATGCCATTTATGATTTTAAAGCGGATGAACAGTGCTTCAGGGTTTGATGTGGGTGGTCCGCAATATTTTTTTTTATAAATACTCTATTCTTTTTGGAACGATAAGTACTCGTAAACTACGAATATCGTCAATGCTCACGATGAAACCGGATAATATCTCGTTTCCACGTTTTTCTGTAGGTTGCCTACAAAAGAAATTATAGCTACACTTTAAGGTATTTTTATGATAATCGACCATTCATTATTGACTGATATTTTGCAACTTTCTCTTATAAATAAACAATCTAGTAATAAAAATATTTTGTAAAAATCAAAGTACCCATCAAAAGCTCCAAGCGATAAAGCTATAAATTCCACTTAAGTACCCCAATCTTTTAAACTAATCATTGTGCAAATATATTGCCTAATTTCCTCAAATGATAAATTGAATGGTGGTATAAACACTAATTTATTAAATAATATAGGCTCTGTATACAACGTTTTGCTGTAAACATACATTCTTGAAATATTACTTAGATACTATCTTTGGATGAGACTTCTGTTCCAATTATGTTATCGGTTGTACAATTATTTTTTGGCTAATTTGAGCAAAAAAAGAGATATATCTTAAACAATTGCAAGTACCGTATCAAATAGATGATATATAGCAAAATAATATTTTTCTAAACGAAATAATTTAGATATTAAGATAAAAATATTTAAGTCATTTTTTTAACCTTTTATTAAGTACAGTTGACGACATATAAATTTGTACACTCCACCTATACATAACTCAATTACCTTGCTGCTCATATCTGGATAGAACACCAGCTATGTACATACATAGCTGTAAATTATTGTATTTACAATTTTTTACCATAAGTAGTAATGGTCATTTCTAAATATTTTTTTGTGTTTAAATTACAGCCGCGAAATAAGAAAATTATAAAATAATACCAGGAAAACTACAAAAGTATAAAGTCAAAAAGGGTAAATTCATTAACAAACAACAAACAAAATACTAATATTTAATTGCTGCGCTATTGGATTCTAACACAAATCGTAATCTTCTTGGCATTGACTAAATAATACTTCTGGTGTAATCCGGAGTTAGCCCTTCCCAAATTTCTTCTGTTTTATCAAATAACTCTATTTCATTCTGTGGTTTAAAATTTATTTTGTACATTTTTTTTACCATCAATCCCCAAACATTTTCAATTGGATTTAAATCAGAACTTCTTGAGCACCAAGGCAGACATGTTACGTTGTTTTGTCTAAACCCGTTTTCCTATATTTTTTGCAGTATGCACAGGGCAGTTATCCTGCTGAAATATAAAGTTATTTTCTTCAACAACTATGTCGCGGCAGAAGGAAGAAAAACATTTTCCAAAATCTGAAGAAATATATTACTGTTTAGTGTTCCACCAATATTCCAGCATACACCTGCACCGTAAACACTTATCCATGCCTACACATTAACGGAGAAACGTCCACCGGTTTGCTTTTTTTGAGTAATAATAATAATAATAATAATAATAAACGACTTTTATTCATAAAATTAAATGAATACAATTGTATATATTATATACTCGAATCCTTCCATTATGTAGACTGAAAAGTTTTCTTATCGGAAAATATAACATTTTGAAAAAAAAAATCCATTTTCTGGTAAATATTGCAATGGATGCAGCTGCTTGATTTCTTAATTCGGGTTTGTTCGATTTTTTAATTCGGAACATTGTCTTACTCGGCGTTGCGCAGTTCTAGATAAAGCAGGGAATCCTGTTATGTGCATAGCGCATACCACAGTTTCAAATGGATTTTGCCTTAAATACTCCACCAAATTTCGGTCTTCTTTATTTGATGATTTTCTATTATTTAAACCAGACCCAACAGACATTTCAAGTGTTTGATGATAGCGCAATTTTTTTTATAATTCCTTAAACAGTACTTTTAGGTACTCTAAAATGGTCAGCTTTTTTTCCATAAGACCACCCTATTTCTACTAAATATATTTATTCTTGCTTTTTCAATAATACTTAAATGAGGCATTTTAATTCAAATCAAATAAGATAATGACAATACTTTGTGTATAAATGTTTTGGAAGTAATAAATACTTTGATAAATATTTTAGCAAAAAAAAACTCCTTTCTTCAAAGAATTAGAAGGCCCATTAGGACAGACAAGCACCAAACTAACTTTAACTGTTTTGAATGTTTAAAATGTTTAGAAGCTGGAGTTATTTTGAGCATTTAATATTTCTAAATTTATAAATTATAATATAACTGGTGTAACGTACGATACAAGTAATAAAATTCAAGGTGGAGTTAAAATGTTAAAAGGATTACTTAATTTGCGATCTCGTTTTTGTAACTAATTTTTAACAGGATCAGAAAAAGAAATATTTTTTTTCAAAGTCGAAATTAAATTAATTTGTAAGAATAGTAACGACCACAGAAAGATGCGTTTTTTTTTAAATTTTGACATCTCTCCGCCACAATTCTAAGGGTGTTTTATCACTTATTATTATTAATATATCTTAATTCTCCACCAACTTAAAAAGTTCATTATAGAAAATATTAACATTAATAATATACAATATAATAAAAATTATTATTATTATTATTATTGCCTGGAAATTCGGTATTTATACAGGGTGTCCGGAAATGATGAGCAAAACCTTTTTTTTCGAAAATATATTATTGACGGAGTTACAGGGTGTTCAAGTTAAATTTTATTTGCAGTTTTAAAATACAGAAGTTACTAGAACAATAAGTTAAACATTCAAATCAAAGATTCAAAGTGACGTCCTTCTTCAATGCATAAATTAATTCTTCTTAAAAAATTTCGACGAACTCCATGGAATATTCCTTCCTTTGCTATGCTATATGTTTAATGTTGAAAATAAATTAGAATGATTTCGTATTCATCACATGCAGCCAATGTTATTTTAGCGTTTTTCTCGAAAACGGTTAGATTTATACAGTAGAATACCTTTTTTATGTCAAAAGGTTAGAAGAATAAAAATATTCAGTCAAAATGCGCATACAGTGTAGGACGAAAAAGTTGAGACTATTCAAATTAAAGTATAGGTTTCCATGTGGAGCCCTCTACAAAATGCGAAAAAACGGTGGGCAAATTTGTATTCCTCATCCCGAAAAACCTTCATATACTAGATTTCATCAAAATATTATGAGCGTGGCAAAAGGTCCGTTAATAATCAATTTTCAAAAAAATGGTATAGGAAGAGATAGCATTTATTTTCGGTCTAGAATTATCCCTTAAATTTTTGGACACCATGTATATATTACACTATATTATAATATACTATTATACACCGACTTTCAAAAAATAAGAAACACTCCTTTTATTAGTTGTAGGCATATTAGAGTAGAGTACAGTAGAGAGTTTCTGTCAAAAATATTTTTCCAATATAAACTTTTATACCCCTTTTTCCACCCCCTAGGGGCAAAATTTTCATAAATGCCTTAACACATAATGTTCATTTGTTCCAAGCAACAAATTAATTTGTCTAAAAATGTTTATATCTTTTTTCTCTAAAAGTTGCGTTCGAAACTTATCCCCTCCATTTCTACTCTATAACATATAATTTTGACAAATTTACTTTAAAATGTACACATTTAAAGAAAATATAACGTTTGTATTGATGTACCGGAAGCATATTTTTGACGTTTCAGAATGAATCTTGACGTTAAGGTTTCTTTCGACGTGACAAGGCTTATTATTTTGACCAGAGTTAGACCCGCTGTGTCCAAAAATAGCTCCAGATCGTAAATTTCTTTAAAAATAGCAAAGGTACATTTTTAAAACACTTAAAAGTAATTAAGGCGATTCACTGATTCAGTAGTTCAAAGTTCATTCTCGAGTCTAAAAATATGTTTAAAAGTAACGCTTCAGGGATGTTAGTTAATACCAAAATACCATCAATTGTGTTCTGTTTCAGTTCTTTTGTATATAAGCGAAAGAGATGACTGTCGTTTATAGAAAAATTGGGCCCCTCTATAGAGCGCCGAAGGAAACTAGTTGGAAATCTGTAGATTTTAAAATGAAAATAGATTGGGTGAATCGAATCGAACAATTTTATTTAGTTGGCAGTAGCCCAACACATTGTTTTACCAGTACATCACAATTATAGGCACTTGTAAAATAAAAAATATAAATTTCAGTTTACCTCTAAAATTGTGCGTTTGGTTGTGCAGAGGAATTTGGAAAAACATGACAGTTAATTACTTTATTTTACTGTTTGTGCATAGTATAGTTGGCCGCCAAAAATATAGATGTTTTTGTAGACATAGCACATAATAAATACACGTAAATGAGAGTGAAAATAAAGATGTTAAATATAGACAAATTCCTTTTTATAGCTTATCCCGTGCTAATAAAATGTACAGAGTCCTAGACTTTACTTCCCGTCTCGGAGGGCCATATAACTTGCCGCCTCGATTACCCGACCTATTTATTTATTTATTTATTTGCAGGTTTCTTTATATTAATAATAATATATAACAGAACAAATATATGATGCACAAGATAATAAAAAACCTTGTATTAGTATTTTCTAGATTTAGCAAAAGCCTTTGATACAGTTAGCCATAATTTACTGTTAAAAAAGTTTGAAAATATTGGATTCAGAGGAAAGCAATTAGAATTAATTAAAAATTATCTGAAAAATAGACCAACTTATGTTCAAACAGATAATGAAAAAAGCTATTCAAAAATATTTATGTATTTTAGGACCATTATTTTGTAATATTTATATTAACGACTTATTTAAAATAAATTGCGATGGACAAATTCATAGTTTTGCAGATGATACTACAATTTTTTATACCGATACAAATTGGGACAACTTAAATAATAAAATTAAAAAAGATTTTAAAATTATAAAAAATTGGTTTGATAAAAATTTATTAACAATTAATTTTAATAAAACAAATTATATTCCTTTTACTTTAAACCTACATAAATAACCTACCACGAAATATGGATAGTATTCAAATAATCGAAGACATTCAAATTTTTAAAGTTAATAAAATAAAATATTTATTAAATGTTTTTGACAGTAAATTAAATTGGAATTTTCACTTTGAATACGTAATCAAAAAATTAAGAAGTTTACTACCGATTTTTGAAAACATTAAAAATTTTTTAGATATAAGACGTGGAAATATTATATTACGCGTTAGTTTAAACTCATTTAAATTACGGAATTTTAGGTTGGGGAGGAATAAATTAAACTTAGTTGAAAAATTAGAAATATTACAAAAAAGGTTTCTAAAAATTATATTCAATAAAGATTATCTTTATCCTTCAAAAGAATTATATTCAAAAACAAAAAAGTTGAACATAAGACAACTTTACATTTATAACATCTTAATATATATATTTAAAAATAAAAACCTTATACAATTTAAAAACCATAATAATCATAATACACGTCATAAAAATGAAATAACCATAAAACCTAAAATAAATAAGTTCATAGGACAAAAATCTATGGAACATGGATATTGAAAACAGAAAATTTGAAAATATTTTTAGAAATGCTTTAATTAATTAATATTGTTCTGAATAAATAATATATAATAAATTTATATAAGTAATATTTTTTACTTTAAAACTTGATTTTTAATACATATTTATGATGTATGATTTTATACATACCTAGTAAAACAAAAAAATAAGATTTGCCCCTAACAAGCTCAGCTTCAGGGGATTGAAGAATAAGTTTATAGAAGACAATATAAAACATATTTATTATATTATTAAATTTTTAAATAAACTTATTATTATTCTTATTATTATTAAAAATCAATAACATTTTTTTTTAATAAAAATAAATCCAATGAAAGCATCATTACAAAACCATTGATTTACAAATCTGTCCGATTTTGTAATGAAAAAATATACACCAACTTAGATTATTAATTTTAATCACATCATAAATATATTTAAAAATATAAGCAGGTAAGTAATTCAAAAATATTTCACCCAAAAAAAAAAAGAAAAATTATAAATAAGGGAGAAATTATAATAGAAAAATTATAATATTACCTATCTATAAGTTGGCTTGCCTTTATATAATTTTGCATAATCCATGATTTGAATTTTCTTTTAAATGCCAAAAAACTCATAGTTTTCAAATAATCAAATTTATTAAAAATTTTGATGCCAACAAATAAAGCCATATTTTTTAAAAGTGTTAAATTAAAATTATTATAGCATAAACATAGATTTGTTTTTTGTCTTGTTTGGTATAATATGAGTAATGTTATGTGATATATTTTTATTTTTATATATACAGTGTGACCAGTAAAGTTCGCATCATATGGGATTTTTTTTATTAAAAGCTTTATTCGAAATTTGACTTTCGCATCAAGTTCTGCTTCGATCGAGATAAAAATTAAGCAAAAAAATAGTAGTCTAGAGTGGTTCGCATTATCTGTCAAATTTTAATTTTTTCCAAAAATAATTCAAAAGTGGAGTTGTTTCTGAAAATATCGAAAAAAGTTATTAGAAAAAGTTTTTTTAAATGCAGGTTCTAGCCCACATGCAAAATTTCAGCTGGATTTTTTACCCACCACTAAATTTTATTTTCCACTTAATGAACGCTTTACTAATGACACTGTGTTATTTTTGTCTTAATATTAAGGTGTATTACTTTCAGACACAAACTACGTTTTCATAAATACTTATTTTATGAAGTTACCTTATACAGGGTTAAAAACAAATAAACTTTGCATCCCATGCGACCAAATTTTAATAGCCCAATTGTGATTTTGTAGAAAAACGCACATTTAATATGGCGCCACTTTAAAGAAAATGTATCTGAAATAATACATTGTCAAAACTAAGAAGTTTTATGTAGGTTGCGTTGAGTCTTATTTTGCAAAAGTGGTACAATTTACAAAATATGGGTAAAAAATCAAAATTATCTTTTTAATTTTGCATGTGGGCTAGAAACTGCATTTAAAAAAAAAATTCTAATAACTTTTTTCGATACTTTTAGAAATAACCCCTCTTTTGAATTATTTTTTGGGAATAATTAAAATTTGACAGACACAACGAACGATGTTATCAACATTTTAATAGCGTTTATGAATGAGATGTGCCATTTATAGGTACCAAATCATTGGTCATTTCACACTCGTCTTTCTTGGGTTGTGTCTCTAACAGAGCGGAAGACACCTATTAAACGTACATTTCAGTAGGTAATTTTTGAAATGTTTATTTAAGTTATTTATGACTTTACTCTAATAAATTTTAATGTCAGTGAACTATTTTTCAAAGCCACCTTCGATATTTATTCATAATAATGACTGTTGGTTGGTACAGTGATAAAATAAGTTTTCTGCAAATAGATCTTGATGCGTTCAAAATCAGTTGGTTTGGGTCTTTACAAGTCGAGTAACAGAATGCTGCTTTTATGAACAGGCCTGTATTCTGTTTTAGTCACTCCTCCTTAAATCTCAGAAGGCCTTAAGTATTGGTTATCCAATATTCACACTATTCACAGAATTTTCAAACATTTGCATACGCACGTGTGCAGTGCTGACAAGAGGGAGGGGGCAAATTTTCTGGGCCCAAGTCTCTTTTAAGAGCCCGTGCTCGGGCTGCGCAGTTGAAAAAATATGATAAATTATAAAAAAAAATATAAAATCTCTGTTGACAAAAAATTACTTTGTACACATTACATAGGTATGTAAATTGTTAGGCGAGTTGGCGAATAAATAATGTTTTAAGTATCAAAAAATATCGATACATTTTGTCCTTGCTCGTCCGGCCCAATATTTGTATTAACATCGATTTATTATTCGAAGAATTTATAAACCTTTCATCTCTTTTGGAGAACCTACCCAAAAATTTTTTTCATTTTAGAATTGACCAACAATGGATTTCTTATTTAAACATTATATTTTTGTTATTATTTTGGGGTAGTAAAGATTTATTTTAATAAAAATGAACATTTTTAATGCCAAAACGACTATATAAATGTGGAATATTTGAGAAACAATTTTAGCTCATTAAGTATTAAGCAAAAAATTGAAATTAAAATTGAGGAAAGACATAAACTCGAAATTAACTTGATACATACCACAAAGTGTAAATCTAGGGATGATAAGTTTGCTGCAAATAAAAACAGAAGAATGAACTTTACTTTTAAACAATGTACCCACTAATGAAAAAAAAATTGGCATTTTAAATTTTTTTAATCTTATTTCATTTTCAATAAAATAAGTAGGTAATCATAAATTTTAAAAATATTTATTAAAAATTATTGACCAAATTTGGGCGTGGTCTTAAAATTTTTTCGCCTGAGGCGCATTTCGCCTGCACCGGGCTTTTAGTGCCCCCAATTTAATAAGTCACAAGCCGCCACTGGCTAGGACCCTACCTCCCGCTTTTTAATATTTTAAATTTGGCAGCCCTAGGAGTGGGCCCGGGATGCCCCACAGCCCTCGGGCCTGACCTGGCTCTCGACGGCCCTGCACGTGTGGCGCCGGCTTTACTGCTTTTATATATTGACAGAACATATTAATATTACATATTTTTTGATCTTATTAAGCTTTTTGCAAATAATACATTATTTACGTGGTATCCAGAATTCGCTGATGCTTAGTTACCTATCATTAGGATTACCGATTTCACCATTTTACGAAAACTATAAGAATTACGATACGCAGTCAATCAACAAAAAACTGTACTACATACAGACAAGGGCGTCGCCAGAGAGGGGCAGGGGGGGCAGCAGCCCCCCCCTAGAGGTTCTAAAAATACGGCTTACTGGAATTAAAAATAAAATTACGCGCACCCGGCTAATCGAAACAATATCCGAGAATTTCCGGGAATCAACGGCAACACTGCATCGGATCGCGAAGATTGCTCGTCACATAAGCTCAATCTGGTCATCAATGATCTGAACGCCCTGCCCGACATCAGAAATACCGTTGGGACCATCAAGGATATAATAACATTTTTTCGAGAATCGGTTCTAAAACGGAAATTAATACCCAATATTTCCCGGTTATGCGAAACAAGGTGGAGCGAAAAACACAAAAGCATCAGAGTTTTTAAAGAGAATTTTTGTGCTACTTATAATGGAGGCTTTAGAAACATTGTATCGAGATGGCAATAATGCGACAAGAAAAATGTGTGCTTCCAAAGCTTCATTTATTTTTAGCCTCGTATTGATATCCAAATATTCGGGTATTATAGAACCCACAGTAAATGTGCTCCAATCAGTATCCTTGGACACGGTTCAGGCATCCCAGCATATTAGTCGCATTTTACAACTGATCAAAGACCACCGTAACGATCCCGAAAAAGTTACAGAAGATATTATCCAAGATGCTACTGCTATTGCGGAAAAAATTGGACTGACGGAAGATATGAAATTCATACCCCGTACTGTTGAAAGACAACAACACCGCAGCAACCACCCGGCAAAAAGCCCTTCAGAATTCTGGCGGAGAACTATGACAATTCCTTATTTGGACTCAATTATAAATTCCCTCGAAATAAGGTTCTCTGAAGAGAATAAACCATCCTTTGCCCTAACAAAACTACACCCTGCGCAAATGAAAAACATATCTTTGGAAGACCTTAAAGAAGCATGCGAGGAATTCAGAAACTTTTACGGTATTTTGGATATCAAGAATGAGATAGAACTTTGGAAAAAAATATGGGAGAAAAAACCAGAATCGACCAAACTAAGTGTTGTGGAAGTCCTTAAGGAAACTGACAACTTTTTTCCTGCGATAAAGAAGGCCTTGAGGAATCTTATTGCTTTACCTTGTACCACTTGTATACAGTTGAAAGGTCATTCAGTAGCTTGAGGAGAATCAAAACCTGGTTAAGGAGCACGATGACTGGAACTCGCCTCAATGGCCTCGCCATGATGAGTGTACATAGGCAACACAATTTCAAGAACTTGGACGATTTTATAAACAAAGTAACCAACAAATTCGCTAGAAACCCTAGACGATTATGTTTAAATTGATTTTGTATGTAAATAATTAATTCGTTTTCTATTTTTTTTTTTAATTAAAACTTTTCTATCTTATTGTTTTCTTCAGTTCTTCTATGCTGCCCCTCCCTAGCTCACTGGCTGGCGATGCCCTTGCATACAGGGCAATAATGATTTCTTCGATTAAAGTGTTAAAAATTATTGTTTCGGCAATAACTCCGAAACGAACAAAGATATCGGACTGCGGTCTTCACATTTTTTCTTGCAAATTTAATCTACTTTCCGATTATGATTTCATAGTTATACCGTATGATTTGAATTTTCGGGATAAAATCAAAAAAACTGTTATTATTTCAAATTGCGCCCTCTAGCAGTTTTATTAGAAACTATTATGTACCAGTGAATACGACAATTAAAAGTAATTTCCTTTCTCTTCCAAACAAGCTTAAATTTAGTAAAATCGGATAAGTCGTTTAGAAGTTAGAACGATTTAAATGATTACACTTTCCATAGCTTCCCCCACTCTTATTAAGGTCGGTACGCCAATGAGCCTTAAACCAAAATTGTGCAGAATTGTGCAAGCTTTCTAATTATGTAACCAGAGATATACCTTAATGTGGTAAATTTCGGAGAAATTTAGAATTTAAAAAATTAAATTTCAATTGCGGCGAAATGCGGAACTTAAAAATAATTTCCAGAATTTTCTCATGACCACTTTAATCATAATTTTTTTTCCCAAGTTTCTATGTTTGGTAGTTTCCGAGATATCGCCGGTAGCCACCCTTAATGAAACACCCTGTATATATATACAGTGTTAGGAAAAATTACCAAAACGGTCGATTATTGCAAAATATACAGGGGTTAGTAAAAATGTCTTGTAAAAAGTTGTTAGGCTTTTAAAACCTACATAACTGTAATAAATAGGAATACTCATATTCGCCCAAAAAGTTATATTTTTTTAAAAGGATATTATCATGATAAAATGTTTAAAATTAACTAAACGATCAAAATAAGTGATAATATACCATTTAAAAGAATATATATAACTTTAATTCTCCACAAGTTTTTGGACAAACCTGTATGTTTCAATGATATGTAGTTTTTTAAAAACATTTCAACGACATTTTTTGCACTCCTGTATCTTTTGACATAATCGACCATTCTGGTAATTTCTCCTAACTCTGTATAAATTTAATTGTGGCGAAATGTGGAACCTGAAAATAATTTCCAGAATTTTCTCATGGCCACTTTATATCATAAATTTAAAGTTTCTACGCTTAGTAGTTTCCGAGATAGGGCCTGTGGCTGCCCTTAATGGTATTTTCTGGGCTATGAAAAATAGCTGAATAAACTGCAGGTGGTTCCAAATTAATACGTTATTTAACAGTAGGCCATGGCGCTGACAAAACAACGAAGTGCCCAAATTTGGACCCCCTGTATTTATTTATCTCTTGGGAACACAGGCTCGCAGGATAAACCCAAATAAGTTTCCGACTGTAGGTACCATTTTTGGAGCGCTAATAAAAACATGCATTATAATTTATAATATATTATATCATATTACATCATTATGTATGTACACAGACACACTATGTAAATTATTAACGTGGTTCCAGGAAAACAGAAATTCCTATGATCTTTGAACATGTCGTAAATTCGAGATAATTGTGTACCTATATTTCGATAAAAAAAAATTTAGCATAGGAACTGTAATTATTTGATAACACCGTACTAATACTCAAGTCTCGTGAAAGTAAAAAATACGTCACCGGTTCAGTTAAGCGGTATAAGGAACCTTGAAACTATTTTTTTTTAAAACTTGCTCTATAGAATTACAGTTTCCTCAAAATAAAGATTTTTTAGTTTAATAGAAAAGTACTTTTCTTGCCAATTTTTTTTGTTTTTTAGCTATTTTTTTCTACAGAAATGGTAGTTTTTATACTCTGTTTCTTAAAGCCTGACAGCACAGCTGAGGGTCATGAGTCGTAAAACCTCAATAAACCATAAGCGTAACAATAACAGGTACCTGATCTTAAGTAATTAAATTATCTATTATTACATAGGTATACAGGTAGGTGGCTTACGTCATAGAATATTTCCAACTTCAAGTGAGGTAGTTTAGTTTTATTTTTAAGGCATAGTGCAAGAAAATAAGTCACGTTTTAAAAAATGTGTATTCGACAAAATGGCTAAAAAACGTGGTATCATTTTACTTAGACTGCCGCCCTACCACTGTGAATTAAATCCAATTGAGTTAATAAGGGCATAAATGAAAGGCTGTGTAGCAAGGAATAACACTACGTCTAAAATAAAATATGTTTGTAGGTACGTGAGTAATTGAAGTATTCATTAAACATTATAACGAAAGATAATTGGCAATAAAACATGTAATAAAAGGGGCGAAAAAATGTGAGACTTAGACAACCTAATGGAAGAAAAGAAACGGTAGAACCACTTGTTATTTCAGTTGACTCCACATCCTTCGAATTTAGTGATAGTGAAGACACCTTTCTAGACTTTAATTTGTTAACTTTTAAGTATGAACTGTTTTTGTATTGAGAAAATAAAATTAATTCAGTTAAATATACAAATCTTTTTGCACGCCTTAAAATTTACATGCGAATAAATATAAATTATAAATAAAAATTGCATATAGAATCCAAAAAAAAATTAAAATAAGAACGTACCATAATATTACAATTTAAGAGAACAGGTACTCCATTAAAAAGATTGGTTAAAACGGTCGAATTTTTTTATCTTCAAGTCTTTCGTATAAAAAGTTTTTATTGAAAAAAATGCGAACTAGAAATATCAATCGACGTGTCCGAGTGTTTTTTCGGATACATCCCCATGTATTTATTATCGAATTTATTCCATTTGGCTGATACACACTTTATATTACTACCTATTGCCTACTCTACTTCTTATGCCACTGCACGCCACTGACACCCTGTATGTATCTCCTGAGTTTATATTGGTTGTTAACTTGCTGAAAACGCTATTACCTTTCCCTTTTTTCAACTAATTTTGGCACAAACTATATAGGAATTTTAATTTCGTGTGGCGGTGCCAGTCAATTCAGTTTTATTAATAGACAGACTCTGTTTTGTCTTAAAATATCTATCACAATACGAATAACATAGATCTACCGTTACTACTACTATAACTACAAACTGATTTATTTCAATTCAAAAGATTTAATATATTTTAGTTTTTAGTATTGAAAATACTACTGGGTGCGGGTACGGGTCTATTTCATGAAAAATGAACGCGACATGCGACATGCATATAAATAACACGGCGGTGAAGTCTAAACAAACATCCGAGCAGCACAGGATCGATGACATCATCTGCTGAGTATTAATATTGTTTTGTTTTGGGTTTCAGCATTTATTATTATATTTGTTGATATTAAGATAATATGGCCGGGAGAGAGAACAGTTAGTAGATAGTTATTAATGATACTAGTTTGATGAACACTATAATGAAACGTGTTTCATTAACAAAGTTCATATCGAACGTGTATCATTCAAAATTTAATTTACGACAGTGCAAATAGATTTAATTCGTCTAAATTTCATTGATATCAGATAACGTTTTCGTAATTTTAAAAATTTTCAGGTGTCCATATTAGTCGATATCATGGTAACCGCATTTTTGATTGTTTCAATTTCGATAAAATTGGAAAAATATAAACAGTGAATGTCGCTGAAACAAAGCGAAATAGCGCGGCGGTCTTGGCGTATTACACAGAAAGTCGCGGGAGAATGGATATACCAATCCAAAATATTTCATAGCCGACTTAAGATTTAGACATTTCATGAACAAAGAGTACAAGGACCAGCAGGTAAATGGCTGTGTATAGCTAAAGAAATAATTGTGTCGCTATTTTTGAAAAGGTGGTTATGAGCTCTCTTTAATATGTACTAATATACAGATTATCCTATATTTTTATTTTAACAAAACAGTCAAATTTAAACATTTCTAAGTATAATTTACACATTTCTAAGTATAATAATTTAATTATTATTTCAAACTAAATCGGAGCATCCATGCCGTCATAATAACGCGTGATAGCGGCACATTACATACTCACAGATAGGAGTAATCTGTGCTGTGACATAATGGTTTCCTTCTCGCCACTGTATGTGGTAGGTATTTTCAATACGCCTATGATACTTGCGTACGATGCAAGATCTGTGAATTTTTTAAATTGGTTTTATAAAGAGCGGAATGAATTACAAAATAAACGATAATACTACGATTCCGTTTAAAATTTTTGACTAATTTTTTTTGACACTTTATTTTTTGCAATACGACAACTAACCTTGCATATTATTCATGTCGACTTAAGGGCACAGGTCAATCATGTATAAAAGACCTATAAATGGCTTGAATGCAGGGGTAACTTCCGGAACCTTGCAATTATTAAAAAAAAAATAATTAGTACCTATCTAATTTTGGAAGGGCTGTTTAGGGAGGCATTGACGAATAACATGCCGGTTTTTTTCTAAATAAATGCACAGAAACAGAAACAAAAAAAGCAGTTTTTTGAAACCATTAAAATTGCCACAATTTACCTTAAAATCATTGAAAGTAAACACGTCGATTTTTAGAACTGAAGTAAAAACAACAATTTTTACTGATAACACGATATTTTCTAGTTTATATAGATGTCAGGTTTGTTCCTACAGCGAATCCCCGACAACTTCATGACAATTTTCAAACCAACTTCACGACGCAAATCTGATTTCTGACCGGTTCCAAACTCTTGTAGGAACAGGCGTTCGAAATCAACTAACTTCGGTTCGGTGTTTAAAACTGAAAAAATTTTAAACGATGGACATAACCTCAAAATTGTTTATTATTATTTCGTTAATTAAACTCGTGTGGCTCGGCCCAATAAATAAACTTAAACAAAATAAGTAACTTATATTAAATAATATGTTGTTAAAATGTTAATATCCCCTCCAACGATTGGCACTTTTCAAATCAAAAGTAATAAGAGACTATGGGAAGTTTTAGGTCAAGAAGTAAATAAAATAATAAACACCAACCTAACAGCAGACATTTCTGAATCTTCATCAGATGACGCAATGTCGCTCATTTCTCAATTTAATAATAGAAAAAGTCTTATACAAAAGCAAAAACACGCCTAACAAAAATAGGTTATATATGTCATATGTTATGCTAGCGTTTAACCGCGCATGCTCCGGACATTTTACAGGCAAAAGATTCGCAAACTGCTCGGACAGTTGGCAAACTATCAGAGAAACGTGTAGGAACAGCGACTTTGGGTTTTCAAACTGTCCAAAATCTTTGTAGGAATACTTTTATATTTACTGCGCAGAATCGTGACTGTCAAGGACTGTTTCTGATCGCTGTAGGAACAAACCTGTGTCGTCTCTCCTAAGAATTCAAGAGAATATGTGTTTGTTTTAACAGGAACGGTTCCGTAATTGCACAAAACACGAAAGTAAACAAAACTATGACCGGCTGACTAACATCTGCCTTGCTCTACCAGCTCCAGAATATGTCTGTCTTTCTTCTTCGTATGCCAAAAGCATAAAAATAACTACTCTGATCAACACAGCATTGCAGTGCGCATGCGAATCGTCAACAGTTCGGCAAATCGAATTAACGATAGAAAATGACGTCGTTAATCCCACCTTAATAGGTTAAAAGTGAGTGTGTTACAGCTGACCCTCCACTGCGACCCTGCGGTCTATTGTGGCTCTCATCACCTATCACCCACCCTAATAGATAAAAGTACCGTAGAATGGGGTAATATGAAACACATTTTTAACAAAAATGATTATAACTTTCTTAAGAATTATCCAATAATTTTGGAAATAACATGTCTGGATGCGGGCTGACTAGAGCAATCATATCCATAACTAAAAAAAAATTTAGTCAACCCACTTCCGAAAATAAAATATTTTTTTAGGTGTTTCGTTTAACCCCATGCTCGGGGTTATACGAAACACTAGCATTTTTCTGTAGTAAAGGTAACAATAATCTGGATTTTTATTTCTTATTAGACTCTATTGGGGTTTTATGAAACATATTATACCATCCTTGTAACGTAGGGACCTTGCGGATAAGACAGGTAGGCATATATATATTTAAAGAATATTTCATATGCTTTCAGCTCTATTAATAGTTGTCGATCGATTTGTAGGGGAAAAATAAAGGTTAAGAACGTTTTATAAACTTATTTTAATGAAAAAGAAAATCGGAATGAACAATGAACATTTTCTTAAATTACAACACTCTGCTTATCCAACTTTCTTTTATATTTTCTAGGCATGTTTCATATTACCTCTAAAAACGATTTTTGTTATTTTCAACCTCAACAAAAATTGCTATAATTTAAACTAATTTTGTTTACATAAGATGTTTGTTGAGGTTATGAACTCACCATTTTTTAGAGTCTATTTGTAACTATAATAATAAACTCTGCACTGATGAGACTCTATGGCCTATGGGATTCACAAAAAGTCATATTTTAATCAGATTTTTTAAATAAATTTAAAGTGTTTGTAAGGAACTTACCACAAACCAATTAATCGTAAATAGCACAGGTGGTTATCTGTCTGAACCGCAAAATTTTCTTGACAATATCAGACAACTGCCAGATAACAATTTTTGCGCCTAATTGGAAATAGGTAAGTTTCTTTCATATAACCCCCGGTGTTTCATAATCCCCCATTCTACGGTACCTAATATTAAATTGGCATAACTTAAAACTCAACATTTTGCCCTTGGACAGTAGGCCGTAAGGAAAACTAAAATTCAAAAACTATAAATTCGTTAACCTGTTTTTTAACAGTTAACAAAGCGATTGCTTTGTTCCAACTCAGCAAGATAATCGTTAGTGAACTATAGTCGCTTAACGAATTTGCCTTGACAACAATCGATTGCTAAGATCAAAATTCAATTGATAGGCTGGAACCTCAGTAGTGAGGCTGGAACTTATCGGTTACTCGATTAGACACGATTTTCTTGACGAGTTGGAACCAATGATTTGGTACCTATACCCAATCCTATACCTATAAATGAAACAAAATCAAGATTCGAATTGCGCCCCTCCACATTGTTTGTCGAACTTATGTTGTTAAAAGTATTAGGTATCATGATATGGAAAATTTAAATCTTTGTCTAAAACCTTATAAAAAGTATGCAGTATGAAAACGCAGCAGTAAGGGATCCGTCCCCAAAGATGATGCCATGATGACGTTGTTTCATTCATCTTCGTTTAGGAAAGTCCAGTAGATGATAAAACAGGAGAAGAAACGCTAGAAACAGCATCCGAGATCAGGAAAATATTGTCAGAAAAAGTGGGATACCATGTCATCTTTGTATATTTTACGAAATTTGGTTATTTTTCATATTATATTAAAGAAACACTGCTCACCAGGTCAAGGGCGGATCCAGGGGGGGGGGGGCACTAGGGGCAAGTGCCCCCCCCCCCGAGCGCCCTAAGAACCGAAGAAATACAGAAGAAATATGACTGATCGATTGCATTCATGCATTCGTCGATGCGCCGAAATACCTCCCTACAACATAAATAGTGCCCACCCATGCATTCTTATGACATTTCGGCGTGGTCCCAAAAAAAATCGCCTGCGGCGCTATTTACCCTACACGTTGTCTAACCTCTTGTATAATTCAACTAAATAATGCCCCCCCGAAACTTCTCCCTGGATCCGCCCTTGCACCAGGTCGCTTGTAAATCCTTTTCTAGAACATGAAATTGGTTACTTTATACCAACTTTGATTTTTTATATAGTGTTATTTTAAAAAATATTTTTTTTTCAGAGTGAATCAATGAGCCCCAACAACGAAGAAGTCACTAGTCAAGACCTTAGTCCTAGTGGAGGGGATGCGTCCAACAGCGTGTCGGACTACAGCGGTGGTCCACCTGTCTACAACATGGTTTTCCCCGGTTACTATGTGGACGGTGGCTGCACGCCAACAGGTAAAAAATAAATAATTTGTCACGATTATTAGATTATTCGGTTGGTGATTTCTATTGGTCCAATAATATTACTATAAAAGAAGAGAAAATATTAAATCTATAGGAATAATTTTTGATAAACATTTAAAATGGGATTTACATAGTGACTACATTGTAAAAAAACTAAGAATTCTTACACCAAAATTTAAACACCTTAAACAATTTTTAAATATAAAAGAATTAGAAATACTTTATTATTCTTTAGTACAAACCCATTTAAATTATGGAATACTAGGATGGGGAGGCATAAATAAGAATTATCTTAATAATATTGAAACTATTCAAAAATGCATTTTGAAAATTATTTACGAAAAAGACCACCAATATTCTTCTGATTTACTATTTAAAGATAGCAGAAAATGGATATTAAACAAATATTTTCTTACAACATGTTAATATATATTTTTAAACATAAAAATAAAATAAATTATATTAATCACACACGGACACTCTTCATAAAAATACTATTACATATAAAAATAGAGTAAACCAAACAATAGCACACAAACATTTTTTAAACATCAATCCATATATTTTTGATATGCTACCACAGTCAATTAAAATAATTATAGAAATAAAATTAAAAATTGGATATTATCTAATCCAAGAGGTATATTCAAGAACGTCATTTAATAAATAATAAATATACCAAGCTATAATGAATAAAATAAATAAATATATATATTTTATACATAACGTATTGTATATTCGTATACTATAGTGATCTAAAATATACCAATAAAATATTGTCATATTCGTTTTATATTATAATCTAGTTGTGCCTGAATTATGAAATATATTCTTGACAAAAATATTATATTATTTAACTCAAAACAAGTATTTTACTTCTGAGTTCGGAATTGATAGTTTATACAAAAAAATTATATTATATTAGCATTAAATGTCAAAAAAAAATATTTGAATAAACATTAATTATTATTATTATTATTATTATTATTTATAATCTACTTATTAGATATACTTGAGAAATTATTTTTTAATTTGTAAAGGACTTCAAAGTCTTCCCACTTAACATATTTTGAAAACTTTATTTAAACGCGATTTGCTCAAAATTGGGTAGTCAGGAGATTGCTAATTTTTCTTGCGGGATTCCTGTAGGTATTTGGCAAATTATCAAGACTGTCATACTCGAAACGTTCTGCTTCATGAAACAATATTAAATCAAAATGTTAAAACAATAAAATTTATGTTAAGTTTTATCGCCAAATAAACTGAAATAAACGTTTTGCATGAATGGAGCAATTTACAGTAAATTTGGACAAACCTGTTGCACTATCCATCTATCTCTATATACAGTGTGTGTGTAAAGTCTGGAAACGGCTTAATAACATTACAATTTACTGGCCGATTTAAACCAAATTTGGTACAGTTGTGTAAGATGATCTAACGCACCGAATGACGATATTGGCGTTGTTGCCAGCTTTTTAGTTTGTCTGGAATTCGAACGAATTTTATATTTTTAAATATAACACCCAGTATATTTTAACATTTTTAAATTCCACATAAAATTATAATTATTTTTTATTAAATGCATTATTAGTCTATACTTCATAGTTTCCGAGATAGTGACTCTCGAAAAGTGACATTTTTGAACTTTGACAGCTTATAACTTTCTAACAGTACGTCTTAGAGCAAAACGGCTTACATGTCCCTATCTTCAATTTTTATTATTTTCCCAAAAAAATCAACTTCCGGTTAAACCGGAGGTAACTCGAAAGCAGGAAATATAGTTGTTCCGGTTTAACTGGAAGTTGATTTTTTTGGGAAGATAATAAAAATTGAAGATAGGGACATGTAAGCCGTTTTGCTCTAAGACGTACTGTTAGAAAATTATAAGCTGTCAAAGTTCAAAAATGTCACTTTCGAGAGTCAATATCTCGGAAACTATGAAGTATAGACTAATAATGCATTTAATAAAAAATAATTATAATTTTATGTGGACTTTAAAAATGTAAAAATATACTGGGTGTTATATTTAAAAATATAAAATTCGTTCGAATTCCAGACAAACTAAAAAGCTGGCAACAACGCCAATATCGTCATTCGGTGCGTTAGATCCTCTTACACAACTGTGCCAAATTTGGTTTAAATCGGCCAGTAAATTGTGATGTTATTAAGCCGTTTCCAGACTTTATACACACACTGTATAAGTACCTACCTACATTGTCGCTGGCTCGCTGCTATGCATGGAAACGGTCGATTAATTCTTAGTTAGCGAAAAATGTTAAACGCAAACGTTTTAGGTGTTAAAAGTCGATTAGAATAAAGGAAAATTAGGTATACAGGATCAGCCAAAACGTTTTTGATGGAATTTCATTTTAAAATTCTTAAAAAAATGTATATCACACTTCAGTGGCGTAGATATGGGGGGGGGGTCCAGGGGGTCTGGACCCCCCCAGAGATAGTAAGACAATATCACGATACGTAAGTTAAACAATTAACAATCAACATATTCAAAGCCACAAAGAAAAAGGATTGTTGAAAAAAAGAAAATTATCTCCTTTTAATTCCATTAGTGCTTATCAAAATAAAAACGCCAAAACGCTCGCGTTACGTTATACAGTGTCCGCAAGAAAGTTCGAATCAAATGGGATTTTTTTTTATTATTAGGTATAGGTAAAAATTGAAAAAGCAGTTAGTTTTTGCTTACCTAAAAACCAAAAATGACGTATACTGAAGCAGCTGCACGACTTGCGTTACCTGTCAAATATGACATTTTTAATAAAATAGGTTCAAAAATGCCATTATTTATCAAAATATCGAAAAACTTTATTTGAGAAAGTTGTTTATTTAGGCATTTTTAGTCTCTGTACGAAATTTTGACAGTCTAATACAATTTTTTTTTTTGCCAGGTTCTTGAAAATTTTGATCAACCCTCGTAGATTAACTTTTATACATCGAAGTAAAACCATTTGCCTTTACTTAATTTGTAATCTTAATGCAATTTTGTGTAAAGTTTTTGTTTCCTATTATTTGTTTTGCTTCAAAAACTGAAATTGTTATTGATTAGTATGTAATGTTTGCTTGATGCAAAGTTTATCTAATTACATCAGTTTTGCCAAAACAGACGTTTCTCATTTTTCTTAAGTTAGTAAACAGATGTACAAAAAAAAAATATTGGAAGCTTTCGTTGAAATTTTACTTAATGCCTAAATAATCAACTTTTTCGAATAAAGTTTTTCGATATTTTGTTAAATCAGGGCATTTTTTAACCTATTTTATTAAAAATGTAAAATTTGACAGGTAATGCAAGTCGTGCAGCTGCTTCATTATACGTCATTTTTGGTTTTTAGGTAAGCAAAAACGAACTGCCTTTTCAATTTTTACCTATACCTAATAATAAAAAAAAATCCCATTTGATGCGGACTTTCTTGCGGACACTGTATAAGAAATGGGTATATTTTTTAAAAAATCTATCCATTTCAAAATAACAGGGAAAACTTTGTTGAATTGATACTTTAAAGCTACATTTTTGAGAGCTCAAAACAAAATTTTAGGGCGTGGCACCCCAAAAATTTTTCGCCTCCGGCGGTGCGCCTCCAGCGGGGAAATAGCCCGAGACCCCCCCCAGAATGAAAAGCTATCTACGCCACTGTCACACTTCACATCTAAACTTAACTGTTTTCGAGATATCAAGTTAATATGCATGTTTTCTATTAAATTATTTCCAAATATGTCTTCTACTACTAACTTGTAAAACAGCCATTAAAATATGTTGACAACGTCGTTTGTTGGAGAGAGGAGGTGAGGAGGTGAGGAGCTGGTTGGTGCAGGTAGTGGAGATCAAGCCGGAGTTACCTTTGAATGTGACCTTTGCTACTACAGTGTCACCAGGGACGTAGCGAAGGCTTCTGGTTTGGGAGGGGTGAAATTCCTAAATTTCCCAACTTTATAAAATATAAAAAAAAATAACACAATTCAAAAAGTATTTATTTCAGACCTACCCTTAATTATCAAATAAACTGTATGAAAAACATATACAGGGTTAGGCAAATGTTCCGGAACGGCTTAATTACAGGCGAACTAAAAGTGATATCGGATCCGGGTTTTGGGCAATCTACCGGGTGTCCACGGAAGGTGGTTCGCCCCTCTAACTTTTTTGTTTTTCAAGATAATGGAATAAAATTTGGGGGATTTGTATATGACATAAAACTGCATTTTTTGATAGTTGACTCGACATTATGAAACTTCCGGTTTAACTGGAAGTGACATAAACTTTCGATTTTCAAATGGGACACCTGGTATATTTTTCGTTTATCTGACTCCATATGACATTCTTAATATAACGATGTGTCACACTTTTTGTTACCAAGAAAATATTTTTTTCCAAATTTATTGTTTTATCTAGAGGGCTATGGAATACCTTAAAATCACTTATTTCAGTTCTTTAATCTTGGGAAAAATACAATTTTACTATTTTTGGTCCAATGCTATGTGCTGTGTACAATTTAATCTTTAAAGTTTGATGTATAACTCATTTTTTTTAAACGGCAACATGGTGGCTCGCCGGGTTAAGAAAACAGAGGATTTTAATACAATTATTTTGATACCACACACTATTAGGTTTTAGAAAAGCTGCCATGAAAAAACTTTAAAAAGTTACCTTGAAACTTTCCTAAAATGAAGCATCTTTTGAGAATAAATTTAGATTTAAATGCATCAAGTATAGTCTGTGACCAGCAAAACTGATAAAACAAAATCATGCCTTGAAGAAAATTTACATGCCGACAGCTTCTGCCAAAGTAAATTAGTTTGTTGTTTAAAAAATATGGAAAATAATAGTTTTACAAGGAGTGAAAAAGTTGATATGTTAGTGTTTGGATAATGTAGAAATAATTCAACCGATCGATGCTGCACGACGTACAAAGATATCCTAATCGGCGTGCTATTGCCCAAAACTGGTTCAGTTAACTTTTTTAAGTTTTTTTTATGGCAGCTTTTCTAAAACCTAATAGTGTGGTATCAAAATAATCGTAATAAAACCCTCTTTTTTCTTAACCCGACGAGCCACCATGTTGCCGTTTAAAAAAAATGAGTTATACAACTTTAAAGATTAAACTTTACATAGCACATAGCATTAGACCAAAAATAGTAAAATTGTATTTTTCCCAAGATTAAAGAAGTGCAATAAGGATTTTATTTTATTTAAAAATATACCAGGTGTCCCATTTGAAAATCGAAAATTTATATCACTTCCGGTTAGACTGGAAGTTTCATAATGTTGAGTCAACTTTAAAAAATTCAGTTTTATGTCATATACAATCCCCCAAATTTTATTTCATTATCTTGAAAAACAAAAAAGGTACAGGGGCGAACCATCTTCCGTAGACACCAGGTATAGGACTAAAATAGAACACCCTGTATATTATCAGATATTCTAAATTTTTAATAACTTTAAAATATTTTTTGTATAGCATACCATATGACTAAATTCAACTGTTTCGGAATTACGGGCAAATGAATGTAGTACATTTTATTATTTAAAACAAAATTGGTAATAATTTTTAAATAAACAATAATATAAAAAAAAAGTTATTTAATTAAATGTTCAAGACGTCGTCCTTCCTTCAAACACCTGACAGTGTCCAATCCTCTCGGGAAATTGGGAAAGCACGTTTTGCAAATGTTTACGAGAAATAACATGCACAGCATCTAAAATACTGTTTTTAAGGTCTTCCAAATACTTAGGTTGTGTACGATACACGACACTCTTTAAATGACTGAAAATGCCAAAAGTGTCTATCCATATATTACAGTCAGTCTTACCGGGGCAACTAATGGAAGTTAAATAAGCTGCACACATTTTTGTCTACCCAAGTTTTCCCAACTTTTGATGTTTAAGATAACTTTGGGGGGGGCGTCGCCCCCCCCCAGCCCCCCCCCCATGACTCCGTCCCTGAGTGTCACCAGTAAAGTCGGCATCATATGGGATTTTTTTTTATTAATAGCCATAGACAAGCGAGTTGCGCGCTCTCAATTAATAGCTTTATTCGAAATTTGACTTTGGCGTCAAGTTCTGCTTCAATCCAGATGAAAATTAAGCAAAAAAGTAGTAGTCACATGATTCGCATTATCTGTCAAATTTTAAATTTTTCCAAAAAATAATTCAAAAGTGTGGTTATTTCTAAAAATATCGAAAGATTCAAGTATTTGGTTATAAATTAGGATGTATGCATTTCTGAAAGATAACTTATAAAATCTAAGAGATTGAATCTTGTCAGGGGAGTAGTTGTTTCCTGAAATACAGGGCCGTTTCTGGCCTGTTGGCCGCCCTTGTGCGACATATGAACTGGCTGCCCTTTAAATCAAATCAGTTACTATTTTACAATTACCTACCTGAAATTATGGCGCAAAGCAATTGTCAGAAAGTAAATCTTTAATAGGTGCCTATTTTTAATATGTTTCTTTTATTCATACTTACCTACAGAGGGGCTCAGCAATTTGGCTTTCAATGGCGATAAGGGCCAAGCCATTAATCCTTTCTTGGGACATAATTGACCGCAAGTAATTTTTAATTAATTTTAACTTTGAAAAACTACGTTCGATAGTAACCGGCAGAGTAATAAAAATTCTCAGCGCAACACAAAGATTTGGAAATGATGAGATTAAATCTTTTTCAGCTATGAATTTTAGCGTATCTACAATTATTATTTTGTACGTTTTATTGGAAAAATTTCTCGGAACGACAAAATTTCCTGGTCGAGCTCTGAGCGATCAATATCTTTGTTTGTGGTACTTCCTTGCTATTGAAGCGCTATATCGAGATCTTTGCAGGATTTTAACAATTTCTTGTCATTTATGGCATTAGCTTCATAGAAGTTCGACAAAAACCCAAAAGTTTCAATACACTTATTAAGTGAAACGAATCTCTACTTAATTGATTCTATCGCAATATCCAAAGAACAAGTAACCGGTGCCCATAAAGGGTTTCCTCCATGGCCAAAAAAAAAATATCCAAAATCGAAAAATAAAAATTTACATTGAAACTCTGTTTGGCCTCGACGATGGGGTCATCTTTTAATTCGTAATCAAAATGACTGGGTACTTTTTTTCGGCGTCGGAAAAGTTATTTGTAACAGCATTTGAAACCGGATATCGGCGGCAAATTTAAATAGGGTGCGTTCTTTTGCCCTGTGAGTATTTGTGCCCCCACCTGCCCTACTACCAAATTAATAAGACCTATAGTTAAATTCACATAAAGTTTTAATGCCAAATGTCAAGACTTGTCATTGTCTAGTTACTTTAGATTGCACCAACTTACTAAATTTCTTATACAGCTGAGATTGGTCAGTGTTTTTTCTTTTTCTTTTCTGGAATTGTTCGGCCAACTCTTTTTATTTCTATCTCTTTTTAATCGTATGAAATAATACAAGATAGACATACTTTGTGTGCAGTACAATTATACTAATTAAATTTAGCCATTAGAAATTTATATTTTATGAGTTGCTGCAGCATTTGACAAGTATGACATAACTGACATGTCACGGCATTAAAAGTTTATGTGAATTCAACTATACCTACATAATTATTCAAATAATATCAATTAGTTTTAATTTTTTGAGTCAACCTAAGACAAAATGTAATTGACGTGGGTTGCAGGGCGGCCACCTCCGTTGAGAATTCTTTTTATTTTTCCGATACTTATCTATCTATAAAAAGAAATCTCTAATTAACACAAAGGGCGGCTGCCTCATTCTTGACAGCTACTGCATAATTTTTTTTTGAAAACTGAATTTACCATTCTTATTTGACCCTTCATATTTATGAAATCTCCTAGAATTTTTTTTTACGTCTAACATTTTTTTCTGTGAAATTGCAGGCGGCTTTCGCCGCCCTATAACTTTGGCCGCCCTTGTGCGGGGGCACTCCCAGCACACCACTCAGAAACGGCCCTGCTGAAATACATAATATATAGAAAACTCCATACAAAAACGTATTTTTTAAGAAAAATTAGGTCAAAATAGGTATTATTGCTAGCATGCACCCAAACATTTGAAATTTTTTATGATACCATTTCAAAAATATTAATTCTTTCTGGATAATTCACACCATCTAAAAATAGTATTCAAAAGGTGTCGTTAATCTAATGAGTGATTATTAGCTAAACACGTGCCACAGTACCTCAATTTTTCTATAGGTATTCCCGCGAATATTTTGGCAAACCGACAAGACTGATATAATTTCGAGTCATTACTCTTTATTCAGGAAACTAATCTATTTTAACAAAAACCAACCAGAATTTATATTTATGCGTATTGTGATTAAATAATACAAAATTAAAATATTAGAGAAATAAACTTTAAACATAATTTATATTTTAATTTGTCCTAATACGCTAACATGTGCATTGTGCAAGTGCGTGCACTAATCATTAATAAATTTCTTTTTCTTTTCAGATTTGGCGAACGGACACCACATTGCTCAGGAACCGGTAAAAAAATTGAAAAAACGCAGGGAGCGAAATTCATCGAAAAACATACAAGAAGATTCATCGGAAAACACTGATGAAAGTTCAAGCGATGAAAATTCCGAAAGTAACTTACCGCAAGAGACAAGTTCTGTTATAACTTCGTCCGCTAACAAGCGCCCATCAGCAGATTCTGCTTCAAGATTGGAAGCACCTGCTTTGGAATCGTCACAGACAAGCCAAGATTGTTTGCACAATGAGGCTCAAGTTAGTGACCAGAAAGAAGAGTTAAAGACTGTATGTAAAAACTCAAATCCCAGTGATAACACGCTTACAAATGGTTGTGCCGACGCAAAGACTGAATCAAACTACGAGAATCCCAATTTTGACCAGGCTCAACCAAATTCCGATCATTCAAAGCCCTCCGTTCTCAAACCGGACGCTGAAGAATTTGTTCCTCGTACTTATATAAACTTAGGCCCGCCGCCGCATATTCAGATGCTCCCTACTAACTTCATGCCAATACCACTTGTGCCCATTAATGATTTCGGGGGACAGAACTTTGCTCCTCATCCAGCATTTATCCCTCCAGGAATCCCAGTCAACTTTATTCCTCATCCCGGACAGAAAATATTTCCTCCTGTCCCGGGTTTCGTAAATTTTGCACCTCCCGTGATACACGAAACCAAAATCGAAGAAATCGCCGATAAAAACGAAGATAATGAAGAAAACGAAAATCAAAGCATTGCCACACCCCCTCACACACCTGCTTTAGAGGAAAGTAAGCCAATTGTACACAGTAAAGCTATAGACATTGCAACCGTTGTGTCCAAATTGGAAGCAGTAAAACAGCAGGAAAACGTTAGTAAAGAAGAAACTTTAACAGTGGTACTTAACGAAAACAAGCATTTTATAGGGTCACCCAGATTACGAAAACCATCAGGCAAAAGAAACTACTATAATAAATACAGAAGTTCTCCTATTCATAGTGGAGAAGCTTCGCCACAAATTAAGAACGGTGATAGCTGCCCTCAATTTTTAGACGGTTCTAATCGTTTTACAAACTCTCCCGTCTGCAACGGTAATATTTCACATCAAAAACAGACTAACGGTGAATCATTGAAGTTCACAGATTCGCCAGTACCTTCCGTAGATGTTGCCCAAATCGTACACAATATTCACACCGGTCCTTTAAATTATCGAAATTCTCCTGTGCGCCACGTAGAAACGCTACCACCAGTACAAAGTAGTTCTATTATCCACAGGAGTTTACCTCTATGCAACGTTGAGGTCCCGCAACAACAACAAAATGGTCACGTTATGGAGAAATTGGTTGAAATCAATCAATATAGCAAAACCCCTGCTGCAAATCCTGCATATTTGTCTAAAATCGATAATTCCAAGCAGATTCAAAACAGTCCAGAACGATTAAATAGAAATTTTAAATATAATGGAAATCAGAATAATTACCAAAAATATCATCAAAATAGCTTTACTAGCTCTAGACGAGCACTTAATCAACAGAATAATCAAAATTATTCAAAACCGCCGGTCAGCGGATTTCAGAAATCTTATGTTAATGGTGAGATAAGCCCTACGTCAAATAAAAATTGTTCTGAAACATTGGGAAAAGCTCAAATCATATCGGCTACTCCAGCTGCACAATCTAAGAAGCATATCAATATCGATAACTCCGAGAAGACTGTTGAAAAAGTAGCTGATGTGTCCAAGTCTCAATGGATATCCGTGTCGAGCAGGAAGAAGAAGAAAAATAAAAACATGGACGGTACAGAATTGGATAATGACCAAGATTTCCTTAATGAACCTGCCAAGCCTGAAAACACTTCATCAGATTTTGAAAGTTATGATGTCAGTCAACTTGTGGATGTGGTTCCACTATTACTGGCCCAACCGAATGCAGAAAAAGAAAATAATATTGAAGACATTTTAAACATAATAGCGCAAAATGAAGCACCAGAATTATCAGCCAAAGGACAGCAGGCATCACCTGATATTAAAATTCCAGAAGTCAGTGATATCGAAAAATATATTATTGTTAAAATCGAAGAACAAAGAGAAAGTTCTCCCGAAAAGACACCTCCGGAACTTGGGTCTCCCATCTTAACTTCCGAGACGGAAGAAAATAAAAACGAGGTTTCCCTTGTTACAGAAATTTTGCCACCAGTAAAAGACGTACAGGTCGAAAAAGAAGAGGAAGAAACCTTTAAACCAAAGAAAAAGTCTAAAAAGGGCACACAAAAACCATTGACAAAGAAAGTTATTATTACCGATATTGATCTCAGTATGACTGTGGCTGAAACAAAGACACCTGTTAAGAAAATTACTTCGAAGGTTGAAGAAGTTAATCCTGTCAAGACCCAACCGAAAGTGCCGATAGTTCTTGTTTCTGAAGAAGCCAAAGAAACGGCAGAAGGTTCGCTGGAACAAACCGAAAAAAAATCTAAAAAGAAAAAGAAAAATAAAATTCCGAAATTAAATCAAAACGGCAGTTTGTCTGAATCAAACATTATTTCAAATACTTTCGAAGATTCGTACGAATTTTGCACAGAAAATAATCTGTTAAGCGAGAGTCTGGAAAAAACAAATGATGATGTATCCTTGGAACTTGACAAGCTGATCCAGAGGGGTATGTATAGTTCTCTACAAGAAAAAATTAAATCCATTAACGTTGAATCCGAAGCTGATGGATTTTTCAAGAATTTCCAAGCCGTACCCTCAACTGTTATGGAGAAAGCGACTACTACAAATGGTTTTATGAAGACTCCCGATTTTAATCGAATATTCCAAAGTACAAGGCAGTTTCTTAAACCTAATTCGGTAAGTTTAGAGAAAGATAAATCAGATAATAAAGTAGAAGTTGATGATAGTGATTATAAAGATACTAAAACCTCTTCTTCTGCTTCAGACGCTGCCGATTCGCGCTCTGGACTTTTTTTAGACAAAGCCGAAGAAATTCAAGAGGTCCAAAATATCCAAGAGACCCCAACTGAGGCGACCATTGAGCCAATGGAACCAGCAAAAGAAAATGAAGACCAGGAGGACAATAAGAAGCTCTACCCAATTACTCAGGCTGTGAAGGAATGGATGAGCAAAACCAGAGAGGCAACCCCCGAGGTAGAGATTCTTAAGAGTCCATCCACCATTCAGAGAGAATTTGGCGACAATGGCAATCCCAATGACCAAAATGACCCCTCGGACTTAAACGAGGATGACGAAGTCACTTTGTTTTCTATTGACGATACAGAACAGGAACAACCCGATCTTCTTAAGTACTGGGAGGATGATGTAACCAATCCTACAACAGTACCAATAAAGGGATGTGAGAAACTGAAAGATAGTAATCACCTTAAATTATGCTCTGAAGGCGCAAGTTGCACCAAATGTCGAAATGACAGCATAAAGGAGAGCGAGGAAGAAATAGAAGTGTACGATAGCAAGTATGGGCAAAATGACGCATTTCTAAAATTGCAAAGGGAGCTAAAAGAAAACGAAACGAATCAGTCGCGCCAAAAAAGCTCGCCTCATCGTACCGTTTGTTGCAGTTTGCAGTAATGTTGTTACCTAATTTTTGTTATGTATTGTTAGATACAGTTAAAATTAAGTTTTCAATTCGTGTTACTCTTTTAAAAATACTTCGATTCGTGTAAAAATTGTAATTTAAAATATAAAAATTATTCAAACGTGTACTTACGAAAATAATCTAGTGTATCCTATAAAAGACCTCGTCTACGGTCAGGTGATTATATTCGCTAAAATTGATGAGATGTTGCCAATTCTTATTCTGTAAAATAAATTGAATTTTATAGACTTTAATAAAGTTAATAAATTTGAATATACCTACCTATAGGCAAGAATTGTTAAACATGAATTTAAAAAGTTTATAATAATGTGTCTTTGCAATTGAAAATATGTTATCAACAGAAAGAGTTACTTCACTAAGGCCCAGGTTGTATCTTTGTAAGTTAATAGTCAGAGAGATATGGAAATTATGGAAGAATTTCTAATTAAATTTTGGGGTCTCTTATTACATCCTCGTTGACCTTAACTTTTAACTTACTGGTATATTATTAAATACTAGCCTTAATTTGTTAAAATTAGGTTTATCACTGCACGATTAACTTAGTTATCATTTAGACACTATGGCAACGCCAATCATACAGTTAACAGAAAAGTTAACTACAAGCTAACAACAAATTTAATAGCTTTTGGAGATACCTACAGTTGATCGAACAGTGATAAGCCACCTTTTTCATTGAAAAACTTATATAAATTGAATAGATTTCTTTTCTTTACAATGTTATTAACCGAGGACAAAAATGTATTCAAGTGAGCTGATTTTTCCAATGGAAAACGGAGAGCTTTTGGGTGGTCAATAAAACAGATTTTTACAAAATACGTTTTTCTTATGGTGATAAAAACGTTTTATGTAGACCGCCCATCTATGTTGTTCATTTATTATATACAGGGTGCTTCGAAATGATTGTTTATGACTATAGAAGAACCCATAAAGCAATATTTACTTAACATACCAACAAATGTTATTAGATGCTGGTGGCTTATTATTGTTATGTAATAACTAATGTAAAACGTATAAAATCTACAGGTTTTCTGTAAAAATTTTTTACTAAACCAAAAAAGTTAGTTTGGTTTAGCAAAACTTTTTTTTTATTTAAGGCAACCTGTAGTAAATACCCCAATGCAACTTTAGGTGTACAATTTTTGATTTTTAGATTTATTTTTCATTTGAGTGTTATAAATTAAAGTCGATAAACACAAATACTGTAAAACTAGTTTTTAAGCGCAAAAATTTCGTAAATAATTTTAAAGAAATAAAATTAGTCTTCGATTTGTTATTTTTTAAGTTTTCTGTTTTTGATCGGTTAGTTTTTAAAAATAGATTAAAGTATCGTTGCTTTTGAGGTCAATTTTCCAAATAAAACATTAATTTTAAAATATTATTTTATAGTCGACTCTAATCATTTTTCCTCGTTTCCTGCTAATTTTAAAACTAACCGCGCTTTTCGCTAGTACACGAACAAAATCATAATTATAAATAGATAAAATGACTTTAAAAAAAAATTCTTTGTAGAAACGGCCATATTATGCTCATATTTTAAAACATTTTAGCAACTTTAAGTTTAAATAAGTAGAAATTTTAATATACTTAGCCTAAACTTTTTTAAAGTTAATTTAAATAGTTCAGGGCTTGATAAAATAGGATTCTTTAAGCTTTATTTTATCCGTCATGCTTTAAGTAATTAAATAAAGCATATTTTAAATGCTCAATCTTTTATATAGGTAGCTTGATAATTTTTAATAAATTTAATTAATATTATATTAAATTTTTCTACATCCAAAGTGTAACGTAGCCTACAGACTGTGTGGCTTTGCTCGACGAGCCGCCCGACGAACTGTCTGGTCGAACAAAATTGACGCACCAGTGTTTTGTAGAATATGTAGAGCAGTGGCGTCACAGTCCGCAGAAGTGTGATACAAAGAAAGGCAATAAAATAATATAAAAAGTTTTAAAAATTTTTAAAATATCAGTTAATTTTTAGGTACCTACCTAGGTAGTAATAATATTCGAGGCACCCTCTGGTGCAGATTAGCATGCCACCAAATTTAAACTTGCACTCTGTGTGCTACTACGCTACTGCTACCTATACTCTGTAAAACATATGCATGCACCTTGCATTTTTTTGTTTCAATAGAATGTTCGATCGTCAACTGACTCTACTGTGAGCTCCTTTAAAAGTTACTCTAATTCAAACTATTGGGAATAACCCTTTTTTAGTAGGTACTGGTGAAAACAAGAAAGAAATTATAGAACATTTTTTAATAAACTCACCGACAAAAAAACCGGCACCTAAATTTTTTTAGTAATTTCAATATGGCATAACTTTTTTATTTTTGACTTTATTACAATGATTTTTTACTGGGCGATAGATCTATTCATTAAAATTACGCTGCAGTTTGTTCTGATGTAATTTTGGTTGCTTAAATGTTTATATACCAGGGTAAGTCAAAATGATATTTTTAGTCGAAAGTTTAAAACGTCCTGTGAAAAAAACACGCTAGAGAACCTTGTTCAAACATGATTTATGATAAAGCTGGATGTATTCCTAGCATTTTGTTTTTTGAATCATCTGGTTATCTTGTTTCTTTTACGAGCTACGCATTTTTAATTGAAACTTTGCATTTAAAAAACATTTTTTACTTCAAACATTAAAAGTTGTCATTAGAGCACTTAAAATTAAAATAAAATGTTAATAAAGAGTGTGTCCACCTCTATCCGCAATGACAGCTTGCAGTCTTTGTGGCATGGAATCAGAGTGATTATTTTTTCTTGAGGAATAGCTTCATATTCTTCATTTAATGCTAACCTGAGCTCTGGTAAAGTTGTAGGTTTGTTGGGACGGTGACGAACGCGTATTTTTAATTCATCCCAAAGATGCTCAATTGGGTTGAGATTTGTGCTACAGGGTAGCGATTCCAATCTTGAATTCCAACTTCATCCAAAAACTCATTTACTACATGTGCAACATGTGGTCTGGCGTTGTCTTGCATGAGTATAAACTCTTCTTCAATGAAGGGACAGAATGACAGCTTCCTGTAGTATCTCTCAAGCACGTAGCCAGGGGGGGGGGCCAGTGGGTCCGGACCCCCCCCCCCCCGAAATTTTCAGAAAATTAATTTTTTTTCAGCAAAATAGGAAAATAACACAATATTATACATAACTTAAAGAAAATAATTTTTAAAATAAAAATTTAAAATTTTCTAAAGAAAAAAGGGCGTACGTGGCACCTAAAAAAATTTTGCCTACGGCGCATTTTTTAAAAAAGAAACAAAAAATGGCCACCCTCATCAAAATCCGAAATACGCCACTGCCGGACCCCCCCCCCCCCCGAATACATTTTCTGGCTACGTGCTTGGTATCTCTTCAATATATCTTTGGGCATTTAGAGCTCCATTTTCCACAAATACTAGGTTTGTACGTCCTTCTCTTAAACACTCGTTATTAACATTTTATTTTAATCTTAAGTGCTCTAATGACAACTTTTAATGTTTGAAGTAAAAAATGTTTTTTAAATGCAGCGTAAAATAAACAAGATAACCAGATTATTCAAAAAATAAAATGCTATAGGAATACATCCAGCTTTATCGTTAATCATGTTTAAACACGGTTCTCTGGCGTGTTTTTTCGAGAGGACGTTTTAAACTTCCGACTAAAAACATCATTTTGACTTACCCTGGTATATAAACATTTAAGCAACCAAAATTACATCAGAACAAACTGCAGCGTAATTTTAATGAATAGATCTATCGCCAAGTGAAAAATCCTTGCAATAAAGTCAAAAATAAAAAAGTTATGCCATATTGAAATTACTAAAAAAATTTAGGTGCCGTTTTTTTTTGTCGGTGAGTTTATTTTTATTTTTAACTTTTCATAGGAGGGAAAACGGTTATTTAAAGTCAGTAGTCTAATGAAAAAAAAAGTTATTACTTTGAACTTACTTATCTATTATTAGCTTCAATAAATTAAAAAAAAAACATAAATGTTTTGAGTTTTAGCTGCGGGGGGGGGGGGGGGGGGGGGGTTGGTTATTAACTCCACTATTGGTTCTATTATTTTATCAAAGCCTCTGATAAGGGTTTTTTTAGGTGTAGAATAATTTTTTAGGTAAAATTCTGAAAAAAGTTTTATTAGGCAAATTTTTAAATCCTAGATTTAAAAATTTTGAGACAATATACTAAGCTTAAACCAAGGCCTGTTTCTTAGAATACAAATTTTCTTAAAAGACAAAGTATGCATGTTAGCATGTAAGAAAAGCTAAAGATTTATTAAATTAATTTTATTTTATTTAAAATTTTTGTTTTTATCGTATGCATGGGTTATATTATTTTTCCTTCCTCTTTATTGTTTTGTTTATCATTATTACCTTCACATTATACTTAATTCGTTGTTAAATTGTTATTTTTGAGATTTGTGCCTTCGCGATATTTGTAAAATAAAGAAAGTATACAATTTCCTTTTATTTATTTATTTCTTCCAGTATTCCCAATTTTAATCTCAATAAAGAACACTCGGTAAGGCATCCCACTTACTACTTACTTAGGGGAGATCCGGGCAGCCCCGCCCACTTAAGCAAATACGGATGTTTTTGAAGATGTAATAACTGTCTCGATAAACTGAAAAATGTTCTACATACGTTCGTCTATTGTCTTTTATTATTACTTGCTTAATTTTGTGTAAATTTTTTTTTTAAATAAAAAAAGTAACATTTCTGGAAAGCTTACAATGGGCGGGGATATCCGCCATATAGGATAACCCCGCCCACTATGTCAGTTAATGCAGCCCATATATTATTAATTTTTTTCAGAGGAATGTATCTTCGTAACATAGTATAAAATCGCTGTCGCGTCTGTCCCCAGCTATATGAGCCCTAATTTTTAAAACTACGCAACGGATTTTGAAGCGGTTTTTTTTTAATAGATAGAGTGATTCAAGAGGAAGGTTTTTATGCATATACATGCATAATATTGTAGAGAAACACTGATAAATTTAGAGGTTTGTTCAGGTTTGTATTTATAAATCTTGACGTGATGGTGAACTCGCCTTATTATTATCTCAGAGGCATATAATGCCTGGCATTGCAACGCAGGCCGGGTAGTGTGAGTATAAATTAAAATCGATCATTAGCCTTATCTGATATTTATTTTAGAATGGGTTGACAACAAATTTACATATAAAAATAGCAAATATAGGACTTAAAACCACTTTGACCAGTACAGTCTTTGTGTGCCCATTTGTTACACACACCAGATTTGAACCATGTTTCAGTTTTCCCAAATTCATGGCAAATAATGCAAAGTTTCTGTTCCCTGCAATCTTCCATGTCGTCGCAATTTTCGTCGTTGTATATTAATTCGACTGATTCATCACTGCTCGCGCCCGGAGCGTTAGCGGGCGGCGCTACCCGAACTAGGCTTTCTTTACAAAGTAGACTGTCTACAAAAATACAAACTAGTTATCAAAAGACCAATACTGTTCAATAAACTAGGATTAATTCCCTTTAGATTCATATATAAATTATATTGTTTAATGATAATTTACTCTAATTACCGATATAAAGCTGACTAGACATAAAACGCACAACCTCAAAAAACTGTTGTCGGCCGAATAAACGTTTAAAATGTAGTTTTCAACTTGTTTCTTGTATTGAGCCACATATTGGTTAGTTATGCACCAGACCAATAGATGACACTATATATTATACTCTAATACATCGCATCATTTCAGTAATATTGCGATGAGCGGGGTTACCCGCTGGGCGGGGCTACCCGGATCTCCCCTACTATAGTTTTATCTGTATATTCATATGCAGTATATAACTACTTAATAATAATAATTTAGGCACTACGTTTATATAAGTAAGTCAAATTTTTCTAAGAACACGCCGCATTGTGGCTAAGTCACCTGTCTAGCACCCTGTTGAAGTCTGGTATATTTTACGTTTATACGTTGGCGACGGAGACAGAGGACTGGGAAGTCCTTTTACCATCGCATTCACCATATTTTAAACTTGTACGGTAGCATAGCAATGGTTAGCATAGTGGCTTGCAAAAATACTGCGTTAACTTTATTTACAATTAAAATATCAAACTCAACGTGCGATCGATTAAGTTATGGCATATATTCATTGGTATAGCATAGAAATGCATTTGACATGCACTAAATTTACCAATGGAAAACGCTATGAACCCTGAGCGCTCGGCCACATACAAGAGTTTCGCCGCCAAAATATGGTAAAAGAGCCAATCAAGCGGTAAGCGGTGCGCCTGCGCATGTTTCGCGTTCAATGCTGCGTTGCCATATTATTAATATACGTTACCGGCGTAGTGCAAAGCCGCCAAAATACCATGCATTTTTAAATACAAATAGCTGTATTAGTCCTCAATGAGCGCAAGGTTTGGCAACCTAGTGTACAGTAATTAACTAAGTTGTTTAAACAGTTAAATTTTTAAAAGGATATTGCTCAACTTTTCCCATACGATTATATGAAGTTGTTCGCGAAGCCTTAACAACTTGGCTAAGCAAAGATTTTTACTTTGCTTTGCTGTTTTAAAAGATTAAACAAATGGAAAGTACCTTTTTTAGTCGAGGCGGGGGTAGAGCCGTTTAACTTGTACCGGCGGATGTAGCAATTTGAGCATATAATAGGTATTTACACTTATTTCTTAATGCCAGGAGAGAGGATGCGCCCTTCTTAAATCCGTCACCGAAATCCTCTCCCGGTTTGACTGCCAGAGCCAGGCTTTTGGTTCACTAAACTTTTTTCTAATTATGTATCAGCTAAAGATGCAATAAATCATATCAAATAAAAAAAAGTCAAAGGTGCAAACCTAACCCCAAGCGAGCGGTTTGACTTCTCTACGAGGCTGCCTCGAGTATCTGCTCGGCTGGTCTGCACTCGGCCTATTGGGCCTATGGCCTTAAAACGGTATATAGACTCATATAGTAGATTCCTTTGATTTTAGATGAAATATCAATTTTTCCTATTGGTAATAAACCTATTTTTCGTCTATGACAGCCATTGGTTGTGGCCATGTCCCTCTACATTCACAGCTATTATGTCTATAACTACATTTAGTATGTTTTGGTCATCGATGTAAAATACCCCAATGGTTGACAGTATCTCTGCCGTTGTGGTCATCGTAGACAACATCGGCAAAGGAACGCTCAAGTTAGCCGTTTCCTTTGCTTTGCTGTTTAAAAGTAACTAAAAGGAACTCAGCCATATGTGGGATCCTATTATTAAACCCTTTATTTTTCTGTGGTTATTATAGGTTATAGGGGTTATAGTTCTTGTGACAGTAGAAGTTCATGAATTTCATTTATAAATAAAAATAATAACAAATGTAATTAAAATCATGTTTAATAAGACGTTTATTCCCTTTATTTTATTATGCATATATTCCAGTATTTTACACAGTAAGTAAAAATTTATGTAATGCTTAAATGCAACAAAAAAATTCATTTTTAATTATTTGTTGGATGATTCATCTAGGACTTTCTTAACACACTTAAAAGGGGTGCGCGAATTTCAGTTTTAACCAAGCTTATTTATTTAAGGCAATGGAGACAGAATCAAAGACACAATGTACGAGAAAATCAACAGCTCTATTGCATGTTATCGTCGGATGAATGCAACTCATCAAATTGGGTGCACCTGTATGTATATTAATCTCTCAAAAAGAGTTTTCATTTTTTTAGGATTCAATTTCATTCTGTTATTTGCAAAAGTTAATCAATGAAACGTTTTAGCTGATCGAGGAGGCTCAATAGGTGTAATTCACTACTGTGATAAAATCTCAGATTTAGATTTTATTCTTAAAAACGGCATGGCCGGTCCGTACATTCCAGTTTTACCAACAAATTTATTTAGTGTAGACATTGTAAATAAACTTGAAGCAAGCACAAAAATCGTTGGACTGATTTTATACCCTAATAATGAAACATTAGACAATTTTTCCCATGAGAATAAATGCCCAAATGATAGATTTAGTTTAGATGGAACTTGTCCTAATAATGGTTGGAACCCTTGGGGTAAGTTAATTTACAAAATGTGTACCTATTACCTACTTATATATTCTACTGTATTACATAATATCTACCTAAGAAGTATTCCATGTATCCCTTGATATTTACCAAAACAATGATTTTATACAATTTAAAATCTAAGTAGTGGGTACCACATAGTAAAAATTAATAAAAGAAAGTGTTGTAACTCCATTTTTTTACTAAAGTAGGTAACATGTTTTTATATTCTAGGAACTGGTTTACTGTATTCAGATATTTCATTTCCAATGTTTTATGTGGAAGATCAAGATAATATCAACTCAGTAAAAGAGTGTTTTCAAAAGTTTAATAATTTCTCATTTAAAACTCAAAGGGATAGGCCATTGTGTGCAGTGGAGTTAAATTCATTTATGTACGCTGCAACTAGTACACCAACTTGTAGAAGGTACGCAATAATACCACCATGTACCACATGTATATTTATGACTTAAACTGTTTTTTAGGAGATCAAACATTGTAACTAACCTAAATCCGGTAAAACTATGTGATCCACTTGGTGACAGCAATGTTTGGGGAGCCCTATTTCCACTAGTCGAAGGGCCGGAAAATAATACAAAACCAATAAAAGAAGAGTATATAGTAATAGCAGCTCGTATGGATACTACATCACTGTTTGAAAAAACTGCCGGCGCTGAGAGTCCGGTAACAGGGCTGGTTACGTTGCTTACTGTCGCCAAGTTGTTGAAGGAGATGTTGCCTACTAGGACTGCAAAGGGTAAGTTATATTGATTTTTCGCTATGTAAAAATGATTTTGATTCTACCCTATAGATCAAAAAATATCTTATTTAATTTTTAAGTATAACATGGTTATTTGTAAATAACTCAAGAAAGAATAAAGATATCGAATTATTTTTTGCCCCAAAAAGTAGCTACTATTGTGCTCTTTAAGCACGATAATAAAATAACATGTCAATAATATGCTATTGCTGCTATTAAACAACCCCATCTAGAAGACACAGTGTGAACTACCGTTCATGACCACACAAGTGTAAGATTATATTTGAAACGATACTACTATGTTGATTAAATTTGGATAAAGGGTATGGAAAATATGTACAGCAATTTTAAAATAATTTTTTTACACGCTTCCCCAACCCTTATTAACGATACAAAGAAACTCTTATAGCCTGTTTACATTAGGTGCAATTGCAAGTAAAATTGCCAGTACGCATGCGCTTCGATGACTTTTTAATCAGCTGATGCAATTTTACTCATTTATGTAGTAGTAAGCTACAATTAAATATTTTTTAATACATTTTTTAACACATTTTTATCAATTTATTTTTAAATTTTAAAACGCAACCTTCTTTTAACAAAAACAGACAGAAAAGTTAAACATTTTGCAAATTGTATCAAATATTATGTATCATTGTTTTTTAATTAAATGTAATTTTAAAGTTTTTTTAAATAGTTTTAATGATATTTGAGATGGTTTAGGTAGATACTTTATCCACATAAAAATTTTGATTAGTTCTTGTTTTATAATTAGGATGGTCAACCAACAACATTTTTTTAAAGAATCAGGCAATAAGTTATTTTTAATTTTATGTATATAAAGTAAAGATACATACTTATTAGTTATTAAATAAAAAATTAAATTTCTGACATTCAACCAATCTAAATTTAAAAAAAAAAATTAATTTTCGTATACCTATTTGTCACAATTTAAAATAATCCGCATTGCCTTATTTTGTAAAATTTGTAATTTATCAAATATTTCCTCACTAGCACAATATAAAATGGAAGAACAATAAAGAAAATGTGGTAATATAATAGTATTGAATACAGTTTTTTTAGAAAACAAACTTAAGTTAGAACTGATTCTTTGCAAATAACCTACTTTTCCGGCAATCTTCGATATGATACTTTAAAAATAATTAAAAAATGTTAATTTTGAATCAATGATTAAGTATCCCTAAATATTTAAAACTGTTTACTAATTTCAATTTTTCACCATCAATTACAACCTTTATATTTTGACAATTTCAATTATTACCCATAGGGCGTTTTCACACTAGGCGACACGATACCGGCACGATCACGACACGGTAGCGACACCGACACGATAAATCGGCGAGAATTTTCACATTTGCCGACAGCCAGCTGTCGTGTCGTAGTGATGTGCCGGTATTCGCAGACATGGCTCCTGTAAATAAATTGTATTCGCTATACATTTATTGCATTTAAGACTCAAAAAGCGAAGACCGCAAAGAAAATTTTGGATACATCCAATAATAAAGGTGCGCTACTTGGAGGGATAAAGGTGCGCTACTTAGAGGGCACCTATTACACTCTTTTTAAGAAATTGACTAAGGATTCTGACAAATTTTTCAACTACTTTCGAATGAGTCATGAAACATTTAATTATGTGCTGAGCAAGTTAATTGACGAAATCAAAAAACCAGAACAGAAACAACTGGCGTTTTCACACTAGCCGACACGATATCGATACGACAACGACAACGACACCGGTGGACGCGTAATCTTATGTAAGTAAAGGGAATGCTTTCACACTTGCCGATATATCGTTATCGTGTCGTTACAGGCGCCGACAGGACGGCGAGCAGCAAGCGCTCCACTCGTGTCGTTGGCGGTTTTTCCTTTTCCTAGTTGTTTCATAATTGAATGTTTCATGACTCATTCGAAAGTAGTTGAAAAATTTGTCAGAATCCTTAGTCAATGTCTCAAAAAGAGTGTAATAGGTGCCATGTAAGTAGCGCACCTTTATTATTGGATGTATCAAAAATTTTCTTTGCGGTCTTCGCTTTTTGAGTCTTAAATGCAATAAATGTCGCAAATACAATTTATTTACAGGAGCCATGTCTGCGAATACCGGCACAACACTACGACACGACAGGGATGGCTGTCGGCAAATGTGAAAATACTCGCCGATTTATTGTGTCGGTGTCGCTACCGTGTCATGATCGTGTCGGTATCGTGTCGGCTAGTGTGAAAACGCACAAAATACCATACATTTGAAATATTTAATTTTAATTTATTTACTTTTAGCCAATTTAATAATATGTTTATCTCAGAATTTAGCATATTTAGACTATCAAAAATATTTAAAACATTAATGTAAATTAAGGTGTCATCAGAAAAAACATTTGTAACTGACACATTTTTAAAACTAAAGGCGTATCGTTGATGTATAAAATAAATAATATTGTACCTGTTATACTTTCTTAAGGAAATCGTATATTATTTATTTTTTTATTTGAATTGTTTTTGATATTTTTTTTTTATAAAAAACCATTTAATTGCATCGCATGAACTTGCATGCACACCTAATGTAAACAGGCATTTTGGAACAAACTATGAGAAAAATTGTTGATCTTTTTATTTCCTTTATTAAAATGAGGACCTTAACAGCGATTATTCGCAAAAATTTGAATTTTTAGTTACCTATATCATAGTAATTGCCGAGTGGTCATTTTGATAATTTTACAATATTTTCCATGAATTTTTCTTGGTCAATTTAAGACGATCATTTTTTCCCCCACATGCAAGGTATATTTAAACAGTTTTGGTATTATTTTACAGATTTCTACCGATGTATTAATATGTACAGGGTTATTTTTTATATTTGCGTACCCACCTACAGGGCTTAATATAAGTGACAGAAAAAAACTTTTAATGCAAAAGTTGCATAATGTTTCCCGTCATATCTTTTGGACTTATTAAAAAAAACATCTGCACATCGGAAAGTTAAAAAACAAATGAAAGTCTTCTTTTTTTAAATGGAACACCCTATATATTTTTTACCAGGGCGAAAGATCTCTTTCTCCTGATTTCAAAAATATATAACATGTCATCATTTAATCCAGTCGTTTGTGAAATATTTGAGTTTTTCATTAATTGAATTGACTATAATCTAATCGGCGTTCCGCATACTTTAACGTGTATATCCCATTTTCCTTACTGAATCTTTCAATTTAAAGTAAAGTGACAAATATGTCACGTTGAAGTATGCGGAACGCCGACTAGATTATAGTCAATTCAATTAATCAAAAACTCAAATATTTCACAAACGACTGGATTAAATGATGACATGTTATATATTTTTGAAATCAGGAGAAAGAGATCTTTCGCCCTGGTAAAAAATAAATAGGGTGTTCCATTTAAAAAAAAGAATACTTTCATTTGTTTTTTAACTTTCCGATGTGCAGATGTTTTTTAATAAGTCTAAAAGATATGACGGGAAACATTATGCAACTTTTGTATTAAAAGTTTTTTCTGTCACTTATATTAAGCCCTGTAGGTGGGTACGCAAATATAAAAAATAACCCTGTACAGTTGTATTCATAAAAAAAGCGTACACGAATTTGAATGAGAGGAAACCTCTTACCCATATTTGCGTTAAAACTGGCTTATCGCATGTTAAAGGTTAATAAAAATGCAATATATCCCTGTTTTTCTATTACTTGAGCCAGTCTATTTGGAATTGACTGAATTATATTTGATACAATATTTGGATCAAGCTCTTCCCAGCACGCATGTATTATTTATTTCCCATACATTTTTGTGGCCTAAAATTTCGATTATATTTTTTTTTACGATTTTACCCCAAGTATTTTTAATTGGATTGATATTGTAATGGGTGCTTTTTGCTTTTTAAAAGGAAATCTATCTATATAAAATATCGGTTTGAAAGTATTGTATTGTCGCTTTGGTTTTCACTATCAATAACTGCTCATTTAGCGAACAGTATTAATATGTGAATAAAGCTTTTTCTTTCAATTTATTGGACGGATGGAAAATGATTTTCCAACGGTTTCTCGGGCGCCACCCCTTGGATTATTGTGGTAAGGGGCCCACGATGCACCAGGTAGCTTGTTACAGTGGAGAAAGTTAAACCAGGCGTTCAACTACGCATTTAGCGACTATTTTTAAGCGTCCTGAAAGATGTAAAATTTGGAAGGAAAAATGAAACAATCGGTTTCAAAAACGTAATTTATTTTCGTAAAAAAAAATGACAATTAACCAGAAATGCAGTTTAATACTCGAAAAGTGTGTAAAAATGGGTCAGCGACAGGCTGACAATCGTACAATAAAACAGAAAGAGAGAGTAGGAAAGTATGCGTGTATGCTTGCGGTTTATGGAATTAAGGTCGCGTCGTCGTTCTGAGTTTTAACGTTATCGGTATTCTTGTGAAGGCGCGCGCGAGGAAACGAAAGTCGCAGTAGCGGTCGCGGTTGTCTTGACGGTAGCGGTAAGCGGTCGCGATGTCAACGGGCGGCAAGAAAGGCTTGCGGTTATCTTTATCAGTCCGGGCAGTAATAGGTAAAAAGGAAAGATAACGCGGTCCGAGGGCTTGCGGCAACGCTGGGTCGATCGCGATCTGTTTCTGCTATCTGCGGACAGTTGTGCGGTACACTACTTGCGATTGCGGGCGCGTTAAACGCGGCGGTAGAAAATAGTTCCTGACGAGCGAGAGCGGTTCCGACCAGCCGTCCGTAGTGGTTCGGTGAAACGTCGGTTCCCCTACGCATGCGCGGGTTTCGTTTGAATTCGCGGACATATACATTCTGGCATTAACACAGTGTGTAAGACGGAGTACGTTAGAAGTAATGCTATGTGCGTGTGTGTGTGAGATAGCGCTATGTAGTTGTGTATGGGTGTAAAAGAGAAAGTGAATTGCGAAAACCATTAATACCAGATAGGGCTGCACGGCTATTTCTCGATATAGCCCACTCCGGCATGTAAGTATTTATTTACAACGAAGTTACCCGGTGTTGATTGATTAGAACGAGACAGAGCTACACGGCTATTTCTCGATATAGCCCGATCTTGTATTGCTTTTCAAGTGAAACAGAGACAGCGATTTATTTATATGGTATGTGTCTTAAGGTGTCAAGTTCAGTTGGTGTTATAATTAATATGAGACAGAACTACACGGCTATTTCTCGCTATAGTCCGATCTTAACTATTCCAGGCAAAAATGGGTGTTCGTTATTGACCAGAACGAGACAGAGCTACACGGCTATTTCTCGATATAGCTCGATCTTGTATACAAATGACATCATATAAACAACCCGGTGTATGTGTAAGAGAGAGTGCAGTAATGTGTATCGGTGTGTAAGTGTGAATATCAAACCAGAACGTATACCATAAATATGCGACAAACCAATTTAAACGACGCAAATACAGATGACGGCGTCGAGGGGAAACGGCGGGCTTGCACTCTTGTAGTGGATCCTTACCGGTGGTCGTGGTTCGGGGACGATCGGCTGGCTTCGCTGGTGGTCGGTTGGCTGGTCGGCTCGCTGCGGTTCTTCTTGGGCTGGTGACCTGCTGGGAAGATGAGAACCGGAGTTCTGATTAAAAATGGGTCGATTTCCCGTATAAATTGACTCGGCGAAACTACGTCACGGTCATACACGCGATGGTACCGTACGCGCTTCGATCTCGCGCGGAGGCATCTGGGGGTACGGTACGCGCTTGGACTTGGCGGCGCGCTTGGACTTGGCGGCGCGCTCAGCAGTACTAACGAGTGTGGCCGGAAAATGATGAAAAGTATTTTCCGGATGTTTCGCGACGGAAAACTTAATATATTTAAACAGTAAAAATTAAATGAATTATTTACGTACAAGAATGAACGTTGTAGCACGAAAAATAAAAAAGTAATTTTTGTACACGCATAGTATCCTTTACAACTATATAAGTAATGCAGTAAAAATATTAAAAACCCCGGAAAAATATAGTAACTTCGTTACAATATCGGGACTATAAGCGACCCAAGGCAGCACTTCCACATTATGGGTTGAAGCCAGTGGGTTACAGCATTGGCAGTGTGAACTGGACAATTATCTTGTTGAAATATGAAAGTATTATTGGGATATATTTGCTCAGCAGATGGTAACAATATGTTTTCTAAAATGTTAATGTAATTTCCGGCATTAAATATTCCCTCTATTCGTCAGCAAATACCAGGTCCATGAATACTTATCCAGCCCCATACATTTACAGAGAAACACCCATGTGTAGAAGTGAGGGGTTAGTATATCGCTCTTCAAACCTGGTCTTTTTTGAACGGTACACAATAATTTGTCCGTTATAAGTCGACTGGAACGTCTTTTCATCAATAAAAATGACCCTGTTCCAAAATTGAGGATTGCGGTACATATAATTTAAAACAAAAATAATCCTTGATTGTCGCTGTTCTTCGGTAAGAAACATTTTTTTCGCAGCTGGGCGACATTTTAGTTCAGATTCCTTGACTTTCCTGCTGGCGGTAGGTTGGGAGGCAGGAAATGCTATTTCAATAACAGCATCCCTTGCAGTTACAAATGGATTATTTCTTAAATATCCCAAAAAAGCAGCATCCTGTTTAGGGTTGGAACATCTGGGACGACCTGAACCAATTTTCCTCTTTAGGGGATTATTCTTGTTCTTCTTGTTGCCAGCGTTGCTTAATTCTCAATATAGTTTTTTTATTTCTATTATACAACTGCGCTACACCACGGATTGACCATCCTTCTTCGATTCTTGATACAATTTGAGCCTTTTCAACTTCAGACAACTAACGAGGCATTTTTATGTTCTTCCGTCAAATTTTATCAAACGTTACCGCCATGCAGTTTCAAAATTAATTACACCGACGCCAATGCTTTGCATTTTTGATAATCTATGATGTGTGATAACCTTTAATAAACATCATCATTTAGACAAGCCGGTTTTACGTAAATATGACAAAACTTACCTCTCATTCTAGTTCTTGTACGTTTTTTTTTTATGAATACAACTGTACCTACCTATATTTCTATTAATTTTTGTACATATAGTAATTTAACAAACTAGTGTATTAATAAGGGCGATTAATCGAGACAATTTTGTACAAATTTGTTGAGATTATTAATCGCTATTTAATATACGCGTTAGTTACAATATTTTTCCGTCGATTGTCTTGTTAATAGATTATTTTTTTTTTTTATTTGGAACCAAACTACATATTATAATAAATTTTTGAATTTCAAACTTATTGACATCGACAGAAACTATGGCAACGCCATTATGTACGCGGCAGTGCGTGCTTTGTAGTATGTTTGGTTGCCTAAAATCGTTTATTAATAAAAAAAAATCATGCATTAATAGGGGCCATTATTGTATGATTTTTTATACATTAATTAAGGTTGTAAATACACAGTCGACGGAAAAAGTATTTTTTTATTCGAGAATTGAATATTTAAAAACCTAGGTTATTATAGATAATATTTTTCAAGATAGAGGGAGTGACCATAGAGAATTTTAATAAATAGCTTAGGTTGGAGAATTTCGTACTTTTTATGAACATAACTTAATTTTAGTTACAAAAAACGTTTTATTTATTCTACTCAATGGCGAAACCTACGATTATATTGGATCTCAGCGACTTCTCTACGACATGGAGCACGGAACATTTCCAGTAGATCTTCCTCCAGAAAATAACGTTTTACCCATAATTCGTCCAGATAGCATCACTTTGTTTATTGAACTGTCCCAATTGGCTAGAGGAGAAGGTACTTATGCACATTATTTGAGTCAGCGAAATGACGTGGTAAGTTTAACCACTGGTGGGAAGTTTGATCTGTGCTAATTTGTTTTTATTTTTAACACGCTTTTATTACCTTCACCTGTATGTTTGTTTGTATGTATTATTATACAGGTTGGTCCCTTAGTACATCAAGAAAAGCTAGGATATGATTCCTGGCATCAATTTAAGTTGAAAAGATCATATGGACTTATGCCCTAAAATGCTTACCCTCTAAGATACAGGGTGTTAAAATATTTTAAAAAAATAATTGTTTTTTTAAAATTTCGAAACTCCTTGAAGATACGGTATTGAAAATTAATGTCGATTGATTTTGTATTTAACTGCACTTTTTGGTTAAAAAAAGGGTTTGCCTACTTCCACCAGTGGCGTGCATGAAGATACCATCAATATTTTTTTTGGGAAAATATGTGATACGCCACTGTTTTTTTAAACTCTGATGCATTTTTATGCATTACTGATATAAGCGGAACAAAAGTTGTCTCTACTATGTTTTTGAAAAAAATGGTAGTTTTAAAGGAAAATGGAAAATATTTTAACACCCTGTATCTTAGAGGGTAAGCATTTTAGGGCAGAAGTCCATATGAACTTTTCAACTTAAATTGATGCCAGGAATCATATCCTAGATTTTCTTGATGTACTTAAGGACCACCCTGTATACTAATCTAGCTCAATCTGCTCAAAAAATTTTTTTTCTTAACAATAACTTAAACTAAAAAATGAAAAATAAATATAGTTTAAAAAAACGAAAAAACACGCTTTAATAATTAATCAAACTAAAAGCGGAAAATAAATATAGTTTAAAATAATTCTTGAAATTTTTAATATAGGCAGAAAATAATAATGAACGATAAACATTAGTATTATTGTAAAAAAAGCGTGGGGCGCTTTGTGCCATATTTTTCGTATATCGAGTACCCCACGTTTTTTCACAATAATACTAATGTTTATCGTTCATTATTATTTTCTGCCTATACAGTGTCACCAGTAAAGTCCGCATCATATGGGATTTTTTTTTATTAATAGCTTTATTCGAAATTTGACTTTGGCATCAAGTTCTGCTTCGATCGAGATGAAAATTAAGCAAAAAATTGTAGTCGCGTGATTCGCATTATCTGTCAAATTTAAATTTTTTCCAAAAAAATAATTCAAAAGTGGGGTTGTTTCTGAAAATATCGAAAAAAGTTATTAGAAAAAGTTTTTCTAAATGCAGTTTCTAGCCTACATGCAAAATTTCAGCTTCATAAGATAATTTTGATTTTTTACCTATATTTTGTAAATTGCACCACTTTTGAAAAATAAGACTCAGCGCAACCTACATAAAACTTCTTAGTTTTGACAATGCTTTATTTCAGATACAATTTCTTTAAAGTAGCGCCGTATTAAATGTGTGTTTTTCTACAAAATCAAAATTGGGCTATTAAAAATTGGTCGCATGTGATGCAAAGTTCATTTGTTTTTGACCATGTATAAGGTAACTTCATAAAATAAGTATTTTTGAAAACGTAGTTTGTGTCGGAAAGTAAAAAAATAAAAAAGTAAATAAAGGGGTTTTAAATTAAATCATTGAAAATAGATAAACTTTACGTTAAGTTAAACTAAAAATTATTTTCCAATTAATGAACACTTTACTGATGACACTGTTCTTTTTTGTCTTAATATTAAGGTGTATTACTTTCAGACACAAGCTACGTTTTCAAAAATACTTATTTTATGAAGTTATCTTATACAGGGTCAAAAACAAATGAACTTTGCATCACATGCGACCAAATTTTATTAGTCCAATTTTGATTTTGTAGAAAAACACACATTTTAAATGGCGCTACTTTAAAGAAAATGTATCTGAAATAAAGCATTGTCAAAACTAAGAAGTTTTATGTAGGTTGCGCTGAGTCTTATTTTTCAAAAGTGGTGCAATTTACAAAATATAGGTAAAAAATCAAAATTATCTTATGAAGCTGAAATTTTGCATGTAGGCTAGAAACTGCATTTAGAAAAACTTTTTCTAATAACTTTTTTCGATATTTTCAGAAACAACCCCACTTTTGAATTATTTTTTGGAAAAAATTAAAATTTGACAGATAATGCGAATCACATGACTACAATTTGTTTGCTTAATTTTCATCTCGATCGATGCAGAACTTGATGCCAAAGTCAAATTTCGAATAAAGCTATTAATAAAAAAAAATCCCATATGATGCGGACTTTACTGGTGACACTGTATATTAAGAATTTCAAAAATTATTTTAAACTACTCGTATATTTATTTTCCGCTTTTTAGTTTGATTAATTATTAAAGTGTGTTTTTTAGTTTTTTTAAACTATATTTATTATACATATAACCGTCGCTCTGTAACACATTTTTATAGATTTATTTTTAAACGCAACCTTCTTTTCACAACAACAGACAGAAATGTTAAACATTTTGCAAATTGTATCAAGTAGCACGTATCATTTTGTTTTTTAATTAAATGTTATTTTAAAGTCTTTTTAAATAGTTTTAATGATATTTGAGATTTAATAGAATTTTCCAAATTATTATATTCTATTTGAGACAATTTTGTTTTTAATAAATTCTTTATGAAAAATAGACTTATAAGCTAACGTTTTTGACACTATCCAAATAAAAATGTTGATTAGTTCTTGTTTTATAATTATGATGATCATAATTAAAAGAACAAAAATTTTTAAAACAATCAGGCAATAAATTATTTTTAACTTTATGTATAAAGATACATAAGTACTAAATAAAGAATTCAATTTCTGACATTCAGCCAATGTAAATTTTTTAACATAAAATTTATTTTTGTATATTTGGTACAATTTAAAATAATCCGCATTGCTTTATTTTGTAAAATTTGTAATTTATCAAATACTTTCTCACTAGCACAATATAAAATGGAAGAACAGTAAAGAAAATGTGGTAATATAAAAGTATTAAATACAGTTTTTTAGAAAACAAACTTAAATTAGAACTGCTTCTTTTAAAATAACCTACTTTTCTGGTAATCTTCGATATGATACTTTCAAAATAATTTAAAAAATTTTAATTTTAAATCAATAATTATCCCGAAATATTTAAAACTGTTTACTAATTCCAATTTTCACTATCAATTACAACATTTTAATTTTGACAGTTAAAATTATTACCCATAACCATACATTTAGTTTTTGAAATATTTAATTTTAATTTTAGCCACTTTTACAATATATTTATCTCAGAATATAGAGTAGGTTAGAGTAGACCATCAAAAATATTTAAAACATTAATGTAAATTAAGGTGTCATCAGCAATTATTTCCTCACTAGCACAATATAAAATGGAAGAACAATAAAGAAAATGTGGTAAAATAAATAAAATAAAGTCGATAAGTATAGAGGGTTTCGAGTAAATGGTATAAATGCATGTCGCGAGAAAAAGCGATGACATACGCTTAAGTATAATAAGTCAATTTCGCGCAAACAAGACGTTTGTTACGCGGTTACGTTAACAGCAAACAATATTTTATCGTGCCATTATTTATATTTTTAGGTAACTCAATTTATCAAAAGATTATCCTTGAATAACAACTCAACTATACCAGTATTTGCCAATCCGAACAGCTTACCTCCCTCTTCCCTCCACACTTTTATAAGAGGAAACACATCCATCCAAGGAGTTGTCTTGACCAATCACAAATCAGAGTATCAAAATCGTTTTTATAATTCTTTGTACGATAATGCGACGAATATTTTATACGAATACTACAATGGAAGTGAAATACCTGACAATAATATACAGACGTATGTTGGACATGTAGCAAAAATGGTCGCTAAAAGCGTTTATTATGAAGTGATAAATGATGAGTATACAGGTGATTTGCCAGTGGATTTGACTGTGGTGAGTACAATTTTTTGGATTTTGGTAAAATAAAAATCTTTCTAGCATAGACATACGCATCTATAAAGGGCGGATTATATGCACTTAATTTCAGCCAAAATATGCGCATATATATATGCCTTGTTTGCCTTTAAAATATGCAGTTATTTGCAATATGCATACTGGTATGCAATATTTTTAAATTTATTATTGTAAAATGAGGTAAAAAAATACATTGGGTTCCAAAGAATATGTTTATTTTGAGGCCTCTTTCACAATATCATGTTTAGCCGGTCCGGTTTCAAACCTGAAGCAAACCGGACAAGTAATGGACCATTCGTTTCAATATAGCTCTTCACACTATCAGGTTCAGCGACCGGTTGCAGCCGGATGGGTCGACTGGAGCATCCGGTTCCCTGACGCCGGACGAAGTGATGGTGGGGTATTTCAGCTTATGGGCGCGTTCACACTTGTCCGGTTATGGTCTTCAGGTTTAGTCTGTGCCCTGTGGTAGTTTATTATTTGTTTTAACTCTGGCGAGGAAGGTGCGAACCATAGACAATTTACCTTTAGATACCTACAGCTTATCTCCTGCGCAAACAAAAGTTACGTTTTATGGGTGAAAAAATACGTCCGAGCGCATGACTCGCCGGTCAGCTGTCTTCATTCGGGGAACCTTCGTGCATGCGCACAAACCTCGTGTTATCGGCCGTCCTACTTTATCGACAGTAATCGACGCGCTCAAGAATACTCTCCAGATCCGGCTCGGCCGCCATTTTTGTTGTTGTGTTTTAAAGTTTCTCTTCTCTGCGGATTCCTTGTAGTTTTCTAAAGTTTTCAGCTATCGGATCGGCTATCGTGGATCGTGGGACTGGTGTTTAATATTTATGGATTTCTGGTTTTTGTGTAGTTTAGTTAGTGAATTGTGTTTGTGATTTTAGTGACTCGGATTGTAATATAAACAATGACTAGTACTAGTTGCGCCGTTGTATAATTGTATTATGCCCAAATAGGGGTAAAATAAATCCTCTATGGTGGCATATGAGCAAGAATTTAAATTTTAAAGCCCGGACCTGTCTATTTTCCCATTCGGCAAACGATAATGTTGCAGTGCGCATGTCTAATAGTTCCCAGTTTTGTTTACATGCGCGAGGCCATAAAACTGCCACATTCGTGATTATTGTTTGTTTATCTAAAGGTAAATTGTCTATGGTGCGAACGCCTACCTGATAGTTAAGCTAAGCATTTCTTTGGGACTGATGCAATTCCTCATTTTTGTATTTTGACCCTGTAATTTAGTATGTAGTTCGTCAAAAGACGAAACAGACATTCCAAAGTAATTAATAAAATTTTATTCGTCACTTCTTAATTCCTCATACAAAACTTGAAAAGCACCAATCTCGTCACGTGTTTGAAGTAGAGGTTGTACCCAAAGTCCCCTTTTACCATTTCTTTGCTTTTTACGCTTTCTATACAATTACCACAAAGCTATAACAGCATTACGATCCATCATCGAAACGTGGACTAAAGAATAAGGACAATACTGGACCTGATGAAAACCTGATCGGGTCCGGATATTTTTATTTTTACTTTAGGATTCTGTCCGGTTTAAAACGTGACCGGAGATCCTGATAGTGTAAAAGAGGCCTTAAAAAATGCAAAAAAAAAACAAACAAAAATAAAAGTAAATAATTTTTTAACCTAAAATTGTATAAAAGGCATTTATTACTAAATATTTTCACAAATTTTCAACTAAAAAGGATCGTCTTCTATTAGTAAAAATATGTTTATACAAAGAGAAGCTTCTTTTAATATCTACTGATGTAATCGGATAATACTGCAACTTAGGTAGCAAAATGTAAGGCCAAGATACAACTTTGTTAGATGGTTTACCCTCATAAATGCTTACATTTTTCGACAAACTAAAATAGAAATATGTATTACAAATCGATATAAAAATACAGTTTGTTAAGCAGGTAATAATAACGCATTATTAACTGACAAAAACAACCCCTAACAATATACCTGCAAACCCGTAAACTCCCAATAAATACCTTGTGTATAACCAAAATGTAAATATAATTATTATAATCTTCAAATTGGAAAATCCCTGAAATAAGTACCTAACTGGTCATTAAACCTTTAACGTTTTAAATTTTTTGATAAAGCCGAAAACATAAAAATATGCTCTTAATTATAATTTGTAAAATTATTTAATTATGAAAAATATGCATTTTATTATAAAATTGACAAAATATGTAAAAATGCATATACAGTGTGTGTATAAAGTCTGGAAACGGCTTAATAACATTACAATTTACTGGCCGATTTAAACCAAATTTGGTACAGTTGTGTAAGAGGATCTAACGCACCGAATGACGATATTGGCGTTGTTGCCAGCTTTTTAGTTTGTCTGGAATTCGAACGAATTTTATATTTTTAAATATAACACCCAGTATATTTTTTCATTTGTAGTTTTTACATTAAATTTGTTACACTTTTGGTATAACATACTTTGTTCATAATATCAGTAGATTTCGAAATAACTAGTATAATTTAGAAAAAATATATTTTTTATATTAAATGTTCAAACTGTTTTCCCTGTACAGCTTGACAGTTTGCTAATTGAAAATAAAAATTTTCAATTGTGTTGTAAATCATTTCTGGCGTTATTAATTCAAATTCGTCCAAAATTCAACGCTGCAAATCGGTCAAATCTTGAGGTCTGTTCTTCAAGTGTCCCCATAAAAAATAGTCGTTAGGCGACAAATCAGGGGACCTAGGTGGCCACTCGATTGTACCCCCCTCTACCGATCCACCTATTCGGAAAAGTGTTGTTCAAAAATCCGCGCACGTTTCGACCAAAATGGGGAGGAGCTCCGTCCTGTTGGAAAAATGTACTTGCATAATTTGGACCCATCACATTTCGTATGGTAGGCACTATTTGCGTTTCCAAGAGCTGAAGGAAAAGTTGTGATGTCAAATTTCCATCAATAAAAAATGAACCGATCTTGTGGTTACCCAGAAGCCCAGCCCATACATTCAATTTTCCAGGGCGTTGTGTATGACCTTCTATCATCCAGTGGGGATTTTCATTTGCCCAAAACCTACAGTTGTGCTATTGACTTTACCATTTAACATAAATGTTGCTTCATTCGAAAATACTATAAATTTGAAAAACTGGTTATTTTGGTCAAACCTTGACATAATATCACAAAATTCAATTCTTCGCTCATAATCATCTTCTGATAACTCTTGAACTACATGTATTTTGAAAGGGTGATATTTATGTTTTATTAAAACATTATGGACGGATTTGAAGCAGACGTCACTTACTTGAGAAATTTTTCTTAATGAAGAAACAGGGGTTTCAACAACATGTTGTAAAATTTCTAAACTTTTCTCTTCATCTACTACTACTGGTCGTCCTGATCGTCGGCCTATCTCTACAATTTCCAGTTTCTTCGAACCGTCGGACAGTTGCTTTTGAAATTCGATTTCGGTTTGGAAATGCGTCATTAAATAGATTTTTAACCTCTTCGTAAGATCTGGCCCTATCGCCATATCCTCTCATCATAAGAATTTTAATTCTTTCACTTTCAGTTAAAGACATTTTTGCATGTAAAAATGACAGCTTTTATAACTTAACATCAAAACTGAACTGGTGTTTTATTTATTAATAAATAAAACACAATTTGTTGATATTTTCAAAACACGTCGTTATTTCGAAAACTACTGATATTATGAACAAAGTATGTTATACCAAAAGTGTAACAAATTTAATGTAAAAACTACAAATGAAAAAATATACTGGGTGTTATATTTAAAAATATAAAATTCGTTCGAATTCCAGACAAACTAAAAAGCTGGCAACAACGCCAATATCGTCATTCGGTGCGTTAGATCCTCTTACACAACTGTACCAAATTTGGTTTAAATCGGCCAGTAAATTGTGATGTTATTAAGCCGTTTCCAGACTTTATACACACACTGTATGCATTTTGCATATATTTCGCCCTTTACTCAATGGTTATTTATTTTCAGGTCGATGAATTATTTTACTGTTACCTTGAAAATCCCAATTGTAGATTACATAAAGCCATACAAAAAGCGGTAAGTCCATTTTAAACTTAATTTTTAATATTCAAAAGCATTGGTGCCGGTAGTTTCACCATTTCGTTGTTGTTAAAAACGAAAAACCTTTGAGGATAATAGTATCTTTACAACAATAGTCTCAAAAAGAACTTGTCCTACACCTAGTTTTTTAATAAATTTAATTTTTAGAAACTGCCAAAGACGCCAGTTAGTTTGTATGTTGGTGTCACTGTAGTTGATAACTTCATTACTAGTCTGACAGCGTTAACTTTAGCCTGGTTCACTGGCGATATGCTTGGAATATCTCAACCAAATTGTACCAATTTAAACAAAAATCATGTAGGTATTATATTGAAAATCCTACTTTATGTAACATGCTCGTCTAAACCACATATAAAGTCGCCACAGTGGTTCTTTTCCCGTGCGTCATCACTTTCACGTCATCAAAATCGTATGAATCAAATCAAAATTACGAGACGAAAAAAGTCAAAACTAAGTCTAAGTTCATAAAATGGACGTGTCTGCCTACCGTTTGACGTACCTACATAATATCCCAAAAAATTATTATTTATTTTAAGTTTTGCCCGGCATTCTCTATTATCTAAAAGAAATTGACAAACAAATGTTAATACACTTAATACTATTTTTAAAGCTTAAAATCTAGAAAACTTTGGTGTTTTATTGACTATTAAAATCGCAAAAGTCAAATTTTTGACATCCTTTCATTTAAGGGAATTTAGCCACTGCCGTAAACTTTTCAAAGAACTTTCACGGTTAGAATATTTAAAATAAATAAATTGGGTATTATAAAAATCCATAAATACTTACCGCCAAAACAGATGGTGGGTATAATTAGCTCTAAAAAGGACTATTTTTAGAAAAAGGAACTGTTTTAAGGCACACAAATTTACAAAATACGAATTAGATTGGCAGATCAAAATAAGGTTGACAATGACGTTCTAAAATACATTGGTAGTCAACTAAACAAATCAAAAAAGTAATTAATTGACGTTTATAGTTTTATTCTTGTCTAGCACGTTATATTATTGCGGAATCTTGGAGACGTTCTTTTATGCTTTTATTCAAACTTGTTACTGTAATAAATAAGGATGCAAAGTTATTAACCACGTTGAGTCCTGATCGTTGATTGATGACGCACGGGTAGAGATCCACTGTGGCGACTGTATATAACTAGTATATCGCTAGTGCCATTTTACAATATTGTTTCCCCTATGAAGCAACAGCGGATTGACATATGTGTTGTTTATAGTACATATTGCGCATGCTCACTATCACGGTAACTGCCTGCATAGTGGCCTCATTTTCACAAGCTTGGTTGCATACTATTGGCAATATACTGGTATACTGGTTATATATATATGTGGTCTAAATCCCTTTAAATTTTAATTGTCCCCCGTTGCTAAATCCTGATTTTGTGTTATTCTTTTTAGGTTTATAGATACTATAATATGTCATTTGACATGAATAATCTTGATGATATGCGGTGTTATAGGGCTACAGTAAATGTGACTGACGCAGTTAGTCCAGCTTTCATAATTGAAGGTAAGACAACGAAAACATTCGAAAAAATCATTTAGATTTATACGAGTTGCTGGGTTGTACAAAAGTTTTTACCAATAATTAGCTAACCAGGCAACTTCGAGACACAATCAAAGTTAGCTGATTAGTAAATCAACAATTAAGCTAACTTAACTTTAAAAATGCCTTTATTCCAAACTAACTTTTACAGTTCATTACATGGAAAGTGACAACATAATATAGAAAATAATAACCATTAAAAAAATAACAATAAAAATAATGGAAGTTAATCCAATTTAATTCAGTAAATTAATATCTCTTTAATGGTTTTTTAAAAGTTGCCAATTTTTTAATTTTTCTGATATTTTTTGGAAGATTGTTATTTTTTATTATTCCGTCATATAAAAGCGATTTTTTTTTCGATATTACTTTTTACTGGTATAGTTTGATAATTTATACAACGTCTGGTGTTATGATCATGTAATGTCTTATTCTCCTAAAGTGTTATGTTTGATTTTTTTCTTTTAAAATAATAGAGTGAATTAGAATACAAATTTTTAATTTATAAATGTTTTGAACGTGTAAATACCAAAGGAAATATCGAGTTGATAATATACTCTATATGGCCTTTCCAATTTAAATTTTCGTCTAAAACTAATCCTAAAAATTTTGTCGTTTTTGAATATTGAATATTAACATTATTAAATGTTAAGGGGATAATGATGAAATTTGTTTTATTTTTAGTTATAAACATAAAAGAAGATTTTGTAAAATTTAACGTAAGTTTTGATTGAAGCCAAGAAAGAAGTATTTTTAAATCATTATTAATATCAAAATACATTTCTGCAAGAGTTTCAGCAAAATAAATAATTGTCGTATCGTCTGCAAATAGCTTTATATTGCCCTTTAAAGTTCAATTTGGAAACGGAATTAATGTAAATTAAAAATAATAACGGACCTAATATTGATCCTTGTGGAACTCCACATATTATTTCTTTTTCCGAACTTTTTCTTTCCCCAATTTGAACAAACTTGGCGACTTTGATTGTGAGAAAATCATTTCTTCGAATGTCATTTAAGTCACAGCAAGTTGTTGGTTAGTTATTTTATTGTTTAAAATTTTTCTTTGTACTTCGTACATAATTATGAGCGGTATAATGTTTTCATTGGATGGCTTCTCTTGATTGTGTTTCTCTATGGTTCTATGGGTATTTCAACTTTAGTTTCTAGATTCTAGAGTTACCGATTGCTTTCACACTTATTTTGTTTTTTTTAGATTATGATTGGTCTACGAACAAGTACAGTTCATGGTCCGAATCCACCTGGCACGATATAAGCATGCGAATCTTCCTGAAACCATCGGCCGCTCACGAAAACACGACCATAGCAATCGGAGCAATGACGATGATATTTTCATTCGTAATAGTTTACTTTATGAAATCGCGATCACACATATTGTTTCCGCAACCGATTCGATGTGATCCGCCCGCGAACTGTTGAAACTTGCTTTCTTTTGAGGTTATGCAGTCTTAATTTTTGATAAAAAAAAAAACGTAAGTTGCTCATGGTAATTTTGCTGGTTGTATCAATACAACACAATATAACACAAAAATGTAATCAAAATATATATTTTTATGTCGGCCCTCGTTACACACATACCTTCTCTATGTGTCAGTTTGTTACGGTCGCTCACATGACAGAATGGGCTTTTTCACTAAATTTTGATTTTTATCCTATTGCAGAGAAAGAAAAAATAAAATTTTCTACGGTTTCAATTTTTAAAATTTTGGATTATTTACTGAGAAAATCAATAAACAAGATACGCTCTTTAATAAAACCACGGGAACAAACTCACTGACGGCACATCTGCCTCGACCCATGGGTCCCAGTTATTCAGCTGAAGGTCGAACGCGCCGCGTCTACCTGAATATCGGGCGGGTTGTATTCTATTTTTAAGCCGTTCTTGTCTATTTAGTTTATCAAAACAAAGATAGCAATATAGTCCGTCGGGGCTGACGAATAAAAGAATTGCGCGGATAATGGGATGACGTAATAAGGTTTTGATCTCATGTTTTTAAACTTTCTGCTTTCGCGGCGTCTTTTTAATTGTTTCTAGGAAAGGTTTGTGACTCTCTAGGAAGATTTTTATTATTGGGAAATTTTTATAGGTTCTAATTCATGATGTTAATAGTTTACTTTATGAAATCGCGATCACACATACTGTTTCCGCAACCGATTCGATGTGATCCGCCCGCGAACTGTTGAAACTTGCTTTCTTTTGACGTTATGCAGTCTTAATTTTTGATAAAAAAAAAACGTAAGATGCTCATGGTAATTTTGCTGGTTGTATCAATACAACACAATATAACACAAAAATTTAATCAAAATATATATTTTTATGTCGGCCCTCGTTACACACATACCTTCTCTATGTGTCAGTTTGTTACGGTCGCTCACATGACAGAATGGGCTTTTTCACTAAATTTTGATTTTTATCCTATTGCAGAGAAAGAAAAAATAAAATTTTCTACGGTTTCAATTTTTAAAATTTTGGATTATTTACTGAGAAAATCAATAAACAAGATACGCTCTTTAATAAAACCACGGGAACAAACTCACTGACGGCACATCTGCCTCGACCCATGGGTCCCAGTTATTCAGCTGAAGGTCGAACGCGCCGCGTCTACCTGAATATCGGGCGGGTTGTATTCTATTTTTAAGCCGTTCTTGTCTATTTAGCTTATCAAAACAAAGATAGCAATATAGTCCGTCGGGGCTGACGAATAAAAAAATTGCGCGGATAATGGGATGACGTAATAAGGTTTTGATCTCATGTTTTTAAACTTTCTGCTTTCGCGGCGTCTTTTTAATTGTTTCTAGGAAAGGTTTGTGACTCTCTAGGAAGATTTTTATTATTGGGATATTTTTATAGGTTCTAATTCAGGATGTTAATGCTGAATAGGATGAATTCGGTTACAGTGAAAAGTTCCAATGTGTAATCGGCGTAGGCAATACAACCGTACATAGGGTCATAGGATGCCATCTACCAGCAAAAATTTAGGGTTGGTAATATTGTTGCCTAGATTACATAATGTTACCAACCCTCTATTGTGTTGTAGAGGGAGTTCTATGCCATACAAAACAGCAAATCGGTAATCTCTTTCAAAAGTTACAACTCAGTCATCCAAGTGAAAAGGGTGATTCATTTAGACCTTTTTTTTTAATTCTAAATAAAACACATAAAATGGAATTGAATGGTGGAAGCTTTATTATGAGTTGAAAGAACAATCTTTGACATTTATTTTTTGAAAATAATTTTATTTAAATGCTGGCCGCGACTACGCCGTACGTGGTCCATTCGGAAGGTCCAATTTTCGATCACGCTTTTTAGCATTGCGACCGGTATCTGCCGAATTACGCGAGTAATGTTGGCTTCTAAGTCCTGAATCGTAGCGACAAAAACTTTTGATTTGACATAACCCCCAAAGAAAAAAGTCCAAGGGTGTGATATCACACGATCTAGGCGGCCAGTTGACAGGTCCAAAACGCGAAATTATCTGCTCACCAAACTGATTTCTCAATAATATTGTTTCGCCCGCTGTGTGTGCCGTTCCTCCGTCTTGCTGAACTGTGATATCACACCCTTGGGCTTTTTTCTTTGGGGTTATGTCAAATCAAAAGTCTTTGTCGATAAGCCAGCTACGATTCAGGACTTAGAAGCCAACATTACTCGCGTAATTCGGCAGATACCGGTCGCAATGCTAGAAAGCGTGATCGAAAATTGGACCTTCCGAATGGACCACGTACGGCGTAGCATTTAAATAAAATTATTTTCAAAAATAAATGTCAGAGATTGTTCTTTTAACTCATAATAAAGCTTCCACCATTCAATTAAATTTTATGTGTTTTATTTAGAATTAAAAAGAAAGGTCTAAATGAATCACCCCTTAGTAATTTAATGTTGATAGCATGTGTCATATTCTACCCGATTAATAACAATGTTGAATATTAACAGTAGATCTACGTAGGTATTCTACATCCACTGAGCTATAGTCGAATAAATGCGAATTGGGAACTTTATAGTGGCTGACTCTATACACGCCTGACAGGCGATCCTTTTTTCTTATAAAATTAATTCATAACTTTAGTTGCAGTAAAATAGACTACAATGTGTTGATCTCTGATTTCGTGGTGTACCATAGATGTCCATTTTTGGGCACTTTACAGGGTCTCGTTTATATTTAAAGTTGCGGTTTTCACAGCACTGTGCTAGTGTTTTGTGGATCTAAACATGCCGTTAACAGAATTTTCATTAAGATACAGGGTGAAAATGAAAATTATCCTTTAAAATTGTTAACAAACCCCCTTTCACAAAGGACAGAAAGTACACCCTACACACGTCATGAAACACTTTAATAGAATAATTTTTGCATATAAACCAACGACCGACCAATAAAACTGATTTTTTAATTTCTAACGTCCTCTGTTTTAATTGGTCATTTTCTTACTTAACACAAAACCGGTACCGTAAAACGGGGCTACTTCGGCCAGATTTTACGGTTTTTTGCATTTTTTAAGGGTAAAAACTTTCGCGATGCAATTAATTTATATTTTTTTGGTTGAAAAGTGTCCGAATTTACCCTACAAGGTGGGGCAAATTCGGACACCTTCTTTAAACCGAAAAATATTGAAGTAAACATGGCTTAATATTTACTTCGGACACTAATTTAACTTTTAAAAATATATTAGGTGGGTAGGTACTAAAAAAAGTTAGCATAAAAGCTAGAAATATTTTTAAAAAAGGCTTTCCTATTTACCATATCACATAATATGATATTTATTTTATAAAAATACAAAATATTTTCTTACAAAAATAATAACAAACATGTAAACAATAAAAACAATCTTATCACTTATAGTGAATTTGGGTATCCCATAAAATTCCGATGCGCCTCGAAGTGACATTGCTTTTCGCCGAACCGCTCTTATAGGCGACTCCCCGACTGCCTTCTGTATAGGCGAACATGTCCGAAGTTGCCCCTCAAATTTGTTTTTTTTGCTTACACCTCTCTAAAAAAAACATAGCAACTATAAATTTCAAATTTTTTCAAAATGTTAACAACATATAGGGCTACTAAAGGGTAAAATAAAGTTATCCCCTATCATATCTAGTTTCGGCTGTGCTCCAGTTACTTTTACCACTTTTGAAAAAATTCCAAAAATGACTTCATAATAAAATAACACGTTGAGACGAGACACTTACCTCTAAACGCTGCTAACTGTCGGAACGTACAAAGGCCATTAACTAAGACACGTTTCTGAAGAGAAACAGCCCGCTTGCATTCTCTGTTTCCCCACCACTTAATTATTTTAACACTGATGTCGCGATGTCCGAAGTTACCCACACTGTCCGAAGTAGCCCCGTTTTACGGTACCTACGTAATTTTGTGTGTCCAACACAGTACCTACTCCCTTATCTTATAGAGTAAATGGCGTTAAACTTTAAAATTCACAGTCAAAGCAGTAGGACTGACACCAGGAGAACGATACGATGAGGGGAAACAGTAGGTATCTATATATTTCTGTTTGCTTGGCGGTACTTAATATTTTGCGTGTGGATAATGCATTTTCGTACCTGTACATAAATTTATTGTGTTAAATTCCTTACTTGTTTAAGTTAATTTATTAATAAAAACTATTTAAACCAACATCTTTAATTTTTTTAAATTAATAATAAAAGGGTCAGATAGAAGGTATAAAAATAATCGAATTGCTGATAAAAATAAAATGTTTTTATTTTTCGTTAGGTCACTTTAGTCCTAAAAGTTAAAAAAATTATGTTACAATCACAGTTAAATAAATTAAGGGCCTCCGGCCTCAGGTACGTTGTAGCTGCCGTCATTTTGACATTCTTCTTCCCAATTGTCTGGAATTACGTCGTTTGTTAGATCTTTAAGTTTTGTGAGAGGGCAAAAAGAATCACAACCGGGTATGGTTAGTTGGAATGGTGGTCCCAGGGTGGAATTTCGTAAAAATACCTGAAAATGTTAAACCAAAATAAATTATATATCATACAAAAGTTGTTGCCTTACGGTGGCCGTCCATTAGAATATTTCGTAAATAATGCAATTTGAAACCTGCAAATTTAGGTAATGGAGTTTTCGGAGACGCTCTCATCAAATATTACCGTGCGAGGAAAAATTATTTGCATCAAAGAGGGCCTTGCATCTAAGGACGTCATGCTTAGCCGTAGAGCTTAATACCTGTTTGGTTTTGATTCATCGCTAATTTTTCCAATTTCTTAAACAGTTCACGCAATAGGCTTTACGGAACAGCACAAAACATTCATGGTTGAAGCGTATTTTCGAAACGGGGTTAGAGGAAATGGTGAGTGGCAATACAATCCGGGATTGTGCATGGACGATTTTCACGAACATTTTCCTAACGTTGCTTTTATTGCTGGGGATTTTTATCATTGCCTGAAAAGAACCGTGGCTGTGTTTAGGAAAACAGGTTCTATACAACACAAAAGGAGCAGGAAGACCATCTGTAAGAACAGAAGAACTTGTTGCAAACGTTCGTGAAATAATGCTAAATACGCCAACAAATTGTATAAGACGCCTGTCCCAAGAAGTGGGAAGATCTTACGGAACATGCAGAACTATTCTTAAGAAGCAGCTAAATGTATTTCCTTATAAAGTGCAAGTATTCCAAGAAATACACGCCGCAGATTTTGAAAGACGCAGGAAATACTCTCAACGGTTTACCCAAAATTTGTTGGAAAGAAATGATTTATTAGACCTGACATTTTTTTCGGATGAAGCCCGGTTCCACCTCTCGGGTTATGTGAATTCTCAGAATACACGCATGTGGAGTAGTGAAAATCCCCATTTTTTTGTAGAGTTGCCACATTGCACCCTCAAAAAAATTGGTGTCTGGTTAGCTGTTTCCCGAAGAAGAATTGTTGGTCCTATTTTTTTCCATGATACAGTTACAACACAGCGGTACAGAGACAATATTTTAAATCCATTTGTGGAGCAATTACTTGGCGACGAACTACGTTTTGGATATTTTCAACAGGACGGTGCAACCGCCCATACAGCCGCCGAAACTATTAACTACTTAGGTACGCAATTTTTTCGACGACAGATTGATCAGTTTTCGATCAGACGTTGAATTCCCACCTTGTTTAACGGTTATGGATTACTTCGTTTTTCCTCATTTAAAGCACACTATTTTTGAAACACCAGTTGCAAATTTAGAACAATTACAAGAAAGGATTATCCAAGAATGTGGTAACATTTCTCCAGAGATGCTGGTCAACACTTTCGAAAATATGAAGAGACGTGTGAATTTAGGCTTGGAGCATGGCGGTGACCAATTTCAGCAATTTATGTAATTATTTTTTTTTCTTTCTGTATATTCTTACTTTGTTAATTTTGTAAACAACAAAAATTAATTTGTATTTGTCTACTTATTTTATTACTCATTAGTTTGGCATATCATGTCATAATATGAATTTGACAAAATTTTAACCTAGATTTGGTTAGATATATCATCCCCATATCGTTCATATCATTGTGATCTAAACCAAGCCCTACGTTTTTTAATCCAAGCCCTCTTTGATGCAAATCATTTTTGCTCGCACGGTATATTATATCATTGTAAAAATATTCAATTTAATGAAACATACTTACTGTAGGAACATATAACTGAATTAAGTAAAGAAAACTAGTGCTCTTTTATAGATTGTAAAAAATCTACCATTAATCATTTTTGCTCAGACGTTGTCTCAAACTTGCTTATTTTAACCGGGACATTTTAAGTCTTACCATACATAGTAAGAATTTTAATATTAAAAAGATTTGTCTGCATTCTGCTAAACATTTTTCAAAAATATTTAATACAATGAACAAAAACAAACATTTATACAAAATGTTACGTTACCTCTACTCCATAATTTCCTGTTTTGTCTGTGGACAACTCCAGTAAAATAGTGATGGCGTAATCGGGTAACTGCGGGTCCCACACTTTTAAAGTTCTCATGAAATTTACTATTGTAGAGTCGTGTCCGCCATACAAAAATGCTTTTCTTGCGGTTGGTGAAATGGTTCCGTCGACTTTCGATTGCCAGTCACTGATTATTTTTTTAAGGAGAACCCCTGCAATGTTTATAATATTTTTATACATAGAACGATCAATTGATGAATGTGGATTGATCCGAACACACTGGAATATTTTCAAAAAATTGACCAGAATTATTTCCCACTTTTTAAAAATATACTTTAGAACCTCAGAGTAAATATTTCTTTTAAACGTGCTTTTAAAACAATTGATAGCAATAAATTATTAGAAACATTATATCAGTATGGATTAAGGGGAGTTGTTTATAAATGGTTTCAAAATTATTTAAGTAATAGGCAGCAAAAAACAAAAATTGATAAAATTTTTTCTAAAAAGGAATATAATAATATTGGGGTATCACAAGGTAGCATTCTAGGTCCATTATAATTTATTCTTTATATAAATGATATGCCAAATGTTTTGAAACAAAATCCAAATGTTTGCGAATGATACTTTATTGTATATAAAGGGTAAACAATATTCTTGATTGTATAGAAATTTTAAATTTTTAATTAAAAACCATATCAAACTAGTTAAAGGTAAATAAATTAAAATTAAATGTTTCTAAAACAAAATCTATGGTTATTGGAAATAACGTGAATAATATAGATATAAATATTTTTGTTGGTGATGAAAAATTAAAAATTATACACTCTTTTAAATACTTGGGAGTAATTTTAGATTCTAAATTAAAATTTGAATAACATTTTGAAAATCGTGTATCTAAAATTAGAAAAAAATTAATTTTTTAAAAAGAATTACTCAAAATTTAAGTTTATTTTCACGAAAAACAATTTACAACACTATAATTTTACCTCATTTTTTTATATTGTTGTACTATTTTATACACAGCAAATGATGGAGTCTTTAATAGACTCCAAGTTTTGCAAAATAAAGCTATGCGTATAATTTTAAATGTGGATAAATATACGAAAATAAATTTAATGTTAGAGAAACTTCAGTGGTTAAATGTTAAAAATTTAGTATTTTTTTGATTTATTATACTTTTATTTTTAAAATACAAAATAACTTACTACATTCCCATTTAAAAGATTTTTTAACTCAAAATTTTGAAAATCAACCAAATATAAAAACGATTTTTGTCTAAGTAGGGCATCTTACCTCCTTTAAGACGATTCATTTTATCGTTCCAAGCATTGAGGATGTAACTGAAAATACTCGGTTCCAACATTTTGTCTGGGTAGTAGTCCTTTGTCCAATCAGGTAAGGTTAAATTAAAGCCTTCCTAAATACAAAATTTATGTTGGGTTGCTCAAAGTTTTTAAACAATAATTATTGTGTCACCAGGATTGTGAAAACAATGCCAGTGGCAGGAGTTATATTCTTATAGCCCCCCCATACAAGATCATGCAAAACTGAAACGTGCTTGCACGTGAGCAAATATTTGACATTAAAATTTGGGTACACACGATCGCACAAGATTTGTCAGTTCTTCAGTTTCTACAGTGGTTAGTGTTGTATGTGTGGCAAAGTTGTAGGTAATAAAAAGATCTACAACTTTTGTATTTACACTTTTTTCACATAACCTCAAAATTTATGTGAAAAATTCAAATAACCAAGTTTTTGGGTTTTTATTTTTCTTTTACAAAAAAAAAAATTTTTTTCACGAAATTTGGTGAAAACTCTCTTTCTTATGTCCCAAACACACTGTCATTTTTTTGATTTAAAATATTTATTTTTTTCACCTTATTTTGACTTAATATCGAAAAAGCACCCTATAATTTTCAATCGAAAATTCTCATGTCAAAATATCTGCTTTTTAAAAAGTCGGTGGGCTTTTTGTTCGTTGAAATCTCTACTTTCTGATGGTGTAAAAAAAATATACATTACTATGGCAAATGTGATGAAATCCCCTTTAAATCTTACCTTTAATTATATTTAGGACAACTATTTTCGCATGTTTTTTGCGATCTTACGTTTTTCGAGTAATTAAAGTATACATTTTAATAAATAGCTCAAAATTGTACATAACGATTAAAAAAAAATTTCGGATTCGAGTTTTTTTCGTTTCTTTGCATTTTTTGAGAACATTTACCATAGTAATGTATATTTTTTTTACACCATCAGAAAGTAGAGATATCAACGAACAAAAAGCCCACCGACTTTTTTAAAAAAGCAGATATTTTGACGTGAGAATTTTCGATTGAAAATTAGGGTAATTTTTCGATATTAAGTGAAAATAAGGTGAAAAAATAAATATTTTAAATCAAAAAAATTACAGTGTGTTTGGGACATAAAAAGGTAAGTTTTCACCAAATTTCGTGAAAATTTTTTTTTTTTTTATGTGAAAAAAGTGCAAATACAAAAGTGTTAAGGCCGTATTACACCAACAATTTCTTTGTCAAATAAGTTCACGAAGTGACTTCATGAAGAAATTTGATATATGTAAAGCCCAAATTTGACATCAAATAACTTCACGGTCGTCTTCGTGAAGAACTTCACGAAATTAAAACTTGTTCTAATTGCGTCAAAGTTATTCGTGAATTTTAGTAGTGCCAACAGCAAAAATAAAGTGCCATGGAAAATTGATGGAATTCTATTTTTAATTTTCTTCATAGTTCAATATAAAATAGAAACAAAACCGCAAAGCACAGCTCAAAATAACGAAAAACTCAAGCTTAACAAATAACAAAACCTTAAAAGTACAGTTTAAATTGTTATGTTGGTATAACTGTTAAATGACAGTAAAAATAGGTTGAAACTTCGTGAATTTATTTGATCAGTGTAAAGCGCAAAACTTCATCAAAGAAGTTCATGAATAAATTCATGAATTAATTTGCGAAGAAATTCTTGGTGTAAAACGGCCATTAGATCTTTTTATTACCTACAACTTTGCCTTTTAACGTTTTTCCATAGGACTTGTAGTTTTTTCGGAAATCGAGATAAATCGTTTTCTACCCTTAAAAACTCACCCCCTTCCACTTCCCGACCTCGGATCGCCCGTAAATTATTTTTCCATTCATTTTTGTTATAATTTCTTCCTTTTCCAATGAGTTTCATGCTACTATTATTTTTTTTTGGTTTCAAAAATTATCGACCCTAGTCTAGTTATGTTTGATTGCTACCGCCATCGCGATTGTTCCGAAGCGAAAAAAAAAGAAAGAAAGGTCAAAATGGGTAAAAACTTTTCACGTAAAGCGTAAACAATATTGCACATGCACATTTCACATGATGCACCCTTTTGCTGGTGTCAATGCCGGAAAGTATTATAAACTTAAAGGTGATTTAATGAAATTTGCACTAGCAATTTGTCTGATTGTTATTATTATACAGGGTGTTTCATTAAGGTCGAAGAGCGGCCATATCTCGGAAACTACTGGGCATAGAAACTCAGGAAAAGAAAAATGATAATAAAAGTGGTCATGAGAAAATTCTGGAAATAATTTTCAAGTTCCGCATTTTGCCGCAAGAGGGCGTAATTGAAAAGTTAATTTTAAAATTTTACATAACTCCGAAAATTCCACATTAAGGTATATGTTTGATAACACCATTTTAAAGCTTGGACAATTATGCATCATTTTGGTCTTATGCTCATTGGCGTACCGACTTTAATAAGAGTGGGGGAAGCTGTTGAAAGTGTAATCATTTAAATCGCTGTAACTTATAAACGACTTATTCGATTTTAGCAAACTAAATACTGTTTGGAAGAGAAATGTATGCACTTTGACTAATCGTATTTAGTTGTCCATAATAGTTCTCAAAAAAAATGCTAGAGGGCGCAATTTGCAATAACAATACATTTTTTGATTTTCCTCCGAAAAAATAAATCATACGGTATAATTATGATACCATAATCAAGAAGGATATGAAATTTGCTAGAAAAAATATTAAAACCGCAGCTCGATATCTCCGTTCGTTTCAGAGTTATTGCCAAAACAATAATTTTTAAGACAAATTGCGCCCTCTAGCAATTTTATTAGAAACTATCTTGTACATTGGATACGACAATTAAAGGTACTTTACTTACCTTTCTCTTCCAAACAAGCTTAAATTTAGTAAAATTGGTTAAGTCGTTTAGAAGTTACAGCGATTTTAATGTTTACAGTTTCACTTGATAAGAGTGGGAGAAGCTATTGAAAGTTTAAACATTAAAATCGCTGTAACTTCTAAACGACTTATCCGATTTTACTAAATTTAAGCTTGTTTGGAGGAACCTTCAATTGTCGTATCTAATGGTACAAGATAGTTTCTAATTAAATTGCTAGAGGGCGCAATTTGTGTTAAAAATTATTGTTTCGGCAATAACTCAGAAACGAACAGAGATATCGAGCTGCGGTTTTAATATTTTTTCTAGCAAATTTCATATCCTTCTCGCTTATGGTATCATAATTCTACCGTATGATTTATTTTTCGGAGGAAAATCAAAAAATGTATTGTTATTGCAAATTGCGCCCTCTAGCATTTTTTTTGAGAACTAATATGGACAACTAAATACGATTGGTCAAAGTGCATACATTTCTCTTCCAAACAGTCTTTAGTTTGCTAAAATCGGATAAGTCGTTTATAAGTTACAGCGATTTAAATGATTACACTTTCAACAGCTTCCCCCACTCTTATTAAAGTCGGTACGCCAATGAGCATAAGACCAAAATGATGCATAATTGTCCAAGCTTTAAAATGGTGTTATCAAACATATACCTTAATGTGGAATTTTCGGAGTTATGTAAAATTTTAAAATTAACTTTTCAATTACGCCCTCTTGCGGCAAAATGCGGAACTTAAAAATTATTTCCAGAATTTTCTCATGGCCACTTTTATTATTATTTTTCTTTTCCTGAGTTTCTATGCCCAGTAGTTTCCGAGATATGGCCGCTCTTCGACCTTAATGAAACACCCTGTATACTTACTTCTGCTTTTAAAGTACTGAACACATCTTGTACATCGTCAAAGTCTTTCACAGTCCTTCCAGTATGTTTAGTTAACGCTTGAAATAGTTCTTGATACTCTTTTAGTTTAGTTTGTATATCCGCTGAAGCTACTACCTTGTCCCTTTCCATGTGGTATGCTGCGCAAGGTTTTCTGACCAAAAGAAGCTGAAAGAAATTGTTTTTTTTAGTTTTTCTGTAATGCTTCAAAATTTGAATTGCGTTCTTGTATTTTATTTAGTTTGATTTTCTATCAGGGCAAAGATATTCTAAGTGTTATTGTCGTATTTAAATAAAGCTAGGGTGTGCGGTCATGAGGTCTGGTTTTTGAGGTCCTCACCGAATGTCGGTCGATTTTAGAATATACAGGGTGTCCGGAAATGATGAGCAAAAAATTTAGGGGAGAATAACTTTTTTTCGTAATATTAATAATAAAAAAGTTTTTCATATGGTTCTAACTTACGGAGACATATTGTAATATAGCATTTCATTTCGAATGAACAAACATGATATAAAACAAATTTGATGCCAACAACAATTTCTATGTCCTTACCATGTCCTGACTCAGTGGCTCCGAGTGCACTGGTATGGGTTGCCAGTCCAGTGGTCCCCACATCTGAACAGACTTAGGTGGCCACAATCCAGCGTTTACCAGCTGCATACTGGCCTTAGTACGGTCTACATCAGTGGACTGCGTGTAGTATTCGTCTGGCCAGTAATGGTCGCCTAGGAATTTTACATAGCGTTCTCTGAATACTTGGCCCAGTTTGTAAAGGCCCAGTTTACCTTCCTTAATTGTAAAAGAAGTATAATTAAATTTCAAAAATAAATATTTAGTTAATAAGTCAGTGAATATTATTAGTTAAGGCGATTGGAGTTGTATATATGCGTTCGTATGCCTGTTATTTTGTTATTATAAATAATTTTAAAAAGGGACTATAGGGTAGTTATTTTTACAGAAGATATGTTTTATCTCACACTGAAAGTAGTTTCGAAAATTTAATAAAAAATACAAGAAAATTTCAATAAAATTTAAAAAACTGTAATTTACAAGCATAAATTTATTTTCAACCAATTAAAAGGCTCCTTTTTGTTTACGTTGCTTATAGCAACGTGAGATTATCGCGATAATTTTGTTAGTTTCTATTAACTTAATGAAATTAATAAGTGATAATTTTTTTGTCAAAAATGAAGTGCTTTATATCTATTATGGTAAAAGTCACTCAAAATAAAATCAAAATACATTTTGTTGCTAACTTATAATTTTTATTGAAACTAACCAATTTGCTTTACATCGAACACCGGGGCTAAAAGAGACACATCAAAAATGTAACTAAACTTATCGGAAATATGTTTTTTTACGTTTCATTTGAAACTACCTACGTAGACATGTAATTTCAGATGTTGTGGTTGAAAACGACTTAATGTTCCTGAAATTTTAGTAATAAACCTTAGTTACTAACAAGTAAAATCAACTTCTATTGTAAAAATACAGTGAGTCATATTAAACTTAACTCATCGGAAATATGTTTTTTAAAGTTTTATTTGTGTTTAAAACTATTAAGACATTGGATTTCAGATAACAAATTTGTTATTTAATGTTTCTCACATTTTATTAACAAAAATGAGTTACTAACGGCTAAAATTAACTTCATTTTTAAAATTATAATTAGTTACAATTAACTAAAGCCGCCGGAAATATGTTTTTGTAGCATTTTAGCAAAAAAATTACAATAAGAAAAATCTCCAATCTATGAAATGTTCTTACCGAATCTCCCACGCAGCAGAATTATTTCCCGATAATTCTGCTGCTAGGGTGATTATAAGTGAATATTTAAATAAATAATTCTTATAATCCAATTTTACATTTAAAATACAAAACGACAAAATAACCAAACGATTTTTTTTAAATTTTGCTCTTAAAACATTTTCTCAATGTCAGGTTGCGTAACTTTATGTAAAATTATAGTATATTATTTAACCAGACCTGATTTTTTGATATTCTCGACCACTGCGTTATTAATGTTTTGTTTACTGGCGATACTGGGTATGGCTTATTTTTTTGTAGGATACAAATACTTATCATTTTACGGGTTTTAGTGGTCGAAAATACCAAAGAGCAGGTCTTAAGTTTTTAAATTTTACATTTTTTCAATTGTCTATGACTTCTTTATTCTGCAACTTTTATATAAATGATTTTTGGTACAATTACTTATTTTTACGAGTTCTACTACCTGGTAAAATAAATGACTCATTTTTGAGAACACCCTGTATAGATATTTTTTTACTTGTAATTGAAAAACAACTCCAATACCCTTAATAAATAATAATATTATATAAATCTAAATTGAATTAGTTGTTTCTGTTTATTGTATTTTTATTATTATTTAAATATGATGATAATTCATTATAATAAGGTATACCTAACGATTTAATCTCAGCTGTTTATTAACAGGTATTTAAAAAAGTAAGCCTGTTTTAAAAACAATTAGTTTGTTGTTTTCTATGGGTGTAAACAACTAATTAATTATTTACGTAATAATATAAATTATTATCAGTTTAATAATTTTCAATACTTACAATTTGAACATAAATTTTATTATATCCTATACCTATAAACAGTGGCGCAGCGAGAGGGGATATTTGGAGATTAAATATTCTTTGGTGTTTTGCAATATATTGAATAAAGTGCCGCAAAGGATGGATATATATACAGTGACCGGCAAAGAGTTCGCAACATATGGGAAAAATTTTTATTAGCGGAATATTGAAAAATCTTTTTTGGGGGCTTGGATGTGCATGTCCCATAACCTTAAAATCGATTTTGACATCAGTCACGTGACCAATGATATGGCGGGAAAGTTGAAAAAACCAATATGAAATCATCATAAATCAGATAAGTTGATGAGATATCGAAAAAATTCCAAGAATAAAAAGTGTTTAGAATTCCATTAGAACCTTACATACAATGTTTGGGATATCTACTTAAAAAAATATTAAATCAAATATTTTTGTAAATATTTTTTTACCGAATTAAAAATTTCCATATTATTCCTTTCTTAAAGCTTCATTAAAGTAAAACTGACATCTGGTGACCACAACTAGAAATATTCTTTTGTTTTTCTGACAATTTGGAGCAATAATTCAAAAAATTCGTTTACACTTGGATACCAGCTGTTGCAATATAGTCTATTTCTGATAACCTTATCCATATTTTTTATATCGAAATATTCTTTTATGTTAAGAAATCCTTAAATTCATTAATCCAAAGCAAATTTTATTTATAACCGTAAAAAATAATTTAAATTTTTATTAATTTTTAGATTTTTTTAAAGATTTCTGCGAAATTCAAAATTATTTTTTACAGTTATAAATAAAATTTTCTTTGGATTAATGAATTTAAGGATTTCTTAACATAATAGAATATTTCGATATAAAAAATATCGATAAGGTTATTAGAAATAGACTATTGCAACAGCTGGTATCCAAGTGTAAACGAATTTTTTGAATTATTGCTCCAAATTGTCAGAAAAACAAAAGAATATTTCTAGTTGTGGTCACCAGATGTCAGTTTTACTTTAATGAAGCTTTAAGAAAGGAAAAATATGGAAATTTTTAATTCGGTAAAAAAATATTTACAAAAATATTTGATTTCATATTTTTTTAAGTAGATATCCCAAACATTGTATTTAAGGTTCTAATGGAATTCTAAACACTTATTATTCTTGGAATTTTTTCGATATCTCATCAACTTATCTGATTTATGATGATTTCATATTGGTTTTTTCAACTTTCCCGCCATACCTTTGGTCATGTGACGTATGTCAAAATCGATTTTAAGGTTATGGGACATGCACATCCAATCCCCCAAAAAAGATTTTTCAATATTCCGCTAATAAAAATTTTTCCCATATGTTGCGAACTCTTTGCCGGTCACTGTATATATCTCTTTCAACAGGTAATGAATCTCAAAATTATGTGCATTGTTTTATTAGAATACCTATTATAGATAATATACTACTACTGAACTGAAAACTTTTAGAAAAAAACCAGTATCAGCTGTTAACGCAAACGTTTTCCCTATAACGAATGGAAAATAATAATTCTTATATTTTCATTACTACCTATTAGGTTCAGGTTTATGAATTCGTTAATCGTGTAATAATTTAATTAGGCTTAAACCCACATTATGTGTTAAGTACCTACTATTAAAACAGCAAATAATTAGAATTTATTTTATAATTCTAGGTAGGCTGGTAGACATAACATAGATTATGTCATTATACGTAATATTTTAGCAAATATAATGCAGAATCAAAATTTTAAAACACCACTTATAATGCTGCTTCCCATGTATGGTAGTAACGGGGGTAGAAGTGATCGAGCCTCATAGAATCCAAAAGACAGAAAACACATGAACACTTTACAAGTCTGTACAGACATTATGTCTCTAAGAACTATACAAGTTTTACCTATAGGTATTATACAAAACGACCAGATCGTCGAAAGTTTTTTTTTGCAAAATCGTTTATAATTTCGTCGATATTTAATGTTTTAACAAACTCGTGTTCGATACAGATTAAGGATAAATCCGAAAGACGTTGTTGTCCCATGGTCCATGGTGTTATGTAAATAGGTTTTTACAATTTTAAGTTTGGAAAAAGATCGTTCCGCTGATGCCACACTAACTGGTAAAGTTAGAAATAACATCACTGCACTAGATACATCTGGAAAATTTGAAGAAACACTGATTCTTGATTTATAAATGATTCGCAAGTTCATACACTGTTTTTAATTTTGAAATACTATCTCCAAGTACCTTTTTGAGGCTTAAAATTTGTCTAGGAAAGTCAATGGACAAGTCTTTATGGTACCTATATAGTTTGTAAATTCCACACTTTTACGTATAATTCTTCTTCACTTAACGAAGTTAAATTCTTAGGATATAAAAAAATAAAATTAATTATGAAATGAAATACTTATGAAAAGCAAAGCTGGCAGCAAGTTTTGAAGGGGCCGTCGATGTGCCCCCCCCCCCCCGGTGCGGGGTCTGCGGGGTGTTACGCCACTGATTAAGACTATGATCATATCTTGATTTCTTATTTTATAAACCTTAATACCAAATTTCGTGTAAATCAGACAAATATTTACAAAAAGTTTTAAAAAATAACTTTAAAAACTATTAACTTGTGGGCTAGGGTAAATTGGGCTAGATACCTATATTTTAGCTTCGGTAATTTATGCTATACCCCAAACCCAAAATAATAGGCAGTGACGTAGCTGTCATAACCAAGGAAACGGCCAAAATACTGTATTGTCATTGGTGGTTTGCATTGGTTTCCATGGTTATGATAGCTACGTCACTGCCTATTATTTTGGGTTTGGGGTATAGCTCTTTGTACTAGGTACACGTATTTTGTGAACACCTTGTATTTTATAACAGAGATATCCTTAAAAAACTGAATTATTAAGCTCTGAGATCGTATGTCCTTAATTAAGTATATTAGGTATAGGTACTTACATTTGTCAGTTGTCCCCATCCTACAGGGTATAAAGTATCGTTTATATGAGGGTCAGTGGGGTACGTGTCTGCAGGGGTTCGGATACCATGTCGCATAATCTATCAAAAAGAAAATGAACATCAGCCGATGCTATAGCTAGCGTGACAAAATAGGGAAGAAATTTTTTTTTTTTTTTTTTTTTAATAAAGTTTAAACGTTTAAAATAAGGAAAATTTAAACAAAATGCTTAAACTAAAAGAGGGTAGGAAAAATTACCAGAACGGTCGATTATTTCAAAATATACAGGGGTTATCAAAAAAGTCTTATATAAAAAATGTAGGGCTGTTAAAAATCTACATATCGATGATAAATTGAAATATACAGGGTCGCCCACAAAGTTGTGGAGAATGATAGTTATATTTTTTTAAATGGAACACCCTGTATATTTTTACATTTTTAAATTCCACATAAAATTATAATTATTTTTTATTAAACTATTAGTCTATACTTCATAGTTTCCGAGATATTGACTCTCGAAAAGTGACATTTTTGAACTTTGACAGCTTATAACTTTCTAACAGTACGTCTTAGAGCAAAACGGCTTACATGTCCCCATCTTCAATTTTTAATATCTTCCCAAAAAAATCAACTTCAAGTTAAACCGGAACAACTATATTTCCTGCTTTCGTGTTACATCCGGTTTAACCGGAAATTGATTTTTTTGGGAAGTTATTAAAAATTGACGATAGGGACATGTAAGCCTTTTTGCTCTAAGACGTACTGTTAGAAAGTTATAAGCTGTCAAAGTTCAAAAATGTCACTTTTCGAGAGTCAATATCTCGGAAACTATGAAGTATAGACTAATAATGCATTTAATAAAAAATAATTATAATTTTATGTGGAATTTAAAAATGTAAAAATATACTGGGTGTTATATTTAAAAATATAAAATTCGTTCGAATTCCAGACAAACTAAAAAGCTGGCAACAACGCCAATATCGTCATTCGGTGCGTTAGATCCTCTTACACACTTAATAAAAAATAATTATAATTTTATGTGGAACTGAAAAATGTAAAAATATACAGGGTGTTCCATTTAAAAAATATAATTATCATTCTTCACAACTTTGTGGGCGACCCTGTATATATCAATTTATCACCGATATGTATCTACATATCGGTGATAAATTGAAATATACAGGGTGAACTTGATATTTAACAGCCCTACATTTTTTATATAAGACGTTTTTTGATAACCCCTGTATATTTTGAAATAATCGACCGTTCTGGTAATTTTTCCTAACCCTGTATGAGTTGGTTCTAGTTCAACTTGGTTACAGTGAGAGTTTGTAACTTGGATTAAATTCAGTAAATCCAGAAGGTACAGTTTTTTTTTTGGAAAAATGAAAAATTTTAAGTTGTATTTTTTATAAAAAAATATTGATACCAGTGTGTCCCAAATTAGAGATATGACGATATCAATAATTTTTTTAAATGGTAGCCCTAGTACCTTGTTTAAAATGCATATTAATTTATAAATAAGTAGGTACCAAATTTCAAATTTCTATTTCTCGTTATGTATGTATAAGATATTCAAAGTACGAATAAAACATTAGTGTACTTATAGGTAGTACGATATTTTTCCCGAAATAATTAGAAATGTTCAAAACGAGTTGCGTTTAGGATATTATAATAGTAAATGGACAACATTTGGAGCATTTATTGGCGAAAAAGTATTAAAGAGGAATAGAAGGAATATAGAAGGTTTTTTATTTTTCAATTAAATTAATTTTTGTTTAATATCTTTTAAACGACAAGGAATAAAAATTTGAAATTTGGTACTAACGTATATGTAACTTAATATTCGCTTTAAAAATAGTCAATAAAAAAGTTGCCATTTAAAAAAATGATCGATATCGTCATATTTCTAATTTGGACACATTGTATTAATATTTTTTTTTTATAAAAAATACCTCAACTTCAAATGTACAAATCCCTATGCCCAAGCATTTAAAAAAAAACTGTACCTACTGGGTTTATCGAATTTATTCAACAAACTCACACTGTATATCTACACCATTAATCTTTTTAATTGAAATATTTTATGTCCATCGCACTCCACAACCCACACCTAACAACCCCACTTTTTCCTGTATTTTTTTATATATTTTAATTGTAAAAAAAGAGTTACTATACTTTATACCTAACAATTAAACTTAGATTCTTGAGATATATCAGATGAGATAGATTTTCAATAATAAAATTAATTAAGCATAATACAACTTACAATATGCAGCATCTTCAGTTCCTTCTCTTCATTGGTCACAGTCACCCCCATAGCTACCCCAATCAAAACCAAGATGGCGAGTGTTCCGGCCACCATGATGATCAGTAAATTTCTGCTTCTTCGGCTTTTCTGTCATTGAAATATATATACTCATTTTGTTATTGGAAATTAATAATATTTTGATTGGTAATTGGTAAACTTATAGACTAGTAGCTTACTGATGTAGGTACCTATGCAATTTTTTTTCCTTAATTATTGGTGTGTTAATATCTCAATCAAAATTAAAACGTTTCAGGCTACAAGCGCAACTAGTATTGTAAGTTATACTTTGCAATACAGATAGTTCTAGGTTTTTGATTTTTTTTTACCGGGTGATCAACTAAGAGTGGCCGCCGGCTATATCTCGGACACTAGTAATCATAGAGCCGCCCGGATAAAAGTGCGCAAAAGAAAATGCTGAAAATTCTTTCGACCGTCTAAACCCATTTTTTAATGGAGTTACCTGTCCGCTTAAATTGTTATATTATGGTACGTTCTTATTTTCATTTTCATTTATAATTTATATTTATTCGTATGTAGTTTTCAGGGTGTGCAAAAAGATTTGTTTATTTAACTGAATTAATTTTATTTTCTCAATACAAAAATAGTTCATACTTAAAAGAGTTAACAAATTAAAGGTGTCTTCACTATCACTAAATTCGAAGGATTTATCTGTGGAGTCAACTGAAATAATAAGTGGTTCTACCGGTTTTTCCATCAGGTTGTCTAAGTCCCACATTTTTTTCTATCTTTTATTACATGTTTTATAGTTTCTTTCCAATTTTCTTTCGTTATAATGTTTAATGAATTCTTCAATACCTCACGTACGTCTTTTATTTTAGCGTGTACCCGGCATGCGTTGCAACCCGTTGGTAAAAATACAAACCCGATATATTAGTACCCGGCATGCCACTTTCTGAAATTGCACCCGTGCGAAGCCGGGGCGGGTCGCTAGTTATACATAAAAACCATCCTCTTGAATCACTCTATCTATTAAAAAAAAAAACGCTTTAAAATCCGTTGCGTAGTTTTAAAGATTTAAGCACATATGAATAGGGACAGGCGGGCAACAGCGACTTTGTTTTATACTATGTTAAGAAGATGTAGTGTTATTCCTTGCTACATAACCTTTCATTTGTGCCCATATTAACTCAATTGGATTTAATTCACAGTGGTAGGGCGGCTGTCTAAGTAAAATTATACCACGTTTTTTAGCCATTTAGTCGATTACACATTTTTTCAAACGTGACTTATTTTCTTGCACTATTTTAAAAGCTCTTTTTTTAACATGCCATTTTTAAAGGATATATTTTTCTTAGACAGCCAATTTATAATATCTGTTTTTTTCCAAGAAGTCGTGGAAAGTTTTTCTAAAAGCCTTGCTGGCGTTATCTAATACTATGACAGAATTTTCGGGAATTAATTCATCATCATATTATATAGAACACGTTAAAAATAAAACTAAACTACCTCACTTGAAGTTAGAAATATTCTATGGCATAAGTCACCTATATACCTATGCAATAATAGATAATTTTATTACTTAAGATCAGCTACCTGTTATTGTTACGCTTATGATTTATTGAGGTTTTACGACTTATGACCATCAGCTGTGCTGCCAGGCTTTAAGAAACAGAATAACACCAGAACAGCTATATTATATTATATCATATGTCGACACAAACACGATTTTGTCTGCAGCTCCCAGCCTATTATTTACTTTCCGTTTGATGTCCAAAATAATTTTTTTTTCTTGATTGTTAAGATATTTATCGTCAACATTTTTCCGCTTATTTTTTATACCTTGTTTTAAATTATAATACACCATTTTCCCAATTATATTTGTACATTTTTTTAATCAAGTATTTACTATAAGATTTTAATAAATAGGTGATGATAAATACCTTTAAGAATTTTCTTGTAATTTTCCAGTTTTTAAAATGATATGCATGAGGACTTATAAAATATACAGAGTGATTTACGGTAAATAGCCCATTAGAGAATGCCTGGAAAACTGCTAAGCATATTAAAACTTTAGCTGTGGACGTAACCAACCCTGAACTGTTTTAGAAATGTGTGTTAGCGATTCTGTCACTTCCAGTTCTACCGGAAGTTAAGGTTACCTTTCATTTTTAATTGTTGGCAATTTATATATCGTATACCCGCTAAAAAAGAGTCATAACTCAAAAAATAAAATTTTTGACATAATTTTACAGCGCAATATAAAATATTCACGTCTTTATTCTAAAAAAACAGAATTTCTTTATCTTACCTACACAACGGCAGATGGCGCAAGTGACTCTTTAGCGGTTATACAATATGCCAATACTCCGATCAATAACAGTGATGTCATATTCGTTTCAATTCAGTGATAATATACACGGTGTTACATTAAAAATATATACTATGATCTTCTTTTCAAGTATAACCAAATGATGATAAGTAACATTTTTATAAAATAACACTTTAATGTGACCCCCACCGAAAAAAGTTTTTAGTGACAGATTAGGAGACCTAGCTGGCCACTTTATGGTGTAATTTAATCCTATTGTGCTTCCATGGAAAGCGTTTTGGACATATTCCCTGACTTCTCGTGCATTGCCCGCAGGACAATCGTCCATTTGAAACCAAATATCTTTATTCTCACGAACACTGGTTAGCTGTTTCCCGAAGAAGAATTGTTGGTCCTATTTTTTTCCATGACACAGTTACAACACAGCGGTAAAGAGACAATATTTTAAATCCATTTGTGGAGCAATTACTTGGCGACGAACTACGTTTTGGATATTTTCAACAGGACGGTGCAACCGCCCATACAGCCGCCGAAACTATTAACTACTTAGGTACGCAATTTTTTCGACGACAGATTGATCAGTTTTCGATCAGACGTTGAATTCCTACCTTGTTTAACGGTTATGGATTACTTCGTTTTTCCTCATTTAACGAACACTATTTTTAAAACACCAGTTGCAAATTTAGAACAATTACAAGAAAGGATAATCCAAGAACGTGGTAACATTTCTCCAGAGATGATATGAAGAGGCGTGTGAATTTATGCTTGGACATGGCGGTGGCCAATTTCAACAATTTATGTAATTATTTTTCTTTTTGTGTATTCTTACTTTGTTAATTTTGTAAACAACAAAAATAAATTTATATTTGTCTACTTATTTTATTACTCATTATTTTGGCATAGGTATATCATGTCATAATATGAATTTGACAAAATTTTAACCTAGATTTGGTTAGATATATCGTCCCCATATCATTGTGATCTAAACAAAGCCCCACGTTTTTTAATCCAAGCCCTCTTTGATGCAAATAATTTTTGCTCGCACGGTAGCTGGCAACTTTACGACTACAAAATGTCATTAGATAAACCATTAAAATGAACAAATTACATTCTCTAGGAATTTAAAAAAACAAAAAAAAATTGCTTTGATACCTACCCTATAAGTTGGCCATCAGCTATATAAAAATATGTAAATTAATGATATAGCAATAATACAAGGTCTACCATTAAAGCAAAAAATGTAAAACGAGGAGATGTGACAACAGTTTTTTTCAATAAAACTTATTAAAAACAAACACATTTATTATAATATAATTAGGCATATTTAAATAAGGTGCCATTATCCTGGTCGCAATTGGGATACAATTATTTAAAAAAAAATACCTTTTTTCCGTGATTCTTTTCGTATTTTTTCTTCATCGTTTACACAAAGGTTCAAATAGATAGGTACTATATATACTACTGTGGTACTACACTCTTTATTGAAACATATTCAGCGAATTTGAGCCTCGCCAATCTTGACATTGAAAATAATATGTTATAGGCTTTTAATTAATTCGTTCTGTTCTTTGATAGTTGGGTAAAACTAGTTTAAAGGTTACTTTATAAGGTACACGTGCCTACTATCGACTAGCTATTTTTGCGATCGCGATTTTACATTATGTACATATATACAAATTATAATAATTGGGTAATTACAACTTAAACTTTGGACTCTGCTTTGTTACTATTATAAGGAAATATAAATACTAGTTATTTTATTACAAACAAATAAATTTCCAATAAATATGCTTTAATTAAGCAAATCTAATAACAGTACAATCGTATCCATCTCAGCAAAAATGTGCCTTCCACTGAAAACGGAGTTTTATCATTTACAAGTCCTTGCGGTTCCGTTTTTTATTTTCCTCGAAAAAAGGAAAGTGTTGTAATCGCAAAGAAAAAATATTTTTTTAGATCTTTCAGGTCTTGAGATTTTAGAGTCACCAGACCATGAAAAAATAATGCTGCCTTTTACCGTAGCGTCGTTCTGTTAGCTTGAAAGATTCTTGAAGGGCAAGGACGAAATTTTACAGAGTGGGCCCACTCTGAATGCAGAATTCCATTGCATCTAAAGTACTCAACATTTTAGCATTTTTCAAAAACAGAGTTACAGAGATACAATAAGTCTACAATTTAAAATTATTTTTAATTATACATGGTGTCCCAAATAGTCAGGGTATATTAAACATACAGTTTTTTTATGCCTATACAGTAGACTCCCGATTATCCGAAACGACCCATGAACTGGATTATCCGAAATGATTCTTGCCATGCCTCCGCATTATTCGAAATTTCTAAGAAATGTTTGGTTCAGCATAATATAGATTTTATTTTTGGTGCAAATACCGAGAATTCTCGTTGGCGTTGCAACTTGCAACGCACTTTGTATTCGCCCTCTGTGTTGTCTTGGTCAAAGATTATCCCCCAACAGAAGATGATGCAACAACAGATGAAGGTAGCAATTTGTTTGATCTGATTCAAGAATTGCCTGGCTGTGAAGACGATGTAAATCAGTGGATAATAAGGGATGAAACAGAAAACGAGTTAAGTGATGGCGACAAAATGGTTGGTGAAAGTGAAAAAGCAGCACCTAAAATTTCATTTTCACATACGAAAAAGCCAAAATGATATGTGGAATATGGTGGTCTTATGGAAAAAATAGCTAATCATTTTAGAGTACCTATAGAAGTACTGTTCAAGGAATTGTAAAAAAATTGCGCTGTCATCAAACACTTGAATGGTCTGTTTGGGTCTGGTTTAAATAGTAGAAAATCATCAAATGAAGCAGACCGAAATTTGGTGGAGTATTTAAGGCAAAATCCATTTGAATCTGCAGTATCCGCTATGCACATAACAGGATTCCCTGCTTCTTCTAGAACTTCGCAACTCCGAGTAAGACAATGTTCCTAATTAAGAAATCGAGCAGCTGCATCCATAGGCGCCGACTCCATGGGTGCTATGGGTGCGCAAGCACCCATACAAATTAATATAATTTCGGTCAAGGTAAGAATGAAAAAAATCACAACAAAAGCTATTATTTAAAACCGCACATATTGCGAGCGTTACGTAGTTGTTTTATCCGCACCACAATGACAATAATATTTAATAATTTATTAGTTGTTATTGTTGTTATGACTGTTACTGTCATATTTACTTGCGATACACCCCTATTAAATCGGAAACGCAACATTTTGCAACTCTCTAATCTCACGGGTCCAAAATGTAGAATCAAATTAAGTTTTAATAGTCCAAAAAAGGGCGTGGCACCTGAAAATAATTTGCCTGCGGCGCATCTTCTAAGTAAGGAATGAATATGGACATGCTAAAGCACCCATGAACATTTTCAAAAGTCGGCGCCTATGGCTGCATCCAAACCGTTTTTAAAAAATAGTAACAACAAAGGAACACAGAATTTTGTTTGCTATGTAATATTTACCAGAAATGATTTTTTTTGGCAAAATGCTATCTTTCCGATGAGAAAACTTTTGAGTCTACATATAATGGAAGGATTCGAGTATATAGACCACCAAATTCCCGATATGATGGGAAGTATACTCAAAAAAAGCAAACCAGTGGACGTTTCTCCGTTAATGTGTGGGCATGGATACGTGTTTAAGGCAGTGTTGCCAGGTCCAATTTTTTTTTCCCTATATAATTTCCTAAAAATTCCCCAGATTTTCCCCAGACCATTTAATTTAAAAACGAAAACAAAACATATCCCTATTTAATAATAAATATTTTTCTACAAATAAAAATCAAACCACTTATGGTTCATTTTACATTAAAAAAATAATACATTTTTTATTCAACAATAAACAGTAATACATTTAATACAAAATAAATACATAGAAAATAAACTGGTCATAGCTATTATTTGGAATTAACGCAAAAAATTGAAAAAATGCGTGGTTCCCTTTGTGTGATTCCCCTTAAAATATCAGCGAACGGAGACCTGGGATTTACCGAGTTTCTCGTTGTTTATATCTTGAGAGTAAGGTTTATAGTAAATTCGACCTGTCTCACTGCCTCAGATTCTGAGTTGCTAATAGTGAATCGGACTTAGGATAGATAGCGTTTTTGCCATGGGTCAATCGATTGCTAATAATTTTTTAAGTGATTGCTTAATATATTTTTTACAAATATCACAAAATCAAAGAAGTATAGAAATTCCCTAAATTATAGAAAATTTCCCTTTTTCCCTACTGATTGCAGATTTTCCCCAGATTTAGGGAAATTTCCCTAGCAATGGCAACCCTGGTTTAAGGTACAAGTGTATGCTGGAATATTGGCGGAACACTAAACAGTAAAATATATTTTCAGATTTTGGAAAATGTTTTTCTTCCTTCTGCCGCGACTTAGTTGTTGAAGAAAATAACTTTATATTTCAGCGGATAACTGCCGTGTGTATACTGCAAGAAATATAGGAAACTGGTTTAGACAAAACAACGCAACATGTCTGCCTTGCTGCTCAAGAAGTCCTGATTTAAATCCAATTGAAAATGTTTGGGGATTGATGAAAAAAAATGTACAAAATAAATTTTAAACCACAGATTGAAATAGAGTTATTTGATAAAATAGAAGAAATTTGGGAAGGGCTAACTCCGGATTACACCAGAAGTATTATTTTGTCAATGCCAAGAAGATTACGGTTAGTGTTAGAATCCAGTGGCGCAGTAATTAAATATTAGTATTTTGTTTGTTAATAAATTTACCCTTTACATACAATAATTTACAGCTATGTATATAGCTGGTGTTCTATCCAGGTATAAGCAGCAAGGTGAGAAACCCGTTTTACCAAATTGTGTTGTTATTATGTTATGTATGGGTGGAGTGTACGAATTTATATGTCGTCAACTGTACATCTATAAAAGTACACAGATATAGTTACTTTTCCTATAGTTAATGATGTTTCTCAATCTCCGCATTATCCGAAATTTCGATTATCCGAAATCGGTCCGGTCCACATTATTTCGGATAATCGGGAGTCTACTGTATTTATATGCTTTATGCCTAATCGAACAGCATTTTTTATGCAATTTTAATTATTTCAGAATTCCCCATACCTATCTTACTTATACAGCCTATTAACATATTCTACTTTTTTGATAGGCCTGTGATGAATACCTACCTACTAAAAAAAGCATATTTAAAATAAAAGTTCTCAATACTTAGTGCAGAATTAATCGTAGACGTAGACATCCTGTATAGTGTAAAATGCAGCTTACCAGTCACGGTGCTTCGAAAGTACAATACCCAATAATTATTTACTAACAGTAACAAGGCAACGATTTTTTCGAATCATTCGCAAACATTAAACAATATTTTTTATGCACGGAGGTTACCTGGAGTATTGTGGTTAAAACTGATGAACATAAATTTTTAATACCGCCTATAAAGTTGTCAATAAACTTAATTTAAATCGTAATTTTAAAAAATTTTCTTTCTTTTACATACCTTGCATCTTAAGAGCCTTACTTTATATCGCATTATAAATTAAAAATACGGTTTTAATTCTTCTTATTAGCATAGTGCAAAACTATAAAATAACAATAATGCTCGATGTAGGTACATGTTAAAACGGAATGTAACATCAAACCAAACATGCATTATGAATAAATTTATCGGCAAATTTTTATCAAAAACCTTATCCTTATCAGCAAGGTAGGTACTCACCATTATAGTCTGATTGGTACCGGTAGATTTTTTAGCCTTTATAAAGATAAACATTATTTTCACTTATTTCTGATCATTTTAAAATTGAATTTGGCATGGAACTTGCTAAAACGGAATAAGAAAAGTATTTTGTGCCCGCACAAGTATTGGTTTTAATGGCAAGTTAAATACTAGATGAATTAATAAAGATAACAACGGCAAGTGTTATAAAATTAGTGGCATTGTAAAAGAGGTTGCATTAATACGGTTATCATTTTGTTTATTTATTTATTATTGTTAATGTACTGGGTGTCCTATAATTTTGTTGTTGTTGTAACGTATTCACTTATAATCTCCCTAGCAGCAGAATTATCAGGAGTTAGTTCTGCTGCGTGGGAAATTTGGTAAGAAAATTTTACAAATTGGAGTTTTTTCTTATTGTAATTTTTTTGCTAAAATGCTAAAAAACATATTTCCGGCGGCTTTAGTTAATTGTTACTAATTAGAGTTTTGAAGTTTATTTTAGCCGTTAGTAACTCATTTCTATTACTAAAATGTGAGAAACATTAAATAGGTAACAAATTTGTTATCTGAAATCCAATATTTTTATAGTTTTAAATTCAAATAAAACTTGAAAAAATATATTTCCGATGAGATTAGTTTAGTATGAATTTTAATTTTAATTTACAATAGAAGTTGATTTTACTTGTTGGTAACCAAGGTTTATTACTAAAATTTCAGGAACATTAAAAACATTAATTCGTTTTCAACCATATAACATCTAAAATTACATGTCTACATAGTTTAAAAAAACATATTTCCGATGAGTTTAGTTACATTTTTGATGTGTCTCTTTTAGCCCCGGTGTTCGATATGTAAAGCAAATTGGTTAGTATCAATAAAAATTATAAGTTAAAATATGGGTTAAAAATCAAAATTATCTTAGGCAGTTAAAATTTCGCATGTGGGCTAAAAACTGCATTTAAAAAAACTTTTTCTAATAACTTTTTGCGATACTTTCAGAAATTCTTTTCAATTATTTTTTGGAAAAAATTAAAATTTGACAGATAATGCGAATCACGTGACTACTATTTATTGGCTTAATTTTTGTCTCGATCGAAGCAGAACTTGATGCCAAAGTCAAATTTCGAATAAAGCTATTAATAAAAAAAAAAGCCCATATGATGCTGGCTTACTGGTCACACTGCATACTGTATAGTGAAAAATACCTAATTACTGAAGTGAATACCTCTCCTATTGTATTTCTGCAAACACCATTAAAAGTACAAACCAACGCGTTTCTTACGTTATTAAATCTATAAAATATCATTGGGAAATCCAATTATCCATGAAGTCTATTGTTGCTAAGGTAGTGATAAGTTTGATCGCTTGTTGACTTGACAAGTAAAATTCAAATCTCGTGACATGGAAAGTAATAAAAAAAATGAATTTCTCCCGGCGGAAAAAAAGCTGCTAATAAAGCCACATTCGAGTTTACTAAGTCAAAGCAACAGTTCAAGTTTTCGTATAGTAATAATCGTTTCTTGAGATGTGTCAAGTTCAGTGAAAAATCCCTTTAAGGTGGGAGTATCAACATGCTTGCCAACCTATAACCTATTTCGCGTAGATTTATTTATGTTTTCTAGCTTTTATACAGAATTTAAAGAAAATCAGTATCGACTTGATATTCTATAGGTAATAATTGACATATTAAATAAATATCAAGGAATTTCATAACTTATTTTAGGAGAATTGTATAGCGAAAAATATCGGGTAAGATTTTTTTTAACATTATTATGTCATTGTCACTCATTGTTTTTTCACTATACAATTCTCCCAAAATTAGCAATGAAATAAATTGGTATTTTTGTAATAAATCAGATACTACCTAAATAATGAACCGACGATATTGATTTTCTTTAAATGTTAGTTATTAAAAATAATAAACTCAAAAAATCAACGCGAAATAGGTTGGCAATAGATTGAATGACGTTGAGAATTCAACCTTAAAGTTGATTCAACTTTAAGGTTGAATTGAACTGATTTTTTTAAAATTTTGTATAAAAGCTAGAAAACATAAATAAATCTACGCGAAATATAGGTTATAGGTTGGCAAGCATGTTGATACTCCCACCTTAAAGAAAAGAAGAATATCGTCAACGCTTTGGTCAAATTACTCCATGTTGAAGGCAATGATAAACAAATAATTTCTCTACCTGTACTTTTAATAAAGTAAAAAAATGTTACTTACCGCATGAATTAATAAAATAAAAATAATTGGGACACAATGTACTTTTCCTGCAGTTATGGGTTTTCTGTGCTGTCTTATTTATATTCAAGTTTATTTAAATATTAGCAATAATCTCATTTTTTTTAGTTGATAATAAAATCGCAGTTATTGCGTTTTGAAATATCGCGACTCGTAATATACCGACTGCAATAAATTATTTGTTAAAAAAATTTAAATTAAACCAAATGCATTTGGACTGTTCCTAGATTAGGTCTAAATGTGTTTTTATACACTGTGTCCTCGAATGAACCTCACTATAATTGCACACACTTTCCTACTTTGAATTATAGAATATTATTTACAAGTTTTGCGTATACAAAACCAATCAACCATGTTGATGTGCGAAAAAAATTATTTGCATCAAAGAGGGCTTGGTTTAGATCACAATATTATGGGGACGATATATGCACAAACCCGGATTGTATTGCCACTCACCATTTACTCTAACCCCGTTTCGAAAATACGCTTCAACCATGAATGTTTTGTGCTGTTCCGTAAAGCCCATTGTGTGCATTGTTCAAGAAATTGGAAAAATTAGCGATGAATCAAATTACTTGTAACGACTGTCAAAGATGACGGAATAACTGACTGATTGTTAATTCAGGTAGTTACTACTAGTTACTGACACCCAACAGGTATTAAGCTCTACGGCTAAGCATTACGTCCTTAGATGCAAGGCCCTCGATCTTTGATGCAAATAATTTTTGCTCGCACGGTATATCAAGTGTAGTGTTGTCTCGTAATTTATTTTTGTTGATGGTAGCGCTTAACTCGACTGCAACCTCTCACAATAATCTTGATGAAGATCCTAATTGATTACTCCTACTTATAGAGTCTCTAACTTAACTGCGTTCTTTCTCTTCTTTTTCCAACAAAACTTCTTGAGAAAACTCTGCTTTCACTTCCATTGTTAATAGTTGGGGCAACAGCTCTCTCCGTAGAGCCACAGAAGACATATCAGTCACTAGTATAATAAATACGAAACTGGCTTTGCTCGCTGGCAGCAACTGTAATACTGCTACTAATGTGAACCGTGAACCCAAAACAACAGCTGGTTGGTAAAACAGCCTAATGTAAACGACGCTAGTATATTATTAACCAAGGTTAAGACAGCTACTACTATTGCTTGAGCGTCGAGGGCTATTAGCTGTCTAAACCGTGGTTAATATATTTTATTCTCAAGTAACTAAGTATAATTTATTACAGGGATTAACTTACATATCCAAGTAAAGGATTTGCAGGAATGCTTATAATAAAAATATATTTCATAGATTATTTAACACATGCAGAAAAGAGACATGGCCTTGGAGAGAATTAGAAAATAGAAATTGTTTATCACAAATTATTTAAAAATTAAGTTGCTAAAAATGCGAGTAAAAATTTTTGCAAGCATTCAATAATTTTTTACATTTATACGTTAAATATTACAATTTTATGCCAAAAATGTAAAGCACTAATTATTTTTGCCACCTACCCTCGCCTATGAATGGTTAATCCTAAGCTACAATTGTTCGAATTATTATATTCCGCATTCTTGCACACTTCACACCTGCGACCTATCTTAATTAGTCTTCAAAAAAATATCACAAAACACTAAAAACACACCAATTATTACACAAAACCGATAAACCGAAACAAATTTCAAACAACTTTCTAAGAACGACCAACGTCAATGAAATTATGAATGAAAAACGTGACGATCTCCGTAGACCAATAAAAACGCGACCACTTCTGCGTTGCCAAACTGCATAATTTTTAAGGGAAATGTCTTGGGTTTTAGACAAAGATTTTTAAAAAAATTCTCTTCTGGAAAAAGGTAAAACCTGTTGATTTATAGCATTAGGAATGAATATGTTAAATTATTAAATAAGTGTTGTTATTATTACTTTTAAAATATTATTATAGCCGTAATTTATATATAGGTACTTTAAGAGTTAAGTGAAAGAATAGCGCTTTGGCAACTAATTAATTAATACTAAACTTAGCTCTTATTATGGGTATCATGAAATATTATTTCTATTTTTGAAATTGTAGATTATTTGTTTTTTTATTAAGTTTTTACTTCTTCAAGTTTAATACCATAAAGTTATAGCTCTATCTTTTATCGAGTCGCAGTCTTGAAATAACTATGACATAAAAACTAAGAAATCAATAATCCTATTTTTTGTGTTACACTTTTATTTCTGTCGTCACAATATACCAGTAAAACTACCCTCAAAGTCATCAAAACAAAAAATTTAATGCAAATTACCACTGTCTATAAAAATTCCAAGGGCATGCAACACTTCACGACCTGTAAACCACGCACAAAATAAATCTATAAAACTCCCCCCATTCACCAATCTATATACGACGACATTAGAAAGTTTCAAACATGTTCAACCATCATCAGTACACTTTGAGCTGGTGTTTCTCGTCAAACCCTGCAGAATGGCCCGCGTTGCGAACTATAAACGTGGATCCGTCATAGTGCATGCGTCTCTCTCCTCTACGGACGAACAGATGACGGGTTTGTCCCATCGATCCCGTGCAATGCATGTAGGGAGATGAGATGGACGCTGAGCCGTTTGTAGGGGATGTTCTCAATGAGAATTTGTTGCTGTTTCTGCCCACGCTAAAACAGAAACATTTAATGCATACGTGGTCAGGCTTTGCCTAAACGTTTTTATTTATTTGGATTTATTTGGTAGTATACCCGAAAACTGCAGATCATGATTAAAGTAATTTAAGCTCGGGGAAAGAAAAAGTTCAGAACAAGAAATAATATGTGGAGTTCCACAAGGATCAATATTAGGTCCAGTATTATTCTTTAGTTATATTAATTCTGTTTCTAAATTGAACTTAAAGTAATATAAAGCTCATTGCAGATGACAACAATAATTGTTTATTTTGCTGAAACTGCCGCAGAAACGTACATATTTTGATATGTATAATGATCTAAAACTACTTCCTTCTAATAAACTTACGTAAAATAAATTCATCATTCACCCCTTTAAAATTAAAATTGAATAATAAAAATCGACAAAATTGTTATGATTACTTTTAGAGGAAAATTTAAATTGGAAAGCCCATATCCACTATCCATATTAACCAACGATTAAGTGTTAAAATCCAGTTTCTTTAAAGTAATGATAAAATAAGGTTTTTGTTGAATTCTTACCGGACTAAGCCATCGGCTGTTTGGGAGATTCGCACATTGTTTATGATCCAGTTCTCAGTTCCATCTTCGGTGTACCAATAGTTGGTGGCTTGAAGGACACGAACTGCCTCATTCACAAGCTGAGTAGTCGTGGTGGGTGAGGGTGATTGATCCAAATAGGGAGAGTCCCTTAAAATATATTAATATTGTGTCAGCCAAAAATCCATATCAAAGACGATTTTTCCTAATTTTGTCAACTTGATTAAAATTTTGCATTGGCAAAAATTCAGTGGATGAAATTTGAGAGTTGTAATTACATTTTCGGGCTATTGATTTTGTATACGTATGAAAATCACTACATAGTATAAAACAAAGTCGCTGTCTGTCCGTCCCTATATATGCTTAAATCTTTAAAACTACGCAATGGATTTTGAAGCGGTTTTTTTAATAGATAGAGTGATTTAAGAGGAAGGTTTATATTATGTATAATACATGCATAATATTGTAGAGAAACACTGATAAATTTAGAGGTTTCTTATGTGATGTCGTAAATAAACACATTTTAGACCCGCGTGCGAAGCTAGTATAATATAAATTAAATCTTACTCATAGAATATATTCAAGGTGAAATCATGTTGCGACAGATCGTTAAACGCGTCGGTGGTGGTCCTTGTGCCGGCGGAATCTACTAGGTACACCAAGGCACATTGGATGCTGCTGAAGCTCACTCCTTTGTACCACATTTTGGCGAACCTGTAAAGCAAGGGAAAAATTATCTGTTATACTGATTACAAGAGTATAATAAATAAGACTTAAATTACCAATACGCCACTTACTTGTCATTGCCTTGACCGTCATTGGCCATGATCTCCACCCTGGATCCGTACTGATATACCCTGCCGTTGGGGTGAATCAATCCGGACGAGGACCCGCTTGCGCTTAACGCCAGCACTATACCGTTTTTGGCATTGGCAATGCGCACTGCGCGTTCTGGGGAAATGTCCACGCGGATGCGGTCGTGGAGACGGAGAGTGATCACTCCATGGGGCGAGATGACTGTTCCGCTTACCTGGTATGGATCGTCGCCATAGTAATCCTAGAAAAAGTAGAAATAATCGACAATCAAACTGGCCCTTACAAAGTTCGACAACCCGTTTTTTTTACTCCTTTATTACAGGTCTGTAGTTCGGAAACGACATCTCGGATTTTAATGCAGTTTGCAGAGTTTGCAAGATCGTTTCTTTCAGATTAATAGAATGGTACAGTTCTATTCATAAAAAAAGCGTACACGAATTACAATAAGAGGTAAGTTTTGTCATATTTGCGTAAAACCGGCTTGTCTAAATGATTGCTTACTGGAAGTTATTACACGTCATAGATTATCAAAAATGCAAAGCATTGGCGTCGGTCGGTGTAATTAATTTTGAAACTGCATTTTTTATTTATTTTTCTACTCCTATATTAGTAAACATTGGTTTACGTACAGTTCACTCTATAAGTAAATCCATTCTTACGTACAACTGTGCGTAAGGATGCATTTACCACACAGTTGTGCGTTATGAGATCTAATATAACAATCAAGTTAGCCTTGATCCACTCAAATCGTGACATTTATTTTCTGGCGTTTTGAATATTTGACAGTGACATTGTTATTGTTTGAGATTTGAAGTTGAAACCGATACTGTATGTATAAGTACCTACTCAGAAAATGTTTAATATAATGTTTAATATAATAATATGAAGTCGTAGAAAAAGTATAGTACACAACTCGAGTGGTAAGCCTATTACACACTCTTTCGAATTACGATACTCGCTAACGCTCGTATCGTAAATTTCGAAATCGTGTGTAATAGGCTTCTTACCACTCTTGTTATGTAATATACTATTATTTATTTATTTATTCAAAATTTAAATTTACAATTATTATAATATATTTCATAAAATATTGTACTTATATAAATAGTTTATATTGGCATCTAAGTGTTGAAACACTTGTATATGCCTGAAAAATCGCTATAAATTATGTAAGTAGCAGTTTTTATTCTTAGAGCATGGTGGTAACGTTTGATAAACTTGGACAGAAGAACATAGAAATGCCTCGCGTCAATTGTTTGAAGTTGAAAGGGCTCAAATTGTATCAATAATCCGCCAACTGATTTACTATTTCTGGAAACTAAAAAGCTTGATGTACGTCAGCTTTTTTGTTCGGCAGTAATAATGCGTCAATTTCTACATAAATATGAGTTGGTCAATATAGATCACAAATACCCAACTCGTCAAGGGGATAATTTGGTGCGTATTCCTAAGGTGGATAAAACAGTGACACAGCGTAGTTATCACTTCCTAGGACCAAGATTATTTAACCGTCTTCCCGATAAAATAAAAACACTTAATTCCACATCATTATTTAAAAAACAACTTAAACTCTGGATAAAAACGAAAGATAGACTAGAAATTCATAGCTTAGTAGATCTAAAAAATACCTATAACAATAATGCCTAATATTAAAATTTTACCCAGAACATTGTGGAAACAAAAACCTTATTGCCATATACGATGGAGTTAAAATTGCAGGTATATATTAAAACTTGGGGCAATCATAATTATATTACTTTTATTGATAAAACACAATTATCTTATATTTTTTTTAGTTATTTTTAGTGTAATAAGAAAATTATAAAATTTATTTTGGTTTCAGGATACTCTTTGATCATAAATGATAAGTATTTTTATTTTCTTTATTTATTTCTATGCAAAATTTTGCTTAAAGTTGTACTTGTGCTTATATTAATAAGTCTGAACTTCGTACAAGTCCTAGGGACTTAACGATACTTCTAATTTATTTTCAAGGGCAAGTGATACTCTTTTTATTTTCAGGTACATGTAACAAAATTTTTTGCTTTTGTACAAATAAATTATTATTATTATTATTATTATTATTATTATTATTATTATTATTATTATTAATCGAAGAACGATGGTCAATCCGTGCTGTAGCGCAGTTGTATAATAGAAATAAAAAAACTATATTGAAAATTAAGCAACGCTGGGAACAAGAAGAATCCCTTAAAGAAAAAATTGGTTCAGGTCGTCCCAAACGTTCCAACTCTAAACAGGATGCTGCTTCTTTGGTATATTTAAGAAATAATCCATTTGCAACTGCAAGAGATAAGTACTGTTATTGATACATCATTTTCTGCCCACCTACCGCCAGCAGGAGAGTCAAGGAATCTGAACTAAAATGTCGCCCAGCTGCGAAAAAAATGTTTCTTACTGAGAAACAGCGACAATCAAGGATTATTTTTGTTTTAAATTATATATACCTACCGCAATCCTCAATTTTGGAACAGGGTCATTTTTACTGATGAAAAGACGTTCCAGTCGACTTATAACGGATAAATTCGTGTGTACCGTCCAAACAATACCAGGTTTGAAAAGCCATATATACAGGGTGTCCCAGATAAGAATGCACTCTACAGGGATCTCGTAAACCATAGGAGATACAGAGATGGTGAAATTAGAGAAAAGTTGCGCATAACTGAATACTGTAACGTCATGTTTTCAAACTTAAAAAATTCCGAATGCTTCCGAAGATATTTGGATAAAACCGAATATTCGCGATTTCGTTTTAATTGATTTATGATTCTATTTAAAAATACATTTCAGAATAAATTTAACATTCTTTTTGCCACTTTTTCTCCCCTACAAGATGGTTTAATTACATTTTTGATCCGACGTTTCGTTTAGTCACAACCATCATCAACTTTGTTATTTTAAATAGTCGGAAAATTTAATTGTATGCTTAATAAATTCTACGTTTTATTCTAAATCTAACGTTGTATCACACTTATTAATTATTAGACGTTTCGATATAGAAAAACACATCATCAATGAAAATAGGCACATTAAACATTTAAACAATTGCGAATAACGTCAATCAATTTCATAGCCACCCATATGATGCCGAATTTAAATGGTACGTTATGTTAGAATATTATCATGCATTTTTTAAAAATAAAAAATAATTGTATTTAATAATTAAAATTAATTATTACTTGTTGCATTTTTCAGATAAGTTTTATTAGATATTATGTTTTGTTATAAGTTTCTTTTAAAAAAATGTTTTAAAATCCAACTAGTGTTTAAATACAACAATAAAAACAAAAATATTTTCGATAATGTGTCTATTTTCATTGATGAAGTGTTTTTTTATATCGAAACGTCTAATAAATAATAAGTGTGATACACCGTTAGATTTAGAATAAAACGTAGAATTTATTAAGCATAAAATAAAATTTTCCGACTATTTAAAATAACAATGTTGATGATGGTTGTGACTAAACGAAACGTCGGATCAAAAATGTAAGTAAACCATTTTGTAGGGGAAAAATAGTGGCAATGAGAATGTTAAATTTATTTTGAAATGTCTCTATTTAATTTGTGAAAAATATATAGAAATTTGACACTTGATTATTTTGTCTAACTGACGGACGCTTTAAAGCAGGTTAAAGGGTGAACGGGTGAAACGGGTATCCATCTATCAGGTATTAATCGTAAGGTAGACGAACATTTTCCGAATTTAAAACTGAAGAAAAAAGGCGTTTTTGAATTAAAAATCCAACATTTTAGATCAAAATTTATATGAGAAATCGGATAAGCTCATTAAAAATACGGCATCCCATTTAAAAAAATATCAAAGTGACCCCTAGTACTTTTGTTTGATGTTCAATTGTTTTTTGCTGAAGATATTCGAATTCGCGGGAGAAAATGACTTAGGATGGCTATTTCAGTTTTTTTTTATAAAAGTACAGGAAAAGTCAAAAAATCGCCTTGTCTAGTCTTGGTTGGATAACCCTGTACGTCTCTAACGTAATCAATGAACTTTAATATTATACAGGGTTGAGAAAGCTGTAACACCAGCCTCAAGCTTGTAATAGGTACGACTTAAATGTCAAATTTTAAAGTACGGACCTGTCTATCTTCTCATTTGTTAATTGAGAATGTTGCAGTACTTTATTAACATGCACAAGGCCATAAATGTGCCACTTTTGTGATTATTGTTTGTTGATCTAACGGCATAGATGTCTATGGTAGGAACTTACATTATTAAAATCTTCGGTAAAGATATTTTTCACTGTAATAGGCTTAGGCACATATGAGGGCCAAATAGGGGGGCCCTCAAATTTCATCATATCTCTAGCAGGCATTTCGTCACTAACATGAGAACTGGTAAAAACACTTCTACTTCTCGGACGGGGTACATCCTTACGTCCTGGTTCACTTTTGCTTATTCTTGTAATACTATCTAAAAAAGTCACTTAAAAATTAAAATAAGTAAATTAGAAAAATGTTGCATTGCTTGCTCTGAAAAAAATTGTTGGTTTCATTTCTAGTAAAATGTTTCATTTAGGCACGGCTAAATAAAAGATGATAAGGTTGGACATTTAATCATAAGAAATTAATTGTAAATGACCTATTGTGAAGACTATACTATCTCTTGTTGTTGTATGGCTTCTTAGTTATGGGGGTACCCTCTGTATATGTAAATCCATTCTTCGCATCTGCATTATTTTAATAAAATTAGTACCTACTCATTTATTTATGTACCAATTGCTATTATACTATATAAAATTAATAAAATTGTTTTGTTTTTCATAAAAAAAATATATTCTGCCAAAGCATTATCACCAAATCGTGGATTAACAAACCTGTAGTAAGTATTGATTAATTTATTTAATCATATTAAAAATATAAGTATTTAAAAATGTAATTTAAGGGACGGCAGCCAGACTAAACCAGATCCGTACATCTAAGAAAGACTGTTTTTTTTTTTACCAAAGTAAAGAATTAAGGCGAAAAAAATTATAAACCAAAACTGAAAATTTTGGTTTTTGGTATTTATTTTTAACTCTAACCGTTTTCAAGTGTCGAGATCAGGTATAGTGGAACATGTATGGACCAACCAATATAATATACAGTGGTCAGAACCAAGGTTTTGGACACGGAACAGCACTGGAGAAAATGAAAATTCAAAGAAGCAGCTTTCATGAATCAAAATACCCGTATAGTTAGTAAACCAAGTATAGATATCCCAAATATCTGGAAGCCTATTCTTGTCCAAAACCAACAGCTTAAACTTCACACTTCAATAAGCACGTAGGCGGGTCATCAAACTGCTTTTGAAACGTTGTGTTAAGTAACAAAACAAAGACAATGGAAGTCCGACAAGGTAATTTTTTTTATATCACTTCATTGTCTACCACCTTCAAACAAGCAATAACATGTTATAGTTCATTTAACACCCTTACTTTGTACACATTTTGTTGACAAATTTTTGCCTATGGCGCTTTTTCCTTTTCTTACAACCTTCTGGATTAAAAGTCGTAATTACAAGTTACCCCCCCCCCCTGAAAACCACCTTAATCAACATAAAATAAGATTTTAAAAAAAATCGTCCTCAAAGTATGGCTTGGCAACATCATAGGCATGTAGTAAATTACCGCTATCGAACCCAAATCCTGTATTAAAATAATAATTGTCCTCCAATAAGAAGAAATTCAGGAAATGCGGAACTATTTTTAAAGCTTACGATAACTTTCTTTAAAGTTTTCATCTCCATGATATAGATTTTGTTTCGGGAGCATTACCCCAACCCTAATGACAAAATTACAACTGTGTTGTTTTTTGTAAGAGTTAGAACATTTACTTACTACTACAGAACTTTTTTTTTTTTAATATTCGCCCTTTTATTTATAATCAGGAAAATCATGCTTGTATTTTTACAATTTTGTGAAATGAAGATGATGGGATGGGACGCAAAGTTTCATGAGCCGGCATTCTAGCTAAAACCAGTTTAAGCACATTGATGCTTCAATTTTGGCGGAGTAAATGATCCGGACACACAGTTTTCAAAGAAAATTCAAAATAATTGGTTAGCAATGTTGTGCACATGCCAAAACTTTTTAACCAACCTGGTATAAACAAATGTGATAGAAAAAGCATGAAACGCCATTAAATTAAAGCGAAAAAGAATCTCAAAAGAAAATCTAATAATTATAAAAAAATGTGAAGTTTTTGACCGCGACGTTCGCCAAATATTTTACAATTAGCACAAATTTTTAAAAAAGCAACGTTACTTTTTATCGAAACGTATGAAATACACAAGTTAAATAACCTACCTTTGCGAGGAAACACTTTATCAGAAGTTTTATTCATTTTAGAAGATTTTTACAACAAGAAAAAATATTAAAATCAAAAATTATTTTTGTTTACACACAAATAAAGACAAATGTCAAACAATCGCCTACTTGACAAATTAAGTGAACAGGTCGGATTGTTAAATACCGGGCTGCAAAAACTATCGCGGTTGATTTAAATATTAGGATCGAAAAGGTTTTTGGGTTGGTTCTAATTTGTGTCTTTTGGAATGCATAAGGCATAAGCAAGCATGAACTTGGAGCAGAAGTTCAGTTAAGAGTAAACACTATATATCAGGCCATTTCGGCTAGATACCCCTTTTTGGGTAGTAATTACCTACAGTTTTAGGTTTAAAAAAGGTAATTGATAAAATAAAAAAGCAAACAACGAAATTTTGTCAAATTTGCGCAATTTCTTTTTAGGCTTTTGAAAACTTAATCCAACCTTTGAAAACTGTAGGTAAATTATTGTACTCCAAACAGGTATTTCTGGCCGAATTTTGGATAAAACAAAGAAGTAACGAAATAGTGATTAACAAACGAAATATATTATTGAAAAAGAATAATATGTTTAGTAGAAACAGGGTGGTCTTGTGGAAAAATAGCTGATCATTTTAGAATACCTAGAAGTACTGTTCAAGGAATTGTAAAAAAATGGCGCTATCATCAAACACTTGAAAGATCTGTTGGGTCTGGTTTAAATAATAGAAAATCAAATGAAGAAGACCGAAGTTTGGTGGAGTATTTAGGTCAAAATCCATTTGAAACTGCAGTATCCGCTATGCACATAACAGGATTCCCTGCTTCATCTAGAACTGCGCAACGCCGAGTAGACAATGTTCCGAATTAAGAAATCGAGCAGCTGCATCCAACCCGTTTTTAAAAAATAGTGATAAGGAACAAAAAATTAGGTTTGTTCGGGTTTGTTCAATATTTACCAGAATTTTTTTTTTTTGGCAAATGTTATCTTTTCCAATGAGAAAACTTTTCAGTCTACATATAATTGAAGGATCTATATATAGACCACCAAATTCCCGATATGATGAGAAGTATACTAAAAAAAAACAGTGGACGTTTCTCCCTTAATGTGTGGGCAAGGATAAGTGTTTACGGTGCAGGTGTATGCTGGAATATTGGTGGAATACTAAACAGTAATAATATATACCTTCATATTTTGGAAGATGTTTTTCTTCCTTCTCCGCGATTGTTTTTGAAGAAAATAACTTTATATTTCAGCAGGATAACTGCCCTGTGCATACTGCAAGAAATATAGGAAACTAGTTTAGATAAAACAACATTACATGTCTGCCTTGGTGCTCAAGAAGTCCTGATTTAAATCTAATTGAAAATGTTTGGGGATTGATGGTAAAAAATGTACAAAATAAATTTTAAACCACAGAATGAAATGTTATTTCATAAAATAGAAGAAATTTGGGAAGGGCTAACTCCGGATTACACAAGAAGTATTATTTTGCCAATGTCAAGAAGATTACGATTAGTGTTAGAATCCAATGACGCAGCAATTATTATTAGTATTTTGTTTGTTGTTTGTAAATAAATTTACCTTTTTTGGCTTTACACTTTTGTAGTTTTCCTGGCACTATTTTATAATTTTTTTATTTCGCGGCTGTAATTTAAACACAAAAATATTTCGAAATAACCATTATTACTTATGGTAAAAAATCGTACATACAATAATTTACAGCTATATAGCTGATGATCCAGGTATAAGCAGCAAGGAGAGAAACCCGTTTTACCCAATTTTGTTGTAATTGAGTTATGTATGGGTGGAGTGTACGAATTTATATGTGGTCAACTGTACCGTAGAATGAGGTAATATGAAACACATTTTTAACAAAAATGATTATAACTTTCTTAAAAATTATCCAATCATTTTGGAAATAACATGTCTGGATGCGGGTTGACTAGAGCAATCATATCCATAACTAAAAAAAATTTAGTCACCCCACTTCCGAAAAGAAAATATTTTTATAGGTGTTTCGTTTAACCCCATGCTCGGGGTTATACGAAACACTAGTATTTTTCTGTAGTAACGGTAACAATATCTGGATTTTTGTTTCTTATCAGACTCTATTGGGATTTTATGAAACATATTATACCATCCTTGTAACGTAGGGACCTTGTGGATAAGTTAGGTAGGCATATATATATTTAAAGAATATTTCATATGCTTTCAGCTCTATTAATAGTTGTCGATCTATTTGTAGGGGAAAAATAAAGGTTAAGAACGTTTTATAAACTTATTTTAATGAAAAAGAAAATCGGAATGAACAATATACATTTTCTTAAACGTAGAATTACAACACTCTGCTTACCCAACTTTCTTTTATATTTTCTAGGCATGTTTCATATTACCTCTAAAAATGATTTTTGTTATTTTCAACCTCAACAAAAATTGCTATATAATTTAAACTAATTTTGTTTACATAAGATGTTTGTTGAGGTTATGAACTCACCATTTTTTAGAGTCTATTTGTAACTATAATAATAAACTCTGCACTGATGAGACTCTATGGGATTCACAAAAAGTCATATTTTAATCAGATTTTTTAAATAAATTTAAAGTGTTTGTAAGGAACTTACCACAAACCAATTAATCGTAAATAGCACAGGTGGTTATCTGTCGGAACCGCAAAATTTTCTTGACAATATCAGACAACTGCCAGATGTCAATTTTTGCACCTAATTGGAAATAGGTACGTTTGTTTCATATAACCCCGGGTGTTTCATAATCCCCCATTCTACGGTACCAGTTACCAGTAGCCATAGATGATGTCGTTAAAGGACGATAACATGGTGGTTGTGCGCATGCCAGTGGCGTATTTAGAGGGGGGGTCCGAGGGGTCTGGACCCCCCCCGTGGGCTCAACATTAAAAAAAACTCAGAACAGATCAGATGCCTTGTTGCATTTAATTTCTAATTTAAGTGAGTAAAATAATATATACATGGTGATTGATAATTCGATTAATTCCTCGCAGGAGGTAATTTGTGATTTTTTCTTAAATATGACCTATTCCGAAAATGCTTGGTTTTCGAGTTATTTCAATTTTTTTCTTGTTTTTTACCTGCGTGTCGAATTTATTTAATTAAAAAAAATTTAAATGATGTTCACTTAGTTTTGTAATTTTTTTGCAAACTAAAACTATTAGCAATACTTTGTTTTTACAAATAATTAAGTAACTGTGTCACAGATAACAAAACAACATGGCCAAACTTGGCAAAAATAACTTGACAACCAATCATTTTCGGAATCGGTCATATTATGTAGAAATATATATTTTTAAACATAAATATTTAAAAAAATATATATTCCCATTATTGCGTTTATATTTAAAAATTTCTTAATTTCTTCCTTTTTTGGGTTCAGCTATCAAAACATAGAAATTATAAATTTTGATAGTTCAAAATAGGGCGTGGCACCGAAAAAATTTTCGCCTGCGGCGCTTTTTTAAAGAAAGAAAGATAAAACGAAAGGTATAGACCCCCCCCCCGTGGCAATATTCTAAATACGCCACTGGCGCATGCCTATCGTTAATGGGCGTCTAGAGATATGACCGTTGAGCCGTGTATACAAACGTATTTTTCCACCCATAAAATGATACTTTTTTGCGCACGGAATAAGCTGCACGGGTCTATGTCTATGTAGTCAACAGGAATCACCTTTTTCTGACGGAAGAAAGTAGCTGCACAAGAGGCACATATGCGTTAAAATTAGGGAAGATTATGTTGAAAATCTAGTGCTGCTTGATTACGTAACATACCAATGTATGGTTCCGATTCTGTGCATCTGTATACTTTGGCATTAAGGTGGAATTCTCAACGTCATTTAATCTATTGACAGGCTATAACCTATTTCGCCTTTTTTTTTCTTTATTATTTTATTAAGTAACATTTAAATAAAATCAATATCGTCGGTAAAATATCAATTCATTTCATTGCGAATTTTGGGAGAATTGCATAGTGAAAAGAACAATAACATAATAATGTTACATTAAAAATCTTACCCGATGTTTTTCGCTATACAATTCTCCTAAAATAATTAATGAAATTCGTTGATATTTATTTTAATATGTCAATTATTACCTATAGAATATGCAGTCGATATTGATTTTATTTAAATATTGTGTAAATGCTAGAAAAACTAAATAAATCTACGCGAAGTAGGTTATAGGTTGGAACGTTGTTGATACTCCCACCTTAATATAGGAAGAGCAAAATGGGCCTTTTCACTATAACCTAATTTAGCATATTTAGCATTAACATCCTGAATAAGGACCTATTGACAATACATCCGAATAATAAAAATCTTTCTAGATGGAATCAAACATAAATATAAATAAATTAAATATAATTATATAGGTAAGTAATAAAATAAATATGTACATATAACATAAATTTAAAATAAATATCAAAGTTTTAAATATTTAGGGATAATCATTGATTCAAAATTAAAATTTTAAAATTATTTTGAAAGTATCATATCGAAGATTGCCGGAAAAGTAGGTTATTTTAAAAGAATCAGTTCTAATTTAAGTTTGCTTCCTAAAAAAAACTATTTTTTATACAATTATATTCCACATTTTCTTTATTGTTCTTCCATTTTATATTGTGCTAGTGAGGAAATATTTGATAAATTACAAATTTTACAAAATAAGGCAATGCGGATTATTTTAAATTGTGACAAATATACAAAAATTAATTTTATGTTGAAAAATTTAGATTGGTTGAATGTCAGAAATTAAATTTTTATTTAGTATGTATCTTTATACATACAATTAAAAATATTTTTTTTTCTGATTGTTTAAAAAGTTTTTGTTCTTTTAATTATGACCATCGTAATTATAAAACAAGAACTAATCAACATTTTTATATGGATAGCGTGTCTAAAACATTACTTAGCTTATAAATCTATTTTTCATAAAGGTTTGATAGAATATAATAATTTGGAAAATTCTATTAAATCTCAAAAATCCTTAAAACCGAGCTAACTGTTTAAAAAAACTTTAAAATTTCATTTAATTAAAAAACAAAATGATACGTAATATTTGATACCATTTACAAAATGTTTAACCGTTCTGTCTGTTTTTGCTAAAAGAAGGCTGCGTTTTAAAATTTAAAAATAAATCTATAAAAATGTTGTTAAAAAAATGTATTAACAAATATTTAATTGTAGCTTTTTGCTAAATAAAACATGTTTGAAAACATGAGATCAAAATCTTGTTACGTCGTCATACCATTATCCATGCAATTATTTTATTTGTCAGTCTTGACAGATTATATTGCTATCTTAGTTTCGCTAAATTAAATAAAAAAGAACAGCTTAAAAATATAAAACAACCAGTCAGATTTTTACGTGTTTTTATTAAAGAGCGTATCTTGTTTATTTATTTTCTCAGTAAACAATTCAAAATTTTAGAAACTGAAACCATAGAAATTTTTATTTTTTCTTTCTCTATGCGGTAGGATAAAATCAAAATTTAGTGAAAAAGCCCATCGAAAAAAAAAAAGTGGAATATGGAAACAAACAATTTAATATAGTAACATCTTGTTATAAAGGGTTTCCTTTATTAAAATTTGGTTTTACCATAATTTATACATTAAGTTAAGAAAACTGAAGGAAGTATTTATTAAAAAAACAACAGAATGCTTACAGCAATCATTTACCGATAAAACTTACTATTCAGAAGTTCTTGTTCAATTTTATATTTTGGTAACTTAAAATTATTATTCTTCTCTTACATTTCTAATGTCCTGGGATAAAAATTGGACTCGTTAAAATGAACAAGTTATATTGTCAATCTAGTTTCTGCTTAATATATTCTAGTTTTTTTTCTGAAGATAGCCATGCGAATTGATTCCATATTACCTAAAATTCAATAAAATAACTTCTTAAAGTGCCCTTCTCAATTTTAAATAATTAGGACTACTTTTCTTATAGAAAACCCTTGTTCAATGTGAGTTTGTAACATTTAAATACAGTACGGCCATTCCAGTACAGTTTTTTTTTAGAAACATGCTTGGACATGTGGTCTTTTTTTTATAAAATAAAAATATTGATGAATTAATAATAATAATAATAAGTTTATTTAAAATTTAATAATATAATAAATATGTTTATGTTGTCTTCTATAAACTTATTCTTCAATCCCCGGAAGCTGAGCTTGTTAGGGGCAAATCTTATTTTTCTGTTTTAGTATGTAAGATCATAAATCATAAATATGCATTAAAAATTAAGTTTTAAAGTAAAAATGTTAAACGCAGTTCTTTTTGAAGAAATATATTACCTACCTATAATAAAATTATTAATTTACAATTTTTAAGTCTGTCTGTTTTTAATATCCATGTTTTTATTTCGATTTTAAATTTTTTTAATGAAATCAATTTTTTAATTTTTGTTGGTAAATAATCGTTTAAATAAAAACATAAATATTTTTTTAAAAAATTGTCCTATGAACTTATTTATTTTAGGTTTTATGATTATTTCATTTCTATGACGTGTATTATGATTATGGGTTTTTAAATAGTATAAAGTTTTTATTTTTAAATATATATTAAGATGTTATAAATGTAAAGTTGTCTTATGTTCAACTTTTTGTTTCTGAATATAATTCTTTTGAAGGATAAAGATAATCTTTATTAAATATTATTTTTAGAAACCATTTTGTAGTATTTCTAATTTTTTAACTAAAGTTCTATTTATTCCTCCCCAACCTAAAATTCCGTAATTTAAATGAGTTTTAACTAACGCGTAATATAATATTTCCATGTCTTACATTTCAAAATTTTTTTATGTTTTTAAAAATCGGTAGTAAACTTCTTAATTTTTTAATTAAATATTTTAAGTGAAAATTCCAATTTAATTTACAATCAAATAATTCCTAAATATTTTATTTTATTAACTTTAAAAATTTGAATGTCTTCATTTATTTTAATACTATTCATATTTCGTGGTAGGTTATTTAGGTTTAAAGTAAAAGGAATATAATTTGTTTTATTAAAATTAATTGTTAACAAATTGTTATCAAACCAATTTTTTATAATTTTAAAATCTTTTTTAATTTTATTATTTAAGTTTTCCCAATTTATATCGGTATAAAAAAATGTAGTATCATCTGGAAAACAATGAATTTGTCCATCGCAATTTATACTAAATAAGTCGTTTATACAGGGTGGTCCTTAAGTACATCAAGAAAATCTAGGATATGATTCCTGGCATCAATTTAAGTTGAAAAGTTCATATGGACTTATGCCCTAAAATGCTTACCCTCTAAGATACAGGGTGTTAAAATATTTTCCATTTTCCTTTAAAACTACCATTTTTTTCAAAAACATAGTAGAGACAACTTTTGTTCCGCTTATATCAGTAATGCATAAAAATGCATCAGAGTTTAAAAAAAACAGTGGCGTATTACATATTTTCACAAAAAAAATATTGATGGTATCTTCATGCACGCCACTGGTGGAAGTAGGCAAACCCTTTTTTAACCAAAAAGTGCAGTTTAATACGAAATCAATCGACATCAATTTTCAATACCGTATCTTCAAGGAGTTTCGAAATTTTAAAAAAACAATTATTTTTTAAAAATATTTTAACACCCTGTATCTTAGAGGGTAAGCATTTTAGGGCATCCATATCAACTTTTTAACTTAAATTGATGCCAGGAATCATATCCTAGATTTTCTTGATGTACTTAAGGACCACCATGTATAAATATTAAAAAATAATGGCCCAAATTATATCCCAAATAGAGATATGACAATGTCGATAATATTTTTCAATGGCAACCCTAGTTTATTATTGACTCTGTTTAAAGTGCATATCTAAAGTATGGTAACAATAACGGACCGTTATCTGCAAGAGTCTCAACATTTGATAGCGTATTTCTATAAAAAATATGCATTTAAAAATTTGAAAAATCTTGAATACCTACCTCTATGGGATTATATCCAATTTTCCTCAGCTGTCTATTTTTCATTAGAGAATGTCCTAATGGTAAACTTGTATCTCTAATAGTATTATTCCATCCTAGTACAATAATGGCGTACCATTTTAAATGTTCTTCGGCGTAGGGTACCATAACATCACCCAATATGTACCTTTCGAATCCGAGTGGTTTGACATATTTTCCTGTTCTTGTGTCTTGACATAATATTATGTCTAAAAATAGAAAATAGTACAGAGTGATTGGGAATTCCGGTGTGTGGTAATATTCCAATAATTCAAGAACATTTTTAGATCATGTGATTTTTTACTTTCTAAAATTTTGTAAAGAAGTTTAAACTAAAAACTCGTTTCGATCCATATTTGTGAATTGCAATAAAATTTAATTTAAAACTGCCAGAATAATGGGATTTCTGTGCAATTTACACACTATCTATTTCTGATGACGATGATGATGATCGATGTGGTCAATCACAATATGAAAATATCTGCCTCTATACAGAGTGTTAATGAATAGTTATAGATAAATAAGTTATAGGAAAAAATATTTATAAACATGTCGTCAAAAAGGCTTTATTTTTGATATACAGGGTGTCAAAGTTTAAATTTTTTCTTCGTTTTTCTTTTTCTCATACAATTGGTATGAACATAAACATAAACAATCTTTATTTTCAAATTTGTTACAGGAAATAATAAAGTGAAATGACGTCAAAAAATAGTTCCGAATTATTAGGGATTATATCAAATATAATTTTTATAAACAATAAATTAATCTATTACATATTTAGATGATCGTTCAGACAATAAGGTTCCAACTGAATTAGAAGTTTTTTAATTTCTATTTTAAACAGGCGTCAATGCGTTTGATTCGTAGTGGTGATTTATTGTATAATTTAACGCACATATATTCTGGGCTTGTTTCTGTTATGGTACACCTATTAGTTTTTGGAATCTCTCTAAAAAAATGTTAAGCTTGTCGGATAAAGTATACAGGGTGTTCGGGAAAATGTGGGAAATCTCCCGGATATGAAAAAAACACGTGAAAAGAATACTACAAGTTCATATAAACTTCTTTCGTATCGGCCTCCTCTTCGGAGATATGGGCTCCCAAAGACCTTCCATGGAATTAAGTGTTTGACCCATAATAATTATTAAACCAACAGGTATATTTCAATTTTTTTTCATATGATCTATACCAGGTAAGACCCTTCAAATTACGATCCCAAAAAGTGTTGTGAATTACTCACAGCTGCAGGGACGGACTAGCTGTGACACTAATGTGCCCATTTTTTTTACGCCCTGTATGATAAAAACTTTGGACAACGTTTTTTACATACCTTTAAATATTGACTAAAAATTAAGTACTCTTCATTCATGTCGCTAATCCTAACCGTTTTCGGAAAAACTTTATTTTATTGCGTATTGTATGTATTAATATTAAGCAGTTAAAAGTGAACATTTATAATTTATAGGAAGAAAGATATTGTATCTTTTATTGAAATACGCTAAATATACCTACATTATTTTAAAAGAAAAAAAATCAAACATAACACTTCAGGAGAATAAGACATTACACGATCATAACACCAGACATTGTATAAATTATCAAACTGTACCAGTAAAAAGTAATTTCGGAAAAAAATCAACAATCTTCCAAAAAATATCAGAAAAATTAAAAAATTGGCAACTTTTAAAAAACAATTAAAGAGATATTTACTAAATTAAATTATTTATATTATTTTTTAAAATTGATTTTATTAAAGATTTAAATTGGATTAACTTCCATTTTTTTTTATTATTATTATTTTTTTTTTAAATGGTTATAATTTTCTATATTATGTTGTCACTTTCCATGTAATGAACTGTAAAAGTTAGTTTGGAATAAAGACATTTTGAAAGTTAAATATGTTTAAAATTACGTTTTTCCAAAAACGGTTAGGATTAGAAAGGTACCTATGTAAAAAACGTTGTCCAAAGTTTTTATCATACAGGGCGTAAAAAAAATTGACACATTAGTGTCACAGCTAGTCCGTCCCTGCAGATGTGAGTAATTTGCAACACTTTCTGGGATAGTAATTTGAATGGTCTTACCTGGTATAGATCATATAAAAAAAAATTGAAATATACCTGTTGGTTTAATAATTATGTGTCAAAAACTTAATTCCATAGGAGCTCTTTGGAAACCCATATCTCCGAAGAGGAGGCCGATACGAAAGAAGTTTATATGAACTTGTAGTATTCTTTTCACGTGTTTTTTTCATATCCGGGAGATTTCGCACATTTTCCCGGACACCCTGTATAAGGTGTTATTTTTCTTTTCTCATTATTTTGGTTCCCTCCATTTTTATATCTGTACCTAATCGTTCTCTAGTTACTTGCCAAAATAGCCGTCGATGCAAACCAAACATTAAGTATTTTCTTTTAGTTGTATTAACAGGACATTTATGGAAATATATACATAATTTGGACACCCTGTAAATAAAGCTACTTATGGTTAGACTACAATGGTACAAAAACATACCTGCCCTAGGGTAATGTGGCAAAACATGATGCACATACAAACACGTTTCATCCCCGATAATCTTTTTAACAGTGTCCATTGTATCCAACATCAGCTGATCAATGGCGGAGATTTTTTTCCATTGATGGTAGGCCGGGGTGAATTCTGTAAGCCATTTGGCTGCCTTATATTTTAAACTGGGGGGCAATCTGTTGCCTTCGTAATCTGGACATTCTATGTCTATGCATGCGTCTAGAGACATAAGCTCTCTTGGCAGAAACTTAGCCTGAGTTCCTTTAAATAAGATATTTATTTAGTGCGAGTTACAGTCCGGTTAAACCGGAAGAAGAATTGTGTAATATGGATACTTTTATTTCGCGTAGATTTATTTATGTTTTCTAGCTTTTATCGAAAATTTAAAGAAAATCAGTAACGACTTGATATTCTATAGGTAATAATTGACATATTTAATAAATATCAAGGAATTTCATAACTTATTTTAGGAGAATTGTATAACGATAAATATCGGGTAAGATTTTTTTTAACATTATTATGTCATTGTCACTCATTGTTCTTTCACTATACAATTCTCCCAAAATTAGCAATGAAATAAATTGATATTTTTGAAAGTTAAGCTACTGAAAAGCTAAAATCCGCTTTCAAGCATCAACAGAGCTTAAAAACTATTGCTTACCATAATTTATGGTGATAAATTCAATATCCAGTACTCTATTCATCAACTCATAAGAATAAATACCGCGTAGACTTAAATAGTTCAATGCACACGGCAGACATCTTGGATAGTTATTTATCTCGGCTAGTCTACTGTCTTTATGCAATTCTTCGAACGTCGCTTGAAAAATGTCTGGTGTTGTTTTAGGATGGAAGTCAAACATCGTAAGTACATTTAGGATTCTTTCTATGTCTTTCAGTCTTGTTTTTGGGAGGGATTGTACTATTTTTTCGGTACATTTGCTGCAAATTTAATAACACCATGACAAAGACAGCTTTATCGAGAATCACTGCAAACATTTATCATCGCTTAAGAAAAGCGTGTTATATACAGGGTGCGCTTTAAAGATAAAAATTATAAAAAAACGTATAGCAACTATAACAATATATCATATAAGGGTTCTGCAACAGATAGTGCTTCAGATTCCATAGCTCTTATACCAATTGAGTTAGGAATTTCATTCATATGCTGACTTATTTACTACAACACTGTATTTCTGGAAAATCTTTTCGCATATAAAGGGTGGCCCAAAACAGTATTAGAACATAAAGGTGTATTTTTTAAATGGGACAACTTGTATTATTTATTTTAATTTTTTGACATTTAATGCTAATATTATGTAATTTTTTTGTATAAACTAGGTATCAATTCCGAACTCAGAAGTAAAATACTTGTTTTGAGTTAAATGATATAATATTTATTGTCAAGAATATATTTCATAATTTAGGCACAACTACATAGATTAGGTATAATATAAAACGAATATGACAATATTTTAATGGTATATTTTATATCACTACAGTACAAAGATACAATACGTTATGTAATAATATATATATATTTTTTTTTTCATATAGCTTGGTATATTTATTATTTATTAATGACGTTCTTGAATATATCTCTTGGATTGGATAATATCCAATTTTTAATTTTATTTCTATAATTATTTAATGATTTAATTATTTTAATTGACAGCATATCAAAGTTTCATATGTGTGTGATTAATATAATTTATTTTATTTTTATGTTTAAAAATATTAGAGACCGACCGAAGGTTCGGTTTCGGTTTCGGCTAGTTTCGGCCAAAAACCGGCTGAACCTTGAAACCGAAACGTGTTCGTGAATTGTCGCGCACTGTTCGGCTAGCTTTGGGTGTGTTTGGGTAAGCAGTGTTGTCTATATAAATAGATCTGTCGACCTTTTTTTTTTTTAGTGGGAAGAGTTCAATCCGTTCCCAAGATCGATCTCGTCCTATATAAAATAAATTAATTTCAGTATACATTAAAATTTTTAACATGTATAGGTGAATAAATTTCGGTTTCGGCCGGAACTGAGACCACGACCGAAGATTCGGTTTCGGCCGAAACTGAAAATCTTGTTTCGGTCGGACACTAAAAAATATAATATTAACATGTAAGAAAATATTTGTTTAGGATCCATTTTTTTGCTATCTTTAAATAGTAAATCAGAAGAATATTGGTGGTCTTTTTCGTAAATAATTTTCAAAATGTATTTTTGAATAGTTTCAATATTATTAAGATTCTTATTTATGCCTCCCCATCCTAGTATTCCATAATTTAAATGGGTTTGTTCTAAAGAATAATAAAATATTTCTAATTCTTTTATATTTAAAAATTTTTTAAGGTGTTTAAATTTTAGTACCTATATAACTATAAGAATTCTTATTTTTATAATAATTCTTAGTTTTTTAGAAAACGGTTTATAATTTTAAATAAATTGCAAATAAAAAAATTGTTGTTTTGAAATTTTTAATCAGATAGTAAAATAATATACAGGGTGTTTCATTTGAAAAATTTGAGAAAAAGTGGTGTAAAATGTGTAATTTTTGAAACCTTATTTTAAACACCCTGTACAAATTAAATAACATCTATTTAATGTACAGTATTTATTGACCCCTTCCCACTAATCTCACATTAAGCCGTATTTAAGAGAGTGCTTTTATATTTTTTTTCCAGGGCGGCAAAACTTTTTTTTTAGTATTCAATTTTAACTCTTAAACTACCTACTGAAGCAAATCCAATCAAATTATAAAGGACACTAATATAAACCTAAAAATAAAATAAAAATACAGGGTGTCCTATTTAAAAAATACAACTTTATGGTATAACACTGTTTTGGGCCACCCACCCACCAAATTTTTAACCCTGACGCACTATTGCAGGACCCTATATATACAGTGTGTGTATAAAGTCTGGAAACGGCTTAATAACATCACAATTTACCGGCCGATTTAAACCAAATTTGGTACAGTTGTGTAAGAGGATCTAACGCACCGAATGACGATATTGGCGTTGTTGCCAGCTTTTTAGTTTGTCTGGAATTCGAACGAATTTTATATTTTTAAATATAACACCCAGTATATTTTTACATTTTTAAATTCCACATAAAATTATAATTATTTTTTATTAAATGCATTATTAGTCTATACTTCATAGTTTCCGAGATTTTGACTCTCGAAAAGTGACATTTTTGAACTTTGACAGCTTATAACTTTCTAACAGTACGTCTTAGAGCAAAACGGCTTACATGGCCCTATCTTCAATTTTTATTATCTTCCCAAAAAATCAACTTCCGGTTAAACCGGATGTAACTCGAAAGCAGGAAATATAGTTGTTCCGGTTTAACTGGAAGTTGATTTTTTTGGGAAGATAATAAAAATTGAAGATAGGGACATGTAAGCCGTTTTGCTCTAAGAAGTACTGTTAGAAAGTTATAAGCTGTCAAAGTTCAAAAATGTCACTTTTCGAGAGTCAATATCTCGGAAACTATGAAGTATAGACTAATAATGCATTTAATAAAAAATAATTATAATTTTATGTGGAATTTAAAAATGTAAAAATATACTGGGTGTTATATTTAAAAATATAAAATTCGTTCGAATTCCAGACAAACTAAAAAGCTGGCAACAACGCCAATATCGTCATTCAGTGCGTTAGATCCTCTTACACAACTGTACCAAATTTGGTTTAAATCGGCCAGTAAATTGTGATGTTATTAAGCCGTTTCCAGACTTTATACACACACTGTATATTATTATACCATTAATTGAAAGGTTTAAATATTACAAGAACAAACTATTACTAAAATGGGTTGTTTATCGTCACGGTCTGCACCCATGTCAATAATTAGGACCTTTAGTAAGAAACATCTAAATATATGGCCAATTCTTAAATTCGCTGGTGGATCCAACTTGCTACATTTTGTTTATCTGATCCTAATAATATACCTTTTCGTGAAATCGACATAATGCGCCTCCCCCGGCGCCTCCAAAGCACTGGTAAATTTCCCATAGTTACAAATGACTCAATTTAAGCTCAAATAAAATCCAGAAGGGGTGATTTTTTTGTAACAACATATTATTCTATACTCTAGAGTGAAAATTGGTGTATATTTTCACTATGGAAGTCGCAAAGAACCTGGTAGACCTATGCATTTAATGTCTTGCTCTATTATCATTGGATACACCAGTGAATTAAATAATTCGCCTATACCAACCTTAATGTATTTTTATGATAGGTTTGTAATGCTGTAGATATCAACGCTATATGAAGACAGCAGAGCTCAGAAAATCTATCCAGTTCAGGATATAAGCTGTCTAACATCTGGTTTATGTCTGGTATACATTTCTTGGGGCTTGACAACCGCAATGCCTAAAAAATCTATACTATTATATAAAATATTGTAGAAACAAAACTAAGATAATTATACTAGTATACCTCAACCTCTATTTCTCATTGGTTAGTATTGAAATTGTTTAAACCAACTGTCTCATCACACTTGACAGAAATTAATTATTGTGTCCGTATACCTATATACCTGACTACATACCTTCATAATTCCAGTTAAAGTTATCTCATGAATTCCTATACTCTTCCTAGCAACTTCTTGGATCATGGCTTGCTGGACAGACAAAATCTTGATCCTACTTCTAGTCTTGAAAAAACCTAAAGCAACTACACCCATTTCATCTATATTCATCTCATTAATTTTATTCTCTAGGGCAGACTCATACTCAAAATCAACTGGGCGCCTTCTACACACATTGAAGTAAAAGAATACTCGCACTAGCTGATCTTTGGTAAGTTTATGAGCTTTTTTGGGTAACTTATTTAAAACTTGAAAAATAAAATCACAGGCTTTGCCCACATTTAACATATACCACGCATCTGCAAAGGTAAAAAGTGTCTCTATGTCCCAAGCATGCATTCGCCAGCAACAAATATCGTCGAGGCAGGTCCAAACATCATAAAAATTACGGTCTTTATAAGCTGGGCATATGGGATAATAAGATAAAATTGTTAAAAGCTCCAACAGTTCTTCATTTGTTAGTTTATCACAGTGATCAGCAAGGCCATCCACTAAGTTATCAAAGCGAGGGTCTCCAACGTTAATAATATGATCGACACAAAATTGCTTAGTGCTTTTAAAGGCTTCTACGATTTCTGTAGCATTTGATTGTCTCCAGTCTTTGTTTAAAAAGGTGTTAAACTGTCCTTCACTTGTAATATCTCGATTATTCAGGAATGAGATTGAATCTGTAACTGTGCCTTTGTTAACAACAGAGAAGAAAAAATCATTTTCATTTCTGTAAAAGCTTGTGTTCCCGCTGGTAAAAATGTTACTAAGGTAGACATTTCGCTTCTGTCCACTAAGGATTCGAGATCTAAAAGTTTGTGCCTTTTGAAAAAAATTTAGTAATGGTCTATGTCTACATTTACGCAACGTAAAATTGATTATTTGCTTTAAAAACATAGCTTCACTTTCTCTTGAAATACCTATGAAAACTCTAAAAATAATAAAGTAAATTTTTCATTTAACCTCACATTTTTAAAAATACAACATAACCTATCTTTTGATTGGACGTTTGACCTACCTAGTACCTACCACAGACAAAAGAAAGTCCTCCACCCTCACAGTGTCTCCTCCAGTTTAGTTACCCAGCTATTTGTGGTAAGAGGAGAAAATATACGAAATCTATGAAAAAGGACCATAAAATGTGACCACTTTTTTCATTATAAAATACGCATATTATTGTATATTATGTGTTATTGCGAGCAGCCACAGAACTCCAATAGCGAGCAGTTATTTAGCTCAAGGAATGGAAAGTTGCGGTTTCTTTTCTTGGATATCTTAAAAATTGGAAACCTGTTATTTGTTACACTAAGAAAATTACGGTCCCAGAAAAGTTTCAAAGAATCTGGGGTTTACCTAAAAACGGTTATCAGATTAGAAAAAGCAGAGGGAAGTTGTTATGTAGGCACTTTCTAATTTTCTCTTAATAAATCTCAACAAATAAAATGGGAACGATTTTTTGGGTTTAAATCACAGCGGACGTGCAAAACTTTTTCAGTCTTTTCATCATTTTAAATATGTGGCTTATTCTTTGTATTATGATTCAGCTATTTAAAAATAAAAATGCAAAATAGAATGGGAAATAATTTTTTTTTTACGAATTCATTTGTTAGTACAAACACACGATGCATAATTTTATTAAAGAAAATCAAATAAACAAACCGAAAATCAAAGTAGTACAAAGTATAATAAATTAGGAGATCAACTAATTATTCTGTCCACTTTTTAAATTCCATCCCGTCTGGAGGTTTAACATCGACTTTCTTTTGGGATACCTCTGACCAGTTAGTGCTTAGTACCGTTCCTCCACTTTCCATCTAAGAAAAAAATAAATATTAGCTTTTTTGTGTGGCGGCTTTTTTTTTTAAATGGAAACATACAGCTTGTGATACATCATTTGAAAGCTAACATTTCGTACATTATTCTCATAAATTTTGGCGCGATTCTGTCAAGCTATTTCAATTTTAAAAGTTTTAAAAAAAATCACTATTTAAATAAGCGGAAACGATAAATTATTGATGTTTTTTTTACCTTTCAAGGTAAGAAATCTTCATTGTTTCACGTTCTGACATGTTGTGATATTATGAACTTGTAAAATTAATTTAGGTAGGTATATTTCCGAAGTATTATTTTACAATTTTCTAAACAAAATACACTCCACTTAAAGCATATACTTACTATACTTCTTCAAGTTAAAAATGGTTTTGTTAGAAAGACAGCGTATTGAAGTCTTGATATTGTCAAAGTGAAGTGTGCACTTTATTTATTGCTAAATATCCGGAAAGTCAAATGTAACAGGGCACTGTTAGTAAAATATCCCACAAATTTGATGAACATGGCACAGTAAAGGACTTGCCTAGGAATGTACGGCTAATAAGTGTCTTAGGCGACAAAGAAAAATTGAACAATGCATTATCTCTGCTGGATAATCCGCATGTTTCAACAGTTTCATTTGCTCAAAATCACTATACATCTAAAGGTACTATTGGAAGATTTTTGAAAGCAGAAAAATACCACCCTTATAAAATATATCTTGTCCTAGAGCTTTTAGAAGATGACTATGACAGGCGAGAAATGATGAGACGGTGTGCCGAGAATAATAGGTTTCCACAGAACATATTATTTTCGGATGAAGCTACTTTCAATTTAAACGGGGTGATTAACAGACATAATTATCGTTTCTGGAGTCAAGAAAATCCACGATGGATATTTGAAGCGCATACTCAGCGGCCCCAGAAAGTAAATGTATGAGTAGGTATCATTAATAACCGAATTCTGGCTGGGGCCATTCTTTTTTTAAGGAAACCTCACAGCTAAACGGTACCTTCGAGTTGATGCCTAGTCTAGCTGTAATTTTTCCCAAAGAAGTAGATCCAGATATGCCTAATGAAACAATTTGGTTTCTGCAAGATGGTGCTCCCCCGCATTTTGGAGTCAATGTGAGAAGATATTTAGGTGAGATATTTCCAGGTCGCTGGATTGGACGACGTGGTACAATGGGCCTTTTCACTAAATTTTGATTTTGGTAGTAGTGTATAAAGGAACAAAAAATAAAATTTTCTGTGTTTTTACTTTTCTATACTTTTAAGCCATAACTGAGAAAATAAATAAATAAAAAAACTCCTTGAATAAAAACACGGACTTAAACATACCTACGTCATCGCGCCGGAAGATTGATGCACAGAGGAATGATAGGAATACCCGAGTCGCTGGCTTAAAATATCAAGAATTCACAAAATCAGCAGCTTGACAGTGTTGCCGATACTCTCAAAAATCATTTATTATAGTTTATAGTACCAGTGTAATGGTAATTGACTAGCAATTATTAGTAATTATAATATACCAGTTTTCCATTCAATAGCTGCGGAATGAATTATTTTACCAGTGTTATGTTTATATTTATTTAAAGTATCCAAATAAAGTTCTAAGAAGAAAGTATATTATTAAGATTATAAAACTTTCTACATATGGCAACAGCGGCTTAATTTGCCGATGGCAGTTCGACAGATCAGCATTTACACGTGTGCGAGGTTAAACGCATGCGCTCTAGCAAGCTTTAAACATATCTACGTCATGAGTCGCGCCTGTTTTGAGATTTTCAAATTGGTTGAATTTTACCCGGCTTTTACTGTGCTGAAATAAATTAATGTTATGACCTAGCAATAATTTTATTGATGAAAAACACTTATTATAGCACCGACTAAACAATTCAAATGCCAAATGTATCAAATTTAAGAATAGTGAAAAGGCCCATTGAATGCATGGCCACCGAGGTCCCCAGACTTAACGTCTCTAGACTATTTTCTTTGGGGATATTTAAAAGAAAAGGTGTACCAAAATAGGTTAAATAACATGGAAGATTTGAAATACAAAATTAGATTGGCGACACATAACATATACCGGCTGAAGTATAATTCGGAATTCCGTCGACGGAATTTACCATCGTCTGGGAGCATGCCAGGTAGAGGGTGGAGGACATTTCCAGCATTTGCCACGTTAAACCACCTTTTTGTTGTGTTTTGTTTGCTTCGTTACATTTTAATTTTTTTTTGACAAAATAAATAACAAATAAACCATAACTATTGTTAAGTCACAAAATGTCAGAAGGTGAAACAATGAAGATTTCTTACCTTAAAAGTTAAAAAAACATCAATGATTTATCATTTCCGCTTATTTAAATAGAGATTTTTCAAAAACTTTTAACAGTCGCCATTTTGAAATAGCTTGACAGAATCGCGCCAAAATTGATGAGCATACTGTACGATATATTAGATTTTAAATGATGTATTACAAGCTGTATGTTTCCATTAAAAAAAATCGATGTCGTCATATCTTTGACAAATTTAATGTCTATAAGAAAACAAACGAATAACATCAAAATGTGAGCATATATAAAACTAAATTGATATATTCAGTTCATTTCAGGGTTGGCAAATATCATGATATTTATATAAATACCCAAATATCCGATATACAGTGATGGGCTAAAATATGGAACAAATTCATTTAAAAATCAGGTATTCATTTTTTGAAAAAACGCTCGGACACGTCGATTATAATTCTTTCTTCCGGATTTTTTGCCTCAAAAAGAAATTATACCGGGTGTGTTAAAAAGTAGATGTAGCAAAATTTTTTTGTTTTTTAAATAGAACCCCCCTATTTTTACTTCTTACCCTAATTCTACGTCAAATTCTGCGCATAATTCATGTAGCATACTCTATCCTTATATCTAACGGTTTTAGAGAAAAATTACATCATAAAAAAAAAATTCTTTAATAAAAGGTACATGTACCTACCTACTTAAAGGTAATCAGGTAAATTTAAATGAATTGTTACTACGATAGCAAGTCATGTGTCAATCAAAAATTAGTTTAGGTATAATTTTGAAAAACGGTGATCATGGTGCATTTAAATGAAACACAAAGAATCGAAATTTTAATTTTAATTGGATGTGGAGACAAAACAAGAAGTCAAGAAGAAGTTTGTAACTTGTTTAACGCTAAGTATCCAGAACGGCCGATTACAAGATTTACAGTAAGTAAAATTGAGAAGAAATTCAGGGAAACAGGGAATGTAAAGGATCATCTACGGCCAGGTCGTCCAAAAATTAGTGAAAACTCACAATTGAACATTTTGTTAGAGGTTGAAGATAATCCTCATAGTGCATCCACTGAAGTAGCCCTTAATAATGATGTTAGCCGACGATCTGTGTTGCGGGTATTGAAACAAGAAAAGTACCATCCGTACAAAATTAGGTTGCTGCACGAGCTAAACTAAGATGATCCCGACCGCCGACTACAGTTTTGTGAAACGATGATGGAAATTTGCAACTTAAATCTATTTTTCCATCGCAACATACTTTTTAGCGATGAAGCCACGGTTTGTTTGAATGGTTCGGTAAACAGACAAAATTTTCGGTATTGGAGTACAAATAATCCCCGTTGGATGAGAGAACAGCACACGCAATACCCACAAAAAGTAAATGTTTGGGCAGGGATATTAAATGATAGAATTATTGGACCTTTTTTCTTCGATGGAAATCTTACAGGAGACCGCTATTTACAATTTCTTCAAAATGAATTAATTCCCACACTAGCAGCGGATTTTCCAAATCCGAATCAGCCTCATCTACCAGAAGCGTCTATTTGGTTTCAGCAGGATGGTGCTCCGCCTCATTTTGCTCGACAAGTACGAGAGTATTTGAATACTGTATTTCCCGAACGATGGATAGGTAGAAGAGGACCCATAGAATGGTCTGCAAGATCTCCCGATCTTACACCCATGGATTTCTTTCTTTGGGGTTATTTGAAATCAAAAGTGTATAAGGATAAACCACAAAATTTGGAAGACTTAAAATTTAAAATTAGATATGAAATTAGGCAAATTAATGAAAATACTGTAAATAATGTTTTAGAAGGGTTTTTAAGTAGATTAGCATATTGTCGAGAAGTTAATGGTTTGCATTTTCAACACTTAATAAACTAATTTTTTTAACCTTTTTTTAAAGAATTTTTTTTTATGATGTAATTTTTCTCTAAAACCGTTAGAAAGGATAGAGTATGCTACATGAATTATGCGCAGAGTTTGACGTAGAATTAGGGTAATAAGTAAAAATAGGGGGGTTCTATTTAAAAACAAAAAAATTTTGCTACATCTACTTTTTGACACACCCGGTATACTTAATTTCTTTTTGAAGCAAAAAATCCGGAAGAAAGAATTATAATCGACGTGTCCGAGCGTTTTTTCAAAAAATGAATACCTGATTTTTAAATGAATTTGTTCCATATTTTAGCCCATCACTGTATGTATATCCAAATTTGGATATTTATTTATATTTTTTATTATTTAATCTGTTTTCTGTAAAGATATATTTTAAAAATTCAAAATCACTTAATTTAATATACAGTGACCGGCAGAAAGTACGCACCAAAGGGGATTTTTTTAAATTTCAAAACTTACCAATTTTTTTTGGCGGTGGAAAAGTTCTGCATGTCCCTAAATAAAAAAGAGCATTGACAAAACTAGTAAATATTGCGCCTTATACGAGCGAGAGGTAAAAACGTTAAATTCACTCAAGAATAAAATGCCCTTATTTTTCATGGTGGAAAATTTTTTTATTAGGAAATGTTGTTTGCACTTAAAAGTTATCCATAAATACAAAATTTCAGCTCGGTAGCACAAATATAAATTTTTTCATGGCAACTAGATTTAAATGAAAACGAATTTTATTGTAAGGGTTTAAACTTTAATTCATGAACCAATGGGTTTAAGAGTTTTTGAAAAATTGGGAACCGCAAAATATTGTTAATTGTATGAAGAAACCCTCATTTGTTTTGCATAAAGTTATTCCGCTTATCCATAGAATTATGTACGGTGTGCACCAGAAAAGTTAGATTATTTTTGACGTTATTTTATTAAACGTCCAGTTCTCGCGTATTTAAACAAATTTAAGTAAGTGAGGTGTCTAATCGCCCAAGAGCTGTTAAAAAATTGAATTTATAGGTCGCATAGCTTCTATCGATTCGTTATACGAGGGGGCGTAAAAAAAAGGTAAAAACACTTTTTTTGTGCTACCGAGCTGAAATTTGGTATTTGTGGACAACTTTTAAGTGCAAACAACATTTCTTAATAAAAAAAAAATTCTACAGTGAAAAATAAGGGCACTTTATTCTTGAGTGAATTTAACGTTTTTACCTCTCCCTCGTATACAGCATACTTACTAGTTTTGTCTATGCTCTTTTTTGTTTAAGAACATGCAGAACTTTTCCACCGCCAAAAAAATTTGGTAAGTTTTGAAATAAAAAAATATCCCCTTTGGTGCGTACTTTCTGCAGGTCACTGTAAACATGTTATAAACCTGTAATTTGTATTTCAATTCTATTCAATGATAGTTGCTATCACAATAACAAGTTTATAGTACTCCCATGTTAGAAATGTAAAATGTAGGTAAAACATACAAGTTTATGAATATGAACACATCATATATGTTTGCTTTTAACTATGGTTCAACTTAAAATCCAAAATTACTGGGCTTGTTAATTAAATCAAAACGAACCCAAACTGGATTTTTTATTTTGGGCATTGTAAAATTTTTATTTCATAAAACAAACAGCAAAATATTGCTCCGTTCAATCAGAAATCGGAACTAAATAAAAATGCCACGCGGCAAAGAACAGACGGGGAACCACCGCATTGTAAGCAGCAAAATACGCTGTTGCCGGCTCAGCGGCAGCGGGGCCATAATTTTATACTGATGAATAGAATTTTAGAAAAAAAAAATATTGATACATATCAGGATAAATATCGTCGCAAAATTTTTATCAAGATATATATCAGGATATTTATCACGGATATATATCCTGCCAACCTTGGTTTATTTTAAACTTAGTTTTAACTTAATAAAGAATTAAGTTGCAATAATTGAGTAAGGTCAATGACCAAATGACTTTATGGAAGAGCAACCACTGCTATTATATTACTTACATAACTTTTGTTCATAGCTTTTCTCACTTCGTCATTTCCTTTCCCATAAATTTCCTGAAACAGTTTATTGAGAGCCTCTTCTCCCTCCGGTTTCTCTTCTGCTTCCTGTTTTTTCATTTCCTTTTCTACCAGATTCCAGTCCTTTCCTTTTTTGGACGTTGGGTAAGGGGGTGGACCGCTCAGTTCTGGCGCTGTAACTATAAAATAAAAATAATATTGGTTTAATTACGCAAAAGCCCACATTGGACATATCTCAATTTTTAATTGATAAAAAACAGTAACAAAATATACACAAATATTTGACTTTTAAAAAATATTGTGAATCAAAAACTTTGTTTAATGTTTTATTATGCACTTTTTCAATCAATTCTTTCCTAAGGTATAATTGGTTGGGGTGCATACGACCCGAATTTGAAATCGCTTATAACAATACAAAAATATGTTTTAAAAATAATATTTAATAAACATCCCAGGCAGCAGGATGACGTCTTTATGACGTCGAATATTGGGGATTTTTAGTCACTGGACGTCTTTTGGTCGCAAGATGACGTCAAAATAACGTAGTTTTTAATACGTGTATTATACGTCATAATTTTACGTAATAAAAACGTCCATTTTTAGTCATTTTATTGAATTATACGTATCATTAAAAAGTATCTAAGTGACCAAGTTTTTTGAAAATATAGTGGGACAGACTTTTAAATAAGTAAAAACCCTAGCTTTTTCTTATAGTTAAAGGCACGTACGTATTATAAAACATTACCATTTCAAATTAACCATTCATGTATGTAAAATTTGCAAAAGCGAATATTTTGTCATTAAAAGTCTGCGAATATCAAATTTAAATTACCCGCGCTCCGTTTTATGACATTGGCAGTCTGACTTGTCTGACAGAACGCAGAACGCATTGGTATTCTGTTGTTGACGCTAGCAGTCAGGCAGTCGACAGTTCGGCAAAAGTGAAAGGTGTTTGGTGATTTTGATTTAGTTTCTATCATGGTTTCTATATATTTTGTGTTATAAACGAATATAAATGTACCAGGTTATCGAGTTCGAGTATATTGATGGCGGGGGAGTAGCCGTTGTGCACTCAACTGGGTGACGCCCCGAAAAAAAGAAGTATTTTGGCCGCCATGAAAGGATTCCTTAGCATTTTTCCAATTCTGCATACACATGAAAGTTGTAATAGTTAATTTATTATCATTAAAAGGATTTTTTACATAAAATATTTATATGTATTTTTTTACCCCTATTATGTATTATTTTAGGAAGTTTTTAGTAAATGTTCGTTTTTCGTAAATTATTACGTTTATTGACGTTTTCTACACCTAAAAAGACGTCCTAAGATGACGCATTTTTTACGTCAAAAAAGACGTTATTGGTCTGTGACTTAAGCACGTCTTTTTAACGTTTCATTTACGTAATTTATGACGTCGCTGATGATCAATAATCGACGTCTTAAATACGTCACCTTGCTACCTGGGATATCGTCGGGTTACTGCAAAAACAAGATAACTCCACCATTTCTTATTTCTAATAAGCTAAATACAATTTGGGCATAAAAATTATGAAATAAATATACTACGAGAAAAAGACATATGTGTAGTAGAACGCTTTTTGGTAAAAAATCTAGATAATTTAATACCTAGTCTAACTCCATTTTTGTAAGGTCGAAATCAGCAAAAATAAGATAAGTGCATTTAATACTAAAAATAAAATAACATTTTCTTATTTGGTGGTATCTAGCCCGCCAAAACAAGATATATGTGGCACATATCTTATTTTTGGTGCACGAAATTACATAAAATACTATGATTTCACAATTAAAAACCAGATATGTGCCATTTATCTGGTTTTCGCAGTTCCAATTTGGCACTATTGGCTTATGTGGAATTATAAAAATAAGATAACTTGTTCTGGCAGTTTAAATTATTTGAATAACAACGACAATTATGCAATATTGTGTACTTGTTACAAATTTATTTTGTTTGGTTGCTTAGCTCTGCAGGATTAAAGATAGTTTACGGAATAATACAGTGGTAAAAATATCATTGCGTAGTGCTCGTATATTAAAGATGGTGCTAGAACCTGAGTTACATAGTTTGGAAAGCGGTAGTTACATGGAGGTCGACAGTATGCATAGTGCGATTGAAAAGGCACAAAAGTACATTCCGGTATGCATGACTGGCTGACACTTTTCGCATGGCGAGAACATGCATATCAAGCAAAAAGCCTTTTAGGAACGGAAATATAAAGACTTTCTTGATCTTGATCAGCTCGCGAAGCTCCATATGAAAAACCGAAATAAAAACACCAATGGTGAAAAGGTGAACTGGCTTAAAATTAAATGCTCTAGGTACTTAAAATGTAAGCCGGGAATTCTTCAATACAGATATGATCACACCTCTGATTATTTGGAAATTAACGTTTATGGTAAAAGGGTCGTCCGATTAACCTAAACGAATTAATTATCAAAAATGCGTATTCAAAAGTTCACCCTATAAGTACACAAAAAAAGGAAGATTTATTGAAACTGTGTAAGTCTGGGGCTATTCCAAATGAATTCCATCAGTATTATAAAGTACTCCCTACGTCAAATACCGCCAAAGATGCTATACCTGAACCTGCAGCTGACGACAGTGATGTAGAAATTCGAATGCTGGGATGACTATAGACTGCCAAAACAAGATAACTGCTTAAAAAAACAATTTTTTTCTAATAAACCGAATATTTTCCAAATTTTTTAATTTTTTTGGTTTTATTTCCATGTAAAATAATATAATCTTAGTATGAGATCCAATTAATAAAATGTTTTAAAATTAGTCGATTTTTCATTTAGGTTTAGATCTTTAACCCTTTCACTGCGCGGTGCTCAAATAAAATCGCACGCCAAATTGCCTATTTTTTTACCGCTTGCGAATATACTCGTTAAGAGCACTGTAAACTAATTGAGTATGACATTAGACACTATATTATAACCTTCCAGACACAAGTAAAATTTAAAAAAAGGTTATATAGTGTCTAATGTTGTAAATATAATGGTACGAGACCCTTCGTAAGCGAGTCTGACTCACACTTGGCCGGTTTCTCCGATTCCGGAACTCACGTTTTGTTCCTTATATTCCCACTAAGCAAAGAACATCTTTATGATGTTTAGCAACGTTAATAACAAGACACTAAGGCTAACATTTACACAAACATGTTTTAAATTCGTTTTTAAAGTGTTTACGTTTTAATGTTATCAAAGAAACATAACTATAAGGGCAATTACAGTACGTTTCTGCAATGTTCAAAGGTTAACGTTTTAAAATCAGCCATCAAACATACTTAAAACGTTGTCTGAATGTCAACTTTCCGTTTCTCTAACGTTAAAATAACAATAATTAAAACATGGTTTATAACGTTTAATGTTCTGTCGTTATTAAAACGTGTTTGCAATAAATAATTTAAAGACATACTAAACGCAGCTAAAATGTTTTTTTAACGTATTTTTATACATTGAATCATTAGTTCAATAGTTAGTCACGACGCCGTTGTTAGCGGCCATTTTGGACAATTCACTTTTCGTCCAGGTCGAAGTTCGAACCTTTTTTTTTTTTTAGTTTGACAGTGTATAATGCCAAAATGGATTTAAAGGTAAGACCGAACAGTGTTATTGTTTATTTATAAAGTAGCTGCTTCTTAGATATCAGAAACAAAATACACAACCTTTTAAGCATAGTTATTAATAGTAGACTAGAACTTTCATGGTGAAAATTGTTCTGGCGCTGGCGGAGTCGCTGACAGAATGATGCAAATTTCAAGTTTATTAGTTCGAGGATATCAGATTATTGGCAATCTCATACATTTTAGACTTGCACGGTAATCTCCGGATTTGCTGATGAATTTCGATATGATATATAACTGTTATTATACAGGGTGTCTCACGGTGACCGTCCATTAGAATATTTTGGGAAGTAATGCGATTTGAATCCGGAAAATTTGGATATTGGGGTTTAAAGAGATGCTCTTTTCAGAGGAAATAACGGCGACCTTGTGCGACTTCCGGTGATGCCGGAAGATGTCTCAAACTTGCTTATTTTAAATGAAACACCCTATATAATATACTTTTTTTGTATTCCTTTCTTCATTTCCAATAACTTTTATTAAAAATATTTTTGCCCTACTCAATCCGTTTCTGAGATAAAAATTATTTTCCTCAAATTTTGACCTTTCACAGGGTGTCACCTAAATTTGAATATCTTTTCAAAGATCAAAGAGAGAAACTCGAAATTTAGGTTGTGTCATTAGATAGTATGGTGCTTGATAATGTATTGTCGGAAAATAAAATTTTATATACAGGGAAGTGGAGAAGTAACAATTTTTGATCTTTATCAAAAAATTAACAAAACTTAATTTTTTTAAATACGATGCTATGTTGTTAGTTCATTGAATGGATAGGCGATAACATTTCCTATCTATCCACATATGATATCCCTATACCTAACTAGTATAGTTTTGTACTTATTTACGATTTTTCGCAGAATCCTCCAAATATCAAGCAGTTTTATTGATTTTTGGCAAGAAGGCCATGATAAATAAAAAAATAATACGCATCTATACAGACGCGCGTCATTGTCAGTTGCAATTATTTATTTATCGACGTTTTGATACCGAGTTTATTCCAGAGAAATATTGCTAAAAAATGGAAAATAATACGTATACAAATGCTGACATATTAAATTAATTTTTTATTCATGGCGAGTGCAACAGAATCATAAGTCGAACATGCAGAGTTTTCAACGAAAGGTATCCGAATTTAACACCAATGACCAGAACAAAATTTAGAAACATTATGAAAAACCATCTTAATTATGGAACGATTAATGCAGAAAGAATTTTACCCAGGCATTCTTTTTTTATTTATCATGGCCTTCTTGCCAAAAATCAATAAAACTGCTTGATATTTGGAGGATTCTGCGAAAAATCGTAAATAAGTTCAAAACTATACTAGTTAGGTATAGGGATATCATATGTGGATAGATAGGAATTGTTATCGCCTATCCATTCAATGAACTAACAACATAGCATCGTATTAAAAAAAATTAAGTTTTGTTAATTTTTTGATAAAGATCAAAAATTGTTACTTCTCCACTTCCCTGTATATAAAATTTTATTTTCCGACAATACATTATCAAGCACCATACTATCTAATGACACAACCTAAATTTCGAGTTTCTCTCTTTGATCTTTGAAAAGATATTCAAATTTAGGTGACACCCTGTGAAAGGTCAAAATTTGAGGAAAATAATTTTTATCTCAGAAACGGATTGAGTAGGGCAAAAATATTAATAATAAAAGTTATTGGAAATGAAGAAAGGAATACAAAAAAAGTATATTATATAGGGTGTTTCATTTAAAATAAGCAAGTTTGAGACATCTTCCGGCATCACCGGAAGTCGCACAAGGTCGCCGTTATTTCCTCTGAAAAGAGCATCTCTTTAAACCCCAATATCCAAATTTGCTGGATTCAAATCGCATTACTTCCCAAAATATTCTAATGGACGGTCACCGTGAGACACCCTGTATAGTACCTACATAACCTGCAAAAATTTCGATTTCTTAATATCCTTATACCTATATTATATAAACAATTTGGTGCAGGGCTTGTTTACCAAATATTTTCTTTTACATATCAATTTGTTTTGTATTTTAATATTTTCTTTATTCTTTATCTTTTGCAGCGATTAAAAAAACCTATCGGACATTATTCACGTGGATATATAAATAGAACAATTAAAAGACGATTGATGTCTAAAAGTACAGCATTACTTGAGGCATTACCAGAACCATCTCGAGTAGAGGCAGCTGAGGAATTAGTTTCTAATTCTGTTCAATGCCGCTGAATAATATAATATTCTACCTCACCACCACCTCCTACAGTCAAAGTCTGTTTTAGAATCTGATTATTGCAGTGATGAGTATATTTTCCGTGAAAATAAAGATGAAAAGTTTTTAGTAGTTAATAATATGTTTAGAACTCACTAAAATAATTGTTTTAATCAATCAGAATCTTAAATAAATAACCTTTTTCATAAACATGTTTTTTTTATTAAAAGTTGGTAAGCAAAAAAAAATATTTTTAATTTTATGAAGTCACAAAAAATGCAATGTCAGCTTTTTAAATGCGAAAATGTAATTTAAAATATTGTTATATTATGCCAATAAAATAATAGCGTTACCGTTCCTTCATCCGTATTTAGCGATTAATAAATTTGTATCTAGGTACTTATTTTTCTTTAAAGTTGGGTTTTAATTGTGGCCGCTTGTATCATTATATAATGAAATCACGGGAAAAATAAATTTTAAGCCATCTTAAGTAAAAAACTGCTACTGCAATTTTTAATTCAGATAGCATATTTTGTGGTTTTACATAATGTCTTTAAACATTATAATGGTGGCTACAAAGTTCAATTTTAGAGAAAAATACTAAACGCATAAGTAAAAGTAAGGAAAATGGAAAAGGTACCGCGCAACCGCAACGAATTAAAATTTGAAGGAAACGTTTCTAAATTTGTTATTACAACAGCTTGTAAACGCCTCTTGGTAATATAAATAAATGTTATATTTGTAACATATTTACGTTTAAATTTAGGTAAAAAAATTGAAATACGTAATAAAAGCATCTCCGTAACTAGTTTGGGACGTTAAAAAACTGTTGCATTTATGTTTTTATAACGTTAAGATGATGTTAAAATAATGTTTTAATTGTGTTCTTAAGGTGACCTTTTTGTAACATTACTTTTTGAAACGTGTTATAGCGTGTAATATGACGTTGCTATTGCGTTAATTGATTCATCATTCTGACCCCTGGGCTAACGTTACGTGTTACCAAGTTAACAACTTTATAACATGAATGGTATGTTTCTTTGCTTAGTGGGTTCGCTGTCACTTCTAGCTAATATCTCTTCAAGTTGTTTATCTGTAAGATATTTCCCAGCCATAATAGGTTATTCTAACACAAAACTTGTCGAAACAACCAAAAACGCGAACTCTAAATATGTAAACGTACAAAATCAGTTAAATTTCGCGGGAAACATTTACGGCCCCACCCTACCTCGGTCCAACCGCCCGCCCGCCACCGCGCCAATTTGAAACGAGCGGCCTGCAAACAACACGTGTAAACTCCGTCAACGAGATTATTTGTCTAGAGCAGCCTGACCCTATTTTTATAAGCAAAACGAATATACTCGTCCAGAGCAGTATACGGCGTGGCGAATATATTCGTCCGGAGCAGCGAAAGGGTTAAAAGCGATTATCTCAAAATATTGAAAACTAGATAGCTTGTTTTTGCAGCAACCCGACGATATTTTGTTTCCTTCAAAAATGTTATTTGTTAATAATAAAATTCTGAGTTTAAAACAACTTTATTACAAAACTTCAATTTTATATATAAATAAAAATAAAAATTTATTACATAACATTACTCATATATACAGGGTGTCCCAAAATTAGCTGACAATATTTTAAGGGGATAAAGTACATTCAAAAATAAGACTAAAATCCTCTATTAATATACCTTCAAAAACGCTTCGCTATGGGCTAGAGCCCCCCAAATTGGAGCTATGAGAAACAGTTTTTTTACAATATCTCAGAAACCGTTTAGGGTATCAAAACAAAATTTGATACATGTTTTACCCATAGCTAGACGCAATAAATGGTTTAATTAGCTTAACTGTATTTCTTCCAGTGGCGTCCCACTGGGTAGGTAGTTGGGAGAAGATTGCCCTAAGTTTTTTATTTGTAGGATTTTTTAACTTTAGGTGAAATTTTTAGAAGCCCTGAAGTCTTTTGTTGAAAAAAGGTACTCTTGTTTTATTGCGGTAGGATTCACCATTTTCCAGTAAAATCGATTTTAAAATTTTCGGTTTTTTTAAATCTAGTGAAAAGGCTAAGGTTTTTTTTTTATATCTCAGCAAACACTTTATATTAAAGCATGAAATTTATTAGAAGTTCTACTAGCGACAAATAATAATAATACATAATCAACTTGGGGATTTATTAGATAATGTGCCACTGGATTTACGTTTAGGGCACTTCTTTCAACATGATGGGGCACCAGCTCACTACGGATGTCAAATGAGGAATTGGCTTGAGGAAAATTACCAGGTGGATTGGTAGCCATAGCCTGGCCACCAAGATCACTTGATTTAAATCCCCTTGATTATTATTTTTGGGGGCACATGACTGGTACTTGCTTAAGAATTAGATTCCCGAGTGGTTCACAATCAAATTTGATTTACAATTTGTTATTCTCTTTTGTTTTATTTTAAAACTCTCTTAAAATCTCCATGAAAATAAATATTTAAAAAACAAAGGAATCTAAGAATATGTTTAATTTAAAAACGTTACATTCTGTCAAATTACAATAATGAAAGGATTTATTAACAAAAAATTTAAAATTAAAAAAAATACATTAAAACTATGAAATTAAAAAAATTAATAAAAGGAATATTTACTTAAGGCACCACCCCGTGCGACGTCACTGGAAGAATATTTTAAAGTAACATCCTTTAATACATATGCCTTATCGCTAGTAGAAGTTCTAATAAATTTCATGTTTTAATATTAAGTGTTTGCTGAGATATGCAAAAAAAACCTTAGCCTTTTCACCGGATTTCAAAAAACCGAAAATTTTAAAATCGATTTTACTGGAAAATGGTAAATCCTACCTCAATGAAACAAGAGTACCTTTTTTCAACAAAATACTTTAAGGCTTCTAAAAATTGCACCTGAAGTTAAAAAATCCTAAAAATAAAAACCTTAGGGCAATATTCTCCCAACTATCTACCTAGTGGGACGCCACTGGAAGAAATAGAGTTAAGCTAATTAAATCGTTTATTGCGTCTTGTCATGGGTAAAACATGTATTAAATTTTGTTTCGATACCCTAATCGGTTTTTGAGATATTGTGAAAAGACGGCTTATCATGGCTCCAATTCGGGGGGCTCTAGCCCCATAACAAAGCGTTTTTGAAGGTATATTAATAGAGGGTATTAGTCTTATTTTTGGATGTACTTTATCTCCTTAAAATATTGTCAGCTAATTTCGGGACACCCTGTATACAGTGTGTGTATAAAGTCTGGAAACGGCTTAATAACATCACAATTTACTGGCCGATTTAAACCAAATTTGGTACAGTTGTGTAAGAGGATCTAACGCACCGAATGACGATATTGGCGTTGTTGCCAGGTTTTTAGTTTGTCTGGAATTCGAACGAATTTTATATTTTTAAATATAACACCCAGTATATTTTTACATTTTTAAATTCCACATAAAATTATAATTATTTTTTATTAAATGCATTATTAGCCTATACTTCATAGTTTCCGAGATATTGACTCTCGAAAAGTGACATTTTTGAACTTTGACAGCCTATAACTTTCTAACAGTACGTCTTAGAGCAAAACGGCTTACATATGTCCCTATCTTCAATTTTTATTATCTTCCCAAAAAAATCAACTTCCAGTTAAACCGGAACAACTATATTTCCCGCTTTCGAGTTACATCCGGTTTAGCCGGAAGTTGATTTTTTGGGAAGATAATAAAAATTGAAGATAGGGACATGTAAGCCGTTTTGCTCTAAGACGCACTGTTAGAAAGTTATAAGCTGTCAAAGTTCAAAAATGTCACTTTTCGAGAGTCAATATCTCGGAAACTATGAAGTATAGACTAATAATGCATTTAATAAAAAATAATTATAATTTTATGTGGAATTTAAAAATGTAAAAATATACTGGGTGTTATGTTTAAAAATATAAAATTCGTTCGAATTCCAGACAAACTAAAAAGCTGGCAACAACGCCAATATCGTCATTCGGTGCGTTAGATCCTCTTACACAACTGTACCAAATTTGGTTTAAATCGGCCAGTAAATTGTGATGTTATTAAGCCGTTTCCAGACTTTATACACACACTGTATATATCAAACAAGACAAAAAACGAATCTATGTTTATGTTATGATAATTTTAATTTAACACCTAAAAAATAATGCTTTTTTTGTTGGCATCAAAATTTATAATATATTACCTACTAATTTGAAAACCATGAGTTTTTTGGCATTTAAAAGAAAATTAAAATCATGGATTATGCAAAATTATATAAAGGTAAGCCAACTTATATAGATAATAATAATAATACTAAATATTACAATTCTTCTATTATAATTTCTCCCTCTCCCATAATTTTTCCTCTTTTTTGGGTGAAAAATAATTGAATAAATAAAATAGAATTAAGTACCTACTTACTTATATTTTTAAATATATGTAAGTATGATGTAATTAAAATTAATAATCTAAATGGGTGTATGTTTTTTCCGGGGTTTTTCATTACAAAATCGGACAGATTTGTTAATCTATGGTTTTGTAATGATGCTTTTATTGGATTTATTTTTATTAAAAGAAAAGAAAAACAATGTTATTGATTTTTAATATTTAAAGAAACCACCTGCAAATAAATAAATATAATAAATAAATAAATTTTGAAATTTAAATAAAAGCAATTTAAAAAATATTTACAAATTATATTATTTTGAAAAGGAAAGAAAAACACAAAGTCTTCCTCCACAAAATTTAATAGAATAAAATTCTAGTTAGAAAGGTCTCTACATGTTTCGAACGTACAAACGTTCATCATCAGGAGACAGAAATCTATTTTATGCTGATGTTGTTAGCAAAAGCAATTAGAACCTTAATGGAGCTTTTATGGACGTAAAATTTTTTAGAAAAACATTTTAAATGTAGAAGAAACATGGCTTGAAAAAATTGACAATGGTTGAATACTGAGCATTCAAAAACGTTGTTAGAGTAGGCTTAAACCAACCAAACTAAATGGAGAAGAAGAGAAAAGAAAAAACCCGGAAAAAAAAACTTTCTTAAAAGGTGTCGGAAATTATTTAGTTTTAATTCTTGAAATTTATATCCAGCGTAAGTAACACATTAAGAGGATAGAAGTGCAGTAGCACAATAATGTTGTTAGGTAAACGTAAAGTTTTTGAGGTACTATTTTAATATAATAGGTATATATTATCTAATTTAGGTCATATTATAAAAAGTCCACTAATTTCCAGTTGACTTATGCAGCGCCACGAATTTGAAATTCTGTTTAAAGATACAAATATAAATTACGTATATTTTCCCTTATTTTTGCTTAAACGAAAATGTGTAGCTTCAAAATAACCCATTTCGTCTAAACTTTTATACATATTATTTTCTACTTACCGCTCGATGCTTGAGAAATAACCTTTATATTTTCTTCAACTAAATTTCCTTCTAATTTGTCCCATCTTAGGCCTTCAGTCTTCTGTAATTTAATTTCAATCTAGGAAATAAAATTTTTATCTCTTTAAATAATTATTATCCCACTAAAAAATTAAAGTAAATTTAACAATTTAGTGCAAAAAATAATAACCAACCTAACATAAGGTCCCCATACCATTTTAGAGGCGGATTTTAGGATTTGGTCTTGGGTCGCAGGACATTTTTAAATATTTCAACAGACACATTTTACAGGACTTTTATGAAAATATCATGAACAAACCTCACGCGAGACTTTGCAGTATAATAACCTTCCCCTCAAGAATTGGAGTAACTTTTCTGAGTACCACATTATGCAAATAACAATAAAACACTGTAAAAAATGTAACTACCTTTGATGCAGTCAACTTATAACTACACTGGTCAGGCACTATTTTGTGAGATAAATTGAAACACTGGTAACACTGCTCATATTCTGGAACTGCTATCTCCACTTTTGCACTAGCTTCACTGAAATTGACTTTTAATTGATCATCTTTGATATTCTTGACCAAAATAGTGATTATTACTGCAGAGTCAGTTTGATACCAATCGTGCTTTATTGGAAGAGAGGGCTAAGAACAAAAAAGGTGATTAAATACTAATGGAACTAATAATAATAATAAAGTTTATTCAACTCAAAATTACATTTCACAAAGCATTGCTGATACTTTTGCAGCATCCATTTTACCGTATATTCAAATTTGATGCTTGCATTTAAACATACTAGCATGCACCGTGCACATACAGGTATTCAGTTACCTAGCATTTTTTACTTCTGATCATTACTTTACATCTACATATGTCAGTCATATTATTATATAATCCTATAAAATGTAATAAATAGGTAACATGTAATATATTAATGTCTAACTTAAAATAAGGAATATCTCAAAAACTAAGAGTCTCCAGCTTTGTGATTCATAATCTACACTCCAAAATTCATCATTCCTGAAAAATCATCAATTTTGGCCTGCTGAGATATTTACCCATTTCTTCATTTAGAAATTGTTTTATATTTATAGTGTAGCATAAGCACACAATCAGCTTGTTAGGCTGAGGGATGTGTCACCACAACTTTCTTTATTAGGCTTTGTGGCTGTGCCTATTGCAATTGCAATAAATAATACAGCACGCTGAAAGAACTGATATTAGATTAGAATATGATTTCAATAACGAAAAAATAAAACAAAACGTAAATGTAATGCTGTGTGAAAAGCATTATATTATATCAATTTTGGGGTCAATTTGATGATTTTATATACTAGAGGTTCTAATAAAAGACATAACCAAAAATTTTTTATCTAATGCCATAGGTACCTTTGAATTTGCTGGAGCCTCTTCGGTCATTTTAAATATTTACTGGTTGAATATGTCGGCAATGTGTCTATACTTCGGGGCTTTCCTGTTTCCCAAATAAATAGGAAAGTATAGAAAATTAGAAAAGTTTCTTGTTTTTGTGCTGTCGTCGCGGCTGATCACAGCTGATCTGTCAAACAAAGAAAAGGCATATAAAACGTCAAAAACATATGTTTACGTTGGCTAAGCACGAACTTTGTGGGTCGGTAAAACAAAAAGTCAGTTTTGTCAGTTTAGCGCCCCATTACGAGATGACCCATGACCCACGGTCAGTCCCACTTTATAAGCTTTTATCTATGCGGTCAGCTCATACTTTACAGAAAAACAAGGCTTGGGACCGTTTTGCTGAGAAAAAAGTACATTGGAAACTTTTTGATTTTTATTTAGGAGAATAATAATACCGTAGATGTAAAATCAAATGACCAAGATACAAAAAGGTTTAAATAAAGAATGGCTTTTTTCGACATTTGGGACTTTCGTAATTTAGTATACAGCAATAAGTAAATCACAACGTTGCGAAGAAAAAGGAAATCGGAAAAACCCGAAAAACGCCCATATTTGACAGTGACAGTTCCAGATAAAGCAGCTTTTTTGGTTGGCTTTTGGTTTTTTATTGGAAATCATTTTTGTTTAGCATTGAGCAATATAAAACGTTAAACTGGACGCCCCGCAGTAAAGTTTGTAAGTCTACAGCTTTTATACAAAAACATTTATTTTATAACGCAGTAGAAAACAAATACCTTCTTCAGAACCATAAGTTTTTTCAATCACAATCTCCCATCTATTATGTACTAATATCTTTGCTTTTAAAGTGCTTTCCAACATTACTCACACCACTGCTTACTCATAAAACCTTCTGCTAATCCACTTATGTCCTATAACATTTCAGTTCCTGTATGAAACCAGTTATTTTGTCTGGTCCATTGTCTAAATTTACTTTCAAGATAAGAACAGTCAGCATTACATGTTTCTTGGAAAAGAGCATTACAAAATCGTGTTTTATTTAAGTGCAATACAATCAGTTTTGTGTTGTTGGGCCTTATTAGCTGTTGTGTTTTGAGCTTTGAAGGTATAATAATATAAGAATAATAAGAAATAATTAAATGGTGTACCTACCTATTTCTAGTTAATTATTTGATTACTTAGAGGATTTCACACTTTAGAGATTTAGTCACCAGATATTTTTATGTGCTACTGTTTTTAGACATTTAATCATAATCATATAATCAATTATTGTTACCATAAATACCAGTTTTTATACCTACCTGAATTGGGCAATATTGAAACAAATCATATAGGTAAAGGGTGACCCAGATTATGTTATTGATAGAAATTAAAATTCCTATGTGTGTGTCATGGTATGAGGTCCTTAATGTAATATATAATTTAAGATAGATAACACCAGTAAGTATTATTATAGGTATAAGGTGATAATGGTGATGTGTACATTAAACATACCTATACATACACAATATTATTTTTAGATAAAAAAATATGTGGGAAAGGAAGTTATTTATTTACACTGGATGGCTAGAGTAAGGAGAATAAACGACCCAAAAAACGTACAAATTTTAATGCGTTTTTTTATCATTACCACTGATAGATTGTTATATAATCATATAAAAAACGTTTTGTGTAACACAGTTCCTGGTTACTTACCTACATTTAACTAGGTATTAAAAAATATCCTTATTAAAAAAGAAAGCGTTGAATCTCTGACCAAATATTAATATCCGGAAACCTAATACAGGGTCCCAGTTTTTTGTTTTTATTGAACATCCACTCTATTTGTTTCATGCATACATTGGTTTAAACAAACTGAATAAACAATTTAAACAAAAAATTAGTGAAGACAGATATGCGTTTTTTTTTAGGAGTATCTACTTAATTAATGCAGCAAATATTTTTTTCAGTCATTTTGTGATATAGGGGCCTATGCAATGAAGTGAAATTTTAAAATTCTAATGAACACTCCTCGTATCTTACTTATCTTTTCAGTTATAGGAAGTTTTTTACTTATCTTTTCAGTTATATGAAGTTTTTCTACATAGAATCCAGTAGCGTAGTTTATAATAGTTTGCCTTATTGTTGCTTTTTAAAAATATAAAATTATTGGAAATAAATGGGACTCTTAAGTCTAATGTATTAAGAGGATAGGTACTTAAATTGTTAATTCTCTACTTGTTTTGAATGTATATTCATCAGCAAATAATCTATGGATAGAAACAGTAATAAAAGAAATACATGGTGAATATTAACACTAGTAGAGAGGAGAGTAGAGCTTTAAGCTTATATTAAATTTTAATTGAAAGAATAGTAAAGAACTACCAGATTAGTTTTATATCATTAGGTTTCCTACACAGATATCTGTATTTCTCATGATGATGGATGTAACCTTAATGAAGTTAGCACAGCAACTTGCTTTGAAAAAGATGGGAATGCGTATAATGATTGCCCATCGTATGCCCACTTTTGCCCATACAATAGATTTTTTTGCCCACAATTTGTTTAAAAATACATCAATTATGAATTTTCGCGGGCCAACGTCAATTGAAAAAGTAAAGTAAGTATAAATGCGAATACATCAGAAAAAAAATTTTCGTTTGCCCATCAATTTGTTTTTTCAAAATTAAATTTTTACAATTGTTAAATAAACAAAATAAATTGAAAAATTAAAAAAACCTACTTTTTTTGCATTATTCCATAAATTTCTGTTTGCCCATCAATCTGTTTTCTCAATATTAAATTTTTACAATTGTTAAATACCTTAACAAAATAAATTGCTAAATTAAAAAAGCCAATAAAACAACAAACCCGAACAAACCCGAGGGGTAAACCACCCCTGGAAATCAGTGTACAAATTAAAGGAAATCCATGGAAATATCTGGGAATACTTGGAAATACAAGGGAATATTTGTAAAAAACATGGAAATATATGGAAGTACTTGGAAATATATGGGAATACTTGGGAATACATTAGGAAATCGTTGGAAATACATATGGAAATACGTGGAAATACGAGGAGTGGGGATCGGATTGTTTTAAGCTATATTTTTTTTGTGTAGCAAAAACGGTGCCAAGATTAACTTTTCAAAATAATTTTGACGTTTAATATTTTCGGTGATTTTGCGAGCGGTTTATAGAATAAGTGCGAATACAAGGAATACTTGGTAATACCCAGGAATACCTAGAAATACGAGGAAATATTTGGGAATACCTAGAAATATAAGGGAATATTTGGAAATATCTAGAAATATAATAGAATATTTGTACACTGATTTACTATTTGCGAAAATACTTCTGGTATTTCTATGGTAATTACAAGTATTACCAAATTTTGGTAACACATGGAAATACCTGGCAATACTTGGAATTACCATAGAAATACCAGAAGTATTTTCGAAAATTGGAAATCAGTGTACAAATTTTGGGGGGTGGTTTACCCCTCGAACAAACCCAAACAAACCCAAACAAAGATCTATGGATTAATGCAAAAAATAGGATTTTTAATTTTGCAATTTCGTTTGTTTATTTAACAATTGTAAAAATGTAAAATTGAGAAAACTGATTTATAGGCAAACATGGGCAAACAAAAATCTATGGAATAATGCAAAAAAATCGGCTTTTTTAATTTAGCAATTTATTTTGTTTAGGTATTTAACAATTGTAAAAATTTAATATTGAGAAAACTATTGATGGGCGAACATGGGCAAACAAAGATCTATGGATTAATGCAAAAAAAGTCGGTTTTAAAAATTTTTCAATTTATTTTGTTTATTTAACAATTGTAAAAATTTCATTTTGAAAAAACAAATTGAATGGCAAACGAAAAGCTTTTTTCTGATGCACTGGCATTTATACTTACTTTACTTTTTCAATGGACGTTGGCCCGCGAAAATTTATAATTGATTTATTATTTATTTTTAAACAAATTGTGGGCAAAAAAATCTATTGTATGGGCAAAAGCAAAAAGTGGGCATACGATGGGTAATCATTACATGCATTTCCATCTTTTTCAAAGCAAGTGCTTTATTCACCTATGGATGTACTACATTTGAAACATGTAGAGAATTTACAATTCAAGTACTTAACCCTTATTATTAGTGACTTAAAGAAATTAAGAAGTTCACACTGTACTTACTGTACAGTACGCTTTTTCTTTAAAATAAGGCTTCTCTCCATAATGATAAAACCGATCGTAGAGGCAAAATATACTAAATTTTATACCACTGCTTTGGAAAAAATTAAAATAACTTTGAAAGTACCTAGTTATTTCCAATTGTCAATTGTAAGAATCGAATCGAATTTAGGGCATATACTGGTTGTTATGGGCATGATACTTGAGGGAGTATATTATCAAATTGCAGGAAAATATATTTAAATGTCACTTTGTTATTACAAAACTAGCAAATTCCCGTTTGTCTTTTGCACTTTATCTTCCGCCGATACTGCTGGATTGTATAAACACAGGCACATGGGATGAAATTAGCGAACCATTTGTTTGTGTGGAGTTAAATAATGGTGTAATTTTTTGGGTTTTTACTTTTTACCCTACTGTTTAGCCGGTGGATTAAAAAAAAATGGAATGCTTCTTTAGAACACCTAAGAAGTCACCCATTTAAATATAATGTCATTTCTTTAACACCCTGTATATAATTTCCGCTCGTTCATCATTACAACGTTCGATTTTAATTGAAAAACGTACTCAATACAATAATCGCCAAAATATTAAAATTCTATAGGCATTAATGCTCTTAATACCTTCCTGTCTAAAATTTTTTTTTATTTGCTTTGTTTTTGTGAAATAATTGTGTCAGTGATACCCCGAACATTAACAAAATGTAAGTACCGATTATTATAAATTCCTTAATAAGTAAAGGCTATCTCATTTATACTATTAGTGTGAGACAGTGCCTTTTAAACAATTCTTTCAAATGGCTTTTATTTTCTGTCCTTTTAACAGTGTGTTACGATATCCTTAAAAGTGATACGATTCGTAATTCAATTATCCCCCGTATGTACAGGGTGTTTCATTAAGGGTGGCCACCGGCCATATCTCTGAAACTACTAAGCATTGAAAGAAAAATTATGATTAAAGTGTTCACGAGAAAATTCTGTACATTATTTTTAAGTTCCGCATTTCTCCGCAAGGGGGCACAATTGAAAATTTATTTTTAAGGTTGAATTCTCAACGTCATTCAATCTATTCCCAACCTATAACCTATTTCGCGTTGATTTTTTGAGTTTATTATTTTAATAACTAACATTTAAAGAAAATCAATATCGTCGGTCCATTATTTAGGTAGTATCTGATATATTACAAAAATATCAATTTATTTCATTGTTAATTTTGGGAGAATTGTATAGTGAAAGAACAATGAGTGACAATGACATAATAATGTAAAAAAAAATATTACCCGATATTTTTCGCCACACAATTCTCGTAAAATAAGTTATGAAATTCCTTGATATTTATTAAATATATCAATTATTAACTATAGAATATCAAGTCGATACTGATTTTCTTTAAATTTTGTATAAAAGCTAGAAAACATAAATAAATCTACGCAAAATAGGTTAAAGGTTGGCAAGCATGTTGATACTCCCACCTTAAAATTCTAAATTTGTCCGAAAATTCCCATATCTAGGTAGTTATATCTTTAGTTACCTACATCATTAGAAAGACTAGACGATTCTGCATCATTTTGACAATAATTTCTTCTATTAAAGTGTTAAACATTATTATTTTGGCAATAACTCTGAAACGAACAAAGATATCGAACTGCGGTCTTCACATTTTTTTTTGAAATTTTAATCTACTTTCCGATTATGATGTCATAGTTATACGGTATGATTTGAATGTTCGGGATAAAATCAAAAAAACTGTTATTATTACAAATTGCGCCCTCTAGCAATTTTATTAGAAACTATCGTGTAGCTTCGAATACGACAATTAAAAGTACTTACCTTTCTCTTCCAAATAAGCTTAAATCTAGTAAAATCGGATAAGTCGTTTAGAAGTTACAGCGATTTAAATGATTACACTTTCAATAGCTTCCCCCACTCTTATCAAGGTCGGTACGCCAATGAGCCTTAAATCAAAATGATGCAGAATTGTCTAGTCTTTCTAATGATGTAACTGAAGATATACCTTAATATGGGAGTTTTCGGAGAAATTTAGAATTTTAAAATTTAATTTTCAATTTTGCCCCCTGCGGCGAAATGCGGAACTTAAAAATAATTTCCAGAATTTTCTCATAACCGCTTTAATCATAGTTTTTCTTTTCCCAAGTTTATATGCTTAGTGCGAGATATGGCCGGTGGCCACCCTTAATGAAACACCCTGTATGTAAATACAGTCGTTATGTAGTGCATTTTCCGAAATATACATAAGCATATGTAAAAGTTTTGCCATATAATAAAGCAATATTTTTGAATTGAAAAAATGCTGCCTTTGCCTTTGATACATGTTCACTATGAGGATTTTCTGATAAAATTCCGCTTTTGTTTGGTTACTATAGTTACGCCTCCTAGCGGCCAAGCTAGGAACTTAAAAGTAATATCCAGTAATTCCTCTTAGTTACTTTTGTTATAAATATTTTTTTCCACAAGCCTTACAGTAAACTGTTTCCAAGATACAGCCGGCGAGCCGGCGTCCCTTTTTCGTTGTACTCCCGGTACATCTTTTTTATAATTTACTTAAAATCGTTTATTAAAACATAATTTAACATTTCCTACATACGTAATATACAGGGTGTCCGGAAAAAGGAGGTGAATCCGTTAACCGTATATTCCTTGAGCAAAAATAATATGACTTATAATGCCATTTTTCAATGTTCATTTGTTTTGACTATTTATTATCTTTATAAGTAAGTAATAGTAGATTATTGTCTTAAGCACGAGTGGCGTTTTACCGTTATGTAAAGAATATTAGCGATAGTAAGTTCTTAGTAGGATAATAAAATAATTTCAAAAACTGGTTTTATACAAAAGGTTTATCTCTACGCCACTGTCTTTACATTATTTTTGGCTAGTCCTTTGCTTTCGGTATTGTCACCTGTTGCACAGTTTTACTTAGTTATATCTTGTATCCATGGTAACGCCACAACGGCCGAATTGATTTAGCATTTGAAAAATGACTACCCGAAAAAATATAGTTTGGAAGTCACTGGCGCACGTACTAAAAAATCAGGGCGGTCAGCGGGTTCTGGACCCCCCAAGGGGTGTCTCACTACGGCAGTCGGTGTACAAATGTCTAGGCAGTCATCGGCAATCACTGGCAGTCATCGTAAATCACTGGCAGTCATCGGTAATCACTGGCAGTCATCGGCAATCACTGGCAGTCTTCGGCAATCGCCGTCGGCATTTATCGGAATTAATTTTGATCTGACCAATAAGAACGCATATTTTTCGGCGTTTCGTAATGAGGGATAAATAAAATTTGAAAAAAATTACTGGCAGTCATCGGCAATCACTGGCAGTCACCGGCAATCAGAGGCAGTCATCGGCAATCACTGGCAGTCATCGGTAATCACGGGCAGTCATCGGTAATCACGGGCAGTCATCGGCAATCACTGGCAGTCATCGGAAATCACTGGCAGTCATCGGCAATCACAGGCAGTCATCGGCAATCAGTGGCAGTCTTCGGCAATCACTGGCAGTCTTCGGCAATCGCCCTCGGCATTTATCGGAATTAATTTTGATCTGACCAATAAGAACGCATATTTTTCGGCGTATCGTAGTGATGGATGAAAGAAATTTGAAAAAATTACGGCAGTCATCGGCAATCACCGGCAGTCATCGGCAGTTATCGGCAATCACTGGCAGTCATCGGCAATCACGGGCAGTCATCGGCAATCACGGCAGTTGACTGCCAAAATCGGCAGTCAGTGTACAAATTTTACCTAGTGAGACACCCCTCGGGACCTCCCTATTTTGAATATTTGACAATTGTTTTTTGTTTTGTTTTTCTCAAAAGATGTATCTCGCTATGGTGAAGCAATGTACCAAAATTGGAAATTAATATCTTATTAAATACTTTAATTATCCAAAAATTCAGTTTTTAATTTTAAACTTTGGCGTATATTGAACATGAGGGTCAAAAATAAAAAATGGCATTATAAAAGTCATATTATTTTTGCCCTAGGAATATATGGTTAAAGGTTTGACCTTTTTTTGGACACCCTGTTTAATTAAAAGACAGCTTGGAATTTTGATAGGCAATGTCCAATATAAGGTCAAATAATAAATACTACTTCCGGAAAAATTCTGACAAATAACATTCAAATTGGATCCCATAAAACGCCGTTTTTGCCCCTTTTAAAATGCTTAGAGGGTTTGGGTAAATAAGGTAGGGAAGCACTCTCTCGCACTAATATCTCTGTCATAGCCACGGTTTTTGGAATATCGTTTGTTCTCCTCCGCTCTAGCCCGCTATAACATTGACATTTCTCTGTTTTAGGGAACATTCCATCCGCCTGTACCCCTAAAAATATGACAATGGATGATGGTACCCCAGTAACGACGGTAATCCTACCGGTTCTAATACGTCATATATTATCGCAACTCGAAAAAAAAGATATGGCTGCCTCGCAGACTTTAAAGGCAGCTTTCGCCAAAGCGGAAAGTGCCAACCCGGGCGTATCTTTGGATTTTGTCATGGGGCTGTTAAAACAGGCCGATCTGGCTGTTAACATGAACGAGAGCATTCTTAGGCTGCAGGGATCCGTCGCCGATACAGACGAGTACAAATTGAACCGTTCTGAAGATGCGTTTCAAGAACTTAACCGGAAATCTGCTTCTTTAAAAAAAATATTGAGCCGAATTCCCGATGAAATATCCGATAGGAAGAAATTTCTGGAGACGATAAAGGAAATTGCAAGCGCCATAAAGAAGTTGCTGGACGCGGTCAATGAAGTCAACGGGTTCATACCGGGCTCCACCGGGAAACAGGCCCTGGAACAGAAGAAACGCGAATTCGTTAAATATTCTAAGAAATTTAGTAACACTTTGAAGGATTATTTTAAGGAAGGACATGCTAACTCTGTTTTTGTTAGTGCTCTTTTTTTGATACATCAAACCAACATGATTATAACTACTGTGAAGAATAAATGTGAATAAAATATATATATATGGGTGGTTTGGGTGATGTAGAGTACAACTGGCGATGGCAAAGGCTATTATAGACTTAAAGTATTGTTATATTAATGTGTATGATTTAGGTTATGATTATAAAATTCCGTATGAAGGGTTGTGTTGCCGCCACAGACATGTAATGTCAGGAGACGAAATATTCCATTAATCAAATACCATTTCTTTACAATCAGACATACTTCCAAAGTTTCAGATAAGTTAGAAGGAGATGGCTTTAAAAAATGGCAACACTGTAAAGCTGTAAAAACTCGCTGTTATCCTTACCGTGCATTGGCATGTGATTTTTTAGGATTAAAAACAATCCATATATGTTGTAACATTTACTTAAAATACATATCTATCTAAGTACATCATTGTTTTTTAGCAGGGTTGGCAAATATCATGATATTTATTTAAATATCCAAATTTGGATATTTATTTATATTTTTAATTATTTTCAAATTATTTCATCTGTTTTCTGTAAAGATATAGGTATTTTAAAAATTCAAAATCACTTAATTTAATATAAGCATGTTATAAACCTGTAAATTTGTATTTCAATTCTATTCAATGATAGTTGCTATCACAATAACAAGTTTTTTTTAGGACTTCTATGTTTGGAATGTAAAATGTTGGTAAAAAATACAAGTTTATGAATATTAACACATCATATATTTTTGCTTTTAACTATGGTTCAACTTAAATCCCAGAATTACTGGGCTTGGTAATTAAATCAAAATGAACCCAAACTGTATTTTTTATTTTTGGGCATTGTAAAATTTTTATTTCACAAAACAAACAGCAAAATATTGCTCCGTTCAATCAGAAATCGGAACTAAATAAAAATGCCACGCGGCAAAGAACAGACGGGGAACCACCGCATTGTAAGCAGCATAATACGCTGTTGCCGGCTCAGCGGCAGCAGGGCCATATTTTTATACTGATGAATAGAATTTTAGAAAAAAAAATATTGATATAAGTTTATCAGGATAAATATCATGATATTTATCAAGATATAGGTACAGTGTGACCAGTAAAGTCCGCATCATATGGGATTTTTTTTATTAATAACTATTCGAAATTTGACTTGGGCATCAAGTTCTGCTTCGATCGAGACGAAAATTAAGCAAAAAAAATAGTAGTCACGTGATTCGCATTATCTGTCAAATTTTAATTTTTTCCAAAAAATAATTCAAAAGTATAGAGCCATATTAAATGTGTGTTTTTCTACAAAATAAAAAGTGGGCTATTAAAATTAGGTCGCATGTGATGCAAAGTTTATTAAATTTGTTTTTGACCCTGTATAAGGTAACGTCATTAAATAAGTATTTTAGAAAACGTAGTTTGTGTCTGAAAGTAATACAGCTTAATATTAAGACAAAAAAGAACACAGTGTCATCAGTAAAGTGTTCATTAACGGGAAAATAAATTTTAGTGGTGGGTAAAAAATCAAAATTATCTTATGCAGCTGAAATTTTGCATGTGGGCTAGAAACTGCATTTAAAAAAACGTTTTCTTATAACACTTTTTTCGATATTTTTAGAAATAACCCCACTTTTGAATTATTTTTTGGAAAAAATTAACATTTGTCAGATAATGTGAATCACGTGACTACTATTTTTTTGCTTAATTTTCATCTCGATCAAAGCAGAACTTGATGCCAAAATCAAATTTCGAATAAAGCTATTAATTAAAACAAATCCCATATGATGCGGACTTTACTGGTCACACTGTATATCAGGATATTTATCACGGATATATGCCAACCTTGTTTTAAAGCTAAAAAAACATAACCTGACTTACAACCATGGTTCGAATAGTCGAGTCTCTTACACACCACTCAGCGAACCATTGTAAATAATAATAAATAGCCCTAAACAGTTCTATTTCGAAAAAATACGGAAAATCAATAGAAAACCGTAATTGATCACAAACACAGTTCCCCAACACTGTAACGTTAGATAACGAACGAATATTGAAAATTCGACGTCACGCGTAGTAAAAACGTCCGTAGAGCGTTTACATCGTGATTTTGAAATTATTAGTGACTTGCCAGAACGCCGACGATATGTCTGTGGTTGCCGCCATCAGGAAATAACGAATGCTGTTGCATGTTAAAATGGGCTTCAAATTTCCTCTTTCAATTGGTTATCCTTTGCAATGAGAGATCCATCACTGAGATGCTTTCTTACATATCTGCTGAGACTTTTTCAAATATACTGATAGGCAATGAAACTACAAACATAGTAGCTGTGTTCATAAAAAAAGTAGGACGATTTTGTATGGTCCACCATATTTAAAAAAAAATGTGGTACAATACTTTCAGTGTAGCCATGATGTTAATTTTTAAAGCGGGATCTCGTTTTTGCAAAACTGTTTCAACCTCAAATAAGTGGCTAGATTATTTTATACCTACAGTTTATTGAAAAGAATTTGTTGTATTTTTGTTTTGTACAAAAATAATTAGGAAAACCAACAATAATAAAAAAAAATGTTATTACGACATAATGTATGCAATTTACTAAAGGGATCTAAATTAAAAACTGTCCTAAATTGATCGTTATAGGTTTAGAAGTTACATGTAGCAGAATAAGTCAACTTAGGAGTATATTACTGTATTGTACACATTTTTTTGGTTTTTCTTTAAATTCTTAAACAAAGAATATTATTGATTCACACTATATTTTTAACCACTCTTTCATATATCATTGAATAAATTTGCCTGCTTTTTTTGTGCATAAATAACTGCGCGTGTATAGGGAAATACTGTAAAAAGTGAAACCGGCAGATAACTGACGGAGGAAATCGAATACAAAACTGCAGGTGTAAAAAAAGGCCGGCCGCCTGAACGTGAATAGGTACCTTTTGGTCTTAGGAAAATCTTTTGTAAAGGCAAAAGGAAAGCTGATTTATAGAATAACCCTTCATCTTTTATTTTTAATAAATATGGATCAATTGAATGTCTTGAGTTTATTTTAATTCACGATTCACACCCAAGGTTCTTAGAGGGTCTAGAGACCTTGGTTGACACCCACATGTGACATTGACAGCTGATAGAGAGGCGTGCTCGATTCGCAGGTTCAGATCAATCCGGATAGATCCAACTGATCTGGTTTGTGTTCGATTGGTAAAGGATCGCACGGTCAAAGTGATCTGAACTGAGTTTTAAAATTAGATCGGTCCGAATCTCTGTGCCAGTCGAACACGCTTCTGGTTTCTTCCTAAAAGTTTCCAGTTCAAAACCGGGCCGTAGAAAGCTCACGCGTCAACATGGTGATATAAATGACAGGTGTCTTAACCATGATGCGGCGTGTTCTTAGAGAAATTTGACAGTAGACACTGGAAGGAGCCGCTTTATTGACACTAAAGGTATAAACTGGTGATAACATTTTCGCTTTGCCTTAATTCAGGTATTTCACTTCTGCTGCAGATAACAGCTAACCCACTAACTAGGTCCCTTGCAGGGTCCCTTGCTTTGGCTTGTTGTTAGCCCGGTTGTTAACTTGTATGACAGTACCTATATAAAAATTAACACACTTTGGAAAATAGAGCTTCAAAAATCTGTAAATATCTGAAATCTGAAAATATTTGAAAATGTACAGTGTACTGTACGTAAACCTCGCAAAAAAAGGCTTATTGGAAAGATTGTTTTGGGACTAGGCAACCTGTAACACCTTGCCACATTAATCAACATAAATGAAAACCAATCGATTTATTCTTTGTCGTAGAAAGAAAGCGGGCCAAAGGTTCTAAATTACTGTACTACGAATACCAAAGATTTTGCATAGTTTAAAATATTTTAAATAAAAATTTACAAAATGATCCACCTACCTCTTCGTAGTTTTAAAGACAAAACTCCGCATTTTGGAGAAAACCAGGAAGAAATCACAAAATCACCAGGCAATTTACATAAGATATATTATTTATATCACAATATTAACACTTAATAACAGTTACATGGTCAAAGGTTCGCTACACCGAAAGTTTTTGAAAAATATTCAATACACCTGTAACTAGGAAGAAGCCATTTTGAATCGACGATTTTTGTCGAAGACCACTTCGCCCTTATTTCGGGTTACCATGTCAACCGGCGAAGGAAGTCGAGCCGAGTTCATTCATAAAACAGTTGACCTTCGTACTACTTTTCCCAATTTTACTATCACCGCCCCCGCATAGTAAATGTTTTAAAATAATAATAAGGAAAGTCCCATTGATAAAACAGAGTAGTGGAAGGGATGGCATTCTGTCGTTTAGAGGTAATTTTTTTGGCTATTAAAAGCATGAATCTTGCAACTAAGCTTCGATATGTGTCAAATTGTACCGTGCGAGCAAAAATTATTTGCATTAAAGAGGGCTTGGATTAAAACGTAGGGCTTGGTTTAGATCACAATGATATGGGGACGATATATCTAACCAAATCTAGGTTAAAATCTTGTCAAATTCATATTATGACATGATATGCCAAACTAATGAGTAGTAAAAGATAAGTAGACAAATACAAATTTATTTTTGTTGTTTACAAAATTAACAAAGGAAGAATATACAGAAAGAAAAAGAAAAATAATTACATAAATTGCTGAAATTGGCCATTGGTCTCTCCATATATTCGAAAGTGTTGACCAGCATCTCTGGAGAAATGTTACCACATTCTTGGATAATCCTTTCTTGTAATTGTTCTAAATTTGCAACTGGTGTTTTCCCAGCACTAAAAGCAACGTTAGGAAAATGTTCGTGAAAATCGTCCATTCACAAACCCGGATTGTATTGCCACTCACCATCTACTCTAACCCCGTTTCGAAAATACGCTTCAACCATGAATGTTTTGTGCTGTTCCGTAAAGCCCATTGTGTGAATTGTTCAAGAAATTGGAAAAATTAGCGATGAATCAAATTACTTGTAACGACTGTCAAAGATGACGGAATAACCGATTGATTGTTAATTGAGGTAGTTACTGACACCCAACAGGTATTAAGCTCTACGGCTAAGCATTACGTCCTAAACGTCCTTAGATGCAAGGCCCTCTTTGATGCAAATAATTTTTGCTCGCACAGTATAAGTGAAAATGTAATAAAATTAAACTCGGTCCTATATGCGTTAGGTTAACTTTAATTGACTATTTTGCAATAAAATATTTCTGAAAAATTCGGTAACGGGGAGGATAGTTAGCCTTAAAACACCTTTCGTACTGTTTCAATCTTTCAATTTTTTTAATGATATAAATGCATTCACTACCATTATTTTTACATTATGTAAAATAATGCAGCAATCCATGCTATTTATGTCCATAACAAAAATGATGTTTATAGAACTTTGAACTCAAGTAATTAGGTAAATTATATGAGAACACACGACACGTACATCATAAAACCAAAAAATAGGCGTGAATGTTAAATATTTAGTTGCAGATTATATTTGTAAAGTGCAAGAACATATTTTGTTTTAAATAGGCAGTACTCCTGTGTTTTTATGGGTAATTACTAGTTTTAATTAGTGTCTGGTTTTGGTGATTGAAACACTTTTATCTATGCCCAGTCAACATAAACCAGCAAAAGAAAAGCTTATACCGTGCGAGCAAAAATTATTTGCATCAAAGAGGGCCTTCCATCTAAGGACGTAATGCTTAGCCGTAGAGCTTCATACCTGTTGGGTGTCAGTAACTACCTGAATTAACAATCAATCAGTTATTCCGTAATCTTTGACAGTCGTTACAAGTAATTTGATTCATAGCTAATTTTTCCAATTTCCTGAACAATTCACGCAATGGGCTTTACGGAACAGCACAAAACATTCATGCTTCAAGCGTATTTTCGAAACGGGGTTAGAGTAAATGGTGAGTGGCAATACAATTCGGGTTTGTGCATGGACGATTTTCACGAACATTTTCCTAACGTTGCTTTTATTGCTGGGGATTTTTATCATTGCCTGAAAAGAACCGTGGCTTTGTTTAGGGAAACAGGTTCTATACAACACAAAAAAGGAGCAGGAAGACCATCTGTAAGAACATAAGAACTTGTTGCAAACGTTCGTGAAATAATGCAAAATACGCCAACAAATTGTATAAGACCTTGTTTAACGGTTATGGATTTCTTCGCTTTTCCTCATTTAAAGAACGCTATTTTTAAAACACCAGTTGCAAATTTAGAACAGTTACAAGAAAGGATTATCCAAGAATGTGGTAACATTTCTCCAGAGATGCTGGTCAACACTTTCGAATATATGAATAGACCAATGGCCAATTTCAGCAAAAATAAATTTGTATTCGTCTACTTATTTTATTACTCATTAGTTTGGCATATCATGTCATGTCATAATATGAATTTGACAAAATTTTAACCTAGATTTGGTTAGATATATATCGTCCCCATATCACTGTGATCTAAACCAAGCCCTACGTTTTTTAATCCAAGCCCTCTTTGATGCGAATAATTTTTGCTCGCACGATATATTTATTACTATTCAACAGAAGGTCTACAATCAATTCTCGACATTTTGCATAAATTATGCCCTATACCCAGTGGCGACTCTCCCATAAGGTCATTTGGTCAATGACTTCCCTGAATTATTCTCTTATGTAACATAATCTTTAGTAGGTTCAAAATTCATCCAATCAACCAAACTTCGTTTGTTTCGGTATTATTACTTCCTACTTTTATCTCCACAACATAATCAAAGTTTATATTATTATGCATAGATCACAATAAATTATATACAGGGTGTTCATTTGAAAACTTTCCACCTCGATTTTCCTGCTTTAAAATGAAAATGTGGAAAATCGCTCGGACCCGTCGATTTTTATTTCGAGGGGGACACCTTTTGCGTATATTGTCAATCTTGTTACTTCAAGCCCCTAGGAGGGAGGGGGGGTAAGATCTAAATCTTAAATGGATACCCCTATTTTATATAATTTTTTTGAATTCTGCATAAAATTCTGAACATTTTTTAATAAAAGCATTATTAGTCTATACTTAACAGTTTCCGAGATATTGACTCTTGAAAAATGACATTTTTGAACTTTGACAGCGTCTAGCTTTCTAACTGTACGTCTTAGAGCAAAACGGCTTACATGTCCCTATCTTCGATTTTTATTATCTTTCCAATAGTGTCAACTTTCGGTCAAACCGGAAGTACTATATTTCTTACATCCGGTTTAGCCGAAAGTTCACACTATTGGAAAGATAATAAAGATCGAAGATAGGGACATGTAAGCCGCTTTGCTCTAAGACGTACAGTTAGAAAGCTAGACGCTGTCAAAGTTCAAAAATGTCATTTTTTTCAAGAGTCAATATCTCGGAAACTGTTAAGTATAGACTAATAATGCTTTTATTAAACAATGTTTAGAATTTTATGCAGAATCCACAAAAATTATATAAAATAGGGGTATCCATTTAAGATTTAGATCTTACCCCCCCTCCCTCCTAGGGGCTTGAAGTAACAAGATTGACAATATACGCAAAAGATGTCCCCCTCGAAATAAAAATCGACGGGTCCGAGCGATTTTCCACATTTTCGTTTTAAAGTAGGAAAATCGAGGTGGGAAGTTTTCAAATGAACACCCTGTATGCCTACTTTGTAACTAATAAACCATTTTCTTATGTTTAAGGGTTTTCTAGTTTCCCAGGCAAAATGAACGACCTCGATAGACAACTGGCCGAGCTGGATCTGCTGAGTAAGTCCGAGCTGATTCCGAGTCCCAATTTCGGAACCCCAGGGAAAAAAGTAGGCCCAGCTGTACCTCCTAAGCCTAAGAAACCACAGCCCCAAGTAAGTAGTTACGGGCCTATTGCATAATTTTTAAAACGTTTGCTAGGAAAAATAATTCTTCAGTACAATCTCAATCAACACTATTTCTGTCAACAATGACGGTATCTAGGAGGCCATAACGCCTGCACGTTAAGTTTAAAGCTAATACCGATTAAGGCATGTATTTTTTTAGATTCCTCAATCATATCCCCTCAAACAAACAGTGGAACCCAGCTATTCCTCCCGCATCCAAACGAACCAGTTTTACTCCAACCTTCCGAACAACCAATCGCATTACTCCAACGACCCCACTCTCCCCTCCAATGCCAAATTCGGTCCGCAGGACAACAATTACGCGAACCTGCCAAGGGGTGGCGAGGAACAATTTTCAAGGAGCGCGTCTGCGATGAGTAACAACTCGTTGCCTCAGAGTAATGCTAGTTATGGAAGCGGGTATGCTACGAAAAATACTAGGTGAGGTATCATTACTAATAAGTATTCCTGCGTTCTAGGCATCGATTATTAGTCAGTATACAGGTTGTCCGGGAAAATGTGGGAAATCTCCCGGATATGAAAAAAACACGTGAAAATAATACTACAAGTTCATATAAACTTCTTTCGTATCGGCCTCCTCTTCGGAGATATGGGCGCCCAAAGAGCTCCCATGGAATTAAGTTCAATTTTTTTTTTCATATGATCTATACCAGGTAAGACCCTTCAAATTACTATCCCAGAAAGTGTTGCGAATTACTCACAGCTGAAGGGACGGACTAGCTGTGACACTAATGTGCCCATTTTTTTTACGCCCTGTATGATAAAAACTTGGACAACGTTTTTTACATTCCCTTAACTATTGACTAAAAATTAAGTACTCTTCATTCATGTCGCTAATCCTAACCGTTTTCGAAAAAACGTAATTTTTAACATATTTACATCATGTATATTTAGCGTATTTCAATAAAAGATACATCTTTGTTCCTATAAATTATAAATGTTCACTTTTAACTGCTTAATATTAATACATGATCGCAATGAAATGACGTTTTTCCGAAAACGGTTAGGAAAAAAAAATGGGCACATTAGTGTCACAGCTAGTCCGTCCCTGCAGCTGTGAGTAATTCGCAACACTTTCTGGGATACTAATTTAAAGGGGCTTACCTGGTACCTATACATCATATGAAAAAAAATTGAAATATACCTGTTGGTTTAATAATTTATGTGTCAAAATTCCATGGGAGCTCGTTGGGAGCCCATATCTCCGAAGAGAAGGCCAATACGAAAGAAGTTTATATGAACTTGTAGTATTGTTTTCACGTGTTTTTTTCATATCCGGGAGATTTCCCACATTTTCCCGGACACCCTGTACAATTCTTTATAAAAAAATATTTTAGCACCGCCTCAACCATTGGTAACTCTCCAAAACCATATCAAGGAAACAAATCCGAAGTGACTTATAGCAATATTCAGATGGCGCCGTCGAGAAATAACGACGGACTTATTTATACTAACCTTGTTCATCCGCCGAGAGATCGCGCTGTATACAGTAACTTGCCTCAAGGTGGAGGTGGAGCTTATCCTAACGGAGGTAAGCATAATCCGTATTTACACCAGTCGTGTGCCAGTGAGCCGGGAGGAATAAGCCAAACTCTAAGGTTGTAATTTATGCATCAAAATAATAAGAAAAACCTCAAACGTTGTTATCCAATATTCATTTGTTTTCAAATTACAGCGTTAAATAAAATAATAATATTGTTAAACCAAAATATGCAACATTATAACATTGTTTTAAATAAATCATTGGTTTAGTAAATTTTCAAAAATACCGCCATGGACTGGAACATTTCCTACTTCATTTACGAAGGGCGTGCGTGGCTCTTCTAATAATTGATTCGTGCCTTTCTTTAATATTGAGTGCAGAATTTCTAATGCGTCTAATTAATGCATCTAGTATCTACTTTTACTTTGTATACCTAATTTTTTAACCAATCCCATAAATAATAGTCCAACGGTGTGAGGTCTGGCGATCTAGGAGGCCAACTAATAGGACCACCGCGACCAATCCAAACCTCTGGAAACTTTTTGTCCAAATATTGCTTGACCCGACGATCGAAATGGGCAGGCGCTCCGTCGTGTTGATAATACATTTGAATTCTGATGTTTAAAGGAGTAGTCCTTGCAATTCATTTTGTAAAAAACCTAAGTAGTGATCCCCTGTAAGGCGATTTTCCAAAAGAAAAGGGCCAATTAAATTATTGTCGATCATGCCGCACCACACGTTTACTGAAAACCTGTGTTGAAAATTATTTTCGAGTATTGCGTGATGATTTTTGTCCCGAGTTTCGATTATTGTTGATGCCGTTACGGGCGACTGGAGCTTCGTCAATAAAAAGTATGTGCGGTTCAAGATGACGATCATTAATTATCCACTCACAAAATTGCATACGCTTGGCGTATTCTCCAGGTTGATTAATGCAATATTTTGTTTTTGCGTTTTAATTTAAAAACAAATGAATATTGGATAACAACATTTAAGTTTTTTCTTATTATTTTGATGCATAGATTACACCCTTAGAATTTGGCCCATTCCTCCCGACTCACCCTGTATAATATCACGTCTTAAAAGGCCTGTATTATCTATGCAGGCCCATGATGTGTTGTGTTACATTCCTATAAATTACTGTTCCATCGACCAGAATGTAATTTGATAATTAATAAGTCTTTCTTTATTAGATGATCTACCTCCACCCCCGCCACCTCTGGACATGTCCTCCGGATTGGCGGACTACGCTCCGTGCACGGTCAACACGAATCTACCTCCGCCTCCGGAAGATTTACTACCACCGCCTTCACCGGTCAGTTCGAGTTATAGTGAACTAAGGAGGGCCACGCAACCAGGGCCAGACTTTCATAATTATAGCATGGGATCTCATGTAAGATAATTTTTACGGTCAACCCACATATACAGGGTGTCCTTAAATGTATCGTCACTAATTTGGGATTGAGTAGATTTTGGTTAATAATAAAGTAAGGACGTTATATAGAATTGTGTCCCTATGTCCGATTACTACGAAGCTACATATACCCTAAAGGGGGTACCCTGAAGATGTTTTTTTTAAATATTTTCGAAACCTTTGTAGATACGAATTTAAAATTTAGATATTTTGGTAAACTTTGTACGCTGAATAGAACTGTGGTCCTAAAATTGTCGATATTTAAGAAATGTGGCCAGAAATCGAGGATAGTGGGGTAAAAATAGACATAAGATTTTTTAATGTCAAATTAGTAAAACCTGACATATTTTACGAAAAAAAGGTGCTATTGGTAAGAAATAATATGTAATTGGATTAACAAAAAAAAATTATTAATTTACTTTGTTATAATATCACTTTATTTAAAAAAACATTACTGACTGCAGTTTCGTAGTACTACTACATTATCAAAGTGAGTACTTTAAAACTAAGTACTTTAAAACTACGGTGTACCCTTAGAAATAGATTTGACAAAGGATGTTTATAGCAATATAATACAGATAATTAATTATTCCTTAATTTAGTTATTTATCCTTAAGTATTGTGAATAACAGGGAATTTCACAGGTCTGTTTGATCATTTAGTAGATTTATAATACGGTTTTTATTATGTTTGTAAATTTCAATTGATTCCAAGACATTAAGTGTGTTACTTTTAGGAACATTATACAAAATTTTTTAATTATTAATATCTGGGATACCTGTCTCCAATGTTTTGAGAAATTGGAGTTGAATACCACTTCATATATATCTGGAGAAGGATGCTATATGGGCCACCTAGAGACTATATCAAGCAGCTATTAATAAGTCGCAGTCATGTATCATGGAGGGCACTGCCCATTTTGGAAGACACGTTAGCCTGCGGCATGTTAAATATGCCCTCAGACATAATGACAAGAAGGGAGGAATGGGTCAATAACAGTGCTGACCTACTAAAGGCGGTGCAGCACTAAAATTCACAGGACCCGAGCCGGTAATAAGTATATCTCATGCTACGGCCAGGAAAATAATATTTGCTTAAGCAAAAAAGCAAATGTGAAAGACACTGGTTAAATCTACCAGGTCTAACACACTCAAAAGCATTTATAAACAGCCACATAAACCAACAGCCAACTGACAAACTACTAGTGCTCAACAGGTCATGCCTTAAAGCACTAGTGGGATTGTACACCGGCCGAAACAGATTGCGACACCATATGTATAAAATTGGAATAGCCCCAACTGATGAGTGCCGGCTTTGCATTGAAGATGCAGAAACAGCAGAACACGTAATGTACGCTTGCCCCGCAGCAGGAAGAATCAGATTCGCCCTATTTGGCGAGGTGACTCTGCTGCCGGATGACATGAAAAATGTCTCTCCCAATACCATCATTAACTTCATCAAAAAGTTAGACCTATTGGGGGAAATATAAACAAGGTGTGAGCCACAATAGATCGCATGGTCGCAGTGGAGGGTTAGCTGTAACCCACTCACTTTTAACCTATCACCTAACTTATTTTAAAATTGTAATATCCAGAAAATTGATTTTGCCATCTATTATATATAGAAAATATCAATGCTAAACAAAAAACACCCCCCCTTAAAAAATCCCAAAAAGTAAGACTCATGCCCGTTTGCACCATTACATTTAAGTATGACTTAGAGCTAAGTCAGTCTTAAATTCAAATATTTGTTAACAAATATCTAAATTTAAGACTGACTTAGCTCTAAGTCATACTTAAATGTTATGGTGCAAACGGGCATTAATATCTTAGAATGGATTGAAATTTACAAACCTAATAAAAACCCTACCATAAACCTACTGAATGATCAAACAGACCTGTGGAATACCCCGCTATTGACAATACTTAAGGATAAATAACTAAATTAAGAAATAATTATCTGTATTATATTGCTATAAACACCCTTTATCAAATCTATTTATAAGGGTACACCCTAGTTTTAAAGTATTCAGTTTGATAATGCAGTAGTACTACGAAACTGCAGTCACAAATATTTTTTTAAAATAAAGTGATATTATAACAAAGCAAATTATAAATTATTTTGTTAATCCAATCATGTCTTTACCAATGGTACCTTTTTTCCGTAAAATACGTTAGGTTTTTGTAATTTGACATAAAAAAAGTCTTTTTTGCACTGTTGACTGTACATACCCTAATTATTTACATGGGTTGTTGAGGATACTAACTATTTAAAAACAGTTATTGGGTACGGTACTACAGCCATTAAATTCTTTTCAGGCTTCTTCTACCTACGAGTCAATCTACGAACCAATCAACCCTAGGCCTCCTAGCCAAATGTCATCTAGATCGAATTACTCATTATATGCTCCTTACAGTGGAGCCAGTAGTGCAATGACAGGTAGGAAATTATCGGGGGTAATAGTAGAAGTGCATTAAAATCACCGATAAACGTGTTTTCTACAAACTGCACGAGTTTATTTTTATAATTTCGAAAGAGCCGACACCGATGGTACGGTCAACAATTAGAAAAAGGAAAGCTCTGTGATGAGTGTTTACCTTTAATATTGCCAAGGCAAATTATATTTATTGTTTTAAAGTATGTTTCCTATTGCCTGACAGTTCGGACAGTGGCGCTCGTTTAGGTTTTTATTTATGAAATATAAATTCCTTTTGTTTCCTACCCGTGTTGTAAATAAATTATACATAGTAAAAACTTTATCTGATTTAGTTCTAGCCGATACTAACAACAAACCCGAACAAACCCATTTTTTTAATGAAGTTACCTGTCCTCTTAAATTGTAATATCATGGTATGTTCTTATTTTAATTTTTTTTTGGTTTCTGTATGTAATTTTTATTTATGATTTATATTTATTCGTATGTAGTTTTTAAGGTGTGCAAAAAATATTTGTATATTTGACTGAATTAATTTTATCTTCTCAATACAAAAACAGTTGATACTTAAAAGAGTTAACAAATTAAAGGTCTAGAAAGGCGTCTTCACTATCACTAAATTCAAAGAATTCATCTGTGGAGTCAACTGAAAATAAGTGGTTCTACCGTTTCTTCCATGTTCAATTTTTTTTCCTCTTTTATAACTTGTTTCCAATTTTCTTTCGTTTTAATACTTCAATAACTCACGTACATCTTTTATTTTAAATGTAGTGCTATTCCTTGCTCATTTGTGCCCATATTAACTCAATTGGATTTAATTCACAGTGGTAGGGCGCAGTGGCGGTTGCCCTATAAGGCCGCGTGGCCGCGCGCCCCTCCTAGGAATGTTAACATAACACACAAATTAAATGTTTATTTAAATATTTATTATTACTATTCATTTTAATAGTAATATTATTATTATTATTCTTATTATTATAGGTAGTTAAAATTTCTAAATTTTAAAAAACCATAGCAACTCACCAATTCTGAACTCATCTCTAGTTGTCCGTTTTCGTTGACCAACGATAAGCACGCGTCCTCGTGTGAATTTTAGATTGTTGAATTTCGTCGCTGAAACGCGGCGACGGACGGTAAAGTGGCTTGGCGTATATAAATTTCGCGGAACAAACCCGAACGACACCTGGTTATATCCGTATCTAGGGACTCTACGGCCGCGGTATTTTAGCGCCTGCATTGCTTTATACATTTCGGACTATGTTGTGGCGTAAGCGCGCGTCGAGTTCGAACTAATAAAAATGAATTTCGTCAATAATATAATTCAAATAAATTTTTGTAGGCTGCCATTAGCGGATAAACTTAAAATTAAAGAACTGGGGAGGCCGTTGCCAGATATAAAGTTATCACAAACTTGTGAACGACGGGCCGAAAACCGATCTTTTACGCGTCGGTTTTCAAAAGACATTTTTTCTTAATATAAGTACTTTTAAATTAATATTTGAGCAAACAGATATTGTTTTTCAAATTTTGCAGCATAAGATTACTGACATTGTTTATTCAAGAAATCGTTTAAAATCTCTTCTAGAAAAATGTCCAGTTATCGCAATGATGAAAATTGTTTTAACTCCCTGTTTTATATTTTTTTTTACTGAAAATACAAGCCATGATGCAAAAAGACGAAAAACGTATAATTTTGAAGATAAGAAACTTCATTATCAGCAGCTTTTCAATGATATTTTAGATACTACAAAAGGCCAGATTGAACTAAGATTTTCAGATTTGCATGAATTAGGTACAGGGTTATCCAACCAAGACTAGACAAGGCGATTTTTTGTTCCGGTTTAACTGGAAGTTGATTTTTTTGGAAAGAAAAGTGACATTTTTGAACTTTGACAGCTTATAACTTTCTAACAGTACGTCTTAGAGCAAAACGGCTTACATGTCCCTATCTTCAATTTTTATTATCTTTCCAAAAAAATCAACTTCCAGTTAAACCGGAACAACTATATTTCCTTCTTTCGAGTTACATCCGGTTTAACCGGAAGTTGATTTTTTTGGGAAGATAATAAAATTTAAAGATAGGGACATGTAAGCCGTTTTGCTCTAAGACGTACTGTTAGAAACTTATAAGCTGTCAAAGTTCAAAACTGTCACTTTTCGAGAGTCAATATCTCGGAAACTATGAAGTATAGACTAATAGTGCATTTAATAAAAAATAATTATAATTTTATGTGGAATTTAAAAATGTAAAAATATACAGGGTGTTCCATTTAAAAAAATATCAAAGTGACCCCTAGTACTTTTGTTTGATGTTCAATTGTTTTTTGCTGAAGATATTCCAATTCGCGGGAGAAAATGACTTAAGATGGCTATTTCAGTTTTTTTATAAAAGTACAGGAAAAGTCAAAAAATCGCCTTGTCTTGTCTTGGTTGGATAACCCTGCACAATTTTTTGACTTTTCCAAATAATCTTTTAGATAGTTTATGTCTTAGGTACAACTTTATAAAAAAAAATTGTTTTTAGTTTAACTTATTTTTAACAGTTTTTTTATAGTGAATTTTTGGGCGTAGTAGTAGTATCAACATGCTTGCCAACCTATAACCTATTTCGCGTAGATTTATTTATTTTTTCTAACTTTTACACAAAATTTAAATAAAATCAATATCGTCTTCATATTCTATAGGTAATAATTAACATGTTAAATAAATATCAAGGAATTTCATAAGTTATTTAAGGAGAATTGTATAACGAAAAATATCGGTTAAGATTTTTTTTAACATTATTATGTCATTGTTCTTTCACTATACAATTCTCCCAAAATAAACAGTCAAATAAATTGATATTTTTGTAATAACTATCAGATATTACCTAAATAATGTGCCGACGATATTGATTTTATTTAAATCTTAGTCAATAAAATAATAAACTAAGAAAAACAAGGCGAAATAGGTTATAGGTTGGCAATAAATTGAATGACGTTTATAATTCCACCTTAAGGTTGAATTCTCAACGTCATTCAATCTATTGCCAACCTATAACCTATTTCGCGTTGATTTTTTGAGTTTATTATTTTAATAACTAACATTTAAAGATAATCAATATCGTCGGTACATTATTTAGGTAGTATCTGATATATTACAAAAATATCAATTTATTTCATTGCTAATTTTGGGAGAATTGTATAGTGAAAGAACTATGAGTCACAATGACATAATAATGTTAAAAAAAATCTTACCCGATATTTTTCGCTATACAATTCTTCTAAAATAAGTTATGAAATTCCTTGATATTTATTAAATATGTCAATTATTACCTATAGAATATCAAGTCGATACTGATTTTCTTTAAATTTTGTATAAAAGCTAGAAAACATAAATAAATCTATGCGAAATAGGTTATAGGTTGGCAAGCATGATACTCCCACTTTAAAGCAAATAATTATTCTGATTTTTTTCAATAATAGAACCAAGCAAGAAAATTGTAATAATAACGTATTTTTAACATAGGCCCAAGTCAATCGGTGAGCAGAATTGGACACAATAAAGAACAGGAAGTGGATAGTTTGACGGATATGCTGGTGCAAGGAATGGGTGGAACTGAGGAAATCGATCAGGAAGAAGATGTATATGGAGTATGTGTGAAGTGTGGAGAAAAGGTAAAAAACTAATAAATTAGTTATCGGTGTAGCTAATACGAAAAAAAAATGAAAATAGTAACATTTTGCTTCGCCGATCTGTTTCGACTTGCTACACTTTACTGGCTTTTGCACCTGTTGTATATTTTAGAAAATAAAAACACCAAATTTTTTTTTTATTTCAGATTGTCGGCGAAAATAGCGGTTGTACTGCCATGGACCAATTATATCATATAAAATGTTTCACGTGTCAACACTGTGCTATAAACCTACAGGGTAAACCCTTCTATGCGCTCGATCGTCATCCATATTGCGAGGAAGACTATTTGGTAAGTTATAGGTTAGGTTGTACCTAATGATTTACCGCCTCTTTATTAATAATTATTAATTAAAAATTAATAATTACTATAATATACAGGGTGTCCGGAAATGATGATCAAAACATTTAGGGGATAATTCTAGACCGAAAATAAATGCTATTTCTTCCTATAACATTTTTTCGAAAATTGATTAAAATTATTAACAGAATTACAGGGTGTTAAAGTTAAATTTTATTTGCAGTTTTTTTTGCATCACCGTTTGCGACGCTCATAATATTTTGACGAAATCTCGTATATGGGGCTTTTCCGGGATGAGGAATACAAATTTGCCCACCGTTTTTCCCATTTTATAGAGGGCGCCATATAAGAGCCCATACTTTAATTTAAATGGTCCCAAGTTTTTTGTCCTACACTGTATGTGCATTTTGACTAAATATTTTTATTCTCCTAACCTTTTGACATAAAAAAGGTATATTACTTTTGTTTCAATAAATCTAACCGTTTTCGAGAAAAACGCTAAAATAACATTGCTTGCATGTGATGAATACGAAATCATTTTAATTTATTTTCAACCTTAAACATAGCATAGCAAAGGAAGGAATATTACACGGAATTCGTCGGAATTTTTTAAGAAGAATTTATTCATGGATTGAAGAGGAGGGACGTCACTTTGACCCTTTGATTTGAACGTTTAATTTATTGTTCTAGTAACTTATGTATTTTAAAATTGCAAATAAATTTAACTTTAACACCCTGTAACTCCATTAATAATCAATGGTCGAAAAAGTGTTATAGGAAGAGTTAGCATTTATTTTCGGTCTAGAATTATCGGGGGTAATTACACGAGTGCTTAAAAATTTTCGATAATTTTGCATGAAAGCTTATTGTCTAAAAACTACATGACTATTTTACAAAATGTGAAAATAAACGAATGTAGTTTTTATAAGGCAATAATATGCTTAAATGAAAAATTTTCTGAAAATTTTTATGTAGGAGTGTATTTTATGGAAAACTAACAAAAGTTGTATTTTACTTTAATCATTATTAATAACGCAGTTGTAATAATTAATATTAGAATTTGACTCGCAATTTGAAGAATGTCAGACTGACATATTATTCCAATAATGGCGTTGTAAAGAGGTAACTATGGTTTGTGCTCAATAGCTAGAGGGGTTGTTTTCGATAGCTAGGGATATTGTTTTCGATGTAATCAATCGAAAACAATACCTCTAGCTAAATGTATGAGGGTAATTTACCCCTAAATCTTTTCCTCATCATTTCCGGATACCCGGTATATTAATATAATTAATTATAAGATTTTTACCTTTTAGAGGGTGATTTTTTACGTTTTTGAGGGCAATTTTCGGTATCCCTATTGTTTTATAATACTTAACTAACGATTTTTATTTACTTGCAGAGATTTTGTTCAGGTTAAAACGCTTGGTTCTTTTAATCAGTATAAACATTTGTAATTGGTCAATATATGTAAAATGCGGAAACCTAATTTGTTTACTGACAGTCGCGTGATAAAGAAGTAAATAATCGGCATAATAAAAAGTTCCGTGCGAGCAAAAATTATTTGCATCAAAGAGGGCTTGGATTAAAAAACGTAGGGCTTGGTTTAGAACACAATAATATGGGGACGATATATCTAACCAAATATAGGTTAAAATTTTGTCAAATTCATATTATGACATGATATGCCAAACTAATGAGTAGTAAAAGATAAGTAGACAAATAAAAATTTATTTTTGTTGTTTACAAAATTAACAAAGTAAGAATATACAGAAAGAAAAAGAATAATAATTAAATAAATTGCTGAAATTGGCCACCGCCATGCTCCAAACAATATGTCAGGTCTAATAAATTATTTCTTTCCAATAAATTTTGGGTAAACCATTGAGAGTAATTCCTGCGTCTTTCAAAATCTGCGGCTTGTATTTCTCGGAATATTTGCACTTTATAAGGATATAAATTTAGCTGCTTCTTAAGAATAGTCCTGCATGTTCCATAAAATCGCCCACGCATAAACCCGGATTGTATTGCCACTCACCATTTACTCTAACCCCGTTTCGAAAATACGCTTCAACCATGAATGTTTTGTGCCGTTCCGTAAAGCCCATTGTGTGAATTGTTCAAGAAATTGGAAAAATTAGCGATGAATCAAATTACTTGTAAGGACTGTCAAAGATGACGGAATAACTGATTGATTGTTAATTTAGGTAGTTACTGACACCCAACAGGTATTAAGTTCTACGGCTAAGCATTACGTCCTTAGATGCAAGGCCCTCTTTGATGCAAATAATTTTTGCTCGCACGGTATCTTAATATTCCAATAAAAATGTTTCCTATTTGTGGCCAACTTTATGCTGGTTACTGTATAACAATCAAAACAGTTCATTTGTTTGGATCTCTTTTTAATCGTCGCGCCATCCTGTACATAATAAATACACCATACTAAATAGATTAATTTTTTACTAGAATACTTTGGAAAAATGCTGCGTATGCCAAAAACCCATCCTGGACAGGATCCTGCGCGCCACAGGAAAACCGTATCACCCTGCATGTTTTAGTTGCGTCGTTTGCGGCAAGAGCCTTGATGGGATTCCCTTTACAGTTGATGCTACTAACAGGGTGCATTGCATTGAAGATTTCCACAAGTAAGTATGATTTCAGGGGAATTTTTCTATAAACATCACATTTATGCTAGTCATGCTGTTATTACAAATCCGGTTATCCACTTTGGTATTTTAAATAGAATACCCTGTATATATTAGTATTGGAATATATCTATCTCTAATCGTGTAATGAATGAATTCTAAAATAGGTTTTTTATATAAAAATTTACCGAAAAGAAAATTCAGTAACTGAAACTGATAAAGCTAAAAATAGCTTTTAACTTTTGTTGGGTCTTGGGTCCTTATGAAACTTTTTAGACGATCGATTAAAAGAAAAAAAAGTATGGAGTATTTCTCTGGGACACTCAAGGGGTCACCCATTTAAATATAATAAGTGATTTCGAAAACACCCTGTATACAATGTTTTTTTTAAGGATTTTTGCACCCAGATGTTGGGTATGCAAGCAACCAATAATGCCAGAGCCAGGTGAAGAGGAAACCGTCCGGGTGGTTGCTTTAGATCGTAGTTTCCATATACAGTGCTACAAATGTGAGGTAAGTGACACAAAAGCGGAATTTTAAAGCGAACAAAGCGGTAATATTTTTTGTTGGTTACATTTTTTTTGTGTACCAAGTTCAAATTTTCCATGTAAAAACATTTTTGAAGTATGTGTATACACTGAAAAATTAGTCTGATACATACCTCAATGATTATGATAAAGTCCAATGTTACTAGACGTTATATTTTTTTTATTTTCAATATGTTTTACTCAAGGAAATCTAATGATTGTACTAATGTAATAAACGCAAGTACCTACTTAAAATAAAATAGTGAAAAATTTATTATTTAAACGTTTGAAGACAAGGGGAAAAACAATACTTAAAAAAAATACCTATACAGGGTGTTTCATTAAGGTCGAAGAGCGGCCATATCTCGGAAACTACTGGGCATAGAAACTCAGGAAAAGAAAAATGATAATAAAAGTGGCCATGAGAAAATTCTGGAAATAATTTTCAAGTTCCGCATTTTGCCGCAAGAGGGCGTAATTGAAAAGTAAATTTTTAAATTTTACATAACTCCGAAAATTCCACATTAAGCTAGATGTTTGATAACACCATTTTAAAGCTTGGACAATTATGCATCATTTTAGTCTTATGCTGATTGGCGTACCGACTTTAATAAGAGTGGGGGAAGCTGTTGAAAGTTTAATCATTTAAATCGCTGTAACTTATAAACGACTTATCCGATTTTAGCAAACTAAATACTGTTTGGAAGAGAAATGTATGCACTTTGACCAATCGTATTTAGTTGTCCATAATAGTTCTTAAAAAAATGCTAGGGGGCGCAATTTGCAATAACAATACATTTTTTGATTTTCCTTCGAAAAAATAAATCATACGGTATAATTATGATACCATAATCGAAAAGTAGATGAAATTTGCTAGAAAAAATATTAAAACCGCAGCTCGATATCTCCGTTCGTTTCTGAGTTATTGCCAAAACAATAATTTTTAACACAAATTGCGCCCTCTAGCAATTTTATTAGAAACTATCTTGTACCATTAGATACGACAATTGAAGGTTCTTCCAAACAAGCTTAAATTTAGTGAAATTGGATAAGTCGTTTAGAAGTTACAGCGATTTTAATGTTTAAACGTTCAATAGCTTCTCCCACTCTTATCAAGTGACACTGTAAACAATAAAATCGCTGTAACTTCTAAACGACTTAACCAATTTTACTAAATTTAAGCTTGTTTGGAAGAGAAAGGTAAGTACCTTTAATTGTCGTATCCAATGTACAAGATAGTTTCTAATAAAATAGCTAGAGGGCGATTTGTCTTAAAAATTATTATTTTGGCAATAACTCTGAAACGAACGGAGATATCGAGCTGCGGTTGTAATATTTTTCCTAGCAAATTTCATCTCCTTCTCGTTTATGGTATCATAATTATACCGTATGATTTATTTTTTCGGAGGAAAATCAAAAAATGTATTGTTATTGCAAATTGCGCCCTCTAGCATTTTTTTTGAGAACTATTATGGACAACTAAATACGATCGGTCAAAGTGCATACAGTCTTTAGTTTGCTAAAATCGGATGAGTCGTTTATAAGTTACAGCGATTTAAATAATTACAATTTCAACAGCTTCCCCCACTTTTATTAAAGTCGGTACGCCAATGAGCATAATACCAAAATGATGCATAATTGTCAAAGCTTTAAAATGGCGTTATCAAACATATACCTTAATGTGGAATTTTCGGAGTTGTGTAAAATTTAAAAATTTACTTTTCAATTACGCCCTCTTGCGGCAAAATGCGGAACTTGAAAATTATTTCCAGAATTTTCTCATGGCCACTTTTATTATCATTTTTCTTTTCCTGAGTTTCTATGCCCAGTAGTTTCCGAGATATGGCCGCTCTTCGACCTTAATGAAACACCCTGTATAGTAAGACAACTAATTTAAATTGGAAACTTATTGTTTTTTTAATCAGATGCTTAAACAGTTCTCTCTTTACTAGCAATCGAACCGATAATCTTCAATTGAAGGGTATTTTTTTCGGTGTAAAATGTTTCTATTCCGCTATCCCTTTGAAGAATATTTTTAGTTCACTTGATAGAAATTGTATTTGGGCTTTCCTGAGATAAAACGTTACTGTTTTTGCACCATGCAATTTTTGGGTACTTATCCCCTGTACTAAATGTTGGTGTACGAGGTAGTTCGAAAAATAAATTAAACACTAGACTAGACCCATAACTTTCTTTATTTATGTTTTCGAGAGTGTCTCGCATACTTACCGGATACACTGCATGTGAACCATAGACAATTTAGACAATGTACCTTTAGATACGTACAGCTTATCTCCTGCGCAAACAAAAGTTACGTTTTATGGGTGAAAAAATACGTCCGAGCGCATGACTCGCCGGTCAGCTGCCTTCCCTCTGGGCACCTTCGGGCATGCGCACAAACCTCGTGTTATCGGCCTGTCCTACTTTAGCGACATGCTCAAAATACACTCCAGAACCGGCTCGGCCGCCATTTTTGTTTTTGTGTTTTAAGGTTTATCTGTGGATTCCTTGTAGTTTTCTTAGCTATTGTGGATTGTGGATGTTTAATATTTACGGATTTCTAGTTTTTGTGTAGTTTAGTGAATTGTGTCTGATTGTGAGAAAATTAATTCTGTCAAAGTTGCTGATTCGTTAAGTTTTTGGTTGAAATCTGTACACCCCGACATTAAACTTTTAAGAAAGCCAGTATTCCACGGGTCAAATTCTCGGGCAAACACTTTTCAAATTCTTAAACAAGAAAGTGCGCTTGAAAATGTTTTACACGTACCCCAGTTTTTGCCAAATTGTAAAAATCAATACAAGTTATACAGTGAGGACCTAAAGTCCGTCCCCCCCCCCCTCTAACTTCTTAACCGTTCGGTATATTTTAATAAAATTTTGAACGATAATATTTGAGCAGGTCTTGCACTTTTTGACATACCAATGACAGCTTTAAATGTCAATATGACAGCTGGGTCCGCTTTTGAAATATTTTTTTAAATGGAACGCCCTGTATATTTTTACATTTTTAAATTCCACATAAAATTATAATTATTTTTTATTACATGCATTATTAGTCTATACTTCATAGTTTCCGAGATATTGACTCTCGAAAAGTGACATTTTTGAACTTTGACAGCTTATAACCTTCTAACAGTACGTCTTAGAGCAAAATGGCTTACATGTCCCTATCTTCAATTTTTATTATCTTTCCAAAAAAAATCAACTTCCGGTTAAACCGGATGTAACTCGAAAGCAGGAAATATAGTTGTTCCGGTTTAACTGGAAGTTGATTTTTTTGGGAAGATAATAAAAATTAAAGATAGGGAGATGTAAGCCGTTTTGCTCTAAGACGTACTGTTAGAAGGTTATAAGCTGTCAAAGTTCAAAAATGTCACTTTTCTGGAGTCAATATCTCGGAAACTATGAAGTATAGACTAATAATGCATTTAATAAAAAATAATTATAATTTTATGTGGAATTTAAAAATGTAAAAATATACAGGGTGTTCCATTTAAAAAAATATTCCAAAAGCGGACCCAGCTGTCATCTTGACATTTAAAGCTGTCATTGGTATGTCAAAAAGTGCAAGACTTGCTCAAATATTATCGTTCAAAATTTCATTAAAATATACCGAACGGTTTAGAAGTTAGAGGGGGGGGGGGGGGGGACGGACTTTAGGTCCTCACTGTATACCAACTAATATTTGACTTGAGGTTAGGCACGCGATAACACCGTAGATTGGTTATTTTGCTGGTTTTGTTTGTTTTTATATTCGATTTTATAAGATTAATTTACTTGTTCTTGTTCTCTTCCTTTTCGAACTAAAAACACGACGAATCATTTTAAACAAATTTTAAAAACAAAACCCCAAAAACAATTTTCTATCCTTAAAATGTGATAGGTTTGCTACTACTAAAAATGCCAGAAATCACTACCTTTTTCCCAGCTTGATCAAAAATTGAGAAGAAAGTCCAATTTTTTGCATGAATTTAAATTTTAAAGCCCGGACCTGTCTATTTTCCCGTTCGTCAAACGATAATGTTGCAGTGCGCATGTCTAATAGTGTCTAGCTTTGTTTACATGCGCGAGGCCATAAATCTGCCACTTTCGTGATTATTGTTTGCTTATCTAAGGGTAAATTGTCTATGATGTGAACGTGTCTATTTTCCAGGATTGCGGGTTAGTATTATCTTCGGAGGCTGAAGGTAGAGGGTGCTATCCCCTGGATGGACATGTCTTGTGCAAGAGTTGCAACGCAAAGAGGGTGCAGGCTCTTACCAGTCACATGACAACGGAACTCTAATTGGAGTGGTTGGAAAATATATTTGAGACCCGCTCAAAATCATACACGTTATGTAGATTTTTAAAATATGTAGAACGAATCTATAAAATTTATTTTAAGAATAATTTAAAAATTGTTAATAGGTATTAAAATGTGGCCAGTGTGTTGTATTAAAAGCCATATTGTAAGAAATTGAGTTACTATACTGGCTGCTAAAAGAAAAGCCAAAAGATAAAAACCGTTATACAGCACCAAGTTTGGGTTTAATAAGTCTGTTTCATAGTCTATTCCACTTGCCGGATCTGTATATCGGCTGTTTGTTATACTGTATGTATTTACTTCCAGTAGTGCTGCGTAGCATAGCATGGTCTATTAAACTTCATAAACCAAACATTCCATTATTAGATATATAAAACGATATACATACGCACATTTTTTAAAATAGAAACTGCAATGCAACAAAATGTATTTTTGTAATAGTAGACTGAATAAAATTGTTTAAAAGTGCTGCATTTAATAAGGTTTAAGCCAGAATATAACGCTTTTTAAATGTGATTTATCATTAAAACTATTAAGTTTTATCATATATTTTAGTGAGAATAATTTATATAAAGCCTATACTTATTAGATTTCTTTTTTTAACATTTCAATTTCATATACTTTTCGTGTAGTTCTTACACCTATCGGTAGGCTATTATATATACAACAATTTTAATATTAGGTATATTTTTTCTGTGCTTTTTTATAAAACTTTATTAGGATTATTTATAAAATAAATAAAAAAATATTATATTTTAGTTTATATGTAGACAAATCTGGTCAGATTAAATAATTTGTGATTGTATTATTGAATGTGCCAATACATACTGTATGAGAAAAAAACACTTTTTTATTAATTTGCCTGTGGTGCGATTATTACGAATATTTTTGAAAACTGGCCAAAGGATAATAATCAACTACACACAAAATGTGTTTCATATTACACTATAGATTAATCCAAAAATTTATTAAAAAACCGGGAAATGGCTAGAAAGAAATGTCGTTCGTATCTGTTCATTCAGCAAATATTGTGATTTTTTTGTTTTATCACATTTTTTTAAAACAATATTTCCTAGAAAGTTACAGTTTATAATAGGGAAATTACAATATACCTTGCTAGTAAAAATTATTTGCATCAAAGAGGGCTTGAATTAAAAAACGTAGGGCTTGGTTTAGATTACAATAATGATATGGGGGACGATATATCTAACCAAATCTAAATTAAAATTTTGTCAAATTCATATTATGACAAGATATGCCAAACTAATGAGTAATAAAATAAGTAGACAAATACAAATTTATTGTTGTTGTTTACAAAATTAACAAAGTAAGAATATACAGAAAGAAAAAGATAAATAATTACATAAATAGCTGAAATTGGCCACCGCCAATGCTCCAAGCATAAATTCACCCGTCTCTTCATATTTTCGAGTAATTCCTGCGTATTTCAAAATCTGCGGCTTGTATTTCTTGGAATACTTGCACTTTATAGGTAAGGAAATAAATTTAGCTGCTTCTTAAGAATAGTCCTGCATGTTCCATGCGATCTTCCCAGTTCTTGGGACAGGCGTCTTATACAATTTGTTGGCGTATTTTGCATTATTTCACGAACGTTTGCAACTAGTTCTTCTGTTCTTACAGATGGTCTTCCTGCTCCTTTTTTGTGTTGTATAGAACCTGTTTCCCTAAACACAGCCACGGTTCTTTTCAGGCAATGATAAAAATCCCCAGCAATAAAAGCAATAACGTTAGAAAAATGTTCGTGAAAATCGTCCATGCACAAACACGGATTGTATTGCCACTCACCATTTACTCTAACCCCGTTTCGAAAATATGCTTCAACCATGAATGTTTTGTGCTGTTCCGTAAAGCCCATTGTGTGAATTGTTCAAGAAATTGGAAAAATTAGCGATGAATCAAAAAACTTGTAACGACTGTCAAAGATGACGGAATACCTGATTGATTGTTAATTCAGGTAGTTACTGACACCGAACAGGTATTAAGCTCTACGGCTAAGCATTACGTCCTTAGATGCAAATAATTTTTGCTCGCACGGTATAACATTTTTTTTTTAGATCCATGGGTTAAACTTTTGGTAAAAAAAGGATCATTATCATTAAATTGTTTGGACAATTCGTGCGGGATTATCAGTTATTACCTCAATCATTATTTCATAAAATTGCTCTCGACTTTAAGGATCAGAATCATCGTCCAATAACTCTTGTACAATTACTGGTTTGTCGGGCTGAAAGTTATCTTTAAAAAAAATTAGATACGATTCCCTGCAAATGTTAGTACCAATAACTTTTTTCTAGTGTAACAACATAACATTGTTTTCGGGGAAAATATTTTTGATAATTACGATTTCACAGAAGGAAACCGCAGATTATCTCTTCTGGGGCTGGGACATCTACTACACAGATCCAAGGCAAAGGAACAGTTATTTAATTTTTAATTGTCGATATAGTAGACGTCTGTTTATCAATTTGTCTAGTTTCCAATCCCAGTCGCCAGAGGCCAGATGACTGTTTAGTTGCCAATATCCTAACCTAACAATATCGGCAGCCAAAGTGTCAAAATAAGAAATCAATAAAATTTTTCAGGGGGAATGGGGCCGGGGCACTAAAATTATCGCTGATTTTAATTATTATATGAAGAATTATGGCAGCATTATCATTTTTAATTTGCAGTTTGTGTCATGTAGGACTTGCATTAGATTGCCAGGTAAGTTTATTTCTTTATAGAAATAATGGGATCACATATTTTTGTGAATTTTTTTATTCTCTACTTTTTTAATAGTATTAATTTCAACGTTTTATATTCCTAGACTATTTTTTTCCTGTAGGTATACCTATACCTATTATTAATTTGACATACATTACCTATCTACCAGCCTTCTGATGCAGTGTAACTACCTACATACTTAAATCTTTAAAACGTAGTGCTTATAGTACGTAGGTAAGTAAGTACCTATATACAATTTTGTTAAAAAAAATAAATGAGAACCACTCTAAAAGCTGTAAGCTGTGCTTTATTTTTTAAACCTTGTTTCGTAATAAACTAAAAGAAAACTTCGAAGGAAACTATATTTAACCCTTACCTCGAGCCTTACCTACTTACTTACTTACGTCTAATATAGTATATCTAATTGTCTAGTTGATAACGAAGGCTTAATACCTAGTATTTAAGATAATACTTAATTTAAGGTTGAATTCTCAACGTCATTCATGCCAACCTATAACCTATTTCGCGTTGATGTTTTGAGTTTATTATTTTAATAACTAACATTTAAAGAAAATCAATATCGTCGGTACATTATTTAGGTAGTATCTGATATATTAGAAAAATATCAATTTATTTCATTGCTAGTTTTGGGAGAATTGTATAGTGAAAGAACAATGAGTGACAATGACATAATAATGTTAAAAAAAAAATCTTACCCGATATTTTTCGCTATACAATTCTCGTAAAATAAGTTATGAAATTCCTTGATATTTAATAAATATGTCAATTATTACCTATATAATATCAAGTCGATACGGATTTTCTTTAAATCTTGTATAAAAGCTAGAAAACATAAATAAATCTACGCGAAATAGGTTATAGGTTGGCAAGCATGTTGTTACTCCCACCTTAATATTTTATGGTAGTTTTTACTAAAGTTTTAATCCATACCTACCTACTTATCTTTTGATTGTAGATAAATTTAAATCGAGCTGATGTTTGCAAACTTACTTAAGTAATTACTTATTTTATCAATATTATTGTTTCTCTCAGATTTACCCAGTCATATTAAATGACATTAAAAAGTCTGTTACAAACATTACATGAGCACAAAATCCGTGGCCGTGAATACGTTATCATCAAGAACAATTTTCCCATAATCGATTTTTTAATGAATTTTTTATCACCCACTGTATTGTTAAAGATTTTAGTTATTTAAAGTAGTAAATAGGTATTAAAACATGGATAATACTTATTTATTTATTTATATTAATTTATAGCTCAGTAAGGGCCAGTGGCGCACTCAGGACTCAATCATGGGAGGGGCACAATATAAAATCTATATAAAATACTAATAGTAATTAATAAGAGAGGGGGGGGGGGGGGGGGGGGTTAATTAAACTGCTGCATTTTTTTTTTTAAATATCTACAGTGTCACCAGTGAAGTCCGCATCATATGGGATTTTTTTTATTAATAACTTTATTTGAAATTTGACTTTGGCACCAAGTTCTGCTTCGATCGAGATGAAAACTAAGCAAAAAAATAGTATTCACGTGATTCGCATTATCTGTCAAATTTTAATTTTTTCCAAAAAATTATTCAAAAGTAGGGTTATTTCTAAAAATATCGAAAAAAGTTATTAGAAAAAGTTTTTTTAAATGCAGTTTATAGCCTACTTGCAAAATTTTAGCTAGAGAAGATAATTTTGATTTTTTACCTATCTTTTGTAAACTGCACCACTTTTGCAAAGTAAGACTCAACGCAACCTACATAAAACTTGTTAGTTTTGACAATGCTTTATTTCAGATACATTTTCTTTAAAGTATATTAAACGTGTGTTTTTTTACAAAATCAAAATTGGGCTATTAAAATTTGGTCGCATGCGATGCAAAGTTTATTTGTTTTTGACCCTGTATGAGGCAACTTCATAAAATAAGTATTTTTGAAAACGTAGTTTGTGTCTGAAAGTAATACACCTTAATATTAAGAAAAAAAGAACACAGCGTCATCAGTAAAGTGTTCATTAAGTGGAAAATTATTTTAGTTTTACTTAACGTAAAGTTTATCTATTTTCAACGATTTAATTTTATTTTTTATTTTTTTACTTTCAAACACCAACTACGTTTTCAAAACTACTTATTTTATGAAGTTACCTTATACAGAGTCAAAAACAAATGCGAAGTGGATCACATGCGACCAAATTTTAATAGCTCAATTTTGATTTTGTAGAAAAACACACATTTAATATGGCGCTACTTTAAAGAAAATGTATCTGAAATAAAGCATTGTCAAAACTAAGTTTTATGTAGGTTGCGTTGAGTCTTATTTTGCAAAAGTGGTGCAATTTACAAAACATAGGTAAAAAATCAAAATTATCTTATCCAGCTTAAATTTTGCATGTGAGCTAGAAACTGGCATTTAAAACAACTTTTTCTAATAACTTTTTCGATATTTTGAATTATTTTTTGAAAAAAATTAAAATTTGACAGATAAAGCGAATCACGTGACTACTATTTTTATGCTTAATTTTCATCTCGATGGAAGCAGAACTTGATGCCAAAGTCAAATTTCGAATAAAGCTATTAATAAAAAAAAATCCCATATGATGCGGACTTTACTGGTGACACTGTATAAATAATGCAAGCAATATAAACATTTACAAAACAAAATCCAACCTGCTTGTTCCTTTTTCTTTTAAAATACTTAAGACTTCATTGGTATCAATATGTACCTCCCTATGAATATTTAAATTAGCAAGTCTATTTAGCCGATTTTCTCCCATTGTATTTCTTAAATAAGATTTAAGTCTTCTCAAAGTTGAAAATGTTCGTTCTGCTGTAGGGATCGGACAAACTGATGATTTCGATAATCGATCGAGTAGTCGCTACTTTATTAGTAAGCAAATAGTAGAACTTGCGCTCAGTGCTAGACCGAGTAATGTCGGTTACATATTTCAACAATCAAGTACTCCGGTTTTGAGCTACTTGTTGGGGGGGGGGGGGGGGGCACGTGCCCCAGTGCCCCCCCTTGTGTGCGCCACTGGTAAGGGCGTGTCCTTTTGTCCGTCACCCCCATAGACGTTTACCTTTAGATACGTACAGCTTAGCCTCCTGCGCAAACAAACGTTACGTTTTATGGGTGAAAAAATGCCTCCGAGCGCACGGCTTACCGGTCCGATGCCGTCCCTCCCAGCAGAATTGGGCATGCGCACATCCTCTTGTTATCGGCCTGTCCTTTTTTGTCGACATGCTCAAAATACACTCCAGAACCGGCTCGGCGCCATTTTTGTTGTTATGTTTTAAGTTTTCTCTGTGGGTTCCTTGTTGTTTATTGTGGATATTTAATATTTACGGATTTCTAGATTTTGAGTTGTTTAATGTGTTTGTGGTTTTAGTGACTCCGATTGTAATTATAAACAATCTAGTAACAGCCGTTGTATTATTTTGTTATGCCCAAATAGGGGTAAAATACCGGGTATTTCGTATTTTCAGTAAGTATGGAGTAGTGATGTATCTTGATATACAACTTTATTTTATTATGATCAATTTAAACACATCTAACTAGGCCTAGGCTACACAAGCAAGGTATAAAAATAAAGTGATCCAGCAGCATTGGGCATGCCCACAAACCTGTTATCGGCCTGTCCTTCTTTATCGAAATGCTCAAAATACACTCCAGAACCGGCTCGGCGCCATTTTTGTTGTTATGTTTTAAGTTTTCTCTGTGGGTTCCTTGTTGTTTATTGTGGATATTTAATATTTACGGATTTCTAGATTTTGAGTTGTTTAATGTGTTTGTGCTTTTAGTGACTCCGATTGTAATTATAAACAAATTAGTAACAGCCGTTGTATTATTTTGTTATGCCTAAATAGGGGTAAAATACCGGGTATTTCGTATTTTCAGTAAGATGGAGTAGTGATGTATCTTGATATACAACTTTATTTTATTATGATCAATTTAAACACATCTAACTAGGCCTAGGCTACACAAGCAAGGTATAAAAATAAAGTGAAACACACACCAAGACAGATTATCCCGATGCATGTTTTGGTAGGTATATTTTATTTGAAGCCCGGCAATCTAATTAGGTACGCCTATTTTTTGGGCAATATATTGCTTCAAAAAGTTTAAAAGACACTTTTCTCTATACCTACATACTATAGTCTATTTCAAAAAGGTGTAGAGTAATAAAATGGGAAATTCCGTCCAATTTCGGTGTCGGCCATAGGCGCAGGTAAACTTGGCCAGGATGACAGTATTCCGTTGATAACAAGAAAACTTTTATGGACCACTTTAAAAAATATGGATTTTGTCTGGGAAAAGCATAACCGTAAATCACTTTTACTGGAAAGCGATGAAATTGTTTGCTGGCGACGAAAATACTTAAAAGAAGTATAAAGCAGTAAGTACAGAAGAGAGCAGAAGAAAATCTTTTATCTTGATGAGACGTAGATTAATGAAGGCTATATGGTTCCAAAATTGTGGCAAGACAAAAATATAACCAGTGCTCGCCAAGCTTTCATGGAAGGCCTGTCAACGGATATTAAGGTGCCTTCAGGTAAAGGGAAGAGACTAATAATCGTCCATATTGGAAGCGAAGAGGGATTTTTAAAAGAAGGTTTGCTAACCTTTCAGTCGATCAATACGGGAGATTATCACGAGGACATGAATTCGAATGTTTTTGAGGACTATTTTGGTGAAATGATAACATATCTTCCAGCTAATTCAGTAGTATAGTTTATGGATAACGCAACTTATCATTCACGACGCACACAGAAGACTCCAACTTCATCTTGGAGAAAACAAGAAATTATCGACTGGTTAACCATCAAAAGTATTGAGTTTGAAGATAATTTGATAAAGAAGGAACTATTAGCTATAGAAAATTTACACAAGCATCGTTTTATTAAATATGCCGTGGAAGATGTAGCAGAAAAACATGGTGTAACTGGTGCTGCGCATACCGCTATATCATAGCGAACTAAATCCTATAGAACTTATATGGGCGCAAGTAAAAGGATTTGTAGCAAGACACAATACGACATTTAAAATAAAAGACGTTAAGCTACTATTTGAGCAAGCCAATAAGGAAGTGACACCAGAAAACTGGCGAAAAGCATTCCATCATGTCATTAAAGAAGAGGAGAAAATGTGGGATCTTGACCACCTGATCGATCGGACCGTCGACCCGTTAATTATAACGTCAAGAGGAGATGACAGTTCCTCAGATGACGAAGAATATTATGATTTTTTATAATTTAATTTCTGTATAATGTATTTTTTGTATTTTGTATTTTTTTTATAATGTTTAATAAAAAATAAGTGTAGCTAATACTGTGTTCATAATGCCTCATTTTTATTCTGTTAAAATAAAATTATTTCCTTTTTACGAATATCCTACCGGCACGCCTTTGTCTCACCATTTTCAGTGTTTGTGAATGGACAACAATAGGCAAAACGCATAAATTGACCCAAACCCGGGTGGCACTACCTGCACTTTATGAAAAGAAAGAATTTTGCAATGAAATCAATGCCAAATTATGAAAGTGTAATGAAATGAAAGTAAATATTCGTTGGGCCACTCTGTAGTCCCTTTGCATACCTAATGAGGTTTTATTACTCTACACCTTTCTGAAATAGACTATAATATTATATAAAAGAAAAAGTAGGTAAATACCCCAGGTATATATGTTTATATATTAATCCAAAACAATTTTCTATCCTCAAAATCTGATAGGTTTGCAACTGCTAAAAATGCCAGAAATAAGTAGGTAAGTACCTTATTATTTTCCAACTTGATCAAAAATTGAGAAGAAATTCCAATTTGTTGGCAAGAATTAGGGGCAAATTTTAGCTGTTTACACGTAACGATAAATTGAAGGTAAACATTTACAATTTCTTGAGCAAGAACTTAAATATTAAAGCCCGGACCTGTCCATTTTTCCATTCGTCAAATGATAATGTTGCAGTGCGCATGTCCAATCGTGTGTTGCTCTGTTTACATGCGCGAGGCCATAAATTGCCACTTTCGTGATTATTGTTTGCTTATCTAAGGGTAAATATCTTTGGTCCCCCCTAGCAATGCCGATGATCTTGATATAAATTTGATAGCGTAAAAATAATGCAGATATTCATGAATTTATCTTTTTTTTTTGCATTTTTAAATTATCTTTCAATTTATTTATAATTTGTGATAATTTATCTGCATTGACATTAAAGTAATCGGAATTAGTTTTTAATAAGTAATATTTTTCTATAATGTTTTCTAAACAGTGCACATATACAGGGTGATTCAAAAGTACTTTGACAAACTTCGGGAGGTAATGGCTGGCAATATTTTAACATGAAAAGTTCTTATAAACAGTGGTCCTTGGCGACTTCGTTACGGAGATACAGGGTGTTGAAATGTTAAAAGAAATACTAATAATTTTTAAATAACTCCTTAACGAGTTATTTTTTTTTATGAAATTTTGTGAATTAAATAAGCATCTAAGGACACTTATTTTCAAAGTACAACATGTTCGTAAATTTAACCAGTGGCGTCGGTACAAAATGTTACTATCATATTTTTTGTGAAAACTGTGCTACACCACTGACTTATTTTATTTTAACTTTTATTTTATAAATCCCCCCTTTATTTAGAACAAAAAAGATCACGTATGTTTTTTTGATACGAGGGACGGTTTAAGCGTAAATGATTATTTTATTTAAATATACACAAATATTAAAAAATGTGTTTTAAACTGATCAACCACTCAAATATTTCTTACAGTATTTTAACGAATACCTACATACATACTTACAATAAACAAATATGTATATGCCTAAGGAAGGTATCTGAGGATGCCTATTTTCTAAGTATAACACGTTTTCGTGGCATACATATTTATTTATTAGTATGTTATTTTTTAATATTTTGTATTTTGACAAGGCGGCTTCGGAAATGCTTTTTTTGTCGATAAATTAAAACATATTTGACAGTTAGTTATAGTCGATGCACTCAGTAAACCTGCAAGATGGCCGACATGTCATATGACAAAAGTCATTGAAAATGCAAAAATTTATTTTATTTAGCTGGAATATGACTTTTGTCATATGACATGTCGGACATCTTGCAGGTTTACTGAGTGAATCGACTCTACCATTGAGTTTTATTTCTTTAGTTTTGTTATTTTTAATGGTAACTAACTATCAAATATGTTTTAATTTATCGACAAAAAAAGCATTTCCAAAGCCTCCTTGTCAAACTACAAAATATTAAAAAATAACATACAAATAAATAAATATGTATGCCACTGAAAACGTGTTATACTTAGAAAATAGGCATCTTCAGATACCTTTCTTAGGCATATACATATTTGTTTATTAGTAAGTATGTAAGTATGTATTCGTTAAAATACTGTAATAAATATTTGAGTGGTTGATCAGTTTAAAACACATTTTTTAATATTTGTGTATATTCAAATAAAATAATCATTTACGCTTAAACCGTCCCTCGTATCAAAAAAACATACGTGATCTTTTTTGTTCTAAATACAGGGAGGATTTATAAGAAAAAATTCAAAATGAAATAAGTCAGTGGTGTACCATAGTTTTCACAAGAAATATGATAGTAACATTTCGTACCGACGCCACTGGTTAAATTTACGAACGTGTTATACTTTAAAAATAAGTGTCCTTAGATGCTTATTTAATTCACAAAATTTCGTAAAAAAAAAAATAACTCGTTAAGGAGTTATTCAAAAATTATTACTATTTCTTTTAACATTTCAACACCCTGTATCTCCGTAACGAAGTCGCCAAGGACCACTGTTTATAAGAACTTTTCGTGTTAAAATATTGCCAGCAATTACCTCCCGAAGTTTGTCAAAGTACTTTTGAATCACCCTGTATATACAGTGTGTCCAAGGATAGAGTTTGGAAGAGGAAAAACTTTTTTATTAGTAGGTATAGAAGAAAAAGTCATTCTTTAAAAAGTCTGCTTGTGCTGAAACTACAATTTCGAATATCAGATTTGCGATTACTATACAGGGTTCGTCACAAACAACATTTTAAGTTTTTTGGATCTTTTTTTTCAATTCCTTGATTTATTAAATAATTTTTTTCTAGTTTTGAAACAATTTCAACTAAGTATTAGATATTTTGGATTTATTTTAATTTTCAATTCCTTTTGATGATTGGCTAAATCATCACTTTGGGAACAAATGGATTGGAAGGTACCTATGGTCCAAATCAGTTGGCACGTAGTAGTCCCGATCTCACAATTATCGACTTTCATTTATGGGGATATCTGAAGGAAGCCACATGTGTATTAAACCAATTTTAATAATTACTTAGATCTCTTGAAAGAAAAAGTAAAAGTAGTTATTGCAACTATCCCAATACAGCAAGTTAGGAACTGTTATCGGGAATTCAGATGTCGCGTTGAACTATGCGCTAACTCGGTGGTACCACGTTTGAATAAAAGTTTTATAATTTATGATTGTAAGAATTGAACAAATATGACATGTATCAATATAAAAATACTTCAAAAGTAGGCAAATAAAAAATGGTTTTCTTACAACAAAATCGTTACTCGGCCGCCAGCAACAATAGTTGTTTGTTTTTACATAAATTTATTTTAAACGAAATCCAAAAAACTCAAGATGTTGCTTGTTACGAAACCTGTATAGTAATCGCAAATGTGACATTTGAAATTGTAGTTTCAGCACAAGCAAAATTCATTTAATAAATCAAGGAATTGAAAAAAAATCCTAAAAAGTAAAAATGTTGTTTGTGACGAACCCTGTATACTAATCGCAAATCTGATATTCGAAATTGTAGTTTCAGCACAAGCATACCTTTTTATAAAGAATGACTTTTTCTTCTTTACCTACAAATAAAAAAGTTTTCCTCTTCCAAACTCTATCCGTGGACACACTGCATATTTTATATACAGGGTTAGGAAAAATTACCAGAACGGTCGTTTATTTCAAAATATACAGAAGTTATCAAAAAACGTCTTATATAAAAAATGTAGGGCTGTTAAAAATCTACATATCGGAGATAAATTGAAATATACAAGGTCTCCCACAAAGTTGTGGATAATGATAGTTATATTTTTTTAAATGGAACCCTGTATATTCCACATAAAATTATAATTATTTTTTATTAACCCCTGTATATTTTGAAATAATCGACCGTTCTGGTAATTTTTTCTAACCCTGTATAATATTTTTATTTATTTTTGGGCAGTTGCAGTTTCTATTGAGCAATAAATTAAATAATAATTTGTGTTGGTTTCATTAACTTGTTAGTAATCACTATACTATAAGTTATTACCTTTAGTAGGCCATGACCTGTTGATTTAAAGTTTTTTGATAAGGTGGATCCGTTTTAATAATAACCATATTTTTAATTTTTAATTGGTGACTGATTATATTATGTTGAAATGGAAAACTAAGTCAGTAGTGTATTGTTTTTAGAATTTTTCGTATTAACGTACACATAATGATGCTTTAATGAACTAAATAGAGAACAAGGTGAAAAGTAATTACTATTATAAAATGTAAAATTGGGTGCATATTGTTTACTTTTTAGTGCTTATACTGCTTATTAATTTATTTATTGTGCGTGTTGACTTTAATTTTTTTGTGGCTATGAGACGGGAATACACTACAGTAAGTAATAAATAAAAAAATAAAAAATCAAGTCTGTTGGGGTAAATGCCATATAAAATTAACCTAGTTAAAATATAACAGTCCCCTATACTATAAGTAGGAAATAATAGTCAGTGACTCATTCTTAGCTTTAGGGCGCGCCAAGAGGGGTAAGGGAAGAGAGAAGGAAATTTCAGTGGCGGATCAATTGCTTTGTAAATTAATTTTTTATAATAACTAATAAAATTAAATTTATGCGCATAAATATGCATGATTTTAGTCCAAAATATGCAAAAAAAAGTATATTCAAAATTATGTCTAATTCTAGTAATAAAAAACAAAATTGTAATACAAACAAATAGTATAGGTACTATGTATTTATTAACCCTAGGAAAAAAAATAGTCCTGGATGATAAGGGGTTTTTCTTATCATAAAACATCATATTAAATGTTGCAACAAAAGTTTAAATCAAAAATCAATAAAATTTTAAGTTTAATTATTACTCGTTATCGGAGGTTTGATCAGAATTTGACTTAGCATTATTACTATCACTACTTTCGGAACCAAGATTGATAATAAGAGGTTCAACTACAACTTCGACCGTAGTATCCAAATCCCACATTTTTTGTTTTTGTTTTATCACATGTCCGATACACTTCTGCCAATTATCAGCTGTAACTTTATTAATAGCTTCGTTTAACAAAACTTTAACGTCATTTAATTTAAATGTTGTGTTTTTTCTCGCAACTTCACCTTTTATCTGGGCCCATATAAGTTCAATAGGGTTTAATTCACAATGATATGGCGGTATTCGCAATAGAGTAACACCACGTTTATGCGCCATTTCATCGACAACCCATTCAATATACTTGTCTTTATGAACACGGACAATATCAAGCAATTGTACATTAAGCATATTTTTACCAAATGGTATGTTTTTTTTTTAACCAGTCGATTATGTCGGCTTTTCACCAAGCAGTAGTGGGTATTCTTTCTACTCGCCGACTGTGATACGGCGCATTATCTACCAACTTTTCAAACACTTCAGCATTCATATCCTCATGGTAGTCGCCAGTCTTCCTAAATTAAAAATTTGCAGGAAACAATATTATTTTTTCCCATAAAGGATACATAATATGTTGACTACACCTTAAGTCAGTGGTTCTCAACCTTTTTGTGGTGGCGGAACACCACCTTTGTCAACATATTTGCGGTGAAGTAATCAGGTTATCAAATACTATCTCATGATTCAGATTAGTTGATATTACTAAATTATTTCGCGGAACACAACTGTCTTTTTTTATACAGGGTGTCCAAAAATGATGAGCAAAAAATTTAGGGGATAATTCTAGACCGAAAATAAATGCTATATCTCCCTATAACATTTTTTCGAAAATTGATCATTAACGGAGTTACAGGGTGTTAAAGTTAAATTATATTTGAAGTTTTAAAATACATAAGTTACTAGAACAATAAATTAAACATCCAAATCAAAGGTTCAATGTGCCGTCCTTCCTCTTCAATGCATAAATTAATTCTACTTAAAAATTCCGACGAACTCCATGGAAGAATTCCTTCCTTTGCTATGCTATACCCCCCAAATACCCCAACTGATCTTTCTACATCAGCTTGCCCCTTTTAATCAATATCTAACATTATTAAATTGTGATAATGATAAATTACAGTATATTAAAATACAAGTTTCATATAAAAATAATTTTGCACGGGACGCCGGCCTATTATATTCAACTAAACTGGAGGGACGTTTTAATTACTTCAGAGGGTACCTAGAGCTCTTACTTAGAGCCATATCAATTTTTAATCAAACACCTTATAAACTTTAGAGCCAATAATATGTATTTGGCGGGATCTTGCAAGGTAAATAAGGCTTGGGCTTAAACTGTAAAGTAACCGACATATTTCTAAGGCATTCGATTGTGTTAACCACAGAATACTGCTGGCTAAACTGGAGCGTTACGGCGTTAGGGGCACTGCCCTGAACTGGTTTGCTTCCTATCTTTCTGGTAGGTCTCAGGTAGTTCGAGGCCAGTCATTTGATTCATCTGAGTTGAACAACCAGTGTGGGGTACCTCAGGGTTTTGTACGTGGCCCGGTCTTATTCCTGTTGTATGTTAATGATTTGCCTTCCATTGATATAAGTGATATCTTTACTTTGTTCGCCGACGATACTACTATTTTGTGGCGTGGAAAAAGTGCAGAAGAGTTAAGGCTGATTGTGCAGAACGATTTACTGCTTGTCAAACAATGGTGTGATGCGAATCTATTATGTTTTAATATCAGCAAAACTAGCATTCTTACCTTTAAGTTTTCATTTTCTGACTTAACTTTGACAAATAATTTTGTTAAGAACTCGGGTGTTGCGTTGCTAAATTAAGTTTAAGGACCACATTCTTGCATTGAATGGGAGACTAGCGTCCGGTTTTTACGCAGTGAGAGTTGTCTCAGGATAATTGGGGAAGAGTGTGGGTAGAATGGTTTATTTTTCACTTGTTGAGAGTCACTTGAGGTATGGTATTGCTTTTTGGGGACTTAGTAGTAAGGGCCTATTGGACTCTACATTGGTTTTGCAAAAGAGGGCATTAAGATACTTGTGTGGTGTTAATTGTCATACTTACTGTAAACCTTTATTTGTCAGGAAAGGGATTTTAACTTTGATTGGAATTTTTATCTTGGAAACGGCCTGCCTTATCCAAAAAAATATAAAAATTATGCTACTACCAGCTCCTATAACATGCGTACTGTCCTATACCAAAAACAACTCTCACCTAAAATTCCTTGATATTTAAGAGCATGAAAATTTATAACCACATGCCACTGGCTTATCGGCAGGTGATTGATGACAAGATTTTTAAGCAAAGACTAAAAAGGCAACTAATTACTAGACCCAACTATACAGGGTCCTGCAATAGTGCGTCAGGCTTCCATAGCTCCTATACGAATGGGGTTAGGAATTTTATTAATATGCCGACTTAAACCGCATAGTATGGGGTACTTCCGGAAAATATTTTCTCATATACAGGGTGGCCCAAAAAAGTGTGGTCACATAAAGTTCTGATTTTTTAAATGGAATACCCTGTATATTATTAAATTTTCACATTCTACATAAAATTATAATAATTTTTTTATAAATGCATTACTGGTCTATATTTAATAGTTTCCGAGATATCAATATTTGAAAAATGACGTTTTTGAAATTTGCCAGCTTTTAGCTTTCTAACTGTACGTCTTAGAGCAAAACGGCTTACATGTTCCTATCTTCGATTTTTATTATCATTCCAATAGTGTCAACTTCCGGTCAAACCGGATGTAACTCGAAAGCAGGAAATATAGTACTTCCTGTTTGACCGGAAGTTAAAATTTTTTGGAAAGATAACAAAAATCGAAGATAGGAACATGTAAGCCGTTTTGCTCTAAGACGTACAGTTAGAAAGCTAGAAGCTGTCAAAGTTCAAAAACGTCATTTTTCAAATATCGATATCTCGGAAACTATTAAGTATAGACCAGTCATGCATTTATAAAAAAATTATTATAATTTTATGTAGAATGTGAAAATTTAGTAATATACAGGGTTTTCCATTTAAAAAATCACAACTTTATGTGACCACACTTTTTTGGGCCACCCTGTATATGAGAAAATATTTTCCGGAAGTACCCCGTACTATGCGGTTTAAGTCGGCATATTAATAAAATTCGTAACCCCATTCGTATAGGAGCTATGGAAGCCTGACGCACTATTGCAGGACCCTGTACTATCCAGGAATTTTACGATGATAATATCTAGGCATTTCCTTTGATTTTAAAAAAAATTAAAACTGATGATATTCCTGCCAGATTTTTTGGTAGGATTGAGCTTGTCTTCGTCTTAGATTGATTTGTGTGTAATTTTTTTTACCATTACTATTTTATTATGTGTGATTATCTATTTATTTGTTTATTGGATTACTTATTCTTACTTTATTTATATAGTGAACATTGTAATTTACATACATTATAATAGTTTTAATACTGTCCAAAGCTTTGTAAACAAGATGTACTTCTTCTAACAATAAAGTGTATTTTGATTTGATTTGATTTATATTCTGAAGTTGATATTGTCAACAATATTAGATTAGCAATTCTATAAATTATTATAATAAATAAATATTGTCAATAAAGTTTATCTGCACAAATAATCTGATATAATAACTTAATTAAAGCGAACAAATTAATAATGCTTAGTTAACATTTCATGACTATGTGAAATAATTCCGTTATTTTTGCCCTTTAATTATTAGAATCAACATTTTAATCTTTTAATTTAAAACGAAATTAGATGACAACGAAACTATAGAATAAGTAGGTATAACAAAACCACGAGTTTTTATGGATGTTTGAGGTTTTTTTTTGTTAATGATTAAAATAGATAATTCATGAAACAGATTATTTTAGTGTGACTATTCAGACATATAAGTTGTAAGTAAACGTGCCAACTAAAAGCAATAAGTTTTAAGCATATTTTAAAGTTAGTTTATTGCCAGAGATTTTCTTGACTTAGCTGGGCCCGTTTCATGATTTTGCATGCTTATCGCAAAGGAATACAACGCAAATATATTAATTTGTTGTTGGTAATTTGTCAATTTCTTTTTATCCTGGAAGTGCCCAAAAACACAGTATTTGGTAAAATTTGTGGGTTCTATGCATACCTAGATATGATTAGATTTGTATAGCTTATCTGGACGAGACCACACTGAGGAAAATGATCTAATACAACAGGTTTGCTAAGACATCGTTTGTATTGATAGTTTATTTTGTATTAACCAATATGGAAACTGGGAACTATCCAGCACAAGTTTCTTAGATATTCAGCATTCAGAGTCCCAGATGGTTATGCAATGTCTTATCCTGAACTCGAGTCTGTTTTGGGACTGGTTTTACTTGAGGCTCGCCGTAAGAGGCATGATTTGAATTTAATATACAATATCTTAAACCGTGTTTACCATTGTCCGGATCTGTTGGTGAGGATTCCACTTTTTGTTCCACCCAGAACCACACGTTCCAATTTTACTTTCTATCAACCATTTAATCGCACAAATTATGCTTCGAACTCTTTTCTGCAGAGGTCTATCAGGTTGGCTTACTATTATTCTAACGATTTGGACTTTTTTTCATCTGCTTCAAGTTTTTATAGGAACCTGCGTCTGGTTACCTGATATTAAGTTGCTCCCTGCTGATTTTTTTCTTTAGTTTGTATTTACGCTTATCTTTTTCTACGCTGTGATATTTTTTTTATTGGTGTTAATACTATTGTTAATTTTGAGTTTGTTAATTTTATTGTGTATTTACCTATGTTAAAATATGCATTATTTGGCAATTATTGTAATTTTAAAAATGGGCTAAGCTCGTTAATAAATAAATAAATAAATAAATGTTAAATACAATACAATACAATACAAAATGTCTTTATTTAATACCAAAGAAATTTATAAAAGAAAAACTTAATGAAAAGTGATGGCGACGTTCAAATTAATGCTCTTCGACGCAACCAAACAAATGGCTAGTGTATCAAACCCGCTTTAGTGTTATATCAGTTCCAGATTTGCTGGAACAGTGTTTTTATTGGTAGTAATCAGTTCCATTAGCAGCACATTCTTGTTAAATAATGAATTATTTTTAATGCAGTAATTTTGTTAAGAAATAAATTGTATTTTCTCAATGTGACGCATTTTTTTCTCAGTAAATTAAGAAAGCCGAGCAGCGTTCCCAAAAACGAATTATATCCGTTAGAACCCATAATCCACAAGACGTTGGTGGGGGTTCGTAGCAGATCACATCGTTGTTCGGAGTTTTCTAGCTGTCCTGTTTGAACTTTATCGATTGTACCCTGTTTTAATTAATTGATTTTTACTTTGTATTTAAGTTTTTTTAAACTTTGCATGTCAGATACAGCAATAGAATATTTTTAAATCGCCCAACCCATTATTAGTATCTGACTTTATAATTTATGGGCGAATTTAACTATCTCAGTCAGTGGCGCAACCAGAAATTTAGTTCGGGGGGGGGGGGGGCTTTAGCTCCTTGCGCCCGAAAAAACTTTTGGGTGCCACGCCCTTTTTTGGGTAAAATACGTATGATTGACGAGAGCGACAGCCCCCTAAAACTTCTGCAATAATACGCCGCTGGCCCTAACTAAATATTTATGAAAAAAAAATGAGAGATTTCATTTTAATTAGTAAAAATGTATTTAAAATAAGTAACGCATATATTAATCATACTTATAGTAAAACAAAACAAAAACCTTATACAATAAGTTGTAAGTAATCACTAATAATACTAATATTAAAGTAAAATTCTTCGTTTTGTTTTTGCCTTTTCGTCCAGAATTTCTTCCACGGTAATATCAATATCGTGGTTCGCATAAAGAACTGCCAACCCATTTAAACTGTCCTCTTCCGTGGTGCTACGCAGATATGTCTTTAAATATTTTAAATTTGAAAAGGACCTTTCAGATGTGGCGGTTGTAATAGGCAAAGTTAAAAAAATTTGTAAAAGCCTTTTTATATTAGGAAATATATTGGCATCACATTCGGAGTACCCTTTGTCCAAATCTTCCTTCAGTTTTTGTTTTTGCATTTTTTATACCACAGCTCAAGTTCAGCTTTTAACATCGTTTTAATGGAAAACTCTTCAAGGAACTCATTCTTGTAGAAGCTGTGAAGTTTCAAAAAACATTTAAATTGACTATCAAAATCTTGATTATCATATGGAAAGAGGCATTCAAAATTTTGAATGGTTTCTCGATGTTTTAAAAACCGATCCTCGAGATTTGCTATGAGGCCATCTAAAAACGAAATAAAAAATGTTATTTTAAAATACTTAGCAGCGGAATCGGTTTTTATAACCAATCTTTGTGTTTGTCTTGGCGGTAGTCTAGGTACTCTGATTTCAATATCATATTCCGCAAGTAGATCTTGAGCTTCCTTAAAAATATTTTGAAAATTATCATCTGCCAGGCCTCTTTTTTCTTTAACTTGATCGGTTACGTCATTAGCTAACTGTAATGCTTTACAAAAGTTTAAATCGACTGTTTGTAGAATCTTGCTTAAAGGCAGTGTGTAGGCATATATTCTTTCTGTACACATTAGTGCGATCACAAATTTGGGACTTATAATGCTGGCCAGTAATCCAGATGCCTCAGTGGAAGTATTGCGATCGGTCCATTCAGTCAGACGTAGTATAATTTCACTATTGATAACATGATTGATGTAAATTATGTGGCTGAATATAAAATATTAGTAAAAGGCGTGACATGAAAAATTGGTTTGCAATTAAGCTCGGGGGGGGGGGGGCTGCAGCCCGGCAGCCCCCCCCCCCCCTGTTTGCGCCACTGATCTCAGTAATCCATGTTGTAGGTATAATACATAATCATATGCAATGTTACGACAAAAACAATATCACACTAGAAGCTATTTAAATTTTTGTGAACTACAGTACTTACTGATTTTTAGTGGTAATTATATGCTTTATTAAGCGTAGTAAGCAAATATTATTATGAATAATGTCAAGTTTAATTACAACTGCCAGTCGGAACTATTACAGTATATAAAACCAGATTACACTCCCAATAGAACTTTATAATAACTGTAAGCATTCAGAGCAATAATCGCTATAAACCGTTCGATGATAGTATTAACTCCTATTTCCTGTGGGCTAAATTACCGTGATATTATCACTACACAACAATCTGGCAATTTTCGTTGTCTTACAGTAAGAAAGCGCGTTGCTGTCACACATAGTATTAAACAGTTGTATAAAGTGTATGTGAATTCTTATAAAGAATAGAAGGCTTTTTCTCAGTGTGAGTTTGTCAAATTTGGTTAAGGCAATTCTAAGTTATGAATATTTGTTGCAAGATAGGTTCCCCCTCGCCCCTCAGTCTATTTTGTGAGTTAGGGCAAGATGTATTTAATGAAAGTTTAACCGTATACAGGGTGTTTCAATAAAAACTCCCAGGCCAATTATTTCGAAAACTAAAAGCGACATGTAAATTCTGTAAAGGCCAGTTTTTAGCCTCTATGATTGGCTTCACAGCTGTGTAAAAATGTGTTTTAATAATACAAGATGTAGGTGGCGCCACGATGCAAAGAAATTTTTCGATGACAGGAACTTTTAAACTCTTAACTTTAAAACTCTTAAAGATAATTAATTTTTGGTCAAATTATGTCCCATAAAAATTTTGATAAATTCAACATAAAAGGAGATATTTGGGGTTAAGTTTTTTTTTTAAATAATTTTAACGAGTATTTTAATTATAAATATTTTTAATATCCTTTAGCAGATTTTAATTTAATTTTGGTAATGATAATTTATTTATTAACAGAAATACACAAAATTTTTTTTTCAAATTTCAAAGTGTTTTATTGTTCTACATTTCACATATTATTTATTTTACATTACTATACAATACAATTTGTCTGTGTACGATTCGTCCGGGTTTTTTGTCTGTCAGGTCGTGTTCCCGTCGAGACTGCCCAGGATACGCACTGGCACGCCAGCGGGGTTGATCTTAGCCCCTTGGTAAAATAAAATAATGTATAGAGCTATCTAGGATTGGTCGGTTCCGTAACCCTCTACCGCCATGTAGAAGTTCAACTTTTATTTAATGAAAAATTTGAAAAAGTAAATTTTTAAGAGTTTAATTGGGAAATTTTTGGGATTTGCGTTTACTGGAAAATTTAATAGAAAAACCAGCTTAATTTTGTCAGGTACAAGGGTAGCATCATACTAGTTTGCCTTTTGGCTTGAAAAATATTTGTATAGTTTATTTTAGGATTTCAAATTTTGATTTTTAAAATTTATTTAATTATTTTGCTTTTTGAAAAGTGGAAATTTTTACTGGAGATAAACCGGTAATCTGTGATGTAATGGTTTGTGTATAGGATTATCATTTTGTTTTATTTGTATAATGTTTTCAGTTAGTCTTGAGTGTTGTGGTTGTTTTTGATAAAAGTTTGTAGCTGTGTTTTGTACATATTGAAAAATTGTCGGAGTCCGTGTAGCATGGAAATACACTATTGAGAGTTTGCAGAACCGAATTATTATATATCGATTTGCTATGTGTGTATATGAAAACGGCATTAATTTTGAACACCTCATTCGACCCCATTAAATAGTTTTTGGTATTGTCCTAATTTTCATTAATAATTTTGTATAATTTCTCATCAGTTCTTTCATAAAATTTAAACCATCTTTTAATTTTATTTTATAATGCTTTAATGTTTTAATGCTTTTAAACAACAAAAAATACAACGTTTTAATTATTTAATGATTTTTGTTTTCCAGAGATGAGCAATAAAATTGTTTTTATTTTTATTTCTTGAAAACCAAGCAAGATAAGAAAATAATTTAACAGACAAGAAAAAAAATATAAAAATTACAAAAATTAATTATTTTTAAGAACGACAACATTTAAAAGTTCCTGTCATCGAAACATTTTTTTGCGCCGTGGCGCCACCTACATCTTGTATTATTCAAACACATTTTTTACCCAGTTGTGAAGCCAATCATAGAGGCTTAAAACTGGCATTTACAGAATTTACATGTCACTTTTAGTTTTCGAAATAATTGGCCTGGGAGTTTTTATTGAAACACCCTGTATATTTAAAGGAATAAAACACTTAATTTTTGATATAACTTTATGCGGCATATTATCGATAACAAATTGATAATCATAGGTTGAACGCCCTCAAGCGGTAAATTTAAGAACTTGAAAATAATTTGCAGCAATTTCTCTTGGTCGTTTTTGTGATAATAAATTTTTTTGTTTCAAAACTGTGTCCTAAGAAATGACAGGCGTCCATTCGTATTTTGCCACCCGGTACTTTAAAAAAGTGACACTTTTTAAATTAGGAAGTTTTTAGTATCGACTCCCTGACCTAAAACCTGAACTTTGCACAGGGCCGGTTTTACCTAACTTGAGGCCCTAGGCGCCCGGCAATTTTGAGGCCCTCTGTTAGGCATCTATTTTATATATTACTAAATAAACTATAGACTATAGAGTTGCCAGGGTGTTTCGTGATATATTTTTAATCAAATTTCAGCCAAGGGAAAAAGACAAAAAGATTTTTATTTTATTTTTGAATACATTTTATTTGCTCTAATAACACTGGCCGACAAAAAAATGTTTTTTTGTTGTAACACAAAGCTAAATAGCATCTTGTGGTAGAATGGACCTATCCAAATACGAAAATGAGAAAAAAAAAGTTGTAACACGTAACGTTTTTTTGTTACATTTATAGTACCTACCACATTTAATGTTACAATATTTAATATCTATTGAAAAAATAATTTAAGAATTTTCTAACTGTGTATATCGACTATATTTAAATTTTTACACCTACTAAACATACCTTACATCTAAGAAAAACACAAACATTAGAAATATTAACTGAACACACTAATTAAATTTTATTTTTTCCTTTTATGAGGGGTCATATCTTCTCTTTTCAAAAACCAACAGTAATCACCCATCATGACTGGATCCCATCGTCCTTGATAGCGAATTTCCATTGTCCTGATATCCTGGTGGAACCTTTCACCCTGCTCGTCACTGACAGCTCTCAAATTGTCAGGAAAAAATTACAGATGGGAATGGAAGAAGTGAATTTTTAAGGACGACCTTCGGGCACCAAGCGATTTGTAGGAATCTAAAAGTTCATTAACTAACTGTTGATAGTTTGCATCCATATTGTTGCCCAAAAATCCCCTTACTATACTAACAAATAAGTTCCATGCTCTGAGTTCCTGCCTGGTAAGCTTCTCTGTAAAGTTGACATCGTCCAGCAATTTTCTGATTTGTGGCCCAATAAAAATGCCTTCCTTTAATTGGGCATCACTTAACTGGGGAAAGACTTGTCTTAGGTATTTGAATCCATCACCGTCTTTATTCATAGCTTTCACAAAGTTTTTCATCAGCCCAAGTTTAATGTGAAGAGGAGGCAGAAGGACTTTTTTGGGGTCTACAAGAGGTGCAAACTTAACAATTTGAGATCCCGGCTGAAATTCACTTCTTTGTGGCCAATCTTTTATTACATACTGCTGATCTACTGCACAACTGTCCCACAAACAAAGAAAACAGCATATTTTGTAAATCCTCCCTGAAGTCCTACTAAAATTGCTACAGTTCAGGTAATTTTTCTGTTATAAAATGCATCCATTTTAACCGTCCCCTAATTAAATTGACTACCTGCTAATGTAAAATGGTCTTATTAAGCTATTGAAAAATGATATGTATTGGGGCTTTCCGAATATTTTTTTCTATTATTAGAAGGGTATTTCCATTTTAAAAATAAAGAGCTGACCTGTGTTAGAAAAATCGTGTCGGCCAGTGTAATTAATAAAACGCAAAACATCTGCGTTATGCAAATTATAACAAATTCTTATTTACTATTTACTTACCTATCTAATTATACTTAGAACCTTGCAAAAACTAAAATTAAAAGAACTTTTTTCTAGCCTTTTGTTTCGAAAATAAGTCAATAATTTCGTTCTAATCTAGTGTGTTGACTACTTCTGATTCAATAAAAATTATCGAGAGGCCAGAAGTCTTATCCTGTACCATGCTGGTCCTTAAATAATTTTTAACTCTGCATAGGTCTGAAAACGAACGGTCTCCGGATGCGTTGCTGACAGGCAGTGAGAAATATTTTTAAAAGTGTTTCTACGTTAGGAAATGTTGATCTTAAACCGTTATTAATAAGTTTATACATACTAAAAGGGTCAGAAATATTTTCTTCTTTGGCCTAATTTAAAAAATATCTAATTTCATCTTTGAGATAATCTGCATTAATATTATTTTTATAAATCTCTTTTAGTTTATTTATACAAATATTGCGATTTTCTTCGGCAATATCGCTATTATAAAATATCTTAAAGTTTTCTAAAATTTCGCTATAAATTTGACCCATTCTATCCAATTAACTGATTAACCTATCACAAATAACATAAAAAGTTTGTTTAATGAATTTTTGGCGACCTTTCAGATTTACTTTATTTGATGATGACTCATCAGTTTGCAGTTTTCGCGTTTTTACACGGTTTTTTTCATCACTAAATAGGCATTGGTTAGTCATAGTCTTAGCTTCATTTTCAATTTCTGGGAAATTCCCTCGAATATCTGTAACAAATTGTTTTAAAGAGTTAAGTAGATTGTCGCCATTTAATGAATACTAATACAAACTCTACTCCGACTAGTCCGACTTACCTTTACGCCTGGTCAGACTCCAATTAGTTGAATTAAAGATAACTGATTACCTATTATTCTATTATAATATACTAGCTATACCCCGCGCGCGTTGCTACGCTACTTACTAAAATAAATTTGAAGGAAAGACATTACACAAATATCCGGCATCCCGACATCTCGGCATGCGTTGCGTCACTTTTTTTATGCCAAAATTTTCCTCGGCCTGCACACAACAACTCACCAAATCCCGGCATCCGTTGCGCCACTTTTTTTATGCCAAAATTTTCCTCGGCCTGCACACAACAACTCACCAAATTTTCATCGTAATCGGATAAATGGTATAGGAACGCAGACGGGACATACAGACGGACATACAGACAAACATTCATTTTTATATATATAGATTAGATTTGTAGATTCAACAACAGTGGTTCAGTTACTTACACTATTTACACCATAATACCATAACGTCGCGCCGCGCTGATTCAGCGTTTCTTGCTCTATTACCAGATTGAAAGCTCTGCTGGCCCAATTTATTATTTTTATATTTTGGCATTTTGTGAGGCCCCCTAAATATGAGGCCCTAGGCTAGCGCCTAGTGCGCCTAGTGGTAAAACCGGCCCTGACTTTGCACACCCTGTACACTCCGCAGTTATCTATTAACGAAATTGATTAATTTCATGTTGCCGTTGTTCGTAGCCAAACAATAAATTTACATCGTAAATCAATTATTTAGTCTCTTTGGTACTTCTGTTGGTTACATTTTTTTAAAGCCAATTATAAACCGGTTAATAATTATTATTGTTGTGTCCAATTGGACAATCAGCACTTTTAGGGCATCTTTGTCTGTTTACGTTATGTTATGCAACGTTATTAGGAACAGGTTTCGGTTTTAAAAAAGTTTTGCAATGTGTTCAGAAGTCCAGCCAAGTCATTTCTTGCTTATTAACTTTTCGTATAATACACTCGTGATTTGTGATTGTGACTAATTGACTGTGAGCGTTTAGTGTTGGTCCCTGAACCATAAACTACATTGTGCTATACTTGGTCGGTGATTTGGTTTTATGATCCGGAGAGATTTTTTAGCAACTTTGAATTAGGTATACCCTTTTTAAAGATTTTACCAATTTATCCATTTACATTTGCACCCTGACCATCTTGTTATTAGGTTTTCCTTCTTAAGCAGCATCATGTAAATACACTACAAAACCGGCTCGATGTCATATTTGTTGTTAAATTTTCTCTATTAATTTCTTGTTGTACCGTGCCAGCAAAAATTATTTGCATCAAAAAGGGCTTGGATTAAAAAACGTAGGGCTTGGTTTAGATCACAATGATTGGGGACGATATATCTAACCAAGTCTAGGTTAAAATTTTGTCAAATTCATATTATGACATGATATGCCAAACTAAGGAGTAATAAAATAAGTAGACAAATACAAATTTATTTTTGTTGTTTACAAAATTAACAAAGTAAGAATATACAGAAAGAAAAAGAAAAATAATTACATAAATTGCTGAAATTGGCCACCGCCAATGCTCCAAGCATAAATTCACACGTCTCTTCAGATTTTCGAAAGTGTTGACCAGCATCTCTGGAGAAATGTTACCACATTCTTGGATAATCCTTTCTTGTAATTGTTCTAAATTTGCAACTGGTGTTTTAAAAATAGTTGTCTTTTAAATGAGGAAAAACGAAGTAATCCATAACCGTTAAACAAGGTGATCTAGGTGGGAATTCAATGTCTGATTTTCACTAGGTACTCCACATGCGTGTATTCTGAGAATTCACATAACCGGAGAGGTGGAACCAGGCTTCATCCGAAAAAAATGTCAGGTCTAATAAATCATTTCTTCCAAATAAATTTTGGGTAAACCATTGAGAGTAATTCCTGCGTCTTTCAAAATCTGCGGCTTGTATTTCTTGGAATACTTGCACTTTATAAGGAAATAAATTTAGCTGCTTCTTAGGAATAGTCCTGCATCTTCCATAAGATCTTCCCACTTGGGACCGGCGTCTTATACAATTTGTTGGCGTATTTTGCATTATTTCACGAACGTTTGCAACAAACAAAACATGCACAAACCCGGATTGTATTGCCACTCACCATTTACTCTAACCCCGTTTCGAAAATACGCTTCAACCATGAATGTTTTGTGCTGTTCCGTAAAGCCCATCGTGTGAATTGTTCAAGAAATTGGAAAAATTAGCGATTAATCAAATTACTTTGTAACGACTGTCAAAGATGACGGAATAACTGATTGATTGTTAATTCAGATAGTTACTTAACACCCAACAGGTATTAAGCTCTATGGCTAAGCATTACGTCCTTAGATGCAAGGCCCTCTTTGATGCAAATAATTTTTGCTTGCACGGTATTTATGGATTTCTAGTTTTTGTGTAATTTAGTGAATAGGGAACACAAAAATTTTAAATGGGGAAAAAAATCTATAAATCATAAGTACATATTGTCATAAAACATATGGCAGCAAAAAAAACAACATATTCGTCCCAAAAGACGGCTAGAAAGATTTAAAAATGCCCCAAAATTCAAATTATTCCAAGCGGGTAAAAACGCGCTGCTAGTAGTCGTGACGTCAAGGGGTATCATTTGTCAGATTTGTGTGTGACATCCACGAAATAGGTTATAGGTTTTCAATAAATTTGATGATTTGTCAGATTTGACATCCACGCGTCAAGCGACACGACCTTAAAACAACAATACAATAACAATAACACACGGCAATCCAAATGCAAATTGGGTCGCTCGGCACCTGTCAGGAGTGTCAGGATGACGAATGACCAAAAGTCATACCCCCTGACGTCATCGGGCTTCGCGCGCTTTAGAGATCGTTTGAAATGCTTTCGACACGCGCGAAACTTTAAAGAATTTTTACCAAGTTATTTTTGATTTTTAAGGATTAATAGTTGGGGAATACTTTTTTCAGGCCTGACTAAATCATATTATTGAAAAAAAAAATATTGGAAAGTTCCCTATTGTGTTTGTGTCTTAGCTTAGTGACTCGGGTTGGAATATAAACAATGACTGGTACCGGTAGTTGTATTTTGCGTTTTTAGTAACTAAGGAGTAGTGATGATAGTCATTGATATGTCATTTTATTTTATTCTCACTGGCGATTATCATGATTCGATGAATAGTGATTGAGAAATGGAAAAATTGTTACCAAACTAGGAAGAACCGTCGCTTATTATCATAAATAACGCCACCTATCATTCTGGGCTAATTGAAGAAGTTCCAAATACAAGTTGGTGAAAAAGATTACTTATTACATGGTTAGAACAAAGACAAATTCCTGTTTCACCATTTGCAATGAAGGATCAAATCTGGATAATAGTGAAGCAGCATATCCCATCCAAACGCTACAAATAATCTGGAAAGCGCTATTTATTTTATTTTTTAATTATTTTTATTTTATTTTAATAGGTTGGACAAACTCGTATTGCAACATGGACATCGAGTTTTAAGACTTCCTCCATATCATTGTCACTTTAATCCTATCGAAACGGTTTGGTCGGAATGTAAGCGCTATTATGATGCAAAAATAAGTTCTATGCATCCTGTAACAAATGACGTAGTTTAGGGTCTGTGAAATGAAGCAATAGAGAATGTAACAGTGGAAAAATAGAAAAACTATATAACACACACTAATACAATTATAAATGATGTGTGGGAAGGGAAAAGATTTATCGATGCTTGAGATACTCTTCCCCTTATTATTAACTTGGACGAATCTGATGATGATGATCCTTGCGCAGATGATTTATTTTAATTATTGAAAAACTGTATTTTGTTGTGTTGTCATTTTTATTATATTTTATTCTTTATGATTTTATGAATAAGATGAAAATATTTGAAACAAAATTTATGGACTGATGCACAAAAATATATGATTTAATTTTAAATTTTATAAATGAGTTTTATTTATTTTTTAGTAAATTCAAATTACCTAATTAAAAATTTTATATTGATTTTCAACAACAAAACGTTTCATCCCATGATACCTTTTACCCTAAATAAACTAATTATTTCCGACTTCATTAAAAGTATGAAAATAATAATTAAAAAGAGGGCTTTGCATCTAAGGTCGTAATGCTTAGCCGTATAGCTTAATACCTGGTGGGTGTCAGTAACTACCTGAATTAACAATCAATCAGTTATTCCGTCATCATTGACAGTCGTTACAAGTAATTTGATTCATCGCTAATTTTTCCAATTTCTTGAACAATTCACACAATGGGCTTTACGGAACAGCACAAAACAATCATGGTTGAAGCATATTTTCGAAACGGGCTTAGAGTAAATGGTGAGTGGCAATACAATCCGGGTTTGTGCATGGACGATTTTCACGAACATTTTCCTAACGTTGCTTTTATTGCTGGGGATTTTTATCATTTTCTGAAAAGAACCGTGGCTGTGTTTAGGAAACAGGTTTTATACAACACAAAAAAGGAGCAGGAAGACCATCTGTAAGAACAGAAGAACTTGTTGCAAACGTTCGTGAAATAATGCAAAATACGCCAACAAATTGTATAAGACGACTGTCCCAAGAAGTGGGAAGATCTTATGGAACATGCAGGACTATTCTTAAGAAGGAAAAAGAAAGGATTATCCAAGAATGTGGTAACATTTCTCCAGAGATGCTGGTCAACACTTTCGATCATATGAAGAGACGTGTGAATTTATGCTTGGAGCATGGCGGTGGCCAATTTCAGCAATTTATGTAATTATTTTTCTTTTTCTTTCTGTATATTCTTAGTTTGTTAATTTTGTAAACAACAAAAATAAATTTGTATTTGTCTACTTATTTTATTACTCATTAGTTCATGATATAATATGAATTTGACAAAATTTTAACCTAGATTTGGTTGGATATATCGTCCCCATATCATTGTGATCTAAACCAAGCCCTACGTTTTTTAATCCAAGCCCTCTTTAATGCAAATAATTTTTGCTCGCACGGTATTTTATTTATTTACATGCATCCGTCTTTATGTATTGTAGATCAAGCCTAAGAAAAATCATAACCACCGGTAAGACAAACTGACTGAATTAATTTACGACGTACCGCAAATATGGAGAATATGACGGTAGGTAACGGTCAGCGGTCATTGAACAGACTTGATTTAGGGTTTATAAGGTTTTTGGAAAAATGCATAGTCGATTTCTATAATACATTACCCTGCATTTCCAGAACACCATCTTCACTAAAATTAATTTTTGTTTTTAAACATATCGGCGAGTTTTAACACGGATTTCCCTAGAAATTATATGTGTAATTAATAACAAACATATGTTTCCGCTAAAATAAACATACAAATTGCATACCAGCACAGTACCTGTACTATTTATATTTTTTTACAGTTGAGTACCCGACTGCTGTCGCATGCAACTTGAAGTTCTATTGCCGATTCCGTATTATTTGTGTTAAGAAGAAAAACTATGTTGATATGTTGATTTCCACTGCTAGTTAGGCCTTGTTCTGATTTATTACCTAAGTTGTGAAGAATATAGTTTGTGAAAATGGAAGAGCGCGTGTACAGTAGTGACCTGTCCTATCCCAAAGAAGTAAAGAAGTGCCTGATTTATAGAATTTTCGGTAAGTGTATAATCAACACGTTCAGTTAATATACCTGCAGTACACGCTCTTAATGAACTATCGGCTAAGGGCGAATTTAAGAGAGGTGGGGATAGTAATGCGACGACCGAATATTACCAACCAACGGTAGTATTCGCTCACCCTCAAAGGAATATTCGCTTTTGGGTAACATATTACCAACCGAATATTCCCATAAATTCCGTATCTTATAGTAATATTCGCTCACCCTCAAAGGAATATTCGCTTTTAGGTAACATGTTACCAACCGAATATTCCCATAAATTCCGTAACTTATAGTAATATTCGCTCACCCTCAAAGGAATATTCGCTTTTGGGTAACATATTACCAACCGAATATTCCCATAAATTCCGTAACTTATAGTAATATTCGCTCACCCTCAAAGGAATATTCGCTTTTGGGTAACATATTACGGTTATATTACCGAGAACATTCCCGGTAATATTACCCGAATAAATTCGGGTTAGATTCTGTGTAGTTCCGCGGAGTTCTCATGTACTGGGTGAGTCAACGATTGCGCGGAGTAATTTGATGCCTTGAAGATAAGATTTGTCGATAATTGGCTTTTGTATGAAGGTATGGTTAAATAACTGGCACATTTAAAAAATATTTTGAATTATACAGGGTGCGCCCAAAAAGTAGGGTGTCATAAAGTTACATTTTTTTAAATGAGACACCCTATATATTTGAATACATTTATTAATTCTACGTGTTGTTTCATACATTTTTATTAATGGTTTAATATACGAAAAAGTTTTAGATTTTAAGATACTTCGACTTATAATGAATATTTTGCATTTGCAAGCATCTCGTTGTAAAAATGCTACTTAAATTTTGACTCTAAGCGATTCATATAATTGTTAGACTTACTAAATAAAGTCAAAAATACATATTCACTATGAAATATTTGACGTCTCATTTACAGGGTGTTTACTTTCTAGGACCAAAGTCAGAAAACTTCTAATTGAAAAATATCACTTTTATTAACTGGAACACGCTATATATTTTTTAGTCATCTTATTGCTCGTCATAAACTGTTCAACTTTCGTGAAGAACGTTCTATCCCTATCTCTAATAGTTTTTGAAATATTTTCATATTTCGAGATTTAATGTCCTCGTTATAGCATCTTTTGCATATATAGGATGTTCCATTTAATAAAAGTGATATTTTTCAATTAGAAGTTTTCTGACTTAGGTCCTAGAAAGTAAACACCCTGTAAATGAGACGTCAAATATTTCATAGTGAATATGTATTTTTGACTTTATTTAGTAAGTATAAAAATTATGAATCGCTTAGAGTCAAAATTTAAGTAGCATTTTCACAACAACGAGATTCTTCTAAATGCAAAATTTTCATTATAAGTCGAATTACCTATCTTAAAAACTAAAACTTTTTCGTATAATAAACCATTAATAAAAATTTATGAAACAACACGTAGAATTAATAAATGTATTTAAATATAGGGTGTTCCATTTTAAAAAATGTAACTTTATGACACCCTACTTTTTGGGCGCACCCTGTATAATTCAAAATATTTTTAAAATGTGCCAGATATCCAACCATACCCTTATACAAAAGCTTATTATCGACAAATCTTATCTTCAAGGCATAAAATTAGTTCGAGCAATCGTTGACTCACCCGGTACTTGAAAAGCTAAAAGGTATCCTGAAGACTATAGTTAAATGGATAACGATTTTAGAAGGCGATGCAGCAAGAATTTCTCAGGTTTTTATAGCTCTAACTGAAATTGAGAGATATATTAATGATAATATTAAATCGTTACCAATACAATCCAACGAAGAATAGGAACTTATTTCCCTATTTACAAAAAGGGAAGACCTTATCTTAAAACCTCTCCATTTAGCTGCCTATTTACTGGACCGTTGTTTTAATCAATCTGAATTGGAGCTATATAATGTACAGCATATTACGGCAATACAGTTCATAGACAATTTAATTTCAAACCATCTTCAGTTTCATGAACATAAAGAAATTATTACTCTTGAGCTTACAAACTACTTAGGCGGGAATGATGGAACTTATTTCCCTTTTTACAAAAAGGGAATACCTTATCTTAAAACGTCTCCATTTAGCTGCCTATTTACTGGACCATTGTTTTAATCAATCTGAATTGAAGCAATATAATGTACAGCACAGCATATTACAGCAATGCAGTTCATAGACAATTTAATTTCAAACCATCTTCAGTTTCAAGAACACAAAGAAATTATTACTCTTGAGCTTACAAACAAGGCAGGATTGATCTATAAAGTATCGATTTTGTGTGGGAAAGTGCCAAAAAGCCTGCGACCGTATTACTTGGTGGAAAGGCATTTGTAATAAAACCAAACTTAACAATGTAGCTGTTGCCATTCTAGGGTTACCACCATCATCAGCTGCTACAAAAAGATCGTTTAGTACCTATTCTTTTATTCACTGTAAAAAAATAGGTTGACTACAGAAAGAGTTGAAAAACTTTTATATATTACTCATAACTTAAAACTTTTATATCAAAGCATGCCTGCCAGTTTATATTTTACTAATGATATTATAGAAGAGGGACGTATTGAATTAAATAAAACTACTAATAATGATAGCCTTGATGGCAATAGCAGTCTGAGGGCAGCGAAACAGACAATAAAGAGGCAATGGCAGATTGAACATAAGAGTGATAGTTCTTCTGACTCAGATAGGGCAGTATATGCAAAACATTTGCTTTTTTGATTCTTACCCTAACGGCGTAGAGGAAGAAAAATATCTATAATCTACAGTGTCACCAGTAAAGTCCGCATCATAATATGGGATTTTTTTTTATTAATAGCTTTATTCGAAATTTGACTTTGGCATCAAGTTGTGCTTCGATTGAGTTGAAAATTAACCAAAAAAATAGTAGTCACGTGATTCGCATTATCTGTCAAATTTTAATTTTTTCCAAAAAATAATTCAAAAGTGGGGTTATTTCTGAAAATATCGAAAAAAGGTATTGGAATTTTTTTTTTAAATGCAGTTTCTAGCCCACATGCAAAATTTCAGCTGCATAAAATAATTTTAATTTTTTACCCTTATTTTGTAAATTGCACCAGTTTTGCAAATTAAGACTCAACGCAACCTACATAAAACTTTTTATTTGTAACAATGCTTTATTTCAGATACATTTTCTTTAAAGTAGCGCCATATTAAATGTGTGTTTTTCTACAAAATCAAAATTGGGCTATTAAAATTTGGTCGCATGTGATGCAAAGTTTATTTGTTTTTGACCCTGTATAAGGTAACTTCATAAAATAAGTATTTTTGTAGTTTGTGTCTGAAAGTAATACACGACAAAATATATACTAAGTGTGACAACATTGTTGGAAGTAACTAACGTAACGGGGAGTTTTCGCATGAAAAAAGCTGTCAGACGAACTTTTTTTTTAGGGAAAAACAGTCTCACCCATAATTTTTTTGCTTTTAATATATTATATACAAACAGGTCTTTCAATTTTCAAAGATGAAGGATTTCGAGAGTCGTAAAGTGTACCAAAACCCTTTCTTCAAATAATAACTTATGGAAACGTATAGTCACGCTGCAATTTTTATTATTTTTTCTCACTTTTATCTAAAAAAAAAGCCATTAAATCCGATAATATTTTCTAGAAGTACGAGACGAATAAGATCAATAATAAAGCAAACATTAAAAAAAATTAAATTAGCTTTCACGTATGTAACATAACGATAGTATTGTAAATTAGTTATTTACGTAATATAATGTAGGTATGGTGTACATTCATTCCTACAAGCCCGCATTTTTTGCTTGTAATGATGGCAATCAAGAATGATTTTAACTTATGCTAATCGAACTAAATATGCTAATAAAGCGATCATTTTTACTAAAGTAAAGTTTAACACATATCTATGATGTATTATGTTAATTTAAGAAAATGATAACCAGTTTGGTGCTTTAGTTTGTACTTATAAGCACTTCAGTAAAGTTAAGTACGTGTAACGTTTGAGTTTTTTTAAGTGTTAGACAGTTGTGTTTCTTTTGTGTTTTTAAACTAAATATTATGGGTTTGTTAGGAAAGTTATTTGCGTACGCAGGAAGTAAGTTTTTGTTTGAAGGTGGTAGACAATGAAGTAATATCAAAAAAATTACTAACCGTTTTCAAGTGTAACCTAAATTATAATTTTAAGGCTACTGTCTTAAATACTATCCATGTGCATGTGCATGTGCAGTGAAGCTTGATGACTCCGCCTACGTGCTTATTGGAGTGTGAAGTTTGAGCTGTTGGTTTTGAACAAGAAGAGGCTTCCAGATATTGGGGATATCTATGGTTTACTAAATATATGGGTGTTTTCACTCACGAAGGCTGCTTCTTGGAATTATCGTTTTCTCCAGTGCTGTTCCGTGTCCAAAACCTTGGCTTCTGACCACTGTATATTATGCTGGTTGGTCCATACATGTTCCGCGATACCTGATCTCGAAGGTTCACCTCTTTGTGTATGTTTCAGATGTTCTTTAACTCGTACGGGAAGAGGTCTTTTTGTTTCTCCAATGTACGATTCGCCACATACGTAAGGGATTTAATAGATTCAATTTTTTGTTTTCATTACGGGGGGGGTTACTTTTGAACGAAAGCTCCTAAGCGTATTTTAGGATGTAAAGGCTGTTTTGATATTATAGTTTTTGGTTATCCTTCTAATCTTTTCAGAAATCCCCTTGACATAAGGTATTGCAAGAAATGCTGGCTCCTCTTTCGTTTCTGTATTAGTTTTTACTTCGCGATTTTTAAGTTTTGGGATGGTATTAGTTACAAACAAAGACTTCTAATATATAGTCTGTTGAAACTATCTAATTTTTCTTTTGCTATTTTTATTTTTCTGCCCAAGACAGGGCCTTTGCACTGGCCCTTGACTTTCCAGTATGCGAAGTCTTGTCGGTCTTCTGACTAATCATTTTTTACACCTCGTGTACACCATTAAAAGCTCCATTACGGCTCAATCCCACTTATTATTTTCCCTATTGTTAATAACATCGGCATTGCACTATTTACTTTGTTTTCCTGATGATGAGTGTTTCTACACTCGAAACATGTCGAATTATTATGAATTATTCTAGATTCGCCTAGCTATTCTAATAAACTTGTGGAGAAAGACTTTGTGCTTTTCTTTTTTCTAAAATATCAATGTTAAATACATCTATGTTGAAGATGAACACATCGATGTTTTTGCCGATCCCTAGACTCGCACTTCGCAGTCATAAACTATTAAAACATATTCGTACTTACCGATGAAAAAATAAATTTATATTCATTTGCTCCCCTTTTTTTATACTTTTACTTTACAAATTTTAGAGAATTTAACTGAAAAGAAACCAGGGACAAGTTGGCAAGTATGTTTCATAAAATCAGAATAATTAAGAGTAAAACTTGCATCTGATATAGAACTGCATTTTCGAAAATTTATAAAAATAAAAAAAAACACGACCCAAAAAATTAGTTACGATCCCTATTTTCCATTTAATGGAAAAATTCCAAATTGTATAATTTTTTATGAACTATCGAGGGCAATGTTTATGTATCGAATTTAAAAATAAGGTTAAAGTCAAGGTGATCACGCAAATAGAAGCTATTAATTAACTCATTTTGTTACAGTTTCATTTAGTTTTAATGGTTTTAATATCAAAGCAATAAGTTGAGGTCTAGACGATACTAGATACATAGGTCATTAAAAAAGTTTTATAATTTGACAGCATCGTGAACAGGGAATCAATAAAAAAACAAATAAACAACTATACAAAAGTTTTCTAGTGACCTGTAAATTAGTAAACGATACTTAACATTATATTAAACCAAATTCTGTCATTTTAACGATTCGTATCTCATTGGCTCAATATTTACTTAATAATTTTTATTTAATGACTCATAATGTAGGTTAGTCTGACGACCTTTAAACGTCCCATTTAATGTAGGTACTTACTTAATACACGTGGTAGCAAATAAATATTTTCATCAACGGGATTTATAAAACCCAGTGCGACATCTTGCGTCCCAGTACGGTACCTTAGAAAAGGTCAGTCGTAAAGGGTTATTCTGTAAAAACAGAAAATTATGCAAGATGCCCTCAAAACCGGTATAAGTGCCGGACCACAGATATTAATTCGAAAAAGGTTTTTCTGTTTCCTTCCGCCAAACCCATCCCCAGACGCGTTTCGCCGTTATTACGGCTCATCAGTGAGGCTCAGTTTGGCAGAAGGAAACAGGACTCAAAGACAAATCACTTGTCAGGATCGATCATCAACGGGATTTATAAAACCCAGTGCGACATCTTGCGTCCCAGTACGGTACCTTAGAAAAGGTCAGTCGTAAAGGGTTATTCTGTAAAAACAGAAAATTATGCAAGATGCCCTCAAAACCGATATAAGTGCCGGACCACAGATATTAATTCGAAAAAGGTTTTTCTGTTTCCTTCCGCCAAACCCACCCATCCAGTGATTTGTCTTTGAGTCCTGTTTCCTTCTGCCAAACTGAGCCTCACTGATGAGCCGTAATAACGGCGAAACGCGTCTGGGGATGGGTTTGGCGGAAGGAAACAGAAAAACCTTTTTCGAATAAATAAATATTTTTTAAGATTACTTTTTAGTTTAAGATAAGTAAGCACGCTATACGGAGATATACACGAGGGGATATTTAAATCGTTCGAGAATAAAAATGAATGCATAATGCAATTGAATTAATTTTTCTATATAATCACCACAAATTTACACCACATTGTGGATCCCTTCACGAAAATCATTTTCTTCGGGACAAAAATAAGCAAGTTTTGGGAACTAGTGGAAGTCTGATGGAACCTAATCTGGTGATCAGGGTGGATAAGAAAATATTTTAAAATTGTATTTTGCTATTTTTTGTTTGGCAATTGCACAAAAAACACTTTTTTTGCTATTCGCGGGTCGATACTTGAAGCTTTCTACTTCAAAAAGGGCTTTTTTTGACGACACATTGGCATATTTTCCACTAACTCGGTAGACCTTGCATACTCGAGCAGAAGTAGCGGCTTTATTTCATGAAACACACCCCGATCTGCCACCAGTTTCCCAATGCACCATCAGCAAAATTGAAAGACGTTACTGTGAAATGGGCCACGTCAGGGACATACCAAGAATAAGGCTTGCTTTTCAAGAAAATCGTAATACTCCAAGTTCGGCAAGTTGCAAGAGTTTGCATTCAAGTTAGTGAATTCATGCCAAATGCTTCCTTATAATATAATGGTAATGGTACAAGAGTTACTGGAAGATAATTCGGACCACCGTCTTCAGTTTTGTGAAGTGATAAGTGATGATGAATGCACTTGATCAGCATTTAGTAGAGTTGGACTGGATCCTTTTTACAGATGAGTGTACTTTTGTACTAAATGCTGAAGTCAATAAACAGAGCTGTTGAAACACACACTCATCTTCCGCAAAAACTTACTGGGCAGGCATAATTGGCGATCGCGTCATTAGGCCAATATTCCTTGAAGATAACTTAAATTGCCATACATATCTAGATTCTTTGCAAGGAGTACTTATTCCAGCTTTGACTGCTTTATTTTCTGACCATGCAGAAGCAGATCTTCATGATGATCGAATATGGTTACAGCAGGATGGTGCTCTGCCTCATTACGCCATAAATATTCGACAATACATAAGTGATAACCCGCTCAATAGGAAGAGTGGGGTAGGGTGCCATTGAATGACCGCCACGATTGCCGGATCTTAATCCTCTAGATTATTTTCTTTGCATAAGTAAATAGTGGGTCGTATTACCTTTTTGCCCTTTCCAACACAATACATATTTTTACATTTGAAAAAAAAAGTTCGGGGCAGTTTCTACCCCCCAATAGAGGGGTAAATTTCATGAAGACGCTGTTTTCAACAAATAAAAGAGTCTTTCTAATACTGAATTTATTCCAGTTAAAAATTCCACCCTGTATAAATAATTCATTGATATTGTTATCTCTAGTCTCTACAGGCATTTTATAGGGATTACCTACATATTATGATGTCCATTAATAGACCAGGGTTGATAATTTTTGAAACAAAAAAAAATGATAGTAGGATGAAACCCATTGGAAAAGGAAGAGAATATAACAAAAATGAAAGGAAAAATAATTTACGGGCGATCCGAGGTCGGGAAGTGGAAGGGGTGAGTTTTTAAGGGTAGAAAACGATTTATCTCGATTTCAGGCAAAACTACAAGTCCTATGGAAAAGCGTTAAATGGCAAAGTTGTAGGTAATAAAAAGATCTACAACTTTTGTATTTACACTTTTTTCACATAACCTCAAAATTTATGTGAATAATTCAAATAACCAAGTTTTTGGTTTTTTATTTTTATCTTTTACAAAAAAAATTTTTTTTTCACGAAATTTGGTGAAACTTACCTTTTTATGTCCCAAACACACTGTAATTTTTTTGATTTAAAATATTTATTTTTTCACCTTATTTTGACTTCGAAAAAGCACCCTAATTTTCAATCGAAAATTCTCACGTCAAAATATCTGCTTTTTTAAAAAAGTTAGTGGGCTTTTTGTTCGTTGAAATCTCTACTTTTTGATGGTGTAAAATTTTACATTACTATGGTAAATGTGATGAAATCTCCTTTAAATCCTACCTTTAATTATATTTAGAACAACTATTTTCGCATATTTTTTGCGATCTTTATGTTTTATGGATTTGTAATTTTTTTGTTTATCAATGTAACATGGAATCTTACGTTTTTCGAGTCATTAAAGTATAAATTTTAATAAATAGCTCAAAATTGTACATAATAATTTAAAAAAAAATTCGGATTCGAGTTTTTTTGTTTCTTTACATTTTTTGAGAATATTTACCATAGTAATGTATATTTTTTTTACACCATCAGAAAGTAGAGATTTCAACGAACAAAAAGCCCACCGACTTTTTGAAAAAAGCAGCTATTTTGACGTGAGAATTTTCGATTGAAAATTAGGGTGCTTTTTCGATATTAAATCAAAATAAGGTGTAAAAATAAATATTTTAAATCAAAAAAATTACATTGTGTTTGGGACATAAAAAGGTAAGTTTTCACCAAATTTCGTGAAAAAAAAAATTCTTGTAAAAGATAAAAATAAAAAACCAAAAGCTTGGTTATTTGAATTTTTCACATAAATTTTGAGGTTATGTGAAAAAAGTGTAAATACAAAAGTTGTAGATCTTTTTATTACCTACAACTTTGCCATTTAACGTTTTTCCATAGGACTTGTAGTTTTGCCGGAAATCGAGATAAATCGTTTTCTACCCTTAAAAACTCATCCCCTTCCACTTCCCGACCTCGGATCGCCCGTAAATTATTTTTCCTTTCATTTTTGATATATTCTCTTCCTTTTCCAATGGGTTTCATCCTACTATTATTTTTTTTCACTTTTTACCATTTTCAAAGGCTTCAGCCCTGTATAGAGCCAAGTATAGAGCTTCCGGAAACATATTTGCTGCGAAGGCAGTACTAAGCTAATTTCAAACAAATTTTGAATAATTTCCAACGAATCGAACAAAGTAGTGTTATAATTTTTTCTTTTTAGGTCAAGTGCCAGCCAGACTTGTACTCTATCTTCTATCATGGTCCGGTTTCCTAGTATCGTTTATGATGAGAAACGACATCAACATGGCTATCGTAGCCATGGTCGAAGCACCATCCCATGTACATACCAATTCTACGACCGAGTATTGCTTTGTAGAGGAAACTAATAATAATACAGCCCCAGTGGTAAGTTTAATTTGTTAAATGTATAAACGTCGTGGCCATCACATTAGGGATGGCTGATCCACACATTTTTGCGGATCAGTCTGGAACCGATCCCAATCTAACAACTATCTAGTCCGCGGATGACTTCCAGTTTCGAGTCCGGACCACTCTGGCTCTGCAGAGCGACGCTGTATCATCAATAGCAACTTCAATTCAAGTTCAGTTCCAGTATTCCAGTTCAAACACTGCCGTTTGCTATTCCGAAGGCGTTAGCGTTAATGCCCGAATGCAGTCCGCCGCACACACCTGTTGTATTTCACTCATTTCAGATCCACAGCGACAGCCGGGCGAACTCTACTTTTTGGGTTTGTTAAAAGCTGTCGCATCCAGTAGTCTCAAGAGATTTGCCGAACACGTTCCGGATCAATTCCACGAGGGATCAAGTCTGCCGGATCAGTTCCATTATCAAATAGTCATCCCTAGCCACCACAAACCTGGACATGCCCATACCATTTAGTTGCTGCAATTTTGTTAAATCATTGTCGCAAAGAAGAGGATATTTTTGTGACGCAAATTTTTAGTCAATAGTACGTAATTTTGTTGTCGTAGTACCGTTCACTGTGCATGTCTTCAACAAGAATAACTCGGGCTTGTTTCCGAAAAACGGCGGCCATACGCCTTCCAGCTAACGATTGTGTCCTGCTCTTTTTTGAAAGCCAATAACCTTTATGAATAAAAACCCTCCATCTAACAGAGTTGGTTTCTTAGAACCAGATTTAAGTGCTTTTGCTACGACCTCTGGATTCTCAATCCCGGCGATGTACTCATCGAACAAAATAATGACGTACTCGATGGTAGCGTACAAAAAAATAATGTAGATTTAGAAGTAACTATCGCCCAATTTCTGTTTTACCCACATTTTCAAAGAATTTTGAAAAAATTTTAAATAATAGAATAGTAAATTTTTTAGAAGAAAAAAAATTACTCTCCATTTCAATATGGTTTTATCGTAAATTTAGAGATACAGAAGTTCCAGCTGCAGATATTATCAAAAATATTCAACAAAACGTTGATAGCAACCAAAAATGCTGCCTACTGTCCCTAGATTTATGTAAAGCGATACAGTCAATCACAACATTTTACTTAAATGCCTATACAATATTGGAATTCGGGAAAATATTTATTTATTCTTAAAAAATTACTTAAGTAATAGAAAGCAGTTTGTTTAAATTGAAAATGTTGAAAGTTCACAAAAAACATAACTTGTGGTGTTCCATAAGGATCAACCTTAGGACCTACTTTTTTTTTAATCTACATTAATTCTATAGCAAAATTAAATTTAAAAGGTAAAATAAAATTGTTTGCCGATGATACTACTATTGTATATTTTCATGAAGACTATGCTCAAATTCATAATAACATTAACCACGACCTAAATATAATATGTAAATGGTTTGAAATTAATAAATTTTCATTAAATTTTAATAAATCATCTTTTATGTTTATAAGTAAATCAAAATAAAAAATAATAATATTTCTTCACTGTCTTTCAATAATCATTTAATTAAATATACTAATACAATTAAATTTTTAGATTTATATATTGATAAAAATTTAAGTTGGAAAAAACATATTGAATATTTAGAAGTTACACGTCACCAATAATTGGCATTTTATTTAAAGCTAAAAATTATATATCCTTAAAATATTTAAAAAATATGTAATATTCTTTGCTTTATTCAAAATTACAGTATATGATTTCAATTTGGGGATCAGCGAATTTAACTACAATTCAGCCATTAAAAAAACTACAAAACAAAATAATTAAATGCATACATAAACTTATTTTTTAGAACCAACTATAAATTTGTATGAACCAAATGGATATTTAAATTTAGAAAAGCTTTATAAATTAAAACTATGCATTCTAATACACTCTATTATTATTAAAGAAAAACAATCGAATGTAATATTTCCTTTGACCAACATTATTCACATCACGAGACAAAATCATCATATTCAAACACCAATGGTAAAGAGTGCTTTTGGCCAAAAATCAATATTATACTTATAAAGGAATAACAATTTGCAACAGTTTGCCGAAAAAAATTAAATAAATCAAAATTATGGACTTTTAAAAAACACTAAAAAAATTTTTTTTTTAAAACTTTAACATATTATATTTTAATTTTTTTTATAAATGGTTATTGTATATATATTTTTTTTTAATAATTTCGATGGCGTTATTAATAGTTGCTAAACATTTTTTTTATTATTTGTGAATTTATATATTGTATATTTGGTGTTATATTCTCTGTAATAAACTTTTTTAAGTTGGTTGAGAATAATAAATAAAAAATAAAATAAATAAAGTTTAACTCCATGTAGAATAAATTTCTTATTATTTAAGGCTTATTAAATAAGTGCAATTATTTTGTGACGCACAAATTATGAATCGAAAGCAATTATCAACAAAAATATAGCCAAAAAGTAATATGAATAGGATATACGTATACTCAACCAAAATGAGCGGGTGAAGTTCCATGCAAGCGCTTTAAAAAACTTGATTGTCATTACCTATGTATATATTTCTAGGAATTTTATTATAACATACTTATTATGTCTGTTGTTTAATAAATATAATTTCTGTAACCTTCACGAATGTACAATGTGTAATGGTTTAGATTGATATTTAGCCATTATCAGCTAACATTTAATTGGTACTAATATTATGTAATTATATCAGTATAATTCTTTTTTAATTTCAATGTTAGCTTCAATTGTTGTAGTATACTGGGTGACGACACTAACAAAAATATTATATGTAGTTGCTTTTATTGTTATACTATAATAAATTAATGTTAGTTAATGTTTAAGAAATTGATAGTTAAGTAGGAAATCGTAAAACGAAAATATTATTATATTACAGTAGACTCCCGATTATCCGAAATGATTTTTGCTATTCCTCCGCATTATCCGAAATTTCTAAGAAATGTTTTGTTGTTGCGGCCAAAAATCGACAGACTTTAAAATTAAAACAAGTACCTTTTTCTTGAATTTATGAATATGAATACATACTAATGTACATACATATACGTATTAGAATTTATTATGTATGTATGTACATCTATAAAAGTACATAGATATAGTTACTTTTCCTATAGTTAATGATTTTCCTCAATCTCCGCATTATCCGAAATCGGTCCGGTCCACATCATTTCGGATAATCGGGAGTCTACTGTACATAAAAAAATACCCGGTAAAATATTCACCCTGTACAGCACATTGAGAAACTCGGGCATGGGCTGGGCTTTCTTATGGCAAAGCTGTCCAGCACATGTGTTGTCTCTTAGAATTGAAACGCACGGTTTTACCTAAAATAGTGTCTTTATTATAACTGATTCGAAATATATAATTTGAACAGATAGAAACTTGATATTGTGTCATCTCCCAGTATTGCTGGGTTCTGACTAAACGACAGGTGCTGAGTTAGCTAACCGTATATTTATTTAGATGATCTTATGAGAAGATATTAAACATATCATGCATTAACTGGTTTGCAATATATACCAATCGGTATTAAACTTCCTGTGGTACATTGTGTATTACTTGAAGATATTTTTCGCATGGCATTTCGACTGAAATGGTTCAATCATCAATTATATTGCCCCTATTTCTACCTGTCAATTGCCCAGGGCATTTAAGTATTCCCTGACATAAACAGCTTAACGCGCAGGAGCTCCATCCTGCTGAAATCATAAGGTCCAACGTGGTAAATTATGATCATTGTAATTTGAAAATGGGATAGGTAAAACTGGAACCAAAAGGTGTTGTTCAAATCCGTTCAGTGTTTCGGCCGACACTTCCATTTGTATAAAATCAGTATAATATTATTAACTAACAGGTAATTTCATTGACTTACAGGACTATGGCGGAACACTAGACTGGTCAGGACGAGTCCAATCATACGTTTTAGCATCATTCTATTGGGCATATATCGTGTCCCAAGTGGTGGGCGGTCTGGCTACCCAGAAACTTGGCACGAAAAGGGTGTTTGGTTATGCCCAACTTGCTACCGCCTTGTCCAGTTTGTGTATACCTATAGCAGCTGAGACTCATTATGGGCTTGTGATAGCGTTACGATGTGTTCAGGGATTTGCCTCGGTAAGTTATTGTTTTTTAAATGATTGTTATAAGAAAATACGTGAAAACTTATCAAGAGTTTTGGTAAAATCAATGATCTTATACCTATAGATGAAACAATAACAAATGAACATATTGACAAATTCTTATCCCAATCTGAAGTAAATCAACTTACAAATTTCGACCCTCCACTTTGTGTGCCAAACTTACGATGTTAAAGGTATTAACGTGATGCGGGAAATTTAAATCTTTGTCTAAAACCTTATGCAAAGTCTGCCGTATGGCAACGCATCAGCATTGGTCTGAGGCCATGATGACGTTTCATTTCCGTTTGTACATTTTTTTTACCATCAATCGCCAAACATTTTTAATTGGATTTAAATCAGGACTTCTTGAGCACCAAGGCAGTAAACCAGTTTCCTGCATTTCTTGCAGTAAGCGCAGGGCAGTTATTCTGCTGAAATATAAAGTTATTTCCTTCAAAAACTATCGCGGCAGAAGGAAGAAAAACATTTTCCAAAATCTGAAGATGTATTACTGTTTAGTGTTCCACCAATATTCCAGCATACAGCTGCACCGTAAACACTTATCCATGCCCACATATTAACGGAGAAACGTCCACTGGTTTGCTTTTTTTGAGTATACTTCTCATCATATCGGGAATTGGGTGGTCTATATGTATACTCGAATCCTTCCATTATATGTAGACTGAAAAGTTTTCTCATCGGAAAAGATAACATTTTGCCAAAAAAAAATCATTTTCTGGTAAATATTGCATAGCAAACCCAATTCTTTGTTCCTTATCACTATCTTTTAAAAAGGATTTGGATGCAGCTGCTTGATTTCTTAATTCGGAACATTGTCTTACTCGGCGTTGCGCAGTTCTAGATGAAACAGGGAATCCTGTTATGTGCATAGCGGATACTGCAGTTTCAAATGGATTTTGTCTTAAATACTCCACCAAATTTCGGTATTCTTCATTTGATGATTTTCTATTATTTAAACCAGAGCCAATAGACCTTTTAAGTGTCTGATGATAGTGCGATTTTTTTATAATTCCTTGAACAGTACTTCTAGGTACTCTAAAATGATCAGCTATTTTTCCATAAGGCCACCCTATTTCTACTAAACATATTATTCTTGCTTTTTCAATAATACTTAAATGAGGCATTTTTAAATCAAATAAGATAATGACAATACTTTGACAGATATCATGATAACAATTAAAACGTTACAAAGGTAAAAAAGTTGCGTTTACAATATCACAGTTTAGTGTACGAAATTATCTGTCGTCACCCGTACCATCTATAGGTACCAGATCAGTGATAAAATTGTTTTAAATAGACATGCCCAATTTGTTTCTTAACATACTATTTCTTAATTTTTCGTTAGATATAGCATGTAGTCCATAGTAGACGTTTACAATACATATAAGCTGACCTCTTTTACATATACAGGGTGGCAACAATTTAGTTGACCACTAGTCGTATCTTCTAAACAGTAAATTCTACAGGGTGATTTGTTAAAAACATCTAAAATTATTTTCTCTAACAACCCAGAAGGTTTTAACTTCAGAAAACCTTTCTTCAAATAAAAACTTCAAATTTTTCTTCTCTTCAAAAGAGCGTTTCAGTTTCCTATGTCCTTTGTTGTAACGGAGCTATCACTGTCGACTTAAGTTTTTAAATTTTTTAAGTGGGAACATACAGTGTGACCAGTAAAGTCCGCATCATATGGGATTTTTTTTATTAATGGCTTTATTCAAAATTTGACTTTGGAATCAAGTTCTGCTTCGATCGAGATGAAAATTAACCAAAAAAACAGTAGTCACGTGATTCGCATTATCTGTCAAATTTAAATTTTTTCTAAAAAATAATTCAACAGTGTATAAAATATCGAAAAAAGTTATTAGAAAAAGTTTTTTTAAATGCAGTTTCTAGCCCACATGCAAAATTTCAGCTGCATAGGATCATATTCATTTTTTATCCACCACTAAAATTTATTTTCCACTTATTAAACAGTTTTATATATAGGTTGCGTTGAGTCATATTTTGCAAAAGTGGTGCAATTTACAAAATATGGGTAAAAAATCAAAATTATCTTATGCAGCTAAAATGCATTTTGGCTTGCGTGTGGGCTACAAACTGCATTTAAAAAAACTTTTTCTTATAACTTTTTTCGATGCTTTCAGAAATAACCCTACTTTTGAATTATTTTTTGGAAAAAATTTAAATTTGACAGATAATGCGAATCACGTGACTACTATTATTTTGCTTAATTTTCATCTTGATCGAAGCAGAACTTGATGTCAAAGTCAAATTTTAAATAAAGCTATTAATAAAAAAAATCCCATATGATGCGGACTTTACTGGTCACACTGTATATAAATATTTATTTATATTAAAATAGGTTAAAAATTTAAACTAAAACTAGTGAAAACTGCATGTCGATGTCTTAATTTGAGCTAGAGAATTTTTTTAATGCCCTACTTGCTTGGCGCTAAGCCTCTTCTCCTAACGGTTTCATTCTTATTTGGTCAATGGGTGCATAATCCGGAAAATATTGCTATTATGATGAATGAACTCCGTTAGAACAAATGACATAAAAGAAACTGACACGTCACTTTGTAGAGAAGAAAAAATACGTTTATAATTTAATACGTTTTTATTTGAAGGAAATCACTCATCTCATGAATCAAAAACTGTTCGGGTTACTAAATCTTAAAAAAGCTTTAATTATGACGCATTTTATCTAGAGTAATCAACAATGTAGAAATTACCATTCATAAGATTCCAATAGTGATCAATTCAATAGTTGTACCACTATGTATTATAACTCTTGGAAAATTTTCACACTAATACTTTTATATTCATCCCACCCATAATACACCCAATTGAATGTATGTTATGTGTTTAAAAAAATCTAGCATTCTCCAGAACACCACCAAAAGAAATTCATGGACGTCGATCGAAAGATGAGTCTTCTTCACCTTGATGTAATGACTTAAACTATTTTAGGGTCTGACATGGCCTGCTATGTACGCTCTAGTAGGGCACTGGATTCCAGTTCCGGAGAGAAGCCGATTCATGTCCAGTTTTCAAGGTAATTATCAAAAATATAGGTAATGATAGTGGTTAGACTCCATGGATACCATTTACTAAAGCGTGCGCAAAATCTTGACCTAATGATGACCGTCAGGTAAAAATGGATTTCATTACCAGTTTTTCCGTATATTATAAGGAAAGTAGCTATGCTTTCAATCGGTATACACAAGAAGGATGAGACCTAGATTGTGTTGAGAAATTTTCATTGACGACTGACAATCAAAACGGTTTTGGAAGGGGAAAGTCTACCATAAGAGCAATCTATTTGGCAATTTCAAGCTTACTAGATTCATTGAATAATCAAAACAATGCTTTGTGATTGAATATCAAACTATAAGCAGGCCATAATATGAGCCGATTTCCTAAATCTGCTACGTCAAATTCATAGATGGCACAATGAGTTCACCAACAAGAAAGCGACTAACCTTTTCACTGCTAAATTAAAACATTGTTGCCGCCTGTCTGTTTGACTTGCTGCATGAGTTTTTTAAATTTATTTTTATAGCTTATCGTAAAACTTGATTTCACATAAGTACCTACACCTATCCTAGATTTAAGTAGCTTACATTTATTTTCCTACCTATAGTATAGTCTAGACTTTAAAATGTCCCTATTTTTAATTGCTTTGTATTCAATACATACCTAGGCTACAACGTATATGTTGGGTAAAATATGAATGATGTGCGGTTTGTTTGTATAACTTGGTTTTTAATTGCAATTATTACTACTTTTCAAAATGGTTAAAATAAGTAGGTTTTACTTTCTTACTTAAGAAACATCGAGTTTGTTTGTATTAGTGCATTACCTATTTTGCTATTTTTCGACGAAATAAAACCTATTTTAGTTATACTTGCTGTCGCTTTTTATCTACTTTTATTTGTTTAACATTTAACCCAGTGCAACGGTAAAATCATTGTGAAAATCGGTCCAATTACCCCGGAGTAATCAGCGTACATATTATTATCAAAAACATACATTCGGCTGGAATTGAGAACCTCCTATTTTATTGTCTGTTAAAAATGCTTAAATCATTAAAAATTCCTATAAAATACGATATGCGGCAACACCACGACATCACATCAGTGAATTTGAGACATCTGTTACCGCGGCGCTGCATTATAACGACAGATTTAAGGTTAGAGTTACGATCAACTCCACAATGGCGGCCAAACCACCTCCAAGACGTCTAAAACTGGGTTGTCAACTTTTCTCGTACATCCGGCATTCTTATATAGTTTGATATTCAATGACTTTGTCAATGTGCACGGACCTGTCAAAAGTCTTTGACAGTGTCAATCACAACATGTTTTGCTCTTATTATTATATTGCCATATCCAGTATATTATCAATTCAATATCTCCTTTGGTATCTATTTTGTACAGAGCTAGATATTTCATTCCTTTGAAATACTTAAAAAATATATATTTTTCATTTATATATTCAAAATTACAATACTTAGCTTCTGCATGGGGATCAGCCTGTTTATCAAACTTAAAACCATTACAAAAATTGCAAAATAAAATTATTAAATGTATACACAAATTACCTCATTTAGAACCGACTCTTAATCTATATAGACCGAAAGGGTATTTACACGTTCAAAACATTTATAAATTACAAATTTGTATTCTAATTCACTCTATTATTTTAAAAGAAAAAAAATCAACATAACACTTCAGGAGAATAAGACGTTACGTGATCATAACACCAGACATTGTATAAATTATCAAACTATACCAGTAAAAAGTAATTTCGGAAAAAAATCGCTTTTATATGACGGAATAATAAAATATAACAATCTTCCAAAAAATATCAGAAAAATTAAACTTTTAAAAAACAATTAAAGAGATATTTACTAAATTAAATTATTTTTACCTTTTTTTTTTTTGATTTTATTAATGAATTAAATTGGATTAACTTCCATTTTTTTTATTGCTATTTTTTTATGATTATTATTTTCTATATTATGTTGTCACTTTCCATGTAATGAAGTGTAAAAGTTAGTTTGGAATACAGACATTTTGAAAGTTAAAACTAGAAACTTGTTGGATCGAGGGGAATGTTATCGATTTAATTCGATCTTACTTAAAAAACCCGTACTCAACAAGTAGTCGAGAATGATTCTAATGATATACCTATAATCTCGGATAACATCGGTATTGACAGGGGTGTTCCTTAAGGATCTTCGCTGTATATCACGTATACTAACGAATTGTCAGATATTATAGGCCAGTTACAATTCTTTACGCCGACGATACTACCATGATCTTTAGTGAGGAGGACCCGCCATTAGTGCGGTGTTCTTGGTAGGTACTTTTCAGACAATAATCTTCTATTAAACCTACCAAAGACTTAATTTATTGTCTTCGGGAGCCGGGCAGGTGACACTCGTAATTGGAATGAAGGAAATTGTCTTTTAAATATTAGAACGCTATTTTTGTTTTCAGGTTTTAGCATTGGCATTGGTATAACTTATCCGCTGTGTGGTTTTTTGATCGCCCACCTGGGATGGCGTTCAGTATTTTACACCACCGGTTCCATAGGAGTACTGTGGTGCGTGATCTGGTACTTATTGGCGTTTGACAGTCCCGAAACGCATCCTCGAATTAGCCTTAGGGAGCAACAGTATATTAGGGAGAACACGGTGAATACTTACGAAAATTCCAGGTAAAAATTGGCGTTGAATTCATAGTTCAATTGTACGTTATTGGAAGAGAAACAGTATATTAATTATGTGTAAAGTTAACAATACCAAGAAACGAATTTTTATTTTCTGGATAAATGTGTTCGATTTAGTGTTTCACGACACGCGAATTCTCGAAATCTATTCTCGCTAACATCTCGCACGATGTTTTCTCGTCTCGTCGTCTTGCGAGAGGTTCGCAAATTCTCGTTCTTGCAATATAACCACAAAAAAAATGTTAAGGTGGGAGTATCAACATGCTTGCCAACCTATAACCTATTTTGCGTAGATTTATTTATTTTTCTAGCTTTTACACAAAATTTAAATAAAATCAATATCGACATATTAAATAAATATTAAGGAATTTTATAAATTATTTTAGGAGAATTGTAGCGCGAAAAATATCGGGTAAGATTTTTTTTAACATTATTATGTTATTGTTGTTTCAATATACAATTTTCCCAAAATTAGCAATGAAATAAATTGATATTTTTGTAATATATCAGATTCTACCTAAATAATGTACCGACGATATTCTTTAAATGCTAGTTATGAAAACAATAAACTCAAAAAATCAACGCGAAATAGGTTATAGGTTGGCAATAGATTGAATGACGTTAATAATTCCACCTTAAAGTATTTCTCAAAGTATATCGTCTTGTCATTTTGACATCAATGAACAAAATGCAAATTTTTAGCCAAAATTTGTTATTTACAACATTCTAACAGGTATTTTAGGAGAAGAAATCAGTGACGGATTAAAAAAAATTAAACTCTAATTTTGAAATATTTATTTATTGTCAAAAAATTACTTAAGTAGTTAAGTTTCAATAATCATATAATTAAATATACTAATACAATTAAATTTTAAGAATATTTAAGAAGTTACATCTCACCAATAATTGGCATTTTGTTTAAGCTAAAAATTATATATCATTAAAACATTTAAAAAATTTATATTATTCTTTGGTTTATTCAAAATTACAGAATATGATTTCAATTTGGGGATCAGCGAATTTAACTACAATTCAGCCATTGAAAAAACTACAAAACAAAATAATTAAATGCATACATAAACTTCCTTTTTTAGAACCAACTATAAGTTTGTATGAACCAAATGGATATTTAAATTTAGAAAAACTTTATAAATTAAAACTATGCATTCTAATACACTCCATTATTATTAAAGAAAAACAATCGAATATAATATTTCCATTCCATTATTCACATCACGAGACAAAATCATCATATTCAAACACCAATGGTGAAGAGTGCTTTTGGCCAAAAATCAATATTATACTTATAAAGAAATAACAATTTACAACAGTTTGCCGAAAAAAATTAAAGAAATATCAAAATTATGGACTTTAAAAAAAAACTAAAAACCTATTGGTTACATGCTTGTAACATTTAGCATTTTATCGCTTTTTTGGTGATTTTGCCCAGTTATTGGCGAAACTGATCGTAGATTCTCCCACGTCGGTATTATGAACGGATACTTCCGTATTTATTTTAGAATATTTTTTTTTTGGAATTTGGTTAATAACTGTCAAGAATCGTCACTGAAATATATGTTAGAACCTACAAATAAACCAACAATTTTAGGCAACAAACAGTTCCTTGGAAATCAATCCTGCTCTCTATGCCTGCATGGTCTATAGGTATAACAACTTTTGGCAGGATATGGATACATTACACCTTTATAATCTCAGGACCAACATACATGAAACGAATTTTAGGATTTAGTATAGAAAAGGTATGAGTAAAATAGCGATTTTTAAGTAACTTGGTACTATTCTTACATTACCTGTAATATACAGGGTGTCCGGGAAAATTTGGGAAATCTCCCGGATATGAAAAAAACACGGGAAAAGAATACTACAAGTTCATGTAAACTTCTTTCGTATCGGCCTCCTCTTCGGAGATATGGGCTCCCAAAGAGCTCCCATGGAATTAAGTTTTTGGCATATAATTATTAAACCAACAGGTATATTTCAATTTTTTTTTCATATGATGTATACCAGGTAAGACCCTTCAAATTACTATCCCAGAAAGTGTTGCGAATTACTCACAGCTGCAGGGACGGACTAGCTGTGACACTAATGTGCCCATTTTTTTTTACGCCCTGTATGATAAAAACGTTGGACAACGTTTTTTACATACCTTTAACTGTTGACTAAAAATTAAGTACTCTTCATTCATGTCGCCAATCCTATCCGTTTTCGGAAAAAAGTCATTTTATTGCGATCATGTATTATTAAGCAGTTAAAAGTGAACTTTTATAATTTATAGAAACAAAGATGTATCTTTTATTTCATTTCAAATTTAGTACTTACGGTAGGCCAGTTGTGTCCTAACGTTAATTTTATTTTAATATAATTTTCTGTAAAAATATTATTACCCTTAATTTCTCTCTTTTAGAATGGTTTGTTGAATGGAGCCCCTTTCATTTGCAGCTATGTGGCTTCTGTGTTCTTCTGCTACATAGCTGATAAATTAGTTATTAAGAACTACATGTCCTTGACCAATGTTAGAAAGCTTATGACAGCCCTGTGTAAGTATTGACGATTTACATTCAGGAAATACCTCTGGTAATAGTCTTAAAATACTTCTTAAGGTGGGATAGGGATGCGCATCAAACATCGATGTTTCCGAAACTTCGATTGAAAAAAATATACATTGATGTTACTGATACGATGTTTTTGTGAGATCGATGTTCATATAACTATGTTTTGGGTGAGCACTACTTGTCAACACAGTTGGTAGAAATTGTAAAAAAATTGCATGCTCATTCCCGGTCTTCCCCCATATTTCTTAACGGTATCCCCGTCGTTTTCCAACTAGCAATATGGATATCCAAAACGACAAAAGTATTATATAGGTGTTCGTTAGTGCTATTTAAAGAATACTTCAGTTCTATAAAGCCGATAGTTAAAACCATTCTAGCGACGAACCAAATTATCCCATAATATAGTTGTAAGAATGAATATAAAACAAATATTATAGTAGAAACGGCAATCAGGTTTAAGTTTAAATTAAATCAAAACATGCTTTATTATTGAAGAACATACAATTTCATTGACAAAGTGTATATAATAAAATAATATATTCTAGATCCTACCTAAAAATAGAGGTGAAAACAGAGAAGGGGACAAACACGTCCTTAAAATTCACAAGTAGTTAAGTCAACAAACTATAAAATAAAATAAATCCTCTTACTTAATTACTTTGGACATGGTTGGCTCATAATGGTCCCAAAATTTAAGAATGGGTTTCGACTTTTGTCTAGTATTATAATACACCTAGGTACCTACCTAATTAAGAGTTGGCAACCTTTCAAAAACGGTATAGATGGCGTTCATGTAAGACTTCTTTAGCGCCTGCATAGGCAACATTACACCACTAAAGTCTCCTATAATGACCCAAAAAGAACCAAACGACTTTTTAGCGTATAATTAGACAACATTATTCAACCAAAGCGTCGTATAATGACGAAAAGAGAACAAAAACATTGTATTAAAAATCCGCCATATTTTTCACTTCCTTTCGCTATTTCGACCGACGCCATTATGCAAATGTTATTTTCTTAAACAAAAAATACACGAAAATTATCAATTTTTTTAGACAAAGACCATAATTACATAATTATTCTATCATTCACTTATTAAATCTGGTGTAAAATATACTGCAGATAAAATTTTTACTGTTTTTTGTTAAATATTTGTTATCGTAATAAACCCAAATTTACGCCAAAGAGAAGGCGCTTGCATTTTTTACTGTAAAAGTATATATATTTTGTCACAAAAAGTTGCCAGGCACATAAAATTCGTCGTTTAATGCCGTTTGTCAGATTCTATCATTACAAAATATTTTTTATTAGAAATATTCCATCGCCATTTTAACTTATAAATGTTATCCATATTATTTTGCAAGATCTGGGTTATACAGCAATTTTGCGATATTTTGGTGTAGTTCTTCAACATTATAAAATGAAATTGTTGTTTAAAATAAATGCAATTTATAAGGCAGCCCAAGAGGATATATATATAACAGTTTTATAAGTGTTATTTAAATATACCTATATGAATTGTATAATGACTGTATAGCCTTACAATACAGACACTATAGAATTAAAATATTTTATAAAAATGGGCCTTTTTTGGTTGTATAGCTATCGTATTACAGTATAAAAACCCCTTTAAAAATAATTTGGTTTTATCAACTTTCCTTGTGTAGTGGTTTATACAATCATTATAAATATAATTTTGCTAGTTGGGTTTGGTGAAAGCCTTTTTTTTCAAACATCGATGTTTTCTAGAAAAATCGATGTTTAATCATCAGTGTTTTGGTTTCGATGTTTTTTCAACATCGACAGAATTTGTCGAAATTACCATCGATATTTATCTTACTATGTGCATCCTTAAGGTGTAGTATCAACATGCCAATCTATAACCTATTTCGCGTACATTTTTTCTTCTAGCTTTTAGACAAAACCTAAATAAAATCAAGCATATTTTGTAGGTAATAATTTACATATTCAATAAATATCAAGGAATTTCATAAATTATTTAAGGAGAATTCTATGATGAAAAATATCAGGAGAGATTTTTAAATTCCTGCTATTTATGTCAAACAATATCCGAGAAACACAACTGATTATCCATTTATTTTTTTAGCCCAAGTTGTCCCTGGTATATTAGTCCCGCTTATCACTTATTTGGGTTGTGATGTTGGATCCACATTGGTTGTTTGGTTCACAGCTGTGACATTGATCACAGCCTCATATGCAGGTAAACAATTATAATGGACTTTTTCATTTTTCTCATTTAATAGTTTCATTTTTTGAATAGGTGCTTCTAATAATAAGTTTGTTTAAAATTTAATAATATAATAAATATGTTTATGTAAATAAAAACATAAATTTTTGAAATTTTTTTGTCCTATGGACTTATTTATTTTAGGTTTTATGGCGTGTATTGTGATTATTCATTTCTATTTTTATGACGTGTATTGTGATTATGGTTTTTAAATTGTATAAGATTTTTGTTTTCAAATATATATTAAGATGTTATAAATGTAAAGTTGTCTTATGTTCAACTTTTTTGTTTCTGAATATAATTCTTTTGAAGCATAAAGATAATCTTTATTAAATATAATTTTTAGAAACCTTTTTTGTAATATTTCTAATTTTTTTAACTAAAGTTCTATTTATTCCTCCCCTACCTAAAATTCTGTAATTTAAATGAGTGTTAACTAACACGTTATATAATATTTCCATGTCTTACATTTAAAAAATGTTTAATGTTTTTATAAATCGGTAGTAAACTTCTTAATTTTTAAATTAAATTCCTAAATATTTTATTTCATTAACTTTAAAAATTTGAATGTGTTCATTTATTTGAATACTATTTATATTTCGTGGCATGTTATTTAGGTTTAAAGTAAAAGGAATATAATTTGTTTTATTAAAATTAATTGTTAATAAATTGTTATCAAACCATTTTTTTATAATTTTAAAATCTTTTTTAATTTTATTATTTAAGTTGTACCAATTTGTATTGGTATAAAAAAATTGTAGTATCATCTGCAAAACTATGAATTTTTCCATTGCAATTTATACTAAATAAGTCGTTAATATAAATAATAAAAAATAATGGTCCCAAAATTGTTCCTTGAGGAACACCATACTTAAATACATTTGGATAGCTTTTTTCTTTATCTATTTAAACATAAGTTGGTCTATTTTACAGATAATTTTTAATTAATTCTAATTGCTTTCCTCTGAATCCCATATTTTCAAACTTTTTTAACAGTAAATTATGGCTAACTGTATCAAAGGCTTTTGATAAATCTAGAAAAATACTAATACAGGGTTTTTTATTATCTAGTGCATCATATATTTGTTCTGTAAGATAGCAAATAGCGTTTTGTGTTGATTTATTTTTTTGAAACCCAAACTGTTTATTAGAAATAAAATATAATGGAAAACATTGCGTGCCATATTTTCTTGTAATTTAGCAGAAATACTCTACAACACAAAGCATGAAACGCTTATTTCTTAATTCTTTGAAAATGGGCCCCTAAATAATATACTGATGATGTGTTATTTAATGACAAAACGTTAAAATTTAAAAAACCTCCAAATAATTTAATTTCTAAAGCCCAGAAGTCCCTAAAACTGTATTTAAAATTTCAGACCAGTTTAAAAAAGTTGACGGTGGTATCTAGAGAACGAAACGTCTAATTTAGAAACTAATAGCGCCATCTTGTAGAACAAGAAACACTGATACGAAAAAGTGTTTTTAAGGCTAAAAAAATTAAAAACCAAAACTAAAAATTGCAACAATTCCCTTAATTAAAAATTATTATTTCTGTGAAACAATGTTTTTTTGTAGGTGCTATGGCGAACGTCGTTGACATCGCCCCCAACTTTGCCGGTCCAGTATTAGCGTTCGCTCAAACCATTCACATGACGGCCAGCTTCTTGAGTCCGTTGGCCAATTTCCAGATGCTCAACGAACAAGACCATCTGATGTCTTCCTGGAGGACCGTTTTTTACGTGTCTTGTTTTGTGGCCTGCGTTACTTATATCGTGTACCAGATATGGGGTACAGGAGACGTAAGTACAATAATATAAAATAATCTACAAATACCTTTAGCCGGCATATTCCTCGCTAATATTCAGTTTTTAAAAATGCAGAAAAATATTTTAGTAGTATGTATCGCCCGATTTCTGTTTTACCCGCATTTTTGAAAACATTTTAAATAATAGAATAGTAAATTTTTTAGAAAAAAAAAATACTCTCTCCATTTCAATATGGTTTTCGTAAATTTAGAGATACAGAAGTTGCAGCTGCAGATATTATCAAAGATATTCAACAAAACGTTGATAGCAACCAAAAATGCTGCCTACTGTCCCTGGATTTATGTAAAGCATTAGGTACAATCAATCACAACATTTTACTTAAATGCCTATACAATATTGGAATTCGGGAAAATATTTATTTATTGTTAAAAAATTACTTAACTAATAGAAAGCAGTTTGTTTAAATTGAAAATGTTAAAAGTGTTAATAAATTGTTTTAAAATTGTTTGCCGATGAAACTACTACTGTATATTTTCATGAATACTATGCTCAAATTCATAATAACATTAACCACGACCTAAATATAATATGTAAATGGCTTGAAATTAATAAATTTTCATTAAATTTTAATAAATCATCTTTTATGTTTATAAGTAAATCAAAATAAAAAATAATAATATTTCTTCACTGTCTTTCAATAATCATTTAATTAAATATACTAATACAATTAAATTTTTAGGTTTATATATTGATGAAAATTTAAGTTGGAAAAAACATATTGAATATTTAGAAGTTACATGTCACCAATAATTGGCATTTTATTTAAAGCTAAAAATTATATATCGTTAAAATATTTAAAAAATATATAATATTCTTTGGTTTATTCAAAATTACAGTATATGATTTCAATTTGGGGATCAGCGAATTTAACTGCAATTCAGCCATTAAAAAAACTACAAAACAGAATAATTAAATGCATACATAAACTTCCTTTTTTAGAACCAACTATAAATTTGTATGAACCAAATGGATATTTAAATTTAGAAAAGCTTTATAAATTAAAACTATGCATTCTAATACACTCTATTATTATTAAAGAAAAACAATCGAATATAATATTTCCTTCGATCAACATTATTCACATCACGAGACAAAGTCATCATATTCAAACACCAATGGTAAAGAGTGCTTTTGACCAAAAATCAATATTATACTTATAAAGGAATAACAGTTTACAACAGTTTGCCGAAAAAAATTAAAGAAATATCAAAATTATGGACTTTAAAAAAAAAACTAAAAAAATATTTTTTAAAACTAAACTAACTTTAACGTATTATATTATATTTTTTTGTAAATGGTTATTATACCTATATATTTTTTAAAAATAATTTCGATGGAGTTATTAATAGTTACTGGGCATGATTTTTATTATTTGTGATATTATATATTGTACATTTGGTGTTATATTCTCTGTAATGAACTTTTTAAGTTGGTTGAGAATAAAGATATATATTATTATTATTATTACGAATTGATAGTAGTCCTATGTGTATTATGCATAGCATAATGCTGTTACTATCACCTGTATTATACGTCTTTTATTTACTGGTTGTAGATACATAATTTAAAGTTGTTATTTTATAACTTTTATATTAATATATTTTTCATTTTAGATACAACCGTGGAATTATGCCTCCGGAGAAGCTGGCGACACCAAAGAAGTCGAAGAACTTATGACAAAACCCAAAATCGACATACAAATAATAAAAAACGGTAACAGCAATGGCACCAATAAGATAGTAAGAGATGCAAACGGTATCAAGGACAGTTTAGAGAGTTTAAACAGAGATGACAATATCGCCTAAGACTTAACGCTTAATAGTTTAGGATCTATAATGTTGGTTGAGGCTGGTGTACAGTAAAAACCAGAAAATGTGAAAAAAGCGTGGAACGTTGGGAAATATTTTATTTTCGAGTAACGTACAAAAGTAGTCGGTTTTTTTCCCATGTTGCGAACTTTTTGCCGCTTACCCAATATAAAAAAAAATATTCAAAAAAAAATATTTTTCTTAGTTTTGGAGTTTTTTTTCTACTTATGACATTTCAATATTTTTGTCTCTCTCTTTCCAGATTACGTCATACGTTGGTTATGGGATCAATAGGGCTTTTACAAAGAATCGTATTTTTAAGTATCATTCGCCAGAGGCTATATAGGCTGTTATGAAAATCACATATTATACAGTGTGACCAGTAAAGTCCGCATCATATGGGAGTTTTTTAAATTATTAGCTTTATTCGAAATTCGACTTTGGCATCAAGTTCTGCTTCGATCGAGATGAAAATTAACCAAAAAAATAGTAGTCACGTGATTCGCTTTATCTGTCAAATTAAAATTTTTTCCAAAAAATAATTCAAAAGTGGGGTTATTTCTGAAAATATCAAAAAAAGTTATTAAAAAAAGTTTTTTTAAATGCAGTTTCTAGTCCACATGCAAAATTTATTTTCCACTTAATGAACACTTTACTGATGACACTGTGCTCTTTTTTGTCTTAATATTAAGGTGTATTACTTTCAGACACAAACTACGTTTTCAAAAATACTTATTTTATGAAGTTACCTTATACAGGGTCAAAAACAAATAAACTTTGCATCACATGCGACCAAATTTTAATAGCCCAATTTTGATTTTGTAGAAAAACACACATTTATTATGGTGCTACTTTAAAGAAAATATATCTGCAATAAAGCATTGTCAAAACTAAGAAGTTTTTTGTAGGTTGCGTAGAGTCTTATTTTGCAAAAGTGGACAATTTACAAAATATCGGTAAAAAATCAAAATTATCTTATACAGCTGAAATTTTGCATGTGGGCTAGAAACTGCATTTAAAAAAACTTTTTCTAATAACTTTTTTCGATACTTTCAGAAATAACCCCACTTTTGAATTATTTTCTGAGAAAAATTAAAATTTGACAGATAATGCGAATCACGTGACTCCTATTTTTTTTTTTGTTTAATTGGCATTTGGCTAATTAGCCATGCAGCCAGTCGCAAAGTAAAAAAGAAGAACATTATTATACGAAACATATAAACAGGGATACACGCTTCACGCCACTGGGGTCTGTCAGGGCGACTTTATTTAAAGACACACAGGGAATGAAGACCACTAAAAAAGGGGATTACATATAAGGAAAAAATAGGGTTTGTTTTTTAAATAATTAAGAGTTACAATTTTAAATTGACCTTATATAAATATGTTACAAACAAAATATTTTTATATTTCCTAGTGACAAAAAGTATAGGATATTAAAAGGGCACTCGACTTTACATTCTTGACATTGACAGATAGACCTACTGCGAATCACTTGACTCCTATTTTTTTGCTTAATTTTCATCTCGATCGAAGCAGAACTTGATGCCAAAGTCGAATTTCGATAAAGCTATTAATAAAAAAAACATATGATGCGGACTTTACTGGTCACACTGTACTTAAAACCGTAAACTCTGGTATAAAAACACATTGCAAAAAAAACTCGTTGGCGCCGGCGCTGACGTTCATAGTCGACATTTATTAACTTGTCGTTGACGTTCGTTCGGTTCGCAGTTTTGACAATAATTTTGACAGCTGCCAACTATCACGTGATACAAATAATAGAATATTATTGGCTTGACGTCGCCGCTACGGATTTGCTACGAACGCCAGCGAAGTTTATAAACCATTCTATTAAAATTCAATGTTGTCAGTTTTTGATACATTAAATTGATTATTATCAGAGATACAATAGTGCTATAATTCTTTACTATGGAGGACTTGAGGTAGGAGGCCGATCGCAATGCATTGGATTCGGTCCCAAATTAGAATCGGTAATTCAGCTTTACGAATTGCCATAAGATGGCGCTCGTGTTCGAAGTGGGCTATCAAATAAATGGTTTCTTATGGACGCGATAACTATTTTTATTTAAATTAGTTCTTTAAGGAACAAATAAGGACTTTTATATGAATTTACACTTACTTTGTTATACTTATTAGTAAACTCGGCCTGTATAAAGTTCCAAGGATGCTTGGTTTTTAAAATACAGGGTATTAAACATTCTAGCTACAGAGGTTTTTTTTAAAGTGAGCTTACCTTTGGAGCTAGAAAGATACTTATTTGGCTTCGTTTCCTCTTTGAAGAAGATCCTGTCTTACACCCCGACACAAAGCAAACTCTACTTTTATAAATTGTACCATTATTCATTATAAATATGGAAATTAATTACAATACAACGTTATTTGTCTTGTCTTGCCTTCAAACATTATTTGTTATTTCGAAAAATAAAATGTCAATTGTCAAAAGTAAAAGCACAGAAAAATAAAGGGTTTAAGTAAAAGTTAAAAACTATGGAGGATCTAGTTTTCCATATTAAAAACGAAGAAGAAGAAGACAACATCAGCCCTCTTCGGACGCGAGAGCCATCTATCGGCCAATAGCGAACTAACCAAAAAACCGGGACAGAAATTGAAAATGCTGCCATTGTCGATCGGCCTCCTACCCTCTAGTTCTCCATATTCTTTACTAACTATTCATTTGTTCCAGACCGTTATATTTCATATAAATGACGATAAACATGCAAAAATATCTACGTAGTACGCACGCACCTACTCTGTGTAGTAGCCTCTCACTAGTTATTGGTGTTATTGCCAGAATAAGTATATATACAATTTTTCATTATAACCAATTTAGCTTATTTTGTAGAATAGTGAAGATTAAAAAAAGGTCCCCCTTCATATTTTCTCATATGTATTGTGATATAATTCTAGCGTTATAAGAAGAGATAAGCGTTTCCGATAGTTCTAGGTACATTTCAAGTAATTGTTGATAGTAGTATAACGTAGAAATAACGTTGATAATAGAAAAAATACTAAACATACTAATAATTACAAAATAAACTATAAGCCTATGAAAATATATTATCACATTCATAGCACAATATAGTTAGGATTTATAAATTAGAAATGTCGCTTTTGCAATTTTATTTTAAATATTTCCTTGATTGTTCTAACGGGAGTCGCCTTCTGGACCCTATGACCTACACTGTAGGTTCTACTAGTGCGACAGAGTAAAATATATCGTTTGTGGGGAAACCCAAGTTTCACATTTTAAAGTTATTGTAATTTATACAGTGTCCAACAATTTAAGATCCACGCGACTAAATAGATAAAGAAAAAAGCTATCCAAAAGTATTTAAGTATGGTGTTCCTCAAGGAACAATTTTAGGACCATTATTTTTTAATATTTATATTAACGACTTATTTAGTATAAATTGCTATGGACAAATTCATAGTTTTGCAGATGATACTACACTTTTTTATGCCGATACAAATTGGGACAACTTAAATGATAAAATTAAAAAAGATTTTAAAATTATAAAAAATTGGTTTGATAACAATTTGTTAACAATTCATTTTAATAAAACAAATTATATTCCTTTTACTTTAAACCTAAATAACCTACCACGGAATATGAATAGTATTCAAATAAATGAAGACATTCAAATTTTTAAAGTTAATAAATTAAAATATTTAGGAATTATTTTTGACAGTAAATTAAATTGGAATTTTCACTTAGAATACTTAACTAAAAAATTAAGAAGTTTACTACCGATTTTTAAAAACATTAAAATTTTTTTAAATGTAAGACATATTGAAATATTATATTACGCGTTAGTTAAAACTCATTTAAATACGGAATTTTAGGTTGGGGAGGAATAAATGGAACTTTAGTTAAAAAATTAGAAATATTACAAAAAAGGTTTCTAAAAATTATATTCAATAAAGATTATCTTTATCCTTCAAAAGAATTATATTCAGAAACAAAAAAGTTCAACATAAGACCACTTTACATTTATGACATCTTAATATATAAGTATTTAAAAATAAAAACCTTATACAATTTTATTTAAAAACCATAATCATAATACACGTCATAAAAATGAAATAATCATAAAACCTAAAATAAATAAATCCACAGGACAAAAAAATTCAAATATTTATGTTTTTATTTAAACGATTATTTACCAACAAAAATTAAAAAATTGAAGTCGAAATAAAAACATGGATACTAAAAACAGACAATTTGAAAATATTTTTAGAAATGCTTTAATTAATTAATATTGTTCTGAATAATTTATATAAGTAATATTTTTTACTTAAAAATTATAAATTAATAATAATTATATTATATGCGTTGATAAATTAACATTTTTACTTTAAAACTTGATTTTTAATGTATATTTATGATTTATGATTTTAAATATTAAAACAAAAAATAAGATTTGCCCCTAACAAGCTCAGCTTTAGAGAATTAGGCTTAGCGCGAAGCAAGTAGACCAGTGCAACCCTGTTTGCCAACCCCATTTTACATCTGAATAATGTCTGCCAGACGGAACCATAATTTTTACTGCTAGATGTTATTCTCGACACAGTTTTTACGGACTTGGACATTTGTTTTTTAGCCCTTTAGCCATTTAAACCCTTAGTTATCCAGTGATATTTTTGAGATATTTATCTTGAGGCCCCATAGCACAAAAGTCAAATGTACAAAAAATACTCTAGTATTTCTCAATTAATAAATATATCTTAAAATAAATTCAATACCTTCAGTGGTAGTTGATATCTAAAAACGAATATACACCCGTGGACTCCGAGGTTTTTAATTAAAAATTTTTTAGGTCGTAGATCTTACAGGTTGGACACCATGTATACTGCTTCAGGCATATTTGGACCGCGCTATGTAATTACGAATTAAGCGACAAAAGTTGAAAAACGAGTTAACGGTGCCATCTTTTAGTAGTCATTAAAACCTATGTAACAAAACCTTTTTTTACTTAAATTTCCTATTTTACCCTTTTTACAGGCACCTGTAATAAGCGACATTTTCATATTTGTCAATGTTAATACTATAGCCAACGTTTTGTAATAACGAATTATTCGCCAAAACGATATTACAAAATATAATTTTATTATATTTATTTCTGTAATATGAAATTAAGCGCCAATTGGCTGGACTTAATCCGCGATCATTTCATACTAAACCAGTGTAGTTTTATTTTTTTTAGTTTTGTTATAAAGAATTAAGCGCCATACATGTCGGTTAATTCTTTATGCAGATTTTAAACTATACTTAACTTTAATTGTTATATCGAATTAGGCGACAATTTGGTATATAGTGGTCATAACTTGGGGAATATTCGCAATTTTAAAACATAGGTATATAGTATACTACATTTCGGACCTACTTTAAAAAAACGAGGTTCTAAGGTATTTGGTACGACTTTGGGGCAACTTAACAAAATTAAAAACCTTTTTATTTAAATATCTCGAAACTGTTAAATGTCGCTTAATTCGTAATTACATAACGGGGTCCATTTTATTCAGATTACATATTATATTTAAGTATTATGCTTTTATAGGCAGACTCTACACGATCATAACTAACTTAATACTGGTGTTATTATCGATAATAGTATGGTAATACTTTGGTAGTGACATCAGTAACCAAGTACGTATTGTGTTGGGTCTGCATTACATATTATTAATTTTTTTGAGGGTCAGTAGGTAAGTAAAAATAATGTGTAACAAAAGTATTACAGCATGACCAACACCAACCGAAACTGTGTGTAGGTATATACGTATAATAATTCCAATGTAACTAAACATTGCATTCGTGTTCATTTTATTTTATCTAATATTAAGTAGTGTATAGTAATTTACCAAAATTAACATAACTAAAACCGATACCATATTCTCAAAGCCTCGTCCAGACCTACACATATTTGCCCGCAAACATTTAAAAATTTGTTTAAAAACTGTATAAAACATTTAATTAATCAAATGCACCCATGTCTGTTGTATTCCGTCGATGATGGAATGGATCATTCTAATAAAATTTCTAAATCCAAATCTATCATTTATTATAATTAAAAAATTGATTTCATTAAAAAAATTTAAAGTCGAAATAAAAACAGACAATTTGAAAATATTTTTTTAATTAATATTGTTCTGATTAATTTATATAAGTAATATTTTTTACTTAAAAATTATAAACTAATAATTTTATTATAGGTAATATATTTCTTCAAAAAAAACTACGTTTATACTATGAATTAACATTTTTACTTTAAATTTTGATTTTTAATGCATATTTATGATTTATGATTTTACATACTAAAACAAAAAATAAGATTTGCCCCTAACAAGCTCAGCTTCAGGGGATTGAAGAATAAGTTTATAGAAGAAAACATAACAGTTATTAATGATACTAGTTCGATATGAACACTATAATGAAACGTGCGCAACGTTAAACCACGAGGCGTTAGCCGAGTGGTTTAATTGCACAAGTTTCATTAACAAAGTTCATATCGAACGTGTATCATTCAAAATTTAATCTACGATAGTGCAAATAGATTTTATTCGTCTAAATTTCATTAATATCAGATAACGTTTTCGTAATTTTTAAAATTTTCAGGTGTCCATATTAGTCGATATCATGGTAACCGCATTTTTGATTGTTTCAATTTCGATTTTGACAACGTCATCATTGCCGTCTAATTTTCTATTGTATGCAAAGTGTTGGCCAAAAATAAATTAAATATGGGAGATTTCTGAATCCGAAAGTGTCCCTTCGGATGTCGAAGATATCACGCAAAGCGCAATAGATTCCCTACTTCCCGAAAAGTCAATGCAGGTGTACGAACAGACCTATCTAAACATCTAAATGATAATTCTAAATACGTCATAATGGCACGGTCGTAGATTAACATATTTATTATATTATTAAATTTTAAATAAACTTATTATTATTATTATTTAACGAAAAGACCTAATTTCAACAAATTCTGGACGCGACTGATATGCTTGTTTAAAATACAAAAAAACATCTCGCAAACATTTGAATTTGTTTTGTTTGCGGGCAAATAATATGTAAAACATTTGTATGTGGGCAAATGTTTGTAGGTCTGGACGAAGCTTAAGAAGTAAACCAAAGACCGACAGAAATATTTTCCCTTGATTTTAATGAAAACATTTAAACACCAAAGGACACATAATCGCATTAGTGAGTGACAATAATTGGCCTTAAAACGTCGTTAAAAATCGCATTTTTAGATGTATCTCAAGAACTAGAGGTGATATCAAAAGGAAACAAAGTAGAAAATATGTGTTTTGATTAGTGTTATTTAGTTAAACCTTACTGGGTATGAGAACATTCAATAGGGAATCGTGGGGAAGTTTTTACGGTGACGCGGCAGGAACCAGAGAACGTTTTAATCATCTCTTTCTTGTGGAACCTATTTACGTTTCATTATGATTTGGATTGTGTATATAGTACTTTCCTATTGCGAAATTTCCTACCAATTTACCCCCCCCCCCCCCTCCTCCTCCTTCGTTCTACTCAATGAGCCATAAATATTGTAGTTTTTTTTCGAAATTTTAAGGTCAATTTTCCCCATTAAAAAAATACTTGTCCACTATTGTTGTATATTCTACTATTGCTGCCAAAAAATACTAATACAGAAGAAATCATAATATGTTTCTCCTAGACTATTAGAAAACCTTTCGAAAAGGAGGTAAGTGGTATCTATGATTCCATCTTGCTATATACTTTTTGGGTTTGGAGACGATTTATCTGGAGCAAAGACTCCGTCATTGCCCCTGTTCCTCACCCTGGTGTGAATTTTAGCTTTTTGTACTACAATTAATGCTGTCGTTATCGTTTTTTTATAGCAAAAAATCTAGCAAATATTCAAATTCAAATTAAATTTATTCTACTAAGGACACGACGAACAAACCTTTTAAACAAATATGACATCGTTTAGGCATTCAAAAAGTATTTTAGTGTGTAAAATGCATTTTTTATAAGAAAGTCCTTTAGTTTTCTTCCAAATATACCTCTTGTTACGGATTGTTTGATTTCTTCTGGCAGTTTATTAAAAATTTTGATGCAGGCATAGGGGGGAGATTTTTTCATATCGTGTTGAGTGTGTCTAGGGACTATAAGGCCATTTGCGTTTCTTGTAGGATAGTTGTGATTGTTTCTGTTTTCTTGGAAATCGTTCTTGTTCTTGTATACATATGTGGAGCACTTAAAGATGTATATTGAAGTGACAATGAGGATTTTCTGTTTTTTGAATATTTCTCTGCATGTTTGTGTTGGTTTCAATCCAAAGATGAGCCTTATTAGACGTTTCTGTGCGTTTATGTTTACTGCTTGTCCCCACAGTAAAATATTATAGCTGAGAAGAGGATAAGCTAATGCCTAGTAAGATGTTATTTGAGACAAGCACTGTGTATCTTAACTTTAGTATAGCGTAGTAAGCTTGTGCCAGTTTTGAGCATACATGATCCAATTGAGGTTCCCACGATAGTTTGGAATCAAGATACGTTCCCAGAAACTTGGAAGAGGATGCTGCCTGGTTCAATTGCATTTTAGGAGAAGTTTTGTAGAAATTAATGTGAACCGTTTTGTCCTCGTTTAGTATAAGTTGATTCGAAAAACATCATCTGTTCATTTCTTCTCTTGTATTTTCCTGTGTGCTTCAGGGTCATCTAGTGCTGATATGGCAACCGCGGTATCGTCGGCAATGACAATATAATATTTGACAAGTTGATGACAACAAATCAAAACTTACTTAACTTGACATGAGTCCAGGAGATTAAATCAATTTCCTTTGTCCCAGTATTTTTTTGCCGCAATGATATCAAGTTTATTAACTCCTAGGGGTTCTGTCGGTCTCCCTATAAGAATGATATGATAAATACAATTTAAATAGAAAATTACTAATTGATGTGAACTAGTTAGATTATGTATACTATTAAAGCTATGAGTGTCAGATGATTAATTGAGTTATTTTAGTTGCAAAAATATTGTATTCTAGACAAATTAAAATTCCCATATGACTATTTTTTATAAATTTAAGAACAAAGTTGTGACTTTAGATTAGAACTAAACGTCTTTCGTGTTACACAATGAGCTTGACCGCATTCTGGTAAAAATTATAATGAAGTTAGTGCCTACGATAATGTCAAAAATAAGGCATGCTTGACAAAAAAATTCGACCTGTTAAACCTATATCCACTACATACAGTGTCACCAGTAAAGTCCGCATCATATGAGATTTTTTTATTAATAGCTTTATTAAAAATTTGACTTTGGCATCAAGTTCTGCTTCGATCGAGATGAAAATTAAGCAAAAAATTAGTAGTCACGTGATTCGCATTATTCGTCAAATTTTAAATATTTCCAAAAAATAATTTAAAAGTGGGGTTATTTCTGAAAATATCGAAAAAAGTTATTAGAAAAAGTTTCAATTTCGGCCACCATCAATTATTATTCTTGCGACTACTTGTTGGCTTGCAAAAATACAGCGCTATTTTTATTGACAATTGAAACATCGAATTCAACGTGCAATATAGCTTAAAAGTTATGGCGTTATTTATTGGTAATACATAGACATACATTTGACACACACTAAACTTGGAGAACCAATGGAAAACGCTATGAACAATTCTGACAATATACAAAAAATTCGACGCCTAAATATTGTAGCTACGAACCAATCAAGCAGCAAGCGATGCGCCTGCGCATGTTTCGCGTTCAATGCTGCGTTGCCATATTATAATTTACGTTCGCGGCGTTGTACAAAGCCACCCAAAAGCCATGTGCCATGTTTTTTCTTCTTCTATGCGATATGATACAAATTAAAGTTTATTCAAAAAGCCCATTATCATCAAAAAAGTCATTTTTACAGCACGGAGGTAACATATTGCCCTTGGAAGTATACGAGCTCAATTTGAAATTTCATTATGTAACTAGAAACGTAAAAATTGTATTTTTTAATGATAATAATATTATAAATTTAGAACAGAAATAATTGAGTTTTCAACAAAATATTATTTGAATTCGACAACTTTATTCCTAATTTTAAGTAAGTAGTTATGCTTAAGGCCGCTCGTCCACTGGAAGCGTAAACAAGCGGCTACATGCTTATGCGCAAACTCGCTCGCAGTCGACGAGGTTAACTGTGAAAGTGGTACTTGGGATCTGCCGCGTATAGCCTAGCTTGTTGTCGTTCGTATCGCATCAACATGTAGCGGTTTGTTTACGCTACCAGTGGACGGACGGCCTTATGGCTTTATTCGTTACTTTAAGACATACTTCTAGTACTTAGTAGATTTGTTATACGTTTATGGCACAGCCTTACATAAATGTATTTTTTAGGTAAACTAACAATACCTAATTGTTTGTAATTATTATGGAATAGCCCAGGCGATTATAATGTTGATATTCTCAGATTTTTAAAACGCTCTCAAATATTATAGAGGCATTTTAGATATATATCTTTAGGGTGTTCCGCTGAGGGCAAGAATTGTTTCCAATTAATAGAAACCGCTGCCTTTAAATTTCATTCCCAGTGTAGTATTTGTTTTAAATTAAAAATACATTTTTTCTTACCTGAGGCGAAATATCCGAAAAATATTTTTCTAAGATGAATCCGCCCCAATCATATAGACATTATTTATATTATTAGAAGCATAATAGGGGATTTTTTAATAATATTTCTCAACGTGTATAAACTCTAATGTACTGCCAATTTGCTCGGCGCCGGCGCTTCGATTTGGGTCAATTTTTCAAACACTACCAATAAACAGGAAATACTATACTAACAAAACAACAATTAATTAATAAAATTATTTGCTTACTTTACGCGTCTGAAGATAGATCTGATGAAATGAAACACTCTTTGTCTTCTGATATCTGATATAATATTTTGTTTATGACGTTACTAGATACTGTTATCACAAAAGTATTGATCTTAGTATAAAGAGTATTCTCTTTGATTCCAAGCATACCTTTCTTCCGAACGAGTTAAAATTTGACCTACAGGGGGAATAATTGGCAATTTATTAAAGTTTCCATACATGTTTTATATAATAACGTAGATTAGTACATATGAAATTATTAACATTTTGAATATTCTGTGATAGATCTTTATAATTTTTGAACAAAATAGTTGTTCTTCATGTCGCCTAATTTATATTATAATTCATTTAGGTTAATATATTTCACAATTAATATTATTAATTTGAAAAAGAGCCTGGTTACATTAAGGAATTTATATGGACTTAAATCCTAAGATATCTTGGTTTGTTCAGTCCTAAATAAGAATATTAAGCTCAACGTTTTTACTGGAATCGACAATTTTGGTTTTGATTCCTAGATTGTTTTTACGTTATAACATATTAGATCGATTTTTATCACAATTTTAAAATAGTTTAGAAATCGTTTTTATAAACTCCGATAAGAAAAAGCTATTTGGCAAAATTATACCTTATGTAAAAACGTTTTGAGCTGTCTCTCTCGCTATAACTTCAAAACTAATATAACTGGACTCTGTCAAAATAAGAACTGGCACTGCATTATTCTATAGTATAAACTGTCACGTTTTAGAAAATGACCTGTTAGTTGTTATCTAAATCTAAAGAACGAATGTAAGTAAACGTTACTATATGCAAATCAAGCCAGTATAATTACATTGTTACTGTATTTATTATCTTGTTTTTTTTTAGATTTTAAATTCGTTATATTTGGATAGAAATTTTAAGTAAGTATTGTAATTTTTTTATAAGTAGTAACATGTTAAATTCTTTAAAATGTAGAATTTAGGGTTTCAAAATAAATATTTTTTTATTTATAATGATTTCTTATATTTTGTAGATACTTGAAATTCTGATTTTCTAATAAAATGATACTATATTAAATGGAAAACATATACAGGTATGAAAATACCCATATCCTAATAATTAGTTAGACGTTTGCACCAGCAGAGATATGACATACACCTAATAATTCCTTAAATTTATGTTAAGTACCTATAACGTTTGCACCACAATTGATTCCACGCCTAAGAATGCTGTCATCGGAACTTTCGTCGTTGTATATTACTTCGGCTGATTCATCACCTGCTAGCGCTCGGCGCTACCAGAACTATGCTTTCTTTACAAAGTAGACTGTCTACAAAAATACAAACTAGATATTAAAAGACCAATACTGTTCGATAAACTAGGATTAATTCCCTTTAGTTTCACATATAAATTATATTGTTTAATGATAATTTACTCTACTTACAGTTAATTTTAAACTGACTTGACATAAAACGCACAACCTCGAAAAACTGTTGTCGGCCGAATGAACGTTTAAGATGTAGTTTTCAACCTGTTTCTTGTATTGAGCCACATACTGGTTAGTTATGCACCCGACCAATAGATGGCACTACCAATAATATTGTGATGAGCGGTGTTGCGCGCTGGGTGGGGCTACCCGGATATCCCCTATTAAATTTCCTCACGCGCGCTTTTTGCCCCCCTGATTTTTGCATTTTTTAAAGCTGGTAACGGCCGCCCTGAGTTCTTAATTTCCAATTTTTTTCCAAACATAGAAAATGGATTGTCCATTAGAAAAATATTTTTGATCAAAACATAGGTACTAATTCTTTGCATAAAAGGACGAAGGCGAGTTATATAGTAAAACTAAATTATCTGGCCATGCAATGCGCTTTTATGTAAGCTCATGAATTACCTTTATTAAGGTAAACGACGACCATATTGCTAATACATCGTGATAATTCGGTAACATATTATTATAAAATTTCTTTATTAAGACCAAGAACAGCGTTCTTGTGGTAAAAAGTTGGTTTTATAACGGCAATTAAACACTTTGATTATGATAATCAATGTTATTAACAATAAATAGTTAAACTTTATTAACGGCAGGTAGGTACCTAAATCGCAGCTATAAAATTACTTTAGAGGAAGTAAGGGCAATACTGGACCATGGGGTAATATGGATAGCCCAGTTACTGCCAACTCTGACGTGTAAGGACAGCTCTATTGCATAACCTGGAACTTGCTTCGTAACAACATCGCTCAGTCTTCGCAGAACAGGCGTTCAAAGCACGCCGTTCGGAAGTTATGGTCGATTTTCCAGTATTAGGTACGTGTCATTGATCTTATTTTCTGGCTTAAAACAGATCGAGTATGTCAAAAAGTGTACATCAAGTTAAAGCAAAATACGTTATTTTTCCTGGGGTGTACCAGTATAGAGGCATCTTTTGGCAAAACATTAATTTATCAAAGTCGATTGTAAAGGTAAGAAAATCTTTTTCTTTTAAGTGTCATTGGGAGCATAATGGGATGTTATATTTGTCGCGTACCCCATCTTGCCCCAACTAAAATTTTTTTGTTAAAAATCATACTAAAAAATTAATGACTTATTAATTAATGCATAATGAATTAAAATAGTTATTTTTATTTTCAGAAATGCAAATGTAAAAAAAAAACAGCGATAGGAGAGTGGTCCAAAGAAAATATGAAACCATGGAGTGTTTATATTGCGTGACATACTCGGAGTCTACGGAAGGATGAACGCCTGTCAAATATGTCAAGAATAGTCCTACAATTTTTATGCCAGTATAAACGAAGGTGATCCCTTAGATATCACCCACACCTTGATTTTCGTAAATAACCCCCAAGATGGGATAATTGTTTGTTTTTAAATAAGTATAGTTTTTAGTATTTTGGTGTAAGTTAAGCCAAACATTTTTATGCTAAAAGAGTTATGGATGGAATCCAAAGAATTTTTAGAATAATCTTTATTTTTGGATAAATTGGTTTTATTTTTATTGATATAAATGCGTAGCGTCCCCGTCTTGCCCCTGGTTCCCTTAATAATGGAACCATCCCCCATTATGTAACGTTGATATCTTAGTTTGTTGTGATTATTAAAATTTTAGTTATGGTAATCAAAGTTTCCCCTCAGTGTTGCTTCCGCCTTTAATAGAGCGACCGCACGCCCCTGACATCTATGCATTAACGGAAATTTTGTTATAAAAGTTTGAAAAGTCCACTACAGGGCATAATATCTATTGCAATCTCGATATCGCCCGTTGCAAGCTATTACCGCAACCTGCAGAAAACGTCAAGAAGTATACCCTATCGCGGTGATTGCCCAACGCGTCTTGCACCTACCCATTATCTACCAGAATACCTTCACGTCTTCCCCGTGATCACTATGATGATGATGCCCGTGGAAAAGCCACGCGGACCATAATGACATGGCACGGCTACCGACTCGCTGGACCGCTCGGAGATGGGCCCCGGGTACCCCGATAGTCTACGCCTAGTAGCCGACGATTTGTGACGGACATTGTCTCGGATACGTGTCCTTTATTTATAGATGATAGAAATGTTACGGTTATTTTTTAATTTGCGAGTAAATAACTTTTTGTTAATTCAATATTTTAAAATGCGTCAATTTTTAACATGCCAATTCAAAGGGAACCATATATATACAGTGTGACCAGTAAAGTCCGCATCATATGGGATTTTTTCTTATTAATAGCTTTATTGAAAATTTGACTTTGGCATCAAGTTCTGCTTCGATCGAGATAAAAATTAAGCAAAAAAATAGTAGTCTCGTGATCCGCATTAGGTACCTATCAAATTTTAATTTTTTCCAAAAAATAATTCAAAAGTCGGGTTATTTCTGAAAATATCGAAAAAAGTTATTAGAGAAAGTTTTTTTAAAAGCAGTTTCTAGCCCACATGCAAAATTTCAGCTGCATTTTTTACTAAGGACACTGTTCTTTTTTGTCTTAATATTAAGGTGTATTACTTTCAGACACAAACTACGTTTTCAAAAATACCTATTTTATGAAGTTACCTTATACAGGGTCAAAAACAAATAAACTTTGCATCACATGCGACCAAATTTTAATAGCCCAATTTTGATTTTGTAGAAAAACACACATACTTTAAAGAAAATGTATCTGAAATAAAGCATTATCAAAACTAAGACGTTTTATGTAGATTGCGTTGAGTCTTACTTTGCAAAAGTGGTGCAATTTACAAAATATAGGTAAAAAATCAAAATTATCTTATCCAGCTGAAATTTTGCATGTGGGCTAGAAACTGCATTTAAAAAAACTTTTTCTAATAACTTATTTCGATAATTTCAGAAATAACCCCACTTTTGAAGTATTTTTTGGAAAAAATTAAAATTTGACAGATATAATGCGAATCACGTGACTACTATTTTTTGCTTAATTTTCATCTCGATCGAAGCAGAACTTGATGCCAAAGTCAAATTATGAATAAAGCTATTAATAAAAAAAAAGCCCATATGATGCGGACTTTACTGGTGACACTGGTGACGAAATTTATCAATTTTTTCTCAGTTCTTGTGTTAGAAAGAAAAGGATATTAATGTGGCATCCGATCACATAGATATATTTATTTTCCAAATTTTTATTTAAAACCCCAACTTATAAAATCTATTCTTTTTTCGATTCTGCATCGGTTAATAATATTGGACCTTTTAGGAGATAATTACTCTGTGTACTCCCCCCCCCCCCCTTCTTCATGGGACCGCCCTTACGAGGGCAGTGTTCTCCGAGGGTGGGGAGGGGGTCGTGCGTCTTGACTGAAAAGGTTGTGTTCTATTACTTGCTTGCTTTAAATATGGCTTATCAGAAAAATAAACGTTGCGTTCGCCATTTTATCAATAAAATTATAACTGTCTTTTAGCACTTAATCTATTTTTAGACTTAATACGATTGTTTGGCGATAAGTACCATAATTAATTCCAATTTAAGCCAAAATTCCAAATAGTAGATTGATTTTCGAATTAAAACAATAATGTGTGTCTAGAAACCAACCTAAAAGGAAAGTCCTTGCTCGTTGTCGACTAAACTTGCGCATAATAATTACAGAAATAGGGACAAATAATTGCCCATGATCAGACCCAGGTACAACACCAGCCCAGGGCTGTAATATCGGCAATTTGGACCGCGATTATCATAATAACGTAATATCGAAGCCGATAGGAACACTAATAACAGAGTAAATGCGTGCAAGCTTGTGCATGCATTGATTTGCGGTTGTACGTTGTACGAGACAAATAAACACGTGTGTCTCTAGACTCTGGAGGAATGTGTCATTATAGACAAGGAACGTTTTTACTGGCTAGTTTGTGGTCTATCGAGTGGTCATATTCTAATTCTGTTTTTATCGCATTGTCCGAACAATAGATACGATAAAAAATTAGAGGAACATAAACCGGCATTTTTTTCAAATATATGGGATTAAAATGAATCTTGCGGGTTTGCTTAGCGGCAATTTTATAGGGGAGACCGGCGCTGGTAGTCACATGGGTTGGTTGTCACAACTCTTACAACTTTTGTTGATAATGAACAAATATATCACAAAATAAAAAATGATAATCTTCTGTATGTCATCTTATGATATGATAATCTTCTCATTGATAAATGAAGATCTTTCTAGTGTTTCCAAAGTAATAAAGGGTCATGCCTTGAAACCTAATGGAAACCAAACAAGTTTACTTTTAATCAATCCAAAACATATTCATTCAAAAATAATAATTAGCACTGATTTCAAAATTATTATTAATAACTGCCGTAATGATGCCGTTGGTAACATCCGCTAGAAATCTTGGTATAATTTTTGATAAATATTTGACCTTTAAAGCTCATATTATAAAAAGAACATAATAAAATATGTTCATTATAAACTTAAAATTTTATATAATTTTAAATTGTACCCTAACACTGATAAAAAATTAAGTCTTGTAAATTCTAATATTTTTAGTGGTTTAGAGTATGGTGATGTTATATAAAAATATATAAATTATAAAAACATAAAAATTACAAATCTTACAAAATAAGTGAATAAGATTTTCGACTAGCCTTAAAAAATACCACCGTGTTACTCCAACCTATAGTAATAAAACAACGTAATATTTTAAGACTTGAGTTTAAAGGCGAAATTCACTTAAATTGTTTTTTTCATAAAATAATTTCTACTAAAAAAACCAGATTATTTTTATTTATATGAAAAAATTCAATTTAAAATTACCCACTAGTACTTGAACACTAAAAATGAAAATAATTTGGAAATACCAATAACCACATCATAAAGAAATATATAAAACTTCCTTTATATATAACGGTTCAATAATACAGGGTGAGTCGGAAGGAATGGGCCAAATTCTAAGGGTGTAATCTATGCATCAAAATAATAAGAAAAAACTCAAATGTTGTTATCCAATATTCATTTGTTTTCAAATTTTAGCGTTAAAGAAAATAATAATATTGTTAAACCAAAATATGCAACATTAACATTGTTTTAAATAAATCATTGGTTTAGTAAATTTTCAAATATACCGCCATTGACTTCCAAACATTTCCTGCTTCGTTTACGAAGGGCGCGCATGGCACTTCTAATTGATTCGTGCCTTTCGTTAATATTGAGTGCAGCATTTCTAATGCGTCTAATTAATGCATCCCTAGTATCTACTTTTACTTTGTATACCTCATTTTTTAACCAACCCCATAAATTATAGTCCAACGGTGTGAGGTCTGGCGATCTAGGAGGCCAACTAATAGGACCATCGCGACCAATTCAAACCTCTAGAAACCACAATAATAAGAAAAAACTTAAATGTTGTTATCCAATATTCATTTATAACGCAAAAACAAAATTTTGCATTAATTTAGCTTTCCTATAATAAATGATATTATTGTCCGCTTTTGATTGTTGTGCTGTCACTATCCTGTTAGTGTCAGTAGGTATACATACCTAAATACTGTCAGTATAAAATTTTACATTGATTCACTGTTAACTTTCGGATTTGTATCATTTAAATTTTATAAAATGCCATACTTACATTTATTCACACCTCGAATACGCCAATATGGTTTTTATTTATGGTTTATGTAATGGGAATGCTACAGCGGCTGCTGAAGAATATCGTCAACGATTTCCACATCAAAGAACACCGAACAGAAACGCCTTTATCAGAGTTTTCAACAAACTGTGCGCGACCGGAACGCTTCCAAGTGCTAATGTAACATCCGAACGAGCCATTCGACAGGATTTAGAAGAAATAGAAAATGTTCTAGCTTTAGTAGAAGAAGGTGCAACGACCAACTGACGAAGAATTGGAACTCAGTTGGGGATTCCCCAAAAAATAGTGATCATTATACGCTTCACGAGCAAGACTTATACCCGTACCATGTAAAGCGTGTACAAAATCTTCAACCTGGAGCGTATGCAATTTTGTGAGTGGATGATTAATAATCGTCATCTTGTACCGCACATACTTTTTACTGACGAAGCTACATTCACCCGTGACGGCATCAGCAATAATCGAAGCGCCCATATAGGTATGGTCGGACAAAAATCCTCACGCAATAGTCGAAAATAATTTTCAACAGAGGTTTTCAGCACCTAAGCGTGTGGTGTGGTGCGGCATGATAGACAATAATTTAATTGACCCTTTTCTTTTGAAAAATCGCCTTATAGGGGATCACTACTTAGGTTTTTTACAAAATGAATTGCAACACGACGGAGCGCCTGCCCATTTCGATCGTCGGTCAAGCAATATTTGGACCAAAAGTTTCCAGAGGTTTGGATTGGTCGCGGTGGTCCTATTAGTTGGCCTCTTAGATCGCCAGAACTCACACCGTGGACTATAATTTATGGGGTGAGTTAAAAAATGATGTATACAAAGTAAAAGTAGATACTAGGGATGCATTAATTAGACGCATAGAAATGCTGCACTCAATATTAAAGAAAGGCACGAATCAATTAGAAGAGCCACGCGCGCCCTTCGTAAACGAAGCAGGAAATGTTTGGAAGTCAATGGCGGTATTTTTGAAAATTTACTAAACCAATGATTTATTTAAAACAGCGTTAATGTTGCATATTTTGGTTTAACAATATTATTATTTTCTTTAACGCTAAAATTTGAAAACAAATGAATATTGGATAAGTTGCCTCCTTATAGAGAGGTAAAAATGGAAGGTATTTTTTTCTTTGGTTTAAGCTTTACAAGATGAAAACTGAATATTAGTTACTTCTTTTTCGAAGTTATGTTTTCTTTGTCACGAGCAGTTTTTCTTATACCTTGTTAAAATAATAATTTTTTTTGTTAGTTAAAATAATAGAGCTGCCGATCGCGATCCGCTGAAGGTAAATGGTAACAAAATGCTGGGACCGCCCTCCAGGGTAGATAGTAGAAGTTAATTTCCGGCGGACCCGTGATCGCTGCGATATCACAGGGGCGTAGTTTGTTTTAACGACAGAGTTTCTATTCAGAAAAATAATTTTTAATTGTAGAATTATTAATATTAAGGTCAGTTGGTTGCCAAATTTACAAAGAGACTACTATAACACTGACATATTTATTTTATGAAGGGTACCTACAGTATACCGTGCGAGCAAAAATTATTTGCATCAAAGAGGGCTTGGATTAAAAAACGTAGGGCTTGGTTTAGATCACAATGATATGGGGACGATATATCTAACCAAATCTAGGTTAAAATTTTGTCAAATTCATATTATGACATAATATGCCAAACTAATTAGTAATAAAATAAGTAGACAAATACAAATTTATTTTTGCTGTTTACAAAATTAACAAAGTAAGAATATACAGAAAGAAAAAGGAAAATATTTACATAAATTGCTGAAATTGGCCACCGCCAGCTCCAAGCATAAATTCACACGTTTCTTCATATTTTCGAAAGTGTTAACCAGCATCTCTGGAGAAATGTTACCACATTCTTGGATAATCCTTTCTTGTAATTGTTCTAACTTTGCAACTGGTGTTTTAAAAATAGTGTTCTTTAAATGAGGAAAAACGAAGTAATCCATAATCGTTAAACAAGGTGATCTAGGTGGGAATTCAATGTCTGATCGAAAACTGATCAATTTGTCGTCGAAAATATTGCGTAAGTAGTTAATAGTTTCGGCGGCTGAATGGGCGGTTGCACCGTCCTGTTGAAAATATCCAAAACAGTTCGCCGTCAAGTACCTACCTAATTGCTCCACAGATGGATTAAAAATATTGTCTTTATACCGCTGTGCTGTAACATGGAAAAAAATATATGCAACAATTCTTCTTCGGGAAACAGCTAACCAGACACCAATTTTTTGAGGGTGCAATGTGGACTCTACAAAAAAAGGGGATTTTCAATAGTCCATATGCGTGTATTCTGAGAATTCACATAACCGGAGAGGTGGAACCACGCTTTATCCGAAAAAAATGTCAGAACTAATAAATCATTTCTTTCCAATAAATTTTGGGTAAACCATTGAGCGTAATTCCTGCGTCTTTCAAAATCTGCGGCTTGTGTTTCTTGGAATACTTGCACTTTATAAGGAAATAAATTTAGCTGCTTATTAAGAATAGTCCTGCATGTTTCATGAGATCTTCACACTTCTTGAGACATGCGTCTTATAGAATTTGTTGGCGTATTTTGCATCCCCAATATCTGGAAGCCTCTTGTTGTCCAAAACCAACTTTACACTCCAATAAACACGTAGGCGAAGTCATCAAGCTTTATTGCACATGGATAGTATTTAAGACAGTCAAGTAGCCTTAGAATTATAATTTAGTTTACACTTGAAAACGGTTAGAGATACTAACTAACCGAAACGTTGTGTTAAGTAACAAAATAAAGACAATGAAAGTCCGACAAGGTAATTTTTTTGATATTACTTCATTGTCTACCACCTGCAAACAAACACTATCATATTTTGCAAAAAATAATATTAAAAGCTGCTGAAAAGAAATGAATCTTTTGAGGGAGATAAACTTCATCAGCCATCTAGTCCCAATGTCAATTCTAAAGTGGTTTATGATCTGACCAAGATCTTTCAAATGACTCTCGCTTAAGATTGATGATATTATCCAACTATTTAACATCCCTTATTCTGTCTATAAAACAATCGGAGTACTTAACATATCGAGAGTTGGAGAGGTAATAGAAATAAATTTGGAAAAAAGGGTACTTCTTCTAGAAAAGAAAAATATTTTTTCCTGTTGCTATTAATAGCAAATAGCCTCTACATCCGATACATTTGTCGGTACGAAGAAATAGATTTTTTTTATAATGGAAACAGATAATCCCTTTAGATGTCTTCATCGCAAGCCACTGTGTAGCTACAAGTATAAGTGCTTCTATTATCTAAAGCTGTGCCAGTGAATGGGTGTTCATACAACGTTGGCTTGGGACAGTCCCCGCGATGTTTTCCACTATAGTCCATCATTATCTGCAATCGACGTTTAGCCGTGATGTTTTATAATCGTTTATTGCTTTTTCTTCTGCTGTTTTTAATAATACGTCACGTGTTATTAAAGGACAACCTTATTTATTACAGACCGGGTAATGGCATATTACAGAAGGATAATACCTATACACTAATCCTACAAAAAGAAAACGATATTTTATATTACCCGTCTTCAAATGTATGTTCTTAAAATGTTTCTACAATATACCTACTTATCCTGTAAGTTACTTGCTGTAGTAATAGCTTAAATGTATACATGAAGCATAGTACTAATTTTCAGCCATATAGCTTAAAATTATTGAAAAGTATATGTGCCCCCATTTTTTTTTAATCCCTAGATGGATTTTGAAAAAACGACGAAACACGTATATTATTATTTTATTAAAGGATCTTATGTACACATTTTTAAACCTTCACCAGTTGTAGTTTCTGAGATACAGAAATTCCTATAAAAAGTTCAACCCCCGTTTTTCCCCAGGGGTTGATTTTCAATAAATTGTAGGAAGAACGAATCCTTGAAATTTCATGATTCTTGAATTGGAGGTTTAGGCTGGGCGTTCATGAATCCAGTTCACATTCAAATTCTCCGCGATACATGACGCATTTCTCATCGTCGCGCGGACTCCGCCCACATGCGCAATGTCATATTATCTTGATTTCTTTGTATCATTCATTGAGTTCAACCACAACCACCTTGAAAGAAGCCGTGAAACAGAAACATCGACAACACTGATTGAAGATCCTTTTTTTATGTTAGCCGTGGTTTAGTATGTAATTTACGCGCGAAGTAGGTGTACGTGTCGTATTAATTTGTATTTTTATACGGTTTTCGATTGATATTTAATAGAAAATTTAAGTGACATGATTGCTAAGAACCTCAACAAAATACTGATGAAAATTTTTGGTGCGGGTTTGCTCTAATAGCATTAATAAAGTGAAAAATCCAACAGCCTGGCGGTTTGTTTACGGGTCTTATAAATGGCGGCAGAATTTTATTTGTTTTAATTTAAAAGTTGTGTTTTTTGTTTTCTAGATAGGTCTTTGGGATAAACTGTATTGTTTTGTGGCCACAGTTAATTTATTAAATATTGAAGTGTTTATTTAACTTGAAAGTATATGTGAATTAGTTTAAAAATATCACTGGTAGAGATAGTTCATAAAGGTAGGATACCTCTAGAAACCTAGGTATTTTTTTTTTTAGTTTGTGTATTTATCAACATGCCAAGCCCCTGCTGTATTCCTGGGTGTAACTCTAACTATAAAAGTGTTGTAAAAACAGGTGAAGAGAGTGTAGTAGGTATATTTTTATAGTTTAGATTTGACCAATGACTGTATAAATATTGTTAATCAGGTTTCAGTGGACATTGATATGAAGGTAAAGGTTTTTTTTTAAAAGGTAATTAATTGGCTTACAATAATTTGAAATTAATTTTACCCTTTGAAATGAAACTAAGCAGGTGGTCTCAGCTTGAAAACTTATTGTAACGAAGTTACCCAGATAGTAGGTGACTTTCTGAAGACAAGCGTAGATTTCTTAAAGAAAGCTTTAAGCTTACTAAATTTTGAGACTTCAGAAGTCGATAGTCAATCCTGTAATTTAAACGCAGAAGATAATAATGTGTATAATAGAATATTACTTTTAATCGATCAAATAAATCTACTCGTAGTGAAACAAAAACAGCTTCTCAACGCAATATTACTATTATTTAATAATTAGGTAAGTTGTTCTTGTTATCCAAAACTATTTACTACTTTTTTGTACATTGGTTGTGGTTCAACCCATCATCCTTAAGAGTACCTTTCTTAGGCGACATGCTATTTTGAATACTTAATAAAATTATCAAAAAAAATCTTATTCCGCTCTTTAATTTCTAACACATCATATCATCTCTTTAATTTCTAACACATCATAAAGCTATTCCAAACAATACCTTCAACAAGCTACAATCATTTCAACTAAAAAGAAGCTTTAAAAGTCAACAGTTCCATAACTAAATCATTTGTATTTAACAGGATAATGAAATGTTTTCAGTCTTTCCGGCAGTGATTATATGCTTTTAACTCCTAATTCTTTCTTTAGAGAATTATGGGTTTCAATCACTACAATTACGTGCACGAAAATCCTTAAGGCCTTTGGGGAACACTGATGAAAAAATATATGTTTAACATTCTTTGCTTGGCGGTAAAAAGATAAGTTAGTAGGTAGTTTATTGACATTGTAGGCTGGACTGGGAGGGTGTCAGAAAAAAATGGCCAGATTATTTACTTCTTGTTTTTTGTATGCCGATTAATACCTTCTTTAAATTAATATGGAACTGTTGTTTATTATTAGAATTCAGCATAGGATAGGGTAATTTTCAATGATCCAGTATCTATAGATGGAACAATAACAAATGAACCTATTGACAAAATCGTATTCCATTCCGGAGTAAATCAACATACAAATTTCGCCTCTCCACTTTTGTCGGTCAAACTTACGCTGTTCAAAGTATGAACATGATGTGGGAAATTAAAATTTTTGTCTATAACCTTATGAAAAGTCTGCAGTATGGCAACGCAGCAGTAAGAAATTCGCCTCCAATTAATTTTAGGTGTTGTATTAATTAGGGCTGGGCGATATTGAAATTGAAAAAAATATCTAAATAGTCAATATATCGATAATATCGATAATATCGATAATATCGATTTATTTTTTTTAAATATCGTTATTCGATATATCGATAATATATATTATCGATAAAACAAAAATATTATATTATACATACAGTGTCATCAGTAAAGTCCGCATCATATGGGATTTTTTTAATTAATAGCTTTATTCAAAATTTGACTTTGGCATCAAGTTCTGCTTGGATCGAGATGAAAATTAAGCAAAAAAATAGTCACGTGATTCGCATTATCTGTCAAATTTAAATTTTTTCCAAAAAATAATTCAAAAGTGGGGTTATTTTTGAAAAAATCGAAAAAAGTTATTAAAAAAAGTTTCTCTAATTTTATACAGGGTCAAAAACAAATAAACTTTGCATCACATGCGACCAAATTGTAATAGCCCAATTTTGATTTTGTAGAAAAACACACATTTAATATGGCGCTACTTTAAAGAAAATGTATCTGAAATAAAGCATTGTCAAAACTAAGAAGTTTTATGTAGGTTGCGTTGAGTCTTATTTTGCAAAAGTGGTGCAATTTACAAAATATAGGTAAAAAATCAAAATTATCTTATGCAGCTGAAATTTGCATGTGGGCTAGAAACTGCATTTAAAAAAACTTTTCCTAATAACTTTTTTCGATATTTTCAAAAATAACCCCACTTTTGAATTATTTTTTGAAAAAAATTTAAATTTGACAGATAATGCGAATCACGTGACTATTTTTTTTTGCTTAATTTTTATCTCGATCGAAGCAGAAATTGATGCCAAAGTGAAATTTTGAATAAAGCTATTAATAAAAATCCCATATGATGCGGACTTTACTGGTGACAATGTATATCAATATTTTCTTGTGTGCCCTGTAAAACTCCGTACCTTCTTTTCAAGGGGAGACTCTAATTATGAAAACATAAAGAAAAAAGATTGAATTAAATATTGGTCCTTAAATGTGTTATAAGAACGATATTGAAATTCCAATCGAATATCGATATAGTCGATATATCAATAAATATCGATAATATCGATATATCGATAAAAATATCGATATATCGAATTTTTGTCCAGCCCTAGTATTGGTATTATAATGCGATGTGCCCGTATATTTTGCAAATAAAATAAAATAAATAACCCTATCAAGTCAAACTTTCACAGGTTAGTTCGTCCAATTATTTCCTTTAATAACTAAACATAGGGTCGGTCTAAAATAGCCAAGAGAGCCCTATTTTACCTCCTTAAATTTTATATGAGATTCTCGTTGTTGAGCCTACCGAAATACCCAAAATAACAAACAAATAACTCAAATTTCCACTGACCATTCGAACATTTTCCGTACATAACTGCGGGAACACACACTGGACGTGTTTACGTGTATACGTGTGTCGTTGGCATCCTGTGTTTCCCACACAACTTATTCGTAGGTTGACGTGCTGCGGCCACATTTATTATCCGAACCATTTGTTATTTCTCTGTTCTATTTCACTGTTAGACTGCTGAATGTCGTGTTAAGTTGATCTATTGCCAGAAGAATGAATTTGCGGTCTCGAATTGTGAAATGCCCAAGACTTAATAAGTTGGAAAGAGTAGTGACAATTTATGTTCATGATTGTTCGGGAAGATAAAATCGTAACTTAAAACAATTATTATGTATTTAGATTTTCTCAAAGGTTTTTTATACTGAAGCAATAAATAAACATGGGTATCCTGATAGGTATGGTCAATATTTGATTGAGTAGATTTTTTTTTTTTTCAAATCAAATCAAATTTTATTTCCCAAAACAAAATTTACAATGTTAAATCAAACTTAATTTTAAGCACCTAGGTATAAATACCTGTGTGTGCTTGTGCCCTACTACTGTTATTTACAATATTACACATTATATCACACAAACAATAGGAATATATATATATCTATATTTATATGTTTATTATACAAAAATAAGTACGCTTTTCTCTTTCCCCTTTTCCCCATATTACACAAACGTTCAAACTCTGATAAATCCATAAAAATATATATAAACAATTAAGATTTAAAATCCCACCATACTATCCTTTCTTTCCCAAACCGTACTGTAAACCCACCTCACACCCAGAAACTAAGTTATTTAATTATGATTCTGATATTATTTTCTATGCTGAAATCAAAAGAAAAAAGAAAAAAAGGCAACAGAAAGAAAAGCAAGGGTAATCACAGCAGTATCTGATTTTCTACAATGAACTTTTTTACTTCCCGTGCAAATTTCTTTCCCCCGCCATGTTCCTCACTCTGTCAGGCAACAAATTGTAATATTTTGGACCTAGGTGATTGGTTAAAAATAAAGTAAGAACTTCATATACACTTACTACAAAGCTACACCTTCCAAAAGAGGGTACTCTGAAGATAGTTTTTGCTAAATATTTTCGAAACCGTTGTAGATACAAATTTCAAATTTAGATATTTTGGTAAACCTTGAACGCTGGATAGAACTGTGGTCTTAAAAATGTCGATAGTTAAAAAATGTGATCAGAAATAGGGGATAGAGGGGTCAAAACAGATAGATTTTTTTTAGGCTTACATTTATACTTTTTTATGTCAAATTAGAAAAACCTGACATATTTTACGAAGAAAAGGAACTATCGGTAAGACATGGTTGGGTGCGCCGTTTTCTAGATAAATTTATTAAAAAATTACCTTGTATTTGAAAAAATCGCTAATTTGTCTTATTTACTTTTAATTTTAAACGATAAACGATTTAATTCAATTTATTTGCTAAATTAAAGTTTATTTTAAAATAACAGCCATGATGCTTTATAAGCTATGGATGAATTTTATCATCTCAGTAAACCATGTTGCATATAAGACGATAATCATATGCAATGTTAAACGACAAGAACAATATCACACTCACTAGGAGCCATTTAAATTTTTGAGAACTACAGTACTGATTTTTAGTGGTAAGTATATGCTTTATTAACCGTAGCAAGCAAATATTAGTATGATTAATGTCAAGTTTCATTACAACTGCCAGTAGGAACTAATACAGTATATAAAACTAGATTACACCCCCAATAGAACTTGAGCATTACTGTGAGTATGTGTGTGATATTATTACTAACACACTGGTCTAGCAATTTTCGTTGTCTTATAGTAGGAAAGCGCGTTGCTGTCACATATAGCATTGAATATCAAACTATAAGAAGGCCATATAAGCAGATGTTCTAAATCTGCTACGTTAAATTCATAGATGGCACCAATCAGTCATCAAAAATAAAGTGTGTTGATGCAGCCACTAACGACAAGCCTTTTCACTGCTAAATTAAAACATTGTTGCCGCCTGTCTGTTTGACTTACTGTATGAGTTTTTTATTTTTATAGCTTATCGTAAAACTTGATTTCTAATAATAATAATAATAATAATAATCCTAACAAGCTCAGCTTCAGGGGATTGAAGAACAAGTTTATCGAAGACAACATAAACATATTTATGATATTATTAAATTTTAAATAAACTTATTATTATTATTACATATTATGTACCTACACATATCCTAGATTTAAGTAGCTTATATTTATTTTCTTACCTATAGTATAGTCTAGACTTAAAAATGTCCCTATTTTTAATTGCTTTGTAGCATATAATATTTTCAACCTTTTGACGTCCCAATGTTAATTACATGAAAACATATTGACTGCCATGTATTCTATTTCTAACAGAATTAAATGACGACTCTTACTATTAAATACATACCTAGGCTACAACCTCAGACCAAGCACTATAATTGCAAATAAAAACCAAGTTATACAAACCGCCCATCCTTTATATTTTACCCAACATATACGTTGTAGCTAGTGCTTGGTCTGAGGCTACAACGTATATGTTGGGTAAAATATAAAGGATGGGCGGTTTGTATAACTTGGTTTTTATTTGCAATTATTACTACTTTTCAAAATGGTTAAAATAAGTTGGTTTTACTTTCTTACTTAAGAAACATCCGGTTTGTTTGTATTAGTGTATTACGTATTTTGCTATTTTTCGACGAAATAAAACCTATTTTAGTTATACTTGCTGTCGCTTTTTATCTACTTTTATTTGTTTAACATTTATCACCTAATGCAACGGTAAAATCCATGAGAAAATCGGTCCAATTACCCCGGAGTAATCAGCGTACATTATTATCAAAAACATACATTCGGTTGGAATTGAGAACCTCCTATTTTATTGTCTGTTAAAAATGCTTATATGATTAAAAATTCCAATAAAATACGATATGCGGCAACACCACGACATCACATCAGTGAACTTGAGACATCTGTTGCCGAGGCGCTGCATTATAACGACAGATTTAAGGTCAGAGTTACGATCAACTCCACAATGGCGGCCAAACCACCTCCAATACGTCTAAAACTGGGTTGTCAACTTTTCTCGGACATCCGCCATTCTTATAGTTTGATATTCAATGCATATATAGTATTTTACAGTTGTATAAAGAGTATGTGAATTCTGTGTAATTTGGTCCGTGAATTGATCAATGTGGTAAATTCTTATTGAAATTGTTTTTTTTTTATATCAGCGATATCAGCGTTCTCAAGATAAAATGGGACATACCATAGGTAATTTAACCATAGAGAGACAATGTTGTACAAATTTTTTACCGAAACCATAACTGCTGTTCATCGACCCTTCCTATCGATCGACACTATTCCTCCCGAACCATTAAAAAGAAGAAGATAAGAAAAAAGAAGCAAATCCACTAAAAGAGAAAGAGCTCCTCCTACATCGTCACGTCTTCGGGAGCACGTCTCGGGTACTCGCGGGTACTCTATAATTATCCAGCCAGCTTCTACCTTAATAATATCTTTGCGACGCGGACCGGTGGGACTACGGTGGTTTATAATGGTTTGCCAACTTCCACAAAGGCTAATAATGTCCCGACCGTGGATGTGAAGGTCCTCGTTTATGAAAAAAAAAAGATATGTCGGGTTCCATTCATGTGAGAACCCACGGTTGCGGCTTTTTTGTACGATGTAGTTTCTCATGCATTTACTATCTGTGTAATGTTTTACATGATATAGGTTTATAAATAATCTTCAATAATTTTCTGTCCTTTAATTCTATAATAATTAGTATAAGGTATCTGAAAAAGTGTCCTTAACTATTTACAGGTCGGGCACGTTTCGTTAAATAACAATAAAATTACATTCAAGCTGCTTCAAGAGAAGTAACCTGATTGCATGATTTTCGGCTAATGAAATGCCTTTATTTTAACCTGGTATTGTGGCAACTGTATGGGTAGGTACAGTTCTGTTCATAAAAAGACCGCACAAGTGTTATGATTCGTTATTATATTTAAAAAAAAATTACCTTGTCGGACTTCCATTGTCTTTATTTTGTTACTTAACACACGGTTAGTTAGTATCTCTAACCGTTTTCAAGTGTAAACTAAATTATAATTCTCAGGCTACTGTCTTAAATACTATCCATGTGCAATGAAGCTTGATGACTTCGCCTACGTGCTTATTGGAGTGTGAAGTTTGAGGTGTTGGTTTTGGACAAGAAGAGGCTTCCAGATATTGGGGATATCTATACTTGGTTTACTAAATATATGGGTATTTTGGTTCATGAAAGCTGCTTCTTTGAATTTTCGTTTTTCCAGTGCTGTTCCGTGTCCAAAACCTTGGCTTCTGACCACTGTATATTATGTTCGTTGGTCCATACATGTTCCTCTATACCTGATCTCGAAGTTTCACCTCTTTGAGTATGTTTAAGATGTTCTTTAACTCGTACAGAAAGTGGTATTTTTGTCTCTCCAATGTACGATTCGCCACACTCGCAAGGGATTTAATAGATACAAGTTTTTGTGCTTTCATTACGGGGGGTTTTACTTTTGTAAGAAAGCTTAGCTACATTATCAATGACACAGGGGTATCAAAAAGTTTCAAAAACTGATTTTTGGTGTTACCAGAAATACGCATTTTTAATTTCACAAATGAAATGACCCTGGAAATAACACAAAAATCTTAAAATAACAACAAATAATAATTTCATAATTTGCTATTCAAACACTCCTCCTCCAGATTCAACACATTTTTCCAGCTGTAAACGAATGTGGTCAAAACTTCTTCGAACTTCTTCAATGGAAATTGTTTGAACAGCTTCAACAATTCGCTGTTTTAGAAGCTGTACGTCGTACTCAATTGGACGGGAGTACACTAATAATTGTTTGCGGCGCCTTCAAAGATAGGCATCTGAAATAGTTAAATCGGGACTTCTTGGGGGCCACAGAACCGGACCATTCCGACCAATACATCTGTGGCCAAATATATTATTAAGCCATTCCCTCAGTTCAATTGCGAAATGCGCAGGGCATCCATCTTGTTGAAAGTACATTTCGTTCCTAAATTGGAGAGGGCGGAGAGGCAATTCTTCTTGGTTATCAAAAAGGAATGTTTCCAACATTTCAAGGTAAATTCTACACGTGTTTTCGAAAAAGTATGGACCAATAATGCCATAATAAGAATTCGCACACCAGACATTTATTTTTATTTTAAATCTCGGATTTAAATTACAAACGTTATTCTTAATAATTTTTCTAATAGGCATTTTGGTCACATATGAAAAATAAAGGTAGTTTAGGTAATCTTGTAGAAAAATTATGTTTTTGAAGTTTTTGGCAAACCCTGCATAAAAATCAAAATTTTCTCTTCGTGAATAGCATTTTTTTTATAAAAGATTTTATTTTAGCGGCCTCGTATTGTAGAAATGATGGTGAACATGGAGGTAGTGCAGTGTATGTAAATAAACAGATCAAATTTAAAATAGTGAAACAGTTTAACTCTTTATCTAAAAAAGGTGAATTTGAATGTTGCGGAGTCGAGTGCACACTTGTTAATAAAAGAATTGCAATTGTTTCTATATATAGACCACCCTCAGGTAATAAAGAATCATTTTTTACGCAGTTAGAACTACTTTTAGGGAGTATAGAATATTATAATCTCGTTTTCATATCAGGAGATTTTAATATTGAAATGTTAAAGGACAATGGACCCAAAAACGCACTGTTTTCATTATTAAATTTTTATAGTATTAGGGGTACAGTATTTAAAAACACCAGAATAACGGACAATAGCAGTAGTTGCTTGGATAATATTTTTACTAATTTGGAAGAGGACCATTGGACTGAAATTTTTGATCCACATATATCTGATCATAATGCACAAAAAATTTCCTTTTATACTAACAACTGTAAAAAAAATACCGTTACACATAAACGATTTTTCTCTGAAACTAACAAAAGCGAATTTTTAAATGTTTTGAGACAACAGGACTGGGCCCCTGTCTTCCAGGTTGGTAAAAGTGATGTCAATGCACAGTGGGATTCATTTCTTGGGGCTTTTAAGAATATTTTTGATCAATGTTTTCCTATCACCATTGCATATAAACATAAAAAGCATAAAAATAAACACCTATTAAGTCAGGAAGTCAGGGAATGTAAAAATAAATTGGATAAATTGCTAGTTTTGTCCAGGCATAGCCCGTATTACAAAAACATGTATAATGAAACAAAAAAACATTACGATATTCTTTTAAAAAAAGAAAAATCTAATAATTTCAACAATAAAATAAGAGTCTCTGATAATAAGAACAAATGCATGTGGGCAATATGCAATGAGATAAATGGCAAAGCAACAACCAATCAATGTTCTTACACCGAAAACGGACAAAAATTGGTTGATGATTTTAATGAACATTTAGTTAAGGTTGTACCAGAACTCTTAAAACTTAAAACACGCTTACCGTTTCGGTGCAATATTTCTGAAAACGACCAATCAATATATCTAAAACCAACAAATAGGAACGAACTGTTGGAAATATCCCAAAAATTAAAAAATAAATATAGCAGCGGAGAAGACGAAATCCCGACTAGCATAGTCAAATTGGCCATTAAGGAAATCACTGAAGTATTGGAGTATATTATTAATAATTCTATAAAGTTTGGGATATTTCCAACTCAATTTAAATTTGCAAGGGTAAAACCCTTGTATAAGAAAGGAAGTCCAGGAGATTTGAATAATTATCGACCAATTAGCCTCCTGCCGAGTTTTTCAAAAATTTTTGAAATGATAATGTGTTCAAGACTGCTGGACTTTATGCAGATGTGTAGACTTTTTAATAACAATCAGCATGGATATCTGAGAGGAAGATCGACCTCGTCGGCCATTTTTAATTTTACAAATGTAATTCTAAATCACCTCGAAAACAAAAACCTAGCCCTAGGCATTTTTTTAGATCTAAGTAAAGCGTATGATTGTGTAGATAAAGACATATTACTTTTAAAGTTAAGAAAATACGGAGTTAGAGGAAATGCGTATGAATGGATGCGATCATACCTCTCAGATAGAATGCAGAGAGTTGTTATAAGGGAAGAAAATGAATTAATTAAGTCTGAGTTTAGGGAGAATATCATGGGCATAGCTCAGGGTAGCATATTGGGGCCGATTTTATTCATAATTTATATAAACGATCTTTATGTAACAAAGGAAAACGTTTCAATAACAAAATATGCTGATGACACTAACCTATTAGTACCGGGTACCACGTTCCAGGAAATTAAGAGTAACGCAGAAACGGCCTTAATAGATATAAAAAATTGGTTTAGTCAAAACAATCTTGTATTAAATGAAGATAAAACTAACGTAATTGTGTTCAGAACCAAAAACAGTAAGGCAAAGTTACCCGATAGCCTTGATATTGGAGAAACCACTTTCAACAGGGAAACGGAAACAAAGTTTTTGGGTCTTAACATAAGTGAGTTCTTGTCTTGGGAATCACATATAAATGCGTTATGTCTGAGGCTTGGTACTGTGGGCTATGGTATGAGGGTGGTGTCATCATATATGAATGATCAAACTATTAAAATTTTATATCATGCGAATTTTGAATCGGTAATGAAATATGGCATTATATTTTGGGGTGGGAGTATGGAAGTACAGAATGTATTTGTAATTCAAAAAAGGATAGTAAGAACAATGCGAAAATTAAGATTTTTGGAAACGTGTAGAGGTGTTTTTAAGGAACTAAATATAATGACTGTATATGGACTGTACATATATGAATGTTTAATGTTTGTGTTTAAAAACAAAGAACAATTTATGGGACTAAGTGACCACGAGTATAATACAAGAACGCTAAACTTGTTGTATCCACCTCACCGTTTAACCGTAACAGAAAAGAGCCCGTACTATATGTGTATTAAATTTTATAATAAATTACCTAATTCTATTAAATGTATAAACAATATTAGGGCTTGGAAAAAAACTATTAAGAAAATAATAATCAAGCTTGAACCGTATACAGTAAAAGACTTTTTTGAGCATGATATTGTATAGTTTCTGATTTTGCTAATGACGTCATTTCATTTGTATATTACTTGCTGTATGTGGGAAATGTCATTTGAAATAAAGAAGTATTATTATTATTATTATTATTATTTTACAAGCAAAACTTTTTACCAAGAATGACTTTCCAGAAAAAAATTAATTTTTTCATCCATTTGTGCTATTGTTAACCCTATCCGCGGACAATCTGTATAAACAATTCACAATTACCTTCATTTTAAGAGACGTGAGGGAATTAGAAAATGTATCCAAATACTCATTATGTCGGTCACTGTAAATAATTAAAATAAAATGTAATAATATTAACTTTTTTTTATTAGGTATAAATAGGTAATGGACCAGGGTCGATAATTTTTGTATATAATAGTAGGATGAAACCCATTCCACCTTGTATAAATAATTCATTGATATTGTTATCTCTAGTCTCTACAGGCATTTTATAGTGATTATCTACATATTCTCCTGAGACCTGGCGTCCATTTAAATGGGCATTCCCTTTTTTTTGTTATTTTGGTAACAACCGCGACAGCTTCATTCCAAGAATATTTTAAGGTGTCTACTGCTCTTGTAAACAGGTGATAAAATGGCTTCATTTCGCAGAGAAACAATTGATGGTAAGTAGCTAGTAATATCGAGTTATAATTGCATTTTTTTAAATTAAACTTGTTGTTTAGGATATAGTGAATAGAGACAAGCAGTATTAAGGGTTTGGCAAAATATTATCTATTTTTTTTAAGCATAAAACTACTACTTCCATTTTAGTGGACGTCAGGTCGTTTAGCATACAAAAATTATACTAGTATTTTTTTTTGTTTTAGCTATCTTTGGTAAGAAAACCTATTTAAAGCCTGGAGAGGGTGACGAAAAGCTTCTAGAATGCTTAGAAAACTCTGACTTGTCCGATTGTGTAAATTTTTCAACATTTTCCACTTTGACATGGCGATTGCAAATTCTTGGATATTTTACAGACATGATCGAAAGCAACTCTTGGGTGTACCAACAAATCCGTTATGCCATTTTTGGAAATTAAAATAGGTGTGTATGAGTGGTTACTCAAAGATACCAATAATGAAAATTCTTTGGACCTTACCAATACTTTCCCTTTGGTCACAAGAAGAACTTCAAGTACCAGACGATTACCTCAAAGCCGTTCGTCAAAAACAAGTATTCAACACTTTCCTGCAATGGCTTATGACTTAAAGAACTCTGTTAGATGTAAGAATCCTGGGTGCAAGCAAAAAACTAAAGTTTATTGTGAAGCATGTGATGTATTTTTATGTTTTACAGGAAAGAAAAAGAATTTCACATAAAATAATTTGTAACGATACCGCCCTAATGTCCATTTAAATGGACTTAATTTTTTTTCAATAAGGGAACAAAAAAAAAATTTGAAAAAATTCACATGTGTTTTTTTGACCATAATTAATATAAATACTAAACTTTTATCGAAAAATTTGAAAAACTAAAGGCTCGGGTCTCAGGAGGATATTATGATGTCCATTAATAGACCAGGGTCGATAATTTTTGAAACCAAAAAAAAATGATAGTAGGATGAAACCCATTGCAAAAGGAAGAGAATATAACAAAAATTAAAGGAAAAATAATTTACGGGCGATCCGTGGTCGGGAAGTGGAAGGGGGTGAGTTTCTAAGGGCAGAAAACGATTTATCTCGATTTCCGGCAAAACTACAAGTCCTATGGAAAAACGTTAAATGGCAAAGTTGTGAGTAATAAGAAGATCTACAACTTTTGTGTTTACACTTTTTTCACATAACCTCAAAATTTATGTGAAAAATTCAAATAACCAAGTTTTTGGTTTTTTATTTTTATCTTTTACAAAAAAAAAATTTTTTTCACCAAATTTGGTGAAAACTTACTTTTTTATGTCCCAAACACACTGTAATTTTTTTGATTTAAAATATTTATTTTTTTAGCTTATTTTGACCTAATATTGAAAAAGCACCCTAATTTTCAATCGAAAATTCTCACGTCAAAATATCTGCTTTTTTAAAAAAGTCTGTGGGCTTTTTGTTCGTTGAAATCTCTACTTTCTGATGGCGTAAAAAAATATATACATTACTACGGTAAATGTTCTCAAAAAATGCAAAGAAACGAAAAAAACTCGAATCCGATTTTTTTTTATCATTATTCAATCAATTTTGAGCTATTTAATAAAATTTATACTTTAATTACTCAAAAAACGTAAGATTTCATGTTACATCGATAAACAAAAGAATTTCAATTCGAGTAATTAAAGTATAAATTTTAATAAATAGCTCAAAATTGTACATAATTATTTAAAAAAAAAATTTCGGATTCGAGTTTTTTGTTTCTTTGCATTTTTTGAGAACACTTACCATAGTAATGTATATTTTTTTATACCATCAGAAAGTAAAGATTTTAACGAACAAACAGCCCACCGACTTTTTTTAAAAAAGCAGATATTTTGACGTGAAAATTTTCGATTTAAAATTAGGGTGCTTTTTCAATATTAGGTCAAAATAAGGTGAAAAAATAAATATTTTAAACCAAAAAAATTACAGTGTGTTTGAGACATAAAAAGGTAAGTTTTCACCAAATTTCGTGAAAAAAAAAGTTTTTTGTAAAAGATAAAAATAAAAAACCGAAAACTTGGTTATTTGAATTTTTCACATAAATTTTGAGGTTATGTAAAAAAAGTGTAAATACAGAAGTTGTAGATGTTTTTATTACTTACCACTTTGCTATTTAACGTTTTTCCATAGGACTTGTAGTTTTGCCGGAAATTGAGATAAATCGTTTTCTACCCTTAAAAACTCACCCCTTTCCACTTCCCGAACTCGGATCGCCCGTAAATTATTTTTTCTACGAGTGACCGCAAAGAATCTACTTTGCGCACACTTTTGCATACGCAAAGTAGCACTTTCCCGCACACTGTGCGGGAAATTTTTTTTCCCGCACACTTATTTTAAAGCAAAATTACCATATTATAGACGCGTTTTTTTCTTCTATTTTATTATTTTTTCAGATATTTATGCAAAAATATTGTAACAAGACAAAGTTGACAGGTGGTTTATGTGTTGCCTTATAAACTATACCGAAGTATTGTGCCGTGCGGGTCAAAATTTTTTTGAAATCTGCATTATTATATTTTCCTCTAATTTTGTTCAAGTTAAAAAAAAACAAGTATTTTTGTGTCAAATGCAGTTTGTTCCCTTAGCAACCAAAATACATTGTCATACAACGCTTTCATGTCAGTTTAGAGGTCTTCTTCAAAATTTTCACTAGCATTTTCACACTATACAGGGCACAGTTTCAGAAGGTCATCAGCAACGTTACTGGCCAATTCTGGAGAAGGAATCACTGACATAAAACGTTTGGGGGGTTGGAAATCTACTGCGGTAGCTGAGGGATACATCGATGAGTCCACAACTTATAAAAAAGGGCTGAGCAACAAAATTTTAAGCTGCAGCCCTAAAAAATGTGAAGCAGTTCCAAGTACTTCAAAGAATGGATCCATTTCTTCCTTTTGCAACACGACAGTACTGATGAACCAGGAAATGACATCTACTACAACATTTTCACCTCTAGTTGCTAGATCTGCAATAAATGTAGAAAAAGCGACCAACTGCACATTCCATATTAATGTAATTAATAATAATAAATAGGCAATTTAGGTATAAGTACTTATAAGTTGTTTTTGATGTCAATAGAAATTTAAAATTAAAAAAATATATAGTTATTTCACTCGTAGAAAAAATATTGTTCCTAACACGTGCGCAAAGTAGTTTTCCCGCATTTAAAGCTTATCCGAACTCCGCTTCGCGTCGTTCGTCTAACTGCTTTCGCGTGCGGGAAAACATAACTTTGCGCACTGAATAGGAAAACTACTATTTCTTTTAATTTTTGTTATATTCTCTTCCTTTTCCAATGGGTTTCATCCTACTATTATTTTTTTTCACTTTTTACCATTTTCAAAGGCTTCAACCCTGGTCTATAAGTCATCAGGCTCGTTAAATAATGAAATAAAAACAACAACAGTACCAACACTGCATTTATTTGCCTACCGGTTTTAGATTTTAAAGTGCGAAACAATTTGCTCTGCCCCCTCAACATCTGCCGCTTGTCACCCACATGCTCAACTTTTACGACGCAGTCAGCCTTAATTTCAACTTACCAACCCCCTTAAAACTATAGAGAATCCATCCGGGAAACGCCGTAAAATTGTCCGTTTATGACACGGTTACTGAAACCAATAAATAAACCATTGCAACCTGTAATTAGGGAGAGACAGCTGAACATTTTTGGTCTTTAAATTGGCGAAAAGAACCACCGCATCAGTCAGTCTGGACGCGCAACGGACGTAATTGTGGGAGGTTCGATTACTCGATTACTTCCGGCGGTCGCGATCGCGACGCTATTATTATGACGATTTGGTAGGTTTATGTTCATCCTATAATAGCATACCTAACCTATTGTAAATATAAAAAATTGTAAAGTGTTTAAAAAATGAAATTACTCCAATTTTATTTCATTTAACTAAATTATCTCTAAAAACAGGTATTTTTCCAGAAAAAAAGTAACTCCAGTATTTAAAACTGATAAAAGATATAAATGCAGCAATTATCGCCCAATATCTGTTTTACAAATCTTTTCAAAAATATTAGAAAAAATAATAAATAATAAACTATGCGACTTTCTAGAACGCCAAAATTTACTTTTTGCTAACCAGTATGGTTTTCGCAGATCTAAGGATACAGAAATAGCTGTAGGAGATATCATAACACTTGAATATTTGTTATGCCGATAGCAGTAAAAAATGCTGTTTACTATCCTTAGACCTGTGTAAGGCTTTTGACACCGTAAACCATGATATTTTATTAAGAAAATTATACAGTATTGGGATAACTACTACACACAAACTACTTCAAAGTTATTTAAGCTATCGTAAACAATTTGTCCAAATTGGGGAAAGAAAAAGTTCGGAAAAAGAAATAATATGTGGAGTTCCACAAGGATCAATATTAGGTCCGGTATTATTCTTAATTTACAATAATTCCGTTTCCAATTTGACTTAAAGGGCAATATAAAGCTATTTGCAGATCATATGACAATTATTTATTTTGCTGAAATTCTTGCAGAAATGTATTTTGATATTAATAATGATTTAAACATATTTCTTTCTTGGCTTTAATTAAATAAACTTACGTTAAATTTTACAAAATCTTCTTTTATGTTTATAACTAAAAATAAAATAAATTTCCATCATTAACCCTTTAACATTTAATAATGAAAATATTCAATATTCAAAAACGACAAAATTTTTAGGATTAGTTTTAGACGAAAATTTAAATTGAAAATGCCATATCCAGTATATTATCAACTCGATATCTCCTTTGGTATCTGTTTTGTACAGAGCATTCCTTTGAAATATTTAAAAAATATATTTTTTTAATTAATATATTCAAAATTACAATACTTAGCTTCTGCCTGGGTATGTGCTTGTTTAACAAACTTAAAACCATTAGAAAAATTGCAAAATAAAGTTATTAAATGTATGCACAAATTACCACATTTAGAACCAATTATTGTTAATCTATATAGACCGAAAGGGTATTTACACGTTCAAAACATTTATAAATTAAAAATTTGTATTCTAATTCACTCTATTATTTTAAAAGAAAAAAAATCAAACATAACACTTCAGGAGAATAAGACATTACATGATGATCATAACACCAGACATTGTATAAATTAACTATACCAGTGAAAAGTAATTTCGGAAAAAAATCGCTTTTATATGACGGAATAATAAAATATAACAATCTTCCAAAAAATATCAGAAGAATTAAAAAATTGGCAACTTTTAAAAAAGAATTAAAGAGATATTTACTAAATTAAATTATTTATACCATTTTTTTTTAATTGATTTTATTAATAAATTAAATTAGATTAACTTCCATTTTTTTTTAATGGTTATTATTTTCTATATATTATGTTGTCACTTTCCATGTAATGAACTGTAAAAGCTTATTTTTTGTTTGGAATAAAGACATTTTGAAAGTTAAAATAGTTGCTTTTTCTTGATATCCCCGTCATTTAAAATTTGTAATTCATCATCGGTCTACACTGGAAATAAATATACTTTAGTCATTTTACCAACTGAAATGAGTGTATTGACTGCTTTAATTGCATCACATAAAGGTGCGAATCCACAATGAGAATATCTCATGAGATTTTTGTCTCATGAAATAAAAATCTCAGAAAAACTTTCATTTTATTGTCGAAACAGGTCTGAGACACGTGATATACTAGCGATAATCTCGTAAAACAATGTGTCATGAGAATTTTATTTCTTGAACAAGGTTCAACACGATTTGTTGCGAATCTTGCATGATATATTTATTTCACTCGTTGCACGTGACTTTCGCTGTTGTGTCGTGAAACAAATATTTGTTTTATTTTAAAAATGAGTGAAAAATCAAGTGAAAAAGGGGTTTTAAAAGAAAATACTGCTCTTTTAACTGGACACGAAGCATGACCCGGGGCCATAAAAGTTACGTTTACGGACCAAAAGTACACGTTATTATTACGTTATTACTACTTATACACGAAAAGACATAAACGGAAAATAACGTTTTCGGTTTTTTCAGATATCTCTGCAAGTAGTACGAATTTACCTAATTTTTCAATGACAATGACAATGGCTACAAATTATTAAACTTTGCCCCAATTTAACCTTAGGTTAGGTTAGGTTAGAGTGGCAGACCTCTGGCATTATCCAAACAGTCACACGTAGTCCTATAAGGACCGTTGTGGTACCAAACATGTTCCGCGGAACCTATTTGCATCACCTTCCTGATGGTTAACGCGATCGTAAAATAATCTTGACAGCTCATTCAAACCAGCCACTGCTGTTAATAAGTTTAGTAAGTCGACCCGGTTGCAGGCTGCGCACTTTCTCCAGATCGTTAAAAAATGGTTCGCCCAGTTGTTACTTGATTGCATTCCCACTCTTTCCTACCCGGAATGAGCATAAAAAAGCTCCTTCCAAAGTCTGGCAGCGAAACTGTGTAATCGGTCGGCTCTCGTAATTTTTGGCCTGGATATATCCTTAGTATGCTGCTGTGTTCGTAGTTGGTACTGGTCCAGCATTTCGACTCTTTCAGCCGTAGAGCACTTTTTGCAGTCACACTTTTTACGTAAATATCCATGGGTATCAGATGCAGCATAACTTCCAGTGCCGCCGACGGTGCTGAGCGAAGGGCACCGTTCACTCCTAAACAAGCTGCTCGTTGTACCTTCGTTAGTTTCTTCATGTGTATTGCTTTTTCCAAAGCGGTTCACCAGACCAGGACTCCGTAGGTTAGTATAGGTACAATGGCTGTATAAATCCAGTGTACTATGTGGGATTTCAATCCCCATTGCACTTCTTCCCAATAGCTTTTTTGCAGGCATAGAATGTAACTGACGCCTTTTTGACTCGTTCTTGTATGTTCATGCCCCAGTTCAGCTGTACCCCAGTTCAGCTGGGAGTCGAGTATCAATCCTAGATAATTTGGGTTTTTTTGCTTTGCTATACCTTGTATAGTGCTCGAGATTCCAATGATGAACATCGAATTTGGGACACCCTGTACCTACATCCCCCTTCGCCAGCGTAAATTAAAAATTCAGTTAAAACGGGAGGTTGACACCAAGAGGACGATCATATCAGGAGGATGTGATACAATGGAGTGGGGGAAACATAATCTACCTAGTTCTGTTTGCTTTGCGATGCCCGTACGAATATTTTAGTATCTTACACTTTAAATTTGAACTTTGAGGTTCAATATTTTCATTTGTGATTCCACAAAGGCGATCCGAATTCAAATAAATTCTAAAATAATCCTTTCGTTCGTCGGAGCTTGCCCGCTGGTTATTTCGTAATTTAGCCGGATTCGCTCCCGGTGATAAATAGATTGGTTGATAGTTAGGCCCTCGCGGCATGTGGTCCGGTTTACGTAATAAATTATCGAGGGACCTTTGCTAACGCCGGCGTCGTAATGTCATTTACGTCCTTTTGACGTCCTTAAGGTGATGAATGTGTGACATAAGTGCTATTATAATAATTTGTGAAAATTAACCGTTATTGTAAGTATTTACAATAGACTTCTTATCCGTACAGCTTATCTCGTGCGCAAATAAAAGTTAAGTTTTGTGGGTGAAAAAATACGTTTGGGCGCACAAGTCACCGGTCTAATCCCTGCGCCCAACAGGGATGGGCATGCGCACAACCACAACCACCTTGAAAAGAAGCCATAAAGTGACATCGGGCAACGCCGCATCAGCTGGGGGTTGCGGATCCACAAGCAAATATAATGACGCGCGGCATCGGGCGAGTTTTTTATTCTTTCTGATTTTTTTTTTGGCTCTGTTGCCAGTTGCCACTATATTGATATTGAAAAATTTACCACAAAGTAATAAATAGTTTCGAATAACAAGAACAACTTACCTAATTATTAAATAATAGTACCTAATATTGCGTTGAGAAGCTGTTTTTGTTTCACTACGAGTAGATTTATTTGATTTTAATTATAGTTGATTGTCTTAAGAAAGTTACCTACTATCTGGGTAACTTCGTTGCAATAAGTTTTCAAGCTGAGACCATCTGCTTAGTTTCATTTCAAAGGGTAAAATCCATTTCAAATCATTGTAAGCCAATTCATTACCTTTTAAAAAAACCTTTACCTTCATATCAATGTCACTGAAACCTGATTAATAATATTTATACAGTCATTGGTCAAATCTAAACCACAAAAATATATTACACTCTCTTCACCTGCTTTTAAAACACTTTTATAGTTAGAGTTACACCCAGGGATACAGCAGGGGCTTGGCATGGCATGTACTAAACAAACTAAAAGAAAAAATAGTACTTACCTCAGTACCTAGGTATCTAGAGGTATTCCACCTACTTATGAACTATCTCTACTAGTGATATTTTTAAACTAATTCACATACCTTCAAGTTAAATAAACACTTCAATATTTAATAAATTAACTGTGGCCACAAAACAATACAGTTTATCCCAAAGACCTATCTAGAAAACAAAAAACACAACTTTTAAATTAAAACAAATAAAATTCTGCCGCCATTTATAAGACCCGTAAGCAAACAGCCAGGCCGGCCAGGCTGTTGGATTTTTCACTTTATTAATACTATTAGAGCAAACCCGCACCAAAAATTTTCATCAGTATTCTGTAGAGGTTCTTAGCAATCATGTCACTTAAATTTTCCATTAGATATCAATCGAAAACCGGATAAAAATACAAATTAATACGACACCTACACCTACATCGCGCGTAAATGACATACTAAACCATGGCTAACCTCAAAAAAGTCACGTGACACATGGATCTTCAAGCAGTGTTGTCGATGTTTCTGTTTCACGGCTTGTTTCAAAGTGGTTGTAGCACAACCATCTTGTTAATGGTACGAGAAATTTGAAAACGTAAGATCAAAACCTTATTTCGTCATCCCATTATACGCGCAATTCTTTTATTCGTCAGCCTGGACGAATTATATTGCTATCTTTGTTTTGATTAACTAAATAGACAAGAACAGGTTAAAAATAGAAAACAACCCGCCCGATATTCAGGTAGACGCGGCGCGGCGTTCGACCTTCAGCTGAATTTGTCGGTCCCATGGGTCGAGGCAGATGTGACGTCAGTGAGTTTGTTCCCGTGTTTTTATAAGAAAAAAAAAATACTATGCGATAGGATAAAAATCAAAATTTAGTGAAAAAACCTATTTCTTTTTGCCCGGGGAAACTAATTTAATTTAATATGCGTTTTGCCATTTGGAAAATAAATTTTACAAAATTGATTTAATTTTAAAACGACATGGACATGTAGATACACCAAAATATACAGCTAACCGCTTTAGGTATAAATTTTAAAATCATGAAAATAGTTCGATTTATTTACAGAGTTATCGCATAAAATGTGCTGGCGATATTTATCATTTTGATAAATGGCTGATTTATCCCATTTTCCATTTTCAAAATCTACTATAGGTTATAAATTTCAATTTTTAAATGAAAATATTATTTTTAGCATAATGACAAAAGAAAGCAAATACCCTACGGTAACACAGCGGCGCACCCAGGATTTTTTGTTAGGGGGGGCCCGCCAACCAATGCCAGAAGCAAATTTTTTCATAAACTTTTGAGTTAGGTACGCATTTTTCTAGAACTTTGGAGCTTTTTTAACAGGTACTATTGGTAGATCGCAATAGCCTAGTTCAATCGAGGTAAATATCTAAACAAATTGACTTTTTAAAATATCCACTTTAAATTATTCCGGACAAAACATACCACTCTTTTTACCAAATAAAATATAGGTAATAGTAATGACATATCCATAACACAAATATATTTATTTAAAAATATAAATTAGTACAAAGCACAACAATAAACAATATTTTATAAATAATAGAAACCAAAACTTTTTCATAACACCTTTCCTTTGCATTTGTTAAATATGTAAGTCTAATTTTCTTCGACATATCGGAGGGCATTTCTTTGCTATCTGTAAACTTGTCGTTCCATAATTTAAATTCGCATATTAGAATGCTTTCATTATAAAAATTTTCAAAAAATTAATAATTTGCATAAAAAGAACGAAGGCTGAGAAAGCTTTGCAAATTTTCTACTTGTTTATTGGGACGGGGCAATAAACAGTTAAATGCAATATAATTGGAAATTAAAGTTTTTTTTAGTGGGTTAGTGGAAGTCAATTTCATTGGGGGTTTTTGGGGGGGGGGCAAGGCCCCCTTGCCCCCCCCCCCTTTGGGTGCGCCACTGCGGTAACAAAAATAATGGGTTTCTCTCTCACTTTGACGAAAACTGCCAACACGACTAGCATAGTTTGAAAATTGCATTTTGCACACTCCTCACCGATGTCAAGCCCCCGAAACAAGTTAAAAAAGGAATCAGCCTTTACAACCATGGTTGATTCGTTTTTATTGTCAGTATCAAGCGTCTTATTTCTTAAGTAATAATAATTAACGTTTTGAGAAAAATGTGCAGTTGTAGAAAAAGCATAGTGAATAACACATCAGAAAACATACTCTCTCGAAAAACTGTCGTCACTATTGTGCAATGAATAATTTCCGACCTAGTTACTTAATATAGAAGAATCTAATGAAGAAGTCGTATATGAACAGTTATTTGAATTCAGTAATGTCAACAAAATTTTAGTTTTTTTTCAAGCTGGTTTTCGAAAAGGGTACTCGACAGAGACAGCCATTTAATGTGTGATTGAGACGTATTCAAATAAAAAAAAATAATAATATTGGAGTTCCTCACGGAAGTATCCTAGGGCCAATATTTACGATACGTTAACAATATGCCTTTAGTTTTAAAAATGTGTACAGATGTTTGCTGATGACACCTAAATGTTCATCATCATTTCATGTTTTAAATATTTTTGATGGTTAAGATGCTCTAAATCCTGAGACACATATATTATTAAATTGGCTAAAAGTAAATAAATTGAAAATAAATATTTCAAAAACTAAATGTATGATTATGGGTAATAATTTAAATTGTCAAAATATAATGTTGTGATTGACGGTGAAGAATTGGAATTAGTAAACTGTTTTAAATATTTAGGGATTCAAATTAAAGTTCTTTAATTATATTGAAAATATCATATCGAAAATTGAAGGAAAAAAGGTTATTTTAAAAGAATCAGTTCTAATATAGGTTTGTTTTCTAAAAAACCTGTATTCAATACTATTATATTATCTATATATTTATTGTTCTATTTTATATTGTGCTAATGAGGAAATATTTGGTAAATTACAAATTTTACAAAATAAGTCAATGCGGATAATTTTAAACTGCTACAAATATACAAAAATAAATTTTATGTTAAAAAATGTAAAAGGTCAATTTTTCGATCACAGATGTAATGAAACTTTTGATTTGAAAAAAGCAATCGAAAAGGCGTTAGAAGGTATTATGCCGGCAAAATCAAGAAAAATATATGAATCGCAAGATGAGCCCCTTATAAGATGGCGCTGTGAACGAAAAGTGAAAAATTATAACGAAGATGCCCTACTCGTGATAATTATAGGGAATTGCAGCACTATTTCTCCTTAAATGCTTTGGGCACATTATTCCATGCTGAAGACCCTGAAGTTAATTGCCCCGCCGACAAGAAGAAACTAATAATACAATCCAAAAAAAGCCAAGATACTAACAGGGGAGCAGGTTGACAACTTTTTAGTGGATGCTCCAGACAACCAGATTTTAATGATAAAGCAGGTTAGTGATTTTATTAAACATTTGATAAGCATTTCATAAGTATAATTATTTTTAGGTAGCCCCTCCTTTTGGTGTCGCAGAATTTTGTAGAAGTAAGGAGTTGGTTGAGTTGACGGTGGAAGACGTACCTTACTAATTTGGGTCACTTAACTTTGATAAACATTAAAAATACCAAATGTACTACGCAGCGATGCAAAAATATATACAGGGTGTCCGGGAAAATGTGGGAAATCTCCCGGATATGAAGAAAACACGTGAAAAGAATACTACAAGTTCATATAAACTTCTTTCGTATCGGCCATCTCTTCGGAGATATGGGCTCCCAAAGAGCTCCCATAGAATTAAGTTTTTGACACATAATTATTAAACCAACAGGTATATTTCAATTTTTTTTTCATATGATGTATACCAGGTAAGACCCTTCAAATTACTATCCCAGAAAGTGTTGCGAATTACTCGCAGCTACAGGGACGGACTAGCTATGACACTAATGTGCCCATTTTTTTTACGCCCTGTGTGATAAAAACACCATTCTTTACATACCTTTTACTATTGACTAAAAATTAAATGCTCTTCATTCATGTCGCTAATCCTAACCGTTTATGGAAAAACGTCATTTTATTGCGATCATGTATTAATATTAAGCAGTTAAGTGAACATTTATAATTTATAGGAACAAAGTTATATCTTTTATTGAAATACGCTAAATATACATGATGTAAATATGTTAAAAATTACGTTTTTCCGAAAATGGTTAGGATTAGCGACATGAATGAAGAGTACTTAATTTTTAGTCAATAGTTAAAGGTATGTAAAAAACGTTGTCCAAAGTTTTTATCATACCGGGCGTAAAAAAAATGGGCACATTAGTGTCACAGCTAGTCCGTCCCTGTAGCTGTGAGTAATTCGCAACACTTTCTGGGATAGTAATTTGAAGGATCTTACCTTATCTGGTATAGATCATATGACAAAAAAATTGAAATATACCTGTTGGTTTAATAATTATGTGTCAAAAAGTTAATTCTATGGGAGCTTTTGGGAGCCCATATCTCCGAAGAGATGGACGATACGAAAGAAGTTTATATGAACTTGTAGTATTCTTTTCACGTGTTTTTTTCATATCCGGGAGATTTCCCACATTTTCCCGGACACCCTATATATGGAAAACTACCCCAAAAAGTAGCAGCATTTCTAAATTTAACCAATTCCTCATTATACCATGGACATTGCTTTCGTCGAACGTGTGCCTCTTGACTAACTGACTCTGCAGCATCTGTGGATGTTTTAAAAAGACCTGGAGGAAGGATATCAGCAACCGTCGCCAAGGGGTACGTTGAAAATTCCATAAATAATAAAAAAAATTTGCACCTGGTGACCTGAAGGCATTTTAAATTGCTGGACCTTTAGGACACATTTCCAAACAAGCTTTTGAATAAGATTTTGAAGCTTTCGTATGCAGTTCTACATCAGCAGCGTCATACAGCGACTAGCGATGAACCAAATCGATTATATAATGTCGTAAATTGAACATTTATATCTCCTTAAATATACGTTGCTGGAATGCACAAGTCCCTTGGGATTAAATGACCTATATTAGTATCCGTTTAGCAGGAAAAAATTCTTACTTTAGTCCCAGCCCAGAAGCACAAAAAATATTTTATTTAAAATTTACAACAATTTTATACTAATCCTAAAATAACAGTAATTTATTTAAAATATAACTTATTTTACGCTTAAGATAGCAAAGGTTAGAAAAACAAATTTTGCTCCGTAAAAAAAACTACTTGAAATTCAATGTTTGTGGGAATCCATGTAATCAAATCAAACCTTTTTTAGTTGTCTTAATATCGGTGTCTTTATCGTTATAAACTGATACTAATAACGTAATTAACTGAAATATGATCTTTAAAACATCTGATTAGCCGTCAATTGCCGATTAGCATAATAAAGTTATTTACATAAATGTATAAATTTATAAAAGTTGGGATGTAATTTGTTTGACTTGGTTATTTATTCGCATTAGGATAATTAGTTAAATTGTATCTCCGTAATTATTGTTGACAAGCTTATATAAGTTATATATTTTTTATTAACTATAGAATATTGTTGACAGGACTTAGACAGACACGGATATTTAATTTTGTTTATGTTTTTCCATAGAATGTAAAGTAAAAATATTATTTTAATAATTTTAATTCAAAATAATGAGTGGATTGTAAATAAAATAGTATACAAACCTCGGTGTTTCGAGATTTAGTACCATATATAATACCAACTCTCTCGGCAGTAATAAAACACTTTTCACCTAGGTACAGTTGACGACATATAAATTCGTACACTCCACCCATACCACCTGCAACCGGTGCAATGAGAAGCACCCCCACTGCAGCAATGGAAGTCATACTAGGACTAACACCACTAGATATACACATCAAAATGGAGGCTAACTGCAGCGTCTCCAGGATGAAAGCAAACGGGGAATGGAAACAACGCTCCGAGAAAATAGGGCACACAAGAGCCACGGACCTTATCAACGACGAGCTCCTGGAGATGCAAACTGATCGCATGAAAGCGAAATACAACTTTACAAAACCATTTATTGTCAGGTGTGACCCTGATATGTGGTCCAAAGGAAAATCTCCGTCACTAGACAATGGCCTAGTCTGGTACACCGATGGGTCGAAAACGGCCAACGGAGTAGGCGCAGGTATATTTGGGGAAAGACCCAGAATGGAAATCAGCATCCCCCTGGGAAACTACGCCACAGTATACCAAGCAGAAGTTCATGCGATACAGGCATGCATACAAAAGAATCTTGAAAAGGGCTATCACGACCAAAAGATACATATCCTGCCGGACAGCCAAGCTGCTCTGAAGGCTCTGAACTCCTTCCGATTTACATCAAAAATCACAATGGAGTGCCTTAACGACCTAAAAGACCTGGCAGCCAGAAACAACAGCGTTGCTCCTATGGGTTCCTGGTCATTCAGGGAATGGAGGCAAAGAAAAAGCAGATGAACTGGCAAGAACCGGATCTGCTCAAAATTTCAGGGGCCCAGAACCCGCCCTTGGAATATCAAAAAAGGTAACCAAAACAACATTAGACAGATGGGCGCAAAAGCAACATCTGTCTCGATGGAATGGTACACCTGGCCAGGCACACGCACGGGCCGTTATTGACAGGCCTTTGAAGATGCTATCAGCTGGAATGCTGCTCTTGACGCGCCCTCAGTTAAAACAAGTGACCGGCCTACTAACAGGCCACTGTCACTTAAGAAGGCACCTTCAAAGAATGGGAGTCTATAATGGACCCATTGAATGCAGACTTTGCGGCGAAGAGGATGAAACCGCCTCCCATATAATTTACAGCTGCGAAGCGCTAAACCGTAAAAGATTCAAAATCTTCGGAAACATTCGACGTGGCGACAACCTCCCGCACGACAAACTTGGAAGGAAACTACTGGACCTCGTAGAAGGAACAAATCTTTTCTAACAAGACTGGGGCGCACAATAAGCCAGAAGGCTGCAGTGTAAGAAGCTTGGGCCACACGTCGAACCCGACCCCCGCCTTTAACCAACTAACCAACCAACCAACCAACCAACCACCAGCTATATACATAGCTAATAATTAGTACGATTTTTTACCATAAGTAATAATGGTAATTTCTAAATATATTTGTGTTTGAATTACAGCCGCGAAATAAGAAAATTATAAAATAATACCAGGAAAACTACAAAACTATAAAGCCAAGTAAATTTATTTACAAACAACAAACAAAATACTAATATTTAATTGCTGCGCCGCGCCATTGGATTATAACACTAATCGTAATCTTCTTGGCATTGACAAAGTAATACTTCTGGTGTAATCCGGAGTTAGCCCTTTCCAAATTTCCTCTATTTTATCAAATAATTCTATTTCATTCTGTATTTCAAAATTTATGTTGTTCATTTTTTTTTCCATCAATTCCCAAACATTTTCAATTGGATTTAAATCAGGACTTCTTGAGCACCAAGGCAGACATTTGTTACGTTGTTTTGTCTAAACCAGTCTCCTACATTTCTTAATTTCTTGTAGTATGCACAGGGCATTTATCCTGCTGAAATATAAAGTTATTTTTTTTTTAAACTATAGCGGCAGAAGGAAGAAAAACATTTTCCAAAATCTGAAGATATATATATGACTGTTTAGTGTTCCACCAATATTCCAGCATACACCTGCACCGTAAACACTTAGGTATATCCATGCCCATATATTAACGGAGAAACGTCCGGTTTGCTTTTTTTGAGTATACCTACTTCCCATCATCTCGGGAATTTGGTGGTCTATATACTCGAATCCTTCCATTATATGTAGAAGAAAAGTTTTCTCATCGGAAAAGATAACATTTTGCCAAAAAAAAATCATTTTCTGGTAAATATTGCATAGCAAACCCAATTATTTGTTCCTTATCACTATTTTTTAAAAACGGTTTGGATGCAAAAATGTTAGTTAATAAAATAATAAATTAAAAAAACAAGGCGAAATAGGTTAAATGTTGGCAATAGATTGTATGACGTTGAGTTGAGAATTCCACCTTAAATTCGTATCCTATTCCAAATAATTCTCAATTCAACTACGGCTACGTATACCGACAACCATCAAAGGCATTTTAGACGTTTGACGGATTTCGCATTACACTAATAACCTGTACGATAAGATTTATTGGTTGCCAATTTTAATAACAAAACAAAGTCAATTTTAGCTTTTACAAAAAAGATTTAATGGGTTGTACGATACACCCTTTCCCACACTTAAATAATAAAATTCGCCAACCTCATGTTCCCCAAAAAAATAGTTCAGTTTAGAAATAACAATCCTCATTTGCCCGCTTGACAGTTTCGAAATTTATGACAGAACTCGACCCTGCAATTTGGCGTCAGCTACCTTGGCCACTTAAATTTTTATTGCTGTCCCAGATAATATTAAAACAATTTTATCCGTCTGGTAGGTACCCAGACCACGGTTTTATTACGTTTTTTAGATATCCAAAACAACCTTTAATATATATGTTTAAGGGGGCAGCAGTTATGTGTCGATTTTTATTATAACATTTAAGTTAAATATTAAATTGAACTATTAAGGTCGCTTATTCGGCGGAAAAATTAAGGTAAAGAAGCCGCCCGCTATTAAAACATGTTCCCCAGGCATTATAGGGAATTATTAAATTAAACTGATTATGGTAAGTTTGGTTTTGATTTAAACTATTTGGGTTAAATAATTTTATACAAATAAAGAACTAAAGGAGAGGTAATTCCTCAGTATATCGCGTATCGCATGGGTGAATACAGAGGGGGGGCTTCCGAGCTAACGCCCCCCTCTAGAATGCTGTTATAGCATTATTCAAGCAAGTAATTTGGCACTATCTCGTGACATCACACATATAACCTCACTTGCAAAGCTTTTACATTGAAGTTATTGAACCTAATGAATAAAAATTAAGCAATTACTTGAAGCAATTACTTTTTAGTAAACGCAATTGCTTGACTATCAAATGCTATATGTAAAAGCAATTGCTAGATCTGGATATGAAAAAAAAATTGAAGCAATTGCTGTTTTCCTTACACCTCTGTGGCAAATGCTTATTCAACACAAGTTCAGACGTGACTTATCCACTTGTTCAGATTATAGACTTCATGTTTAGTTTGGTGCCTAATTTGCAAAAAAATTTACGTAAATACAATATCATTGGTCTATTTATTTAAGTAGTACAATAATAATCTGTAACGTTTTGTTGGAAAATAGGAAACTTGTATTTGTGATATGGCAGATTTCAGTGAAAATGAGGAAAGTGATATTAGTGATGAAGAAATTAAAGATAAGTAATTGATATTCGTTCACAAATTGAAGGAACATAAGTAAATATCTCTGACCAAAACCGTTTAGCTTCCACAACAGCTTCAGCACTTGTAGGAAATTTAATAAAAATATTGGCCTCCAAAACCGCATCCATTACAGAAGTGTATGTCTTACAGACAGTAGTTTAGTAAACACAGAGTTCTTCACCTACAGAATTTTGAAAGCCCGGATCCGTCAATTTGCGACGAAAGATTTTAATCTTATTTAAATGCGCCAGTGCACCCCCTCGCCTTTTACCAGTATCAGTCAAAAAATAATTTGCCAACCACTCAACATTTTCGCAGTCCAATCGATATAACTTTCTGAAATCATCATATCTGCAATTTTTACGCACACTGTAGATTTTTCTTTTACGGACGTTCATATATTCAGCCATAATTGAAGACATAAATTAAGAGCAACGCACGTGTATGACGCGGAGAACTAAAACTGACTACCTTAAAAAGTTGAAAGCAGTTGCTACACTAGAAAAAGCAATTCCTTAATTTATTCATCACATTTTAAGCAACCGATAGCGATCGCTTCTATTTCTTAAGAAAAAGCATTGACTAGAAGCAATTCCTGCACTTTTAAGCAATTGCTGGACGCAAAAGCAATTACTTTAGTTTTTATTCATTGGCTTTCAAGAACTTATACTTCGATTTTATAAGAAAAAGCAATAATTGCTACATTTTTATTCATTAGGCTAATTGTGATTGTTTTGTTCTATTTTTCAAATTTTGTGCCATTTTTGAAATTTTTTTGATGTAAATATTTAAGGTTTGGACCTTTATAACTTGTAGTTTAAAGTGCTGTTATTGTTAATTTTAATTAAGACTTCTATTTTAAAGTGAAGTGCGATTACTCTCATATCTTTTGAACTTTTAAGGCAGCCCAGCTATTGTAAAATGGTTTGAAGACTCATTATTTACCTTAAATGTAGTTAAAAGTAAATCATAAAGTATTTTAGGATTCTAAAGTACGCTACAGAGAAAAGTTAGCATTTATTGATGAGGTAGAACTATTGCATTACATTAATGTGGTGCTGGCTGCTGATAGGAAGGACCCGCTTCTGGTAAGATTTTCCCTCATTACACGACAAACCGACAGATTACCAACTCACCTAGTAGCCTACGGATGCCTTGGACAACCTGAAAATGCCAATGGGAATTTTTTTAGGTAATTATCAACAATTGCAAGCTAAATACACACTCTGGAAAAATGAAATAAGTTCCCTCTCTGCTATCTGTAACTGGCCTTTAAGTAAATTACGGTAGAAAAGATATATTTTCCAATACGTATATGAGCTATTTAAAATAATTGTCGTGATTTTGGTCGACGTAAATAATACTTTCTTTCGAAAGTGTCAAAAAGAACAAATATTTTGTCATTTAAGTCCCATGCTAAGTACTTCAATGCCAATAAAGAACTTTGACGCATTAGGATAAAAGCATAATCCTTAAGCTCTATGAAAGTGCAACTTTGGACCATGGCGTGCCCCAGGGCTTTATACTGGGCCCTTACTCTATATTATTTACATTATCGATTTATGTCAATATATGAACCTACTAAACGTGTGTTATATGCTGATGATATTAGTTTTAATACATCTAATAAAAACTTGAATTTCTTGGATTCTGATTTGGGTTCAATAAAGGCTAAATTGTGGCTTTCAAATAACGGACTTTTATTAAATAGGGAAAACCCAAACTTTAATCGACTAATCGTATTGTGGCGAAGGGTTATAGTGTTAAGCTTCTGGGCATCCCCATCAATGACGGCTTAAACTGAAATGTACATATTGAGGGACTGCGCAACTGAAATGTACATATTGAGGGACTGCGCTCAAAACTTTCAGGCGCAACTTACTTACTAAGAAGGTTGTAATATTTTGTAGGCTTAAGTGTTCTTAGAATGTGCTACTTTGGCCTGTCTCACGCATTAGCTGTGGAATTATTTTGTGGGGTAATGGTTTCAATGCAAGCACTGTTTTTCTTCTGCAGAAGTAGGCGCCTTGAATAATGACTGGTGATAGTAGTGATGAAGTACAATACTATAGTTTGACGTACCATTTGAGAACTTTAGAACTTGTGAAAAAATGTTTTTATTAAATCCAAAACATTAGATTAAAAAAACGTAGTTTTTTTATCTTTCACCTTCAAAATGTTAAGAAGCTAAATATCACAGCTTTTTTCGAAGTATCACAGCCTTACCAACATGAATCTTTTTCTTACTTCTCTATGCTTCTTTGTATTGCACTATTCCTAAACAATTTCATATATTACCAATTAAAGGTAAGTACCTGTAACTACTTTTTCCAATAAAACCACTTAAGCAATCGTTGCGTAAACATGCGTTGGCGAAAATACTACCACTACCAATCAAGATTTATTTATAGGTGTCTACAAACGATACAACCAGTAGCTAAATACATGCAAAAAAGCGTACTTGATAGGATAGTTGATACAATAAATAAATTATTGTCAGCCGAAGCATAAAATGAATATTAACGAAGGACTGGCCTCGGGAACTTTCGGAAGCCAGCGAGGCAGGTTGACGATCCAAGATGTATGTAATTACGTTTGACATGTCGGAGATATATTGATTCGGTAACTAGTGATTATAGCATATTAAAATCCTTCGGAAATCTATACTGAAATTACGGCGGCGACTCGTTCGTATAGACAGCCCGGGCTTGGGATTGTTAGTCGCACAACCCGATCATGATAATGATAACGATGGTTTAGATAATTTCCCTGTGAAAATTAGGGTTTACGCTCAAGGCTGTTTGGGTTTGGAAAAAAGAAGAATACAGGCTCAATTATGATTCGTAATTACCCTCAAGCCGTTTCATTTATGTCTTACTTAACCTAACAGAAGTTAATTAAGTACCTATTCAATATATTATCCGGTTCAAAGGATGTTGCTCTCACTAGAATCTTAAATGTAAAAAAAATGTACAAAAATATAGGTGCGTAGGTAGGGGAATTGGGCCCAAAATGACATACTCGGCTAAAATGACATAGATCGGTTATTTCCGTTATATATTCGCGTTAGGTCGCTGTACATAGAATCATCTACCAGGGGCGGATGGGCCCACCGGGACATCGGGAGGATTCCCGGTGCGCCGGTCCCTCAGGCGCCGATAGGCGCCGCCGCTGTTTGCGAACTTTTTTCTTTTTTTTTAACAATTTGAATTAACTTAATCGAAAAGCAAAAAACCAGAAATTATGGTGTTAATAATTAAGAGTTCCTTCTTTAGTTTTGTGATACTCAGTTTAAAAATTAATTTCCTTTTTTTCCATGTATGCGTTTTTACCACGCTTTTATTAGCTTCACCTGTATGTTTGTACGTATGAATGTATGTTTGTAACCGACTTCTTTAAACCCGATTTTGACCCACTTTAAACGGTCAGATTTAATTTAAATTTTGTAGACTTATCAAGAACCGCTGACAAAACAGCAAAAAATTCTCCTGTCAAAATTTGACAGCTGTCAATATGTCAAATCGTTTAAAAAAATGATATTAATGAAAAAGGTCGTATCGTGCACCCGGAAGAAGAGGGTGACATCTCAAAATTACTTATTTTTCAGGAGAGGAGTTTAAAGATTATGTCTTTTTTATTTTTGCTAATTTTTTTTTTAAGGCATTAATAGGACAATGATTTTTTGACTTGTATTACAGACTTGGTGCCTCCATTGAATTGTAAAATTCATTGTTTGTTATTGCTTAAGATCAGGGAGAATTTTATAGAAATAACCTTTTTGAATATAAAATAAGCAAATTTAAGTACATATTTCGTCTTGTCACCTTATTGAATATAAATAAATCTATTTTTCTAAACAGAAACTATCTTTTGCCACATGACAACTAGAAATGTCATCTTTCTTTAAGATAATTTGCGACGTGCTCTTCACAAAAGACACAGGCAAACTGAAATAACACCATCTTCTCGATAATCTCGATACGTGCTGCGTAAAAATGGCGAATTCAGTAAAGCGACAACACGCCATCTCTCGGTCAATAAGTAAAGCTCACATGTAACTTTTGTTCTCATGATAGAATACAATATTTAAAATTGATTTCTGTATATAACTCAATTTTGCCAAATTTTGAGATGTCACCTTCTTCTTCCGGGTGCACGGTATGTATATTGACAGTGGAAAGTTAAAAAAAATACGCAAAAAATTCTCTTGTAAAAATTTGACACCTGTCAATATGTCAGAATTTTCAAGTTTGCAAATATCGTTCTTTTCTTATAATTCGGCATAAACGATGGGGTTTGTTCGGATTTGTATGTATGTTTATTTGTAACCGACTTCTTTGAACCCGATTTTGACCCACTTTAAACGGTCAGATTTAATTTCAATTTTGTAGACTTATCAAGAACCGCTGACAATAATACAATAATGTACTAATCTAGCTCAACCTACTCAAAAAATTTTTTTTCTAACAATAACTCAAACTAAAAAATAAAAAATAAATAAAGTTTAAAAAAACTAAAATTTTTTTTTTAATAATGATTAATCAGACTAAAAAGCGGTAAATAAATATAGTTTAAAATAATTCTTGAAATTCCTAATATAGACAGAAAATAATAATGAACGATAAACATTAGTATTATTGTGAAAAAAGCGAGGGGTGCTCGATATACGAAAAATATAGCACAAAGCGCCCCACGCTTTTTTCACAATAATACTAATGTTTATCGTTCGTTATTATTTTCTGCCTATATTAAGAATTTTAAGAGTTATTTTAAACTATATTTATTTTTCGCTTTTTAGTCTGATTAATTATTAAAGCGTGTATTTTAGTTTTTTTAAACTATATTTATTTTATGCTAAGAAATAATATATAAAATAGTTCCTTTTTTATTTATGAGTTATTTGTTTGTTCTGTCAAGAATAAATAGTTTCTGTTGTTACTCATTATTTGATGTTTATGTTAATAATTAAGAGTTCCTTTTTATTTATGTTATCTATATTTTTTATTTAATTTTTATATTAATAATAAATATTTTTTCACCTAAATGTGTTTTAAATGTCAAAAATAAAGTTTTTTTTTTTATTTATTATTACAAAAAAATATGTCGTAAGTGGATGAAAAAATACATATTTATGTTTTTTCATTTTTTTATTGGATCGACACGACGCGGCGCCGTTTCAAATGACTTTCCGCGCCGGTCTGAGGTGTCCCATCCGCCCCTGTGACATCTACTACTCGGCTCGCGTCAGTCGTCCTCTGTTACTTAGAGCTGACAGGCGCAAACATTTTCGTGATTACGTCGAGAAACGTTTACGTCGGTTTGAAAAGTTTTTAAGGCACACTTTTAAGAAAAAACAAAATAAATATTTTGTATTAATTTTTGCACTGTAGTGGCAGATCATAAAAGGTAAGGTTGTTTCCTATTAATTAACATGTTTATTTCTAAAAAAACAACTTAATAGATTCATAAAATTTGTCATATTAAAAAAAACTATTTTCGGGTAAAACGACATACCTTCGGTCGGGGCAAAATGACATAGTATGTCATTTTACCCTGATGTGTATGTCATTCTGCACCGATTTGTATTTTCCCTAACTTATCTCGAGCAAAATTATTTAACAAATTGTTTAATGCAAGTTAATTTATTTACAGATGGTCGGAAAATATAAGAGGAAGACCAATAGACAAAGTTGGAGTCAAGAATCGATGAACCAGGCTATTCGGGCAGTAGAGAATAACGAAATGGGTTGGTTAAAAGTAGAGAATCAATTCGGCGTACGACAAGCTACCCTACGAAGGCGTTGCAGAAATGATAAGAATAAGATCGTTCGAGGTTCAACTAAAGGTCTAGGCAGATACCATACAACATTTAATGTTGATGTTGAAAATGAACTTATTGCACATATCAAACTATTAGAATCTCGTTTTTTTTTTGGTTGACTGCTACATATCTCAGAGGACTGGCCTTTCAAATTCAAATTGATATGACGAGCACTCCGTTTATTAAAGAAGCTCGAAGAAAGGTTGAAGAAAAGTTAGAAAAGGAAAGGCGCAAATCGACAAGAATCGTAAAAAAGCAAGTTAAACTAAATAATGACGATGCATATGAAGAAACGGATCCATTCCATAAGGACGATGATGATGATGATGATGATGCTTCATGTCTCTACTGCTTAGAGCTGTGTTCAATGTCAAAAAGTAAGGAAGCATGGATAAGATGCTCAACTTGCAAGTTATGGGCGCATTGTGAATGTGCGGGTGTCAGCATAAAAACAAAACAATTTATTTGCGAAATATGCCATTCATATTTATAAAATAAATAATATGTAGTTTTTTATATGCTGTGTAGTTTTTTTTAAACACTCAATTGAAAAAAAAACACTCAGTTAAAGTGTTCAACGGTGTGGTAAGTTATTCTACCCGTATGTCTGCATAAAATGACATAGGATCCCATTTTTTTTTTCAAAAATTATAAAACGTAATTAGGTGTTAAATTCGCGTATTCGTGTTATAAATAATTAAACTAGATTGTCTAAACTATCTATTTTACAACTTTGAAACTAATATCAATCTTTAGTTTCTCTCAGAGAGGCAAAAATGAAAACGGTATGTCATTTTAGGCCCACCTCCCGTACCCATAGACAAGTACCGTGTGAGCAAAAATTATTTGCATCAAAGAGGGCCTTGCATCTAAGGATGCTTAGCCGTGGAGCTTAATACCTGTTGGGTGTCAGTAATTACCTGAATTAACAATCAATCAGTTATTCCGTCATCTTTGACAGTCGTTACAACTAATTTGATTCATCGCTAATTTTTCCAATTTCTTGAACAATTCACACAATGGGCTTTACGGAACAGCACAAAACATTCATGGTTGAAGCGTATTTTCGAAACGGGGTTAGAGTAAATGGTGAGTGGCAATACAATCCGGGTTTGTGCATGGACGATTTTCACGAACATTTTCCGAACGTTGCTTTTATTGCTGGGGATTTTTATCATTGCCTGAAAAGGACCGTGCCTGTGTTTAGGGAAACAGGTTCTACAGTGTCCGCAAGAAAGTCCGCATCAAATGGGATTTTTTTTTAATATTAGGTATAGGTAAAAATTGAAAAGGCAGTTAGTTTTTGCTTATCTTAAAACAAAAAATGACGTATACTGAAGCAGCTGCACGACTTGCGTTACCTGTCAAATTTGACATTTAAAAAAAAATAGGTTCAAAAATGCCCTTATTTAATAAAATATCGAAAAACCTAATTCGAAAAAGTTGTTTATTTAGGCATTTTTAGTCTCTGTACGAAATTTTGACAGTCTAATACAATTTTTATTTTTTGACAGGTTCTTGAAAATTTTGATCAACCCTCGTAGATTAACTTTTATATATCGATGTAAAACCATTTGCCTTTACTTCATTTGTAATCTTAATGCAATTTTGTGTAAAATTTTTGTTTCCAATTATTTATTTTGCTTCAAAAACTGAAATTGTTATTGATCAGTATGTAATGTTTGATGCAAAGTTTATCTAATTACATCAGTTTTGCCAAAACCGACGTTTCTCATTTTTCTTAAGTTAGTAAACAGATGTACAAAAAGAAAATATTAGGAAGCTTTCGTTGAAATTTTACTTAATTAATATTGGATTAAAAAGAATAAATATTAATCGCTGGAAACATTTTATTCCAGAAAAATATAGTTTAATATAATTAATTTAATTTAATATTAATTAAGTAAAATTTCAACGAAAGCTTCCTAATATTTTCTTTTTGTACATCTGTTTACTAACTTAGGAAAAATGAGAAACGTCGGTTTTGGCAAAACTGATGTAATTAGATAAACTTTGCATCAAACATTACATACTGATCAATAACAATTTCAGTTTTTGAAGCAAAATAAATAATAGGAAACAAAAATTTTACACAAACTTGCATTAAGATTACAAATGAAGTAAAGGCAAATGGTTTTACATCGATGTATAAAAGTTAATCTACGAGGGTTGATCAAAATTTTCAAGAACCTGTCAAAAAATAAAAATTGTATTAGACTGTCAAAATTTCGTACAGAGACTAAAAATGCCTAAATAAACAACTTTCTCGAATAAAGTTTTTCGATATTTTGATAAATAATGGCATTTTTGAACCTATTTTATTAAAAATGTAAAATTTGACAGGTAACGCAAGTCGTGCAGCTGCTTCAGTATACATCATTTTTGGTTTTTAGGTAAGCAAAAACTAACTACTTTTTCAATTTTTACCTATACCTACCTAATAATTTAAAAAAATCCCATTTGATGCGAACTTTCTTGCGGACACTGTATACAACACAAAAAAGAAGCAGGAATACCATCTGTAAGAACAGAAGAACTTGTTGCAAACGTTCGTGAAATAATGCAAAATACGCCAACAAATTGTATAAGGCCAAGAAGTGTGAAGATCTAATGGAACATGCAGGACTATTCTTACTTTGTTAATTTTGTAAACAACAAAAATAAATTTGTATTTGTCTACTTATTTTATTACTCATTAGTTTGGCATAGCATGTCATAATATGAATTTGACAAAATTTTAACCTAGATTTGGTTAGATATATCATTGTGATATAAACCAAGCCCCACGTTTTTTAATTCAAGCCCTCTTTGATGCAAATAATTTTTGCTCGCACGGTATTTTGTTTTGTAATACTATTCGGTTTTTTTTCTTGGGTAATAAGAATAATTATTCTTTAAAACAATATAGTGATATTGAATATCGGTATACGGCGAATACGGGCATAAACGTTCTATAAAAGGTGAATATAATTTTTTCAAGATATAAACGTTTGATTATCATAGGCCCACATAATTAACGACACCCCATCAATAAATGATGCGATCACGGTTGAACGAAAGACGTGTGGTATTGCGTGATCGTAGTGACCTTTGCGTGCGCTGATTGTCGAAACAAAACACTATCAGCACGGGGCCACTGAATAGGTAATGATGGCACCTGTCGAGGGATTTCCTCGGATTCGTTTGTTTTGATGAGATAATGACATTGTTAGAAGGGGGTGTAAAGGATACGGATATGTCGACAAATTATCGACATGATCGTCAGGCTGTCTTTTTTTTGTAAATACACATATTTACGGCATTTTGTTTGTTGTATTGGAACTGGTCCCTTATTATTCTTTCCATGTTATGGCTATGCATATAAGACCACATTTGGCAGTGCTTTTATGGGGAACCATTTATGTTGGCTGGTTGATGATTTTCTAAATTAATTGATTCAACCGATACTAGATGGAAATCCATACTTATAGTATTATGGGATACAGTGAAACACAGTTGAACTTGTAAATTTCCACTATATTAACAAGAAAAATGACATGTTTCGCTAACACTGTAGCTTCGTCACATGACAATGATTTAATAAAAGGTGAAAATAAAAAGGGGGTGTAATAATAGTATATTATTTAACGAGCGTATAATGTAGGCCATAATAAACCGAATATGAAGTTTACGGCACGAGTCAAAGGCGAGTGTTGTAAATCATCCGAGTGTATTATGGTTCATTAGACGCGAGTCAAATACTATACTTTATCTAAAACCATCCATTTATACAGTGCCTGAAAATAAGTTGAGTTCATATGGCAAATATAATAATTACACTTGTTGTTTTATGATAATTACACTTGTTGTATTATGGGCCAAATTTCACTGCAACATATTTAAAGCATTTGCCATATTTTATTTACGTACAGGCTACATTGAAGCCGTTAGATTTATCTTCGCCCCCAGATAAACAGCAATATTGGCAAAAAAGGAATATTATCGTTTTGAAAACCTAGTCAAGTTAATGTTTTGTTTTGCTGGTGTATTGTTGGTTGTCTGCCTTTGAAAAAGAATGACGTTATAAAATTCGATTAAAACAATAAAAAAACTTTTAAATTTTTATTAATACTTGCGCTTGATACATCCAAGGAGGTGAGTTTTTAAGAGGGATCACATATGTGCCAGAATTCCTCAAAAATAATTTAAAACGCTTCTATCTATTACCTTTTATTCCTCTGTGCAACGGTAGACGAACCATTTTCTTTTCTATCATAACATAACCTCAGAAAATGTATTATTTATTAACTTACAGGTTTATCAATTATTAAAATATACTTACTTAGATTTAAATAGGTACTGATAAGCTGACTAGCTAAAGAAGTCATTTTTAAAGCTAATAATGCTGCTAAAAAATAAATTTCATATTAAGAAAAAATGTGTCATGTTTCTAAAAATTGTAATGCATATAAATATATTAACGTTTAACTATCATACCTTCAAAAATTGTACCTTATAGAGAAGCGATTATCATATTTCTACAAATTGTATTATGCTGGGTATAATAAAATGAAAAATCTTTAAAATACAAATACAATTAAGGGGAGGGGGTGAAAAGTGTTGAAATATGTATGCGATTTTTTTTCTACACTGTTGATTTGTCTCATATTTTCGGATATTGGGTAGGTATAAAAGAAAAGCACGCCAACTAAAGTCAATTTGGCTAAGACAGCCCAATCCCCGGACTTATTTATAAGGTCAATCCTGTGGATCAGTTATTTACTGTGTGTGGTTGCACTGGTTGCTGCGCAAGGTCATAGTTAATACTATAGCTGGGCTGCCTTGAAAATTGCTAACCACACAGTAAAATATTTTTGCACCAGCACATCCAATACCCTTAAGGATATAGATACTGTAAGGTTATATATTTTCAAAAAGAAAATAAAAAAAAAACGCTTTGTACTTTATTGAATTTTAAATTTGATGAAGATGGTGTCTATTCTAAATTGCATAGTATTCTTCTGAAAATTGGAACTACTATTAAGGGCGACTAGCGGGCGACGCTCCGCCTACCAACTTGCTCATATTTCTGCTGCGGCATTTTATTTTTTAGTTTGTGTTTGACAAATTTTACACTTTAGATATTTACCGGTGACTATGAAAATAAATTCTTAATATTCTTTACAGCCAGTATTTAAAAAGGTATATAATAATACTGTGAGTATCCCTTAAAGGTTTAATTGATTATAAAGAATTAATAAATATTAAAAATTTCAAAAACCTATTTTATAAAAGTAATAATAGAATCAAGACATAAATATGAGTGTGAAGTTAGTAACCTCTTTTCGGCTTCCGAAAGTTTTCGCACGACCTATTTAACGTCTCGCGATGTTTGGTCGCTCTGCTGTAAGTAACTAATTTCAAGTAGATGGATTTTTGTTACTAAGAATGATTTACTTTATGGATAAATGGCTTAAATGCGGGGGTAACTTCCGGAACCTTGCAATTATTAAAAAATAATAATTAGTATCTAATTTTGGAAGGGATGTTCAGAAAGAAATTGACAAATAGTATGCCGGTGTTTTTTTTTTAAATATACAGGGTGGTCCTTAAGTACATCAAGAAAATCTAGGATATGATTCCTGGCATCAATTTAAGTTGAAAAGTTTATATGGACTTATGCCCTAAAATGCTTACCCTCTAAGATACAGGGTGTTAAAATATTTTAAAAAAATAATTGTTTTTTTAAAATTTCGAAACTCCGTGAAGATACGGTATTGAAAATTGATGTCGATTGATTTCGTATTTAACTGCACTTTTTGGTTAAAAAAGGGTTTGCCTACTTCCATCAGTGGCGTGCATGAAGATACCATCATAATTTTTTGTGTGAAAATATGTGATACGCCACTGTTTTTTTTTAAATTCTGATGCATTTTTATGCATTACTGATATAAGCGGAACAAAAGTTGTCTCTGCTATGTTTTTGAAAAAAATGGTAGTTTTAAAGGAAAATGGAAAATATTTTAACACCCTGTATCTTAGAGGGTAAGCATTTTAGGGCATAAGTCCATATGAACTTTTCAACTTGAATTGATGCCAGGAATCATATCCAAGATTTTCTTGATGTACTTAAGGACCACCCTGTATACACAGAAACTTAAAAAAAAAGCAGTTTTTTGAAACCACTAAAAATTGCCATAATTTTCCTTATATTCCTTGGAAGTAAACACGACGATTTTCAGAACTGAAGTAAAAATCAACAATTTTTACTGGTAACACGATATTTTCCAATTTCCTTGTCTATCTAGATGTCATCTCTCCTAAGAATTAAAGATAATATATTGTGTTTGTTTTAACAGGAAAGGTTCCGTAATTGCACACAAAAGTGAACAAAACTATGACCGGCTGACTAACATCTTCTTTGCTCTACCAGCTCCAGAATATGTCTGTCTTTCTTCTTCGTATTCCAAAAGCATAAAAATTACTACTCTGATCAACACAGAACTGCAGTCGCATGCGAATCGTCAACAATACGGCAAATCGAATTGACGATAGAAAATGGTGTCGGTAGTCCCAGCTTAAAGACAAACTGTTTAATTTTGAGTAAATTTTTTTTAATAGTAAGATTAAATTAATAACCACAAGCGTAACACAACCTCCAAATTTGAAGTTTTGCGTTATTTCCTAACAAAAAAATTTCAAAAATTTGGTTTAAAATATTTGGCATTTTATCCTACTAAATATAGCAATTCTCTGTGGCTTTTTTATGTAAGTATTTTTTGATAGTATGCATATTATTCAAGAAAATTTGGGAAACATTACTGCTGTAAAATCCCCTTTTCATTGTGTCTAGTTTTTTTGTTATTTTTCCTTAAATTTTTCGAATTATTATTACTTTGGTATGAAAATATATTATTATAAACTTGTATCCCTGGCATTTTGCATATTTTTAAAGCAAAAACAATCGACAAAGTAACATTTTTAATTCATCTTTATTATAAAAAAAATATGTATATAACTTCCATAGCTTTAGTGGTTTCTAAGTAAACGGTATTAATGCAATACGAGAGTGGAAAAAACAGAAAAGCGGTGATCAGGTAAAATAAAACAACAAATTTATAGAATGTGTTTTATGTTGATAAGACATCTAAAAGTAAGTAACAATATACACTAATATATCCGGATGGCTCTGTTTTTACAGCACAATATTATAATAAACCTTCTGTACACTTTTTAAAGGACAAAAAAAAAATGTTAAGAGGACAAACCACATAAAGCAATAATATAATATTAATAAATTTATTTATTCTCTGGACAAAAGTTAATACAGGAAATTCGAATTAAAAATAAATTATATACAGTATACAGTATGTCCGTATAGTATGGGGCAATATTAGTAGGACATTAAAAACCAAGTTTAAAATTGTCTTACATAGTACTATGAGAGAGTAGATAGTCCACAATCAGATTAACTGAACCTTAAGAGCAATGACATACACGGCGATTTTACAGCAGTGGCAAGATACACTTACTGTGTTTATTTACAAACACATACATACGCTGTACATGTCATTGTTCTAAGACATTTTAAACTTTTCACCTCGGTTTGTTTACTGTTTTATTTACATTCATTTTTACTTTTAGTTACGGTTTTTTAAAACATGGTTAATTTGGTTAATTTGTAGATGACAGATTCAATCTTTGACGCCGGTATCTAAACATACCTACTACTTGTTTTCACATACCCACATAAAACGTCATTGCAAGTCCGAGTTTGCCAAAACGGTATAATATGCTCAAGTAGTGTATCGTGATATGGTTGTAAATAAAAGTAACCTTAAATTTAAAATATAAAAATTATTTCATGACGATAGAGGAGGTATTTCAGTCTATTGCATCATTCGGACAAACTGTATTCTACATATAGGTACCCTTCGATAAATCATATAGTTATTAACACGTGGTTTATCCTCTAAAAGAACGTTAAAAACATAACGTACTTAATTAGTTCTTATTCAATATATACAAGCAATTGTATTTTATTTTTACATTTATAAATAGTACAATACGATGAGATAATTTAAAAACTAAAAGAGAATGTACTTAGTTGGCACTTTTAGAAGTTTTAGTTAACATAAATATACAGGATGATAAAACATAATAGATACTATATACAACTATAGCTCGAGACAGTGCCACCAAAATTATTTTATTTACACTTATTTCCATTGTTGATTTTTGAATGTAGATTTATTTACAAATTCGGAACAAATCATGGTGTTGCTTTAAGGACTACCAATAATCTAAATCATTGCACCATAAAATGGAATATTTCCATAATATCAGAACATAAACCTGGTTAATATCTTGGAGCATTCCTTAACAAAAAGTATTATAACAAACATCTATTAACAAAAGGAACAATACTAAATACAGGATAAATAAATATCGGGCTCCTCATTAATTTTCCCATACATAATTGATTAGAAAAATGGTACAAACAAAAATGAACTCCCTTATTCGCTAAAGAGGTAAAATTATTTTATTAAAATCATGACAGTCTACGATGCACGTGACTTGAGAACTGTTATTAGATACTTTTAATCAAAGGCATACAAGAACGTCAGCTACGTCTACATAAGAGTTTTGAATTCAAAATTTCAATAAACTGGAGCCGTTGAAAATAAAAAATACAACAACCTAGAGTGATCAAAATAATTATGCAGATTATGGTTATTGTTATTGGGCCAGTCTCTATGCATTGAAAGGTGTTGATGCGTCATTTAGCAATAGTTATCGACGTATCCAGAGATACTGTCCGTAAAGTGCATAAATTTACGAAGTACAATTGAGTGGCCGCCACGATCACCTGATCTTACCCCTATGGACTTTTTTTGGGGCTATATTAGATCACTAGTTTACAAAACCCAGTCGGCTTCTTAGGAAGAATTGCATCAGAGGATAATTGATGCTTGTATTTGTGTAAATGTATTTCAAGAGAAAACCGACTTTAATTCTGTTTAGAACAAAATGAAAATTATTTTGAGCACTTAATAAAATAGTTTTAAAAAAAGAGAAAATACAAGTATTTACGTTATTGCAAAAAATATAGTTTCAGCACTACAATAGTGTTTTAATTTAGGTAAGGGATCATTTTTTCATCATAATTATTATTATACTACTTATATATTTTCTCAAATTTTTATTCGCCCGCGTTTTTGTAGGAATGGTATTTTTGGTTTTTTGATATCTTCTTTATTGTAGAAGTTAAGAAGTCACCCTTTATGTATTTTTTGTGTTAAATAAATAATTTTAATAGTAATAATTATTAGGACGGTCTTGATAAACGGATCCGTCGAATCCCAAGTCAAATACGACCGGGAAGAAGCGAAACTATGATATATTTGCGTTGTTATTTTTAAAGTGATGGTACAGTGAGTCAGATCTTTGTACTGATCCGGATCTGGTGATTTAAATTCCAAAAAAAATCCTAATTGCCCACCTCTAATTATGGAATTATAGGTACGGAGTGCCCACTAATAGTTTCTAGATTTTAGGCCATATAATTTCGAAATACATTTTTTAATTTCAGCCATCAATAACTATACAAATTTTTTGACTAATAAATCATCCTGTAAATAAATAAATAATTTTATTTGCTGATGAAATATACTGTCAAAATTTCATTTAAATTAAAGGAAAACCATATGGCTTACTATTAATAGCCTAACGTTGTAACGAAGAACCCAATAAATATTTTAATAATCTTTGTAAGTAACTGTGCCTTACTATTCACACTTTTTTTAAAGCTGAGAGCTTGCACTTTGGGACGCATTATAATAATTGAAATTATCTCATACCTACGGACAGTAAGAATTATTAATTTATGAAAAAGTACATAATTCGACACTTTATTATTTTATTGTAACAACAGTCTTATATCGCACAGTGCAGCGAATAAATGAAAAACAGCCAGTTTCAAGAAATAAATTACGCGTAATTTTTTTAACTATAATGAGGTATGCTATCGTCGAAACCTCCAATTTCAATTAAAAAATGTATTCTTATTATGGTTGCCAGGCTACAACATATTGTGTATGTCAAAATTAGAAAAATGCACCAAAACTCTTCTTCCAATGTAAATTATAAGTTATCCTTTACCACAAAATAGTTCCAGATTGTATATGATATATTATTTTAAAATTTCTTGGAGAATAAAATTGATTTGATGTCTGATAAAATGCCAGTAGCGGATCCACAAGTTCACAAGGGGGGGGGGGAGCACATGACCTAAATGTTTTTTTCGAAGTGCATACATTTATTAGGCAAGAAAGAACACTTAACAAATAAAACTGACTATTTAACTAGAGTGTTTTACACTGGCAAAATGTCATAGCAACGGCCGGTCTTCTACTGGCAAAATTACTACCTGCACCTACCTGGACAAAATTCACATGTGATTTTTGCCGCGGCAAAATTTTAATTTTTGATTGAAAGAAGTTTTGTTACCATGGTTCTGTTAATTATTTAAAATGTCATTGTATTATTTCTTGTTAACAAACGTCAAATTATTTTAGTTCAAAAATGAGTGTTTCTGAAGAAAAAAACAGATTTGGAATACAATCCATTACAGAAATTAAAAAGGCAGTGTCGGAGAATATACCTCCAAATACGCGTATCTCCAAAACTTCCATTTGGCGACAGTTTTCGCAGTTCTTATTGATAAGAGATTATAAGCTTGAAAAGCATACTCCAGCCGAAGAATTAGCAAAAATTATGGAAGATTATGCTTTCAACATGAGAAAACTAAATGGAGAGGACTACAAAGAGTCAAGTATCAAAAGCATATGGAATACCACGGCGCAGATGCTACAAGAAAAGTATTATCAAGAATTTAATATAAAAATAGACCCATTTACCGACATTCTTTTTAAATCAGCCCGTTTGGCAAAGGACTTAAAACGAAAACAACTTCAAGGTAACCAAGAAAAAAGAAAAACAAGTTCGAAAGCCCTTACAACACAAGAATTATTGGAAATGATAAAAATTCATGACGAAGACACCCCAGACGGCCTACAGAAAAAAATATTTCACTTATTTTCTTTTGAACTTGCGTGGCGAGGCAACGAAGCAGTGAACTGCAAAGTACATTATTTCCACCAAGAATTAGACCTAAATGAAGAATTTACGGGACGTATCGAATACAATCCCATATTTTCAAAGACTACACAAGGAGGTGCAAAAGCCTTGGCCAGTAGCAAATGGTTGGTAAAAAACAACACTAACAAAGATCTTTGTCCTATTCGTCTATTTTTAAAATTATTTGAAAAAAGAAATACCAATCCAGAAATTACAAGTGACAGGCTCTTTTTGACAGTTCATCCAAATTGGAAAAAAGGAATTTGGTACAAAAACATGCCTATTGGAATAAACAGCATGTCGAAATGGACCAAAATCTCAGCAGAAAAAATCGGCGTAAATACCAAAAAATTTAAAGTAACAAACCATTCACATCGCTCTTCCACTATTTCTGCCCTTGCAAAAAATGGCGTTGGTGAGCAAGAAATTATCAAATTAACAGGACATTCCCACGCCAATTCTTTGAAGCCTTATTTGCAGTTAGACTCTGAACATCATTTAAAATTAATTGCAAACTTAAGAGAAAAAGCACCAGATCAAGTAATATCATCAAATCAAAATCAATCAAATAATGCACAAACGTTTAATTATCACAACTGTAACTTTTACATCAATAAATAAGTAATTTTTTTGTTTTATTCTTAAATAAAAGTTTTCTAATTTTATTGTTCTTTGTCTTTTTTCTAGTTAAATAGTCATGTCGAATACCACTCGAGAAAAAATTGTGTAAGCAAAATTGTTCTCAAGGATTTATTTAAGTTTGTTGCTTTTAAGCAATTTCGCTCATGACATTTTCGACAAAATCACTCGCCTGACGGCTCGTAATTTTGTCAAAAATGTCATTCGCGAAATTGCCAAGCAACAAACTTTCATACCTTTCGAAAATTTTGCCGACAAAATTTTATCTCTTGTGATATTATATTATATGAAAATAACATCCATTGTGACCAATAAAGTCCGCATCATAATATGGGATTTTTTTTTAATAATAGCTTTATTCAAAATTTCACATTGGCATCAAGTTCTGCTTCGATCGAGATAAAAATTAAGCAAAAAAAAATAGTAGTCATGTGATTCGCATTATCTGTCAAATTTTAATTTTTTCCAAAAAATTATTCAAAAGTGGCGTTATTTCTGAAAATATCAAAAAAAGTTATCAGAAAAAGTTTTTCTAAATGCAGTTTCTAGCCCATTTATTTATTATTATTTTTTATCCAGCACTAAAATTTATTTTCCACTTAATGAACACTTTACTGATGACACTGTGTTATTTTTTGTCTTAATATTAAGACAGACACAAACTACGTTTACAAAAATACTTATTTTATGAAGTTACCTTATACAGGGTCAAAAACAAAGAAACTTTTGCATCACATGCGTCCAAATTTGAATAGCCCAATTATGATTTTGTAGAAAAACACACATTTAGTATGGCTTCACGTTAAAAAAAATGTATCTGAAATAAAGCATTGTCAAAACTAAGAAGTTTTATGTAGGTTGCCTTCAGTCTTATTTCGCAAAAGTGGTGCAATTTACAAAATATGGGTAAAAAATCAAAATTATCTTAAGCAGATGAAATTTTGCACGTGGGCTAGAAACTGCATTTAAAAAAACCTTTTCTATTAACTTTTTTCGATACTTTCAGAAATATATTATTTTTTTGAAAAAAATTAAAATTTGACAGATAATGCGAATCACGTGACTACTATTTTTTTTGCTTAATTTTCATCTCGATCGAAGCAGAACTTGAAGATAAAGTCAAATTTCGAGTAAAGTTATTAATAAAAAAAAACTGTGTGTGCTTAAGACCACACGACAGAAGTGAAAACTTCAACAAGGTGAAATTAATAATATCAAATACAATTTTTTTTGCGTTGTATATTGACAAGTAATAACATTTATAATCTCCTTAACGACGCAACAAGTGTCTATCTTGTGATCTTAAACACACAAACAACGCAAACTGTTTCCACGTCGATACTGAATGCGACTGCTGCGGCATGCTCTTTCATATAACGTTCATTCGGGTCAGCGAATTCGAGCGTAACACAGCCGCGCGTAACGCGTGACGGGTTTTTTCGTGTTTGTTCGCGTGACGGCTCAGTTTAATTCAGTGCCCACAAAAGTGCTAAACGCGCCTAAAGAAGTTTTCACTTCAATAACATAAACTTGGAATACGGGATAATTTTACTGCATACGAAAAAAGATATTTCCTAAATAAAATTGAACAACCCTTGAATTTTTACATCTTCAACAGAAGTCAGAAATCATAATAAATTAGGTCCACGGAATAAGCAATTACGGTAAACCTTACTTCACCCTACTTAAATATATAATTTAAAAAATGCCAGAACATACCTGAGACGCAGACGAGTGTCTATACAACGCACACTGACTGTTTCCACGTCGATTCTGAATGCGACCGATGGCGGCATGCTCTTTCATATAACGTTCATTCGGGTCAGGGTCAGTTCGGATTGAATATAGCAGTTGAATTCGAGCGTAGCACAGCCGAGTCTGACGCCTGACGGCGATGCGTGAGACGGTGACGCGTGACGGCTCAGTTTAATTCAGTGCCCACAAAAAGTGCTAAACGTGCCTAAAGAAGTTTTCACTTCAAAAATCCCATATGATGCGGACTTTACTGGTCACACTGTAGATAGAACTTTTTGTGGATAATTATTATAATACGAAATTTAATCTATGTTTTGATTTTGAGAAACGATTGATTACATTTTTCGGTGTCAATATTTTGAAAAAATCTAAATGTATGGGGGGAAGGGGGCCCCTTGGATCCGCCACTGTAAAATGCGAGTTTAAAATTTCACAACCAAAGGTAAGCAAGGGTATTCATTTTATAGACATACTTATCATTAATAAACTCATCACGCACTCAATGTGCCAATAGCTATTTATACAATAAGTTGCGAAATGAGTGTCTTTTAGGCACGCGACGTGAAATTGTCCAACGAGGCAAAGCCGAGTTGGACAACACGTCAAAGTGACTAAAAGACATTGTTTCGTAACGAATTGTATACAATATTTTTTCTACTGAGGTTTTATAATAAAAAACTTTATTTTACTAACATTTTATTACCTATGTTTCATTGACACTTGCCAAAAAATATTAAATTATACCTAGTCTGTGGTTACGTTTTAATTGTAAATAATCACCTGCGTTACTTTTAAGCACGTTGCTCCTGGTAACGTGCTTAAAAGTTTTTTAAGCACGCTGCGCTTCAAAGGAGGTTATTAAAAAACCATAATGACAATCGAAAAGAGGTTATTATAAAACGTCAGTAGAAAAAGATATTGTCCAAATCTAGTAGGAAATAGCTGGTTAGAATGAAAGATAACTAGCAATAACTAAATATCCTGTATGCAAATAGCTCTTACTTTGGTGGCATAGCTATAGTTCCTGAAAAGGTAAAGTAATAGGTCTTGAAAATTATTACCTAAAGAATTACTCGAACAAGTAAATAGATCTAAGCATATTGAACGATCAACTTTTACATTTTTGTCCACAAGTCGCTGCACTGTGTGTCGTGGAACAAAGTTTCCCAAAATTCAAGCTGAAAACCTTACCCAAAATGACAATAAAAACATCTAATTTTTTTATATATACACCACTATTCTCTAGCTCGTTTGGCTAGAGCCTTTGCCAGCTACCAAACTAGACCCTCGTTCAACTGCTGGGTATTATCGGAGAAATTTCCGGGGGACATAAATTCGGGACTTCCCCCTCGACCGCCCCCCTGGCCACCGGGTCCACCAGGCACCATTTGATCGTTACCGGGTAGGCCGGGTAGACCGGGTTGTTGGGGCATGAATTGGCCACCATCTTGGCCGGGCATTCCGCCGAAGTCTCCACCCATTGGTATTGGGCCGCCATGGTCCATGGGTCCGCCTGAAAATAAGAGGTTAGTGTTACTTGGATCACAAATCATTACACATGGATGATGCTGTAATGTAGGTAAAGCATGAAAGTATTTATTCAGTTTCTTGATGTATCTTTACACTGCGATACTAAAAAATATGTTTTTATTAACCTACCTCCTTGACCAAAAGGCAACCCTTGTCCAGGGCCTCCGGGATGATGTCCGGGAAAGAATGGTCCGTCGTGCGGATGGAATGGAGGTGCCCCATAAGCGAATTCGAATTTTCCGTCGGAAAAATAGGGAAAACCCGGCGGTCCATCCTCTAGTCCACCCGGTGAGAGGTTCATGGGAAATCCTCTCATTTTCCTCGATCCCCCGAAAAACGGTCCTCGACCCATTGAAGTTAACTGTTTTAACCTTCGTTCTTTGGATCGTTTGTTTTGAAACCATACCTGAAACAAGGTAAATTTTTTTAATTTTATGGAAAAAATACTTGGAAACTGTGCAAACTCTTACTAGTTAAAATTTGGTAAAGAAATTTCTATTTATTTCTGGAAAATACCGATGGGTGCACCGCCAGACTTACCATGGGAAATCTGATGCACATGTTGCTTCCCCTTAAATATTAGCCCCGCTAAAGTCAGATCCGGTCTTTTCGTGCGGATCTTTCGATTTAACAAAGACATACTTTCAATTTTTCTTTTCTTTTATTGTGTTTAATTATTATACTATCCAAATAAAATCCGTAAGACAAATATGACAAACTTCACCAGACCAGACTTATGCAATTTTGACATAAAAGACAAGGATATGTATTTAATTTTCAGCGATTCACGAAAGTTTGTACCTGCCACCTTCGTCTTGATTTAAAGATGTCAGTTTTGTGACTTTGACAATTCATTTAATGTGATAATATGAATGATAAAATGCAATTTTCTGGTTTTTTACATCCCCAAGCAAAAAAAAATGGTGCTTAATTTGTTAAACTATTTTGAGAATGAAAGAAAAACTGAAAATTCGCCAACCAATATGCAGGAAACCGTAGCAAAAGCACTGGGAATTAGTTTAAGGACTGTGCAGAAAATTGGGCATGAAAGAAAGCATAATATAATACCGAAGAATACTAAAAAATGTAAACGAAGAATGCCAAAGACTGAAGATTTGAGCGAAAATATTAAAATGGGAGTTCGGAACTTTATGATTTATATAGATCAAAAACAATGTAACTCCTCCAGCTTTAAAAGAAAATTAAAAAATTCGAGGTGTTTTTAGAAGAAACATGGATATTTTCAAATGGAAGTGGTTTAAAATCATGGCAATATGATTCTATGAAAAGCGTAAAAAGAAAAAGGGGTGTGGCACGGGAAAGCGGTTCATTATTTTACAGATCGATTCTATTACAGGAGAAAGAAAAAGAAAGGAAAAAATCTAAAAATTAATAATTTTTAAAGATTTCTGCGAAATTCAAAATTATTTTTTACGGTTATAAATAAAATTTTCTTTGGAATAATGAATTTAAGGATTTCCTAATATAATAGAATATTTCGATATGAAAAATATCGATAAGGTTATTAGAAATTGACTATTGCAACAGCTGGTATCCAAGTGTAAACGATTTTTTTGAATTATTGCTCCAAATTGTCAGAAAAACAAAAGAATATTTCTAGTTGTGGTCACCAGATGTCAGTATTACTTTAATGAAGCTTTAAGAAAGGAAAAATATGGAAATTTTTAATTCGGTAAAAGAATATTTACAAAAATATTCGATTTATGTTTTTTTAAGTAGATATCCCAAACATTGTATTTAAGGTTCTAATGGAATTCTAAACACTTTTTATTCTTGGAATTTTTTCGATATCTCATCAACTTATTTGATTTATGATGATTTCATATTGGTTTTTTCAACTTTCCCGCCATACCATTGGTCACGTGACGTATGTCAAAATCGATTTTAAGGTTATGGGACATGCACATCCAATCCCCCAAAAAAGATTTTTCAATATTCCGCTATTAAAAATTTTTCCCATATGTTGCGAACTCTTTGCCGGTCACTGTATATTGGCATAAAACATATGGCAGCAAAAAAAACAAAATATTTCGTCCCAAAGGACAGCTAGCAAGATTTAAAAATGCCCCAAAATTCAAATTATCCCAAGCGGGTAAAAACGGGTCGTGACGTCAAGAAGTATAATTCGTGTGTGACATCCACGAAATGGGTTGGCAATAAATTAAACGACGTTGAGAATTCCACCTTAAAACACCTTAAAAAAACAATAAAATAACAATAACACACGGCAATCCAAATGCAAACTCGGTAGCTCGGCCACCGGTCAGGATGACGGATGACGGAAAAGTCATACTTCCTGACGTCATCGGGCTTGGCGCGCTTAAAAGGTCGTTTGAAATGCTTTTGACACGCGCGAAACTTTAAAGAATTTTTACCAAGTTATTACTGATTTTTAAGGAGTAATAATTGGGGAATATATTTTTTAGACCTAACTCCATTCCATCCGCACGACGGACCAACTAACTAACTAAATCATATTAAGTAGTGAAAAAAAAAATTGGAAAGTTCCCTATTATTATATTACGAATTTGACGGCACGTCTATGGCCCCATTAAACATTTCTTTAGAAAAAATGGCACGTTAACACATAAAGGTTCGCCACCCCTGTACTAGTATGTACATATTTTTTGCAAAAGTAATAATATTATGAATGCTTGAAGGTCGTAGACAATGATGTTTCTTGAATGATGAAAGAGTTTTGGACTTCCATACTAAATAAGTAAAGTAACTACAAGACTATTTATACTAGCTAGGTGCACCGAAGCACAACTGAGTTGGGTGCAGTCATGCGTTCAGTTAGCACGCGATCTTATCCTAAGCTTACATCTATCTAACAAAGGTTTCCAGATATTTCTTAAGTCTAACGATGGTTTACTAAAACAGCCTGGATTCTGGTGAATAGTAGCAGCTTCCTTAAACTTTCTCTTCCTCCAGTGTGGCTCCTTATGTAGGATTTCAGCTTCTGACCACATGATATGGTGGCCATGTTTCCAGGCATGGTCAGCTGCACCTGACTTTTCGGTCTCTCCTTTTAGCGTATTGTTTTTGTGTTCTTTAATCCTTGTCTCGAGTGGTCTTAATGTCTCACCTATATACGATTGGCCGCACTCGCAGGGGATCTGGTAGACGCAGTTTTTCCTATCTTTTTGACTTATAGGCTTTGTCTTCGTCAGGCGGCTTCTTAGGGTGTCTCTCGAGTTGAATACGGTGCTGATGTTATATCGTTGTCCTAGTCTTCTTATTTTCTCAGATACTCCCTTGACATACGGAATGTTGAGTGTTGGTTGTGCCTCTCTGTCTGCTTTTTGCGCGTTGGGTCGATTCTTACGGTTTTCCAATATTGTGTAAACTAATTTTGTGGGGTAGCCATTTTTGTTGAGGTCGGTCTTGATGTGGTGAGCTTCCTTTTTAAGTGCTTCTTCCGAGTTACAGATTGTAATTGCTCTATCCACGAGGGTTTTAACTATACCATGTTTCGTGTTGTTTGAGTGATTTGAAGTAAAATTGAGATACTGACCTGTATGCGTAGGATTTCTGTATACTGAAGTTTGGATGCTATTACCATTTTTCTTCACGTTGACATCTAGAAACGGTAATTGGTTGTTTTCCTCTTTCTCCATGGTGAATTTGATTGTTGGTGTTAAGCTATTGAGGTGATCTAGAAAATTTCTTAGTTCGTCATCGGTTCCATTCCAAATAATGAAGGTGTCATCCACATATCTCAGCCACATTTTTGGTTTCTTCTTTGCCTGTTCCATTGCTTTCGATTCAAACCATTCCATGTATATGTTGGCGATTATTGGCAAGAGAGATGAGCCCATCGGTAGTCCGTCTACTTGGTTGAAGAATCTATCCTTTTCTTGAAAGTAGGAATTGTTGAGGCAGCATTCTAATAGTTCCAAGATGGCATTAATAGGGAGCGTTGTCCTTTCCTGTAGAGTATGGTCTTCCTCAAGTCTGTTTTTGATAACCTTTAGGGCGTCTTTTACGGGAACGTGGTGGTTATGGTGGCTATCTTCATGACAGTTTAAATAATAAAACTATGTTTCTTTTCTCCGGGTGTATTGATACCTACATAAGCTCACAACATTTTGATAAGCTCTGGAATTTTCGAATTGATTCATATGATCGGTGACCTTTGGACCCGCATGATAAGACCAGATTTGACTATATTAATTTTACATTAAAACTGTATTGGACTTTTTTGAAGGTTCTTGTATTATGGACACTTATTATATCTGATACACTTTTAATGATTGGAAAAATATTGCTGTACATTTATATAAACAAACAAATTTTCTTCGCGTCAACATAGCTATAATAAAAACTAATTTACGTTTTTATTACTAAAATAAGTGTGCCCAAAAGCTGTTCTTGTTCTTTATTGGTATTCTTGTATCAACATAAATTTTTACGCCCGTTTACAACGCTGCAAACTACAGTTCATAAAAAGCAAAGAATAAAATCTATTTTACATATTCTCCATATTCAAAATGATTTATGTTCATCCCGCTCTCTCCAGAATTGCCATAAACTAGACTTTATAGCTTCAAGAAACCTTTTTGTATAGGGTGTTCAAAAAACAGATTGGCGACTTCTTTAAAATAGTAGTTTTTGCAAGTCTATTCAGGTAGTTGTGCGAGTGCAGTTAAACACTCTTAACTGTTAAAATTGGCAAGCCATCATGCATGCACTTAGTCTAAAAAAGACAATACAAGGAAGACCGTAAGAAGTGGTCGTGGGAGATCTAAGTGAGGGTACTAGGTTTGGAATGATTATATTTTGTATGTGTTTATTTTTTGTTTGTGAATTTGTCATGCTGTTTATTCCACAACTTTGAAATTATTTCAATATTTAACTCTCCATAGACTGTCTGAGACAACAATAAATATTTGGGATTATTCTCGGGTGGTACATGGTACCGCTAAGAACAACTTCAGTCTTTTTTCTTAGTTTCTAAGCATGAATTTTGACACCCACAATAACAGCATCGACTTGGGTGAACTGTGGGGAAATACGCAGCATAAAGAGACAATAAAATTGTTCATCGTGAGTTCTGGGTGGGTCTGATGTATAAAGAATGTAAGTTACGAGGTACTAATTGGTTCTTTATTCTCTTCATTATATTTTATAAACATTATTTTTATTAATCAGACTACAGTATTAATGCAGTTAGTTGTCCTGTCCTAAAGACATTTATAGACAAGTTATTAATCGAAATATGACATAGAAACATGGGGTGGACAGGGGTAAATACGAACGAAATAGGTAGAATCAGAACATAGAAAAAATTTAATTACCACGGCAATTTTGTTAAGAAATACATTTATCTGCTCAATGCGACGTATTTTCTTCCCAGTAAAGCGCTTTCTCTACAATTAAGAAAGCAGAACAGCGTCCCCAAAAGCGAATTGTATCCGTTAGAACCTCTAATCCACAAGACGTTGGTGGGGGTTCGTAGCGATCGGCAATCGCCGCTCGCCGTAGTATTAGTTTCAACGTATTTGTTGCGCAGGTCACATCGTTGTTCGGAATCTTCTAGCTGTCCTGTCTGAATTTGAATTTTATTGATCGTACCATTACCTATTTCAATTAATTTATTTTTACTTTGTATTTAAGTTTTTTTTAAACTTTGCATGTCAGATCATAGAAGATTCTAATTTCTCACAATCCATCATTAGTATTGGACTTCTCATATCGTGTTGCATAATATATGCAATGTTAAACGACAAAAACAATATCACACTAGAAGCTATTTAAATTTTTGAGAACTACAGTACTGATTTTTAGTGGTAAGTATATGCTTTATTAAGCCAATATTATTATAATTAATGTCAAGTTTTATTACAACTGCCAGTCGGAGCTAATATAGTATAATATAAAAACATATTACACCCGCAATAGAACTGGATAATTACTGCGAGTGTTCAGAGCAATAATAATGGTTATAAACCATTCTATGGTAGCAATAACTCATATTTCCTATTGGCTAAATTACAGTGATATTATCACTACACAACGGTCTAGCAATTTTCGTTGTCTTACAATAGGAAGGCGCGTTGCTGTCACATATAGTATTAAAAAATTGTATAAAGAGTATGTGAAGTCTTGTAAGGAAAATAAGGCTTTTTTTAAGTAAAGGTATCAATAATTATAACATGAAAATTAAAGTCGTCCTTACGTTTTCAGGTGAATTTAAATTTTTCTTTAGTAAATAATTTACTATATAGGCAATATACTCTACATCAACCTATACTCACTTTTTTCCCTTTATATTTTAATACTACAAGATATGAAGATAATATAAACAAAATCCAGCCGTTTGTTTTCAAAATACAAAAAATTGGTTTTGTTTGATGTTCACAATTTTTAAATATTAATATTTTTTTGATCTGCCTATAAATTATTTAACATCCAGTACATATTTTATTTCTTAATAAGGGAAAGAAGACGTAAGGCCTAATTTTCCACCAATAAAGAGAAGAAAAAAAGTTAACGGTTTTTAAGAAACAATAAGTGAAAACTCCAGACAATGCAGAAAAAGGTAAGAAATTGCCAAATTTAAAAAGCCATAACCCAAAAACTAGTCGTAGGATTGAATTATGATAAAGATCTACAAAATAAAACCATCTTGCATATGCGGTGTGAGGGGTCCTTTAACAAGGAATAAACGCACTATCAAAATAGTGGTACAGACGAAAATTTTATTGAAATTAGAAAATATTTTTGTCATTCTTGGGGTGGGTGGGTAAGTTCTCCCTTTACCGCCCACCTTTTCCCGTAAATCCGCTCTTGCGAAAACGGCTGTAGTGCTTTTGGAAACCTATTTTTAACCCTTTGTTAAACTATTTGGTTTTAAACTTTATATATTTTTTAATATAATAGTAAAAGTTCTTAACAAATGGGAAACTTTTTCATTATTAACTCTACGAAAAAAAGTGCCTCTTCCTAAAAAGTCCTGCTTGGTGAGAAAATAAATTTGCACAAGAATATTTATACAGGGTGTTTCATTAAGGGTGGTCACCGGCCATATCTCGGAACACCCTGTATAAATATTCTTGTGCTAATTTATTTTCTCACCAAGCAGGACTTTTTAGGAACAGGCACTTTTTTTCGTAGAGTTAATAATTAAAAAGTTTCCCATTTGGTAAGAACTTCCGAAGACACGCTGTACGTAGATATATATAATTTTTTTATTTTTTTTATACCTACTTAGCTTCTGCATGGGATCTGCTTGTTTATCAAACTTAAAACCATTACAAAAATTGTAAAATAAAGTTATTAAATGTATACACAAATTACCACATTTAGAATAAACTGTTAATCTATATAGACCAAAAGGGTATTTACACGTTCAAAACATTTATAAATTAAAAAGTTGTATTCTAATTCACTCTATTATTTTAAAAGAAAAAAAATCAAACAACACTTCAGGGGAATAAGCCATTACATGATCATAACACCAGACATTGTATAAATTAACTATACCAGTGAAAAGTAATTTCGGAAAAAAATCGCTTTTATATGACGGAATAATAAAATATAACAATCTTCCAAAAAATATCAGAAAAATTAAAAAATTGGCAACTTTTAAAAAACAATTAAAGAGATATTTATTAAATTAAATTATTTATACTATTTTTTTTTAAATTGATTTTATTAATGAATTAAATTGGATTAACTTCCTTTTTTATTGTTATTTTCTTAATGGTTATTATTTTTTATATTATGTTGTCACTTTCCATGTAATGAACTGTAAAAGTTAGTTTGGAATAAAGACATTTTGAAAGTTAAACTTAAAATAATACGCACGATACGTATTTACCCTAAACGGTCTCAAAATCCATCGTCTGGTATCATTCAAATAAAATTTGACGTTTATTTATTTTTAAGGCCGCTCAAAGCCCACCGACTATAAAATACCGTCGATACAAAAATCTTAACACCTGAATATATAAAATATTTATAAAGCCGTAAAACACATATTAAAAATAATATTTATATATGTGGAAAAAGACCGCTGGGTCACTTTTACGGTGATATTGAGTTGTTTACGACCGACTAAGGCGGAATGGGTATGCGTTCCTTTCTGCCTCAAAAGCTTTCCCATAATAATCCCCATGAAGTGCTTTGCTTAAGGTCGTACGGTGTTGCCGGGTCTCTATCGTAAAATTTTGTTCCTAAATAGTTTTTGTTGTGAGTAAAAAACTACTTATTATCGTTCGGTTTTAGATTTTAATCTCCTGTTGTCATATTAGGTAGTACGTCACTATCAAAAATCAAAAAGCTAGTAAGTAAAAATTTTTATGAAATAATGCAAAATACGCCAACAAATTGTATAAGACGCCTGTCCCAAGAAGTGGGAAGATCTTATGGAACATGCAGGACTATTCTTAAGAAGCAGCTAAATTTATTTTCTTATAAAGTGCAAGTATTCCAAGAAATACAAGCCGCAGATTTTGAAAGACGCAGGAATTACTCTCAATGGTTTACCCAAAATTTATTGATTTATAAATTGCAGCAATTTATGTAATTATTTTTCTTTTTCTTTCTGTATATTCTTACTTTGTTAATTTTGTAAACAACAAAAATAAATTTGTACCTATTTGCCTACTTATTTTATTACTCATTAGTTTGGCATATCATGTCATAATATGAATTTGACAAAATTTTAACCTAGATTTGGTTAGATATATCGTCCCCATATCATTGTGATCTAAACCAAGCCCTACGTTTTTTAATCCAAGCCCTCTTTGATGCAAATAATTTTTGCTCGCACGGTATGATGGATTCGCACAACAAATTTTATTATTTTCTACATTTTGCACACCCCTGAAATTGTAGACTTTAGGTCTTCGGCTTCCCAATTTTTGATAACGCCCATTTTTAATGTGGATTGTGGCCCCTCTTAATCTTATTGTACATTACTTATACAGTGAGTCCCAGAAGTAATGTCTAAATTCATTTAAAATTCAGCGGTAAGGTTTTTGAAAAAACGCTCGTACCCGTCGATTTTTATTTTTTAATGTGTTTTTTTTTTGTGGTAATTTCATGTATACAGGGTAGCTCAAAAATAAGTTACGACCATCAACTTCACTTTTTCACATGAAAACCTATATTTTTTTATTTCATTTTTAATTTTGCATTGAATTCTAAGCATGTTTCATATACCATGTCCTATACATAAACTCAACAGTTATTGAAAACATTAGGATTGAACATATCTATAAGTAAGACCTGTTTATTAAAAAAAAAAACACACAACAAAATCAAATTAAATGTTGAAAATGTGCGCCATTTACGGCTTGACAATATCCAAGACGATCAATAAACTCTCTTTGTACGTTTCCAACCATTTCCGGAGTTATGGCACGCACGTCTCTTCGGATCCTCTCTTTTAACTCCTGCATATTGTTTGGCCTGTTAACAAATACTTTTGATTTGAGGTAACCCCACAAAAAAAAGTCCAGCGGAGTTAGGTCTGGCGACCTAGCAGGCCATTCGATAGGTCCTCTCTTTCCTATCCACCGATTGGGAAAGGTTTCATCCAAAAATGTGCAGCATGTGCGGAGGAGCACCATCTTGTTGGAATATCAGTTCTTCGTCAGGGGAGCCTGGATCCAATGGATTCGGAAATAAAGCCACTAATGCTGGAATTAATTCAAGTTGGAGAAATTCGAGATATACTTGTTCAGTTAAAAACTGTTCAAAGAAAAATGGACCAATTACTTTTTCGCGTACGATTCCACACCAAACATTTATTTTTTTAGGGTACTGGCTGTAAACCTCTATCATCCAATGCGGATTTTCTGTTGCCCAATATCGACAATTTTGTCTGTTCACATTACCATTCAAATAGAATGTAGCTTTATCCGAAAAAATAATATTTTTTACTGAATTATTATCTAGATTGCACATATTTTGCATGTGTTCGCAAAACTCATTACGCCTATCGAAATCATCTTCAAATAACTCATGCACTGGAATAACTTTGTATGGGTGATATTTGTGCTTTTGAACTACTCGGTGAACAACAGATTTCGGCATGTGTAAATCGGCCCCAATGTGCGATAGGGGAGTACATGGATTTTCTTCCAAGGAAAGCAAAACGTCAAGTTGTTCATTTTCATCTCGAGTAGGACGACCAGATTTAGGCAAATCTATAACATGACCAAATTCTCTAAACTTAGCCTCTATTCTACTCACCATCTTTTGACATATGGGAGGACGATCATGCAGGATGGATTTCATTAAATAATTGAGCTGTTTCTGTTTGAGTACGTGTTTTATCACCAAACCCAACCATGCATAGAATTTCAATTTTTTCCCGTTCCGTTAACTTCACCATTTTTGTGAAAACCGCAACTTTGAAACTACGCTTGACAATAATTATACTTATTTGAAATAAAATTGTCATACAGTTTCTATGGAAATAAATGGTGACAGTGACAGACAGTACACTCTTACTTATTAGGGAGCCCAAAATGCCATATTGCCAAAAGATTTGATAGATCGTTGGATTCCCTAAATGATATGTTCAATCCTAATTTTTTCAATAACTGTTGAGTTTATGTATAGGACATGATACATGAAACATGCTTAGAATTCAATGCAAAATTCAAAAATGAAATAAAAAATATATGTTTTCATTTGAAAAAATGAAGTTGATGGTCGTAACTTATTTTTGAGCTACCCTGTATACATGAAATTACCACAAAAAAAACACATTAAAAAATAAAAATCGACGGGTACGAGCGTTTTTTCAAATAACTTACCGCTGAATTTTAAATGAGTTTAGACATTACTTCTGGGACTCACTGTATACACTTCTCGTGCATTGTGGGCAGCTCAACCGTCCATTTGAACCCAAAATATTCATTCTCAGGAGCAACTTCTTCTAATGCAGGTACAATTTGTTTTTGTAAAAGTCCCCAAAAAAATTCTTTTCCCAAATTTTTTTCAAAAAAAAGGCCAATAATCCGATATCCAATCCAAATGTGCCTTCCCAAACATTTACCAGGATGCTAGAACACTACACTATCCACATTTTTAATTAATTATTCATCATTTTCATAATTTTCTTTAATGGACCACATAAAAATATATTTTATATCAGGACTGACCCGGCTAGATAACGTCGGCCTTACAAAGGCCCCCCGGGGTTTTACAAAAGCGGCGGGGACCCACCAAACCACCCTTCGGCCTTTGGCTTGTCCGATACGGTCCGTATTTCAAACTAACGTCTGCGTCACGACGGTCACAATTTTACACGTTGCCATATTGTGCGAAAGATATCACGATAGAGGAATGAATGAAATAAACTAGCTCATAAAGGACCGATTCCGCCAGACTGGTCTCCGTATACATTTTTCTACCCTCAAAAATTGGCTCGCCTATTAATTTTACATCAAAATTGTATCGTGCGAGCAAAAATTATTTGCATCAAAGAGGGCCTTGCATCTAAGGACGTAATGCTTAGCCGTATAGCTTAATACCTGTTGGGTGTCAGTAACTACCTGTATTAACAATCAATCAGTTATTCCGTCATCTTTGACAGTCGTTACAAGTAATTTGATTCATCGCTAATTTTTCCAATTTCTTGAACAATTCACACAATGGGCTTTACGGAACAGCACAAAACATTCATGGTTAAAGCGTATTTTCGAAACGGGGTTAGAGTAAATGGTGAGTGGCAATATAATCCGGGTTTGTGCATGGACGATTTTGACGAACATTTTCCTAACGTTGCTTTTATTGCTAAGGATTTTTATCATTGCCTGAAAAGAACCGTGGCTGTGTTTAGGGAACAGGTTCCGTACGACACAAAAAAGGAACAGGAAGACCATCTGTAAGAACAGAAGGACTTGTTGTAAACGTTCGTGAAATAATGCATAATACGCCAACAAATTGTATAAGACGCTTGTCCCAAGAAGTTGGAAGATCTTATGGAACATGGACAGGACTATTCTTAAGAAGCAGCTAAATTAATTTCCTTATAAAGTGCAAGTATTCCAAGAAATACAAGCCGCAAATTTTGAAAGACGCAGGAATTACTCTCAATTTCTCCAGAAATGCTGGTCAACACTTTCGAAAATATGACGAGACGTGTAAATTTATGTTTGGTGGCCAATTTCAGCAATTTATGTAATTATTTTTCTTTTTCTTTCTGTATATTCTTACTTGTTAATTTTGTAAATAACAAAAATAAATTTGTATTTGCCTATTTATTTTATTACTCATTAGTTTGGCATATCCTGTCATAATATGAATTTGACAAAATTTTAACCTAGATTTGGTTAGATATATCGTCCCATTCAACGAAATAAGAATACAAAGGAAGTAGGGTATGGTAGATTGACAGTTGTCCGGGATGGGGTCTGATGGCGGCAACATTTAACGCACGCGCGTTTCCGGTTTACCTGTGGCGTATCATTAAAATGGTAATAACAAAATGATTAATGAAATTTTATTTGGACGAAAAAAATAAAAAAAAATATTTAGATTCATATATAGCTATAAGATACGGTAAGGTTGGTGTAATAAAACAATACAACTATTTCTTTTAATTATTTATTTAAATAAGGTAACGGAGGTGAAAGGGTAATGTAAATATCTGGTTAAATAACTAAAAAACACCTGTTATTATACATTAAAAAAAAATTGCAGAAGACAAATTGTTTCAGATAATCGGCAAAATTATTGCCAAAACGTCTACGTTAAACAATAAAATTTTAAAAAACCTTACTCTTTCTTCATGAACCAAATCACAAGAAAATAATAAAATATAATATAATATAGTCCTGTTTATTATAATATGTACGTAAATAATATTAATGAGATTTCTAGTATACAAGAAAATTGTCAAATGACAAACTATGCAGATAATACAAACATTTTATTTATTTGTAGTATCAACAACTTAACAAGTTAATTATAGATACATAAACCCCATTTCTAAAAGCTATCCTAAGCTATAATAAATATTCAATTAGCATTTCCCTAAGCAGTTCATTCCTTAATTTTAATTATTGATAGTTTAAATTATATATGTCAATCTCTCCACAATATTTATTAAAATAGAGCACAGTCCCAGTGGTGAGTTTTTGTATAGATTTGTCCTCGGTGTAGGAATATAAAATACATGTGCGGATCTAGTATTGACTAAGCCTATTCTAAACGGAAGCAGTCCTAAGAACTCTTTATTATCTATTTTGTCTCTAATTATTTTATATAAGAAAATAATTCTTGCTTCTATACACAATAGTCTTAAAGAAGGGAAATTAAACAAATTACACAAAAGCCCTTGATCTGTACCTCTTGGCGGATAAACTGAAAATGACTTGTAGTACAAAAATTTTTAAAATTTACGCTGAATAGATTTTGAAAGAGCAATCTTATTGGCATACTGAGGATCCCAAATAGTGCATGCATACTAAAGTTTTGTAGCTACCAGGGATTTATATAAAGTTATTATGGCGTTAACATTTTTAAAGTATTTACAAGTTCTTATTATAAATCCTAGCATATAAAGACCATGAGCTTCTCGAGCAACATATTTAACAATTTATGATTGAAGTAAATAATTTTTTTTTTTCTAAAGATAAACTGATAATAAATAAATCAAAGACAGTTATCACCTTGTTTAAGACTAACCCATACACTTTGGAGAATCCGGAAACAGTAACCATTAATGATTGTCATATAAGATTAAAGGAATATACTAAAATCTTAGGTGTGTTGTTGGATAGTAAAATGTCCTGGAAGAACCATGTCCTGGAAGAGGCATATCCTGGAAGAGCCGTGTCCAATATATGTTGTAACCAGAAGGTGTTCCAGTTAGATTCACAGTAGGATAATTATCTTCAGGCAGGTTTTGACAGGGTGTCTTATAAGATTTTGCATAGGAACGTACCTGCCAAAAAAATATAAGTTTTTTAATTATTTGTTTGGCACCTTTACCAAATGACACAAAAGTAACTATAACGTGATACTAACTCTCTTTTTAAAGTTTTTTTTTTATATTTTGATATGAATTTCTTTAAATGATAGAAGGTTTGGGACTTGCTTTGAATTTATTGTTTTAATCAATGGTATCTCCAGTCGTCCTCAGGTGAATATTGAGAAAACGTTTCTATCATTCTAGAAACATCATTGTCTTCAGTCTTTAAATATGAATTTCTTTGTTTATCGTACCTACACTTCCATATTTTATTACATTCTTTATCCATGGGTTTAAAATTTTAAAAGTAGATTAAACCAATAAAACATCTAAAAACTTTTATCGATACATAATTTATGAAAAAGTGACAATGCAGCTTCCTCAGAAGCATAAATAATGCAGAATTATTTGTATTCATATTCTTAAGTACCTACCTACATATTTTCCAATATATTATGTAATGACCCGATACAATAGTTTCAAAACTTACATTTTTTAACCTGGCTACTTCAAAAGTAGGCACTACTGCAGTTGGGACCAATCTAACTTTCAATCTTGAGGTTCTGTCAAAGCAATCTTCAGGAAAATGTTTCTAGCAAAGAACTGTATTTCGTGTAGGATCCCAATCACTTCGGTTTACAATTTTCAACCACGCCTTTTTTCTTAGGTAATTATTTGGAAAACTAAAAACCAATAAGTATTTTTAATTTGCTTTTTTGTAGAAATGGGGTAACCCAGTCGATTAATAAATAAATAATATTTTTCTGGTTTTATAAGTCGAACGCCCATGAATGACATGCGAGGTTCGGAGGTTATGTGTATTTTGATATTAAATTAAAATATTTTTTTTTTCTATACAGATTAAAAAAGTTTATATATAACAACATAAACTTACCGATGAAATGTAATGCCCAGTTTTTTACTTCATAGCGTTTGGGAGCATCCACAAGCAGCACAACTAACCATATTTAAAGCTTATTAATTAACCCAGAATAACAACTAATTAAAATGTTTTAATCGCTGTCCAGCGCTAAAAGTATACTCCACTGTCACACTAAAGTAATTATAAGTTTACTAGTATTCGTTAAATATGGTTGTTAACTAATTAAAATGCAAAATAACTCAAAAACCGTCAAGAAAGCAGAAATCACAGCTCGACCTGTCAACCACGGTCAAACACCAAAACAAACATGGAGTCATATTGTGGTGTCTCAAAATGGCCGACTTCCGTCGGTCGGTTTGTTAGGCGGTTTATGCAAAATCCTACTTCCTTTGTATTCTTATTTCGTTGGTCCCATTCGTACCCATATCATTGTGATCTAAAGCCCTACGTTTTTTAATCCAAGCCTTCTTTGATGCAAATAATTTTTGCTCGCACGGTATTAGACTATTTTGAAGATTCTTGCATGGCGGATTTATACAAAATTTTTTATAATTTTCTAATACGCCAATTAAAAAGTTGTTTAGGCGCCCTCTGCAATCTACATCGAAACTACTATCAAATCTCGATTTTTCATCCTAAAATACCCCTGAATACCAAATTTCGCGCAATTCGTGCTATAGTTCACTTTCTCTTAAAACAAAGAGTTTCGACAGAAGACAACGACATTTGACATTAACAGATGATCTGGTTTCAAGCTCACGCGTCAGGTTGCGTCGTATTATTTTCTCCTAATTTTGAAGTTTTTTTAATGTTTCTGTGGCTGTTTTTTGTGTAGTGCGCATTTTAAACATTTTACTTTTGGATTTTATATATTTCAGAGACAGATTTTCTTGGTGTTTATTATTTACGTTTAATGGTGAGTACAAACACCATTTTGGTTAACGCATCTATTATCAAATTAATAAAGTACCTAGTTAAACCATTTACTTATCGTTATAGGGGTGTAGAGTTAGTTCGCCTCCACGTGGTGCACCCTGGGTAACGCTAAATGAACTAACACAAAGAGGCGCCAGACAATCTTTAGATTATCTTTGGATCTCCTGGCAAGAGAATCACAGGCGCAACAACAACAAGTGTTATTTTTGTTATTTAGGTACCTGTGATGTAGCAATACGCTAAATAAAAATAAATCGTTATATACAGGATGTCTCATAACTAAGGGACAAATACACCTAGCAACAGGAGGTAGTAGACTTAAAAATATGTCATTTATGCCTAAGAACGAACGGTTAATTTTCAATAAATATTTTTCTTTAAAAAAGCTGTTTATTTAAATGTTTCTTCCATGTAGCACTTAAGCGCAATTATCTCAAAAACTAATTGAAATATCGAGATTAATGAAGTACATTTTTTTTACGTATAAAAGATCCTTTTTTTATAATTTGATGTAAAGCGGTCAAAAATGTAAGAGACAAAAATATATGCGAGAATTTATCCATAATCTAGGGGTTTTGGAAAAAAAGTATTTCTTATTTTCAAAGATGGACAAGAAGCGATTGGGGGTGGCCGAATTTCATTCATTTATTATCTTATAACAAAATATTTCATTCGTTTATTATCTTATAACAAAAATATCATTAAAACAACGAAGCACTCGCCCGAGCATGTATAGGTGATAGAATTCCCATTTGTAGTCGTTACAAAAATATAAGCGACCCTTCAGATTTCAGATTCTACCCACGCCTATTATCGGACGATGTGGCAACGTTGCGCGATTCGTAGCATGAAAATAAAATTTGTGACAGTCGTGCTTTAAACGATATTACATTTCAAAAATATTATTAATAACGGTTTGGTCAGCACGGCGGCGCTAAAATTTGCTATGGATTCGAGGTGATTTATTGCAATAAAATATTGTGCAAAAAATAATAAAGAGTAGAAAAAGGTGCGCTCCTTTATATTGTTGTTACCTGACGTTTGATTGGATACGAGAATTACGAGGGTTATGATAAAATTAATAAACTTATTATGTAATAGTACATGATTTTATGAGCGTATAATGTATAGGCCATAATATACGAGGATTATAATCATCCGAGTATATTATGGTTCATTATACATGAGTCAAATTCTATAAGAATAATAATAATAATAATAAAAGTTGATGCAAATATATTTTTTTAATTTAATGCTAATATATATTTTTTTCTATAAACTATCAATTCCGAACTCAGAAGTAAAATACTTGTATTGAGTTAGATATAATAATAAGTTAAATATAAATTTAAAGTTAAATAATAATATAATATTTATTGTAAAGAATATATTTTATAATTCAGACACAACTAGATTATAATATAAAACGAATATGACAATATTTTATTGCTATATTTAATATCACTATAATATACGAAGATACAATACCTACCTACGTTATGTATATATATTTATTTTATTCATTATTTATTAATGAAGTTCTTGAATATATCTCTTGAATTAGATAATATCCAATTTTTAATTTTATTTTTATAATTATTTAACGATTTAATTATTTTAATTGACCGTGGTAGCATATCAAAAATATATGGATTGATGTTTAAAAAATGTTTGTGTGCTATTGTTTTGTTTACTCTATTTTTATATGTAATAGTATTTTTATGACGAGTTTCATGTGTGAAATAATTTTTAAAATGTATTTTTGAATAGTCAATATTATTAAGATAATTCTTATTTATGCCTCCCCATCCTAGTATTCCATAATTTAAATGGGTTTGTACTAAAGAATAATAAAGTATTTCTAATTCTTTTATATTTAAAAATTGTTTAAGATGTTTAAATTTTGGTATAAGAATTCTTAGTTTTTTTATAATGTAGTCACTCAGGGTCTTCCAACGAGGACTGAACAGGGGCTCATTTTTGAGCTTCCTTGTATTTAAAGAAAAATCCAAAATAGCTAATCGATGTACTTTTTCCTGCAGAATTCAAAAATGAAACCAAAAATTTATTTGAACCAGAAACAAAAGAGTTACGATATGGATAAGGTGTTTTTTAAATGGAACATAGCTTTTTTTATACAATTTTTGGAACGAGTGATTTTTTTTTTGTCCGTTCTGATTAAAATATTTAATATTGTGACAGCTATTTTTATTAAATTTTAATGTTTTATCCAGTATAATTTAACTTTAACCTGTTTGAAACATACACTAGGTAATAAAGGTATAATCACCTTTGAATCATTTCGGCAATATTACAGTAAATTTGTCAAATTTTTTGACTTTGAAGGATTCAAAGGTGATTATACCTTTATTACCTAGTGTATGTTTCAAACAGGTTAAAGTTAAATTATACTGGATAAAACATTAAAATTTAATAAAAATAGCTGTCACAATATTAAATATTTTAATCAGAACGGACAAAAAAAAATCACTCGTTCCAAAAATCGTATAAAAAAAGCTATATTCCATTTAAAAAACACCTTATCCATATCGTAACTCTTTTGTTTCTGGTTTAAATAAATTTTTGGTTTCATTTTTGAATTCTGCAGGAAAAAGTACATCGATTGGCTATTTTGGATTTTTCTTTAAATACAAGGAAGCTCAAAAATGAGCCCCTGTTCAGTCCTCGTTGGAAGACCCTGTACATCCCATTTTAAATGTTTATCAAAAATTATTTCTAGATATTTAATATTTTCACCTTCCTTTATGTGAATATTATTATTGCATATTATTGGACCAATATTTGGAAGTTTATTTTTGTATGAAGTAAGTGGAATGAATGTTGTTTTGTTATAATTTGTAGTTAATAAGTTTTTATTAAACCAGTTGCTTATTTTTACAAAATCTATACTTTATCAAAATGATTCGTCGTTGTGTTTTTAGTAAGGAAAAGAACAAGTCAATTAAACTAGTCTTATAAAATCGAATATAAGAAACAAACAAAACCAACAAAATAACCAATCTTAGATGTTATCGCATACCTAACCTCAAGTCAAATATTAGTTCGTAGATATATATTAACTTATATTGACTTTTACAATTTGGCAAAAACTTGGGTAAGTGTGAAATATTTTCAACCACAATATCTTGTTCAAGACTTTGAAAAAGTTTTTGCCCGAGAACTTGACCCGTGCAATACTTTATAGAATATAATATAATTATAAAGAAAAGTATCTTTTAAACTTTTTGAAGCAATATATTGCTCGAAAAATAGGCGAAAACACGCATCGGGATAATCTGTCTTAGTGTGTGTTTCTCTTTATTTTCATACCTTGCTTGTGTAGCCTAGGACTAGTTAGATGTGTTTAAATTGATTATAATAAAATAAAGTTATATATCGAGATACATCACTACTCCTTACTTGCTGAAAATATGAAATATCCGGTATTTTACCCTTATTTGGGTATAACAAAATCATTCAACGGTTTTTCCTAGTCATTGCTTATATTCAAATCCGCAATAGCAAGGAAAACAACAAAGATTGCCACAGAGAAAATTTAAAATACAACAACAAAAATGGCGTTCGGGAGTGTATTTTTATCATATCGCTAAAGAAGGACAGGCCGATAACAATGGGTTTGTGCGCATGCCCAATCCTGCTGCTCCTGACTGTGCTCAGACGTATTTTTTTACCCATAAAACTTAACTGTTGTTTGCGCACGAGATAGCTATACGTATTTAAAGGTTTTGTCTATGATTATAGTCCACTCAGAAATAAATTATAATAAGATCTTTAATATCGTTTGTTTTTTAATTTTAAAAATATTACATTTTTTTACAAAGGAATTTTGTGAGATACAAATCAATTATTTATTTTAAGAAAATTGAAGTTTCATGTTTTGCTCTAAATCCATATTCTAGTGTACCGTGCGTTCAATTTATCTTGATAACATTTTGATTCACTGTAACTTTTTTGTTTTTAAAGATATGAAGGTAAACAAAAAAAGAAAATATAGGGTTGGTTGCCAAGTTTTTTCCTAAGTTACATATAAAACAAAACACTATCAATTTTCTGACATATAAGTCTACCTTATGTTTTTTTAAATGGAACACCCTGTATATTGTATATGTGTTTAATAGAATACGTTAAGTATTCCGTTTATAATAATTTAACACACTTTATATTTTAACCTACACGTTTTTGACATATTGGCAAAAAGATGAAATTTTTATCTCAAAGAGTGCCGTGACAAAGATATTTTTATATTTGACATATTATTGTAATATTAAACGTTGGTTGTGGAGTTATTGTGACAGTTATAAATATTAAAATGGTTTTTCGCGAATTTAGCATCTGTGTAAGGAGTGATATGCTTCAAATATACTTCCTAAATAATAAAAGTGCAACCGCTGCGCGTCGTCTGTATATTAGAGTTTATCCAGAGCGCCAAGCTCCTTCGAAACAGATATTTGCAAGGCGGGCAAAGAAATTTGAAGAAAACGGTAACGTGTCAAATGTTAAAAAGGTATGTCAGAATTATAGTGTTTTCAACGAACAAAATAAGACAAACATATTAGGATTCTATGAAGCACATCCAGTTTCTTCTATTACCACAGTAGGTATATCAAGAGACAGGTATTTCTCGCGGTTCAATCCACTCAGTTTTGAAGGAACATAAATATAATGCATTTAAATTTCGTAAAACCCAAAAACTAAGTCAAGAACAATGCCAAAAGAGGATGCAGTTTTGTTTGGCATTTTTAAATAGATATAATGAGAATAATAATTTTTTAAAAAATATTTCATGGACCGATGAAAGTTCGTTTACTACAAGAAAGGGCTGTAATAGGCAAAATACGCGATATTGGAGTATAAATGATCCTAGACAGATACAAGAAATAAAAACCCAAGGGTACCAGTCAGTTAATGTTTGGTGTGGTGTTATAGGCATACATATTTTGGGTCCAATATTTATAGATCAAATGTTAATAGGATATCATTATTTGCATATGTTAGAGCACCATATAGCACAATATATAGAAGATCCACCCCTAAACATATCAGCGCAAATAATATGGCACAATGTTGTGCGAGTCAAAACATTTTTAAACATGGAATATGCCAGGGGTTGGATAGGGAATGGTGGAACTATTGGTTGGCCACTCAACAGCCCGGACTTGACATTAATGGATTTTTTCTTTTGGGGACACATAAAAAATAACGTGTACAGAACTTCTTGTTATAATGTTGTGGAACTTCGGCAAAGAATTTCAGCGGCAATCAATGAATTACGAGGCAATCCAGAAATGTTATTAAATGCCAGAAATCATACAATTAGAGTAATTGAAAAATGTGTTCAGCAAAATGGTGGTCACATACAGCAGTTTTTAGAATAGTTAAATAATTTTAGACCTTTTTATTGTTGCAAATATGTTAGTATTCTTGTTATACGTTAATTTGTAAAAATATAAAAATTTCATATTTTCGCCAATATGTCAAAAACGTGTAGGTTAAAATATAAAGTGTGTTCTATTATTGTAAACGGAATAACGTATTCTATTAAACACATATATAATATACAGGGTGTTCCCTTTAAAAAAAGATAAGGTAGACTTATATGTCAGAAAATTGATAGTGTTTTGTTTTATATGTAACTTAGGAAAAAACTTGGCAACCAACCCTACATGTTGTTTTTTTGTTTACCTTCATATCTTTAAAAACAAAAAAGTTACAGTGAATCAAAATGTTATCAAGATAAATTGAACGCACGGTACCTACTTATACTTATTTATTTAAGCTGGTGTATAATGTTTCAGGATATTTTACCCGCGAAATGAGATGTCAATTCAAGAGAAACAGTTCATACCAGACACTCGTCTATCCGCAAGATTTTAGTGCAGTAACTTTAATTACTATAATATTCACATCTTTTCCTGAAGACTATATCAATTATTAAGTATATTAATTTGTAAATCAAAATAATTACCCGTAAAAATTTATTTTGCTTTAATCAAATAAAATAGGTGCTTGTTTGTGGTTTAATAAGTTTCATTAGTAACACTAACTACTATTTACGCACCTTGTTATCGCCTTCAAAAGCAATCAAGATCACATTAACCGTGCTGAATCGTGATCAATTAAATAAAAAAGTATACAATAATAATTTTCGTCTCTTGGAATAATATTAATTATTTTTAATTGGGTGAGGGACTTAACGGAAATATTGTTGAAGTAGGTCATGTTGGTAGGATAATAGAATTGATCGATTGAAATTTTTTTAACCATATTTTTTAGAACCCGATTATATGTGTTTCTTTACCTCATTTTACTATAAATTAAGAAATATTGCATACCGGTATGTATATTTGGTAAAAAATGCAAATAACTGAGACGTTATTGTGAAATAGTACCCCACTTCTAGTTCCTTCTTATTTTTTCTTATTTTTTTCTAATAAAGTTATAATTTTACCAAAATATATGCAGCCTCCTTCCACAACAAACTCGCCCATCTTCTAGGTTCAACCCAAAAAAAAACATTGTGCATGTCATTTTAGACGAATTTTATTTTTTCCTGGAGATAGCTAGACAGGACTGGTACCAAGCATTCCAAGCAATAATCCCTTTATCATCATCAAAAGTTATTCCTACATATTCACAACCCCTGTACCCATAACCAAATGTTATTTTTCTTAACTTTCACCCCTCGATACATGGCAATCAAAAACCGAACAATACCAATTGGACCGTGATAATTCCAGGGCCATTAATTTTTGCACTTGGCGGAGTCATATTTACTTATTTATTAGAGTTTGACAGTTTACCATCCGTGCTATATATTTTTGTTTTCTACAGGGGCAACTAAATTGTTTTGCTAGTGTTAGAAAAGGTAAGATAATAGGGTTATGGAAGGGGTAACTTTGGAATTTTAAAGAGTATGATTTTATTTAATAAGAAAATTCGAATGTATGTAACAACGTGGCACCCCAAAAAATTTAGGCGCTTTCCTTATAAGGGTTTACTTTGGGCGACAGATGATAGGTTTGCCCTCCGGCGCTAACATTTCCAGCTACGTCACTGACAACTAGATATAAAATACTGAATCCGGTGATTCTGGCATGCCTCCGTATTAATTACACCTAAAATGTTACAACGAACATAATCTTTTTAAATAAACAGTGAGAAAATATTTGGAAGTTAAAGGGGGACATTTCGATTGACTTCTCAACCATAATAAGACTATTAATGTATTAATAAGTTTAAATTAAATGGTATCTTTTTAAAATTTTATAACGTAATAAATTATAATGCCCGTATAACCGAAAGAGCTAGTCAAAAACGTTTTTGTATACCTACAGGGTGGCCCATTATCAACGCTGGATTCCATAGCATCCAAACTACTACATTTTTAAATATTTTTCAAAAACAGAGTTTTAGATAGGCATCAGGTCTACAATGGGCTTTTCACAATAAGTACCCGAAGATATCACAGTCTAAGCAAATTGGATTTAATAGTGCGGGTCGAGTCATCAGCCGCAGCACTCCGCAGCCAGTATAGAAATAGTTCAGAGGTTGGTCGACGTATTATTTCGATTTGAGTTTCGGGTATTTTCACTGATCAAAATCGATTTTGTTTACTGTTTTCTTATAATAATTTAATAAGTTTCCATTTTTATGGTCCGTGTGTGAATTAAAATATCGGTAGTGCAGAAAATTAAACAACTAAACGAACTTAGTTTTGCGAAATAAATTGAATTTAAGAGTATTTAAAGCTGTATTTAAAGGCAAGATATTTATTTGTATTTTTAAGTTTGCCTATTTTTTTAATTTACTTAATTTACTACTAACCTCCAAATATAATTGAACACGAGCCGCCACTGGAGTCAGCCACCCTGTATAAGTAGTTTTTTAGATATTATATTTAAACTTAAATTATTAAAGTTACACCCCACTTTTTGGAGTAGAAGGGGTAATAATTGTAGAAATAAAAGTATGGGTTTTTTTACAAAATTACTTTTTTTTATAGTACTTATTGGTACTTTCTACACCCAGGATTAGACAATTTGATATTGAATAACTCATCATTTTGCATTTAAAAACATTTTTATTTTTGTTCGGGTTTGTTCGTCGGCGGGTCTTTATTAGTATTTCGTTGATTATATTTTTTTCAATAAAATTGACTGTGATGTAGAGGTAAAAATGGATGAACCATGTCTTTTTGAATCCATCTAGATAAATACTATTACCTTTATGTGAATGAGAAGACTGGAAATAAAATATATTAAAAATATTTTTCTTTAGGCCCCGCTATATAATAATAATAATAAGTTTATTTAAAATTTAATAATATAATAAATATGTTTATGTTGGCTTCTATAAAATTATTCTTCAATCCCCTGAAGCTGAGCTTGTTAGGGGCAAATCTTATTTTTTGTTTTAGTATGTAAAATCATAAATCATAACTATGCATTAAAAATCAAGTTTTAAACGAAAAATGACAATTTATAGTATAAACGCAGTTTTTTTTTGAAAAAGGATATTACATATAATAAAATTATTAATTTATAATTTTTAGGTAAAAAATATTACTTATATAAATTATTCAGAACAATATTAATTAATTAATTAAAGCATTTTTAAAAATATTTTCAAATTGTCTGTTTTTAATATCCATGTTTTTATTTCGACATATTATGATTATGGTTTTTAAATTGTATAAGGTTTTTATTTTTAAATATATATATTAAGATGTTATAAATGTAAAGTTGTCTTATGTTCAACTTTTTTGTTTCTGAATATAATTCTTTTGAAGGATAACGATAATCTTTATTGAATATAATTTTTAGAAACCTTTTTTGTAATATTTCTAATTTTTTAACTAACGTTCTAATTATTCCTTCCCAACCTAAAATTCCGTAATTTAAATGAGTTTTAACTAAAGCGTAATATAATATTTCCATAGGTCTTACATTTAAATTTTTTTTATATTTTTAAAAATATAAAATACTACTACGCTACTCTCTCCAATTTTTGAACATGAAATGAGGTTAAGTCAAAATCGAAAAGCAAATGAACAACTGACAGAAAAATCAGCGTTTCACTTTACTACTGAACAAATTTTTAAGATCAGATCGATCCAAATCTCAATCGAATAAGACTCAAGATCAAAAGTACCTGCAGTCCTTAATCAATAAATTAAAATTATTTAAATAAAACTGTAGGTGGTTTTATTCGTCCATTTTCCAAGAATGTACGATTTACCTAAAGTTTGGCTTGCCAATTTCCTATTATCTTTTTGTAAGAACCCTCGTACTAGCACAATATTGTCCTCCTGTTCCTATTCCCTCAAGAAATATGTACATGTATTTGTCGTTTATAACAAGTGTATTTATTTTCCCGGGTAGTTACCCTAATTTTCCAATTTTCTGCAGCCACATGTCATATGGAATCATAATTTGCCGAATAATAGCGGGCAATATATAGACGAAAATGTAGAGTTATTTTAAAAAGTATTGAGTCAACCAAAATAGTTTGAGTCGTTCATAACTTTCTTTCCTGTTTCCATAAATATTTATATTGGCTTATCCTATTGCAGAATGATTCATAAACTTCCTTATTTACTACCTGGCTAATACTTAATTATAAAACTTTAAAATAATATTTGAAACAGTTTATACTTAATCTTAGATCATTTTTGAATAAAATTAAGAAGCTTATGGACAATATTCAGATGTTTTAAGAAGCTCCTAAATAGTTGCTTGACCTATACTTTTTTACAGACTGCATGTCGAATTCAAAAGAACTAATCTGTATAGCACACAAAATGCCGGGTTAATGTGTCAGGTTTGATGGACGCCAGAAAGGGAAAAACATAAAAAAACAAAAACGTTTCTATTTTGTCGTTAGAAAACAGTATGTTGCTGATAGGCTGTTAAAAAAAGGAAACTTTGCCTTATAGAGTTTTTTTTTGTCAAAATCCTTTTATAAGATAAAGTGGGTAAGCAAGTAGTTTTAAAAACACTGGAAGGCAAAGAGAATACATGAACATACAAATTTCAGAAGCTTTTCTACAATAAAACTGGCCTTTACTGTTTTTAATACTACCCACTTGCTTGAGTCACATACAAAGACAAAATGAACCGGTACCGTGCGAGCGGCACGTAACGTTCAGAACCAACGACTTACTGCTACCTGCCGATCTGCCACAGAAAAGATAGGGGGTGGTGCCTCCGATTGATTAAATTGTTGCGTGTTACGTCAGCCGCTGCCAAGACATTTTAAAATCTTTCAAATGATTATTAAAAGAATATAACTTATAAACGACAAAGGACCAAGTACCGATCCTTGAGGAACTCCTTCTTAAATTTTCTATAGCTGTGAAACATTCCCTAAAATTTTCCAAGGACTCGGGTGCCATCAATCATTTAAACCTTGATACACCGATGCCTCTGCACTCTCTGGCAGGTATGAGGTGGTTTAAAGTTTTAGGACACCATGTTACTCAAAACTTTTTTCGTCGACTGTATATTAGCCGCATATCCACCCTTCCCAAATCATTTCTCACTCCACGAACATCAATTCATCGATGAAATATAGCTGCCCACTTGCTACAGTAACATTACAATGGGGTTATTGTTGTAAGTTAACCCCCTGTATATGCCGAGCGGTCTGGGGCGGATCCGACCTTCTGTCATGTTTTATCAAATTCTTTTGAGCGTTTTGTACAAGGCGAACCCTCCAGAATAATAAAGAATTACCAGAAAAAAGTTAATTTGTTTCTAACGCAGTTTGTGGCCAACTTTTGTGTATACGATGATAAGGTAATTTGATTTCGTCATAAGTGGGCGTACGTTAGGGGAGTAGTTGTTATATTGAGAGAAAAGCATTCTATTCCTTATAAGAATTCACATACTTTTTATACAACTGTTTATTACTATATGTGACAGCAACGCGATTTCTTACTGTAAGCCAACGAAAATTGCTATAGACCGTTGTATAGTGATAATATCACGGTAATTTAGCCAATAAGAGTTAGGAGTTAATGGTACCATATAATGGTTTATAGCCATTATTGCTCTAAATAATCACAGTAATTATCAAGTTCTACTGGGGGTGTAATCTGGTTTTATATATTGTATTAGTGCCGACTGGCAGTTGTAACGAAATTTGACATTAATCATAATAATATTTGGTTGCTACGGTTAATAAAGCATATACTCACCCATAAAAATCAGTACCTACTGTAGTTCTCAAAATTTTAAATAGCTTCTAATGTATTCTTGTCGTTTAACATTCAATTCGTCCATAGATTATAAAGTCCAATACTAGTGATGGGTTGTGCGAAATAAGAATCTTCTATAGATTTTTCTGACATGCAAAGTTTAAAAAAACTTAAATACAAAGTAGAAACAACTTAATTGAAACAGGTATTGGTACGAATTCAAATTCAGACAGGACAGCTAGAAAACTATGAACAACGATGTGACTAGCACAACAAATAGGTTAAAACTAATACAACGGCGCGCGGCGATTGCCGATAGCTACGAACCCCCACCAACGTCTTGTGTATTATAGGTTCTAATGGATACAATTCGATTGTGGGGTCGCTCTTCTGCTTTCTTAATTGTAGAGACAAGCGCTTTACTGAAAAAAAAAGCGTCGCATTGCAAAGATACAATTTATTTCTTAACACAATTGTTGTATTAAAAGTAGTTCATTATTCACACTGTTCTAGCAAATCTGAAATTGATATAACAATAAAGCGGGTTTGTTCGCTGTACACTAGCAATTTATTTAATATGGGTTAATAAAAAATAAGCTATGCACCGATCTCAGTCATTATCGCAAATTTAGTAATGGAACATGTGAAGAGGTAAGTTTTAAGCGTTAAATTTTAAACCATAACTTTTCAAAAAAAATTAAAAAAATTTAAAAAAATTTTCAAATATTTATTTTGTCTGTATTATTAATTTTTTTATAAACCCGTATTGAAATAATGCTTCATAATCCTGTCAGCACCGAAAACCGCATCAGAAACGTTCGAGCGCAACCACAAAATAAATAAATTCAGTTGAAAATCGTAAAACCTATAAAAAACCGAAATTATTTCATATAAAGTCCCATTTCTAGAAAATTTACGGCTGTTCCGAGTAGTGCAGCCACTTTGGCCGCCGATGAGGTCGTATTTCATATTCGTAACGGTCAGTCTGCGTCCAAATATGTAAAAAATACATTTTTTATTAGTTCTCCATATTTGCCCCACTGTGGTAATTATAGGTTAGCTTTCAGACGCAGAAGTTTGTTATATTTCAAGAGTAAGAGGTGTCAAGGCAGCATAAGACTTTAGGTAGTTATAATATTGCTAGTAATGAAGTTGATTAAGATAATAAGGTATGGATTTATAAGACTTCTTTGCAGCCTGCGACCTGGAAGTGAGCTGCTTAATATTATATAATATAGTATTGACAAGCCTGAACTGAGTAGCTTTTAATTAAAAAAAAAATGAATACAGAATTAACTTTAATAGCAAAAACAGCATTGTTTTTGTTGTTGACATGTTTATTGTTCATTTTATGGTTTTAGCACAAAAAAACAGGTTTACGTTAATGTTGTTAATTTACGAACAACATTCTTTTTTATTATTACTGTTTGTTTATAACGTTTGTGTATGTTATGTTCTTATACCGTGCGAGCAAAAATTATTTGCATCAAAGAGGGCCTTGCATCTAAGGACGTAATGCTTAGCCGTAGAGCTTAATACCTGTTGGGTGTCGGTAACTACCTAAATTAACAATTAATCAGTTATTCCGTCATCTTTGACAGTCGTTACAAGTAATTTGATTCATCGCTAATTTTTCCAATTTCTTGAACAATTCACATAATGGGCTTTACGGAACAGCACAAAACATTCATGGTTGAAGCGTATTTTCAATACGGAGTTAGAGTAAATGGTGAGTGGTAATACAATCCGGGTTTGTGCATGGACGATTTTCACGAACATTTTCCTAACGTTTCTTTTATTGCTGGGGATTTTTATCATTGCCTGAAAAGAAACGTGGCTGCGTTTAGGGAAACAGGTTCTATACAACACAAAAAAGGAGCAGGAACACCATCTGTAATAACAGAAGAAATTGTTGCAAATGTTCGTGAAATAATGCAAAACACGCAAACAATTTGTATAAGACGCCTGTTCTAAGAAGTGGGAAGATCAAGATCTTATGGAACATGCAGGACTATTCTTAAGAAGCAGCTAAATTTATTTCCTTATAAAGTGCAAGTATTTCAAGAAATACAAGCCGCAGATTTTGAAAGACGCAGGAATTACTCTCAATGGTTTACCCAAAATTTATTGGAGATAAATGATTTATTAGACCTGACATTTTTTCGTATGAAGCCTGGTTCCACCTCTCCGGTTATGTGAAATCTCAGAATACACGCATGTGGAATAGTGAAAATCACAATTTTTTTGTAGAGTCCACATTGCACCCTCAAAAAATTGGTGTCTGGTTAGCTGTTTCCCGAAGAAGAATTGTTGGTCTTATTTTCTTCCATGACACAGTTACAGCGCAGCGGTATAGAGACAATATTCTGAATCCATTTGTGGAGCAATTACTTGACGACGAACTACGTTTTGGATATTTTCAACAGGACGGTGCAACCGCCGATACAGCCGCCGAAACTATTAACTACTTACGCAATTTTTTCGACGACAGATTGATCAGTTTTCGATCAGACATTGAATTCCCACCTAGATCACCTTGTTTAACGGTTATATGGATTACTTCGTTTTTCCTCATTTAAAGAAAACACCCAGTTGCAAATTTAGAACAATTACAAGAAAGGATTATCCAAGAATGTGGTAACATTTCTCCGGAGATGCTGGCCAACACTTTCGAAAATATGAAGAGACGTGTGAATTTATGCTTGGAGCATGGCGGTGGCCAATTTCAGCAATTTATGTAATTATTTTTCTTTTTCTTTCTGTATATTCTTACTTTGTTAATTTTGTAAACAACAAAAATAAATTTGTATTTGTCTACCTATTTTATTACCCATTAGTTTGGCATATCATGTCATAATATGAATTTGACAAAATTTTAACCTAGATTTGGTTAGATATATCGTCCCCATATCATTGTAATCTAAACCAAGCCCTAAGTTTTTTAATCCGAGCCCTCTTTGATGCAAATAATTTTTGCTCGCACGGTACAATTATGTTTTATTATTATATTTTAATTTAGTTAAATACACCTGTCCAGGAATGCTTTCTATTTAATATGACTCGCTACAGTTTGTAATTTACAAAAATGTGGCCAAATAAAAATATCTCTTTGTCCATGCCTAATAAATAAGCAACGTAATATTATATACGATTTTGCGTTTCCAGTTTAATAAACTAAAAAAAAACTGCAAAACTAAGACCACACCTCGTCGCCTATACGCTTAATTTCAGAAAGCATTCCATCGAAACGCACCGATTCACTTGGAATCATCTGTAAATCAAATTTCCTTCACACTGATGATGGATGTCCTCGAAACGAGACGGAGACGATACGAAAGAGTTACAACTGAAATGATATTTAAAGGTGTAGATAATTAAGTCGTTTCTCAAGCGAATGTAATGTTCTTTTGATGTGACATGTGGTGACGGTGTTGTGGTTAGGCGCCAAGAAAGAATAAATTAAAGTGAAACTTAAACGGCTAGAAATTTTCGAGGCGTTTCTTTTACGTTTTTTATTTACGTATATATTTATCGCAAAGCACCTTTTATATGAAATTTATATTTTTTTTTAAAACAGACCAGAAAATATACACTTTCTGGACAATTATTCGTCCAGAAAATAACGTTTTGTCGATCAAGACCGGAAAATTGACGTTAGAGACGAAAAAGATTTTTTTTTAAAACCGACCACAAAATTTACACTTTCTGGACAATTTTTCGTCTAGAAAATAACGTTTTTCCGATCGCAAGACCGGAAAAGTGACATTAGAGACCGGAAAAATCTTTTCCAGACTCTAATGTCACTTTTCCGGTCTCTAATGTCACTGTCACCCTGTTTTTTGTTTTTCCAATTGCTCTTTGATAATACAAGATACCTTGATTTCGTTATTATGACAACAACATTTCGATGTATTGTCGAGTGACAGTTCGTTAATTTTTAATTTTGTTCTTTATGTCAAACTTCTTTCGCGTAGATTATAAAATATATCGTGTCGGTCTTAAAAAAAATATTGTACCTCACGCAATCGAAAATTAGTGTTTTTCAGGTCTCTCCAAGCTTCCAGGACTCGCCTATGGCTCGCCCTGGAAATGCTTGTCTCGACCTGAAAAACACTACTTTCCGGTCTTGTAACGTAAATTACTATTTTTTAAAACCGACCAGAAAATATACACTTTCTGGACAATTTTTCGTCTAGAAAATAACCTTTTTCCGATCGCAAGACCGGAAAAGTGATGTTAGAGACCGGAAATAGTAATTTACGTTACAAGACCGGAAAGTAGTGTTTTTCAGGTCGAGACAAGCATTTCCAGGGCGAGCCATAGGCAAGTCCTGGAAGCTTGGAGAGACCTGGAAAACACTAATTTTCGGTTGCGTGACGTACAATATTTTTTTTAAGACCGACACTTCGATATATTTTATAATCTACGCGAAACAAGTTTGACATAAAGAACAAAATTAAAAACCAACGAACTGTCACTCGACAATACATCGAAATGTTGTTGTCATAATAACGAAATCAAGGTATCTTGTATTATCAAAGAGCGATTGGAAAAACAAAAAACAGGGTGACAGTGACATTATATCATATATCATCATATTTTTCCGGTCTCTAATGTCACTCTTCCGGTCTTGCGATCGGAAAAACGTTATTTTCTAGACGAAAAATTGTCCAGAAAGTGTAAATTTTCTGGTCGGTTTTAAAAATAGTATATTACGTTACAAGACCGGAAAGTACTATTTTACAGGACGAAGCAGGCAATTTCCAGGGCGAGCCGCCAGGCGAGTCCTGGGAGCCTGCGAGTCCTGTTAACGTACTTTTCGGTTGAGTGACGTACAATATTTTTTTTACAATCGACACAAGACACCAGTGGCGTGCGAGAAAACGTTAATAATAGCTTACTATATGGGTATAGTTTTAGCAGAAAACTCTAATAGTTGGGAAAATTATGTTTAATAATAAATACAATTTGGTACAAATGTTCTTAATTCTATTTTATCTATTAATATCTATTTGTTAATTGTTATATTGAAAGTACAATTTTGTGGTGTATTAAATTGTAGACATGACGGGAAATTTTTTGATTCATCTTTATAGGATGTTTGTGAAGTTATATCCACTTTTGATCCTCCGGCTTCCTGAATTCTACTGGCTATATCAATCTTATTTTGTAGAGACTGTTCAATGTAGCCTTCGGCAACTTGGGATGATTTCCAGCCGCCATGTCGTTTTAAATTAAGGATATCGCCTCCACCTTCAACTAACAGTGTCGCCGAACTACGTCGAAAACAGTGCCCTGTAAATTGCTCTGGGTTTGGTAATCCCAAATAGGATGCTATTTTTGATGGCGCTTTTCCTACTGAATGCAAACCTACTGGTTGAATAGTGCATTTTCCTTTATTATAGAAAAGAAATAGCCTGCGATGTGGAACACTAGGCGGACGTAAAGAAATATATTTTCTATATATATTTAGGTTTCGTTCCCCAACAACTATAAATGACCTGGGTTGGTATGTTTTTGTATTTGGAATTTTTACCGCCAACATCGATTCGTTATCTTTAACATCGTCAATTGTCATATTGGTCAATTCTTCACGGCGACACGCTCCAGCCGAACCCATTATTAGTAAAAGCTAAAAAAAATAAGAAATAGTTTAAATATATTTTTTTTAAACACAATATAAGAAAAGAAGAACTTTAAGAAAACTCGTATTATGTATTTAAGTACTTACTTTGATTAAAAGATAATCATTATCAGGGGCTTCCAGCAAAAATTTGTCAATGTCTTCTCTGGTAAGTACGTTCGATTTTTGGGGAATGTATCCAACAGATTTTCTCTTTATGAATGCTATCAGTTTATAATATTTGCTTATATCAATGTTTTCTTTTAAATTTAACATAGATTTGATCATTGAGTACAAGCTCCACAGTGTAGATGATTTTAATTTTTCGGATTTTTCAGCAAAATAAGCTAACAAAACATCCTCAGAAACATTTCTGACATTTTTTTCTCTACACCAATTTTTAAAGACGCTAAACGTTTTTTCATACCGCACTCTGGACTTATGCGGCAACAAATCGTCTGTAGCTCTAGCAGCTGCCTCTGTTATTTCAACTGGAACGTCATTTTCTTCCCAATCCAAATTAAGTTCCATATCTAAAGTCTTCCACACAATTTTATAAAGCCACAAAAGTTTATTTATCAAAGTCAATATCGTACCTGACAGTTCGTTACTATGGAAGCAAGAAAACATAAACATGTCAAAGCCTACTTATAAATGAGTTTGGTTAATTTTTTTAAATTGGGAGCGGAACGCAACAAAAATTGACCGGTAAAGTACTTTTTTTTCAATCGACCGGAAAGCAAGCACTTTCTAGACAATTTTTTGATCGGAAAATATCACTTTGCTGGTCTAGACCGGAAAGTAATGAAAAATTGACCGGTAAAGTACTTTACCGGTCAATTTTTGTTGCGTTCCGCTCCCAATTTAAAAAAATTAACCAAACTCATTTATAAGTAGGCTTTGACATGTTTATGTTTTCTTGCTTCCATAGTAACGAACTGTCAGGTACGATATTGACTTTGATAAATAAACTTTTGTGGCTTTATAAAATTGTGTGGAAGACTTTAGATATGGAACTTAATTTGGATTGGGAAGAAAATGACGTTCCAGTTGAAATAACAGAGGCAGCTGCTAGAGCTACAGACGATTTGTTGCCGCATAAGTCCAGAGTGCGGTATGAAAAAACGTTTAGCGTCTTTAAAAATTGGTGTAGAGAAAAAAATGTCAGAAATGTTTCTGAGGATGTTTTGTTAGCTTATTTTGCTGAAAAATCCGAAAAATTAAAATCATCTACACTGTGGAGCTTGTACTCAATGATCAAATCTATGTTAAATTTAAAAGAAAACATTGATATAAGCAAATATTATAAACTGATAGCATTCATAAAGAGAAAATCTGTTGGATACATTCCCCAAAAATCGAACGTACTTACCAGAGAAGACATTGACAAATTTTTGCTGGAAGCCCCTGATAATGATTATCTTTTAATCAAAGTAAGTACTTAAATACATAATACGAGTTTTCTTAAAGTTCTTCTTTTCTTATATTGTGTTTAAAAAAAATATATTTAAACTATTTCTTATTTTTTTTAGCTTTTACTAATAATGGGTTCGGCTGGAGCGTGTCGCCGTGAAGAATTGACCAATATGACAATTGACGATGTTAAAGATAACGAATCGATGTTGGCGGTAAAAATTCCAAATACAAAAACATACCAACCCAGGTCATTTATAGTTGTTGGGGAACGAAACCTAAATATATATAGAAAATATATTTCTTTACGTCCGCCTAGTGTTCCACATCGCAGGCTATTTCTTTTCTATAATAAAGGAAAATGCACTATTCAACCAGTAGGTTTGCATTCAGTAGGAAAAGCGCCATCAAAAATAGCATCCTATTTGGGATTACCAAACCCAGAGCAATTTACAGGGCACTGTTTTCGACGTAGTTCGGCGACACTGTTAGTTGAAGGTGGAGGCGATATCCTTAATTTAAAACGACATGGCGGCTGGAAATCATCCCAAGTTGCCGAAGGCTACATTGAACAGTCTCTACAAAATAAGATTGATATAGCCAGTAGAATTCAGGAAGCCGGAGGATCAAAAGTGGATATAACTTCACAAACATCCTATAAAGATGAATCAAAAAATTTCCCGTCATGTCTACAATTTAATACACCACAAAATTGTACTTTCAATATAACAATTAACAAATAGATATTAATAGATAAAATAGAATTAAGAACATTTGTACCAAATTGTATTTATTATTAAACATAATTTTCCCAACTATTAGAGTTTTCTGCTAAAACTATACCCATATAGTAAGCTATTATTAACGTTTTCTCGCACGCCACTGGTGTCTTGTGTCGATTGTAAAAAAAATATTGTACGTCACTCAACCGAAAAGTACGTTAACAGGACTCGCAGGCTCCCAGGACTCGCCTGGCGGCTCGCCCTGGAAATTGCCTGCTTCGTCCTGTAAAATAGTACTTTCCGGTCTTGTAACGTAATATACTATTACCGGTCAATTTTTCATTACTTTCCGGTCTAGACCAGCAAAGTGATATTTTCCGATCAAAAAATTGTCTAGAAAGTGCTTGCTTTCCGGTCGATTGAAAAAAAAAGATTTTTCCGGTCCCTGTTTTTTGTTTTTCCAATCGCTCTTTGATAATACAAGCTACCTTGATTTCGTTATTATGACAACAACATTTCGATGTATTGTCGATGTCGAGTGACAGTTCGTTGATTTTTAATTTGTTGTTTATGTCAAACTTGTTTCGCGAGTTCGCAAATTTAACAATATGAATTCAGATTTTGAATTATCCGACACGGAAAATGAGATTTCAGAAGAAATTTTGGAAGCAGCAAGGAAAGCGACTATATTGCCAGTAAAATCAAAAGCCCGTTACGAGAAGTCATACGACGCATTTAAAAATAATATAAATAATTTAATGTAAGTATATCGAAGTGTCGGTCTTAAAAAAAATATTGTACGTCACGCAACCGAAAATAAGTGTTTTGCAGGTCTCTCCAAGCTTCCAGGACTCGCCTACGGCTCGACCTGAAAAATTATTTGCATCAAAGAGGGCCTTGCATCTAAAGAATTAATGCTTAGCCGTAGAGCTTAATACCTGTTGGGTGTAACTACCTGAATTAACAATCAATCAGTTATTCCGTCATCTTTGACAGTCGTTAAAAGTAATTTGATTCATCGCTAATTTCTCCAATTTCTTGAACAATTCACACAATGGGCTTTACGGAACAGCACAAAACATTCATGGTTGAAGCGTATTTTTGAAAGGGGGTTAGAGAAAATGGTAAGTGGCAATACAATCCGGGTTTGTGCATGGACGATTTTCACGAACACTTTCCTAACGTTGCTTTTATTGCTGGGGATTTTTATCATTGCCTGAAAAGAACCGTGGCTCTGTTTAGGGAAACAGGTTCTATACAACACAAAAAAGGAGCAGGAGGACCATCTCTAAGAACAGAAGAACTTATTGCAAACGTTCGTGAAATAATGCAAAATACGCCAACAAATTGTATAAGACGCCTGTCCCAAGAAGTGGGAAGATCTTATGGAACATGCAGGACTATTCTTAAGAAGCAGCTAAATTTATTTCCTTATAAAGTGTAAGTATTATAATTTTGTAAACAACAAAAATAAATTTGTATTTGTGCACCTATTTTATTACTCATTAGTTTGGCATATCATGTCATTATATGAATTTGAAAAAAATTTTAACCTAGATTTGGTTAGATATATCGTCCCCATATCCCCCACTGTGATCTAAACCAAGCCCTACGTTTTTTTAATCCAAGCTCTCTTTGATGCAAATAATTTTTGCTCGCACGGTATTTAGCACTGTCTCCGAAAACAGTATTTAAGCTAAAAAATAATTTACAAAATAATAACCAAAAAATATCAAGAAGTGTCAGTTTGACCATTTAACTTTTTTTAATAACATTTAATTTTTATAGTTTTAATTATAGGTTTACAAGATTTAGTAGATTCAGTAAATATTTCTCGAACTAATTTATTATATTAAGCCCCTATGAATCTGCCCTGTGGCACTGCTTTAATTACAGGGGTCGCTAATTATCTTTGAGAATGGTAATTTCGAAAATATTTGTGGTCCCAGGTGTGGGGGCGGATATGATTTATTTGGTTTTTCTTATTGTGGGACTTGTGAAATAAATGGCAGAAGTTGCGTTTTTGATTTTGATAAATGGGAGATACTGATTTAGAAACATCTGTGGCTAAAGTAAAAATTTCTGCAACGCTCATTTACGAAAATTAATATATTTTACGGTCCTTTGTTCCATTTTTACAAATATACAGGGTGTTGCAGCATTGGGCGAGAGATAGATAATCAGATGCAATAGGGTCCTTGCACAATTTTTTTCCTTTGTTATTTAACTCTTTATGGGTTCATCCATGGGCCTTTTTTTTCTTTTTCAAAAATACTGCCTTGATTTCCAGATATCTTAAAAATAAAATGTCCTATTTGAAGCATAATGTGAACATTGAAAAATACATTACGTGCTTTTTTAAAAAAGCAAGGGGAAGGTTATACGCCAAAGATATCGAGAGTCTTGTCAAGGGAACAGTTCAGCAAATTTTTGTCTGACGCCTCATGAAAAGTATTTGGCGATAAAGGTAATAAAATTACATTTTGTTTGTTTCACATTATGCTATCTATTTTTTAGGTAGTTTTGATATTTGGAATATCTAGGGCATGTCGTTGCGACGAATTAGTGAATATGACAGTTGATGATATGGGTTCTTTGCTGCTAATAAAAATTCCCAACACTAAATCTAATAAGAGTAGAACTTTCAACGTCCTGGGGGATGAATATTTAAGCAAATATAGAAACTACGTTAATTTGCGTCCTGCGATTTTAAGAAACGACTTTTTGTTAATATCAAAATGGGAAATATCATAAAACTGTTATGGGTATCCATAAAATTGGTAGTGTAGCAAAAGATGTGGCATTGTATCTGAAGATTTCAAATTGGAAAGAATATACAGGGCATTGTTTAAGACGAACTTCCGCAACAATGCTTGTTGATAGTGGGGGGGATATTACTATTCTGAAAAGGCATGGGGGTTGGAAATCTGATGCAGTTGCCGAAGGGTACATTGAAGATTCTGTGCAAAGTAAAACCAAAATTGCTAAAAGAATTCTTCAACCTAGCTCTGCAAAAAATCTCGAACAACCTTCATTTAATGGACCCTCTAATGGATTTTTAAAAGCAGTTCACCTTGGAAAAATTGTTATAAGCAGTACTGATATTGCAAGAAGTGGAGGATTCTTAAATGATGCAAATCTTCACAATTGTACTTTTACTACAAATATTACCAATAAATAAGAAATACCACTGTGAATACCAATAATCGTTGTGTATTGTGTAAATGTTCGTTTATTAAAACTGATAAATTAAAATAAATTTAAATTTCGTGGCTATATGAGGCAATGCTCAAAGCTAAAAGACAATAAATAAATAAAAAATATAATGTATTTATACGCCTAGGAGTATAAGTACCTATACTCCTAGCAGTGGCGTAGCGTGGTTGAAGGGGCGGAGGGGGCGAAAGCTTCAAAGGTAAGGTCGTAGATATTTTTTTTATGGGGAGGGGTAAAAAAAAAAAAATAGCGCCGCAGGCGAAATTTTTTTGGGTGCCACGTTCTTAAAATATAAAATACACAAGATCCTCAAGAAAATCACAAAAAAATTGATCAAGTAAAAAAAAAGTGCTTCGTTTTCATGGCTCATTATGGGCCCTTGTTCAAAGGGCGCCTCACTGCTAATGTATAATTTCGTTTATTTAGTAAATTTTGGCCTGAGAAATAAAGTTTTTGTTTCGTCATGTCTAAAATGGCCACATGAAAACAGAATATGAACACGGCAAGGGAAATTTTGTTAAAACTCTATAAAATATTTTAGGCATACTTATTACATAATAATATGAGCATATATTCATTCTCATTGGCGACAATTAATAACACGCATAAAATTTAGTCTTTAGTAAATTAAAGATTTCAAGCAATTTTTAATTTTTAAAGCAAAATAACTGAAAGAATACAAATTTATTGGTCGTGACAAAATATTTTTATTATAAAGTAAATCAAATAGTGAAAATAAAATAGAATCTCAAAATAGGTAACAGAGTAAGAGGTTTATTTTATCTCCTTCTTTACTCTAAAAGTTATAAACTAATAATAACGCTAATTAAACCCCATAAAAATACTTTAAAAACAAAGAGAAAGAGAGCTTCACAAAATACCATATTTGCCAATACTATCCTTCTGATAATGGTAATCTAAATATAAACAGAAACAAAGAACTAAAAAATAATTATAATAATAATAGTAATAAATAATGAGGATTTTGTTATATAATTATCATTTATATTCATAAACATAGTAAATTTCCTCTTGCTGCTATAGGTCAACAATATTATCAATTATCATGTGAAGTGAAATTGAACTGGGAACTACTGGGAGAGTGGGAAGGGGGCGCCGTTTGGGAAAGGCTCAAAGGGCGGGGGGGGGGGCGGTCGCCCCCCCCTGGCCCCCTGCACGCTACGCCACTGACTCCTAGTCATATAAATGACATTTAATCTCATTGAGAAACGTGACATAAGTTATCACTTATATGACGTTTAAAGAAAAAATAAATTATTTAATTTGTCATCTTGACTATTATGATTTCGGATAATACGGCGATTCTTTGATACGTCCCGTTCAGGTAACTAGTGTTTTATGCATTTAATTGCAAAGTAAGTTTGAAAATACTATACTAACAAGGTCTTACCTGTATAACCCTCATCGGCAATCCGGTTTCTTTTGCTAATTGTTCTCGTATATGTCTAGTGGGTTTCGGCGTCTGCGCAAACGCCGTTTTCAGTGTTTCTAATTGTTTCGCTTTTATCGTCGTTCGAGGCCCCCTACGTTTCGACCCCGCGCTGCTATCGTCGGGACTTTTGTTTTCAGTTTGAGAATCTCTCGTTTCGGGGTCGCCGTCTAGCGAATTTTGGTCTTCCGAATCGTTTTCTGTTTTCGGATCCTAAAAAAAATATAAGTAATAATAATAATGAATGTCTTTTATTATTACTATATATTTAGGTATACTATTCTGTGTGCATGGTTTTATTTACATGCACAAGGCCATAAATTTGCCACTTTCGTGGTTATTGTTCGTTACTTCTTCGTTTTATTAGTTCCAGATTAGGAAAATAGGGGAATTAAATATATATTTAACTTTATTTAAATTGTCTTGAATATGCTTTAGTATTAAAATGTGTAGCTAGTTGTAAGGTTTTGGACCAATATCTAAAATATCTTATAATACAGTGTCCGCAAGAAAGTCTGCATCAAATGGGATTTTTTTTTATTATTAGGTATAGGTAAAAATTGAAAAGGCAGTTAGTTTTTGCTTACCTTAAAACCAAAAATGACGTATACTGATGCAGCTGCACGACTTGCGTTACCTGTCAATTTTGACATTTTTAATAAAATAAGTTCAAAAATGCCCTTATTTAACAAAATATCGAAAAACTTTATTCGAAAAAGGTGTTTATTTAGGCATTTTTAGTCTCCGTACGAAATTTTGACAGTCTAATACAATTTTTATTTTTTGCTAGGTTCTTGAAAATTTTGATCAACCCTCGTAGATTAACTTTTATACATCGATGTAAAACCATTTGCCTTTACTTCATTTGTAATCTTAATGCAATTTTGTTTAAAATTTTTGTTTCCTATTATTTGTTTTGCTTCAAAAACTGAAATTATTATTGATTAGTATGTAATGTTTGATGCAAAGTTTATCTAATTACATCAGTTTTGCCAAAACCGACGTATCTTATTTTTCTTAAGTTAGTAAACAGATGTACAAAAAGAAAATATTAGGAAGCTTTCGTTGAAATTTTACTTAATTAATATTGGATTAAAAAGAATAAATATTAATCGCTCGAAACATTTTATTCAACAAAAATATAGTTTAATATTATTAATTTAATTTAATATTAATTAAGTAAAATTTCAACGAAAGCTTCCAATATTTTCTTTTTGTACATCTGTTAACTAACTTAAGAAAAATTAGAAACGTCGGTTTTGCCAAAACTGATGTAATTAGATAAACTTTGCATCAAACATTACTCATACTGATCAAAAACAATTTCAGTTTTTAAAGCAAAATAAATAATAGGAAACAAAAATTTTACACAAAATTGCATTAAGATTACAAATGAAGTAAAGGCAAATGGTTTTACATCGATGTATAAAAGTTAATCTACGAGGGTTGATCAAAATTTTCAAAAACCTGGCAAAAAATAAAAATTCTATTAGACTGTCAAAATTTCGTACAGAGACTAAAAATGCCTAAATAAACAACTTTATCAAATAAAGTTTTTCGATATTTTGATAAATAATGGCATTTTTGAACCTATTTTATTAAAAATGTCAAATATGACAGGTAACGCAAGTTGTGCAGCTGCTTCAGTATACGTCATTTTTGGTTTTTAGGTAAGCAAAAACTAACTGCTTTTTCAATTTTTACCTATACCTAATAATAAAAAAAAAATCCCATTTGATGCGAACTTTCTTGCGGACACTGTATAATAGATAATAGTAACAGTAACACTAACAAGAATTTCTCTGGCTAATTTAATAGATAAGAAGAAGCCAATTATTTCTCTCCGTTTTTAGCATTGTTATAATATTTATAATATTTTTATCCATCAGTAACTTTACATTTACTATTATGAATGCGTTAAAAATAATTATCATTGTTGAAATATTCCGACATGCAGTGTCCATAATTAAATCTAAATATATGTAGTTTTGACGTCGAATAAGACAAATTGGTTATATACAGAGTAATTTGCACGTCCGCGTCCGTGCCTCGCATGAGTTCTTATTATGTTAAAGCCCCAAAGCACCCATCCTGTAACTGACTATCGTTTCTTTTGTAACCACGCCATGCATGCTTAAAAGTCACTAATTGTTTAAGTTCTAGTTCTTTCAGACACACATCTACGCATCACTATCTTTGGTTAGGTCATAGACTAACAATATCAAGAGATTTACTGCAAGTAAAGATATTAGGTACTTACAATACCCAAATAAATTGAATGGCCAAGCAATTGGGGTAATTACATCAAGCAATATAATATTATGATATACAGTGTCCGCAAGAAAGTTCGCATCAAATGGGATTTTTTTTATTATTAGGTATAGGTAAAAATTGAAAAAGCAGTTTTTGCTTAAATAAAAACCAAAAATGACGTATACTGAAGCAGCTGCACGACTTTCGTTACCTGTCAAATTTGACATTTTTAATAAAAATAGGTTCAAAAATGCCATTATTTATCAAAATATCGAAAAACTTTATTCGAGAAAGTTGTTTATTTGGACATTTTTAGCCTTTGTACGAAATTTTGACAGTCTAATATAATTTTTATTTTTCGTCAGATTCTTGAAAATTTTGATCAACCCTCGTAGATTAACTTTTATACATCGATGTAAAACCATTTGCCTTTACTTCATTTGTAATCTTAATGCAATTTTGTGTAAAATTTTTGTTTCCAATTATTTATTTTGCTTCAAACACTGAAATTGTTATTGATCAGTATGTAATGTTTGATGCAAAGTTTATCTAATTACATCAGTTTTACCAAAACCGACGTTTCTCATTTTTCTTAAGTTAGTAAACAGATCTACAAAAAGAAAATATTAGGAAGCTTTCGTTGAAATTTTACTTAATTAATATTAAATTAAATTAATTTTACTAAACTATATTTTTGTTGAATAAAATGTTTCGAGGGATTAATATTTATTCTTTTTGATCCAATATTAATTAAGTAAAATTTCAACGAAAGCTTCCTAATATTTTCTTTTTGTACATCTGTTTACTAACTTAAGAAAAATGAGAAACGTCGGTTTTGGTAAAACTGATGTAATTAGATAAACTTTGCATCAAACATTACATACTAATCAATAACAATTTCGGTTTTTGAAGCAAAATAAATAATTGGAAACAAAAATTTTACACAAAATTGCATTAAGATTACAAATGAAGTAAAGGCAAATGGTTTTACATCGATGTATAAAAGTTAATCTACGAGGGTTGATCAAAATTTTCAAGAATCTGACAAAAAATAAAAATTATATTAGACTGTCAAAATTTCGTACAGAGGCTAAAAATGTCCAAATAAACAACTTTCTCGAATAAAGTTTTTCGATATTTTAATAAATAATGGCATTTTTGAACCTATTTTATTAAAAATGTTAAATTTGACAGGTAACGCAAGTCGTGCAGCTGCTTCAGTATACGTCATTTTTGGTTTTTAGGTAAGCAAAAACTAACTGCTTTTTCAATTTTTACCTATACCTAATAATAAAAAAAAATCCCATTTGATGCGGACTTTCTTGCGGACACTGTATGATGGAAGAGAATGTTTGTATGGTTTTTGAATAAGTTTAGTCATTTCCCGATTTATCCCCATCAAAAAACTTTTAGTAATTACGTCCTTCCCTTCCCTGCTGGTCTGTTATGGCAACGAACCCAATACAATAGCTGAGTCAGTTGTTATTAGGAATACGTAGAAACTGTTAAAATAAAATTTGAAGGATAGAAAATGTAGGTACTATAACGTAAAACTATTATTGATTGACTGTGCCCAATTTGAGTTCTTGGATTTCCGTGTGTTAAGTGGAATATTTTCAGCTATCGATTTTTTTATTTCTTGGATAGATTGGCACTCAAATCTTGAATTTTCGTTAATTGCTCATTTTGTCTTTTTCAAACCAGGATGACATTTGTCAGGCTAACAATAGTTTTTACCTGACATCTATCAAAATTATGCCGCTGTAAAAGCATCTTGTTGATTTTGTCCAGGTGTATATAATTAAGAGTTTATCCACTAGAAAACAGGCCGTTGCTATGATATTTTGCCAGTATATATACTCTAGTGAAATAGTCGCGTTTACTTCTAATAAAACAATATACTATTTTCATAAAAATTTTGAGTGATGTGTCGTTTTCAGAAAACTTTAAATAAACCAATCTTGATAAATAGGGACATTTCAAAAAAATAATGCCTATCGATTGAGACTTGCAAAGCTTTGTTGTCTGAATGTATATCGCTTCGCTTCGCATGGTCTAAATCCAGTGACGCAGCGAGAGTTTCAGGTTCGTATTAAATTTTTATTATAAATGTTGTTACTTTGTTTTGTCAAAAATCGCAGTCAACGCTTACTTCTACTATTTACAAAAATAATGTGTTATAAGCAAACATAGATTTTAAGATTTTTTTTTAATTTCTCATAATTCCAAAACTACTAAAATTATGGATTGTGACATAAATTAGACATTTAGATATAGACCAGGGCTTTGAAAATGGTAAAAAGTGAAAAAAAATAATAGTAGGATGAAACCCATTGGAAAAGGAAGAGAATATAACAAAAATGAAAGGAAAAATAATTTACGGGCGATCCGAGGTCGGGAAGTAGAAAGAGGTGAGTTTTTAAGGGTAGAAAACGATTTATCTCGATTTCCGGCAAAACTACAAGTCCTATGGAAAAACGTTAAATTGCAAAGTTGTAGGTAATAAAAAGATCTACAACTTCTGTATTTACACTTTTTTCACATAACTTCAAAATTTATGTGAAAAATTCAAATAACATCAAATTTTTGGTTTTTTATTTTTATCTTTTACAAAAAAATTTTTTTTTTACGAAATTTAGTGAAAATGAGACCTTTTTATGTTCCAAACACACTGTAATTTTTTTCATTTAAAATATTTATTTTTTCACCTTATTTTGACGTAATATCGAAAAAGCGCCCCAATTTTCAATCGAAAATTTTCGCGTCAAAATATCTGCTTTTTTAATAAAGTCGGTGGGCTTTTTTTGTTCGTTGAAATCTCTACTTTCTAATGATGTAAAAAAAATATACATTACTATATTTTGATGTGGGAATTTTCGGTTGAAAATTAGGGTGCTTTTTTGATATTAAGTCAAAATAAGGTGAAAAAATAAATATTTTAAATCAAAAAAATTACAGTGTGTTTGGGACATAAAAAGGGAAGTTTTCACCAAATTTCCTGAAAATTTTTTTTTTGTAAAAGATAAAAATAAAAAACCAAAAACTTGGTTATTTGAATTTTTCATAAATTTTGAGGGTATGTGTATGTAAAGGATTACGGAACCGACCAATCCAAGCGTAGCTATACGTCAATTGATCATACCACAGGGTCAACACCAACCACACGGGCGTTCGCCAGTGCGTATCCTGGGCAGGAACAGTAATTATGAAAAACTGATCCTTTAGCCCGGTGTAAAGCAAGTTAATATTATACTACTGTAATATTTATTATATTATAAATGTAATAAGTAGGATAAATTGACATCTAAACATATCGAAATAATAAAGACCTTTAAAGAGAGAGAGAGAGAGAGGTTATGTGAAAAAAGTGTAAATAAAAAAGTTGTAGGTCTTTTTATTACCTACAACTTTGTCATTCAACATTTTTCCATAGGACTTGTAGTTTTGCCGGAAATCGAGATAATTCGTTTTCTACCCTTAAAAACTCACCCTTCCACTTCCCGAGCTCGGATCGCCCGTAAATTATTTTTCCTTTCATTTTTGTTTAAATCTCTTCCTTTTCCAATGGGTTTCATATTACTATAATTTTTTTTGGTTTCAAAAATTATCGACCCTGGTCTAATAGGAAATTTGATTATCTACATGTTAGGAAGATAAAACACAGGGTGTTTCATTTGCGAAAAAGGGCACATTTACCTAAGTAAGTATATCTTATTGCCGCATTGTTTTATAAAAATAACCCCCTCCCCTCCTATTAAAGTCCTGGATAATAATCCACCCCTCATAAAATCCGTACTGTGTCACTATAGATTCGGTCCAATATCATGGTCGTTCACCTAGCAAGTCTTGGTTTCTTGTATCGATAATCCACATCAACTAGTCGATTGAAAATAATAATTCTAAAATACGGAAATGAATTTAAATTGCTCACCGCTTCTGGGTAGTTTATTCAAGTTTTGTGCCACTAATTTGCTTAAACTGACTGCTTTACAAGAACTCTTCCGCTGTCGGCTCGGGGGCAATCATAAAAGAATATAAATAGAAACGTTGTAAAGTGTACATTGTACACAACGTGTTGATTCTGGTCGTTACACAATCACAAAACCGATGATGTAGTGCCGATAAATCCGCGACATAGACATATTTTACCTTTAGACCCGTAACGCCTATTTTGTGCCCAAACAAAAGTTTCATTTAAGGGGTGGAAAAATACATTTTTACGCACGGCTCGCCGGTAATATCGCTGGACGCTCAGTATCGATGGGATAGGCATATATATGTTATCCATTGTTGCTGCTTTAGCGACAGCATCTGAATATACTGCAAAACTGGATCGAATCCATTGTCACCGTACGAGGGGGTGGAGGCAGTTTAAAAGTTTTAGAGGAAAAATACCGTACGAGCAAAAATTATTTGCATCAAAGAGGGCTTGGAATAAAAAACGTAGGGCTTGGTTTAGATCACAATGATATGGGGTGGGGACGATATATCTAACCAAATGTAGGTTAAAATTTTGTCAAATTCATATTATGACATGATATGCCAAACTAATGAGTAATAAAATAAGTAGACAAATACAAATTTATTTTTGTTGTTTACAAAATTAACAAAGTAAGAATATACAGAATAAAAAAGAAAAATAATTACATGTATTCTGAATATTCACATAACCGGAGAGGTGGAACCTGGCTTCATCCGAAAAAAATGTCAGGTCTAATAAATCATTCATTTCCAATAAATTTTGGGCAAACCATTCAGAGTAATTCCTGCGTCTTTCAAAATCTGCGGCTTATATTTCTTGGAATACTTGCACTTTATAAGGAAATAAATTTAGCTGCTTCTTAAGAATATTCCTGCATGTTCCATAAGATCTTCCTACTTCTTGGGACAGGCGTCTTATAGAAATTGTTGGCGTATTTTGCATTATTTCACGAACGTTTGCAACAAGTTCTTCTGTTCGTACAGATGGTATTCCTGCTCCTTTTTTGTGTTGTATAGAACCTGTTTCCCTAAACACAGTCACGGTTCTTTTTAGGCAATGATAAAAATCCCCAGCGATGAAAGCAACGTTAGGAAAAGGTTCGTGAAAATCGTTCATGCACAAACCCGGATTGTATTGCCACCCACCATTTATTCTAACCCCGTTTCGAAAATACGCTTCAACCATGAATATTTTGTGCTGTTCCGTAAAGCCCATTGTGTGAATTGTTCAAGAAATTGGAAAAATTAGCGATGAATCAAATTACTTGCAACGACTGTCAAAGATGACAGAATAACTGATTGATTGTTAATTCAGGTAGTTACTGACACCCAACAGGTATTAAGCTCTACGGCTAAGCATTACGTCCTTAGATGCAAGGCCCTCTTTGATGCAAATAATTTTTGCTCGCACGGTATATCAGTATATCTCAAAAATAAAACAATGCACATCTTAAATTTGATAAAAGACAGTAAAAGTAAAGACAATAAAAGTAAAGACAATTACACTTAATTTGCAATGCTAAATACTCTTCCGCATCATAAAAAGCCTGAAACACCAAGAAAATTGAGCAAAGTACTTCGAAAACTGACAGTTTAATCAAGGAAAAGTTGCAGAAACTTATTATATAAAACAATTCCCTAAATGAAAGGAGATTTTTGACCTACACTCAAGCGAGAGTAAGAAAAATGTAAATGACTCTGAGCTCTTGTGTTATAACTATGTATATCAGATTTTTTTGGAAATTCACTCTCATTCCTTTTGACATATATAATCATTGAGTATATGTAAAGTGATGGAAGAGTTAAGAGACCCAGATCAACAAATGCCCTTCGACAATGAACACCTGGCAGGAGCCCTAACATACATCTTATGATTTAAGGCAAGCGTCCCCAAAATATTATCCCATATGAGAGGTGTGATTGAACAAGACCGTAGTTAGTTAATTTAAGAACATTTAATGAAATCGAGGCTCTCAAGTGCCTAATTAAAAAACAAGTTTTACTTAATTTTGAAGTCAAACTGTTAATATGACATTCCCATGTCATCTTTTGATCTATAATAATACCCATCAAGAACTTCGTATTCGCAGCTTGAAGAATAGACACACTGTTCACCCTAATTAGATAAATTTGATCAATTGTGGCGTTCTTTGGAAAAAAAACTTATAAATTGGGTTTTACTAATATTTAAGACTAACCTATTGTTGGTACACCAGTCACTAAATTCAACCACTGCACTGATTGGTTTGCTCTTTTAATAGCAGTCATGATGTGGCTGTCAGAAATTAAGAAATTTGTATCATCAAACTTCTTCATCTGGAGAGGGACAAGCAGTAGGCAGATCACAGAGAAATGACAAAAAGGTATATACCTAATCTTCGTTCCTTTATTAATGCTAGAACCTAACTTTCTTCCCATAGTTCCAATCATTAATGGGTATCTTATTCTGCAAGCAAGAGTTAACTAGCCATAAAAGACAGAAAAGAGCATAATAATTATTTCTATACAACAAAAATTCAGTTTTGCTTAATTACCGTAACATCAGGTAAACCGCGCATCACTCAACATTTATTCTTAGTTTAGCGTGAAACGTATCTTTCGTAAAAATCAAAAATATGTATTTTAATTCACCTGTAAGTCTTACAAAAAAACGGGCCAACCTAAATACCAGAATTTCTCTCTCTGTTTCTGCATGTTAAATAAGGAGACAATGAACAGTCTTAGAATCCGCAACTAATTTTTATAAAACCATTAATAATAACGATCGGGCGAATTGTAATTTTAAATGGATTACACCTGTCAGTCGCTGTATTTTATTAATGATCATATGTTACTCTTGTTGTTTTATTTATTTTTATTCTTTATTACAGCAATTAGAAAAAAACGCATCAATCCTTCAGACGTCTGAATGAGTACCTACCGGGGTTTCTACCTATCTTTGGAATATTTGTTTCGTCTTCGTTAGATTTCTGATTACTATGTTAATGTTGTGTTATGATGTTAGCGGGTAATATGAAAGATAGATCTGTTTGCCTCAAAGTTCAGGGTCCCAACCTGTGGACCGCAGGAAATTTAAATTATTATAACTGCAATCTGCAGGAAATCCAGCTGGGGAATAAATTTTGAAATTGTGGTAATTTCTTTCAGAAAATCAATAAATGTTGAACGGTAGCAAATACTTCAATGTAGATGGTTTCCAATTTTCCGGACGGAAGAGTATGTCTAAATCAAAAATTTAATCAAAAATTATTTAAGTATAACTTGGCAATAGAAGGCGTTCTTTAAATTGCAAAAGGCCGTGGGATAACATAACCCCAAAAATAAACGGTATTGCCTAGACTATCTTAACTTTTTCCTGTTAAAAACGAATTTAATACCATATAACAATAAAGAGGGATGTTAACAAATTAATGCATCACATGAGGACCGATTACGTAGGCAGTAACAGGAAATGCAGTGTGTTATGTTGTTATGATGAATTGATTAACTGGGTTAATATAACATGTATGGCTGAATACTACCTCTCGGTAACAAAATAATATCTTGTTCTGTCGATCTAGTATGTATACCTACCAAATTAAATCGTAAATAACGTTTTAATTAATTCTCAAAGTTTCTAATGGTAAGAAATTATAAACTGGAAAAATGTACCTATATACTACTGTGATGGAACTGGCGAAAATCCTCGAAAATTACGCTTTTAATATGAAGAAGGGTAATGGCGAAGACTATAAAGCATCTTCTGTAAAGGCTATATGGAACACTACAGCAAAAATTATTCAAGAAATGTATTTTACAGAATACGAAATAAAGATTACGGATATTTCCTTTAAAAATGCGCGAATGGCAAGAGACGCAAAGAGAAAACAGCTCCAAAGTTGGCAGGAAAAGAGGAAAGTAAGTTCAAATGCATTATCTACCAAAGATTTACTAACAATAATGCAAAGCTACAATGAAGGAAACCCCGATGAAGCACAAAAAAAGTTTTTCCATCTCTGCTCATTTCAACTAGCTTGGGGAGGCAATGAGGCCGTAAAATTCAATATTTTCAAAAGGAGTTTGATACCATGGGAGAATTTACCGGACGAATTGAATATTACAGCATATTTTCCAAGACAGCTCAAGGTGAGTCAAAAGGATTGGCAAACAGCAAATGGTTGGTAAGAAATTCATCAAACAAATACTTATGCCCTGTAAGATTATTTTAAAAATTATTGGAAAAAGAGGACCAAACATTTCTACAGACAGACTATTTCTCTCCGTTCATCAAAACTGGCAGAAGGGATGTTGGTTCAAAAATACTCCACTAGGAATAAATACAGTATCTAAGTGGACCAAAACTTTAGCGGAAAGAATTGGAATAGATAAGAAGAAGCATAAGATAACAAATCATTCTCATCGATCTTCCGCTGTGTCTGCCCTATTTAAACAAGGTGTTGGGGAACAAGAGTTGATTAAGTTAACGGGTCACTCAAAAGCAAATTTCCTGAAACAAGATCTACAGTCAGATCCTAGTCATCATCTGAAGCTCATCAAAAATCTCAGAACAACAAATGAAGCATGGAGACCTTCGACTTCTCAAATGCAAGTCAATCATACCCAAAACCATGCTTTAATAGAAAAGAATGGATAAACTATTACTTATAACCACTGTACGTTTAACATTAGTAATAAATAAAAAAAAATTTCTAGTTTGCTAAATAAACAGTGTGTTTTTATTGTTTTTTCGTGAAATAGTTTTGTAATATGGAGGTAAAACACCCTGTATTAGCATATTATATCGTTATTAGTTAGAATACTCATTAATATTATATCATAACAATAATGTCATCATTAATGGTGTGTACTAAGGAAACATTATATGGCTGAATACTACCTCTCGGTAACAAAATAATACCATGTTATGTCTATCTAATAAGTATACCATGATAAATGGTAAATAATATTTTTGCTCCCGTTCAGTGTGGTTCAGCATTCGCCAGTTGTATGGATAAGATCTTAGAAATGATTTATATATAGTCTTAGTTATGATGTTATTGCTTGCTCGGAATTAGACAACACTTTTTGACCGAACCTCTTCTATATCATGGACAACCAACCGCGCCACGCCGGAGATATTCTTCTCCGAAGAAAATATCTCTGTGGTAGAAACTGGCAGCTAGCTTGGTAAATGAAAAGCGTTAAAGCTTATGATAGCTGACGTAGACCCGCCAGAAAATAGTAATCGTAGTTATCACAAGTATTATACAGAATCGCCGAAATTTATTATTACAATAATATATAATCTTACCAGTCCAGCTGGATTACTAATATCCGAATGCGGTAACGAATTATTGTTAGTTTCACCAGGTGCTGGCGTTAAGGAACCATGTAATGAATGATGTTTTAACACAGATGATGCTGTACTACTCTCATCGTCTTCGTCGTCTTCCGATGCTGAACCCATTAGCGAATCTGTAACAAATAAACCAAGGTTAGTTTAATATACTTCTGGGAATAATATTTTGATAACAGAAAGTAGGGACAGAGTCCAAAATAGAACGATAGAAGGAAAATTGTAATAGAACACCAAAAAAAGTACCTTTTCGGACTTCCATTGTCTTTAGTTTGTTACTTAACATAACGTTTCGGTTAGTTAGGATCAATAACCGTTTTCAAGTGTAAACTAAATTATAATTGTAAGGCTACTGTTTTAAATACTATCCATGTGCAATAAAGCTTGATGACTCCTCCTTCGTGCTTATTGGAGTATGAAGTTTGAGCTGTTGGTTTTGAACAAGAAGTTCCATAAAAACTTAAGTGTACAGGAAACCCACTCACACGAGATACTTAATACCTTAATCACGGAACGAATCATTCAAACTCTTTACAACAGGGCATAATTCAAACTCTTTATCACAGAGCATCTAATATTTGCAATACTCCGGAAGACCTTAATACTGAAATTTCAAACATCAAAAAAGATTTAAAACAGACTGGTTACCCTAAAACCTTTGTAAATAGTACCATCCCATAACTTAAAAATCGCGAGGTAAAAACTAATACAGAAACGAAAGAGAAGCAAGCATTTCCTACAACACCTTATGTCAAAGGGATTTCTGAAAAGATTAGAAGGATAACCAAAAACTATAATATCAAAACAGCCTTCAAATCTGGAAATACGCTTAGAAGCTTTATTACAAAAGTAACCCCCTCCCCCCCCCCCCCCCCGTAATGAAAACACAAAAAATTGTATCTATCAAATCCCTTGCGAGTGTGGCGAAACATACATTGGAGAAACAAAAAGATCTTCTCCTGTACGAGTTAAAGAACATCTAAAACATACTCAAAGGTTTTGGATACGGAACAGCACTGGAGAAAACGAAAATTCAAAGAAACAGCTTTCATGAATCAAAATACCTATATATTTAGTAAATCAAGTATAGATATCCCCAATATCTGAAAGCCTCTTCTTGTACAAAACCAACAGCTCAAACTTCACACTCCAATAAGCACGTAGGCGGAGTCATCAAGCTTCATTGCACATGGATAGTATTTAAGACAGTATATAGCCTTAGAATTATAATATAGTTTACACTTGAAAACGGTTAGAGATACTAACTAACCGAAACGTTGTGTTAGGTAACAAAATAAAGACAATGACAGTCCGACAAGGTAATATTTTTGATATACAATTACATTGTCTACCACCTTCAAACCAACATTGTAATAGTACAGTTGTTATGCTTGCAAGAATAGTCGTTAAAATTCGATAATTTCACTCTTAAAACACTAATTTCAGTTGCTAAACCTTTCCAAGTTTATATGCTTGTTGTCGCCCCCCCCCCCCCACATTTAACAAAACAAAACTCTCATCAAGATTTTTTAGCAATGTTATTTTTAACAATCCGCCTAACCCCTCAAATTCATTCCCGTTTCGTTTTTTTCAATTAAAAAAGGATTAAAAAGATCGTATATTCCCAAAGTCCGATGACAACTTTCAAACCAACTTTTAATTGAACGAGAAAAGATAAAATTGGAAATGCAAGCTTTCGGTTTGTCTGCGGCTGAACAGCGGGGAAACTTTTTCAAAGTTTGTCGTCGAATTTATAAAATATAAGTTCGAGATGTTTATTTTAGATAGGAAAACGTTAAGGGACGTTTGGCATCTATTCTTATTTGGGATTTAAAAGACGTTCTGTTTCGTGGCTCTAATGAGGATCGCAAAGTTTACCAATTTTCTGGGTTAGATATGACGATAGAACTTTATCTGACCATACCGAACACGACTAATTTGAATATATCTTTTTAAAATGAACTTTGCTGATTCAGTTGATACTCAAACCTAAATGTTATTCTAAGTTAGATAATATACAATTTTCTAATTAAGTTGACCGGAAGGAATATTCGTACAATTGGAGGATGTATCGTCTTTAGTTAACTACCGTGCGAGCAAAAATTATTTGCATCAAAGAGGGCCTTGCATCTAAGGTCGTAATGCTTAGCCGAAGAGCTTAATACCTGTTGGGTGTCAGTAACTACCCGAATTAACAATCAATCAGTTTTCCGTCATCTTTGACAGTCGTTACAAGTAATTTGATTCATCGCTAATTTTTCCAATTTCTTGAACAATTTACACAATGATCTTTATGGAACAGCACAAAACATTCATGGTTGAAGCATATTTTCGAAACGGGGTTAGAGTAAATGGTGAGTGGCAATACAATCCGGGTTTGTGCATTGACGATTTTCACGAGCATTATCCTAACGTTGCTTTTATTGCTGGGGATTTTTATCATTGCCTGAAAAGAACCGTGGCTGTGTATAGGGAAACAGATTCTATACAACACAAAAAAGGAGCAGGAAGACTATCTGTAAGAACAAAAGAACTTGTTGCAAACGTTCGTGAAATAATGCAAAATACGCCAACAAATTGTATAAGACGCCTGTCCCAAGAAGTGGGAAGATCTTATGGGACATGTATAGGACTATTCTTAAGGAGCAGCTAAATTTATTTCCTTGTAAAGTGCAAGTATTCCAAGAAATACAAGCCGCAGATTTTGAAAGACGCAGGAATTACTCTCAATGGTATACCCAAAATTTATTGGAAAGAAATGATTTATTAGACCTGACATTTTTTTCGGATGAAGCCTGGTTCCACCTCCCGGTTATGTAAATTCTCAGAATACACGCATGTGGAGTAGTGAAATTTTTTGTAGTGTCCACATTGCACCCTCAAAAAATTGGTGTCTGGTTAGCTGTTTCCCGAAGAAGAAATGTTAAAAATTGGTAAAAAAAATAATACCATAAACCATATTATGCATTATTCCTGTAGCCCTTGGCATTCAAATAAAATCAATTTCACAAGAATTCAAGCACCACACTTCTTAGCTAGAATTCGTTTTATTAAAACCCGCGAAGGCATTCGTGTGAATACGCGTTTTGACACTACTCGACATCTCAGGCTGGCCGTGAAATAGACGTGGGGCACTGGCCCGTAGGCGACTCCTGACCCATGTCTCTTTTACGTCTGGACACGATGGTTTGAAAGACATCTCCGACGGCCCCTTTGTGGAAGCGACGTTGAAACGATATCTATATGAAATGAAGGGAATATGTTGACTTGAAGTATGTTAAATAGACCGCGTACCGCCCGAAGTCATTTAGGTAAGTAGTAAAATAAAGAAATTAAAACTAACAAGTATAGACCAGGGCTGAAGCCTTTGAAAATGGTAAAAAGTGAAAAAAAATAATAGTAGGATGAAACCCATTGGAAAAGGAAGAGAATAAAACAAAAATTAAAGAAAAAATAATTTACGGGCGATCCGAGGTCGGGTAGTGGAAGGGGGTGAGTTTTTAGGGGTAGAAAACGATTTATCTCGATTTTCGGCAAACTACAAGTCCTAAGGGAAAACGTTAAATGGCAAAGTTGTAGATAATAAAAAGATCTACAACTTTTGTATTTACACTTTTTTCACATAACCTCAAAATTTATGTGAAGAATTCAAATAACCAAGTTTTTGGTTTTTTATTTTTATCTTTTAAAAAATTTTTTTTTTTACAAAATTTGGTGAAAACTTACCTTTTTATGTCCTAAACAAACTGTAATTTTTTGATTTAAAATATTTATTTTTTCACCTTATTTTGACAGCACCCTAATTTTCAATCGAAAATTCTCACGTCAAAATATCTGCTTCTTTAAAAAAGTCGGTGTGCTTTTTGTTCGTTGAAATCTCTACTTTCTGATGGTGTAAAAAAAATATACATTACTATGATAATTGTTCTCACAAGTACGAAAACTGTTATTCCTGAAGTTCTACAGATATTTTTCAGTTGTCTAATAAAGACAACTGTTAACGTCATTACTTTCGATCACATGAAAAAAATTTGATAATAATAGCTTTTAAATATCATCCCTGTTAAGTGCAGGATATAAGTAAAAAAAATTAAGTAAAATAAAACTAACAATGTTTATGGATGTTCAATTAATAATAAATCCATCAAATAGAACCTATGTTGACTACATCTATAGCATTGTTATATCTACGAGTATATTTATTTATTTAACTGCATAAAAACAACATACATATTTTGAAACAATTTAAAAACTGATCCCAATGATCGAAGAAAAAGGTTCGAAGTGCATCCCGCATACAGTCGTCGAAGATGACTTACGACCCGGGCAATTACAAAAACGGCGCTCCCCACGGGGGGGGCCGAGACCCCAATTAGTACGGGAGCCCGCTGGGAAACATGGCATTAAGGGGGCCCCCTTTGCTGAGAACGACACCTCGAAAATGCTTGCAAGGGGGCTCATCGTCAGGTATAAGGTGTATAGCTGAATAAAAATGAAAATATCTTGGTTCGAATTGAGTGCAATATTTCCAAAAATTGAGTCGAATTTGGAAACTAGGTACTTGTTTGGTAGTTTTTGACCGAAAAGACAATCCGAAAAAAAAGGTTATGCTTATACTTACAGAATATGAAGGAAATCCTTCAGCTCGCATTCATAATATTACGAGTAAAACCTTATACATAGAGTATTCGCATATCCTTCCCAAAAAAGTATTTGGTTATTCATAAACGTTACCTTTTACTCTAAATAAATAGGATATCGTACAATAAATTTGATTGTGGTCAGTTGCAGGCTCAGTCGTGTAGTGATCAGTTGTAGCGATGTCATGCTGTGGAACTGAGAGAGAGATTAAACACCATCAACACTAAACTTGTTCGGGATTACAAATAATTATACCAGTTTGAAGAGGAAAATGTGCAAGGGTTTGCCAACACATTTTTGGGAATAAATGCTGAAACTCGAGGAGGTGCGTTACCATCCATCCTAAAAATGAAGATATGTTTACGCTATCTCAGTGACCCTGGGTATCCGAAAGGCATTGGTCAAGAACTGGGTGTAAGTCAACCTACAGCCTACAGTATCTCGTACAGTGACTGCCGTAATTGACAGCATAGTTGAGCAATCAAATTACTGCATAAAGTTTCCGTCTACTAACAATGAACTTATGGATGCGAAACAGTTATGGCAAAACAAGTACAGGTTTCCGACAGCAATTGGTGTAGTTGACTAGACCCACATAGGAATACTGAAACCAAATCGCCATGGTGATGAGTATGTCAACCGAAAAGGTCATCCTACACTGAATGTGCAAGCCACTTGTGATGCAAGAGAAATGTTCACTAGTATGGACGTTAGTTGGCCTGATTGGCCACGATTCAAGAATATGGAGAAATTCACAAATAAGGGTGCATTTACAAAATAAAAACAACGTCGTGCTACTTGCTGATGATGGATATGGTGTAGAGCCGTGGCTCATGACTCCATTCAGAAATCCCGCTCGAGGTCCTGAACTAAATTATAATAAACTTTTGAAAAAAGAGAGAGTGATAATTGAACGTTATTTTGGTCAACTGAAACGTCGATTTCCTATTTTGCAATATGTTTGCCGAATGAAATTGGAGAATGTGCCAAAAATATCCGTTGCCTGTATTGTGCTTCATAACGTGGCAAAAACTTTAAAAGACGTCGATTTTGAAGCACCTGAAGAAGAAGTGCCAGAAGAAGATGACAATGATAATGACGAATTTGATCTACCTCTTCGCCAGCTAGGACAAGAAGTCAGAAGAAATTTAAGCATAGTAATAAACAACTTTGATAATTAAATGTAGGTATAAAACTGTATAAAATAAATGTTTAAATTTAATTTCGTTTTATTATTTACGCCATAATAATATCAAATCATTTTGGTTTTTAAAAAACAAAATTCGAATAATTATAATAAGTTTATTCATTTATTCGCATACCCTTTATTTATTCTTGGAGGATATCCTTGCAAGTATAAGATAATCATTATGAATACGAAAAAAAGGAAATGTTTATACTCCTACCTTTTTCTTCAACTCAAAACCTTATACTTCTACCTTATACTGACAAGGATATCCTTCAGTTTTATGAATACGGCTCATGTGTTGCATGCAACTTACAGGCTTGTGTGATGGGATGATGACAATCACGTGTCTTTTTTTCTTTGGTTAAATCATAAACAACTCAATGTGAAGAGAGTTTTCTTACTACACTTTTGACTAGTTCGGTATAGTCTTTGAGAGAAAAGACTATAATATGTAAGTATGCAAAAAATGGGAACTTTTTTAACTATATGATATATGAAACCAATACAAGTTACTAAACCTATTTTAGTTGAGCTCTAAAGGTCCTTAAGAAGTAAGTGCCGAAGAATGGCCGCCTACACTTTTAAGCGAACAGAGTTGTTTTGCTTTTTGATCGTATTTATTTTGTGAATTTATTGAGGTGGTGTGATATATGAATAACCTTTGGTATGAATAAACGGAGTTCGCGTGAGTGTATGTGCGTTATTGGCTGAACAAGTGTAGGTGAGTGGGAAGTAATAGGGTCATACATACCCAGTAGTATACATTATATCTTATATTAAAGCGTACAAAGTATTTTCTTTTAATTATTTATGGAATTAAAAAAACTGTAGATAAGCGAATTCATAAAAACATAATCTACCATTTTTTGGGGGCAACTGAAGTTTTCTTATACCACAAAAGGTTAATTTTAATACTAAACAAAATGTTGTCACAGCAGCACATAGCAGCAGTGCTTAGCTTCGATGTTTTAAATAGAGCAATCCAAAGTTAATCAAAAGGATGAATACTTTGATCTGAAACAAGAAAAAGCTTGCGTACTGCAAGGAAACGTCATGTATCAAACAGAATAACTAACTATGTCTACTTTGCAGATGTAACTACTTTGTTAGTAATAGGATCATATTTAGAGATTTCACCAATTATTTTCAAGAAGCTATTCAACTTATTTAAAAATATACCACAGATTGGAAAATTAAGCCTAATGAATCCCCACATTACCTTACCAACAGAAGAACAGATATACTTTTACAAGTGACGATAAAAAGCTTCTTTTGAAAAGACTGACCAATATCTGGGCAAGAAGTTACAATTGGCTCATGGTAAAAACATCTCGGCTATCAGTACATTAAAACGGTCAATGATGAGATATATCATATTATAGCTAAACAAATTAAACAAAGCAGATGGACAGAGCTAACAGTCTGTAGAATCGTGGCCTCTACTTAATAACAGGAAAACTGAAGCGTTATTACAACACAGTAGGAAGGACCTAAGAAATATCACTGCCGTAGTCACTGGACATTGCATTTTTAGTAGATACGCCAAATCTATGCAAATACCAGCTAATGACTTCTGAAGAAGTTGCAGAGGTAAAGAAGAGGAGGAAAGTATTCAACATTTCTTGCCCAGGCCCCGCGAGAAGAAAGGTCCAATGCCTTTGGCAAATCATTATTTAATGACTTGGAAGAAGTAAGCAAGTAAGAACTGGGTCGACTCACTGAGTTTATTAACAGTAGTGATGGCTGGTTTGAATGAGGTGCCAAGATTTTTCTGCGTTCTGCGTCACGTTAGCCACCAGGAAGCTGGGTTCCACGGAACACGTGTGGTATCACAACGGTCCCCATAGGACTACCTGATATTATTTGGACAGTGTCAGAGTATACCATTCTAACCTATCGTTACCATAGACCCGTTTAAAAGTTACTGTGGATGTCTGACATTCAGGGTTGTAGACAAGCTTCTAGAAATACAGGCTTTCAAGCCTTAAAAAGCTTGAAAAACCCTCGATTGTGTTATTATTATTAATATATGCATGCAGTCCTTATCTACGAGTATTTTAGCAAGTTAACCTGTCATAAATATTATGTTCTATAGTAGACCCGGATACAATAAAATAGATATCCGAACATTTTCACAGTCACAGATCGTGGAACTCTACATGGAGCCATCGCCTACTCTTTAAATAATTATTAAATCAGTAGGAAACTTGATGTTCTATTGTCAAACACCTTGTTCTCCCATCGGGTATGCCTTGCTCAGCTCCCATACGCCGGCTTGAGATTTTATAAAAAGAATATTCGACCACTCGTATTTGGAACGCTATCTCCGTTCAATCTAAGTCCTTAAAAAAGGATGGATCTGTAGGAACGGACGATTGAAAAGCATTTTCATAAAAGGTCCCGCTAGGCGAGAGTATGATGGGCAAAAAAGTAATTAAAATTTCTTCGCTTCGGCCCGTGTTACTGATTACGCCGATAGGTGGCTGGAATTAATGGTCTTTTTGTCAGAGACGGTCGGTCGAATGTTTAGTTGAAAGGATGTTTTTACAGGATTTAATAATGCTTTTCATCAATATATTGTAGCATTTATTCAAAGGAACAAAAACGCCGCAAAAGAATACTATGCAAATCAAATTAAAATTTTATAGTACGAGTCAAAATAGTATATTATGTTATAAGGACGAGTAATGTAGTAAATTATTTCGGACGTAATGTGGGAGATAACCGGTAACCCACATAGTCCGGAAAAAAAATTCTTCCCTTGGACATACGATATTTTTTATCCGATTGCCAGGTATAAAATAATGTAAAAATAAGGTAAACCAATAGTAGTAGTAACATGTTTTATTTAGCAAAAGGCTACAATTAATTGCAATTAAAACTATTTCATTAGGTAAGGAGTTTTATAATTTAACAGAGTTGTAGGTAAATGATCTCTGAAACGTGGCACTCTGATGTTGAGGCACCGTCAACCTATTAGGACACCTCATGTCACGGGAATGTATATTTTTAGGAAATACAAAACTACTTTTCAAAGAAAGAGGCAGAGCCGGATTATTTAGAGTTTTAACCAAAAAATTCCCCAAATGTAAAGTTCTACGGTTGTTCATTACTATATAGCCACTAAAGATTTTTAAACGTATGAGAAATATGATCAAATTATCGAAGTCCAAAAATAAGGCGGGAGCATGTATTCTGTACCCTTTGTATTCTATTCCTATCTGATGCTACATCAAGGCATGGCCCATAAATGAAATCACAGTAGTTAAAGCTGGATAAAACGAGACTCTCACAGAACATTTTACGCAATTTAAAATTTAGGACCATGACGGTTGTTGTATAATACTCTTAAAGACATAATATATGCCTTCGTTTTGAATTATAGCTTTTTGACATACTCCCTAAACATTAGTTCAGTATTCAGGACTATACCCAGATTTTTAGCTGTTTTAACTACGGGGAGCCTAACACCATCGATAACTATATTGATATTATCATTCAAAAAGTCAATATAGTTCTTATTCCCAAAAAGCATTAAGGATGACTTTAATGGATTCAGCCATAGATTATGATCCAGAGAAAGTTGATTTAACCTGCTTAAATCTTCGTTAAGCAAATTCGATGCGTTTATATAGTCTTGACAGTCGAAATGAAGGTAAATTTGTGTATATCATCTGCATGTGCCTGAACCTTACAGTGCTTTAAAGATTTTAAAATTTCTGAGGGATAGATAATAAATAGAAGAGGTCCAAGGATAGATCCTTGAGTTACACCACACAAAATTTGAATTTGTTCTGAATTGAAAATTTTTTGGCACCTGTTGTTGAAGTATGATCTAATAAGACTTAAGGATGACAAAAATGTGCGTTATCAAAAAATGTGGAAGAACTAAAATTTACAATTTCAGGGGCATACAATCTAATCTCTGCTTGTGAACTTAATAATGTATGCTCTATTCTCAGAAAATCAACATGCATATATGGAAGGATTCTCTACTCAAACGGCTATTTTTCAGTTCACGCGAAGAACTTTGGAAATACTAGAGAAAGGAGAAATGGCTCTGGGAATATTTTTAGACTTGTCAAAAGCATTCGATTGTTTAGATAGAACACTGCTCCTCAAAAAATTGCATTTGTATGGCATCAGGAAAAATGCTTTAAAATGGTTTACCTCCTATCTTACTAACAGAACACAGAGAGTTTCGGTAAAAATGGAAATAGCCATCACAAATCAGATATATTAACTAACACCTTAGGAATCCCACAGGGTAGTATTTTGGGGCCGATTTTGTTATTTTTGTCAATGATTTAAATTCTGAAGTAAATCCTCAGACCGGTTTAACAACATCAGTCTGTTAGTAGGAGCATGTCACACTTCTCCGCTAATTGAATATGGCAATCATGTGTTTAATATAACTAATCAGTGGTTTGACTGTGTTTGACATGAATAAGTTAATAGTTAATGTAGATAAAACAAACATGTTAATTTTTAGAACAAAGCAAAACAAAAATATTATCCCTGAAGAAATTTCCTTTAATGATAAACCGTTAAACGTTCAAAAAACAACAAAATTTTTAGGGAGAGCATAATATAGAGAATCTAAGTGCGAAATTAAATAAAGTATGTTATTGTTTTCGCATTGTATTAAAATATCTTAATGAAAAGGCCAGAAGAACTTTGTATTTTGCAAATTTTGAAGCGGTATTGAGAGTTGGTATTATTTTTTGGGCATCCAATTCAAAAATTCAAACCGTTTTTATTATGCAGACACGAGTAATTAGAATTATGTATAAAATGTCATATTTGCAGACGTGTAGAGGAGTATTTAGAAACAAAAATATATTAAAGGTAGTGGCTTTGTATATATATATATGATTCGGTAATGTTATTTTATAAGAATAGAGATAGGTTTAACACCAGTATACGGCATGAACACAGCATTCGTTCATACAATATAATTTACCCTGTACATCGATTAACTCTGCTTGAGAAGAGTCCATATTATCATAATATGTTCATAAAATTCTTTAATAAGTTGCCTCTTAATATAAAACAGGCAATTAATGAGAGAATTTTTTAAAAGAAGTTAAAACAATTACTTATAGAATTGGAACCTTACAGTGTTGATGACTACTTGAACATGTAATTTATCGCCGTGTATATGTATTTTTGACGTCATTTCATTTTATGTTTGTATTTATATGTATGTAGGTATATATGTATCTATGAATGTAATTTGAAATAAATAAATAAATAAATAAATAAATAAATAAATAAAAAATAAATAAATATTTGAGTATAGCAAAATTTACATGGGATTTCCTATGACCATGGAGGTGCACCCCCGGTATTAATTCAATAGTTTTGGCTGTACCAGGGGCTCTATTTAGAATTCACATATCTTGCATTTGCATTCAACGATACCAAACCAAAGAGAATCAAAATATTCCACTAACAAATTTCGCCTCTACTCTACAATAATACTCGCATATTATGTATATTCAATCTACCGAACGCAGAGTGTCAGTATCGCCGGAGAAAAAAATCAGCCCCTTAAAATAATATTTGTATTAGATACGCGGTAACAACTCCAAACAAAGGGGTATGTTTTTACAGCCTCGGGGCATTTAAATTATATACAGGCATCTGTAAGTAATGGGTCGGCTATTCCTTTGGTTATTCACATCCGGATAGTTTGCCGAAATACGTTTAACTTTTGTATGAATTCGGATGGTTCAATGGCGGAAAATATTATAGTGGAAATGATAATATTATTTTATCGGTGACTTACATGGGTGAATATTTTTATAGGATCACAAATCTAATTCGTACTTGTGGTAAGGCGGTATGTTTAATCTTTTGTATACATGTATCGGGTGTACAACTAGAAAGGGACGCCGTCAGTATCTTGGAAACCGTTTACCGTACGGCTTGCGGAAATAGCTATTTACCTAACAAGTGCGGAAAATGAATTTTTCCGCACGTGTTAGGTACAATAGTTTTCCTACAGACGTGTGGAAAAATCAATTTTCCGCACTGATATCCGTGCGGAAAATAAGTTTTTCCACACTAGTGCGGAAAAAATTTTCGGCACGATTATGTCAAAAATCCGTGCGGAAAATTGGGTTTTCCACACTAGTGCGGAAAAATTTTTCGGCACGATTATGTCAATATCAATAATATATCAATTATAACTTGTAGTTATTACTTTTTTTCTCAGAATTAGTTACGGTTACATATATTATTATATGTGATTGTTATAGTTAATTAAAAATTATTAAATTTCTTTGAAATATGTGTTACTTATTTCCACACGTCTGTAGAAAAACTATTGTACCTAACACGTGCAAAAAATGTTTTCCCTGCACTCGGCTGCTTCACCGAACTCCGCTACGCGTCGTTCGGTGAACGGCAGACTCGTGCGGAAAAATTAATTTTCCGCACTTGTTAGGTAAATAGCTATTTTCTACAGACGTGTGGAAATAAGTAACACATATTTCAAATAAATTTAATAATTTACATATTTAACAGTAACTAATTCTGAGAAAAAAAGTAATAACTACAAGTTTTAATTGATATATTATTGATTTTGACATAGTCGTGCCGAAAAATTTTTCCGCACTAGTGTGGAAAAATCAATTTTCCGCACTGATATCCGTGCGGAAAATTGGTTTTTCCACACGTCTGTAGAAAATAGCTATTTACCTAACAAGTGCGGAAAATGAATTTTTCCGCACGAGTCTGCCGTTCACCGAACGACGCGTAGCGGAGTTCGGTGAAGCAGCCGAGTGCAGGGAAAACATTTTCCGCACGTGTCAGGTACAATAGTTTTTCTACAGACGTGTGGAAATAAGTAACACATATTTCAAAGAAATTTAATAATTTTTAATTAACTATAACAATCACATACATATGTAACAGTAACTAATTCTGAGAAAAAAAATTAATCTACAAGTTATAATTGATATATTATTGATTTTGACATAATCGTGCCGAAAAATTTTTCCGCACTAGTGTGGAAAAACCAATATTCCGCACGGATTTTTGACATAATCGTGCCGAAAAAATTTTCCGCACTAGTGTGGAAAAACCAATTTTCCGCACGGATATCAGTGCGGAAAATTGATTTTTCCACACGTCTGTAGGAAATAGCTATTTACCTAACAAGTGCGAAAAATGAATTTTTCCGCACGAGTCTGCCGTTCACCGAAAGACGCGTAGCATATAATAATATTAATATAAAGGAAGGTGAAAATATTAAATATCTAGGAAAAATTTTTGATAAACATTTAAAATGGGATTTACATAGTGATTACATTGTAAAAATAATTCTTATACCAAAATTTAAACACCTTAAAAAAATTTTAAATATAAAAGAATTAGAACTATTTTATTATTCCGAACAAACCCATTTAAATTATGGAATACTAGGATGAGGAGGCGTAAATAAGAATTATTGTCTTAATAATATTGAAACTAGTCAAAAATACATTTTGAAAAATATTTACGAAAAAGACCACCAATATTCTTTTGATTTACTATTTAAAGATAGCAAAAAAATGGATATTAAACAAATATTTTCTTACATGTTAATATATATTTTTAAACATAAAAATACAATAAATTATATTAATCACACACATGAAACTCGTCATAAAAATACTATCACATAAAAATAGAGTAAACAAAACAATAGCACACAAACATTTTTTAAACATCAATCCATATATTTTTGATATGCTACCACAGTCAATTAAAATAATTAAATCATTAAATAATTATAGAAATAAAATAAAAAATTGGATATTATCCAATCCAAGAGATATATTCAAGAACGTCATTAATAAATAATGAATATACAAAGCTATAATGAATAAAATAAATATACTATATTATATTATATTGTACCTTTGCATACTATAGTAATATAAAATATACCAATAAAATATTTTCATGTTCGTTTTATATTATAATCTGGTTGTGCGTGAATTATGAAATAATTATATTCTTGACAATAAATATTATATTATTTAACTTAAACCCAGTATTTTATTTCTGAGGTCGGAATTGACAGTTTATACAAAAAAATTATATATTAGCATTAAATGTAAAAAAAATATTTGAATAAACTTTTTTATTATTATTGTATTTTGGGTCTGGAAAAGCCACAGTTTAGCCTTAAAAAAATAGAAGACTGTGATTGTATGGTGATAATATCTTAAGAAGTCTTAATATCCAAAAAATCAATTCGGCATAAATTTACCACAACAAATAGTTAAACAAAACAAAAACAATGGTAAACTTTTTATTTGTTTAATACAAAGTAATATTTAACGCGTAGATCCGTAATCAGTAACCGTAAAAACGATCCGACTTTACTTTTTGAGGTTTTCTTCCGTGATGACGATAAACGCAGTTTTTTTCTATGTTTGCTCAATAATAGAATCTGTTGTGGTCTACGTACGCAACAATGAACAGAAGAAACAATTGGTGATGCTGGTCATCATTAACATTAGTCAGAAACCGTACATACGAATTACTTCAATTTAGATATCTATTGAAAGACCTATCATTAAACTATGTTTCTCATGTAACAGATCTAGTTTTCAAAATACAGTGTGAACAGTAAAGTCCGCATCATCTGGGATTTTTTTTTATTAATAGCTTTATTCGAAATTTGACTTTGGCATCAAGTTCTGCCTCGATCGCGATGAAAATTAAGCAAAAAAAATAGTAGTCACGTGATTCGCATTATCTGTCAAATTTTAATTTTTTTCAACAAATAATTCAAAAAGTGGGGTTATTTCTGAAACTATCGAAAAAAGTTATTTAAAAAAAATGCAGTTTCTAGCCCACATGCAAAATTTCAGCTGCATAAGATAATTTTGATTTTTTACCCACAACTAAAATTTATTTTCCACTTAATGAACACTTTACTGATGACATTGTGTTCTCTTTTGTCTTAATATTAAGCTGTATTACTTTCAGACACAAACTACGTTTTCAAAAATACTTATTTTATGAAGTTACCTTATACAGGGTCAAAAACAAATAAACTTTGCATCACATGCGACCAAATTTTAATAGCCCAATTTTGATTTTGTAGAAAAACACACATTTAATATAGCGCTGCTTTAAAGAAAATGTATCTGAAATAAAGCTTAGTCAAAACTAAGAAGTTTTATGTAGGTTGCGTTAAGTCTTATTTTGCAAAAGTGGTGCAATTTACAAAATATAGGTAAAAAATCAAAATTATTTTATGCAGCTGAAATTTTGCATGTTGGCTAGAAACTGCATTAAAAAAAACTTTTTCTAATAACTTTTTTTGATACTTTCAGAAATAACCCCACTTTTGAATTATTTTCTGGAAAAAATTAAAATTTGACAGATAATGCGAATCACGTGACTACTATTTTTTTTTGCTTAATTTTCATCTCGATCGAAGCAGAACTTGATGCCAAAGCCAAAATTCGAATAAAGCTATTAATAAAACAAAATCCCATATGATGCGGACTTTACTGGTCACGCTGTATACTCTATTTGTTTAGTATAATTAAGCCAATTTTAAAAATTATTTTCTTCCAAAGAGGAGACACTAAGATATCCAGTGATATCAAAGAACCCCGCACTTCTCTTATGGAAAATGGCCCTCGGTTAAATTTTCTAAATTTTTAGTATGTTGTAGAGAATGCCATTCTGATGGCCTACTTATTATTTTTGGATAAAATAATTCGGATGTAATAAATTGTTCATAGTTTTTATATATATTTCTTATTTGCAATACAGTGTTAGAATACCCTAATTATTCGAAACACCCTGTATAGCATTAAATATATATTTATTTTTAACCATAAAATGAACTTACATAACAAATTTTATTGAAATTTAAAAAAATATATTATTTTATTTGCTTATTTTTTGAGTTTTGAGTCTGTTCGACGCTGTATATCTCCAGAACTGGCCATAGGAAAAGGGAAATCAATAGCAAATATGTAAGTAAGATACTTCAAGCAAAAAATAATAAAAAATAACGAAATTTAACCAATCCATTTTTAATATACCGGGTGATTTACAAATACATGCATTTTAATGTTGTTTTTTATCGCTTATCATCGGAAACACCCTGTATAACTTTGATAATTATATTATATTTGGAAGCATACGATAAGCGACTAGTAGCACATAAAGAAATATTTACAAAATTTCTTTCAAAACTAATAAAAAAATATTAACTTTTTTGAGTTACACTGTATAAATATAAAAAATATAAATTCTGATAGCTTGCTCCAAGCTAATGTCATATACAGTATCACTTTGTTAACAATTAATTTAACCCTGAAAATACAACGATTTAACAAAAAATATTAAATAATTTTCGTCACTCACCTGGTATATAATAAAAAAATTTAAACAATTTTTATAGTATTCTATCACCGGCATCGGTGGCTCCGTGGTTAACGCGGTAGTCGCTGAGAACTCTAGGACGAGAGTTTGTGGGTTCGTATCCCACTGCCGGCAAACTGGTTCGAGCCCAGTGGATTTTAGTGGTATGTCTTGACGTGGGTCCAGCGTCGAGCAAAAATTAGGGAAGAGTGAAAAATGTATCATCCCCCAAAACCACCCCATTCACGCCGGTAACCAGGCCGGATGAGATGGGATATCTCGTGGGGTGGAGGGGGAAGGAACACACTCCCCAATCGGTAGGTCATAGAAAGCACGAAACCAAGGGTTGATAGCCCTTGGGGGGTGCTTCTAATGACTGAGGATCGTGGTTCGGAGCCCACGTTAAACCGTAGGTCCCCTCGGGAATGGCCCTGGCAGCGAACGAAGAGGAAAAAATTGGAAAAAAGCAAGCAAGTATTCTATCTATCTACGACAGGGCCATCAAAAATTTAGAAAAACAAAGAATTCATATTATAAACTAGGAAAATAGAACGTATTGAAAATTCATATTTTGCAACTTGGACCCTGTATCTCAAAAACTGGTTGGCAGATATTGTTGTGGCCATAAACACTTTTGATCAGAATGGCATTCTCTACAACATACTAAAAATTTAGAAAATTTAACCGATGACCATTTTCCATAAGAGAAGTGCGGCGTTTAATTGCCTGTTTAATTAAATTTTACTAGTGATATTATTGATTGATACACGAACGCCTGCAACTGTTTTGAAATATCAATCCTGGCGATCGTTAACAGTATACAAGTGAACTGTACCGAAATTACTTTATTATTTCAAAATAAACAAATAAACCTTGAAATAAATCGGATAGGTTTAGAGGGTTTTGAGTAAATGGTATAAATAATGCATGTCGCGAGTAAACGCGATGGTAGACTCTTAAGACAAGGCGCCATTCTTCCTTATCACATAGTAAATCTAAAATAAAAATTTTAAAACGAAGAAATACTGTTACGACCTTTAATTTAAAAAAAAAATGAAGACGATGTTGACTTGCAAGTCCATCACGGCCCCGCTGAGGAATGACTGTCCAATTGCACGGTTTAACTCGAAGAAAGATCCATGAAGGCCGCGGAAAAAATCTCGACGAACCGACCGAGACTGACTTTGAAGGCTTGGCTGCATCACGACGGATGTATAGTGTGTCCCAGATAGCAATCGCTAACGTGATAAAAATAAATTGCAGAATTTTAAGTTTAAGGTAGGTAGTAGTAGTAGTTAGCAAAAAAGCTAGAATTAAATATTTTTTAATACATTTTTTTAACACATTTTTATAGATTTACAACAGATAGAAAAGTTAAACATTTTGTAAATTATATCAAATATTACGTATCATTTTGTTTTTCAATTAAATGTAATTTTAAAGTTTTTAACAGTTTTAATAAATTTTGAGATTTAATAGAATTTTCCAAATTATTATATTCTATCAAACCCAGTGGCGTAACTAGGGGGGACCAGGGGGGCCTGCCCCCCCCCAGAGGTCTGCCTGCCCCCCCCCCCCAGAATCCGCGAGAAACAAATTTATTCTGCAAGACCACACAAATGCGAACGATAAGTCAAACCACAAATTGATTAATTGAATTTTTTTTAAATATTATATTTTTCAAGTTAATCTTTAAATTTACTGAAAAAAATATTATGTAGTTCTTTGGAGGAAGGAATCGTGAACCTAAACCTAACCTTATTAAATTATTTGTTTTAATTATCTTAAATTATATGATAAAATTGTAAGTATGAGTATTTAAAGCTCAATTTAATTAAAGGTAATATATTTATTTGTATTTTTATCTTTAAGTAGGTATGCCTTTTTTTATATTTTTATTTTTTGCTATTGACTATGACTAGGAGGTAGGGCATCAGTTAAACTGTTAAGCAATAAAAACTAAAAACAAAATACAAAATACCTATATAAATTAATTATATTTATTCATCTATTATATTTTTAGTCTAGTCTATACCCTATACGCGCAACTAAAACTCGGAATCGGAACTCCAAGCCAGGCCTGTAAAGTTAGAAATCCAATGCTGCCTGCCAAGACGCTCTCGGGATCTAATCAGAATAAACATGTCCAAATTCAACTCGAAAAATTTCCAAAAAAAGTTTTTGTGACAGCTGAAAAATCTAACCGATAAAAAACGAGGTCTTGTGATATTACTGTTGATTATTGACCAAATTTGTTAAAATTTGGGCGTGATCCAGAAAAAAATTTCGCCTGTGGCGGGCTCTCCACCTCTACACGAGCCGCCACTTCAAATCACAATAACAGGGCCACCCCCAGGTCAGAGGGCTAGTTATGCCACTGATCAAACCTTATAAAAAATAGATTTATAAGCTAATGTCTTAGACACTCTATCCACATAAAAATTTTGATTAGTTCTTGTTTTATAATTATTATGGTCATAATTAAAAGAACAATTTTTTTTAAACAATCAGGCTATAAATTATTTTTAATACATAATAAAAAATTAAATTTCTGACATTCAACAAATCTAAATTTTTTAATGAAATTAATTTTTGTATATTTGTCACAATTTAAAACAATCCGCATTGCCTTATTTTGTAAAATTTGTAATTTATCAAATATTTTTTCTCACTAGCACAATATAAAATGGAAGAACAATAAAGAAAATGTGGTAATATAATAGTATTAAATACAGTTTTTTTTTAGAAAACAAACCCAAATTAGAACTGATTCTTTTAAAATACCTAACTTACTTTTCCGGCAATCTACGATAATACTGGGTGTTTTTTTAAGGTCGACGAGCGGTCATATCTCGGAAACTACTGGGCATAGAAACTCAGGAAAAGAAAAATGATAATTAAAGTGGCCATGGGAAAATTCTGGAAATAATTTTTAAGTTCCGCATTTTGCCGTAATTGAAAAGTAAATTTTAAAATTTTACATAACTCCGAAAATTCCACATTAAGGTATATGTTTGATAACACCATTTTAAAGCTTGGACAATTATGCATCATTTTGGTCTTATGCTCATTGGCGTACCGATTTTAATAAAAGTGGAGGAAACTGTTAAAAGTGTAATCATTTAAATCGCTGTAACTTATAAACGACTTATCCGATTTTAGCAAACTAAAGACTGTTTGGAAGAGAAATGTATGCACTTTCACCAATCGTATTTAGTTGTCCATAATAGTTCTCAAAAAAAATGTTAGAGGGCGCAATTTGCAATAACAATACATTTTTTGATTTTACTCCGAAAAAATAAATCATAAGGTATAATTATGATACCATAATCGACAAGTAGATGAAATTTGCTAGAAAAAATATTAAAACCGCAGCTCGATATTTCCGTTTGTTTCAGAGTTATTGCCAAAACAATAATTTTTAATACAAATTGCGCCCTCTAGCAATTTTATTAGAAACTATCTTATACCATTAGATACGACAATTGAAGGTTCTTCCAAACAAGCTTAAATTTAGTAAAATCGGATAAGTCGTTTAGAAGTTACAGCGATTTTATTGTTTAAACCTTCAATAGCTTCTCCCACTCTTATCAAGTGAAACTGTAAACATTAAAATCGCTTTAACTTCTAAACGACTTAACCAATTTTACTAAATTTAAGCTTGTTTTGGAAGAGAAAGGTTAGTACCTTTAATTGTCGTATCCGATTTACAAGATAGTTTCTAATAAAATTGCTAGAGGGCGCAATTTGTATTAAAAATTATTGTTTTGGCAATAACTCTGAAACGAACGGAGATATCGAGCTGCGGTTTTAATATTTTTTCTAGCAAATTTTATCTACTTTTCGATTATGGTATCATAATTATACCGTATGATTTATTTTTTCGGAGTAAAATCAAAAAATGTATTGTTATTGTAAATTGCGCCCTCTAGCATTTTTTTTGAGAACTATTATGGACAACAAAATACGATTGGTGAAAGTGCATATATTTCTCTTCCAAACAGTCTTTAGTTTGCTAAAATCGGATAAGTCGTTTATAAGTTACAGCGATTTAAATGATTACAATTTCAACAGCTTCCCCCACTCTTATTAAAGTCGGTACGCCAATGAGCATAAGACCAAAATGATGCATAATTGTCCAAGCTTTAAAATGGTGTTATCAAACATATACCTTAATGTGGAATTTTCGGAGTTATGTAAAATTTTAAAATTTACTTTTCAATTACGCCCTCTTGCGGCAAAATGCGGAACTTAAAAATTATTTCCAGAAGTTTCTCATGGCCACTTTAATTATAATTTTTCTTTTCCTGAGTTTCTATGCCCAGTAGTTTCCGAGATATGGCCGCTCGTCGACCTTAAAAAAACACCCTGTATGATACTTTCAAAATAATTTAAAAAATTTTAATTTTGAATCAATGATTATCCCTAAATATTTAAAACTGTTTACTAATTCCAATTTTTCACCATCAATTACAACATTTATATTTTGACAATTTAAATTATTACCCATAACCATACATTAAGTTTTTGAAATATTTTATTTTAATTTATTTACTTTTAGCCAATTTAATAATACAGTGTCACCAGTAAAGTCCGCATCATATGGGATTTTTTTTATTAACAGCTTTATTCAAAATTTGACTTTGGCATCAAGTTCTGCTTCGGTTGAGATGAAAATTATGCAAAAAAAAGTAGTCACGTGATTCGCATTATCTGTCAAGTTTTAATTTTTTCCAAAAAATAATTTAAAAGTGGGGTTATTTCTAAAGGACGAGTTTAATAAATAACGCAGGTCAATTAAAACTTGAAAATCAGTTTAAACAAATATTTATTAACGAAACAGGATTAAAATGTAGTCCATAGCCGTGTGCTACATAAATCTTTTTCTTGTTACTACTACATGGGATTCCTTGGACGTTTTATGTGGACAAAACTATTACGAAACGAAGACGAATCAAATACCCTTAACCGATTCGATTTATTTAACTCCCAGGATAGCGCAGCCCCCCATTCAACTAATTACGATCAGCGTACGCTTTAAAACAACCATAAAATTAGCATGCTTAAAGAGCGCCGCCTTATTCGAAAAAAATCACCTCATTAAATATTTATAAGAATTCAGTCAAAGCGCCAGTTCGGGTTTATGAAAAATGATTCTTTCAAGTTTATTTCCTTGCCTAGGTCGTTAGCTGTCAGATGTTAATTTTTTTCTCTTCGTTTTCTATTGCATTTTATGGCTAACCGTGAAGGTTCAAGGTGGAAAGGATAATTCCGAATTAACTTTTTAACCATACAGGTTGTAAAATATTGGGTATTTAACTTTTGAATCTTCTCTAATGCAACCCATTCATACAGGGTTAATGATATGTGTGAAAACATCAAAATAAATTTAGAATTTATATAAAAACCGCTTCTCAAATTGTAAAATTGTGTAGTTAACGTGTGGGATAACAACTATAATGCCTTAAAAATGACGGGCATGAATAATGATACCGTATTTTAATTTCTTTTTAATTAAAAATTAAATTCGATCTAATTCCACAATTATGGCAATGTGGCAGCATAAGGACTAGACAGAGTAAGGCGAAATATAATGCTATAAAAACGTACTTGGTGTAAAATGTTAAAGTTAAGGGTGCATCATTGCATGTAAAATAGACCCAATTTTTGCCCCCGCTGTCACCGTTTATATCCGAAACCGCACATACGATTCACTTCAATTTAAAGATACCGTGCGAGCAAAAATTATTTGCATCAAAGAGGGCCTTGCATCTAAGGACGCAATGCTTAGCCGTAGAGCTTAATACCTGTTGGGTGTCAGTAACTACCTGAACTAACAATCAATCAGTTATTCCGTCATCTTTGACAGTCGTTACAAGTAATTTAATTCATCGCTAATTTTTCCAATTTCTTGAACAATTCACACAATAGTCTTTACGGAACATAACGAAACATTCATGGTTGAAGCGTATTTTCGAAACGGGGTTAGAGTAAATGGTGAGTGGCAATACAATATGGGTTTGCGCATGGACGATTTTCACGAACATTTTCGTAACGTTGCTTTTATTGCTGGGGATTTTTATCATTGCCTGAAAAGAACCGTGTCTGCGTTTAGGGAAACAGGTTCTATACAACACAAAAAAGGAGCAGGAAGACCATCTGTAAAAACAGAAGAACTTGTTGCAAACGTTCGTGAAATAATGCAAAATACGCCAACAAATTGTATAAGACGCCTGTCCCAAGAAGTGGGAAGATCTTATGGAACATGCAGGACTTTAAGAAGCAGCTAAAACAATAAAGAGGGTATTGGGCAAGCGCTCCTGCTATTTGGTTGCCTTGCACCCCTTGGTGTCCCGGGACCCAGATTAGTTTACAGTCCTTAATAACTGAAAGCCTTTCCGGGGAATCTACGCACTTGTCAACAGAACTGACAGAACCCTGGGTTTGCATATCGCGTTGAGGGCAACTTGCCTGTCTGAATAGATATATCGACTGCTCCTAAGTGTAAAAACTAAAAATGTTCAGGAGGGACAAAAAACTGTTTAACTTTTATCATAATACATAATTTCACTTTTATAGAACGGAAAGATCTCCTATCTACAATAGAATTTTGATTTACTCATTTTAACAAATAAATCAGCATGTTCGAATTAAAACTATTACATTACAGATCACAAGAGACATAAATTACTACCTACTTTATAACGAAAAAAACAAAAAAAATACATAAAACAACAAGTAATCAAATGAAACTTACCAGCTGGTAACACAACACCGTTCACGACAAAATGGGAGATAGGAGGTATTGCTTACACTGTATGAGACTTGTGTAGTTTGGTGATAATTCCATTTGAAAACTGGCGCGAAAATCTGAATCTTAGTAACTAGGAGGTATTTCTATTCCAAAGATTTAACAAAGATTTACCTATTGGTGTAACTAACTCATTTTTGACCAAAACTGTAGATAGGAGGTATTGGTAGTAAACAGTCGATATATTATCTGCTGTTGGCACTTTCTGACCTCTGACGGTAGTCACAATAGCATAGACATATGCCTGGAATTTTGTCGTATAGCCTCCCAGCAAAGAGCTTCTACCGATGCCAGTTTTTTTCAGGTATACTCCAGCTCCCGAGGACTGAATCCCAGTCACGCGTGATCGGTCAGAATAGCAGACAAGAGAGTCCTCAGGAAACATGTCTTCGTTCTTTTCTCACCGTTCCTTCCTTACTCGGTATCGTGAGAGTGTACTTCCTGTTCAGCGTTAAAGTGTTCTTGACGAGAAAATCGTTAAACGCCGTTGCGAATTAGGTAACTTCTAACAATAGCTATTATGCGTAAATATTTCACATTTTTAAAAATTTCGAGTTGAATATGTGCTATTAAAATCAAACGTCGCGTCGTCAAACACAACGAACCTGAAACTTACAGGTACGTATTCAGGATTGACATTTGCGGCAAGCGCATAGAAATATAAGTAATGTTAAAATAAAATCATCTTTTCTTCTTCGTGAAAAAAGAGATAATAAGGGTAAGCATCAATTGATACTTTTACCTTCTTTCTTTCATTAAATATAATTGAAAATTTAAATAATACATGAAGCTACTGGTTATGACAATATTTCAGTAAAAATAGTAAAGGCAGTTAAAATTAAAATAATTCCTATTTTAAAATACCTGGTACAATTATCTTTACAAAAATCAACATTTCCGGAAAAAATGAAATTTGCTCAAGTGACACCAGTTTTTAAAAGCGATAAAACTAATAATTCTAATAATTACCGTCCAATATCTGTTTTGCCTGTTCTGTCAAAAATTCTGGAAACAATTATAAATATAAAATTAACGAAGTTTTTAGAAAGACAAAATTTACTTTTCGAGAATCAGTATGGGTTTCGCAAATCTAGAGATACTGCAGTTGCAGCTATGGATGTTATTACTAACATTCAATTAAATCTAGATACCAAAAAAAATGCGGCATTTTATCTCTAGCCTTGTGTAAAGCCTTTGATACCTACTGTAAACCGTGATATATTATTAGTTAAATTATTTGATATAGGCACAAAAGGAAAAATTTATCGTTGGTTTGAAAGTTATATAAAAAATAGAAAACAATGCGTTAAAATAGGAAGTAATATTTGTTTCTATCAAACAATTAGATGTGGAGTACCACAAGGTTCTATTCTAGAGCCCACATTGTTTCTTATTTATATCAATTCTATTTCAAAATTAAAATTATATGTACAAATTAAACTTTTTGCTGACGATACAACAATTATTTATTATGCTAAAAATATTAGGGACATCCAATTAAATACCAAAAAAGATTTAAAAATTATATTTGACTGGTTGCAATCTTATAAATTAACTTTAAATTTTAATAAATCTTTATTTATGTACATTGCTAAACAAAGACTGGATATGAAGAAGCAACCAATAAAATTTAATGGGGAAATATTAATTACAAAGATAACATAGAATTTTTAGGATTATATAATGATCAAAATTTAAGCTGGAGAAAACACGTAGAACGTATTCGAACTTACATTTCTCCCTTAATTGGGATATTCTTTAAAATTCGTCATTGTATATCGTTAAATTATTTAAAAAATATTTATCATGCATTAGTACATTCAAAAATTCAGTATCTTATTTTTATTTGGGGTTCAGCCAATTTAATAGTACCGAAACCTTTAAAGAAATTACAAAATGAAATTATTAAATGGATTCCTCGATGGATTCATAGATTTCCGCACTTAGAACTAACAACAAATTTATATAAACCGAATTAATACCTGGATATAAATAATTAATTTATATAATTTAAAAATTTGCATATTTATTCATTCTTTACTTTCAAAACAAAAAATTTCTAACATAACGTTTACAAAAAAATTTTTATTTAAGATTAATTTAAAAAAATATTTCCTTCTATAATTTTCTTTCTTAACGAGTTAATCAAACGTTTATAATAAAAAAAGGAATTTTTTGTTAACTGTCTTTTTTTATATATAGGTATACCTATTAGAGTAATATTAATTGTTAGTTATTTTTATATACTTATCCCTGTAATAAACTTGAAAAGTTGGTTGGTAGTAAAGTAAAAAAAAAACAAAAAAAAAACAAAACAAAAAGAAATCTGATTTCCGATGGTTCGACAAATTTTTTAATGATTACAGACCTGTCAACAGTAGTCCTTAATTTCGGTATCCCCGCACCAAATAATATCCGAAGGACGCGAAAAACCGTAGGGACTAAAATGGAAACCTTTTAGGTTTTCTTATTTTTTAACGTTACAAATAAACAGAAAACATAGAGGAAGGATATAATATTTACAATAACATTGCCGTCAACAACGCGACACCGTAGAGTTATACTGTTGTATGTAGCATTTTTTCTGAAATTTACTTTTTGGTGTTAATACGTTGTATGTACCTCAAACTTGCCTTCCAGAGAATTACAATGTTGTATGTTACACCATATGTCATTGGCAACCATAAATACATTGTTGTATCAACGTGAATTGCGATTTTTAGAGTCTCATAGTTGTATATGTGTCACATACACCTTTGTAATTTTATATTTTATTCCTATGGTCACAAATAATACACATACAACTTTGTTTTTATTTGGTTGGGTCGTTGAGTTAGTGTGCTAGTGGATTCCTGAGGTGGATAAGGCATACTATATGGCTATACTTCCCAAAAATTATAATGCCTAACATATTTATTTCTCTAGTTCTGGATTATATTCTTATTTGTAGTTATTTTGTTTTTTTGTAACGTTACAGAGTTGTATGTTTTCATAATTAATAAAAAAATAGAGTTACATAATTGTATGTGTGCCCAAAATATAGAAAAAACAATGTTTATGTGTATATTTTTTCTAAAAAACCGTAATAATTATAATGAAACTAACTAAGTACAAATTTTCTTAAGTGTAGGTCTGTCTATAGCACTGTAACAAAAAGCCAATTTTTTATAACGCTTTTTCTCAAAACTTGGTTTACTGTACATACGACAGTATAACTCTAAGGTGACGAACGGTGATACAATTGAGGCCATTATCAGTAAAACAAGATTAAACAAAAATACCCTAATGGTTTTATTTGCCGGAGCATCCAAAGTAATCAAATTTGTGCTAGTAAATACAGTATGACCAGTAAAGTCCGCATTATATTAGATTTTTTTTTCCTAATAGTATTATTCGAAATTTGACTTTGGCATCAAGTTTTGCTTCAATCGAGATGAAAATTAAGCAAAAAAATAGTAGTCACGTGATTCGCATTATCTGTCAAATTTTAATATTTTCCAAAAAAAGAATTCAAAAGTGGTTTTTTTTCTAAAAATATCGAAAAAAGTTATTAAAAAAGTTTTTTTTAATGCAGTTTCTAGCCCATATGCAAACTTTCAACTGCATAAGATAATTTTGATTTTTTACCCACCACTCAAATTTATTTTCCACTTCTCGTTCCACTTAATGAACACTTTACTGATGACACTGTGTTATTTTTTGTCTTAATATTAAGGTGTATTACTTTCAGACACAAACTACGTTTTCAAAAATACATATTTTATGAAGTTACCTTATACAGGGTCAAAAACAAATAAACTTTGCATCACATGCGACCAAATTTTAATAGCCCAATTTTGATTTTGTAGAAAAGCACACATTTAATATGGCGCTACTTTAAAGAAAATGCATCTGAAATAAAGCATTGTCAAAACTAAGATGTTTTCTGTAGGTTGCGTCGAGTCTTATTTTGCAAAAGTGGTGCAATTTACAAAATATGGGTAAGAAATCAAAATTCTTCTTATGCAGTTAAAAATTTGCTTGTGGGCTAGAAACTGCATTTAAAAGAACTTTTTCTAATAACTTTTTTCGATACTTTCAGAAATAACCCCACTTTTGAATTATTTTTTGGCAACAATTAAAATTTGACAGATAATGCGAATCACGTGACTACTATTTCTTTTGCTTAATTTTCATCTCGATCGAAGCAGAACTTGATCCCAAAGTCAAATTTCGAATAAAGCTATAAATAAAAAAAATCCCATATGATGCGGACGTTACTGGTCACACTGTATACTCCTTGAAGCTTTCGGTCGTTGCAATAAACTACATAGATTAAGGGTTATTGCTCCCTTTTGTCAATCCCCCTAAATACGCCCCTGAGTAAACACGTTACAAGAAAATCAATACTTGAAATACATCGGAATAAACCTTTGAAATCGATTTCCAACAGTTTTATTGCAAAGTATTGCAATTAATTTTTTCCACGGATTTTAGAGGGCAATTATGCTCAAGCCATAAATATATAACATCAATTTCTAACATGGCCTTACGAGCTTTAAGTTTATGGCGTGTGGCGCATAACATGCCATCAAATCAGCCAATCGGAAAACGTGATTTGGCCTGAAATGTTGAAATTTCATTTACGTTAGTTACGACCGCGGTACCTATTAGTGTGTTCGGAACGACAGTAAATGGTTGAATCCATTGGGATATGCAAAAATGTGTTTAAGATTGACAGATTGCAGATATAGACGTGACATAATAGTAATTTAAGTTACAAGTCCGGAAAATACTGTTTTTTTGGACGAGTCGACAAAATTCTAGGAGGAGGTAGGCGAGTCCCGGAAGTCTACGAGTCCAAAAAAACTGTTTTCGGACGTGTTGCGTAGATACACTATTTTTTCGGCAACCGTGTAGAATAACAAATCAATGGGACACATTTCTTTATTATATTTCTTTGTAGAACAAAATTTCGAACATTTTAATTCTTATTTGTATTAAATATTGAAATTCGAACACGAACAGAAGATATGTACTAACAGAAACATTATAATTCTTATTTATATTAAAAATCGAGCAATTGCTAATATTGATGTGATTCTTCCCGGCATAGGCCGGAGAAATGTTACTTTCTCAAAGGAAAAGCATCCGGGAAGTGGGTACTTCCCGGACGGTTGCCGAAAAGTTTTTTGTGTCTATTTGCCAAAGGGACTTTTTTTAATTAAGGCCGAATCATACTTATGAATTTTTACCCTAAGTCAAAATTGCAACTTGATATTCACATTTATGCATTTCGTGAATGAAAGTTGCAGCGTTTTTCACCTTTGATAAAGAACAAGTTCTAATTATTTGCACACCCCATGCAATTTGGTCAAAATTCCCTAGAAATATCTGTTGGTGGAATTGATTTATAAATATAACTTCGCTCATTTGACAAAAAAATAAACAAGAAATCTGTCAGTTTTAACTTTCAAAATGTCTTTATTCCAAACTAACTTTTACAGTTCATTACATGGAAAGTGACAACATAATATAGAAAATAATAACCATTAAAAAAAATAACAATAAAAAAATGGAAGTTAATCCAATTTAATTCATTAATAAAATCAATTTAAAAAAAAGTAGTATAAATAATTTAATTTAGTAAATATCTCTTTAAGGTGGGAGTATCAACATGCTTGCCAACCTATAACCTATTTCGCGTAGACTTAATTATATTTTCTAGCTTTTATACAAAATTTAAAGAAAATCAGTATCGACTTGATATTCTATAGGTAATAATTGACATATTTAATAAATATCAAGGAATTTCATAACTTATTTTAGGAGAATTGTATAGCGAAAAATATCGGGTAAGATTTTTTTTTACATTATTATGTCATTGTCAATCATTGTTCTTTCACTATACAATTCTCCCAAAATTAGCAATGAAATAAATTGATATTTTTGTAATATATCAGATACTACCTAAATAATGTACCGACGATATTGATTTTCTTTAAATGTTAGTTATTAAAATAATAAACTCAAAAAATCAACGCGAAATAGGTTATAGGTTGGCAATAGAGTGAATGACGTTGAGAATTCAACCTTAATTGTTTTTTTTAAAGTTGCCAATTTTTTAATTATTCTGATATTTTTTGGAAGATTGTTATATTTTATTATTCCGTCATATAAAAGCGATTTTTTTCCGAAATTACTTTTTACTGGTATAGTTTGATAATTTATACAACGTCTGGTGTTATGATCATGTAATGTCTTATTCTCCTGAAATGTTATGTTTGATTTTTATTCTTTTAAGATAATAGAGTGAATTAGAATAAAAATTTTTAATTTATAAATGTTTTGAACGGTCAAATAACCCTTCGGTCTATATAGATTAACAGTCGGTTCTAAATGTGGTAATTTGTCCATGCATTTAATAACTTTATTTTGTAATTTTTGTAATGGGTTTAAGTTTGATAAACAAGCAGATCCTCATGCAGAAGCTAAGTATTGTAATTTTTAATATATAAATGAAAAATATATATTTTTTAAGTATTTCAAAAGAATAAAATATCTAGCTCAGTACAAATCAGATACCAAACGAGATATCGAGTTGATAATATACTGGATATGCCATTTCCAATTTAAATTTTCGTTCAAAACTAATCCTAAATATTTTGTCGGGGTTAATGGGTTAATGATGGAATTTAACGTAAGTTTATTTGATTGAAGCCAAAAAAGATGTATTTTTAAATCATTATTAATATCAAAATAAATTTCTGCAAGAGTTTCAGCAAAATAAATAATTGTTGTATCATCTGCAAATAGCTTTATATTGCCCTTTAAGTTCAATTTGGAAACGGAATTAATGTAAATTAAGAATAATAACGGACCTAATATTGATCCTTGTGGAACTCTACATATTACTTCTTTTTCCGAACTTTTTCTTTCCCCAATTTGAACAAATTGTTTACGATAGCTTAAATAACTTTGAAGTAGTTTGTGTGTATTTCCCCTTATCCCAATACTGTTAATATCATGGTTTACGGTGTAAAAGCCTTACACAGATCTAAGGATAGTAAACAGCATTTTTTACTGCTGTCGACATTAGCTTGAATATTTGTTTTCAGTCTTGGCCATATACATAATAATATTATGATTTTAACTGCATTTTTCTGCTGCTTTTTGGGTTTGAGGACGGAGTCATTGCACTTATAAAAATGCATCAAAATCAACCGATTTTGTATTCTGTCAAATTAGTTGGTCTTGAAACATTCTCGTTCAGAAATCAATCCTTAGGGCAAACTTTAAAGACTTTCTTACCTATAAACCATTAATTTGTGAAGATACTAAAAGAACATTTTAAAATTTAAAATTTTTAAACTATATTATCCTTGCATATTGTGAACACGCTCCTTGTGAAAAACTTAAGACCCTTAAACTCTAGCAAATCGAGTATTCTATATGCATTCGTCAGTCATCTGTTTTCGTAAGCTTTTAGCTTTATCCCGGACCATCCCGTACTGTTTGTACAGCGAAATTGAAACACAGCTCGAGCACACACATACAAATCCATCCATTCGTGAGGGTGTTTGGAAGAGGATGATATACCACGAATCCTCCTTAAAGTGGATTGTTGCATTTAAATTCATTTCTGATCGACTGAGGGGATAAACAATGGTGTGTACATAAGTATTATATTCACTTTTATTAAGAATATCTATAGGGGGAATGTTTTTTGGGATATTATATGCAAGAACATTTTATGAGCCCTTGTAAAATTGTTTTAATGTTAAAAAGTTTTTTTTAAAACCGACCAGAAAATATACACTTTCTGGACAATTATTCGTCCAGAAAATAACGTTTTGTCGATCAAGACCAGAAAATTGACGTTAGAGTCCGGAAATAGTAATTTACGTTACAAGTGCGGAAAATACTGTTTTTTTTGGACGAATCGACAAAATTCTAGGACGAGCCGTAGGCGAGTCCTGGAAGTATGCGAGTCCAAGAAAACTGTTTTCGGACGTGTTGCGTACACTATTTTTTCGGCAACCGTGTAGTATAACAAATCAATGAGACACATTTCTTTGTAGAACAAAATTTCCTACATTTTAATTCTTATTTGTATTAAATATTGAAATTCGAACAGAAGATAGGTACGTACTAACAGAAACATTCTAATTCTTATTTGCATTAATATTTATATTAAAATTCGAGCAATTGCTAATATTAATGTGATTCTTCCCGGACTAGGCAAGAATTGGGTACTTCCCGGACGGTTGCCGAAAAAAGATTTTTCCGGTCCTTGTTTTTTGTTTTTCCAATCGCTCTTTGATAATACAAGCTACCTTGATTTCGTTACTATGACAACAACATTTCGATGTATTGTCGAGTGACAGTTCGTTGATTTATAATTTGTTGTTTATGTCAAACTTGTTTCGCGAGTGCGCAAATTTAACAATATGAATTTTATTCAGATTTTGCGATATATTGCCAGTAAAATCAAAAGCCCGTTACGAGAAGTCATACGACGCATTTAAAAATAATATAAAATAAAATAATTTAATGTAAGTATATCGAAGTGTCGATCTTAAAAAAAATATTGTACGTCACGCAACCGAAAATTAGTGTTGTGCAGGTCTCTCCAAGCTTCCAGGGCTCGCCTACGGCTTGTCTCGACCTGAAAAACACTACTTTCCGATCTTGTAACGTAAATTACTATTGTTAAGTAAATATATGTGCACAAACACAGTGCATGTGATCATGATTTTCTCATTACATATTTTGTTGTAGTAATTACTTCAATACACATTTATAATGACTCAAGCCATTAGGAGAAGCGATGAAATATGCGAAATAGTTTAAGCCGTCAAAATGAAAAACTACATCCTTTCTGTTCTACTGGTTTTCACATTTAGTATGTATTTAAAAAAATTTACAAATATTACCGATCCATCAATACCATGGTATTTATATATTCCAAGGACCTGTAATGGGGTCGTCGCTGTTTTTGAAATAAGGTGGACATTTTTGGCATCTGAATAAATCTGAAGTTTTATGATATATAATAATAAAATAATTGTTTTACGAATAAAATTAAGGCCTAATGCATAGATTAAAATACAGCGATGCATCGACAAATTGCAAATGGCCTCGATGCAACGCTTAAAAACGATACATCGCGCTAAAAATATCGATGTTTTCGATGCATCGATGCCCATTGCCCAAAATTAATAATCCTCTAACTTTTAATGATATTCGAATCAATATTGCCGCTACTTTCCGAAATTTTTGAAAAAGTCTTGTGTGGTCAATTATTTCAATACCGTGTCGTTAACAAAATAACTCCGGATAGTCAATGTGGCTTTAGAAAGGACTTTAAAACGGCTGTCGCACTTGTTAAGATTACAGCAATTGATAAAAAATTAAATAGCGCGTTAGTTCTTCTAGATTTTTCAAAAGCCTTTGATACCCTTAATCATTTACTCTTGCTGGCAACATTAAAATATTATGGCTTTGAAGAATCATCCTTAAGAGCAGTAACCCCTTTTACCACAATGAAAATTGCCGAACGTTTTGCTGGTCAAACGAAAATAAAAAATTAAAATTGGTATTTAGAAAATAAATTCTACTTTAAATACCCCATCCAGAAAAGTAAATGACGATCGAAAATATTCCCAAAATTTTTTTTAGAAATTTTTTTTATTTTTAGTAATTTTGTAATATCTTAAACAATTCTTTATTGGTCAAAAGCAAAATGACTTTCCCGGGTGTAGAATGTTGTACCAAACAATTTTTCTTAAAGCCATTTTTCAATATCGGCCTTACTTTTTTCTCAAAAACGTTGGGCGCGTAAAGTGAATTTAAGCGTGTAAAGTGGATTTACGCGCCCAACGTTTTTGAGAAAAAAGTAAGGCCGATATTGAAAAATGGCTTTAAGAAAAATTATTTGGTACAACATTCTACACCTGGGAAAGTCATTTTGCTTTTGACCAATAAAGAATTGTTTAAGATATTACAAAATTACTAAAAATAAAAAAAAAATTCTAAAAAAAATTTTGGGAATATTTTCGATCGTCATTTACTTTTCTGGATGGGGTATTTAAAGTAGAATTTATTTTCTAAATACCAATTTTTATTTTTTCTTTTCGTTTCACCAGCAAAACGTTCGGCAATTTTCATTGTGGTAAAAGGGGTTACTTTCTCTTAAATCTTATTAGATCATACTTCAACAACAGGTGCCAAAAAATTTCAATAAAAACAATTATTCAGAACAAATTCAAATTTTGTCTGGCGTACCTCAAGGATCTATCCTAGGACCCCTTCTATTTCTTATCTATACATATGCAGATGATACACAAATGTACCTTCATTTCGATTGCCAAGACTACAATAAAAATATAAACGCATCGAATTTGCTTAACGAAGATTTAAGCATGCTAAATCAACTTCCTCTGGATCATTATCTAAGGTTGAATCCATTAAAGTCATCCTTGATGCTTTTTGAGAATAAGAACAAAATTGGCTTTTTGACTGATAATATCAATATAGTTATCAATGGTGTTGGGCTCCCCGTAGTTAAAGCAGCTGAAAATCTGGGTATAATCCCAATAACCCCTCGAAAATGAATAAAAAAATTAAAAATTATGAAACATTAATATTCGAGTAAAAGGGTGGTTTTCAATAACTTTTAAGATACCATGTCATTGGGGTCTTAAAACTCAATCCTTTTTATTAGCCATTATTTTTTTTTATATTTGACTAGATACTCATATTTTTATCGTTTTATTAATACTAAAAGTGCAATATCTTATGAATTTATATTTTAATTTGGGGTTTGAAACTCCTATTTCACATGTCCCTGGAGCAAAATCCAATATTTGCGTTCTTCAAAAATTATATATTAACTTTTAAGTTGCTAAAGTAATGACATTTAACAAATGTTGGGTTTTTTTGTGTTATAAAATTGTCTTGACGTTTTCTTACTTTACTGCATGACTGAATTAAAATATTTTATTATTGCAAATGGAGACGGTTACTTGTGCAGTTCGTTTTGCGATATTATTACAGTTCTACCTGACCGTCTATAGTGATAAAAATGCACATAGTAATAAAGTGGCTCGCTTTGGTTTTTTGTTGTTGGTTATTTACTAGTGGAAATTCTAACCTAAAATTCACAACATGGGGATAGGCTCAATTTTAAGTAAATACATATGAGTAAAATCATATGACCGTCGATCTCATGACCGTTGCATAAAAAACATAACCGTCGCAACAAAAACATGACCGTCGTAACAGAAACATGGCCGTCGCATACTTTTTAGTACCTTCTTACTTCCAAATTGGTAAAATCTGGCACGTTTTGGTAGTTTATTAATGAGTTACCATATGGCACTAACCAAAAATCTGTTTTCGGACTTTTTAAATTTATCTTATTGGTCATGGTACATACAATTTCATAGAGGACATATTCTAAAAATTACTATTAAACTTGCCCTATGGTGACATTATCTTACGCCTAATTACTTTAGATGCTTCTTAAATTCACAGTTTGGCAGTATAAAGTGTATTAAATAAAATTACAGGTCGAAACCGACATTAAATCAAAGCTAGCACTTAAAAAAAAATAGTATGGGACGGTAATGTTAAAAATTTGTTTATTTTCTATATAAAACCCTTTTAACTTTTATTTTCATGACACTCGAGCACTTTCTTAACCATTCTGGCATATTTCACTCAGTTACCTAAAAAAAAAAAGTCAGTTGAACGAAAGCCGAATTTTTTATTTTTTTTTTTCAAAATTAAATCAGGATCTTAAAAGATACTGAAAACCACCCATAAAAATACAAATAAAATCTATGCATTGAAGGAAATAAATCGTATGTCCCAATTTAGAGAAATTCAGAGACAGCGGTGCACAGTCCTTTTAAATAACTAGCGGGTTATGTATGATAAAATATGTCAAGTTGGCATCGCATTTGCATAATTTATATTTTTCAATATTAATTTGTTTCTCTTTCGAACCGTTATTTAGCGCCAAACTCGACCCTGTCCATTATAATGTTACGAAATTAGTCACATTTTCGAATTTACAACAATCGCAAGTCGTTAAAACAAAGAACCGAGAAAGGACTTTACCGGGCACCGGATAATTTAGAGACTTTGGAACGAATAAAATTATCGTATCTCTTCTTTATATGGTTGACGCATCTTATTTTTTATGTTCACCAGTGTTGCCGTTTATTGGTTTTTTAAATAATATCACGAGACGAAGACTGAAACTGAACTCAACTTGCTAACTTACGTTTACTTCATTTCGGACGGCTTGGCGAATGGCTTTCAGGTACACTCAATCTACACTGACTTCTCCAAGGCATTTGATAGGATCAATTATGCGGTTCTTTTATCTAAGCTGGAGGGTCTGGATGTTGGTAGCCCGTTGCTATCCTGGATGCGAAGTTACTTGACTGGGCGCTCCCAAACAGTCCGATTCAACAATTTCCAATCCACAAGTATAAAAGTCCCATCTGGGGTTCCCAAGGGGTCTCACTTGGGCCCCCTTTTATTTAATTTGTTTATTAACGACCTGGGATCGCATTTCAAATACAGTCAATTCCTCCTCTGTAGTGATGATTTAAAATTGTACATGAAAACCTTCTCCCTCAATAACTGTTATAATCTTCAGTCCGTTGGACAGATTGGTAGCTTGGTGTAAGAACAATGGTATATGGAGCTGAATGCTTCGAAGTGCCACTTGATCATCTGTCATAAGACTAGGTCAGCGTTTGAACAGCCTTATTTAATTGAAAATAATATACTTACGAATGTTCCCGAAATAAAGGATTTAGGTTTGATTATGGATTCAAAGCTTACTCCTGACATCCAGAACACCCTCTCTAAATCTCTTCAACTTCTCGGATTTATAAAGCGCGTTACCGTTGACTTCACGAATACTAAAGCTATTAAGCAACTATATTGCTCATTAATAATAACTCATCACGAATACTCTTCTTGTGTCTGGAATCATTGGTATAATGTACACATTCAGAAGTTAGAGAGGATTTAACATAAATTCTAAAAATACATTTAAAATATTTTAACTTAATTCACAACAACTAACATATTCTCAGCTGGAATATAATATTCAGATCAGATCACTCTCTCAAGGCCGAAATCTAAAAGACCTTAAAATATATTACACAATTAAAATATGTTAACTGATATGTTAGGATTAAGATTATTTATATTTTTGTGAAATTAGGCAGTGCCAGTGAATAAATAAATAAAATAAAATAAATAAGAAAACGTCATCCAATATAAAAATTTTCCCGTTCATAATTGAGTTATCAGTGAATTTTGAACAATATACGACCATGGTAAACGAGAGATTGAATCACATTAATATGTAAGAGGAGAAACACAAAAAACTTTTCATAACTTTAATTTTATGATACCAGGATACCTACAGACGTTTTCATTTCTACACAATTTCTTGTGTTTTGATTCTCATGTGCTTGTAACTTGGGATAAGTTCAGTAAATCCAGTACAGTTTTTATTTAGAAAAATGCTGGGGCACGGGTGATTACATTTTAAGTTGTGGTATTTTTATAAAAAACATATTGATACAGTATGTCCCAAATTAGAGATATCGGTAATTTTTTTAAGTGCAACCCTAGTTTGTTATCGACTATTTTTAAAGTGAAAATTAAGTTGTATATAAGTACTAAATTTCAAATTTTTATTCCTTGTGCTGTAGAAAGAACTATAGGTGATTTTTTATTCTGTTTTGCAATTTATTAATAGTATGTCTTGTTATTAGGGATATTTCAAGTTATAAATAAATGTTAAGTAATAATTTTCATTGGATCTTTAATATTTCAAATATTATATATATTTTGTCATGGCTAACTAGAAAATTAAAAATGACAGTTTTTTACGAAAATTTAAGGTTGAATTCTCAACGTCATTCAATCTATTGCCAACCAATAACCTATTTCGCGTTGATTTTTTGAGTTTATTATTTTAATAAATAACATTTAAAGAAAATCAATATCGTCGGTACATTATTTAGGTAGTATCTGATATATTACAAAAATATCAATTTATTTCATTGCTAATTTTGGGAGAATTGTATAGTGAAAGAACAATGAGTGACAATGACATAATAATGTTAAAAAAAATCTTACCCGATATTTTTCGCTATACAATTCTCCTAAAATAAGTTATGAAATTCCTTGATATTTATTAAATATGTCAATTATTACCTATAGAATATCAAGTCGATACTGATTTTCTTTAAATTTTGTATAAAAGCTAGAAAACATAAATAAATCTACGCGAAATAGGTTATAGGTTGGCAAGCATGTTGATACTCCCACCTTAAATAAAAGTCGAAATATTGGCAAAACTCCTGAAAAAAATGTATAGGAATAACTTAACAAAAATAAAAGGGAAAAATAATATCTACAGTGTGACCAGTAAAGTCCGCATCATATGGATTTTTTTTTTATTAATAACTTTATTCTAAATTTGACTTTGGTATCAAGTTCTGCTTCGATCGAGATGAAAATTAAGCAAAAAAATAGTAGTCACGTAATTCGCATTATCTGTCAAATTTTAATTTCTTCCAAAAAATAATTCAAAAGTAGAGTTATTTCTGAAAGTATCGAAAAAAGTTATTAGAAAATTTTTTTTTTAATGACATGCAAAATTTTAGCTGCATATGATAATTTTAATTTAATAAATAAAAATCCCATATGATGCGGACTTTACTGGTCACACTATATAGGACAAGCCTAACAAATATAGGGTGTTTCATTTAAAAAAACTGAGTTATTGTATTTTAAAAATTTATATATCCGATAGTCAACAAAATTCACTTTGCACAAAATTTAAACTACTTTATAATTATTTCATACTATTTTTCAATCCCTATACTAAGAATTAATAGGAAATTTTGGGTTTTCTTATTGAGAAATACGGATATCATGTTTTTTCCAAAATTTTAAGAATTTTCCATTTTATTTGGTAACGTTGCAAACAATAAAAAACCAAGTATGGTGTCATATGGATAATTTTATAGGTAAACCAAAAATGCTAAAATATTATAGGGTTCCATTTAAAAATATGTACCTATATTTTTATTGTCCTTTTTTGGACAGGTAAAAAAACTTTTAGAACAAATATTTAGTTAAACCTCACAACTTTTGAAAAACCTTTTTGATCACTGTAATAGTAGAGCCGATATATTACTATGTCACACAAATGGGCCACCCTGTATTTCGGCCTCTTGAAATAAAAATTGAAAAAATCCAAAGCTGTTTAATATTTTTGCCAAATATACTTTTTTTCTAGAAATGTTAAAATATTTTTCGCATTTTTAAATCACTTTAGTTATTTAATCTAACCTCATTTAGGTGGAACCCGTGGAAACTAATTTTGTAATGTTGCAATAAATTTTTTAATGCAAAATTAATTTTTAATAGTTGAGTTTTTCTTTTATTATAAAGAAAACACTTGACCTGGAACCCACCAAATAAAAAAGCGAATCAGACCTTATAATCAATTCAAGAAGTCATTGATAAAAATTTCACTGTTAAATGCGTTTAGACGTGGTTTATCAAACAATTGTCGAACCATCACTAATATTTAAACCAGAACTAAATGTTTCTGTAAGAAGAAAAAGTTTCCTTTATTTAAATTTTTATTGTGTCTAAGTCAACGAGAAGAAAAATAGTCGATTTCCTTCTTACGGATTGCAATTTCACGAAGATTTTTATACTCACCATAAAATAGTGTACCGTAACTCATAATTTATTAAGTTACTGGTTACTGGTAAAAACTAATTTTCCTGAAAAAGTAGCAAGTTTATTATACAGGAATTTTTTTTATTTTTTTATTTTATTTTGTCATCATAACATTTAGAAAAATTCATTTATTATTAAATTTATTCGTAATATTGTTACAACATGGTATGTGTCAAAAGTGGTGGTGCAAATGGCTGATATACAGGGTGATCAGAAAGTAGAGATTTCAACGAACAAAAAGCCCACCGACTTTTTTAAAAAAGCAGATATTTTTACATGAGAATTTTCGATTGAAAATTAGGGTGCTTTTTCGATATTAAGTCAAAATAAGGTAAAAAAATAAATATTTTAAATCAAAAAAATTACAGTGTGTTTGGAACATAAAAAGGTAAGGTTTCACCAAATTTCGTAAAAAAAAAATTTTTTTTGTAAAAGATAAAAATAAAAAACCAAAAACTTGGTTATTTGAATTTTTCACATACATTTTGAGGTTATGTGAAAAAGGTGTTAATACAAAAGTTGTAGATCTTTTTATTACCTACAACTTTGCCATTTAACGTTTTTCCATAGGACTTGTAGTTTTGCCGGAAATCGAGATAAATCGTTTTCTACCCTTAAAAACTCACCCCTTTCACTTCCCGACCTCAGATCGCCCATAAATTATTTTTCCTTTCATTTTTGTTATATTCTCATCCCTTTCCAATGGGTTTCATCCTACTATTTTTTTTTTTGGTTTCAAAACTTATCGACCCTGGTCTATAATACTGAGAAGAGTGAAAAAAATTGTTTAGTAAACCTCACGAAAGTAATAATTTTTATAAAAATATTTACTCTGCAAAAACGTTACGAAGAGACAGCAATCACCCACAAAGTATACCCAACTCCTAAAGCACCTACTCTATTTTTCGTCTCCAACAACAAGTAAACAAAAAACCACTTACTGCCCCAGCAAGAAACACGCAATATATATTTGTAAACACGTTTAATGAATAAATTTGCCGGAAACACAAGGGTGTGAGTCAAGAGCCACCCCAAGCGTCAGTTGCAGTGGAAGCTGCGGTTAATGGTCTATTTTCTCATTTTGAGTTAATGTTTTCCTTGGCTCGTGGGATGTTATCTTGAGCGCGCAATATCTTAACGGAAAATTTATTATAAACAGTATTTTCTTTAAGCATTTGAATTTTTAGATATTTAAGGAAAAATATGCACTACTTTGGTTTGGCCTATCGGAATTTAACAAATTTGAACTTTAAACTGCAATTTTTTTGGGAAAGAAAGAAAAAAAGTCTTTCTCCACAAAATTTAATAGAATAAAAATTCTCTAGGGGTCTCTACTTGTTTCGAACGTGGAAACGTTCATCATCAGGAGACAGAAAATTTATTTAGTGCTGATGGTTTTAGCAGAAGAGAAAATGGTGTAGAACCTTAATGGAGCTTTTATGGAATTAAAAAAATTGATGTGTAGAAGAGACATAAGTAATATGAATAAAATTGATAAAGGTTAAACCATACTGAGTATGTTTAAACAGGTTATAAAAGGGGGTCTAAACCAACCAAATAAACTGCCACATAGTAGCCTATACTTTAATTTAAATGGTCCCAACTTTTTTGTCCTACACTGTATGCGCATTTTGACTCAATATTTTTTTCTTAACCTTTTGAAGTAAAAAAGGTATACTACTTTTGTTTCGATAAATCTAACCGTTTTAAAAAAAACGCTAAAATAACATTGCTTGCATGTGATGAATACGAAATTATTTTAATTTATTGTCAACCTTAAACATAGCATAGCAAAGTAAGGAATATTCCATGGAGAACGTCGGAATTTTTTAGGAAAAATTAATTTATGCATTGAAGAGGAAGGACGTCACTTTGAACCTTTGATTTGAATGTTTTATTTATTGTTCCAGTAACTATAGTCTATTACCAAAAATATAGGCAGTGACGTAGCTCTCATAACCATGGAAACGACCAAAATACTGTATGGTCATTGGCGGTTTGCATTCGTTTCCATGGTATCGAATAATACGTCACTGCCTATAATATTGGGTTTTGAGTATAGTAACTTATGTATTTTAAAAATGCAAATAAAATTTAATTTTAACACCCTGCAACTGCATTTATTTTTGGTCCAGAATTATCCTCTAAATTTTTTGCTTATCATTTACGAACACCCTGTATATCCTAGAAAACAAGCACATGTTGAATTTGAACAAAATTTCTTCAGTGGTTCTCGAGGTACAAGGTTCCAATTTTTGATTACATATTTTTACAAAGATAGATAGAAAATATTTTTTAAATTTAATTATCGAAGACAATACAATTATTATAAGTTGATATTTTCACATAGAAAGTGTAAAAAATGATGCGTGTTATTACGCATTTAATATTTTCGTGCTATTAATGTAAAATGTAAAAAACAATGTCCAATCAACCAAAACACATTGAAGGTTCTTCAAATCAAACTTCTATTGTCAACTCAACACTCTGTTTATTTTTATTTAAGTCAATGTCAACTCAGTGATTTCATCATCCTCCAAAGTTTTTACGAGGCCGAAGCTATAATACATTTAATTTTTATAAGAATAAAAAGAAGAATTTTCATTTGAAATATGTCCATAACTTCATTCTATTGATGGATTTAAAAATCAAGTTTGTCAAAAAATATTTTCCCGATATAAATTTTAATAACCCCCTTTTCATCCCTTTGTAATGGTAGAAAAAAATAAATCGCATAAAATACCATAAACACAAGTCATTCGTATATTATACAGTGTGTAACAACCAAATGGAATAAATTCGTAAATACATCTGCAAAACGTTCGGACACGTCGATTGGTATTTCTAGTTGTGCATTTTTTCAATAAAAACTTTTTATACAGGGTGTGTATTTTGTATACAATATTTTTGACATAACCCCATAAGAAGAAGTCTATTGGCGTCAGATAAGGGGATCGTGCTTGCCATTCAATCGATCTACGCCTCCCTATTGGAAATATTCAAATTCAACCATAATTTTTTATTTTGGTTTCATCACTTATTGCATTGTCAGCTACTTTTTTTTTATCTGCTTTACATGTCCGAGCTGGCGAAACTGTTTTTCTATTTTACTAATTTTCCCTTGAGTTATTGGCGGCAAATTTGGAAATTTTTCATGAAATAAGTGAACAACTTCCATTTGTGTCCGTGTTTTATCTCCATAACCAATTATCTGTAGAATTGATATTTTGTGCATTTCTGTTAAATAAACCATTTTTCTGATATGCAGTTAGAGAAATTCAAACGACTATAACACTGACAACTACTGTCATGCAGACAGACAACAATTTGCTAAGGTCAGGAGTTTTAAACAAAAGTAGGAAACAAAACTATTTATACCTTTTTTTATTTTATATCAGTAAGAAGAAATGCTGAAATGCAATAAATCTGAAAACACTTAATATTTCCGAAACAGTTGAACATAGGTATAGGATATTGTACATGAAATATGTCTTAAACTTTCTAAAGAAGCCAAAAATTGCATTTAAAATAAGAAAGTTGGTATTGGCCACTGTTACATGACACACCCTGTATAAAAAGTTTTTTATAAAACAATGCGCAACTAGAAATACCAATCGACGTATCCGAGCGTTTTTTCAGACACGCCCCCATTTATTTATTATCGAATTTATTCCATTTGGTTGTTACACACTGTATATTATACGAATTACTTGTATTTATACAGGGTGATTCATTAAGGGTGGCGACCGGCCATATCTCGGAAACTACTAGGCATAGAAACTTGGAGAAAAAAAATTATAATTAAAGCGGTCATGAGAAAATTCTGGAAATTACTTTTAAGTTCCTCATTTCGCCGCAAGGGGGCACAATTAAATTTTTTTTTTTTAATTCTAAATTTCTCCGAAATTTTCCATATTAAGGTATAACTCTGATTACATCATCGAAAAGCTTAGACAATTCTGCATCATTTTGGTTTAAGGCTCATTGGCGTACCGGCCTTGATAAGAGTGGGGGAAGCTATTGAATGTGAAAACATTAAAATCGCTGTAACTTGTAAACGACTTATCCGATTTTACTAAATTTAAGCTTGTTTGAAAGGGAAAGGTAAGTATCTTCAATCGCCGTATCCAATAGTACACGATAGTGTTTAATAAAATTGCTAGAGGGCGCAATTTGTAATAATAACAGTTTTTTCGATTTTATCCCGGAAATTCAAATCATACGGTATAACTATGACATCATAATCGAAAAGTAAATGAAATTTGCAAGAAAAGATGTAAAGACCGCAGTTCAATATCTTTGTTCGTTTCAGAGTTATTGCCAAAACAATAATTTTTAATACAAATTGCGCCCTCTAGCAATTTTATTAGAAATTATCTTGTACCATTGGATACGAGAATTGAAGGTACTTACCTTTCTCTTCCAAACAAGCGTAAATTTAGTAAAATCGGTTAAGTCGTTTAGAAGTTACAGCGACTTTAATGTTTACAGTTTCACTTGATAAGAGTGGGAGAAGCTATTGAAAGTGTAAACATTAAAATCGCTGTAACTTCTAAACGACTTATCCGATTTTACTAAATTTAAGCTTGTTTGGAAGAACCTTCAATTGTCGTATCTAATGGTACAAGATAGTTTCTAATAAAATTGCTAGAGGGCGCAATTTGTATTAAAAATTATTGTTTTGGTAATAACTCTAAAACGAACAAAGATATCGAACTGCGGTCTTCACATCTTTTCTTGAAAATTTCATCTACTTTTCGATTATGATGTCATAGTTATACCGTATGATTTGAATTTCCGGGATAAAATCGAAAAACCCGTTATTATTACAAATTGCGCCCTCTAGCAATTTTATTAAACACTATCGTGTACTGTTGGATACGGCGATTGAAGATACTTACCTTTCCCTTCCAAACAAGCATAAATTTAGTAAAATCTGATAAGTCGTTTATAAGTTACAGCGATTTTAATGTTTACACATTTAATAGCTTCCTCCATTCTTATCAAGGTCGGTACGCCAATGAGTCTTAAACCAAAATGATGCAGAATTGTTTAAGCTTTTCGATGATGTAATGAGAGTTATACCTTAAAATGGGAAATTTCGGAGAAATTTAGAATAAAAAAAAAAATTTTAATTGTGCGGCGAAATGAGGAACTTAAAAGTAATTTCCAGAATTTTCTCATGACCGCTTTAATCATAATTTTTTTTTCTCCAAGTTTCTATGCCTAGTAGTTTCCGAGATATAGCCGGTCGCCACCCTTAATGAATCACCCTGTATAATAGTATTTATGCAATTTATTTTTGTCTACCATTACGTTAGTAAATAAAAGCAATGCATATTAAATATACAAATTTTGTAATCCTATTATAAAAAAGTAAATATAAAAAAGTTTGTAAAGGTCCCTTGTAGGTTAACTTTAGTTAAATTGACCTTTGAAAAATCGAAGACCGTTCGGTCTAATCAAAGCATGAAATCGATGACCTTGGCCCAATAATAATTGGATTCGAAAATTGCATTCACGAAAGAAACTAAATTGGGTTTCTTCGATGATTTATTGGCCTTAGTTCTTATGAATGAACACTACTTGTTAATAGTTCTTAATGATAAATAACTTTCAATGAACGGTAAAATTAACTTTTCATTTACCTAATTGATAAATAAAAAAAAAAATAATTTAATATATTTTAGCGTTACACACATGGATATCGATAATTCACTTTTTTTATAACTGAAAAAAATTTCGGCTACCGTTAATCTATGCGGCTACCAATAATTATTGTCGTTCTTTGGAAATAAGAAAAACTTTTGTTTTAGTTTTAATTTCCTAGAAAGTTTTTTAGTCACAGAACAATATTAAAATACAGTTCGGTACTTATTTCAGAGAAGGCATATGCGCATATTTTGGACGAATTGAAGTGCATATATAATCTGCCCTTTAGTAATGACTAAACTCTTTTCTAGAAGGTATTATTATGCTTGTAATTCATACAACTGATATTTGGACGATTTTTGGATAAAGCAAGAAAAAATGTGTCACCCACAATTTGATACAAAAGCTCTGATGTATAAATTATACCGTGCGAGCAAAAAATTATTTGCATCAAAGAGGGCCTTGCATCTAAACGCGTAATGCTTAGCCGTAGAGCTTAATACCTTTGGGTGTCAGTAACTACCTGAATTAACAATCAATTAGTTATTCCGTCATCTTTGACAGTCGTCACAAGTAATTTGATTCATGGCTAATTTTTCCAATTTCTTGAACAATTCACACAATGGGCTTTACGGAACAACACAAAACATTCATGGTTGAAGCGCATTTTCGAAACGGGGTAAGAGTAAATGGTGGGGTTTGTGCATGGACGATGATTTTCACGAACATTTTCCTAAGGTTGCTTTTATTGCTGGGGATTTTTATCATTGCCTGAACCGTGGCTGTGTTTAGGGAAACAGGTTCTATACAACACAAAAAAGGAGCAGGAAGACCATCTGTAAGAACAGAAGAACTTGTCGCAAACGTTCGTGAAATAATGCAAAATACGCCAACAAATTGTATAAGACGCCTGTACCAAGAAGTGGGAAGATCTTATGGAACATGCAGGACTATTCTTAAGAAGCAGCTAAATTTATTTCCTTATGTAGGTATTCCAAGAAATACAAGCCGCAGATTTTTTTCCATGACACAGTTACAGCACAGCGGTATAGAGACAATATTTTGAATCCATTTGTGGATCAATTACTTGACGACGAACTACCTTTCGGATATTTTCAACAGGACGGTGCGACCGCCCATACAGCCGCCGAAGCTATTAACTACTTACGCAATTTTTTCGTCGACAGATTGATCAGTTTTCGATCAGACATTGAATTCCCACCTTTGTTTTTCCTCATTTAAAGAACACTATTTTTAAAACACCAGTTGCAAATTTAGAACAATTACAAGAAAGGATTATCCAAGAATGTGGTAACATTTCTCCAGAGATGCTGGTCAACACTTTCGAAAATATGAAGAGACGTGTGAATTTATGCTTGGAGCATGGCGGTGGCAAATTTCAGCAATTTATGTAATTATTTTTCTTTTTCTTTCTGTATACTTATTCTTACTTTGTTAATTTTGTAAACAACAAAAATAAATTTGTATTTGTCTACTTCTTAACATAGTATAAAACAAAGTCGCTGTCGCTGTCTGTCCGTCCCTACCTATATATGCTTAAATCTTTAAAACTACGCAACGGATTTTGAAGTGTTTTTTTTAAAAGATAGAGTGATTCAAGAGGAAGGTTTTTATATATAATTAGCGACCCGCCCCGGCTTCGCGCGGGTGCAATTTCAGAAAGTGGCATGCCGGGTACTAATATTTCGGGTTTGTATTTATACCAGCGGGTTGCAACGCATGCCGGGTACACGCTAGTATTTTATATATTACTCATTAGTTTGGCATATCATGTTATAATATGATTTGACAAAATTTTAACCTAGATTTGGTTGGATATATCGTCCCCATATCATTGTGATCTAAACCAAGCCCCACGTTTTTTAATCCAAGCCCTCTTTGATGCAAATAATTTTGGCTCGCACGGTATTATGTTTGATTTTACATGCAATTTTTTTGTTGTGCTAAAGTTGTGAAGATCAATGTGCTAGTTTTCCTCTATAATTGGTTTACCGTAGGGTAAAACGGGGCTAGTTGAGTCAGTTTTGGGAAATAACCTGATTGTTCCGCATTTGCTTAACATTTAGTACAAATATATTTATCAAATATTTCTTTGGTTATTTGCTGACCTAATTATATCAATAAATTGTCAAAAATACTTTAGTTTCAGGGCAAGAATACACTTACTATAGTAGGGTTCTACTGGCTCAATTATCCCCACACTCGGGGCAAGTTGTGCCAATATATGGGGTCAGTTGTGCCAGTAGACTTACTATACGATCTAGTCCAAACATAGTATTGAGAAATTAAAATAACATAAAAATAAAATCATATTATTTATTAAGTAAACAAGAACAATTAACTATTACTCTAATCACTTTCACAATTTATACAAACATATTAAAAACTACCATTGGGAGTGCATTTTGAATAAGCTTAGTTTTTGCAATAAGAACATTGTACCCACTCTTCACCCGGAATGCTATCTGAGAATTTTTCTAAACACACGAGAGAGAAATATTCATCTTCTTTTGATTCTGAATCAGAAGTCTCTGATGTATAGCGGTTATTACATTTCTTCCTTTCCTTTAAGGCATTTTTCTCCAATGCTTGTTGTTTTCGTGCTATGGCGTCTAAAGTATTTTCATCGTCTGAATCCGATGATGAACATTTTTGTTGTTCTTTTTAATTCTTGTAAGAAGGATCGACTTTCTTGGTAGGGTTAGATGAATTTGTGAAAACGGCCTTTTTCACAGCCTTCTCTTTAATCGCATCGACTTTACTTTTTTCTTCCGTTTGCTCTGCTCCAATGCCAATGCCTCTTTTTCAGGAGTGTCAGTAAGGATAGCAGAATAGCGTTTCCTTCTCTGTATTTGCCTCTTCGTAGGACCTGCTTTTAGTAACGGTCGCCATATTTCTGATGAAAGAAACACACTACACGTAGATGTAGATGGCATATTAAATTCATGGATGCGTGGTTAGTTGAGCCATTGCTCAACTGACCCCGTAAAGTTTGGCTCAACTAACCCCACCACGGATTTCAGATGTTCTTATGTAATATCAAAAATGTCGTATAAAGTTCATCTCTCAAACTAGGAAACCACGAGGGCAATTGTGTAATAATTAATAATTAGCTTACCTTTTGTCTGTATCCCACAAAATGTCGATCTACGACCACAAATGCCTTGAAAAATAATATTTTACTTTTGACGCGAAATACCAAATAGAACGACCTCCCTCTCGCAACGAATGCTGAATACCGACTAAAATTTTAATGTACGGTAAAGGTGGGTCGGTATTTAGATAACGCGATTTTGGAGCGGTATATTTTGATAACGCTCCAACGCGCTCCACAACGACTAAGTAACTAGTTACCGTGGAGCGACACCGGCAACGGAAACGTCAGCCGCGCCCGCAGTTTACAGAGCGACGAACGGTCGAGACCGCTCATAGAGGACGCGACGCGACGGCTGCATTTTCTGCGTTACATTTCAATGCCGCTTTGCAGCAACGACGTTTCACGGTTTGGAGCGGAGCGTAAGATCTAGCAAGCCCACGTGCTTGGACCGCAACATAAAATACATCGTTAGGGCTGGTTGTATACCTTTGAATACGCATAATAAAACAAGGTATCAGGCGATTTGGAGTGGACTGGAGCGTCACTCCGGTCGAAGCGACGCTGCACTCGTCGGAACCTACGTTCCGGCTGGAGCGAGCAAAACTTCAGGAACGAACAATAGTGAATCGCGCTGCAACGTGGAACTATGAAAAATGGCTTGCGGTGCGGTTTGAATTTGAAAGAAGACTGATGCTAGATTATTAGATTTACCGAATTTTACTGTTAATAAAATAAGAATAGTAAAAATAAAATATAATACCAACATTTTTATGTACTAATGTACGGTTCCCAAGACGTACTGCATCCTGCGCAGTGCGCGATTTAATCTTACACTGCTCCACTCATGTAGTAGGCCCGGTGGCTCAAATAGCCCCGCGGCTCAACTAACCCCGCTCTACCCTACGTCTATTAGAAGTTAACTATTTACTTAAAAAACAAGTTAAATAGCGTCACGTAAAATAAACTTTAAATGTTTCTTCTTCTCTGCGGTTTGTTAGCTTCTAACTTTGGTTTAATATTTTAACGCCATCTTTAATCGATCTAACTCGCTCGCCTAAACAACACTTCCTTCTATTATTTCTCTCAACGGGATTCCACCGATCTAACTGTTAATCGGGGGGTTTTAAAGAACAAAAAGATCAACCGGAGATATTAAAGAATAACATCCATCGCCACTGCAACAAAGAAATCCTTTGTATTTTTTTTTGGTCTTGAAATAAATGGATTAAAAATTATGTTGTTTCTTTTCGAAAGTTTAACCTCTGGAATTAAAAATGCCTATACACAACTTTGTAATGTCATATATTATAAAATAAAGTTCTTAGGTATGACTACAACCATTGATTATCAAACTATAAGAAGGCCATATGAGCCGATTTCCTAAATCTGCTACGTCAAATTCATAGATGGCACAATGAGTTCACCAACAAGAAAGCGACTTGCCTTTTCACTGCTAAATTAAAACATTGTTGCCGCCTGTCTGTTTGACTTGCTGCATGAGTTTTTTAAATTTATTTTTATAGCTTATCGTAAAACTTGATTTCACATAAGTACCTACACCTATCCACGTCTAGACCTAAAAATGTACCTATTTTTAATTGCTTTGTAGCATATAATATTTTCAACCTTTTGACGTCCCAACGTTAATTACATGAAAACATATTGACAGCCATGTATTCTATTTCTAACAGAACTAAATGACGACTCTCACTATTTAATACCTACCTAGGCTACAACGTATATGTTGGGTAAAATATGAATGATGTGCGGTTTGTATAACTTGGTTTTTATTTGCAATTATTACTACTTTTCAAAATGGTTAAAATAAGTAGGTTTTATTTTCTTACTTAAGAAACATTCAGTTTGTTTGTATTAGTGAATTACGTATTTTGCTATTTTTCGACGAAATAAAACCTATTTTAGTTATACTTGCTGTCGCTTTTTATCTACTTTTATTTGTTTAACATTTAACATCTAATGCAACGGTAAAATCATTATGAAAGTCGGTCCAATTACCCCGGAGTAATCAGCGTACATATTATTATCAAAAACATACATTCGGCTGGAATTGAGAACCTCCTATTTTATTGTCTGTCAAAAATTCTTCAATTCTTAAAAATTCCAATAAAATACGATATGCGGCAACACCACGACATCACATCAGTGAATTTGAGACATATGTTGCCAAGGCGCTGCATTATAACGACAGACAGGCGACAGATTTAAGGTTAGAGTTACGATCAGCTCCACAATGGCGGCCAAACCAGCTCCAATACGTCAAAAAATGGGTTGTCAACTTTTCTCGGACATCCGTCATTCTTATATAGTTTAATATTCAATGCTACAACACACTGGTAGAGGCAAAAGTTTTCTAGAGGCTCAGAAAATAAAGCTAATTTAATGAAATTGATTCAAAATATGGTGTTATCGAAAATTTCAACCTTCAACGATTATTGACAAAAATTTTAGTTTCTTAAATAATTTTAAAGTTACATGTTTCGCTCTTGTATAGGCATCATCAGACCTAAAAGCGTATAATGTTGGTTTCCGAGAAAAACCTAACAATGTTTTTTATTACCTAACATTCAAACAAAAATTAAAATTAAAACGAAAATAAACATATTATAACAAACACTACAGTTAAAAACAGATGTCCAATCTAAGGATTTTTCAATAGGGTGGGGAGGAAAAAGAGACGTCAAAATTGTGGTACTGTCTGTAGCTTGAACATCTGAAATATACTCAAAGAGGTGAAACTTCGAGATCAGGTTTAGCGAAAGATATATGGGCCAACCAACATAATCTACAGTGGTCAGAAGCCAAGGTTTTGGATACGGAACAGCACTGGAGAAAACGAAAATTCAAATAAGCAGCTTTCATGAATCAAAATACCCATATATTTAGTAAACCAAGAATAGATATCCCTATATCTGGAAGCCTCTTCTTGTCCAAAACCAACAGCTCAAACTTCACACTCCAATAAGCACGTAGGCGGAGTCATCAAGCTTTATTGCACATGGATAGTATTTAAGACAGTAGCCTTACAATTATAATTATTTAGTTAACATTTGAAATCGGTTAGAGATACTAACTAACCGAAAAGTTGTGTTAAGTAACAAAATAAAGACAATGGAATTCCGACAAGGTAATTTTTTTAAAAGATTATTTAATGTTGAAGTTATTAAATTGATATAGTTTTCATCGAAGTTAATAGGATGTGATCAATTACATAACAAAAAGGACTATTGGGTAATATGGGTATAAAATGTTACAAGAAGATCAACTTTAGCGAAAAAAAAGAAACAGCAAAATAAAAATTTTACACCATTTACAAAAAGTAGTTTTTACCGAAGTAAAAACCCAAGCTGGAAGAAAATAATTATAAAAAGAATAATTAATTTTTATCAACTTAACTCATTTATAGACATCAAGACTATTAGACCAGGGTCGATAATTTTTGAAACCAAAAAAAAATAATAGTAGGATGAAACCCACTGGAAAAGGATGAGAATATAACAAAAATGAAAGGAAAAATAATTTACGGGAGATCCGAGGTCGGGAAGTAGAAGGGGGTGACTTTTTAAGGGTAGAAAACGATTTATCTCGATTTCCGATAAACTACAAGGCCTATGGAAAAACGTTAAATGAAAAAGTTGTAGGTAATAAAAAGATCTACAACTTTTGTATTTACAATTTTTTCACATAACCTCAAAATTTATGTGAAAAATTCAAATAACCAAGTTTTTGGTTTTTTATTTTTATCTTTTACAAGAAAAATTTTTTTTTACGAAATTTGCTGACAACTTACCTTTTTATGTCCCAAACACACCGTAATTTTTTTGATTTAAAATATTTATTTTTTCACCTTATTTTGACTTAATATCGAAAAAGCACCCTAATTTTCGATCGAAAATTCTTACGTCAAAATATCTGCTTTTTAAAAATAGTCGGTGGGCTTTTTGTTCGTTGAAATCTCTACTTTCTGATGGTGTAAAAAAAAATATACATTACTATGGTAAATGTTCTCAAAAAATGCAAAGAAACGAAAAAAACTCGAATCCGAAATTTTTTTTTTTTAATTATTATGTACAATTTTGAGCTATTTATTAAAATTTATACTTTAATTACTCGAACAACGTAAGATTCCATGTTACATTGATAAACAAAAAAATTGCAAATCCATAAAACATAAAGATCGCAAAAAATATTCGAAAATAGTTGTTCTAAATATAATTAAAGGTAGGATTTGAAGGGGATTTCATCACATTTACCATAGAAATGTATATTTTTTTTTACACCATCAGAAAGTAGAGATTTCAGTGAATAAAAAGCTCACCGACTTTTTTAAAAAAGCAGATATTTTGACGTGAGAATTTTCGATTGAAAATTAGGGTGCTTTTTCGATATTAAGTCAGAATAAGGTGAAAAAATAAATATTTTAAATCAAAAAAATTACAGTGTGTTTGGGACATAAAAAGGTAAGTTTTATCCAAATTTCGTGAAAAAAAAATTTTTCTTGTAAAAGATAAAAATAAAAAACCAAAAGCTTGGTTATTTGAATTTTTCACATAAATTTTGAGGTTATGTGAAAAAAGTGTAAATACAAAAGTTGTAGATCTTTTTATTACCTACAACTTTGCCATTTAACGGTTTTCCATAGGACTTGTAGTTTTGCCGGAAATCGTTTTCAACCCTTAAAAACTCACCTCTTTCCACTTCCCGACCTCGGATCGCCCGTAAATTATTTTTCCTTTCATTTTTGTTATATTCTTTTCCCTTTCCAATGGGTTTCATCCTACTTTTATTTTTTTTCACTTTTTACCATTTTCAAAGGCTTCAGCCCTGGTTTATATTCCCTTAAAAAGCAACAAGTTTAAAAAGTAAAAAAAATTGTTTCATCCGATTTAAAAGGACTCGGTATATACCTGCAAGCAGACGGCGGTTTGTTTCACGCTTCGGAAGTCCGCAGACACAATCGACCAAGTATGACGGATCTCTTCCACGAAATATCTAGGTCCAAAACAGTACTTTACTCATAAGAAAATTAATTTTGACGTGCCGAAACCACCGTAGTATTGTTTTAACGATTAATGCAATAAAGGTAATAAAATTATTTGGCCAATATTTTTGGTATATACCGCTAAAAACATATTAAATTACGACAGACCCAAAACTAAATAGTTAACCGATGCTGACTTGCCTGTGTATCAGCGGTACAATGAGAAGCACCCCTACCACAGCAACGGAAATCATACTAGGACTAACAACCATAGATATATACACATCGGAATTGCAGCGCCTCTAGAATGAAAATAAATGGGGAATGGAAACAACACCCCGAGAAAATAAAAACGATTAATGCAATAAAGGTAATAAAATTATTTGGCCAATATTTTTGGTATATACCGCTAAAAACATATTAAATTACGACAGACCCAAAACTAAATAGTTAACCGATGCTGACTTGCCTGTGTATCAGCGGTACAATGAGAAACACCCCTACCACAGCAACGGAAATCATACTAGGACTAACAACCATAGATATATACACATCGGAATTGCAGCGCCTCTAGAATGAAAATAAATGGGGAATGGAAACAACACCCCGAGAAAATAGGATACACTAGAGTCACTGACCTAATCAACAAAGAGCTCTTGGAGATGCAAACCAGAGAACTCAAAGCAAACGAGAAGCGACAGTTCGGCGTTTTGCGTGTCCTGTTTTGGTACGCGCATGTGGCAAACAAGTTGTGTATCGCTAAAAACCATGTGCTCGTCTAAGTTGTGTTTAGTCCGCGAGCTGGCGTTGCGCCTAGCTAATTGTGATATTATTTTGTTTTCGTTCTGTGACATTTGCACCTGTACTAAAAAGTAAGGTCGCTCAGTGTAGAAAATAAGCAAGTTTTCTCGGAGTATTAGGTTGTGGATCGACCGTTATCGTTGTGTTAAGGTCACTAAAAAACCAACAGTCGATATCAAAGGTACCGACAGGTGGACCCCGTTATGTAATTACGAATTAAGCGACATTTAACGGTTTCGAGATATTTAAATAAAAAGGTTTTTAATTTTGTTAAGTTGCCCCAAAGTCGTACCAAATACCTTAGAACCTCGTTTTTTTTTAAGTAGGTTCGAAATGTAGTATACTATATACCTATGTTTTAAAATTGCGAATATTCCCCAAGTTATGACCACTATATACCAAATTGTCGCTTAATTCGATATAACAATTAAAGTTAAGTATATAGTTTTAAATCTTTATAAAGAATTAACCGACATGTATGGCGCTTAATTCTTTATAACAAAAGTAAAAAAAAATAAAACTACACTGGTTTAGTATGAAATGATCGCGGATTAAGTCCAGCCAATTGGCGCTTAATTTCATATTACAGAAATAAATATAATAAAATTATATTTTGTAATATCGTTTTGGCGAATAATTCGTTATTACAAAACGTTAGTTATAGTATTAACTTTGCCAAATATGAAAATGTCGCTTATTACAGGTGCCTATAAAAAGGGTAAAATAGGAAATTTAAGTAAAAAAGGTTTTGTTACATAGGTTTTAATGACTGCTAAAAGATGGCACCGTTAACTCGTTTTTCAACTTTTGTCGCTTAATTCGTAATTACATAACGCGGTCCAGGTATTGTCGCTTCTGGTTTGCTGTAATATTCTGTGATGCAAACCGATCGCATGAAAATGATCTGCAACTTTACAAAACCATTTAATATCAGTTGCGAGTTCCCCAGGCCTAGTTTGGTGCACTGATAAATCAAAAACGGCCCACAAAGTAAGCGCAGCTATATTTGTGGAAAGACCCAGAGTGGACATCAGCATCCCCCTGGGAATCTTCGCCGCAGTATACCAGGCAGAAGTTCACGCAATACAAGCATGAGTACAAAAGAGTCTTGAAAAGAGCTACCATGACCAAAAGATACATATGCTGTCAGAAAGCCAAGCTGACCTGTGGATTATCAATACAGGCAGCTAATACAACATAATATGGCAGGCAACGAAAAAGAAATTCCAAAGTTAATTGCTAACAAAAAGATTTTAGTACTTTTTCGATGTTTCTTGTCGACTTCCTTTGAGGAAAATTATATCTTTGGGATAGTTTACCATATCTATGAGCACGATCGCGATTTTGTTATGTGGCGTGTGAGAGTTATGGGCATAACAGTGCGTATTGATACCATAATTTATAGATGAAGAAAATATCTTATGGAAAATGTGATTTGCTGTCGCAGTTTCCATAAGATATTTTCTTCATCTATAAATGATGGTATCAGTACACACTGTTATCACATAAACACTATTCTTAAGTTTTCATAGTGCCCATTACTCTCATTACTTTTGCCATTGAGTAAAAAAAATTATAAAAATTTTCAGTAAAATCTACAAGGCGCCCTTCAATTGCAATTGCATTTGTGGCATTGACGGTAGCTCTCCTGCCCCTAGAGCAGGCGTAGACTTAAACACAATATAGAATATGAGAATGTAATACAGTATCTGCATTTACGATAAATCTAAAAATATAAACCGAATACTACAGCCCCTCAATGATACGTCTTACGATGGAGAACATTTTAATGCCTCAAAAAACTAATTCGTACCAGCTCAAATACAATTATTTATTTTTTTAAACTTACCGCTTTTTTTTATAATTAAGTTTTTATGCGTTCTCTTTCTGGAAAAAATTGTCATTTCGTTTCTTTCGTCATTAAGAACTAATCCATTATCAGAAAAATATTCCTCCATGTGTTTAATTGTGTTCGTGGCCGACAAGCTCAACTGATCTGGATTTTCTGCTGTTGCAGTGTCATCTGCAAACAGAGAAATAAATGCAATTTAAAGGTTACACTATTATATTAGGCAGGCTCCAGATTAGGTTGCGTTTTAACCGCTTGGTTATTTAAACTTTTTGCTGCACTTTGTTTGTAAACCATTGTTTATATTTGCAATAATATTGAGTCTTGTAGATTTTTCAATATTGCGTACGCATAAGGGTAATGTGGAGACAGTAAAACATATTGTTATTGTATAACTGAACCGAAAAATACAGAAACAAAAATTTTAAGGGAGTACTAATTTATTCGTTTTCTTTCATTTGAAGATTCCGATATGCAATAATATTCTGTTATTCTGTCTCCACATAATAGGGTGGCCCACATTTTGCGACTTTTTTTTCTGCAGTCTCAAATGTTGTAAATGTCAAGAAAATGGCGTGTGCGAAATTTCAAGTCATTTAAGTAATCCAAAATGGTGCCGCCGATGGAATAAAATACAAAGGGTTTTAAATTTTAAAACTTGTATTATCATAACTACCACTGACCTGACTACATTGAAACATAGTATATTATATAGGTAGTATAGGTATATTATATTAATAAATTGTACGTAAGAACTAACGCTATTATGTATTTACACAAATAGTATGTTTGCATTTATTTTAACATCACTTTTAAAAAGTTTCCGCAAGTGTCGTCTTACTGACATCTTTAAATTTTTTCTTATTCGCTTACAATTTGCAGTATACATTGACGTTGTTCTTCATTTTTTGTTACTATTTTATTATATTCGTCTATGACTTTAATACCGCTTTCTGCTGTATCATTCACTACTTTAAGCTTTTTCACTACATTAAAAGTATTTATGTACCTACTCATCATTACTTTCCCAGTTTTCTGGATTCTCTTTTAAAAAATTTGGGGATAACCCTAACCTTTTAAAAAATCTAAGAGTATTTTTAGATATAAATTCCCAAAGTTCTTTATGTTCTATTTCGTGTATATTACCTAATTTAACTGGTTTTTCACTTCCTTCTAGCGAGTCTTCTTTTTCTAGAGCCTTTATCATATTTCTTTTATATTTAACAGGGATTTCGTTATCAAAAAACGATATTGCGCAAATCTCAGAAGACAAGTACCACAGATGATTTTTAATTTTTTCAACATCAGCTTCAGATACCTGTGGATCAATAGTTTTATATTTAATAGGAATTTTGGCAAATTGAAGATCTTGATATGGAGGTTTGTATGGACAAGGATCGGTGAACCAAGCCTTAACATAAACTTTGACGATAAAAATGCACACATCTCTGATACTCTTCCTTTCCCTGACTGTTAGAGTGAACTCATCCCTATCTTTCGCCATCCAGCGTGGAACCCCCCAAGAGCACAAATAGTAAATTTTACATTGTCTTTCCCTAAACAATTTTTTTATTGTGTGTGATGTTAAAATAAATAATTAATACAGACTATTTGTGTAAATAGATAATGTGGTTAGTTCTTAGGTACAATTTATTAATATAATATACCTATAACACCTATATAATATAGGTACTCTGTTTCTATGTAGTCAGGTCAGTGGTAGTTATGATAATGAAAGTTTTAAAACTTAAAAACCTTTGTATTTTATTCCATCGTGCGGCGGCATCATTTTGTATTAATTAAATGACTTTGACATTTACAACATTTTAGAAGGGTAAGACTGCAGAAAAAAAAATTCGCAAAATGTGGGCCACCCTATTATACAGGGGTTCTTCTAAAAAGTATGTATAAAACGCTATAATTCCTAAGGCTTAAAATATGAGGATCTCGCCCATTTTACCTTTGTCCAAATATTGATAATTTATACAAGATATTATTTTTTTAAACTTTTTGGTAAATCTTTATTTTAATAATAGCACAATTTGGTACTTGAAGGTTTTTTCGGATGGAAAATCCGGATCACCCTTTCGATGCACATTGCACCCAGCAGAACTTCGCTTACATCTAAAGCTTCATTACTTTTTTGTGCTTTGATATCTATATTAAATTTCTAGTTAAAAATTTTGAGAGTTTTTGAGATAATCAACTTAAAATGTTGTGTTTCGTACTGAAACTTATCCTGTTTTTTGAAAACTATCAACTTTTATGCTAAGCTATATCCTCATAATATAACATCAGGAATTTGTGCTAGTGCTTTGTACAGACGTTTTAGAGTAGGTATATAGTATTGTATCTACAAAATATATTATTTAAACTGAAAGTACACTCAAAAGTTTAAAATATTCAGTGATTAGACTCGACCTATATCCAAATGTGTCTGTTAATAATATTGTTATAGGAAATATACTCTTGGTATTCAAATAAGAGTTGATCTTAAAATATAGCTTTTAGACAATAACTTAATCGTGAGCTTTGATGTTGTCTGGACCACAACACGCCACAAATGCATTCAATAATTACTTATAAGCTTTAATTAGTCCCCGTTTTTAAAATAAATTTAACTGTCAAATAAAAATTTTGTTAAAAAATTTCTAATGATTTTTTTATAAATAACTTATTTTTCTTATATTTGCAGAAATTGAATATTAAAACAAATATTGCCAATATGCCTTCATTTATTTCTCTAACATTGGTAACTATGGTGTGGCTTTATATAATATATTTCTGAAAATGGATTTTACAAATCAAAATGATTTTTTAAAATAGGGAAGTAAAAAACTACCAGATAATAGGAGAGAGAGAATACTTCAATTTTAAATTGATGATTGATTAATAAACTATAGAATAAATCTCGTGTACTATTGATGTACCCTTTTCTCAATTTTATAATTTATGATATACCGATTATAAAAACTAAAAATCATTATTGTGTATAGTTGTAGCCACAGTTACATGCTTTGTCGATGAGGATTATACCTATAAACTAAGTGTTAAACCCAAAATGCTTCCTTAAGGCCAACAACAGTCTTCAACAACTTTTGGATTGAATGTTATTTTGAAAAAGCGAAGCTATTTCGCTAACCATTTTGCAAATAATGTTAACGAACGCCAATTAATTGTGGCAAAAATTTTATCACCAACCTTTTATAAAAACTGAATAAATTATTTTGTTGTTTTACTTTTAGTGTCAAAGCGCAGATATATTAGAGTTAGTCATTGGTCGACCCGTATTTGTTGACAGGCATTGGGTAAAACTTGGAGCTGTATAGTAATTGATTGTAGAGTAAATGTTTTAGCAGGTAAGTTAATGTCCTTTTGGTAACATTACAGGACTATATCAAGCTATTAAATACAAAGGTCTAATTTACAAGAGCAACTTTATATTTATTAAAACACAAACAAAACTTGGCCGCCATGGCATAAGAGCTGTTTCCCTGAACCTTATTGAATATTATGTCTTGCATGTGTTTGTTGATATTAAAGTCGTCAGATCTGATTTAGAAAATAATGCCAAATGATCTGCGTGTGTCGAAAGTTGTTTTCAACTTGGTTTAAATCACCTAAAAATCCCATCAAGAGAAAATGTTACCGTTTGCATTCCCCACTAAAACAATGACTTGGGGAGCAATGTCTGAGCTCCGTATAGTTGATAGTTAATAGTGCAAAGTATTGTGACATTCTTCACAGTGGTTTCCTTCAGCAAGATAATGCTAAGACTATAAATTCGATGGTTATAGACTTTCTTTAGTAAACGTGAAAGACTCAAGTAAAAATATTCATCAGCAATGATGAATTCTAAGGAACTGGTAGAAAAATAAGATGGAGTTTCTACACCTGTATGTAAATGTATTTAAAAAAAAACAAGCACACACCTGAACCCAAGAACCAACCCGACCAAATGTTTGTTAGGACAGTTTTTCATATTGAAAGTGTGATTTAAGATAAGGTTGTTTGCGTAAACGCTACATGCAAATGAAATTCAGTTAGACGCCATACTTCGGCACATAAAGCTTGGATGCAAAAACATCAATTGACAACAATTCTATGGCCAGCAACTTCACCAGATCTTATTCCCATTGAAAACATATGGGGACTAATCAAGACTGAAGTGAAACGAGCAGCGCCACGAAATAAAGAAGGTTTGATTTGGTTAGTCTACAGACCTGGACCACCATCACCGAACATTATGGGGATGACCTAGTTTCTGGTGGACCTGTAGGTTTAGTTAAGCGTTTTGAGTTAAATGGAGGTTATATAAGTAAATAAGATGAATTATTTGTTGAAATTTTGTAATTAAAGTAATAAAAATACGTATATACCGAAAAACTGAAATTGTGATTTCTTTTTTCCGGATTCTTTCTAGACAGACTATAAATTCGATGGTTATAGACTTTCTTTAGTAAACGTGAAAGACTCAAGTAAAAATATTCATCAGCAATGATGAATTCTAAGGAACTGGTAGAAAAATAAGATGGAGTTTCTACACCTGTATGTAAATGTATTTAAAAAAAACAAGCACACACCTGAACCCAAGAACCAACCCGACCAAATGTTTGTTAGGACAGTTTTTCATATTGAAAGTGTGATTTAAGATAAGGTTGTTTGCGTAAACGCTACATGCAAATGAAATTCAGTTACCTAACAATGATTTAACATAAATTTAATAGACCAAAATCAAGTAGGCATTCATAAATCACGTTTTACCATTTATTCACTGGACTCGAGTTTTTAAACGCCCGAGGGTTTTAATTACCAAGGTCTTAGCGTCAGAGCATTTTCACTCTTTTCCGAAGAACCTTGTAAAGTCGAGCGTTTACATGCACACAATCTACGATCTTGTCGAGATAAGCAGACAGATTGTGTCAGTTTGTTGAAATTTCACAACCGAACATGTAGAATACCACGTAATTGTTTTTTCCGTCTTAAACGCGGCGAACTCTTAACAGTTCATCATCTTAACATAGTATAAAACAAAGTCGCTATTGCCCGTCCTGTACCTACATGTGCTTAAATCTTTAAAACTACGCAACGGATTTTGAAGCTGTTTTTTTTAATAGATAGAGTGATTCAAGAGGAAGGTTTTTATGTATAACTAGCGACATGCCCCGGCTTCGCACGGGTGCAATTTTAGAAAGTGGCATGTCGGGTACTAATATATCGGGTTTGTTCGGGTTTGTATTTATGCCAGCGGGTTGCAACGCATGCCGGGTACACGCTAGTCGCATATAAAATAAATCCATTTTTGATCAGCCGCTGTCACTAAATTTCTACAAATTAAGACATGCGATTTACTTCAGTTAGATAGTGAATGACGTATCCTTAACCTCTGTCTACTGTTACAAGTTTGCAGATTAAACTTTCATTTTCGAAACATAGAGGATGCGTTTTTTAGTGTCAAAAGACGATTTATTGGAAATGGTTTAAAATTTTGTTTATAAAAAGGAAGGTGGAGAGGCATATTTAAATACGTTTGCCCTTTATCCAGTTCCTCTATTTTGAGGGGTGATGGGGATGGGGGTTAATTGAATTGATTCTGCCTTTACTTGGTGGAACTCCATTTTAATATACAAAGAAAACACTATATTGTGTTAAATTCCACTATATTTATTGTTTGTTTTTTGAATATAGTGGAATTTAACACAATATAGTGTTTTCTTTATATATTAAGATGGGGGTTAACTTTACAATTTTAAAGAGGAAGGTGTACTTTGGTTTACAAAATTCAAATATACGAAAAGAACTTCCTATGTATAATAAAAAACTTCTGATCCTCTTTCTAATTCCGTTAAAGTCGTGAATGGTATAGGATTTAGTAAACACACTTGTAAATGGTTTGCAAATTATTCATGAAATATATCTTAAATTACAGGAGTTTCAAAAGAATTTCTTTATGGTGTTTCAAATGCATCGAAAGTATTAAAAGGAATTCCTCAAGGATCTGTACTGGGCCCTTTATTTTATAATTTATACAAATTATTGTTATTTATCCATAAAATATGATAATCTATTATCTTTTGAATAAGGATGTTTCTAAAGATGATGGATGTTCTTGAAGATCCATGTGTCACGTGACTTTTTTGAGGTTATCCATGCTTTAGTATATAATTTACGGGCGAAGTAGGTGTTAACTTTGCGGTTTTTCGTATTAATTTGTATTTTTATGCGGTTTTCGATTGATATATAATAGAACATTTGAGTGACATGATTGCTAAGAACCTCTACCAAAAATTAGTGAACATTTTTGGTGCGGATTTGTTGTAATAGCATTAATAAAGTAAAAAATCCAACAGCCTGGCCGGCCTGGCGGTTTGTTTACGGGTCTTATAATGGCGGCAGAATTTTATTTGTTTTAATTTTAAACTTGAGTTTTTGTATTCTAGTTAGCTCTTTGGTATAAACTTTATTGTTTTGTATCGACAGTTAATTTATTAAATATTGAAGTGTTTATTTAACTTGAAGGTATATGTAAATTAGTTTAAAAATATCACTAGTAGAGATAGCTCCTAAGTAGGTAGAATACCTCTAGATACCTAGGTAGTAGGTAAGTACTATTTTTTTCTTTTAGTTTGTTTATTTATCAACATGCCAAGCCCCTGCTGTATTCCTGGGTGTAACTCTAACTATAAAAGTGTTTTAAAAGCATGTGAAGAGAGTGTATCAGTTTTTCACTTCCCAAAAGTTGAAAATCTGAAAATTCTATGGCTAAAAGCCATTCCAAGAGCTAATTGGCCGCCCACACAGTATCCTGTAGTTTGTGCTATTTAGTATTTATATATTTTTATAGTTTAGATTTGACCAATGACTGTATAAATATTATTAATCAGGTTTCAGTGGACATTGATATGAAGGTAAAGGTGTTTTTAAAAGGTAATGAACTGGCTTACAATGATTTGAAATGGATTTTACCTTTTGAAATGAAACTAAGTAGGTGGTCACAGCTTGAAAACTCATTGTCTCGGTACCAATTCATACATTGTGAAAGTAACGAAGTTACCCAGATAGTAGGTGACTTTCTTAAGGCAAGCATAGATTTCTTAAACAAAGCCTTAAGCTTACCAAATTTTGATACTTCAGAAGCTGATAGTCAATCCTGTAATTTAAACGCAGAAGATAATAATTTATGGCAGTGCCCTAGGAGAATTCAAAAAATATTTTTTATAACTACGAATTCAATCGTTAATCTTAATCTTTAAAAAAACTTTATTGTTATTATTGTATAGTATACTATTGGTTCCAAAAACCAAAGCATAAATAAACACCGATACAGAGCGATTTATAAAATCTAAAACCGCTGTGCAGCAGTATTCTCCATTCTACATGTAGTTTTTGTTCTTGGGATTTTTTTTTGTTTTGGGTTTGACCAGTCGACCGTACCAGTCGCTGTTGGTGATGGCATCGCGTTTTAAAATGTAATGGTGATGACTAGGGCTGGGCGATTATGAAAATTCATAATCGATTGTCGATTATTGAAAATAATCGATTTTTTCGATTTAATCGAAGAATAATCGATTATTCGATTTTTTTTTTTTTTTTTTTATGATCGAGCACAAGCACTATAGGAAAATGCTTTAAGGCGCTCTGGGAGCGGTGCGTGTGCGAAGAAAGCGATTCACGTTTTTCTTGAATCGTTGGAGGTTATATTCGGTTGGAAACACGGTCTCAGAAAGGCCGTTCCACAAAGATGACGTCCTCCAAATGAAAGAGTTCTGAAACAATGATATTCGGGGTGTACTAAGTTGAACCACATAGGGATGGGCGGCAGTGGTTCGTCGTGTGTTTCTGCTATGCATTACTCTAGGTGGAATCGAGCGGGCAATATCTGTCGAACACTTGCCATGAAAATATCTGTAGAAGAGAGTCAAATCACCAACCTGTCTTCGATGTTCTAAGCTGTCGAGGTTCTTAGTCAGCTCGTGGTCGCCGATTAGACGAACGGCTCTCCTTTGGATGGAATCCAACAACCGAAGGGTATGCTTCGGTGCAGAACTCCAGATATGAGAGCAGTATTCCAGTGATGGTCGAATCTGGGCTTTATAGAGTGTCAAAAGTTGTTGAGGTGTATACAACTTTTTGGTACGGAAAAGTATACCGAGCTTCTGAGAAGCTGCCCTGGCGATTGCCACTACGTGATTATGCCAAGACATATTTCCTCCCAGGTTGACACCCAGCAAATTAATAGACGAAGTCAGTGGAATTGCGTGTCCTGCCATAACGATATCGGGTTCTGCAATGTTGACCTTCTTAGAGAAAACTGCAGCCTGGGTTTTTTGAGCGTTAAATTCGACTTGGTTACTGTCACCCCAAGACAAAATTTCTTCCAGGTCTTTATTGAGGCGTGATACCTCATGTTGTCTGCGAAGATGTGCGTCAGTAGCCGATGTTTGAGGTTTCAAAGTAAAAGATGAGATAAGTGTGCTGTCGTCAGCAAAGCAATATAATGGATTTTCTGTTTTCGCTAGAAGGTCGTTAATGTACAGTAAGAAGAGAGTGGGAGATAATATGGACCCTTGAGGAACACCAGCATTGATGGTGAAGGTGTCTGAGAGAAACCCGTCAATCGCCACTTGCAGAGAGCGGTCCTTGAGGAAGCTAGACAACCATGAACAAAATCGACCGGGCATACCATAAGAACGCAGTTTGCTTAGGAGCCCCTCGTGCCAGACACGGTCAAAGGCTTTAGAGATGTCCAGTGCAATAATTAATCGATTATTTTGCGCACCCCACAATGGTGGAATTAGTAGGGAATTAGAAAGCAATTGGAAGTAGATCGGGCAACGAAAGAGTATTCAGTAAAGGCGGTCATATTGTAAGTGATCTTAGGTCATCGCTTTCAGGGGACCACGTAGAGTAACTTGTGTTTCTTGCAATGAATAAAAGATTTGTTAAGCTGTAGTATGTTGGTTATTTATGTATAGTCCTTCTGATTGACATACAATGTAATATGTGTAATAAGCAATTATACGTTTTCATAATCAATTGTCCTTTATTGGATTATAAATTACTAATCGAAAAATAATCGATTAATCGAAAAATAATCGATTAATCGAAAAATAATTGATTAATCGAAAAAGAATCGATTAATCGAAAAATAATCGATTAATCGATTAATAATCGATTTTTCGATTAATCGATTAAAAATATATCCATAATCGATTAATCGATTATTTTGCGCACCCCTAGTGATGACTTTCGGTTTATTTAGACGATGTGTGTTCTTTGTTTCGATGGAGATCAGTGGAACTTAACATAGTTGTGAAGTAGAAATTATTAAGATTTATTAGCTTCCCATGTTTGGGTTACCACATTTTAAATTAAATTAGGAGCAAATCAAAGACGTATTCGTCATTTTATTTATTTTATAAGTGAGTCTGGGCCTAATTAACTAACATTTATATTTTACTTTCAGTTAATAAAAACAATAAATAAAATTCAGCCCAAAATTCATCAAATATTTTAAAAAGAACATAAGGATTATATTTCAATTACTTGGAAAAACAATTTTAATCAATGGAAATCGAAATGTGATCAACTAGGATGGTGAAAAAACCTATAATCACTAGGGTGCGGATATCAGGTCGTATCAGCTAGTAAAGAACCTTTAAACCAGAGCCAACATGAGGACTTATTGTTTGTCTGTATTATTAGTCGGTGTGGTATGACCCTAACATAGAATAATTTATAAGATGAAAACAATTATAAAATATATAGAAAAAAGAAGAGTACAAAGTCTTTCTCCACAAGTTTATTAGAATGACTAGGCGAACCTAGAGTAATTCATAATAATTCGATATGTTTCGAGTGTAGAAACACTCATTATCAGGAAAACAAAGTAAATAGAACAATGCCGATCTTGTTAGCAATAGAGAAAATAATAAATGGGATTGAGCCGTAATGGAGCATTCAATGGTGTACACGAGTGGTGTAAAAAATGGATAGTCAGAAGACCGACAAGACTTTAGCATACTGGAAAGTAAAGGGCTAGTGCAAAGGCCCAGAAAAATTAGAGAGTTTTAACAGACTTTGTGAAAATCATTTAGGTATAAGTAGTGAAAAATCTTAAGTTTCATTAAACTTTGTCGGAGACATGTAAAGGTAGTGAAATGAGAGGGAAAGAAAAAAGAAAAAATTGGTTAAAGTCAAAGCATCATTTAGCTTGAAGTAAAATGCAGTTGGGGTACCAGGCTTGTTACGACCCAGTTAACCCGGCAGGAGTCAAAGTATACACATTGTGTGCAAAATTAACAGATTAAAATATTTTTTAAAATTTTTAACACTTTGAGTATGGACTACTTCTTTAAAATTATAAAATAGAAAAGGGATCGTGGTTCAATTAATGAACGCGTTCCAGGATTTTATTTGCACTATGTAATTCTTGAAAAACGAACAGGAATTCTCCAGAGGTGAGTAACAACAGCTAATAGAAGCTTTAATAGATTAAAACTTTTTATAAATTATTTTAGGACCTTTATGTGACAATAAAGTTTATCCTACTTATCAATATTGTGCATTGAAAAACTGAAAACGTCTTTAATTGATAATGTAATAAATTATGATTATGAGTCAGAAAAGGCAAGGAAATTACTCATCATAACATTTTTTTTTGCAGTACCGTTTGTTGCGGTTTAATTCAATATTTGCGTATTTACTTGCTTCTGTTGTTTTGAAATATATTTTGTTTATTACCTAAAACAGGCATATACATAATAAAAAAATTGCCAGAAAAAAAGGCGATGAAAACAGTACCGATGCTCTTCAGAGTTGTTCTTAGTAAGACGACTATTTTAGTACATAGTAACATGCTGGGATGTAGCCTGAGAGATCACCTAAGGAATGATGAGATCCCAAGAAGAACAGGGGTTATAGACGTTATAAGAAGAGTAGCGGAACTCAAATGGAGATGGGCGGGCCATGTTGCCAGGCAGGACCCATCCAAATGGACAAATAAAATAATACAGTGGCATTCCCGTAACCACAAAAAGAAAAACGGGAAGACCACAAAAGCGTTGGCGAGATGACATCCAGAAGACAGCAGGGAGAAATTGGATTCAAACAGCTCAAAACAGAAAAACATGGAAATTACTTAAAGAGGATAAACACAGGCTAAGGAAGAAGAAGAACATGCTGATCCACTAATCAGAACTAAAGAGTACTTTTAACAATCATGTACCTTGCGAGCGAAAGTTATTTGCATTAAAGAGTGCTTGGATTAAAAAACGTAGGACCTGGTTTAGATCACAATGATATGGGCACGATATATCTAACCAAATCTAGGTTAAAATTTTGTCAAATTCACATTATGACATGATATATGCCAAACTAATGAGTAATAAAATAAGTGGACAAATACAAATTTATTTTTGTTGTTTACAAAATTAACAAAGTAAGAATATACAGAAAGAAAAAGAAAAATAATTACATAAATTGCTGAAATTGGCCACCGCCATGCTCCAAGCATAAACTCACACGTCTCTTCATATTTTCGAAAGTGTTGACCAGCATCTCCGGAGAAATGTTACCACATTCTTGGATAATCTTGGAATACTTGGGAAGGAAATAAATTTAGCTGCTTCTTAAGAATAGTCCTGCATGTTCCATAAGATTTTCCCACTTCTTGGGACAGGCGTCTTATACAATTTCTTGGCGTATTTTGCATTATTTCACGAACGTTTGCAACAAGTTCTTCTGTTCTTACAGCTGGTCTTCCTGTTCCTTTTTTGTGTTGTACGGAACCTGTTCCCTAAACACAGCCACGGTTCTTTTCAGGTAATGATAAAAATCCCCAGCAATAAAAACAACGTTAGGAAAATGTTCGTGAAAATCGGTCATGCACAAACCCGGATTGTATTGCCACTCACCATTTACTCTAACCCCGTTTCGAAAATTGGCTTCAACCATGAATGTTTTGTGCTGTTCCGTAAAGCCCATTGTGTGAATTGTTCAAGAAATTGGAAAAATTAGCGATGAATCAAATTACTTGTAACGACTGTCATCAAAGATGACGGAATAACTGATTGATTGTTAATTCAGGTAGTTACTGACACCCAACAGGTATTAAGCTCTACGGCTAAGCATTACTTCCTTAAATGCAAGGCCCTCTCTGATGCAAGTAATTTTTGCTCGCACGGTATTAGTTTTATATTATATTAATAAAATGTTAATCCTATTCTTCACATTCTTCAGTTGTACTATATAAATTGGCGCTGTACATTTTTATTTTTGTTCTCATTACATCTCAATCAATCCTTATCTGAACGGTAATAAAAACAAAACACCCCTCGACTTACTGATGCTCGTTTTCCTATTTATTAGACATTATTATAAAATTATTTTATTACGAACTAATTATTATTGATACTGTAATCAATGTTATTATTTTAATTACTGGTAGCACATATTATTAAATAATTTAAATGTTTACATTTATTATTTAAATCTACCAGCTAATATTTTTGACAACGAAAAAATAGAGACGGTTACCGATAATTAAAATCGAATATGCAAAGTAACGATTATGTAATTAATAAGAGCCGTAACATATTCATAATTATGTTACCTACATAGTGGTAGGTAATAGCTTCAAGATTTAGAGGAGAGTAGGATATTGTGACACATTAAGCATTAGGTATAATGCTTACTTAAAAATGACTGACTTAAACTCAACTTGGAAAATAATTCCAAAATCAACATCTACTAACTACTTTAGGAGTCGGTAAATTTGTATATAGTAAATACCCAATAGTACCATAGTATAAAGGATCAACGGCGGACGGAGTAGGAGCAAACATTTATGAGGAAAACAGTCTACGTACTAAAGAATCATAAAAAGAGCTGCAACGAAAGATACATGTCCTATCAGATAGCCAAGCTATATTTAAGATATAACTTTACAAAACCATTTAATGTCTGGTGCAACCCTGATATGTGGTTCAAAGGAAGGTCTCCGTCACTAGACAATGGCCTGGTTTGGTACACTGATGTATCGAAAACGGCCAACGGAGTAGGCGCAGGTATATTTGGGGAAAGACCCAGAATGAAAATCAGCATCTCCCTGGGGAACTACGCCACAGTATACCAAGCAGAAATTCATGCGATAGAAGCATGCGTACAAAAGAATCTTGAAAAGGGCTTCCTTGACCAAAAGATACATATCCTGTCGGACAGCCAAGCTGCCCTGAACTCCTTCCGATTTACATCAAAAATCACAATGGAGTACCTTAACGACCAAAAAGACCTGGCAGCCAGAAACAACAGGGTTGAACTCTCGGTTGAACTCCTATGGACCATTCAGGGATAAAAGCTGCTCTTGACGCGTACTCAGTTAAAACAAGTGACCGGCCTACTAACAAACCATTGTCACTTAAGAAAACACCTTCAACGAATGGGAGTCTATAATGGACCCATTGAATGTAGGCTTTGCGGTGAAGAGGACGAAACCGCCTCCCATATACAGTTGCGAAGCGCTAAACCGTAAAATATTCAAAATCTTCGGAAACATTCGACGTGGCGATAACATCCCGCATGACAAACTTGGAAGAAAACTACTGGACCTCGTAGAAGGAACAAACCTTTTCTAACAAGACTGGGGCGCATAATAAGCCAGAAGGCTGCAGTGTAAGAAGCTTGGGCCACACGTCGAAACCGACCCCCGTCTTTAACCAACCAACGAACCAACCAACCAACCAACCAACTAAGGTATTAATCTCCAACTGATTTGCATCACAATGCCTAAACGAACTGAAAAAGACCTGGCAGCCGAGAATAACAAAGTTGACCTCCTATGGGTTCTTGGTTACTCTGAAATAAAGGGCAATGAAAAGAAAATGAACTAACAAGAGACGAATCCGTTCAAAGTCAAGGGTCCTGAACCCGTCATTGAAATATCAAAACAAGCAACTAAAACAACATCTATTTAGATGGACTTTGCTGTGAAGGATAGAAAACCGCCTCTTATATCATATACAGTTGCATATCTGCAAAATATTAAAAATCTTCGGGAATATTCAACCTCTTGCATGACAAATTTGGAAGAAAAATATTGGACCTAATAAAATAAACAAATCTCTTCTGGTAAGACTGGGGCGCACAATAAGTCACGAGGCTCTAGTGCAAGAAGCTTGGGTCACATACCCGACTCATGCATATAACCAACCAATCAACCAACCAAAGTAGTATACCAAAATATCAGGGCCACATGTTTTGCAATTCCATTTCTGAGAGTTAGAGCAGTTGCACTGCACAATTTACCGCTGCGTAAAATTACCCAACTCTTCCCTAAATTGTATTGCAATCGTCTCAACTCGAGACTATAAAAAGTTGTGCTTACGTACTTTTACATGCTGTTCGTTTCAAGTTGGCCGAAAGTACAGAATCATTCAAACTTGCAGAATTTATTGTTTTGTATACCACAATGTCTTGAAGAAGGAAAAACGCAGCACGCATGGTAACGTCGGAAAATTACCGTGGTAAATTTGTTAAAGTCTTGCACAGTATTGCTATTGTTGTTGTCAATGGTATTCAGTTCTGCTGTTTTCTCATCAAGGTAAATAACAAGTAAATGTTTCTTAAACGTTGGCTATAGCACTTTTAACACCTAGCTCTGTTAATAGAAGTTGTGGGAAGCTAAAGCAATATCTTACTGATTAGAGCAACTATGTAAGTCCAAATTTAGTCATTCCGAAAGTCATAAATCGGTTTTGTTTAATTTTTCCGCACTTTTAATATGATAAAAGAGATATTCATATCGATAACATATTGTATATTTTTACAATTACTATCAAATCTAAACATTTTTTATAAATCATGCCCTACCTTCAACCATTTACGAAATATGAGCACTTTAATGCTGATATGCATCATTGAAATATTTCTCGATTTAGCAATGTTCTAAACTTGTCACAATCTTTAAGGCATTGACAATGACAATTTGCTATTTAAGTTTGAGGGGTCAAAATATGTCAGTGAATGTAATGAAATTAAATTTTCCTCTGCTGAAGATGAACGGATTGAAATTTTGATTATGTTGAGCTATGGAGATAAAAGTAGAAGTCAACAGGAGGTGCGTGATATATTCAATGAAAAATCCCCAATTTGCCCGCCTATTAGCCAATCGATAGTGTCTAGGATAGCAATTAAGTGGGGAACTTCCCGTACTGTTAAAGATAGTGTTAAAAGTGGTCGTTTTGGTATAGGTAGGTATTTTACCTGAGAAGAAAACAATAAACATATTATTATAACTATAGGAATATTCTTATAGATCAAGTAGACATCTTGTACGTGATTACGATACTTATACTACAAACCAGTAATTGTACATGAGTTCTGGACGATAATATTGATAGGCGAGAGCAATTTTGTGAAATAATGACAGATAATCACCCACGAATTGTCCAAAGCATTTTGCGATGTGATTTCTTCCTTTTGGAAAACCGCCTACCCTAGCACCTTCCCAGGGCCTCGCAGGTGCCCAGGAAATACATCTTCTTCTTTCAGGCCTCTAGCGGAGATTGGGTCTTTTTCAACACCGATCACGGCTCGATGCTTCCTCAATTTGTAGTGTCCGGTCAGTATCCCAATTAACGGGGTTCGAACGCATCGTCTTCTGTCTAAAATCAACTCTTGTCTGCACCCTTGAACCCTCCGTTATTGCTCTATTGAGCGGCGTTCTAAAAATAGGGTAATCGGACCATTCTACTTTAATGAGAGCATCGCTGGACAAATATATCTCAATTTTATTCGAAACGATCTAGTTCCAGCTTTTGCCACTCTATTTCCAGATGTTAATGATCCTGATTTACCAAGTTTAACCTTATGGTTTCAACTTTCAACAGCATGGTGTTTCCCCGCATTATGTTATTTATGTAAGGGAGTACTTAAATACAGTTTTTCCGGGGAGGTGGATAAGCAGATGGGGGAGGGGGGTCAATAGAGTGGCCAAGGAATCCATTAGACGAGGTAATTTCTCCAAAAGTAGTACAAAATATACAACAGGATTTTTTAGACCGATTGATCCATTGCAGGACAGTTGTTGGAGAACATTTTCAACATCTTATAAAATTGTTTGTTTTCATATTTTGTCTTTAAACTATTTTGTTTTAACACTTAATATTTCGTAAACGGTTGAAGAGGTAGGGCACGATTTATGAAAAATGTCTAGAATTGATTGAATATTGTAAAAATATAGGTTTCATTAAAAAAATCAAAGTTGATACTTCTAACACAATGCATTTCAAAAAAATTAACATGACGTATCCGAGCGATTCTTGATTCAGTGGACGGTATTCTATATAAAAGGCTGCTGCTGCTGAACCATTTCTTTATCATTAACCCGTTATAAAAAATTAATGATTATTTGTTTATATGCCGTATGAGTTCCTATATACTATCAACTCTACTTTGAGCATGGACTATTTCGTTAAATTAAAAAAAATACGTTTGCAGATAAACTTTCGGTATATGTTGCTTCTTTTATATTATTTCTTGTTAATTTATGAACTATAACATTTCCATTAATTTATTATCCCTTCTTGTCATGAACAAGAGAATAATAGAAAGGAGATTTTTATCACATTTTAGTAAGCTAGTAAAGAACCATTAACAGGCAGGCGGTTTGTTTAAACAGTCCGCTGTATAGCACGATTGCTTTAATGTTCATATAATTTACATCAAATATAAATCATTGTTATGGTGTTGTTGAATCAGACACGCGATAAAATTAATAACAACAACTTTTTTAGCATATAACGGGTAACCTAATGAATAGATATGATGGTTAGTTATGTCCTGAAAAAATAGCCACTGATACAGAAGGCTTTAAAAATTGAACCCTTATCGTATGAGATAGATACCATTTATAGCAACAAAGTTCGTTTCACATGGAAATTCGGCAAATAAGCAAATGGAAAAATGGTAAGAAGAATAAATGGTAATGTACTTGTCACCGTCACCTCAGATAGTTCAGTTCATCCTGATGTCCACCGGTCCCAATGCAGAGACATAATGAGCCTAATGAATAATAATTAAGCAATTACTTGAAGCAATTACTTTTTAGTTAAAGCAATAGCTTGACTAGCAAATGCTATAAGTAAAAGCAATTGCTATCGATCTGGATATGAATAAAATTTTGAAGCAATTGCTGCTTTTTTTACACCTCTGTAGCAAATGCTTATTCAACACAAGTTCAGATGTGGCTTTTCCACTTGTTCAGAATATAGATTTCATGTTCAGTTTGGTGCCTAATTTGCAGAAGAGTTGACGTAAATACAACAACATTGGTCTATTTATTTAGTACAATAGTAATCTGTTACGTTTTTGTGGAAAATAGGAAACTTATATTTGTGATATGGCAGATTTCAGTGAAAATGAGGAAAGTGATCGTAGTGATAAAGAAATTAGAGACAAGCAATTGTTCACAAATTGAAGGAACATAAATAAATCTCTCTGACCACAACCGTTTAGCTTCCACAACAGCTTCAGCACTTGTAGGAAATATACCTAATAAAAATATTGGCCTTCTCCAAAACTGCATCCATTACAGAAGTGTATGTGTTACAGAGAGTAGTTTGGTGAACACCGAGTTCTTCACCTACAGAATTTTGAAAGCCCGGATCCGACAATTTCCGCAGAAATAATTTAATCTCATTTAAAGGCGACAGTGCACCCCCTCGCCTTTTACCAGTTTCAGTCAAAAAATAATTTGCCAGCCAGTCCAGCCACTCAACATTTTCTCAGTCCAATCGATATAACTTTCTGAAGTCATCATATCTGCAATTTTTACGTACACTGTAGATTTTTCTTTTACGGACGTTCATTTATTCAGCCATAATTGAAGACACAAATTAAGAGCAACGCACGTGTATGCCGCGGAGAACTAAAGTTGACTGCTACCACAGAATATATAGCTACATGCTACCAAGCAAATGATGCATGCAGGGGTCGACCTACCTTAAAAAGTTGAAAGCGATTGCTACACTAGAAAAAGCAATTCCTTAATTTATTCATCACATTCGATAGCGATTGATTCTATTTTTTAAGAAAAAGCAAACAAATAATTTTTGTTTTGCAAATCTCGAAGAAAATTATTCTGGAGAAGTGATTCAAAAGTTGGAGATGTACTGTGCGTTAAGTTTAGTTAATTTTATTTCCGATAATTATTGTCAACGTTAATCCCCGTGTAAAGAGATTTTGCAATTATAAACTTCCTTTATTATCTTTTGTTTTAACTATTTGATATAAATACAAATGAAGATTAAGTTTATCCTAAAAATTTAATGGCAATAAGCGATTTAATTTATTCTACTAAGAAACATAAAACTACCATCATCAACTCTATAAATTAAACTTGCCGAAAATACAATATTGATATTTCTATAAACGCGAATCAAAAAATGACAGCTCCATTTAAATAATAAAGCAATGCTTCTTGTGACATTGAATTTGTTCTGATACAGCACCATGTGTAATTCTTTTGAGGACAATAAATCTATATCCATATTGTCATGTGCAATGTGCAAATGTCTTTGGTAGCAGTGTCAGTAAGCAACTCAATTGCATATCAATAAAATTAATTCCATTAGCTGCAGCAGTATCTATTGACATCAAATCAATCTTACCGGATGAACCTAGTTAATTAACAGTTTAAAAACAATCATTCGCAACATTGGATATTAGGAGGAGTTAAACATTTTTGTTTTTTATATAGATGACCCCTAATCAACCATTTCCATGCTTCCGCTAGAATAATGTATCTTGCTATTACAACCAAAAACAAAAATGATACTGTCCAGGTTAAAAACCTTTTACCTTCAACACAAAGGTCCTATTCAACAAACCATAACTCTGAAAACTCCAAAGTATTGATCTGCCATCACCCCAAAACTTCTACATATATACAGAAACTTCCGTGTGTATAACCATACATAAAACATTGAGTCGGTACATCGGCACCTGCTTTGATGCCTCGCTCTTCGGTGACTTTCGGCAATGTTTTTGGTCCCTCGTGCATTCCCTACGGGAGGTCGAGGGGACATTCCCCAATACGACGCGTCGAGAGTCAGACAGCACGACGCGGCAACCGCGGCTGCGTCCATTGGCTGATTGTGAGAGGAAGAGGCGGGATTTGGTGACGCAGGCGCGAGGAATCGGCAACGTTTCGAGGCGGAGACGGGCGAAAGTGGACGAGCGGGAACGAAGCGATCGATCAGCGGAGGCGACATGAGTGGATTTATGTATATTGGGTTGTTCTGGTGTCTGGTCTTGTATGAAACACGAAGCACAAGCAGCTGATTTGATATATTTATACAAGAATAAGAATATCATGCATGGTGCTTCATAGTTTTACCAATATACTAAACGTACATTTGTAGAATGTTAAGTAGAAGAGAGCTTATGATATGCGTTGATTCTGCATTTAAGGGATTACAATATATTTCTATAAGAGGGTATAATAATTAAGTAAGTAGGTAAATATCTGTCGCCTATTATTTGGTAGCATTTGCAGAATCGGATTTTTTCACCTACAGTGTGACAAGTAAAGTCCGCATTATATGGGATTTTTTTTATTAATAGCTTTATTCGAAATTTGACTTTGGCATCAAGTTCTGCTTCGTTCGAGATTAAAATTAAGCAAAAAAATAGTAGTCACGTGATTCGCATTATCTGTCAAATTTTAATTTTATCCAAAAAATAATTCAAGTGGGGTTATTTCTGAAAATATCGAAAAAAGTTATTAGAAAAAGTTTTTTTAAATGCAATTTCTAGCCCACATGCAAAATTTCAGCTGCACAAGATAATTTTGATTTTTACCCACCACTAGAATTTATTTTCCACTTAATGAACACTTTACTACTTTACTGATGACACTGTGTTCTTTTTTGTCTTAATATTAAGGTGTATTACCTTAAGACACAGCCTACGTTTTCAAAAATACCTATTTCATGAAGTTACCTTATACCTACAGACAGGGTCAAAAACAAATAAACTTTGCATCACATGCGACCAAATTTTAATAGCCCAATTTTGATTTTGTAGAAAAACACAAATTTAATATGGCGCTACTTTAAAGAAAATGTATCTGAAATAAAGCATTGTCAAAACTAAGAAGTTTTATGTAGGTTGCGTTGAGTCTTATTTTGCAAAAGTGGTGCAATTTACAAAATATGGTTAAAAAATCATAATTATCTTATGCAGCTAAAATTTTGCATGTGGACTAGAAACTGCATTTAAAAAAACTTTTTCTAATAACTTTTTTCGATACTTTCAGAAATAACCCCACTTTGGAATTATTTTTGGGAAAAAATTTAAATTTGACAGATAATGCGAATCACGTGACTATTTTTTTGCTTAATTTTCATCTTGAATAAAGTTATTAATAAAAAAAAATCCCATATGATGCGGACTTTACTGGTCACACTGTACCGTACTGTATAGGTACCTATTAGGTATACACGACAAATGATATTTTAATTAATTTTATGATTTCAGACTAAAAGCGAAAGAAAACTTTATTCACTGGTCGCTTCACACGCCTATTTAGTGGAGGACATTTCAACATTGGCATTGGTGTCAAAAATATGAAAAATATTATTAAGTCGTAAAGGATAATGGTTCTTGATATACATTTTAGAATATTCATCAACTAAGCTAATATTATATTGTTTGGAAGATGTAGAAGAACTATCGATTACAGCAAATTTAAATGGATTACAATAAAAAAATTAAAACATTCTCTGCTGAAATTAAATTCTGAGAACGTATAGTCACTTTGCAGATAGCTTAAACTAAAATTTATAATTATTAAAATAGGAAAATCTATCTTAAAAGTTGAGGTTACTTTCGTTTATAAGGATCAGTAACCTTTCTACATACAATTATAGACTAAATGATTTTTAAATAAATTTATTTTATATAGATACCTAAACGACATCCGTCCAAGTAGTTTATTAATTAAAATGATTGTAAATAATCACCTGTTTGATCCTTAATTGATATTAATGTAACTAATTAAGATATAAATTATAAAATCAATGAATATACTGAATGTTTTCCTTGTAAGTTATTCTAAACCCATCCTACCTTGCAACTGTGATGTCATTGAGGTTAATAAAAAGAGATCAACAAATGAATATGATGTAGGTTTATGCGATATATTATTGCAATAGATACATTTTTAGGACTTTCTAAAGTGGAAGATCTATTATTTATTTAACACTCAAATTTTAATGATAACCCTTATTTACTACCCTCCCAATAGTGACACATTACAGCTACCCACGGGTCAATATGACTTACTTCTTTATGTTGCTAGTAATAATAGTAAATCTTATGAAAATAAACCCATTTATATACAAAAATTATAATTTCGTAGCAAAACATATTCTATAAAGGCACTTTGGGAAGAGTTTTTTGGAACATTGCTGGCAAACTGATACCTACTTTGCAGGAATTGCAGAGGGTGTTTGTTTTGCCGTCCATTTTTGGTAGACAGACAGCACATCTCTTTCTTTTCGATGCACACTGCGCTTGATGAGGTACAAAATGTAGTAAGTATATCATGCAGAGCTGTCAAGTTTCACTACTTGCGTGGAACTCAAACAAAGCGAATGGAGCAAGAAAACTATCAACGCTAACACTAAGACAATTCAACTCTCACTGTTCGTAATAACTCCCATAGGACGAGAACCGGGGGGGAGCATATTTTGACTTTTTTGGCTTCTTAAATATTGGTAAAAGTACGCAATGAAAAATTGGTACCTACATGAAAATAGTTTTCTTTAATTTTACGTCCTCCCCCCCTCTCCAACAACAAGTTTCTGTACCGCCTCCAATCCAAACCTAAAAGGCCCCAAATATTACCCTTAGGAAACTTCACTATACCCTAGTTTTTTATCACCTCAATTATGAACTTGAACTCGTGAAGTTAAGTTGTATCTATGGAAATAAGATACTAGATATCTACGTATCTAGGTATCCTATAAATTTCTAAAGTTATTAAGCAAACTGAATGATCAACGCTTTCAAAATCAATAATTTAACTATGATCAAATTATAGCTCGAATATTAAATTACATACCTACAATTTTAGCACATTGGATAAGTATCAACGATAAAAAAATTAAATTAACAGTTTAGCAAGCAGTTTTTATATTGAAACGAATCAATATTTATATAATAATATAGTAGGTATCAAACGCATAACATCTTGCTTAATTTTGATTGCATTAAACTGGGCAATCATTATAATCATATCTACTTAAAAAGTTTTATAAAAATTTTAAATAACCCTCGGCACTTTCTTTTTGGAAGGGTTTTTTCTTCTTCCCCGATTTATTTGGTTGGTTTAGATCCCCTTTACTGACTTTTTCACATACTCATTATGTTTTAACTTTTCTCAATTTTCTTCATATTATGTCACTTCTACACATCAATTTTTTAATTCAATAAAAGCTCCACTAGAGTTCTACACTATCTAGGTACACCATTTTCTTTTCTGCTAAAACCATCAGCATTAAATAAATTTTCTGTCTCCTGATAATAAACGTTTCTACGTTTAAAACATGAATTTTTATTCTATTAAATTTTGTGAAGGAAGACTTTTAGTTTTTTCTTTCTTTTATTTTGAAGTTATGGAGAGGGTAGATAACGATAGGGAATTTTACGTAATGTTTGTTTTACCGACGAATGCACCTTCACATTAAACAATGAACCAAATTTTCAAAAAGTGGAGAAAATGAACACATATTTGCACAAACAAGGACTCAATGCCCTTAAAAGGTAAATGTTTGGGCGGGCATATTTCGACACACGGATTTTTTTTAACAAAATTTCGAAAAAGAACATTTTTCGGAACTTTTATAAAATCAAATTGGAAGTGCCTCAGACGAAGTTGCTCCTGAGAATAATAGTATAATGAAAAAGAGCCAATATCAGGAAATACTTGATAACACACATGATGGATGCAATTTTCATAACCTACGTCAAAAGCTCTTTCACAATATTCTTTACAGTTATTTTTCTGACTTCAGTCGCCAGGGAACTGTTTGTATGGATGGTCAGGTTAACTATTTCATAAAAATATTAAACCAAGTTGTTTTGCGGATGGTCTCTGACCCTTCATCCTTCTCTTATTCCATGTCTTGCACTATTTTAGTGAATACTCCTATAGTCTATTTCAGAAAGGTGTAGAGTAATAAAATGGGAAATTCCGTCCAGTTCGGCTCAATTTCGGTGTCGGCCATAGGCATAGGTAAACTTTGTGCAATAAATTATTTATGATAACTAACCAAAAATTTCAGAGAAAAAATAGTATTGTTTGTAAAATTAAAATTTCAAGTAATTGCATAAGAGGATTAGAAAAGGTATATTTTCTGCCCTGAAGTGTCAAAATCTAAATATTGTGTAGGGATTAGTTAATTAGTAGATTATAAAGTTACGTTTTGCGTTTAAAAGGTACCATTTAACAGTTTGGCTTTGGCCTCATTGGCTGATCATATAAATAGGTGGTAATTTGGAATAAACTTCAGATATATCGTGTGTGTGTATGACCTTAATAAGTATACCTATTTGTTTAGTTTAACGCATCAGTGTTTGGTGTTAAGCCGTATATAGTGTTCACAGTATTATAAGATTAGTAATCAAATGGCGACATTCACACCAAGAAAAAAGATGTTCCAATAATTCTCCACTATCAGTAAGCAAAAAAGTTATTATTTTAAATGTACATGATTGCAGAAAATACGATTACCCGACTTTTACGGTACAAGAAACTGTCGACCTCACTCATACTTCTACATTCTTTCTCTATCTCTCTTTACTCTTTCTCTTTATCGAGACCTTCTCTCGATTGGCGCCCAAAATAAAAATCTGGAAGATAAAATAAAAAAAAAGAACCTCACGACCTTTGGCTCTCTAACGAATCAAAACTGAGTTCCTGGAGCACCAAAGTAACATGAAAACTCAATAAATAAAAAAATAAATGAACATCGATGGCTTTTTTAATGTTACATCCGAATGACTGGAGTTGGAAAGTCCACCATTTTTAAATTATTGCGGGAGAGAAAGACAGCAGGTCAAGTAGAACCTCCCAAGAAAAGTCCAGGTAGACCAGTAAAAGTCCTTGATGAAGAAACCAAAGGTGTAGTTCGAAGCAAAGTTCACTATTTTTATTTTAAAAAAGAAATACCCACCCTAGATAAGATTCTAATGGACCTTGGCCAGGATGACAGTATTCCGTTGATAACAAGAAAACTTCTATGGACCACTTTAAAAAATATGGATTTTGTCTGGGAAAAGCATAACCGTAAATCACTTTTACTGGAAAGCGATGAAATTGTTTGCTGGCGACGAAAATACTTAAGAAGTATAAAGCAGTACAGAAGAGAGCAGAAGCAAATTTACACAAACATCTTTTTATGAAATATGCCGTGGAAGATATAGCAGAAAAACATGGTGTAACTGTGCTGCGCATACCGCCATATCATTGCGAACTAAATCCTATAGAACTTATATGGGCGAAAGTAAAATATTTGTAGCAAGACACAACACGACATTCAAAATGAAAGACGTTACGCTACTATTTGAGCAAGTCATTAAGGAAGCGACATCAGAGAACTGGCGAAAAGCAGTCCATCATGTCATTAAAGAAGAGGAGAAAATGTGGGATCTTGACCACCTGATCGATCGGACCGTCGCCGTTGACCCGTTAATTATAACGTCAAGAGGAGATGACAGTTCCTCAGATGACGAAGAATATTATGATTTTTTATAATTTAATTTCTGTATAATGTATTTTGTTATTTTTTTATAATGTTTAATAAAAAAATAAGTGTAGCTAATACTATGTACATAATGCCTCATTTTTATTCTGTTAAAATAAAATTATTTCCTTTTTGCGAATATCCTACCCGCACGCATTTAGGTATCACACCATTTTCAGTGTTTGTGAATGGACAACAATAGGCAAAACCCATAAATTTACCCAAACCCGGGTTTGTTCGGGTTTGTTCGGGTTCAGGTATTACCCTGCACTTGATGAAAAGAAAAAATTTTGCAATGAAATCAATGCCAAATTATGAAAGTGGCTTAAATATTCGTTGGGTCACTCTGTAGTCCCTTTGCATACCTAATGAGCTTTTATTACTCTACACCTTTCTGAAATAGACTATAATTGAGTAATAATTGATAGAGGATATTTATTTTTGATTGATATAATCATTAGGTACCGTGTACCGTAGGACGAGGCAAGGGAACTTCGGTTGCCAAAGAAAGACTGTGCGCTAAGAGGTTTATGGAGGATATGTAAAAAATGTATAGGGTTAAAATATGATAAAAGAAAACATAAAAAAATCTTCACTAACACCGACTTACCCTGCTGATGTGGTATACTGGCAACTTTATTTCCACTAAGATAGTCTTCTTTACATATAAATTTGTTATCGTCCAGTACGTACAGTTCTTCACCCGTCGACAGTTGTTTTCGACAAACTAAACATGTGAAACAGTTCAAATGAAACACTTTATCCCTTGCTTTTCTTACTAGGTCCGATGGTGAGATGCCTTGTCCACAACCGCCGCATTTCGTGCCGTATCTCCTGGAACAGAAATTTATAATTACTCATAACGGTTGAATTGACCTGTTTAGTATTGTTAAGGTATACATTTTCACTAAACATTAATATTAATAATAGACGATTTTATTTTTGTTTTATTGGTGTATAATAGACCAAGGCTGAATGAAGCCTTTGAAAATGGTAAAAATTGGAAAAAATAATAGTATGATGAAACCCATTGGGAAAGGAAGAGAATATAACAAAAATGAAAGGAAAAATAATTTACGGGCGATCCGAGGTCGGGAAGTGGAAAGGGGTGAGTTTTTAAGGGTAGAAAACGATTTATCTCGATTTCCGGCGAAACTACAAGCCTTATGGAAAAACGTTAAATGGCAAAGTTGTATAGGTAATAAAAAGATCTACAACTTTTGTATTTACCCTTTTTTCACATAACCTCAAAATTTATATAAAAAATTCAAATAACCAAGTTTTTGGTTTTTTATTTTTATCTTTTCCAAAAAAAAATTTTTTTTCACGAAATTTGGTGAAAACTTACCTTTTGATGTCCCAAACACACTGTAATTTTTTTGATTTAAATTTATACATATAAAAGGTAGTAAGGTTTATGCATAATAATTTAAAAAAAAAAATTCGGATTCGAGTTTTTTTCGTTTCTTTGCATTTTTTAAGAACATTTACCATAGTAATGTAATTTTTTTTTTACACCATCAGAAAGTAGATATTTTACCGAACAAAAAGCCCACCGACTTTTTTTAAAAAGCAGATATTTTGACGTGAGAATTTTCGATTGAAAATTAGGGTGCTTTAAGTCAAAATAATATGAAAAAATAAATATTTTAAATCAAAAAAATTACAGTGTGTTAAGGACATAAAAAGGTAAGTTTTCACCAAATGTCGTGAAAAAAATTTTTTTATAAAAGATAAAAATAACAAACAAAACACTTGGTTATTTAAATTTTTCACATACATTTTGAGGTTATGTGAAAAAAGGGTAAATACAAAAGTTGTAGATCTTTTTATTACCTATACAACTTTGCCATTTAACGTTTTTCCATAAGGCATGTAGTTTTGCCGGAAATCGAGATAAATCGTTTTCTACCCTTAAAAACTCCGTTCCACTTCCCGACCTCGGATCGCCCGTAAATTATTTTTTCTTTCATTTTTGTTATATTCTCTTCCTTTTCCAATCTTACTATTATTTTTTTTGGTTTTAAAAATGATCGACCCTGCTCTATAAAACTAAAATAAGTTTTAAACATTTTTGACTTTATAAATAAGTTTGTGTAAGTAGATGGTTTCTAATGGGTTTAAGGAAATTAGGGAGCAAATAAAACCCAAATGTTAATTTGTTGACGTGTCGGAAAATATATTTTCTTCCTCAGGGCTCTGAAACAATATTATATACTTTATTATCTTTCAACACCGATAAAAACATTATATAATTGACTTGTTTGAAAGACAAATTTCAATTTTTCTAACATAACATTACAAATGGTACACATACATCTTTGATATTATTAAAGAGATTATTGTAACAGCAGGTGTCATTTTTAATCTCATGGGGTTTAAAGAGGAAAAAAAATAAACAAAAAAAAATTAGAAACAACGCGCAAACTGCAAAGAACGATAAAAGGACGGTACGATTGATCACTCTGTATAATAAAAACGAAGGGAAAGTGGACATATATATGGATTTTTTGTCTTAAGATCATACACATATTAAGATGTTTTAAGGCTTGATACTGTTAGGATGTGGAGATAAAATAAGAAGTCAAGTGTGTAAGTGTGAACTTTTTATAATTCTAAATATCCGAATAATCAAATTTCACAGGGCACTGTTAGTAAAATATTCCACAAATATGAACATGGCTCAGCCTTGGAATGGAGGGCCACGTATTTTAGGCGACGATGAAAAATTGGAGATTGCATTATCTCTGCAGGATAATCCGCATGTTTCCACAGTTTCATTGGTTCAAAATCTTGAGGTACTATTGGAAGATTTTTGAAAGTAGAAAAATAACACCCTTATACCTAAAGTATATCTTATCTTGTCCAAGAGCTTTTAGAAGATAGAGTTTCGGATGAAGCTACTTTCTATTTAAACGGGGTAATTAAAAGACATAATTATCATTCTGGAGTCAAGCAAATTTACGATGGATATTTGAAGGGCATATTCAGCGGCCCCAGAAAGTAAATGTATGGGCAGGTATCATTAATAACCGAATTCTGGGGCCATTCTTTTTTGAAGGAAACCTCACAGCTGAACGGTACCTGGATTTCTTAACCTTCGAGTTGATGTCTGCTCTAGCTGTAATTTTTCCCAACGAAGTAGATTCAGATATACCTAATAAAATAATTTGGTTTCAGAAAGATGGTGCTCCCCCGCATTTTAGTGTCAATGTGGGAAGATATTTAGATGAGATATTTGCAGGTCGCTGGATTGGACGACGTGGTACAATTAAATGGCCACCGAGGTCCCCAGACTTAACGCCTCTAGACTATTTTCTTTGGGGATGTTTAAAAGAAAAAGTTTATCCAAATAGGCTAAATAATATTGAAGATTTGAAATACAAAGTTTTAGTTAGCAGGTTGGAGACACAACATACCGGCTGAAGCCATTCGGAATTCCGTCGACGGATTTTACCATCGTCTGGGAGCATGCCAAGTAAGAGAATGTAGGGCATATTATTATAACAAATAAACCATAATTATTATTGTTAAGTCACAAAATGTCAGAACGTGAAACAATGAAAATTTCTTACCTTGAAAGGTAAAAAAGCATGAATAATTTAACATTTCCGCTTATTTAAATAGAGATTTTTGAAAATCTTTTTACAGTCGCCATTTTGAAATAGCTCGACAGAATCGCGCCAAAATTTATTTGCATACTGTACGAGATATTAGCTTTCAAATGATGTATTACAAGCTGTATATTTCCATTAAAAAAAAGATCGATGTCGTCATATCTTTGACAAATGTCCATAAAAAAACAAATGAATAACGTCAAAATGTGAGCATATATAAAACTAAATTGACGTGTCCGAGCGTTTTCCCCAAAAAGTACAGGTTAAGGCTATATTAATTTTATTCCGGACTTCTGGGCAACCCTGTATATAAGTATATTATAGGGTTTTATTTTGATTTATAGAATATTTCAATGTTCTGAATACAATTTTGAGCTAGTATAGTTTTAGTTATACAGACTAACCTACCCATTAGGTTACCTATATAAATGTTTCAGCTTCCGATTTCAACCCGAAAAAAAAATCCCATAAAAGCTCGTATGACAAATCGACAAAAAAACGAAATAAACCTTCTCTCGGTAACTCGTTTATTTTACGACAGACCAGGGGAATTTTTAAGAGCATTTACGACCTTCTGGCCTCCCGGGTCAGCCATATTTCCCAGCGCTAGAACATATAAATCCGACCGTTCGACGATATATGAGTTGGAGCTCGTTAAACGGAGATATTCGTGTTCGGAGTTCGAGACAGAATCAAATATCAAAAATGTACGAACACAAAAAACTTTATTTCATTCAAATGCAAGTTATGTATATTTCTTTGACATTGTGTTTTTGATCAACAATTGACCAATATTAGTACCTATATAATACAACTAACTAAAATGTTTTAAGTTTTTGCATATTATGTGTTCTAGGAGCTGGATCGCCTCGATATGTAGCTGTTGAGCTCTCTAAAGTTTCGCCTGCGACTCTGTTTTAATGGCCTTTTTAAGATGTTATGGAGGTATATTTATAATCTTTTTTGTTTCGTTGACCTGTCTATCTGCTTGTCTGTAGAAATCTTAAAAACCACTAGACGGGGTATCCATTTTGAATATGGACTAGGTATTATTGACCATAGTTTGGGTATTCCATATACAGGGTCAAGACAATCTTTACATTATTGGAGGCCCTGGACACTTTAGGATAATAGGGCCTCTATGACTATGATAGAGGACTATTTGATTAAATCAGGCAAAAGGAGTAAGCTTAAAAATCTATTTGAAGAAATAGTCCATACTTTAAGTGGAGTTTATGTTTAAAGGGAAAGAAATAAGACACTTTATGTCTTCCTCCACCGGTATATTAAAAAATTTAAGGTTTATTAATACAGGGCAAATTTTCTAATCCATCATCTTGTAGCTCCGTTAGGACTGTTTGCACCTGTTACATTTCCAAATTCCTTATTATATTCTCCTGATGATGAATGCTACTGCATTCGAAACATGTAGAGAATTTGCCCTGTATTAATAAATCTTAAATGTTTTAATATACCAGTGGAGGAAGACTTAGAGCCTTATTTCTTTCCCTTTCAAAATCTATGTTGATTGAAGAAGTTCTCTTCTAGCTTTGAGATAAATAAAATCGTCAATCACTTCTTCAAAGCATATGGTCTTTTAGCCCATCACATTCTATGGACATCAGCGACAAATCTCACCTCTTGTTTCTTTTCTTTTGTTTACTCCCAACCAACTTTATGTTTATTACATCAGGGGTAAATTTGAGTAATTTAAATACCAATATATAAAAATAACTATAACAACTATCAATCTAACTTAGCATAAAAAAATACAGGTAAAATATAAAGTTCTGTACCGTGCGAGCAAAAATTATTTGCATCAAAGCTATAGCTTAAAAAACGTAGGGCTTGGTTTAGATCACAATGATATGGGGACGATATATCTAACCAAATCTAGGTTAAAATTTTGTCAAATTCATATTATGACATGATATGCCAAACTAATGAGTAATAAAATAAGTAGACAAATACAAATTTATTTTTGTTGATTACAAAATTAACAAAGTAAGAATATACAGAAAGAAAAAGAAAAATAATTACATAAATTGCTAAAATTGGCCACCGCCAATGCTCCAAGCATAAATTCAAACGTTTCTTCATATTTTCGAAAGTGTTCACCAGCATCTCTAGAGAAATGTTACCACATTCTTGGATAATCCTTTCTTGTAATTGTTCTAAATTTGCAACTGGTGTTTTAAAAATAGTATTCTTTAAATGAGGAAAAACGAAGTAATCTATAACCGTTAAACCAGGTGATCTAGGTGGGAATTCAATGTCTGATCGAAAACTGATCAATCTGTCGTCGAAAAAATTGCGTAAGTAGTTAATAGTTTCGGCGGCTGTATGGGCGGTTGCACCGTCCTGTTAAAAATATCCAAAACGTAGTTCGTCGTCAAGTAATTGCTCCACAAATGGACTCAAAATATTGTCTCTATACCGCTGTGCTGTAACTGTGTCATGGAAAAAAATAGGACCAACAATTCTTCTTCGGGAAACAGCTAACCATACACCAATTTTTTGAGGGTGCAATGTGGACTCTACAAAAAAATGGGAATTTTCACTGCTACACATGCGTGTATTCTGAGAATTCACAAAACCGGAGAGGTGGAACCAGGCTTCATCCGAAAAAAATGTCAGGTCATTAGACCTGATCCAATAAATTGTTGGTATACATTGAGAGTAATTTCTGCGTCTTTCAAAATCTGCCGCTTGTATTTCTTGGAATACTCTCACTTTATAAGAAAATAAATTTAGTTGCTTCTTATGCTTTCTTTTAAGGAAACCTTTTCAGCTAATTTTTGACCTGTGCTTTCCTTCACAAATCATTTGTTGCTTTTGATTTCTTGATTATTGATCAAAAAACGTTCTACGGAAGCTTTTTGTTTTGATTTAGACTTTTATTTGGGTGGGTTGAACAAACAAATAATATTATTATTATTATTATTATTATTATTATACTGAAGATTTAGTCTAATATTAGAAATGAAAAATGAAAAATTCAATTAAATACTTTTGATGTCCCATGGGAATTTAGACACAGGCTTCGCTATTGCCTAGATAATAATGGTAATCATTTTGAACACATCTAATAAAGAATAATTTTGTTTAATTTTTGTATTGCAGATTTATTTAAAATTTGTATTTCTATGTCATTTTAAAGGATAATTTCATCAAACCTTATATCCTTGCATTTCTCTTTAAAGGAATATTTGAATCTTCAAAAATATACAGTATGTTCTACACTTTTTAGATCTAAAAATGTTTCTCTTTATGGCTTCTCACTTGTATTTTTTCATGCAAATGCAAACTCACCACCCTTATCTTTACTCCTCCAGCAGCTATTCAAACTGCAATTTTATCATGTTTAAACACATGACTTGTACAAACCCTCTCCAAAATGCATTACAACCACCCTCCCTTTTAATCGTATAAAGTCCGGGATCAAACGTTAAAATAACCTCTTGATATCACCCCCCCGATGCGATAAAAGAACACTTTCATTTATTTATGGTAATCGTCTAACGTTTTAGACGTGCGGCCCTCTTAATTCAAATTTACAAAATTTGGGGTTGAAAAAAGTCCCTTGGCTAAAGTTAAGTCGTTACAATTATTGAAGTTAAACAAAAATTACTCGCTGAGGGAGAAAATGTTCGTTTTTTATTCTCTATTATTTAGAAACAGTGAAGGAAGATGGAAAGGGCATTATTTAAGAGATAATTGTTGCAGGAATTAAAAGTGTAAAGTAAAATTATTTTTGATAGTTAAAAGGAATAATGGGTAAACGATAGAAGCATTATAAATTATTTTTGAGGAATTGGAAGAATTAAAAATATAAATAAAAAAATTCACGGTCCTTTACAAAGATGCAACCGGGGAGGACATTGAAAATGCCGAAGCAGAGTGCAACGCTTGTAACTATTATTGTGAGATTTGACATCTGCGAAAACTCATAGATTTGAATGTAATATTTAGTTGATCAAAGTTTTATTGATTTGTAATATAAAAAATAGTAAAATAGAGGGTATAAAACAGGGTTGGTACATATCATATTTATATAAATATTCAAATATTCGATATCTATACCTACATATACCGGAAATAAATATATCAAATGTTGATATTTATTTATATTTTTAAACTATTTCATCTGTTTTGTACTTAAAAAATTTGATATAATTTTAATATTCAAAATCACTTAATTTAATAAGTTATCAATATTTAAATTTGTATTTTATTTCTATTCTATTTAATGATAGTTGCTATTACAATATCAAGTTCTATTAATACCTTGTATAAGAATGTAAAATGTAGGTAAAAAATACTAGTTTATGAATATGAACACATCATATATTTTTGCATTTAACTATGATTCAACTAAAAATAAAAATTGAGAACGGAACAACAGCCAAAAGAAAACTAAAATATTATTTCTAACATAAAACTATAAAACGCGTAAAAAAGGTTGGCTGGGAACAAGTAAGTTTATCCCAGGTTTTAATCAGTCTGAGTAATGGTTAGTCGGAATATAGATTTGAATGCAATCTTTTAGTTGACCAAATTTTTATAAGTCAAACTTTCAAAACATGACCCCAAAAAAACGAGGACTCTGTAGATTATTTTAAATAATAGTTAAGTTCGTTTGGAGACAGTCAGTGGTAAATCTATTATTTGTGCAAAATTTAAATTAATTCATCCTTAAACTTCTTAAGAAATATTAAAATAACAAAAAAAAAGTTTAGCACCCTGTATATCGGAAACCCAAACAAACTCGTTTTTCAAAATTAATAATTCGTTCGTGTGCTTTACCCCACCCAGCACCCCAATTCGCTCCACGAGTCCCGAAAGTTTGTTATTTTTAATAAATAGTTTTGTTGTCAAATTGACACCTGTTTAAATTAAATATAGTGTGCTTTGTATTTCCACACTCGTGTTGAAATATTTTTTTTTCAACACGCGTGTAATATTTAGCACTTTCTAGCCAAGTTAACCGTGCTGTTATTATCATTTTCGTAGGTGGTCGTAGGAAAAAGAAAAATCAAACTTACGTTGGTCGTATTTTACGTGTTTCTGCGGATCGCAAATATAATAATGAACAAAACAATAACAAACAATAAGCAAAACAAAAAAAAATGGAACATATAGGATTTATCAACTAACGATCGAATATCGAATCATCAACTCAGAATCGCGCATTGCTTCGTCTACGTTAGTGGATTTTCGCTCGATCCTCCTGTCGCGGTCGGACGGCTAGACTCAAGTAATTTTAACTCGGTGTCGTTAGACTGTGGTGTGACGTCAGGGATAAATGTCCGCCGCATAATTTCGAATTGTGTACCTCTACTATACATGCTCGTGTGATAATATAAACATTTTCAATGTTAAAATATTAGGTACCTTGATGAATTATGATTGAACGTTTAATGGTATTTTCCTCTTTATCGGTAGAAAGCAAAATGCCGAATGTAACAAGGATGGGGATAAGTCTAATTCCTTTAATGTGGTCTAAGTAAGTAATAAAAATAGCAAATGCCCCAAATACAGTGTGACCAATAAAGTCCGCATCATATGGTATTTTTTTAGTAATAGCTTTATTCGAAATTTGACTTTAACATCAAGTTCTGCTTCGATCGAGATGGAAATTGGGCAAAAAAATAATAGTCACGTGATTCACATTATCTGTCAAATTTAAATTTTTTCCAAAAAATAATTCAAAAGTGTGGTTATTTTTGAAAGTATCGAAAAAAGTTATTAAAAAAAGTTTTTCTAAATTCAGTTTATAAATGTATAAATATCGAAAAAAGTTAAAATTTTAATTTTTTACTCACCGCTAAAATTTATTTTCCACTTAATGAACACTTTACTGATGACACTGTGCACTGTGTTCTTTTTTGTCTTAATATTAAGGTGTATTACTTTCAGATACAAACTACGTTTTCGGAAATACTTATTTTATGAAGTTACCTAATACAGGGTGAAAAACAAATAAACTTTGCATCACATGCGACCAAATTTTGATAGCCCAATTTTGATTTTGTAGAAAAACACACATTTAATATGGCTCTACTTTAAAGAAAATGTATCTGAAATAAAGTATTGTTAAAACTAAGAAGTATTATGTAGGTTGCGTTGAGTCCTATTTTGCAAAAGTGGTGCAATTTACAAAATATGGGTAAAAAATCAAATTTATCTTATGCAGCTGAAATTTTGCATGTGGGCTAGAAACTGCATTTAAAAAAACTTTTTCGGTATTTTCAGAAAGAACCCCACTTTTGAGTTATTTTTTGAAAAAAATTAAAATTTGACAGATAATGCGAATCACGTGACTACTATTAGAACTCGAACGCTTTAGAAACACATTATATTTCGTATTAAAGATCGACTTATGTATATTGACATAAAGTGTCACCAGTAAAGTCCGCATCATATGGGATTTTTTTTTATTAATAGCGATATTTGACTTTGGCATCAAGTTCTGCTTCGATCGAGATGAAAATTAAGCAAAAAAATAAAAGTCACGTGATTCGCATTATCTGTCAAATTTTAATTTTTTTCAAAAAATAACTCAAAAGTGGGGTTCTTTCTGAAAATATCGAAAAAAGTTACTGGAAAAAGTTTTTTTAAATGCAGTTTCTAGCCCACATGCAAAATTTCAGATGCATAAGATAATTTTGATTTTTTACCTATATTTTGTAAATTGCACCACTTTTGCAAAATAAAACTCAACGCAACCTACATAAAACTTCTTAGTTTTGACGATGCTTTATTTCAGATACATTTTCTTTAAAGTAGCGCCATATTAAACGTGTGTTTTTCTACAAAATCAAAATTGGGCTATTAAAATTTGGTCGCATGTGATGCAAAGTGTATTTGTTTTTGACCCTGTATAAGGTAACATCATAAAATAAGTATTTTTGAAAACGTAGCTTGTGCCTGAAAGTAAAAAAATAAAAAATAAAGTAAAGGGGTTAGATTAAATTAATTAATTAAATCGCTGAAAATAGATAAACTTTACATTAAGTTAAACTAAAATTTATTTTCCACTTAATGAACACTTTACTGATGACACTGTGTTCTTTTTTGTCTTAATATTAAGGTGTATTACTTTCAGACACAAACTACGTTTTCAAAAATACTTATTTTATGAAGTTACCCTTTACAGGGTCCAAAACAAATAAACTTTGCATCACCTGCGACCAAATTTTAATAGCCCAATTTTGATTTTGTAGAAAAACACACGTTTAATATGGCGCTACTTTAAAGAAAATGTATCTGAAATAAAGCATCGTCAAAACTAAGAAGTTTTATGTAGGTTGCGTTGAGTTTTATTTTGCAAAAGTGGTGCAATTTACAAAATATAGGTAAAAAATCAAAATTATCTTAGGCAGCTGAAATTTTGCACGTGGGCTAGAAACTGCATTTAAAAAAACTTTTTCTAATAACTTTTTTCGATATTTTCAAAAATAACCCCTTTTTTGAATTATTCTTTGGAAAAAATTTTAATTTGACAGATAATGCGAATCACGTGACTACTATTTTTTTGCTTAATTTTCATCTCGATCGAAGCAGACGTTGATGCCAAAGTCAAATTTCGAATAAAGCTGTTAATAAAAAAAAATCCCATATGATGCGGGCTTTACTGGTGACACTGTAGATGAGGATGGTTTTTAAAAAGTCCGAGAAATGGTAATTATAGCTTTGTTTACCGTATATAAAGAATTTCACACAGTTTGTTCAGGCGAAGTCCCGGGTAGTAAAATACAAAAATATATGATGCAAATTTAAAATTTGCCATGGTGGTATTTAATAGCATAAAGCATAAGTTTTATTAAGCTTTGAAAAAATATTTTTATGGGCTATAAAATCACAAATAAAAATTCTAAAACAATACACCGTTTATTATTGTTCTTTTTATTACTTTTAGTTTATGGCACTCTTTAGTTTTTTCGTAATTTATATTAAAATATTATACTCATACCTATAATTTGTGCATTAAAAATTTGTATAATACAGGTATAATATCTAAAGAAAAAAGGTAAGGCGCACAATTATTTCCTACTCTGAATCATTGGCGTGGATGGGGGAGAGGATGGGTGCACACAGACTGTTTTAATGTCCACCCCTGTATTATGTAGCAAAAATGCAACGTTCAACAACATTTTACTTAGGTGGCCACTATAGTTAATGAATTATAAAAAAGTTGTATTTTCATTAAGGTGACCTACTTTCGCAATGACTCATGGCCACTATACTTAATGAATTTATAAGGACATTGTATTTTCATTAAAGTGACTTACTTTCGCAACGACTCATGTCCACTATATTTAATAAATTTAAAAGGAAGTTGTATTTTCATTAGGGTGACTTACTTTCGCAACGACGCAGTGTCACTATGTTTAATAAATTTATAAGAAAGTTGTATTTTCATTAAGGTGACTTACCTTCGTAACGATTCATGGTCACTATACTTAATGAATTTATAACGGAATTGTATTTTCATTAAGGTGACTTACATTCGCAACGACTCATGGCCACTGTACTTAATAAATTTATAAGGAAGTTGTATTTTCATTGGGGTAACTAACGTATGTAAGGACTCATGACCACTATACCTGATAAATTTATAGGGAAGTTGTATACTTATTAAGGTGACTTACTTTCGCAACGACTCATGGCCACTATACTTAATGAATTTATAACGAAATTATATTTTCTTTAACGTGACTTACTTTCGCAACGACTCATGGCCACTATACTTAATGATTTGGTAAGGAAGTTGTATTTTCATTGGGGGACTTACTTTCGTAACGACTCATGGTCACTATACTTAATTAATTTATAAGGAAGTTGTATTTTCATTAAGGTGACTTACTTTCGCAATGACTCATGCATGGCCACTATATCGACTTAATAAATTTATAACGAAATTGTATTTTTATTAAGGTGACTTACTTTCGCAACGACTCATGGCCACTATACTTAATAAATTTATAAGACAGTTGTATTTTCATTGGGGTGACTAACTTTCGTAACGACTCATGGCCACTATACTTAATAAATTGATAAAAAAGTTGTCTATTCATTAGGGTTACTTACTTTCGCAAGGAGTCATGGCCACCATACTTAATGAATTTATAACTACATTGTATTTTCATTAAGGTGACTTACTTTCGCAACGACTCATGGCCACTATACTTAATAAATGTATAAGGAAGTTGTATTTTCATTGGATGACTTATTTTTGCAACGACTCATGGCCACTGTACTTAATAAATTTATAAGGAAGTTGTATTTTCATTGGGGTAACTTACGTATGTAAGGACTCATGACCACTATACCTGATAAATTTATAGGGAAGTTGTACACTTATTAAGGTGACTTACTTTCGCAACGACTCATGGCCACTATACTTAATGAATTTATAACGAAATTATATTTCCTTTAACGTGACTTACTTTCGCAACGACTCATGGCCACTATACTTAATGATTTGGTAAGGAAGTTGTATTTTCATTGGGGGACTTACTTTCGTAACGACTCATGGTCACTATACTTAATTAATTTATAAGGAAGTTGTATTTTCATTAAGGTGACTTACTTTCGCAATGATTCATGCATGGCCACTATATCGACTTAATAAATTTATAACGAAATTGTATTTTTATTAAGGTGACTTACTTTCGCAACGACTCATGGCCACTATACTTAATAAATTTATAAGACAGTTGTATTTTCATTGGGGTGACTAACTTTCGTAACGACTCATGGCCACTATACTTAATAAATTGATAAAAAAGTTGTCTATTCATTAGGGTTACTTACTTTCGCAAGGAGTCATGGCCACCATACTTAATGAATTTATAACTACATTGTATTTTCATTAAGGTGACTTACTTTCGCAACGACTCATGGCCACTATACTTAATAAATGTATAAGGAAGTTGTATTTTCATTGGATGACTTATTTTTGCAACGACTCATGGCCACTGTACTTAATAAATTTATAAGGAAGTTGTATTTTCATTGGGGTAACTTACGTATGTAAGGACTCATGACCACTATACCTGATAAATTTATAGGGAAGTTGTACACTTATTAAGGTGACTTACTTTCGCAACGACTCATGGCCACTATACTTAATGAATTTATAACGAAATTATATTTTCTTTAACGTGACTTACTTTCGCAACGACTCATGGCCACTATACTTAATGATTTTGTAAGGAAGTTGTATTTTCATTGGGGGACTTACTTTCGTAACGACTCATGGTCACTATACTTAATTAATTTATAAGGAAGTTGTATTTTCATTAAGGTGACTTACTTTCGCAATGACTCATGCATGTCCACTATATCGACTTAATAAATTTATAACGAAATTGTATTTTTATTAAGGTGACTTACTTTCGCAACGACTCATGGCCACTGTACTTAATAAATTTATAAGGAAGTTGTATTTTCATTGGGGTAACTTGCGTATGTAAGGACTCATGGCCACTATACTTAATGAATGAATTTATAACTACATTGTATTTTCATTAAGGTGACTTACTTTCGCAACGACTCATGGCCACTATACTTAATAAATTTATAAGGAAATTGTATTTTCACTAAGGCGGCTTACTTTCGGAACAACTCATGGCCACTATGCAAGCTAAATAAAGCAATAATAATAATAATTAGTATCTACAATTTTTGTGCCAAATATTGCACAAAACATAATACCTTCTTAAATGGAGGTAAACTTACAGGATTAACATAAAGGCTACTTTATCGTAATCAATTTTTTGGGACGCCATATTGCTCTCCTTTTATTAAATAGTCATGAGGACATTGTATTTTCCGATATTTTTTTGAAAAAAACTCGAACTCCCAGGTAGATTCACATGATTCACTTGTTTGCAAATAAGAAGTTATTGTTATTAAGCTATAAAGAATTGAAACATTTTCATACCACGAAGAGAAAAAGCAATTAAAATTAAATATGTTTAAGTTGAACTAACACAGACTATAAATTGTGGTGCTACCGACATTCAATACTATACCTATTAAGGTTGAATTCTCAACGTCATTCAACTTATTGCCAACCTGTAACCTATTTTGCGTTGATTTTTTGAGTTTATTATTTTAATAATTAACATTTAAAGAAAATTAATATCGTCGGTACATTATTTAGGTAGTATCTGATATATTACAAAAATATCAATTTATTTCATTGCTAATTTTGGGAGAATTGTATAGTGAAAGAACAATGAGTGACAATGACATAATAATGTTAAAAAAAAAATCTTACCCGATATTTTTCGCTATACAATTCTCCTAAAATAAATTATGAAATTCCTTGATATTTATTAAATATGTCAATTATTACCTATAGAATATCAAGTCCATACTGATTTTCTTTAAATTTTGTATAAAAGCTAGAAAACATAAATAAATCTACGCGAAATAGGTTATAGGTTGGCAAGCATGTTGATACTCTCACCTTAATAATAATAATTATCCCCGATGTTGCCAAATTACGGCAAAATATTGTTTCAGGTTAGAAAAACTTTTTAATAATGGGCCTTTTCACTAAATTTTGATTTTTGTAGTAGTGTATAAAGGAACAAAAAATAAAATTTTCTGTGTTTTTACTTTTCTATACTTTTAAGCCATAACTGAGAAAATAAATAAATAAGAAAACTCCTTGAATAAAAACACGGACTTAAACATACCTACGTCATCGCGCCGGAAGATTGATGCACAGAGGAATGATAGGAATAGCCGAGTCGCTGGCTTAAAATATCTAGAATTCACAATATCAACAGCTTGACAGTGTTGCCGATACTCTCAAAAATCATATATTATAGTACCAGTGTAATGGTAATTGACTAACAATTAGTAATTATAATATACCAGTTTTCCATTCAATAGCTGCGGAATGAATTATTTTACCAGTATTATGTTTATATTTATTTAAAGTATCCAAATAAAGTTCTAAGAAGAAAGTATATTATTAAGATTATAAAACTTTCTACATATGGCAACAGCGGCTTAATTTGCCGATGGCAGTTCAACAGATCAGCATTTACGCGTGTGCGAGGTTAAACGCATGCGCTCTAGCAAGCTTTAAACACTTCTACGTCATGAGTCGCGCCTGTTTTGAGATTTTGAAATTGGTTGAATTTTACCCGGTTTTTACTGTGCTGAAATAAATTAATGTTATGACCTAGCGATAATTTTATTGATGAAAAACACTTATTATAGCACCGACTAAACAATTCAAATGCCAAATGTATCAAATTTAAGAATAGTGAAAAGGCCCATTATTAAGATTTTGTACCAAATTTTATTATTTTCCAAGCTCAGCGTTATTTAAAAAAAATTGCCCAATAAAATACTATAAAATTAAACGCATATACTATTTGTATACCCAAAATAACATACATTAATGGCAACAACGTAACTTACAAAGTACAATTACAATAACATTCATTGATTCCATTTTAAATATTTCTTTTTAAATAACTTCAATCTGGCTACAAATAAAGCATTGTACAAGTATTAAACAAATCCGTATTGGCATTATTGCAGTTATTCATCATTCTATTCACTCCACTGTTTTGACCATATCGAGTTCGATGATGTTGAGGTTGAAAAATCTTACTTTCTCGAAGAGATCTAGGTGGAACATAAAAACTGAATTTGGATAGTAATTCTGGACAGTTATACATAGACCGTTAATCAATTTAAAAACAAATACAACGTCCATGGTATTTCGCCTTCTTTCTAAAGATCCTATATTGAGATCCTTTTCCAGTTCAGAGTAGTTAATGTTATCTACTAATATATGTCTTTTGTAAGCTACATATTTAAGAAATTTCCTCTGAACACCGCTCAACATCTTGATATACAGGGTGTTTTTTTAAGGTCGACGAGCGGCCATATCTCGGAAACTACTGGGCATAGAAACTCAGGAAAAGAAAAATGATAATTAAAGTGGCCATGAGAAAATTCTGGAAATAATTTTTAAGTTCCGCATTTTGCCGCAAGAGGGCGTAATTGAAAAGTAAATTTTAAAATTTTACATAACTCCGAAAATTCCACATTAAGGTATATGTTTGATAACACCATTTTAAAGCTTGGACAATTATGCATCATTTTGGTCTTATGCTCATTGGCGTACCGACTTTAATAAGAGTGGGGGAAGCTGTTGAAATTGTAATAATTTAAATCGCTGTAACTTATAAACGACTTATCCGATTTTAGCAAACTAAAGACTGTTTGGAAGAGAAATGTATGCACTTTCACCAATCGTATTTAGTTGTCCATAATAGTTCTAAAAAAAATGCTAAAGGGCGCAATTTGCAATAACAATACTTTTTTGATTTTACTCCGAAAAAATAAATCATACGGTATAATTATGATACCATAATCGAAAAGTAGATAAAATTTGCAAGAAAAGATGTGAAGACCGCAGTTCGATATCTTTGTTCGTTTCAGAGTTATTGCCGAAACAATAATTTTTAATACAAATTGCGCCCTCTAGCAATTTTATTAGAAACTATTTTGTACCATTGGATACGACAATTGAAGTAAGTGAGTTAGATACACAATTGTTTATCTTTACAATTGAGTCAACTAAGTATGATTTCAGCCAACGCAAAACTTTTTCTTGGGTACCATAAGCACAAAGTTTGTTTAAAAGGATATAAATATGCAGCTTGTCGAAGGCTTTAGCAAAGTCTGCGTAGATAGAGTCAACACTATAGCCAGTTTCCAAAGCCTCCACTATCTGCTCGTGATATACTAGACGGTTGGAGACAGTTGAACGATTCTCAGAGAAACCATGTTGAATTAGCACCAGACTTATTGGAAAACTGTAGGATGGCATCACTCAACGGTAATGATCAAAGTACGTTACGTAAAGGGTAAATAATAGACACTTTAAGCATGTCCTAAATTTCAACCGTATCCGTATCCGCATCGATCTGCGCATGTGCAGAATAGATGCGTTGGACTCAATACGTTACGTTGCCCGCATCGTTACGGGCCTGCTATCGTATCCCTATCCGTAAACGCATTCCAACCAATCGACCGATCTCTGGTTTCTATGATTTTGTCATCATCATGCAAAATGTGTCTGATCACCAGATCTCCCAAATCGTCGTCATCTTCGTCATCCTCATCAATAAGGATGGGATGAAGTATTTCATCCATAATTTAAAGTATTTAATTTTAAATAATTCAAAATTATTCAAATGAAAAAATCACAATTTTTAAGGTTAGAAATAGAAAATCTGACATGTGACGTTTTACTTTACTGCTGTATGCGTTCGGTTTCGTATACGTATGGTTGTTGATGCTTAAACAGTTTTTTTTGCGGTCAACGTAACTCAATGAGTTACGAATGCGGATACGGATACGGAAAAAAAAAATACGGTTTGCTTAAAGTGTCTATTGATAGGGCATTCTCACGCAACGTTTGTTTTATCGACGAATGCACCTTTACATAAAACAATAAACCAAATATTCAAACAAGGACTCAAGACTGTCAAAACGTAAAGGTTTGGGTGGGCATTTTTGGACATCGAATTATTGGACCTAAAAATAGGAGTAATAATATCTTTAACGCCAACCAAATTATTGTCATATATAATATAACTAGCGTGTACCCAGCCTGCGTTGCAATGCCAGGCATTATACGCCTCTGAGATAATAATAAGTTGTTGTAGGAATTAAAAGTGTTCACGCGAGTTCTCCATCACGTCAAGATTTATAAATGCAAACCCGAACAAACCTCTAAATTTATCAGTGTTTCTCTACAACATTATGCATGTATTATACATAAAAACCTTCCTCTTGAATCACTCTATCTATTAAAAAAACCGCTTCAAAATCAGTTGCGTAGTTTTAAAGATTTAAGCACATATAGCTGGGGACAGACGCGACAGCGACTTTGTTTTATGCTGTGTTAAGATTATCAATGCCCGCGTTATATTCGTAAGAGAATTTCATGAACTGATTTTGCTTTACCACGTATAGAAGGTCCTGTGACTATCAATTATTATAATAACTGCACATTTAACATTGAAAATTAAATTGTTCATATTATTAAACGATTGTTAATATTGTTTTTTTTTGTATAATAAAATAATATAAATATAGGATAACATAGATGCCTGTTATTTTTTGTTAACATTAAGTATAAATGCAATGAATGTTTTGGTTGTGTATCATTATGACTGATAAAAAAAATATGTCAAAAAATTGTGGCGATAATTTTTTGCAACAATAGAATAACCATGGTAACACACAATAAAATTATGGTATTTAATTGTTATACTATTGAATTTGTCAGGTGAATGAAATTCTCACAATAAGAAAGCATCGTCACAAAAATGAATTCCACCTAATGTGGATATTATTTAGGGTAAAAATTAAACTTAAGATATTTATAGGGAGACGTTTATAGATTAAGCACTATTGGCATTTCAACAAACATTAACGGTTATATGATAAAAAGGTCCGACTCTTAACTCTTCTTTTCCACTCCTACGAAATACTTGGGTTTTGTGGCAACCAAAAAACTTAGTAAATAATAAGGAAAAGCTTTGGGTTTAAATTACAAACCCATTAACCGATAAGTTCATAATCCCTAACAGATTACTAATAATAAATTACCAATTATCGATACAGTAGCAGTAGAAACCGAGGAAAGTCGTCTAATAACATCATAAACATGTTAAACCTGTCATATTCTGGGTCACCAATATATTCCTATCAAAATGCTTTACAACTTTTTTTTCATCAAAAATTTAATTAAGTTATATTGTTAAATTTATATCGGGCTATAGCGTAACCAAGAAGCTATTAATTTTGTTTTATTATTTATTACATAATTAATAAGTCCATAAACGAGTTAAACAAAATAATAATTATAAAAAAATTATTAATAATAAGTTTGATAATAATACTATGGGAAGTACGTGTGCACATATTATTGGAAAACGTTTGGATTATGTTAATATTAATTTATTAGTTTAGCACTAACATTTTTAATTTTGAATAGAAAATGTGGGTATTTATCACACACAATTTGGAATTATTTATTAATTTGTTTTGATTAGTAATTTTAATGGAATGTTTAATATAAATTTTCAATTATGATAAATAAGTATAAATTTTAATAAAATTATTAGAAATCGGAGCGAAATTGGTGCACCAAGTGAACTTTGAGTAGGATACGTTCGTTCACTTTGGATTCAAAGGACATACAGAGTAAACAAACATACGAAAAACTCATAATTATGTCAATTAATGTAACTAAAGTACACTTGTATTTTAAAAATAATATCAATGGCTGTTTAAACACAAATATCACAATGTGCACCACAAGAATGATGCACCAGGGCATGCATAGAACTAATCAAACATAATTTGTAAAAAGGATCGTCCGTATGGTCTCAATACTCAATCTTGCGCTATGTGACATTTCTTTGTTTCCGTGTATTAGTAGTTGTAGTAATCGAGGAGAGGTTCCGAAACCTGGCAAGTAGACCAACGGCCATTCTTTCTTCCTATCCAGAGTCTTCCCTCAGTTACTCTAACCAGCTTGGCCCTCGCTAAAACGTCCTGACCTCCTTATGAAGGCAAAAAGGGCTGTGATTTCTTCCTTTTGGAGAGCCTCCGATCCCAGCACCTAATGCCTGAGTCTTCCCAGGGCCTCACAGGTGCTCAGAGAATGCAGCGGGTCTCTTCCTCCTACAGGCATCCAGCACAGATTGGGTTCTCCTCGACACCAATCAGTGCTTCCTCAGCTTACAGTGTCCAGTCAGTATTCTAGTTAAGGAGTTTAGGACACATCGTCTTCTGCTTAAAATCCATTCTAGCTTAGCCTTGCTAGGCCAAGCTATGAAGTCCTTAGCTTGTCTGCACCCTTGGACCATCCGCCATTGCTCCTTAGAGCGGCGTTCAGCCCACTCGTTTAGTTGCAGATCCTACCTGCCCTTTTTCCATGTATTAAATATCGGTTTAATGGATATACTTTTCCTGATGATGACGAGCTTTTTATTGCGTAGGACGAAACCGTGCGTAAAGAAACATAATTAGAATCAACAAGATAGTTCACCAATTTGTAAATCATAATGTCATTCAGTAAATGTTATTATTAAAAAATGTTTTATAGTAAGTTTATAATTTCTATTGACTATAACAGCTACGTCTATCTTAGGTGATACGAACCGAACAAATTTATTTTTAACACTTTCAAGCCTTTGCTCGTAAACCACGTACTGAGGGTTCCAAACATCTGATGCCCAATTAAGTTTACTAAATATAAATGCGTAATACAAATTTGGAACTGTTTGTAGATTATTAAAATTTAAACTATTTCTTATAATAAATCTTAAAAATCGAGAACACCTTATTGATAATCTGTTTAATGTGTGAGCTAAAAATTAACTTAGTGTTCAATATAACACCTTTGTTTTTGGTTAACGTATTCGATACACACTTGTTTAGATTAGGAAATAAACTCTAATCTTCACAGAATCTTACCAAGGCCTCGAGATCGTACTGCACCACATTGCAATCATATGCGTACTTCAAAAATTTAAAGCATTGTTAAATTGTTATGTATATAATAAAAAATAGGGGACCAAGGTGACTGCCTTGAGGTACACCATACGACACAAGGTAAAGAATTAAACCCACCAAAGGAAACCATGTGTCGTCTATTACTGAGATAGTACCAAATCCATCTCAGGAAGCTGCTATGCATACAACCGACATCAGCAAGACGCTTAATCAGCTATGCAGTGATAGAGTGATATCAAATTTATTATTGTATAAATAAATACCGTGCGAGCAAAAATTATTTGCATCAAAGAGGGCTTGGATTAAAACACGTAGGGCTTGGTTTAGATCACAATGATATGGGGACGATATATCTAACCAAATCTAGGTTAAAATTTTGTCAAATTCATATTATGACATGACATGCCAAACTAATAATAAAATAAGTAGACAAATACAAATTTATTTTTGTTGTTTACAAAATTAACAAAGTAAGAATATACAGGAAGAAAAATATTTACAGAAATTGCTGAAATTGGCCACCGCCATGCTTCAAGCATAAATGCACACGTCTCTTCATATTTTCGAAATTGTTGACCAGCATCTCTGGAGAAATGTTACCACATTCTTGGATAATCCTTTCTTGTAATTATTGTTCTAAATTTGCAACTGGTGTTTTAAAAATAGTGTTCTTGAAATGAGGAAAAACGAAGTAATCCATAACCGTTAAACAAGGTGACCTAGGTGGGAATTCAATGTCTGATCGAAAATTGATCAATCTGTCGTCGAAAAAAATGCGTAAGTTCCGGCGGCTGTATGGGCGGTTGCGCCGTCCTGTTGAAAATATCCAAAACGTAGTTCGTCGTCAAGTAATTGCTCCACAAATGGATTCAAAATATTGTCTCTATACCGCTGTGCCGTAACTATGTCATGGAAAAAAATAGGACCAACAATTCTTCTTCGGAAAACAGCTAACCAGACACCAATTTTTTGATGGTGCAATGTGGACTTGACAAAAAAATGGGGATTTTAACTACTCCACATGCGTGTATTCTGAGAATTCACATAACCGGAGAGGTGGAAAATAAGGCTTCATCCGAAAAAAATGTCTAATAAATCATTTCTTTCCAATAAATTTTGGGTAAACCATTGAGAGTAATTCCTGCGTCTTTCAAAATCTGCGGCTTGTATTTCTTGGAATACTTGCACATTATAAGGAAATAAATTTAGCTGCTTCTTAAGAATAGTCCTACATGTTCCATAAAATCTTCCCACTTCTTGGGACAGGCATTTTATATAATTTGTTGGCGTATTTTGCATTATTTTACGAACGTTTGCAACAAGTTCTTCTGTTCTTACAGATTGTCTTCCTGCTACATTTTTGTGTTGAATAGAACCTGTTTCCCTAAACACAGCCACGGTTCTTTTCAGGCAATAATAAAAATCCCCAGCAATAAAAGCAACGTTAGGAAAATGTTCGTAAACATCGTCCATGCACAAACCCGGATTGTATTGCCGCTCACCATTTACTCTAACCCCGTTTCGAAAATACGCTTCAACTATGAATGTTTTGTGCTGTTCCGTAAAGCCCATTGTGTGAATTGTTCAAGAAATTGGAAAAATTAGCGATGAATCAAATTACTTGTAACGACTGTCAAAGATGACGTAGTTATTCCGCCGATTGATTGTTAATTCAGGTAGTTACTATGTCACCCAATAGGTATTAAGCTCTACGGCTAAGCATTACGTCCTTAGATGCAAGGTCCTCTTTGATGCAAATAATTTTTGCTCGCACGGTATAAATAAATAATAGATAATAATAACCCGGCAGAGAAATTCATGTGGGACGCTGACTAAAACGCTACAGCATTCGGTAATATATGCATGCTTATTTTTAAAACTAAACCTAAAACAATAAAATATCAACTCGTAACATAAAGATTCAAAAGAAAGTTAAAAGAGGTAAGCTGTACCTCAGATTTTAGAGGCGATCAAAATAACCAATTGGTCACGGAAAGGGCCAGCGTATTCGTTTCGGGGTTCCGATTACATTTTATAGCTCGGAACCGGGCTAAAGTCGCTGCTTTTTACGATCTAAAACGGCTTGTTAACTCGAAAACATGTTTGTTATGTAGCGGTTTTTAAATATAGTAAACGCCTTAGCCATTGTTCGATATTCTTTTAATGGGAAGGTGCCGGGGTATTAAGAACGAGGTTCGAGAATGAAAAGGATTATTAGAGACAGCATTATTTTACATTTCGATAGGTATTTATTTGATGTTCTTAAGCGGGTTTCTGGATGACGAATATATTTCTCAATATATTTTTTTGAGAATGAATTTTGTATCGAAATAATAACAGAAAGGTGTAAGGTTTTATTTTTATTGTCATTAACCATAACAATGATTTCGACACACAGCGTCTTCGGCAGATGGTACTAAGTAGTTAGTTTTTACCATGTGATAAGTAGCAAGTAAGTAGTAATATCTGTTTGAAGGTTGGAGATAATGATATTTCTTGAATGACGAAAGAGTTTTGGACTTCCATTGTCTTTATTTGTTTTAAATCACAACGTTTCAACTGGTAAGTATCTCCAGTCGTCTTCAGGTGAATACTAAATAAGTAAAGTAACTACAGGACTATTTATACTAGCTAGGTGCACTAAAGCATAACTGAGGTGGGTGCAGTAATGCGTTTAATTGGCACGCGATCTTATCCTAAGATTACATCTATCTAACAAAGGTTTCCAGATATTTCTTATGTCTAAGGATGGTTTACTAAAGCAGCCTGGGTTCTGGTGAATAGCAGCAGCTTCCTTGAACTTTCTTTTCCTCCAGTGTGGTTCCATATGTAGGATTTCAGCTTCTGACCACATGATATGGTGACCATGTTTCCAGGCATGGTCAGCTGCACCTGACTTTTCGGTCTCTCCTTTTAACGTATTGTTTTTGTGTTCATTAATCCTTGTTTCTAATGGTCTTAATGTCTCACCTATATAGGATTGGCCGCATTCGCAGGGGATCTGGTAGACGCAGTTTTTCCTATCTTTTTGACTTGTGGGCTTCGTCTTCGTCAGGTGGCTTCTTAGGGTGTCCCTCGAGTTGAATACGGTGTTGATGTTATATCGTTGTCCTAGTCTTCTTATTTTCTCAGATACTCCTTTGACATACGGAATATTGAGTGTTGGTTGTGCCTCTCTGTTTGCTTCTTGCAATCGACCCAACGCGCAAGAAGCAAACAGAGAGGCACAACCAACACTCAATATTCCGTATGTCAAAGGAGTATCTGAGAAAATAAGAAGACTAGGACAACGATATAACATCAATACTAGTAATACTAGTATTAAATACGGTTCTTTTAAAATAACCTACTTTTCCGGCAATCTTCGATAATACTTTCAGACAAATTCAAAATTTTTAATTTTGTATCAATGATTATCCCTAAATATTTAAAACTGTTTACTAAGTACAATTTTTTACCATCAATTACAACATTTATATTTTGACAATTTAAATTATTACCCATAACCATACATTTAGTTTTTGAAATATTTAATTTTAGTTTATTTACTTTTACCCAATTTAATAATATATTTATCTCAAAATTTAGAGTATTTAGACCATCAATAATATTTAAAACATTAATGTAAATTAAGGTGTTATCAGCAAACATTTGTAACTTACACATTTTTAAAACTAAAAGCATATCGTTGATGTTACTTAACTAATTTTTAAACCATTTATAAACGTTTCCGCGAATACCATACTGATACAATTTACTCAATAATCTAGGCCTGTCAATTGTTTCAAATGCCCGCTTAAAATCCAAAAATACAGCTATAACATTTTCGTTAAATTAAATATATTCTAAACTGTAAACTTTTTGTCAACCAGAGGTTTTTTAAGTTGACTTCTTAATTAATATAAAGAAACCCAAACAAACCCATGGCCAGTAAAATAAAAAAAAGGTGAGTAAAATTTTTAATATAATATACTTAAAATATCTATAGCACGAGAAACTTTCGATTTTCTTATTGAGAAATACAGATAATTTTATACTCACATGTTTTTTCCAAAATTTTATGAATTTTCAATTTGTTTTGTCCAACGTTGCAAAAATGAAAAATTAAATATGGCGTCATGAGGATAATGTCATGAGGAAACCCAGAATGCATTTTCTGGGCCACCTGTTAGAACTTACTTTATCATACAAATGGGTCAACCTGTATCTAGGCGAAATACCAGTGCATACTGCATATTCTTATTTGTCTACCTTATGTGGGCAGGAGTGTGAGAGAGAAGGAGGAGAGCTGGAATGGGATGGTAAAAAAGAACAGGCAATGCTTGTGAACAAGGTAATAAGAGGTTACAAGATGGGTTAACGAGCCTTGAGGAAGAAATTGTGGCGGTCTGGATGGGGATTGGGATAATAAAAAGAAAATAATGGGTTACTGCGAAAGTGTATAGTGACTTCTTGCACAAGATGATTAAAATCCCTAAAACGGTACATAGAGGTGTACAAGCATTACAAATAGAAATTAAATGAATTAAAATCTAAATGGGAGTAAGATTGCGGACAAAAATGCAAAAAGGCCACTAGATAGGGAGGAAGAAGAAGAGATTATGGAAGGAGGGAAGATGACGACAAAAAGGCAGAACAAGAGAGACAGAGAAGAATGGGAAAGGGTCAAGTGGCAACGAAGATGGGTCCAGGGTAACGAGGTTGTTTATGGGATATGTGGAAATGTAGGGGGATAAGGAATTTAGTTATATTTTAAGGCAGTGCAGATGATTACGAACATGGAAATCTTAAAGGATATCTGGGTAGATTCAATTTAAGGGAGGGAAATGGAAGATGTGTAGGTATGTGGACTGGGGGAGGGGGGACAGGAATGCATGTAATGAACGAATGTACGATAGAACGGAGAATTAGAGCCAGCAGAAGGGCGAGAGGTCTGTTGTTGGATAATTTGATTCAGCTGCGAGTTCAAGGGAGGATAAACGACCGAATGCGGTAAATTTTAAATGATTGAGTTGCTGAAGTAATCGATCCTGATAAAGAGTGAGAACCGGTGGCCTAGTTAATTAGTTAACTAGTTAGTGAGTTAATTCTAAATAGTAAGTTAATTGTAAATAGTAAAAAAAGGGAGGAATGACAAAAATAGACTAGGTAGGTTTTGGGACATTGCATAATGTAATGTAGGCTAATATAAGCTGATCGGAACAGAGAACACATGTATATAAGACGTGAATGTTGTAGGCTAGGGAATAAGTAGGATTATGAGCTAGATTAAGAATAGTGAACACGTGTGAAGCGATTAAAATAGTACAGGTTTGTAAAAACTTGTTAGGGTAAGGGCATAACTGTAAAGGGGGTTATCATTATAAGAGGAAAATATCTTAGTTAGTAGTACGGGTGTATAGGTAATAAGTGTGCTAAGGATGTAAAGTTTTATTTTGTTTAAGAGACTAGTGCAAAGATAGACTGGACGGGACTGGACAAAGGGAATTAAGAAAATGATCAGCGGGATAGACTAACTTATATAATTGTAAATAGATTAAGTTGTTGTAAAAGAATAAAAAACAGGGTATTTTTTCGCTGTTCGCGTTGGTCATCGGGTATGCCTGAAGGCCGAGGGGATCGGTTAGGTGACGAGGAGGTTGTAGGGGTTCCCTTGAGAGTAGTTTCGTCTAGAATAGTGGGTACGTACGGACTTTGGTGAATCGGTTGAAGTCTCTCAGGATATGTAACGTTCTTGCTTACTGTCTACGTCACTATAATTTCTTGTGTTGAAATATTGACCTAATTTAATCAAAAAATACAAAAAAAAACTGTTATATTTAGATACCAAAAAAGTTTATGAACCCAAATTGCTTTTTCTCAAGCGTGAAATTTTACACGTTGAATATTATCCAATTACATGAATAAAAACTTAATACATATACCTTTAATATTATATTCAGGTAATTGTATAGACAATAATTAAATAATAAAAAAAATATACCACAAAATATGTCACAACTATTTAAATAATTATAGTATCTAATTGTAAAGTTGTTCCTAGAATCGTTTATATAATATTCAATAGTCAGGCGGACTCTAATGATAATATATATATATCTGTACCCCAGAGGTAAAGTGTACTACGTCACATAACGTAATTTTTACAGGAAAGCGAAATAAAGAAACTAAACCATGAATTTAGTCTACTGCTGATTTATACAGCTAGTTAGGTATAAGTAGTTTACACTGAGTCCATAAATATGTATTGTTTTATGTACAATAAATTAAGTTTTCAAAAAAACCTTTTAGTTTTTTATCAAAAGGACTTAGTATATTTTACCACTGAAATTTTTGGTAACCAACGTGGACTTGGTACAGTTCAATTTATATTATGGAAGTTTTTTCGGATCAAAAGTAATAAATGTTAAAAAAACCGTTTATTTAACAAATTTTATCTAACCCTTACTAAGGAACGAGACTAAACTTAGGATTGACAAAAATATTATACATAGTATAAAAGTATAAAAAAGTAAAGTCCATTGGTATTGGACATATTATATAAGTGATACAATACTATGTCCAATTAGTATAGTATATGGTATAGTTTACCTCTGACTGTTGTTGTGACTTGGTATTATTTAAAACTAACTAACTCCTCAACAGACGTACTAAGGTGTATTACGGATTTTTTTCTCGATAGAGCGTAAAAATCCAAGTGACATAGTACAGTTAACTAATTTTTAGCGCAAAGTGGACTTACTACACTTTACCTCTGGGGTACAGAATTATACAGTGTCCGCAAGAAAGTTCGCATCAAATGGGATTTTTTTTTATTATTAGGTATAGGTAAAAATTGAAAAAGCAGTTAGTTTTTGCTTACCAAAAAACCAAAAATGACGTATACTGAAGCAGCTGCACGACTTGCGTTATCTGTCAAATTTGTCATTTTTAATAAAATAGGTTCAAAAATGCCATTATTTATCAAAATATCGAAAAACTTTATTTGAGAAAGTTGTTTATTTAGGCATTTTTAGTCTTTATACGAAATTTTGACAGTCTAATACAATTTTTATTTTTTGCCAGGTTTTTGAAAATTTTGATCAACCCTCGTGGATTAACTTTTATACATCGATGTAAAACCATTTGCCTTTACTTCATTTGAAATCTTAATGCAATTTTGTGTAAAATTTTTGTTTCCTATTATTTATTTTGGTTCATAAACTGAAATTGTTATTGATCAGTATGTAATGTTTGATGCAAAGTTTATCTAATTACATCAGTTTTGCCAAAACCGACGTTTCTTATTTCTCTTAAGTTAGTAAACAGATGTACAAAAAGAAAATATTGGAAGCTTTCGTTGAAATTTTACTTAATTAATATTAAATTAAATTAATTATATTAAACTATATTTTTATTGAATAAAATGGTTCGAGCGATTAATATATATTCTTTTTAATCCAATATTAATTAAGTAAAATTTCAACGAAAGCTTCCTAATATTTTCTTTTTGTACATCTGTTTACTAACTTAAGAAAAATAGGAAACGTCGGTTTTGGCAAAACTGATGTAATTAGATAAACTTTGCATCAAACATTACATACTAATCAATAATAATTTCAGTTTTTGAAGCAAAACAAATAATAGGAAACAAAAATTTTACACAAAATTGCATTAACATTACAAATGAAGTAAAGGCAAATGGTTTTACATCGATGTATAAAAGTTAATCTACGAGGGTTGATCAAAATTTTCAAGAACCTGGCAAAAAATAAAAATTGTATTAGACAGTCAAAATTTCGGACAGAGACTAAAAATGCCTAAATAAACAACTTTTTCGAATAAAGTTTTTCGATATTTTGTTAAGAAAGGGCATTTTTGAACCTTTTTTATTAAAAATGTCAAATTTGACAGGTAACGCAAGTCGTGCAGCTGCTTCAGTATACGTCATTTTTGGTTTTTAGGTAAGCAAAAACTAACTGCCTTTTCAATTTTTACCTATACCTAATAATAAAAAAATATCCCATTTGATGCGGACTTTCTTGCGGACACTGTATAATATGGATGGGTATCCCTGCACTTCTTTGGAAAACACTATAAACGGTTGCCGGTCGCCTGGCATACTAGGAACATCCAGCAACTGCTAGATTTAAATCAGTTGTGGCGTATATTTCTTGTTATTACTCGTTAATACCTATGATGACTGTTTGTTCATAGCATAAAAAATTTCACGGTTGAGAAAAAGCAATTTGCTTTAATAATTTTTTTTGTAATCTAAATGTAACAATTTTTTTTATATTGTTGGATTTAAGTGGGTCAAGATTATAAAACAAGATATATTTTAGAGCGGGATACAATAAACAGTGTGACCAGTAAAGTCCGCATCATATGGGATTTTTTTTTATTAATAGCTTTGTTCGAAATTTGACTTTGGCATCAAGTTCTGCTTCGATCGAGATGAAAAGTAAGCAAAAAAATAGTGGTCACATGATTCGCATTATCTGTCAAATTATATTTTTTTTCAAAAAATAATTCAAAAGTGGGGTTATTTCTGAAAGTATAGAAAAAAGTTATTAAAAAAAGGTTGTTTAAATGCACACATGCAAAATTTCAGCTCAATTTTCAAATTTTATCTAACCCTTACTAAGGAACGAGACTAAACTTAGGATTGACAAAAATATTATACATAGTATAAAAGTATAAAAAAGTAAAGTCCATTGGTATTGGACATATTATATAAGTGATACAATACTATGTCCAATTAGTATAGTATATGGTATAGTTTACCTCTGACTGTTGTTGTGACTTGGTATTATTTAAAACTAACTAACTCCTCAACAGACGTACTAAGGTGTATTACGGATTTTTTTCTCGATAGAGCGTAAAAATCCAAGTGACATAGTACAGTTAACTAATTTTTAGCGCAAAGTGGACTTACTACACTTTACCTCTGGGGTACAGAATTATACAGTGTCCGCAAGAAAGTTCGCATCAAATGGGATTTTTTTTTATTATTAGGTATAGGTAAAAATTGAAAAAGCAGTTAGTTTTTGCTTACCAAAAAACCAAAAATGACGTATACTGAAGCAGCTGCACGACTTGCGTTATCTGTCAAATTTGTCATTTTTAATAAAATAGGTTCAAAAATGCCATTATTTATCAAAATATCGAAAAACTTTATTTGAGAAAGTTGTTTATTTAGGCATTTTTAGTCTTTATACGAAATTTTGACAGTCTAATACAATTTTTATTTTTTGCCAGGTTTTTGAAAATTTTGATCAACCCTCGTGGATTAACTTTTATACATCGATGTAAAACCATTTGCCTTTACTTCATTTGAAATCTTAATGCAATTTTGTGTAAAATTTTTGTTTCCTATTATTTATTTTGGTTCATAAACTGAAATTGTTATTGATCAGTATGTAATGTTTGATGCAAAGTTTATCTAATTACATCAGTTTTGCCAAAACCGACGTTTCTTATTTCTCTTAAGTTAGTAAACAGATGTACAAAAAGAAAATATTGGAAGCTTTCGTTGAAATTTTACTTAATTAATATTAAATTAAATTAATTATATTAAACTATATTTTTATTGAATAAAATGGTTCGAGCGATTAATATATATTCTTTTTAATCCAATATTAATTAAGTAAAATTTCAACGAAAGCTTCCTAATATTTTCTTTTTGTACATCTGTTTACTAACTTAAGAAAAATAGGAAACGTCGGTTTTGGCAAAACTGATGTAATTAGATAAACTTTGCATCAAACATTACATACTAATCAATAATAATTTCAGTTTTTGAAGCAAAACAAATAATAGGAAACAAAAATTTTACACAAAATTGCATTAACATTACAAATGAAGTAAAGGCAAATGGTTTTACATCGATGTATAAAAGTTAATCTACGAGGGTTGATCAAAATTTTCAAGAACCTGGCAAAAAATAAAAATTGTATTAGACAGTCAAAATTTCGGACAGAGACTAAAAATGCCTAAATAAACAACTTTTTCGAATAAAGTTTTTCGATATTTTGTTAAGAAAGGGCATTTTTGAACCTTTTTTATTAAAAATGTCAAATTTGACAGGTAACGCAAGTCGTGCAGCTGCTTCAGTATACGTCATTTTTGGTTTTTAGGTAAGCAAAAACTAACTGCCTTTTCAATTTTTACCTATACCTAATAATAAAAAAATATCCCATTTGATGCGGACTTTCTTGCGGACACTGTATAATATGGATGGGTATCCCTGCACTTCTTTGGAAAACACTATAAACGGTTGCCGGTCGCCTGGCATACTAGGAACATCCAGCAACTGCTAGATTTAAATCAGTTGTGGCGTATATTTCTTGTTATTACTCGTTAATACCTATGATGACTGTTTGTTCATAGCATAAAAAATTTCACGGTTGAGAAAAAGCAATTTGCTTTAATAATTTTTTTTGTAATCTAAATGTAACAATTTTTTTTATATTGTTGGATTTAAGTGGGTCAAGATTATAAAACAAGATATATTTTAGAGCGGGATACAATAAACAGTGTGACCAGTAAAGTCCGCATCATATGGGATTTTTTTTTTATTAATAGCTTTGTTCGAAATTTGACTTTGGCATCAAGTTCTGCTTCGATCGAGATGAAAAGTAAGCAAAAAAATAGTGGTCACATGATTCGCATTATCTGTCAAATTATATTTTTTTTCAAAAAATAATTCAAAAGTGGGGTTATTTCTGAAAGTATAGAAAAAAGTTATTAAAAAAAGGTTGTTTAAATGCACACATGCAAAATTTCAGCTGCATAACATAGTTTTGATTTTTTACCCAATTTTTGAAAATTACACCACTTTTGCAAAATAAGACTCAACGCAACCTACATAAAACTTCTTAGTTTTGACAATGATTTATTTCAGATACATTTTTTTTAAAGTAGCGCCATATTAAATGTGTGTTTTTCTACAAAATCAAAATTGGGCTATTAAAGTTTGGTCGCATGTGGTGGAAAGTTTGTTTTTGACCCTGTATAAGGTAACTTTATAAAATATTTTTTTGAAAACGTAGTTTGTGTCTGAAAGTAATACACCTTAATATTAAGACAAAAAAGAACACAGTGTCATCAGTGGAAAATAAATTTTAGTTTAACTTAACGTAAAGTTTATCTATTTTCAACGATTTAATTTAAAACCCCATTGCTTTATTTTTTATTTTATTTTTTTACTTCCAGGCACAAACTACGTTTTCAAAAATACTTTATTTTATGAAGAAACCTTATACAGGGTGAAAAACAAATAAACTTTGCATCACATGCGACCAAATGTTAATAGCCCAATTTTGATTTTGTAGAAAAACACACATTTAATATGGCGCTACTTTAAAGAAAATGTACGAAAATAAAGCATTGTCAAAACTTAGAAGTTTTATGTAGGTTGCGTTGAGTCTTATTTTGCAAAAGTGATGCAATTTACAAAATATGTGTAAAAAATTAAAATTATCTTATGCAGCTAAAATTTTGCACGTAGGCTAGAAACTGCATTTAAAAAAACTTTTTCTTATAACTTTCTTCGATATTTTCAGAAACTTTCGAATTATTTTTTGGAAAAAATTAAAATTTGACAGATAATGCGAATCACGTGACTACTATTTTTTTGCTTAATTTTTATCTCGATCGAAGCAGAATTTGATGCCAAAGTCAAATTTCGAATAAAGCTCTAAAAAAATCCCATATGATGCGGACTTTACTGGTCACACTGAATAAATTATGTAGTAATTAATTACAGTGTGTACGTATACATAGCTTTTTTATTTTTATTTTGAACATAACAGATATATTGCAAGAATTCGTTAAAAATACATAAGCAACAAATATTCCATAGAAAAGGAATTTGTAGGAGTTAAAAAATAAGTTAATTTAGCGTATTTCACAGCTAGAGTTCTATAATAATTGAGACATTTAATTCAAAACCATGGTTACGTAAACCACAAAAATCCTGAGTTTAATGACCAAGAAATTTTGTGCGATTGGCTAGCAGATAATTTGAACCAATAAGAATGTTTATTTTTTCTTATCGCAATACCGAATAATAACTTTTAACCATTGATTCAAGTATCTCACAGACTACGGCTTGGTTGGCAGCTTCTCGATTGAAATTAAATGAGTTGTCAAAATTATGCAAAATTGGTGTATTTCGTCTTCAGTTTAAGTTAACGTTTTGAACTTAAAATTTGTTCGTAATAGATTATTATTGAGACCTTAAAGGCCGGCCGTACACAACCGGAATGTCTATCTGAATTCAGAAACGGAATTAAGAATCTGAATTCAGGAATGTACGGAATTGTATATATTTTTATTATACAGCACACACATTCTGATTTTTTCAAATTATGAATTTTTTAAATTTTCATTGGGCCGGAATTCAGATTCTGGATTCCGTTTCTGAATTCAGATAAACATTCCGACTGTGTACGGCCAGCCTAAGTTTTTATTTTGGTGTGTGCAAATAAGGTAAAAATTGCCTTAATTTTTAGGTAGTTACTAATATAAGAGGCCCCCTGGGGTACCCATTAGCGATAATTATGCCACCTAGTTTAAATCTGAAGTCTGTGGGTTACTATATACGCTCCTGTTATTATTTACAATAATATCCACACATCAACTCATTACGGTTCTTCTCGCTCCAACTATCGGCAAAGGTGTATTTTATTGGTTTGAGTAACTGACTACCAACAGTTATCCAATAATATTAAACTCCCTAATTTTCAACTAACAGAAATATGACGATTCAATTAATTTGTTATTAAAACTCACCTAAAAAAATCCCTTCGACAAAATAATTTTCCTTCCCTACTAAAACATTTGTCCGTGAGAGGGTCGTGACAGTCGAAACACCTGACGCAGTCGGCGTGCCACGTCCGCTCCAGGACATTTAACAGGAATTTGTCCAGGATCGGCTTGTCGCAGCCCGCGCATGCGATAAGCATTCCTGCGGCTGGCTCGCACCTCCCTGAAAACAAAAAAGTTTTGACAGTACTCGTTTAACATGCAGCAGGGGATATAAAAATGTTTAGCCTTATAACTCCTAATTTAAGTAACATTCCATGTTGCTTTAACATAGATTTAACCAATTGCTAACAATAAAGCACCTTTGATGATAATCGCTTAATTAATTGCTTTATTATTACCATAGAGGAACAAAATCAAGAGAAATCAAGCTATAATAGTTATTTATTATATAAATTTGAATTTTGCTCTGCTGACAATACCTCCAAAATGAGTCTCATTTAAGGTAAACGCATAATAATTTTGATTATGTTGGGTTGTGGATATAAAAGGAGAGATACGTTCAATAAAAAATATCCAAATCGCTCGCCTATTAGCTAATCGACGGTGTGTAGGGTAGTAGCTAAGTGGAGAACTTCCCATACTATTAAAGATATTGTTAAAAGTGATAGTCCTTGTATAATTTATCCAAAATCAGTGTGATGACATTCCAATCATTCCATACGGCATACAAACGGCGGTAAATAGTCTCAAAAAGACCGACCTCACAACCAGGGTTGTCAGATCTTTCTTCTTCAATTCTTTAAGCTTTTTTTATTAAAAATGTTTCTTTTATATCAGTATTCAATTGTTAGTCAGTAACTTTCTTTGAAAGCTAGTTTGCAAATATACTTTAAACCGAGGAGTTTTGAGTGTGACAGAAAAAAATAACAAGCCATTCATTGTTATAATAATACATTCTTTAGTCCTTAAGAAACAATATAACCGAAATCAAGACAAAAAGTGTTTTCAGTGTTTAAAAACAACTAATTAACAAACGCTTGTTTCTCGTATATACTTACATTGTGCTTACAAATCCAAAAATTTTGAAGAATTGGCAACAGCATATAATTTGTTGCGGTTGCCAAGGGATACAAGCGCCAGTTAAAGCGTATAAGCTGAAGCGGTCTCCAGCCCGTTAAACGCTCGATTCTCTCAGACAGAGATAGGCCAGTGACCGCCGATGGCGTGGAAGAGACGAAGATAAAATATATGCAATTTGGAACTTGTGGAAGGGCTGGACAATGGTCCGAGATTGGAGTTCTGGTAAAAAAATTAAAGCATTTTTTGAGCAGTGTCGTGCCGTGTCAGGTTTATTTGTCTGATTTTAGTTTTGTGTATAGAATTTTTGAGTTACCTTATATTTATTATTTTAATATAATATTATTATATATACAGTGGGTTTATGAAGTGTAGTATGTACAAACACCTAATGTAAAACAAACTTATAAGTGTGTATATGCATTTTAAATATTTGTTTGGGACGCCTATGGTTAGGAAATTCATACTGTTTTATGTCATTAAATTGACCTAAGAAACACTATATATCTGAGAAGAAAAAAATAAACATATTATCTCTACAGGAAGATTCCTATTGTTCAAGTACACAACTTAGGTGTGACTACGGTACTCACCAAACCCTCGTATCTTAATTTTTTTAAGAAGAGAAGTTTAGCCTACAAACAAGTTATTGTATAAGAGTTATAATATGACGATGATCCTGATGGGCAAGAGCAATTTTGTGAAATAATGATTAAGCTAACACATAATCAAGTACGAATCCTTCAAAGAATTTGTTTTTTCGATAAAGCTACATTTTCTATAATCTAATGGTTACGTTAATAGTTAAAATATAGATACTTTTCTCAGGAAAATTCTCACTCGTTTATAAAAAATCACACCTAGTATAATGTAAAGGTTAATGTCTGGGCGACCATTGTTCGGGTAATCCTACAATTTTTTTTGACAGTAGCCTCATTGGAGAAAGATTTCTTTCGAAATGATCTAGTTCCAGCTCTTGCCACTCTACTTCCAGATGATAATGATCCTAATTTATCAAGTTTAACCTTATGGTTTCAACACGATGATACTCCCCGCATTATGTTGCTCAAGCAAAACGACAAGACTAATTAATTCAGCATTAGCCATGATACAAAGATTACCAGATACCATATTCAGACGCTATGACGTCATGTGGTGATTAAAGTTTAAATTCGTAGCCATGGAAACACAACGAAAATGACTGTTTCTAGGGTTACGTACTCACCGCGTGACGTCACAACCTTTAAAGATCATATTATCTTGTTAATATTTGTATCATGAGCATCCAGCGGTTACTTAATGTTCAATATCAGATCCAGCATTAGGATTACTATTTTGTGACTCAAGCTTCTTACACTGCCGCCTTCTGGCTTATTGTGCGCGCCAGTCTTGTTAGAAAAGATTTGTTCCTTCTTCGAGTTTCAACAGTTTTCTTCCAAGTTTGTGATGCGGGAGGTTGTCGCCGCGATAACTATTTCCGAAGATTTTGAATCCTGTGTCGGTTAGTGCTTTGCAGCTATATGATCGTACCTATGTATAGACTACTCATAATTTTATGGACTTTACAGGCAGTTTGAAAGAGGCGAAGTATAATTTTGTCTAAATAAATGGAATTTATGAATTTAAAAATTTTTTTTGTAACTGTATCCTACAAAATGTTCACGTTATAGAAGTTTGTTGTGGCTGTTGAATTAAATCTTGAAGGAATATACTATTTGTTATACACATTACAAATGGCTTGGTTTAGACTTTAGTGTGCAAACGGATGAAAATTAATTTACTGCTTTGACCTATAGTATCATCGACGACGTGTGTAATCTTTTATTTTAAATAATTTTTAAAAAGTTTGTAATATTTCTAATATTGAAGAATATAATAAAATACGACAATCTTTTTTATTCAAATAGTTACACTTATTCTTTGCTAGAATGAATTCAACGGAACTGGCTAAATGAATGATTTACGGCAAAGACACAATGACAAACATAATCTTTGTTTTTTTTTTAAGTTCGTGGTAATGATAATGATTTATGTCAATAGCGTAAAACTTTTTTTAAATGTTCAATTTGCCATAGCGTTGAATCTAAAGGTTAGTCGAGTAGAAACGGTAATGGTTCAAAGGGTTTTAGATTTTTTTTGATGGCAGACAAAAAACATGGCTTAAAAGTGATGTTACCTTAGATTGTAATAAAATAAGTGTACCTATATTTTGGTAAAATACTAATGTCGAGTTGCACGAAATTAACTAACCAGTTCATTTGACTGTGATTAGCTAAGTTCTTGATTAACTTAATTAGACAACTAAATAAAGTTTTTTTTGGAGTGCCTTAACCACCTAAAAAAAACCTGGTAGCCAAAAACAATAAGGTTGAACTCCTGTGGGTCCCTGGTCACCCAGGTATAAAAGGCAATAAAAAAGCAGATGACTATCGAGAGCCAAAGAGAGATAAAAATTTCAGGGGCCCTGAACCTCCCCTTGGAATATCAAAACAGGCAAATACAACATATATCTCGATGTAAAGGTACACCTACTCTCAGCAAAAGAGTCAAAATCTTTGGAAATATTTAACGCAGCGACAATCTCCCGCATGATAAACTTGGTAGGAAACTGTTGGACCTCGTAGAAGAAACAAACATTATCTAACAAGACTGGGGCACACAATATGCTAGAAGGCTGCCTTCTAAGAAGCTTGGGCCACACACTAGACTCCCGCCTTTGACCAACCAACCAAACTATCATTTTAGTCAGCTTCTTGGCTATACAGTTGGTTTGTCTCTTTACTCCCTAAGGTCAAATTTTCACTTGTTTTTTTTTTTTAGGAACCGGCCTGAACTGAAAGCCTTCGGAAAAAACATTAAATAGTAAACTTTTTTTAGATCTGCAATCAATGATTGGTATTCTTATCACTAATATAATCTTTTTTGACAAGCTTTTAACTCTTTGTATTGCTACTGCAATTATGTTAAATTAACAAACGGAAACCCAACGCAAGTTACAAGATCTCTTACACCTATTCTCTACATATAATCTTGGTCTAATTGCTTCGTAATACAACCATAAATAATAAATTAAATTTAAATCTATAGAATTACAAAGCATTAAAATAAAGGGAACGTCACGGAGATATATTTCAGGCCCACTAGCGTGGATCTTCATTTGGCTGACATCCTCGCAAGACGTGAGTCTCGGATTTGTTCGTAGAAGAAATGTTTTTTAACTCTTTGGTACGTCCTACGCCTAATGCCAGGATGGGATTCAGTGGTACTGGTTTAAATTATCTAGAAGAACCTCTACAGGTATAAATAAAGAACTTTATGATGTAGTTTTATTATGTTTTATTATTTCTGATCTACATTAACAAGCTCCCTTCTGATTTCTTTCGTCCCATTCTTTATCTGTAGCATTGAATATCAAACTATATAAGAATGACGGATGTCCGAGAAAAGTTGACAACCCATTTTTTGACGTATTGGAGCTGGTTTGACCGCCATTGTGGCGTTGATCGTAACTCTAACCTTAAATCTGTCGCCTGTCTGTCGTTATAATGCAGCGCCTCGGCAACATATGTCTCAAATTCACTGATGTGATATCGTGGTGTTGCCGCATATCGTAGTTTATTGGAATTTTTAAGAATTCAAGCATTTTTAACAGACAATAAAATAGGAGGTTCTCAATTCCAGCCGAATGTATGTTTTTGATAATAATATGTACGCTGATTACTCCGGGGTAATTGGACCGATTTTCACAATGATTTTACCGTTGCATTGTGTGTTAAATGTTAAACAAATAAAAGTAGATAAAAAGCGACAGCAAGTATAACTAAGATAGGTTTTATTTCGTTGAAAAATAGCAAAATACGTAATACACTAATACAAACAAACTGGATATTTGTTAGGTAAGAAAGTAAAACCTACTTATTTTAAACATTATGAAAAGTAGTAATAATTGCAAATAAAAACCAAGTTATAAAAATAAACCGCACATCATTCATATTTTACCCAACATATACGTTGTAGCCTAGGTATGTATTGAATAGTGAGACTCGTCATTTAATTCTGTTAGAAATAGAATACATGACGGTCAATATGTTTTCATGTAATTAACGTTGGGACGTCGAAAGGTTAAAAATATTATAAGCTACAAAGCAATTAAAAATAGGGACATTTTTAGGTCTAGACTATACTATATAGGAAAATAAAGGTAAGCTACTTAAATCTAGGATAGGTGTAGGTGTGAAATCAAGTTTTACGATAAGCTATAAAAATAAATTTAAAAAACTCATGCAGCAAGTCAAACAGACAGGCGGCAACAATGTTTTAATTTAGCAGTGAAAAGGTTAGTCGCTTTCTTGTTGGTGAACTCATTGTGCCATCTATGAATTTGACATAGCAGATTTAGGAAATCGGCTCATATGGCCTTCTTATAGTTTGATATTCAATGTCTGTAGTAATAGTGGTATGTGTGCCCATTTGACGTTTGGGCAATGTCATTCGGACGATATTTACAGTTTTACGTGGGTTCCGTACCACAATTTCTTTCCCAGCTGGCTTTATGCTCACAGTTTTACAATCCTGTTGATGTACTTCTTGTGCACTACAGTATTGACGTCACCTGTCATTGTAAAATAATTAATCTGCTATTTTAATATGAATTGATACTTTACATTAACCAATGTTGGGTAATCATCATAGTAATATATCTCAGTTTATGGATTCGGCTGCTAACATAATTGGTGGTCGATAGAAGTCCATCGGTCTGCAGTAAGATTTTGGAATCTAACCAAAGCATTTAGCTATCGAAATTTTTCTTCTGTTTCCAAAATTGAAGCTGTACGGTGTTAAAGATTTTTAAAAAATGTTGTTTTTATTGGTCTCTTCTTTGCTGGACCTAGAACTATTGAACTCAATTTAAAGCTTGTGAATAAATTTAAATACTAACTTTAATTGGGTAACTCCACCATATTCTTACATTCTGTTCCAAAGCTTTTATCTAGAAAATTGTATTCCATAATACTCTCTGATGACGGCCAACAAGAGGTTTGAATTAAATTGTGATAAGGAAAACCCAAAATTAAGACATTGTCCACTAGCTCAGGGGTAGAGCTGCCGCATTTCAACGCTTTTAGAATAGTTTCCGTTCCATTCCATTTATTACATAGTATGGTTTACTCTTAAAATCAGTATAATGATTACACCTTATTTGCATCATTCATAATTACCTTCAATTCCAATTCAGCATTTTCTTAAGATAACCTTTCAGTATTTTTTTAGTTGAACATATTACTTCTTCACTTCACTCGCTTCAATAAAAAATTCTGACCCACAGCCCCTACCTTAACCATTAGAAATGACAAAGCTATGTGCATATTATTTTAATTTATTTATAGTCACGTTGATGTAATTGATAAGAATTGAATTTAAAAAAATATTCTAGACCGTACGAGGGGTTCTGGTACTGATCATATCAACAAACAGTTGTAAAATAAATTCCATTTTGAATCCGTTCCTGCGTATACATACCTACTATATCGCCTGGGCCTAACCTGAATACATATCTTAATGGGCATTAATTCTCTTATTCTTTTGTAACTTGTACGGCTTATTTAAATAATATGTCAGACTTGTTCTTTCGTTGTCTACAAGTCGTTACATTTTGATTTTATTAACATAAATACAATTTTGCTTGACTGGAATAAACTTTTATCTAGTTTTCGGATATCATTTTTCAATCAATTTTATTCTCAGTGGAATATTTTGTTTTGCTAGTTGCTATTTACATTCTTTTTCTTTCCACACACTTAATAAAAGATAGAAATAAATTTAGATCGACTATTAGTATTTCCGTTATTTTTACAATCTACTGAAGAGATACATGATGAACGGATACAATTTCATATCCAACCTTGTTAGGATAAGAAACTGACCAAGCACAGTTTGTGTTTAGTACCCATATTACTGCTTCTAACTGTTGTTATAGGTTACCTACATTTTCTACACTTCTTCTGTGACTTTAGAAAAGCGGAGTAAAATATTATATTTACTTACTCTCTCTCAAACTCATTCCACTTTTTACCAGATGCATTTTTGACAGCTGTATTGATAAAAGCAATTATTAAAAATTTATTTTAGAGGTATGGACAAAGAATTGGATGCCTGGAGGAAGAGGAGACCCCACTGCATTTCCTGGGTGCCTGCGTGGCCCTAGAAAGAGTAAGACAACGGGTGCTGGGATCGGCGGTTCTCCAAAAGGAAGAAATCACGGCCGTGGTCTGGAACGACATACATAAGGAGGTCGGGACGATTTGGCGATGGCCAAGGTGGTTATAGTGGTTGTGGGAAGACTCTGGGGTAGGCAAAAAGGATCGCCGTTGGTCTGCCAGGTTTCAGAACCTCCCCTCAATTACTATACTACCACTATTAGTAGTATGCGACGCTCTGGTGTAGCGTCAGTACGTTGCATTGAAGAAATTTCCATTTTTACGAGCGACATTCGTGCTGGATGTGATTAATATAATGTGTTCAAAATCAGAAATCACACATCTTTGTATGATACAAAGAATAGCACGTATAAATACGTTAGTTCCAAAGCGAAAATATATGAAAACATCATTGAGCATGTTTTTTTAGAAAATTTGCAAAAATTATAAAAATTTCTATATTTTTCTGTGAACTCATATAGTTATGGCTATTGAAACCATATCGTATTTACCCTTTTAAGCAAACTTCATATTTTATAATGTAATATTGCATTATGATCCACTGTCACAAATCAAACCTTCCGGTGTAAGGTTAATAGAAAAAGGAAAATATTATTTAACTTTACAGTTCCTTCTATCAAGAAGTGCCATTTCACTTGCATGTTATCTTTGCAACTCAACAACTAAGACACGTTTAAAGCCGTTCAAATGGCTGTGATGCTGGTAAAGGTCAACTCTTGAAACTTTTCTTATTTATGTTGCAATATACAGTAACAACAAATATAATAGGTAGTATTTTTGCTTAAAGGATGTAGACAATGTAGGATTATTATCAAAACGCATCCTTTGTTGTATTTAACTTGTTTTGTATTTTAATGTTTTAGTTAATATATTCCAACACTTTCAAGTGTATAGTAATTAGGTGTAAGTAACCTAATTCTTCAGAGCTACTCACATATTAATTTTCCATAAAACCCCATGAACCCACATCGTTGTTGGGACTTTTAACTGAGGGGACTGTCTAAATATTGATCCTCATATTTTGGAATTTGCTAGCATACATTTTTCCTAAAACACCAAAACATTTTTTCTTCTTTCTTGATTAATATTATGATAAATTATTCCAGAAAAGTAGCTTCTGGATGCTACGCAGTGAGATTAATATCGGTGGAGATTGGGATCACTTTGGCTAAAGGGGTGTACCACCAGGGGCGGATTTACAAATTTGCCGCTAGTAGGCTATTCAATTTTTGCCGCCCCTATATCAGTGACGGGTCGTGAGTTGTGAAACAGGTGAAGTGTTCGGGAAAGAAAAAGTCCGTTGTAGGCGAAATGCGCCGCAGGCGAAAATTTTTTAAGACCACGCCCAAATTTGGTCAATAATTTTTAGTAAATATTTAAAAAATTTATGATTACCTACTTATTTTATTGAAAATTAAATTTCTTTCTGTAAAGCCAGTAAAGTTCCAACTACCTATTTTTATCCCCATTAACAGACACGGCCAACAATAAAGTTTATTTAAAAAAATACTACCCGTCGACCATGAATAAAGATTGTACCATTTATTTCTGTAAGATAAAAAAAAATTTTGGGCCAAATTTGCCGCCCCCTAAAATCTGCCGCCCTAGGCTCCAGCCTACTCAGCCTAATGGTAAATCCAGCACTGTGTACCACTCATTGGCGAAGTTTCACTTTCGATATGCAATTGTATTCTGGGAAAGTACCTGTTGAACTCACTATTTATTCTGGAGAAGCGAGCTGAGTGTGTGAGTGAGTCGTGTAAACCGTTATTTAGATCTAAGAAAATCTTAACTTTGCCATGCTTGATTATTCTTCAAACGGTGTGTATGATATACAAGCCTAATGGTACATTGCCAGTGGCTGGGCGCTCTCATGATACTAGAAGATCAAAATATCTTTACCTACCCATCTTCTGCCCTTATTAGAAACTCTATAATTTATAGCAGCAGCAAATTGTGTAACCATCGTCCTGAGCAAATAAGAGACATTATTATCCTTAAACTATTTAAAAGAACTATGAAGGAACTACTGGTGGAGAGAGCCTATTACGAGGTGGTTGAGTATCAGAACTTAACCTTTAACTGAGTATTTTCTGCACTTGGACATTTTGGTTTGTGAAGTTTCTTCCTGTCCTATTTACTATGTTTATAGTTTCTCTATCTCTATGTTTTTCTCTATATTATATATAGGGGCTTCAATATTTTTCTTCTTCTTTTTCGCTTGTATATTTGTTATACCCTGGATTATTTTAAATCTGTTAATAAGAATATATTATATTGGAACAATAAAGTATAGTTTGAATTTGAATTAAAAATTTACTGAACACAAAGTTTTAAGAGCCAAAAGTTGTCCATGTACTGTTGATCTTAATTAACACTGATGTAATGGTTTACTTAAAATGTCGGAGTTTAACTATTATAAGACTAGCTCTCATGTCTGCCAAAATTCCTAGCCTCTAGGCACTTCATATTATGGGATGCATACCGGGGTCGCCTGGCTAGAGTTCGGTATAGCCACAACCACTGGACTATTTTAACCTTCAGTGAAATTGTACAATGGAAAGTTGGTCAGTCTAAACTGATCTGGCCGTATGCCTGCACATTCTTTTCATTTAGTCTGCACCTACCTACTTTGCTGGAATTCAGCTACACGCTATGAACGAACAGATAATGATTGTACGTTTTAACTGATGCCTAACACACCTTGGCTTCGCCTGAAATCAATACCAATCTAATTTGTTTGCTTTAATAGCGCTTGTAATTTTTTAAACTCGTTTCTGTCAGGACGGACCCAGCAGGTTGTGTATAATCAGCAGCACTCAACTTTCTTAGATGTTCGATTGGGAGTTCCTCAGGGTAGTATCCTGAGACCTTTGTTGTACATCATCTATACTTCAAATTTTTTTAGTTACCTCCGGTATTGCGGCTATCACGTTTACGGTGACGATGCTCAATTATATTATTCATTTCAAGAACAAGACTTACATGTAGCGGAGGATCTAATTAACACAGATTTAAGTACTTTCTATGAACTAGCTGGGGATCATCATCTCAAACTTAATCCTGGCAAATCGTCAGTTATTTTATTTGGAAACGAAAATCAAGTTGGCCTACTTAAAACAAATATGAATCTAAAATTGAATAACGTAACTTTACCCTTCTCTAATACATGTAAGAGCTTGGGACTATTGCTTGATTCCAATTTGCGTTTTAAAGAACACGTTACTGCCAATTGAGAATAATTGCTTATGGTAACCTCAAGCTTATATATATGGTAACCGACATTGTCACTCCCAGGAAACCCGGAAACTCTTGTGTGATTCTTTGGTATTGTCACAGTTTGACTACTGTAGTGGAGTTTACATGCCTTGCTTGGATGTTGCAGACCGTTCTCGGATTCAAAAATTTTAGAATTCGAGTTTGAGACTAATTTATGGTGTTAAACGAAGAAATCATATTACCCCTTACCTGGCTATGTCAGGATGGCTTAGTATATATAGGTAACAGATTTAAATTACATATTACTACATTTTTTTTAAAATTACTTAAATTTAAACTACCTCTTTACTTATATAAAAAAATTACGTTTCGAACAGATGTCCATAACTTGGCTCTGCGCAGAAAGCATCTTCTTATACAATTCCCCGCCATCGCAAAAAAAGTTTTAAAAAGTCCTTCACGTATAACATCGCCTTTACCGTTAACGCCATTGATTGTTTTAATACAGATAAGTGTACATTATCATTCAAAAACAAAGTAAAAAAACACCTACTGCGATCAAGTGGCTTTATTTTCTGCATTGATATCATATTATCAGTTTATACCCCTTCTCTTCCTCTTCCCATGCCTCTTCCCTTTGATCAAGCAATATTTCAATTATATAATATTAATTAAACTATTAGCGCTTCTCAAATTTAAATTATTACTAGTTTTAGTTAGATGTTAGATATTCAATTATTTAATATAAATTAGGGCCTGAACAGTATCTGGATTTAATCTAGATGGCCTATTATTGTTGTCCACTCTTTTTGCAATGCTTCCTACATAACTGTAACAATGTAATAATGTAAAGAATGGATTATAACAATAAATGTATATTATTACTATTATTATTATTATTATTATTATTATTATTATTATTATTATTATTATTATTATTATTATTATTATTATTATTATTATTATTATTATTATTATTATTATTATTATTATTATTATTATTATTATTATTATTATTATTATTATTATTATTATTATTATTATTATTATTATTATTATTATTATTATTATTATTATTATTATTATTATTATTATTATTATTATTATTATTATTATTATTATTATTATTATTATTATTATTATTATTATTATTATTATTATTATTATTATTATTATTATTATTATTATTATTATTATTATTATTATTATTATTATTATTATTATTATTATTATTATTATTATTATTATTATTATTATTATTATTATTATTATTATTATTATTATTATTATTATTATTATTATTATTATTATTATTATTATTATTATTATTATTATTATTATTATTATTATTATTATTATTATTATTATTATTATTATTATTATTATTATTATTATTATTATTATTATTATTATTATTATTATTATTATTATTATTATTATTATTATTATTATTATTATTATTATTATTATTATTATTATTATTATTATTATTATTATTATTATTATTATTATTATTATTATTATTATTATTATTATTATTATTATTATTATTATTATTATTATTATTATTATTATTATTATTATTATTATTATTATTATTATTATTATTATTATTATTATTATTATTATTATTATTATTATTATTATTATTATTATTATTATTATTATTATTATTATTATTATTATTATTATTATTATTATTATTATTATTATTATTATTATATCAAATATATTTACCTTACTTTTGCATTATTATTTTTTTAAATAAATATAAAACAACTTGCTAACCATTTGAAATATATGAAACCAACATAATATGTCAAACATACTTGTACGCTGGACTTACAACTCACTGTTTATATAGAGAACATTCTAACATATGACATGTTATATGAAAATCCTAGCTCTAAATCAGTAACTTGCAGACCTGGTATACTATCTTGTAATACTGTTTTTTATATTGTTCAGACAACACGTAAAAACTACTAACTACTATATTTTAAACCAAAGGACATAACTTTGAAGATTATAGTGATGGGTTCTAACTTTTACGAATCGTTAAGCTTTTTGTATATTCACGTTTCAATAAATACAGACACCACATTCAAATAAATATCCTACATTAAAAATAATGTGCCTATAACCATAAAATGAACCAATAAAGTAGGACGTTCTTTGTATAATAAAACCTGTTCAGTGGTGCCTGTATTTTCTTTAAACGAATTAGTAATGAAACTAGCTCTCTAGTGAAATCAAAAATTACTAACATGAACAAAATATGAGAGACAATCAATTTAATTGAAATAAATAACTACCAAGTTTGTTTAAGTTGATGAGCATCTCTTCTTTCAGTTTCATGTAATTTTCTGACATGCATTCCAAAAATATTTTCAACTACTTTAACAAAATAATATCAGGCCTTAGACTCAATTTTATTCATCGATTTTGTGAAAGTGCCTAATCTGATGATCAACAACAATTCCTGCTTTCAACAGAAAACTTGGATGATAAGTAATGCGATAGATAATATGTGTCTGATTGAGGACGAAGACTTCTTAGGGATATTTACATCTCTTATAAAATCATTTAACTCCTGTTGATTAAAGTGTTGGAGACTGGCTGAACTTTCATTAAATCACTGTCGAATCCGTCAGATTTTTACGCTTCAGTCGTCAGATGTTGATGTTTTCACATCATCTCATGGGTAGGTTGCTGAATATTTGAATAGGTACTTCCTGGAAATGCTGTAGGTCTTGTTGCTAAATCCATGTCAGGATATGTTTACTTATGCCGATTGTAATGATTAATGCCCTCTACATTCATGAGACAGAACTAGTAGTCATCAATGTGTTATTGCTCTGTCCATCAAACGTTAATCATTTTTTCTGTTCACTTGTCCATTGTTATACATACAAAATGTGGACCCAATGTTAATCCTTCTTGTAGAACACATTATTTTTATATAACAGTGCTGACCTGCTAAAGGCGGAATTTGTAATATTTACAGACGAATCCAAAACTAAAGAAGGTATTGGAGCCGGAATATATGGCGCCGGAATATATGGCAAAAACAAAAAAATATAATTAACAATCAGCCTGGGAACTATGACAACCATATTTCAAGTAGAGGTTCATGCAATTGAAATGTGTGCAAGACTGCTGATAGATCGACGGTATGCACATAAGTCAATCAAGATATTCTCTGATAATCAAGCTGCATTAAAAGCTGGTGTACCTCAAAAACTGTGAAGGTGTCACGAAACACTATCCGAACTAAGTCTAAACAACAAAATAACCCTAATATGGATACCGAGACACATGGGTCTGGAGGGTAGTGAGACTGCCGACAAGCTCGCTAAGAGAGATGCAGCACTAAAATTCACAGGACCCGAGCCGGTAATAAGTATATCTCATGCTACGGCCAAGAAAACAATACTAGCTGAAGCAAAAAGCAAATGGGAAAGACATTGGGTAAATCTACCAGTTGTAACACACTCAAAAGCATTTATAAACAGCCATATATAAACCAACAATTAACTGACAAACTACTAGTGCTCAACAGGTCGTGCCTTAAAGCACTAGTGGGATTGTACACCGGCCACTGCAGATTGCGACACCATATTATTATTATTATTATTATTATTATTATTATTATTATTATTATTATTATTATTATTATTATTATTATTATTATTATTATTATTATTATTATTATTATTATTATTATTATTATTATTATTATTATTATTATTATTATTATTATTATTATTATTATTATTATTATTATTATTATTATTATTATTATTATTATTATTATTATTATTATTATTATTATTATTATTATTATTATTATTATTATTATTATTATTATTATTATTATTATTATTATTATTATTATTATTATTATTATTATTATTATTATTATTATTATTATTATTATTATTATTATTATTATTATTATTATTATTATTATTATTATTATTATTATTATTATTATTATTATTATTATTATTATTATTATTATTATTATTATTATTATTATTATTATTATTATTATTATTATTATTATTATTATTATTATTATTATTATTATATCAAATATATTTACCTTACTTTTGCATTATTATTTTTTTAAATAAATATAAAACAACTTGCTAACCATTTGAAATATATGAAACCAACATAATATGTCAAACATACTTGTACGCTGGACTTACAACTCACTGTTTATATAGAGAACATTCTAACATATGACATGTTATATGAAAATCCTAGCTCTAAATCAGTAACTTGCAGACCTGGTATACTATCTTGTAATACTGTTTTTTATATTGTTCAGACAACACGTAAAAACTACTAACTACTATATTTTAAACCAAAGGACATAACTTTGAAGATTATAGTGATGGGTTCTAACTTTTACGAATCGTTAAGCTTTTTGTATATTCACGTTTCAATAAATACAGACACCACATTCAAATAAATATCCTACATTAAAAATAATGTGCCTATAACCATAAAATGAACCAATAAAGTAGGACGTTCTTTGTATAATAAAACCTGTTCAGTGGTGCCTGTATTTTCTTTAAACGAATTAGTAATGAAACTAGCTCTCTAGTGAAATCAAAAATTACTAACATGAACAAAATATGAGAGACAATCAATTTAATTGAAATAAATAACTACCAAGTTTGTTTAAGTTGATGAGCATCTCTTCTATCAGTTTCATGTAATTTTCTGACATGCATTCCAAAAATATTTTCAACTACTTTAACAAAATAATATCAGGCCTTAGACTCAATTTTATTCATCGATTTTGTGAAAGTGCCTAATCTGATGATCAACAACAATTCCTGCTTTCAACAGAAAACTTGGATGATAAGTAATGCGATAGATAATATGTGTCTGATTGAGGACGAAGACTTCTTAGGGATATTTACATCTCTTATAAAATCATTTAACTCCTGTTGATTAAAGTGTTGGAGACTGGCTGAACTTTCATTAAATCACTGTCGAATCCGTCAGATTTTTACGCTTCAGTCGTCAGATGTTGATGTTTTCACATCATCTCATGGGTAGGTTGCTGAATATTTGAATAGGTACTTCCTGGAAATGCTGTAGGTCTTGTTGCTAAATCCATGTCAGGATATGTTTACTTATGCCGATTGTAATGATTAATGCCCTCTACATTCATGAGACAGAACTAGTAGTCATCAATGTGTTATTGCTCTGTCCATCAAACGTTAATCATTTTTTCTGTTCACTTGTCCATTGTTATACATACAAAATGTGGACCCAATGTTAATCCTTCTTGTAGAACACATTATTTTTATATAACAGTGCTGACCTGCTAAAGGCGGAATTTGTAATATTTACAGACGAATCCAAAACTAAAGAAGGTATTGGAGCCGGAATATATGGCAAAAACAAAAAAATATAATTAACAATCAGCCTGGGAACTATGACAACCATATTTCAAGTAGAGGTTCATGCAATTGAAATGTGTGCAAGACTGCTGATAGATCGACGGTATGCACATAAGTCAATCAAGATATTCTCTGATAATCAAGCTGCATTAAAAGCTGGTGTACCTCAAAAACTGTGAAGGTGTCACGAAACACTATCCGAACTAAGTCTAAACAACAAAATAACCCTAATATGGATACCGAGACACATGGGTCTGGAGGGTAGTGAGACTGCCGACAAGCTCGCTAAGAGAGATGCAGCACTAAAATTCACAGGACCCGAGCCGGTAATAAGTATATCTCATGCTACGGCCAAGAAAACAATACTAGCTGAAGCAAAAAGCAAATGGGAAAGACATTGGGTAAATCTACCAGTTGTAACACACTCAAAAGCATTTATAAACAGCCATATATAAACCAACAATTAACTGACAAACTACTAGTGCTCAACAGGTCGTGCCTTAAAGCACTAGTGGGATTGTACACCGGCCACTGCAGATTGCGACACCATATTATTATTATTATTATTATTATTATTATTATTATTATTATTATTATTATTATTATTATTATTATTATTATTATTATTATTATTATTATTATTATTATTATTATTATTATTATTATTATTATTATTATTATTATTATTATTATTATTATTATTATTATTATTATTATTATTATTATTATTATTATTATTATTATTATTATTATTATTATTATTATTATTATTATTATTATTATTATTATTATTATTATTATTATTATTATTATTATTATTATTATTATTATTATTATTATTATTATTATTATTATTATTATTATTATTATTATTATTATTATTATTATTATTATTATTATTATTATTATTATTATTATTATTATTATTATTATTATTATTATTATTATTATTATTATATCAAATATATTTACCTTACTTTTGCATTATTATTTTTTTAAATAAATATAAAACAACTTGCTAACCATTTGAAATATATGAAACCAACATAATATGTCAAACATACTTGTACGCTGGACTTACAACTCACTGTTTATATAGAGAACATTCTAACATATGACATGTTATATGAAAATCCTAGCTCTAAATCAGTAACTTGCAGACCTGGTATACTATCTTGTAATACTGTTTTTTATATTGTTCAGACAACACGTAAAAACTACTAACTACTATATTTTAAACCAAAGGACATAACTTTGAAGATTATAGTGATGGGTTCTAACTTTTACGAATCGTTAAGCTTTTTGTATATTCACGTTTCAATAAATACAGACACCACATTCAAATAAATATCCTACATTAAAAATAATGTGCCTATAACCATAAAATGAACCAATAAAGTAGGACGTTCTTTGTATAATAAAACCTGTTCAGTGGTGCCTGTATTTTCTTTAAACGAATTAGTAATGAAACTAGCTCTCTAGTGAAATCAAAAATTACTAACATGAACAAAATATGAGAGACAATCAATTTAATTGAAATAAATAACTACCAAGTTTGTTTAAGTTGATGAGCATCTCTTCTATCAGTTTCATGTAATTTTCTGACATGCATTCCAAAAATATTTTCAACTACTTTAACAAAATAATATCAGGCCTTAGACTCAATTTTATTCATCGATTTTGTGAAAGTGCCTAATCTGATGATCAACAACAATTCCTGCTTTCAACAGAAAACTTGGATGATAAGTAATGCGATAGATAATATGTGTCTGATTGAGGACGAAGACTTCTTAGGGATATTTACATCTCTTATAAAATCATTTAACTCCTGTTGATTAAAGTGTTGGAGACTGGCTGAACTTTCATTAAATCACTGTCGAATCCGTCAGATTTTTACGCTTCAGTCGTCAGATGTTGATGTTTTCACATCATCTCATGGGTAGGTTGCTGAATATTTGAATAGGTACTTCCTGGAAATGCTGTAGGTCTTGTTGCTAAATCCATGTCAGGATATGTTTACTTATGCCGATTGTAATGATTAATGCCCTCTACATTCATGAGACAGAACTAGTAGTCATCAATGTGTTATTGCTCTGTCCATCAAACGTTAATCATTTTTTCTGTTCACTTGTCCATTGTTATACATACAAAATGTGGACCCAATGTTAATCCTTCTTGTAGAACACATTATTTTTATATAACAGTGCTGACCTGCTAAAGGCGGAATTTGTAATATTTACAGACGAATCCAAAACTAAAGAAGGTATTGGAGCCGGAATATATGGCAAAAACAAAAAAATATAATTAACAATCAGCCTGGGAACTATGACAACCATATTTCAAGTAGAGGTTCATGCAATTGAAATGTGTGCAAGACTGCTGATAGATCGACGGTATGCACATAAGTCAATCAAGATATTCTCTGATAATCAAGCTGCATTAAAAGCTGGTGTACCTCAAAAACTGTGAAGGTGTCACGAAACACTATCCGAACTAAGTCTAAACAACAAAATAACCCTAATATGGATACCGAGACACATGGGTCTGGAGGGTAGTGAGACTGCCGACAAGCTCGCTAAGAGAGATGCAGCACTAAAATTCACAGGACCCGAGCCGGTAATAAGTATATCTCATGCTACGGCCAAGAAAACAATACTAGCTGAAGCAAAAAGCAAATGGGAAAGACATTGGGTAAATCTACCAGTTGTAACACACTCAAAAGCATTTATAAACAGCCATATATAAACCAACAATTAACTGACAAACTACTAGTGCTCAACAGGTCGTGCCTTAAAGCACTAGTGGGATTGTACACCGGCCACTGCAGATTGCGACACCATATTATGTGTAAAATTGGAATAGCCCCAACTGATGAGTGCCGGCTTTGCATGGAAGATGCAGAAACAGCAGAACACGTACTGTGCGCTTGTCCTGCAGCAGGAAGAATCAGATTCGCCCTATTCGGCGAAGTGACTCTGCTGCCGGATGACATGAAAAATGTCTCTCCCAATACCATCATTAACTTCATTAAAAAGTTAGACCTATTGGTGGAAATATAAACAAGGTGTGAGCCACAATAGATCGTATGGTCGCAGTGGAGGGTTAGCTATAACCCACTCACTTTCAACCTAACCTAACCTAACTTGAAAATGCTGTAGGTTTTGTTGCTAAATCCAGGTCAGGATATGTTTACTTATGCCGATTGTAATGATTAATGTCCTCTACATTCATGAGACAGAACTAGTAGTCATCAATGTGTTATTGCTCTGTCCATACATACCAAACGTTAATCATTTTTTCTGTTCACTTGTCCATTGTTATACATACAAAATGTGGACCCCAATGTTAATCATTCTTGTAGAACACATGATTTTTGATAACTGTCTTTACAAACATACTGTTTCACGGAAATTGAAGAACAAACTATAAACTAAACCAAAGGGCAGGTAGACAATTGACCGGTTCTGGAACAATGGATTCTAATGGTTGTAGTGCTCTACAGAGAGATTTAGATTCACTGTATGATTGGTCCATGGCAAATCAACTGCCTTTTAATATTGATAAATGTAAACATATGAGGTTCTCCTACTCTAAAAAAACGACTGACTTTGTTTATACAATCAATGATAATAAAGTAGATTCAGTATCCGAAAAATATGATCTAGGAGTTTTATTTGACGATAAATTATCATTTATTTCACACATTGAATCAATAGTAAAGCTATCTTATAAAAACCTCGGATTTGTATTGCGAAACGCCAAACTCTTTACTTCTACAAAAACTCTAAAGGTTCTATTTAATAGCTTAGTTAGAACAAAACTTGAATACGCCAGTATTATTTGGTCTCCACTTTATGCCAAATACATTCAAATGATTGAAAAAATCCAAAAGAAATTTATTCGCATCTCGGACATCTTACTAAAAAAAACCCATGACATTAGCTATCCTACTAATCTAAAGCGCTACAACCTAATGACATTACACAATAGGAGAACCTTCAGTAGTACTGTTTATATTTATAAAATATTTAATAACTTAGCATTAGACAATACAACATTAAATAAGGTGGGTATTTGTATACCTAATAGAACTAGACAACTAGGTTATAGAACTTTTCATTATAAATCAATTAGAACTAATTATCAAAAAAAATCTCCCGTTAGATGTATGATTGTTAATTACAATGAAAACCAAAGATACTGTGACATATTTGGCGATTCTAAAACTTTATTTATAAATAAACTTAAAAAACGAATCTCTAACATAACAGATTCTGTAGATATCTAGAGACTCTCTCTACAAATTCTGTCATATTCATTATAAGTATATTATGTATGTAAGTTAAGTGTGCTCTATTGTATGATATTGATTGTTACCTACTATTAGCTTTACTATTGGATACTATGTGTAAATGGGTTAATATTAAATTATAAGTATACTACGTATGTAAGTTAAGTGTGCTCTATTGTAGGAAATTGATTGTAACTATTAGGTTTAATAAACTTAAAAAACGAATCTCTAACATAACAGATTCTGTAGATATCTAGAGACTCTCTCTACAAATTCTGTCATATTCATTATAAGTATATTATGTATGTAAGTTAAGTGTGCTCTATTGTATGATATTGATTGTTACCTACTATTAGCTTTACTATTGGATACTATGTGTAAATGGGTTAATATTAAATTATAAGTATACTACGTATGTAAGTTAAGTGTGCTCTATTGTAGGAAATTGATTGTAACTATTAGGTTTACTAATTAAATACTACATGTATAATTGGGTCAATGATATGTCCTGTATCAACCTGTATTGTGTAGTTTTCAATAAATAAATAAATAAATAATAGGGTCGGGGTATACTATATATATATATATATAGTCAGTAGTGCTGTTTGTTCGGGGTTATTGGAAAGAACTATAAAATTGCCAACTGGTTCTTAATTGCAACTTATAAATCACATTGTTGCACTGAAAAATTCCATTATTTTAGAAATGTTGTTTTTCCATTACTAAATTTCGGCAGGTCCTATCTCCAAACCTAGAGCTGTTACAAACAAAAGCGAGACATTTTTGATATCAGCACATTAAAGATATCGAAAGACGACTGTCATTCTTTGTTACGGATTAATGCCAGAATACAAATGTAAAGTTTTAAAATTCCACAAATAATATTTCTACAATCTTGCAAATCTAAATGAGGTAGGTATTTGTTATAGATACCCTATTTAATTTAATTCATCCGATTGATAAATTCTTGAGAAAACCGAGTTGGCATATCGAATATGCATGCAGAATTTTCGAAATGTCTTTGCATATTTTTAATAGCATAAAAATCTACCCATAAACCATAATTTAACAGATCTGGTCTCACGGTTTCGGATAGCCAAGTTTAAAGTCAATTATGTCTATTACCAAATTTTAAAAAAATACTCGTTTCTGAAATCTTCAAATAGGCCAGTCACCATGAATAACTCTGTTTATATCAATTAGAAGGATACAACGAAATCGTTTTTAAATATTAATGACTTTTTTTGCCAAAAATGTATTTAAACATATTTTCTTTATACTTATTCCATCTGCACTTTCGTTGTGGTTGCCTCAGAACGTATAATCAACTTTTCCTTCACACCTTCTAAAATATTTTAATGCATCTATTAAACAGTTAGTTTATAGCCTAAATTGTTTATAATAAATGTCAATTTTATTTACAGCAGTTTCTTGCAACACATTTTGGAGGCTCTAAATATAAAATTTCCAATTGCGTATTTTCGTTTTAAATTAAGTTTTCTGTGATAAAAATGCATCGGATATTTGAATAAGGCTATTTTAGTTTATATATTCATTGAATAATTAGAATACTTATACATTAGTGTCGTGAACAATAATTTAACTCAAAAATGCATACATACCATAATTATACCAAATAGATACCATATTTTTTACTACCTTCTGGTATACAATAATAATATGCATTTAAGAGCAGTTAAAAAGAGGAAAATTTTTCGGGTGACAAACGTTTTATCTACGGAGGACAAAGCGTATGTCGATCTCCCAGAAGAAAAATGAAATATAATTTTTACTTTCGGGTTTGGTCGCATAAATAGGTGTATTTATTAATTGTATGTGGTGAATCTTATTATAGAATATTTTTTCTTTAAATAAATAATTATGTATTACAAAACGTTTTTATTGGTCTACGAACAAACTAAAAAGAATTTCCGGCAGCTTACACGTTTACATGTCTATGTACCGTGCGAGCAAAAATTATTTGCATCAAAGAGGGCTTGGATTAAAAAACGTAGGGCTTGGTTTAGATCACAATGATATGGGGACGATATATCGAACCAAATCTAGGCTAAAATTTTGTCAAATTCATATTATGACATGATATGCCAAACTAATGAGTAATAAAATAAGTAGACAAATACAAATTTATTTTTGTTGTTTACAAAATTAACAAAGTAAGAATATACAGAAAGCAAAATAATTACATAAATTGCTGAAATTGGCCATCGCCATGCTCCAAGCATAAATTCACACGTCTCTTCATATTTTCGAAAGTGTTGACCAGCATCTCTGGAGAAATGTTAGCACATTCTTGGATAATCTTTTCTTGTAATTGTTCTTAATTTGCAACTGGTGTTTTAAAAATAGTGTTCTTTAAATGAAGAAAAACGACGTATTCCATAACCGTTAAACAAGGTGATCTAGGTGGGAATTCAATGTCTGATCGAAAACTCATCAATCTGTCGTCGAAAAAATTGCGTAAGTAGTTAATAGTTTCGGCGGCTGTATGGGCGGTTGCACCATCCTGTTGAAAATATCCAAAACGTAGTACGTCGTCAAGTAATTGCTCCACAAATGGATTCAAAATATTGTGTCTATACCGCTGTGCTGTAACTGTGTCATGGAAAAAAATAGGACCAACAATTCTTCTTCGGGAAGCAGCTAACCAGACACCAATTTTTTGAGGGTGCAATGTGGACTCTATATACAAAAAAAAATGAGGATTTTCACTACTCCACATGCGTGTATTCTGAGAATTCACATAACCGGAGAGGTGGAACCAGGCTTCATCCGAAAAAAATGTCAGGTCTAATAAATCATTTCTTTCCAATAAATTTTGGGTAAACTATTGAGAGTAATTTCTGCGTCTTTCAAAATCTGCGGCTTGTATTTCTTGGAATACTTGCACTTTATAAGGAAATAAATTTAGCTGCTTCTTAAGAATAGTCCTGCATGTTCCAAAAGATCTTCCCACTTCTTGCGACAGGCGTCTTATACAATTTGTTGGCGTATTTTGCATTATTTCACGAACTTTTGCAACAAGTTCTTCTGTTCTTACAGATGGTCTTCCTGTTCCTGTTCTGTATTTCTGTTTCCCTAAACACAGCCACTGTTCTTTTCAGGCAATGATAAAAATCCCCAGCAATAAAAGCAACGTTAGGAAAATGTTCGTGAAAATCGTCCATGCACAAACCCGGAGTGTATTGCCACTCACCATTTACTCTAACCCCGTTTAGAAATTCAACCATGAATGTTTTGTGCTGTTTCGTAAAGCCCATCGTGTGAATTGTTCAAGAAATTGGAAAAATTAGCGATGAATCAAATTACTTGTAACGACTGTCAAAGATGACGGAATAACTGATTGATTGTTAAATCGGGTTGTTACTGACACGCCACAGGTATTAAGCTCTACGGCTAAGCATTACGTCCTTACATGCAAGGCCTTCTTTGATGCAAAGAATTTTTGCTCTCACGGTATTAATACATTCGATGTTGCAAACAACCATCTCATCATTTCGAATAGTTTTAAATACTTAGGTACGTGTGAACGAAAGCAGTTATGGTAAAATACTAACGTTTATATTTATAACCATTTATTTTATTCTAAACAAAACAAAATATGACCGTAAAATATTTCTAGCCTGTCATTAAATATTTAAGGATCTTAAAACTTATTGTAGGGTCACTTTAATAGGTTTCGTGTAAATTGCAAGCCACAAGTAAACTGTGTCAGATGTACCTTATTAAGTGCTTTCGAGATCCCAGGCCTTGTTATAATAAAATTAGAAAGGATGTGTCAGTGTGTCGCAAATTAGAAATATGACGATATCAATAATTTTTTTAAATACAACCCTAGTTTATTATTGACTATTTTTAAAGTGCTTAAGTAAACTCAATAGCAAAAGCAGAATTCATGTTAATTGGGCTAGGGCCAACATTTGGTCTAAGTACATCGGCGGTCACAGATTCAATATAATAACACTCTCAAAAAAATTGTAAGTTATTTAAATATCCAGACGTGATAACAAGCAAGATACTTAACGATATCTATAGGTAGAATCTACCGTGCGAGCAAAAATTATTTGCATCAAAGAGGGCATTGCATCTTCGGACGTAACGCTTAGCTCTAGAGCTTAATACCTGTTAGGTGTTAGTAACTATACCTGAATTAACAATCAATCAATTATTCCGTCATCTTTGACAATTGTTACAAGTAATTGGGCTTTACGGAACAGCACAAAATATTCATGGTTGAAGGGTATTTTCGAAACGGGGTTAGAGTAAATGGTGAGTGCCAATACAATCCGGATTTGTGCATGTACGATTTTCACGAACATTTTCCTAACGTTGCTTTTATTGCTGGGGATTTTTATCATTGCCTGAAAAGAATCGTGGCTGTGTTTAGGGAAACAGGTTCTATACAACACAAAAAAGGAGCAGGAAGACCATCTGTAAGAACAGAAGAACTTGTTGCAAACGTTCGTGAAATAATGCAAAATACGCCAACAAATTGTATAAGACGCCTGTCCCAAGAAGTGGGAAGATCTTATGGAAGATGCAGGACTATTCTTAAGAAGAAGCTAAATTTATGTCCTTATAAAATGCAAGTGTTATAATTTTGTAAACAACAAAAATAAATTTGTTTTTGTCTACTTATTTTATTACTCATTAGTTTGGCATATCATGTCATAATATGAATTTGACAAAATTTTAACCTAGATTTGGTTAGATATATCGTCCCCATATCATTGTGATCTAAACCAAGCCCTACGTTTTTTAATCCAAGCCCTCTTTGATGCAAATAATTTTTGCTCGCACGGTATATAATATACTAGCGACCCGCCTCGGCTTCGCACGCGGGTCTAAAATGTGTTTATTTACGACATCACATTAGAAACCTCTTAATTTATCAGTGTTTCTCTACAATATTATGCATGTATTATACATAATATAAACCTTCCTCTTGAACCACTCTATCTATTAAAAAAAAACGCAAAATCCGTTGCGTAGTTTTAAAGATTTAAGCATATATAGGGACGGACAGACAGCGACAGCGACTTTTTTTTATACTATGTAGTGATGATTAACCATAAGTATTCAAACAGGGCAGCTATGTAGACACATTTACAACATGAAGCTAAGCCACATACCTTGGTATAGAGAGTGTGAAATTGGAGATCACATAATATAGAATATAGAATCCAGAATATCCATGTTTGGCGAGTAGTGGCCTACCCTGGCCAACACAAGAGAGATGCCACTAGGCGACCTTGTCAACTACTTTAAATCTGATGGTTGGATAACGAATTAAAAGCGTTCCCTTTATTTTATTCTTCTGAAGGATGCACAATGGATCAACTGTAGCTTAGTGCTGTGTAGCCTAGCTCACCCTTTACTTCTTCTAGATTATCTAGATCCTAAATTTCATGTATAGGTATGTCGCTTTTACGTTTTTCGTATATTATTATTCTCCTTTTTTTTTTTTTTGAAACATTCATTACTGTACATACCGTTTCGAAACAAAGCCAAAAATAATCCCCCTTTCAAGCATTTTACGTTTAATAACAATTCATTAGTTAGACTGGGACCCTTAATAAAATAATAACATAAATAATGAGTAGTAGCTTCTTGACTTTGTCTTTAAATACTGAAGAGATTTAAATACCAAAGGAGGCAATAAAATATTGAAAAGCAAAATTTGTAAACAATAATTATTTTACAACTCTATATAGTACTATAAAACTTGCATAAATTATAAATTCCCATAGTAATTTTATTGACCTGTCAAACCGGAGAAGAGGTTATAATGTTGTATTTTCTAATAAATTAAAATTTAAAGAATATATTATACAGTGGTGACCATCAGTAAAGTCCGCATCATATGGGATTTTTTTTATTAATAGCTTTATTCAAAATTTGACTTTGGCATCAAGTTCTGCTTCGATCGAGATGAAAATTAAGCAAAAAAATAGTAGTCACGTGATTCGCATTATCTGTCAAATTTTAATTTTTTCCAAAAAATAATTCAAAAGTGGGGTTATTTCTGAAAATATCAAAAAAACTTATAAGAAAAAGTTTTTTTAAATGCAGTTTCTAGTCCACATGCAAAATTTCAGCTGCATAAGATAATTTTGATTTTTTACCCATATTTTGTAAATTGCACCACTTTTGCAAAATAAGACTCAACGCAACCTACATAAAACTTCTTAGTTTTGACAATGCTTTATTTCAGACACATTTTATTTAAAGTAGCACCATATTAAATAAATGTGTGTTTTTCTACAAAATTAAGATTAAGCTATTAAAATTTGGTCGCATGTGATGCAAAGTTTATTTGTTTTGGACCCTGTTTAAGATAACTTCATAAAATAAGTATTTTTGAAAACGTAGTTTGTGTCTGAAAGTAATACACCTTAATATTAAGACAAAAAGAACACAGTGTCTTCAGTAAGCTGTTTTTTAAGTGCAAAATAAATTTTATTTTAACAACGTAAAGTTTATCTATTTTCAACGATTTAATTTAAAACCCCTATATTATATCTAATTTATTATTAAGCTATGTCATAATAACGTTAACGTGTGTTACTTTCAGACACAAACTTCGTTTTCAAAAATACTTATTTTATGAAGGTACCTTATACAGGGTCAAAAACAAATAAGCTTTGCATCACATGCGATCAAATTTTAATAGCCCAATTTTGATTTTGTAGAAAAACACACATTTAATATGGCGCTACTTTAAAGAAAACGTATCTGAAATAAAGCATTGTCAAAACTAAGTAGTTTTATGTAGGTTGCGTTAAGTCTTATTTTGCAAAAGTGGTAAAAGGTAAAAAATAAAAATTATCTTATGCAGCTGAAATTTTGAATGTGCGCTAGAAACTGCATTTAAAAAAACTTTTTCTAATAACTTTTTCGATATTTTCAGAAATAACCCCACTTTTGAATTATTTTTTGGAAAAAATTAAAATTTGACAGATAATGCGAATCACGTGACTACTATTTTTTTGCTAAACTTTCGTCTCGATCGAAGCAGAACTTGATGCCAAAGTCAAATTTTGAATAAAGCTATTAATAAAAAAAATCCCATATGCTGCGGACTTTACTGGTGACACTGTATCTATACTTATGTGTTTCGGGCATGCTTAAACATGGAAAATTTGATGGAATTCTAAAATTTCTGTCAGTTTTCATATTGAGAGCAGCGGGTTGTGCGACTTGAGAGAAAAATATTCCAGTGAAGTGGCGTGTAGGTATATTTAAAATTTAATTAGAGCAGAATAGTTCACGGAATTGTTTCCTCTGACGTTGCACAACTCTCTGCTCTCTTTATAAAAGCGATAAGTCCCTGACGGAAATTTTGCACTCGTAGTAGTACTAATAGTAGTGGTAGTAGTAACAAGATTTATTTAGCAATGTGCTACAATTTAACAAGTTTTATAAAATATTTAAACTAATTTAACAATATCATCTTTGTGGTATTAAAATTTTTTTTATGTCACTATTTTGTTTTTTAAATAAATAATTTTTTAAAAATTTTTTAAGGAGCTCTGTGATAATAATTGAAATATTCAAGTTTTTATATTCACTTAATCCTTTATGGGAAACCGATTTATATATCAAATGTTTTGATACCCTACCTAGACAAAAATCTTTATTATACCTGGTTGAATAGTTATGATTTTCAAAATTTTGAGATCTTTTAGATGAGAAGGCAGTAAGTTATGTTGTATTTTAAAAATAAAAGTACAAATACATTAATTAGGGGAGATGGTTTCAAAATTATTTAAGTAATAGGCAGCAAAAAAAAAGAATTGATATCATTTTTTCTAAAAAGGAATATAATAATATTGGGGTACCCACAAGATAGCATTTTAGGTCCATTATTATTTATTTTTTATATAAATTGTATGCTAAATGTTTTGAAACAAAATTTTATTCAAATGTTTGCTGATGATACTTTATTATACAGGGTGTCCCATAACTTATGGGCCGTAGAGTAACTGGAGATACTAGACATCAAACTAAGCAGTTTAAGTCATATAAGTTTTTTCGGATTGTTACTCGTTCTAGAGATACAGGGTGTTGAAAGTAAAAGTTTATTATTATTATTATTAATAATATTATTATTTATTTAGTTAAAAGTTTAATAAAGTGTATTGAGGTCAACGGTGGTCACTTTCAACATTTATTAAAGTGAGCTTCTTGTTTTTGTTCCACTGTTTCGAATTTATTGCGTTGTGATAATTAAAATATTAATTTAATTATGTACTATGTTTTCTTATGCTTTGGGATGTTTAAAGGGAAATATCTCGAAACCCGTTAAAGATATTAAGACCAATCAAGTACACCTTTTTGACTCAGAAAATGCCCTTCTTTAAGAAACTTTAATTGAAAAACACCTAATATCACATATTATTTAAAAAATAATTAGTCAAAATTTAAGTTTATTTTCACGAAAAACAATTTATAACACTATAATTTTATCTCACTTTTTTATATTGGTCAACTATTTTATACACAGCAAATGATGGGGTCTTTGATAGACTTCAAAATTTGCAAAATAAAGCTATGCATATAATTTTAAATTTGGATAAATATACGAAAATAAATTTAATGTGAGAGAAACTTCGGTGGTTAAATGTTAAAAATTTAATATTTTTTTTGATTTGTACTTTTATTTATAAAAAACAACATAACTTACTGCCTTCTCATTTAAAAGATTTTATAACTAAAATTTTGAAAATCATAACTATTCAACCAGGTATAATAAAGATTTTTGTCTAGGTAGTGTATCAAAACATTTGACATATAAATCGGTTTTTCATAAAGGATTAAGTGAATATAACAACTTGAATATTTCAATCAAGAAATAATCAATCAGAGAGCACTTTAAAAAAATTTAAAAAATTATTAATTTAAAAAATAAAATAGTGGCTGATAAAATTTTTTTTAATACTTCAAAGATGATATTGTTAAATTAAATTAAATATTTTATAAAACTTGTTAAATTGTAGCACATTGCTAAATAAATCTTGTTACTAATTCCATTATTTTTTTGTACATGGAGTAAAACTTCTAAATATTGTTTTCTGTGCTGCGCGCGGCCATAGTAAATATTATATCTTGACTGATGCTTTAGCTGTACATTTCTGAAAACAGTGAAATAGTTTTAAAATAGCCCAGATAGTCGGTTACCTGAAGCTACTCAGGCTTTCATAAAAGCATGATTTTTGTAGAAAATAAATCCTTGCGACATCACAACGCTTTCTGGGCGGTTTTAGATTTTTAAAAAAATTATTTAAGTTACCATAGGAAGTCACTGGCACATTACGAAACGCAGATGCACACGAGCACACGCTTCAGCCGACCGGACGTAATCATATTTTAATCAATTCGTTGTAAAAAGGTTTGCATCCAACAGAACAGCAATTTCATTTTATGAAATCAAGCATAAAAAGGATGTATTAATACCAAAACGAATAAAGAGAAGATCCATAGTCTGCTTATCTTTTGTGCTTTGATTTGCCGTTTTTAAATGCCTTTCCTTGTAAATAGTTAACGCCTAATATTTTATATTTATGAAGACTTGGAAACTAAACTTTTAATTAATATCCCCGATAACAAAACAAAAAAACCGAGGTCATTTATAGTAAATGAAAGTTATATGCCACTATATAGACAGTATGCTGAATCTCGCCCAGAAAACTTTGAAACTCTCGATTTTTCTACAAGTTTACAAAAGGAAAATCGTTTAGGCAAGCACAGTTGTATTCACCAATTTGGAAAAATGCCGCAGACCGTTGCCGAATTTTTAAAATTAAAAAATCCTGGACAGTACACCGGACATTGTTCCGCCGGTCCTCCGCGACGATTTTAATCGACTCTGGATCAGACATTACAACATTAAAGCGCCACGGAGGCTGGCGATCTTTCAGTGTTGCTGAAGGTTATGTTGAGGATTCGATAACAAACAAAATCGATGTTGCAAACAGGATCCTTAAAGCAGACAACCGAACCAATGAACATGTAACTGCCGCATCCTCGTATGTTGCAGATATTTCTTCAGGGAAGGATTCCCACTATTCTTAGCCAATGTTTAACAAAACTGCACTATAACAATATATGTATCAAAAAATTAAGTAATAAATGCTCATGAATAATTATAAAGAATATTAATTTATTTGATGTTTGCAAGATTGTATGTATAATATGAGCGAATAAACGAAACTCTGCATGCATGGGAATATATTATTCCCGGCCTATAGGCGGAGAATATAATATTCTCGTTATATCTTTACATGTCTCATTGCTTAGCGACGGTTAGCAATACTGGAATACTGACTTTTGTGTCTTCATCACGCCAGAAAGTTTTGGACGATTGCAGAAAGTTCAATATTGAATGAAATGAATGAAATTAGGTACCTAATGGAAATAACAATAAGGCCAAGACAGAAACGAGCTTTAACAATAGTCATCAAGTTGTAAATTTCAAAATTTTATAATAATATGTATACTAATGGTCGTTTGCACCGCCTTGCTTAAAGTTAAAGATTAGCTAGGGCGAACCTTATACTTAAGCTCACCTTAAATTAAAATGGAATGCACCGGGTCAATACCCGTAAAACTTAGCTAGGGTTTCAAGAAGTTTGACAACGGCGTCAATCTGGAAATTTTTTTCGTAACTTTTGCACCGAATCTTTTCTCCCCTAATTGTTTTGTTGTTTCATTTTCATTCGTCATCCAAAATCAACCTACATAGACCATTTTTCCTGTTTAGGTTGACTTGGACTTGACTGACGTTTAGGTTATATTATTTTTTTCAATGGTTTAAGGTTAGATATCCAAGATAAGCCGAATAATTCTGGGGCTTAGCTTCGTTCGACTGGAAGCCAAGCTTTAGGCAAAAATTCAACGCGTGCAAACCAAATTCTGGAGATAAGGTGAACCTTAGATTAAGTAGCACCTAATCCAAGCGATGCAAACGGCCATAAGTGACATAGAAACCCGAACACCCATAAAAATGATTTAACTTCAATAATATTTTACATAAACATCCGGAGGGTCATAGTAAGGAAATGATTAAAATTTCAATCCATCTTCTCAACGTCATTCAATCTATTGCCAACCTATAACCTATTTCGCGTTGATTTTTTGAGTTTACTATTTTAATAACTAACATTTAAAGAAAATCAATATCGTCGGTACATTATTTAGGTAGTATCTGATATATTACAAAAATACCAATTTATTTCATTGCTAATTTTGGGAGAATTGTATAGAGAAAGAACAATGAGTGACAATGACATAATAATGTTAAGAAAAATCTTACCCGATATTTTTCGCTATACAATTCTCCTAAAATAAGTTATGAAATTCCTTGATATTTATTAAATATGTCAATTATTACCTATAGAATATCAAGTCGATACTGATTTTCTTTAAATTTTGTATAAAAGCTAGAAAAGATAAATAAATCTACGCGAAATAGGTTATAGGTTGGCAAGCATGTTGATACTCCCACCTTAAAGACAGACTAAGTTTATTCGGTTTGTTCGGGTTTGTGGAATGTGAAACTGTTAAGGCTAAAAATTTAATCATACCTTCCTCTTGCGATGATAAACTTGTATACAACATATTATTAAAATTAAATCATTTTTACTGGGTGTTTCGGTTGTCACTTAGTATATAAGCAAATAAGTGTGTGTAATGTTCCATCAGGCTTTTACTTACTTTCCTCGGGCTGTAAGTAAATGACTTACATCCCTATGAAAGAAACTTCTGCTTACGTCTGTCAAGTTACCGTCATAATCGTGTCATAATAATGACTTATAAAACTAGGTGTGAATAAGTATTTTTTATGTCTCGATCATACCTCAACCAAAATAGAGCAATTGAAAATAATCACCTTAGGAAACTTTTACTATAAACCAGGCTAATTAAGATAAAAAATCTTTGTGTCCCAACAATAAATTAACACATTGCACCATTTTAATTAAAACCAAATCACTTGCCTTCCAAATGCTAATTAATTCGGTAGTTTTATTGACAGAAAATCGATTGGTTTAAAACGTGTTTATTTTCATACCTACTTGACAATGTTATGACAATTTATTTTTAGACGCTTAATTATGATCTTTTGTTGGATATAAACGGCGTTTAGTGTGTTTAATCTTGTACAATGGCCGCATTTTAAACTCTTTTGTAGTGGGGCATATCGGCATATAAAACTATAAAATATGTCTATTTAGTCAAGCTGTCTTTGGAGTGTCGATTTTTATTGATCGAACTTATAATAGTTTTTATGGTCATCGAAATAATTTCTAAACCTATCAGTATGTACGGTTATCAGATTTAGGTATGTCTATTTGAAGGTGGTATATAGACAATGATGTAATATCAAAGAAATTACTTTGTCGGAATTCCATTGTCTTTATTTTGTTACTTAACACAACGTTTCGGTTAGTAAGTATCTCTAACCGTTTTCAAGTGTAAACTAAATTATAATACTAAGGCTACTGTCTTAAATACTATCCATGTGCAATGATGCTTGATGACTCAGCCTATGTGCTTATTGGAATGTGAAGTTTGAGCTGTTGGTTTTGGACAAGAAGAGGTTTCCAGATATTGAGGATATCTATACCTACTTGGTGCACTGTGCACTGTACCTATATAATGTTGGTTCGTCCATACCTGTTCCGCTATACCGGATCTCGAAGTGTCACCTCTTTGAGTATGTTTTAGATGTTCTCTAACTCGTACGGGAAGAGGTATTTTTGTTTCTCGAATGTATAATTCGACACACTCGCAAGGGATTTGATAGATACAATTTTTTGTGTTTTCATTACGGGGGGAGGGGGTGTAAGACAGCTTCTAAGCGTAGTTCCGGATTTGAATCCCCTTGACATAAGGTATTGTAAGAAATGCTTGCTCCTCTATTGTTTCTGTATTAGTTTTTACTTCGCGATTTTTAAGTTTTGAGATGGTATTAGTTACAAAGGTTTCAGGGTAACCATTATGTTTTAAATCTTTTTTGATATTTGAAATTTCAATATTAAGGTCTTCCGCATTGTTGCAAACGTTAGAAGCTCTGTGATAAAGAGTTTTATGGAGTTTCTATGATTCGATCCATGATTAAGGTATTGCCCCATCGTGAGTGGTTTTCCTGTACACTGAAGTTTTAATGTTTTCAGCACTTCTTTTGACGAGAACATCGAGAAAAGGTAAATTGGAATATTTTCTGTTTCCATGGTAAATTTAATGGATTGTCTTATACTACTAATATGTTCCAAAAACCGTATCAGCGTTTCGTTGCTGTCTGTCCGAATAATAACGTTATCATCAACATATCTAAGCCAAAGTTAAGGTTTAATCTTGGCAGTGTTAATAGCGTGTGACTCAAACAATTCCATGTACTGTACAGGTTAGCCACCACCGGAGAGAGAGATGAGCCCATTGGAAGACCGTCATCCTGGGCATAGAACCTATGTTTTACTCCATCCAGCGGTAAAAGTTATTTAAAGAAAATTAGGTTGATAGGTACGCGGAGATTCGATTGCATACCACTGAAATTGCCATCTACAGGTAGTTCTTCCAAATTTTGATAACGCCCATTTCTATAAATAAGACTTTAAATGTTATCCCACAGTAAAACCAAATATCTTCATTCTTAGGAGCAATTTTGTCTAATGCAGTTGATTTTGTAATAGTTACAAAAAATATTCCATTCCCAAATTTCGTCCCAAGAGTAAAGTCCTGTTCTATCCTTTTATATTCTCAGTTCAAGTTTTAAACGATGAGAAAAACATTTTTTCATAATTTGTTTTTATTAGTTCGGGGATCGTTTAGGGGACTGCCAGCCATTTTTGGTGCTCTAGGCACTTTCCTAGTTTCATCCGGCACTGCTCCAGTTTATTTATGCAAATTAAACAATAAACACAAACTTTGTCCAAGACCATAAGCGGTCTATTTCCTTTAATGGACAAATTTATTTATATAGAATTAACGATTTACCTTAATGGGCAACACGCGATACAGGTGTTATATTTACCTAATAATTTAAGTTGGGCTCGTAGTAATACAAATAGCTATTAAGTTGTTATGAACGACTCTAAAATAAATATTAGTAAGAACGATTTATCACGTGCTTGAGTTGGTTCGGGTTGGTTAATAAATTATTTATATTTGTTCATATATGAGTAGGTACAGTGAAATATTCTAGACCATTTTCTATAAATTTTAAATAGTAATATAGAGTGATTTGTATTAGTGTGAGTTTGGAAGAAAATGTCATTTATTTCCTCTAATTCCTTAGTGCATTTCTTTGGTCAAGAAATATATTAATTACTGACGTCTATAGGCAAATTAATAGGAGCCTTTAACCAATTCTTAACATAAAACAAGGCAAATCATCTTCGTCTCTATTAACGACTCAAAAATAGAGACATGCCCAAAAGTTTAAACTAAAATAACAATATATTTTTGCTCCGTATATTATTATTTATCCAACTTGTATTGTAACAAGTATTTAGTGCGTCGGTACTTAATATTTTATTATTATTATAAATTGTAATAAATTACTTAGGTTGTTAGAATATATTTTGTTCTTTCTATAAGGTCCAGACGGCTCCAAAACTAAAGAAGATATTGGAACGGTAATATATGGCAAAAACCCAAAAATAGAATCAAATATCAGCCTTGGAACTATGACAACCATATTTTAAAGGTTCATGCAATTGAAATGTGTGCAAGACTGCTGATAGATCGACGGTATGAACATAGGTCAATCAAGATATTCTCCGACAGTCAAGCCGCATTAAAAGCTCTTGAATCGAGATGGTGTGCCTCAAAAACGGTGTGGAGCTGTCACGGAACACTATCCGAACTAAGTCTAAACAACAAAATAACCCTAATATGGATACCAAGACACATGGGTCTGGAGGGTAATGAGGCTGCCGACAAGCTCGCTAAGAGAGGTGCAGCACTAAAATTCACAGGACCCGAGCCGATAATAAGTATATCTTATGCTACGGCCAGGAAACCAATACTAGCTGAAGCAAAAAGCCAATGGAAAAGACACTGGTTAAATCTATACCAGGTCTAACACACTCAAAAGCATTTATAAACAGCCCTATAAACCAACAATTAACTGACAAACTACTAGTGCTCAACAGGTCATGCCTTAAAGCACTAGTGAAATTGTACACCTGCCCACTGCAGATTGCGACACTATATGTATAAAATTGGAATAGCCCCAACTGATGAATGCCGGCTTTGCATGGAAGATGCAGAAACAGCAGAACACGTACTGTGCGCTTGCCCCGCAGCAGGAAGAATGAGATTCGCCCTATTCGGCGAGGTGACTCTGCTGCCGGATGACATGAAAAATGTCTCTCCCAATACCATCATTAACTTCATTAAAAAGTTAGACCTATTGGGGGAAGTATAAACAAGGTGTGAGCCATAATAGATCGCATGGTCGCAGTGAAGGGTTATAGCTATAACCCACCCACTTTCAACCTAACCTAACCTAACCACCAAAAGCCTTCTCTTCCAGGTTTAACATGCGCGTTGAATATTTCCGAAGATTCTGAAGCTTGTGCGGGTTAGAGCTTTGCAGAAGTACCTATATAATATTAGAGGCGGTTTCGTCCTTTTCACCGCAAAGTCTGCATTCAATTGGTGCAGTGTAAATTTCTACTCATTTAAGGTGTTTCCTTAAGTGACAATGGCTTGTTAACAATGCCTTAACTGGGTACACGTTAGAAGAAGCATTCCAGTTGATAGTTTCTTCGAGGGCTTCCCAATTACGGTCCGTGCGTGTGTTTGACCAGATATACCGTTCCATTGAGATAAGATGTTGTTTTTCGACACATCTATCTAATGTCTTTTCAGTTACCTGTTTTGATATTCAAAGGGCAGGTTTAGGGCCCCTGAAATTTTAAGCAGATCCGGCTTTACAAGTTTGTCTGCTTTTTTATAGCGTTTTATCCATGAGTGATCAGTAACCCACAGGAGTTCGACCTTGTTATTTCTGGCTGCCAGTTCCTTCAGGTCGTTAATGCACTCCATTGTGATTTTTTATGTAAGTCGGTTGCGGTTTGGAGTCTTAAAAGTTAGTCGGAATTTTTTAGAAGAATCAATTTATGCATTGAAGAGGAAGGACGTCACTTCAAACCTTTGATTTAAATTTGAAGAAATAGTCCATGCTTAAAGTGGAGTTGAAAGTATAGGAACGAAAGAAAAACTCAAAGTCTTCCTCCACAAAGTTTAATAATAAAATTATTTAGGAAAAGTCTCTACATGTTTCGAACGTAGTGACGTTCATCATCAGGAGACAGAAATAAAACTTAGTGCTGATGGTTTTAGCAGGAGAGAAAATGGTGTCGAACCTTAATGGAGCTTTTATGGAATTAAAAATTTGATATGCAAATCAAACATAATATTATTAAGAAATTGAAGATTTAGAAGAATTAGTACCCCACTAAACAAAATTTTTTGAATATAACTTTTGTAAGTATTTGCCTTTTATCAAAATGATACTCGAAAAAATTTTTTCTTACTTCAATTCTTAATTTTAATTTCAACTTCTATTTTTTACAGATTACCTACATGTAATTCTAGTGAATTTTGTCCTCACAATGACAATTTCCTACCTAATTATGCTTTTTTAAAGAATTTTTTAAAAAATATTCTTCGACACCTTTTTTAAAAAAAATTTCTTTCCCCCCCCAGTTTATTTGGTTGGTTTGAACCTCAGTTACTGACTTCTCATATACTCAGTATGTTTTTAAATTTCATCAATTTCTTAATAATATTATGTTTGATTTGCATATCAAATTTTTAATTCCATAAAAGCTCCATTAAGGTTCGACACCATTTTCTCTCCTGCTAAAACCATCAGCACCAAGTTTTATTTCTGTCTCCTGATGATGAACGTCACTACGTTCGAAACATGTAGAGACTTTTCCTAAATAATTTTATTATTAAACTTTGTGGAGGAAGACTTTGAGTTTTTCTTTCGTTCCTTTGATTTAAATGTTTAATTTATTGCTCTAGTAACTTATGTATTTTAAAACTGCAAATAAAAGTTAACTTTAACACCCGGCAACTCCGTTAATAATAAATTTTCAAAAAAATGTAATAAGAAGAGATAGCATTTATTTTCGGTCTAGAACACGGACATATATATATATATAATATACATATATATACATAAAAATGTAGGTAAATTTTGGAAGTTTAGTTTTAGAATTTTTCATTTAAAAAAATTATTTGTTTACAAAATGCCTCCCCAAATAATGTTAACGTTAACGAAAAAAGCAGAACTAGTGTTAATCTGTGAAGATTGTTATTAAACAGTGCGTAAAGCTGCACATGTTTTTAATGAACGACATCCGACATCCAGATAAACGAGTTATTTATTCAAACTGTCAAAATATACATTTTGCTCTCATTTATTTGTCTTATTTTGTATGTATTTTTTTTAATATTCATTAGCTTCTTAACTATCTAAGCACATTAATTTTAGGAAAGTGTATGTCTTATTTTTAGGAATATTTGCAAAATCTGAAACTTGTTCGGAGTAACCTTGCAATAAACATTAAGTTGTTGGTTAGATAAAAAAATATAAATTTAAGTAAGTTTTACGAATTTGATGGAAGATATTTGATTGTGGCCAATTTAAAAAGGTATTACATCTAAATAGAAAGAAAAATCGTTATACGGGGTCAATTTAAAACTTTCAAAAAAATATATTTCTTTGAATTAAAGGTATGACTTTGTATTTGGACATACTTTTCTAAACATCTTTTCTTTATTTTTTGATAAAAGGTAGTAGTACTTTACGATTGAACGATTTTCATATTTTTTGCCCTATCCTGTAGGTTGCTTGACTATTCTAGTTATCGGACATGCACCCAACTTTGGCGATATTTAAATTGCGGTTCTGCAACTAATATTTTTTTTTCCAATTGGTTGCACACTTTAATCGGCCACACTATTACACATACAGTGTGACCAGTAAAGTCTGCATCATTGTATTTTTTTTTATTAATAGCTTTATTCGAAATTTGACTTTGGCATCAAGTTCTGCTTCGATCGAGATGAAAATTAAGAAAAAAAATAGTAGTCACGTGATTCGCATTATCTGTCAAATTATATTTTTTTTTTTTAAATAATTCAAAAGTGGGGTTATTTCTGAAAATATCGAAAAAAGTTATTAGAAAATTATGCAATTTCTAGCCCAAATACAAAATTTCAGCTGCATAAGATTTTGATTTTTTACCCATATCTTGTCGTTGTAAACGTGTTTTTGTAATTAATTTTTTTTGAAACTACACTTAAATAATAAAAGACTATTTTTACTTTTTTTATGACATAGCTTAATAATAAATTTTAATAAAGCGGTTTTAAATTAAATGAAAATGAAAATAGATAAACTTTACGTTAAGTTAAACTAAAATTTATTTTCCACTTAATGAACACATTACTGATGACACTTTTTTGTCTTAGGTGTATTACTTTCAGTCACAAACTACGTTTTCAAAAATACTTACTTTATGAAGTTACCTTATACAGGGTCAAAAACAAATAAACTTTGCATCACATGCGACCAAGTTTTAATAGCCCAATTTTGATTCTATAGAAAAACGCTCATTTAATATGGCGCTACTTTAAAGAAAATGTATCTGAACTAAAGCATTGTCAAATCTAAGAAGTTTTATGTAGGTTGCGTTGAGTCCTATTTTCCAAAAGAGGTGCAATTTACAAAATATGGGTAAAAAATCAAAATTATCTTATGCAGCTGAAATTTTCCATGTGGGCTAGAAAATGCATTTAAAAAAACTTTTTCAAATAACTTTTTTCGATATTTTCAGAAATAACCCCACTTTTGAATTATTTAAAAAAAAAGTCAAATTTCGAATAAAGCTATTATTTAAAAAAAATCCCATATGATGCGGACTTTACTGGTCACACTGTATATTAATTTATGTGCTGGTATTTATTGAAACTTAATTATATTTTTTATTGAAAAGGTAAGGAGATTCATCGAAACCAATGTAATAACCGCAGTAAACGTACCTACAAGTAGTTCACTAATTTATTATAAATTATCACTTCCATAACTCACCATTAGATATACCTACCTATACTACTTGTTGCAATTTGTATTGAGGACTTAAAAATGTAGTACCTAAACATACTTTAATTGTAGTAAAAATATTGAAAAATAATATAAAACAAAAAATATTTTGTTATTTTGGTTTAAAATTTGGGCACATCTCTATTTTTAAGCCTATAGTAGGGACCAAAATGATGTGCCTTGCATTATTTTTAAGAATTAGTTACCGGGTTCTTATCCAATTTTTTGACCAAAGAAAGCACTGATTAATAAGAGGAAATAAATGGTATTTTCTTCCAAACTTGCACTAATACAAACCACTCTATATTTCTCTTTAAAACTTAAACTAAATGGTCTAGAATTCTTTGATATAAAATAATACCTAAATAGGCTAAACATTTTAGTCTATTATTACTTCTAAGTAATTCCATTTTTTTCCTTTACTAATTCCATAACGTTTTGGTTTAGAAATTATTATTTTTTTTAATCAATTTCTTCTTTTAATTTACTCCAAGTACTCAACAAATCATCAAAAACCAATACTTTTAAACAGTCTACTAAGATAAATCAATTACCATACCATTAAAAAAAAATGCAAACTACAATATTTAAAAAAAATTGATCAATCACATCATCCAGAGTCATTAATTTAAATTAAATGATTAATAATAGGCTAAATACACGTCCATTGGGATCATTAATATATTACTTCTTTTTAGGTGCAAAAAATTATTATAATAATAAATATTATTAGTATCTAGGTACTACTGGAATTAATTAAAAAATGATCATGCTAAAAAAAGGTACAAAAATATTACGTACCATATCTATATTGTACATGTACATATATGATAGTGGCAAGTGTATAACCAAACAAAGAGTAGAAATAAAAAAGCCTTTATTAATAATATGTAGGTATACATTTTTTGCTACTTCCAAATTACTATTTTATATAAAGTTGCATTCTTAAATATTTATTTTGAAAAAACTTTACATTGTGTTTATATGTTAATACACAAAACAAATCTTGATAGTAATCATTACTTAACTAATGTGCAAATTATATAATTATTTTCTATATTTTAAAATTTTTTATAATAAACGTTTTATACTGAGAAGAATTTAGATTGGAAGATAACTTTAAAGATTATTAAATACCTACACAATTTATTGGTCCACAATAGTTACCCACTTTTAGTGTAATATTTTATCATTTAAATTTTGAATGATGTTATAAGTTCCTATCTTTTGCAAGGGATCCATAGTTTTTTGTTTGAGGTTTTCCATTAGCAATAAAATTATTAAGTAAAATTAATTTTAACAGCTGTATTCGAATGATTTTTAGAGTCGACCATCGCTTTTACTCGTAATATGCATTTGTATCGTTTACTACTTAAAATCTATCGAATTTATTTCAAGATACCTATATTTGTTTATTTAGAAAGAATAAAGTAATTTTTGTACATTTTACTTCAACTAATTTAATAAATTTATGTAAATAAAAATTATAAACGATCGCCAAGATAAATAGTTGAAAAATAACTGCAGGCGTTCGGCTGTCACCAAATATCACCAGTAAAATTTGACTAAACTGGTATAAATTTGGTATCACTGGGTAGCCGAGGGTTCAAACGTTGCTTGTCTTATAACAGATTTTTAATTTAGGCTTTTTGTTGGGAGAAAATAATTTTTAAAGTTGGACTATAGTAGGTAGCACAAAGTATAGAATATTTTTAAAACGAAAGGGCAATCGGAACATCTGCTACATGTGAAACAAAGTTTAAAGATAGGTCTTTCAATATTTTTAAATTAAAGTTAATCATATGTGCTGTTTCGAAGAAATTTGGTTTATTTTACACACAGTGATAAACTCTTATTTAAAAGTATTGTTATTATGACTATTAATACATTAAAATAAAAAAAATAATTTATTTTTTAGGTGCTTAAGTATTGTAGTAGTAACAATTCTTATACTATAAGAAATCATGACGCACATTTTGTTAATGTTAAAACAATTTAGAGAAATATGATACTCCTTTTATATTTTGTATAATATTTAAATATTTACCCAACTATAACTACTAAATCATATAAATGTCGTGAAAATAATAACCGGGTTAACTGGAAGGTTCTTGAAATGATGAAACAACGAGATAAAATATCGTGAATCATGTGTTGGCTGTATTGCAATAAATTGAAAATGAATATAGATAACACAAAATATATGCTATTTAAAAAATATAATAGAGAACATGAGGTTTTTGATATTGTCATTGTTAATATATATCTGGAACGGGTATCAGAGATAAGGTCCCTTGGCTTGGTCATTGATGATAGGTTGAGTTGTTCTGGACATGCAGGTGCCTAAATTATATTTCTGAGAAGGTGCTACCAATGATTTCAGCCTTATTTAGATGCCGCAACAGTATAACTAATAAGAGTAACAAAAATGTGTACAATTCATTTTTTATGTCATACTTGAGATACCTATTACCAGTTTGGGGCACATGTCATCAGACTTATTTTGGTGTGATAGAAACCCTATAAAATAAATTACTAAAAATCCTATATAACTATGATAGACTAACATACTAACAAGTACAGATCGACTGTACAGTGAACTAGGCATCACAAAATTAAAATATGTATTGGAGCAATGTAGATGTATAGAATAGTTGATAACCACCAAAAATGTAATACAAATATTAACTTCATAATGATACATATTATATCAGATTACAACAAGAACACATTTAGGTCTTAATAATCTAATTGTGAGGGCATCCAGGGCCTATAATAGATTGGCAGATGAAATTAAGGAGGCGCCATATGTTTGCCATTTTGTTTCGAAACTTTAAAGTTCATAAGTTAGATTTCATCCAGCACTGTTTAGTTATAAGTAAGCTATTCTCGAGGCCAGAGCTCTAACACTATTTAGATAATGATTATATATGCAAACAAAATGTTGTTAATTACTACAATTAAAGAAAATTTTTCCAAAAGTGTTTGAAAATGATCTAATTATCCACAGATAATTATTGTCTTTAGTTTACCTAGTTTGCAGTCGCTCTGACCCTACCAGGCAATAATATCTACTGTTACCTGAACTTATTTATTAGTGAGTACCTAAGTAATTTTCTAAAAATCATACAGTAAACATCATCCTTTTATTATAATTTCAAAAGTCATGACGCTCATTTTGTTGATAATTCAACAATATTAGGTTATACGATTCTCCGTTTATTTTTATACCTAACTATGTTTACATATTGGTATACCCACCTATATTTACATTTTTTATATAAGTGGACATGAAAAAATATTTAGAAGCGTCATTATTAATTCTGGGCTTTGTGAAATTGTATAAAAGTACCAAAAAATAAAAAAGGATGTGCTTGCGCGATTCTCCGGGCCTTTATACCTGTCTAATGCCAGACTGCACGCAGGAATAAATATTTTTCAGAAATTTACAGTGGTGTAATACCTAATTGGTACATGACCATAAGGGTTTTCTAGAAGGCAAAACTTAGAACTGTCAAGTTTATGCTGGTGTACTTATGTGTGTAGTTAGTAATATTAATAAGATAATAGATATTGCTTTTAAAAGTATAATTCACCCACCTATATTGTGCGTAGAATGTTGCAAACTACTAAAATTGGGCCCAATGGGCACATGGGCCAGACCGGCCCTTAAGGTTAGAGTCCCCACGGGTGCGATTGCGGGTCCTTCTAGGTACGCCGCCAGGTTGCTTAGTTTTTCGCACTGACACGCACACCACCAGAATTAACACTTTTTTTACAAAACACCCTTCAATATCACCAGATTTGTTGTCTCGTGAGAAATGATCACAGTTTAGAATGCACCCCCGCGCGATATTTACGATGACTGCTTGCAACGACTGCAGAACGAAGACGCGACGGACGTCAAAATTTTGACAGATAGATGAAAAAGTTACGTCAGGACGCGTATTAACACTACAGAGTGTTAAAAGCGACTGGTTTGCTTTGTATTTCGTGCCGACTACCCCTACTTGAGATCGATTTTTTGTCCCCACTCCTGATTCGGGCCAATAGCATAGTTTTTCCACACCCCTTCGGCTTAGTCCCTCCTACACCTGGCAGCCATGAGGTTGCGATCTTTATCGAGACGGCTTCGACCGTCGTTCTCTCGCCTCTTCGACGTTCTTATGTTCTATGGCACGAAAGTTGGCATTTGCCTACTGTATTTTTTAGTGGTTGGTTTGTGGTCTTGCGTCGCCTCACGCCTGCCACCGTTTTGTGTTTATTTTTTTGGCACAGACTATAGGTGTGAGGTGACATCCTTGGTGGGGTTGGACTGTTGTACTACGTATTGCTCTTTAAAGTATTGCAAATTTACTCGACTGTTTTTGTTTTGGTAAACTGGAAGGGATTATAGGGGTACAATCTTTATTGCTTCGCATGTAATATTGTAGAAGTGTTAATTAACTAGAGTGAAAACTACCTGTTAAGAGGGGAAATTTTAATTTATTAATTTAAAGTTAAGGCGGGTTTATGACCCAGGAACTAATGGTGTGATATTTAATAAATATTTTAAAATAGGTACTTTTCTGATTTACTTACCAATTGCCTGTTTATACCATCATTACCATTCTTACTTTTTCCGACATTTTCATTTTTTAATTTCTAACGGAAACTAATATGAAAAGAAATTGTTTTATAAAATCTTAAAAATGTCGTCCACCAACTGCTCTATAGCAGATCAATCTATCTTAAAATTTCTGTGGTACATTTTGTACTAGGTTCTTCTGAATAAATTTCCAGTGGGTTAAGATCGGGCCATCTGGGTGGCCACTCTATTAGACCTAACCCCCCGTCTACCTATCCCCGCTCCTGAAAAAATTTATTTAACTATTTCCTTACGCATGCGCGTCATAATGCGAAGCAGAATATTGTTATTATATACCATAATGTTAAACTCGGTAAATATTATTATCTGGAAATAGAGTTGCAAGAGCTGGAGAACCGGATCACTTTGAAGAATATTTAGATGTATTTCTTCAGTGAGGCTCTCATCAAAGAAAAATAGTCCGATTACTCCGATTAGGTACCCTATTTTCAACAATGCCCAATCCAGACATCAGACATTAACCTTTTCATTATACCGGATATGATTTTCCATAAACCAAAATTTTCCTGTGCCCAGTATCTGTAGTTCTGTCTATTAAACTGACCATTTAAAGAAAACATAGCCTCATCTGAAAAACAAATTCTTTAGGTAATTCGTGCGTGATTATCTGTTACCTCAATCACTATTACATAAAATTGCTGTCGCCTATCAGAATCAACGCCCAATAACTCACAACAATTATGAATGGGCATCATGTAAACCATGGGTTAAAGATGTCCCAATAAACAAAAATTGTTACCAATAACCGAATACAAATTTTTTAACGACTTGCATTCATCGAATTGAATATAAAGAATAAAATAGAATAACCTGTAGGTTAATAGCTCTAGAACATTTATTATTTGTACTACTACAGGCTCCATTTGAAATAAATCGTTTAAAAAACGAAGATCTGTTTCTGTAATAAATAACCAAAAGGTGTGTGGGAGTGGTTGAAAAGGTCGTTCAAGAGGAAGCTTCAAACCAGCCCCCTTGTAGATTTATTAATGTACAGGAACGCATATTTACTTGAAAGGCTACAATTATATTTTCTTACTGCATTTTCACATCTATCTACCTGTATAGATTTACTGGACTAATTTAGACCATAATTCTACTTGATATTTATCTTCATTGTGATTTGGTAAAACCTTTTTAATTATTAATAAAATTGAACCTTTGGAATCTGTAGATACCTGTGTGCTGCTACACGACAATATCTGGGTGTTGTGTGATTCGTACCGAAGACAATAAAAGTACTAATTGGATAATGTGTTTCGTACTGAACACATATTTTACAATTTATTCAACATTGTGATTCGTACCAGGCAGGTAAAATCTATAATAACTGATATAAGTACTTCATACGAAGTCAGTTGAGACAACGTAAATATTGGGGGTATGATCAATTTACTGCATCACACACTGAAATTACAATACAAATAAAACAAAATTTGTATTGATCGCTCCCTATACAGATGTTCGAAGACAGTCCACGTGGACTTGACAAGTCTGTCATCAGATTTACAAATAATAAATAAGTACTTGTTATAGTTGCCTAATTTATTTATATGGAGATTAAGGATTAAATACACAAAATATCATTAGTAGGGTTAGTTACAATTAAAAATTAAATAATTAAACTATATCTTATATCTAGTCGGAAAAAAATTTATAATAGGTTTAAAAAAGTAATCTCAACACATTAAAATCAGGCGGGAGCCGCATGAAAAGAAATACATTTTAATAAAGTGTAGTCTACTGATTCCTTTGGTTTTGTATTGGTTAATAGTTTTTTCGATACATTCTTGTCATTTTTTAACGTTATTAGTATGAATTTTTGCAGTAGAATTGACGCTCTGAATTTTAACTTAGGTACTTATTTGAAATTCATGTAGTTTGTGCACAAATACAAAAAAATTTGGATGCGCCTTGTACATTGAAAAAATGAAATAGCTATGAAACGATTTACATGCATTAGTTGTATGTGCGAGTGATGCTGACATTTTGGCCTAGATTGTAGGGGGGAAAGCCGATTTCTCGGAAATAATATAATTGTCTGTTAAATAATCAACATATCTTAAAAGTCTTTCATCATTTGGCATTATATCGAAGCTATCTCCTACTTCGCTGGGATCCAAAAAGGTTATGCGAAGTGGTTCGCATCCATTGACCAACCAAGCTTGATTTGCTTTGGTACTCTTTAGTTAAACTTATTTTTTGCATTTTTCCATACCAAGCCTGAGATGAAACCTGCATCCAATAATTTGAGCTTTGGGCCAAACTTCATTCACAGCTTTATGGATGCCTTGTTCAAAGTCCACGACAATTTCGTTAATATTTAATGTAAGGTTATATTTTAAACACTCGTTTTCTATTAATGAATGACTTTGCTTACTTGGCAATAATAGGCAGAATAATAAAGGGACATAGTGCATGGCCGTTAAAAAATCCATGGAGTGAAAATTGACAGAAATATCGAATCGAATGGACCAAGTGTATAAATGGTGGCTTCACATTTGCGCCTTGCGCACACCCAAACATGTTCCTTATTTGTATTAAGCACTTTTTAAAAATTATATTTATAACTATTAACAACTAACATTGGTTTTCCACTGCTACTTTCAATAAACTTGATACCTATCCATTTTGCTGGTCAATATCTAACAAGAGACTAAAAGACGAAATGTAATAAAACCTTCTTTATGTATATCATAATTAGGTATTAATGGGAATGGGGTAGTCAGGTGGGTGGATGCAGGAAATCCCAAAAATTGTATGCCGGTACGAATCGCAATATGAAGAAATTAGTAAAAATTATCATATGGGTTCATTTTACCTGAGCGGTACGAATCGCTCTGTGCCCCAATATCTATCTGGATTTTTAATTTAAATTTCGGACAGTTTAATATTAGTTTTAAAAAGAAATTTTACTGCAGGCCTGTGAAATTCAATGTATACAGTAATATCGATACCCGCACCATCATCTCTATACTTTTCTATAATATATATTTAGGCACCTACAAAGGGGAAAATGACAAAACCGAATTCATCCAAATTCACGATCAAAAGTAGGATAGGGCCCTGAAAGCGAGCATTGTGTACTAGAGCAACGAAGCTTAAGAATGTTCCCGGTGTCCCAAGGGACCAGGCAGCTTGTAGCGTCCTGAGGGATCGAAGTCTTTAATTGTATCGGGACATTGGAGGACGCTCGAGTTTGATCGGATTTGTGTGCAAATATACTTAAAGAGAGGGTGTTAGAAGCTCAGCCTAAATTTATCAGTTTGATTCATGCATGCATAAAGCAGCAAATTATTATAAAACTCTGAAAATACCTCATAAACTGTTATAAAAAAAACGCATACCTTAGAACCTAAGAGCCTAAAAACTGAGTCGGTTATTGAAACAGTAATTTATTAAAAAGCTCTTTTTCTATGAGAACTCATATTAATTAACCCGGAAAACCACTTTAAACATAAAATACATCCCATAAAGTTTGGAACATTTGAATAAAAATTGCGTCTGGAAACGGCGGTAGGATGGACATTTGTTTGTTTTATATCTGCTATTCTATGAGGATTTATGATCGATATACCTGATGTAAAACTTCTACGAGGCTTCACAATTTATAAGAATGTAGGTTTGAAATAGGGGAAGGTTGCCCATATTGGACCAATTTCCAGATTTCTTATTATAGATCTTGATAATAACGCAAAATCGATCTTAAAGCTATACCTTAGTATACTTTAGTATGTTGTTTAACTGCAGGATTTTTTGCAGAATTTTATTTCAAAGTATCTATGATATACCTGGCTATAAAAAAAACTCTACAAGTGGTTCAATATAGGAAACCGGTTGCCTAAATTGCACCTGGGGGTTCCAAAATTGGACCACATGATTTAAATCGGAAGCTTAGGTATTAAATAAATAAATAAAAAATAAAATTCTTTGTATAGGAAGTTTTATACTTATATTTCAAAAAAACATCAAATTTACAATCAAAATTTTGGTAGAAGACATCCTAATGCAAAAAAAGTACCTATTAGTTCCTTATATTGGACTAGTCGTAGTTTCATTTTTTAACGCAAAGAAAAAAGATTTTAGCAATATTGAAATGGTGTTAGTTCATGATATTAACTTATTTAAAGAGAAAAATTATTTTTGCACAAACTGCCTAAATTGGACCGGTTCAATTTTGGCAATCACCCAGTGGTCCAATTTAAGCAACTACCACGTGTTTTACAAAACCACCCAGGAAAGAAACAAGAAAAAACAAATATGGCATTGTAATAGGAGAAATAGAAAGAGAAAAACTTACTTGATAACTTCCATAAAAAAGATTTTGCTTAGAGTTTTATGGTTCTAAGGTAAATTCTTAGGAAAATCCTAAAAATATTACATTAAAATTGTGTAAATTACGTTTTGCTATGTACACGCCAAGCACTAACGGCCAACTAGTTGAGTTTGTTGCCGATCAAAGGTTCTGGGTGAAAGTATGTTACAGTGTTGCCAGATGATATGACACTTGTTTAGTTTCGGAGAAATGTAGGTACTGTGGTCCAATTTAGGTAGCGGTTCAATATAGGCAACCTTCCCCTATAGGGTTAACGAGTTTATAAGTTGGTATTATGTTTTATTATTGAGTAATTTATGTTATATTACGCTGTTGCTTCATTTGAAGAGAGCGTCCCCGAAAACCCTATTATTCAAATTTGCAGGATTCAAATAAATAAATGATATTTTTTGACTGGACCTCAAGACAAAATCCATATATAAAATTGATTTTCTTAGGAGCTCTAATAAATCATCAGTAAAATCATAGGCGGTTTAAATTAGCAACCTTACTAATTCTCTTAAACCTCATAGATTCTTATAAAATTTATAAGACTTTCGAGTTTCTTTCGGCAGGGAAGAGAAAAATCCTAGAAGCTGTTTTACGGTGTTATGGAAATTCTTATTATACATATGTAAATGGGTAACCTTACCTATTGTATGTTCTAGAAAAATGCATATTGTACGAAACCGGCAAATGTTGAGGAGTTGAAAACACGATTAAGACATGAGTGTAGGTTATTTTCCATCGAAGTAATTAGAAATGTTTAAAACGAGTTTTACTTGCGTTTAGGATATTGCCAAATAGTGAATGGACAACGTTTTCAGCATTAATTGAAAAATTTGTAAAATTAGATAGATAGAGAAAGAAGGTTATTTTTCAATTAAATTAATTTTTGTTTGTTTACTATCTTATATACAGTGAGGACTTAAGTCCGTCCCCCCCCCCTCTAACTTCTAAACCGTTCGGTATATTTTAATGAAATTTTTAACGATAATATGTGAGCAAGTCTTGCACTTTTTGACATACCAATGACAGCTTTAAATGTCAAGATGACAGCTGGGTCCGCTTTTGGAATATTTTTTTAAATGGAACACCCTGTATATTTTTACATTTTTAAATTCCACATAAAATTATAATAATTTTTTATTAAATGCATTATTAGTCTATACTTCATAGTTTCCGAGATATTGACTCTCGAAAAGTGACATTTTTGAAATTTGACAGCTTATAACCTTCTAACAGTACGTCTTAGAGCAAAACGGCTTACATGTCCCTTTCTTCAATTTTTATTATCTTTCCAAAAAAATCAACTTCCAGTTAAACCGGTACAACTATATTTCCTGCTTTCGAGTTACATCCGGAGTCAATATCTCGGAAACTATGAAGTATAGACTAATAATGCTTTTAATAAAAAATAATTATAATTTTATGTGGAATTTAAAAATGTAAAAATATACAGGGTGTTCCATTAAAAAAAATATTCCAAAAGCGGACCCAGCTGTCATCTTGACATTTAAAGCTGTCATTGGTATGTCAAAAAGTGCAAGACTTGCTAAAATATTATCGTTCAAAATTTCATTAAAATATACCGAACGGTTTAGAAGTTAGAGGGGGGGGGGGGCGGACTTTAGGTCCTCACTGTATAAATGAAAAGGAATAAAAACTTGAAATTTGCTACTTATGTACCGTACAAGCAAAAATTATTTGCATCAAAGAGGGCTTGGATTAAAAAACGTAGGACTTGGTTTAGATCACAATGATATGGGGACTATACATCTAACCAAATCTAGGTTAAATTTTGTCAAATTCATATTATGACATGATATGCCAAACTAATGAGTAATAAAATAAGTAGACAAATACAAATTTATTTTTGTTGTTTACAAAATTAACAAAGTAAGAATATACCTACAGAAAGAAAAAGAAAAATAATTACATAAATTGCTGAAATTGGCCACCAGCATAAATTCACACGTCTCTTCATATTTTCGAAAGTGTTGACCAGCATCCCTGGAGAAATGTTACCACATTCTTGGATAATCATTTCTTGTAATTATTCTAAATGAGCAACTGGTGTTTTGAAAATAGTGTTCTTTAAATGAGGAAAAGCGAAGTAATCCACGTTAAACAAGGTGATCTAGGAAGTATAGTTAATAGTTTCGGCGGCTATATGGGCGGTTGCACTGTCCTGTTGAAAATATCCAAAACGTAGTTCGTCGTCAAGTAATAATTGCTCCACAAATGGATTCAAAATATTGTCTCTATACCGCTGTGCTGTAACTGTGTCATGAAAAAAATAGGACCAACAATTCTTCTTCGGGAAACAGCTAACCAGACACCAATTTTTTGAGGGTGCAATGTGGTCTCTACAAAAAAAATGGGATTTTCACTACTTCACGTGTGTGTATTTTGAGAATTCACATAACCGGAGAGGTTGGACCAGGATTCATCCGAAAAAAATGTCAGGTGTAATAAATCATTTCTTTCCAATAAATTTTGGGTAGCATTGAGAGTAATTCCTGCGTCTTTCAAAATCTGCGGCTTGTATTTCTTGGAATATTTGCATTTTATAAGGAAATAAATTTAGCTGCTGCTTAAGAATAGTCCTGCATGTTCCATAAGTTCTTCCCACTTCTTCGGACAGGCGTCTTATACAATTTGTTGACGTATTTTCCATTATTTCACGAACGTTTGCAACAAAATCTTCTGTTCTTACAGATGGTCTTCCTGCTCCTTTTTTGTGTTGTATAGAACCTGTTTTCCTAAACACAGCCACGGTTCTTTTCAGGCAATGATAAAGATCCCCAAAATGTTCGTGAAAATCGTCCATGCACAAACCAGGATTGTATTGCCACTAACCATTTACTCTAACCCCGTTTCGAAAATATGCTTCAACCATGAATGTTTTGTGCTGATCCGTAAAGCCCATTGTGTGAATTGTTCAAGAAATTGGAAAAATTAGCGATGAATCAAAATTACTTGTACCGACTGTCAAAGATGACGGAATAACTGATTGCTTATTAATTTAGGTAGTTACTGACACCCAACAGGTATTAAGCTCTACGGCTAAGCATTACGTCCTTATATACTGATAAAAACGAATGGAATTTTACACATTATTTTACATACTTGCTACAGTGTTTTTACAAGATAGATGTAAATTCAACACAAAAACATATTTGATATGGTATATTTACATTTGAAGGTGAACTTTTTCATATTCAGTTGTAATTTTTCAATGTAAGCGTAAATTTGTCCATAAAAAATGTATTAATACATTTTACTATGCATTAATACATTGAACTTTGTATTAATGCATCTTAGTATGTATTAATACATTTTACTACGTAAAATTACATAAATAATCTTTTTTTTGGCTAAACGCAGCCGCACGCGGGACCATCTTCGCGGCGCCGCCGTTCTCAAGTCGCCATTTTCTTGTTTACTCTGCACACGTGCGGTTTAAAGTGTTCGTCTATAAAGGAGTCTACATGAAAAAAATGTTTAAGCTTCGGAAAAACTGGATATTATTTGAGTCTCCTTAGTGTTGGAAACGAATGGTACACCAGTGGACGAAGATGAAATTATTTTATTAATTAAGCCCGAAATATTAAAATTACTCGACAATAATGAGAGTTTGATTCCGATAGAACATCAATCAACCTATGAGGCTTCAACTGCTACCACATTGATCGTCAATTCGTCACAGTTTTCTGAATCGCAATCGCAAAGCTTTCAGTCATCAACTGATGCAGATATGCAGATGGAGTCTGAAGTGTTCAATCGAAATTTACATTGTAGAATTACAATTAGATACGAAATTTTACGTTTCAGTATGTAACTTTACATTGCGATTATTTACATGAAAAATGTAAAAACACACTGAAAATGTAATATTACATATGAAATGTATTCTTACCATCACTGAACGTGGCATCAAAATAACCAACAGTTCAGTGTGTAAATTTACATTTTTTTTTATCAGTGTAGATGCAAGGCCCTCTCCTTGATGCAAATAATTTTTGTTCGCACGGTATAACTTAATATGCATTTTAAAAATAGTCAATAAAATACTAGGGTTGCCATTTAAAAAAATTATCGGGGGTAATACCACGAGTGCTTAAAAATTACCGATAATTTTCATGAAAGCTTGTTATTTATAATTCCACGAGTTCGAAGAACGAGTGGAATTAGTATAACAAGCTTGAATGAAAATTATCTGGTTAATTTTTATGCACGAGCGGTATTTAGGGAGAATATTTCTAGAATGAAATATATATAAAAAAAATTTTTTGTCATACAATTTTCAATTTCATATAACATAATTAAAACTGTAACTGAAATCCAATAACAATTTTTTTTTTATTTTATAAAAAAACTTAACAAATAGCAACAAACAATTGAAAAATATTAACTAATTATTGATTGAATAATAAAAATTGCAATTATTGTAATTGTTAATTACATTTTGATTTTGTGATGACATGGAACTGCTGCTGCTGCTCGTCATAGAAGAAGTTGGAGTCTGAGGAGTCTGCTGAAGTTCGGTTCCGCGTTTCCTCATTTTCTCGATGATAGTTCTGTGGTGGTCTTCATCCATTTGTAAATAGCTGGATATGGATTTTGCATTGGAATGACCCGTGATTTGTATCAAGTTTTGTTCTGAAACTCCGCTATTGGCCAGTTTTGATACAGCAGTAGCCCTAAGTGAATGATTTGTAATTTTTTTGGTAATGTCAAGCCCTGTTTTTTTTGCTTGCCTCTTTGTCCAAGCCGATATCTCATTAACCCCTACGGGGCTATTTTTAAACCAATTTCCGGATGTTTTCCAATATGGATTTGGAGTTAAAAATAGTCGGGTGTTGGTGACATTTTTTCTTTTTTCTTGGAGCTTTAAAAACATTCTGACGGGGCAAATTTTAGGATCTGTGTCATTTTTCACCAGTCACTTTGAATCGGCTAGTTTTCAGCTACCCCCTTGCGTAGTTTTTGAAAATACAGGGTTATATTCGATCCTACCTGTTTTCTCTCCACTATTGTCGGTTTCTTCTTTAAAAAATGTTGTATCGGCTCTTGCGCCCTCTCCACCTCTCCAAGCAAGTTCGTAAGACAACAAAAAAAATACTTTTTTTTGGATACCTTCTGGGGTTTGTTCATCGCAAGTTTGGATAAGTTTTTCAAACTCATTATAGGTCAAGAAATTTGCTGATTCCTTACGCTTACCATCCATACCCTGTAATTCTTTTCTTTTTGTATCTCTTGCGTCTCGGGCCACTTTAAATTCAATTTGATGGAAGGGATTTATTTTAATATTGTACTCATTAAAGTACTTTTCCATTAGTAATTTCGCTGTAACATTCCAAAGGAGTTTTACTGTATGTTCTTTATATTCTTCGCCGTTTCTTTTCCTCATATTAAAAGCCCAACATTTTAAAATTGACGCGAGCTCGGATGCCGAAGTATCACGGCCAAAAGTATATTTTTTTTCGGTGCAAAATTCCATGAACTGCTTCCAAACACTCTTATTTGATTTGATTGTATTTTTTGGGGTCGTTTTTATAATTTCTTTGTCTATTTGTTCATTAAGTGCATGACCAAATCGGTTCATTTTGACTTTTTTAATAATAACAATACAAACAAACAGGTATCTAGGATACAGTATTTCGCCCGACCAAACCTGACTGTTGTCAAACTGCTTTACAATGCTGCACCTAAGACAACTCTTCTTGAATAATTGACGAATAATATGTAAAGCCTTTGATGGCTCAAGTGTTAAGGAGTTGCGTTTCGCCAGGACGACCCGGGTTTAAACCCGGGTTGGGGTTTTTTTTTTTTTAGGTAAATAATATTTATATTTTTTCATTTATGCCATAATTATATCTTTGTCGTTATCTGTTGAGAGGGTTTGTTTTTCAAAAGCAATGAATTTCCCGAAGGGAACTCATAACAATAACGATCACGTTCGCAGTAAAAAGGTAAAAAAAAAACTGTCTCGTCAAATAGGTTCGATTGTTATGTGTTGGATATACAACGTTGTCTAGGCAACGTTGTATATCCGCTGATATTTTTTTATTTTTAACGTTTCTTATGGGAAAATTTATACATGAGTGAAATATTCGATATCGTAATATTATATATAACTTAAAATGTTAATAACAATACTTAAGCATTTAAAAAAAAACTGTACTTGATTTACTGAATTTATTCCAAGTAACAAACTTCCACTGTATACACTCTATTTAATTATAAAAACTTTAGAAAACGTATAAGACCCATACTTTTAAAATATCCATCTTCAGGAGAAAAAATAAATAGCTTTACGGACAAAACAAGAGGTCATACATCATGCGGCCGCCGACCGACAGTGAAAAATGAAGACGGGTCCTTCCAAATACCAACACTCATCAGAAAGTGAATGATTGTTTTTTAGGGCGTTGCGTTGACGAAAATTACGGTATAATATGGGTTAAAGTAATGATTTTGAAAGGGTGTAGGTAATAATATGTGAGGAATCGAAAGAAAAAAATAAAACTTTCTATGGGTTTTAGATTTTAAAATTTTGGTATGTTCACTGCGAAAATGTAGTAGTAGTATAGTAGTAACATGTTTTATTTAGCAAAAAGCTAAAATTAAATATTTTTTAATACATTTTTTTAACAACATTTTAATAGATTTATTTTTATATTTTAAAACGCAACCTTCTTTTAACAAAAACAGACAGAAAAGTTAAACATTTTGTAAATTGTATCAAATATTACGTATCATTTTGTTTTTTAAATAAATGTAATTTTAAAGTTTTTTTAAATAGTTTTAATGATTTTTGAGATTTAATAGAATTTTCCAAATTATAATATTCTATCAAACCTTTATAAAAAATAGATTTATAAGCACATAAAAATTTTGATTAGTTCTTGTTTTATAATTATAATGGTTATAATTAAAGGAAGAAACATTTTTTAAACAATCAGGCAATAAATTATTTTTAATTTTATGCATAACTAGCATGTACCCGGCATGCGTTGCAACCCGCTGGTATAAATACAAACCCGAACAAACCCGATATATTAGTACCCGGCATGCCACTTTCTGAAATTGCACCCGTGCGAAGCCGGGGCGGGTCGCTAGTTATACATAAAAACCTTCCCCTTGAATCACTCTATCTATTAAAAAAAAACCGCTTCAAAATCCGTTGCGTAGTTTTAAAGATTTAAGCACATATGAATAGGGACAGACGGGCGACAGCGACTTTGTTTTATACTATGTTAAGAAGATACATACTAAATAAAAAATTAAATTTTCTGACATTCAACTAATCTAAAATTTTCAACATAAAATTCATTTTTGTATATTTGTAACAATTTAAAGTAATCCGCATTGCGTTATTTTGTAAAATTTGTAATTTATCAAATATTTCCTCACTAGCACAATATAAAATGGAAGAACAATAAAGAAAATGTAGTAATATAATAGTATTAAACACAGTTTTTTAGAAAACAAACTTAAATTAGAACTGATTATTTTAAAATAACCTACTTTTCCGGCAATCTTCGATATGATACTTTCAAAATAATTAAAAAATTTTAATTTTGAATCAATCCCTAAATATTTAAAACTGTTTACTAATTCCAATTTTTCATTGAACTGCACAGTTTTTACTGTCGGGTTGTAACACCTCTTCTCTTGTCCACCACAGACCAGGGGGCAGCCTATTACGTCTCCGTGGTGTGACTTGAAGAACGTTGAGGCAGAGCCCCTCAATCCATCGAGGTCAGTATCAGAAGTGTTACTCCACGGAATATCGTCCATATTACCGAATCATCTACTTCAGGGCGTTCCCCAATCCATCCGGATTGGTACAAGACATGCATTGACAACATTCTTGGGTCACTTTCTGCACTAGGTAAATCCTTCTCACTTCTCGACAACATGCCGAAGAAACACTCAAATAATACCCGGAGAGGCCGAGAGCTCTACAGCTGTATCGTATCGAAGTCGCCTTTTAACTGCGGGGTTTTTGCCATGGAGGATGCCAGTGTGTATTGCTTGGTCAAGCGAACTAGGTCCACGAAACCTGTCTGAGATCGAACCACGTAAAGTGTATACGATCTTAGTTGAGACAGACAAAATAACTCAAAAAAATTTGATGACAGACTTGTCAAGTCCACGTGGACTATCTTACTGTATAGGTAGCGATCAGTACAAATTTTGTTATATTTGTATTCTAGTTTCAGTGTGTGATGCAGTAAATGGATCGTATCCCCAATATTTACGTTGTCTCATCAACTGACTTCGTATGAAGCATACCTTCTGCTTGTGATGCGTAAACACTACCACTACCGCTGCGTTTGGCTGTCACCTAAAAAAATATAAATAAGCTCAGCTCGAATTTAATCGACAATTTCAGTTAGTTAGTGATATTATTCCTGATAACGGAATCCCGCGGTTGGAATAGTACAAACAAACCTAAATGATATAAAAAAAACGTGCAGACATAAATGACAACAAATCGGACTTGATATCCAAACCTGATATTTATTAAGTTTTTGTAGCCAAATTATATGTCGGTATGAAAAAACTTTGTCCGTAAAATTTGACAAATCATCGAAACCTGGCAAACCGTAAAACGTTTTTACTAATGACGTGCTGCGCGGGTCGTGGCCATTACGAATTGGTCACGTGTCATTAATTTTATGTTTTAATATATTCCCAGCAAAAAGCTCACAGGTAGTGCCGCCGACTATGATGATGGTGCCTACTTCTTGTGAGTATACCCGACATCGGTAACGCGGCTAGCTTGATGCTTTATTGTTTAATTACTATTGTTTTTTCTATTATTGCAGTAAGCAGTGTTTTTCGGCTAGTTTTTATGAATGTATATTAGGTTATGCGTATTATATTAATAATTATAACGGTTTTAACGTAATTAAGAAAAGTACCGTGCTAGCAAAAATTATTTGCATCAAAGAGAGCTTGGATTAAAAAACGTAGGGCTTGGTTTAGATCACAATGATATGGGGACAATATATTATTATCTAACCAAATCTATGTTAAAATTTTGTCAAATTCATATAATCACATGATATGCCAAACTAATGAGTAATAAAATAAGTAGACAAATACAAATTTATTTTTGTTGTTTACAAAATTAACAAAGTAAGAATATACAGAAAGAAATAGAAAAATAATTACATAAATTGCTGAAATTGGCCACCGCCATGCTCCAAGCATAAATTCACACGTCTCTTCATATTTTCGAAAGTGTTGACCAGCATCTCTGGAGAACGGTTACCACATTCTTGGATAATCCTTTCTTGTAATTGTTCTAAATTTGCAACTGGTGTGTCTGATCGAAAACTGATCAATCTGTCGTCGAAAAAATTGCGTAAGTAGTTAATAGTTTCGGCGGCTCTATGGGCGGTTGCACCGTCCTGTTGAAAATATCCAAAACGTAGTTCGTTGTCAAGTAATTGCTCCATAAATGGATTCAAAATATTGTCTCTATACCGCTGTGTTGTAACTGTGTCATGGAAAAAAATAGGACCAACAATTATTATTCTTCGGGAAACAGCTAACCATCAGACACCAATTTTTTGAGGGTGCAATGTGGACTATACAAAAAAAATGGGGATTTTCACTACTCCACATGCGTGTAGGTATTATGAGAATTCACATAACTGGAGAGTAATCATTTCTTTCCAATAAATTTTGGGTAAACCATTGAGAGTAATTCCTGCGTCTTTCAAAATCTGCGGCTTGTATTTCTTGGAATACTTGCACTTTATAAGGAAATAAATTTAGCTGCTTCTTAAAAATAGTCCTGCATGTTCCATGAGATCTTCCCACTTCTTGGGACAGGCGTCTTATACAATTTGTTGACGTATTTTGCATTATTTCACGGACGTTTGCTACAAGTTCTTTTGTTCTTACAGATGGTCTTCCTGCTCCTTTTTTGTGTTGTATAGAACCTGTTTTCCTAAACACAGCCACTTTTAGGCAATGATAAAAATCCCCAGCAATAAAAGCAACGTTAGGAAAATGTTCGTGAAAATCGTCCATGCACAAACCCGGATTGTATTGCCACTCACCATTTACTCTAACTCCGTTTAGAAAATACGTTTCAACCATGAATGTTTTGTGCTGTTCCGTAAAGCCCATTGTGTGAATTGTTCAAGAAATTGGAAAAATTAGCGATGAATCAAATTATTTGTAACGACTGTCAAAGATGACGGAATAACTGATTGATTGTTAATTCAGGTAGTTACTGACACCCAACAGGTATTATTAAGCTCTACGGCTAAGCATTACGTCCTTAGATGCAAGGCCCTCTTCGATGCAAATAATTTTTGCTCGCACGGTAGTATAGCAAAAAATCTGCATTAAATAGGCGGAGAAAAAACAACTCTGTTGTAGCTACTTGGTTCATTTTTTTGAAATGACTTTTTAACCTCAATATGGTCGTTTTTTAAATATTATTTTTTGCTGCTAAAATAACTCCATTGCCCTAAAAAAATATATGATGCGGTGGTAAAAAATATCTTTAATAGATAAAAAATGATTTTGTGATTAATTGAGTTCATGTAGTTAAAAATGATTACTTAAGAATCCTAAAAATTGTCTGCCAGCTATAAAAAAAATTAGATTTTTTATTGGTATAGTCTACCTAGCTACTACCAAATTACCTTTTCCTGAGCTTTGTTTTTTTAGGACTGGCTCTCACCATTTTACTAAATTTTCTATTAGATTTCTTTACCTTTAGCCAAATTAAATCTCTGTAGTGATAGTGACGTTTTGAGCCAGTTACCTAGGTATAAGTTCCTAGTTTTAAAGAACAAAAGGAAAAATTAATATGAGCAGTTGATAGTCATATTTTATATATAACTAGCGTGTACCCGGCATGCGTTGCAACCCGCTGGTATAAATACAAACCCGAACAAACCCGATATATTAGTACCCGGCATGCCACTTTCTGAAATTGTACCCGTGCGAAGCCGGGGCGGGTCGCTAGTTATACATAAAAACCTTCCCCTTGAATCACTCTATCTATTAAAAAAACCCGCTTCAAAATCCGTTGCGTAGTTTTAAAGGTTTAAGCATATATAGGTAGGGACGGACAGACAGCGACAGCGACTTTGTTTTATACTATGTTAAGATACTTTTTCATCTATATAGGGTTTAAGCCCCAGACTATCACCAATGATACTTATTTTAAGAAAATAAAGTAAGGAATTTATATTAAAAATAAAATGGCATAGAAGTTCTTATACCTAAAAAAACATATCAGTTGGGATAAGGCTTGACAATGTTTTTTTTATGAAAACATTTATTTTTACAACCACGTAAAACTAAATAAGATTATGAAAAGGAAAGGAAAAACTAAAAGTCTTCCTCCACAAAATTTAATAGAACAAAAATTTGTTCAGAGGTTTCTACATGTTTCGAACGTAGAAACGTTCATCATCAGAAAACAGAAAAAGGTATTGCTGATGGTTTTAGCAGAAGATAAAATAATAAGTGGTATAAAACCTTAACGGAGTATAAAAATATGGAATTAAAAATTGGTGTGTCGAAATGACATAAAGGAAAATAGAAATAATTTAAAACGTACTGAGTATGTAAAAAAGTCAGTTAAAAGGGTCTAAAACAACCAAATAAACCGGGGAAGAAGAAAAAACCACTTCAAAAAAAAGATGTCAAAATGGTTCTTTTTATATACTTAAGTATGTTTGTACGACATTGTAAAAAATGTAATATAATAAAATAACGTCTTAACTCTCAGTGTCCCAAACCCCCCTTCTTAAAAGGATCTTTTTATTTTGAATACATGATACTTCTTAATACCTAATTTCTATACATAACAAGTTTTAAATTTTTACAATGTCTTACAGTCATACTTATATAAAAAAAACCTTTTAACATCTTCTTTTTAGAAGTGTTTTTTTCTTCTTCCCAGGTTTATTTGGTTGTTTTAAACCCTTTTAAATGACTTTTCCACATACTCAGTATGTTTTAACTTATTTCTATTTTTCTTCACGTTATGTCATTTCGACACCCCAATTTTTTAATTATATAAAAGCTCCATTAAGGTTTTATACCACTTATCATTTTTTCTCTGCTAAAACCATCAGCAATACATTTTTCTGCTTCCTGATGATGAACATTTCTACGTTCGAAACATGTATAGACCTATGAACAAATTTTTGTTCTATTAAATTTTTTGAAGGATGACTTAGTTTTTTCTTTCCTTTTCATACTTTCAACTCCACTTTAAGCATGGACTATTTCTTCAAATTAAATAAGATTATTAGTTTTTATTTATTATGTAGTATGTTAATAACAACAGAGGATTAAGTTTATAGTGAAGGGGAAAATAAGCACAAATAAATAGGAAGTAAGGATACATCTACACAACAGTTATATCACGGAACACAAAATTAGGTTTGCGCCAGACCATGCGCCACCCTGTATATGGTCCAGATTCTGTTGTTTTCGAAATATTATTATGATTCATTAGTATGATAATTGGAAAGGTGATGTTGCTGTTCTTCCATCTTTTTACAGGTAGATCGGACCGTGCGGCGCTTTTGGTGAAAAAAAAACGAAGATCATTAATTTTTGGTGCATATAGTTTCGGGCAAGGTCATTATTTTCATATGTAAGCGGAACGATATAGAATTTTTCCCAAGTTCGTTCTGATGAAACATTCCTAGATTTTTTAAATTGATAATTAACTTTTGGCTCTAAAATATATGCAATAATATAGCAGTGGCAGACCGAAAGGCCCCCCCCCCCTCCACGATGATATTTATTTAATGATGAAGGTTGTAATGATAAAATTGCTGGAGCGTGCCGTTCTAGTGAACTCTGTGCAATGAAAATGGACAATATTGAATTAAGGCATGATTTGTTACTATTCCTGATTCCAAAAATTGTTGCAAGGTTTGTTATTTCAAAATAGTTCGAAATTACATTGATATGAGATCCCACATGACGAATTTTAATCCTCGCTTCATCGCGTGCGGTATCAAAATGGAAGTGCTTAAACCGGCCTGTCGGGATAAACTCGATTTCTTCAATTTCAAGTAATATTGCTAAATATCTGAACTTTCAGAACTTTAACGAGTATAAATCATTGTTTTTATATGGCATAAATGATTACCAAGGGTGGTAAGTTGACTTAGAACCCGTCGTCAAGGGCAACCGATACCTTTTTGGTAATTGTTACTTACTACGTCCTTCAAAACAGTGTCAAAATGCGTTGTTTACAATATAGGGAGGAGAAAAAATATGTACCTATATTACCCAGTAATTGTAAATTTATAATATTGTAGTGTATATGCTCGGTTAAATAAACAGCAATGGTGTTCTTCGCCGAGTTAAAAATACAGACGTTTCTATCTATCTATCTATCTATATAAATTCGTTCTTCTTTTGGATAAATTATCAAACCCAAATAACCTAACCCAGTAGATACCGTGCGAGTAAAAATTATTTGCATCAGAGAGGGCTTTGCATCTAAGGACGTTATGCTTAGCCGTAGAGCTAATACCTGTTGGGTGTCAGTAACTACCTGACTTAACAATCAATCAGTTATTTCGTCATCATTGACAGTGGTTACAAGTAATTTCATTCATCGCTAATTTTTCCAATTTCCTGAACAATTCACGCAATGGGCTTTACGGAACAGCACAAAACATTCATGGTTGAAGCGTATTTTCGAAACGGGTTAGAGTAAATGGTGAGTGACAATACACAATCCGGGTTTGTGCATGGACGATTTACACGAACATTTTCCTAACGTTCCTAGTATTGCTGGGGATTTTTATCATTGCCTGAAAAGAACCGTGGCTGTGTTTAGGGAAACAGGTTCTATAAACACAAAAAAGGAGCAGGAAGACCATCTGTAAGAATAGAAGAACTTGTTGCAAACGTTCGTGAAATAATGCAAAATACGCCAACAAATTGTATAAGACGCCTGTCCCAAGAAGTGGGAAGATCTTATGGAACATGCAGGACTATTCTTAGCGGAGGCAGCTAAATTTATTTCCTTATAAAGTGCAAGTATTCCAAGAAATACAAGCCGCAGATTTTGAAAGACGCAGGAATTACTCTCAATGGTTTACCCAAAATTTACTGGAAAGAAATGATTTATTAGACCTGATATTTTTTTCGGATGAAGCCTGGTTCCACCTCTCCGGTTATGTAAATTCTCAGAATACACGCATGTGGAGTAGTGAAAATCCCCATTTTTTTGTAGAGTTCACATTGCACCCTCAAAAAATTGGTGTCTGGTTAGCTGTTTCCTGAAGAAGAATTGTTGGCCCTATTTTTTTCCATAATACAGTTACATTTGTGGAACAATTACTTGACTACGAACTACGTTTTGGATATTTTCAACAGGTCGGTGCAACTGCCCATACAGCCGCCGAAACTATTAACTACTTACGCAATTTTTTCGACGACAGATTGATCAGTTTTCGATCAGACATTGAATTCCCACCTAGATCGCCTTGTTTAACGGTTATAGATTACTTCGGTTTTCCTCATTTAAAGAACACTATTTTTAAAACACCAGTTGCAAATTTAGAACAATTACAAGAAAGGATTATCCAAGAATGTGGTAAAATTTTCCAGAGATGCTGGTCAACACTTTCGAAAATATGAAGAGACGTGTGAATTTATGCTTGGAGCATGGCGGTGGCCAATTTCAGCAATTTATGTAATTATTTTCCTTTTTCTTTCTGTATATTCTTACTTTGTTAATTTTGTAAACAACAAAAATAAATTTTTATTTGTCTACTTATTTTATTACTCATTAGTTTGGCATATCATGTCATAATATGAATATGACGAAATTTGAACCTAGATTTGTTAGTCCACATATCATTGTGATCTAAACCAAGCCCTACGTTTTTTAATCCAAGCTTTGATGCAAATAATTTTTGCTCGCACGGTATATTCCCTCTCTTCGTTGTTTATCTTCATTGAAATATTTAATCGGACGTTGCAATTTAAGTAAAATAAGAATTAATAATTAAGAAGGTATAAGGTTTTCCTTACCCGGAATGCCTATAAGCTTTCATTATGTAAATGTAGTTACAACACTTAAGTGTTTCGACACCTCGAGCCTATAACGGCATCCAGACTAAGAGATGGGACTGCGCTTTGTGTTTATCATTTTGCCCGTGTCGCATTATTGCAATTCAGGGTTATTAGGCGAATTGTTTCACGCAACGCACGCAGTACTTCCTATAATTACATCTTACACCTGGTACATGTAATCTACTGCACTCAACGAAATTATACGAGTACAGGGCCGCTGTACTAACTAAGCCACTACATCAGCAACGTTGCTGTATATAACGTTAGTTTAGTTAGATTCTAACATTAAAATGCAATGTTTGAAGATGGTAGACAATGAAGTAATTTAGGTTAGGTTAGAGTGGCAGACCTCTGGCATTGTCCAAACTGTCACACGTAGTCCTATAAGGACCGTTGTGGTACCACACATGTTCCGCGAAACCTAATTGCATCAGCTACCTGACGGTTAACGCGATCGTAAAATAATTTTGACAGCTCAATCAAACCAGCCACTGCTGTTAATAAACTTAGTAAGTCGACCCAGTTGCAGGCTGCTCACTTCCTCCAGATTATTAAAAACTGGTTCGCCCAGTGCATTGAACCTTCTTCTCGCGAGGCCGGGGCATTCACACAAGAAATGCTGAATACTTTCCTCCTCTTCTTCACCTCTGCAACTTCTACAGAAGTCGTTAGTTGGTATTTGCATACGTTCAGCGTATCTACCGAACAGGCAATGTCCGGTAACTACGGCAGTGAAGTTTCTTAGGTCCTTCCGACTGTGTTGTAATAGTGCTGCGGTTTTTCTGTCATCAAGTAGGGGCCTCAATTGCCTGGAGATGCTACAAGTTGTAAGCACTGTCCATCTGCTTTGCGCAAGTTGTTTAGCTATTCGATCTATCTCTTCTTTGACTGATCCCAGTGGTCTATCCACAGTATCCTCTGCTAGTTCGACAGATATGCTTGCGCCCTCCCTGGCGAGCGCATCAGCAGTCTCGTTGCCATATATGTAGCTGTGTCCAGGAACCCAATACAAGGTTCGATGTTGAGCACCAAGTGTGCAGAGATTGTTGCTACAGCGCCTTACTAATTTTGACTTAGTACTGCAGGAGCAAATTGCCTTTATGGCTGCTTGTCTGTCTATAGACGCAGGCCCTCTCAAGCCAGGACGATCCCGCAGGATGTTGACTGCATTATCCACTGAAAAAAATTCTGCCTGGAAAATGCTGCAGTAGTCAGGGAGTCTGTACGACCTCTGTCTTAGCATGCTCTCGGAGAAGATACCAGCTCCCACCCCGACGTCCATTTTTTGAAGCGTCTGTGAAGATCGAGTGATTCGCCTCCATTGTTACTTGCCTTCCCACTCTTCCCTACCCGGAATGAGCATAGAAAAGCCCCTTCCAAAGTCTGGCAGCGAAACAGTGTAATCGGTCGGCTCTCGCAGTTTTTGGCCTGTATATATCCCTAGTATGCTGCTGTGTCCGTAGTTAGTACTTGTCCAGCATTTCGACTCTTTCAGTCGTAGAGCACTTTTTGCAGCCACAAATATATAGATATTAAAATAAATTAGACATTGTTACTTTGTATGTTATGTTTAAATTATATATATCAAGTAAAATAAATAAACTTCATTATAAATTCACAAAATTACATTTTTTTATCCATTTCCAGATAACAATCCAATTAATTGAATTAATTTATTTAAAAACAATTACATTTTAATATCCTAAAACGGCTACAAATTCTATTTCTGTATGAAAGAACCTAAATGTTCTTATTAATCTTGTTATAAATTCAAATACCTACAACTTTCAATATAAAGACAAAAACGCCAGCCGAATTCAGTACTTAATGCTGTATTATATTCCAGTAGGTTTAAATTGGGCAAATATGTGACGTATTCCCGCGCTGCGTGTGCTGTTCTTTGATTGGTTGAAAGTTACCAGGCAACCTACCCTCTAGAAACCTTGCTGCATGGCAACCATTTATTTAAAAGAAGTGACATTCCTTTGTTTGTGATTTTAAGTTACAATAGGGAGATCATAATAGTTATTCAAATACAGTTATAATTAATGAATTTATTTATTCTATGTGGACAGTGTGATAAGATTATAGGCAGAACGTGTAAAAAATTTAACAAAATGTATCCAAATTTACCACAAATAGACAATTTCAAAAATTTCGTAAAGCGTCATGCTTATAAACCGAAAACTTGAATTGTTAGGCATAAGCAAGGTAAACAAAAAGCCACTTTTATAGGCTTCTCAAATCAATATTAGGTTAGGTAAGGTTAGAGTGGCAGTCCTCTGGCATTGTCCAAACAGACACACGTAGTCCTATAAGGACCGTTGTGGTACCACACATGTTCCGCAGAACCTATTTGCATCAGCTTCCTGATGATTAACGCGATCGTAGAAGAATCTTGACAGCTCATTCAAACCAGCCACTGCTGTTAATAAACTTAGTAAGTCGACCCAGTTGCAGGCTGCTCACTTCCTCCAGATCATTAAAAAATAGTTCGCCCAGTGCATTGAACCTTCTTCTCGCGAGCCCGGGGCATTCACACAAGAAATGCTGAATACTTTCCTCCTCTTCTTCATCTCTGCAACTTCTATAGAAATCGTTAGTTGGTATTTGCATATGTTCCGCATGTCTAGTCTTCCGAACAGGCAATGTCCGGTGACTACGGCAGTGATGTTTCTGGCCACAATTCACTGAAGATGCTACAAGTTGTAAGCCCTGTCCATCTGCTTTGCGCAAGTTGTTTAGCTATTCGATCTATCTCTTCTTTGACTGATCCCAGTGGTCTAGCCACAGTATTCTCTGCTAGTTCGACAGACATGCTTGCGCCCTCCATCAGCAGTCTCGTTGCCATATATGTTGCTGTGTCCAGGAACCCAACACAAGGTGATTCGATGTTGAGCACCAAGTGTGCAGAGATTATTGCGACAGCGCCTTACTAATTTTGACTTAGTACTGCTGGAGCAAATTGCCTTTATGGCTGCTTGACTGTCTATATAGATAGCTATAGACGCAGGTTCTCTTAAGCCCGCAGGGTGTTGACTGCCTCGTCCACTGCAAACATTTCTGCCTGGAAAATGCTGCAGTATCAATAATAAAATACTTACTCATTTAAAAAAAAAAGATTTTCGTCCATTTTTTCAAGTAAGATACAAAAATATAGATTACACTGTACGCTTGAACTAAGATATGACTAAAAAATCAGATGTGTAGAGGCATTTTTTAACCGTGCAAAAATGTTCAACTTAGTAATGTTTAAGAGTTTGGGGAAAACAGATTTATTAAAAGTCATGTACATTTAATATGGGGCACCGTTAATATGTACCTTACTTGTTTTAAAAATTAGGTTTATGATATGAATTAAAGGTTCCAATAAATAAAGGCGAAAAGACTTTATTAGCCGGATACCAAGAAAATCTATACCTGGAGCACAATTGAAAGAGTTGATCTGTTAATTAATTTGGTTTCTATTAACTCAGGCCGTTGAAACATGGAGGACATGGCATTTATGGTAATACAGATATGCCCGAAATAAACAGTACTGAAACTAAGTTGGCGGTGTTTTTATGCGTGCGCTGTCACACTCAAGTTAGCTAGTATAGGCCTGTCAAGTAAACCTCAAACAAGTAATTAGTAGGGCCTAATTGTTAAAAATGGTGTTAAGTACAGAGGAGAAAGTGTTTCTGGTAGAGCATTATTTTCGCTCATACGGAATGGGCCGACATAATGGTGCAAGTTTGCTATACGTGTCTGATCAATTCACACAACGGTTTAATAAACGTTCTCCAAGTAATGCTGTAATTTTGAAGGTTATTGAAAAGTTCAGAAATACGGGTAGTGTATTGTGCCAACGAAAAGGAAACTCGGGGCGTCCCAGGACAGTTAACAACAACAAGAACCATGAACGTGTTTTTGAGCAAATCTTACAAAATCCGAAAGCCAGCCAGGCAAGGACAGCGTTACAACTTGATTTAAAAAGAACTTCCTTTCAAAGAATCCTGAAGGAGCTGGGTGCATTTTCTTATGTGATTCAGGTACATCAACAACTACATCCTCGGGATTATCGCAGTAGAGTGGAATATTGCGCCAGAATTCTCGCGTTACAGTATGAAAATCCTGAATTTTTGAAAAATGTTTGGTTTTCAGACGAAGCACACTTTCACTTGTCAGACTATGTGAATCGTCGCACAAATCGATTTCTGGGCTTTGCCAGACCCGATGAGGTTCAAGAGGTTCCTTTACATAGTGCAAATGTGAGTGTCTGGTGTGCTGTGTCCGGACACGGAATCATTGGTCCGTACTTCATCGAAGAGAATGGTAGGCAAGTCACACTTAATCAACAGAGGTACAGACACATTTTAACACGATTTATCCGTGATCTACGTCAATTCTGTCGTGCACGTAACTTGGCATTTCGAAACCAATTTTTTCAGCAGGACGGGGCAACTTGCCATACGGCTGCCGCAATTCGTCAATTGCTTCAAGAACATTTTCCAAGCAAATTCATTTCACGATTTACTGACTTCCCTTATCCTTCACATTCTCCAGACCTCACACGGACGCATACATTTGGGGCATGGCTAAAAATGCCGTTTTCAAACAGGCACCACAAACCATCGATGAATTAAAGGATGCCGTTAGAGTCTTCTTCGCAGCTCTGAGACAACCCTTATTCAATAACATGACCAGAAACTTAGAACATCGTTATGAAGTCTGTCTTGAACGAGGAGGTGCACATTTAGAACATATAATAAAGTGTCAATAATATGTATTTTTTAAATATATAATACGATTACAAGTTCAGTACTGTTTATTTCGGGCAATACTGTATTTGGTACAATTAGTGGCGTTATAATTTTACTGTGCATTTTAATACCAATATTTATTTTAAAATAATTGCAAATGTTTGGCCATAGCTTCGTCATTAGGGATATCTGTGTTAGTAAAGAAAGTAGGTACCATGTCGGACTTCCATTCTCTTTATTTTGTTAGTTAACACAACGTTTAGTTTAGTTAGTATCTCTAACCGTTTTCAAATGTAAACTAAATTATAATTCTAAGGCTACTGTCTTAAATACTATCCAAGTGCAATGAAGCTTGATGACTCGGCCTACGTGCTTATTGGAGTGTGAAGTTTGAGCTGTTGGTTTCGGACAAGATATTGAGGATATATTCTATACTTGGTTTACTAAATATATGGGTATTTTGATTCATGAAAGGTGCTTCTTTGAATTTTCGTTTTCTCAGATTATACCCCCCAATAGAACTTGATAATTACTGTGAGTATTCAGATCAATAATGGTTATAAACCATTCTATGGTAGCAGTAACTCCTATTTCCTATTAGCTAAGTTACCGTAACATTATCACTATACAACGGTCTAGCAATTTTTGTTGATTTACAGTAGGAGAGAGTTACAGTTGTATAAAGAAGAGTATATGAGTTTTTATAAGAACTTTCTCAGTGTAGTTAATATCTTTAACCGTTTTTAAGTGTAAACTAAATTATAATTCTAAAGCTACTGCCTTAAATACTATACGTGTGCAATGAAGCTTGACGACTCCACCTATGTGTTTATTGGAGGATGAAGTTTGAGCCGTTTGTTTTGGACAAGGAGAGGATTTCAGATATTGGGAATATCTATACTTGGTTTACTAAATATATGGGTATTTTGATTCATGAAAGGTGCTTCTTTGAATTTTCGTTTTCTCCAGTGTTGTTCCAAATTCGGAAATATGCTTAGAAGCCTTCTTACAAAAGTTCGAACAAACCCCCACGTAATGAAAACACAAAAAATTGCATCTAGCGAATCCCTTGCGAGTGTGGCGAATAGTGCATTGGAGAAACAAAAAAAAATCCTCTTCCCGTACGAGTTAAAGAACATCTGAAAACGTAAATGGGTGTTTATTATTTTAAGTTTGGAAAAAGATCGTTTCGCTGATGCCGCACTAACTGGTAAAGTTAGAAATAACATACATCACTGTACTAGATACATCTGGACCATTTGAAGAACACTGTAGGGGTAACTTTTAGGGGAAAAATGAAATTTTCCTCAAAAAGCACTCACGTGCTTACGGCAGCTTTTCGTCGGTAGAACAGATGGTCACAGGCAAGTGATGCTTATGTTTATAGGGCGCCACTCAGTTACTATTCTTATCTTTAGCTTATAGAGCTTTCCAACTGAGAAGCCAAGCTCTATTAATAAATAATAGATGGAAAATATGCAAATAAATAAAGACTGAGATAAGTTTCGATCTGTTTAATAGAAACTAAATATGATTGCAGTTATAAATAAATCAGTAAACATGATTAAACGAATGAAAAACACTATGTAATTAAATCTGCTCGATTTCTGATACCAATATATAAAATGAACCCTTTACGCATCAAAACTTATTTATTTTCTTTACCGAATTAATATGTGCATAACCTTCTTTGGCCAAAGATATACCCCTGCTATGTACATTTATATACATACAGTGTCACCAGTAAAGTCCGCATCATATGGGATTTTTTTTTATTAATAGCTTTATTCGAAATTTGACTTTGGCATCAAGTTTTGCTTCGATCGAGATGAAAATTAAGTAAAAAAATTGTAGTCACGTGATTCGCATTATCTGTCAAATTTTAATTTTTTCCAAAAAATTATTCAAAAGTGGGGTTATTTCTGAAAATATCGAAAAAAGTTATAAGAAAAAGGTTTTTTAAATGCCGTTTCTAGCCCACATGCAAAATTTTAGCTGGATAAGATAATTTTAATTTTTTACCTATATTTTGTAAATTGCACCACTTTTGCAAAATAAGACTTAACGCAACCTACATAAAACTTCTTAGTTTTGACAATGCTTTATTTCAGATACATTTTCTTTAAAGTAGCGCCATATTAAATGTGTGTTTTCCTACAAAATCAAAATTGGGCTATAAAATTTGGTCGCATGTGATGCAAAGTTCATTTGTTTTTGACCCTGTATAAGGTAACTTCATAAAATAAGTATTTTTGAAAACGTAGTTTGTGTCTGAAAGTAATACACCTTAATATTAAAACAAAAAGAACACAGTGTCAAGTGTCATCAGTAAAGTGTTCATTAAGTGGAAAATAAATTTTTGTTTAACTTAACGTCAAAATTATCTATTTTCAACGATTTAACCCGATTAAAACCCCTTTATTTTATTTTTTTATTTATTTTTTTACTTTCAGACATAAACTACGTTTTCAAAAATACTTATTTTATGAAGTTACCTTATACAGAGTCAAAAACAAATGAACTTTGCATCACATGCGACCAAATTTTAATAGCCCAATTTTGATTTTGTAGGAAAGCACACATTTAATATGGCGCTACTTTAAAGAAAATGTATCTGAAATAAAGCATTGTCAAAACTAAGAAGTTTTATGTAGGTAACGTTGAGTCTTATTTTGCAAAAGTGGTGCAATTTACAAAATATAGGTAAAAATCAAAATTATTTTATCCATCTGAAATTTTGCATGTGGGCTAGAAACTGCATTAAAAAAAACTTTTACTTATAACTTTTTTCGATATTTTCAGAAATAACCCCACTTTTAAATAATTTTTTGGAAAAAATTAAAATTTGACAGATAATGCGAATCACGCGACTACAATTTTTTTGCTTAATTTTCATCTCGATCGAAGCAGAACTTGATGCCAAAGTCAAATTTCGAATAAAGCTATTAATAAAAAAAAATCCCATATGATGCGGACTTTACTGGTGACACTATATACAGAATTTTTACTGTACGTTGTCGTGCTAATAAAATTAAAAAAAAAACCGTAAAATCAGAAAACTCGCTCACAATATTATAATAAAATAATGATAAAATGATACTTAATTATGTAACTTATTGACTCATAACTGAGAGGTTTAAATTTAATTTTTAAGTTAATTAATCAATTGGTTAAGAAAAGCGATATTATTAAAAAAAAAATTGAATAAACTGGCCTTATATCCAAGAGTATCCAGAACATCCAGTGGATACCAAATGAAGGTCCTGGTGGTGTAGAAAGACCCCAATTGTTGATTTTAGGTGGATTGGATCATCGGGCAGTTACCCAGGTAGTTTAGCAATGGAAAATGGCGGCATGAGCCCAAAAAGGAAGAAGGTAACACGGTCTTGCAGACATTGTAAAATACAGCGACTTAATAGAAACCTTGAAGATTAAGCCCCATGGATACACCCTGTAAATAACAGTTAAATAACTAAAACGTTCGAAAACCCCAGGAAGAGAATTTTAGCTTACCTCTAGCTTGAGGGAATTCAACCAGATTATGCATCATGGCACATACAGTTTGGGACTTATCTCACACAGGAACAGGAGGTACATACGGCATATAATATGCTAGATATAAGAATTCACTTACAACATACTATTAAATTTTACTGCTTAAATTAGCACCCAGAAAAATTGAAATCTATAAAACCCGAAGGTGTCCTGCTTGCAGCAATTCTCGTGGCAGACAGACGACCTAAATTGCCAGCGATCCTGCTATCGACGCTTGATAAAAAAAACCAAAGGTATCAAATGTAATTGTACCTGTATGTGGTACGAAGTGGTGAATGCGCAAGGAAATAAAAGTACTTCTGATGGAATAAAATTAATAAAAAGGGTTGCGTTAAAATTATAAACGCTACAACACACTGATTTTTTATTAATAAATAATCCGCAAGTTCATACACTGTTTTTAATTTTGAAATACTATTTCCAAGTCCCTTTCTGAGGCTTAAAATTTGACTAGGAAAGTCAATAGACAAGTCTTTATGGTATATCGTTTGTAAATTCCGCGCACTGAAAAAATAATTTATTTGATCTAAACAAAAATGGAGTTCGCCGAAACAAATATTTGTTCCCTATGGCCTGAACAAATAATTATTTGAAATTTTGTCCAAAATTATTTGACTTTTGAGAGGGAAATATATGATATTCAAATAAATATTATTTAAATAAATTAATTCCGTTATTTAGCACAAAGCAATATAGGTAACCAACAAATATGTATTTATTTCTATTAAATAAATATTTATTCTGTCCAAATAATAATTTATTTAAATCGGCAACACATTTATTTAATCCAAATCACGAATTGTATATTATTATCCTTTATATTTATTTCTATTAAACAAATATTTATTCTGTCCAAATAATAATTTATTTAAATCGGCAACACATTTATTTAATCCAAATCACGAATTGTTTATTATACTTTATATTTATTTCTATAAAATAAATATTTATTCTGTTCAAATAATTTCGAAATTAGGATGTGTGCTTTTGGCATTTAATTTAAATAACTTATTGTTTCCTATAAATAAATAATTATTTACTATTGAACATAATAATATATAATATAATTATTATTAAATATTTTTTGGTAAAAACTATATTTGTAATAAACAATAAGGTATTTAAATTAATTAATTAAAATAGGGTATTATCTCCCAAACCATTTAGAAGAGGAGCTGCAAAAAGAAATAAATCATACCACAGTTTTTATATATATTCTGTTTATTGTTACGAAAAATAACATAACTATATAAGAAAACAAAACAAAACTGTAATTAACATGACAGTTATTAAACTCGGTCTGCGCCTACGAGAGCCTTATTCTCCTTAAACATCCATATTTACTGCAATAACTAAATGTTCCTGTAAAATAACATCTTGTTTGAGGGAAATAAATTAAATTTATCACAAACAATCAAAAATGGTTATAAATAAATAATTGTTTCCCCGAAATATTTATTTATTTAAAGCAAATAAATATTTATTTGCTTTAAATTTTATTTATTTCACGCAAATAAATATGTAAGGCAAATGAATAATTTTACACAAAGGGGCTGCAAGAGACGCTTTCGCGGCCATCTTGATGGTATACAACATGAATATTAATAATTAGGTATATTGAAAACAGAAATCAAAACAATAACGATATGCATGTTTATAAAATAATATAACAATATGGCAAAGACAAATTTGTTAACTTTTTCTATTATATACAAAAATAATTGAAACGTTTTTAAATGGGCATTTCTCCATGGCATTCATGATTTAGTAATTATTATTGTATATAATATGTTTTATCTGTCTTTTTTAAGTAATAAACATTAAAATTAAAATCTTACCTTCATAGGAGGGCCACAGATGTCCCATGTTATGGCCAACTAGCCAATCGCGAACATCCATTGCCACAGAAAAGTACCGTCAAACGGGGTAAAGTCGATCAAAAATAAAGGTTATTTTAGCATAGCGCCTAAACGATTTAATTTTTTTAAATAAAATTAAAAATGAAGATACCTTAAACATTAAGCCATTTGATGAACCTATTATTATTTTTTTAAATTTTACCATTCAATTTTTATTTTTCCTTAAAGAGTGATCGACTTTACCCCGCATATTGGGGTAAAGTCGATCACCTATTTAAAAGCATAGAAAAATCGACTTTACCCTCTCAAAGGGTAAAGTCGATCAACAAATATTAAAAAAAAAGACATCAAAACTAATTTTTTAAATTTTAGGGTAATAAATCCATTAAAAAATAGAAAAATACTTCTTTATTTAGTCTTATTTACAGCTCTTGGTTGCTATAACTAAAGAAAACTTCACGAACAACTAAAAATAATAGAAAAACATAGGAACAAAACATAATCACAAATTCTTAGATCTACCTATCTACAAAAAATATCACATATTCTTTACATAGGTAGATAAGTTCAGTCAAAACTTAAATAAAATACAACAAAAAATATTAAATCCTTAGCTGTAAAAAAAACACAGCTTTTTAAAAATAACTTTGGTCAAAGATATAAAAAAAAATCAAAACAAATATTAAAACTTATTCCAGAAGATCTTGTTCTTCTTCGCGTAGATGAAAGAAGTGCCTTCCACGTTTTTCTCCTTTCAAGTTAACTTTTCTTTTAATCTGCTCAAACGTAATTATTGATAGGTCCGGAATTTGCGGATACACAAAAAACACATCTTTTTTTGACTCCTTCTTGCGCATTGTATTAACAGTTAGTTCTTCATCTGAGATAGTTTCAATCTTGGCAATAAAATGTCTGTCTCTTTTGTTGGTTTTATATTTTACTAATACGTAGTCTTTTACTTTAAAAACCTTAGAATTTTGCCCTTCTGGCAAAGAATTTTGCTCTTCTGCCAAGCTTTCGCTTAGGGTAGAGGGTTCTCCTATTTCGTATTCTTCTGTGAATGACTTATCTGATTCCGCAACCTCTAAATCCGACTCTTTTTCTGACTCAATGTCACTTATATTCCTATTTTTAGCTTGTCCACGTTCTTCTTCTGATTGGCTGTCACTTGTCTCCCGTCTCTGCCTTCTGGTTTTAACGTTTTGTGATGTGCGTCTGGATTCAGCTATTAACAGATCCGATGTCCCTATGCTCTTTCCTGCAGATACATTCAGTTTTTTCCCTCGTTTTATAGTCTTCGTTGGACCCGTCCGAAGTTGTTCAAGATGATCTATTATAGCATCTGTCCATGATGTTTTAAGTGTATCGTCAACTGTTTTACGTGGAATTTTCTTTAGTGCAGCGTCCGGATTGAATGGAACGATGCCACATGCCTTGAACCCTGCAATAGAGTTGGCTTCAGATTTGAGACCAACAGACTCCACAGTATCCTTAAGAAGTTTTGGAAATAAAGTTTTAGGAAGCACTCCTCTATTTTTTAACTTCCATTTTTCTAATTCCTTTTTCCATGCCGCCTTAAGAGGTCGGAAGTAAGCTACATCTAAAGGTTGTAGCAGGTGTGTAGAGTTGGGTGGCAACAGGACAAACCTAATATTGTTATTTTGGCATTCCTGTATTACGCTCATTGTGATGTGGCTACTTAAATTGTCTCCAAGTAGAACTTTATCTCCATCTAGCTTTTTAAAATGCGGCAAAACAATAGAATAGAACCAGTCTTCAAAGATGGTGGAATCAAACCACCCGCTGAGAGTGCGATTGTATCTGGCTCCTTCTATACCCCCTTCAGTCCACCCCACATACGAATGTTTTGCTTTATACACAATGTATGGTGGAAGCATTGTGCCGTCTGCTGCTATCGCAAACATCACCGTGGTGCTAGTTTTCGTGCTATCTATGGCCCTATGTGCATGTTTGGTGCCCTTTTTTAAGACGACTTTCACAGCGCCGGGGTCATCTACGAAATTGGTTTCGTCATAATTAACGATATTACAAGTTGGAATATCCTTGACGGCATCTTTTAAATTATTGAAATAATCTTCCACTACCTCGTAGCTTAACGCTGCTCGAACCCGTTTTGTATTTTCTGCTAGTTTTATGGTAAGATTGGGATTTCGCCTCATAAAACCATTAAACCAGTCTGTTCCAGGTAAGTTCTCTATAAACCTTGGTTCTGTCACGCCACGCTTTGTTAAATATTGCTTAACGATATGTTTCATGTCGATGGGCTTTAAGGGAAATCCCCAATTAGCGCAAAGTTCCAGGCCTTCAGTCAACATTTTTCTTCGTTTTCATCTAGAGCGGACGGCCTCCCATACTTAAGCTGATGTCGTCCGTGATAATGGTCATTAAGTGTCGAGTAAGGGACGGCAAATCGCTCAGCGGCAGCCCTCATTGACATTTTTTTTGTTTTACCGCCGCCACTGCCCTATCAAGAAATATTGCATTATAATTTTTCTTTCCCCGTGGTCCAAACTTTTTTTGGTAGTGTCGAGGCATCTGAAAACAAATATGAACAGAATTAATATAGATATTAAATGACTCTCTCACTAAACAGGAAATCGCGATATGCTTGGCAACACTGTACAGGTCGTTCTCCGTACGTTAGTTTACTACAAAAAATGAACATAACCTGAAATTTTACTTCTAAAATTAAAAGGTAAAACATATTCCTAAAACTGAAAGTGATCGAAATTACCCCTTAACAATGGATTTTTTTTAAAAATCTCCAGTTGAGCTTTAAAAAAATTAAATTATAGTGTTATTTTTGTTTATTTACATTCACAAATAACTATGTTTTCCCGTATATTTACGAATTCTTTTTCTTCGCGAAATCTGTTAGCTGTGGAATCAATCGTTTTCGCATGTTTCAATTTTAGCCAATTTTCAACCTTTTATAAACAGGTTTTTCTACACGTACTTACCTTATGTATCACTAAACACTCAGAACTAGAGCACAACTACACCCTTACTGAACCGGTGGACAACACTGTTACTAGAAGAAAACGCAACCGTTCCATTTTACGCGCTATTTTCTTCACAGGGGCGTGCTTGATCGACTTTGCCCCGCATGATCGACTTTACCCCGTTTGACGGTATATATCACCTTGTCGAAAGACGCTCAATAAACGACTAAACTCTCCAGTGGCGAAATGAAAAGTTATTTGCAGCAAATAATATTTTGTTTGAAATGTAGACGTTTAAAGGCAGAGGTGTAGCAAACAATTTTTTGTTTGGCGCGAATAAGTTTTATTTCACATAAATAAACAAAAACCAAACAAATATGAAATAAAAGTCAAATAATTCAATTTATTTGTTGCAAACAATAGTTGTTTGAGCTAAATAAAGATTATTTGTGGCTAACAAAAATAAAGCAAATACATAATTTATTTGGGATGAAACAGACTTTTTTTCAGTGCGCTTTTACATATAATTCTTCTTCACAACAAAGTTAAATTCTCAGCATATAAAAAAAAATAATTATGAAATGCAAATCTGGCAGCAAATTTTGAAGGGGCCGTCAGTGTGGGTCCCCCGGCTGGCCGGCCCCTCCGCAGTGGGGGTCTGCGTGGGTGTTTCTTACGTCACTGATGAAACACAGTTTCAGAATTCGTTTTTCAATACTTTTAAACTAAAGTAAGTCGCATATTCCAATTGAAAAAATGCAGTGACAGCGTCGGGTAAAAAAGTTATACTATGGATTATAATTATTAAAAGTGATCTTCCGAGCACCATTATTATTATAAACGGTTGGTAGATGGTATATGGAAGCGGGTATCGTAATAAATTTTGCTACTATCTAATTTAATCTCATCTCTTATTTTCAGGATGCAAAACAATATAAATCGCTACTATACGCCGAGTAGTTATCTTGGTATTGCTGATTTTTTTATAAGCCTTTGAGATTTTCACTTAAGATAGACTAAAATTAATTATATTGGAAAAAATCTTAAGCAAATAGTAATAAATTGATATTTTATTGCAATTACAGGATGTTCTTAGTGGAAGACTAAATACAATAAATAATTTTATTTTTTATTTATTTACAATTTGGTGTACTAACATCAGGTTCAAGACCCAGAGATGTACCCAACAAGCAGGCCCGGACTGGGACCATTTGGGGCCCTCAGCTAAAACCTGTAAAGGGGCCCTCTACCGGGGGGTCTGGGTGTTGAAAATTAGGTGCTTAAAAATAATAAAAACGCGTTTCTACGCTATTTTGGCACTTATAAAGAAGAATAAATTCAGCTACGTTTTTATACGAATATTATGATTTTCAACTTTTGTTAACTTTATTATTCATTAAAATAAGAAATTCACAGTATTTTTAGGATACCACAACACTACAAAACACATGCTGTAGAACTGCTAATAATTACAATGGAGTTCAAAATAAAGTGCAGTATTTTATTCACCCCAAAGTATTACTGAATTATGTCAAAATTATTTGTGTACCTAATAAAAATAATGACAAACGGATTTTAGGGATTAGAAAAATAATACTAACATTTTAAAAAAAATCCTGTGTATCTAACAGTTTACAATGTTGTTATACTAGAATAGAAGGGGCTTAACTTAACTGAGATGATTCGACATTTTACTCCCTAGGCCTAAAGTAACAGCTTCTTTGTAAGCAACTCACTTGTTAAAGCTACTTCATCTATTATTTTATTTTTGTCCAAATTATAAAATAAATCCCTCTCAACATTAATAAAAAGCAGACTGGACATAAGGTATTGGCTTTAAGTTTAGAAAAAAACTCGTTCACATATGACTTGGGTATAAGGTATGGTAAGAACAAATTTATATGCAATATACAGGTTGGTAAACCGTCCAGATTGAGTAAGTTTAAACAGAACAGAAAAAGCACATGTCAAACACTGGAAACATTGTCTATTTTCAGAGCATTAAATGTGAGCATTTTTTTCCGCTTCTTCGGTTGGGTCAAAATCGTCTTCTTCGTCACTGCATCTGTCTCCGTAGTTCTTAGTGGACTCTGCCGCTATGAAGTTGCTGTATTGTTGTGCAAACTGTCGCAGCTCTATCAACAGCCGACTTCTTTCAATTTTACACAGTTTAGAAACACTGTGCAGGGCTTCTGTGGGAAATGTTTTAAGTTTCAAGATAGAGTCAAACTTTTTGGGGTCCAACCAAGAACAATCCTGTAAAATGTCTTTGTTGTCAATACTCATCCTCGCACAGTCTAAAATATAAAAATATACAATTTTGTAATGTTAAACTGTTGAAATAGAGTCAGCTTCATCTTTTGATTTTTCACCGGGCATCAATTTTCTCTTTTACGTTCTTTTTCTCTTAAAGTCCAACTCTAACTCGACATCAATGTCATTTTCGTCTAGCTTAAGATTAACTGCACTTGCATAGGTTTTTGTTTTTGCGTACAATACTTCAAAATGCGCGTTATTCCTTTTGTCCTTGACTTGCTGGAGCAGTGGTTGTACTAAGTTCCAAGCTAAAGCATAACCAATGATTTTACTTTCCAAGTACTTAGAAACAGGGGAAGTAACCAAAAACAAATCTTGTAAAACAAACGACATAAACAAGTTTTCAAATTTGGACCATTGACTTATACAGGGTGTTTCAGAATAAGATGCTGATCCTTAACGGTGTGAATCCTTAGGTGATTTTAAGAAGAAAAGTTCATATTAATATATCAACTTTCGAACTACAGGGCGTTAAAGTTTTAAGAAAAAAATCGTTTTTCTATCATAACTTTAAAAACTTTCTAGCAATTTTTAGGAATTTTTCACACATGCCCTCTAAGCCTCAATAGCCATTTTTTGGCACCCCCCTTGCCCCCCCCCCCCCCTTCGGACGCCCTTGAATATTACGGTAATTTAGCCAATAGAAAATAGGAGTTAATGCTAAGAGTTTTTTTTAAACAATAACTTTTAATTGGCCCATTAGAAAATAATAAAATTTGGTGTAAGAGTCCATCATTCAAGGACCTTAAGAAAAGTCCAATACAATTTTGATGTATAATTTATAGGAGAGCCAATATTTGAAAGCCAATAATTGACGGTGACAAAATTTACATGGGTTTCACCACCCGGTAAATGATTCGTAATGCCATTTAAGAATAAATTTGATATTAAAATCTAAATAAATGTTTTTTTTATAATAGAACGACCGATGCGACGCCGAATAGCCAGACATTACTTTCTTTTAACTTGTAAATTATACTATCTCGTCAATAATATGAAGCTCGTTGAAATTACGTCAGTAGAACTGTCGCCAACTCTGAGGCCATAAAATAAAGCAACAAAATGAGAAATCTTTTGCTACGTATGATACTAAAAAATATCTAAAATAATAACAATCTATTCTATAGCCAATTAAACCGTTCATCTGTGACAAAAGTAATTTCTACCATTTTACTGTCATACCACAATGATTATAGAAGTTGTTAAATTGAAGTAGACTTAAACACATGTGCTGGTCTTTAAGTACAAGCGAGTCCTTGATTTAAACTAATAACGTGTTAATTACGATAAGACGGGAAGTGGTAATGGGCCATGCAATAAAGACTTTTGCTCTCGCAGCGCCACGATATGCGGACGCTTCCCTTCGACTTTTTCTTTTGGAAATTTATAATTACCTAAATGGTTTCTTGGATTAAATAAACTGGAAGGGATTCCTCAAACTTAAGCGGTAACTGACCTATGTAATGCGATAAGATCAATACAGTGTGTCCAAAAAGGTATGCTGTACTGGAACTATCTAGAACTATCGGGTTGTTGTATAACAAGGGCGTCCATAGGGGGGGGGGGGGGGGCAAAACGGGCACTTGCCCCCCCCCCCTAGGCGCCCACATTACTATTTTATTTAATAATTCAGTAGTAATATTGAATAGTACAGTGGTTAGTTAGTAGACCAACAAATCACTAAACTGAACAATTACATAATAAAAACATATCAATAAATTAATACATCAGGCATAAGTTAAATAAATAGTCTTATACAGTGTCACCAGTAAAGTCCGCATCATATGGGATTTATTTTTATTAATAACTTTATTCAAAATTTGACTTTGGCATCAAGTTCTGCATCGATCGAGATGAAAATTAGGCAAATAAATAGTAGTCACGTGATTCGCATTATCTGTCAAATTTTAATTATTTCCAAAAAATAACTCAAACGTGGGGTTATTTCTGAAAATATCAAAAAAAGTTATAATTTTTTTTAAATGCATTTTTTAGCCCACATGCAAAATTTTAGCTGGATAAGATAATTTTGATTTTTTACCTATATTTTGTAAATTGCACCACTTTTGCAAAATAAGACTCAATGCAATCTACATAAAACTTCTTAGTTTTGACAATGCTTTATTTCAGATACATTTTCTTTAAACTAGCGTCATATTAAATGTGTGTTTTTCTACAAAATCAAAATTGGGCTATTAAAATTTGGTCGCATGTGATGCAAATTTTATTTGTTTTTGACACTGTATAAGGTAAATTCATAAAATACGTATTTTTGAAAACGTAGTTTGTGACTGAAAGTAAAAAAATAAAAAATAAAATAAAGAAATTTTAAATTAAATCGTTGAAAATAGATAAACTTTCCGTTGGGTTAAGCAAAAATTTATTTTCCACTTAATGAACATTTTACTGATGACACTGTGTTTTTTTTTGTCTTAATATTAAGGTGTATTACTTTTAGACACAAACTATGTTTTCAAAAATACTTATTTTATGAAGTTACCTTATACAGGGTCAATAACAAATGAACTTTGCATCACTTGCGACCAAATTTTAATAGCCCAATTTTGATTTCGTAGAAAAACACACATTTAATATAACGCTACTTTAAAAAAATGTATCTGAAATAAAGCATTGTCAAAACTAAGAAGTTTTATGTAGGTTACGTTGAGTGTTATTTTGCAAAAGTGGTGCAATTTACAAAATATGGGTAAAAAATAAAAATTATCTTATCCAGCTGAAATTTTGCATGTGGGCTAGAAACTGCATTTAATTAAAACTTTTTCCTATAACTTTTTTTGATATTTTCAGAAATAACCCCACTTTTGAATTATTTTTTGAAAAAATTAAAATTTGACAGATAATGCGAATTACGTTACTATTATTTTTTTGCTTAATTTTCATCTCGATCGAGGCAGAACTTGATGCCAAAGTCAAATTTCGAATAAAGCTATTACTAAAAAAAATCCCATATGATGCGGACTTTACTGATGACACTGTATATAAAAAAGTATTGGTTAAGTTTTTGCCCCCCCCTGAAAAACGCTCTATGGACGCCCTTGTTGTATAATTAGACTTAGAGAATGTGTATAAAACGTATATTCTATATGGAGCACTACATCTGTTATACAGGGTGCTGATAACGTCTGGAATAATCGATTTTTCTTGAAAACGCAAAAGTTTTTCGAAAAACGCTCGGACCCGTCGATTTTATTTTATTCCTTAAAATATTTTGACGTTCTTCAGTATTATACCGGATGCGCCGAAAACGCTAGGCAAGTGTCAACTTCACTTTTTCAAATAGAACACCCCTTTTTTTCTCCAATATTCAGATTCCTCTCTAAACTCTAGACAAGTTTCTTATAACATATTGTATGGCTAAAGTCAACAGGAATTGAAATACAGGGCCCCCAATAAAAATCAAGGTATAATTTTAAGGTCTAGGTATTTACCTTTTTACCGGTTTCTACATAATAACTTAGTGACGTAAATGTCAAAACATTTAATATTTACTTCAAATTTGTCACTTTTACCCATAAAAATGTTTCTAACGGAAGCTGAGAGAATCGAAATATTAATAATAGTAGGATGTGGAGATCGAAAGAGAACACAAATAGAAGTTTGTGAGTATTTTAATGATAAATATCCAAATAGAGAACACATAAATCAGGCAACTGTTTCCAAAATTGTTAAGAAGTACATAATGAAGTAGGTCATGTTAGGGATTAAACTAGAAGTGGACGACCTAAAATTTCCGACGATGTCAAACTTGATATTCTAGTTTCGTTGGAAGAGAGACTACATTCGAGCACAAGAAGCATTTCTCAAAATTTTGAAAATATCCACGATTCAACGGTGGCAAAGTTCCTGAAAAAGAAAAAATGGCATGCATATAAATGTCAAGGAGTACAGGAACTTTTGGAAGACGACCCTGACAGAAGGAATGAGTTCTGTGAAATTCTCATGGATAATTACTTGATTAACGATGCATTATTTCCGAGTAACATAATTTTTTCCGATTAGGCGACTTTTTTCTTGATGGATGGTATGGTAAATCTCCAAAATTGCCGGTACTGGTCCAGCGAAAATCCCCATTGGTTCCGAGAAATTCATATCCAGCGGCCGAGAAAAATTAATGTATGGGCAGGAATAATTCGGGATACTGTTATAGGACCCTATTTTTTTGAGGAAAATTTGACTGGCCAAAGATATTTGCAGTTTCTTGAAGAATACCTCGCTCCAGCGTTGATTGCCCTATTTCCCGATCGGAACATTCCTGATTCACATGATACAATTATCTGGTTTCAGCAGGATGGTGCACCAGCCCACTATTCGGCCGAAGTCCGTAGATACCTGAATGAGTTATTTCATCATCATTGGATAGGTCGACGGGGTCAAATAGAGTGGCCTGCGAGGTCCCCCGACTTAACGCCATTGGACTTCTTTCTGTGGGGCTATATTAAGAAAAGGGTTTACAAAAATAAACCAGAAGATATTGATGTTCTCAAAACGCGTATAACAACAACCATAAGACAAATTACCCCAGAAATTGTACATAATCTACAGTTAGAATTTGTTGAGAGATTGGGACATTGTAGAGCCGTAAATGGACACTATTTTCAACACTTACTCAAATAATATTTTAGATTGTTCACTGTATTACCAATTTTCTGTTAGAATTTTTTTCCTAGCCCAAGTATTTGTCATGGAAAAAAAGCTTTAAAATTATACCTTGATTTTTATTGGGGACCCTGTATTTCAATTCCTGTTGACTTTAGCCATACAATATTTTATATGAAACTTATCTAGAGTTTAGAAAGGAATCTGAATATTGGAGAAAAAAAGGGGTGTTCTATTTGAAAAAGTGAAGTTGACACTTGCCTAGCGTTTTTGGCGCATCCGGTATAATATTGAAGAACGTCAAAAAATTTTAAAGATTAAAATAAAATCGACGGGTCTGAGCGTTTTTCGAAAAACTTTTGCGTTTTCAAGAAAAATCGATTATTCCAGACTTTATCAGCACCCTGTATATAATACAGTCTCTAATTACCGTGCGAGCAAAAATTATTTATTATTGTTTACAAATTTATTTTTCCTTTGTATTTAAGTTTTTTAAAACTTTGCATGTCAGATTTTGCAATAGAATATTCTCATTTCGCACAACCCATCATTAGTATGGACGAATTTTATCATCTCAGGTAAACCATGTTGCATAATAGATTGAACGACAAGAACACATTAAAAGTTATTTAAATTTTTGAGAACTATAGTACTGATTTTTAGTGGTAAAATATGCTTTATTAACAGTAGTAAGCAAATATTATTATGATTAGTTTCATTACAATTGCCCGTCGGAACTAATTCAGTATATAAAACCAGATTATACCCCCCAATAGAACTTGATAATTACTGTGAGTATTCAGAGCAATAATGGTTATAAACCATTCTATGGTAGCAGTAACTCCTATTTCCTATTAGCTAAGTTACCGTAATATTATCACTACACTACGGTCTAGCAATTTTTGTTGATTTACAGTAGGAAAGAGTTACAGTTGTATAAAGAAGAGTATTTGAGTTTTTATAAGAACTAGAAGGCTTCTATCTCAGTGTAGTTAATATCTCTAACCGTTTTTAAGTGTAAACTAAATTATAATTCTAAAGCTACTGTCTTAAATACTATACGTGTGCAATGAAGCTTGATGATTCCACCTATGTGCTTATTGGAGGATGAAGTTTGAGCCGTTTGTTTTGGACAAGGAGAGGATTTCAGATATTGGGGATATCTATACTTGGTTTACTAAATATGTGAGTATTTGGTGTCATAAAAGCTATTTCTTCGAGTTTGCCTTTCCGCCAGTACTGTTCCGCGTCCAAAACCGTTGCTTCTGATCACTGCATATTATGTTGGTTGTTCCATATATGTTTCTCTATACCTGATCTGAGGCTGATCTTAAAGTTTCATCTCCTGGGGTATGTTTCAGATGTTCTTTAACTCGTACAGGGAAAGGTTTTCTTTGTTTCTCCAATGCACGATTTGCCACACTCGCAAGGCTGTAGCGTAAGCACGTAGGCGCAAGCTTCATTACACACGGATTGTATTTAAGACAGTAGCCTTAGAATTATAATGAGTTTACAGACGGAAAAAAATTCCAATCTGATTTGAAAATTTTTCTATTCTTGAAAAATTAGCCTAACATAAAGCTTGTAAAGCTTGAATTGATACTTGAATTAAAATAAAATTGTTAGTCCAAGAAAAGGATAAACTTGAATGTATAATTGTTCTATTTTTGGCAGTTAAGACAACCATAATTTTGGCTTAATTACTGCTACTTTTAAGTCAATAAAAGAGATTAGTTTAAAATAAAGAATAGGAATAAGGTTAGATTAAATTTTACTTTATATTATTTCAAGAATTGCTTAACTTAAAACAACTAGTCTATATGAATTGGCATAACTGTTGTCAACTTTTTAATAAAAACAAGGTTATCTTTATAGGGATGATACATATATTTAAACAAATAGTTATTATACATAACTTGAAAATATATTAATTTTGAATTGATTTTTCAGTTCGAAACAAATAGACATAAGCTTGTATTAGTTGTATTTTTTTTATCTATACTTGCCACCACTTGCCATTTGACTGTTGACCTCGACGCCTCGACGCCTCGACCGATCGGCATCGGTAGCCTATTATTTCTGATTTTGTTTAGTGCGTAAGTTATGGAAGAAACCCTGCAAGAGTGTTCTATATGTCGTAGGCTGATAGTGAAATCCGTCATTTCATGAAACACCTAGTCATATCATGAAGCGTGGCTAAAAGGTATATTGCAACTGGTTTGTTCGTTGTTCCCCAGAGCATTTTTTTCAATTTTTTCAACTAATATTATTTTATAAAAGTAAAATTTAAATTAAATTAAAAAAAAATTGAAAAAAATGCTCTGGGTAACAACGAACAAACCAGTTGTAAATATACCTTTTAGCGTGCAGCATGATATGACTAGGCTTTTCATGAAATGACGGATTTCACCATCAGCCTACGACATATATAGGTACCTGTAAGAGTTTTTTATTTTATATGTATAATAAAATATAAGAGTTAAGACATATTGTAGTTAATGTAGTTAATATGGATTGGAATATTTTCATGTTAATAAAAGTAATCTAAAAATATACGTTTGCACTGAATTTCTTTCCTTACTATTCCTCGTACTAAACTAAACGGAATGTACTTTGTTTTAATAATTTTTAGCTTTCTTCTGCAAGAAATATGCTAAATTTTATATAACACGTGGTCCTCATAACCAGAGGCAAAATAACAGATTTTGCTTTTATTAGTGATTTATAATCCATAAAAATAAGGTCGGCAATATAGGGAAGTTTTCGTAACTTATGTCGATATGAATCGCGTAATGGTAATGTTACTTATATATTTTTTTTAAATTGCTTTGCAGTCGGCCTGGTATTTCCGAATCTTAAACCATAGACTTACCAGATTTGTGTTTGCAGCTAAGTCTAGCTGACTTGCACATGGGTCAACTAAAGGCAGCCATTAGATAAAAGATTAATAATGTTACTTTAAGTGTACTCGCTATTAAACCAAGGAACAGTAGTGGTTCATTTTAATATTACTATACTCAATGAAAGATTATTTGAGGTTGAATTAAATTTTTAATTATTTAATTTCAATTTGTCCTATATTTGCTTACTTTCAGCATTAGATTAGAATTAAATTGAGATAAGGATAACGAATAATCACCTAAAGTTTACTTGCTTTTACATTATGATAACTTAATATTGGTTAAAGTACTACTAAACTTACGCCATGCAGGGTTACTTACGGTTGTTTTAAGTTAATGCATGCTTTGATGTACAATACTCACTTTAAGCTTGTTGACCCTTAAAAGAAGTAATGGTGACTGTGTCATTTTAAGAATACCATGCTTTGAATAACAAGCCTCTTGCCGATATACGAAACTAGTGTATCCTTAATTTAAGCCTATCACTCTTGGTTATAGTATAAATTTTTTTCCGTGCACTTGAAAACGGTTAGAGATACTAATAGAAACCTTGTGTTAAGTAACGTCTTCGACTCGATAATTTTCCGGAAGTAATTTAACTTCTTGTTTTATTACTAGTTATAAATTATTAAAAGCGTAAAAGTAAATTTGATCAAATTTGCGCCTATTTCTTTTTCTGCTTTATTTAATTCATAAATCCAACTTTTTTTAATGTAAAACTGTAGGCAATTGTTAAGCAAAGTTAGATATTTGACCGATTTATGGATAAAATGAAGAAGTAGCGAAATATTGAAACGAAATAGCGAAGGCGTCACTAGTGTTTGCTGCAACATATCAAAGTCTTCAATTTTATTAAGTAATATCAAAAGGGGCTTTTGCTGTAAGACCTCTGATGATTCAAATTACCGTGGTAAAATACCAGTCATACATTGTTATTCGTTATAGTTAAGAGGCGTTTTTTTATATAATAAAACACCCAAGAATTCCATGAATTCCGATTATGTACCACAGAAAGCCCCTTTTTTCGCTTCCATCATACTCATGCACCTTGTTATACAAACCAGAAAAAACTCAAAATATAATTAAAATATTAAAATGGGGCTCCGCCGTCGTAGAGTGACGTAGTAGACGAAATGTAAATCGTAGCACGTTTTATGATTAGCTACGGTCGCGTTAGAAATAAGGCCGTCGAATCGAAAAATAATTTATGAGAAAAGCTGGTGTACGGGGAATGCTGAGCACGTTTGGATTTATGAGAAAATAAACGGGGGAATGGGCTCGTAAAAATAGAGTTTTATTTGCAATTGTTTGATGGCTATGTAAAGGAGGTCGGGTTACTGTATATTTTATGGCGGAGGCCGACCACTCATGTGCGGTGTCGCAGCTTGGGGATCACCCACATTCAGCCAATATAGTTAAGAATTAAAAAAATAAATAAATAACAATGGTATTAAAAAGCTGTGGCTATATTTTTTTGTTAAGGGATTCAATGGCAATAATTTATATATAAACATCGAGGGCGACGCGTCAATTTGGATGGCTAAAGCCGAAGCAACGACCGTGCGAGCAAAAATTATTTGCATCAAAGAGGGCTTTGCATCTAAGGACGTAATGCTTAGCCGTAGAGCTTAATACCTGTTGGGTGTCAGTAACTACCTGAATTAACAATCGAATCAGTTATTCCGTCATCGTTGACAGTCGTTACAAGTAATTTGCATCATCGCTAATTTTTCCAATTTCTTGAACAATGCACACAATGGGCTTTACGGAACAGCACAAAACATTCATGGTTGAAGCGTATTTTCGAAACGGGGTTAGAGTAAATGGTGAGCTGCAATACCACGGTATAATAAAGAAATATGTACTCTGGCAATATATACAATCCGGGTTTGTGCATTGACGATTTTCACGAACATTTTCCTAACGTTGCTTTTATTGCTGGGGATTTTTATCATTGCCTGAAAAGAACCGTGGCTGTGTTTAGGAAAACAGGTTCTATACAACACAAAAAAGGTGCAGGAAGACCATCTGTAAGAACAGAAGAACTTGTTGCAAACGTTCGTGAAATAATGCAAAATACGCGAACAAATTGTATAAGACGCTTGTCCCAAGAAGTGGGAAGATCTTATGGAACATGCAGGACTATTCTTAAGAAGCAGCTAAATTTATTTTCTTATAAAGTGCAAGTATTCCAAGAAATACAAGCCGCATATTTTGAACGACGCAGGAATACCCAAAATTTATTGGAAAGAACTGACCTGACATTTTTTTCGGATAAAGCCTCTGGTTCCACCTCTCCGGTTATGTGAATTCTCAGAATACACGCGTGTGTAGTAGTGAAAATCCCCAGTGTAGAGTCCACATTGCACCCTCAAAAAATTGGTGTCTGGTTAGCTGTTTCCCGAAGAAGAATTATTGGTCCTATTTTTTTACATGACACAGTTACAGCACAGCGGTATAGAGACAATATATTGAATCCATTTGTGGAACACTTACTTGACGACGAACTACGTTTTGGATATTTTCAACAGGAAGGTGCAACCGCCCATACAGCCGCCGAAACTATTAACTACTTATGCAATTTTTTCGACGACAGATTGATCAGTTTTCGATCAGACATTGAATTCCCACCTAGATCACCTTGTTTATCGGTTATGGATTACTTCGTTTTTCCTCATTTAAAGAACACTATTTTTAAAACACCAGTTGCAATTTTAGAACAATTAGAGATATATGAAGAGACGTGTGAATTTATGCTTGGAGCATGGCGGTGGCCAATTTTAGCAATTTATGTAATTATTTTTCTTTTTCTTTCTGTATATTCTTACTTTGTTAATTTTGTAAACAACAAAAATAAATTTGTATTTGTCTATTTATTTTATTACTCATTAGTTTGGCATATCATGTCATAATATGAATTTAACAAAATTTTAACCTAGATTTGGTTAGATATATATCGTCCCCATATCATTGTGATCTAAACGAAGCCCTACGTTTTTAATCCAAGCCCTCTTTGATGCAAATAATTTTTGCTCGCACGGTATTTTAGTATAACTTTCAATGATCTGGTAGAGTCGATTCGCTCAGTAAACCTGCAAGATGGCCGACATGTCATATGACAAAAGTCATATTCCAGCTAAATAAAATAAATTTTTGCATTTTCAATGACTTTTGTCATATGACATGTCGGCCATCTTGCAGGTTTACTCGCTGAATAGACTCTATATTGGCAACCGGTTTGTTCCTTGTTACCCAGAGCATTTTTTTAAAATTTTATTTTTATAAAATAATATTTGTGGAAAAAAATGCTCTGGGTAACAACAAACAAACGGTTGCCAATATACCTTCTCGACGGAATTTGTAGAAAAGGACTCGTCAGGCGGTGGGACTCGTGCGGATGGTTAAGAAAAATATTTCTGCTGACCGACGTGACGGTTCCAACCTCAATTTCAACAAGATTTATTTATATGGATCAGCCACGTTGTGCTGCAAACGATTAGATTTAGCAGGATTGTGCTGAGGCCGACTATATGTTGTTATTTCGTAATTGGGGGCGTGTCTTGTGCTGTAATGGTTTATATTTTGTAAAATCGCAACCAGGACATAATTAGGCAAATCAAAAAATTCCAATGGTCTTAACCAATGCTCAACAAGAACAACGTACAATACTAGGGAAATTCAATGACGAGCTGTACAAAGTTATACATAATATAAATTTAAAAGAAACAAAATCACAGAATATCTATGGCATAAACAACATGTTATTTTATAAGGACGTGACAACTAAAGACAGCACAAACCACATAAATGGCAACGCCGCATCTAAATTGTGGAGCGCTGCAGCCAAGCTCTTGTGGAACTTACGACGAAACCAGATCAGCTGTTAATGTCAAATGTCGTTGTGTCGAAACGCTTTGGTGTAAGACAAAGTTAACTCTAGGATGGAGGAGGTGAAGAGCTGGGTGGGGCAGGTAGTAGGGATTACGTCGGAGTTTTGAATGTGACCTTGCTATTATAGAAGAAACCTAACCTACAAATAACCCACCTTTCTATTTACTCACCCAAAATAAATGCAGAATTATTATTTGCCGAATTCTCGAATACTTGGTGCTTGCGACTCATCTTAATTAGCCTTCAGAAAATATGACAAAACACTAAAAACACAGCAATTATTATACAAAACCGATAAACTGAAAAAAAATTTAATCCGCTGCCAAAGAAACCACAAAGAAACACCAAACGGAAATAGGGATGGTCGATATACATCGATGCATCGAAAACATCGATATTTTCAATGCGATGTATCATTTTTAAGCGATGCATCGAAGCCATTTGAAATTTGTCGATGTATTTTAGTTCATGTATTAGACCTTAATTTTATTCTTAAAATAATTATCTTGCCGTGGCCTCTCGATCTTGATTACACCTTTTACTTTTGGTTTCAGTTAAGATGTGAGCTTAGAATAATTAGATTTGTGACTTGTTTTATAATTCTAATTCTATTAAAATAATTTTTTCGATGCATCGCAAACTTGTGGACATCCCTAAATGAAAATGAATGAAACAACGTCATCATGCCACGGCCAAGATAAATATTTCAAAAATAGTAGCAGGCTGTCACTAAATATCACCAGTAAAATTTGATTAAAATGTATAAAATTCGTATCACTTAAAAGTACAACAACAACAAAAAAATGTACGCCACTACTTTTGATATAGAATATAGTAAGGAATCGCCCCCTTAAGTTACGTACGATACTTGTGAAAAATCCTGTATACAGTGTGACCAGTAAGGTCCGCATGATATGGGATTTTTTTTTAATATAATAGCTTTATTCGAAATTTGACTTTGGCATCAAGCTCTGCTTTGATCGAGATGAAAATTAAGCAAAAAAATAGTAGTCACGTGATTCGCATAATGTGTCAAATTTTAATTTTTTCCAAAAAATAATTCAAAAGTGGAGCTATTTCTGAAAATATCGAAAAAGTTATTAGAAAAAGTTTTTTTGGATGCAGTTTCTAGTCCACATGTAAAATTTCAGCTGCATAAGATAATTTTGGTTTTTTACCAATATTTCGTAAATTGCACCACTATTGGAAAATAAGATTCAACGCAGCCTACTAAAACTTTTTATTTTTGACAATGCTTTATTTCAGATAAATTTTCTTTTAAGTTGCGCCATATTAAATGCGCGTTTTTCTACAAAATCAAAATTGGGTTATTAAAATTTGGTCGCAAGTTTATTTGTTTTTGACCTGTATAGGGTAACTTCATAAAATAAGTATTTTTGAAAACGTAGTTTGTGTCTGAAAGTAACATACCTTAATATTAAAATAAAAAATCACACAGTGTCATCAGTAAAGTGTTCATTAAGTGGAAAATACATTTTAGTTTAACTTAATGTAAAGTTTATCTATTTTCAACGATTTGTTTTAAAATCCCTTTATTAAAATTTGTTATTAAGCTACGTCATAAAAAAAGTAAATATATTTTTTTATTATTTAAGTGCAGTTTTCAAAAAATTAATTAGAATGATGCACCAAAAACACGTTTACGACAAAATATGGGTAAAAAATCAAAATTATCTTATGCAGCTGAAAATTTTGTATATGGGCTAGAAACTGCATTTAAAAAAACTTTTTCTAATAACTTTTTTCGATATTTTCAGAAATAACCCCACTTTTGAATTATTTTTTGGAAACGATTAAAATTTGACAGATAATGCGAATCACGTGACTACTATTTTTTTGCTTAATTTTCATATCGATCGAAGCAGAACTTAATGCCAAAGTCAAATTTCGAATAAAGCTATTAATAAAAAAAAATCCCATATGATGTGGACTTTACTGGCCACACTGTATGTATAATAATATAATATTTTCATTATTGGGACTCTATGTAACAGGTCAAGTTAACATAATTTTATGATTGGGTTCGACCAATCAAATGCGGTATCAAATGTTAAGGATCACCCACACTCGGCAAATATAAATTTTACTGTTCTCGAATTTATTAAAAATTTAATGGAACATTAAATTTACATTAAAATATTTTGTAATACCTACTTGGTTCTGGAAATAAAATTATTGATAACATTCTTAACAAAAGAATTATTTTTGGTAATATATATTTTTACTTTACTACCTCTTTGTTATTTGCATATTAACTTAGAAAGCAAAGCTTTTTATAAATACTAACTATTTTTATGAAGAAATAAAAAATTAAACGTTCACAAACTTTATGATTTTTTTATTTTACCTAATTTTTACCCATAGGGAGGCTCCTTAAGAGAGAGGTCACATTGGGGGCAAATAGAGCCTTCCCCCCCCCCTTAATTAACCTCGCTACAATAATACAGGATATCTCCACATATTTTAGTTATATATGTATTATTCAGGGCATTATGATGATGTTTATGCCTCCGAGGGCAACAATTTCACAAAGCCGAGGGCCTTTGGCCCGAGGGTTTGTAAGTTGCCCGAGGGTATAGACATTACACACAAAATATTAAAAACTTAAAACAAGAATAAGCAATTTTATTTAAGAATATCTTAGGATTGTACATCCGCAAGAAAGTAAAACTTCGAAATAAGAATATCATATTATTTTTTAAATATTATCATATATTTGGTTTAAGTCGATATTGGATCAAATAAATAATATAAGTCGTATTTTGAGATTTTTAAGAAATTTTTATGAGAATATCCTATTCTTACAAAAAGTAACTCCTACTTTAAATTAAGTAAATACATTATTTACTTTAATTCCTATTGCTTGCTTCACATCAAACTACTTAATTGATTTATATTGAGATCATATTTTTAATTTAAGCAACATTTTTATTTTCAATAAAGTTATGAATATATTATTTTGAGATTTGTTTTAACAAATCAAGGGCAGTCTATTATCAGTTAAAGTTAACTTCAAACTTGGTTTAAAGATATCAATATTTGCTGTGAACCACTTTGTGAATTAAACTAAGTATTTAAAAGTATTGTTGATTTATTTTAATATTTTTATATTAAATATAGAAATATAATACACTCCTTATTAATATTTTTGTAGCTTAAAGCGAATATAATATTTATTTATTTGGAGGGTCATTTAAGCTCAGCTAAAATAGTTTATAGTTTTACTTTATGGCTTGCTTGCAACTAAACAACGATTTAAACGTAATGGGCCCGAATGAAAGTAATTTTAACCACAGATAAAATATCTTTATTTTTTAAAACTGAAATAACAGAGCAAACATTAATATTATCCATATTAAAATAAAATCAGTAACAGATTAAGTAGGGGTTACCTACTAGATAACTTGAGTATATAGATAATGTAATACGTACAGGGTGATCCCCTATAATGTCGCCCCCCTTTAACTTTATTATTTTAAGTGTCCCAAAAAATTTAAAAGTATGGTTATGTAGGTACTGAAAGATACTATTTTTTTTACGTACCCATAAAGAAAATTTGAAAAATGATCAGTATACAGGGAAACACAAAAAGTGTATTTTTTCTTAATGGATCACACTTTCCATGTCTATTATAATATTATTATACAACACAAACACAAGAAGACGTAGATGCAAATTGCAAATGATTTACCCCGGCTTAGTAGAGACGCGTCTATTGCACACGAGACATACCGCCAAGCGAGTGGTGGAACTGGAAGGGAGGATATATGAAGCAACTGAAGCTTGTTTTGAAAATATGTTGGTTCAAACTATGTACATGATTTTCAATATAAAGCAGTAGACTATTTATATTGTAAATTTCATGTTTAAAAACAAGAATGTATACTTTTTAATTAATGTAATGATGTGGTTAAACAAAATAATTTGAAAATTTAAACTGGAATATCATTAATAAATTTGCTACGAGAATATAATGACTTGAAATTATATTTTATTGGATCAAATTGATAAAACTGAAAGTGTTTATTTGAGAACAAATATATTTATGTAAATATTAGATACTAATATACTTAAATCGAAAATATATTCTTTTTTTAAGCGAATATTTTAAATATTTTTTTATCTATTTTTAATTGTTTCAGATTTCTTCATTTAAACGTATTTATTCCGTCTGATAAAAAGCCATTCTTCAAAAAATGAGAAAACTATTTACTTGATATAAGTAATCGTTTTTTTTCTGTGTAAGTAATGCCCGTGGTACATAGAATAAAGTCGCCACAGTGGTTCTTTTCCCGTGCGTCATCACTTTTACGTCATCAAAATCGTATGAATCAAATCAAAATTACGAGACGAAAAAAGTCAAAACTAAGTTAAGTTCATAAAATGGACGTGCCTGCCTACCGTTTGACGTACCTACATAATATCACGAAAAATTATTAGTTATTTTAAGTTTTGCCCGGCATTCTCTATTATCTAAAAGAAATTGACAAACAAATGTTTATACATGTAATACTATTTTTAAAGCTTAAAATCTACAAAAGTTTGGTGTTTTATTGACTATTAAAATCGCAAAAGTCAAATTTTTAACATCCTTTCATTTAAGGGAATTTAGCCACTGCCGTAAACGTTTCAAAGAACTTTCACGGTTAGAATATTTAAAATAAATAAATTAGTTATTATAAAAATCCATAAATACTTACCGCCAAAACAGATGGTGGGTATAATTACCTCTAAAAAGAACTATTTTTAGAAACAGGAACAGTTCTAAGGCACACAGATTTACAAAATACGAATTAGATTGGCAGATCAAAATAAGGTTGACAATGACGTTCTAAAATACAACGGTTGTCAACTAAACAAATAAAGAAAGTAATTAACTGACGTTTATAGTTTTATCCTTGTCTAGCACGTTATATTATTGCGGAATTTTGGAGACGTTCTTTTATGCTTTTATTCAAACTTGTTACTGTAATAAACAAGGATGCAGAGTTATTAACCACGTCGAGTCCTGATCGTTGATTGATGACGCACGGGCAAAGATCCACTGTGGCAACTTTACTTTATGTCCTATTTCAGATAATTCCAAGTTACATTAAAAGAAAATTCAAAATCACGAAAGGTTTTTTACCTATAAAGTTGCTAAATAAACAAAGGTAATAAGTGTTCATTGTTGTGCTGTGTCAAAGTCAAAACTAAAATTCATATAAAATAATGGATTTTCCGTCGCTTCCGGATAGGATTGCTGTGAAAGCTGCCAAAGCTTTGGATAATCTTGTCCCAAAGAAGTCTAAAGACGCCTAGGTTCTGGTGTCATATAAGGTCGGTCGAATTTCGTCCGGTTTTTGGGTTTATTAGAAAGTTAACGTTAAATGAAACAATTTGATGCAAAAAAAATGCGGATAAAGCCATTTTTTTCAAATTAAAGCCATTTTTAATATTCAATTAGTTTAGGGTTTCGGTCGACTTTCTGGATACAAAAACAAGCTGTACCTGCTAGTAGTGTTGTCATTGTCTTTAAGAGGGTTGGACGAAGATAGCAATATGACGATATTACCCGTGTTTGTTTAATCGAATATATTCTAGAGGTGGGTCGTTATTTAGATAACGCGATTTTGGAGCGGTATATTTTGATAACGCTCCAACGCGCTCCACAACGACTAAGTAACTAGTTACCGTGGAGCGACACCGGCAACGGAAACGTCAGCCGTAGTTTACAGAACGAACGGTCGAGACCGCTCATCGAGGACGCGACGCGACGGCTGCATTCTGCGTTACATTTCAATGCCGCTTTGCAGCAACGTTTCACGGTTTGGAGCGGAGCGTAAGATCTGGCAAGCCCACGTGCTATATTGAATTATATTCTACTGTTGGAGCGCAACGTAAAATACATAGTTAGGACTGGTTGTATACCCTTGAATACGCATAATAAAACAAGGTATCAGGCGATTTGGAGCGGACTGGAGCCTCACTCCAGTCGAAGCGACGCTGCACTCGGAAAATTTTGGTCGCTCCAAAGTACAGTTGTTTTGGAGCGGTATTTTTTTGGAGCGTTCGCGATTGGAACGCTCCAGACGTGGAACCGTTTTTTCCACCACTAATATATTCTTATAATTTAAGCGGACAAGCGCGGATTCGCCGATATCTGTTGCTATTTCACTTTTTTTGCCAATGTTGCCAAGTTATTTGTTGATATTTTCAGGTAAAGTAGAGTAATATATTAAAAATGAAAATAAACTTTATGCCATTACCGCATAAAGGTGTAACTTAGGCCGCGTAGCCTGCGTTCTATGGCGTAGCCCAAGGATGTTTATAATAGTTGCGGGGCGGGCGAAGCCCGCAACGCTAGTATATGATGACATTACCTCGTAAAGGGGTTATTATTAAAGGTGTAACTTAGGCCGCGGCAGCGGCCGTCGCGTAGCCGCCGTTCTATTGCGTAGCCCAAGGATGTTTATAATAGTTGCGGGGCGGGCGAAGCCCGCAACGCTAATGTATGATGCCATTACCGCATAAAGGTGTTACTATAAAAGGCGCAACTTAGGGCCGCTGTAGTGGCCGTCGCGTATCCGGCGTTCTATTGCGTAGCCCAAGGATGTTTATAAATAAAATAAAATAATAAATATCTTTATGTTTTTTAAAATATATTTTATTATAAATAAACTCAATTAGGTATAAGACTTTTTGAAATACCCAACCAGCGTTAATGACTTCAAATCATGAAAATTGGTCCAACGTGGCAACACAGTAAGTATTATGTCAAATAATGAGACTTCTCGCATTGACATTTTCAGCACAGAAAAATAAAGGGTTTAGATTTTCGGTAAAAATGTCAATTTATAAATAGTTTATTATTAATTTTTCGCGTTAAAAGTGTATAATCCGCAATTTTTTTGCTTTTAACCTGTTCTATACAGCTTAGGCTATATGATAAAATTTTAAAACTATCAAAATTCGACCGACCTTATATGACACCAGACCCGACGCCTATGATAAGGAATACTAAAGATTTTGAAATTGGATGAAAAATAATGATGTAAAAATAATCAACGAGGCGGTGCTACTCGGATATTTCCAGGAATTGGTATGTTAACATTGCTGTTGTAAATTATATTAAAATATTAATTATGTATATCGATTATAGTCTGGAACATTCACTCATAATTCCCTATGGACGATATATTCAATGTTAAAGAAGATATTAATAGATAGACATTGCAAAGTATTGTAAGTTAAGCCAGTATCTAAAGCAAGCATCCAAAGGATATGAAGCGAAGAAACCAAAAATTTTTACTCGAGAAGATGTGCTGATATTCATTCGTAAAGCTCGCAATGAAACTTTTTTGATTTACAAAGTGGTTTTGTTAGTTGGTGTATTTGGTAGGTGCCGCCGCCAAGAGCTAGTTAATATGTTGGTTGAACATAAAATATACAGTGTCACCAGTAAAGTCCGCAACATATGGGATTTTTTTTTATTAATAGCTTTATTCAAAATTTGACTTTGGCATCAAGTTCTGAGTCGATCGAGATGAAAATTAGGCAAAAAAATAGTAGTCACGTGATTCGCATTTTCTGTCAAGTTTTAATTTTTTCCAAAAAATAATTCAAAAGTGGGGTTATTTCTAAAAATATCGAAAAAAGTTATTAGAAAAAGTTTTTTTAAATGCAGTTTCTAGAGCACATGCAATTTCAGGTGCATAAGATAATTTTGATTTTTTACCTATATTTTGTAAATTGCACCACTTTTGCAAAATAAGACTCGACGCAACCTACATAAAACTTCTTAGTTTTGACAATGCGTTATTTCAGAAACATTTTCTTTAAAGTAGCGCCATATTAGATGTGTGTTTTTCTACAAAATCAAAATTGGGCTATTAAAAGTTGGTCGCATGTGATGCAAAGTTTATTTGTTTTTTACCCTGTATAAGGTAACTTCATAAAATAAGTATTTTTTGAAAACGTAGTTTGTGCCTGAAAGTAATACACCTTAATATTAAGACAAAAAGAACACAGTGTCTTCAGTAAAGTGTTCATTAAGTGAAAAATAAATTTTAGTTTAACTTAACGTAAAGTTTATCTATTTTCAACAATTTAATTTAAAACCCCTTTACCTACTTTATTTTTTAATTTTTTACTTTCAGGCACATACTACGTTTTTCAGAATAGGTACTTATTTTATGAAGTTACCTTATACAGGGTAAAAAAAAATAAACTTTGCATCACATGCGACCAAATTTTATTAGCCCAATTTTGATTTTGTAAAAAAAGGAGTATTGTTTCTGTTTACATGGCGCATATTTAACTATACTAACATTTTGTGGCGTCACATTCGTCTCAAAGCTTTTAAACAATAATTACCTACCATTCAACTTTGAGTATGACATCAATCAATCACATACTTACAATTAAAGTAGGAACCAAGAACAAGAATTATCGTAACCCGGCCACTTTAATAACAAGAAAATTATTTCTGACAATGTCATTAATGTCACAGCAAAAGTTTTCTGGTTAGTTAATTCTTGATTAAATTATTCGTGCAACCATTTGTTTAGCTTTGTTTAAATTCGCCTTCCTTTATACAGTTAAATTTCATTATCTACCTCAACTTATGGCTAAAAACGCGAACGGCCTTTCCATCCTTTGTTTTCGTTTCGGCTTTGTTTCTGTATCAATAAGCAGTTTATAAATCAAGTGCTCCGGGCTCGCATATTCGCTCATCGCAGTTGAGGCCAAAGTGTCGACAGACCCTCACAGCGTGAATTGCATGAACTACAAGTAACCCGCTGGGCCGAATCTCGGCCAGCTTTGGTTTCTAGGCGAACCTAGGACGAATTATGTGCTTTTGATGACCGTCATTTGTTTTCGTCATTGTTTTTAAAGTATTTTTTAAGTTGCCGACCCTGCTTTAGGGGTTCTTTGGCGAAGATGTATTTCGGTAATGATTGCGGTTATTGGGGTTTCTCTGTTGGCGATTCTGTCAAGTCATTTGAAAAATTAAGCTCTTAGGTATTTTACGACTTTAAGGGATTTTTAGTTCCTACCTTTAATTTGACAAGGCCTTTGAAATAAGCGCTCCTTTGGAATATTACTTATTGTTATTTATTTTATTGTATTTTCGTGTACTATAGGTGCTAAGTTTGGAATTGCCAAAATATGGCTAACATTTATTTTACCTACATTCATGTGCACCAAAAAGTAGATGCTTAATAGGCTGTATAAATGGCGCACTATAATACCGTGCGAGCAAAAATTATTTGCATCAAAGAGGGCTTGGATTAGATCACAATGATATGGGGACGATATATCTAACCAAATCTAGGTTAAAATTTTGTCAAATTCATATTATGACATGATATATGCCAAACCAATGAGTAATAAAATAAGTAGACAAATACAAATTCATTTTTGTTGTTTACAAAATTAACAAAGTAAGAATATACAGAAAGAAAAAGGAAAATAATTACATAAATTTCTGAAATTAGCCACCGCCATACTCCAAGCATAAATTCACACGTCCCTTCATATTTTCGAAAGTGTTGACCAGCATCTCTGGAGAAATCTTACCACATTCTTGGATAATCCTTTCTTGTTATTGTTCTAAATTTGCAACTGGTGTTTTAAAAATAGTGTTCTTTAAATGAGGAAAAACGAAGTAATCCATAACCGTTAAACAAGGTGATCTAGGTGGGAATTCAATGTCTGATCGAAGACTGATCAATATGTCGTCGAACAAACTGCGTAAGTAGTTAATAGTTTCGGCGGCTGTATGGGCGGTTACACCATCCCCTGTTGAAAATATCCAAAACGTAGTTCGTCGTCAAGTAATTGCTCCACAAATGGATTCAAAATATTGTCTCTATACCGCTGTGCTGTAACTGTGTCATGGAAAAAAATAGGATCAAAAATTCTTCTTCGGGAAACAGCTAAATAGTAACAAATATGGCTTCATGCCCTAATTCAACATTGTTTATTTTATTGCACAGAGTTGAATAGAACGGCACGCTCCAGCAATTCCCATTATCATTATAACCTTCATTTATTTACATCTTTCCTGTCAAACACATAAGATTTTTTGGGTTTATATCCGTCTTGTTTTCTTTTTAAAAATGCTCGAAGTTTAGGATACTTGGAAATATCTATGTTTTCCTCTATGAACAGGGTGGACTTCAGCATAAAATATTCACACCATAATGCTTGATGGAGACTTTAATACAGCAGATTTTTCGTGAAAGTACGCGAAAAGCACGGTTTCTGAAACTGCAGTAGCAGTATTTGTTTGGCACCATTTCTTGAGTTGTTGTTGTTGGAAAGTTGCTTCGTACCTCTTCCTCGATTTTTCTGGCAGCAGCGACAGACAAGCGATATTGCTGATTCTTCCCTCTCCATTTGGCTGTTATACAAATCAATAATTTCAATTTCTCTCAATTTTTGATAATAGACTGTGAGCTTGACGTTGTTGTTAAAATAACAATGCTTATGATGCTATAGAAACCGGTCAAAGCTGTCTGCGGGAAGGAGAAAAAATGTTATATACTTCACGGGATGTAAGTATATTTACTATAGTCTCGAACTTTATAGCCAGCCATCGCTATCGCTCGGGCGCAAAATCGTTCTCGGCTAGTATAAATTACATCTGCTGCTGACCTAAAATACACCACCTACACTTTTGGTGTGTGTGTGTGTGTTCTGTTGCTTAGTAACACGTTTCGATCCAAATAAAAGTACTATCCGGTAATCCTGAAACATCTTGTGGCATTACATTCGATAAGAGGTTTGAGGGTAGATTAAATTTTGAAGAAAAGAATCTCGTTTTCTTTAAAAGGTAGTTATCCCAAATGGAAATCCATTACAGCACTTTGAGGCTCAGTCCGATATTCAATACACGAAATGCGAATGCAATTCGATTCCATCAAAGGCATGCATGCTCGTTATGCTCCGAACAGAGCAGCAGCAGCGCTGCGTTTTAATTTGCGATGCAAAAATACAGAAATGGGGCAATAAATTACCCGGGCACTTTCATTCTCAATACGAGAAACTAAGCCATAAATCATGCAATGGTCAGTGGCGTGACCTTTAATTTTTTTAAACGTTGCCCCTGGCGTTTAACAGGGTTTCTAGTAATATTGGAGCCAGTGACGGCCCGTGGTTATTTTAAATGGGGGGTCATTTACAAACTGACAATGACTATTTGAATATACATTATACCGTGCGAGCAAAAATTATTTGCATCAAAGAGGGCTTGGATTAAAAAACGTAGGGCTTGGTTTAGATCACAATGATATGGGGACGACATATCTAACCAAATCTAGGTTAAAATTTTGTCAAATTCATATTATGACATGATATGCCAAACTAATGAGTAATAACATAAGTAGACGAATACAAATTTATTTTTGTTGTTTACAAAACTACTACTAAAGTAAGAATATACAGAAAGAAAAAGAAAAATAATTACATAAATTGCTGAAATTGGCCACCGCCAAGCTCCAAGCATAAATTCACATGTCTCTTCATATTTTCGAAAGTGTTGACCAGCATCTCTGGAGAAATGTTACCACATTCTTGGATAATCCTTTCTTGTAATTGTTCTTAATTTGCAACTGGTGTTTTAAAAATAGTGTTCTTTAAATGAGGAAAAACGAAGTAATCCATAACCGATAAACAAGGTGATCTAGGTGGGAATTCAATGTCTGATCGAAAAGTGATCAATCTGTCGTCGAAAAAATTGCGTAAGTAGTTAATAGTTTCGGCGGCTGTATGGGCGGATACACCGTACTATTGAAAATATCCAAGACGTAGTTCGTCGTCAAGTTATTGCGTCTTATACAATTTTTTGGCGTATTATGTCACGAACGTTTGCAGCAAGTTCTTCTGTTCTTAAAGATGGTCTTCCTGCTCCTTTTTGTGTTGTATAGAACATGTTTCCCTAAACACAGCCACGGTTTATTTTTAGGCAATGATAAAAATCCCCAGCAATAAAAGCAACATTAGGAAAATGTTCGTGAAAATCGTCCATGCACAAACTTGGATTTTATTGCTACTCACCATTTACTCTAACCCCGTTTCGAAAATATGCTTAAACCATGAATGTTTTGTGCTATTCCGTAAAGCCCATCGTGTGAATTGTTCAAGAAATTGGAAAAATTAGCGATGAATCAAATTACTTGTAACGACTGTCAAAGATGACGGAATAACTGATTGATTGTTAATTTAGGTAGTTACTGACACCCAACAGGTATTAAGCTCTACGGCTAAGCATTACGTCTTTAGATGCAAGGCCCTCTTTGAGGCAAATAATTTTTGCTAGCACGGTATTACCTTACTTAAGCATTCCAACATTACATTTAAGAAAATAAACCTTTATAGCCATTTTTGCACGTAAACATTTCAAATTCTGAGGTAAAAAATGTCAAAAATTTGTATTCAAAATTGAAAATGGAGTTTTTACTGATAAAAATCAATATTAGTTAATTTAAAAGATGAACAAGATGCTTTTTTTATAAACTGTTGCCAAGAATGGTAGGAATTAGTGATAAACGACAAAATAGTATTTTGGCGAATTTTTGACAAACTTTGGGCGTAGTCCACGTTTCTAATGCCACTGGCTTCCGTCATGAACCTCCGAATTAGTCCGAACTTAAATCAGTCACGGCCACTGTAGCGGACATACATACAAAATATAATTTTATCAACAAATTATTTTGTAGGTATTTGCTGGTACTTTTCATTTCACTAAACACCCTATACACGACCAACACACCCCCAAAGCCACCACTTGTAATAATTATGAAAGATAAAAAATAGGCCTTTTAATGGCAAGATCATTTTTTCTGGATGTTGAAATGTCGTGTACAGTTTTAAAATACAAAAGCTTTTATTTAAACGTGACAAAAAAATTTTACGCATAGCGTTGATCTAGGTTAGGAAAAATTAAAATATTACATTACACTTTTTATAAGGTTTATTTAAATTATATAATATTTTACAAAATAATTAAACCTTATCGTATAAAATATAAAGCTTAACAATATACACCATTTTCATATTATTACTTTTTTATAATCTTTCTACTAAATTAATATACGCCCATATTTCCAATAGCTTTTGATATGATTCGGCATATCATATTGGAGTTTTAGTCATGGGAAGATGACCCAGTATATCTACAAAGATTTTATTTAGATATTTGCCAAATGAATCGGTTCATGCAAGAAGGGGCCAAATTCCATTTGGAGAGTTTTGAGAAAATCGAAAAAAAACCTCATAACAAAATTGCATAAGAATTATTGTTGAACCGGCTATAGCCTTGAGTTATCCACCTATTATCTAGCTTCTAAAACCAAATTGCAGTGGAGAAATAGACCTATGGTAACCTTGGGAGGCAGAAAAATCATCGGACTTAGGTACTTTCTTGCATGAATGGTGGAGCATAATAAGTGTAAAAAGGGACCTAATTCCCGGACTTGGGTCCGTTCTTGCATGAACCGTCAAAATTCTTTATTTTATAATTATATAGGAGAAACCCGCATAAGGTCCGTTCTTGCCCAAATAATTGAGTTTACCTTTCTAAATGTCAAATATCACCATATCTCATTTTCGGCAAAAATGGACTTAGGACCCTTCTTGCAAGCACCGATTCAAATAGAAAATACCTGTAAGTAAGCTAGTATAAACAATCTCTAACGTTGCATCAAATAAATATTTATTTTGACGTGAAAAAATAAATTCAGTATTTTTTGTTAAGACAGATACACTATACAGGTCACTACGGGAAACAGATTAAAATTAAATATTTCTAAAACAAAATTTATGGTTATTGGAGATAATGTGAATTATTCAGATACAGTGTGGCCAGTAAAAAATCCGCATAATATGAGAGTTTTTTTATTAATAACTTTATTCAAAATTTGACTTTGGCATCAAGTTGTGCTTCGATCGAGATAAATATTAAGCAAAAAATAGTAGTCACGTGATTCGCATTATCTGTCAAATTTTATTTTTTTCCAAAAAATAATTGAAAAGTAGGGTAGGGTATTTCTGAAAGTATCGAAAAAAGTTATTAGAAAAAGTTTTTTTAAATGCAGTTTCTAGCCCAAATGCAAAATTTTAGCTGATATAATAAGACTCAACGCAAACTACATAAAACTTCTTAGTTTTGACAATGCTTTATTTTAGATACATTTTCTTTAAAGTAGCGCCATATTAAATATGTGTTTTTCTACAAAATCAAAATTGGGCTATTAAAATTTGGTCGCATGTGATGCAAAGTTTTTGACCCTGTATAGGGTAACTTCATAAAATGGGTATTTTTGAAAACGTACTTTGTGTTTGAAAGACCTTAATGATAAGACAAGAAAGAACACAGTGTCATCAGTAAAGTGTTCATTAAGTGGAAAATAAATTTTAGTGGTGGGTAAAAATCAAAATTATCTTATGCAGCTGAAATTTTGCTTTGGGCTAAAAACTGCATTTAAAAATATTTTTCTTCATTTTTTCAATATTTTGAGAATTGTTTTTTTGGAAAAATTTAAAATTTGACAGATAATGCGAATCACGTGACCATTATTTTTTTTGCTTAATTTTCATCTCGATCGAAGCAGAACTTGATGCCAAAGTCAAATTTCGAATAAAGCTATTAATAAAAAAAAATCCCATATGATGCGGACTTTACTGGTCACACTATCAAAATCCTAACTTAATTAATAAGTGAGCTATAGAAGACGGGAGGTGAGGTGCGGGACCCTGTATATAAAAATTCTATTATTATAAGAACTACATAAAATATTTATAAGGTTTTGATTTATATTTTTTAAGAACATGCGTGCTTTGTTCCCGTCACTCTTACAAAACAAGCATTTCCAAATACTCCACCTCACTCCAAACCCAATTTTCCTGACACCTCATTACACTTTGCCCCTCATTCCTGCTAACCTAACCAAAATGAAAATGAAAAACTTGCCGCACCGACGTCGAGTTTCGTTCCTGCGGGACGCTGGAAGTCCCCGAATAACAGGGGGATCGAAATAGGGTCGTCGTTCACGCGAAAAATGGACTTAAGCAGATTTAGGTGGAAATGATAAGATATGATATAGTACGCTGACAAGTCGCGTGTTTTGTGATTATGTTGAAGGGTATTTTATGCCTTCAAAGCAAGGATGTTGTATTCTCGGTGTGATGCTTAGATGAAAAATGTGATTATGACATTTGGTATTAACATTTTGGCTATCAAGTGTATACACAGAAATTACCAACAACATTAAAACCGTTTTGTATGTTTATTGTATGATATTCTTAAATCCTTAAAATACTGTAATGTACAGTTACAGCCATTAAATCTTGGGTAGAACCTTTTTAGCTTTGTAACATTTACACATACACCTCATTTTACTATTAGTATACCTGTAATACCTGTTGAACAAAGTATCTATTAAAAATGCCATTATAGAATAAATGTCACAGTTTTAATTTATGAAAAATGCCAAATTTAACGACCCAGCAGAAAGTTTTAATAATTCATTATATTGAGCAGGAAGGTTGGTCTGAAAGGGGAGTTTCAGAAAGGCTCAACATCCCAAAGAGTACGGTTCATTTTTTCAAAACAAAGTGGCAAGAAACGCATTCCTTGGAAAGAAGACCTGGAAGTGGTGGTCCCAAACAATCCAATGAAAAACAGGATAACAATTTGGTTAACATATTAAGGGACCAACCTTTTGAATCCATTGTAAGGGCTAAAATAGAAATAAACTTCCCGGGATCGGTGAGAACAGCTCGACGGAGGGTTAGAGAAATCTCTGAATTACGCTGTCATCCAGCAGCTAAAAAGCCATTTTTAACTACCGAAAATAAGGAACAACGGGTCGGTTTTTCGTTACAGTATTACTTGGAACCTCTAGTTTTCTGGAAAAAACGTAATATTTACAGACGAGAAAGTGTTTCAGCCTTGCTACAACAGAAGACTAAGAGTATATAGGCCTTGAAGAACTCGATTCGATGAAAGATTTACCCAGAAGGATCGAAATAGTGGTCGATTTTCTGTAAACGTCTGGGCATGGATGAGTGCTCAAGGATTTGGTGTGTGTCACTTTATTGAAGGGCGATTTAATACAAAGGTATACATGAATATTTTACAAATTACCATGTGACCTTCTGTATTAGAACGATTTCCAGGAAGGGATTTTATTTATCAGCAAGATAATTGTCCCATTCACACGGCCCGACAAGTAAGGGAATGGATGGATCAGGAACAAATTATCATTTTACCATGGCCCTCGCGCAGTCCGGATTTAAATGTAATGGAAAATGTTTGGGGTGTTTTAGTCAAAAAAATTAATGGTGAGAATAATTTTAGGCCACAAAATTTGAACGAATTAAAAAATAAAATTGCACAAGCTTGGAATGAGTTAAATCGGGACTTCGCAAGGGCTTTGGCAACTTCAATGCCTAGAAGGATAAACTCTCTCTTGGACAAAGGGGGAGCCGCGCTAAAATATTAAAATTTTATTAATTATAATAATATGATGTATTGTAAATAGGTACCGATTGAATTTGTTATAGCTTTATAGTTTGTTAATTTTTCGAAATAATCAAAAAAAGTTCTGATACCTCTTGGTAATTACTAATGATTAAATGTAAATTAAGGTAAAAGAGCAATTTACCAAAAATTAGTAAAAAGTCAAAATCTGACAGATTTGCTGCCCAAGATTTAATGGCCGTAACTGTACACTGTACATGCCTATGCTGATGACACTCAGATTTATTTTTGTTTTGATTTTGAGCCTAAACAGCTCATAAATGTTGACTTGCAAGCTCTGACTACTCTGGCGTATAATCATAATTTAAAATTAAACCCCGCTAAATCATATCTGATGTTATTTGGCAATAAAAATAAGGTTGCTTTCTTAGGGATAATATTCCTTTAAAAATAGATTAAATTAGGATTACGGTGGTTGATTCTAAAATATACTTCGGAATAGCATTAGATAGTGAATTACGGTTTTGAAAATAATTTAAAAAAAGTATTTCAGAGATCTTATCTGGCTGTAAAAAATTTAATATGATAACAGACATATTCTAAACGTTAAATTAAAAAACATGCTTTCCAAATCACAGTACAGTACATTCCAACTTTAATTATTGCGATTTTGTTTATGGTTATTGTATAGACAATATTGGTAAGTATCGTATTTAAAAAGTGCAGAACGCTTGCGCAAGTGATTGATAAACAGTCAATAAACTATGTTTCTTTTAAAAATATTTAGTCAAAAGTTTTCTGTTACTTTGGTGTTGTTCTACTTATAATTTACAATTTTAAATTAGTAGTTAGTAGTAGTAGTAACATATCTAATTTAGCAGAAAGCTACAATTAAATATTTTTTAATACATTTTTTTAACTCATTTTTATAGATTTATTTTTAAATTTTAAAACGCAACCATCTTTTAACAAAAACCGACAGAAAAGTTAAATATTTTGCAAATTGTATCAAATATTACGTATCATTTTGCTTTTTATTTAAATGTAATTTAAAAGTTTTTTTAAATACTTACCTAGTTTTAATGATATTTAAGATTTAATAGAATTTTCCAAATTATTATATTCTATCAACCCTTTATGAAAAATAGACTTATTAGTTAATGTTTTAGACACTCTATATAAAAATTTTCATTTATTCTTGTTTTATAATTATGATGGTCATAATTAAAAGAACAATCAGGCAATAAATTATTTTTAATTTTATGTATAAAGATACATACTAAATAAAAAATTAAATTTCTGACATTCAACCAATCCAAATTTTTTAACATAAAATTAATTCTTGCATATTTGTCACAATTTAAAATAATCCGCATTGCCTTATTTTGTAAAATTTGTAATTTATCAAATATTTCCTCACTAGCACAATATAAAATGGAAGAACAGTAAAGAAAATGTGGTAATATAATAGTATTAAATACAGTTTTTTTAGAATACAAACTTAAATGAGAACTGATTCTTTTAAAATAACCTACTTTTCCGGCAATCTTCGATATGATACTTTCAAAAAAATTAAAAAATTTTAATTTTGAATCAATAATAATCACTAAATATTTAAAACTGTTTACTAATTCCAATTTTTTCACCATCAATTTCAACATTTATATTCTGACAATTTAACTTATTACCCATAACCATACATTTAGTTTTTGAAATATTTAATTTTAATTTATTTACTTTTAGCCAATTTAATAATATATTTATCTCAGAATTTAGAGTATTTAGACCATCAAGAATATTTAAAACATTAATGTAAATTAAGGTGTCATCAGCAAATATTTGTAACTTACCCATTTTTAAAACTGAAGGCATATCGTTGATGTATAAAATAAATAATATTGGACCTAGTATACTTCCTTGAGGAACTCCTATATTATTTTTTTTTAATATGTTGATGATATTTTTTTTAAGTTGTCATGCATGGTTCAGTAAAGTAGCTATTTACAACCAGACTGCGCCATGCTGCAGCAAATAATACCTTATGTTTTTTTAATTCTTATTTTTCCCGTTGTTTTGTAATTTTTTTTTTCTTCTTGGTAAAATAAAGGCGTTATTTATTTATTTATTTAATTTAGTAAAATAGCACATTCTTCAAGTTGAATTAGTTAATGATTTTAATACAATTTTCGCCATTCTTTTAACTTTGTTTTCGATTTCACAAAATCAAACTCCTTCCTCTGTATCAAGTTTATTTTCGCTTCAACTGTTTTATTCCCGTGCAACTTTGTCAACCCTCCGAGCTGCCACGATCCCTTAAAAAACGTCATTAATCATCCACACAGATCGCGACTTAGCGGCAAACAAATTGCATGTTTAAAGGGACAATGTCGTTGCTCGAAAGAGGGCGTTTTACTGTTCCTGTTGCTTTTTTGAGAACAAGCGATGTTGCCAAGAATTTTAATTTGTCAGATTATTTTTCTATAATAGAGGAAAGTAGCCTAATATTAGGATAGCTCCTAATATTGGACACCATTGTATTTGCCAAACCAGATAAATATGGGGCGCCATCTGTTAACAAGTAGTTCACTTAAACCTCAAAATGCATGGCCGATGTTTTTCAACCTGCTAGTATACAGTCCATCAAAGTGATATTGGCCATTTGTTAGTTTTCACGCTTGACAATATTTAACCGCGACCTGACAGTCTAGGTATCCCATATTAGGGCACTTTCCTCTATTTATTAATTCTTTTAATAAAATGTGTTAATATTTTGTACTGCTTGAAGTCCACGGCTAGCGCAAAGTCGAAATCAGATATCAATGTGGGATATATTATATAATTATTATGCTTCTGGATATCCGGAGGACGTCCCCTTCTTACCATCGGATATCTTAAGGACAGCGTAGAGCTGCAATGTATTGTCGGATATCCCGGCGAGAATATCCTTGGGATATATTTGTGCGATCCGGGTTGTACAGGGTGTCCCAACGATAGAGTAAAGTAAGTTTTCGCTTAACTGATAATCTTTGTGACAAAATCGTATCCGCCATAAGGTAAGGTATAAAAAGGCGCACATTTTAAAAATATTGGAAATTATACAGGGTGCGCCCAAAAAGAGGAACAAGAAAAAATGTACTTTTTTCAAATGGAACACCCTGTATATTTTTACATTTTTAAATTCCACATAAAATTATAATTATTTTTTATTAAATGTATTATTAGTCTATACTTCATAGTTTCCGAGATATTGACTCTCGAAAAGTGACATTTTTGAACTTTGACAGCTTATAACTTTCTAACAGTACGTCTTAGAGCAAAACGGCTTACATGTCCCTATCTTCAATTTTTATTATCTTCCCAAAAAAATCAACTTCCTGTTAAACCGGAACAACTATATTTCCTGCTTTCGAGTTACATCCGGTTTAACCGGAAGTTGATTTTTTTAGGAAGATAATAAAAATTGAAGATAGGGACATGTAAGCCGTTTTGCTCTAAGACGTACTGTTAGAAAGTTAAAAGCTATCAAAGTTCAAAAATGTCACTTTTCGAGAGCCAATATCTCGGAAACTATGAAGTATAGACTAATAATACATTAAATAAAAAACAATTATAATGTTATGTGGAATTTAAAAATGTAAAAATATACAGGGTGTTCCATTTGAAAAAAGTACATTTTTTCTTTTTCCGCTTTTTGGGCGCACCCTGTATAATTTCCAATATTTTTAAAATGTGCGCCTTTTTATACCTTACCTTATGGCGGATACGATTTTGTCACAAAGATTATCAGTTAAGCGAAAACTTACTTTACTCTATCGTTGGGACACCCTGTACAGAACATTATTTTCTGCAAACTGTGGAAACCGTATTTTCCCATGCAGTCCCAGTCAAGTCAAGGACAGTCCTTGCAGTGTTTTTAATATTGAAACTTTTTTGATTTTATCTAAGTAAAAGCTATTTATTCAGTGATCTCAAAAAGGTTGGAAAAAAATCGTTTAAAATTCATGTGATTATTTGCTAGAAAAACGCTTGGACATGTACATTATTATTTTTAATTGCGAATTTTTTGACATAAAAAATGTATATACCGGTTGTCTCAAGAAAAACATATACCGTCAACATTGACTTTTTTAAATAGAACACTCTGTATATTATATTATTTTTAAATTCTACGATATATTCTGAACACTTTTTGAATAACATACCATACCTCCAAAATCAACGGTTTTCGATATATTGACATTATTTCTGGTACGAAAACTACAATTAAAAATTAACTCTTTACATCTATTTAGTATGTAATATTTACATAGACTATATTAAATTTTATTTTAATAAATGTTGAAATTGACCGCCACCAACTTCCTGGCAATAATATGCAAGTCGATCTTTGAATTCTTCCAAAACGTTATGGATTACCTGGGGTTCTATAAATCTAACCTCATGCCTTATTCGAGCTTTAAGTTCATAAATATTGTTAAGTCTGTTAAAGTATACTTTAGATTTTAAATAGCCCCACAGAAAAAAATCTAGCGGGGTCAAATCTGGTGACCTTGCCAGTCATTCTATTGGACCCCGTCGACCAATCCACTTGCCAGTAAAGACTGTATCCAAGTACTCACGCACTGGGCGGGTGTAATGGGCTGGTGCCCCGTCTTGCTGGTACCATAAGTTATTGTTGGGAATGTCTGGCTCATCTGGATTTGGATAGAGTAACAGCAAGTGCCGGTATTAACTAAAATTCTAAAAACTCTAGATACAGTTCGCCATTTAACGTACCATCAAAAAAGAAGGGACCTAAAATCCGGTTATCAACAATTCCAGCCCAAACATTCACTTTTTGCTGGTATTGTGTGTGGGACTTCATGATCCAGTGTGGGTTTTCCTTAACCCAATATCGACAGTTTTGGCGATTCACATGCCCATTTAGAGTAAACGTTGCTTCATCAGAGAACACAATTCTTTTTAAAATTTGAGGATCTTCAATGTATCTGTTCATCATTATTTCGCAAAATTCTGTTCTTCTATCCGGGTCATCTTCATTAAATTCATGAACTAACTGTACCCTATAGGGATGCCATTTATTTTTGTGTAAATAAGTCAATACGGTTGCTTGACGAATATTATTTTCCGTGGCAATACCGCGAGTAACCATATGCCAAAAGTGTTTTGTGGGGTACTGAGGAAACACTTTTTGCAATGTAATTTTCGGGTTAATTTTATTGTGATATCTTTATAATTATGACAATTTTATCCTTATAATGTCTTACAGGACATACACTTGAAAAGTTTTAAATAATCTTGGACACCTTCTTTTTAGGAAGGTTTTTTCTTCTTTCCCAGTTTATTTAGTTGGTTTAGGCCCCCTTTAATAACTTTTTCACTTACTCAGTATGGTTTAACCTTTATCAATTTTCTTCATAATATTATGTCTCTTCTACACATCAATATTTAATTCCATAAAAGCTCCATTAAGGTTCTACACCATTTTCTCTTCTGCTAAAATCATCAGCACTAAATAAAATGTCTGTATCCTGATGATGAACGTTTCTACGTTCGAAACATGTAGAGAATTTTTATTCTATTAAATTTTGTGGAGGAAGACTTTTTGTTTTTTCTTTCTTTCCCATACTTTTAACTCCACTTTAAGCATGGACTATTTCTTCAAATTAAAAATATTTATTTTGAGCTTCTGGAGCTAGATTTGCCACTGCTTGTTTTAGCATAGAAAGAATCTGCTTGGTGGAATTTATCTTTTTAGTTTTAATCCAAAGGAATAAAAACCGCTTGTAAAAATAAAATAATATGCATATAAAATGTAATTCATGACAGATATATGTCTATAAATCTCCCATTTAATAAGTCGTAAAACAGCAGAATGTTTTATTGCTAGAGGTGATTTGTGGATGATCGACATATCCTGAGATTTAATGACACTACTTAAGTATAGTTATACTTTACACGTTTAATTTTTATCTATTTGGACACATGTGGTTTCACTACTTGATATTTTATCGATGATAATGACTGAATTGAGATCAAGAAACGGAAAATTTTAACTATGTACTTATTTCGTCTGAAAAATAAGTCGTTCTCGTTTGAATAACTTTACTTAGGAGTAGTATTTCATAGTTTCGCAGTGGTCCGATCTCCTGCGAGACGAGAGTTTTTAGTATTGAAAATACTACTGGGTGCGTATATACGGGTATATTTCATGAAAAATGAACGCGACATGCGACATGCACATAAATAACACGGCGGTAAGGTCTAAACAAACATCCGAGCAGCGCAGGATCGATGACATCATCTGCTGAGTATTAATATTGTTTTGTTTTGTGTTTCGGAATTTATTATTATATTTGTTGATATTAAGATAATATGCCCGGGAGAGAGAACAGTAGAAGTCTGAGAACAGTTAGTAGATAGTTATTAATGATACTAGTTCGATGAACACTATAATGAAACGTGTGCGATGTTAAACCACGAGGCGTGAGCCGAGTGGTTTAATTGCACAAGTTTCATTAACAAAGTTCATATCGAACGTGTATCATTCAAAATTTAATCTAAGACAGTGCAAATAGATTTTATTCGTCTAAATTTTATTGATATCAGATAACGTTTTCGTAATTTTTAAAATTTTCAGGTGTCCATATTAGTCGATATCATGGTAACCGCATTTTTGATTGTTTCCATTTCGATAAAATTGGAAAAAATAAACAGTGAATGTCGCTGAAACAAAGGGAAATAGCGCGGCGGTCTTGGCGTATTACACAGAAAGTCGGGGGAGAATGGATATACCAATCCAAAACATTTCATAGCCGACTTAAGATTTAGACATTTCATGAACAAAGAGTACAAGGACCAGCAGGTAAATGGCTGTGTATAGCTAAAGAAATAATTTTGTCGCTATTTTTGAAAAGGTGGTTTTGAGCTCTCTTCAATATGTACTAATATACAGATTATAATATATTTTTTATTTTAACAAAACAGTCAAACTTACACATTTCTAAGTATAATTTATACATTTCTAAGTATATTAATTTAATTATTATTTCAAACTAAATCGGAGTATCCATGCCGTCATAATAACGCGTGATAGCGGCACGTTACATACAGATAGGAGTAATCTGTGCGGTGACATAATGGTTTCCTTCTTGCCACTGTATGTGGTAGGTATTTTCAATACGCCTATGATACTTGCGTAAGATGCAAGATCTGTGAATTTTTCTGCAATAATCTCGTCAGACGAGCCAAAATATGCGAAAACGAGAAATCTCGCCAAATTTCAAGATTTTGATTAGGATTTGCGATAAACTTTAAAAGAATTTTATTAGTATCACTCGATAAAAAGCTATCTTCATTGGGTACGGATATTGCAAGGGAGCCAGGGAAAAATCGGGACATGTTGCCGAAAAACAATAGAAAAAAAGGCTAAAAGAAAACATTTTTTTATAACGTCCTTAGTTTCGCCGAAATTTTTGATACAGAGACAGACAGACAGAAGACCATTTGATAAACAATAATCGTCTTTGCGAATTAAGTATAAGTCAGTTTCAGCAAAATGTAGGGAGTAAACTGCGTACTAATTTGATGGTGTCCGTTTATAGGAATTGGTTTTAACCATTTTTTCCTATAAATCATCACTGGCCGGAAATTTAAAGGTAGATAAAGCTTCTCACCTTGTTTTTAGGAGCTATAGTAATTTGATTTGCACCCTGGAATACCTATTGCAAGTTTTGTTTTCGATATGATTATTTTAAAATAATGCTGTTGTCAATCAAAACAATCTTCACTATTTATTGAATTATCCAGTCAAAACAACATAAAACTATAATCTGAACTATATTTAAAACATACTGTGCGAGCAAAAATTATTTGCATCAAAGAGGGCATTGCATCTAAGGACGTAATGCTTAGCCGTAGAGCTTAATACCTGTTGGGTGTCAGTAACTACCTGAATTAACAATCAATCAGTTATTCCGTCATCTTTGATGACAGTCGTTACAAGTAAATTGATTCATCGCTAATTTTTCCAATTTCTTAACCAATTCACACGACGGGCTTTACGGAACAGCACAAAACATTCATGGTTGAATAAGCGTATTTTCGAAACGGGCTTAGAGTAAATGGTGAGTGGCAATACAATCCGGGTTTGTGCATGGACGATTTTCACGAACATTTTCCTAACGTTGCTTTTATTGCTGGGGAATTTTATCATTGCCTGAAAAGAACCGTGGCTGTATTTAGGGAAAGAGGTTCTATACAACACAAAAAAAGAGCAGGAAGACCATCTGTAAGAACAGAAGAACTTGTTGCAAACGTTCGTGAAATAATGCAAAATACGCCAACAAATTGTATAAGACGCCTGTCCCAAGAAGTGGGAAGATCTTATAGAACATGCAGGACTATTCTTAAGAAGCAGCTAAATTTATTTCCTTATAAAGTGCAAGTATTCCAATAAATACAAGCCGCAGATTTTGAAAGACGCAGGAATTACTCTCAATGGTTTACCCAAAATTTATTGGAAAGAAATGATTTATTAGACCTGACATTTTTTTCGGATGGAGCCTAGTTCCACCTCTCCGATTATTCTCAGAATAAACGCATGTGGAGTAGTGAAAAACCCAATTTTTTTGTAGTGTCCACATTGCACCCTCAAAAAATTGGTGTCTGGTTAGCTGTTTCCCGAAGAAGAATTGTTGGTCCTATTTTTTTTCATGACACAGTTACAGCACAGCGTTATAGAGACAATATTTTGAATCCATTTGTGGAGCAATTAATTGACGACGAACTACGTTTTGGATATTTTCAACAGGACGGTGCAACCGCCCATACAGCCGCCGAAACTATTAACTAGACTGGGTACATATCGCTAATCGTCAGCCGAGAGTGCATCTAATATTAGTACTAAAAAGATTTACAAAAATTTACAATAAAAAAATACTTTTCTTTTCTTTTTTTCTATTTACTATTGCTTTTTTTGCCTCATCTTCCTGCGGAACGTGAAGGGAAAACATATCGCCAAATTGTCATTATAACAACTGACCAAAACTACACAATGGTGCACAATTTCCGTTTTCTCGTATAGATAGGTAGTTTTCTGAGACGGCGATGTATAGGTGCTCTTTAAACTCGCACACCTTTGTGCAATGTAGGATATACTTTCCATATTTGCTCTATAAAAATATGTAAGTATTCAATCGATTAAAACATAAGCAAAAAATTATTCTTACATGGAAGCTATCAATTATCAGCTAATAAATTTGTAGAAATATTATTGTGCCGAGCCCTTCGGGCACGGCACTGTTCTAGTTCGTTCGTTTAATTATACGAGAGCTGTCACTTTGACAGGTAAGTGTCATTTTTTTTAGCTTTTTCGTAGCGAGGGTTATAGCTGCAAGAATTCGAAATTAAAAAATATTTCAGTTTCTAAATAACAAAGTTCTATACGACAGCTGTCATTTTGACAGGTAAATGTCACTTTTTTTAAAGCTTTTCTTGTATCTAGGATTAAAGCTGTAAGGATCCAAAATTTAAAAAAAATTCAGTAGTTAAATAACAAAGTTCTATACGACAGCTGTCAAATTTTGACAGGTAAGTTAAAATTTTTTTTTTAGATTTTTCGTAGCGAGAGTTACAGCTATAAGAATCCTAAATTTAAAAATTTTTCAGTTCCTAAATAACAAAGTTATATACGACAGCTGTCATTTTGACAGGTAAATTGCAAGTTTTTTTTATGCTTTTCTTGTATCTATTATTATAGCTGTAAGAATTCGAAATTTAAAAAAAATTCAGTACCTAAATAACAAAGTTCTATACGACAGCTGTCAGATTTTGACAGGTAAGTGTCAATTTTTTTTTAGCTTTCTCGTAGCGACGGTTATAGCTGTAAGAATCTCAAATTAAAAAAAAAATCAGTACCTAGATAACAAAGTTTTATACGATACCTGTCAGATTTTGACAGGTAAGTGTCAATTTATTTTAACTTTTTTCGTAGCGAGGGTTAAAGCTGTAATAAAACTAAATTAAAAAAATTTTCAGTACCAAAATAACAAAGTTCTATACGACAGCTGTCAAATTATATATACTTAAATAGTAATTCTTATTTTTTATAATTTGCTACCATTTCTATGCTGTTTAGGTATAGAACAATATATTTGAAAAAAGTAGTATTTGAGATGACCTAAACGAATATCCAAACCAAAAGTATATCGGACGCACCCAATTCGATTTATTAACGATCCAATATGACCCTACATTGATTTTAAAAAAATCAAAAAAATTACTTCCCAACTTTCGATCGCGTTCGCAAACAACAGTGTTTTATAGCCCAACGTCGTCTACACGTCGAAAAAGTTTAAATCGATTAAAATGATTTTTGCCACCTGTATCGCCCTACAACGAAAAAAAACATATTTTTTAACTTTGACTTTAATAACTTTTTTCCGGTACACCCTGTATATTTGAAATTGTTCCCAGAACGTACCCCGACTATTCCTCTCTACGTCCAGAAAGTTTGAATCGTTTTGCTCTAACCGTTTCCGAAAAAAAAATTCGCGAATATCGAAATGTCGAATAACCTTCTACCACGTGGCGACGGATTATCAATGTCGAAACGCCATCTTTAAAATCGAAATTACGACTATTTCTGAAACATTTTGGGCAAATATTTTGGTCAGTAAAATTAGAAGAAGGTTCAAGGTATATATTCCACCCAATTTAAAATCTGGAAATGTTCTTATTATTCTAGCAAGTCACGCTGAAAACACCCATTTTTCGCAATTTTTGACAGCCGGATTTTTAGAATTAATAATTAATTTAGATACATCAATATCAAGGCACTCTTAGTCAAAAGTGAATGGTGTTAGAATTTGTAAAGATTGCCTGTTTCCGCACCCAAGAAAGCGACTTTTCTCAAGTTTGCGAATATATTTTAATGATTTTGAATATGTAGAGGTGTTGCGAAGTAATCAGCGCATTTTTTGAGAAAAAAATAAAACGGTTTTGTTAAAAATTGAATAAGCTACAGTCGATATAGTAAAAAAAAAGCTGCCGTTTTTTCCGTATTAAAGATAAAGAAATGAAAAATTATCTCTTAAATACAATTTGACGAGCTCTATCCGCTAAAGTTTACAACGTTTCGATCAAAAGTCGTTTTCAGTACGAAAAAAAATAAAAACCGTGAAAAAATCAGGCCTAACTTTATGATTTCCACTTTCTTACAATTTTCGGCAATTTCTATTCCAGTTAGGTATAGAACGATATATCGGAAAAAGGTAGATTTTGAGATGGCCTAACCGATTATCTAAACCGCATGTCGATTGGATGCACCCAATTCGACTTATTAGCGATCCAAGAGGTACCATTTTCGACCAAATTTTGACTTTAAAAAAATCAAAAAAATTACTTCCAAACTTTCGATCGCGCTCACAAACAATAGGGTTCTGTAGCCCACGGTCGTCTACGCGTCGAGAAAGTTTAAATCAAAAAAACTCATTTTTACGAACTGTATCGAATTTCAACGAGAATCCGATAATTATCGAGTTTGACGTTTAATAACTTTTTTCCGGCACACCCTGTATATTCCAAATTTTTACACAACGTACCCCCACTATTCCTCTGTAAACCGAAAAAGTTTGAATCGTCCCACTCTAACCGTTTCCGAGAAAAAAAATCGCAAATGTGAAAATGTCGAAAGTGACGACGACGACGCCGACAACATACATACATTATTTTCATCGAAGCGCCGTATAACATATCGCGGTGTAGCGCGATATGTAACTACTTACGCAATTTTTTCGACGACAGATTGATCAGTTTTCGATCAGACATTGCATTCTCACCTATATCACTTTGTTTAACGGTTATGGATTACTTCGTTTTTCCTCATTTAAAGAACGCTATTTTCAAAACACCAGTTGCAAATTTAGAACAATTACAAGAAAGGATTATCCAAGAATGTGGTAACATTTCTCCAGAGATGCTGGTCAACACTTTCGAAAATATGAAGAGACGTGTGAATTTATGCTTGGAGTATGGCGGTGGCCAATTTCAGCAATTTATGTAATTATTTTTCTTTTTCTTTCTGTAAACTCTTACTTTGTTAATTTTGTAAACAACGAAAATAAATTTGTAGTTGTCTACTTATTTTATTACTCATTAGTTTGGCATATTATCATGTCATAATATGAATTTGACAAAATTTTAACCTAGATTTGGTTAGATTTATCATAACCATATCATTGTGATCTAAACCAAGCCCCACGTTTTTTAATCCAAGCCCTCTTTGATGCAAATAATTTTTGCTCGCACGTTAATACTCACATGGTACTGGTAATACAAATAATCCGTATTGTAGATACTTGGAGCTTACCTATTAGACAAACTGTTTCAGGGTATGTAATAAAAGTAATAAAAGTACTTACATAGTGGAAGATAAAAGCGTTTATTTTACATGCGGTTATAACATCTTCCTATCAAGTCAAGTTCCAAAGATTTATATCGCTTTTATTGCCGGATTGCCCCATAATTACAACCCCAACATGTTTACAGTACAATAATATATTGTTCCTCTCTCGAGAGAGACACCGCGCGCGACATCAGTAAGTAACAGTTGGTATAAAGGGGGTGCCTGAGAGGCCCTGCTGCGCCCCCCAGGGGGCCCTATTAGCGACACTGGACATGAACACAAGTTTAACGCTGTTTAGACGCATAATGCAGTTTTAAGTTGATTATTTCACTGTTGTCAAACTATAGGACAAGAGGTATCGAGAGGATAGAGTTATATTTTTTAAACCGGGGACCTGGTCCCTCACGTCCATATGGTTAATTGGGATTGTTATAGACTTGGTATGTGGTATTTCCTGGATGATATAATAAAATAGTTATTTGTGTCTGCAAAGGACCACTTACATCTCCTTATGGAAAATGGATTTCGGCAATTTTTTCTGAATTACCTATTAGTATTTTGTAGATCTTGATATCCTGAGTAAAAGTGTCCATTATTGGTGGAAAATTAGGCCTTAAGTATTATTTCACTTATAAAGAAATAAAATATGTACGGGATGTTGAATAATTTATGGGCAGACTAATTAATAATATTTAAAAAATATGAAAATCCAAAAAAATATTATCAATTTTTTGTATTTCGAAAACAAACCGTTAGTTTTTATTACTTTTTTAATATCTTGTGGTATGAAGATATATATGAAAAGAGTAGGTATAGGGTTATGTAGTAATTGAGGCATTTAGTTATTCACTCTGTATTATATTTTTTGGAAAATATTATTTTTGACACATTCTAATCTAAGATATACAGGATATAAAAATTGCAATGATTTACAAAAGTGAAAACTTTAAAAAATAGGGAAACCAAAAAATCTGTTTCGTTTATCTAATGATAAAATATCATTTTTGTTAAACTATAAAATATTTCAACAACTACAAGACTTACAACTACTCGATACAAAAATAGACACATATAGGGTGTTCGGATATTCCACATACATAAGTTTATTTTCACGAAAAATAACCTATAACAAAATAATTATATTTGATACAATATTTGGATCAAGCTCTTCCCAGCATGCATGTATTATTTCCCATAAATCTTCTGAATTTTGTGGCCTAAAATTTCGATTATATATTTTTTTACGATTATACCCCAAATATTTTCAATTGGATTGATATCGGGACTATAAGCGACCCAAGGCAGCAATTTCACATTATGGGTTTGAAACCAGTGGGTTACAGCATTGGCAGTGTGAACTGGACAATTATCTTGTTGAAATATGAAAGTATTATTGGGATATATTTGCTCAGCAGATGGTAACAATATGTTTTCTAAAATGTTAATGTAATTTCCGGCATTAAATCTTTCCTCTATTTGCCAGCAAACACCAGGTCCATGAACACTTATCCAGCCCCATACATTTACAGATAAACGCCCATGTCTAGAAGTAAGGAGGTTAGTATATCGCTCTTCATACCTGGTATTGTTTAGACGGTACACACGAATTTGTCAGTTATAAGCCGACTGGAACGTCTTTTTATCAGTAAAAATGACCCTGTTGCAAAATTGAGGATTGCGGTATATATAATTTAAAGCAAAAATAATCCTTGATCCTCGCTGTTCTCCGGTAAGAAACATTTTTTTCGCAGCTGGGCGACATTTTAGTTCAGATTCCTTGACTCTCCTGCTGGCGGTAGGTTGGGAGGCAGGAAATGCTGTATCAATAACAGCATCCTTTGCAGTTGCAAATGGATTATTTCTTAACTATCCCAAAAAAGCAGCATCCTGTTCAGAGTTGGAACGTTTCTGACGACCTGAACCAATTTTCCTCTTTAGGGATTCTTCGTGTTCCCAGCGTTGCCTAATTTTCAATATAGTTTTTTTATTTCTATTGTACAACTGCGCTACAGCACGGATTAACCATCCTTCTTCGATTCTTGATACAATTTGAGCCTTTTTAACTTCAGACAAGGCATTTTTATGTTCTTCTGTCAAAGTTTATCAAACGTTACACCCCTACAGTTTCAAAATTAATTACACCGACGCTAATGCTTTGCATTTTTGACGTATGATAACCTCCAATAAACAATTATTTAGACAAGCCAGTTTTACGCAAATACGACAAAACTTACCTCTTATTCTAATTCTTGTAATCTTTTTTTATGAATACAACATACAACTGATGTACGACAATAAAATTTTTATCGGTTTTCTTTTATCTATCTTCTAGTTTAACCAAAATAATGTTTAACCCTTACGAACTATAGAGAACTTTGCAAATATGTGTGATAGCTGTGTTGTAAAAGTTTGTTAAAATGTATTTACTGCAAAATAAAGTCCTACTGTGCGGTTTCTTTTGGAAGCGCAAATTTGTACTTTGCTTTCGGTTGTAGGACGTTTTCGTTGCGAAGCGATCGAACATAAAATTCTATATGCTATGCGTAACATAAACGTAGCTTTATTGTCTGGGTCTCGCCTAATAAAGCTCTATTTTACGTACTTATAGAACTATTATTAACCTGAATTCTGCATGCTTATATTGTAAATATCCAAAACCCAGCGGGACCTTGCCTCGTTCCTACTGAAAATGTCGATAATATTAATACTTCAGCTTTGAGGAAGAAAAATTGTTTTCTGATTGAGTTTTCCTTTGAATGTATTCGGCAGAGTGTTTTTCCAGCTTGAGTGTTTACATTGTGAGTTTAGTTCAAAAAATGTTGATTTATATCTTCTTTTCATAAAAGCTATTTTAATTAGGTATTTGTAATTGCAAATAATTGTTCTCAAAATTGGAATAACTTTTTAAACTTCATTATCATTTTTGAATAGTAGTAAAAGCAAAAATTTAGTAACAATGATTTAAACATTGTTTGTCAGATGACAGATTTTTAATTCTGGATCAATGTTTAGAAAATAATTGCCAAAGATGTAGTAATTTACTGCCACAGATGCATATACAACGGTTAATAAATGTAGCTAACATGCCACCTATAAAATGCTTATGGTGCAGAAGTTAACCCAGAAGAGAACCCAGCTCTTCCAGTTCAATTTTGTGAAATTATAATAAATTCACTGAAATAAGTCTTCTTTTATATTAAATGAGCCGTGTCACCGCGAAAGGGTATATCCACTTCCAGCTCCCAGTCATTTAAATTGTTCATAACAACTGATAATATGAAGATTAATTTATTAATTACGTAAATTGGCTTTAAAATTTAGATATAGAACTTTGCGTTGTAACCAAATGGATAAAGGTAGTTTCGCACCGACAAAATTGGGATTTGCACATGCTGACTTTTATTTATAGTCGTTATTTCCTGGTAAATAACATCCATTAATGGACTTCCCTGGAGAGTAACGACTTTCACAGCATTCTAAATATTTTATGAATGCTTTAATAGAAGCTATTTTCCTTTCGTAGACTCAACTTCTTCTCGCGCCACATCTTTTATCAACAGGCATTCTACCAGAAGTATGAGGCTGCCGACAAGCTCGCTAAGAGAGGTGCAGCACTAAAATTCACAGGACCTGAGCCGGTAATAAGTATATCTCATGCTACGGCCAGGAAAACAATACTAGCTGAAGCAAAAAGCAAATGGGAAAGACACTGGTTAAAACTACCAGGTCTAACACACTCAAAAGCAATTATAAACAGCCATATAAATTACAATTATTTGACAAACTACTATTGCTCAACAGGTCACGTCTTAAAGCACTAGTGGGATGGTACACCGGCCACTGCAGATTGCGACACCATATGTATAAAATTGGAATATCCCCAACTGATGAATGCCAGCTTTGCATGGAAGATGCAGAAACAGCAGAACACGTACTGTGCGCTTGCCACGCAGCAGGAAGAATCAGATTCGCCCTATTCGGCGAGGTGACTCTGCTGCCGGATGACATGAAAAATGTCTCTCCCAATACCATCATTAACGTCATTAAAAAGTTAGACCTATTGGGGGAAATATAAACAAGGTGTGAGCCACAATAGATCGCATGGTCGCAGTGGAGGGTTAGCTATAACCCACTTACTTTCAACCTAACCTAACCTAGAAGAAGTAAAAAATTATCTAGCTTAAGTCTGCACTCTCTTGTGTGAAATCCAAAGATATATATATGAAAATGAAATCACGATTCAAAACTTTGCAAGACTAAAACCAATGCAATATAATACCCTAAGACACGATCACCTTAGGCAACGTTAACAATAGTTTCACACAATGATACCAAACCTATTGAGTCGATTACGAAGCTGGACCTTTCGCGCAGTAGTTCGAGGAATTTGATGTTGGTTAATATTGAACGTTCATGATTGTAAATATAGAGCCTTCTGCCGCGACACCCTGTATTCAATATAGTTATTTTCAACGGGATAAAGTTCTGTTTCACACACGACAATTTACAAGAATATGCTATGAACTGTTTTGATTTGAAAACAGGTTTTATCCAAAAATGGACACGTATAGGCGGTTTTACTGTGATACGCCTCGAATAGTCATGTAACTTAACAAATTATTGGTAGTGGTTCGATTGCCTCACTGGCTTCTAAAATCTCACACTTAAACGGTCCATAAAATATAAGAGTTTAGGCATGCTCAGTTGGCTATGTGCCCTTTGGAGATAATATAAATGTGCCTTTATATCTGAGTCTAGCAAAAAATACTCCGATATATAAAGTTACATTTATATTATCTCCAAAAGGGCAAATAGCCAAATGAGCATGCCTAAACTCTAATCTTTTATGAATCTTTTTTCGCCAGAGGACCTTGTTCCAGCCTTGGCTACATGGTTACTTTATTTGGTACCACTGGAACTGCCTTTGTATGAGAGGTAATTCTACTAGATGGTGTATGTGTATGTATGTGCTCAAATGATAGAATCAGAACAAAAGTGGGGAATTTTAGGCGAAATGATAAGAACGATTATACGAACTAAACGGGAAGAATGGAAGAGATTGTGAGATGAAAAAAAGAAGGGAAAGAAAAGGGAAGAAAAAGGAAAAAAAGGAAAAAGGAGAAAGAGTAAAAGAGAAAAAGAAAAGTGTCTGCCATCCTGATGTTATGTTTGTCTGAACGGTTCCAGGATGGCACAAAAAAGAGGCAAAGAAGAAAGACGGGAGACTAAAAGTCCATCTGAGGAGGAAGTTTTTTTAGTCGGTAGGCGTATCTTGGATAGGTGCAAATCCGACACACCCAGGCCACATACGAACCTTTTCGGTCGGAAGTCTTTCGAAGATTCTTTTACCTCCTCACAAAAAAAAATCTAGATTGTGTTACCGCAAATCCCTTACAAAGCTGTTTTAAAAGCTTTTTCCTACGACCACCTACGAAAATGACAATAACAGCACGGTAAACTTGGCTAGAAAGTGCTAAATATCACACGCGTGTTGAAAAAAAATATTTCAACACGAGTGTGAAAATACAAAGCACACTATATTTAATTTAAACACATGTCAATTTGACAACAAAACTATTTATTAAAAATAACAAACTTACAGGACCCGTAGTGCGAATTGGGGTACTGGGTGGGGTAAAGTGCACTAGAGCATTACTGCAATTATAAAAAATCCTTTTTTTTTCGTTATTTTTGGGAACCTAAGAGTATTTATGATAAAAATAATAATATAATAAAAAGGGGAAATATGTCAGGCAACCCATCAAACCTGTCACTGTCAACATTGTCAACTGATGTCAACCACAGAAAAAAAAAGGGACAGCTATAGACACAGGCTATAGAACAGAAATAGAATACCCTAGGAAATACCGATTTATAATTTTACAATTATTTCGGATAAAAATATCCATACAATGTTTAAGGATAATATGGGACAAGTGAATATGCTTTAAGAAAGTAAATTTATTTTAGCAATATTCACAACAAATCGAATATAGATAGAACTTTTATAAGTAACAAGCTATCGATATTTAACTCCATCTCTATATTTCTATAATGTTGAGGTTATGTTGTTTTTGTATGTATATTTAGGTATATTATTATTGTTTTATTAAAAGAATGCAAGCAGCTAAAAAATTAGAAACGGAATTTATTCACTGTACATAGATAGTAAGCAAATAGAAGAAAAAGTTATTTATTTATTATTTAAATCTAGGTAAGTGGACATTGTTTTTATTTTTTCAACTCTAAAGTTGAAATAAATTTTTCAACCCTAGTGTTGAAAAAATTTGTGTTACACAATGTTGATACCTACAAACTATCAAAAACAAATCAAACTCTTTTTGATTATTTTGTATGGTCGTAGGAAAAATTGTTTACATTACTCGTGTGAAAGTGATGTTCTCACACTCGGAGAATTTCCGCACTCGGCTGACGCCTCGTGCTAAATACCTCCTCGTTTGAAAAGTACCACTTTCAACACTTGTTATGTAATATACTATTTCCGTGGAGTTGCATTGGAATATGGCTTCCCGTAAAGTATTAGTAGGGACGTCCCGTCCGTCGTTGTTTACCCACCCCAGGGTATCCATTATACTTGGATTCCTGTGCATTAGAAGGCAAAATATAATTACATACTTGTCTGGTTTCCACGAAATTTTGGTTTTCATTACAAAAATGTTGGTTTATTCCTATTCTTTTCGTATACAATATTTTTATTTTCATTTTTCCAAATTGTTTATTAACCTGAACCCCTCGTGCTCTTCTCATATTCGAAATTTTTTAACCCCGCAGGGCCTCGCTTCGCTCCTAAACTTGTCGATAATATTAATATATCGGCTTTGAGGAAGAGAAATTGTTTTTTGATTGAGTTTTCCTTTTCGCTTTGAGTTTACGCAGCGGTTGGCTTTTCCCCGGCTTGAAAGTTTAATATTTCTTTTTGGGGTTACTTCATTAACAATATTGGAAGGAGGTTCGGATGGGGATCAGCCACGTGCTGTTTTCAAAAGTCTTGCTCGTTGGAAGCCGCGAGTTTTAAATGAGATAGGAAATGGAAATTATGTACTAGGGGGAGTTGGGGGACATTGCTACACGGGGAACATTGATACATCCCCTCCAACTTTAAATAGGAATTATCTGAGACGTTTGTCTATCCACTCGTAGATGGCGCTGGTAGCCCCAAAAAGACCATAAAATTTTGGCGCTCTATCAGTGACCGCCTCATTGTCGATTGCTTCGCACGTGTTCTGTATTAAGTAAATTTTTCATTGAAATGTAATTTTTAGGATGTTTTAAATATTTAAGCTACCTGAATTAATATCAAAGGTAAGACATTGTTTATATTTCACTAAACCATATCGAATTTTACTTTAGCTTGTTTTGTTTCGGGGATGACAGTGTGTTTTATTCAATATGGCGCCTTGGGGCACATTGATACGTATCAATGTAGCCTATGAGGTGTATAGTTTAATAATAAATGTGCTTTTTTAGTGAAAATGGTTCGAGTGTACAAGAAAAAGACTACAAGGGCTGAAATAGATGAAACGGCTATGAATTGTGCAATAGCAGATGTAATCGAAGGAAGAATGTCAATACGAGTAGCCGCTGAAAAGCATAATGTAAAAGCACCTACAGCATAGAGTAGAAAAAAAGAAGGCAAGGAGGAAGGAAATGAAGAATAGAAAAGGATTTTTTTTTCCAAATATTCCTCACAGCAAGACGAAGGTTCTGACAATCAACTAACGCCTATTAAAATAAAGCCAGAAAATGTAAAAGGAGATTTTATCGTTTGTTAAGTTTGAAAATAAGAAAGGCATTAAACATTCAGTTGGTAAAATTCTTTTAAAATATGAACAGCGAATACCAAGTTTCGTATCTGAGAAAAAACCGTCAGGTAGCTTTGTCTTTCCAGATGTCAGTTAACATATCTGATATAATACTACAGCTGCCAATGCCAACCATTTCCAATGGTACCAACAGAACAGAGTATCTTTTTAATTTAAAATTAAATCTTTCTCTTACAATTTGTTGATATAAGATTTTAGAATTTAGTTACTCTTCTATGTATTTTAAGTTATGATTATTTCGTTCCCATTGTATTATTAAATATTCAAAAATATTGTGTTAAATTTTTCTTTAAATTAACGTTCGTAATTTGTGTTATGATAAGTGTTGAAGGATGTGTATCAATGTGCCTCATGCCTTTATCAATCTACCCCCCTTCTGGGGCACATTGATTCAAATCCCACTTCATAAATGATCTCGCATGGCAGCTATTATTATTAAAATAGAGCAAATATTTAATCAATATATAGGAATAAAATCACAAGTCTATAAATCTAACATATTACTTTTACTTTCTTCCACGATAAGACCTTCTTTTTCCTCCCAAAAAAATTTTCATCAATGTGCCCGAACTCCCCCTACAATATGACGAAATGCAGAAACTATCGGATGGTAATTAGAGTATGAAAGAGTCTTGAAATTATTTCTTTTTTTTATTATGACCAGTAAAGTTTGTGATTATTTGTAATAGCCTCTCCCAAATTTTACCAGTTTTTTACGTATTTTTGCGTTAGAAAATGGAAATTTTCTTTGAACCCCCATTCCGCAACAAGTTCCTGCACCGACCCGTGCTAGTTTTATTTTTATGCAGCAAAGTCGGAGCACATGAAAAGATAAATATCTATAAATCCTATTGTTTTGTAAATAAGCAAGCAGAAATTGTGCGGTATTTATCAAAGTAAATAAATTAAAATTATATATTTCAAAAACTAAATGTATGGTTATGGGTAATAATTTAAATTGTCAAAATATAAATTTTGTAATTGATGGTAAAAAATTGCAAGTAGTAAACAGTTTTAAATATTAAGGGATAATCATTAATTCAAAATTAAAATTTTTTAATTATTTTGAAAGTATCATATCAAAGATTGCCGGAAAAGTAGGTTATTTTAAAAGAAGCAGTTCTAATTTAAGTTTGTTTTCTAAAAAAACTGTATTTAATAGTATTATATTGCCACATTTTCTTTATTGTTCTTCCATTTCATATTGTGCTAGTGAGGAAATATTTGATAAATTACAAATTTTACAAAATAAGACAATGTGGATTATTCTAAATTGTGACAATATTTTTTTTTTTTTTTATTTATTTTAATTTCCAAACCAACTTTACGAAAGTTTATTACAGGGAAATTTCTAAGTAAAAAAAAATTAATCAATTAAGATTAAGAGTCAAAATTATACAATAATTATAGTATCATATATAACAACAACAAAAAAAAGAAAGAAAACAATAATATGTTATATTTTTAATAAATGTTTTTTAAATAAATATTTGAACTTTTTTATATTGATTGTATTTTTAATTTGTTTTGGAATATTATTATAAATTTTTATACCATCATGAAGAATTGATTTTTTTCCAAAATTAGTTTTTATTTTTACAGTTTTTAAATTTTTATTTTTTCTTGTATTGTGCTCATGCATTTTTGTATATATATACAAAAATAAATTTTATGTTAAAAAATTTAGATTAGCTGAATGTCAGAAATTTAATTTTTTATTTAGTATGTATCTTTATACATAAAATTAAAAATAATTTATTGCCTGATTGTTAAAAAAAATTGTTCTTTTAATCATGACCATCATAATTATAAAACAAGAACTAATCAAATTTTTTTTGTGGATAGAGTGTCTAAAATATTAGCTTATAAGTATATTTTTCATAAAGGTTTGGTAGAATATTCAAATTTATTTTTATTTATTTCTCAGTATACAATAATAATAATACATAAAGACGTAAATATAATAATAATTTGGAAAATTCTATTAAATCTCAAATATCATTAAAAATGTTTAAAAAAACTTTAAAATTACATTTAATTTTAAAAAAAATTATACGTAATATTTGATACAATTTACAAAATGTTTAACTTTTCTGTCTGTTTTTGTTAAAATAAGTATGTCGTAATGTGTTAAAAAATGTATTAAAAAATATTTAATTGTAGCTTTTTGCTAAATAAAACATGTTACTACTACTACTACTTTCCAATAAGAACGATATGATTTTGAAACGATATGGTAACCATGGTAATAAAGTTATACCTGTCACCAGTTGTCAGTTATTGTCAGTAAACTATAACAATTTATTATGGCTAAATACGCGCTTCAAGAACGTTTGGTTATTATCCAAAAATTTTACGAAAATAGACGATCTTTTGTGAACACTTATCGCGCACTTCGCGAAAACTTTGGTGTAAATAATCGGCCTCCTTTGCTTGCCATTCGTCGCATCGTTGAGAAATTTGAAAATAATTTTACTCTTCACGATGTAAAAACACCAAGAAGACATCGAAACGCAAGAACTGTTGAGAATATTGCTGCTGTAAGAGCTAGTGTTGCAGTGGATCCAAATTTATCAATTCCTCGTCGTGCTCAAGAGTTAAGGATTAAAAAAAACGACAACTTGGCGTATTTTGAACGAAGACTTGAATTTACACCCGTATAAGATTGTTTTGACCCAAGAACTTAAGCCACTGGACCATCGTCGGCGCAGAGAATTTTCTGCTTGGAGTTTAGAACAACTTGAAAGGGATCCTAATTTTGCCAAAAAAATTATCTTTTCAGATGAAGCTCATTTTTGGTTAAGTGGATACGTTAACAAGCAAAATTGCCGTTTTTGGTGTGAAAACAATCCACAACAGATTCATGAAAAGCCTTTGTATCCGCTAAAGGTAACTGTATGGTGTGGTTTATGGTATGGTGGCATCATCGGACCATTTTTTTTTCAAAATGAGGCAGGAGATGCATGAATGGTGAACGATATCGACAGATGTTAAAAAGTTTTTTGTGGCCAAATTTAGATGCACGTGATTTGGAGGATATGTGGTTACAGCAAGACGGTGCCACATGTCACACTGCTCATGAAACTATCGATATACTGCAAGAAAAGTTTGACGAAAGGATAATTTCAAGGAATGCTACTGTTCAGTGGCCTCCAAGAAGCTGTGATTTAACTCCTTTAGATTACTTCTTGTGGGGCTATTTGAAATCTAAGGTTTATGACAACAGACCACAAACACTTGATGCATTAAGGTTGAACATTGAACCCTGCATTCGTCAGATCACGCCCGATTTATTGCATAAACTCATCGAAAATTGGGTTCGTCGAATTCACTCGTGTACACGAAGTCGCGGAGCACATTTAAACGATGTGTTATTCAAAACATAAATGTTATCGACTATACTTTAAGATAATATAAAACGTTTTGTTGTATCTGAATTTATTTTAATTTTATTTCATTTTGAAATCATATCGTTCTTATTGGAAAACCCTTTACTACTACCAAGACCAAGAGATTTACTTATCGAAAAGGCGGTAGAAAGGTGCCTTTTCCGCGGCAGGCGACCACGACAAGCAGCTGTCAAAAAAACACTTTTAGAAAGGCATTTCAAAGCTGCCAATTTGAAACACCAAACAAAATAGCAGGAGCCAGTCCACAAACTATGATTGAGAGTTTTAGCGTACCAATTTTTATTTTACCGTATATATTATTATTCAATAGAGTAGGATAACGAACCCCGATTCTTAAAAACTCATAAAAAATTATTGTATGACTTGTTATCATGCAGGAATCAGCACTTTAAGGTTTACCTGCATCCGTTTTACGTACTAAATTCACTTTTAATTATTTCTTAATTAATTTGCAAAGCTGTGGCCTAAACTGTCTGGCAGCAAAATATATGCAGATGAACCATAATTATTAAGCTAAGTACAATTTTTCGTTTGAGCAATAAATCCAAAGTAATACACCAGAAAGCGTTTTATGCATTTTATACAACATTTATTTTTTAGACTTTCATAGTTTTTAACCATCAATGTCTTTTTCCTGCTTGACGATTACATTTTTTGAGTGATCTCACGTAATATATTTATATCTTATTATACATAACCCTTTGACAAATGATCTTGTTATTAAAACCTCTATTAAAGAAAAAAAAAATAAATGAAAATATGCTTGATTGTTCCGAAGAATAATCTTTCCTATTGACAAAGTTAAAAAGAAATACAAGTAATATGCAAATTAAAAGACCTAAAAATACCAATTTTTTGTTTAAGGTAGGTATATATTTAAAGGTGATAAATATATTGGTAAATCGGGAAACTACATACATAGTAAACAGGACAAAGACGAACAAAACAAGATGACTAACTGAAGAAAATACTCAGTTAAAAGGCGTCGTTGTAATACTCTACCACCTCGTAATAAGCTCTCCTTACCAGTAGTTCCTTTATAGTTCTTTTAAACCTTTTTGTGGTAGGTATGTTTCTTATTTGCTCGGGAAGATGGTTAAACAATTAACGGCTTTCGTAAATTATAGAGTTTCTAATAAGGGCAGAATACGGGATGGGCAGATACAGACTTTTTGTTCTTTTAGTATCATGAGAGTGGCAATGTATCCCTATGCTGGCAAAGTTAAGATTTTCTTAGATTTAAATAACGGTCTACATAAATCTCTGCCATACACACCACAAAGATAACTTACAGCAAGCTTCTGCAGAATAAACACCGAGTTCAGCAGGCATACGTATTTCCCCAGAACACAATTCCATATCGCAAGTCCCGCAAGTAAGACTCCACCAGTGAGAGGTAAACCCTCTTAGCTAAAGTGGTTCCAACCTCCATCGGTCTTAATCGCACTGAGTAACATCCCGAAGCTATGTTAGGTTAGGTTAGGTTAGAGTGGCATAAGGACCATTGTGGTACCACACACGTTCCGCGGGACCTATCCGCATCAGCTTCCTGATAGTTAACGCGACGTAGATCGTAAAATAATTTTGACAGCTCATTCAAACCAGCCACTGCTATTAATAAACTTAGTAAGTCGACCCAGTTTCAGGCTGCTGACTTTCTCCAGATCATTAAAGAACGGTTCGCCCGAAGCTACTTTGCGAGCAAGTCCCAAGATATGAGAGTCAAACCTCAGACAGTCATCAATTAAAAGTTCCAGAAACTTGGTGTTAGGTTTTTTTGGTAGTAAAGCCCCTCCAAGATACAAACCATCTATATCACATCGAAAACCCACAATGTTGGTCTTTTAGAAAGATCAGACGGAACCTTGATCTTTAATATATTGGGATTTGAATCATGCCAGAGGTCAGTGGTGTCGTCAGCAAAAATCGTAAACTGGCCTGCAATGTCTATAGAAGCAAGGTCATTAATATAAATAAGGGAAAGGAGAGGACCCAGCACTGAACCCTGAGGAACACCATAGTTTATATTACTAGATTTTGATATCTTAGAGCCTACTATGATCTTTTGGGTGCGTCCTTCAAGGAAGGATCTAAACCACTCCAAAGCTGAAGCCGTATATACTGAGCTTGCACAGCAGAATTTTATAACTTACACAGTCAAATGCTTTTAACAACTTACAAGGAACCGCCGCCATGGCTTCTCCAGCATTAAAACTAATAGTTTTTTTAAGGTGTATTGTGCCACACACCTACCGTAAATTACAGTGTTAAAAGAAAGACTATCCGTAAATCGTCAAACGCAAAAACGGTCTAATCATCATCAGCGTGACTTAGCTGAAAATTTTCTCGTGTATGCGTAATACTAATTTCACGGCACGTTGCGGAAAAAATAACGCCCAAATTGGCCCGTCTATCTTCGTAAAATTAGAATCTGTTTTCTTACAGTCGATCTTTTGAACGCGCTCCAAACTTCAATTGGAATTTGCCACGGAATTCTGAACAAAAAAATTGTGCGTAGTAAGCGTTCTAGAAGCCATGGTGTAGGGTCTTGGTGGATGGCGTATATAACTGTTTATTGTATAACAGCTTTTTGGGGCATCATCTTCAAATATTGAGATATTACAGTGTGAATTCGTAACTTGAAATAAATTTAGTAAATACAATACAGTTTTTTTTTTGAAAGATGCTTGGATATAGGTATTAACGTTTTATGATATTTTTAATAACAAAATATTGATACAATGCGTCCCAAATTAGAGATATGACGAAATCGTTAATTTTCATAAATGGTAACCCTAGTTTTTGATCGACTATTTTGAAAGTGCATTTGCAAGTAAGTACCAAATGTCAAATTTTTATTCCTTGTCAAAAGTTTAGGAGTTGAAGGCACGAATAAGATGAGGGTAGGTTAACTTCTCCCGAAGTAATTAGAAATGTTACTTGCGTGTAGCATATTGCCAAATAGTGAATGGACAACATTTTGAGCATTTCAAAAAAATTACCTTGTCGGACTTACATTGTCTTTATTTGGTTACTTAACACAACGTTTCGTTTAGTTAGTATCTCCAACCGTTTTCAAGAGTAAACTACATTATAATTCTAAGGCTGCTCTCTTAAATACTTTGTGCAATGAAGCTTGATGACTCCGCCTACGTGCTTATTAGAGTGTGAAGTTTGAGCTGTTGGCTGGTTTTGTCATTCTTGTATGTCTGGAAGTGTAAATATCTTATTTTCACTATCTAAATTCATTTTTTCTAACGAAATACTGCGAAATACCTTAAAACTTTGAGTAATAATAAGTAGAACAACTAACCTTTTGACGTTCCAAATTAAAATTAAAAACCGAACCGCAATTGCAAAACAGATAAAAACGAAGTGCCATTGCAACAAGCGCTGCGACTTGACGTTCATGGCATTTTTTATTGTACGTGCAAAATCGTGTATAATAGATATTATTATTAAGGAATCGCATGTAATGATCATGTTATACAGTATTCGGGGACAAAATTTTATTTTTAATTAATAAGAATTTAGGTAAGTTGCTTCGGTAAACTTTAAAAAGTAAATTCAAGTTTCAAATTAAATTTTAAACTCTAAAAAATAGTTCAGACAAATAATTTTGGTAAGGGTCTATGCATAACGCTTTTAAATTTGCGATAGGGATTTAAGGCAAGTTTTTTTAGTGTCAATTTTAAAATAGCATAGGACTGTACGGTATCAAATTGTTGAAAAGAAATGCTCGTTTTAAATATCTTAGTGAACCACAATCGTTCCATTTGGAAAAATGGAGTAAACGTCAAGAAAACAACATTTCATTTTTTAAACGCTTGTGAAACTTAGAAAGTAAATTATTATGACTTTATTTTAATTTTCATATACTACTTAGATTTAATTAATTTGTAGCACTCTAGATTAAAAATAAAAAATAAACATAAAAATGTTATACCACTTCAAAAAATGGCAAGTAAGGTGTCATTTCACTCATAATGTTATGCTGAACCCAAATAAGTAAAAATATACAAGATGTCCCATTTAAAATATCAAAGTCAAGGTCACTTCCGGTCAAACCGGAAGTGCTAACAAATTGAAAATTATGCCAATAAATGCAGACTCATCTCTTATGCATAATCTCAAAATTTCATTTTAACATCTATAAATATAAAAAAGTTATAGGGGTGAACGTCTTTTGAGAAACACTCGGTATATGTATAACACAACCAATATATTAATGTAGATTTAAGTTCTATTCCTACGTTCATGAGACTCGCCTACGGCTCGCGTCATAAACATCATCCGCGTGAATAACAGCCATCATAATATGCTTGTTGCATAATGCTCTATTACAATATACATTCATATTTAACGTCCTCCTTCACCTTTTGACTTCGGAGTCCTGTACGCACATTACTCTTTTCTTTACACTTGTTATTTGTTACGCTTATTGTTCGGTCACTTCGGTAACGATCCCCAGGTATATCTGCTCGTACCCTGGGGTGCATTAAATATGGAATAACACAACTTTTGTCGGCTCGGACTGCTCTTAGTTCGCACCCCCCGTCGAGATGCTGATAGATTGATTTGTTTTTTTATATATTTTATTAGTTGTAGCGTATTCATCGAGTATGGTATACGTGGCGTTTTTAAGGGTTTATAACCGCGTGCAAAAAATGCCGTTTTTACCCTCCGCAGTGATTTTTTAAAAATTAATAAATGCGATTAAAAAAATATCATATCGTCATATCTCTAACTTGGGACTCACTGACCCTAATGAATAAAAATAAAGCAATTACTTGAAGCAATTACTTTTTAGTAAAAGCAATTGCTTGACTAGCAAATGCCATAAGTAAAAGCAATTGCTAGATCTGGATATGAATAAAATTTTGAAGCAATTGCTGCTTTTCTTACAACGTGTAGCAAATGCTTATTCAACACAAGTTTAGACGTGGCTTGTCCACTTGTTCAGATAATAGATTTCATGTTCAGTTTGGTGCCTAATTTGCAAAAGAGTTGACGTAAATACAACAACGTTGGTCTATTAATTTAGTACAATAGTAATCTGTTACGTTTTTGTGGAAAATAGGAAACTTATATTTGTGATATGGCAGATTTTAGTGAAAATGAGAAAAGTGATAGTAGTGATGAAGAAATTAAAGACAAGCAATTGATTTATTCATTCACAAATTGAAGGACCATAAATTAATCTCTCTGACCACAAACGTTTAGCTTCCACATAGCTTCAGCAATTGTAGGGAATTTAATAATAATATTGGCCTTCTTCAAAACTGCATCCATTACAGAAGTGTATGTCTTACAGACAGTAGTTTGGTGAACACCGAGTTATTCACCTTACTTATTTTTGGAAGCCCGGATCCGACAATTTCCGCAGAAAGACTTTAATCTTATTTAAAGGCGACAGTGCACCTCCTCGCCGTTTACCAGTATCAGCAAAAAAATAATTTGCCAACCACTCAACATTTTCGCAGTCAAATGACCGCGGTCAACTGACCAGGCACAACCCTAGTTAATACCCATGTTCAAGCATTTTTCCATAAAAAAATTGTATTAAATTTACTGACTTTATTGCATGTTACAAACTCACACTGTATTTCTCAAATAGGTAGGTAACCAATTTTTCCAATTTCTCTTTTGAGTAATTTTACCTCCCCGCGAACTGAACGGGGAGGGTAGGAACATCCCTCGGTGTTGTTGCCATTCCTCTGGGGCGGATATTGCACTGATCGAAACTTCATTACAATCCCATTTCGCCAAAATAAAATTATGCCAAATTAGATTTGAAAATACGTGTACGCTCCTCATATATATTTGAATATACGCCCTCGGTGTTGAGGTTTACTGCATGAGTCGGCTTGGAAAATGCACTAGGAGAAAAATAAATCGGACAATAATAATAATAATAATAATAATAATAATAATAATAATAATAATAATAATAATAAAAATAATAAAAATAATAATAATCGTCTTTTATTATGATGAACAAAGAAAACAATTACAAATACTAATAATAATAATAGGCAGACAAGCAAAAACGGGGCGCAGTCTACCCACAAACCACAAAGGCTACTCTACTGAACCCCACACTACTTGCTAAAATAATAATAAAAAAAATATATAAAGAATTATGAATGTACAGATATTATATAAATATCGTAGAAAGGAGAAATAAAAAAAAATTGGTTCGAATAGTTAACATTCTAGAAAAAATAAAAAATACGCTACATTCTAACCCGATGGAAAAGACGACAAATACATGATTCGAAACATTGGTAAAAATAATAATTAAACAAGAATAATTAACGAAGTTGTTCATTTTGAAAACTGAGTAAATATTTTTTATATTGCAATTTAAATTTGTTACTGTAAAGGAAAACCATTTCATTAGGTAAGGAGTTGTACAATTTAACAGAGTTGTAGGTAAATGATCTCTGAAACGTGGCACTCTGATGTTGAGGCACTGTCAACCTATTAGGAAATCTCACGTCACGGGAATGTATATTTTCACGAAATACAAAGCTACTTTTTAAGGAAAGAGACAGAGCCGGGTTATTTAGAGTTTTAACCAAAAAATTTCCCAAATGTAAAGTTCTACGGTTGTTCATTATTAGCCACTTGAGATTTTTAAACGTATGAGAAATATGCTCAAATTTTCGAAGTCCAAAAATAAGGCGTGGGCATGTATTCTGTGCCCTTTGTATCTTATTCCTATCTGCTATATCAAGGCATGGCCCATAAATGAAATCACAGTAGTCAAAGTTGGATGATACGAGACTCTCACAGCGCATTTTACGTTTAAAAGTTAGGACATGACGGTTGTTGTATAATACTCTTAAAGACATATATGACTTTTGAATTAGTTTTTTGACATACTCCCCAAACCTTAGTTCAGTACCTATCTAGGATTATACCCAGATTTTTAGCTGTTTTAACTACGGGGAGCCTAACACCATCAATAACTATATTGATATTATCATTCAAAAAGCCAATTTTGTTCTTATTCCCAAAAAGCATCAAGGATGACTTTAATGGATTCAACCTTAGGTTGTGATCTAGAGAAAGTTGATTTAACATGCTTAAATCTTCGTTAAGCAAATTCGATGCATTTATATAGTCTTGGCAATCGAAATGAATGTAAATTTGTGTATCATCTGCATATGCCTGAACCTTACAGTGCTTTAAAGATTTTAAAATATCTGAGGTATAGATAATAAATGGAGGAGGTGGGGGACAAGTAAAAAAACTGAATAAGTGCCTACTAAAATTCGTAATAGCATATACCCCTACAGTTATGTCAATAGTACCACATTGGTCTGCTAAGTAGTCCCGTAACGATACCATGGCCTTCTGGGATTTAAGAAGGGTTAAGTGAAACCAAGGTCTTCTGAGATTAAAGAGAAAAAGAATTCACAGAGAAATAATAATATTTCAGTCACTTGAAAATATACTGGGATCAGCGTTGATTGTATCTTCTCGATAACTTTCCTGATTTCGGCAATTATTTTCAACATGCCCCCATAAGATTTCATAAAAGACTACAGTTGTGGTCTATGACTTTTATAAACCAAGTGTATGTACGCTTGCCAACCGAAAATACCAGTTTAAAAAAAATTGTTCTAACCCGTATTTACTCCACAGCGCACAGTGGCCACAGTGGTGTCCTTTTCCTGAACTTGTCAACTTTCTACCTGTTGTTTTATGCCTGTTTTTAGATCGCGATCCAAAAACTAATGTGTACACTCGCTACTGTATAGTAAAAATTTTGAATACTCTCGCAAGATGGAGGCAAAATCACGCGACACTCTGGCAATTTTGGTCTATTTAATTTTGATAGGTTGGTATGAATTCCAGGACTAGACTTAAAAATTTTGTATATATTTTGAAAATTTTATTTTGTAAATAGTATAATATTTTCAAGGTAATTAATAAACATGAGTTTTTATGGTTAGACGATAAAGTCTCAAAACAGAGTTAAAAACTACCAATAAACCAAACACACAATCTTACTTCCCCATATATGACTTACGTAAGGTACGTAGACCCAAATATGGTTTTTATAGAATTTGTTGGCTATGATACGATCACATTTCTAAACTTGTTTGTGGGCTAACATAAAGTTAAAAGCTTCAATAAAGCCAGGGATTTAATTTTTCTCTCAATGGAAACCCTACTTTAATAATTTTTGACTTACGTAAAGTACGAAGACCCAAACACGGTTTTTATAGAATTGATTGGTTATGATACGGTTACATTTTTAAACTTGCATGTGGGCTAACATTAAGTTCAAAGCTTCAATTTAGCCAGGGATTTAATTTTTCTGTCAGTAGAAAATCTATACTTTAACAGTTTTTAACTTAAGTAAGGTACGTAGACCCAAAAGTGGTTTTTATGGAATTTGTTGGTTATGATACAGTTACATTCCTAAACTTGTATGTGGGCTAACATAAAGTTAAAAGCTTCGATTTAGCAAGCTATCCTATTACATATTATTATGGTTACCTTTTTAAACTACTATATAGGCTAACATAATGTTAAATAGTTTATTTCAACCTTACTATTGCCAAACAATAATAATAATAACAAAAAGTCCGATAGATGGCAACAGATATTTGGCAGAACTAGGCGGTACCGGCTTTATCAACCTACCCGGTTTAGTTCAACTCTCCCCTACCTACCTAAGTCAGATAAATAATTTCTGCTTATTTTTCTTGAAACAGAAAAGGAAGGTATCCTCCAACTTGCGTACGTCCAATTTGCGTACAAGGATTATTTCTTCCAACTTGCGTACATGGGTAGGTAGGTCCCGCGAACCAGGTAAAACTGCAAGAGTACATTATTCCAACTTGCGTACATACACAGGGGTTTAAACGGACCGTAATAATACGCCCTCTCCAATCTGTTCTAAAAGGTGTATTGGCAACCGGTTTGTTCGTTTTTATCAGAGCATTTTTTTATGTCTTCGCATACACAGAGTTTTAAACGGACCGTAATAATACGCCCTCTCCAATCGGTTCTAAAAGGTGTATTGGCAACCGGTTTGTTCGTTGTTATCAGAGCATTTTTTTATGTCTTCGCATACACAGAGTTTTAAACGGACCGTAATAATACGCCCTCTCCAATCGGTTCTAAAAGGTGTATTGGCAACCGGTTTGTTCGTTGTTATCAGAGCATTTTTTTATGTCTTCGCATACACAGAGTTTTAAACGGACCGTAATAATACGCCCTCTCCAATCGGTTCTAAAAAGTGTATTGGCAACCAGTTTGTTCGTTGTTATCAGAGCATTTTTTTATGTCTTCGCATATACAGAGTTTTAAACGGACCGTAATAATACGCCCTCTCCAATCGGTTCTAAAAGGTGTATTGGCAACCGGTTTGTTCGTTGTTATCAGAGCATTTTTTTTATGTCTTCGCATACACAGAGTTTTAAACAGACCGTAATAATACGCCCTCTCCAATCGGTTCTAAAAGGTGTATTGGCAACCGGTTTGTTCGTTGTTATCAGAGCATTTTTTTATGTCTTCGCATACACAGAGTTTTAAACGGACCGTAATAATACGCCCTCTCCAATCGGTTCTAAAAGGTGTATTGGCAACCGGTTTGTTCGTTGTTATCAGAGCATTTTTTTATGTCTTCGCATACACAGAGTTTTAAACGGACCGTAATAATACGCCCTCTCCAATCGGTTCTAAAAGGTGTATTGGCAACCGGTTTGTTCGTTGTTATCAGAGCATTTTTTTATGTCTTCGCATACACAGAGTTTTAAACGGACCGTAATAATACGCCCTCTCCAATCGGTTCTAAAAGGTGTATTGGCAACCGGTTTGTTCGTTGTTATCAGAGCATTTTTTATGTCTTCGCATACACAGAGTTTTAAACGGACCGTAATAATACGTACGCCCTCTCCAATCGGTTCTAAAAGGTGTATTGGCAACCTGTTTGTTCGTTATTATCAGAGCATTTTTTTATGTCTTCGCATACACAGAGTTTTAAACGGACCGTAATAATACGCCCTCTCCAATCGGTTCTAAAAGGTGTATTGGCAACCGGTTTGTTCGTTGTTACCAGAGCATTTTTTTATGTCTTCGCATACACAGAGTTTTAAACGGATCGTAATAATACGCCCTCTCCAATCGGTTCTAAAAGGTGTATTGGCAACCGGTTTGTTCGTTGTTATCAGAGCATTTTTTTTATGTCTTCACATACACAGGGTTTTAAACGGACCGTAATAATACGCCCTCTCCAATCGGTTCTAAAAGGTGTATTGGCAAGCGGTTTGTTCGTTGTTATCAGAGCATTTTTTTATGTCCTTAGTTTGTTTATACGCTTCTAATATTTGTGTATGTACGCAAGTTGGAATAATGTACTCTTGCAGTTTTACCTGGTTCGCGGGACCTACCTACCCGTGTACGCAAGTTGGAAGAAATAATCCTTGTACGCAAGTTGCACGTACGCAAGTTGCATATATTCGAAAAGGATACCTAGACCTAGATAATTGCAAAAATTATACATTAGAAACCTAACCTTTACGAACAAACATTTTAAGAACAAAAATTTCACAAACTAACTTTTAGACAAATACGGCGTTCAGATGAAATGAAACTAATTAATTATTGATAAAATCAAATAACGTGCAAGGCACACAATAATAGTTATGATCCCAACGAAAAATAATTAAAAAATTTTAACCTGTAAATTTTTGGTCAAATGAATAATAATTGTAGGTACTTACCGGCCCCACAAAAGTAATTAAAATTCAATGAAAGTAAAAATAAAAGGCACCATAATCACTAGGTAAATATTTTGAAACCGTAATTAAATGTAGGTAACAAAAAGCACAAAAACTCAATTTATAACTCGGTGATTGGGCTCATTACGGTCCACTACTAATCTGGGGATATTATTATGTCCCAATATCAGCTGATCGATGACAAATTTCTGCTGTCATCTGTTTTATAACGAGAGAATTCGTGCCGTTTACTTTACTATAACTCTCGTCCTCTAAAAAAGATAGTCGGCTATACTTACAAGACGAAATAAATCAGCTTCTCCTTCTGTTTGACACTGACACGGCAACATCTGTTACACGAAATTCAAAAGTTCACAACACAAAAACAAATTAGTGTGCATTTTCCGCATACCGATCGTGCCAACACCCCACAAAAAATTCAGTTATTTCCTGTATACTCTCGAATTTCGACAAAATAAACGAAAAGTGACAATTCGTCACCCAATTTACGCACCTAATTAAAATACTGTCGTAAATTTTGACGTCGCTCAAGTGTGAAACGAGGCGCTTTTGACAACCCCGCCTATAAACCCAGTAAGAATTTAAATATGTTTGTTTTTGAAAAGAAAATTTCAAAGATAAATCCTGATGTAAATAAGATTAATGTGATTATTGTAATGGAGATTAATTAATTGCAGGATTTTTCATCTCATTAACTGACCACTCTCATTCGTTTATTTGACCGAGTGTAGGGGAAGGTTGCCCATATTGGACCAATTTCCAGATTTCTTATCATAAATCCTGATAATAACGCAAAATCGATCTTGAAGCTAATACTAATACAATAATACTTTAGTATGTTGTTGAACTGGAGGATTTTTTGCAGAAAAAGAAATTTTATTTCAAAGTATCTATGATATACCAGGCCCTAAAAAAACCTCTGCAAGTGGTTCAATATAGGAAACCGGTTGCCTAAATTGCACTTTGGGGTTCCTAAATTGGACCACATGATTTAAATCGGAAGCTTAGGTGCGTTAAATAAATAAATAAAAAATAAAATTGTTGGTATAGGAAGTTTTATAATTATATTTCAAAAAAACATCAAATTTATAATCAACATTTCGGTAGAAGACAGCCTAATGCAAAAAAAGTACCTATTAGTTTCCTATATTGGACCAGTCATAGTTTCATTTTTAACTCAAAGAAAAAAGATTTTAGCAATATTGAAATGGTGTTAGTTCATGACATTAACTTATTTAAAGAGAAAAATTATTTTTGCACAATTTGGAAAAATCGCCTAAATTGGACCGGTTCAATTTTGGCAATCACCCAATGGTCCAATTTAAGCAACTACCACGTGTTTTACAAAACCACCCAGGAAAGAAACAAGAAAAAACAAATATGGCATGGTAGTAGGAAAAATAGAAAGAGAAAACCTTACTTGATAACTTCCATAAAAATATTTTGCTTGGAGTTTTATGGTTCTAAGGTAAAGTCTTAGGAAACTCCTAAAAATATTACATTAAAATCGTGTAAATTACGTTTTGCTCTGTACACGCCAAGCACTAACGGCCAACTAGTTAAGTTTGTTGCCGATCAAAGGTTTTGGGTGGAAGTATGTTACAGGGTGTTCATTTGAAAACTTCCCACCTCGATTTTCCTGCTTTAAATTGAAAATGTGAAAAATCGCTCGGACCAGTCGATTTTTATTTCGAGGGGGACATCTTTTGCGTATATTGTCAATCTTGTTACTTCAAGCCCCTAGGAGGGAGGGGGGTAAGATCTAAATCTTAAATGGATACCCCTATTTTATATCATTTTTTTGGATTCTGCATAAAATTCTGAACATTTTTTAATAAAAGCATTATTAGTCTATACTTAACAGTTTCCGAGATATTTACTTTTGAAAAATGACATTTTTGAACTTTGACAGCATCTAGCTTTCTAACTGTACGTCTTAGAGCAAAACGGCTTACATGTCCCTATCTTCGATTTTTATTATCTTTCCAATAGTGTGAACTTTCGGTTAAACCGGATGTAAGAAATATAGTACTTCCGGTCTTACCGGAAGTTGACACTATTGGAAAGATAATAAAAATCGAAGATAGGGACATGTAAGCCGTTTTGCTCTAAGACGTACCGTACAGTTAGAAAGCTAGACGCTGTCAAAGTTCAAAAATGTCATTTTTCAAGAGTAAATATCTCGGAAACTGTTAAGTATAGACTAATAATACTTTTATTAAAAAATGTTCAGAATTTTATGCAGAATCCAAAAAAATTATATAAAATAGGGGTATCCATTTAAGATTTAGATCTTACACCCCCCCCCCCCCCACCCTCCTAGGGGCTTAGTAACAAGATTGACAATATACGCAAAAGATGTCCCCCTCGAAATAAAAATCGACGGGTCCGAGCGATTTTCCACATTTTCATTTTAAAGCAGGAAAATCGAGGTGGGAAGTTTTGAAATGAGCACCCTGTATGAGATTTTACCTAAATAATGTGCAGACGATATTGATTTTATTTAAATCTTAGTCAATAAAATAATAAACTAAGAAAAACAAGGCGAAATAGGTTATAGGTTGGCAATAAATTGAATGACGTTGATAATTCCATCTTAATTTCGAAAAAGGAATAGAGTTAATTAATACTATTGAGCAATAAACTAGGGTAAGAAAACTGGTAAAAGATGTATGCTTTTTAAAGAAAGAGTAAAAAAAAATGGCGAAATGCCCTAAAGAGTACAAAACACGTTCCGTGACGTCATTTTGAAAGCAATTTTAGGAGAAAATGATGAACTGCTAATTACAACAAGGACTTCATATGAACAGTGGCTAATTGGGTTTGAGAAATTGCCTATTTGTAGTTAGAGTTGTGTGTGAAGTTTCTTAAATTAAGAAATTGTTGTAAAATAAGGCTATTGTCAATATTATTTTAATTTTATTCTTTAGTAAAAGAAACCTATGGATAATTTTGTCCAGTTTATTTATTATGAATACTTCTGTGCGCTATTTATATAAGAGTTAAATATTATTATAGCTATTTATGATATAAGTGTGAAAATAACTCGTTTACATGAGAATTTGCGGAACGAGCGCAGCGAGCGTTTTAAGATGGCCCGCAAGAAAAAATCCGAACTATTGAGATCAGGGGATCTTGCTGGCCATTGTTCAGCTCCTCAGCGACCTATCCAACGATTCGGATAAACTGCATCTAAATGGTCGCGAACGATTACACTGAAAAGAGCAGGAGCTCACATATGTAACATCTTCAAATAACACAGGTAGTTCTTCTTGGACGAAATGCAGATAAGACTGCCGTTAAGGCGTTAATTATGTTTTTAAGAACGACACCGTTTCGCATCCAGGATAACTAGATTTATGTGATCAAAAATTATATTCGTCAGTACTGCAAAATGAAGCTACTTTAATTTAATTATTTTAATTAAGAACAGTGTGCCTGAGGAGAAAAACGCAGTAGAATTGATCAGGCTAATCAGAAATAATATCCACGTGGAAAAATATCAGTGGCGTATCACTTTTTTTCTAAAAAATATCAGAGGACATGTTTGCAGGGACGCCACTGGTCGGACAAAAAAATAACTTTTATAACTGAAACATGTGGTTTTATGTCCTATTAGCACATCCCAAAATTGAAAATATTATCTTAAGTACTTTCGGAGATATTACAAAAAACTCATTAAAAAAGAAAAAATTTAACACCCTGTAGCAAAAAATTTAAGCCGTTTACGACATATGTTTATATTCACTTTTCTTCAGTGGCGGCTGGTTAATGAAGGGCTCTGGGGCGCCGCCCTCCCTGCAATTATTTCAAACAGAATCCAAAAATATTTTACTTAAAAAACCAATAACGCAATGTATGTAAGCAATCAATTAAAATAATTCAAACCAAACGTAGCCCTATTCTAACGGGCAGGCTATACTTATAGACAAGCGAGTTGCGTGCTCTCAAGGTTGTACTAAGCGCGGGCGACCGATTATCCGTCCCGATTCAACGCGCCTTCTCGATGGGTTGTCATGACGACGAAGGCCTGACGTCACCTACACATCGCACAACGAGCGGCCACGGAGAGCTCCAATTTTCCGCGCCCACTGTTCGCGAATTGCGATGCGACCTGTCGTCTGTCGATGCCGTTGACTCGCTGACGTTTTGTTTATTTGTTTTGAGTTATTTATTAATTACGTTATAAAAGTGGAAAATGTCGTGTAATATGAAGGTCAGTGATTTACAGAAGCTTGTGTTTAGTTCTCTGAGCTTAAGTGAAAAACTTGAACTTGAAAAATGCTAGAAATTGAACATAGTACAAGGGCAATCAAAATGTAAAAGTAAGGCACAGTTTACGCGTAAGTTTGACAAAGAAATATATAATAAAAAATCCTGGATATGCGGTTGTGAGGACAGAAATTCTTTTTGTTGTTTCGTGTGTCTTCTTTTTGACGGGGATAATAATTGGACTATAAATGGGGTGCAGGACTTAAAACATCTTTCAGAGAAAATAAAAAAAACATGAAATAGTGCAAATCATCGTCATAATGTGGTAAGTTTTGAGATGTTAGGACAAACTAATATTTTAACTTGTTTAAGTAGTGCTTATGCTAATGAAATTAAAATTCACGACGAGAAAGTTAGAAAAAACCTCGGAAAAAACAGACACGTACTTTCAAAAATAATAGACATTTAAAAATTTTTATTTAAAGCCAGCGCCTCCCCCCCCCCCCCCCCCACCCTGACTCGCTAGTCACGAGCCGCCACTGCTTTTCTATATAAAATGACTTGAGAAATCACACCCTAAAATATTAGCACGTCATTAAGTAACACCCCGTATTTCTAAATATAAAATTCCCAGAAATGTTACAATACCACAAGGGTTCCCAACATGGTGTTTTAATTAGACGTGCACCATAAAGCTTACACCTCACAAAAAATGTATTACTTTTTTTCTTGTAGGTATAATAAATTCCATGAATATCTATTTTTGCTTTTTATAAATAAATACTAAAATAAATGTTGCTCTCTTCTTTTCCTTTAACTTTATAATCTTAACATAGTATAAAACAAAGTCGCTGTCGCTGTCTGTCCGTCCCTACCTATATATGCTTAAATCTTTAAAACTACGCAACGGATTTTGAAGCGGTTTTTTGATTCAAGGGGAAGGTTTTTATGTATAACTAGCGACCCGCCCCGGCTTCGCACGGGTACAATTTCAGAAAGTGACATGCCGGGTACTAATATATCGGGTTTGTTCGGGTTTGTATTTATACCAGCGGGTTGCAACGCATGCCGGTTACACGCTAGTATTTTATAAATAACAAAATTAGTATCTACGCTATATCTTTACAAAATATCAAGACTCCCTTACAAAATTTAACAGATTGCGAAGGCGAAGGTAAAAGAACTTAGTCCGGTTCTGTTTCTGTAGCCAACCGTTTAACGTAAAATATACCAGATTTGAACAGGGTGCCATTAATGACAGGTGATGTTCTTACATTAATTTGACTCTAGCAATATATTGTGTATAATAGCTGTGAGACTTGACTTAAATTAAAAGATCGACAGAAAATATATGATTTTGCAAAAAAATATAATTTATCACTACTTAAAAGTAAAAGGTAAAAGTAATACATTTCGTAGACGTCAATAAGGAACGACGAAGCGATGTTTATTTCTTTTAAAAACAATAAAATTATCATAATTTTGCACAAATGCATTTTCTTATGGGTTGTAAAATAAAAAAAAAATACCTGTGTTTGGTGCCGCTTTCAGGTATTTCGATTCCAAACGTTATGCCTGTAACAGTTTCAAAAGAAACCGAACTATAAACGCAGGAATTCTAATGAATATTGGAAATTCTTTTTATGGTTTCTTTAAAAATAAAATTTTCAACCGGCGGCCGGTGGCTAACAGGAGCGTGCATATAATATAGGCAAAAAAGCATTTTTTACCCTACAAAATAGAACTGACATAAAATTATAAATATATTAAATTATTTTATAAATATATTCTTAAAATACCAACAATTAAATTTATTACGACTTTGTGTTCATTGCAAGACAAAGCACGCCCGAGAAAACCCGAACAAACCAGAAGAAACCCGGACAAACCCATAAATTTATCTCTGTGTGTGAGGGTGTAAGTGTGTGTGTAGGCATTCCATAAGAGTTTCAAGCTAAGCACAAGGCTTTCCTCCTATATACGAATTCATAGCGAAGCCAAAGCAGCGCTTTTGTATAAGGGGAACGAAGATGACGTGTGCAGTATGCACAGGGCAGTTATAGTGCTGAAATATAAAGTTATTTCCTTCAAAAACTATCGCGGCATTTTCCAAAATCTGAATATATATATTACTGTTTAGTGTTCCATCAATATTCCGGCATACACCTGCACCGTAAACACTTATCCATGCCCACACATTAACGGAGACACGTTCACTGGTTTGCTTTTTTTGAGTATACTTCTCATCATATCGGGAATTTGGTGGTCTATTCTATATACTCGAATCCTTCCAATATATGTTCTTTGCTCCTTATCACTATTTTTTAAAAACGGTTTGGATGCAGCTGCTCGATTTTTTAATTCGGAACATTGTCTTACTCGCCGTTGCGCAGTTCTAGATGACGCGTATATTGCCTTAAATACTCCACCAAATTTCGGTGTTCTTCATTTGATGATTTTCTATTATTTAAACCAGACCCAACAGACCTTTCAAGTGTTTGATGATAGCGCCATTTTTTTACAATTCCTTGAACAGTACTTCTAGGTACTCTATGATCAGCTATTTTTCCATAAGACCGCCCTATTTCTACTAAACATATTATTCTTGCTTTTTGAATAATACTTAAATGAGGCATTTTTAAATCAAATAAGATAATGACAATACTTTGACAGGTATCATGATAACAATTAACACGTTACATAGGTAATAAAGGTAAAAAAGTTTCATTTGTGTCACAGTTGTTTAGTGTACGAAATTATATGTCGTCAACTGTACCTAGTTATCTTAAAAACCTAGTTGGTAGATTTTGTTAGGCTCATGGACACTATTCATCCCAATGGCATTTCTTTTAAATATATATATAAAATATATCCCCCTATAATCCATTCCATACACCAGTTCACTAATCCCATTTCTCTGCACTGGCTGTGACGAATTTAAACTTGTGTCCCTTATTAAACTGCAATTTAATGATTAATCGGGACACAACGGTTCCGAAATTCGCGTTTCGTTATGGGAGTTTCGGAAGTCGTCGGGCCACGTTTCAGCGTTTAAAATTCATATTCGGAGTTTTATGCGAGACATTAAAGCGTTTTAGGGGCTGTGACAGCGTTAAAAAAGTCATTTGTTTTTCGTTAACGAGGACTGGGCGGCATGTATAAATAGAAATTCGAAAGTTCGCTCTTAGAATATTCTTGTTGTTTTTTTTTGTTGAACGTGCGGTAGGAAAGTGCGTCTATATAGTCCTCCTCTCCTGCCATATTGGGGCGGCTTCCAGAATTTTCATAGATAAGCAAAGATAAGCAAAGAATAATCATGACAGTGGCAAATTTATGGCCTTGGGCATGTAAACAAAGCTGCACACGATTAGACATGCGCACTGCAACATTATCATTTGACGAATGGGAAAATAGACAGGTCCGGGCTTTAAAATTTAATATAGGGAAAAAACCCCTAGTCGTCTCCACAAATATCTGTATATTTATATTTGTTGAGACGACCGGAAAAAACATTTTGGGTACTTTTTTCTACCGTGCGAGCAAAAATTATTTGCTTCAAAGAGGGCCTTGCATCTAGGGACGTAATGCTTAGCCGTAGAGCTTAATACCTGTTGGGTGTCAGTAACTACCCGAATTAACAATCAATCAGTTATTCCGTCATCTTTGACAGTCGTTTTCAAAACGGGGTTAGAGTAAATGGTGAGTGGCAATACAATCTGGGTTTGTGCATGACCGATTTTCACGAACATTTTCCTAACGTTGCTTTTATTGCTGCGGATTTTTATCATTGCCTGAAAAGAACCGTGGCTGTGTTTAGGGAAACAGGTTCTATACAACACAAAAAAGGAGCAGGAAGACAATCTGTAAGAACAGAAGAACTTGTTGCAAACGTTCGTGAAATAATGCAAAATACGCCAACAAATTGTATAAGACGCCTGTCCTAAGAAGTGGGAAGATCTTATGGAACATGCAGGACTATTCTTAAGAAGCAGCTAAATTTATTTCCTTATAAAGTGCAAGTATTCCAAGAAATACGAGCTGCACATTTTGAAAGACGCAGGAATTACTCTTAATGGTTTACCCAAAATTTATTGGAAAGAAATGATTTATTAGACCTGACATTTTTTCGGATGAAGCCTGGTTCCACCTCTCCGGTTATGTGAATTCTCAGAATACACGCATGTGGAGTAGTGAAAATCCCCATTGTTTTGTAGAGTCCACATTACACCCTCAAAAAATTGGTGTCTGGTTAGCTGTTTCCCGAAGAAGAATTATTGTTGGTCCTATTTTTTTCCATAACACAGTTACGTTACAGCGGTATAGAGACAATATTTTGAATCCATTTGTGGAGCAATTACTTGACGACGACCTACGTTTTGGATATTTTCAACAGGACGGTGCAACCGCCCATACAGCCGCCGAAACTATTAACTACTTACGCAATTTTTTCGACGACAGATTGATCAGTTTTCGATCAGACATTGAATTCCCACCTAGATCACCTTGTTTAACGGTTATGGATTACTTCGTTTTTCATCATTTAAAGAACACTATTTTTAAAACGCCAGTTGCAAATTTAGAACAATTACAAGAAAGGATTATCTAAGAATGTGGTAACATTTCTCCAGAGATGCTGGTCAACACTTTCGAAAATATGAAAAGACGTGTGAATTTATACTTGTAGTATGGCGGTGGCCAATTTCAGCAATTTATGTAACTATTTTTCTTTTTCTTTCTGTATATTCTTACTTTGTTAATTTTGTAAACATCAAAAATCAATAATAATTTGTGTTTGTCTACTTATTTTATTACTCATTAGTTTGGCATATCATGTCGTAATATAAATTTGACAAAATTTTAACCTAGATTTGGTAAGATATATCGTCCCTATATCATTGTGATCTAAACCAAGCCCCACGTTTTTTAATCCAAGACCTCTTTGATGCAAATAATGTTTGCTCGCACGGTATTACTATCGAAGGTAGTCACCAAAATCTGTATACCTTAACTTTCCCTCTCACCTCCCCCCCTCTCAACACATTACTCTGCTATGTTGCCTACTTACCAACATTTTTTCAGCATTTTCTGATACAACCTTGTAACTATACCTATTTATTTTTTTGTGACAAAAGGTTGTGTTATTGATCTAAAAACATCGTTTCTAAGAATGCCAATGTATTTTTTATTACTACCATAATTATTCAAACGTTCTTTCATCATTACAGTTGTTTTCATCCAATATTCCCATATTAAAAATTGTAATTAAAATCATCCTGAATTATTAACATTAACACAATGTGTTTTTCTTATCTGCAAGTGGTTGTTAACACCCGTTCCTTATGGCGATCGTTAATTTTGTTAATGTATATTAGTTTTTGCTTTTGGTGTCAGCTTTGGCGTTTACTTTCCTACTGACAATCGTTTTTTAAAGTATACATTTTCAACAACTGGACTTTTTTTTTTTAAAGCAAACTTTGCTCGGTAACTTTAAATCTTCTTTTTGTCACTTTCGCGTCTTTCCATTTTGAAATATTTGACTTTCCCCGGGCCAAACTTTCCCTATTGACATTCAATTATTATTTGCACTTTGTGCTTCCGCATTTCGCTTCGACTTTATTTGCGCCAGAACTCTCTAAACTTTTGGAAGTTAATGGATTTTTTTAAGTTGCCTTTTAGAAGGTATATTTTTCATATAATATTTATAATGGAAATATAATATTTCTCTCTTTGCAGTTGTTTCTGGAAATACTTTGTTCACATCATATATTTATACCTACAGACAGTCCGCGGATAGGGTTTACAATAACAGAAATGAATGAAAAATTTCATTTTTCGGGAAAAAGTCATTCTTGGTAAAAAGTTTTGCTTGTAAAAAAATGCAATTCACGAAGAGAAAATTTTGATTTTTTTTATACAGGGTTCGCGAAAACTTCAAAACAATAAGAGTAAACTACCTTTATTTTTCATTTTTGACCAAAATGCCAATTAGAAAACTTATTTAGAATAACGTTTGTAATTTAAATCCGAGATTTAAAATAAATCTTCAATTTTTTTAGTTTTTTTTTTTAATTTTTAGAGGTAAAAGAATTGTTTTTTTGGATAGCAGCATTAGCGGTCGAAATACATACATTATCAATTACAGAGGGGTATCAAAAAGTTTCAAAAACTGATTTTTGATGTTACCAGAAATATGTCTTTTCAATTTCACACAGCGGCGCACCCAGGATTTTATTTTAGGGGGGGCCCGCCAACCAGGGCTGGAAGCAAATTTTTTAATAAACTTTTAAGTTACGCATTTTTCTAGAACTTTGGAGCTTTTTTAACAGGTACTCTTGCAGGGAAGATCGCAATAGCCTAGTCATGGGAGTCGTTAAACGGTTTCTTAGGGGAAGGGGGCATTGGCAGCTTGTGACTTGTTAACTTGGGGGTGAACTAAAAGCCTGCTGTAGTCGAAATGCGCCGCAGGCGAAATTTCTTTAAGACCACGCCCAAATTTGGTCAATAATTATTATAGTAAATATTTTAAAAATTTATGATTACCTTCTTATTCTATTGAAAATGAAATAAGATAAAAAATAGATAGAAAGGCTTATTTATTTTTCATTAGTGGGTACATTGTTTAAAAGTAAAATTCATTCATCTGTTTTTATTTGCAGCAAACTTATCAATAACAATAAAGTCCCTAGATTTACACTTTGTGGTATGTATCAAGTTAATTTCGAGAGTTTAGGTCTTCCCTTAATTTTAATTTCAATTTTTTGCTGAATACTTAATGAGCTAAAATTGTTTCTCAAACATTCATAGTCGTTTTGGCATTAAAACTGTTTATTTTTATTAAAATAAGTCTTTACTACCCCAAAATAATAACAAAAATATAAAGGAAAACTCGAAATAATAAATTCATAAATTCAATCAAACCATACTAAACCTCAATAAGTCAACTTTTGTTAATAAGTCAACTTCCAGGGGGAGGGGGGGGGGGGGGGGCAAATGCCCCACCTGGCCCCCTTCAAACGAGGCCCGTGAGGTAAATCTAAGAAAATTGACTTTTTAAAATACTTATCCACTTTCATAATTTTTATTTCATTGGGGGTTTTGGGGGGGCCAAGGCCCCCTTGGCCCCCCCCCTGGGTGCGCCACTGATTTCACAAATGAACGACCCTGGAAATAACACAAATTTTTTTAAAAATAACAACAAATAATAATTTCATAATTTGCTATTCAAACACTCCCCCTCCATATTCAACACATTTTTCCAGCTGTATAAACGAATGTGGTCAAAACTTCTTCGAATTTCTTCAATGGAAATTTTTTGAACAGCTTCAACAATTCGCTGTGTTAGAAGCTTTTATGTCGTTCTCAATTGGACGGGAGTACACCAATTGTTTGAGGCGCCCCCAAAGATAAGCATCTGAAATAGTTAAATAGGGACTTCTTGGGGGCCACAGAACCGGACCATTCCGACCAATCCATCTGTGGCCAACTGTATTATAAAGCCATTTCCTCACTTCAATTGCGAAATGCGCAAGGCATCCATCTTGTTGAAAGTACATTTCGTTCCTAAATTGGATAGGCAATTCTTCTAGGTTGTCAGAAAGGAATGTTTCCAACATTTTAAGGGAACTCCTATGTTTACACGTGTTTTCGAAAAAGTATGGGTCAATAATGCCATAATAAGAAATCGCACACCAGACATTTACTTTTTTGTTGGTAATATTGTCTTCTTGCAGGAATTCTAAAACGTGGATTATTTTCGCTCCAGTATCTAATATGCGCAGAAGACACTTTCCCGTTTGTTGAAAATGTCGATTCATACCTACACTGAGAAAAATTTCTTTCTGGTGGCAATTAAGCGATTTTAAACATTTCTAGTATTGGTTTTTTAATTGGATAAATAAGATTATAGTTCACTACACTAAATTACTCTTGACATAATTTTGTAAAATATTTTTGATTAATTCGGGCAACTAAAAAATCGAATTGGACTATATATGGTTAAATTAACAAAAGTTTAATGCAATCAATTACAGTTTACTAATATTATTTACTCTCAATTTTCTTAATAAATATTTTATTCAATGAATTTAGATATTTGTTAGCATAGTATGCTATAAGAAATCTAGAGATTATAATTTAATACTGCAAATAAAATAGATATTCCAAAATAAGTTTATTTTGCCAGAGTTCCGCGAACTAAATTTTACTGCAGGCAAGTAAGTTGGTGATTCCCAGAATTACGCCTCTAGTCTAAACGTGAAGACGACCGCGACGCAAAGCATTTAATTCGAAGCTAGCGGGTTGGTGTCGGTATTTTCTTTTGTTTGCTTTCAAGTGGTCCAATTATAATAATATAGTTATGGATGAAATGGAGGAAATATTAAAAACCTGAAGGTTACCCATGTTAGTACCTGTGTTTGTCGGTAAGTCATCAATTATTATACCTATTTTATTATCTAATATTTTAGTTGTTATCTATAGGTAGATATATGGTTCTAGAATTGCCGCGCCGCACCGGGAAGATGGCGTACATTATTATATGTAGGTATTTGTTGCGAATTGCGCAACGAAAATCCAACAATTTGGCTAAATTTTCCAATGCGCACGCTGTATAACCGTATCAATTTTTCTACAAATAACAGTTATTAATGCATTTATAAATATTCAATGGAATTTAAACCAAATTATTTTCAATAAGTACCTAAGTAGTTTGAGAAATCCTGTCTTAAATAATTGTGTATAAAATATGGCTGCCAAAATAAATATGATAATAATTGTTTTAAACTTGACGATTATTTAAAATTTAATTTTTTAACCAATTAATCAGAAAATGGTAAAAATAAAATAAATACGCACATAGTAATTTAAGTAAGTGCATTATACAGGGTGTTTCACGGTAAATGGAACGTTAGAAGATTATAGAAAACAGTTCAATATCTCGGAAACTATTAAGTAAATATACTATAATAATATGCATTTTTATTAAAAAAGAAATATAATTTTCCGTATGGAATATACAGGGTGGCCCATTAATAAGGGACGCCGGCTATAGGTATCTCAGGATCCGTTAATCGGACGACCCTGATAAAAAAAATATTGGTAAATCAGCAAAGTCCACCGCTAGAGGGCGTAAATCCAACCTCGGAGCAAAAAATATTGTTTTAATAAAAATTGTTTCAAGTGAACCTATATTAAAATTTTTCTTTTGTAACCTACTGAAAATATCACAACTTTTTTGTATTTAAATTATTTCCCTACCTTATCAAATAAGGGGTGGGGAAGGGGTAAACGTTGGTTTGAAAAAAAGTCAATAACTTTTTTTTGGAATAACCGATTTCAAATAACTTTTTTTAATTTTAAAGCACTTTTATGGACGCTATACTAGAATAATAACATTTTGAGTTCAGTTATTTTTCATGTCAGTAGGTGGCGCTTTATGACAAGGTCGCAGATTTTTATGTTTTTTTCGAAAATTTGAAATGGTATTTTTATTTTTTTCTAGGAAGAAGGGCATCAAAATATTACAGTTACTGGTGATAACCGCTGTCCGAAATGTTTATTCCTTATACAGTGTCCGGCAAAACGTTGGACCCATATGGAAAACTTTTTTATTATTAATTTTACAAAAAACAGTGACTTATTCTTCATAAAAAGTTCCGCTTGGTCTAAAACCTAAAATGCAACTACCAAATATTAAATTTTTCCAGGCGTATACGAGGTTTGTCAAAAATAAAGATTATTTCTAAAACATATTGTTTTATTTCTTACAATCTGATATAATTGCGCCAATAAAATGATATTATTTTTGGAATAACGCATTACTTTGGAGCAAAATTGATTTCGTTTTTGCAAACTATAGTATAGTTGTCACAAGAATATTAAAATCTGTTCAAAATAAAATATAATTACCATAAAGAATTATTATTCATTACATGAATTAAATCGTCATTGTGACAACAAAATTTTAATTTTGCCAAATATGCACTATCCAAAAATCAAATAAATTATAGTTTACGCAATTTAATTTCTATTAAACATTTTTGGTATAGTTTTGGATCAATTAAATCTTTATTGAAATTCCAATTAAATTATGTAATTCTTTGAATTCGGTGATTTAGTTGCTCGTTACCAACTCGATTATTTAGTTGGATGAAATATATCTGGGTATTGGGAATTAATCCTTTTTCTCAGTGTACAGTTTTGTTTCCGACCCAAAGACAAAAATCGAAACGTTTGGGTTTGTTCGTCTCCTTCTTCCAACGTTTGATTAATAGTTAAAAAGGGAATACTTTGTTTATACCTTTAAAATATACTGAATGCATTTAAAATTTTAAAATAAGATACCACACACCCATTATGAAAATAGAATCTAATAAAATTTTATATGAAAACTTTTATTGAGCAGCAAAATTTCCAATTACCTCTAAAAATTAAAAAAATCGTAGATTCATTTTAAATCTCGGATTTAAATTACAAACGTTATTCTAATTAAGTTTTCTAATTGATATTTTGGTAAAAAATGCAAAATAAAGGTAGTTTACTCTTGGAGAAAAATCATGTTTTTGAAGTTTTTGCGAACCCTGTATAAAAAATCAAAATTTTCTCTTCGTGAATTGCATTTTCTTTACAAGCCAAACTTTTTATCAAGAATGACTTTTTCCCGAAAAATGAAATTTTTCATCCATTTGTGCTATTGTAAACCCTATCCGCGGACAGTCTGTAGGTCCTATATTATATAGGGCTCTCCGAATCTAAGGGGCCATACAGCCTATAGCCTTAAAAATAACTTGCTTAATTTCTTATGCCTTTTCACAGACCTAAAACTACGTCATTTGTTACAGGATGCATGGAACTTATTTTTGCATCATAATAGCGCTTATATTCCGTCCAAACCATTTCAATAGAATTAAAGTGGCAATGATATGGCGAACGTCTTAAAACTCGATGTCCATGTCGCAATGCTAGTTCGTCCAACCTATTAAAATAAAATAAAAATAATTAAAAAATAAAATAAATAGCCCTTTCCAGATTAATTGTAACGTTTGGGTGGGATATGCTGCTTCACTATTATCCAGATCTGATCCTTCATTGCAAATGGTAAATCCGGAATTTGTCTTTGTTCTATAACCAGGCAATAAGAAATCTTTTTGACCGACTTTGTATTTGGAACTTTTTCAATTATCCCAGAATGATAGGTGGCGTTATCCATGATAATCGGCGACGGTTCTTCCAAGTGTGGTAACAATTTTTCTTTAAACCGTTTCTCAAGGATTTCACTAGTCATCGAATCTTGATAATCACCAGATTTCAGGCCAGACTTGAATATCAAATTTGCATTATTCACAAATTCATTTTCTGAATCGCCATGTAGAATAATATACCGTACACCCTCTGACGATTTTTTTTTACTGTGTGAAGATTATCATCTTGCCAACATCGCCTAAAAGCCCCTTTAATGTATACATAACATACAGAAAAACAGGCTCTAAAGAAAATTGAGACTTTATGACGTTACACAGAAAAAAAAAACTTGTATAGATTAGATAAAATACTTAAGCACTATAGGGACAGACAAAACCGTATTTACCTTATCCAAAAGTTTTTACTAAAATTGCTTTACCTAATAGAAGTAACCATATTATCTAATTTTTTAAATATCTATTATTACGAATTGATAAACATTTTTGGCCTTAAGAAGAAGTCCTTAGTTCTTTTAAATAAAATATTATGTAGTATAGAAAAGAAAATTTTGTTCTGATAAAAAGAGTTTTATTAAAAAATGGACAATTGACTAACCTACATCGAAAGAATTACTAATTTAGGAAAATCATATGTTGTACTAAATATTTTTATTTTGTTAAATAGAAAATAAACGTGCTGGCATATATAATAGCTTAGTGTGAGGGAACTTATTTACTACCTCCATTAGACAAGTGTTTTACTAAACCACGAAAAAATTAATTTGCTAGAGTAGATAAGTACACTTGCGTGCTTAGACAAAGTTCTTATGTAGGTACAGGGTTATTGGTCATTTGTCCTTATTTTAGATGTTTTAGTCCAATTCTCTTCTACTGTTGTCCATGGTGGAGTTTTTCAGCCACAAAATAATGTCTTCGTGCGTGTTTTCTGTAATTACAAGATATGTTCAGTGTTAACATAATTTAAACAATTTCAAAGTCTTCACTTATCAACAATGTGCTAATGCTGTTTCTTACCTTCATCAGCTGTAGGTAAATTGATGTCTGATTTTGGTTTTCCATCTTGTGGTAATAAGCCACACTCCCGAAATTACCTTCTGAGAGTATAAAACTTTGACACGAATTTGCCTTTTGCCACAGTTTCGGTTTTCTGATTTTTTTCAACTTTTTCTTTCGAAAAGTATATTTGCTAAAATTAAAATAAAAAATGTGAAATTTAAATTCTAAAATAAAAATAAACGATTAGGTGATGCGACATATATAGGTACGTATACCAAAATATTTATTATTGTGAAAGTAGTTTAAAATGTAGAGAGAAATAGATACCTTATACTCTGTCGGAAATAGCATTTTAGATAATTCCATGAATCTGGTTCCACTAATCCTTTTGTCAGGCTGCCCTTCTAATTCATTTCTTATGACAATCTCGGCTATAGTTTGTCTATGTGCCCGTTGAAAGGTAGAAAATTTATAAACTTCTAAAACGATTTTGCCAGTATTTGTAGAATTGAAAAGGTCTCCGATTTGTGCGCTAGTGACTATTTTATTTGCAGGTTTAGTATTGGTAAGCGTTTCATCAGGAGTAGCATCAATATTCAGAATATAAAGCTTATTGCTTTGTGTTGTTCCTGAAATTCAACTAAAAGTAATTATGTATTTTTTATTTTGTTCTCATCGAACCGTTATATTATTGCAAATTTGTCGTAAAATTATAATAATTATCGGAATAAAATTGGAATTTACTTACCCACCAAATCTTCCACGATTTCTTCGAGGTCCCACTCAATTAGTAATCTTTTTGTTTCTTTCATTATTAGCACTTGAACATTTAACACAATACACAATAAAACAAAAAAAAAATCGACTCTATTCACCCTCCGTGCAAACTAAACGACACACGTACGTAAACTGAATGTTCCTGTAACCTAGAACCTGTCTGAGAGAATAATTTTTTGTTAAGCATAAAAATTATTTTTCTTCAGTGCAGCTAAGAACCTTGTCTATTGCAAAAAGCATTGTTTTTAATATAACAAAATATTGTTTCGAACACATAAGTTATGTTTTTTAGATTGCTAACGTACTTAAAAACTTATTTAAGTTAAATAATTTAACAAATGACCGTCTACAAGTTTTTTGATTATTTTAAACAAAATAATTACCTATTCTATTTAAAAAATGTGTTAAGCACCAACGGCATAAAATAAAATCGTGTCAATTAAAAAAGTTTTCTGTCAAGTCTACACAAAAATGCCTATAGTACTAAATAACACTTCTTTTAAAAATAAATAGATAATGTGTTTAAATTACAAGATTAAAATTATTAAACATAAACAAACGTTTTGTGTGTTTTTAATTATTAGCGAGTTGTGTAGTTGGTATAATCTAATTCAGATTAGGTTTAATTTGAATTAGAAAATATTGTGTTAGAAGAAAAAACTATTTCTTGTGCATAATGTGTCTTTTAAATTTGACTACTACTTTATCTAAATCAAAAAAAATGCACATATAATCTAATAAATTTCTCTTTAGATAATAATTCTTATCTCAATATACCAAGTTTTTTTTTTCTGTGTATTTTTAAATTCTCTTAAAAATTCTTCTCTTTTTTGGACTATATTGGGTTCTCTATTAAAAAACGCCTGTTTGATACAGTACATTTACGCCATTCTAAACAGTGCGCTAATGAACCAGTGGATATTTCAACACCATCAGTGATCTATACATCCCATAAATACGCTCTCTTATGGTATGTTCATGAATTTCGTGAAATTAAATAGCTACATTATTGCGATTATTAAAATCTACATCCTTCCCTATCCCCTTTGCCTTAATTCGTTGGATTGTTGAACATGAAACTCCCAAAGCATCAGAAACTCTCTAAAACAGATAGGTATTTATAAAAACATTGCCATACATTTTTCAAGTTTATTATTTATGTTTTCACAATTCCTGTTTTATTATATCTACTTACCTCGTAAACTGCGTTAAAGAGTAAAAGAGTCTTTCTGGCATACTTTCTCTTTGAAAATAATCAAATAATTTTAAAATTAATGCTTGTTCTTTTACACAATACCATGATATTATAAAAATGTTAATTAAAAATGTCACTGTCAAAAATGACAATAAAACTTTTTTTGACTGGTAAAATAATACGACATTCATTATTGTCACAAATTTACTATCTCACCTAGTTCACGAATGTTTGAAAGATAAGCACTAGTCGTGACGTAACGGTCAGCGGTCGTTGAACAGACTTTATCTTATATTGCCCAGTGTTTATGAACAACCGACATTTTTAAAATAAAAATTCCAGTGCTGAGTGTGAAAACTAACCAGTTTCAGAGTTTCAGACTAGACCTAGAAAGACTAGTCGACTTTATTGATAAAATTGGTTTAAGTATAAATCATAAAATGTTATTCTAGTCTATAAATTTAATTTGCGATAATTTAACATAAATCAATTAAATTTGACATGAAATATGAAATATCAGTAAATCGTTGGTAAATGGTAAATTCAAACTAGTTAGTACGATAATCAGCATTCTCGAAATGCTTAATACAAGACTAAAATTTAGAAGGCAATTTACGCTGTATTAATAAAAATACAGTATTTCAGAATCTTACATTTTTCAATATACAGAGTGTTACTTGATATGTATATATCATATATTTTAATGGGTGATTCCTGGACCAATTTTGAGGTGAAATATTCATATTATACACATATTATTATGTCCCAAAATGCTTTAAAGCAATGTGTATTTTTTTTTATTTACATGTACAGGGTCTTCCAACGAGGACTGAACAGGGGCTAATTTTTGAGCTTCCTTGTATTCAAAGAAAAATCCAAAATAGCCAATCGATGTACTTTTTCCTGCAGAATTCAAAAATAAAACCAAAAATTTATTTGAACCAGAAACAAAAGAGTTACGCTATGGATAAGGTGTTTTTTAAATGGAACATAGCTTTTTTCATACGATTTTTGGAACGAGTGATTTTTTTTGTCCGTTCTGATTAAAATATTTAATATTGTGACTGCTATTTTTATTAAATTTAAATGTTTTATCCAGTATAATTTAACTTTAATCTGTTTGAAACATACACTAGGTAATAAAGGTATAATCACCTTTGAATCCTTCAAAGTCAAAAAATTTGACAAATTTACTATAATATTGCCGAAATGACTGAAGGATTCAAAGGTGATTATACCTTTATTACCTAGTGTATGTTTCAAACAGGTTAAAGTTAAATTATACTGGATAAAACATTAAAATTTAATAAAAATAGCTGTCACAATATTAAATATTTTAATCAGAACGGACAAAAAAAAAATCACTCGTTCCAAAAATCGTATAAAAAAAGCTATGTTCCATTTAAAAAACACCTTATCCATATCGTAATTTTTTTGTTTCTGGTTCAAATAAATTTTTGGTTTCATTTTTTAATTCTGCAGGAAAAAGTACATCGATTGGCTATTTTGGATTTTTCTTTAAATACAAGGAAGCTCAAAAATGAGCCCCTGTTCAGTCCTCGTTGGAAGACCCTGTACCTGCTGTTAAGCAGGTAATAATAACGCATTATTAACTGACAAAAACAACCCCTAACAATATACCTGCAAACCCGTAAACTCCCAATAAATACCTTGTGTATAACCAAAATTTAAATATAATTATTATAATCTTCAGATTTGAAAATCCCTGAAATAAGTATCGAACTGGACATTGAACCTTTAACGTTTTAAATTTTTTGATAAAGCCGACAACATAAAAATATGCTCTTAAAATAATAATTTATGAAAAATATGCATATTATTATAAAATTGACAAAATATGCAAAAAAATGCATAATATATGCATTTTGCATATATTCCGCCCTTTACTGATTACACTTTTAACTAAATTTTTTTATAATTTTTATTGATTTTATATTATTTGGGAGTAAATTAAATCATTTTGTTGCTAAGTAATCTATGAACTTTTAATTTGCCGTTGTTTTAGTTTGGACTTACATCGATAGACAAAGATACTTATACAATTAACATTTAAAGCTCTAATACGTACAGTATCATCTGAAAACCATAAATTTGTTGAAAACCTTTTTTTTTTTTTAAATATAATTTTAAATGTATATTATTGTGTCATATTTACCTTATTAAGTACTGTGTCATACAATTATACCATATCGTATCAGCGACTCCGCAGAAACTTTATAAACCATCACCAATGTTTTTTCGTTAAGGAATTCTCTTAATATTTTATTAGAAACATAGTCAGTATGTGGGCCCCACTTTAGAAACTGGTCAACCAGTACACCAAAATATTTTGTGTGAGTTACCACAGCAATAGGGAACTTGACAAAAATTTTAAATGGGGAAAAAATTCTATAATATTGTGTGTATTTATTGTCATAAAACATATGGCAGCAAAAAAAACAACATATTTCGTCCCAAAAGACCGCTAGCAAGATTCAAAAAAGCCCCAAAATTCAAATTATCCCAAGCGGGTAAAAACGGGTCGTGACGTCAAGAAGTACAATTATTCGTGTGTGACATCCACGAAATTGGTTATAGGTTGGCAATAAATTGAACGACGTTGAGAATTCCACCTTGAAACAACAATACAATAACAATAATACAAGGCAATCCAAATGCAAACTCGGTAGCTCGGCCACGACGGCCATGACGGATGACGGAAAAGTCATACTTCCTGACGTCATCGGGCTTGGCGCGCTTAAAAGGTCGTTTGACACGCGCGAAACTTTAAAGAATTTTTACCAAGTTATTACTGATTTTTAAGGAGTAATAATTGGGGAATATTTTTTTTAGGCCTAACTAAATCATATTATTGAAAAAAAAAATTGGAAAGTTCCCTATTCTATCAGCACCGACAGTAATATCTGTAAAGTATGACTTGCCGACCCTTGTTAATGAGAAAGCTGTGCAATTGTTTTACTTAAATTTAATAATAGTTTATATTTTCCAACCAACCCTTAACCAATTTAAAACCTCCTATTGCCTTATTTTTAACTTCTTCCCAATATTTACCAGGAAATATTAAAGCCGTGTCGTCGGCATAATGTACTACCTCCTATATTTCCTGTTAAAAGAGCATTAAGATATACTTATATCTATATTCATAAAACCAAACTGAAAACAATTAAAAAATTATCATTATTGAGGGTAGATATTAAAGTCCTGTCTCCCTTCTCAAAAATTGTAGGTTATTGTTATTATAAATTGTTTCGATCGACGAGTAGGTAGTGAGCACAGAATATTACAGCAAACCAGAAGCGACAATACCTGTCGGTACCTTTGATATCGACTGGTCGTTTTTCAGTAACCTTCACACAACGATAACGGTCGATCCACAACTTAATACTCTGAGAAAACTTGCTTATTTTCTACACTGAGCGACCTTACTTTTTAGTACAGGTGCAAATGCAACAGAACGGAAACAAAATAATATCACAATTAGCTAGGAGCAACGCCAGCTCGCGGACTAAACACAACTTAGACGAGCACATGGTTTTTAGCGATATAGTCGGATCTGGTCTTATCGTGCGGGTCATACGATTCAAGAAAGACATACTCTCAGTTTTTGTTTTCTTTACTTGCGTTTAATTTTACCCTCTAAATAAAATACGTAAGATAAATGAGACAGACTTATTCCATTTTGACATGAAAAAAAAGGATAGGTATGTATTTACTTTCCAGCGATTCTAAAAAAGCTTATAATAGCACCAGCTACGTTTTATTTTAAATATGCCAGTTTTGTGACTTTGACAGTTTGTGACAAAATGAAACAATTTTCTGGGTTTTTGCATCCCCAATCAAAAAAAAATGGTACTTAATCTGATAAACTATTTCGAAAATGAAAGAAAAAGTGGAAATTCGCCAACCAATATTCAGGAAACAGTAGCCAAAGCACTGGGAAGTAGTTTAAGGACTGTGCAGAAAATTGTGCATGAAACAAAACATAACATAATACCCAAGAATACTAAAAAGTGTAAACGAAGAAAGCCAAAGACTGAGGATTTAAGCGAAAATATTAAAATGGGAGTTCGAAATGTGATTTACGATTTATACAAATCAAAAACCAATGTAACTCTTCCAGTTTTACAAAAAACATTAAAAATTCGGGGTGTTTTGGAAATTGGACTCGAAGCGTTATCAAAATTAATAAAAAATTTAGGTTTTCGCTATAAAAAATACTGTAACCGAAGATTTTTATGTGAGCAGCCACAGATAGTGAGTGAGTCAGCGTGTTCAGTTTTTAAAAAATATACGGACAATTACAAATCGAAATTTAGAAAAGTGGTATTTTTAGACGAAACGTGGATATTTTCGAATGGAAGTGGTTCAAAATCTTGGCAAGATGAGTCTGTAAAAAGTGTTAAAAGGAAAAAGGGGTGCGGTACGGGAAAGCGTTTTATTATTTTGCATGCCGGTTCTGCAACAGGATATGTTGCAGGTGCGAGTTTAATTTTTTCTTCAACATCAAAAAGTGCTGACTATCATGATAATATGAATTGCGAAATGTTTGAAAAATGGTTAAAAGTTCAATTGAAACCAAATTTGGATGCTCCGTGTTTAATTGTATTAGATAATGCATCATATCATTCAAGAATTTTAAATAAACAGCCTACTTCATCTTGGAGGAAAAGTGATATTTATGAGTGGCTGGAAAAACACAACCAAAATCCTTTACCAAATATGCTTAAATCGGAACTCCTATCAATAGCAAAGTCTCTTAAAAAACCCAAAATATACGCGGTAGATGAAATACTGCGTGAATATGGTCATGAGGTTCTACGACTGCCGCCATATTATTGCCAGTTTAACGCAATAGAATTAATATGGGCTGGTGCAAAGTCTTATTATGAAAAACATGTAGGTGATGGTCTTAAATCCGACCAAGTACAAATAGTTTAGCAAGATTCGTTAGATCATATTACACAAGAATACTGGAAGAAATCGGTGGAACATACAGAAATATTAATAAGGGATTGGTGGGATCGAGAACAAGTACTAGATGTCGAAGTAGCGCCAATGATAATTGCTCCATTCGAAGACGACGAGGACTTTTCAGATTTTATAAGTGACGATGAGAGTTTTTAGGCTATAATTATAATCGGTGTTTTTCGTTTACATTTTTTAGTATTCTTGGGTATTATATTATGCTTTTTTTTCATGCACCTTATTCTGCATAGTCCTTAAACTAATTCCCAGTGTTTTCATTACGGTTTCCTGCATATTGGTTTGCGAATTTCCAGTTTTTCTTTCATTATAGAAATAGTTTGTCAGACTAAATGCCATTGTATTTTTAGGTTTTAGTAGTAAAATTGTTCAAATAAATTGCACTGTTTATTATTGTCGTTTTTAATTAAAGAGTACAGTAGGTATATATTTAACGATTATATAATTTTTTTGTAACTTTTTCAACTCCCCTGTACATAATTTTTACAAAACTAATAATATTAGGTATATGTGGCTATCTTCGCGATAGCTAAAATAATGAAACTATTTTTCCTTCCTTCGGTATATTTGTAAATAATCTCACAACATTTTGATAGCCTCTGTGTTGTCTGATTTGACGCATATGATCAGTGACCTTTGGACCCGCACGTTAAGACCAGATCTGACTATACACAACTTATTTGCCACATGCGCGTACCAAAACAGGACACGCAAAACGCCGAGCTGTCGCTTCTCGTTTGCTTTGAGTTCTCTGGTAATGAGGGTGAGTATTGCTGAAAGTTTCGAAAACGAATAGATACCATCGACAATGTGTCGCTACAATTTGGGAACGCATAATGTGTCATACATAACTTCAAACAATTTTATGTAAAAATGTTTCGAAGAATATTCATTCCCGCGTGTGGTTTGTAAAATTTTTCGAAACAAACAGTTTAAAAATGTTTTAAGTAAGTGGTAGTAGTAGTAACATGTCTTATTTAGCAAAAAGCTACAATTAAATATTTTCTTATACATTTTTTCGACACTTTTTTATAGATTTATTTTTAAATTTTAAAACGCAACCTTTTTCTAACAAAAACGGACAGAAAAGTTAAACATATTGTAAATTGTTTCAAATATTACGTATCATTTTGTTTTTTAATTAAATGTAATTTTAAATTTTTTTTTAACAGTTTTAATGATTTTTGAGATTTAATAGAATTTTCCAAATTATTATATTCTATCAAACCTTTATAAAAAATAGATTTATAAGCTTATGTTTTAGACACTCTATCCACATAAAAATTTTGATTAGTTCTTATTTTATAATTATGATAGTCATAATTAAAAGAACAACATTTTTTTAAACAATCAGGCAATAAATTATTTTTAATTTTATGTATAAAGATACATACTAAATAAAAAATTAAATTTCTGACATTCAACCAATCTAAATTTTTCGATATAAAATTAATTTTTGTATATTTGTCACAATTTAAAATAATCCGCATTGCCTTATTATGTAAAATTTGTAATTTATCAAATATTTCCTCACTAGCACAATATAAAATGGAAGAAAAATAAAGAAAATGTGGTAATATAATAGTATTAAATACAGTTTTTTTAGAAAACAAACTTAAATTAGACCTGATTCTTTTAAAATAACCTACTTTTCCGGCAATCTTCGATATGATACTTTCAAAATAATTAAAAAATTAAAAATTTTTTAAACAGAAATCGAAAATTTGTCGAAAAAGTTTCGAAACACATTTGTAGCGACACAATTTTGATAAATGAATTGCAAATGTATCGAAACGTTTCTCAGTAATAAATTTATGTGCAATTTGTCTCTGAATATTCTACTTGGGCACCCCTACTTCGCGCGTAAACAGTAACTATCAAAATAAATTACATTTTCGACTTAGCACTAACTTCTGTCGTCATGCTTAACTCATGCACCGCTTAAACAAAACGCAAAGACAACAAAAACAAGAAATCCCGAACACCCAGCATCAAATCGAGAGAGTCCTTACTAAGAAGAATAGGTGTAAAACCAGTTCTCTTTCAGAGAAGAACAAGAAGTACAAAGGCTCCAACTTCACGGTAGATTTTTAATTGGAGCATATGGCCGTGTCATAGCCAGCTAGATTTATAGTTTCGGAATGACTTTACTAATTTCGCCTGGTTTCTTTTCGTTTCAAACACATCATTAATATTTTTCTGAAGCCGACCTAAGTTATTGTGTGCTTGGCGATGGGCCACTAAAAAAAAGTTATTGATGTATGGGATTGGTGTGGCATGGCCAATAACATTAATTTAGAGGGATGTATATTATGGTATATACAGTTGCCTTTTTATTAGTGGGTTATATTTTATGTTGTGTCAGTTTTTGTCTTATTTCTATATACAGAGTGTTATTTAAGTATGTGGCCAAACCCAAGGGGTGCTTCTTTAAGTCATTTTAAGAAGAAAAGTGTATATCAAAATTTGGCAATTCTGTTTGTAATAACAAGAGGATAATTTGGCCTTAATTAGATTAAAATTATTAAGTCCAGTGGCGTCCCGGAATACACTCCAACTAATATTTTTTAAAATTATGTATTTTTTCGAATTAGGCAACTACAAATACAAATATTTTATCTTTTGAGTTTTTTTCTTATCTTGCTTTGTTTTCCAGAAAAAAAAATAAAAACCACTTTGTTGGATGTCCCTGGGACAATAAGAGTAAAAAATTTAAACTACTTACCAAACTATTAAGCAATTAAAATTACAAGAAAGTCCTCTTTTGAATTTTTTCGCACAGATTAAAAATGTTTTCGATAAAAGAAATTAACATAAAATAATCGCATAACGTAATAATTTATTACTGCAATGTTTTAAAAGTAACAACTATAACTCTAATTGTCCCGAGGACATGTAATAAAGTGATTTTTATTTTTTTTTCTCAAAAACAAAGCAAGATATGAAAAAAACTTAGAAGATAAAATAGTTGTATTTGTAGTTGCTTAATTTCAAAACAAATACAATTTTTTTAAAAGTCAGTGGCGCGCTTTTTTTTTGTCAAAAATATAAGGTGGGCTGTGTTCCGGGACGCCACTGGACTTAATAATTTTAATCTAATTGAGGCTAAATTATCCTCTTATTATTGTAAACAGAATTGCCAAATTTCAACAAAATCGAATAAAAGAGTATTGAGATATTTACGAATATCCGATTTTTTTTTAAAGTTTGACACCCTGTATCGTAAAAACTATGCATTTTCGGACCCATGTTTATATGAACTTTTCTTCTTAAAATCACTTAAAGAAGCACCCCTTGGAGTTTGGCCAAATACTTAAATAACACCCTGTATACCATATTAAACCCGAAGAGAATACTATAAGTAACTACTATTGGATTTGATATTACATTGATACGGTTACCTTTCTAACCTACATAATATACAGTGTCACCAGTAAAGTCCGCATCATATGGATTTTTTTTTAATAATAGCCTTATTCAAAATTTAACTTTGGCATCAAGATGAAAATTAAGCAAAAAAATAGTAGACACGTGATTCGCATTATCTGTCAAATTTTAATTTTTTACGGTGAGTAAAATAAACCAGTTTAGGTTAAATAACTCTCCTATTTCCAATAACAAACATTTCATTTATCCTCATTTGCTATTATAAGTTTAATATTATTAGATCATCTTCCGGTATAGGGGAAGGTTACCCATATTGGACCAATTTCCAGATTTCTTATCATAGATCCTGATAATAACGCAAAATCGATCTTGAAGCCATACCTTAGTATACTTTAGTATGTTGTTCAACTGCAAGATTTTTTGCAGAATTTTATTTCAAAGTATCTATGATATACCAGGCTATAAAAAAACCTCTGCAAGTGTTTCAATATAGGAAACCGGTTGCCTAAATTGAACCTAAGGGTTCCAAAATTGGACCACATCACATAATTTAAATCGGAAGCTTAGGTGTTAAATAAATAAATAAAAAATAAAATTGTTGGTATAGGGAGTTTTATACTTATATTTCAAAAAAACATCAAATTTACAATCAAAATTTCGGTAGAAGACATCCTAATGCAAAAAAAGTACCTATTAGTTTCCTATTATGGACCAGTCATAGTTTCATTTTTTAACTCAAGGAAAAAAGATTTTAGCAATATTGAAATGGTGTTAGTTCATGACATTAACTTATTTAAAGAAAACAATTATTTTTACACAATTTGGGAAAATTGCCTAAATTGAACCGGTTCAATATTGGCAATCACCTAGTGGTCCAATTTAAGCAACTACCACGTGTTTTACAAAACCACCCAGGAATGAAACAGGAAAAAACAAATATGGCATGGTAATAGGAGAAATAGAAAAACTTACTTGAAAACTTCCATAAAAAAGATTTTGCTTAGAGTTTTATGGTTCTTAGGTAAATTCTTAGGAAAATCCTAAAAATATTACATTAAAATTGTATAAATTACGTTTTGCTCTGTACACGCCAAGCACTAACGGCCAACTAGTTGAGTTTGTTGCCGATCAAAAGTTCTAGGTGGAAGTATGTTACAGTGTTGCCAGATGATATGGCACTTGTTTAGTTTCGGAGAAATGTACTGTGGTTCAATTTAGGTAGCGGTTCAATATAGGCAACCTTCCCCTAAGCGTATACTTAAAAGAACTTAGTTCTTTTTGTAGAGAATAAGTTTTAACAAAGGTAATTTTTCGGTCCTCGGCAAAGACCTTTTAATGGTTTATTGGCCGAAATATTGAATAGTTCAATTTTTCATTATAAAATTAATGTTGGCAAAGGTCAAAGTTCAAGACGCCTTTTTTACCGCTGCAACCAGCAGGGTTTTGCGTCACACCCCGTAGAGAGATCTTCTTTTCAAGATAAACACCAATCTATCAAACACCAACACAAATTACGTTTCTTTTCTTGGGTTGACCGCTTTCTAATTCGGGTTATAAATGATTCCCGCTTGTTATCGACTTGTTGCGCTTCTTGCGATGCACCGAAATCGAAGAAAAACTATTCGTTTTTATTTTATTGACAGTGGAGATTTAAATTAATAAATGGCGGGAGATGTGGGAGGGGGGAGGAAGTAAGAAGCGAAGTGGTTCCAGAAATTAAGTTAAATGTACCGATATACGGGAGAGTGTAGGTATACTTTTTAGGTTTTGTAAAAAGTTTCACTGATCTCAAAGATGTACAGTTGACGACAGATAATTTCGTACAACTATGACTGTAAATGCAACTTTTTTACCTTTATTACGTTTGTAACGTGTTAATTGTTATCATGATACCTGTCAAAGTATTGTCATTATCTTATTTGATTTAAAAATGACTCATTTAAGTATTATTGAAAAAGCAAGAATAATATGTTTAGTAGAAATAGGGTGGTCTTATGGAAAAATAGCTGATCAATTTAGAGTACCTAGAAGTACTGTTCAAGAAATTGAAAAAAAATGGCGCTATCATCAAACACTTGAAAGGTCTGTTGGGTCTGGTTTAAATAATAGAAAATCATCAAATGAAGAAGACCGAAATTTGGTGGAGTATTTAAGGCAAAATCCATTTAAAACTGCAGTATCCGCCATGCACATAACAGGATTCCCTGCTTCATCTAGAACTGCGCAACGCCGAGTAAGACAATATTCCGAGCAGCTGCATCCAAACCGTTTTTAAAAAATTGTGATAAGGAACAAAGAATTGGGTTTGCTTGCAATATTTACCAGAAAATGATTTTTTTTGGCAAAATGTTATCTTTTCCGATGAGAAAACTTTTCAGTCGACATATACTGGAAGGATTCAATTATATAGACCACCAAATTCCCGATATGATGAGAAGTATACTCAAACAAAGCAAACCAGTGAACGTTTCTCCGTTAATGTTTGGGCACGGATTACGGTGCAAGTGTATGCTGGAATATTGGTGGAACACTAAATAGCAGATAATAGAAATCATCAGATTTTGGAAAATGTTTTTCTTCCTTCTGCCGCGATAGTTTTTCAAGGAAATAACTTTATATTTCAGCAGGATAACTGCCCTGTACACACTGCAAGAAATATAGGAAACTGGTTTAGACAAAACAACGTAACATGTCTGCCTTGGTGCTCAAGAAGTCCTGATTTAAATCCAATTGAAAATATTTGGGGATTGATGGTGAGAAAAATGTACAAAATAATTTTTAAACCACAGAATGATATAGAGTTATTTGATAAAATAGAAAAAATTTGGGAAGGGCTGACTCCGGATTACACCAGAAGTATTACTTTGTAAATGCCAATACGATTAGTGTTAGAATCCAATGGCGCAGCAATTAAAATTAGTATTTTGTTTGTTAATAAATGTACCATTTTTGGCTTTATACTTTTGTAGTTTTTCTGGTATTATTTTATAATTTTCTTATTTCGCGTCTGTAATTTAAACACAAAAATATTTTAAAATAACCGTAATTACTTATGGTAAAAAATCATACATACAATAATTTACAGCCATGTATATAGCTGGTGTTCTATCCAGGTATAAGCAGCAAGGTGAGAAACCCGTTTTACCCAATTTTGCTGTAATTGAGTTATGTATGGGTGGAGTGTATGAATTTATATGTCGTCAACTGTACTAATTTAAAAATCTATAGGTACCAAAGACCTTTGAAAAGGAGAGAATTATTTACATTTTTACCCGATCCCTAATCATTCCGTCCTTTTCTTTTATTCCATTGCACTGCGCCATAGAATGATGAGAGAGACCTGCTTTAAGTAAGGAGTAATCCGTAACTATTTCCCTCATACTCATAATAAATTTAATTATCTATCATTATTCTACTACTTTACAAAACGTCATCTGATTCTTATTCATTTTATTTAACGAGTATCGCTTACTATTCGAAATTCGAAATGAATGGTACTGACGACAGGCAGGCTATTTTAAGTGGTTGTGTGTTTTTTTTATGATTTTTGTGAAAATTCCACACCAATACTTTTTTCTCAATCAACTGTAGGTATGAATACAAAACTCTAAAAAAAAGTCAATTTTTAAAATTCAGTACCGAAAAGTCCTTTGACTTTGACATCCTGTCCATTAGCACTTAAAATTACACTCTTAAATGAACTGTAAACTTTTAAGTCGATGCATACACCGACAAGAAGCTAGTAATTAGATTTTCCACCAGGTGGCACCAATTGTCAACAACATTCGTTATGCCTTTTGCCACCTGTCTTCATTACATTTAGTGGCTATTTATTGGCAATACTAAATGGATCTGGGTAATTCCCAGCTGATGGCATATATTAATTACATTTATAGTAACTTTTAAAAAAATTATGCATTTAGTCAATTGCCAAAATAAGCCATTATAGTAGTTATACATAAAATGAAATTATTCATTTAAAAAACCGATGTTATCTCTTACTCGGAATATATTATGCAAAATGCATAGGTATACAGTGTGATCAGTAAAGTCCGTACCATATGGGATTTTTTTTATTAATACCTTTATTCCAAATTTGAATTTGGCATTAAGTTCTGCTTCGATCGAAATGAAAATTAAGCAAAAAAATAGAAGTTACGTGATCTGTCAAATTTTAATTTTTTACCTATATTTTGTAAATTGCGCCACTTTTGCAAAATAAGACTCAACGCAACTTACATATTAAATGTGTGTTTTTCTATAAAATCAAAATTGGGCTATTAAAATTTGGTCACATGTGATGCAAAGTTCATTTGTTTTTGACCCTGTATAAGGTAACTTCATAAAATAAGTATTTTTGAAAACGTAGTTTGTGTCTGAAAAAAAGAACACAGTGTCATCAGTAAAGTGTTCATTAAGTGGAAAATAAATCTTAGTTTGACTTAACGTAAAGTTTATCTATTTTCAACCATTTAATTTAAAACCCCTTTTTTTATTTTTTATTTTTTTACTTTCAGACACAAACTATGTTTTCAAAAATACCTATTTTATGAAGTTACCTTATACAGGGTCAAAAACAAATAAACTTTGCATCACATGCGACCAAATTTTAATAGCCCAATTTTAATTTTGTAGAAAAACACACATTTAATATGGCGCTACTTTAAAGAAAATGTATCTGAAATAAAGCATTGTCAAAACCAAGAAGTTTTATGTGAGTTGCGTTGAGTCTTATTTTGCAAAAGTGGTGCAATTTACAAAATATAGGTAAAAAATCAAAATTATCTTATCCAGCTCAAATTTTGCACGTGGGCTAGAAACTGCATTTAAAAAAACTTTTTTTAATAAGTTTTTTCGATATTTTCAGAAATAACCCCACTTTTGAATTATTTTTTGGAAAAAATTAAAATTTGACAGATAATGCGAATTACGTGACTACTATTTTTTTGCTTAATTTTCATCTCGATCGAAGCAGAACTTGATGCCAAAGTCAAATTTTGAATAAAGCTATTAATAAAAAAAAATCCCATATGATGCGAACTTTACTGGTGACACTATAGTGAAAAGTCCCATTTATGGGATTTCTTTACAATCTACACCTACTCAACAAAAAAACACATGGGGACATTCGAATTTTTCTTTAGCTTGGAGAATAACCCATCCTTATTTTAATACCGCACAGCCAGGGTTTTTTTTAATTAGCTTGACATGCTTTAATTAACATTTCAACAATATTTGTACCATCAAAGAAGTTATCGGAAAAGTTTACTGGTATCATATTATAGGTAATCAGGAAATAACTTAATCAGGTATGACATTCAATTAATACGAAGCAGCAGAAGTCGACTAGATCGATTTTGGTGAAGCCATTGCTTTTAATATACGGTGACATTTTTTGCTATCGTTATGTTATTGAAATATTTATTAATTATTTTTGTTCATTTTTCGAACAGTTGGCTTTTGAACGAGCTTTTAAACTACTTACTATAATAGTAGAGAAAACTTTTTAACAGCGCATACTGGTTTCTTCCTAAAAGTTTCTTCATCAGATACGTACCTACAGCGCAAACAAAAGTTACGTTTTATGGGTGAAAGAATACGTCCGAGCGCATGACTCGCCGGTCAGCAGTGTTGCCAAAACTCACGATTAATCGTGAGATTACACGGTTTTGGGAATTATCTCACGATTTCACGAATCACGTCGCGTTTCTCACGATTTTTTATCGTATGTCAAACATAAGTAACTAAAAATAATTTTTATTCATAACAAACGTCACAAATTTATTGCATTTACATAAAAATCCTCGTATGATTTTCTACGTTACGACTTTCGCTACTATTACTGCCGCTACTGGAGTCATATTTGCATAGAAAAGATGATTCCAGCAATTCGGATTCTGATTAACTACCTACTACATTTTTTAATACTACATAATAACGCAAGTTTTAGACGCTTATTTTTTTCCTTCCAAACAAGCTTAAATTCAGTAACATCGGATAAGTCGTTTAGAAGTTACAGCGATTTTAATGTTTAAACTTTCAATAGCTTCTCTCACTCTTATCAAGGTCGGTACGCCAATAAGCCTTAAACCAAAATGATGCAGAATTGTCTAAGCTTTTTAATGATGTATTCAGAGTTATACCTTAATATGGGAATTTTCGGAGAAATTTAGAATTAAAAAAAACAATTTTTAATTGTGCCCCCTTGCGGCGAAATGAGGAACTTCAAAGTAATTTCCTGCAATTTCTCTTGACCACTTTACTCATGAAAAAATCTTTCCGAAAGTTGTACGATTAATGGTTTCCGAGATAAAGCCGACGTCCTCGCTTATTTGACCACCCGGTACAAGTTTAAAATATGGTGAATGCGATGGTAAAAGAACTTAGCCGTCCTGTCTTTGTCGCCAACATTTTAACGTAAAATAGACCAGACCAAGTTCTTACTTGACAATGTTGTTTTACACGTAACCAGGTTTTTGCCAAATTGTTAAAATCAATACAATATTACCGCATTTTTCGCAGTGTGACTGATTGGTGTGATTCAAAAAGCTTTAATTTAAATGTGAGTAAATGTGCGTGTATGTCTTTTACATTGAATCGTAATGTTATTGCCTATGACTACTCCTTAAATGGAACTAATTTGCAGCGGGTTAATCAACATACGGACCTCGGTGTGGTCTTTGACCCGACACTGTCTTTCTCCAGTCATATAATATCTAAAATTGATAGTGCATAAAAAATAGCAGGTTTTATCGTTAGGAACACCAAAGATTTTAGCATTGATGTTAGCTAGCATCTTTTTGATAGCCTAGTGTTGCCTGTTTTGGAGTACGGAAACATAATTTGGTCCCCCCAGTATAATGTGTGAGGGTTACACTCATTGAAAGAGTGCGGAGAAAGTTTGTTAAATGTATGTATTATAGGAAATACATACAAACGAATACCTTTTGGGTGTCTTTGGCAGACTTTCATTGAATAAAAGAAGAGTCAAAATTTTACTATGCACTTTGTTTAGAATTTTGAAAGGTGAAATTGACTGCCCCGGTATTCTTGGTAAACTGCCATTGTCAATAGAGTCAACTCGCGAGCCTTAAATATTTTTTTATCTGACATATCCTCGAAGAAGCCTTTACAAAAATTCTGCAATTTACAAAATGTGCCACTTTTTTAATCTGTATGCATCGGATATTTATGTAGATACACAACTAGTCTTGGTCAGTTCAAGGATTTGGTCGAGAGAAAACTGAGGACCAATTTATTAACGGACGTAATATTGTGATGCTCAGTTGATTACCCATTTTTGTGAGGTTCTGATTCTTGTTCGCCTTATAGGCTTTCCTTTTGTTTTATTTTTTTTTTTGTGTAATTTTTTTTTTGTTATATTTACTACCTGTAAGATGTATCTGTAATTGGCACCAGCTGTTGATACTTTTAAATAAATAAATACCAAAGAATTATTGGACTTGAGGATAGGTACGCGATAACATCCAAGATGGGTTATTTTGCTATTTTTTTTTGATTTGCGGTTTGATAAGGTAAACTTGTTCTCTTGCTTTTCGAATTAGAAATACGACGATTTAAAAACAAAACATTAACCTTAAAATCTGATAGATTAGCAACGTCTAAAACACTACAAATCATTAGCTTCCCCCCCCCCACCTTGTTCAAAAAATTTAATATTATTATAAATTAAAATTTTCATAATTTCAATCTACACGATTCATAACTACACTTGTTGTTATGAGCAATTATAACTGCACATGTCGTATAATGCATAGCAATTGCTCTTGCTCTTACTATCAGAAGTATTAGGTACCTACTTATTAAATGGTTGTAGATAAAAGTAATAATAACTAAGCTATTAGGTAACATCCAGCGATCACACGCAAACTTTAAACACGTTGAAGCTTATTATCAACTAGGGCTAGCCAGTCATAAATTTATATTTCATGCTACGAATCACGCTATGTTGCCGCTTCCTCTGCTAATTAACTTTAGTGGAAATGCGACCACTAAACTATAAGAACTCAAACTAAAACTAAAAAAATCTATCAAAAATATTTAAGGTAGTTTTGGATGTTGGGACAGGTTGATCGGGATACAAAAATGCAAAACGCCTACTTCCTCTACACTCCCTCGCATACCATAGAATAATTTTAATTTATTGTTTTTGCGAATAAAACATTTTAAAACACCAGCGGACATTTCACCGTACGCTTACCTGAAAAATTCAGTCCGAACATAATATGTACCGTGCGAGCAAAAATTATTTGCATCAAAGAGGGCCTTGCATCTAAGGACGTAATGCTTAGCCGTAGAGCTTATTACCTGTTGGGTGTCAGTAATTACCTGAATTAACAATCCATCAGTTATTCCGTCATCCTTGACAGTCGTTACAAGTAATTTGATTCATCGCTAATTTTTCCAATTTCCTGAACAATTCACACAATGGGCTTTACGGAACAGCACAAAATATTCATGGTTGAAGCGTATTTTCGAAACGGGGTTAGAGTAAATGGTGAGTGGCAATACAATCCGGAATTGTGTGCATGGACGATTTTCACGCTGGGGTTTTTTATCATTGCCTGAAAAGAACCGTGGCAGTGTTTGGGGAAACAGCTTCTATATAACAGAAAAAAATAGCAGGAAGACCATCTGTATGAACAGAAGAACTTATTGCAAACGTTAGTAAAATAATGTAAAATACGCCAACAAATTGTATAAGACGCCTATCCCAAGAAGTGCGAAGATCTTATGGAACATGCAAAACTATTCTTAAGAAGCAGCTAAATTTATTTCGTTATAAAGTGCAAGTATTCCAAGAAATACAAGCCCCAGATTTTGAAAGACGCAGGAATTACCCTCAATTGTTTACCCAAAATTTATTGGAAATAAATGATTTATTAGACCTGACATTTTGTCGGATGAAGCCTGGTTCCACCTCTCCGGTTATGTAAATTCTCGGAATACACGCATGTGGAGTAGTGAAAATCCCCATTTTTTTGTACAGTACACATTCTACCCTCAAAAAATTGGCGTCTGGTTAGCTGTTTCCCGAAGAAAAATTTTTGGTCCTATTTTTTTCCATGACACAGTTACAGCACAGCGGTAGGGGAGACCGGGGAACATTGGTACGCGGGGCACATTGGTACGATTTTAATTTTCCCGCCAGTTGTCAACACAGATTGGTTAAACCATCCTAATATAGATGTCACTACCGTTGCTGTTATCTCCAGTAATTTTTAACTGGCTTTCTATCAAGAATAGAATAGGTAAAGATAATTTGTGATTTGAGAGGTGTTAAAATAAATTTTTGGTGACTGCATATTGTGAATAAATCTCATATTAAATTTAAAGGTAAGTTGTTTGAATAATTGCCCATTTATTGTGGTAGTTTTACTGACATTTTCACCTGAAAATGTCGTGGAAAATCCTAACCTCTTTGACGCAAATTGAAGTTTTGTTTTCTGTTTCTATCTGGGGCACTTTGGTACATATAGATTCAGGGTACATTGGTACACCGTACCAATGTTCCCCGTATTGATTATTTATTCATTTTTCCATTTTTTTATTTTTATTTCAGCACTATAAAAATGGTACCAAATCGCAAAAAAAAAACGGAGAGACATCTCATCTCGGAAGAAAACATAGCCAAGGCCGTAAATGATGTGTTAAGCAAAAAATTGTCATATAGAACTGCAGCCATTCAAGGGCTAAAAAAGGAAAATTTATATATCCTCAAGCACCAGATATTTCTTCAGTTGACCTTGACGATATTGTTATGAAATTGCCGTTCCCAAAGAAATTTGAAGGCACTGCCCGCTCGCAAGCTTCCCTAACTTTTTCAGTTAATCTAACTGAGTATATTCAATAATATGCCAAAAATGTAACTAAGTATTATGACTTTCTAAAAAACCTGATTTTCTGTATTTCAATAAAAATTTGTAAAACATATACTCTGTTATTATTCCCTGAAATTAATTTAAAACTGGCTAGAACACATAATTATAAAGTGTGTACAAATGTACCCCAGAGATGTACCAATGTGCCCCGCTACCGGGGCACATTGGTACAAAAATTAAAAAAAACAATAAAGCTTAATATTTTAAAAATGTTTCATTATTTGGCATAAGTTAAGCCACAAGGTAATTTAAAAAATGCTTACATAGTAATTTCTTCATAAGGCATATTTTAATATTCATTACGTTGAAACTAATAACCAAAAATATAAAAAGCGTACCAATGTTCCCCGGTCTCCCCTATAGGGACAATATTTTGAATCCATTTGTGGAGCAATTACTTGACGACGAACTACGTTTTGGATATTTTCAACAGGACGGTGCAACCGCCCATACAGCCGCCGAAACTATTAACTACCTACTTACGCAATTTTTTCGACGACAGATTGATCAGTTTTCGATCAGACATTGAAGTCCCACCTAGATCACCTTGTTTGCCGGTTATGGATTACTTAGTTTTTCCTCATTTAAAGAACACTATTTTTAAAACACCAGTTGCAAATTAAGAACAATTACAAAACACTTTCGAAAATATGAAGAGACATGTGAATTTATGCTTGGAGCTTGGCGGTGGCCAATTTCAGCAATTTATGTAATTATTTTTCTTTTTCTTTCTGTAAGTATATTCTTACTTTGTTAATTTTGTAAACAACAAAAATAGATTTGTATTTGTCTACTTATTTTATTACTCATTAGTTTGGCATAATATCATGTCATATTATGAATTTAACAAAATTTTAACCCAGATTTGGTTAGTTATATCGTCCCCATATCATTGTGATCTAAACCAAGCCCTACGTTTTTAAATCTAAGCCCTTTTTGACGCAAATAATTTTTGCTCGCACGGTACTTGGTATAATAATTTTTCTTAGTGTTATTTGTGTGTCGTTTTAACGCGTTATTTTATAGGCAGCATTTGTAAATCGCCAAATCGCCACTATCTACGTATTTTTATTACGACTCGGCGACGCTAAAAATTGTGACGTTTATAACGCAGACACTAGTCATAGAAGTTCGCGTTGAGAACGGGAACTTCCGGCGAAAATGCGGGGTAGAACCGAAACGCGTGCCACAAGGGCCTTAACCACTATAATTGCAAGACAGTCATGCCAACCGTCTTCAAGTTCACTTGACAACCTGTTATTAGAATCTAGAATGAAAAATTTATCATAAACCTTTAAACGAATATTAAGCGATTTGTTGTCTGGACGAATAAGTATTGCTTAAAAGTATTTGATTCCACTTCATTCCATATTTTGTTCCGCGCAAAACGTCCAAAGATGCCAATCTTCCTATTTTCCCTCCAACAGGACACATTAGAAAAATCCTCATTTATCAATGAAATCCAGTGGAGAAAATTATCAATTTTTTCTTTGTGATATATTTGTTTATCAACAGCAAAAGCTGATAGATTACCATATTTCATGGACAAGTAAAAATCATATGTATAAATTATAAATAATATAGGACCCAGTACAGATCCTTGAGGAACTCCTTTTAATACTTTCGATGAATTATTAGAAACATCATGAATAAAATCGTTTGAAATTCCTGTAATTTGAGATGCATTTGATAAATAATGTGCAAATCATCAGGAAAGACAAAACTAAAAGTCTTTCTCCACAAAATTTAATAGAATAAAAATTCTTTGTTCAAAGGTCTCTACATGTTTCGAACGCAGAAACGTTCATCATCAGGAGACAGAAAAATATATTGCTGATGGTTTTAGCAGAAGAGAAAATGATAAGTGGTATAAAACCTTAATGGAGCTTTTATGGCATCAAAAATTGGATTGTTGAAATGACATAATGTGAGGAAAAATAGAAATGAAAATAAGTTAAAACATACTGAGTAGGTATGTGACAAAGTCAGTTGAATGGGTCTAGAACAACCAAAAAAGGCCGGGGAGGCAGAAAAAAACACTTCTAAAAAGAAGATGTCAAAAAGGGTTTTCTTAATAAAAATATGTCTTTAAGACTTTGTAAAATATAAAAAAAATTTTATGTATAGAAATTAAGTATTGGTAAGCATCGTGTATTTAAAATAGAACGATTTTTTGGAAAAAGCAGTTTAGGGCAGTGAATTTTAATGGTCAGTAACCCCACCAGATATTAATTTCAATTTAAGAAAAATAACTGCATATTTAAACATTTTGAACAATGGATTTTTATTCTATTAAATTTTGTGGACGAAGACTTTTAGTTTTTCCTTTCATATGTATACTTTCAACTCCACTTTAAGCATGGACTATTTCTTCAAACTATATATTTAAGTTTTGCAACTAGTAATTCATGATTTAGACTATTTAGAGCATCAAAAGGCTTGGCCAGATCTAGAAAAACGATAATAGGAACAATATTTTTGGTTCCCAATTTTCTAAAATATCATCTTTAAGTTTACTTGTGCTAAAATTAGCTGTGAAATTAGATTGATTGCTAGGTAAAATATTATATTTATCTAAATAAGATATAATTTGATTAAAAATGATTTTTTCAAGAATTTTAGATATTAAAGATAATAAAGCTAGTGATAGAAAATCTTTAAACTATTTTATGCAGTATTTACTTTAGGTATGGGATAATAATAGGTACCAGTTTTCCAAATAACTGAATAAAGATTATTTAAAATTGAATGAATAAATATATGTTGAAGAGCATTTAAACAATTATTGTTTATACAAAATTCTAGCATCCTCAAGGTTACACCATCAATTCCACAAGAATCTGATTTGATATTAGATACAACTTTTATATCATAATTTAAGATTTGTTTTAAATTTAAGGATACAGCATCAGTTTGATTTATTAGTACCGTGCGAGCAAAAATTATTTGCATCAAAGAGGGCTTGGATTAGATCACAATGATATGGAGACAATATATCTAACCAAATCTAGGTTAAAATTTTGTCAAATTCATATTATGACATGATATGCCAAACTAATGAGTAATAAAATAAGTAGACAAATACAAATGTATTTTTGTTGTTTACAAAATTAACAAAGTAAGAATATATACAGAAGGAAAAAGAAAATAAATAACATAAATTGCTGAAATTGGCCACCGCCATGTTCCAAGCATAAATTCACACGTCTCTTCATATTTTCAAAAGTGTTGACCAGCATCTCTGGAGAAATGTTACCACATTCTTGGATAATCCTTTCTTGTAATTGTTCTAATTTTGCAACTGGTGTTTTAAAAATAGTGTTCTTTAAATGAGGAAAAACAAAGTAATCCATAGCCGTTAAACAAGGTGATTTATGTGGGAATTCAATGTCTGATCGAAAACTGATCAATTCTTTTTCGGGAAACAGCTAACCAGATACCAATTTTTTGATGCAAATAATTTTTGCTGGAACGGTAAAATAAAGGGAAATTAAATTTTGCATAGGTGAAATATCGCTTGCCGAATTCATAAAGTCAGTATTCAGATCTTGGGCACTAGGATAGTCACTTACTGATTTTGATTCTATTAATTTCATATTAAATTTCTTTAGGTTTGACCAAAATGTTTCTGGATCGTCTGAATCTATAATAAATTTTATAAAAGTTTGTTTATCTTTTTCAATTGCTTTGGAGATAAAATTTCTTAAATCTAATAATAGTGAAATTGTTGCGATTAATTATTTCCATCAATTGAACAGTAGAACAGGCACTTAACTTATTTTTAAGGTGTGTTGAAATGGAAAAGAGGTAGCAACGTTTATCAGTATCATTAGCCACCGGAAGCGGTTACAATAAGTCCGGGAGTGTCACGCGGCGACCGACCCTCTCCCGTCTTCGATTCCGTATCGGGTCCAAAAATCGTAAACCGGGTTCAAGTCCTAGGGCCAGTTTATCGTCGCCGTGGGCGACCTCTAAGCACCCATTGTGACGGGGCGCTCCCGATTTCCACTTTTGATATGTCAAGTTTAGTGTTGACCCGGGAGACGAGACGGAGACAAATAATCATGTTGTTATCGTCGAAAAGTTGTCGCAGTTGTAAAGTTGGAGACAGTGGCGTAGTTCCCTATTGGTCATAAAAGGAGTTATGAATGCCAGTGTTACGTAATAATGACTGGAAGCAATATACCGTGCGAGCAAAAATTATTTGCATCAAAGAGGGCCTTGCATCTAAGGACGTAATGCTTAGCCGTAGAGCTTAATACCTGTTGGGTGTCAGTAACTACCTGAATTAACAATCAATCAGTTATTCCGTCATCTTTGACAGTCGTTAAAAGTAATTTGATTCATCGCTAGTTTTTCCAATTTCTTGAACAGTTCACACAATGGGCTTTACGGAACAGCGCAAAACATTCATGGTTGAAGCGTATTTTCGAAACGTTAGAGTAAATGGTGAGTGGCAATACAATCCGGGTTTGTGCATGGACGATTTTCACGAACATTTTCCTAACGTTGCTTTTATTGCTGGGGATATTTATCATTGCCTGATGAACAGAACCGTGGCTGTGTTTAGGGAAACAGGTTTTATATAACACAAAAAAGGAGCAGGAAGACCATCTGTAAGAACAGAAGAACTTGTTGCAAACGTTCGTAAAATAAAGCAAAATAAGCCAACAAATTGTATAAGACGCCTGTCCCAGGAAGTGGGAAGATCTTATGGAACATGCAGGACTATTCTTAAGAAGCAGCTAAATTTATTTCCTTATAAAGTGCAAGTATTCCAAGAAATACAAGCCCTAGATTTTGAAAGACGCAGGAATTACTCTCAATGGTTTACCCAAAATTTATTGGAAAGAAAAAAGACCTGACTTTTTTTTTGGATGAAGCCTGGTTCCACCTCTCCGGTTATGTAAATTCTCAGAATACATGCATGTGGAGTAGTGAAAATCCCCATTTTTTTGTAGAGTCCACATTGCACGCTCAAAAAATTGGTGTATGGTTAGCTGTTTCCCGAATAAGAATTGTTGGTCCAATTTTTTTCCATGACACAGTTACAGCACAGCGGTATAGAGACAATATTTTGAATCCATTTGTGGAGCAATTACTTGACGACGAACTACGTTTTGGATATTTTCAACAGGACGGTGCAACCGCCCATACAGCTGCCGAAACTATTAACTACTTACGCAATTTTTTCGACGACAGATTGATCAGTTTTCGATCAGACATTGAATTCCCACCTAGATCACCTTGTTTAACGGTTATGGATTACTTCGTTTTTCCTCATTTAAAGAACACTATTTTTAATACACCAGTTGCCAATTTGGAACAATTACAAGAAAGGATTATCCAAGAATGTGGTAACATTTCTCCAGAGATGCTGGTCAACACTTTCGATAATATGAAGAGACGTGTGAATTTATGGTTGGAGCATGGCGGTGGCCAATTTCAGCAATTTATGTAATTCTTTTTTTTTTCTTTCTGTATATTCTTACTTTGTTAATTTTGTAAACAACAAAAATAAATTTGTATTTGTCCACTTTTTTTTTTATTTTACTTTTATTCCCAACCAACTTTACAAGTTTATTACAGGGATAAGTATATAAAAATAACTAACAATTATTACTCTAACTTAATAGGTAGGTATATATATATAAAAAAAAGACAGTTAAAAAAAATAATTCGTTTTATATTAGGTATAAACGTATGATTAACACGTTAAGAAAGAAATTTATACTAGGAAATATTTTTTTAAATGAAATTTAAATAATGGTAGTTTTTTTATTACTCATTAGTTTGAAATATCATGTCATAATATGAATTTGACAAAATTTTAACCTATTTTTGGTTAGATATATCGTCCCCATCTCATTGTAATCTAAACCAAGCCCTACGTTTTTTAATCCAAGCCCTCTTTGATGCAAATAATTTTTAGTATGTCTCTTTATTAATTTAATTTATATTAACCTTTACTTAATACTTATATCCTTAAAACTCTGTTATTTAGATAATGTGCAGTGATTACCTCTTTCCTTTCTTTGTTACTACATTTCGTTTTTTCTGATGATGGATGTCGATTGTTGATTCATCCGAAACATTGCCACATTCATGAAATGTATCCTCCTTTTTTAAATATTAAAACTGCGGCCTACCTCAATGACCGTCACCAAACCACAACCTTCAATATATCCTTTCTACCAGAATTAAGATCTTCAATCTAAGCATTTTAAGTCGTTTTTCCAAGTCAGATCTGATGACATAATACAATCGCTCATTTAATAATCCATCGTCCTTTCATTAAAAACGTTCCGAAGGTTTCAGTAGGGCGACTGTCGCATTTGGAAGAGATAAGTTTCAGTAGCTAGATGAATATATTATTATGTATATTTATATTTTTTTGTGTGCGTTCTTATATGACACAGAACACGTGTGCCCAACGATATTTTTTGAATGGGGCTTGAAATGAATCAAGTTTGGTTGCCAGGGTCGTAATAAGTCCATTCTTGCTTTCCTCATAAAAAAATAAGTATGTATTGGACTCGAGGAAACCCATTTTTTCAGATGTTATCAGATAGCGACGTTAAATATGATGCAATTTGAGAAGGTATTTTTCCAAAAGTATTTATACCCAGTGGTTGGATAGTGCATCTTCCTTTTTCATATGCAATAAAGAACCGTGTATGGGCAGTATGATCGGCTCTAAGGGCTCTATACTTCCTGAAAATTAAAATATTATTAATTTCTGATGAGAACCCTTCCACGTAAACCACGAACTGTCGATCTACATGTGTCTTTGTATCCGGGACAGTTACAACAAGGTGGGTTTCAAATTCCTTAATATCTTCAATTTTCATTTTACATAACTCCACTCGGCGACATGCCCCAGCGATGCCAACAATAAGTACCACCTGAAACAAGCAAATAAGTTGTTATTTAAAAGTAGATTTGAAAAAAATCGCAACTAAGTACATTCATTAATAAAAACTCCTCATCTGGTGTCGTAACAAGGAATTTTACAACCTTATTTTTGGAGAATGCCTTTGATTTCTTAGCTTTGTATCCCACAGACTTCCTTTTTGAATATGCCTTCAGTTTTGCATATCTGCTTATGTCGACATTATTTTTGATACTTATAGTAGATCTAAGCATTGAGTAATAACTCCATAAAGAGGATGATGTCCTAAAATTTATCCACAAAATAGGCAAGCATCACATCTTCATTAATTGCTTTAAATTTCTTTGATGAACACCAGTCCATGAAGAGCCCATGTTCCTTCTCATATCTATGCCGTGATTTATCTGGCAATAAATTAAGGGTAGCTGCTTTAGCAATGTCCAAAACTTTCTTCAAAATTTCATCATCACTGCTGCTACTGACTTCCATTTAAGGGACGTAAAAAACACTTTCACGAAATTGTTACAAAAATAATTATCGTTTATTCCGTTGTCAAGTTTTACATCTGTCATATAAAAGCCAACTATTAAATTTTTATAATTTATTTCCCTAGCAACCTGATACTAATGCATTGTTGATAACGACTTACGAGGCACCTACGGGGTAAATTAAAACAGTGCTCTTTTAGTTTTTAATATTGGTGCCCTAAAACATGCTTGTAGATAAAATATCGTACAATACACTTACAGTAGGTGTCTTCACCGCTTTTGCGTGATTTACCAAACTCGCCTTCGGCTCGTTTTGTTAAACATCGCGCACATGCGGTAAAGACGTACCTACCGTACTTGTATTGTAATATACTACACCATTACTTTCACCATATTGTAAACTTGTACGGAAGTCTTAATGGTTTATTAGCATAATGGCTTGCAAAAATACAGCGTCAATTTTATTTACAATTGAAGCACCGAACTCAATATGCGATAGATTAAAATGTATAGCGTTATTCATTGGTAACACATAGAAATACATTTGAGATGCACTAAACTTATTAATGAAAGACGCTATGAACAACCCTGACAACATATCAGAGTTTCGCCGCCCCAATACTGTAGCTACAAGCCAATCAAGTGGCAAGCAGTGTGCCTGCGCATGTCTCGCGTTCAATGCTGCGTTGTCATATTATAATGTATGTTTGCGGCGTAGCACAAAGCCGCTAAAATACCATGTGTTTTTTAATACAAATAGCTGGATTAGTTCTCAGTGAGCGTAAGGTTTGGCAACCTATTGTACCGGGTGGTCAAATAAGCGAGGACATCGGCTTTATCTCGGAAACCATTAATCGTACAACTTTCGGAAAGATTTTCTATGAGTAAAGTGGTCAAGAGAAATTGCTGGAAATTACTTCTAAGTTCCTTATTTCGCCGCAAGGGGGTACAATTGAAAATTGTTTTTTTAAATTCTAAATTTCTCCGAAAATTCCCATATTAAGGTATAACTCTGATTACATCATTGGAAAGCTTAGACAATTCTGCATCATTTTGGTTTAAGGCTCATTGGCGTACCGACCTTGATAAGAGTGGGAGAAGCTATTGAAAGTGTAAACATTAAAATCGCTGTAACTTCTAAACGACTTATCCGATTTTACTAAATTTAAGCTTATTTGGAAGGGGAAAATAAGCATATTCAATTGCCGTATCCAACAGTACACGATAGTGTTTAATAAAATTGCTAGAGGGCGCTATTTGTAATAATAACAGTTTTTTCGATTTTATCCCGAAAATTCAAACCATACGGTATAACTATGACATCATAATCGAAAAGTAGATGAAATTTCAAGAAAAAATGTGAAGACCGCAGTTCGATATCTTTATTCGTTTCAGAGTTATTGCCAAAACAATAATTTTTAATACAAATTGCGCCCTCTAGCAATTTTATTAGAAACTATCTTGTACCATTGGATGCAATTGAAGGTACTTACCTTTTTCTTCCAAACAAGCTTAAATTTAGTAAAATCGGTTAAGTCGTTTAGAAGTTACAGCGATTTTAATGTTTACACTTTCACTTGATAAGAGTGGAAGAAGCTATTGAAAGTGTAAACATTAAAATCGCTGTAACTTCTAAATGACTCATCCGATTTTACTAAATTTAAGCTTGTTTGGAAGAAAAAGGTAAGTACCTTCAATTGCATCCAATGGTACAAGATAGTTTCTAATAAAATTGCTAGAGGGCGCAATTTGTATTAAAAATTATTGTTTCGGCAATAACTCTAAAACGAACAAAGATATCGAACTACGGTCTTCACATCTTTTCTTGCAAATTTCATCTACTTTTCGATTATGATGTCATAGTTATACTGTATGATTTGAATTTTCGGGATAAAATCGAACAAACTGTTATTATTACAAATTGCGCCCTCTAGCAATTTTATTAAACACTATCGTGTACTGTTGGATACGGCAATTGAAGATGCTTATTTTCCCCTTCCAAACAAGCTTAAATTTAGTAAAATCGGATAAGTCGTTTAGAAGTTACAGCGATTTTAATGTTTACACTTTCAATAGCTTCTCCCACTCTTATCAAGGTCGGTACGCCAATGAGCCTTAAACCAAAATGATGTAGAATTGTCTAAGCTTTCCAATGATGTAATCAGAGTTATACCTTAATATGGGAATTTTCGGAGAAATTTAGAATTAAAAAAAAAAACAATTTTTAAATGTGCCCCCTTGCGGCGAAATGAGGAACTTAAAAGTAATTTCCAGCAATTTCTCTTGACCACTTTACTCATAAAAAAATCTTTCCGAAAGTTGTACGATTTATGGTTTCCGAGATAAAGCCTACGTCCTCGCTTATTTGACCACCCGGTACAGTAATTAAAATGGATAAAATAATAATATTAAATTTAAAATAACCAATGATGATAAATTAAATGTTTGTTATTGGAAATAGGAGACTTAATTAACCTAACCTGGTTTATTCTACTCATACATTCAATTAAAATACTAAACACCAATTAAATTTAGTCTCTGAAACCGGACGCGTGAGCTTGCTTTGTTCCACTGGGAACTTCTAGAAATAAATCTGTATTAGCTGTTAATGTCACATGTGGGTGTAAGATCTTAACATTATTTCTTATTTACGTAAATATTCGTTTCAGGTTAAAACCATACTTACAAATTTTTTTTCAATTTCAATAATAATTTATACTAATTAAATAATTTTTTACAGTAATCTAAGCATACTTTCCTATATAGTCCAACCCTGTTAACACAAATATAATAGAAGTCAATTTAGTCATTGAATATTTATAGGGTTTTATCGGGTTATTTTGAGTTGAGTTTGTTTACTCTTTAAATTTGTTATTTTGTTTAGCCTGTGAAGTTGTTGCACTCTGCTATATATGATTTGCTTGTTTGCTAAAAACTTTGTTTGCTGAATGTCATTGTCATTACAGTGTAAACACGTTTTTCCATGTTTGTCCAATAAAAATATCGACAAATACTGTTTGATAATTTCCACTATTGTATTTCTGTTTGTTTTAACCATTAGTCAGACAGAAAGGCTAAATTCATATCGTAAAAATATTTCCAACTAAGTAATCGATTACTTGATTAGTAGTTGTAGTAACAAAATGTATTTAGCAATGTGCGACCATTTAAAAAATTTTATAAAATATTTAAACTAATTTAACAATATTATTTTTAAAAATTTTTTATCAGTGACTATTTTGTTTTTTAAATAAATAGTTCTTCAAAGACTTTTTAAAACTTTTCAAAGAGCTCTGTGATTTAATTGAAATATTAAAGTTATTTTATTCACTTAATCCTTTATAGAAAACCGATTTATATGTCAAATGTTTTGATACCCTACCTAGACAAAAATCTTTATTATACCTCGTTGAATAGTTATGATTTTCAAAATTTTAAGTTATCAAATCTTTCAAATGAGAAGGCAGTAAGTTATGTTGTATTTTAAAAATAAAAGTACAAATTAAAAGAAATATTAAATTTTTAACATTTAACCACTGAAGTTTCTCTAACATTAAATTTATTATCGTATATTTATCCACATTTAAAATTATACACATAGCTTTATTTTGAAAAACTTGGAGTCTATTAAAGACCCCATCATTTGCTGTGTATAAAATAGTTGAACAATATAAAAAATGAGGTAAAATTATAGTGTTATAAATTGTTTTTCGAGCAAATAAACTTAAATTTTGACTAATTATTTTTAAATAATTAATTTTTTTTCCAATTTTAGATACCAGATTTTCAAAATGTTATTAAAATTTTAACTTAGAATCTAAAATTACTCCCAAATATTTAAAAGAGTGTATAATTTCTAATTTTTCATCATCAACAAAAATATTTATATCTGAATTAATCACGTTATTTCCAATAACCATACATTTTGTTTTAGAAACATTTAACTTTAATTTATTTACCTTTAACCAGTTTGATATAGTTTTTAATTCAAAATTTAAAATTTCTATACAATCAAGAATATTTTTACCCTTTATATTATATAATAAGGTATCATCAGCAAACATTTGAATAAATCTTTGTTTTAAAACATTTGGCATATCATTTATATAAAGAATAAATAATAATGGACCTAAAATGCTACCTTGTGATACCCCAATATAATTATATTCCTTTTTAGAAAAAATATTATCAATTTTTGTTTTTTGCTGCCTATTACTTAAATAATTTTGAAACCATTTATAAACAACTCGCCTTAATCCATACTTTTTTTAATAATTTATCCCTATCAATTGTTTCGAATGCACGTTTAAAATCCAAAAATACTGCCAATACAACTTCATTTTTGTCAACGCTTCGCTTCCAATTTTCAATTACAGACTAAATTCTCGAAAAACGTAAGATTCCATGTTACATTGATATTATTAAAGTATAAATTTTAATAAATAGCTCAAAATTGTCCATAATGATTAAAAAAAAACATTTCGGATTCGAGTTTTTTTCGTTTCTTTGCATTTTTTGAGAACATTTACCATAGTAATGTATATTTTTTTTACACCATCAGAAAGTAGAGATTTCAGCGAACAAAAAGCACACCGACTTTTTAAAAAAGCAGATATTTTGACGTGAGAATTTTCGATTAAAAATTAGGGTGCTTTTTCGATATTAAGTTAAAATAAGGTGAAAAAATAAATATTTTAAATCAAAAAAATTACAGTGTATTTGGGACATAAAAAGGTGTAAGTTTTCACCAAATTTCGTGAAAAAAAAAATTTGGTTGTAAATGATAAAAATAAAAAACCAAAAACTTGGTTAGTTCAATTTTTCACATACATTTTGAGGTTATGTGAAAAAAGTGTAAGTACAAAAGTTGTAGATCTTTTTATTACCTACAAAAGTTGTAGATCTTTTTATTACCTACAACTTTGCCATTTAACGTTTTTCCATAGGACTTGTAGTTTTGCCGGAAATCGAGATAAATCGTTTTCTACCCTTAAAAACTCACCCCCTTTCACTTCCCGACCTCGGATCGCCCGTAAATTATTTTTCCTTTCATTTTTGTTATATTATCTTCCTTTTCCAATGGGTTTCATCCTACTATTATTTTTTTTGGTTTCAAAAATTATCGACCCTGGTTTACTATGCATAACTAGAATTAAAAAAAAAAGTAATAATAAAATGTTAAAAAACAAAACCAGTGCATCTTGTTTTACTTCAAGATTATTCGATCCATCAATGATTAATGATGAAAACAGTGGAACTTCGACGATGCTACGGCGAGTTTGCCTGCGATGTAATCTCTACAGAAGTTTTTCTTTCTTTTTTCTTTTATTTCTTGTTGTTTTTTCACCTGTTGTATTTTTTTATTTCTTATTGCCTTTAGACTCGAGACGCGATGGCTCCATCTGTTAATTGCAAATGGCGTAGCACGCTGTTGTCGGTTCATATTATGGCTTCGAGAATTTAGTGTTTTAACGTCGTTATTAAAATAAATAGTACTTAATACAGGGTGGCCCACATGTGTGACAAAGTAATATATCGCCTTTACTATTAGAGTTATCTAAAAAAAAATTTTCGATTAGTTAGTATCTCTAACCGTTTTTAAGTGTAATCAAAATTATAATTATTCTAAGGCTACTGCCTTAAATACAATCCATGTGAAATGAAGCTTGATGACTCCGCCTACGTGCTTATTGGAGTGTGAAGTTTGAGCTGTTGGTTTTGGACACGAAGAGGCTTCCAGATATTGGTTTACTAAATATATGGGTATTTTGATTCATGAAAGTTGCTTCTTTTCTCCATTGCTGTTGCATGTCCAAAACCTTCGCTTCTAACCAGTGTATATTATATTGGTTTGTCCATACATGTTCCGCTATACCTGATCTCGAAGTTTCACCTCTTTGAGTATGGTTCAAATGTTCTTTAACTCGTACGGGAAGAGGTCTTTTTGTTTATCCAATGTACGATTCGCCACACTCGCAAGGGATTTAATAGATACAATTTTTTGTGTTTTCATTACGGGGGGGTTTTACTTTTGTAAGAAAGTTTGTAAGCGTATTTCCTGATTTGAAGGCTGTTTTGATATTATAGTTTTTGGTTATCCTTCTAATATTTTCAAAAATCCCCTTAACATAAGATATTGTTGATATATTTCGTTTCTGTATTAGTTTGTACTTCGCGATTTTTAAGTCTTGAGATGAAATTAGTTACAAAGGCAACCATTCTGTTTTAAATCTTTTTTGATATTTGATATTATGGATTGTTGCAAACGTTAGGTGCTCTGTGATAAAGAGTTTGAATTACGTCCTGTTTTATGGAGTTCGAAGGATTCGATCCGCGATTAAGATATTGCCCCATCTGAGTGGGTTTCCTGTACACTGAAGTTTTTATGTTTTCAGCACTTCGTTTGACGAGAGCATCGAGAAAAGGTAGGGTGGAATGTTTTTCCGTTTCCATGGTAAATTTAATGCATTGTCTTATACAATTAATATGTTCCAAAAACCGTATCATCTCTTTGTTGCTGTCTGTCCAGATAATAAAGGTATCATCAACATATCTAAGCCAAAGTTTAGGTTTAGACTTGGCAGTGTTAATAGCGTGTGACTTAAACCATTCCATGTACAGGTTAGAGATGCTAACTTACCGAAACGTTGTGTTAAGTAACAAAATAAATCTAATGGAAGTCCGACAAGGTAATTTTTTTGAAATAGTTTGGTGTACAGTTAGGTAGGGCGATGGCACTGCCCTACTGCATGACTCGCCGCTGATCCAGTGGCGGAGGGGGGCCAAAAATGGGATTGTTTTTCATGCGTTGGCGAACTATTAAAACTAAAAGTGTTAAAAGCTTATTTATTAAAGTGAACTGCCAGGACAATGGATTAGGACACTTCATGAGTCATAATTACAACTTCGTCATACCTACTAATGAGTAATTAGTAATTAAACATCAGGCAATAAAGTTTAAATTAATCCACTTATAAGGTGTCGAAGCAAAACACATTGCTGTTCATTTTTAATGCTTAATTTCTCGCTGTAATTCAAGTCATTAATATGTTTTTTAATTAATTAAATACGCTTTTGTAACGTTCAACCTACGACTAAGAAAAGTGTTTTATTATTTAAAATGTACACTGGTGAAACTTTTATTTAATACTTTTTCGCAAAACAAACTGAGGATCTGAAGATTTGTTGTTAAACTTGATCTCGTTTGAAAGAGCTTATCCTATAATTACATTTAAAATTTGATATGCCTATTTTTTGTTATATCCGTCGCCGCTAGAGAGGGCCATGTGCACGATCATCAGATTTTTCAAGTTTTTTCAAAAATTTCAAATGGAACCACTTAAATATTTATTTATATACAAATTAGAAACCTGCATGTGCGAACCGCAACCGCATGTCGATATCTTAATAAAGTCAGAGAATAAGAGAATAATAATAATAAAAGTTTGTTCAAATATTTTTTTGACATTTAATGCTAATATATAACTTTTTTGTATATACTATCAATTCCGAACTCAGAAGTAAAATACTTGTTTTAAGTTAAATAATATAATATGTATTGTCAAGAATATATTTCATAATTCAGGCACAACTAAATAATATAAAACGAATATGACAATATTTTATTGGTATATTTTATATCACTACAGTATACAAAGTTACAATACGCCATGTATATAATATATATATATTTATTTATTTTATTCATTATAGCTTGGTATATTTATTGTTTATTAATGATATTCTTGAATATATCTCTTGGATTGGATAATATCCAATTTTTAATTTTATTTCTATAGTTATTTAATGATTTAATTATTTTAATTGACTGTGGTAGCATGGTAGCATATCAAAAAATATGGATTGATGTTTAAAAAATTTTTGTGTGCTATTGTTTTGTTTACCCTATTTTTATATGTAATAGTATTTTTATGACGAGTTTCATGTGTGTGATTAATATAATTTATTTTATTTTTATGTTTAAAAATATTTATTAACATGTTGTAAGAAAATATTTGTTTAATATCCATTTTTTTGTTACCTTTTAATAGTAAATCAGAAGAATATTGGTGGTCTTTTTCGTAAATAATTCTCAAAATGTATTTTTGAATAGTTTCTGTATTATTAAGATAATTCTTATTTATGCCTCCCCATCCTAGTATTCCATAATTTAAATGGGTTTTTTGTAATAAAGAATAATACAATATTTCTAATTATTTTATATTGAAGAAATAGTCCATACTTAAAGTGGAGTGAAAAATTGAAAGGGAAAGTAAAAACTCTAAGTCTTCCTCCACTAATATATTCAAAATAACTCTATTTAAAGATATCTCTACATGTTTCGAACATAGAAATGTTCATCTTCAGGAGAAATAAGATGTTATAAAAAGAAAAATAACTAGTGCTAACGTTTTAAGCTAGGCTTTAAGATAGTGAGAAGGGCACATTAACATTTTACGTCATAAAAGCACCAAAGAACAAAGTACCGAAGTGTTAAATTTGCCAGGTATAGGGTAATAAAAGTAAAATTAAAGGAAACAAGGCCCATATGTGAAGCGAAATGATTAGTACAGCCGTAGAAAAAAGTAAAATTTGGGTTTAAACATGCTGAAGAAAAGGAAAGAAGAAGTGAGGAAGAAGTAATGAATGAACAGTAAAATTAAGAGAAAAGATAGCGTAAAGATTCAAAATTGGGTCGTCATAATGTAGGTCGTAATTTGTTCTTTGGTGCTTTTATGACGTAGAATGTTAATGTGTCCTTCTCACTATCTTAGAGCCTAGCTTAAAACGTTGGCACTAGTTATTTTTCTTTTTATAACATCTTATTTCTCCTGAAGATGAACATTTTTATGTTCGAAATATGTAGAGATATCTTTAAATAGAGTTATTTTGAAGATATTAGTGGAGGAAGACTTAGAGTTTTTCTTTCCCGTTTAATTATTTTATATTTAAAAATTGTAAAAAGATGCTGAAAAATAAATATGGCTTGATGCTAAGCATTTTTTTAACTACTACTAAGAAGATGAATAAATGAGTACTATGAAATCGGTTACAAGGAGCGGACATTTTGACTACGTACGTAGCGTAGGTTTAACAACACAAATGATTGAAAAAACTAAAGTTTTATAACATTTTTTTTTACAAATATTATCACATAATCACTCAATCACATCCATGTCTACCTAAAAGCTCAGAAGGATTTCCATCATTATCTATCCATGTTTCTAATGTTTGCCTCGTTCAAAAAAAGACAGACTCGATTTTAGCTCGAGAAATGCAGTTTATAGCATTTAATTCTATACAGGTTGTCCGGAAATGACGAGCAAAACATTTAGGGCATAATTCTAGATCGAAAATAAATGCCATCGCTTCCCATAACATTTTTTCAAAAAGTGATTATTGACGGAGTTACAGGGTGTAAAATTAAAATTTTATTTACAGTTTCAAAATACATAAGTTACTACAACAATAAATTAAACATTCAAATCAAAGATTCAAGGTGACGTCCTTCCCCTTCAATGCAAAAATTAATTCCTAAAAAATTCCGACGAACTTCATGGAATATTCCTTCCTTTGCTATGCTATGTTTAAGGTTGAAAATCAATTAAAATGATTTCGTATTCATCACATGCAAGCAATGTTATTTTAGCGTTTTTCTCGAAAACAGTTAGATTTATCGAAACAAAAATATAATACCTTTTTTATGTCAAAAGGTTAGGAGAATAAAAATATTCAGTCAAAATGCGTATACAGTGTAGGACAAAAAAGTTGGGACCATTCAAATTAAAGTATAGGCTCCTATGTGGTGCCCTCTACAAAATGCGAAAAAACGGTGGGCAAATTTGTATTCCTCATCTCAAAAGAGCCCCATATACGAAATTTAGTCAAAATATTACGAGCGTGGCAAAAGGTATTGCAAAAAAACTGCAAATAAAATTTACTTTTAACACCCTGTAACTTTGGTAATAATCAATTTTTGAAAAAATGTTATAGTAAGAGATGGCATTTATTTTCGGTCTAGAATTATCCCCTAAACTTTTTGCTCATCATTTCCGGACACCCTGTATATTATTATATTTTCAGTGGTGGTAGGTCTTGTTTGGAAGACTAAATCATTCAGCAAATTATTGGTTCCAATTTTTTTTCTTAGTGATAGCTTAGCGTGATATGTCAAACTAATGAGTAATAAAATACGTAGACAAATACAAATTTATCTTTGTTGTTTACAAAATTAACAACGTAAGAATATACAGAAAGAAAAAGGAAAAGAATTACATAAATTGCTGAAATTGGCCACCGCCATCCTCCAAGCATAAATTCACACGTCTCTTCATATTTTCGAAAGTGTTGTGTTGTTTGCAACAAGTTCTTCTGTTCTTACAGATGGTCTTCCTGCTCCTTTTTTGTGTTGTATAGAACGTGTTTCCCTAAACTATGGAGGGCTTTAGGTTAGGAGACCGATCGCAATACATTGGTTTCGGGCAAAGTTTTGGATCAGTAAAGCAGCTTTAAAAATGGCCGTCAGGGGCGCATGTGTTCCTTTAAATCTGTAAAATGCATGGGTTTTTATGGGATAATCAACTGTTTTATTGAATTTAGTTAACTAAAACCCTCTACAGGCTGAGATATGTATATATTATATCTAATAAAGCTTATTTTATTAATTATTGGATAAAAATACCGCTGACGTCTATCAAAACCTGTAAAAAGTCAAACACTTGACGATCACTGCGCCGCGACCGGGAAACAGCGAACTAACTACTAAACAGGGACGTAAATTTAAAGAACAGCCATTTTCGATCGGACTCCTTCCTAAAGCCCTCCATACCCTAAACACAGCCACGGTTCTTTTCAGGCAATGATAAAAATCCCCAGCAATAAAAGCAACGTCAGGAAAATGTTCGTGAAAATCGTTCATGCACCACTGTTAGAAATCCTGGACGTGAGAATCAAAAAAATTTATAATCAATTAAAATAAATCAAATTTAACTTAAAATGTATAGTTATTTTAACTCTTTTGTGTTTAGTAAAAATCAGATTTTAAGAACTAACTTTTCTAGAAGTCGTTTTAACATAACAGCTAACTAAAATTAACATGCAATACTTTTACGGTTCAAATGGATCAAATACTAGTAACTTTGATTAAGTTTATAGTCATTATCAATATCTTTTTTAGTTAAAATTTTACACTAAAAGGGATTTATGCAGATTTGTTTCAACGTAACTTTTCGCAAATAGTTAATGTAATTTTTTTTTGCAGTTGCTTTAGGAATACACGATTTATAAAGTAAGTCAATACTAACATAAAAAATGTGTTAAATTAACTAATTAAGTTGTAATATTTATTGCACAATAAAATCAGATTAATGTCAAAATAGTAACATATTTTATGAGTTACTGATTGACCGAAGCGGTTTTAGTTAAATTAACAAAAAAACGGGAGTGGACTTTCTGGGACATAAAAAAAAAGTTAAATTTGATTATTTTCTTTTAACAGTGCAAGCCCGGATTGTATTGCCATTCACCATTTACTCTAACCCCGTTTCGAAAATACGCTTCAACCGTGAATGTTTTGTGCTGTTCCGTAAAGCCCATTGTGTGAATCGTTCAAGAAATTGGAAAAATTAGCGATGAATCAAATTACTTGTAACGACTGTCAAAGATGACGGAATAACTACTGATTGATTGTTAATTCAGGTAGTTACTGATACCCAACAGGTATTAAGCTCTACGGCTAAGCATTACGTCCTTAGATGCAAGGCCCTCTTTGATGATGAATAATTTTTGCTCGTACGGTATGTTATTAGACCTTTTTTTCTCAACAACACAGAAAATTACGTTTTTATATTGCTATATTTGCAATAAACGTCGCAATCATGAAATGCACGAACAATGCAATTTTAATGGCTTTTTGTCATAAAAAGGCAACAGCGTCGCTTTTTTCTAACGTTCAATTATTTCGCAATTTTCCACACATGGTTTTTAGAAAGACGCCGACCCAACAATTTACATAAGAAATAACCTGTAATATATTATTGTGATCGTGTGAAATATTTGCGGCGTCATTAAGAAATGCACTTTTATGACAAATTAAAATTGCATATTATGTTTATTGTTTTTACTTCTGATTTGTGACAATAGTGTACAGTTTTTTTTAATGGAGTTCCCACATGCATACTATTAGGTGAAATGAGGTAATTTTGTATTGTAGTACAGTTTAAAATAAATAAAAACTGTGTAAAAGTTGCATATTTTGCTGTGCCCAACCTAAAATTCTATTGAAAAAATAAAAGCACAAAGCCTTAGTTTAGAAGTTTATTCGAATAACTAGGCGAACCTAGAATAATTCTTAATAATTCGACATGTTTTGAGTGTAGAAACACTCATCATTAGAAAAACAAAGTAAATAGTACAATGTTGATGTTGTTAGCAATAGAGAAAATAATAAGTGGGATTGAGCCGTAATGGAGCTTTCAATGGTGTACACGAGGTGTAAAATATGAATAGTCAGAAGATCGACAAGAATTCAGCATACTGGAAAGTCAAGGGGTAGTGAAAAGGCCCTGTCTTGGGCAGAACAATGAAGAGAGAAAAAAAAATTAGAAACTTTTAACAGACTTTGTCAAAAATCATTTAGGTATAAGTAGCGAATTGAGGGAAAGAAAAATTTTAAGTTTAAATAAAGTTTGTCGGAGACATGTAAAAGTAGTAAAATGAGAGGGAAAGAAAAAAAATCGTTTTCGTAAAAGTCAACGCATTTGTAAAAGACAAAAAAGGGAAATGTAGCAAATGAAATTTAATAAAATGAGGTAGATTGGCTTACCATTTAGCTTGAAGTAAAATGCTGTTGGGGTGCCAGGCTTGTTACGTCCCAGAGACCCCGGCAGGAGTCAAATTATACATCACATTGTGTGCAAAATTAACAAATTTAAAAGATTTTAAAAAACAATTTTAATTTTACTAGAACATCTTAAAAAAAGTAACTTTTTCTTTGTTAAAGAAGTTCAACTGCAAGCAGCACGTGTCAGAAGCGAAATGAACTGGACATTGTAAAAGGGAACAAGTGAGAAGTGTTTTGGCGGTTAAATTGAAAAAACCTTCAAGTATGCTAAAAAAAATAAATGTTATAAAGGAGGAAAGCTCAATTAAGGTTTAAAATTGCTTAAAAAGCTAAAAATCACTAGAAATACAAGATAAAACTAGTGATGAAACGATTCCGATTACGATTAACCGCCGATTATTTGGACGATTATTGATATGATTATTGTAATATAAAGTTTTAAAACCACTGGTAATTCCCCGACTATGCGTTAGAAAAATGTTATGTTTTCTTAATAAAAATTTAATATCACTTTATTTTCAATATTAAATTATATTATGTTATACCAAAAACAGGCCTGGGATTTAGTTTGCTTGTTTATTTTAGATTTTTAATATTTTTGTTGTGAATATATATTTTGTTTTCAGTTTGTATCTATTTTCGTTAAAGTTTCTTTTATAAATTACATGAAATACATATTTTTACGGTTTTTACTTAATAATCGTAATCGTAATCGTACGATTATTTCGGTTTTAATCGTAATCGCTATCGTAATCGTTTAACAGTAATCGTTGGTACTAGCTGTGACCTTGGCTGTTTCGACGCATAATGGAAACTTTTATGGAAAATGTCTCAAAAATGTTATTTGTTGAAGATGGTGATGGTAAAGAGACACAATAATAAGAAAAATAATATATTACATATTGCTGAAAGGAAATGTCTAAATGATTTATATTATGATATAAAGTTTTAATTAAAAGCTACTATATAGGTACTATTCTACAGGGTGTTCAATTGAAAACTTCCCACCTCGATGTTCCTGCTTTAAAATGAAAATGTGGAAAATCGCTCGGACCCGTCGATTTTTATTTCGAGGGGGACATCTTTTGCGTATATTGTCAATCTTGTCAATCAAGCCCCTAGGAGGGAGGGGGGGGGGGGGGGGTAACATCTAAATCTTTTAAATGGATACCCCTATTTTATATAGTTTTTTTGGATTCTGCATAAAATTCTGAACATTTTCAAAAAAAAGCATTATTATTCTATACTTAACACTTTCCGAGAGATTTAATCTTGAAAAATGACATTTTTGAACTTTGACAGCGTCCAGCTTTCTAACTGTACGTCTTAGAGCAAAACGGCTTACATGTCCCTATCTTCGATTTTTATTATCTTTCCAATAGTGTGAACTTTCGGTTAAACCGGATGTAAGAAATATAGTACTTCCGGTTTGACAGGAAGTTGACACTATTGGAAAGATAATAAAAATCGAAGATAGGGACATGTAAGCCATTTTGCTCTAAGACGTAGGTACAGTTAGAAAGCTAGACGCTGTCAAAGTTCAAAAATGTGATTTTTCAAGAGTTAATATCTCGAAAACTGTTAAGTATAGACTAATAATGCTTTTATTAAAAAATGTTCAGAATTTTATGCAGAATCCAAAAAAATTATATAAAATAGTATCCATTTAAGATTTAGATCTTACCCCCCCCCCCCCCCCTACATCCTAGGGGCTTGAAGTTACAAGATTAACAATATACGCAAAAGATGTCCCCCTCGAAATAAAAATACGCTCCAACCATGAATGTTTTGTGCTGTTCCGTAAAGCTTATTGTGTGAATTGTTCAAGAAATTGGAAAAATTAGCAAAATATTACTTGTAACGACTGTTAAAGATGACGGAATAACTGATTGATTGTTAATTCAGGTAGTTACTGACACCCAACAGGTATTAAGCTCTATGGCTTAGCATTACGTCCTTAGATGCAAGGCCCTCTTTGATGCAAATAATTTTTGCTCGCACGGTATAATCATTGGCTTAACCCTTATAATACCCAGCATTTATCTCCTATTGTTTGTATAAATAAAAGAATTATCCCTCTGCCGAAAGGTATAAGCGAATTTCTTAGTAGTTGACCTGGCCAACGTATTAACAAGTATTTAAAATGTTTGGTCGCTCAAGCAAATATGAGCTCATGTAAAGGCTTGAAAGCTAACTATGCTAACAATCCCTTTAGTTTTGCTAAACGCCACAAATAAAACAATTTAAATCAATTTCACGTTTAAATGCAAGTAGTATCTAATTCATGATTTAGAAAATCAAAAGCCTTGGCCAGATCTAGAAAAACGGTACCAGTAACAAAATTTGAATCCCAATTTTCTACAAAATAATGTGATCCTTAGGATATTGTATAATTCTTTTAAAAACTTTTTTTTCTATCTAACACCATACGAGAGTTATGACATTTTCTCGCGCTATTGGGACACCCTGTATAAAAAGGGGCAAGCAGATTAGTACTGAACTCGCTCCAGTCCTAAAGAAACGTTTATAAATGGTTTAAAAATTATTTAAATAAGGTCATCCAAAACAAAGATATCAAAAACATATTTAAATAAAAAAATAAATAATATGCAAATTTAGTTTTAAAAATGAGTAAGTTACAAATGTTTTCTGATGACATCTTAATTTACATTAATGTTTTAAATCATTTTGATGGTCTAAATCAGTGGTTCCCAAAGTGGTCCAGGTGGACCCCCAGGGGTCCACGGGAGACTCGACGGGGGTCTACGTTGGCGTGACAAAAAAATTGGGGTTAACAATTCGTAAGCGGGGGTCCAGGAAAATTTATCTTGTTTCGATAGTGAAGAACTAAAATGTTGGCTTGATTTCACCTATATGAATGTAGGCAGATAATATTTTAAGAAGCTCAGCGACTGTTACTTGTAAAAACTTGCATATTCCATATTCAATACCGACTGCCAAGGATAAACGTTACTCATTTGTTCCCTGAATTTCGAAAAGAAAAGTGACTACTAAATTATTAATGTTTAATTTTAATTATATTTCGACTGTTATCATATTACAATGTAATGTAAACCTTACAATGTAATATGATAAGAATAATTACATTTTTGAATAAATACAACACAAGAAAATATACTTTTTTTATTTTTACCACTCCGGGAGTTTTCTAAATAAAATAGATGAGAATTGATTGGTTTCTTCTGCTGTGAGTAGATGCCAAAAAAGTAAAGTTAGATGTTATCACTTTTTTGATTGGCCAACTTTACTTTTTTGACATCCACTCACATCACAACCAATTAATTAATTAACCAATCAATTCTCACTTTTTTTTCGAAAACTGTTAATTCGTGGTTGGAACTCAGCCGCAACGCAAATTTTCATAGTTATAGATCTAATCTTTACATTTTTTGTCGAGTTTTGGAAATATGAGCTGTAGGGGGTCCACCGGAATCAGCAAAATTTTTAAAGTGGTCTATAAGAAAAAAAAGTTTGGGAACCTCTGGTCTAAATACTCAATTCTGAGATAAATATATTATTAAATTGGCTAAAAGTAAATAAATTAAAATTAAATATTTGAAAAACTAAATGTATGGTTATGGGTAATAATTTAAATTGTCAAAATAAAAATGTTGTAATTGATGGTGACAAATTGGAATCAGTAAACAGTTTTAAATATTTTGGGATAATTATTGATTCAAAATTAAAATGTTTAAATTATTTTAAAAGTATCATATCGAAGATTGCCGGAAAAGTAGGTTATTTTAAAAGAATCAGTTCTAATTTAAGTTTGTTTTCTAAAAAAACTCTATATAATACTATTATATTACCACATTTTATTTATTGTTCTTCCATTTTATATTGTGCTAGTGAGGAAATATTTGACAAATTACAAAATTTTCAAAATAAGGCAATGCGGATTATTTTAAATTGTGACAAATATACAAAAATAAATTTTATGTTAGATTTTTTGAATTTAGATTGGTTGAATGCCAGAAATTTAATTTTTTATTTAGTATGTATCTTTATACATAAAATTAAAAATAATTTATTAGCTGATAGTTTAAAACATTTTTGTTCTTTTAGTCATGACCATCATAATTATAAAACAAGAACTTATCAACATTTTTTGTGGATAGAATGTCTAAAACATTAGCTTATAAGTATATTTTTCATAAAGGTTTTAATAATTTGGAAAATTCAAATAAATCTCAAATATCATTAAAACTATTTAAAAAAACTTTAAAATTACGTTTATTTAAAAAACAAAATGATACGCAATATTTGATGCAATTTACAAAATGTTTAACTTTTCTGTCTGTTTTTGTTAGAAGAAGGTTCCGTTTTAAAATTAAAAATAAATCTATGAAAATGTTGTTAAAAAAATGTATTAAAAAATATTTAATTATAGTTTTTTTTGTTAAATAAAACATGTTACCACTACTACTAACTAACGGAGTCCACTCCGCATTCGAATTTAGTTGTTATAGTATTTGCAGAATTATACCGTTGACTCTTACTGCCAAAAATAAACTACCTGATTAAACCCTATTGTATATACGCCCAACCTCTTCAAAGGGGATTAAATGGGATCAGGGTCGGCTTGAAAATGTACCTACACCACATGATTTATTTTTATAATTTGAAATAAATAGATAGGTATTTTTAGTTTTAGGTAGGTATTTTTAGTTTTAGGTAGGTACCTATAATAAATGTAAAATAATGATAACAATTAATGATAATTGAAAATAATATAATTTAAAAGTATACCTATTAGGATAACAAGTACAATAAAAATAATTAAATTCTAAAAAGTATTGATAATTTATTTAAAATTTAACTCTGTTCTTCATCTAAGCCCAAACTTAAACTGCTGGCCACTCGAACTTACCGATAGAGATTTTTAGGCAAAATTTAAAGTTTAATATTTTCAACAGGAATGTAAATTTTTCAACGCCGATTGCAGATTTTGAAAGCTGGTTTTTTTCGGATTAAGCTGCATGACGTATATTTATTGTAGGACCATAGGTTTATTATATACGGGGTGATCAATAATGTCATGCAAAAAATCAAAAAGTTTGTATGAGTGAAATTTCCAAAATAAATTTTTTTGGTCGTTGCAATAGGGTCCGTTACTTAGGTAACATCAATATCTCTAGACGTTTTTGTCAGTTTTTGGATTAAGGACGTTAGGTCTTGTACACACTACTAAACATAAAATGTGGGTAGCAACATTTTTAAAATGCTATAACTTGACATTGGATGGACGGTTCTTGATGATTTTTGCGGATTTGGAATCCTTATTTCACGTAGATTTTCTACGATCTAAATATTTTATTTGAGGGTGGAAATTTACACATTATACCGGGTCGAAAATATGTACCCCGATGCCCATATTTATGATCGACTGTAATTTCTACGCGACGCGTCAATTTTAAAGTAGGCATTGCAAAAACAAATTTGTTGCTATGGAATTAAAAATAGTTAACATTATTTTAAAAATAACCTGACACATTTCAATGTTATAATTTTGTAAATTTTAATTAATATGAGGCGTTTAACCACGACAGAAAGAGAAAATTGCATTCGACTTCTCAACGAAGGAATGCTAAAAAAGCAAATTGCGCGCATTTACAATGTCAGCCAAAAGACAATTTATAATTTAAACCGTCGCGTCGAAACTACTGGTGATCATAATTATGGGCATGGGGGTGGACATACAAAAAAAATAAACCAAAGAACCCAAAGAATTTTAATTCGAGAAACTATGGTGAATAGAACAAAGAACTCTAGGAAACTAAATGACTCTTTAAGGCAACAAACTGGGGTGAGAGTTTCGAACAGAACAGTAAGAAGAACATTGAATAAAAACAACTTAAGGTGAGAATTTATTTTTACAAAAACAACATAATGCCAAACATTTTAAATTTTAGAGCCCGTCGCAGAGCAAAATGTGTGTTGTTATTACGACACCATAGAGCGAATAGGCGGGCATGGGCAAATCGGCATGCGAATTGGGGTAATGCAGAGTGGAGCCATTGTTTATTTTCTGACGAAACAAGATTTAATTTGATTCACTCCGATGGCCGAATATTAGTTTGGAGAGGGCCAAATCAGCGGTATTTGGAGGAAAACATGGCCCCTCAAGAGGCATTTGGTGGCGGAGGTGTAACAGTATGGGGAGGTATCATAAGAAATGGTAAAACCGAGCTATTCATTACCAACCAAACTGTTAACGCTACTGTTTATCAGGAGGAAATTTTGCAACCTATTGTTGTTCCTTTTGCTCGAAATTACGGTCCAGAATTTCTATTGGTGGATGACAACGCTCCACCTCATAGAGCGCGAAGGATCACAGAGTTTTTGCAGGCACAGAACATCAATAGGATGGACTGGCCTGCAAAGTCTCCGGATCTTAATGTCATCGAACACGTTTGGTCTTATTTAAAACTTAAAGTAAGATCGCGTGATGTACCCTGCAACCTTTGCAACGCTTAATGAGGCCATTCGTGAAGAATGGGAGAATATTCCACAAGATTTTATAAATAATCTTGTGGATACTCTACCAAACAGATGTCGGGAAGTAATACGTCGAGCAGGAGGACCAACAAAATATTAGTTCCTTTTTTTATAATGCACCTACTTAATTTCGGGTAAATTATTACCAAAGATTAGGTATTTAAAGATAGGACACTTGGCATTTTTCCATTGATATTTGCCGGTTGCTTTTAATGACCTCGTCCTTTTAACACGCTATTGCCAACAAATACCCAATTTCATTTTAAACTCCAAAAATGCAAGGTTGTAATTCCCATCTTTGACGCAGTGGGTTGAAAACAAAAATTAATGGACAAACAATTTATGTTTTTCAGGCCATTTTTTTTTATTAACTAAAAATTACCAATATCAATTATCACTAGGTATCCTTTTCCATACATACCTAATCTTTGTTATTACAGTATATCAGATTTTTTTAGGGATTGCAGTAACCTTTAAATTAGGCTTAGAATTAGAAATTTTGTAAGGATTGACTTTGGGCCGTTGTTAACCAATCTTGTATATTGTAGAATATAATGTAATAAACTTGTTCTTGTCGCTATGTTTTTGTCTATTATCGACCCGGTATAATGTGTAAATTTCCACCCTCAAATAAAATATTTAGATCGTAGAAAATCTACGTGAAATAAGGATTCCAAATCCGCAAAAATCATCAAGAACCGTCCATCCAATGTCAAGTTATAGCATTTTAAAAATTTTGCTACCCACATTTTATGTTTAGTAGTGTGTACAAGACCTAACGTCCTTAATCCAAAAACTGACAAAAACGTCTAGAGATATTGATGTTACCTAAGTAACGGACCCTATTGCAACGACAAAAAAAAAATTATTTTGGAAATTTCACCCATACAAACTTTTTGATTTTTTGCATGACATTATTGATCACCCCGTATATAATAAACCTATGGTCCTACAATAAATATACGTCATGCAGCTTAATCCGAAAAAAACCAGCTTTCAAAATCTGCAATCGGCGTTGAAAAATTTACATTCCTGTTGAAAATATTAAACTTTAAATTTTGCCTAAAAATCTCTATCGGTAAGTTCGAGTGGCCAGCAGTTTATAATTAATGGTTGAACATTTGTAAGCATAAAATTGTAAGAATTTTCCACCTTAAGTACATGCTGTACACAGTTTTTCCAGCTGTCTGCAGAAATTTTTCTTACTTTGTTTTTTTTTTAAATATTTAAGTCTCCATTCCCGTTAACGTTGAGATTCCATTAATGTTTGTCTTTTATTAATGCTTCGGTATTTAAAACCCATTTTACGCAATATTTTCCTAAGGCTTGAAAGGCAACAAGAGATATTTGTTTCGTCTTTAATCAGCCGCTCTTTGAGGGAAATCAAAGTGGGTACAGTTTGTGCCTCTCATACATTTGGTAAATCTTTCTTCTTAATAAATCCATGTAATTTTCGTCAATGCTTCTAAATGTGCCAGAATCACTCCGATTTTTTCTAGGATTAACAGGTTTAAGTACTATATCTCTTACCGAAGATAAAGGAGTTTTTGTCAAAGTAGACGTCTTTGCTAAAGCATCCATCGACTTAAAATTTCTACTCAACAAAATTTTTTTTTAATTATTAGTTTGGCATCGGTAGATAAATGCTTTCTTTTAAAAATGACACTTGAAGATGCCCCCCTATCAGCACAATTCCAAGGACGCCACATTCTACCACTAATAAGCCTACTAAAAATTACTCGCCGGTAAACCACTAAAGACTAAAATTATTAAAAATCCGTTTATATTTATCAGGCATAGGTATAAATTGAATTTGTATCTAGTCCGGCTCTGCTCGAAAAGGTTTTAAAATTTGGGATTTCATTCTTTATTTTATGGTCAAATGATAATGAGGGTTTATTGCAGTCAAAAGATCAACGGTATAATTCTACAAATACTTTACATGCATATCGCTTTAACCCCCGCGATATGTACCTACTACTGCCTAAGAGTTTCGTTGCACATTGTTTAAAATATAATTAGTATCCACCTTATTTAAAAATTAACAATAGCGTATCCACCTATCTACGTTACCTAACATTTTGTAAATAAAATTCAATAGTGATTAAAAATACCGCAACACGGCAACCTAACCAAAGAGAAGCAACAGAAAAAAAAAAACAAAACCGAACAAGACCGCTGAAACATGGGAGTGGGCGTGGCAGAAATGTCCTCAATGAATGATAGTCCTTCTTGGCGAACCTTAACTTATTAACTTTTTTCGTAATTTTTTTCTTTAGCTCCATGAATATAAATAAAAATTTCGTGTTACAGACGGCCGTAAACAAGTTAAGGGTTGGACCGTTGCGTTGGTTATAAAATGCCTAGACGACTTTTTAAGCGGTTAGAATATTTATTTGGTAGGTGGCCCAGAATTCATTATGGATTAGTTTGAGAAATATGAGAGGTTTCAACAAAATATTATATTTTTTATGTACCGGGTGAGTCAACGATTGCGCGGAGTAAATTTAGGCTTTGAAGACAGGGACGGCCAAGGTTAGATTTTAAAGTTAGTCTAGTGGTCACTCTACTTTGTCAGTTGTGTAATAGGTACTTTTTGTAAAAAAAATTATAATATTAAATTTAAAATATGCACATAATAAGCACAAAACAAATAAACTAATAAGTAATAAAAGTAATGTAATATTAATATTTTAGAAAAATCACTGCGCACTGTAGGAAAAAAAGCAAAACAAAAATCAGTACGGAATACCACAAAAGTATTTACCGAAAACTACTGTAATAAAATACAATGCAGGTGTAAAAGTCAAATTCACTATGCACTATGTACTCTCTCCTCTCCTCTCTCTAAACTCCAAACTTTCAAGGGACAAACAACCTGTTAATCTAATAATAGCATTTCTCCAAATTCATCCAATAGATTAGATTAGTCCCCTCGCGTTCGCATTAAATTTACGTAGAGAGTTGAGGCTGGCCTCAAAATAATGTTTTTATGCGCTATTTAAAGCTAGATTCGACTGGACTATTACGGTATCATACAAGACATTAGTTAGATATTTTCACTAATAAGCTAGACAAGGAAGCGGGAGGCCGGGCCTCTAACCATATACGACCGCATGCAGAAATGAGATGGATGATATAAGAACAAAACACGCAACGGATCACGAAAGACAAGGAAGCGCGAGACCGGCTTCTACAGTAATACGACCGCATGCAGAAATGAAATGGATGATAGATGATATTTCTAGCGAAGCGCGTTAAGATTGACGGCATTAATTCTAATGGATATATATTTATGCAAATAGTAAAATAATATAAATTTGTAATTTATTTAATTTGCAAAATTATTGGTGAGGCACTGCCTCACCTGCCTCATAGGAGAAGCCGCCACTGCTTGAAGATAAGATTTGTCGATAATAAGCTTTTGTATGAGGTATGGTTGGATATCTGGCATATTTAAAAAATATTTTGAATTATACAGGGTACGCCCAAAAAGTAGGGTGTCATAAAGTAACATTTTATTAAAAGAAACACCCTATATATTTTTCTGTCATCATATAGCTCGTCATAAACTCTTCAACTTTCGTGAAGAACGTCCTATCCCTATCGCTAATAGTTTTGGAAATATTTTGATATTTCGAGATTTAATGTCCTCGTTATAGCATTTTTTGTCAATGGATCACGCCTGGGCCTGGGTTTCGCCGCTCGGGATATTTCATCCTGTATAGTTGTTTAGCAAAAAGACACTTTTTATCCGCCTCGCCCAAAACATAAATCATACCGATTAAGTAATTAATTTTTTGAAAAATTCATTTTGAGTAGCAACTTATAAAATGACTGGACAATAAACTTTGCAGTAAAAAGGCTTACTTTTTATATTGATCTGATTCTTAATGTGTCATCCACTGCCATTATTTTTATTTATTTTCCAAGGCTATTGTGATCCATTGACAAAAAATGCTATAACGAGGACATTAACTAAATCTCGAAATATCAAAACATTTCAAAAACTATTAGAGATAGGGATAGGACGTTTTTCACGAAAGTTGAAAAGTTTATGACGAGCTATAAGATGACTGAAAAATATATAGGGTGTTCCATTTAATAAAAATTATATTTTTCAATTAGAAGTTTTCTGACTTTGGTCCTAGAAAGTACTTAAACACCCTGTAAATGAGACGTCAAATATTTCATATTGCATATGTATTTTTGACTTTATTTAGTAAGTGTAAAAATTATGAATCGCTTAGTGTCAAAATTAAAGTAGCATTTTCACAACAACCAGATGCTTGCAAATGCAAAATGTTCTTTGTAAGTCGAATTATATTAAAAACTATAACTATTTAGTATATTAAACCATTAACCCAGATATTGCCACTGTTCTTTTAAAAGACAGATCAAAGATTTCCTTCTTATTTAAGTTTTCGTATTTGTTCGGAGATGGCGCTGTGATAGTCGGTAACGGAACTAATTTGTGTTGTTGTTTGATAAGATATTTGTGCCAATATCGTGAAATTTAATGAAAAACGCTTCTATTTCTAAATATTATTTTGTGCTAACTAAACATGGATAATTTGAGGTAAGTACCAAATATTTTTGTTTCAATATTTATTTGAGTTTATATTAAAATTGAAGAGAGATTGGTGTAAATATGAGGTTAAAATAAAAGTTTGGTTAGATTAGTTTGCATCGAAAAAGTTTTCGCGGTAAAATGTCTGACGTTCTTTTAAAAGAACGGTGGCAAAATAAACAACTTTATTTTATTTTTAGATATTGGAAAAGACCGTTGAAACTACATGAATTATTGGAAGAAATTGATAACGTGGACAATGAAACTCCTTCCGATATTATTATATTTCCACCGGAAAATGCTAATGAGGAAAATACAGACGAAGACTCTGGGGACGAGGATACTGTTGACATAAATAATCTACCAGGTGGCCAGTTACGTGGGGAAGTAGAAGTGTTGGTTCCAGCTGATCCTCAGATAGGTATTCAAATAGAAGAATCAGATAGTGATGAAGACTTGCCATTGTCCACTTATGGGTCAAGAGTTATTGGAAGTAAAGTGGTAAAGAAAACGCGCATTTATAAATGGACCAATAGTGATATGAAATCCAATTTTCCCGATTTTCTACCTATATACGGGCCAAAACAAATGTACACTCCTCTTGAAGCGTTTTCGTTATTTTTTGATAAGGAAGTTATTGACATGTTAGTAAATTATTCAAATATGTATGCTAATTCTCACATTCGTAATGGAGACATTTCTGACAACGAATTTCGTTGTTTCTTAGGGGTCTTGTTACTCAGTGGCTATTCAAGTCACCCAAGAAGGTCCATGTATTGGGAAAACTCTAATGATACCAATAACATTCTTGTTTGTGAGGCGATATCTAGAAACAGGTTCAATTTTATTATGCAAAATATTCATTGTTGCGATAATTCTAATTTAGATCAAACTAACAAATTTGCGAAACTTCGACCACTATTTGATGCTCTAAACAAAAGATTTATAGATATGTCGCCATATCAAGAGTCTCATAGCATTGACGAATCCATGGTTCCATATTTTGGACATCACGGCTCGAAGCAATTTATAAAGGGTAAGCCTATTAGATGGGGCTACAAGTTATGGACAGGTACGACTGTAGCTGGATATATTGAGTGGTTTGAGCCATATCAGGGTGCAACAACTATGCTTTCTGAGAAGTATAAAGCTTTAGGTCTGGGAGCCAGTGTTGTCTTAGAGTTTGCAGATGTTCTTCAATGTAAATATTCCGCTGTTCCTTTTCACTTATATTTTGATAATTTTTTTACTTCCCTTCATTTGCTTGAAGAGCTAAAAATTATGAGACTGAAGGGAACGGGAACGCTAAGAGAAAATCGTGTTGGTAAGGAATGCCCCCTGTCCCATTCGACGGTGATGAAAAAAAAAGAAAGGGGTAGCTTAGAATTTATTACATCTGATACCAATTCTATTACATTATGCAAATGGTGTGACAACAATGTTGTGACTATTGCTTCAAATTATAATAACGTTTTGCCAACTGTGCCTGTAAAAAGATTTTCGCAAAAAGAAAAAAAAAACATTTATGTACCACAACCACACGTAATAAAAAAATATAATGAGAACATGGGTGGGGTCGATAGGGCTGATCAAAACATTAGTCTATACAGAACACAGATCAGAGGCAAAAAGTGGTATTTTCCACTAATCTGTCATTGTCTAGACATGTCTCTACAAAATGGTTGGCAATTATATAGAATAGGGGGTGGGAAAAAGGATCATTTAAGATTTAGACAATCGGTGGCAATATCAATGTTGGAAACACATAAAAAAACATCAAAAAGAGGTCCTACCCGTCAATCTGCAAACCTTCACGAAACTTCTAGATACGACAGACTAGATCATTTGGTTGTGTATCAAGAAAAACAGACGCGATGCAATGTTTGCCATAAAAATTGCAACTTTTTTTGTCAGAAATGTGCCATTACCTTACATCCAAAAAATTGTTTCATTAGCTATCACACTATGTAAAAGATTTTTATTGTTTTTTTAGTACTTCTGCACGTATTACTTATTTTCAAATAAATAAAGTGGCAATTAATAGATGATCGTTTATTTTGCCACCGTTCTTTTAAAAGAACACTGGTTTTAAAAAAAACTGAATACTTTTTACTAAAAAAATAGTATGTGGAAATATTCTTTGGTTAGACTAACTACTAAAAATTGAAAAATAACAAGAATAATTAAAAAAAAAAGTTTCGGCAATAACTGGGTTAATAAAAATGTATGAAATAACACGTAGAATTAATAAATGTATTTAAATATTTATTTAAAAAAATGTAACTTTATGACACCCAACTTTTTGGGCGCACCCTGTATAATTAAAAATATTTTTAAAATGTATTACAAAAGCTCATTATCGACAAATCTTATCTTCAAGGCATAAATTTACTCCGTGCAGTCCGCGCAATCGTTGACTCACCCGGTACAGGAGGTCCCAAATTCGATGCTTACCATTGGGAACTCGGATAAAATGAGGGCAAAGTTCGATAATTTGGAGCTTACTACTTCCGGAGATATCTGAAAAAACCGAAAACTTAATTTTTCGTTATTGTTTTGTTGGGACGTTATCTTAACATAGTATAAAACAAAGTCGCTGTCGCCCGTCTGTCCCCTTATGTGCGTAAATCTTTAAAACTACGCAACGGATTTTGAAGCGGTTTTTTTATATAGATAGAGTGATTCAAGGAGAAGGTTTTTATGTATAACTAGCGACCCGCCCCGGCTTCGCACGGGTGCAATTTCAGAAAGTGGCATGCCGGGTACTAATATATCGGGTTTGTTCGGGTTTGTATTTATACCAGCGGGTTGGAACGCATGCCGGGTACACGCTAGTATTTTATAAACAACACTTTCTACAGGCACTTTTTTACATAAAAGTATTAACATGATGTGGAAAATTTAAATCTTTGTCTAAAACCTTATAAAAAGTCTACAGTATGGCAACACAGCAGATCCGCCCCCAAAGATGTGACCGCCACGACATTGGTCTGAGGCCATGGTGACTTTTATTTCCGTTCTTTTCCGTTTCGGGATGTCCTCAGAAAATGTATCGCGGAAAAACATCGATGTAAATCACAAATGTAATTATTATTTTAAGCTCACACCTAATCCCCTAATCAAGATCGATGGGCAACGGCAAAATAAATATTTTACCCAATCATCGCCTAAAAATGATGCTTGGCATTGAAAATATCGATGTTTTCCATGCATCGATGTATAACGTTGGTATTTATTTGACAGCGGTTTGAAATTTTCTTCAGTCTATCGGTTGTGTGTAATAATTGCTGTGTTTTTAGTGTTTTGTGATATTTTTATATACAGGGTGATCCTTAAGTACATCAAGAAAATCTAGGATATGATTCCTGGCATTAATTTAAGATGAAAAGTTCATATGGACCTATGCCCTAAAATGCTTATCCTCTAAGATACAGGGTGTTAAAATATTTTTAAAAAATATTTATTTTAGTTAAATTTCGAAAATCCTTTAAGATACGGTATTGAAAATTCGTGCTTATCTATTTTGGATCAAACTACACCTTTTCATTAAAAAAGGTTTTGCTTCCTTCCACCAGTGGCGTGCGTACCAGATACCATCAATATTGTTTTAGTGAAAATATTTGATACGCCACTGATTTTTTAAACTCTGATGCATTTTTATGCATTATTGATATTGTTTTTGACCCTGTATAAGGTAACTTCATAAAATAAGTATTTTTAAAAACGTAGTGTCATTAGTAAAGTGAAAAATAAACTTTACTGGTGGGTAAAAAATCAAAATTATCTTATGCAGCTGAAATTTTGCATGTGGGCTAGAAACTGCATTTAAAACAACTTTTTCTAATAACTTTTTTCGATATTTTTAGAAATAACTCCACTTTTGAATTATTTTTTGGAAAAAATTAAAATTTGACATAATGCGAATCACGTGACTACTATTTTTTGCTTAATTTCCATCTCGATCGAAGCAGAACTTGATGCCAAAGTCAAATTTCGAATAAAGCTATTAATAAAAAGAAATCCCATATGATGCGGACTTTACTGGTCACACTGTATAGGTAGGTACCAAATCATTGTTTAAAATACTGACAAAACAAGAGAAAATGCTGCAGTATATTTCGCCGTTTCTGCCGCAGAAAATACATTAAATATATTTCTCCGAATGATAATTTAAAATACTCTTTACAAAAAAAAAACGTGCATCATCCAAAGAAAAAAAACCACCTACATCTTCCTCAAAATTTTCCCATCCATCTAGCGAGGCGTTCGCGTTCGCGCATCGCCCGTACACCCGGGAAAACCGTTTTTCTCGGCAAGGAAAAATAATGAAAATAAAAGAGGGATCGAGAGGGCGATTTTCCCCCCAAGGTGCATCTGATTGGACGCGGGAAACTCTTCAAGAAAATTGATTTTCTCGTAAAGTGACGTCAGCTACACGAAATGTCTTTCGGTGTCATGTGAAACGGAGAAAATGCGACAGAGTTTTTATTAAATATGTTTTCAACGCTGATGCGTGTATAGTGTTTTTTTTAAATCATAGAAATTTGTTTGAATTGTCCGATTTATAATTTAAAGGACTTAATACCGTGCAAGCAAAAATTATTTGCATCAAAGAGGGCTTGGATTAGATCACAATGATATGGGGACGATATATCTAACCAAATCTAGGTTAAAATTTTGTCAAATTCATGTTATGACAATGACATGATATGCCAAACTAATGAGTAATAAAATAAGTAGACAAATACAAATTAATTTTTTTTGTTTACAAAATTAACAAAGTAAGAATATACAGAAAGAAAAAGAAAAATAATTACATAAATTGCTGAAATTGGCCACCGCCATGCTTCAAGCATAAATTCACACGTCTCTTCATATTTTCGAAAGTGTTGACCAGCATCTCTGGAGAAATGTTACCACATTCTTGAATAATCCTTTCTTGTAATTTTTCCAAATTTGCAATTGGTGTTTTAAAAATAGCGTTCTTTAAATGAGGAAAAACGAAGTAATCCATAACCGTTAAACAAGGTGATCTAGGTGGGAATTCAATGTCTGATCAAAAACTGAGCAATCTGTCGTCGAAAAAATTGCGTAAGTAGTTAATAGTTTCGGCGGCTGTATGGGCGGTTGCACCGTCCTGTTGAAAATATCCAAAACGTAGTTCGTCGTCAAGTAATTGCTCCACAAATGGATTGAAAATATTGTCTCTATACCGCTGTGCTGTAACTGTGTCAGGAAAAAAAATAGGACCAACAATTCTTCTTCGGGAAACAGCTAACCAGACACTAATTTTTTGAGGGTGCAATGTGGACTCTACAAAAAAATGGGGATTTTCATTTCTCCACATGGGTGTATTCTGAGAATTCATATAACCGGAGAGGTGGAACCAGGCTTCATCCGAAAAAAGGTTTAATAAATCATTTCTTTCCAATACATTTTGAATAAACCAATGAGAGTAATTCCTGCGTCTTTCAAAATCTGCGGCTTGGAATACTTGCACTTTATAAGGAAATAAATTTAGCTGCTTCTTAAGAATAGTTCTGCATGTTTCATAAGATCTTCCCACTTCTTGGGACAGGCGTTTGTATTATTTCACGAACGTTTGCAACAAGTTCTTCTGTTCTTACAGATGGTCTTCCGGCTATATTTTTGTGTTGTATTGAATTTGATTCCCTAAACACAGCCACGATTCTTTTCAGGCAATGATAAAAATCCCCAGCAATAAAAGCAACGTTAGGAAAACGTTCGTGAAAATCGTCCATGCACAAACCCGGATTGTATTGACACTCACCATTTACTCTAACCCCGTTTCGAAAATACGCTTCAACCATGAATGTTTTGCGCTGTTCTGTAAAGCCCATTGTGTGAATTGTTCAAGAAATTGGAAAAATTAGCGATGAATCAAATTACTTGTAACGACTGTCAAAGATGACGGAATAACTGATTGATTGTTAATTCGGGTAGTTACTGACACCCAACAGGTATTAAGCTCTGCGGCTAAGCATTACGTCCTTAGATGCAAGGCCCTCTTTGATGCAAATATTTTTGCTCGCACGGTAGCTTGCTACTACTAGAGATACCACCACCACCTAATTAAACTTATACCGGTTATACCGGAAGTTGTCTTGCTTGTTTTAAATAGAGCACCATGTACAATACATTTTTTGTGTTTTTTTAATGTACGGTCACCGTAAGACACCCTGTATACGAATCGTTTTCGAGATACAGGGTGATTCACGTTGAGTGCGGCCTATTAGAAGATCTCGGAAACGAGTAAAGTTACATTTCTAAAAATTTGGTAGCGGGCATGATTGGCTTTGAACTTTTAAAATATTATATTTCGACGTTTGTATCACTTCCGGTTATACCGGAAGTTATGGCAAACTTTGGTATTTCAAATGGAATACCCTGTATATTTTAGCATTTTTGGATACCTTATTAAAACCTAAGTAACTTTTATTAACAATGATCTATACCTATCTCTAACCGTTTTTGAAATATGAATTATAAAATGCATTTTTTATGTAAAAACCTTACGGAGATGAAAGTTCAGTAATTTTGAAATTAATAAAGCCACAAATTTAAAATTTTGTAGGCTTTTAACTAAAACCTAGATCTTTAGACTACATTACTTAAGTTTCATGTTTTGCATACAGGGGTTTTTTAAAAGTGTGCCAATGTGGCGATTTAGATAAATGATCATAAGTAAATTTTTGCAAATGGAACACCATATTTTTTATTTTAGTAACGTGTAGAGAATCAAATTTCCCATCTAAATGTTTAATACGTCAGTATCAATATTTTTAGTCGTTTTGGAATTATGAGCAAATTAAAAAAAAAGATCTTAAAATATGTGTTTGTGTTAAGTTCATAAGACATTATTTTTGTAAAAAAGGCATCTGGATAGGCATGAAAATATCTAAAACAGTAATTTGCTTTTCTTCAGAGTTCAGAACAGGCAGCGGAAATGTCCTTTTGGCTTTTGTATGACCAAAGTTATAAAAATTGGCCTCAATTCTTCTAAATTGTTTATAGCTAATTGGTAGTAAATGTGGATATTATTCATTAAACACTCTGCATGTTCTGCTTATGATTCGTAGACACTCTCCATGAACCAGACCTAAGGTAAGGTCAACTTTAAAACAATTTCAGTCAAAGCCTACTTTACTAATTGGTAACAAAGCTCAATGTCAAACAAAAATCGAAGTCAAAGCCTTCTTAACAAAAATAATGTCTTATGAACTTAACACAAACACATATTTTAGGATATTTTTTTTTAATTGCTCATAATTCCAAAACGACTAAAAATATTGATACTGACATATTAAACATTGAGATGGGAAAATGTTTTAGTTAAAAGCCTACAAAATTTTAAATGTTTAGCTTTATTAATTTCAAAATTACTGAACTTTCATCTCGGTAAGGTTTTTACATAAAAAATGCATGTTATAATTCATATATCTCAAAAACGGTTAGAGATAGGTATACAGTGTCACCAATAAAGTCCGCATCATATGGGATTTTTTTTTATTAATAACTTTATTCGAAATTTGACTTTGGCATCAAGTTCTGCTTAGATCGAGATGAAAATTAAGCAAAAAAATAGTAGTCACGTGATTCGCATTATCTGTCAAATTTTAATTTTTTCCAAAAAACAATTCAAAAGTGGGGTTATTTCTAAAAATATCGAAAAAAGTTATTGGAAAAAGTTTTTTAAAATGCCTTTTCTGGCCCACATGCCAAATTTCAGCTGCATAAGATAATTTTGATTTTTTACCCGAATTTTGTAAATTGCACCACTTTTGCAAAATAAAACTCAACGCAACCCACATAAAACTTCTTAATTTTGACAATGCTTTATTTCAGATACATTTTCTTTAAAGTAGCGCCATATTAAATGTGTGTTTTTCTACAAAATCAAAATTGGGCTATTAAAATTTGGTCGCATGTGATGCAAAGTTTATTTGTTTTTGACCCTGTATAAGGTAACTTCATAAAATAAGTATTTTTAAAAACGTAGTTTGTGTCTGAAAGTAATGCACCTTAATATTAAGACAAAAAGAACACAGTGTCATCAGTAAAGTGTTCATTAAGTGGAAAATAAATTTAAGTTTAACTTAGCGTAAAGTTTATCTATTTTCAACGATTTATATTTAAAACTTCTTTATTTTATTTTTATTTTTTTACTTTCAGACACAAACTACGTTTTCAAAAATACGTATTTTATGAAGTTACCTTATACAGGGTCAAAAACAAATGAACTTTGCATCACATGCGACCAAATTTTAATAGCCCAATTTTGATTTTGTAGAAAAACACACCTTTAATATGGCGCTACTTTAAAGAAAATGTATCTGAAATAAAGCATTGTCAAAACTAAGAAGTTTTATGTAGGTTGCGTTGAGTCTTATTTTGCAAAAGTGGTGCAATTTACAAAATATAGGTAAAAAATCAAAATTATCTTATCCAGCTGAAATTTTGCATGTGGACTAGAAACTGCATTTAAAAAAACTTTTTCCAATAACTTTTTTCGATATTTTCACAAATAACCCCACTTTTGAATTATTTTTTGAAAAAAATTCAAATTTGACAGATAATGTGAATCACGTGACTACTATTTTTTTGCTTAATTTTCATCTCGATCGAAGCAGAACTTGATGCCAAAGTCAAATTTCGAATAAAGCTATTAATAAAAAAAAATCCCATATGATGCGGACTTTACTGGTGACACTGTAGATCATTATTAATAAAAGTTACTTAGATTTTAATAAGGTATCCAAAAATGCTAAAATATACAGGGTATTTTATTTGAAATACCAAAGTTGGCCATAACTTCCGGTATAACCGGAAGTGATACAAACGTCAAAATATAATATTTTAAAAGTTCAAAGCCAATCATGCCCACTACAAAATTTTTAGAAATATAACTTTACTGGTTTTCAAGATCTTCTAATAGGCCACTCAACGTGAATCACCCTGTATAGACCCTCAAAGTTTTAAGTAAAAAGCCCTGTATAACAAACAATGATCAGAATTAAAGAATACATCAGGCTTTCTATTACAATCTTAATCTTAGTCTCAAATTTAAATTAACGGAAAAGGCTTGCCGATTTGCGTTTTAAATAAGGATAAAATACCCTTAAAAACTATGTAAATTTTCGAAAACACACAATGCGATAAATAACGGGTGGGCGAAAAGTTAAGTCCGTCACAAGAAAGGGGTGTAATTCCATAATCTGTTTAGGCTATTTATACAAAGGGAAGCAAAAGTTGTGGGCCGAGGATTAAAATTATGATCACCGGCCGTAAACCAGTAAATATTGGAAGCTGTTTTCATAACAATGCAGCCGGGTCAGTTACTAAGAAATTGACTTACAACTTCTTTTAGGGGATAATTCTTCTATTGGTGCAAACAATAAGAGATGAAAGATGGGTATTATGACAGTTAAGCCTCCGATTATGCGGCAGGTTATTTAAACACATTAAATGTATGAAGTTCATTTAACGCTGACATTGTTTTTGTACAGAAATTTTTTTTAAAAATGTCGAATTGCACAAAGATTTTAGGTAATTACACCAAAAAAAATTGTATTGTCATTCGTTAAAAATAAAATACTGTAATGAAAAATGTGGTATAGTATTTATCGAGCGGATATTAGGGACCTTTAAACTCGAGTCGACATGAAGACTAATTGAAAAATATTATTTATTATTAATAAAATTCTACAGACAAATACAGTGCTACCAGTAAAGTCCGCATCATATGGGATTTCTTTTTATTAATAGCTTTATTCAAAATTTGACTTTGGCATCAAGTTCTGCTTATCGAGATGAAAATTAAGAAGAAAAATAGTAGTCATGTGATTCGCATTATCTGCCAAATGTTAATTTTTTCCAAAAAATAATTCAAAAGTGGGGTTATTTCTGAAAGTATCGAAAAAAGTTATAAGAAAAAGTTTTTTTAAATGCAGTTTCTAGCCCACTTTTGCAAAATAAGACTCAAGGCGACCTACATAAAACTTCTTAGTTTTGACAATGCTTTATTTCAGATACATTTTCTTTAAAGTAGCGCCATATTAAATGTGTTTTTCTACAAAATAAAAATTGGGCTATTAAAATTTGGTCGCAAATAAGTATTATTGAAAACGTAGTTTGTGTCTGAAAGTAATACACCTTAATAGTAAGACAAAAAAGAACACAGTGTCATCAGTAAAGTGTTCATTAAATGGAAAATAAATTTTAGTTTAACTTAACTTAAAGTTTATATATTTTTAACGATTTAATTTAAAACCCCTTTATTTTATTTTTTATTTTTTTACTTTCAGACACAAACTACGTTTTCAAAAATACTTATTTTATGAAGTTACCTTATACAGGGTCAAAAACAAATGAACTTTGCATCACATGCGACCAAATTTTAATAGCCCAATTTTGATTTTGTAGAAAAACACACATTTAATATGGCGCTACTTTAAAGAAAATGTATCTGAAATAAAGCATTGTCAAAACTAAGAAGTTTTTTTATGTAGGTTGCGTTGAGTCTTATTTTGCAAAAGGGGTGCAATTTACAAAATATGGGTAAAAAATATTAAAAAAAAACTTTTTTTAATAACTTTTTTCGATACTTTCAGAAATAACCCCACTTTTGAATTATTTTTTGGAAATAACTAAAATTTGACAGATAATGCGAATCACGTAACTACTACTTTTTTTTGGTTAATTTTCATCTCGATCGAAGCAGAACTTGATGAAGTCAAATTTCGAATAAAGTTATTAATAAAAAAAAATCCCATATGATGCGGACTTTACTGGTCACACTGTATATATATAAATTTGTAGATACTTTTATATTCACTTTTTTTTATCTCTAGCATTTTTTTACCAAAAGCAACCGTTTTCGAGATATTTAGCAAAAACTAAAAAAATTTACCTTTTGGTTTTGGGGTGGTTTGCATCTTCGGAGGAGTGGGATATGTTAATCTGGACCACAAAAGCTAGACAATCCCGCAGAAATCAACTTTAGGCCATTTTGTTCCACGACGGACCTTAAGAGGAAGTAACCCCTTTTACCACAATGAAAATTGCCGAACGTTTTGCTGGTCAAACGAAAAGAAAAAATAAAAATTGGTATTTAGAAAATAAATTCTACTTTAAATACCCCATCCAGAAAAGTAAATGACGATCGAAAATATTCCCAAATTTTTTTTTAGAAATTTTTTTTATTTTTAGTAATTTTGTAATATCTTAAACAATTCTTTATTGGTCAAAAGCAAAACGACTTTCCCGGGTGTAGAATGTTGTACCAAACAATTTTTCTTAAAGCCATTTTTCAATATCGGGCTTACTTTTTTCTCAAAAACGTTGGGCGCGTAAATCCACTTTCCACGCTTAAATTCACTTTACGCGCCCAACGTTTTTGAGAAAAAGTAAGGCCGATATTGAAAAATGGCTTTAAAAAAAATTGTTTGGTACAACATTCTACACCCGGGAAAGTCATTTTGCTTTTGACCAATAAAGAATTGTTTAAGATATTACAAAATTACTAAAAATAAAAAAATTTCTAAAAAAAATTTTGGGAATATTTTCGATCGTCATTTACTTTTCTGGATGGGGTATTTAAAGTAGAATTAATTTTCTAAATACCAATTTTTATTTTTTCTTTTCGTTTGACCAGCAAAACGTTCGGGGCAATTTTCATTGTGGTAAAAGGGGTTACTGCTCTTAATGCCACTGGGGTAATATGTCGGAGAAAGTTTATTGAAATTTATTTGAAAGGTACCTTTCTCATAAATATGTAATTTTGCTAGAATTGCTTTTCTAATCTTCAAAAATTACTAAAATATCTAAATGTATGTAATTCTCATGGTCATAATTTTTCCAAACAGACATCAAGGACATAGATTCTTTTGTTTCACAAAAATTATTTGCCATAAGTCTTAACAGTAAAAACGCATTAAGGATTTTAGAATAAAATAACCAAATGGACAATGGGACTTTTATTTTGTCATTAAATGTACGGCCACTTTATGACCGTTTGTACGACAGTTCATAGGTCATATACTCATCATCGTAAAAGCAAAAATGCATTAGAAAATGCATTAAATTTTTATTTTATTGCTTTCACGGTATATGGGATTTTTAATTTTGGCGTAAGATTTTTGTGTCATGCCGGAGATAAAAGAATCATAAAAGAGAAAATGATGAGAGATAAAGTAAAGAGATCCGCTATATTGCGTAAGCTATTGCAGTGGCAGAAACACGATGAGCACAACTTATTAATGTGTGTAGATTGTTTTATACAGTGTGTATCAGTTAAATGGAATAAAATCGATAATAAATACATGGGGGCGTGTCAGAAAAAACGCTCGGACACGTCGATTGGTATTTCCAGTTGCGCATTTTCTTCAATAAAAACTTTTCATACAGGGTGTGTCATGTAACAGTGGCCAATAACAAATTTCTTATTTTTTAAATGCAACACCTTGTATATTATTCAATTTTAGACATATTTCATGTACATTATCCTATACCTATCTTCAATTGTTTCGGAAATATTAAGTGTTTTCCGATTTATTGCAAAAATTAACAAAATCAAAATTGGGCTATTAAAATTTGGTCGCATGTGATGCAAAGTTTATTTGTTTTTGACCCTGTATAAGGTAACTTTATAAAATAAGTATTTTTGAAAACGTAGTTTGTGTCTTAAAGTAATAGGTAGCGTTATTATGACATAGCTAAATAATAAATTATTATATAGGGGTTTTAAATTAAATCGTTGAAAATAGATAAACTTTACGTTGTTGAACTAAAATTTATTTTCCACTTAAAAAACACTTTACTGAATACACTGTGTTCTCTTTTGTGTTAATACTAAGGTGTGTTACTTTCAAACACAAACTACGTTTTCAATAATACTTATAAAAATACTTATTTTATGAAGTTACCTTATACAGGGTCAAAAAGTACCTACACCTATCCACGTCTAGACCTAAAAATGTACCTATTTTTAATTGCTTTGTAGCATATAATATTTTCAACCTTTTGACGTTAATTACTTGAAAACATATTGACCGCCATGTATTCTATTTCTAACAGAACTAAATGACGACTCTCATTACTCAATACCTACCTAGGCTACAACGTATATGTTGGGTAAAATATGAATGATGTTTAAAACCCCTATATTATAATTTATTATTAAGCTATGCCATAATAACGTTAACGTGTATTACTTTCAGACACAAACTACGTTTTCAAAAATACTTATTTTATGAAGTTACCTTATACAGGGTCAAAAACAAATAAACTTTGCATCACATGCGACCAAATATTAATTCCCAATTTTGATTTTGTAGAAAAACACACGTTTAATATGGCGCTACTTTAAAGAAAATGTATCTGAAATAAAGCATTGTCAAAACTAAAAAGTTTTATGTAGGTTGCGGTGAGCCTTATTTTGCAAAAGTGGTGCAATTTACAAAATATAGGTAAAAAAATCAAAATTATCTTATGCAACTAAAATTTTGCATGTGGGCTAGAAACTGCATTTAAAAAAACTTTTTTTAATATTTTCAAAAATAACCCCTCTTTTGAATTATTTTTTGGAAAAAATTAAAATTTGACAGATAATGCAAATCACGTGACTACTTTTTTTTGGTTAATTTTCATCTTTATTGAAGCAGAACTTGATGCCAAAGTCAAATTTCGAATAAAGTGATTAATAAAAAAAAATCCCATATGATGCGGACTTTACTGGTGACACTGTAATTCACATTAGCTCGAAATAACCCCGGTTAGAAATAAAAAGGACTAAGGGCGGGTTTATCAGTGCATGGCTAAAGTTTCGGCTTCATACCTGCCAGTCAACTATCGACGTTTAGATGACCAGCAGCTAACACTTGACCGACAGCTAAAGTACATAACCGTGCACTGATAAACCAGACCTAAGAAATTCAGGTATTATTTATTTTTAAAAAGGTTATGTTTTTGCTTCGTTCTTCGGGCGTTCATTTTCTACACGGTACCGCCCTTGCTTCTTTATAATGCCAGGTTCCATGGCCAACTTATAATTAGTAGTAGATTATGAATATATTTTGAAAAACGTTATTAGATTTTTGATAAAGTCGGTTTGTGTTGTTTTTGGTACGCTGGGAAAAAAGCCTTCTATTCCTTATAAGAATTCACATACTCTTTATACAACTATTTAATACTATATGTGACAGTATCGCGCTTTCCTACTGTAAACTGTAAGACAACGAAAATTGCTAGGCCGTTGTGTAGTGATAATATTACGGTAATTTAGCTAATAGAAAATAGGACTTAATGCTACCATAGAATTGTTTATAGCCATTATTGCTCTGAATACTCACAGTAATTATCAAGTTTTATTGGGGGTGTAATCTGGTTTTATATACTGTATTAGTTCCGACTGGCAGTTGTAATGAAACTTGACATTAAACATGATAATATTAGCTTGCTGCGATTAATAAAGCATATACTTACCACTAAAACTAAACTAAGTACTGTAATTCTCAAAAATTTAAATAGGTTCTAGTGTGATATTGTTCTTGTCGTTTAACATTGCATATGATTATCTATCTATTATGCAACATGGTTTACTGAGGTGGTAAAATTCGTCCATAGATTATAAAGTCCAATACTAATGATGGGTTGTGCGAAATAAGAATCGTATATTGCTTAATCTAACATGCAAAGTAAAAAAAACTGAAATACAAAGTGAAAATAAATTAATTGAAACAGGTATTGGTACGATCAATAAAATTCAAATAAGACAGCTGGAAGACTCCGAACAACGATGTGACCTTCGCAACACATACGTTAAAACTAATACGAAAGCGCGCGGCGATTGCCGATCACTACGAACCCCCACCAACGTCTTGTGGATTATAGGTTCTAACGAATACAATTCGTTTTTGGGAATGCTGTTCTGCTTTCTTAATTGTAGAGAAAGCGCTTTACTGGGAACAAAATGCGTCGCATTGAATAGATATAATTTATTTCTTAAATAAAATTGCTGTAATAAAGGTAGTTGATTATTCAACAAGACTGTGCTCCTAATGGAACTAATAACTACCAATAAAGACGCTGTTCCAGCAAATCTGGCATTGACTGTTTGAAGGTTCGAGACAATAATGGTTCTTGAATGATGAAAGAGTTTTGGACTTGCATTGTCTTTATTTGTTTTAAATCACAACGTTTCAACTGGTATCTCCAGTCGTCTTCAGGTGAATACTAAATAAGTATACTAATAAAGTAACTACAAAGACTATTTATACTAGCTAGGTGCACTCAAGCATAACTGAGGTGGGTGCAGTCATGCGTTCAGTTGGCACGCGATCTTATCCTAAGATTACATCTGACTAACAAAGGTTTCCAGATATTTCTTATGTCTAAGGATGGTTTACTAAAGCAGCCTGGGTTCTGGTGAATAGCAGCAGCTTCCTTGAACTTTCTTTTCCTCCAGTGTGGTTCCTTATGTAGGATTTCAGATTCTGACCACATGATATGGTGACCATGTTTCCAGGCATGGTCAGCTGCACCTGACTTTTTTCGGTCTCTCCTTTTAACGTATTGTTTTTGTGTTCTTTAATCCTTGTTTCTAATGGTCTTAATGTCTCACCTATATAAGATTGGCCGCATTCGCAGGGGATCTGGTAGACGCAGTTTTTCCTATCTTTTTGACTTGCGGGCTTTGTCTTCGTCAGGTGGCTTCTTAGGGTGTCCCTCGAGTTGAATACGGTGTTGATGTTATATCGTTGTCCTAGTCTTCTTATTTTCTCAGATACTCCTTTGACATACGGAATATTGAGTGTTGGTTGTGCCTCTCTGTTTGCTTCTTGCGCGTTGGGTCGATTCTTACGATTTTCCAATATTTTGTCGACTAATCTTGTGGGGTAGTCATTTTTGTTAAGGTCGGTCTTGATGTGGTGAGTTTCTTTTTTAAGTGCTTCTTCCGAGTTATAGATTGTAATTGCTCTATCCACGAGGGTTTTAACTATGCCATGTTTCGTGCTGTTTGAGTGATTTGATGTAAAATTGACACCCTAAGAAGCCACCTGACGAAGAGAAAGCCCGCAAGTCAAAAAGATAGGAAAAACTGCGTCTACCAGATCCCCTGTGAATGCGGCCAATCTTATATAGGTGAGACATTAAGACCATTAGAAACAAGGATTAAAGAACACAAAAACAATACGTTAAAAGGAGAGACCGAAAAGTCAGGTGCAGCTGACCATGCCTGGAAACATGGTCACCATATCATGTGGTCAGAAGCTGAAATCCTACATAAGGAACCACACTGGCATTGATATGACACTAAAGCGGGTTTGATACACTAGCAATTTATTTAATATGGATTAATTAAAAAATAAGCTATCAATACAAACTATGTCTTAGCAAACCTGTTGTATTAGATCATTTTCCTCAGTGCACCCTGTATGTATAATATCTAACTATTTTACTACACACTGCAATTAGTTGTATTATGGGCGAGAAAAGACTAACATATAATTTTAATGATTTGGGTTTATAATTATTACCTAATAACCAGATTTGGTAATAAATAATTTTCTATAGTTGGCAACAGGTGGATTTAAGAAACAATGCTAATTCCACAAAATCATTTAAATATTTTCTAGGAATTGCAATAAATCCCACCGTTTTTTTTTGTGTCGTTAATAAATTTTACGTTTTAAATAACGGAGAAGAAAAGAAAAAATTGCCTACCATCGGGCATATATTATTTGCTTAGGTATACAGGATATTGTGGAAACAATGTATTATAATATTATCAAGAATATTCATTATTTTTGTTTTTGGAGATTTTACCAATATATTATACTGTGTTCCGGCAGAATTCTTGCTCCATATGGAAAACTTTTTTATTATTGATTACTTTGAAAATTTATTACCGTGCGACCAAAAATTATTTGCATCAAAGAGGGCTTGGATTAAAAAACGTGGGGCTTGGTTTAGATCACAATGATATGGGGACGATATATCTAACCAAATTTAGGTTGAAATTTTGTCAAATTCATATTATGGCATGATATGCCAAATTAATGAGTAATAAAATAAGTAGACAAATACAAATTTATTTATTTTGTTTACAAAATTAACAAAGTAGAATAAATTCACAAGTCTCTTCATATTTTCGAAAGTGTTGACCAGCATCTCTGGAGAAATGTTACCATATTCTTGGATAATCCTTTCTTGTAACTGTTCTAAATTTGCAACTGGCGTTTTAAAAATAGTGTTCTTTAAATGAGGAAAAACGAAGTAATCCATAACCGTTAAACAAGGTGATCTAGGTGGGAATTCAATGTCTGATCGAAAACTGATTAATCTGTCGTCGAAAAAAGTGCGTAAGAAGTTAATAGTTTCGGCGGCTGTATGGGCGGTTGCACCGTCCTGTTGAAAATACCCAAAACGTAGTTCGTCGTCAAGTAATTGCTTCACAAATGGATTCAAAATATTGTCTCTATACCGCTGCGCTGTGACTGTGTCATGGAAAAAATAAGAGCAACAATTCTTCTTCGGGAAACATCTACCAGACACCAATTTTTTGAGGGTGCAATGTGGACTCTACAAAAAAATGGGATTTTCACTACTCCATATTCGTGTATTCTGAGAATTCACATAACCGGAGAGGTGGAACCAGGCTTCATCCGAAAAAAAGTCAGGTCTAATAAATCATTTATTTCCAATAAATTTTGAGTAAACCATTGAGAGTACCTAATTCCTGCGTCTTTCTAAATCTGCGGCTTGTGTTTCTTGGAATACTTGCACTTTATAAGGAAATAAATTTAGCTGCTACTTAAGATTAGTCCTGCATGTTCCATAAGATTCCCACTTCTTTGGACAGGCGTCTTATACAATTTGTTGGCGTATTTTGCATTATTTCACGAACGTTTGCAGCAAGTTCTTCTGTTCTTACAAATTATGGTCTTCCTGCTCCTTTTTTGTGTTGTATAGAACCTGTTTCCCTAAACACAGCCACGGTTCTTTTCAGGCGACCATAAAAATCCCCAGCAATAAAAGCAACGTTAGGAAAATGTTCGCGAAAATCGTCCATGCACAAACCCGGATTGCATTGCCACTCACCATTTACTCTAACCCCGTTTCGAAAATATGCTTAAACCATGAATGTTTTGTGCTGTTCCGAAAAGCCCATTGGGTGAATTGTTCAAAAAATAGAAAAAATTGGCGATATATCAAATTACTTGTAACGACTGTCAAAGATGACGGAATAACTGATTGATTGTTAATTCAGGTAGTTACTGACACCCAACAGGTATTAAGCTCTGCGGCTAAGCATTACGTCCTTAGATGCAAGGCCCTCTTTGATGCAAATAATTTTTGCTCGCACGTTATTTTCAAAGAAATAAAAAAATCTACCTAAACACGGCACACATTAGGATTGGCTGAACTTTTTTGAGCATTGTCGTAAAGAAAAATTACATTTTTGTGACGCAAACCAGAGACTTTTTGGTAATAGTAATTATTTGTAAATATATTTTACATTTTGATAAGATAACCATACATGGTGGTCTATATTTGCCAAAAAAAAGTGTAGGAGCAATCTAAAGTAACAATCATCGCGAACAAGATTCGTCTTTTTTGTTTATCTATAGAATTCGTACAAAAGATCGACATCAGACATCCGTGTACCGAAATATCTATTTCACAGTATAATCAACATATAGACTATTTTTAATAGTGTGTCAATCATCGACATGCCCAATCTGGGCTAATAAAAGATAAACCTAATCGAAAAATATAGATATAGTAGATGACGCTGCAAGTTTTTTCTTTGAGAACCAAAAAGTAACGGTGAACGGTGGCCCACGGTGAACGTCTGAAATGTAATGAAGTGTTTTTTTTTTGTTGTTTGCTTTGCACTCTTTCAATAATGTATGATGTTCACTGGATTTTTTAATCCGATATTTTGCTATGCCGTTTTGGCCAACTCGAGCTTACAGTGGCATTTTCTGTGGGTACGAGAGAGTGAATAATATGTTTAGATGTCTGCAGCAAGGACAACAGATCAATCGGTGTTGCCGACGTGACCAAGGCATTACAAGTTAATCCTCCATTAAAAAGAGAGGAATATATGGACGTGGTTATGCAGAAACCTACCAACCCACAATTCGTCACATTGAAACCAAGCTCATAAGCAATATCTAAATGCCAAATATTTTGAATTGCGTAAACCTACTAACTGAATGTCATAACCCTTATTGTATTAACCAACCCATTTTTCTAACTTCCGTTTGATTGAGTTTTTGCAGAAAGATCCTAACCCACTTGGTTGACCACAATACTAATTGAATGCGACGAAGTGGGTCGGTCGGTTGCTTTCTACGTTAAACGACTTTTAGCAAGGGGATGATCACACTGAATATGTGGATGGATATAATATAGCTATTCTTGATTTTGAAGATTTTATCTTATCTTTTCTTACTTAAGAAACATCCAGTTTGTTTGTATTAGTGTATTACGTATTTTGCTATTTTTCGACGAAATAATACCTATTTTAGTTATACTTGCTGTCGCTTTTTATCTACTTTGATTTGTTTAACATTTAACACCTAATGCAACGGTAAAATCATTTTCGGCTGGAATTGAGAACCTCCTTTTTTATTGTCTGTTAAAATGCTTATATCATTAAAAATTCCAATAAAACACGATATGCGGCAACACCACGACATCACATCAGTGAATTTGAGACATCTGTTGCCGAGGCCCTGCATTATAACGACAGATTTAAGGTTAGAGTTACGATCAACTCCACAATGGCGGCCAAACCACCTCGAAGACGTCTAAAACTGAGTTGTTAACTTTTCTCGGACATCCGTCGTTCTTATATAGTTTGATATTCAATGCTCGTGTTTATGGTTACTTTCGTTTAAACCTTATATTGTTTCTTTTTAATATAAAAAAATAATAATGTCGTTTTATTTTAGTGTAACTAAGAAACAAACGTTAATTTTTTAAGAAGAAAAGTGTCACAATTACATATTTTTGTTATTTACTAAAGCATTAAAAAAAAACTCAGTAATTTGATCATTATTAATAATCAATGAACAAACCTAGTCGCTGATGTTTATATTTTGTTTTTAAACCAAACTTTGTACCCTAAAAATTAAAATAATTCAAATTCAATTTTTAAAAGCGCGTTTTCTCAAAACAACCAATTTTGCAGTTAGGTCTTTTTTCCATTAGATGTGCGATATTATGTGCTGGCGAAATCAGCTCGACAGAAAGTCAAACAATATTCAGTAATTGTTTGAAGGTGGTAGACAATAAAGTAATATCAAAGAAATTACCTTGTCGAACTCCCATTGTCTTTATTTTGTTACTTACTTAACACAACGTTTCGATTAGTTAGTACCTCTAACCGTTTTCAAGTGTAAACTAAATTATAATTCTAAGGCTACCGTCTTAAATACTATCCATGTGCAATGAAGCTTGATGACTCCGCCTACGTGCCTATTGGAGTATGAAGTTCGAGCTGCTGGTTTTGGACAAGAAGAGGTTTCCAGATATTGAGGATACCTATACTTGGTTTACTAAATATGTGGGTATTTGGATTCATGAAAGCTGCTTCTTTGAATTTTCGCTTTTTCTAGTGCTGTTCCGTGTCCGTAGCGAATCGTACATTGGAGAAATAAAAATGCCTCTTCCCGTACGAGAGACATCCGCTGAAACATACTAAAAGACGTGAAACTTGGAGATCAGGTTTTGGACACGGAACAGCACTGGAGAAAACGAAAATTTAAAGAAGCAGCTTTGATGAATCAAAATACCCATATATTTAGTAAATTAAGTATAGATATCCCCAATATCTGAAAGCCACTTCTTGTCCAAAACCAACAGCTAAAGCTTCACACTCCAATAAGCACGTAGGCGAAGTCATCAAGCTTCATTGCACATGGATAGTATTTAAGACAGTAGCCTTGGAATTATAATTTAGTTTACACTCGGAAACGGTTAGAAATACTAACTAACCGAAATGTTGTGTTAAATAAAAAAATAAAGACGATGGAAGTCCGACAAGGTAAGTTTTTTGTTAAAACTGCTTGCTCAACCTGTTGGTTTGTTCCTGAAAATTCAATCGTAGTATATATCCAAGTATACAAAGCGGGGGATTTAAACTCACCCCGACTTAAACTCGAAGGGTTTTGCCTTTATCCGCTTGTTCGCCCTTAAGTGATATCAGCATGCGTGGTCGGAATTTTAAAATGTTTTTTAGCCTAGAATTTTCGGTTCTTTTTATAATATTAGGTATCGAACAACTAATTTTGTCAAACTAACGTCAGTCACCTAACGATTTTATATAACAGTAAATGGTGTATGTCAGGGTATTTAGTTTCAAAAATATTAAAATAAAACAAATGCCGTATACAGGGTGTCCGGAAATAATGAGCAAAAAATTTAGGGGATAATTCTAGATCGAAAATAAGTGCTATCTCCTATAACATTTTTTCCAAAATTGATTATTAGTGAAGTTACAGGGTGTTAAAGTTTATTTGCAGTTTTTTTTGCAATGGCTTTGGCCACGCTCATAATATTTTGATGAAATCTCATATATGGGGCTTCTTCGGGATAAGGAATACAAATTTGCCCACCGTTTTTCGCATTTTGTAGAGGGCGCCACATAGGACCATATACTTTAATTTAAATGGTCCCAACTTTTTTTTCCTACCCTCTAAGCGCATTTTGACTGAATATTTTTATTATCCTAACCTGTTAACAGAAAAAAGGTGTACTGCTTTTGTTTCGATAAATCTAACCGTTTTCGAGAAAAACGCTAAAATAACATTGCTTGCATGTGATGAATACGAAATCATTTTAATTTATTTTCAACCTTAAGAAACACAGCATAGCAAAGAATAGTAGATTCTGTAACGAGGTTGAAATGAAAATTCGATCCGAGTGGAAGATTCCGAACGCGAGCGTAGCGAGCGTCAGGAACCACGAGTATCGAATTTTCATTCTAACCGAGTAGCAGACTATATTTTCTGCACGACCATCCAGTTCCATATCTGATTGATCCGATTTTTCACTCATTTTTTGACTTGCACTAAAATTTGTCTGAAAATAATTATTACAACGCGGCCATTTTTATCTGACACTGACAGTTTCGAAATTCATGGCAACCTATGTCGTTTATATCAATTACAGAATATTCATTCCGTATCTTGTTATGGAATGAAAATACACGCAAAACGCATAAGAAGCAAGTGTTTCAGAATAAATATTCCAACTCAAGAGCGAGAATTTTTACATTCTATTATCAAAAATGATTTTGGATTTATTGCATTCAGTAATGGTCGTGGAGAAAGGAATATTCCATATTCGTCCGAATTTTTTAAGAAGAAATAATTTATGCATTGAAAAGGAAGGACATCACTGTGAACCTTTGATTTGAATGTTTAATTTATTGTTTTGGTAACTTATGTATTTTAAAACTGCAAATAAGATTTAACTTTAACAGCCTGTAACTCCGTTTGCTCACCATTTCGGAACACCTTGTATATTTTTGCTTTAAGTTTACATTATTTTATTTTTTGAGGAACCAAAAGTATTTCTTCTAGCTGAGACTTTGTGATGCACTTTAACTTAAACTTTATTCCGAACGTCATATTTATGCCTTGAACTTCAAAATGTTTTCTTTATTTAAGTTTTAATCGTGCGTTAAAAGAAAAAAGCCGGCAAATTCACAGAAAACATGTAATTACTATTTCTTATCCTCTTATCGAAACTCGCAACATTTTATTGTTTAAGGTGGCATTCTCAACGTCATTTAATCCATTACCAACCTATAATCTATTTCGCGTTATTTTTTCAAGTTTATTATTTTATTGGCTAACATTTAAATAATATCAGTATCGTCTGCACATTATTTAGGTAATATTTGATATATTACAAAAATATCTATTTATTTCCTTGCTAATTTTGGGAGAATTGTAATAGTGAAAGAACAATGACATAATAATGTTAAAAAAAAAATCTTACCCGATATTTTTCGCTATACAATTCTCCTAAAATAAGTTATGAAATTCCTTGATATTTATTAAATATGTCAATTATTATTACCTGTCCTATAGAATATCAAGTCGATACTGATTTTATTTAAATTTTGTGTAAAAGCTAGAAAACATAAATAAATCTGCGCGAAATAGGCTATAGGTTGGCAAGCATGTTGATACTCCCACCTTAATTTAAAAATAACAATTTTCCCATGCATATGATGTAAGTTTGTTCTAGCAGTCGCTATATCTATGGAGAACTAGAGGGTAGGAGGCCGATCGCAATGCATTGGATTCGGTCCCAAATTAGCATCGGTAATTCAGTTTTACGAGTCGCCGTAAGATGGCGCTCGTGTTCGAAGTGGGCTATCAAATAAATGGTTTCTTATGGACGCAATAACTATTTTTATTTAAATTAGTTTTTTAAGGAACAAATAAGGACTTTTATATGAATTTACACTTACCTTGTTATACTTATTAGTAATCTCGGCCTGTGTAAAGTTCCAACGATGCTTCGTTTTTAAAATACAGGGTATTAAACATTCTAGCTATACCTTTGGAGCTAGAAAGAGACTTATTTGGCTGCGTTTCCTCTCTGAAAAAGATCCTGTCTTATACCCCGACACAAAGCAAACTCTACTTTTATAAATTGTACCATTATTCATTATAAATATGGAAATCAATTACAATACAACGTTATTTGTCTTGTCTTGTCTTCAAACGTTATTTGTTATTTCGAAAATAAAATGTTAATTTGGTCAATTTGTCAAAAGTAAAAGTAAAAAACGAAGAAGAAGAAGACGACACCAGCCCACTTGCGACGAGAGAGCATCTATCGGCCAATACCGAACTAACCAAAAAACTGGGACAGAATTTGAAAATGCTGCCATTGTCGATCGGCCTCCTACCCTCTAGTTTTCCATAGCTATATCATATCATTCATATCGCCTAGAAACGAACCTATGATAATTTATAATTTCATTTTATTATTTCTTCGCATTTGTAAAAGTTAAATAGACGTTTTGGTATCATCATCATCCTTTACCCCATTTATAAAACCATCAAAAATAAACAGACTCTTTATCAATCCTATCTGCGATTTTAGCATTATTCCAATCTCAATTTAAAATAACCACCGAAGCCAAAGGTTTCCGTTGTGCCCAGTGAAACAAAAGGTTGGGTATCGGCACTAATTTATCTGGGATGCCGCGGGCGATATGCCTTTTTTCTTTCCCCGTTCGCGCAGTAAAAAATTCATTTCACAAAGGCGGGTGTACATTTTCGGATGATTCTTTTTAGCGTGTTCATTATTAAGGGACCTTACATAACCAGTTTAATACATACATGTTATAATATGTGTATACAGTAGATACTGGCAAGCCTAAAATTACTGACTTTTAATGTAAATAAATGAATACAAAATGGTCTTGGCGCGAGGTAAAATATCTGCTGCATAACAGCGTGTTATTTTTCACCAAAGGCCAATAAAAAAGATAATTTAAAATATTTGTTGCATTTGCATTTTTACGAAAAAACGTCGATTGGTTTTTTTTTTCAATAAATTTTTTTTTCAAAGGGCAATGGAACGAGCAATGCTTGGAGTCTCCATAAGGTCAGAAACGAGGAAGTAAGAGGACGAACAAATGTAACCGACGTAATCTGTAGTGTTGCCGCCGAGACGAGAGATTCTCGTCTCTTGTCTCGTCTGGCCCTCTCTCGACGAGACGAGAGAGATATTTTCTCTCGAATAAAGCTCCGAGACGAGACGAGAGAAGTACCCTCTCTCGTCGAGAAATTCTTGTCTCCCTCGATCTCTCTCGAGCAAAAAACGTTACCTTTTTGAGCTTTTTTAAATATTCTTAAATTCCTCTTTGCAAAAATATAGATAATGTCTTTATTTGGACCAGCGGTTTTCGAGTTCGAGCAAATAGTTTCATCTATAGCCGTACCTGGCCATTCAAAATAACATATTATTATGACGTTTTATCGCTGGATAAAATTATTTGCAGTCAAATAACTCGAAAACCGCCGGTCCAAATATGGACATTATATATTTTTGATAAGAGAAATTTAAGAATATTTTAAAAATCTCATAATAGACAGGATGTCCCAAAAAAGTTTTTTTTTTAATTTGCTGATTCTACATAAATTTATAATTACTTTTATTAAATGCATTATTAGTCTAAAGTTAATAGTTTTCAAGATATTGATTGAAAAATTATATTTTTGAGTTTCGACAGCCTATAGCTTTCTAACAGTATATTTTAAAGCAAAACGGCGCATATGTCTATATTTTCCATTTTCTCTATCTTCCCAAATCAATCAAACTTCCTGCTAAAGCGAATGTAACTCGAAAGCAGGAAATACAGTTCTTCCGGTTTAACCGAAAGATGATTTTTTTGGGAAGATAACAAAAATGGAAGATAGAAACATGTGAGCCGTTTTGCTCTAAGACGTACTGTTAGATCTGTCGAAACTCACCGTGCTGGTATTTTGGATCACTCTGTATAGACAAAAATAATTTTATAAGAGGCACCTCTTAACCCTTAATAAATTCGTCAAAAGTTTTCCGCTATCTTCTTAGTGGTAAAGGAGATATAGACCTTTGCCTCACCACCCTGTAGTAAATACCAAGCAAAGTTTTAACGCATTTAGGTTAGGTTCTGTCATATTTGACATATATTGCACACAATTTATGTCAAATATGATCGAACCTAACCTAAACGCGTTAAAATTTTGCTTGGTTTTTACCATATTTGGTTTAAATCACGAGAAAAGCGAGACGAGACGAGAGAAGGTCGTCTCTCGTCTCGTCTCGCCCTCTCTCGACGAGACGAGAGACCCATTTTATCTCGTCTGACGAGACGAGACAAGAGAAGGCCTTCTCTCGTCTCGTCTCGTCTCGCGGCAACAGTAGTAATTTGCTACATGGCCGAAATGAAATGGAGGTGGACGGGACATGTTGCAAGACAGGACAATAGTAAATGGACCAACGAAGTGACCCACTGGCGCCCCAGAAAAACAAAAAGAAATAGAGGAAGACCGCAGAGGCGCTGGCTGGATGATATCAGAGAGGTCGCTGGTAGAAACTGGGCACAACTGGCTCAGAATCGACAAGAATGGAGGAGGAGGAGGCGGAGGAGGAGGAGGAGGAGGAGGAGGAGGAGGAGGAGGAGGAGGAGGAGGAGGAGGAGGAGGAGGAGGAGGAGGAGGAGGAGGAGGAGGAGGAGGAGGAGGAGGAGGAGGAGGAGGAGGAGGAGGAGGAGGAGGAGGAGGAGGAGGAGGAGGAGGAGGAGGAGGAGGAGGAGGAGGAGGAGGAGGAGGAGGAGGAGGAGGAGGAGGAGGAGGAGGAGGAGGAGGAGGAGGAGGAGGAGGAGGAGGAGGAGAAGCAGAAGAAGAAGAAGAAGAAGAAGAAGAAGAAGAAGAAGAAGAAGAAGAAGAAGAAGAAGAAATGTAACACCCTGTATATTTTTACATTTTTAAATTCCACTTAAAATTATAATATTTTTTTATTAAATACATTATTAGTCTATACTTTATAGTTTCCGAGATATTGACTCTTGAAAAGTGACATTTTTGAACTTTGACAGCTTCTTACTTTCTAACAGTTACTCGTTTATTTTATGAAAAATTTCCAAATTTGTGTTTTGTGTGTGAAAAAGCAGTTTCGCCAGCTTGGACATGTAAAGTAGATAAAAAAAAAAGTAGCTGCCAATGCAATAAGTGATGATACCAAATTAGATAAATACCGAGCTTGTCAACGTTCTAAGAGAACATCCTTTTAAGACAGCCTTAAACACGAAAGAGGAAACCAATTTCTTCGTATCCCCCAGAGTAGCAAGACGTGGACTAGAAGGGTCAGATATAAAATATAACCCATGTGCTGCTAAAAAAAAAATGACTAATGAACAAACAGAGGAAAGTATAATTTCGTAGGGAATATCTTAACCAAAATAATTTATGGGAAAGTGTACTATTAAACATTCCAATCGTAAACAATGGCAAAGTTCGTGTATATAGACCCAGAAACATGAGGTTTGACTAGAGATATACCCATAGAACTAATCAAAGTGGACGTTTTTCGATTAATATTTGGAGCTGGATTAATGCTAGAGGCCCAGGAGTTTTGCAAATTGTTCAATAATTGTTTATTCTGACGGCTGCTATTTATCTAGCTAGATATTCTTCTTCGAGTCATGATTTCATCGGTTGGAAAAATATATGGAGAGAATTACATCTTTCAGCACGACAACGTACCAAATCACACGGTAAGAATCGTTCAAGAATTCACCCGAGAAAACAATGGTTACGTCTTAACGTAGAGTCTAAAGAGTCCTGACCGCAATTTTGTGAAGAAGGTTTGGGGAGAAATGTCAAAATATATGAATAGGCATAATTTTAAATCAAGAAGGCAAAACTTACCACCCTTGGGTGGTAATAATTGATGCCATATAAAAACAATGATTTATAAAAATTCAGTAATATTAAGTGATATGAAAATTAATAGTACAATTATTACAATAATTATGAACATTATTTACAAAATTTGGATAACTGTTTTCTCGTTTTTTCTCAATTTGTATGAAATGTTACGACTTCATAATTTCTCCATTTCTAATCAAGTTTTCTGTTACTCTTGAAGTACTGCAGAAAACTTCTGGCTTCTTCATATTATATGCAATTTTATTTGCAACTTCCTTTTTATTGTTGACGCTCTCCGCTACATAACTTTCCGCATTAGTTGCAGATTTCCATCCGCTCTGTCGCTTGAGGGCCAAGACTTCAACTCCAGTATTCGCTAATAAAGTTTTTTTTATAAAGGATTAGGAATCTTCATAAGACCTACAGGCGGTGTTATCTTATGTGCCTGTAGAGTGTCGGATTCTTACCGACTAAACCCTTCCCTCTATGGACCATGTATGTATCCTTCTTGGAACTGCGGTTGGCATTACTTCGAGAAGGTGGTCTGTTCTGTTGATGTTGGTGGTCTATGTTAGTTTGTAATCTATGTCTGTCTTAGATATTGTTAATATAATTTTAAGGATTAAGGTTAGCTCTCTGTCTGTCATTCCGTTCTTTTTCCTTTCTTGCCATAATAGATTTCAGAAAGTATTGGATTGTGTGCCACTTTTCTTCATTTTGCAGCATATTCGCTACGATATTGTCTGGATTCAGCTCCAGACCTAAAGCCAAGTAAGTTTCCTGTCTTTGGGTAATCCATCTTGGGCATGAAAAAATTGTATGTGCTGGGGTGTCTGTCTCTCCACAATATATGCAGTATTCATTCTCTGCCGCTCCGATCCTGTTCAGGTAGCTTTGGAACGAACCATGTCCCGTTAGGAACTGGGTGGTGTAGTAATCTGTGTTCCGATGTTCACATTCTATCCATAGCTGTATATTGGGGATTAGTCTTTTTGTCCACTGTCCCTTCATTTCGTTATTACTCCATTTCTCCTGCCACAGATTTAGAGTTAATAAAGTGGCCGACGTTCTTCTAAGGGAGTGTCCAGTATACTCCTTAAAGTTCTGAAAGTTTAGAAATTTAGCAATTTTACTTGGAACTGAAGAAATCGAGTTTTTCCCGACAGGCTGGTTTAAGCACTTTCCATTTTGATATCGCATGAAGAAGCGAGGATTAAAACTCGTCATGTGGTTCTTATATCAACGTAATTTTGAACTGTTTTGAAATAACAAACCTTCTCATCGTCACTTTTAGTCACTATAAATTTACATGCCATTCCATTTTTGGAATCAGGAATAGTAACAAATATAACTTCATGACTTAATCCCTTAATTCAACATTGTGTCCATTTTCATTGCACAGAGTTTACTAGAACGGCACGCGCCAGCAATTCCCAGTATCATTACAACCTTCATCATTAAATACCATCGGGGGCTTCCAACAGGAATTTATTTCCATCTTCCCTGTCAAACACATTAGAGATTTTTTGGGACTATATCCGTAATTTTTTTTTAAATGCTCGAAGGATATTTGGAAATATCTATTGTTGTCCTCTATGAAAAGGGTGTACTTCAGCATGAAATATTCAGACCATAAGCTTAATGGGGAATGTAATACAGCAGATTTTTCGTGAAAGTACGTCAAAAGCACGGTTTCTGAAACTGCAGTAGCAGTCTTTGTTTGGCACCATTTCTTCAAGTTGCTTCATACCTCTTCCTCGATTTTTCTGGCAGCAGCGACAGACAAGCGATATTTGCTGATTCTTCTATATCCATTTGACTGTTATACAAATCAATAATTTCAATTTCTCTCAATTTTTGATAATAAACTATGAGCTTGACGTTGTTGTTAAAATAACAATGCTTATGATGCTATAGAAACCAGTCAAAGCTGTCCATAATTTCATACAAAAAGTATCGAATTGAATTAATAAATATCCAAGAATAAATTCTGCGGGGAGGAGAAAAAATGTTATATTATACTTCACAGGATCCCTCGTAGTATAAATAACTATTATACCATGTCACCACTAAGGGCGGGTTATAAATTTCACAACGCCTGCCAATGTGACTTATATATCATCGTCAAAGTTGTTGGTTAGTTAATTATTATTAAAACCTTTGTGCAACCCAACATTAATTAAATATTTCTTATTACACTTTTTTTTCAATATCGTGGGTGTGTGTAGTTGTAGAAAATCTCAATTTCATTTTTCATATTTTAATTTTGGTTTTCGTAATTATGGCATGCCGTTAAAGTGGTGAAAATAACGTGACATTTACGGTTCACACATACACAGTACACAGTTGTATTGTTTTCCTGTTGCTCACACATAATTTATTACTCAGATATTTCAGTTATTTTAATTTACATGTCAGCAAAATTTAAAGCCTCCCAAACTACTTTAAGGTTTGCGGTTTTTGATAGAAATTTTGCGTGCCGTGTCCGGTGGTCAGCCGTCAATTTGTAGAAGCCATTCTTGCGGCTAGTCGAAGCAATTTCGATAATAGAGACTTTAAAAACACAAATGGGTTATATTGGAACGGTAAATTAAAGGATACAGATTGTTAACGGTGTGATATACATATTTATATACCCGCACCGCGTGGGGGGGGGGGGGGGGGGGCAGGCATAAGGACGGCCCCTTCAAAATTTGCCGCCAGCTTTGCTTTTCATAGGTATGTCATGTCATAATTCATTTAATTTTTTTATATCCTAAGAATTAAACGTCGTTAAGTGAAAGCGCGGAATTTACAAACGATATACCATAAAGACTTATCCATTGACTTTCCTAGTCAAATTTTAAGCCTCAGAAAGGGACTTGGAGATAGTATTTCAAAATTTAAAACAGTGTATGAACTTGCGGATCATTTATTAATAAAAAATCAGTGTGTTCTTCAAATTTTCCAGATGTATCCAGTGCAGTGATGTTATTTCTAATTTTACCAGTTAGGCCCTCCGCACATGAAGCAACTAAAAAGAAACTAAACTAATTAGAAACTTAAATTATAAACTAGTAACAAACTATGAATCGCACACGACGCTATTGAAAGTTTATAAAATCAAGTCACTTCTCGATTATGGTGCCTTTGTTATATGGTGCATACATTATTATTTCAGTATTGTAATAATAACTATTGTTATTTATTATCGGGTTAAAAAATGCATAGTGATTTAAGTGATGAAGATATTATCCTTTATTATTATAATGCAATAATTTAACATTAAATTCGCTTCCAATAGCATTCCAAGCTTTTTCGGTAATTTTCCGTGAATTTTCATTTAACGTGTAGTTATAAAGATACAGGTATTTTTCCACCTCTTCTACTAGTCTTAAATTCAATAGTTGGTCTGCCATTTTTGCCGTTTTGTGTAGTTGTTTACAGAATAAACTAGAAACCAATCGCTGAGCGACCTACACGTCGGGTTGAGACTTGACTGATTACTGACGAGTTGCAAACCAGTTGTCAACTAGTAGCGCTGTATGCGGATGCTCATTGAAATACACAGGGAGTGACTAATAAGTAACTGAGTGATGATTTAAATTTCTAATTCGTTTCTTTTTAGTTGCTTCATGTGCGGAGGGCCTAAGGCCTTAGAAATTTAAATCATCACTCAGTTACTTATTAGTCACTCCTGTGTATCTGTGTATTTCAATGAGCATCCGCATACAGCGCTACTAGTTGACAACTGGTTTGCAACTCGTCAGTAATCAGTCAAGTCTCAACCCGACGTGTAGGTCGCTCAGCGATTGGTTTCTAGTTTATTCTGTAAACAACTACACAAAACGGCAAAAATGGCAGACCAACTATTGAATTTAAGACTAGTAGAAGAAGTGGAAAAATACCTGTATCTTTATAACTACACGTTAAATGAAAATTCACGGAAAATTACCGAAAAAGCTTGGAATGCTATTGGAAGCGAATTAAATGTTAAATTATTGCATTATAATAATAAAGGATAATATCTTCATCACTTGAATCACTATCCATTTTTTAACACGATAATAAATAACAATAGTTATTATTACAATACTGAAATAATAATGTATGCACCATATAACAAAGCCACCATAATCGAGAAGTGACTTGATTTTATAAACTTTCAGTAGCGTCGTGTGCGATTCATAGTTTGTTACTAGTTTATAATTTAAGTTTTTAATTAGTTTAGTTTCTTTTTAGTTGCTTCATGTGCGGAGGGCCTAAGTGTGGCATTAGCGGAACGATTTTTTTCCAACTTAAAATAGTAAAAACCCATTTACGTAACACCATGGGACAACAGCGCCTTTCGTATTATCCTTAATCAGTATCGAACACGAGTTTGTTAAAAAATTAAATATCGACGAAATTATAAACGATTTCGCAAAAAAGAACTCTTGACGACTCGGTCGTTTTGTATAATACCTTGTATAGTAGGTACTTAGTGACATAATGTTTGTGCAGGCTTGTTGAGTGTTCATATGTTTTACTGTTTTCTGTCTTTTGGATTCTATTAGGCTCGATCGCTCGAGCACTGCTATACCCCCGTTACTACCATACATGGTAAGCAATATTATAAGTGGTGTTTTAAAATTTTGATTTTGCATCATGTTTGCTGGAATTTTACGTATAATGACTTAATAACTACCTATGGTATGTCTACCAGTCTACCTAGGATTATAAAATAAATTCGAACTGTTTGCTGTTTTAATAGTAGATACTTACACACATAATGTGGGTTTAAGCCTAGTTACATTATTACACTATTAACGAATTCAAAAATTCACAGATATATACCTTTCTCAAACTTCTGCTAACACTTCGTATTTAATTCCAATTAATTTTGGTATTGCCGGAAAGCATTTTTGATAAGCTTTCCAGAGAGGTATCACAAGTGGCGTAATTCCATTTAATGTTTAAAAATGTTTTTTGACATTTTCATTAGTGCAGAAAATACAAAAAACATATAGATAATATATATATTATAAAGTTTTAAAAAAGTTACCCTTTATAAATAGCGTACCTATACATAATGTGTACATGGAAAAAAGTACAGTGGCGGCTTGTGACTAGCGAGTCAGGGGGGGCGCTGGCTTTAAATTAAAAAAATTTTAAATGTCTATTATTTTCAAAAGTACGTGTCTGTTTTTCTAACTTTCTCGTTGTGAATTTTAATTTCATCAGCATAAGCACAACTTAAACAAGTTAAAATAGTAGTCCTAACATCTTAAAACTTACCACATTATGACGATGTTTTGCACTATTTTCATGTTTTTTATTTTCTCTAAAAGATGTTTTAAGTCCTGCACCCCATTTATAGTCCAATTATCATCCCCGTCAAAAAGAAGACACACGAAACAAAAAAAAAAATTTTGTCCTCACAACCGCATACCTATTCAGGATTTTTTATTATATATTTCTTTGTCAAACTTACGCGTAAACTGTGCCTTACTTTTACATTTTGATCGCACTTGTAGGTACTATGTTCAATTTCTAGTGGCCGCCCTGCATTTTTTAAATCAAGTTTTTCACTTAAACTCAGAGAACTAAACACAAGTTTCTGTAAATCACTGACCTTCACATTACACGACATTTTCCAACTTTATAACGTAACTAATAAATCGAATCAAAACAAATAAACAAAACATTAGCGCCTATAGCGGCATCGACAGGTCGCCTCGTCAGAGCAAATAATATATCGATTATTCTACCGTGGCATCGCGAACAGCTGTTGTTGGGCGCGGAAAATTGGAGCTCGTCCGTGGCCGCTCGTTATGCGATGTGTAGGTGACGTCACGCCTTTGTCGTCATGGCAACTCATCGAGAAGCCGCGTTGAATCGGGACGGATCTCAGACCAAGCACTAGGTCTGAGGGACGGATAATCGGTCGCCCCCTCCCGCCCTCGCTTAGTATAACATTGAGAGCGCGGAACTCGCTTGTCTATGAGTATAACCAGCCCGTTGAAATAGGGCTATGTTTGGTTTATGCCCGCGCATAGTATAACCTACCCGCTGGAATAGGGCTATGTTTGGTTTGAATTATTTTAATGGATTGCTTACATAGATTGCTTTATTGGTTTTTTAAGTAAAGTATTTTTAGATTCTGTTTGAAATAATTGCAAGGAGGGCGGCGCCCCAGAGCCCTTCATTAACGAGCCGCCACTGAAAAGTATCATTAATACATTTATATATGGATATCGAGGATTTTTATCGCGGATATAGCCGATTGGAAAATTTTGCACAGTCCTGCTAGATATAGGGCTAGGGGAGACGGACCCGATATCGGTTTCATTGGCACACAGCATTGAATATCAAACTATAAGAAGGCCATATGAGCCGATTTCCTAAATCTGCTACGTTAAATTCATAGATGGCACAATGAGTTCACCAACAAGAAAGCGACTAACCTTTTCAATGCTAAATTAAAACATTGTTGCCGCCTGTCTGTTTGACTTGCTGTATGAGTTTTTTAAATTAATTTTTATAGCTTATCGTAAAACTTGATTTCACATATAAGTACCTACACCTATCCTAGATTTAAGTTGCTTACATTTATTTTTCTACCTATAGTATAGTCTTACCTAACGACCTAAAAATGTACCTATTTTTAATTTCTTTGTAGCATATAATATTTTCAACCTTTTGACGTCCCAACGTTAATTACTTGACCGCCATGTATTCTATTTCTAACAGAACTAAATGACGACTCTCACTATTCAATACATACCTAGGCTACAACGTATATGTTGGGTAAAATATAAAGGATGGGCGGTTTGTATAACTTGGTTTTTATTTGCAATTATTACTACTTTTCAAAATGGTTATAATAAGTAGGTTTTACTTTCTTACTTAAGAAACATTCAGTTTGTTTGTATTAGTGTATTACGTATTTTGCTATTTTTCGACGAAATAAAACTTATTTTAGTTATACTTGCTGTCGCTTTTTATCTACTTTTATTTGTTTAACATTTAACACCTAATGCAACGGTAAAATCATTATGAAAGTCGGTCCAATTACCCCGAAGTAATCAGCGTACATATTATTATCAAAAACATACATTCGGCTGGAATTGATTACTGTCTGTTAAAACTGCTTGAATTCTTAAAAATTTCAATAAAATACGATATGCGGCAACACCACGACATCGCATTAGTGAATTTGAGACATCTGTTGCCGAGGCGCTGCATTATAACGACAGACAGGCGACAGATTTAAGGTTAGAGTTACGATCAACTCCACAATGGGGGCCAAACCAGCTCCAATACGTCAAAAAATGGGTTGTCAACTTTTCTCGGACATCCGTCATTCTTATATAGTTTGATATTCAATGCACACAGTAATATCAACATTGGCAATCATGCAGGAGTATTAGGCTTTGTATGAACGACCTTTTTTCCAAATAAAAAATAAAAAAATAAGATTTCGTAAATTAATTCAAACCTACACCCTAGACCCAATCTTAAATCTCACATACAAAAGCACAGATAAACAACACAATAGAGTACCTAGAACTAAACAAAGATAGGCCCAGTCCAGTCAAAATTTCTCACGGGCCGTTGATCGATCTCGTCTCGTCTCGGGGCCATTTTTCATTGCGCGATGACTGATGGCTGTCAATTTGTTACACGTCAAGAGTGGCAAGATTGGATGCGCCCTGCTGCTACAAAGTCGTCAGCCAGCGTCAAGTGCTCGAACTCGTGTAAGCGTTTTATTTAAATATTTTATTAAAATGCGGCGATGTTACGAAACAATACATTAAATATTGTGATGGCAAAATTATGCGTAAGTTGTTTTTAATAACAAAAATTATTGCTGAACTTCTTGTACTTTTACCAGAGATTGGCGCCTTTAAATATCTATTATTAAGAGGTATTGTTCCGAACAACGTTTGTTAATATCAAATATTCCTTAGGACTGTATTTTTGGTCCACTGTTATTGCTCATTCTTATTCACTATAGTTAAATTCACATAAAGTTTTAATGCCAAATGTCAAGAATTGTCATTGTCTAGTTACTTTAGATTTCACCAACTTACTAAATTTCTTATACAGCTGAGATTGGTTAGTGTTTTTTCTTTTTCTTTTCTGGAATTGTTCGGCCAACTCTTTTTATTTCTATCTCATTTTAATCGTACGAAATAATACAAGATAGACATACTTTGTGTGCAGTACAATTATACTAATTAAATTTTGCCATTAGAAATTTATATTTTATGAGTTGCTGCAGTATTTGACAAGTATGACAGAACTGAAATGTCACGGCGTTAAAAGTTTATGTGAATTCAACTATATATACCGTGCGAGCAAAAATTATTTGCACTAAAGAGGGCTTGGATTAAAAAACGTAGGTCTTGGTTTATATCACAATGATATAATGGGGACGATATAATATCTAACCAAAGCTAGGTTAAAATTTAGTCAAATTCATTTTATGACATGATATGCCAAACTAATAAGTAATAAAATAAGTAGACAAATACAAATTTATTTTTGCAAAGCAAGAATATACAGAAAGAAAGAGAAAAATAATTACATAAATCGCTGAAATTGGCCACCGCCATGCTCCAAGCATAAATTCACACGTCTCTTCATATTTTCGAAAGTGTTGACCAGCATCTCTGGAGAAATGTTACCACATTCTTGAATAATCCTTTCTTGTAACTGTTCCAAATTTGCAACTGGTGTTTTTAAAATTGGAAAAAAGTAATCCATAACCGTTAAACAAGGTGATCTAGGTGGGAATTCAATGTCTGATCGAAAACTGATCAATCTGTCGTCAAAAAATTGCGTAAGTAGTTATTAATAGTTTCAGCGGCTGTATGGACGGTTGCACATTCCTGTTGAAAATATCCAAAACGTAGTTCGTCGTCAAGTAATTGCTCCACAAATGGATTCAAAATATTGTCTCTATACCGCTGTGCTGTAACTGTGTCATAGAAAAAAATAGGACCAACATTTCTTTTTCGGTAAACAGCTAACCAGACACCAATTTTTTGAGGGTGCAATGTGGATTTTCACTACTCTACATGCATGTATTCTGAGAATTCACATAACCGGAGTGGTGAAACCAGGCTGCATCCGAAAAAAATGTCAGGTCTAATAAATCATTTCATTCCAATAAATTTTGGGTAAACCATTGAGAGTAATTCCTGCGTCTTTCAAAATCTGGGGCTTGTATTTCTTGGAATACTTACACTTTATGAGGAATTAAATTTAGCTGCTTCTTAAGAATAGTCCTGCATGTTCCATAAGATCTTCCCACTTCTTGGGACAGGCGTCTTATACAATTTGTTGGCGTGTTTTGCATTATTTCACGAACGTTTGCAACAAAATCTTTTGTTCTTACAGATGGTCTTCCTGCTCCTTTTTTGTGTTGTATAGAACCTGTTTCCCTAAACACAGCCACGGTTCTTTTCAGGCAATGATAAAAATCCCCAGCAACAAAAGCAACGTTAGGAAAATATTCGTGAAAATCGTCTATGCATAAACCCGGATTGTATTGCCACTCGCCATTTACTCCAACCCCGTTTCGAAAATACGCTTCAACCATGAATGTTTTGTGCTGTTCCGTAAAGCCCATTGTGTGAAGTGTTCAAGAAATTGGAAAAATTAGCGATGAATCAAAATACTTGTAACGACTGTCAAAGATGACGGAATAACTGATTGATTGTTAATTCATACTGACACCCAACAGGTATTAAGCTCTACGGCTAAGCATTACGTCCTTAAATGCAAGGCCCTCTTTGATGCAAATAATTTTTGCTCGCACGGTAGTACCTACCACGAACGTAATAGGACCCATGACAGATCCCCGAGGTACACATGTCATTAGAATAACATCCAAAAGCTAAATAGAACCCTTTAATATTAAAGCTAATGATGCAACCAGAAATCTGTAAAAACAATTTTTTTTAAAACGTTCTCATATTTTGCATATCCAGAAGAAGGTGTGATAACAGATACACTTAGTCTTGATAAAAACTTCAACAACCTTTTAACCTATCCATATTTAATAAAAAGATAACGTTATGCTGGAAGGAGGCTTAGAGAGAACGTTAATTATAATATACCATAGGATAATTAATTCCGGTAGTTGCAATACAGTAAAATTAATTTAATATTGTCAGACTTATTATTTCGTCTTGAGGCGAGTAATAAAGCAAATCTCACGGAGGCACTATACAAACGCAGCGCGTTGTAGCGATATGAATAGGATCGGTAACGAAATTATACACACAATACATCATAACAATACATATAAAGAAGTATACATTATTAAATAATACAGGGTCTAACACCGTTCTTGGGCTAAGCGACGTCTAAACGGGCAGAGCGGCAAAATGCATAAAAAGTAACGTTTCAGCTAAAGTCGATTCACTCAGTAAACCTGCAAGATGGCCTACATGTCATATGACAAATGTCATTGAAAATGCAAAAATTTATTTTATTTAGCTGGAATATGACTTTTGTCATATGACATGTCGGCCATCTTGCAGGTTTACTGAGTGAATCGACTCTAGCAGTGCACTGAGAGAGAACTCGATTAACGGTAGCTAGAAATCCATTAGTAGTAGCCAAAAACCTGCATTAAATAGGCGCCGATAAAACAACTCTGTTGTAGCCGCTAGGTTCATTTTTTTGAAAATACTTTTTAACCTGGATATGGTCGTTTTTTTAATAGATATCTATTATTTTTTTGCTGCTAAAAGACGCCCTTTAAAACTATATGCTGCAGTGGTAAAAAATATCTTTTATTTATAAAAAAAATATGATTTTGTCATTAATTGAGGCATTGAATATCAAACTATAAGAAGGCCATATAAGTAGATTTCCTAAATCTGCTACGTTAAATTCATAGATGGGTTCACTAACAATAAAGCGTGTTAATGCAGCCACTAACGACAAGCCTTTTCACTGCTAAATTAAAACATTGTTGCCGCCTGTCTGTTTGACTTGCTGCATGAGTTTTTGAAATTTATTTTTATAGCTTATCGTAAAACTTGATTTCACATATTAAGTATTATTTATCCAATCTCAGTTTGAGGACATTCCAATCATTCCATACGGCGGTAAACAGTCTCAAAGAGACCGACCGCACAACCAGGGTTGTCAGATCTTTCTTCTTCAATTCTTTAAGTTTTTTTATTAAAGGTATTTCATTTATATCAGTATTCAATTGTTAGTCAGTAACTTTCTTTGAAAGCGTTTGCAAATATACTTTAAACCGAGGAGTTTTGAGTGTGGCAGAAAAAAATAACAAGCCATTCATTGTTATAATAATACATTCTTTAGTCCTTAAGAAACAATATAACTGAAATCAAGACAAAAAGTGTTTTCAGTGTTTAAAAACAACTAATTTACAAACCCTTGTTTCTCGTATATACTTACATTGTGCTTACAAATCCGAAAATTTTGAAGAATTGGCAACAGCATGTAATTTGTTGCGATTGCAAGCGCCAGGATATAAGCTGAACCGGTACCCAGCCCGTCTGACGATCGATTCTGCCAGACAGAGATAGGCCAGTGACCGCCGATGGCGTGGAAGAGACGGAGATAAAATATACGTGGTTATGCCTTGATGAACGGGCCGGAGTCTGGTTGACGAGAATGAAGTTCTGGTAAAAAAATTAAAGCATTTTCTGAGCAGTGTCGTGCCGTGTCAGGTTTATTTTTCTGATTTTAGTTTTGTATATAGAATTTTTGAGTTACCTTATATTTATTATTTTAATATAATATTATTATATATACAGTGGGTTTATAAAGTGTAGTATGTACAAACACCTAATGTAAAACAAACTTATAAGTGTGTATACGCATATTAATTATTTGTGTGGAACGCCTATGGTTACGAAATTCCCACAGTTTAATGTCATTAAATTGACCTAAGAAACACTATACCTATACCTATCCTAGATTTAAGTAGCTTACCTTAATTTTCCTACCTATAGTATAATAGTCTAGAGCTAGACCTAAAAATGTCCCTATACAGTGTCACCAGTAAAGTCCGCATCATATGGGATTTTTTTTTATTAATAGCTTTATTCAAAATTTGACTTTGGCCTCAGGTTCTGCTTCGATCGAGATGAAAAGTAAGCAAAAAAATAGTAGTCACGTGATTTGCATTATCTGTCAAATTTTAATTTTTTCCAAAAAATAATTCAAAAGTAGGGTTATTTCTGAAAATATCGAAAAAAGTTATTAGAAAAAGTTTTTTTAAATGCAGTTTCTAGTCCACGTGCAGAATTTCAGCTGCATAAGATAATTTTGATTTTTTACCTATATTTTGTAAATTGCACCACTTTTGCAAAATAAAACTCAACGCAACCTACATAAAACTTCTTAGTTTTGACAATACTTTATTTCAAATACATTTTCTTTAAAGTAGCGCCATATTAAATGTGTGTTTTTCTACAAAATCAAACTTGGGCTATTAAAATTTGGACGCATGCGATGCAAAGTTTATTTGTTTTTGACCCTGTATAAGGTAACTTCATAAAATAAGTATTTTTGAAAACGTAGCTTGTGCCTGAAAGTAAAAAAAATGTAAAAAAGTAAAGGGGTTAAAATAAATAAATTAATTAAATCGCCGAAAATAGATAAACTTTACGTTAAGTTAAACTAAAACTTATTTTCCACTTAATGAACACTTTACTGATAACACTGTGTTTTTTTTTGGTCTAATATTAGGGTGTATTACTTTCAGACACAAACTACGTTTTCAAATATACGTATTTTATGAAGTTACCTTATACAGGGTCAAAAACAAATGAACTTTGCATTACATGCGACCAAATTTTAATAGCCCAATTTTGATTATGTAGAAAAACACGCATTTAAAGAGAATGTATCTGAAATAAAGTATTGTCAAAACTAAGGAGTTTTATGTAGGTTGCGTTGAGTTTTATTTTGCAAAAGTGGTGCAATTTACAAAATATAGGAACCTGATGCCAAAGTCAAATTTTGAATAAAGCTATTAATAAAAAAATATCCCATATGATGCGGACTTTACTGGTGACACTGTATATTTTTAATTCCTTAGTAGCATATTATAATATTTTCAACCTTTTGAGACATCTGTTGCCGAGGCGCTGCTTTCATAACTATAGATTTAAGGTTAGATTTACGATCAACTCCACAATGGCGGCCAAACCGTCTCCAATACAGTCTAAAACAAGGTTGTCAAGTTTTCTCGAAATTCTTATAGTATGATATTCAATGATTGAGGTCATGTAGTTAAAAAGTATTGCTTCTAATCCTAAAATTTGTCTGTCAGGTATAATAAAAATACTTTTATCATTGGTAGCCTCTAGCTACTACTAAATTACCTTTTTCTGAACTCCTTTTTTTTAGGATTGGCCCTCAGTGACGTATTCGCCGTTATATTTCATTTTTTATTAGATTTATTTACTTTTCTTCAGCCAAATTAAATATCTGTAGTGACAGTGACGTTTTGGGCCAGTCACCTAGGTATAGTTAAATCGTTTGAAAGTAGTGTTGCCGCCGAGACGAGAGATTCTCGTCTCTCGTCTCGTCTGGCCCTCTCTCGACGAGACGAGAGAGATATTTTCTCTCGAATAAAGCTCCGAGACGAGACGAGAGAAGTACCCTCTCTCGTCGAGAAATTCTCGTCTCTCTCGATTTCTCTCGATCTCTTTCGAGCAAAAAACGTTACTTTTTTCAGTTTTTTAAATCTTCTTCTCTTTGCAAAAATATATACATAATGTCTATATTTGGACCAGCGATTTCGAGTTATTTAACTGCAAATAGTTTCAGCTAGTTAGCCGTGCCTGGCCATTCAGAATAACATATTATTATGACGTTTTATCGCTGGATAAAATTATTTGTAGTCAAATAACTCGAAAACCGTCGGTCCAAATATGGACATTATATATTTTTGATAAGAGGAATTTATGAAGATTTTAAAAATCTCATAATAGACAGGGTGTCCCAAAAAAATTTTTTTTTTGAATTTGCTGATTCTACATAAATTTATAATTACTTTTATTAAATGCATTATTAGTCTAATAGTTTCCAAGTTATTGCCTTTTGAAAAATTATATGTTTGAGTTTCGACAGCCTATAGCTTTCTAACAGTACATCTTAGAGCAAAACGGCGCATATGCCTATATCTTCCATTTTCACTATCTTCCCAAATCAATCAAACTTCCGGCTAAACCGGATGTAACGCGAAAGCAGGAAATATAGTTCTTCCGGTTTAACCGGAAGGTGATTTTTTTGGGAAGATAATAAAAATGGAAGATAGGGACATGTGAGCCGTTTTGCTCTAAGACGTACTGTTAGATCTGTCGAAACTCAAAAATTACAGTTTTTAAAAGTCAATATCTTGGAAATGGAAATTTCTTACCGTGCTGGTGTTTTGGAGCACCCTGTAAGTATAGACAAAAATAATTTTATAAGAGGCACCTCTTAACCCTTAATAAGTTTCGTCAAAAGTTTTCCGCTATCTTAGGGCCGGTTGTACAAGTTCGGCTTAAGCTTAGTTCAGTTGAACCTCGACTGGTGGTTGAGCCTTTTCAATTAAAAAACATTGCTGTCGAAATCACTGCCATTTTGACAGCAATGTTTTTTAAATGGAAAGGCTCAACCACCAGTAGAGGTTCAACTGAACTAAGCTTAAGCCGAACTTGAACAACCAGGCCTAAGTGGTACAGGAAATATTGACCTTTGTCGCACTAATGGGCTACCCTGTAGTAAATACCAAGCAAAGGTTTAACGCATTTAGGTTAGGTTCTGTCATATTTGACATATATTGCACACAATTTATGTCAAATATGATAGAACCTAACCTAATCGCGTTAAAATTTTGCTTGGTTTTTACTGTATTTGGTTTAAATCACGAGAGAAGCGAGACGAGACGAGAGATGGTCGTCTCTCGTCTCGTCTCGCCCTCTCTCGACGAGACGAGAGACCCATTTTATCTCGTCTGACGAGACGAGACGAGAGAGGGCCTTCTCTCGTCTCGTCTCGTCTCGCGGCAACACTATTTGAAAGAATAAACGACAAAATTAATATGGTCAGTTGATGGCCATATTTTATATAATAATACTTTTTAATCTATCTATGGTATTTGGGTATTTTGCCCCAGACTATCACCAGTGATGTTTATTTTGAGAAAATAATTAAAATAAGGAAATCACAATAAAAAATAAAATGGCGTAGAAGTTCTTACCTTAAGAAACATTTATTTTTACAAAAACGTAAAGCCCAATAAGAATAGATTTTATTTGTTATAAAGTATGTTAATAACAACAGAGGATCAAGTTTATGGTTAAGGAGAAAATTAACACAAATTAACTTTGAATATAAGGACACATCCACACAACACTTAACTATATCACGGAACACAAAATTAGGTTTGCAATCATGCACAAGAAATTCCAAGCATATTTTCTTTAAAACATCATTTTCATTATACCGATTTTCAGCTGCTTCCGCTCTATTTACAAAAAAAACTGATGACGCCTCAACTCTGTTATGAAATATCCTGAATAAATAATATTATGTCAAAAAATGCCCAATAAATAATAAAAATTGGCAGGTCTACTTTATTTTATCGAATATTTTGTCTTCAATTAATATCGAATTTAATTGGGACTTTATGCGGTCATTGTATAATATCTGCATATTAAGATTATGGCTTTCCGGTGCCCATCAATGTCTGATGGCCCTAGGGAACCCATTATTTTGACATTCCTAAAAAGGCAGTATAGGTTCACATAATGCAGCTGGCATTAATTACCTAGAACATATTCACTAAAAAATAAATATACAATTAAGAAAACATACCGCAACACTTCTTAACAGACCAATCAACATGATTGTCGATACATCGATCATGGTTTTTCCAGCACGAGTTCTCAAATCTTCTTTGAATTTTTTCTTAAAAACAAAGCGTCGTCGTTTAGGTTTTTATTTTCATACTTCACCTGCATAATTTGTTTGTTCGAATTATGTAAACGACAATATTTTTCTACTTTTCGGACATATTTTGCCGCTACTTTTATAGACAATTTATCTGTGTTTGAAATGTGTCAATAAAGTGTACTTACTTACTTTTTTTCCATTTTATTTACTGTGTTTCGTAAGTTTTAGATTGTCAACAACAGCACGAAATCCAAGACTTTTATGTAAAATAATACATAATTTTCTTAGAAACTGAATCATTTCTAAAGAAACTACTAACAGTCGTGTCCACGAGTATGGCTGCTTTATACCTCAACTAAACTAAACTTAACCTAACTAAACTAAAGTAATTAAAAGATTAATATACAATTAAATCTATCCAGATCACCATTTTAAAATGGTCATAGATAGGGTTAACTAACACGCACATAAAAAAAGAAACATGTAAGTACTTCCGATTTCACCAGAAGCAATCATATTTTTTAATTTTCAAATGTCATCAATTGTATATTTTTTTTTTTAATTCCGAGCACTTTTGGTGTAATACCTATTCCTAAACTTAATAGGTTAGGTTAGGTTAGAATGATAGACTTCTGGCACTGTTCAGACAATCTCACGTAGTCCTATAAGGACCGTTGTGAACCTGTACGCATCAGCTTCCTAATAGTTAACGCGACGTAGACCTTAGAAGAATCTTGGCAGCTCATTCAAACCAGCCATCGCTGTTAACTTAGTGAGTCGACCCAATTGTAAACTGCTCACTTCCTCCAGATCATTAAAGAATGGTTCGCCCAAGGCATTGAACCTGCTTCTCGCGAGGCCATTCACACAAGAAATGCTGAATAATTTCCTCCTCTTCTTTATCTCAGCAACTTCTACAGAAGCTGTTAGCTGGTATTTGCACGCGTTCGGCGTGTCCACCGAAAAGGCAATGTCCGGTGACTATGGCAGTGATATTTCTTAGGTCTTTGCGACTGTACTGTAATAACGCTGCGGTTTTCCTGCCGTCAAGTACGGGCCACAGTTGCTTGGAGATGCTACAGGTTGTTAGCTCTGTTCATCTGCTTTGCGCAACTTGTTAAGCTATATCCGAACTCTGTGACCGATCACATGCAGTGCGTCGGTCTTCACACGAAGTGACGTAACTAACATTTAGTTAATTTTACAGGAGAGGTTAAAAACGAAAAATCACAACACTTCGGTTGCTATAAATCAAAAAGTAGTCAAATATTGATTGTACATTTTTTATATCATGTTAATTGCTACCGAACCTATATTTATCCGTTTAATAAATATTTAAAAATTTTCAAATTCTTTGGAAAAAAAATTAAAAATGTAGATACGTCACTTCGTGTGAGACAAAATTATATTGCCTGTAAGATACGTCATTTTAATACATTATTATAATGGTTAAGCTCTCTATAACAAAAGATAATAAAACGTGTTTTTTGCTGAATTTTGATTAAAGAAAATATACATGGCAAAAATATATTGGCAGGTGTTTGATATGTCATAAAATATATAAGATGGATAAAATGCAGAATAATAATAGTGAGGTAACAGAACAAACCATAGAGTAATAATCATTAACGAGTAGATGATTATCTAATATTTCTAAACAAAACAACATTTGGAAGAACAAAGCAGTAAACCTAATAAAAAAAAAGTTTTTATCAAAACAGCTAGTGATACTAATTTCTGTAAGTTAGTACTTAGTAAGGACTATTAATAAAAAAATTCATAAAAAAATGCTTAGACCCCAAAAAATAAACAATATTTAATTAGTGCATAATATGGTTTTAGTCTTTCTCAAGATGGGGTAGGCATAAAAAAAATTGTTGATACTCATTTAATCGAACCACAGGAGTTTTTCCTTGACAAAGTGACACTAAGTCCTTATACTTTTTGTTAGTTATTTTTGGAGGTTCTTTGTTTAATTGGAAAATTTTTAATTCTGACACACTAGCCTTTAGACGGTTTAAAACTATAGAGTCATACTTAGCATCTAGATGACTATTCTTAAAAAACACTGTATATGGTAAAGTTTGCTTTACCATCACTTTCATTAAATGAGTCCAATTTATGCTCCTGCCGTTTTCGCTGGTTCTAACAGTTAAGATTCTCAGATCTTTGGACAGCAACTTAAAGTCTTTAAAATCATAATACGCCATTGGAATCACCGTGTATGGTTGCTTCCTGCGTGCCAGTCGCATTATGGGGTAAAGTTGGGAAGGGACAAATAAATTTCCAGCAGTAGTAACAGCTCTGTCAATGGCGCTATGAGCTGAATCTCCCTCACTTTGCCCGTGGTTTGTTTCAAAAAACCGTAAAGATATTTCCTCAATTTTGGAAAATTTGCTTACTGAATGAAGTAGCATTGACGCCATAACTGAATTTTTATTCTGCCCAGAGCATCCGTCTGCGAACAAATCAAATTTATTTACTCCCTTTTTACTGTAGTGTTCCAAAACTTGTGATGTGCAGGTTGCTATCTCGGAGGACCCGCGCTTACTCACTGACTCGTTCCACACGTAACAGAAGCATTCCTTTGTTGTTATGTTATAAAACGTAAAGGTATATGTAGCCAACCGAGTTTTATAGAAAATTGCACTTTCATTGGAGATTGGTACATAGATTACCTGCTGCAAATCGAAAACACCGCAGAAACTAGACGAATCTTCATTAGCCTCTTGTTTATATTCCGACTTCAAAACGCGAACTTTAGTCTTCTCAGCAATATGGATGTCATAGCGCGTTCTTAATTTCTCTTTTGCAATTTCATCCCCTTCCAGTGTACGATACACAAAGAGAACACAAGTCTTTTTTTGGCGAATGGAAGGACAAGTTTTTTGTTTTGAAAATTCTCCTATACGTAGAGAAACTTGGCTTGTCTGAGTTTCCTTCTATCTTCAATTCATCCAGATACATAGCATACAGCTTTCGTAAACTTAAATCAGGGTGTAGGTACATTTTTGTCGAGCTAGCACGGCAATAATGCGATTCGACCCTCGGAAATCTCTCGATATGATCACTTATCTGTTTTCTAATCAGTTTTTCTGCTTCCAAGCAACCCGAACAAACCTATTCGGAGTCCGCGGTAGATACGACGCCGCGACTTTTTGCCCATCACGATACAATTTATTTACACGAACTGACGTAAAGTAACATACGACTTTTCGTGTGAAACCTTATAAGCATTTTGTCAGATACAACAGAAATTTAATATGGGTTTACAAGGATACTACATGGATTACAGATACGTCACTTCATGAGGTCAAGCAGAAAGATCAGAAAGTTCGTTTTCCGGTGTAACTCGGTTTTCATAAATTTGTTACTTACGTCACTTCGTGTGAAGACCGACGAGTGGTCTAGCCACAGTATTATCTGCTAGTTCGACAGACCTGCCTGCGCCCTCCCAGGCGAGCGCATCAGCAACCTTGTTTCCATCTATATTGCATTGGCACAAGGTGACTCAATCGTCCCTCCCCCCCCCCTCCCCTTAAAAAGACGTCTAAAACCGCCACTGCTTAATATGTACTAAAACAGTCAATAAAATACTAAGGTTGCCATTTAAATGTTACTAAATTTATTCTAAGTTATAAACTCACACTGAATATTTAAATTTAACTTAAATGTCTGTGCATGTTGTTCATTTAATAATATCAAATGAAAATGTATTCTACATTTTTTGTTTATGACACCGAAGTAATCATTTTTGCTGAAATATGGTATTTATATTTAAAGGGTTAAGACATCAATATTATTGCTGTCAAGATCAGCACATTTTCTGTGCGAAAACACATTTGTTTCTGACACAATTTCACGGAATATTTTGTGTGTGGGAAAGCCTAAAGTTGCATGAATTGTATTGTGTCTATCCCGAACCGCAATATCAATTTGGTATTCTAGGATAATGTGTGTAAATACTATACTATAGTGTTTATCACAAGAATATAATGGGAACTGGTGTTTGTTTGAAGGTGATAGACAATGAAGTAGGTAATATTAAAAATACTACCTTGTCGGACTTCCATTGTCTTTATTTTTATAGATATATTATATATTTATAGATATTTCCAATGTCTGGAATCCACCCCATTATGAAAATAGAGTCAAATAAAATTTGATATTAATATTTTTATTGAGCAGCAAAATTTCCATTTACCTCTAAAAATTAAAAAACAAAAAAAATCGAAGAATTATTTTAAATCTTGGATTTTCTAATTGGCATTTTGATCAAAAATAAAAAATAAAGGTATAGGTAGTTTACTCTTGGAGAAAAATCATGTTTTTGAAGTTTTTGCGAACCCTGTATAAAAAATCAAAATTTTGTCTTCGTGAATTGCATTTTTTTTACAAGCAAAACTTATTATCAAGAACGACTTTTTTCATCCATTTCTGCTATTGTAAACCCTATTCGCGGACACCTGTAATATCCTAAACACACTACGCAGGAAAATTTTAAAAATTAAAAATTAAAAAAAGTCAAACTAACATTAAAGGCACTTCCGGGTACCAATTAGCAATATGCCACCTCCTTTAAACCTGCAGTCTATGGACTATTACGCTACTGCAACCTATACTTACTATTAAACACTCTCAGGCATTGTTGTTCGAACAGAATCAGATGTTCGTCGAGCAGCTCGTCGAGTAGCTCGTCGAGCAATGCCGCAGTCTGTGGGCTCCTTTATGGTGCTCGCTGAGAAAGAAAACAGTGTTGCTTCTTAAAAATTATTTTATTTAAACTTGATTTAAAAAAAAATATAACAATCACATTTTAAGAACTTGGGAATTCCAGTTTCAAGTAGTTAGCGATGGCTTTTCTGTGTTAATACATTGAACGTAGTTATGTATTGTTGTACCGTACGAGAAAAAATTATTTGCATCAAAGAGGGCCTTGCATCTAAGGACGTAATGCTTAGCCGTAGAGATTAATACATGTTGGGTGTCAGTAACTACCTCAATTAACAATCAATCAGTTATTCCGTCATCTTTAACAATCGTTACAAGTAATTTGATTCATCGTTAATTTTTCCAATTTCTTGAACAATTCGCACCCCAGTAAACACAATTACGTAAAATATATGTGAAATTTATATAGGTAACCGCTTTACTCGGTTATGTAAATTTAAAATACCAACAAGGTCATAAGAAAGTAAAATTTAACTTAAATCTGCCGTACTATGTCATGCTTTTGTGCATGTTAAATTTATAGCACAGTGATGTAAACTGTGTTATGTAACTCATGTTATGTAAATTTGATATAAATTATTTTACATAAATGTAACATAATCTGGCCCAAATAAGTTACATAATTATTACGTAACGTGGTTTACTAATAGTTAAATTAAAATATTTTTGTTTGTAAAGTCTTTTGTATTTGTTATATTAACAAAAAAAAATAACTTGCACACATGAAAAATATGATGGTCTCCCTGGATAATTTTTCCCCAATTGGTAGGGTAGGACTACCTAAAAAATAACAAAAAGTATAAGTACAACAACACAAAACATAAGATATAATTTCTTTGCCAAAACTTTATACTTTCGAATCATGCTTGCCAATAAAAAAAATCTCAGAAACCTTAGCTGATTAGAACTAAAATGAAAAGCGAAGATAACATTTTGACTATTAAGAAATTTTCGTAGGATATCCTATACTGACGATGCAATACCCAGTATTTTAACTTTTATACGTAACAAAAGTTGATTAAAATTCAATAAAATTTACTCAAACTGTACTGGAGTACTTACTCACTTCATCATTATTGCCTGATCTTAATGGCACTGGCACATATTCCATTATAAGTAAAAACAGCAAAATGTATTTTGTGGGAAAGAAAGTAATTAATGTAATGTGATGCAATCAGCAAACTATAAAAGTTTAGGTTAGAATACTTTTTCCACGGATCTTTATTCTTTAAGCTCCGCCCATTAACTGTCACTTTCGTGCGCTTTTATTGGCTCTTTTTATGGAATAACTATTTAACGTCAATGTTATATAAAACTGCCGTAACATAGTTTCCATAAAATTAAAGTAAAATGTTTTATGTAAAATTTATATTTTTTCTTTATATAAAGGCATTTTACGTAAAAACTATAATAATATTCTTCGGCCACATGTTTTTAGCTTTATATAAAATTTACATAAATACTACATTGAACTAATAAAGTACAAGTTGTATATTCTTTTAAATTTACGTAAAATTTATGTCAATGTCACAGATGTGTTTACTGGGACAATGGGCTTTACGGAACGGCACAAAACATTCATGGTTGAAGCGTATTTTCGAAACGGGGTTAGAGTACATGGTGAGCAATCGGAAGGCGTCCCCAGATTTCTAGTAAAATATATGGTGGTGTGTGTTTTAAATAGTATTCCACAGGAATCAACTTTAATTCTTCGTCGGACAAATCCATAATTTCCCTCTCTCCCTCTATCAATTTTAACATAAGATTGGATGAAGGGCAACTCATTTTAAAGTTCACTTTAACAGTATTTAATTCCGCTTCTAATTTTTGAAATCTTTTTCTTTCGTTTTCTTTAAATTTTCTTTTTTCTGTTTTAGATAAATTTGGTGGTGTTTTTCTTAATATCAAATTATTTTGTATGTATTCCTCTGGATTATACGATTCGTGATTTTCAATGTCCCATGAATGATCAACTGAGTTCATTTTAAGATGTCTTTGTTTAATATTTAAAAAATATATACATTTAACAAAAAAGGGATGAGTGGGGATAAGAGAGGGGGGATTTTCGGTTCGCTGGTGTGGTGGGGGGATTCGGAGTGGTGGTAGGAGAGGGGAGAGGAGTGGGGGTAGGATTGGGTGTGGGGGGAATGGTATACTGGTAGGAATGGGTGTGGTGGTGGGGGGGATGTCTGCGATCCAGATCCATGGCGGAGTAGGAACGCTTACTCAACCCTACTAATGATTAATTATAAATGTCCATAATTACAACTTTATATAATTCTTAAATATATTTTACAACAGCTAAATTAATCACAAAAGTTAAAATAACAAATAATTTATAAACAACAGAAACCGTTCACCGTTTACTATGTATAGAAAAAATGTTTATTGTTTCATCAATAATTTAATTATCTTTTTGTGTCTATAGGCATTTATCACGATCCCAAATTAACTATGTCAGAAATTAATCTTTCTATAGACGGCACCTGTTGCCAAAAGCCAAATGTGCAAGCGGACACCGTTAAAAGCTAAAAATATATATTTGATTTATTAGTTTTAATTAATTTATTTATTTTTATGTAAAATGAATATCTACCGTATTATCATCATCTGCGATACATCTGGACTATGAATTGTAATCAACCACAAGTACAGAGCATCTCCTTACATGCTGTGCATACTGACAAACCCCAAGTTACAGAGGTATTTTGAGCAAGGGCGGATCCAGGGGGGGGGGGTCATGACCCCCCCCCCCCCTGGGCGGTTTACAGTTCAACATACGTAAAAACTATTGTGGTCAAAAAGAGTGAGTTCATAACCCAGTGCACATTTTTTTCTACAAATTGAAAACACTGTTATTTTACGGCGTCTTGCAAAAAGGAACTCGTTACCTACTCATTTTTATTGTAAAAGGAACTTCATTAATACGATTATAATTTAGGATTATCTCTAAAAATGTACTAATAAAATCTCCAGTTTTGTATATTTCAGGAGTTGGTTCTCTAAACCTACGTTCTTTTTTCATTAAAAACTCGGCGACTGCCGGTCTTGGATCAAAATGGGCTGTTCCAACTCCATTTAATGACACTAAGAGGCGATCATTCATTGTATCTTCATTTAATGAAATTCTTCCTGGCGTTTTTAATTTGTTGTAATGGGAAATAATCCTCTCAGTAGTCATTGAATGAGGACTTATTAGCAATAACGAGTCTGGTGCCTTCATCGGGAGTATCAATGTCTGAAATTTCTTGAATTAAAGGCCAGCAACCACACACGGATGTCGCAAAATTGGACACTTCCTCTAAACCGAAGAGATTCTCAACTAATGGTCGGCCTGCGGATATCATTTCAGCTTCGGCACAAATAAAGTTTATCATATTTTTAATTGTTTCATCTTCTTCCTCTAAAAACCTCCAAAAATTTTCGCCTGCGGCGCTATTTTTGCGACTTCAGCGCTGTTTGACCCCCCCAGAGTTATTTTCTGGATCCGCCCTTGATTTTGAGAGTGAGTATGAGAGAGTACCTAATATGATTACAGACCAGAGAGGGGATCATTTATTTTCTGCCATAGAAATACTTCAGTAATTAATATTTGGAATTTCGTTTGGGTTGAACCGCGCATTTTTGAATTATTTTACCTAAAAATACCCTGTATAATAATGGAGGCGGATCACTCGATCTTCACAGACGGTTCAAAAATGGACGTCGGGGTGGGAGCTGGTATCTTCTCCAAGAACATGCTAATACAGAGGTCGTACAGAATACTGCAGCATTTTCCAGGCAGAATTTTTTGCAGTGGATAAAGCAGTCAACACCCTGCGGGATCACCCTGGCTTGAAAGCAGCTGCGTCTATAGCAATCTCTATAGACAGTCAAGCAGCCATAAAAGCAATTTGCTCCAGCTGCACTATGTCAAAATTAGTAAGGCGCTGTTGCAACAATCTCTGCAAACTTGGTGCTCAACATCGAATCACCCTGTGTTGGGTTCCTGGACATAGCAAAATACATGGCAACGAGACTGCTGATGGGCTTGCCAGGGAGGGCGCAAGCATGTCTGCCGAACTAGCACTACTAGCAGATAATACTGTGGCTAGACCACTGGGATTAGTCAAAGAGGATATAGATCAAATAGCTAAACAACTTGCACAAAGCAGATGGACAGGGCTGGCAACTTGTAGCATCTCTAGGCAATTGTGACCCCTACTTAACGGCAGGAAAACCGCAGTGCTATTACAACACAGTCGGAAGGACCTAAAGAAACATCACTGCTGTAGACACCGGACATTGCCTGTTTGATAGACACGCTGAACGTATGCAAATACCAACTAACGACTTCTGTAGAAGTTGCAGAGATGAAGAAGAGGAGGAAAGTATTCAGCATTTCTTGTGTGAATGCCCCGGCCTCGCTAGAAGAAGGTTCAATGCCCTGATGGGCGAACCATTCTTTAATGATCTGGAGGAAGTGAGCAGCCTGCAACTGGGTCGACTCACGAAGTTTATTGACAGCAGTGGCTGGTTTGAATGAGCTGTCAAGATTCTTCTACGATCCACGTCGCATTAACCATCAGGAAGCTGATGCGAATAGGTTCCGCGGAACACGTGTGGAACCACAACGGTCCTACAGGACTACGTGTGACTGTTTCGTCAATGCCAGAGGTCTGCCACTCTAACCCAACCTAACCTACCCGGTATAGATTAATTAAACCGTATTTCAAAAGACTATGTAGAATAAGGTTGACATGGCCTCCATGTACGAAAGACCACGTAAATCGCAATATATTTTTAAAATATGCTCCTTAGGTTCCTGTACAGTTTTTATTTAAACTTTTTTTCCATTTAACACCATAAGAGAGTTATTGTACCTTGTTGCCCTATTCTGACACCCTGTATATACGCCATTTTATGCGTGATACGCTTCTTCATTCTTAACCGCACGTGACAAAATTAGCAACCGACGCCAACACGTGTCAATTGTTACCTATGACGTCACGAAAGGAGAATAGGTTTCACATATTACACAAGGCCCCATAATGTAGTCTCACCTACCAAAGCGAACACAAGGCAGTAATTGGAGAAACGATATAAATATTTGAACAAGACTGAACAAGGAAGACGGGATATTCCAAAGGGCTTCGGGGACAAAAATGATGGAAGTCCCACAGGACTTTATTTGAGTGTTTGGTGTCCCTTCGTCTATTTGCGAAGCCATAGTGGAGACTCTATTATGGTGCTAAATCAGTTATAGTTATCAACACATTTTCGATAATATTATGAAAAGAATAATTTTGTCTGTTGTCTTTATTTCGTTACTAAACTAAACGCGACGTTTTGGTTGATAAGTAGCAACGGTAGGTATATACCGTGCGAGCAAAAATTATTATTTGCATCAAAGAGGGCCTTGCATCAAAGAGGGCCTTGCATCTAAGAACGTTATGCTTAGCCGTAGAGCTTAATACTTGTTGGGTGTCAGTAACTATCTGAATTAACATTCAATCAGTTATTCCGTCATCTTTGACAGTCGTTACAAGTAATTTGATTCATCGTTAATTTTTCCAATTTCTTGAACAATTCACACAATGGGCTTTACGGAACAGGACAAAACATTCATGGTTGAAGCGTATTTTCGAAACGGGGTTAGAGTAAATGGTGAGTGGCTATACAATCCGGGTTTGTGCATGGACGATTTTTACGAACATTTTCCTAACGTTGTTTTATTGCTGGGGATTTTTATCATTGCCTGAAAAGAACCGTGGCTGTGTTTAGGAAAACAGGTTCTATACAACACAAAAAAGGAGTGGGAAGATCTTATGGAACACGCAGGACTATTCTTAAGAAGCAGCTAAATTTATTTCATTATAAAGTGCAAGTATTCCAAGAAATACAAGCCGCAAATTTTGAAAGACGCAGGAATTACTCTCAACGGTTTACCCAAAATTTATTGGAAAGAAATGATTTATTAGACGTGACATTTTTTTCGGATGAAGCCTGGTTCCACCTCTTCGGTTATGTGAATTCTCAGAATACACGCATGTGGAGTACCTAGTGAAAATCCACATTTTTTTGTAGAGTTTTGCACCCTCAAAAAATTGGTGTCTGGTTAGCTGTTTCCCGAAGAAGAATTGTTGGTCCTATTTTTTTCCATGACACAGTTACAGCACAGCGGTATAGAGACAATATTTTGAATCCTTTTATTTTTATATTCGATTTTATAAGTTTTATAGTTTAATTGACTTGTTCTCTTCCGTTTCAAACTAAATACATGACGACGAATCATTTTTAAACTAATTTTACAATACGCAATTTTTTCGACGATAGATTGATCAGTTTTCGATCATACATTGAATTCCCACCTAGATCACCTTGTTTAACGGTTATGGATTACTTCGTTTTTTCTCATTTAAAGAACACTATTATTAAAACACCAGTTGCAAATTTAGAACAATTACAAGAAAGAATTATCTAAGAATGTGGTAACATTTCTCCAGAGATGCTGGTCAACACTTTTGAAAATATGAAGAGATGTGTGAATTGATGCTTGGAGCATGGCGGTGGCCAATTTCAGCAATTTATGTAATTATTTTTCTTTTTCTTTCTGTATATTCTTACTTTGTTAATTTTGTAAACAGCAAAAATAAATTTGTATTTGTCTACTTATTTTATTACTTATTAGTTTGGCATATTGTGTCATAATATGAATTTGACAAAATTTTAACCTCGATTTGGTTAGATATATTATCGTCCCCATATCATTGTAATTAAAACCAAGCCCTACGTTTTTTAATCCAAGCCCTCTTTGATGCAAATAATTTTTGCTTGTACGGTATTACCTACAAGAAAACATTATTTTAAAGTGTGAAGCCTTTTACAAAAATTCGTTACAATCGATGGATAAGTTTTTCATAAAATTGCAAAAATTAAATCTGACAACGAGGCAATTTCGAGTATAATTAAGTTGGCTTGAACCGACCTTTTTGACGTCAGAAACGTTGTGCACGTATTTTCTGGACACCCTCTATAATTTACAACTTAATTAAAATTGTTTCGAATTCCCCCAACAAAAAAAATCCAGAACATTTAATGATATCTGGGTATATTAATAAACAAATATCGGTAGCACATGGTACGGAACACTTATCACGCAAGGTCGACTCACACTGCACGGCTTTTTAAAATATCCTTTGTCATTCTCCCTTGTACAATAAACAGTAGCAAACGGTGAAGTACCCACCATTTGGTATTCAGTACTACCTACATGAAACACAATCTTTAAATCTTTAAAGGTATTCAAGTCATCCTTTGTTGCTATTGGTCGGTACTATGTCGGTACTCAAGGTGTTTACTGTCTTAGCCAAGCCCCTAAGTTTGATATAGGTATAGTTTGTTTCCTAAGACTTGTTTAGCTTTTTCCGTTCTTCTTAGTTTGCTTATTATTTTTATCAGATTTAGTAAAAATTGGATATATGGTTTGTTAATATATAAAAGAGAAATTATTCGATCTGATTCCAGCTCATTTTAATTGACAAGTCCGTCAATTTTTAAACGAAACGTTTTCAAATCAGTGTATAGAGAGGAGAGGCGAAATTTGTAAGATGATTCATTATTTGCTCATTCTTTACTGTCCAATGAAGTACTAACTGTGAACAAACTTATCGTATAAGACAAACTCTACTTTCATCTAATCTAAAAGATAATCTATTCGGCTTTTGTACCATGGACAACTTTAAATTTACATTTGTTATTGGTCGACAAGATTTTATGGTACTTTTGTGCGTGTAGACAATGGTGGTACGTGCTGCTATGACTTCGCTTCTGAAGTTGCGGACAGTGATCGAAAAACTTTTAATAATAAATGTTTAAATTGTTTATATAGTTACTTATTTATTTAAAGCAGGAATGTCTCTACTGATGAACTAGTCTGTAGATTTTCGGTTGCCCGTTCCTTCTCACGCAGTTCGACTTTTTTATGCGTTCAACTTTGTCCAGTAGTTAGATATTGACCACAATCTAATACAGTGTGAGTTTAGGTTAGGTTAGAGTGGCAGACCTCTGGCATTGTCCAAACAGTCACACATAGTCCTATAAGGACCGTTGTGGTATTATACATGTTCCGCGGAAGCTATCCGCATCAGCTTTCTGATGGTTAACGTTAAAGCGACGTAGGTCGTAGAAGAATCTGGACAGCTCATTCAAACCAGCCACTGCTGTCAGGGGCGGTTCTAGACCCAAAATATTTGGGGGGCACCACATTGGCGCAGCCACAATTTTTGGTAGCCTTGGTTTGATTGTATTTCTCTAGAGATATTTTAAAGTTTTTTTCAGAAATGTTGGGGGTCCTGGGCCCCCCAGGCCCCCCCGTAGAACCGTCCCTGACTGCTGTTATTAAACTTAGTGAGTCGACCCAGTTGCAGGCTGCTCACTTCCTCCAGATCATTAAAGAACGGTTCGCCCAGGGCATTGAACCTTCTTCTCGCGAGGCCCGGACATTTACACAAGAAATGCTGAATACTTTCCTCCTCTTCTTCATCTCTGCGGCTTCTACAGAAGTCGTTAGTTGATATTTGCATACGTTCAACGTGTCTACCGAACAGGTAATGTCCGGTGACTACTGCAATGATGTTTCTTAGGTCCTTCCGACTGTGCTGTAATAGCGCTGCGGTTTTCCTGCCGTCAAGTAGGGTCTACAATTTCCTGGAGATGCTACAAGTTGTAAGCCCTATCCATCTGCTTTGCGCAAGTTGTTAAGCTATCCGATCCATCTGCCTCCCTGTCGAGCGCATCAGCGGTCTCGTGTGAGTTTGTTACTTGAAATACATTCAGTAAAATTTAATATCTAGGATTGTGCTCGTATTTCTGCCATAAAATTGTGCTAGGGTACGAATTGACCACCCTTCTTTAATTTTTGGCACTATTTGTGCCTTTTCAACCAATGTTAAAGGACGAGGCGTTTTAAAATGTTTGAATTTTAGACGTCTATCAGCAATTGCCACCATGCACTTTTAAAATTAAATGCCAAAAATAAAAAAGAACAATTGAAGACATTGCTGCAAGAACGAGGTAAGTCCACTTTTTTGCGAAAATTACATTTTTACACCATTATATACAATTCGCCAAGCCCGATCGATTGGTGCAAAAACTATGTATCTACAGTGTAGCCCTGGTTGCTTAAACCGATGTTGGACTTACCTCCCCCAAAGCAGATTGGTGCAAGAACGAGGTAAGTGCGAACTTACGCCATACAATATAATGTATGGTAAATAAACTTTCTGAAACGAGTTTTAAAAACGCTAGAAAGTTTTTTTCGATTATCTCGAAAACATGAAAAGTGTACTTACCGCGTTCTTGCAGCAGGGTCTTCAATTTACACCATGACAAATTAGGTGTACGGTTTTTAATAACAGAACAGTAGGTACGTATGATTGTTGCTTGGTTCTTCTGTTAAAACCAAACAGCAGTTGTTATTAAGTTACGTCGATAATTTAAGTAAAAGGTAAACAGTTGAGGTATGCACACTAATTAAAATGCAGTTTTTAAATGACTGATGAACATTAATAATAACAATCCCACATTTAATAATAGTAACAGCATATAAACCATAAAGTCGTCCTATTAAATTGCATCCAAACCGGGCATTAAAGAGAATTCCTGCAACATACTATTTTACTCTTCCGCTATCAGACAATCCAGCCCGGCCATCAGCCGGCAGGATTGGGGCATGTCAATCGCACTATCTGCCACTGACACGCATTCACGCGCTATCAGGCCGGTGCCAGGCGGGGCCTGCGAGGGGATTTTTCTTTTGCAGGAACGCTGCACGATGCAGGACTTCCGCCGGGCGTGAGTCAAGGGGTAAGATTATTTCGAAGTGTGTGCTTGGGAAATTTTATTTTATCAATGTGTAAACGTTATACAGAGAGCTGTCAATGTTTGGACAAAAAAAAAATTACCCTTCACCATTTTTTTCCCCAAGTTTTTAGTCAGAACTTCCTTATTGAGCTTTATAACCTTAAAAACTACATATTATCATTTCATTTTGCACCGCCAGCCTGGCTGTGGAATCTCCCATGTCAATTTTGCTACTCTCAAATAATATTCACAAAATAAGACGTTCTTGAAGTTCCCGGTAAAACAAGCTTTGCGTGAGAATTCTCGTATATTATAATATCATATCGAATGATATTCGATAAGACTATTTCACGAGAAAACAATAAACACACACTATTTATTTAGCAAACTAGAAACTTTATTTATTACACGTACCGTTGTTATAAGTAATAGTTTGTCCATTATTATCTATCAAAGCATGGTTTTGGGTATGAATGACTTGCATTTGAGAAGTCGAAGGTACACATGCTTCATTTGTTGTTCTGAGATTTTCGACGAGCTTCAGATGATGACTAGGATCAAGCTGCAGATATGGTTTTAGGGAATTTGCGTTTAAGTGGCCTGTTAACTTAATCACCTCTTGTTCCCCAACACCTTGTTTAAATAGGGCAGACACAGCGGATGATCGATGAGAATGATTTGTTATTTTATGCTTCTTTGTATCTATTCCAATTCTTTCCGCTGAAGTTTTGGTCCCCTTAAATACTGTATCTATTCCTAGTGGAGCATTTTTGAACCTTCATCCCTTCTGCCAGTTTGGATGAACGGAGAGAAATAGTCTGTCTGTGGAAATGTTTGGTCCTCTTTTTCCAATAGTTTTAAAAATAATCTTACAGGGCATAAGTCTTTGTTTGATGAATTTCTTACCAAGCATTTACCGTTTGCCAATCCTTTGGACCCACCTTGACCTGTCTTGGAAAATATGATGTTATATTCAATTCGTCCGGTAAATTCTCCCATGGTATCAAACTCCTTTTAAAAAAAATAATTTTGCAATTTACGGTCTCATTGCCTCTCCAAGCTAGTTCAAATAAGCAAAAATGGAAATACTTTTTTTGTGCTTCATCGGGGTTTTCTTCATTGTAGCTTTGCATTATTGTTAGTAAATCTTTGGTGGATAATGCTTTTCAACTTACTTTTCTCTTTTCCTGAAAACTTTGGAGCTGGTTTCTCTTTGCGTCTCTTGCCATTCGCGCATTTTTAAAGGAAATATCCGTAAAAGGGTCAATCTTTATTTCGTATTCTGTAAAATACATTTCTTGAATCATTTTTTCTGTAGTATTCCATATAGCCTTTACAGAAGATTCTTTATAGCTTCGCCATTACCCTTCTTCATATTAAAGACGTAATCTTCGAGGATTTTTGCCAGTTCCATCACAGTAGTAGGTACATTTTTCCAGTTTATAATTTCTAACCATTAGAATCTCTGAGAACTGTGCCCAAATTGAGTTCTTGGATTTCTGTGTGTTAATGAAATATTTTCAGCTATGGATTTTTTAATTTCTTGGATAGATTGGCACCCAAATCTTGCATTTTCATTAAAACTGCTCATTTTGTCTTTTTCAAACCAGGATGACATTTTTGTCAGACTAACAATAGTTTACTGGTACCGTACTTAATTTTTAAGAATTTGTTGACGAGCTTTTCTAAATAATTTTTAATTGACTCATTAGAAAATAATAAAAATGAGTGCGAAGGTTCATCATCTAAGGGTTTTTAAAAAAGTCAAATACAATTTTGATGTAAAATTAATAGGGGATCCAATACCAATACAAATACCAAGGTTACTTAGGTTTTAATACGGTACCTATCCAAAAATGCTAATATATAATTAAAGCGTGTTCTATTTGAAATATCTCCAGTGTGACCAGTAAAGTCGGCATCAAGTTCTGCTTCGATCGAGATGAAAATTAAGCAAAAAAATTGTAGTCATGTGATTCGCATTATCTATCAAATTTTAATTTTTTCCAAGAAATAATTCAAAAGTGGGGTTATTTCTAAAATATCGAAAAAAGTTATTAGAAAAAGTTTTTTTAAATGCATTTTCTAGCACAGATGCAAAATTTTAGCTGCAAAAAAAATTTTTGTTTTTTTACCCATATTTTGTAAATTGCACCACTTTTGCAAAATAAGACTTAATGCAACCTACATAAAAGTCTTGGTTGGTTGGTTGGTTGGCTAAAGGCGGGGGTCGGGTTCGACGTGTGGCCCAAGCTTCTTACACTGCAGCCTTCTGGCTTATTGTGCGCCCCAGTCTTGTTAGAAAAGATTTGTTCCTTCTACGAGGTCCAGTAGTTTCCTTCCAAGTTTGTCGTGCGGGAGGTTGTCGCCACGTCGAATGTTTCCGAAGATTTTGAATCTTTTACGGTACGCAGCTGTAAATTATATGGGAGGCGGTTTCGTCCTCTTCGCCGCAAAGTCTGCATTCAATGGGTCCATTATAGACTCCCATTCTTTGAAGGTGCCTTCTTAAGTGACAGTGGCCTGTTAGTAGGCCGGTCACTTGTGCCTGGCCAGGTGTACCATTCCATCGAGACAGATGTTGCTTTTGCACCCATCTGTCTAATGTTGTTTTGGTTACCTTTTTTGATATTCCAAGGGCGGGTTCTGGGCCCCTGAAATTTTGAGCAGATCCGGTTCTTGCCAGATCATCTGCTTTTTCGTTGCCTCCTATCCCTGAATGACCAGGAACCCATAGGAGTTCAACCCTGTTGTTTCTGGCTGCCAGGTCTTTTAGGTCGTAAAGGCACTCCATTGTGATTTTTGATGTAAATCGGAAGGAGTTCAGAGCCTTTAGAGCAGCTTGGCTGTCCGACAGGATATGTATCTTTTGGTCGTAATAGCCCTTTTCAAGATTCTTTTGTATGCATGCCTGTATCGCATGAACTTCTGCAAGGTTTATTTTTTTTATCCTGTATAAGGTAACTTCATAAAATAAGTATTTTTGAAAACGTAGTTTGTGTCTGAAAGTAATACAACTTAATATTAAGACAAAAAAGAATACAGTGTCATCAGTAAACTGTTCATTAAGTGGAAAAGAAATTTTTGTGGTGGGTAAAAAAGCAAAATTATCTTATGCAGCAGAAATTTTGCATATGGGCTAGAAAATGCATTTAAAAAAACTTGTTCTTATAACTTATAACCCCACTTTTGAATTATTTCTTGGAAAAAATAAAAATCACGTGACTACTATTTTTTACTTAATTTTTATCTCGATCGAACCAGAACTTGATGCCAAAGTCAAATTTGGACTAAAGCTATTATTAAAAAAAAAATCCCATATGATGCGGACTTTACTGGTCACACTGTATATAACTTCCGGTAACAAAAGAAATGTCAAAATATGTTTCTTATAAACTCAAACATGACTATTATCAATTTTCCTAAAACATAACTGCCACATCACGGTATTTAATTAAGGAATACTACTTATTTATTTAATTCAAACTCAACAGATACAAGTATCCTATTACAGAGTAGGAGTGTACTAAAATCTAGATAATATAAAAACTAAACTAAACTAGCACTTTTTTATAATCCTTGAGGGTTAAAGAGAATATATCCAAATTTTTCATTATAGAATTCGACAACTTACACATAATATTAATAGGCGAATTTCCATAGCCATTTGTAGTAGTAAACTTTATATAAAAAGTAGCACAATTTCTTGTTCTATAAAGCGGCATATTAAAGTTAATTTGTGATAACAACATTGGTGCATCTATTTGATTGTGTATTAATTTATAAAGGAACAACAGGGACGAGTGAGTTCTACGTTTTTCTAAACTAAGCAGGTTATATCTATCTCTTAGTTGAGCTTTACTTATTGTTAGGTCATATGTACTGGTTTCTTTATAATACAGATATCTTAGAAATCTATTTTGTACTCTTTCTATAGTATATTTATGTTTCTCATAATATGGACTCCAAATAACAGCAGCATACTCCAGCATACTTGTGTAACTAATAGTAAGAAACAACTCAACTTTTTTCTTTTCTGGAAAATCGGTGTATTCGCCGGTATACCTACTAGCTATAAACCTACTGGGTATAGGTACCATTTTTATGACCGCTTATTTCAATAAATTTATTACGTATGTACTTATATAAAACATAAAAAAAAAGTTTATTGCTTATTCATGGTGGTGGGTCGGTACTTCAAATGATTTATTTTTGAATTAATTGATTCGGAATGTAATTAAAATCGATTCGTCATTTGAAACGTGTATACATTTTTATTGGCGGCAATTATTTATAGAGCTCATAAATAAACTCCTAATAATTTGTAATTTCAGGAAAACCAGTAACTATGCTGCAAATAAATAGACGAAGGGATTACATTAATCTGTTAATCTACGATAGTGCCATTATGACGTATTTAGCATTATCATTTAGATGTCATTATGACCTTCAAAACATCCAAATGTTAAGATACAAAAACAAAAAAAAAGTCGGTGCAAACTATTTATTTGTTATTATTACTTAGAAAAACGGATTGAATTTATTTATTTTAAACATCCGAAGGGACACTTTCGGATTCAGAATATCCCATATTTAAATTATTTTTGGCCAACACTTTGCATACAATAGAAAATTAGACGGCAATAATGACGTTGTCAAAATCGAATTTGAAACAATCAAATGCGGTTACCATGATATCGACTAATATGGACACCTGAAAATTTTAACAATTACAAACGCGTTATCTGATATCAATGAAATTTTGACGAATAATAGTACATTATATACTTAGGTTGAGAAGTGAGCTATTATATAGCGAGCGCTTTTATATACTGAGGCGCGAAGCGCCGAAGGATATAATGTGCGAGGTATATAATAGCCTTCTCAACTGCGGTATATATAGAATTTTTTCTACTACTAACAATAAAATATTACATATTTTAATTCGTTTAAATCTTTGTTACCCATTTTCACCTAATTTTAAAAAAAAATTGAAAATCAAGTCACTTAGGATTTTACTTGTCAAATGCGATCTTCTGTCAGTATGTAGAAAATATTCGGGTTAGATAATAATATAAAGTTAAAATTATAAAATGTCTGAAATTGAGAGTGAAGAATTGGAAATTTGTACCCCACCCGAGCTTAGAGAGGCGGCAAATAGCGCACAGTGCGATCTGTTACCAGAGAAATCTAAGAAACTATACTTGAATGCATACGCGCAATTAATGGACTGGTGTGTAAGAAAAAACGCTGGTCACAGAACCATTCCTGAAAGTATCTTTCCAATAAAATTATAATAAAAAGTCCTATTTTATTGATAATTTAATCCTGTTTTCCAGAATTTCTTTGTTTGAAATGGTCAAAAAAGGCTCAAAATCAATAATATGTTAAAGAAACGGTGAGTTAAGTTATAAAATTGTCTGCAACAACCTCATTAAAGAGCTGTTTTTCATTATTGACCTAGGAAATTTTTTATTATTATTATTAACCTAGGTGAAGAAATGTTACTTCTCGATAAAGGAATGAAGTAAATAATGACGATTTCTCAAGTAAGTAGTAGAAAAAATCTATTTGCACTGTCGTAGATTAAATTTTGAATGATACACGTTCGATATGAACTTTGTTAATGAAACTTGTGCAATTAAACCACTCGGCTAACGCCTCGTGGTTTAACGTTGCACACGTTCCGTTATATTGCTCATATCGAACTAGTATCATTAATAACTATTATCTACTATATCTTGTGAGAGTGAGAGCATTATGTTATGCATAATATAACTGTCGAGTTCGACTTTCGCCTCGCCGATAAGACCGAAGCACGGACATTTTTAGATCATGTAACTACGGAGGATTCAGATCCGTCTCTTTAATAAAAAATATTGATACAGTAGTTATAAAAGATTTCCTTACTTTGAATAAACTTAAAATAAAACTATTGCAAGATGAAAAAAAAAACATTATACGGTGCGAGCAAAAATTATATGCATCAAAGAGGGCTTGGATTAAAAAACGTGGGGCTTGGTTTAGATCACAAAGATATGGGGACGACATATCTAACCAAATCTAGGTTAATTTTGTCAAATTCATATTATGATATGATATGCCAAACTAATGAGTAATAAAATAAGTTCACAAATACGAATTTATTTTTGTTGTTTACAAAATTAACAAAGTAAGAATATACAGAACGAAAAAAAAAAATAATTACATAAATTGCTGAAATTGGCCACCGTCGAAAAAATTGCGTAAGTAGTTAATAGTTCCGGGGGCTGCATGGACGGTTGCACCGTCCTGTTGAAAATATATCCAAAACGTAGTTCATCGTCAAGTTATTGCTCCACAAGTGGATTCAAAATATTGCCTCTAGGTATACCGCTATGCTGTAACCATGTCATGGAAAAAAATAGGACCAACAATTCTACTTCAGAAAACAGCTAACCAGACACCAATTTTTTGAGGGTGCAATGTGGACTTCACAAAAAAATGGGGATTTCCACTACTCCACATGCGTGTATTCTGAGAATACACATTACCGGAGAGGTGGAATCAGGCTTCATCCCAAAAAAAGTCAGGTCTAATAAATCATTTCTTTCCAATAAATGTTGGGTAAACCATTTAGAGTAATTCCCGCGTCTTTCAAAATCAGCGGCTTGTATTTATTGGAATACTTGCACTTTATAAGGAAATAAATTTAGCTGCTTCTTAAGAATAGTCCTGCATGTTCCATAAGATCTTCCCACTTCTTGGGACAGGCATCTTATATAATTTGTTGGCGTATTTTGCATTATTTCACGAACGTTTGCAACAATGATAAAAATCCCCAGCAATAAAAGCAACGTTAGGAAAATGTTCGTAAAAATCGTCCATGCACAAACCCGGATTGTATTGCCACTCACCATTTACTCTAACCCCGTTTCGAAAATACGCTTCAACCATGAATGTTTTATTCTGTTCCGTAAATCCCATTGTGTGAATTGTTCAAGAAATAGGAAAAATTAGCGATGAATCAACTTACTTGTAACGACTGTCCAAGTTGACGGAATAACTGGTTGATTGTTAATTTAGGTATAGTTACTGACACCCAACGGGTATTAAGCTCTCCGGCTAAGCATTGCGTCCTTAGATGCAAGGCCCTCTTTGATGCAAATTTTTGCTCGCACAGTATAAGAGTTATATAAAGTCGCCACAGTGGTTCTTTTCCCGTGCGTCATCACTTTTACGTCATCAAAATTGTATGAATCAAATCAAAATTACGAGACGAAAAAAGTCAAAACTAAGTTAAGTTCATAAAATGGACGTGCCTGCCTACCGTTTGACGTACCTACATAATATCACGAAAAATTATTATTTATTTTAAGTTTTGCCCGGCATTCTCTATTATCTAAAAGAAATTGACAAACAAATATTTATACATTTAATACTATTTTTAAAGCTTAAAATCTACAAAAGTTTGGTGTTTTATTGACTAATAAAATCGCAAAAGTCAAATTTTTAACATCCTTCATTTAAGGGAATTTAGCCACTGCCGTAAACGTTTCAAAGAACTTTCACGGTTAGAATATTTAAAATAAATAAATTAGTTATTATAAAAATCCATAAATACTTACCGCCAAAACAGATGGTGGGTATAATTACCTCTAAAAATAACTATTTTTAGAAACAGGAACAGTTCTAAGGCACACAGATTTACAAAATACGAATTAGATTGGCAGATCAAAATAAGGTTGACAATGACGTTCTAAAATACAACGGTTGTCAACTAAACAAATAAAGAAAGTAATTAACTGACGTTTATAGTTTTATCCTTGTCTAGCACGTTATATTATTGCGGAATTTTGGAGACGTTCTTTTATGCTTTTATTCAAACTTGTTACTGTAATAAACAAGGATGCAGAGTTATTAACCACGTCTAGTCCTGATCGTTGATTGATGACGCACGGGCAAAGATCCACTGTGGCAACTTTACCTACCTATTTAATCATGGGTATCAATAAACCTTCAATGGTTAATGAACAGAAAGTAATGGAAGACGCTAAAATTTATTACAATACTATCCCAATAAAGGGATTCGTTTTTAGTATTGAATACCATTGGTACTCCAAATGAACCATATATCCATAAATAAATTTATATAGAATGTTATTAAAATCGATTCGACTTTTGAAAAATGCATATTATTACATTTTTATTAATGAAAATGTGCTCACCTCGTAAATAAGGTTCTAATTTATAATTTCTTGAGAATGAATAACTTACAACTGAATTACCTGTTAATATATGGTTACCATTTATCTTTGAGCTACGCTTGTTTATATCTTGATCACGTTTAGCATACCTAAGTGCAATAAAAAGAAGTTAAGTAATATCTAAGTGTAAGAGTATGTAAGTCAGAACAATGTATCTTTGTTATGTTGGGTAGATGATATGTTGATATTTATATCACAGCAATGAGAATTTGTTTATCTTAATTGTAAATCGTCACATAAATAATCCTGCAGGATTTATTTAAATGAACGTAACTGTTTTAAGTATTACAGGGTGAGTATTATTTAAAAAAAAATGCTCGAACGCGAGAAGTAAAATATTGAGAGGGGCAGGGGCGGATTTACAAATTTGCCGCTAGTAGGCTATTCAATTTTTGCCGCCCTCATACCAGTGACGGCTCGTGAGTTGTGAAACAGGTGAAGTGTTAGGGAAAGAAAAAGCTTGCTGCAGGCGAAATGCGCCGCAGGCGAAAAAATTTTACCACCACGCCCAAATTTGGTCAATAATTTTTAGTAAATATTTTAAAAATTTATGATTACTTACATATTTTATTGAAAATGAAATTTCTTTCTGCAAGCCAGTAAAGTTCCAACTACCTTTTTTTATTCCCATTAACAGACACGGCCAACAATAAAGTTTATTTAAAAAAATACTATACCCGTCGACCACGAATAAAGATTGTACCATTTATTTCTGTAAGATAAAAAAAAAATTTTGGGCCAAATTTGCCGCCCCCTAAAATCTGCCGCCCTATGCTCCAGCCTACTTAGCCTAATGGTAAATCCAGCACTGGAGAAGGGCACTGCTATTAGCTAATTTTAAGTTTTTTTTTTATCCCCTAAAATTTTAAATGGCAAAATAAGTCAAGTAAGGGTTTCATTGGCCAAAGAATTAAATTCCTGGCTGAATTGAAGTTTTCCACATTAAGTTAGCCAAGTAGCCTACATGCAAGTTTAGAAAGGTAACCGTAGCAATATATTGTATCATACTGAACAAATTTTAGATTCTAGAGGCACTTTTTTAAGTGAATGTAGGTACAGTTGAAGACATATAAATTACTCACTCACTTACTTACACACTCCACCCGTGCATAATTCGATTAAAACAAACAAAATACTAACATTTAATTGCTGCGCCATTGGATTCTAATACTAATCGCAATCCGTGGGTTGACAAAATATTACTTCTGGTATAATCCGGAGTGAGCCCTTCCCAAATTTCTTCTATTTTATCAAATAACCTATTTCATTCGGTGGTTTAAAATTTATTTTGTACATTTTTTTTAACCATCAATCGCCAAACATTTTGAATTGGATTTAAATCAGGACTTCTTGAGCACCAAGGCAGACATGTTACATTGTTTTGTCTAAACCAGCTTCCTATATTTCTTGCAGTATGCCCAGGGCAGTTATCCTGCTGAAATATAAAGTTATTTCCTTCAAAAACTATCGCGGCAGAAGGAATAAAAACATTTTCCAAAACCTGAAGATATATATTACTGTTTAGTGTTCCACCAATATTCCAGCATACAACTGCACCGTAAACAGTTATCGATGCACACACATTAACGGAGAAACGTCCACTGGTTTGCTTTTTTTGAGTATACTTCCCATCATATCGGGAATTTGGTGGTCTATATACTCGAATCCTTCCATTATATATTGTAGACTGAAAAGTTTTTTTCATCGGAAAAGATAACATTTTGCCAAAAAAAAATATTTTCTGGTAAATATTGCATAGCAAACCCAATTCTTCGTTCCTTATCACTATTTTTTAAAAACGGTTTGGATGCAGCTGCTCGCTTTCTTAATTCGGAACATTATTGTCTTACTCGGCGTTGCGCAGTTCTAGATAAAGCAGGGAATCCTGTTATGTGCATAGCGGATACTGCAGTTTTAAATGGATTTTGCCCTTAAATACTCCACCAAATTTCGGTCTTCTTCATTTGATGATTTTCTATTATTTAAACCAGACCCAACAGACCTTTCAAGTGTTTGATGATAGCGCCATTTTTTTACAATTCCTTGAACAGTACTTCTAGGTACTCTAAAATGGTCAGCTATTTTTCCATAAGACCACCCTGTTTCTACTAAACATATTATTTTTGCTTTTTCAATAATACTTACTTAAATGAGGCATTTTTAAATCAAATAAAATAATGACAATACTTTGACAGATATCATGGTAACAATTAACACGTTACAAAGGTAATAAAGGTAAAAAAGTTGCATTTTCAGTGTCACAGTTTAGTGTACGAAATTATCTGTCGTCATCTGTATAGTTGACGACAGAAGGACGAAGGTATATTTAAAAATTGCTGCACGAAAATTGTTAAACTTTTGCAGGGATTATACGAAAATCAAATTTAATATAAATTAGGGGAAACTAGCCTAAAATGACATACTTGGGTAAAATGACATATGGGACATATTGCTACTTTGAGATGTGATAAAGTCGCCCCAAATACCTAACTGCCAATATTTTTCATCCGCAACCTCAGTCGAGTTTATTCAGCGTGCCAGGCGACACTCTTCTTGAAGAAATATCAAGAAGTAATTTTTCTCGATTCGAATAAATATTTGTACGGTCACCTAATTTGACTGTAATAATTGATAGAGTGCAATAAGCTTAAGTTTTTGTTTTATTTCTTTTACTTATTTTATTTAATAAATTCCAAGAAATCCTTATTTTGGGTAAAAAAAAAAAAAAATTATTTTAATTTAACCTTTGGCTGCGGTGTCCAAAATGTAAGAAGTGTAGTCATGGAGAATGGGCAGATGTTTCCCCCCGAACAAAGTTTTTTTACATGCGACTACTTAGCGACTAAACTTTTTTTTATGTTTTAAGATTTTATGATTTTCGATAGTTGAGCATGTTAACTCTTCTACTTTTGTTTGCGTTACCTTTACTTTTGTTTATAAAATAAAACCCTTTTGTAATACTTTTTCATTTTTATTTTAACTTTTTCTATAGAAAGACTATACCTATGTCATTTTACCCTAGTATAATCCTAAAATGACATACTGTACAGTTTTTTGTTAATTCGGGTGTCGTTGTTTCAAAAATCAAAAAAATTAGGTTTTGTGCCTTTAATAAGAAGCGGCATAAACTAATTGACCCATTGAACTGGAGATGGATGCTAAAATTATTTTTTCCAAGTTATTTGAATGCTTTTGCTCAAGGTATGTCATTTTAGGCCAGTTTCCCCTACTACAGTACCATTGGTCATTTTAAGCGACGTTCAAATAAAATTTGGTTAACTAGTCATTGACACAACCCGTCCTTCGTAATCCAACAATGAAAGTTACGTTAACCAAAGCCCACACACAATTTTTAGTTTAATACAAAAACATGCAACAACAAAACCCAAAACCAAAATAAATTTAAAATTGGACGCGAGGGTGGCAATACAAAGGGGGCCGCTCGATTCCCCGGGGCGGCTTCCTAGACAAAAGGGCGCCGGGGGGTGCCTCGCATTGTGTAAATAATTGGAAACAGTGGTCATGAATGAACGCGCACCTGATAACAACTTGTAAGGGAAACTACCCTCGCAACAAACTCGCAACGCAACCCCCGTTTTATAAATACCCATTTACTTGACTAATGTACCCATAAGAATTCCGCAGCCCCGTTCATTGTGATTTAACTGGCTCCAAATCATTCCTATTGTGAGGGGGATGAAAAATTGATCGCCCGAATTGCTTGTATTTTATATAAATCGTGGTTAATTAAAAATAACAAGTGTTTTGTGTATTTGTAAAGTACCTGCTGTTTTGGTAATAAGACCAAAATAATGAATTAAAATGATAATTGGTAATAATATGACGAATAACTGAATACATTTTCGGTTTAATTTTTTTTAAATTTTATTATTTTCTAAAAAATCTTGTATATAACTTCGTAAGAGAAAAATTTTTGCCGGTAAAAATTTTATGAGCGAAATTACCAAAAAGCAACAAAATTGAATAAAACCAAGAGAACATTTTGCCGATACAAAATTTTCTCTCGAATGATATTCGACAAGACTATTTCACGAGAAAACAATAAAAACACACTGTTTATTATTTAGCAAACTAGAAACTTTATTTATGAATTACTAAAATTAAACGTACAGTTGTTATAAGTAATAGTTTGTCCATTTTTTTCTATCAAAGCATGATTTTGGGTATGATTGACTTGCATTTGAGAAGTCGAAGATCCACATGCTTCATTTGTTGTTCTGAGATTTTCGATGATGATTATGATCTAGCTGCAGATATGGTTTCAGGGAATTTGTATTTGAGTGGCCTGTTAACATGCCTGAAAACATAAAAAAATGCTCTTAAAATATTTTTTATGAAAATATGCATTTAATTATAAAATTAACAAAATATGCAAAAAATGCATATATTCCGCCCTTTATTCATTAATATGAATGAGTTAACCCAAATGTACCTATATTTAAACACAAATATAATGTAGACAAATCTTTAAATCCATAATGGTCAACACATTTATTTTTAATGGGCGGTAGTATTTATTGAGCGATTAAAATAATCCGGGTCAGTTAGTACAGGCGTAAAATGACCGCGGACTAAATCAGCGCGGTTTCAGCAGGAATTACACAGGATTAAAACAAGAAAAACGGCCGTCCGGGGTTTATATATTAGTCGAATTACGATATAAAATATTTAATTTTAGATTTAATTTTAATTACCTTCCTGCTGACTTAATAACTAGAAAAAATATCAACTTTTCGAAAGAATACTTTTGATATTTATCGAGCTATTATTTGTTATAACACACCTGGGGGCCTGTTTTTTGCAACCACTTTCCAATTCTCGCTTGTTACGTTCTTTATCGTTTAATAAAAATAACCAATTTGAAGATGTTTAGAAACTCATCTCTTCTTATCATCATCTTCTTCCAATTCATTGTCCTGGGAAGCTTTGGCTCAAATACTGTCGAACAGGTCGAGCATCATAGTGCGGTAGCTCACCGTCCTGCTGGAACGCCAAATGATTTTCCATGTATAGTAAAACTTTTAAATCCTACCGCATGATGGATTCCGTGATACTCTGCCAAATTTGGTCTATTCAATTTTTATAGGTTAGTAGGAATTCCAGGATCAGACTTGAAAATTATATATTTATTTTGAATATTTCCGAAATCCAAAAATGTAACTACTAGAATTTGGTCGTTCATTGAGACCTATTCAATGTCATTTTCTTATTTGATTTAAAAATGCCTCATTTAAGTATTATTGAAAAAACAATATGTTTAGTGGAAATAGGGTGGTCTTATGGAAAAATAGCTGATCATTTTAGAGTACCTAGAAGTACTGTTCAAGGAATCGTAAAAAAATTGCGCTATCATCAAAAACTTGAAAGGTCTGTTGGATCTGGTTTAAATAATAGAAAATCATCAAATGAAGAAGACCGAAATTTGGTGGAGTATTTAAGGCGAAATCCATTTGAAACTGCAGTATCCGTTATGCATATAAAAGGATTCCCTGCTTCATCTAGAACTGCGCAACGCCGAGTAAGACAATGTTTCGAATTAAGAAATCGAGCAGCTGCATCTAAACCGTTTTTAAAAAATAGTGATAAGGAACAAAGAATTGGGTTTGCTATGCAATATTTACCAGAAAATTATTTTTTTTTGACAAAATGTTATCTTTTCCGGTGAAAATACTTTTCAGTCTACATATATAATGGAAGGATTCGAGTATATAGACCACCAAATTCCCGATATGATGGGAAGTATACTCAAAAAAAGCAAACCAGTGGACGTTTCTTCGTTAATGTGTGGGCATGGATAAGTGTTTACGGTGCAGGTGTATGCTGGAATATTGGTGGAACACTAAACAGTAATATATATCTTCAGATTTTGGAATATGTTTTTCTTCCTTTTGCCGCGATAGTTTTTGAAAAAAATATCTTTATATTTCAGCAGGATAACTGCCCTGTGCATACTGCAAGAAATATAGAAAACTGGTTTAGACAAAACAACATAACATGTCTGCCTTGGTGCTCAAGAAGTCCTGATTTAAATTCAATTGAAAATGTTTAGGGATTGATGGTAAAAAAATGTACAAAATAAATTTTAAACCACAGAAGGATATAGAGTTATTTGATAAAATAAAAGAAAATTGGGAAGGGCTAACTCCGGATTACACCAGAAGTATTATTTTGTCAATGCCATGAATATTACGATTAGTGTTAGAATCCAATGGCGCAGCAATTAAATATTAGTATTTTGTTTGTTAATAAATTTACCCTTTTTGGCTTTATACTTTTGTACTTTTCCTGGTATTATTTTATAATTTTCTTATTTCGCGGCTGTAATTTAAAACAATATTTAGAAATAACCATTATTACTTATGGTAAAAAATCGTACCTACAATAATTTACAGCTATGTAGGGAGGTATCCTGGGATACCTCATCTGAACTTCGCCTTTTTCTGAGGACCATTATTTTAGTCTTTACAAATATGTATACATATAATATGTACTGTGGAAGTCAGAAATAAAGACATTTATTATTATTATTATTATTATTATTATTATTATATAGCTGGTGTTCTATCCAGGTAAAAGCAGCAAGGTGAGAAACCCGTTTTACCCATTTTTGTTGTAATTGAGTTATGTATGGGTAGAGTGTACGAATTTATAAATGTCATCAACTGTACATACCGATGCATTACCACTACAGAAATGCAAGCTCCCTGCGTTTTTTTTTACATAATCAAAGCGCAAATGTAAGCAATAAATGCTGCAAAGCCGATATAAAATATGCTTATTTGATAATTTATACGTCGAAAATATATCCCTAAAATCCCTTAAAATAAATTACATCTTAAATAAAATCTTATACGGCAGTCCCATTTCCCGGTTATCCTGGCAAAGAAGAAAAAATATCCCTGGAAATGAAGCAATTCCATTTCCACGGACGCGGAAAATCAAAGCGTGGAACCGATCCTCCGTAGCGAATTAGCATTTTTCCTCATTACCTCTGGTGTTATTTTTCCCAGAGTCGGTCATGAATTTAAATTTCAGCGGGTTTCTCTCCGAGAATTTTGCGTGTCTACGGGTGTTTCGGTTCTATTGGACAAGATTGAAATTAGGTAATGGTTTTCTGTTTCATTTTTTTGAAAAATATTTTGGATTTTTACTAGACACTTTAACAAGGACTTTCGGTTCTGTGTATAATTACATTGGAACATTAATGTTTTTTCTCAAGTAGAGGCAAGCAATACCTGTTAAGTCATGGAGCCTAATGAATAAAAATTAGGCAATTACTTGAAGCAATTACTTGTTAGTAAAAGCAATTGCTTGACTAGCAAATGCTATATGTAAAAGCGATTGCTTGATCTAGATATGAATAAAATTTTGAAGCAATTGCTGTTTTTCTTACACCTCTGTAGCAAATGCTTATTCAACACAAGTACAGACGTGGCTTATCCACTTGTTTAGATTATCGATTTCATGTTTAGTTTGGTGCCTAATTTGCAAAAGAGTTGACGTAAATACAACAACGTTGATCTATTTATTTAGTACAATAGTAATCTGTTACGTTTTTGTGGAAAATAGGAAACTTATATTTGTAATATGGCGGATTTCAGTGAAAATAAGGAAAGTGATAGTAGTGATGAAGAAATTAAAGACAAGCTATTGATATTCGTTCACAAATTAAAGGAACATAAATAAATCTCTCTGACCACAACCGTTTAGCTTCCACAATAGCTTTGGCATTTGTAGGAAATTTATTAAAAATATTAGCCTTCTCCAAAACTGCATCCATTACAGAAGTGCATGTCTTACAGACAGTAGTTTGGTGAACACAGAGTTCTTCACCTACAGAATTTTGAAAGCCCGGAACCGACAATTTCCGCAGAAAGACTTTAATCTTATTTAAAGGCGACAGTGCACCCCCTCGCCTTTTACCAGTATCAGTCAAAAAATAATTTGTCAACCACTCAACATTTTCACAGTCAAATCGATATAACTTTCTGAAATCATTATATCTGTAATTTTTACGTACACTGTAGATTTTTCTTTTACGGACGTTCATATATTCAGCCATAATTGAAGACACAAATTAAGAGCAACGCACGGGTATGCCGCGGAGAACTAAAGTTGACTGCTACCAAGCAAATGATGCAGGGGTCTACCTACCTTAAAAAGTTGAAAGCGATCGCTACACTGGAAAAAGCAGTTCCTTAATTTATTCATCACATTTTAAGCAAACGATAGCAATTGCTTCTATTTTTAAGAAAAAGCATTGACTAGAAGCAATTCCTGCACTTTTAAGCAATTGCTGGACGCAAAAGCAATTACTTTATTTTTAATTCATTAGCTTACAAGAAATTACTTCGATTTTATAAGAAAAAGCAATCGCTGCATTTTTAATTATTAGGCTCAATTATCTTTTTCGTATATAGTCGTAACCACAAAAAATGCACTCTACTCGATCATCAAAATCCTGATAGGCACTAGTGGAAGCGCTCGACTTAATTGGAATATTCTGATTGGTTTGTGTTATTTGGCCCGGACCAACTAACACAAAGGCATTTATTTAACCTAAAAATATTCTCAGGAAAAACGGTTGAATGAAAACTAGCCAATCCAGCATTTACACATCCTTGTAAACCTGCAGAATCATGTTAACTAATTAGTTTCAGTAACTACCTACTTGGCCTTCCACAACATCTACTGTCATCAACAGGTTTTTTTTACTAGGACAACAAAGGTTTCACCGAATTAACCGCCATTAAAGATATTCCTGCGCAAGTCAGGCCAAGCTACTCGTACCCCTTCCTATTCAACCCGTGGTCGAGGAAAAAGATAGTAAGCAGATGTCCTTACGGTATCTCAACTTTGAATTACCAACTATGTTCAAGTTACACGCTGCGTCCAAATTCCCCGGACCTCCCCTATATTGTACTATAAGTTCTTAAAATGGCTGATACGAGTGAGACGTTTGTGGGTTCGAGCCGAAGGCGAGCGAGCGTGAAAAGATATTTTCAAACGTGTTGTACACTATCATTTTTCTACAAAGGCAGAAAATAGAAAATTTTTAAAAGTACTTGTTATAATTATTTTGAACTTGGCTTTCACGTCAGCAGAAAGTCAAAAACATATTGTGTGTATTGTATTTTGATTGTTGCAAGCATTTGTTGCTATGGAAACATGTTTGGCCGAAGAAAGAGGCAAAAATATTTGAGTTATAAGATTAAAGATGGGTACAGCTACTTTTGATAAATTCCATCACCTATTTTCCGGCCTAAGAACAAAGTACAGTTGGGTTGCGAAAGTCGAACGACAACTTCAAGCCCAAAAGTGAGCGCTTAAACATAATGTTACTACTGTGGCATTGACAATCATTAAATTGGGAGCTGCTGTAAGACCACATTTTTGAATTTAGTAAAAAAAACATGTTATATGGTATCTATCTTTTTCTCATCCCAGCAAAGGTCACGACACGACTGTATCTGCTAAAATAGATGGAAATCTAGCCTGGGGATTTTTAAAATATCACGATCGTTCTTAGAGAGTAAGTATACAGGGGAGGGGGTTGAATCTTAATTATTTTTTATACAGGGTTGGCAGGTGATATTGATGTAAGTACCACTACACTAAGTATATTCACAGAATCTGTAAAAACTAAACTACAAAACCAGACTCACTGTGATGTATCTGTACACCAGTGTTGCCAGGTCAAAAAATTTTTTTTCCCTAAATAATTTCTTAAAAATTCCCCAGATTTTCCCCAGATCTTTTAATTTAAAAACGAAGAAAAAAGATACTTGAAAAAAAACATATCCCTATTTATTAATACATTTTTTTCTATAAATAAGCCACTTATGGTTAATTTTTTATTCAAAATAATACATTTTTTATTCAACAGTAAACAATAATACATTTAATATAGGATAAATAGGTACCTACATAGAAAATAAACTGGTCAAAGCTATTACTTATTTGAATTACTAAAATTATCGCAGAAAATTGAAAAAATGCGTGGTGCCTTTTGTGTGATTCCCCTTAAAATATCAGCGAACGGAGGCCTGGGATTTACCGAGTTTCTTGTTGTATACCTTGAGAGTAAGGTTTATAGTAAATTCGACCTGCTTCAGATTCTGAGTTGCTAATAGTAAATTGGACTTAGAAAAGATAGCGTTTTTGCCATAAGTCAATCGATTTCTAAAAATTTTTTAGGTGATTGCTTAATATATTTTTTACAAATATCACAAAATCAAAGAAGAATAAAAATTCCCTAAATTATAGAAAATTTCCCTTTTTCCCTAACGATTGCAGATTTTCCCCAGATTTAGGGAAATTTTCCCAGCAATGGCAACCCTGCTGTATACTGAGGAGGTTTGCTAAGGCACAGTTTGAATTCATAGCTTATTTTTTATGAACCCATATTAAATAAATTGCTGGTGTATCAAACCCGCTTTAGTGTTATATAATTCCAGATTTGCTAGAATAGTGTTTTTGTTGGTAGTAATCAGTTCCATTAGCAGCACAGTCTTGTTGAATAATGAACTACTTTTAATACAGCAATTTTGTTAAGAAATAAATTGTATCTTTTCAATGCAAAGCATTTTGTTCCCAGTAAAGCCCTCTCTCTATAATTATAATTAAGAAAGCAAAACAGCGTTCCCAAAAACGAATTGTATCCGTTAAAACATAATACAATCCACGAGACGTTGGTGGGGGTTCGTAGCGATCGGCAATCGCCGCGCACCGTAGTATTAGTTTTAAGCGTACTTGTTGCGCAGGTCTCATCGTTGTTCGGAATCTTCGAGCTGTCCTGTCTAAATTTGAATTTTATTGATTGTACCAATATCTGTTTCAATTAATTTATTTTTTATTTTGTATTTAAGGTTTTTTAAACTTTGCATGTCAGATAAAGCAATAGAAGATTCTTATTCGCACAACCCATCATTAGTATTGGACTTTATAATCTATGGACGAAATCTCAGTGAACCATGTTGCATAATAGATAATCATATAAAATGTTAAACGTCAATAACCATATCACACTAGAAGCTATTTAAAATTTTGAGAACTGCAGCACTGTTTTTTAGTAGTAAGTATATGCTTTATTAACCGTTGCAAGGCAACATTATTATAATTAAAATGTCAGGTTTCATTACAACTGCTAGTCGGAACGAATACAGTATATAAAACCAGCTTACACCCCCCAACAAAACTAGGTAATTACTGTGAGTATTCAGAGCAATAATAGCTATAAACCATTAAGAAGCGTTAACTCCTATTTCCTATTGGATAAATTACCGTGGTATTGTCACTACACAACGGTCTAGCAATTTTCGTTTCCTTACAGTAGGAAAGCGCGTTGCTATCACATATAGTGTTAAGCAGTTGTATAAGGAGTAGGTATGTGAATTCTTATAAGGAATAGAATACTTTTAGTATTGAAAATACTACTGGGTGCGTATATACGGGTATATTTCATGAAAAATGAACGCGACATGCGACATGCACATAAATAACACGGCGGTGAAGTCTAAACAAACATCCGAGCAGCACAGGATCGATGACATCATCTGTTGAGTATTAATATTGTTTTGTTTTGGGTTTCGGCATTTATTATTACATTTGTTGATATTAAGATAATATGGCCGGGAGAGAGAACAGTAGAAGTCTGAGAAAAGTTAGTAGATAGTTATTTATGATACTAGTTCGATGAACACTAATGAAACGTGTGCAACGTTAAACCACGAGGCGTCAGCCGAGTGGTTTAATTGCACAAAGTTCATATCGAACGTGTATCATTCAAAATTTAATCTACGACAGTGCAAATAGATTTTATTCGTCTAAATTTCATTGATATCAGATAACGTTTTCGTAATTTTTAAAATTTTCAGGTGTCGATATTAGTCGATATCATGGTAACCGCATTTTTGATTGTCTCAATTTCGATAAAATTGGAAAAAAATAAACAGTGAATGTCGCTGAAACAAAGCGAAATAGCGCGGCGGTCCTGGCGTATTACACAGAAAGTCGGAGGAGAATGGATATACCAATCCAAAACATTTCATAGCCGACTTAAGATTTGGACATTTCATGAACAAAGAGTACCAGGACCAGCAGGTAAATGGCTGTGTATAGCTAAAGAAATAATTTTGTCGCTATTTTTGAAAAGGTGGTTTTGAGCTCTCTTCAATATGTACTAATATACAGATTATCCTATATTTTTTATTTTAACAAAACAGTCAAATTTACGTCACACAAAACAGTATAATTTACACATTTCTAAGTATAATAATTTAATTATTATTTTAAACTAAATCGGAGCATCCATGCCGTCATAATAACGCGTGATGCTGTGACATAATGGTTTCCTTCTCGCCACTGTATGTCGTAGGTATTTTCAATACGCCTATGATACTTGCGTAAGATGCAAGATCTGTGAATTTTTTATCAGTGTAAATGGCAACCACTGCTGTTGATACGGCATTATAAATAATAAATGAATCTGCCCTTCATATGTTATTGGACGACTGGACGAGCTGCATGCTGACGATATAGGAACCCCTTTTAAAATTTAGATAATAATTTCCGCAACCCCTTCAATATATTGGTTAATCCAACCGAATAATTCCAAAACATTATATGACCATAGAACTGACAATTTCCTGACACTAACTCATCACGACACATCTGCGCGTTCCCATGATGCCTCGCAAAAACCCCCGTTTTGTTGTGGTTGTAACCGAAACCAAGCAGGCAGCTTAAAAACTCCTGCCATTGATATAGGTCCGATTCTTGTTTTTATTTTAGGGATTAGCCCTAACATTTCTCACCTACATACAAGACCAGATTAAAATGAGCATCAAGGCACACTGCGATTTTATGGTTAAATGCTCAAGAATGGGGCACAATAGACTGTTGGTCTGAAATTTAATATACCTTTATATTGTTGATGTGTTTGCACGGTGGTCGGTATTTAGAGACAAGATGTGAGATATATTTGGACAATGATGTGTCAAATAGGGTTTGCCAGTTGGGTTTATGGGTGGGTTGATTTTTCTAATGCAAGTGAATATAATATCGGCTTTAGTTGTTTAAAATGGTAAAATGAACGAAATACGTAGGTATATTTTTCTTCGGATATTTCAAGCATAGGCAAAAAGAATAATGCTTTTTACAAATGAAACAAGTTGTGCCATTACCAGCCTGAACCTGACGGTTTTTGGAACATATTAATAGTATAAGATAATCCGTTAAATTTACCATGGAAACAGAAAAACATTCCACTCTGCCTTTTCTCGATCTCGTCAAACGAAGTGCTGATAACATAAAAACTTCAGTATACAGGAAACCCACTCACACCGGGCAATACCTTAATCACGGATCGAATCATTCAAACTCCATAAAACAGGGCATAATTTCTGTGGTACTAAGGCAGAACCCGATATGTCAAGAAATATCCATTTTCCATTTTTAAAGCCAATATATGCAGTTAGTGGTGACGAATATGATGGCAAAACCCGATATGGTTCTGTTACTCCTATACAATGTAGGTTAATAAAATAAGATCCCGATATGTTTCATAAATGAAAATTGGTCGCTGGCGAAACCCAATATGCTAGACATATCGGGTTGTGGTGTCGTCCCGCACCGCCAAACATTTATTTGTATATCCCGGTATGTCTGACATATCGGTTTATGCCACAGTTTCAACTTGTCGGAATTGGTTTTACCACGCGACATGTCAATTTTATTGGTGAAACTAAAGAGGGAAAAACACGATATGTCCAACTAATCTAAATATCTTCGTTATCCGGAAAAATTTTAACTTGAAATGCTACAAGCGAAAAGGATGTTTATTGTAAATTATTTTACTGGACTTGCCAAGTTACTGTAAATGCAATCTTAATTTTGGCGATATCGCGAACTTTAAAATCAAGTATTTTGACATATCGGGTTATGCCTTAGTTAGTACCATAGATTTAAACTCTTTATCATAGAGCATCTAACGTTTGCAGCCATCCGGAAGACCTTAATATTGAAATTTCAAATATTAAAAAAGATTTAAAACAGAATGGTTACCCTGAAACCTTTGTAACTACATAATACCATCTCAAAACTTAAAAATCGCGAAGTAAAAACTAATACAGAAACGAAAGAGGAGCAAGCAAGAGGAAATACGCTTAGAAGCTTTCTAACAAAAGTAACCCCCCCCCCCCGGAATCAAACACAAAAAATTGTACCTATCTATCAAATCCCTTGCGAGTGTGGCGAATCGTACATTGGAGAAACAAAAAGACCTCTTCCCGTACGAGTTAAAGAACATCTGAAACGTACTCAAAAAGGTGAAACTTCGAGATCAGGTATAGCGGAACATGTATGGACCAACCAACATAATATACAGTGGTCAGAATAAGCCAAGGTTTTGGTCACGGAACAGCACTGGAGAAAACGAAATTTAAAGAAGCAGCTTTCATGAATCAAAATACCCATATATTTAGTAAACAAACTATAGATATCCCTAATATCTGGAAGCCTCTCCTTGTCCAAAACAGACAGCTCAAACTTCACACTCCAGTAAGCACGTAGGCGGCGTCATCAAGCATCATTGCACATGGATAGTATTTAGGACAGTAGCCTTAGAATGATAATTTAGTTTACACTTAAAAACTTTAGAAAATCTAAATATTGTTTTTCCGCTTTATCAACATTTCGGTTAGTAATTCGATTACTACATACAGTGGCGGCTCGTGACATGAATGTCTGGGGGTTCACAAATACGGGAAACGCGTCAGGGGGTACGGATTTTTTTTTGGAAGTTCAAGGTTATGTTGTTTTGTTGCTATGAAGTTCTTCGAGAATTTATTCGTGAAGTCGGTAGCATTTAGTACACTGTGCATCAGCTGATTATTTTGCATGTTAAATTTTCGTGAATAATTTTACGAAGAAATTCACGAATTTATTTGACGTCCAAGTTGACCATTTACATTATCAAAGTTAGCCCTAAAGTGACTTCATGAATAAATTCACGAAGAACTTCACAGATGTAAAGATCGCTTAATATGAACTTAAATGAGCCTAATTAGGTACATACCTACCTATAATATAGGTAGGTACTGACATGTATGTGTAATTTTTTTATTAAACATCAAAATATTGTGCATTTGTGTCCTGGCCGATATTTTTAACAACCCTTCCTTAAAAAGATTCCAATAAAATAAATAAATAGCTTACCAATACGATTAACACCACTTTTAACCCAACACGGTTCTGCCTTTTCGCCGGCAAATAACAAAGACGGGAAACAAAATAGACTATTCTGCTTTTCACATCCGCACAGCCACTCATGTTTTTCATACAATGCACTTCTAAAGTCTTAAAAACTCTTTTAAAGTCCCGTTTTTGACCTTTATTTAGTTGCGTTATTTGGAGGTTAGGCACTGGTTTTCCCGCATTCTTTACAATAATCTTATCATCGAAACTTAACCCTGAGAATGACTTTTTTTAAAAACTCACTGTATTTTTGCAATTATTTAAATATTGCACCGAGACCGTTGCCGTCATTTTTATATTATTTATTATTTTTTAAAGAAGCCGTAAAATAAAACCGCGGACATACTATTACATAAATCACTAAAAGGCTCAGCCAGCTGGCGCCACAAAACACCAACTAAGGGCTGGCGCAGCACAACAGCAGAGTAAAAATCGAATTAGAAAACATAATTCAGAACAAACGAGCACTTTCGCTTAAAGTTGACTAATCATAACGTGCCTAAACCTCATGATCACCAGAAATTTGTGCCATAAAGATAGAATGAGATCGAAAATAAAACTAGCTATAAAACAAAGATAGAGCTATCGTGCTCCTCGACTCGTGAAAAGATTGCGGCCGTTCTGAACATTAAAAACTTCTGGCACCGGCGGCACAATGATACAAAGAAAGAATTTATTGTATCATGCGGCGGCACCGTATTCTGCCGGTCGTTATGCCGTTCAAGCGCATGAGTCACCGCGGTTTAAGCGAAATTTTTTGTTCGACGCAACATCTAACAATAGGGAAAGTAAAGATATCGCAATTTAACGTTACGTAAAAGATAGGGTGATGATAATTCACAAAACGGTAACTAGTACCTATAGATTTTTTTTATTTTGAATTTTAACAATTTAAATTTTAACTAGGGGGGCACGTGCTCATGTGCTCTTATGCACAAGCCGCCACTGACTACATATTAATTGTCACTTAATAGAACGATAGAAACAAGCCCCCCATTGAAAATGATTTAAAAATCAACTAAAAGAGGATAGATTATTTGCAAAATCGATTAATGATAAAGTTATTGCTAAATTCGATTATTTAAAAAATCAACTAATAAAAAAATCAATTTAATCGAAATACTGGCATTTTTATAGCTGAATGTTGATTATAACTATTTTTAATCGTCCAGGGTAGCGCGAGTGTACCTTAATACGGACTATCAATAATATTGAGAATAATAGTATTGACAATAAATGCAGCTGCCAATTCTCTTGCCGACCAGATTCAATAAATTCAAAAAAATTATTTATAGGAAATAGCATTTTTTAAATTTTTTCTCGATTATTGGGTAGCAGAAATAGAAAGGCACTAAATAGTTTTGTGTCCATTTTCGCAAGCTCACAATACGTTTATTTGCATTTGAAAAAAAAGTTGGGATAGTTCCATTCTCGGGTAAAGAGTAAAATTCATGAAAATGCAAAAAAACTGAAAAAACAAAAAAAAAACTTTCTTCTTTCTAGATTTTTCTAAAGAAAATTCTACCTTTGGCGTCTATTGTTAAAAAGTAATATATTTTTTCATACAGTAAATCCAGAGTGTAGTTTTTTTTTTAGAAAAATGCTTGGGCACGGTAGTCCCGGTCTTGTTTATAAAGAAAATATTAACACAGTATGTCCCAAATTAGAGATATGACGATATAGATCATTTTTTAAATGGCAACCTTATAGTCTTTTATTGACTATTTTAAAGACTATAAATATTAAGTTATGCATAAGTACAAAATTTCAACGTTTTATTCCGTATCATTTGATGATTTCTAACTAATCCTACCCAAACATTTCAGGATATTCCGTATGTTCTTCTCTAATCCAGTGAGGATTTTCCTTACACCAATAGCGGCATTTCTGACGATTAGCATGACCGTGAAGTGTAAAGGTGCACTCATCAGAAAACAAAACATGTTCTAATTGGATCACATTGTTATCTAACATGCCATCATTTGTACACAAAAATACGTGCTCCTATCAAAATCGTCTTCCATAAGCTCATGAGTAGGTATCATTTTATAGGGATATATTTTATTTTCTTGTAATGTTCGAATAATCGATGAATGGCTAACATCTAACAGTGGGGCTATTTTTCGACTAGGAGTATGTGGGTTTTCCTCAAACTGAAGCATTAATTTGGTATCGTCATTTGCATTGGCAACTACTTTTTTTTATCTGCTTTACATGTCCAAGCTGGCGAAACTGCTTTTCTATTTTACTAATGTTCCCTTGAGTTATAGGCGGCAAATTTGGAAATTTTTCATAGAATAAGCGAGCAACTTCCATTTGTGTCCGTGTTTTATCTCCATAACCAATCATCTGTATAATGTTATTTTGTGCATTTCTGTTAAATAAACCATTTTTCTGATATGCAGTTAACGAAATTCAAACGACTTAACACTGACAACTACTGTCATGCAGACAGACAACAATTTGCTAAGGTCAGGAGGTTTAAATAAAAGTAAAGAAAACCATTTTTACCTTTTTTTATTTTATATCAGTAAAAAGAAATGCTGAAATGCAATAAATCTGAAAACACTTAATATTTCCGAAACAGTTGAAGATAGGTATAGTATATTATACATAAAATATGTCTAAAATTTTCTTAAGAATCCAAAAATTGAGTAATATACAGGGTGTTGCATTTAAAATAAGAAAGTTGGCGTTGGTCACTGTTTACGTGACACACCCTGTATAAAAAGTTTTTAGTGAAAAAAAATGCCCAAATAGAAATACCAATAGACGTATCCGAGCGTTTTTTCGGACAGGCCTCCATGTATTTATTACATTATACTGTTGCATTGGCAACTATTTTTTCGATTTGTCAGGTATATTATAGTGTTCAACATTGCTTTATTATTATATTATTAACATAGAATCTAATCAAATATGTTATTAACCCCCATTTAAATTAAAATTTGCATATACATATGTTATTGAATAACATGGCGGTTTGGGAACGTTTACTAAAAGTAAATAAAATTTGTTAATACAACACAACAATTAATTTACTATTTATCAAAATAACCGCATGCAGCGGCTATTTATTTTCAATGTAAAATGTATTTCATCGTGATACGACGAAACACAGTTATTTGTTTTTCTGTTTGTTTAGTAGTTAGAATACAATTAGAAATTAATAATTTGGCAATATTGGTTTCAACATTTTTTGTTAAAATTACAAATTTTTATTCATACAGTGTCACCAGTAAAGTCCGCATATGGGATTTTTTTTTATTAATAGCTTTATTCAAAATTTGACTTTGGCATCAAGTTCTGCTTCGATTGAGATGAAAATTAAGCAAAAAAATAGTAGTCACGTGATTCGCATTATCTGTCAAATTTTAATTTTTTCCAAAAAATAATTCAAATGTGGGTTTATTTCTGAAAATATCGAAAAAAGTTATTAGAAAAAGTTTTTTTAAATGCATTTTCTAGGCCACATGCAAGATTTCAGCTGCATAAGATAATTTTAATTTTTTACCTATATTTTGTAAATTGCACCACTTTTGCAAAATAAGACTCGACGCAACCTACATAAAACTTCTTAGGTTTGACAATGCTTTATTTCAGATCCATTTTCTTTAAAGTAGCGCCATATTAAATGTGTGTTTTTCTACAAAATCAAAATTGTGCTTTTAAAATTTGTCTGAAAGTAAAAAAATAAAAAAATAAAGTAAAGGGCTTTTATTAAATTGTTGAAAATAGATAAACTTTACGTTAAGGTTGAATTCTCAACGTCATTTAATCTATTGCCAACCTATAACCTATTTTGCGTTGATTTTTTGAGTTATTATTTTAATAACTAACATTTAAAGAAAATCAATATCGTCGGTACATTGTTTAGGTAGTATCTGATATATTACAAAAATATCAATTTATTTCATTGCTAATTTTGGGAGAATTGTATAGTGAAAGAACAATGAGTGACAATGACATAATAATGTTAAAGAAAATCTTACCCGATATTTTTCGCTATACAATTCTCCTAAAATAAGTTATGAAATTTCATGATATTTATTAAATATGTCAATTATTACCTATGGAATATCAAGTCGATAGTGATTTTCTTTAAATTTTGTATAATAGCTAGAAAACATAAATAAATCTACGCGAAATAAGTTATAGGTTGGCAAGCATGTTGATACTCCCACCTTAAGTTAAACTAAAATTTATTTTCCACTTAATGAACACTTTACTGATTACACTGTTTTCTTTTTTGTCTTAATATTAAGGTGTATTACTTTCAGACACAAACTACGTTTTCAAAAATACTTATTTTATGAAGTTACCTTATACAGGGTCCAAAACAAATAAACTTTGCATCTCATGCGACCAAATATTAATAGTCCAATTTTGATTTTCTGGTCTAGAAAATGCATTTAAAAAAACTTTTTCTAATAACTTTTTTCGATATTTTCAGAACTAACCCCACTTTTGAATTATTTTTTGGAAAAAATTGAAATTTGACAGATAATGCGAATCACGTGACTACTATTTTTTTTGCTTAATTTTCATCTCGATCGAAGCATAACACGTTTAATATGGCGCTACTTTAAAGAAAATGTATCTGAAATAAGGCATTGTCAAAACTAAAAAGTTTTATGTAGGTTGCGTTGAGCCTTATTTTGCAAAAGTGGTGCAATTTACAAAATATAGGTAAAAAATCAAAATTATCTTATGCAACTAAAATTTTGCATGTGGGCTAGAAACTGCATTTAAAAAACTTTAACCCCTTTTCAATTATTTTTTGGAAAAAATTGAAATTTGACAGATAATGCGAATCACGTGACTACTATTTTTTTGCTTAATTTTCATCTCGATCGAAGCAGAACTTGATGCCAAAGTCAAATTTCGAATAAAGCAATTAATAAAAAAAAAATCCCATATGATGCGGACTTTACTGATGATGACACTGTAGAGTTATTTTCAGCGCATATCCTAGTCACAAGTTAGAAGAGTAAAAATATATTAAAAATATTAAATGTTCTTCATTAATTTGGCGGCACTCTACGAGTATATAAAACGCTAATCCATTTCTTTAACATGACGATGTATAAAAAATATGTATATTAATAAAGGTTATGTTTATGTGTAATACTATTTCAACAGACAACGCACACAGAAATATTTGAATTTTGTATTATCTCGGAAGATCTTTATTCACCTTTATGATGATTCTACGATTTATTCATATCCAAAAATCACAAACTGCAAAAACAAAATTGGCTCAATTAAAATTCAAGCCAGCTAATTACTTGGCCTTGTTTTAGCGGGCCATCAACAAGCGCGGGCGGCCAAGCAACTCGATCATCATGAATGAAAGGGTGAAGTCACGTGACCGAGTGCGAAGCAGCATTATCGTCAGAGGACTGAGTCGTGACAGTCACAAATTTTACTGCTATACCACTAGTTACACTACGTTGCCAGATCCGTTGCTATTACGCTTCAAATCGAGACAGTCAAATAAAAGTTATACCGTCAAAGTAGAATCGACTTTTTTAAAACAAAGCGTCTCGACAGTTGACACCCACATGTGACATTAACAGCTGATACTGGTTTCTTCCTAAAAGTTCCCAGTTCAGCAGTGGGCCGTAGCATGAAGCCTGGTTCCACCTCTCCGGTTATGCGAATTCTCAGAATACACGCATGTGGAGTAGTGAAAATCCCCATTTTCTTGTAAAGTCCACATTGAACCCTCAAAAAATTGGTGTCTGGTTAGCTGTTTCCCGAAGAAGAATTGTTGGTCCTACTTTGTTCCATGACACAGTTACAGCACAGCGGTATAGAGACAATATTTTAAATCCATTTGGGGAGCAATAATTACTTGACGACGAACTACGTTTTGGATATTTCCAACAGGATGGTGCAAGCGCCCATACAGCCGCCGAAAGTATTAACTACTTACGCCATTTTTTCAACGACAGATTGATCAGTTTTCGATCAGACAGTGAATTCCCACCTAGATCACCTTGTTTAACGCATATGGATTACTTCGTTTTTCCTCATTTTTTAAAGAACGCTATTTTTAAAACACCAGTTGCAAATTTAGAACGATTACAAGAAAGGATTATCCAAGAATATGGTAACATCAACACTTTCGAAAATATAAGGAGATGCGTGAATTTATGCTTGGAGCATGGCGGTGGCCAATTTCAGCAATTTACGTAATTCTTTTTCTTTTTCTTTCTGTATATTCTTACTTTGTTAATTTTGTAAACAACAAAAGCAAATTTGTATTTGTCCAGTTATTTTATTACTCATTAGTTTGGCATAATAATATCATGTCATAATATGAATTTAACAAAATTTTAACCTAGATTTGGTTAGATATATCGTCCCCATATCATTGTGATCTAAACCAAGCCCTACGTTTTTTAATCCAAGCCCTCTTTGATGCAGATAATTTTTGCTCGCACGGTAGTTAAGAGGATGCTTAGCGCCGAGCAAGTGCCCTTAAACCATATTTTACGTCTGGGTAATGTCGCCCAGACAGTTTTACGTAAGTTCGGAGCTACAAGTCAGATGTTATTCTGAGCACAGTGTTACGGTCTTATTGTAACATCTCTTGTCCAGCACAGACCCCGACGGGGGGCAGCCAATTATGTCTCCGAAGTGCGACTTAAATAATGCTGCCACAGAGCCCCTCAATCCTTCGGCATCAATATCATCAGAAGTGGGATACTCTACGTATAACCTCTGATTCAGGGCGTCCCTAAATCCATCCAGGTCGGTACCAGACCAGAGTCCCTTTCGTGGGTTATTGTGCGCACTGAATTCTTCATTTATTTCACTATATGCCGAAGAAATACCCGAATGATACCGCAGGAACCCGAGAGCTTCACAGCTATATTGTATCGTTTTCAACTGCAGTCGTCTGCCATTGAGAATACCAAGGATTGAACCAGGTTCCTTCCGCTTGCGATGCGTTATGCTGCCATCGGCGAATGAACTAAAAAAACTAATACGTATAAAAATGTATTAGTATACCTACCTTAATTTCAAATCAATTACCTCTTACCTCTATCCAGGTATTTTTGTTACTACTTGGCAAGGCGTAACATTGTGACCGTTACGACGTAGACGCCAGTCGGTGACGCGGGGGGATGGGGAGAAACAGGCGGGAGAGTAATTAATTAAAAGGGAATAAGGTGTCGGGACTTGTTGATTAGCTCCGCTGCAGACTATTTGTCTGCGAATAGTTGTCGGGACTCGAGTGGTTCGTTCGATGCACGCTGAATGGAATTTCGAGCTTTGCAATTCGAATTTCTATCGGATATTTCAGTTCGACGTTTTTTCAGCACCTAAGATGTTGTAGATAGGACATAGTAGGAGTAGGGACTGCTCAGTTTTCAAATCCTCAATTTAATAAGGCCCGGTTATAAGGTCTCTGGTTGCTACCAAGAGAATACATTTTATCTCTCTGGTAAACCGCCGGAAAACTTCTGATCAGTTTATCAACAAAATTTTAACCAAAGGACAGATAACCGGAGCTATACAATTTGGCAACATGTGGTAGCAAAATCCACCTAATTAAAGAAGATATTATAGGGTTATATATCATGGTACGTTACTTAGACAAGGAATCTCTTTCCTTGTCTAAGGTAAGTTATGTTTTAAATGTGTTTTACATTCATTCTATATATTATATACGTTTGAGTTTATTCTATTATAAGTTCAAGAAAATGAATATAAAGAAGGAAAACGAAAAATTAAAAAAAAAAGGTCTGCAAATTTTTTACACAGACACAGCAGGAATTGTTGCAAGGGGGCTTTTAGAGCACAGTTCCTATAAAATAAAAAAAAATGGTCAAATTTAAATATAGTTTATTGTAACAATAGTCTGTATAGGATAGATAGCAAATCATATTTTCTATTCGATGTAAAAAAAAAGCTGTACCGTATCGTTAGACAGTCTAAAACGATTGACAAAATCCCTGTATCATCCTAGTAATTTATGTGATTTGGGGGGTCGTGAAAAATCCTTGGCCTTCTAAATAAAATATTAACATAATCTTCCAAATCATCATCTGAATCCGATTCATTTGAAAACATTTTAACATTAAAAAGCACATTCATTTTCTTACAATTGCTAAAAACAGTGAACTCTACCTAAAGAATGCCAAAAATGATCAAATTTGAGGTTATGGCTTTTGATTTAACCCACTGGTAAACCGTTAACAGCCGAATATTTCGCTGGGTAAATTATCCTGCTGGCAATAATTGTTTATCTTGCTGTTAACGCTACCAGAAGATTAAAAGACAGATTTTTTTCATTAACATCATATGGGATTTTTTTAATTAATAACTTTATTCGAAATTTGACTTTGGCATCAAGTTCTGCTTCGATCGAGATGAAAATTAAGCAAAAAAATAGTCACGTGATTCGCATTATCTGTCAAATTTTAATTATTTCCAAAAAGTAATTAAAAAGTGGGGTTATTTCTGAAAGTATCGAAAAAAGTTATTAAAAAAAGTTTTCTTAAATGAAGTTTCTAGCCCACATGCAAAATTTTAGCTGCATAAGATAATTTTGATTTTTTACCCACATTTTGTAAATTGCACCACTTTTGCAAAATAAGACTCAACGCAACCTACATAAATCTTCTTAGTTTTGACAATGCTTTATTTCAAATACATTTTCTTTAAAGTAGCGCCATATTAAATGTGTGTTTTTCTACAAAATCAAAATTGGGCTATTAAAATTTGGTCATAAAATAAGTAGGTATTTTTGAAAACGTAGTTTGTGTCTGAAAGTAATACACCTTAATATGAAGACAAAAAAGAACACAGCGTCATCAGTAAAGTGTTCATTAAGTGAAAAATACATTTTAGCGGTGGGTAAAAAATCAAAATTATCTTATGCAGCTGAAATTTTGCATGTGGGCTAGAAACTGCATTTAAAAAACTTTTTCTAATATAGCTTTTTGCGATGTTTTCAAAAATAACCCCACTTTTGAATAATTTTTTTCAAAAAGGCGATTGTTAAAAGATTTTTAAAAATCTCTATTTAAATAAGCGGAAGTGATAAATCATGCATTGTTTTTTTACCTTTCAAGGTAAGAAATCTTCATTGTTTCATGTTCTGACATTTTGTGACTTAACAATTGTTATGGTTTTTTTTTTGTTAAGGTTGAATTCTCAACGTCATTCAATCTATTGCCAACTTATAACCTATTTCGCGTTGATTTTTTGAGTTTATTATTTTAATAACTAACATTTAAAGAAAATCAATATCGTCGGTAAATTATTTAGGTAGTATTTGACATATAACAAAAATATCTATTCATTTTATTGCTAATTTTGGGAGAATTGTATAGTGAAAGAAAAATGAGTGACAATGACATAATAATGTTAAAAAAAATCTTACCCGATATTTTTCGCTATACATTTCTCCTAAAATAAGTTATGAAATTCCTTGATATTTATTAAATATCAAGTCGATACTGATTTTATTTAAATTTTGTGTAAAAGCTAGGAAACATAAATAAATCTACGCAAAATAGGTTATAGGTTGGCAAGCATGTTGATACTCCCACCTTAAGTACTTATTTTGTCAAAAAAAAATGTAACGAAGCAAAACAAAACACAACAAAAAGGTGGTTTAATTTTAATGTTCATCAAACTTGTGGAATATTTTACTAACAGTGCCCTGTGAAATTTGATTATCCGGACATATAGTATTAAATAAAGTGCACACTTCACTTTGACTCCTTATTTTATCTCCACATCCTATCAATATAATTATATTAAGACTTCGATACGCTGTCTATCCGACAAAACCCTTTTTGTTTAGAAAATTGTAAAATAAAACTTCAGAAATACCTAAATTAATTTTACAAGTTCACAAAATGTCAGAACGTGAAACAATGAAGACTTTTCTTACCTTGAAAGGTAAAAAAAAATCAATGATTTATCATTTCCGCTTATTTAAATAGAGATTTTTTAAAAACTTTTAACAGTCGCCATTTTGAAATAGCTTGACAGAATTGCGCCAAAATTTATGAGCATACTGTACGATATATTACCTTTCAAATGATGTATCACAAGCTGTATGTTTTCATTTAAAAAAAAATTTCCATGTCGTCATATCATTGACAAATGCCTATAAAAAAACAAACGACTAACGTCAAAATGTGAGGCTATATTAATTTTATTCCGGACTTCTGGGCAACCCTGTATTAAAATTGAAATTGAAATTGAATTATTGTTCCTAGGGTTTTTAATGTCGTAGCAGTGGAAAAAAAAGTTTAATTTTCTACTTTATGCCACGACCAATATCATACTGTAAAATCGATGTCAGATTAAATTTATTCTTTCCCTAGTAAGGTAAGGTCCTCCTTACGCCTTGTCGGCGTCGTCAGTGGCAACCAATATCTACTTCAATCTTCAATAAACTTTACTTGCCTCCCTAAAAACAATGTCCTAATGATGCACCGATTTACCACTCAGGGGGTGGAGAAACATATTTATTGGTCGCAATAAGCTAGAATCATCCCTAAAACATATAAATAATCCGAAACAATACGAATATAAAAATAACCCGAAGCTCTTTCGCGAGATAAACTATTCGCGCTTTTTCCGAAGTTCCCGGTCAATCCGCCAGATGGCCATCGAGATAGAGCCGTCACTGCATACATATGGCATGGGCGGGGGAGGACGAAGCGCCAAGTGCTCGGGGGGAAAGAGGGGAGCGACCGCTATGAATATAGATTAGCTGTTTTGCCGGCGATTACTAGAGAGGATGCTGCTGGGCGGGAGGGGAAAGGTTGCGCCAGCGATTTGCAATCGGAGAATAAGGATTTCAGAGTAGTGGTGTAAGTACCGTGCGAGCCTAAATTATTTGCATCAAAGAGGGCCTTGCATCTAAGGACGTAATGCTTAGCCGGAGAACTTAATACCTGTTGGGTGTCAGCAACTACCTGAAATAACAATCAATCAGTTATTCCGTCATCTTTGACAGTCGTTACAAGTAATTTGATTTATCGCTAATTTTTCCAATTTCTTGAACAATTCACACAATGGGCTTTACGGAACAGCACAAAACATTCATGGTTAAAGCGTATTTTCGAAACGGGGTTAGAGTAATTGGTAAGTGGCAATACAATCCGTGTTTGTGCATGGACGATTTTGACGAACATTTTCCTAACGTTGCTTTTATTGCTGGGGATTTTTATCATTGCCTGAAAAGAACCGTGGGCTGTGTTTAGGGAAACAGGTTCTATACAACACAAAAAAGGAGCAGGAATGCCATCTGTAAGAACAGAAGAACTTGTTGCAAACGTTCGTGAAATAATGCAAAATACGCCAACAAATTGTATAAGACGCCTGTCCCAAGAAGTGGGAAGATCTTATGGAACATGCAGGACTATTCTTAAGAAGCAGCTAAATTTATTTCCTTATAAAGTGCAAGTATTCCAAGAAATACAAGCCGCAGATTTTAAAAGACGCAGGAATTACTCTCAACGGTTTACCCAAAATTTATTGGAAAGAAATGATTTATTAGACCTAACATTTTTTTCGGATGAAGCCTGGTGTCACCTCTCCGGTTATGTGAATTCTCAGAATTCACGCATGTGGAGTAGTGAAAATCCCCATTTCCCACATTGCACCCTCAAAAAATTGGTGTCTGGTCAGCTGTTTCCTGAAGAAGAATTGTTGGTCTTATTTTTGTCCCTGACACAGTAACAGCACAGCGGTATAGAGACAATATTTTGAATCCATTTGTGGAGCAATTACTTTACGACGAACTACGTTTTGGATATTTCCAACAGGACGGTGCAACGGCCCATACAGCCGCCGAAACCATTAACTACTTACGCAATTTTTTCGACGACAGGTTGATCAGTTTTCGACCAGACATTGAATTCCCACCTAGATCACCTTGTTTAAAGGTTATGGATTACTTCGTTTTTCCTCATTTAAAGAACACTATTTTTAAAACTCCAGTTGCAAATTTAGAACAATTACAAGAAAGGATTATCCAAGAATGTGGTAACATTTCTCCAGAGATGCTGGTCAACACTTTCGAAAATATGAAGAGACGTGTTCGCATATCATTTCATAATATGAATTTGACAAAATTCTAACCTAGATTTGGTTAGATATATCGTCCCCATATCATTGTGATCTAAACCAAGCCCTACGTTTTTTAATCCAAGCCCTCTTTGATGCAAATAATTTTTGCTCGCACGGTAGATAACGATTTCCTTTAGAAAAATTCACAGATCTTGCACCTTACGCAAGCATCCTATGTATTGAAAATACCTGACACAGCTTTAAAATTTTAATGACCTATGTCATGTAATTAAAGCCCACATTCTAATTTGGATTTTGTAAAAGTTTAAAAAATGTTCTTTAATTTTACAGTACTGGTTACATAAAAACTATGGATAATTTTAAATTCCTCACCTCAAAAAACCCCAAAATCCTTAATTTCGTGCTGCTACCTATGTCATTTCGTTAGGAAATAATCCCAAAAAAACGAAAACAAAAATAAAACTTTGACACCCTGTATCTTGGTTGTTATCAATTTTGGGATAATGCAAGTTTAAATAAATGGCATTATTTCGCCTTAAGAAGCCTACTGTTGCTCTGTGTCCCATTACGTTTGGGACACCCTGTATATTAATTAAAACATATTATAAATAATCCCAAAAAAACGAAAACAAAAATTAAAGTTTGACACCCTTTATCTTGGTTGTTATTAATTTTGGGATAATGCAAGTTTAAATAAATCGCGTTATTTCGGCTTAAGGAGCCTGCTGTTGCTCTGTGTCCCATTACGTTTGGGACACCCTGTATATTAACTAAAACATATTATATTAAATGTATGGTTTTATTTCTAAGAATAATTAATATTAATTTGTTTATAAACAATAATATTCACATACCAGACCAACCAAGGTGAACAATTGCCTTATATTCAATCGGTCCTATTGTCTAAGCCTACTTATGCTATGTTTTTAAATTATACTTATTTACCCAAGCGTTCAAAATAGACCATGAAGATTTTCATGAGATAGGTAGGGGTGCAAAATATAACCAATCACCCGGTACAATAACATTTTCTGAGAAATCAATAATAAAAAAATTATCCCATTTGTTAACCAAATTTGGGCGGACCCTGTAATATGCAATTATTGTGCTCCAACTTTTTGCCTCCCGCTTTTTTTTTCGATATAATATTCCGATTTAAATAACGTGAACTTACCTTAGTTATAACTTATCTCAATAAAACACTTTTTAACAAAATTACTATGGCGTTCTTTAAAACACAAACTAAACTAAACATTATTCATTATTTACTTGCCGACTTTACGCTGATTCATATTTATATTTCTACCAAGTCTTATCAGAGTATTATGTTACAAGACCGATCTAGATATTGCGCTGTTGGCCGCGACATCGACATGAGCGACATCGACATGCAATGCAAAGTTTGCGTAAACACGATCCCAATAGTATTTTCAATACTAATATCTGTACCTGCCATTGGCGAAAACCCTCGGCCCAAATATTTTGGCCTATTCGGACCGTACCATAAGCAGAGAACAAAACTACGCTGCGACTCGAAGTAATTTCGGCGAACGGCTAGAAATTTGCGCGATTCCGGGCGATCCAAATCCCTGCCTCGCTGACTCTTTGGCCTCGCTCAGCTTTTATTTCCACTGTAACAGTTACGACCTTTGCTCGGCTCTTGGTAAAACATAAAACGAAAATATTTTTATGAAGGGATGAACTCAAGAATGTCGTTTTATTTCTTTTGTTTCTCGTATTCTCCTGTATACTCTAATCTCGGAAAAATTTTTAGTGGCGGATGTTGCACATAGGAAGGAGTATCTATGTTGAAAAACGGGACAAGTTATCTATACTTATCTTTTACTAGAGAACAAAATAAAAATGCTATTGGACAATCAATTTGCCCTATTTTACAACAATTTTTCAAATAATGCAATTTTGCAGTTAAATCTAGCTAGAAATAGACAATTTCTCAATACCAGATAGCCACTGTTCATTGCTGTTTTACATGGTTGTAACTAAAGGTGGGCGATTATGGAATTTCATAATCGATTTTCCACTTTTAAAAAATCGATTTTTTCGATTTAAAAAAAAGTTATAATCGAATAATCCTCGGAATAATCGATTATTTTGCCCAACCCTATAATTAGCATGTGTCCATTTTATTTTAAAATTGGTTTTAAAATGATTTCACGAACGACAGAACGTTTTCTTGAAGTCTTCGGGGCATTTCGTCAATTCTTCAGTTTTTCTTCAAATAGCATCAACTTGTCAATGTCAATTTTCTAACCCTAAAACTGCTTAATAATATTAATTCTTTTACATTTTTTGTCCATGAGTATAATATTTTTATGCTTTGTAGGAATATTTCACATAATATAGACCTAAGCGTCTTGTGCCTATTTAAATCAAATAGTGGAAAGACGTGGAAAGATTCTCTTCGGAATTTCTTAGTAGGAAGTTCCAGCTTTCTATCCATACAGCCAGATAAAGAAATCAGGATCAGCCTTTTCTATAGAATATTATAGAAAACTTAATCAAATGAATCAAAAATTACTCGGACCCTTCAATCTTCAACCGTTTACGAAATATTAACACTTTGATGGTGGTATGTATGCACCATATCCTTCTCGATTTTAAAGAAGTGAGTGAGACAGCATGTACTACCCTGTCCATAAAAACGCTTTGACGAATCCAGGTAGGGATGCTAACGCAACGCTAACCCTAGTATATTTTTAAGTGACTGACATATTATTACCATATCACTTTCTGCGATATGTTATACATCTCTTCTGCACGAAATCTCGACCCCCGATCGCCTCTTGAAAATTTTCGTCTTATATAGCTGCTTCGTAAAAATAATGTATGTATGTTATCGTGACTGTTGTTGTCAGTTTCGACATTTTCACATTTGCGGTTTTTTTTTTGGAAACGGTTAGAGTGGGACGATTAAAACTTTTTGGTTTTAGGGACGAATAGTGGGGGGGGGGGGGGGTACGTTGTGTGAAAATTTCGAATGTACAGGGTCATCGGAAAAAAGTTATTAAACGTCAAACTCGAAAAATATCGGATTTTCGTTGAAACACGTTACAGGTCGCAAATATTATTTTAATCAATTTAAACTTTTTAGACGTGTAGACGACCGTGGGCTACAGAAGCCCAGAAGTTTATGAGCGCGATCGAAGCTTTGTAAGTATTTTTTTTGATTTTTTCAAAGTCGAAAATAGGCCAAAACAGGTACCTATTGGATCGCTAGTAAGTCGAGTTGGGTGCACCCGATCGACATTTGGTTTGGATAATCGTTTAGGCCATCTCAAATACTACCTTTTTCCAATATATTGTTCTATACCTAAATGGAATTCAAATTGTCGAAAATTGTAAGAAAATGAAAATTACCATTTTAGGCATGATTTTTTTACGGTTTTTATTTTTTTTGTCTGGAGAACAACTTTCGATCGAAATGTTGTATACTTTAGCGGATAGAGCTCATCAAATTGTGTTAATAGGATAATTTTTCGTTCCTTAATATTTATTACGAAAAAAACGGCAAACTTTAGAATTTTCATTTTTTAAAGTGTTTTCCGCGTCACACTGGTTCGCTTAATCACGTCTGCAAGTGTCTGTATATAACTTTTTGAATTTTTTCTTGGTCCACTATATCAACGGATAAACAAGCTTCAGTTTGCATAGTAAGTGCGCTCTGTGAAAACATATTTTGTGGCTCAAAAAAAAATTATTTATGATTTTTCAAGAGATATTTTCATCTGAGATGTTTTACTATATCGACTGTACCTTTATCAATTTTCAACAAAAACATTTTATTTTTCTCCCAAAACACGCGCTGATTTCTTCTGAACACTAATAACATTATCATTTTATCATAGCACTGCCATCTCGTCTCCATGAATTCTGTGGCGCGTGATCTTACGAAATCAGCCAGATTTATTCGATGTTGGTTTTACATTTGCACGGATTTTCTTTTATGCATAGATATTAAATAATCAGTGCACCTCCATTGTCTATTTTATTGTATATAAAATTCCTGGTTTAGTTTTTCAACTTTTATAGTAAAAATGCAATATTGGTGGTTGCGTTCCTGGATGCCAAGTCCAACTATATAAATGACGGTCAAAATTTTTCTGTTTTTACTTTTGAAAAAACAAATAAATACTTATATAAATTACAGAAAAGTAGGTAGCTATTCTATGAAATAATTTGGATGTCCGTAGTTGTACGCTTAAGGAGTCCATTTGACGAGAAACTTCTCCACAAGTAGTACAAAATGTAGGTACAACAAAACCAATCCGCCCCTATAATATATTTTTCCTACAAAAAGGGATTTCAAGAAATTTAATTTGTTAAAATTGTTATGGTTACCTAATAATAATACTAAATATTACTCAACCTATAGTACAATACCAGCTAAACTGTTTCCCATTTCTCACATCAATCACGCAACACGGAAAAAGCATCATATAACACAATGGTCATAACTAGATCAAATTTTTCATTATTTTCTTCAGTGTCCAGATATAACATTTCAAGCACGTGTTAGATCCCACTATAAATGATAATAACCTAAAACGGTGCAACCGCAATATCGGGGGTATAAAAAACGGATCGTATTGCAGGATCGTATAATGTGTCACCGATAAAGGACGATGGTGTAGATTTGAAACCTATTGTTTGAATTATGGAAGTCCATCAGGACACGAGGGGATGTGCTGGGAATAGATAAAACACATTTCTAACGGTAACTATGAATTCTTGCTGCTTATTCTATTGTCTAAAAAAGCAAAATAGTATGTTGTTTACTAGATGACAGTTATATACCGACTCATTTGATTTAATAAAGTCAAATTTGTCTAAGAACGCGCCATATCGTGGCTAAGTCACCTGTCATTTATGGCAGCCTGTTAAAGTCTGGATAAATTAATTCTTCTTAAAAAATTTCGACGAACTAAACGAAAATATTCCTTTCTTTGCTATGCTATGTTTGAGGTTGAAAATAAATTTAAATGATTTCGTATTCATCACATGCAAGCAATGTTATTTTAGCGTTTTTCTCGAAAACCGTTAGATTTATCGAAATAAAAGTAGTATAACTTTTTTATGTCAAAAGGTTGGGAGAATAAAAATATTCAATCAAAATGCGCATACAGTGTAGGACAAAAAAGTTGGGACCATTCAAATTAAAGTATAGGCTCCTATGTGGCGCCCTCTACAAAATGCGAAAAAACGGTGGGCAAATTTGTATTCCTCATACCGAAAATGCCCCATATACGAGATTTCGTCAAAATACTATGAACGTGGCAAATGGTATTGCAAAAAAACTGCAAATAAAATTTAACTTTAACACCCTGTAACTAATAGTCAATTTTCTAAAAAATGTTATAGTAAGAGATAGCATTTATGTTCGGTCTAGAATTATCCCCGAAATGTTTTACTCATCATTTCCGGACACCCTGTATAACCTCTTAGAAGGAGTAGAAACAATGGTTGATGGAAAATATGGTATATACCTATTTGGATTTATTGAAAGTAATATATTCACCCCATTGCCTTTACAACAAAAACCATTCCCAAATCAAATTAACTTCTTGAATAGAAGATCACTTTATTAGCCCATATTGCATAACCTAATAACCAAAATCGACTATTACTAGTCAAAATAACCACCCTATTTTAATTTGAGGACGAAAAACAAACCCTCCATGATTCTCCTGCTTGCATGAGTACATGATATAGAAAAATGTATGCAGTGTGGCCAAATTTTCAAGTTGAATCATTTTTTACTACGCACTGAATAAAATGATTAAATTTTAAATCATCATTACCTACTCATTACATCCAGGTCTATACCAGATTAATTTATAAAATTAACACGGACTTAAATCATACTCCGTGATTAAGCCGTCTTATTCAAAACTGATTAATGTAAGAATTATTACTAAATATATTTTAATCAATTAATATTGAATAGTTTAATTAGTAGGTATCTAATTATTATAAAATTGGATTCGATTTGTAATAATAGGTATAATCATTTTTTATTTATCTTAAAATAAGCTGTGAATAAATTGATCAAGCTTATGGACAGCATTCATAGGTAAAAGTCCTTTAAATGGTTTCTCAACATATACTCTTGTATAGGTTAAACAAGCATTAACTGGTTTTAAAAGCGCTACCTCTCTGATTTAAAGGAACCGATTGACTCTAAGAAGTTTTAAGTATTGTTTTAAAAAACAGTATGTTGCTGATGTGGTGTCGAAAAAGGAAACGTGTGAGTTGGTAGCAAAGGTAACACATATCAATATAGTTATTGATGGTGCTAGGTTCTCCGTAGTTAAAACAGCTTAAAATCTGGGTATAATTCTGGATATTGTCAAAAAATTAATCAAAAGTCATATATGTCTTTAAGAGTATTATACAACAACCGTCATGGCCTAAATTTTAAATTAAGTAAAATGCTGTGTAAGAGTCTCGTTTTATCCAGCTTTAACTACTGTGATTTTATTTATGGGCCATGCCTTGATGTAGCAGATAGGAATAGGATATAAACGGTACATAGTACATGCTTCCGCCTTATTTTTGGACTTCGAAAATTTGATCATATTTCTCATACGTTTAAAAATCTCAAGTGGCTAGTAATAAACAACCGTAGAACTTTACATTTGGAGAATTTTTTGGTTAAAACTCTAAATAATCCGGCTCTGCCTTTTTTCTTTAAAAAGTAGGTTTGTATTTCGTGAAAGATACATTCCCGTGACATGAGATTTCCTAATAGGTTGACGGTGCCTCAGCATCAGAGTGCCCCATGTTTCAGAGATCATCTACCTACAGCTCTGTTAAATTGTAGAACTCCTTACCTAATGAACTGTTTTTTCTTGATATTATCAAATTTAAATTGCAATATAAAAAATATCTACTCAGTTTTCAAAATGAACAACTTCGTTAATTATTTTTGTTAAATTATTATTTTTATCAATGTTTTGCAGGTCATTCTTCGGATCATGTAATTGTCGTCTTCTCCATCAGGTTAAAATGTAGCGTATTTTTTTTTCCAGAATGTTAACTATTTGAACCATTTTTTTTTAAATTTCTCCTTTGTATGATATTTAAATAATATCTGTACATTCATAATTCTTTATATATATGTATATATTTTTTTAAATTATTTTAGCAAGCTGTGTGGTGTTCAGTAGAGTAGCCTTTCTGGCTAGACTGCGCCCCGCTTTTGCCTGTCTGCCTATTATTATTAGTATTTGTAATTGTTTTCTTTGTTTATGATAATAAAAGACGTTTATTATTAATATTATTATAAATGATATGATACAAATATAAGGTAAATATCTGGAACCTTTTCTGCAGTAGCAGTACCTACTCGCCTTCAGTGTTTTTACAACCATTTGCTTATATCCCACAAAAAGACAAAACGAAACGGCACCGTGCGAACGGCACGTAACTGTCTAAGCCACCTGCCGATCTATTACAGGAAACCTATAGGGTGGTACTCCCGAGCTTTCAAGGCATTATAAAATCTCTCAAATCAAACATGATTTAAAAGGTTGGTATATTTTATACAATAATTGATTAGGATTGATTTAAGGTATCCCAATAGTCCCAATATGATTATTTCATGTAAATCCCAGTCCAATTGATTAAAATTAAAATCAAATATTTTACTTGTGTATAATAAGTACCAGTTATCGAAATTTTATTTACACAACTTAAAAAAAGCTTACAATGAAACCATATTCTAATCTTATAAGTTGGCAACATCGCACCCTAAGTCAATTAAACACCAAAAAGTCATTGGAATTCCGCCGTCGCCGTCGAATTGGAGAATTAGTGGCCGAAAATCACACAGTATCGTCAAATCTGGAGGGTTTATTAGCGGCATTGTAAGGGTCGATTCCGCAGAGGAACAGGGGGTGTGACTAAGGGCACTAATATTTGCACAGTCACGTGGTATTGCTGGTGTAATTTGTCAATAATTTGAGTTTGCACTTCAACTATATCCATGATGTATATAGGACATAATGTAACGTAACTTACTATAGGGTGTCAAAAGATACTGGAATATTACCAATATTTTAAAAACTACTGAATAATAATTTTTTGACAATTGGCATTTTTGAAATCGGTATCTTTTTATTATACAGTGTGACCAGTAAAGTCCGCATCATATGGGATTTTTTTTGATTAAAAACTTTACTCGAAATTTGACTTTGGCATCAAATAAAAATTAAGCAAAAAAATAGTAGTCACGTGATTCACATTATTTGTCATAACTTTTCCAAAAAATAATTCAATAGTGGGGTAACTTCTAAAAGTATCGAAAAAAACTATTAGAAACAGTTTTTTTAAATGCAGTTTCTAGCCCACATGCAAATTTTAGCTGCATAAGATAAGTTTGATTTTTTACCCATATTTTGCAAATTGCACCACTTTTGCAAAATAGGACTCAACGCAACCTAAATAAAACTTCCTAGTTTTGTCAATGCTTTTCTACAAAATCAAAATTGGGCTATTAAAATTTGGTCGCATGTGATGCAAAGTTTATTTGTTTTTGACCCTGTATAAGGTAACTTCATAAAATAAGTATTTTTGAAAACGTAGTTTGTGTCTGAAAGTAATACACCTTAATATTAAGACAAAGAAGAACACAATGACATTGTCATCAGTAAAGTGTTTCTTAAGTGGAAAATAGATTTTAGTGGTGGGTAAGAAATCAAAATTATCTTATGCAGCTGAAATTTTGTATGTGGGGCTAGAAACTGTAAAAAACTTATTGGCATATTCTTAGATTTGCAAAAAGCATTTGATACAGTATCACACAATAAACTGTTATCTAAACTAGAATCTTATGGAGTTAGAGGTATCGCATATAATGTATTTAAAAGTTACTTATCAGATAGAGAACAGAAAATAAAAATAGATAATTTAAGTAGTAAAACAACTACCTTAATTTGTGGTGTTCCTCAGGGTACTGTTTTGGGACCAGTTTTATTCTTACTTTATATTAATGATACATTAAAATCAGAGTTGAATGGAAAAATATTTTAATATGCAGATGATACTGTATTAATAATACCAGCTAATGCTTGGAATGAATGCGTTTTAAATTCAGAACTAGACATTTCAATAATAAAAATTAAACTTAAATTTAACTAAAACAAAATTTATGACTTTTTCTTGTTATAATGATACTCAGCCGAATAGTTTAAAAGACATTAGAATTCATGATTTAAATTGTTTAGAAATAACAGATATAGTTAGAATTAATTATGCTATGTTCTTACCAAAATAAAATTAAAAAAGTTGAATTTATAAAATATTTAGGAATATTGATTGACCAAAATTTAAAATGGGATCATCAAATTAACGCAACAATACAAAAATTAAGAAACACTTTATGTAAATTTAGACTTTTAAAAAATATTGTGAATCAAAAACTTTGTAGGTACTTTGTTTAATGTTTTATTATGCACTTTTTCAATCAATTCTTTCCTGTGGTATAATTGATTGAGGAAGTGCATACGACTCGAATTTAAAACCGCTTATAACAATACAAAAATACGTTTTAAAAATAATATTTAATAAACATATTTTGTTTCCTTCAAAAATATTATTTGTTTATATATAATAACATTCTGAGTTTAAAACAACTTTATTACGAAACTTCCATTTTATAAATATATACCTATATAAAAATAAAAATTCATTACATAACATTACTCATATACACCAAAAAAGGCAAAAAACAAATCTATGTTTATTATGGTATGATAATTTTAATTTAACACTTAAAAAATAATGCTTTATTTGTTGGCATCAAAATGTTTAATATATTACCTATTAGTTTGAAACTATGAATTTTTTGGCATTTAAAAGAAAATTGAAATCATGGATTATGCAAAATTATATTATAAAGGTAAGTCAACTTATATATAAGTACTTAATAATAATACTAAATATTACAATTTTTCTATTATACCTAATTTCTCCCTTATTTATAATTTTTCTTTTTTTTGGTGAAATATTTTTGAATTACTTAGGTATATGTATATTTTTAAATATATTTATGATGTGATTAAAATTAATAATCTAAATGGGTATATATTTTTTCATTACAAAATCGTACAGATTTGTTAATCTATGGTTTTGTAATGATGCTTTCACTGGATTTATTTTTATTTAAAAAAAACAATGTTACCTATTGACTTTTAATATCATTATAAAGAAACCTGCAAAAAAAAATAAATAAATAAAATAAATAATACCGCATGTATAATATCTAACTTAATAATAGAATATAAAGTTTGTCCAAAATCCTTCTCTATAATTATAATAAAAAATATTTATGTGAAAATTGTGACTACTAGCCCCGGTTCCACTACCTAATTTTCCCAATCTCTTTTTCTACAGAATGTCGTATCTTAAATTTTTTTTTCTGGAAAAAAATGGTTCGCGGTAACAGCAAGCCCTTTATATAGGTCTCTCCATATTCTCCAACAAAAGCACCGGCTTCCAAAAAAAGAAGTGGCACTCTTTTGTGTCGCACCCGAAGTCTTATCTCCGATTCCCCTGGGACTCTCTTTGACATATTTATATGATAATTCGCCGGGACCCCGTTTGGCGTGTGCAGCCTGTCTAGGCCAGCGCGTCCTACGGGAGCGTGCCGGAGATTAACCGGAACAATGGACGCGTATCTCGATCGGCGCCGGCCATGTGTGCGTCTGGAACGGACAGCGGCGTAGATTAGTCGCGCTGGGGGATTCGAACGCGTTCCGTGTTTGCTAATTGCAGTGTTCCGACGTCAACTGTAGGACTAGTTAACAGGGTAACATTTTTATCAAATCCTGGATATCGTCGAAACCCGTTTATGGTACATAACACTCCAGACATGCGATTTTATAAATTCCCTTGCAGATTTTAAAAGATATATACAGTGTCACCAGTAAAGTCCGCATCATATGGGATTTTTCTTTATTAATAGCTTTATTCAAAATCTGACTTTGGCATCAGGTTCTGCTTCGATCGAGATAAAAATTAAGCAAAAAAATAGTAGTCACGTGATTCGCATTATCTGTCAAATTTTAATTTTTTCCAAAAAATAATTCAAAAGTGGGGTTATTTCTGAAAATATCGAAAAAAGTTATTAGAAAAAGTTTTTTTAAATGCAGTTTCTAGCCCACATGCAAAATTTCAGCTGCATAAGATAATTTTGATTTTTTACCCATATTTTGTAAATTGCACCACTTTTGCAAAATAAGACTCAACGCAACCTACATAAAACTTCTTAGTTTTGACAATGCTTTATTTCAGATACATTTTCTTTAAAGTAGCGCCATATTAAATGTGTGTTTTTCTACAAAATCAAAATTGGGCTATTAAAACTTGGTCGCATGTGATGCAAAGTTTATTTGTTTTTGACCCTGTATAAGGTAACTTTTCATAAAATAAGTATTTTTGAAAACGTAGTTTGTGTCTGAAAGTAATACACCTTAATATAAGATAAAAAAGAACACAGTGTCTTCAGTAAAGTGTTTTTAAAGTGGAAAATAAATTTTAGTTTAACTTAACGTAAAGTTTATCTATTTTCAACGATTTAATTTAAAACCCCTTTACTTTATTTTTATTTTTTTACTTTCAGGCACAAACTACGTTTTAAAAAATATTTAATTTATGAAGTTACCTTATACAGGGTCAAAAACAAATAAACTTTGCATCACATGCGACCAAATTTTAATAGCCCAATTTTGATTTTGTAGAAAAACACACATTTAATATGGCGCTACTTTAAAGAAAATGTATCTGAAATAAAGCATTGCCAAAACTAAGAAGTTTTATGTAGGTTGCGTTGAGTCTTATTTTGCAAAAGTGGTGCAATTTACAAAATATAGGTAAAAAATCAAAATTATCTTATGCAGCTGAAATTTTGCATGTGGGCTAGAAACTGCATTTAAAAAAACTTTTTCTAATAACTTTTTTCGATATTTTCAGAAATAACCCCACTTTTGAATTATTTTTTGGAAAAAATTTAAATTTGACAGATAATGCGAATCACGTGACTACTATTTTTTTGCTTAATTTTCATTTCGATCGAAGCAGAACCTGATGCCAAAGTCAAATTTTGAATAAAGTTATTAATAAAAAAAAATCCCATATGATGCGGACTTTACTGGTGACACTGTATAGTTAGTTAGTTAGTTTAAAAAAGATAATGAAAAACTAGGGTTATCTCTAATTTGGGGCACACTGTGTCAATATTTTTTTTATAAAAAAAAAACACAGCTTAAAATGTTACTACTCGTGTCCAAGCATTTTTCCAAAAAAAAACTGTACTGGATTTACTGTATTTACAAGTTACTTACAAACTCACATTGTTAGAGTTAACTTTTTCTTAAAAGTAATAAAATAAGAACTAACCATCGGCTGTCAAAAATTGACAGCAAAGTGGGAGTGCCATTAAAATTATTGAAGACGTTTGTGTTTTATTGTCAAATTTTGTTGCACTGCCAGTTAAACCGGAAGCAAAATAGTTGTGACTCATTCATATGGAATACCTAAAAATAAGTAAAAAAATAATAATTTTCTTTACTTATTCATTTGTTTTTTGTAAAAACAATAAAATGTGTGGCTAATTTGACAATTTCCAGCACCATTTTCTCGGAAACTTTTTTAAATATGTAAAGGATGATACACGTTTTATGGTTAGAATTCTTCATACCGTGCGAGCAAACATTATTTCCATCAAAGAGGGATTGGATTAAAAAACGTGTGATTTGGTTTAGATCACAATGATATGGGGACGATACGTCTAACCAAATCTAGGTTAAAATTTTGTCAAATTCATATTATGACATGATATGCCAAACTCATGAGTAATAAAATAAGTAGACAAATACAAATTTATTTTTGTTGTTTACAAAATTAACAAAGTAAGCATAATATACAGAAAGAAAAAGAAAAATAATTACTTTCATCCGAAAAAAATGTCAGGTCTAATAAATCATTTATTTTCAATAAATTTTGGGTAAACCATTAAGAGTAATTCCTGCGTCTTTCAAAATCTGCGGCTTGTATTTCTTGGAATACTTGCACTTTATAAGGATATAAATTTAGCTGCTTCTTAAAAATAGTCCTGCATGTTCCATAAGAACTACCGACTTCTTGGGACAGGCGTCTTATACAATTTGTTGGCGTATTTTGCATTATTTCACGAACGTTTGCAACAAGTTCTTCTGTTCTTACAGATGGTCTTCCTGCTCCTTTTTTGTGTTGTATAAAACCTGTTTCCCTAAACCCATCCACGATTCTTTTCAGGCAATGATAAAAATCCCCAGCGATAAAAGCCGCGTTAGGAAAATGTTCGTGAAAATCGTCCATGCACAAACCCGGATTGTATTGCCACTCACCATTTACTCTAACCCCGCTTCGAAAATACGCTTCAACCATGAATGTTTTGTGTTGTTCCGTAAAGCCCATTGTGTGAATTGTTCAAGAAATTGGGAAAATTAGCGATTAATCAAATTACTTGTAATGACTGTCAAAGGAATAACTGATTGATTGTTAATTCAGGTAGTTACTGACACCCAACAGGTATTAAGCTCTACGGCTAAGTATTACGTCCTTAGATGCGAGGCCCTCTTTCATGCAAATAATTTTTTCTCGCACGGTAGGATGCATATTTTTTAAAATATACAGTGCGTTCTATCTAAAATAACAAAGTTGTATAGACAGTCAGATGTTTAAATACTGAAAATGTGCTCACAGTGCAACCATGAAAGCTACCAAAATGTCATATTAATGTATTGTATATTATATATATTGTATAAGGACCTGACAAACTAAGTAGTAAATTGTCAAGTATACATTACATCTGGAAAAGCGACTTTATTGGAATTGAACTAAAATAACAGAAGAAAAAAAAAATAGGCCCCAGATGGTTCAACACAAAACTACAACCTCCTAAACGCATTTGGCTAAACTAAATCCTAACTACACTTTTTATATCCCCTATCCATTTCTTATACGTAGGGCAAGGGGTCTAAAGCCCGGGCTTAATCTCTCGAGTTGCCCATGATACGGCTTAAATTCCAAACACTGGGACAGGTGGCGGACTTGGGCTTCTTGTTTTAGAAACCATCGATGTTCTGTCGCAGAGAGTATAAATTTATTTTTCTCTACCAAGAATTCAATTTTTATTTGCGACCCATTGTTTAAATTCGAATATCGTTATGTATATCCTCAGACCATAGTGCTTGGTCTGAGTGTATATCTGTACGGTCGTAGAAAAAAGAATGTTTCTAACTCATGTGTAAAGTGTCTTTTCTGCCCTTGACCGCTTGCCCGAACTCCGCTCCGCGTCGTTCGGGTCAACTGCGGTCGCGTGCGGGAACGTATCACTTTCCGCACTTGTTAGGAAAATAAATAGTTTTTGTTCAGTACATTATTTCTTTCTCTTTCAATAAAACCTTAATTTCAATAATAAAATCATCATCATTATGAAAAATAGAACTATTTGATGACAGATCGTTAATAACGCTTAGATAAGCTTTTTCAGGGACTCTGCGTTTATAGGCGTTTTAGGGGTGGAATTTATTGAAATAATGAAACACGTCAAGAAAGTCCGTCAGTAATATTTTTCTTCAACCCCCCTTTTTTACGCCCTTCGGGGTTGATTTTAGAAAAATAGTTTCTTGGTGAATGCCTACGTTATAAGAAGAATACCTCCTCGAAATTTCATGATTCGAGGATTGGCTCTTTAGGCTGGGAGTTGATGAATCAGTCAGTCAGTTACTTTGCAATTTTATATAATAATATAGGTAAAAGTATAATCTTAAGCCTGGCTTTAAGGGAAAATGAATAATGGTCTTCTTCTATGATTTAGTACGTTATTGAATAAACTGTTCAAATGCTAATCCCGGTTGTCATCTAAGCCACAGAGCCGAAAACAACTGAACAGAAGCCCAGCGGACCGGAAAAATCCGTTTGACACTTCGCACAATAGACGTCACACAGGCTATGTCGACCACACAGGCATTTTTCACTGGAAAATCAGTATTTTGGTTGATGTCCAAAAACAAACTTCTTCGTATTTAGGTCAACAATAATTGATTCACTAGAGTTTGAAAAAAAATACTTGAGTTTATAATAGTAATAACAAATCACCAAAGCAATAAAGAAGTTTTTTTTATTTCACGTTCATAATAAGCTCAGTACGATACGCATTTGCGTATCGTAATGAAGCTATTTCGATACGCGTTTTTTCTTTATTTGATGTTGGTAACATTTACATGTTTTATTTCATTGACTTGCGCGGTTGTGATTTACGAGAAAACCCATTTTTCGCGGAGGAAAAATAGCTTGATAACTTACTTTTTTATTCTGTGTGGATAACAGTCATGTATGTTGGTTGCATAAATCTATAAATCAATCTTTTGTAGATGCCTCAAGCTATCATTTTCTGCCAAATCCTAAATCCAAAATTCAATCTACTATCCTTCCAATGTCGATTTTAACTTCAACTTTATTTGAATTTTCCATCTTCCCTATACTAAATTGCAATGCCGTGACGTAAAATAACGTCTTTTGAAATTCGAAAAAAAGTAGTAAAATCTCCCGAATTTCCGAACGCTCTGTATATGTACCGAATGTACAAGGATCACACAACGTATTCCGTCCAATTTTAAATCTCATATCGCTAAAATAACTTTAGAATCTCGTGGTGAAAATGGGTCAATAAATCAAAAAATGACAGTTTGCAAAATAATTTTTGTTGTCCAGAGGCTACTATGATAAAAAATAGTATTACCAACATAAAATTTAGACCTAAAAATTTACCAAATTTGAAGGATTTATTTTCTTTTTAAAATGTATTTTTCTTGATTATAAAAGGTGAAATAGTGAAAAAATGTATAAAGCACATGTTTCATAAGGCGTTTTAGCGCACGTGTCAATAAAAAAAACTCGCCACTTTGTGGCTCGTTTTTTAAAATAGACGCGTGCGCTAAAACCGATTCTTATTCTTATTCTTAAACCTTATCGGTAAACATTCTTTGGTATTGTTATTTTTTGTTTGTGGGAACTCCTCGTTTGTTTATTGTGTGGAGGCTATCGCACGGATTAGTTGGATACGTCGACGAGAATCCCCCAGAGACAGAGCCGTATTGTTAAACTTTTGAACATAACAACTTCGGTACATTGATACTTTTACGAAGAGAAAATAAATTAGGGTGTGAATGATATGGCGTCCAGGAAGAAAACCCATACTACATGTGTCAAGTGTAGGAGTAATGTCACAAAAACTCAACATAAAATACAATGTGCCAGTACCTGCAGTGGTTGGTATCATAAATCATGCTCAGGGCTAACCGATGAAGAATTTACGGCATTTAAGTTACGTAAAACGGATGAAAAGTGGTGCTGTATTCGGTGTACAACTATCGATGCTTCTACGACTGAATCTGAACCTGAGGATAATGAGCCTCCGCGGTCGGTGCGCGTCTCAACCCATAGATTGAGCATTGGGGCTGAACTGGGTTTTAATGACATCTTTGAACATCCCAACCCTACCAACAAAGAGCTTATGAAGGCCATAAAGGGCATGTACGAAGAGCTAAAAACCTCTATAACATTTAATGGGAACATGATGGAACAGATGAAGGATGGCATTAAGGCTCTCACAAATGAAAACAAATCTTTAAAGAAGGAGCAGCAGTTGTTAAAAAATAGAGTGGTCGAATTGGAAAACGAAATCATACATATTAAAAGTTCAAAGGATCCCATTGAAGAAAGAAATAAGAACATCGTGATTGTTGGGTTGAATGGAGATAATAATGCTTGTAATGATGTAAAGAAGGTGCTTTCGGCACTAAATGCCAATATATCTGAAAACGACTATAGTGTAAAAGCCCTTCCAAGCCAACAAAATAGAAAGCCGGTACTCGTGTCCTTCTCTCGAGAAGAAACCAGAAACACAGTACTAGAATTAAAGAGATCCGTTCTTCTGGATACTCATAAATGTGGCATAGAATCAGATGACAACCGACGAATTTTTGTTAATCAGGACCTGTCTAGACATACTCGCGACCTATTTAGGAAAGCGACCGAATTAAGGAGAGCTGGCTTTAAGTACGTATGGTGTAAGGATGACAACGTTTTGGCAAGAAGGGCAGACCGTGGCCCTGTAGTTCGCATTATTACCACAGCGCAGGTAGACAGTTTAAAAACAAATGCATAAATCCATCTAATATTTTCCTACATCTTTTAAGATTACTTAGTATAGTAAGTGTATTAGTGTATATTTTACGACATTCAAAGATGTCAGTTCATAGAAACAATAGAATAAATCAGAACAATAAACTTAACATAGCTCATATAAATATAAGATCCATTATCCCAAAATTTAATAAAATTAGAGACTATATTTTGAATAACAACATGGACATTTTAGCTATTTCAGAATCTTGGCTTACAGAGGTTATTCCTGACGCGATGGTGACTATAGGTGGCTTCAAACTCGTGAGAAAGGATCGTGTCAACGGGCGAGGTGGTGGTGTACTTTTGTATGTAAGAGATAATATAAATTTCATCGAAATACTTGATAATCAGACTGCCTATGCAGAGCAGATCTGGATTAAATTTAAAATAAAAACTGTCAGTACTATATTAGGTGTAATTTATAGACGACCCGGTTATGACAATATTCACGACTTTTTCAGCGAGTTTGAGGAAAATATTTGTAGTAATCTACTGGGCTGTGACAATCTCATATGTACTGGTGATTTTAATATAAATACTCTGAATTTACATTGTGTACATACCGAACGCTTTTTGATGCTGTTGACAGCATACAACTTAACACAAATAATTAATGAGCCTACTAGACAGGGCGCGAATAATGCAACGCTTATTGACCTAATTTTGTGCTCTAACATGGATTTGGTTCAGGATTCTGGAATTGATCTGACGTTCGACGGCTCTGATCACTTTTTAGTAAAATGTCAGCTTAAACTTGAAAATTTTAAGCCGCAGCCATTCTTTGCGACTTATCGGGATTATCGACATTTTGATCTTGCAACTTTTTATAGGGATCTTCAAAATGTGCCTTTTAACGATATATATTATTTACCTACTATCGATCAGAAAGTAAATACTTTTAATATTTATTTATTAGACCTTTTTAACATACATGCTCCTGTAAAGACATCGCGCATTACCAAAAAAAAGGCGCCATGGCTTACTCAAGATATAAAATTATATATGTCCCTTCGAGATAAAGCTTTATCAAAATACAAAAAAAACAGAACAGCTGCTAGTTGGGAGTCTTATAAACAACTTAGAAATTTTGTAAGTAACACTATCAATAGGAAAAAAAAATCATATCTTGAAAATAGTATTCAAAATAATAAGCCAAAGGATAACTGGAAACTATTGCGCGAACTTGATGTTTACTCAAGGGTGAAAAGGGTGGTTCCTGAGAACCTGGGTACTGCGGATGAAATAAACAATTTTTTTGCAGGGGCCACTCAGTCAGGTGATCCAGATCCAGCTACTTTAAACTTTTATCTTAGCCGTAGAAAGGATACTGCTGGTGACTTTGGGTTTAGACTGGCCACTGTTGGTGATGTTGAGGGGGCATTATCTTCTATAAAATCGGAGGCTATAGGTTGTGATGGGATTGGCTTAACAATGATATCTTACTGTTGTCCTTATATCATACCAGTAATTACTCATATAGTAAATGTTTGCATTGAAACTCAAACTTTTCCCGAATGCTGGAAAACCTCATATGTGCTACCATTTCCAAAAATATCCTCTCCAAGTGAATTAAAAGATTTAAGACCGATCAGCATATTACCAACTCTCTCGAAGATCATTGAAAGGATTCTTGATAAACAAATAAGAGAATATCTTGTCCACCACAAACTGTTGCCGGCTGTACAATCTGGTTTTCGCAAGGGTTTTAGCTGTGCAACTGCGCTTTTAAAAGTAACGGACGATATTTTGGAGGCCTCAGACCACGGCGAATTAACAGCACTTGTGCTTATGGACTATTCGAAGGCCTTTGACCGTCTAAATCATGATCTTCTGTTGGGCATACTTCACTATCTGGGATTTAATCATGATTCACTGCTACTCATTAAGGCATATCTTACTGGAAGGGGACAGATGGTAAAGGTTAATGGTAGGATATCAAATTCTGTATTTGTGACGTGTGGCGTACCCCAAGGTTCAATTCTTGGACCACTATTTTTTTCCCTTTACACATCACAACTTATAACATATTTGCGGTACTCCACCATACACGTTTACGCTGACGATACACAGCTATATTTCTCATTTCACCCGGATAAAATACTAGAGGCAATAGATAAATTAATGCATGATCTCAATGTTCTTCAGAAGGCGTCAGAAGCACACTGCTTGGCGATAAATCCCGCCAAGTCGCAGGTTATGCTGTTTGGCCGGTCACAATCTCGAAACCAAAATGAACATCTTATACAAATCAGCCTAAACAATGCTGTTCTGAATACATGTTCCACAGCGAAAAATCTGGGGCTGCTGATGGATACCGATCTAAGATTCTCGGGCCATGTTAACAACTGTGTCAAAAAGGCATTTGCCAATCTTAAATTAATATTCCACCAGCGGGCGCTGCTTAACGCGAACCTTAAAAAAGTTTTGTGCGACTCTATTGTATTATCGCATTTTAACTACTGCGATGTATTGTATGGTCCCTGTCTTATAGACTCTGATGCTAAGAGAATCCAACTGATGCAGAATTCGTGTGTGCGATTAATAGGCGGTATTCGAGGTCGTGAAAGGGGTGTGAGTGCTAAATTACGTGAGATTGGTTGGTTAAGAATGAATGAGAGACGCACCTTACATAGTTTGGTATTATTCAACAAAATAATTTGTAAAAAATGCCCTGATTATTTATATGAAAAAATTAAATTTAGATATGACGCCCATAATTTGGAACTTAGATATAGGTTTGTGATAACTCCACCTAGACATGTCACATCTTTATACGAGCGCTCTTTTAGCTACCAAATCTCAAAAGTTTATAATAAGATACCTGCCGACTTTAAAATGATCTCTGGTTATAAGTTCAAACGGTTCGCAAAACAAAATGTTCGGGACTTTCTGTAGAATTTGTATAGAATTGTGTGTATAGTATATATTAATATATATTTTATTTTCTGGCTGCCTCTTGGGCCATTACATATATATTTATATTATACCATATTTATATACCAATATTTTTTTTATATATAATTTATTTTGCATATTTATCCTCTGGTTGTCTGCAACACGTCTGTCAATTTTATTATTTAGCGCCTGTGTTGTATAACCTAGCAAATTGTGAAATGAATTTAAGTATAATAGTAATTAATTAGAATATAATTTCGGTTGAGATAGGAAGCTAAGCTTCAACTCCGCCAATTGTAATTATTACACTTTTGTAAATTACAATAAAGCCATATTTATTATTTATTTATTTTATTTATTTTATTATTTATGAAACGTGTACTTTAATATACTATTTCTCTCTATTTTAGGTGCATAGTCTACTATATTATGCAACATTAGCTGATTTCCTTTAAGCTTCTTTTAAATAGCAACGCGAAGCCAACGGCTAAGTTGAGTGTTCCTTTTAAAAATTTAAACAAATTTTTTTCTCCCTCTTTGCCGTATATTATGGTTCAAATAGTTAACATTCTAGAAAAAAGAAAAATACGCTCCATTCTAACCTGATGGAGAAGACGACAAATACATGATTCAAAAAATGACCAGCAAAACATTGATAAAAATAATAATTTAACAAAAATAATTAACGAAGATATAAGATATTTTTTTTATTGCAATTTCAATTTGTTAGTGTCAAAGAAAACCATTTCATTAGGTAAGGAGTTATACAATTTTACAGAGTTGTAGGTAAATGATCACTCAAACATGGCACTCTGATACTGAGGCACTGTTAAACTATTAGGAAATATCATGTCACTAGAATGTTAATTTTCACGAAATACAAACCTATCTTTTAAAGAAAGAGGCAAAACCGGATTATTTAGAGTTTTAACCAAAAAATTCCCCAAATGTAAAGTTCTACGGTTGTTCATTACTAGCCACTTGCGATTTTTAAACGTATGAAAAATATTATGAAATTTTCCAGTCCAAAAATAAGGCGTGAGCATGTATTCTGTACCCTTTGTATCATATTATTTGCTACATCAAGGCATGGCCCATAAATGAAATCACAGAAAGCTGGATAAAACGAGACTCTCACACAGCATTTTACGTAATTTAAAATTTAAGACATGTTGTATAATACTCTTAAAGACATAATATATGACTTTTGAATTCGTTTTTTGACATACTTCCTAAACTGTAGTTCAGTATTCTGGATTATACCCAAACTTTTAGCTGTTTTAAATACAGGGAGCCTAAGACCATCAATAACTATATTGATATTATCATTCAAAAAGCCAATTTTATTCTTATTCCCAAAAAGCATCAAGAATGACTTCAATGGATTCAATGTGATCTAGATGATTTAACATGCTTAAATATTCGTTAAGCAAATTCGATGCGTTTCTATAGTTTTGGCAGTCGAAATGAAGGGAAATTTTTTTAAAACCTACCAGAAAATTTACACTTTCTGGACAATTTTTCGTCTAGAAAATAACGTTTTTCCGGTCTCTAATGTCACTGTCACCCTGTTTTTTGTTTTTCCAATCGCTCTTTGATAATACAAGATACCTTGATTTCGTTATTATGACGACAACATTTCGATGTATTGTCATGTGACAGTTTGTTGATTTTTAATTTTGTTCTTTATGTCAAACTTGTTTCGCGTAGATTATAAAATATATCGAAGTGTCGGTCTTAAAAAAAATATTGTACGTCACGCAACCGAAAATTAGTGTTTTTCAGGTCTCTCCAAGCTTCCAGGACTCGCCTATGGCTCGCCCTGGAAATGCTTGTCTCTACCTGAAAAACACTACTTTCCGGTCTTGTAACGTAAATTACTATTGTGTATCATTTCTGTCATGATTTAATTTTGCTTTCAATCCGAAATTTACATTTTCAGCAATGCACCTTACATTTTCTATTAAAACTAGTGTTGGGAAAAATCGACTTATTTTAATAATCGACTACCGAGTATTCGAGTGATTTAAAAAACCGAATGATAATCGATTTTACACTCAAATGCTAATATTAATATTGGCATTGGCGGTTCATCGTTCATGTTGATATACACCATTTGTATTGGGAATAACTGACTCGGTGTTGTTAATCGATTGATTTTTTGCGGATTATTAAATGTGGCGAATATATTTTTGGTTTTTTTGGCATGGTTCCCTGTTCCCAGATCTTACAATTTAACAACTTGACTACTTGACCTTGAGATGTCACGATATTGCATAACTCACGATATTTATGAATACTGAATACTCACCACTAAACATTAAGTTTTCAGTATAGACGCCGACGATTTAAATCTAAATAAAATAATAAATCCTATTACCCTACGCAGGCAACCCGTAATGCTGTATTTAAATCAAAATAATAAATCATATTATCTTACACAGGTAACCCGTAATGAAGTATTTAATTTGAATTATATCGCCAATAACCGAAACCACTCGGTGTAGCCGCTCGCTAGGAGATGGCTCTGGCCGCAGTGAGTGATTGACATGCGGGCAGCAACTTTGGAGACGCGTTGGAAGATAAAAACCATATGTTCGTCACTCGAATTATTTCCGAAGATAATCGAATAATTCAAGTGATTGAAAAAAACGAATAATAGGTTATTTTTGACTCGAGTTATCCCAACACTAATTAAAACATTAAAAAATTGATAAGAGGATACAAATTTTTAAAAACTAAGAAAAATAAACTGCTGGAGATAATATTTAATGCAGAAGAATTTATCATCTGCCAATTCTAGATCTTTTTTAGTTTATGAAATCCATATTGCAATCCGGTTTTTTTATTTTCTGTTTTCTGAATTATCCACTTGTCTATGACAGTTAGGAATAGTCCCGTTACTCCTACCGTGCGAGCAAAAATAATTTGCATCAAAGAGGGCCTTGCATCTAGGGACGTAGTGCTTAGCCGTAGAGCTTAATACCTGTTGGGTGTCAGTAACTACCTGAATTAACAATCAATCAGTTATTCCGTCATCTTTGACAGTCGTTACAAGTATTTTGATTCATCGGTAATTTTTACAATTTCTTGAACAATTCACACAATGGGCTTTACGGAACAGCACAAAACATTCATGGTTAAAGCGTATTTTCGAAACGGGGTTAGAGTAAATGGTGAGTGGCAATACAATCCGGGTTTGTGCATGGACGATTTTCACGAACATTTTCCTAACCTTGCTTTTATTGCTGGGGGGTTTTATCATTGCCTGAAAAGAGCCGTCGCTGTGTTTAGGGAAACAGGTTCTATACAACACAAAAAAGAAGCAGGAAAACCATCTGTTAGAACAGATGAACTTGTTGCAAACATTCGTGAAATAATGCAAAATACGCCAACAAATTGTATAAGACGCCTGTCCCAAGAAGTGGGAATATCTTATGGAACATGCAGGACTATTCTTAAGAAGCAGCTAAATTTATTTCCGTATAAAGTGCAAGTATTCCAAGAAATACAAACCGCAGATTTTGAAAGACGCAGGAATTTCTCTCAATGGTTTACCCAATTTATGTAATTATTTTACATTCTGTATATTCTTACTTTGTTAATTTTGTAAACAACAAAAATAAATTTGTATTTGTCTACTTATTTTGGCATTAGTTTGGCATATCATGTCATAATATGAATTGGACAAAATTTTAACGTAGATTTGGTTGGATATATCGTCCCCATATCATTTTGATCTAAACCAAGCCCTATATACGTTTTTTAATCTAAGCCCTCTTTGATGCAAATAATTTTTGCTCGCACGGTATAACATCCAGTATTTTTATTTAAAATTTAGGAAATACATTAAACATGAGAAGCGTTTACTTCAAAACATTTTTTTTCGCTTTTCTCTGCTAAAATCGTTCCTATGCAGTTGAAACACCGTATCATTTTTATTAACCAAATTTCTAACAATTCACTAATGCATCCACGCGTAACAAACGTGGCGTGTCCAATATGCCACGGGATTTATTGACTCATCAATCCACATTAGCATATCATACATAACGTGATTATGTGCAGCTTGGTAGCTGGTGAATTCCCGATCACCACTCACGTGTTATGTTCGGTGCTATTAAATTGTTAACTTAATTTGTTGCCACCGGAATAATAATATGTTGAAAATGGATTTTTTTTGTGTGGTGCAAACGAAATCCAAAATGTTTTTAAAGGAAATAGATTTTTAAAATCTATGACAAGTAGAGAAAATTATCACCAGTTCTTAAATTACATCCGGATTTTTTTTTAAATTTTTAGATTACACATGTATTTCTAAGCAAATTTTCTGAATATTACCCTATACTTATCTGTAGTCGTATCTTACGTATTAAGTAATTTTAATTTTTTTTTAACGAAAACATGACTTTTAATAAATCCGTTTTCTCCAAACTCTAAAACATAACTTAGTTAAAATTTTTAGCACGGTTTCGTACGTTTAGGTACATGTTCGATTTTTTATGAGTTACTTGAAAAAATAGACGAAAATATATTTTTTTAAGGTGGTAGTATCAACATGCTTGCCAACCTATAACCTATTTCGCGTATTTTTATTTAATTTTTTTAGCTTTAACACAAAATTTAAATAAAATCATTATCGTCTTCATATTTTATAGGTAATAATTGACATATTAAATAAATATCAAGGAATTTCATTAAATATTTTAGGAGAATTGTATAGCAAAATATCGGGTAAGATTTTTTTTAACATTATTATGTCATTGTTCTTTCACTATACAATTATTCCAAAATTAGCAATAAAATGAATAGATATTTTTGTTATATGTCAGATATTACCTAAATATTGTACCGACGATATTGATTTTATTTAAATGTTAGTTAATCTAATAATAAACTAAAAAAAGCAACGCGAAATAGGTTATAGGTTGGCAATAGATGGAATGACGTTGAGAATTCCACCTTAAATGAGCAAAATTCAAATTTGATGAACATTTACTAACATTTTTTGACGTCTCCAACTTAAATAGCAAATTGTCCTTGTTAATCCCTTAAAGATTGTGAATTAAGTTTTATGTGTCATCTGCACAAGCTTGGATTCGGCAGTGTTTAACGTAGTTAAATAGTTCATTCGTATATAATAAAACTGGCGTGTACCCGGCCTGCGTTGCAGCCCGGCATTATACGACGTCGCTTTCTCTGAGATAATAAGGCGAGTTCACCATCACGTCAAGATTTATAAATACTTTATGCTTTATTACCGTAACAAGCAAATATTATTATGATTAATGTCAAGTTTCATTACAACTGCCAGTTGGAATTATTACAGTATATAAAACCAGATCGCTTACACCGTTCACTGTTTGTCGAACGTTTATTATAATCCATTATTACAAAAAATAAGCGCCCCTATCTCCCAAAAGTATAATAAACAAACCAAGAATACCACCAACCGGTCTGACTCTAACTAGAAACACTAGAAACAATAAAACGCCACATCAATGAACCACATGGAAAAATTTGTTAGGGTTCACGCTCAAGCATTTTACAAAATTACTAGATACTAAGAATGTCTTTCAGAATTCATAAATGTAGAATAAATAGCTAAAACAAGATTTTTTTAAAAATACCTTAATTTTTTTATTTTCTAACATTTTTTTTTAAAATTGAATTAAATGAATACTACGTCTTATGCAACCACATAATAATATTACCAATAAAATGCATTTGGCACGATGTTGCCGGCTTGCCCGAAGCGAGGATTTCTTAAAAACATTTCATAAGTTATTAGCCAGAATAAAAAAATTTACATTAAATAAAATTTTTTTAAAATTATCTTAAAATATGTAGGTACTTTTTCTAAATCGCGATGCACCTCTTCTTAGAAAATATTATATTATGTACCTTGTCCCATCGCAATCAGCAACACCCAAAAATAGAAATTCCAACAAAACCAACACACTGCAACAATGCGCGCGACATAGATATCTTCTGTCCTTGAACGAAAAACTCATAACTTGGCCCCCATATATGAACATAAACATTTCCAATGTTAAAAGTTGTCTATCTTAGTGTCAATGTACATCAGTTATATAATATCAGTACAAAGACATTTTGTAAGATTCATTATAATAATAGAACTATTATCAGTGGTCGTCTGATAACTATATCAAAATATAAATTCTAGTTTCCGTGTCAATGAAATAACTGGTAATAATTTTATTAACTTGGTATGATTAACTTATGTAAATATTTTTTGTTTAATAATTAAATATAGTGTAGATATATCCTACAGGCAGTACGCATTATTTTAACAAAATGGGTTGTTTTATAATATCCTTTATTTTTTTGGTGACAGCGATTTTAGTTGTGTTTAAAGTGTGGGTAAAATTAACTACAGGGAGGTGTAAAAGCAACGTGTGTCTTATAGGAAAAACGGCTATAGTAACTGGTGCTAATGCTGGTAATTATTTTTAATTATTTTTTGTATTATGTGGCCTAAACTGATATATAATTACTAATAAAACAGGTACTACTAAACTTTTTGTACTTCCTGGACTAAAGTTAAGTATATATTATTATTATAGCCTTGTCTTTTTGATATCAATTAACAAAATGCAAATTTCTAGCCAAAATGTATTATTTACAATAGGTATTTTAGGAGAAGAAATCAGTGACGGATTAAAATTTTTTTAACATTAATTAATTAATGATAAGTGATTTCGTTTTCTTCTACTAAGGTAGGTGCGGGTAATAAGGCCTAGCTAAGGGAGATTTGAGATTTGAAAAAAACTATGTATACGAATTAACAAATTTTAATGTTAATTAATCCTACAGAACAGTTACTATAAAATATAAACGAAAAATGGCAACTACTACCGTAAACAACAACAAAATTAAACATTTTTTAAAACCTTGTCAGTAGGCCTTATTATCCTATAGTAGGGTAATAAGGCCTAAGATCTAAAAATACGCGGCATCGTGGTTGTAGTCACTAAAAATAACAATAAATAAATTAGTAAACAGTAGTATTATTACTTATTTACATGAAAAATACATAAAATAAACTATAAAACAGAAAAATGTTGATAAAAAAAAGAAGCATAATAAGGCCTACTGTCAAATTTGGAAGGCCTTAATACCCGCTGACAAGTTATGTAAAGAAACCTAAAAAAAATAAAATTCGGACAAATAATATATTATTCAAACATCAAAGGTCGTAGAAACATCAAATAACAAAACACTATAGCGCAAAATTATATATATAAGGGAGAGTGGGGGACTTGTGCGCACTTAAGCGGAAATCGTTATAGCACTGATGTCATTGTAGATAATTTAAATGTAAATACCATAATGAAAGGGCTATTTAGTTTACTCTTAGCATGTAAATCAATTTTAGGAAAAAAATTAAGTTTTTAAAGTACAATATTGCTGAAAGTACAAGAGTGCTATTGCGCACCATTCCCCGCCTTTGCGAATATTCATGCGCAGAGGGTGGGGAATCGTGCGCATTTAAAGTATTAAGTTAGTAAGTATTCCATAAAATTAACACTAACTGTAAAAAAATTTATTGAAGTTGTGGAACATAAAAAAAAACTCATAAGAAATATAAATAACTCCTAATTTGAGCATAGGTCACATTTATAATTTTTCGGGGTATTTGAGCCAGTACACTCGGCATGATTCCAAGTTAAGCAAAAGACACCACTGTACCATAATTCTCCTTGTTTGCAAAATTTCCCGCAATAAATGCTACAAACTTCGTTTGGTATCCTTGGCTGATTCAAAGGTGGCGGTATGAAGCTAAGTCCAACATTATCTTCAATATCATCTAGCTCATAGTCGTAACAAATATCCGAAACATCATCTTCTGATGAATCAAATTATTCAGGGGTTGGCGGTCTCTTTTGTTTGCTTCTGAATTTCTTCGAAGTAGACTGAATTGATGATTTACCGTCAAAACATTTACAAATGACTCTGACTTTACTATCCTTACTCCTAAAAAAAATTAGCATTACATTACGTGTGGGGGAATCGTGCGCATGCAAGCGCATCATTACCCCATTAGATATTAAATGACAATATTTTATACAGTTAGCAAACTACTTAACCTAACAATGTAAAACAAGCATCAGTAGATGCACAAGATCATACTTTTACATAAAATAAATTTGTTCTATCGATTAGGGAAAAAAAATTGACTCACCGTCTTATTTTCCGATATCAAAAAATTATAAAAATTTGCTTGATTTTAAATAAACAGAGCTCGTTCCATACAAACGTTTACAACTGATGTGACTAATGGCGTCGGTGCTCCACAATAGGAGGGCGACAGCGTTGCACTCGTCAGTGGCGGTTAAAAGCCCGCGAACTATGAAATCATTTGATGCGCACGATTCCCCGCTGCGCACGATTCCCCCACTCTCCCCTAAGTGTAATATTACAAAAAATACTTACGATTGATTCGGACGATTTATTATTATTCGTGCCGCGCAATCACCACTCACAATGAATAACGCAGTACTGGCGGTAGCCCGTGAGCTACGCGTCGCCATAAGTTCGAGGGGCCATTTTACGACTGTTAGCTACCCTACGAGTGTGACCTTCAACCACATCGGTCATTCTAAATGGCATTTTTATTATTTAGGCCTTATTAGCCGACAGGCCTTATTACCCGCACCGACCTTAGATGTAGAGCGATTATTTTCCCACGAGCGCCTCATAATAAAAAACTAGTTTAACACTAATATTTCTATGCACCACCGATTCAAAACTTCAAACAATTTTCTCAAACGTACAATACACAGGGCCGGCCGTGGGGTCAATTAACAGGAGTGTCTAACCTAAATAACAATTGCAAATGCCATAAACTTATCCAATACTGGGTAGACCTACCTGCTCTTAATTACAATGACAACATTTCTATGCAAAATAACGGTAAACAAGTGACATTATTAAAATTGTAAATATGTGGCCCTGTAGACCTCTCAGGTATACATATTTATTACTTTATACATAGGTATTAAAATAAATGACAGGTAACAAAAGCCAAGACGATATATTTTGAGCTGTACTAATTTTATTATATTTATGAGTTCCAATTGAAATATTTATTAAATGTTTCATAAAATCATTATCAATAAAAATTGGTTGTCGGTAACAAAGCATTCCGTCTAACCATTTATTTTTCTACTTTTTTCCAGGAATTGGATATGAAACTGCAGCTGATTTAGCAAAACGTGGAGCAAGAGTCATCTTAGCTTGTAGAGACGTCACTAGGGGAGAAGATGCAAAAGAGAGAATTATTAGAGAGACTAATAATCAAAATGTTCATTTTAAGTCACTGGATTTGTCTTCTTTACATTCAGTACGAGAGTTTGCCAAAGATATAAATAAAACAGAAGAAAGGTACGTATACGTGAATAGTAGGTTTTACAACAAAATATGTTGCTCATATTGTTTATATTGCACGAGGAAGTAAATTGAGGACGACGCCGTGGGCGCAGGCATATAATAAAAACATAACAAAATTGTCCCTAGATATTAACTTAGGTTATAAAACAGCGTTAAAATGTAACATGAAAATACACTAGTAACAAAATGGAATTTTTTGCACGGCTTTTTTTTCCACCCTGTATAATATTAAAGTGCATTGGTTACGTCAAAGGCGTACGACACTATTATTAATCTGCAAGAAATAATCTTTCAAACTCTGCAAACCGCATTAAAACTAGGGGTGTGCAACAAAATCGATGAATCGATTAATAATTGATCAATCGATTATTCGATTAGAGATCATTTTTTTCGATTAATCGATTATTAATCAAAAAAAAACTATTTTTTGATTAATCGACAAAAAAATATTTTTCAATTAATCGATAATTCAAAAAAAAAAAATTTTACGATTTTTTGATTAATCGATTATTAAGTAGGTAATCGAAAAAAAAAACGATTTTTCGATTAATCAAAATCGAAAAAAAAAATGATTTTTCGAGTACCTAATCGTTTAACAAAAAAAAAATTCGATTAATCAATAATTAAGACCTAATTAGGTATTCGAAAAAAAATTTTTACGATGTTTTGATTAATCGATTAATAATCGAAAAAAAACGATTTTCGATTAATCAATTAACCAAAAAAACTATTTTTCGATTATTCGAAAATATAGGTATGTTTTGGGATGATTGAAGTTGCTAGTTACTTATTATTGCTGTAAGTCTCTATATACAGGGTGTCCCATAACTTATGGGCCGTAGAGTAACTGGAGATACTAGACATCAAACTAAGCCGATTAAGTCATATAGGTTTTTCGGATTGTTACTCGTTCTAGAGGTACAGGGTGTTGAAAGTAAAAGTTTATTATTATTATTATTAATATTATTATTTATTTAGTTAAAAGTTTAATAAAGTGTATTGAGGTCAACGGTGGTCACTTTCAACATTTACTAAAGTGAGCTTCTTGTTTTTGTTCCACTGTTTCGAATTTATTGCGTTGTGATAATTAAAATATTAATTTAATTATGTACTATGTTTTTTTATGCTTTGGGATGTTTAAAGGGAAATATCTCGAAAACCGTTAAAGATATTAAGATCAATCAAGTATACCTTTTTGACTCAGAAAATGCCATTCTTTAAGAAACTTGAATTGAAAAACACCTAATATCACAGGTAAGAAAAAAAATCATAGATTTATGAAGCCCAGTGTATGCAACTAGCGCCCTCTAGTGTGAAACTTAAAAATTTCTACAAATTCTTATTTCTTGCTCATAAAAACATAATACTGCCAACTTTCAATTCGATTCATTAAAACGTTTTAAAATTATGGCTTATTTTCGAGAATAAACTTTTACTTTCAACACCCTGTATCTCTAGAACGAGTAACAATCCGAAAAAACTTATATGACTTAATCGGCTTAGATAGATGTCTAGTATCTCCAGTTACTCTACGGCCCATAAGTTATAGGACACCCTGTATTTATTAGCAACCCTATTACCCTGAAAATCGGTATAAAAAATATTATAGCATATTATTGCAAGACAATCAACGAAATAATTTGAAGAAAGTTTTAATCTATGCGCCTTTTATAAAATTAATATTCTTAACGATCTAATATTTGAATCGACTTTTTTATTTATTTTGATTAAATCAATTATTTTTTATCATTCGATTATTCTCGATTAATCGATTATTTTCAATTGATCGATTATTTTTGATAAATCGATTATTTTCGATTAGTCGATTATTAGGAAATAATCGCGAGCGATTATTTTAAATAATCGAAAACAGAAAAAAAATTTTGGTAATCGCACAGCCCTAATTAAAATCCGTGATGTCGTTTCCGAACTACAGACCTGTAAAGGCGTTAAAGAAACAATTGGTCGTACTTTGTGATGAGCAGCTGATTAGCTCATTAGTTAATAATAACGTCCTTATTGCTGATTTAAACTGAACATTGTTTTGCAGATTGGATATTCTGATTAATAATGCTGGTATTGTCGGTGCGAGATTTGGAGCAAAGGAGACTTCAGATGGGCTGAACTTCCTTATGCAAGTCAACTACTTCGGACACTTTTTGCTCACTAATTTATTATTGGGTAAGTAGAAAGGAAAGAATCTGAGAAATTTTTAGCCGCTTTCAGAGTTTGTAAAAGTGAAAAATATTTGTGTCCGCTAAAAATTAAACACAAAGGTTACTTGAAACCTTCTAATAGGGAACTTTCCATTTTTTTTTTTCAATAACATGATTTAGTTAGGCCTAAAAAAAATATTCCCCAATTATTTACTACTTAAAAATCAGTAATAACTTGGTAAAAATTCTTTAAAGTTTCGCGCGTGTCAAAAGCATTTCAAACGACCTTTTAAGCGCGCTAAGCCCGATGACGTCAGTAGAAGTATGACTTTTCCGTCATCCGTCATCCTGACCCGTGTTGTATTATTGTTTTAAGGTGGAATTCTCAACGTCGTTCAATTTATTGCCAACCTATAACCTATTTCGTGGATGTCTCACACGAATTATACTTATCTTGACGTCACGACCCGTTTTTACCCGCTTGTGATAATTTGAATTTGGGGCATTTTTAAATCTTGCTAGCGGTCTTTTGGGACGTAATATGTTGTTTTTTTTTGCTGCCATATGTTTTATGACAATATATACTTATGATTTATAGAATTTTTTCCCCATTTAGAATTTTAGTCAAGTTCCCTATTAAAAAAAAGTTCACGTTTTAGGCTATTCTAAAGACTATAATCTGTCACTTTATAAACGTTCAATATTTATTCATGCAATATGTTTTAGTTGGCATCTATCGCTTTAATCCCATAAAGATTAATATTTAGATCAGAAAACAATAATCACGAAAGTGGCAAGCGTCTAGGTACAGACCCCCATTAAGCAGCGGACATGCGCTTTAGATTAGATCTTTTTGCGCATGTCCGCAGCTCGTCTCGTCTCTTTGTTGTAATCAGTAGCCAGAGTTAATTTTTTAAATCAAAGGCGTGGACCTAAATTTAATCATTTCTTTAAGTGTGCTGGACGTACATGCGTCCGAATACTTTGATGCTAATTATGTCCATGGGTTTTACCAACCCAGGAAATTAGAAGATGTATTTGCCAAAATATGCTAAAAAATAGTGTTAAGTCGTCCACTGTACCTAATGATTTAATATTGATTATTACTTCATATCCAGCAACTTCTAATCAACAGTCGCCTTTGATAAATACTCGTTAATGCTTCTCCATTTAATTAATCATCCTTTTTCCAGATCTTCTTAAAAAAAGTCCGCATGCTCGAATAGTGAACGTATCATCTATCAATGCGAAATTTTCCCGCAGCTTTGATGTTAACAACCTTAATCAAGTTTTACAAAAGGACGTTAAGAAGTCACAACCATTATATATAAGAAGCAAATTATGTAACATTCTGTTCACCATCGAATTAGAGAAAAGGTTAAGGAATACAAATGTCACTGCATATTCTCTGCATCCGGGAGTCGTGATGACCAGCATATTTAGAAATATGTCACCATTTATAAAATCTGTAATAGAAAATGTAGTGGCATTTTATATGAAGGTAATTTTTATGTCTATATTATTTGCCGTTAAGTTGTTAAACGTATTAAGGTGGGAGTATCAACATAAGTACTTGCAACCTATAACATTTTTTTGTCTAGCTTTTATACTAAATTTAAATAAAATCAATGTCGCATATTCTATAATAAAAGGCTGTATTTTCAGCATTCCACGTAAGCATGGGTGCTGTTGAGGCCAAGCAACCTTTAGGCTAAAGTATAAATACAAATAATATTTTAATTAAAATAAAAGTTAGTAAATTATTAAAATGTACACTAAAAGCGTCTAGGTACAGACCCTATTTAAGCTGCTGACGTGCGCATTATGTTAGAACTTTTTCGATTGTGTCTGCTGTCTGCCAAAATTCGATACCTACATACATAGATTCTACATTTTTTTTTATACGTCTCACAATCAACAGCATCCAAAACTGGTTCATAATAGGATCATGGTCATAATAGTTGAAATAAGAGAGAATCAAACAATCACATAACAACCTTTTAGTTTCTTGACTCAAATAGTACCTATAGCAGTACAAATCTTTGAGTACAGAAAATGGCAAGCAACCGGTTACAGGCTCTGTAAATTTGAGTTTATTGTCAAGTACCAGGCCTAAGTTTTTAGAGGTATTTTTAAAAGGGATCTGGTCTTGTCCAAGATTTAATTTAAGGGTATTTGATAAATAATGTTCACGTTGAGATTCACTGCAAAAAAATAAAGCTACAAATTGATTAGGATTAATTTTAAGTGAGTGGTCATTGGAAACTTTTAGAAGAGCTTCTAAGTTTCCATTAGGTTGATATCCTTACTTAGTGAATTTTATTTTGTGCCGTTTAGCGCAGAGTGAGTTTTCTTGTGTATCACACGTGTTGCGTTGGTCACCGTCAAGAGCATCTTGGCCTGGTAGGGGGGGGGTGGGAGGGGATTGCAGTGAGATAAACGAGATTCGAGTTGGAACAGAAGTTGGCAACGTTGAGTCTTTTGTACTTCATTGGTAAAAACTTACTTAAATGTTCTAAATAAATCATATTTTCAAGCATCCTCAATTATCTGGAAATGACTCCGCCCATTACATCCTCTGCTACTCTATTACCCCAAGTGGAAAAGGGTCGCACCTAGCTCCCGTTCGAGGTTCACTTTGAATTGATTCTGGTATTAGCAGTAGGCATTTGTCCAACTTTTTATACCATTTAAATCCTAAAACTTTCTGTTTGGAAAAAGTGTCCTAGAATGTGTGGTATATAATACATCCATCACATCCGTGGATTTGAATTTTAAAGCCAAAATATCAGGAAATTAATGTACTAAACTCTTTAACAATGGCGTTTATTAAAACTACGAATAGATAATTGGATGTCATACGTTGGTAAAACAGCCTTCTTTACTTTTTAATACGAATTCCGTGGAGTTCCCGACGTTTTACAAACCTTAACAAACTAAAACCCACACTAATACTAACAAAAAGTGTGATTTTTTTAAGAACTAAATTCTCCCTGTGGAAGTTAAGATGTCTTTAATCACGGTTAGGAATAATTAAATCAAATAATATAAACTTTTAATAATTTCTTTTATTATATTTACAGGATTCCCAAGAAGGAGCCCAAACGACAATTTACTGCAGCGTTGAAAAGGACATTGAACACTTGTCAGGACATCACTTCAGTGACTGCCAGGTTGTGAAAAGATACAAAGCTGCAAAGGATTTGCTTCTGCCAAACGAGTTGTGGACTGTTTCCGAAAAACTAGTTAAATTAAATTAAAAATAGACCCATTTTTTGAAATCGGTTAAGAATTGGTTTCACTAAGAAAGTCTTGTTTAATTTTTCATCTATCCAGGATGGGAGTTTCAATGTATTGTCAAATTACCAACGAAATGAAAATGTGCCACCAAAATCTAATTATACCTGTCACAAATACACAAAAGCTACTAATCACATAGAATTTTGAGTCTTATGTCATTGTTGGATCTGATGTGTGTTTTCTAAGTCAGAAACACTTTGGGAAATCCGTTCTAAGGTGATGGAAGGATGATTTTTTTATAATTTTTTAATCATGTAAATTTATTTATGAATAAATATGCTGTATTTTAACGATTTTAATTTTTTTTTTAAACCGCTGCAGGTGATAGGTCTTGTCAAAAATGCGGGCAGCCGAAAAATGCATTTACTTATTTACATACAGTATACATAAACATTTATCTTTAGATACGTACTGCTTATCTCCTGCGCAAACAAAAGTTAGGTTTTATGGGTAAAAAAATACGTTCGAGCGCACTGCTCGCCGGTCAGATGCCTTCCCTCCCAGCAGTGTAGTAGGTACTAGAAACTTGGAAAAGAGCTTGAATTAAAACGACCTTTAAACGATTAATAGGGAAATATGATTACAAAAGTTATTCAAATATGGTATAAGGGTCAAAATTATTTAAATAATAGAACACAGTTAAAATATTTGGTAATTTTTTTTCTACAAAAAAAAATAATTAACACAGGAGTACCTCAGGGAAGTATTTCGGGGCCCTTGCTTTTTATTTTTTAGATTAATGACATGCTATTAGTCTAAAAAAGGGGTAAAATACAAATGTTTGCAGATGATAAGTACCTACTCTTATTTATATTAGCAGTAAGAATATTTTGAAAATTTTAAATTCAGAAGTAGCTCTGTTGCCAAATTGGTTAAAAGTAAACAAATTTAAGTTAAATTTTTTTAAAACAAAATGTATGATTATATAATATTCAAATTTAAATTTTACAAATTTAAATATTTTAATTGGTGGTAATAAACTAGAAATTGTCGATTCTTTTAAATATGTGGTTGTACAGGGTGGCCAACTAAGCGAGGTAAGCGGCTGTATCTCAGGAACCGTTAATCGTACAGCTTTCGGGAAAAAAAATTATATAAGTAAAGCGATCATGAGAAAATTCTGGAAATTACTTTCAAGTTCCTCATTTCGCCGCAAGGGGGCACAATTGAAAATTATTTTTTTAAATTTTAAATTTCTCCGAAAATTTCCATATTAAGGTATAACTCTGATTACATCATTGGAAAGCTTAGACAATTCTGCATCATTTTGGTTTAAGGCTCGTTGGTGTACCGACCTTGCTAAGAGTGGGGGAAGCTATTGAATGTGTAAACATTAAAATCGCTGTAACTTCTAAACGCCTTATGCGATTTTACTAAATTTAAGCCTGTTTGGAAGGGAAAGGTAAGTACTTTCAATCATCGTATCCAATGGTACACGATAGTTTCTAATAAAATTGCTAGAGGGCGCAATTTGTAATAATAACAGTTTTTTTGATTTTATCCCGAAAATTCAAATCATACGGTATAACTATGACATCATATTCGGAAAGTAGATTGAATTTGCAAGAAAAAATATAAAAACCGCAGTTCGATATTGTTGTTCGTTCCAGAGTTATTGCCAAAACAATAATTTTTAATTCAAATTGCGCCATCTAGCAATTTTATTAGAAACTATTGTGTACCATTGGACATGACAGTTAAAGGTACTTGCCTTTCTCTTCCAAACGACCTTAAATTTAGTAAAATTGGATAAGTCGTTTAGAAGTTACAGCGATTTTAATGTTTACACTTTCACTTGATAAGAGTGGGAGAAGCTATTGAAAGTGTAAACATTAAAATCTCTGTAGCTTCTAAACGACTTTACTATTTTACTAAATTTAAGGTCGTTTGGAAGAGAAAGGTAAGTACCTTTAATTGTCATATCCAATGGCACACAATAGTTTCTAATAAAATTGCTAGAGGGCGCAATTTGAATTAAAAATTATTGTTTTGGCAATAATTCTGAAACGAACAACAATATCAAACTGCGGTCTTTACATTTTTTCTTGCAAATTTAATTTACTTTTCGAATATGATGTCATAGTTATACCGTATGATTTGAATTTTCGGGATAAAATCAAAAAAACTGTTATTATTACAAATTGCGCCCTCTAGCAATTTTATTAGAAACTATCGTATACCATTGGATACGACGATTAAAGGTACTAACCTTTCCCTATCAAACGAGCTTAAATTTAGTAAAATCGGATAAGTCGTTTAGAAGTTACAGCGATTTGAATGTTTACACATTCAATAGCTTCCCCCACTCTTATCAAGGTCGGTACGCCAACGAGCCTTAAATCAAAATGATGCAGAATTGTCTAGGCTTTCCAACGATGTAATCAGAGTTATACCTTAATATGGAAATTTTCGGAGAAATTTAAGATTTAAAAAAATAATTTTTAAATGTGCCCCCTTGCGGCGAAATGAGGAACTTGAAAGTAATTTCCAGAATTTTCTCTCTCATGGTCGCTTTACTTTTATAATTTTTTTTCCGAAAGCTGTACGATTAACGGTTCCTGAGATACAGCCGCTTACCTCGCTTAGTTGGCCACCCTGTACTCAATTACATAAAAGTAAAATTTATTATACCTACAATTCAAAAATTCAATTTCTAAAATTAAGGCAATAATTAGCTATTTCAAAATTGTTTCAGAGGAAAAGCTGATCCAGCAAAGACCTTTGCATAAAAAGCAAAACGATTGTACAGGATATAAAAATTCTTTTTATTGCATTGTTATATTGACACGGAAAAGCAACTTCTTTTTAATGGAAACGACGGGGAAGGTGGAAGAAAGTATCTTGTCTTTTTTATCAATTTTGAAAAAAAAATTCGATTTGAATTTTTTTTCAAATTGGTATTATGGTCATGTAGTATCAAAAGCCAAAAAGCGTGGTAACAATTTCAACAAATTTGCCCTCTCCTCTCGTCTCTTGTAACCTTTTATCGGAATTTGCACATTATCTAGTTCCTTAACTATTATACCTACATTAAAAAAATCTTTGCGATCGAATTTTAACATATTAATACAACAATCAAAATCAAAAAAAATACTTTCAGTATTAGATTACCGTCAAAATTTATTAACAGGCACTTGAACAATGTTTTCATTGATTTAATCGCAGGTATCTACACATCACCTTTGACCAGGGCATAAAACAATATTAATATAGCATAAAAAATAAAAACTTTACTTTTCAGATAACGATAAAGTAAAATTTTATAGACATTGTGTTACATAAAATGTTTTTTATGGTATGGTAAAAAACATAATACTTAAGTAAAAAAAAGTTGTCTATCTTAGTGTCAAGGTACATCAGTTATCTAATATCAGTATAAAGGTATTTGTAAGATTCATGATAATAATGGAACTGTTATCAGTAGTCGTCTGATAACGATATGAAAATATAAGTCCTACTTTCCGTGTCAATGAAATAACTGGTAATAATTTTATTAGCTTGGTATGATTAACTTATATAAATATTTTTTTTTAATAATTAAATATAGTGTAGATATATCCTACATGCAGTACGCATTATTTTAACAAAATGGGTTGTTTTATAATATGCTTTATTTTTTTGGTGTCAGCGATTTTAGTTGTGGGTAAACTGTGGGTAAAATTAACTACAGGGAGGTGTAAAAGCAACGTGTGTCTTATAGGAAAAACGGCTATAGTAACTGGTGCTAATGCTGGTAATTATTTTTTGTATTATGTGACCTAAAATGATATATAATTAATTTGGTTAGTAGTATTATATCTACCTAATCTTAATTGAGCTTTTCCTCTATGAACAATTTTTCTTTTACTTAATTTTAAATTTTACTGCCATACCACCTGTCAGTAGATCTGTCAATCAACTTATCTCTCATACTCTCATTCACTGTTGCCCCAGCACGTGGACGTGAATAACCTTTTGACTTTTCTTTAAAAAAAATTTGCAACCTTTTAATTATTATACATACTGATATACTGACTTCTCACATACTCAGTATGTTTTTAAATTTCATCAATTTCTTCATAATATTATGTTTGATTTGCATATCAAATTTTTAATTCCATAAAAGCTCCATTAAGGTTCGACACCATTTTCTCTCCTGCTAAAACCATCAGCACTAAGTTTTATTTCTGTCTCCTGATGATGAACGTCACTACGTTCGAAACATGTAGATACTTTTCCTAAATAATTTTATTATTAAACTTTGTGGAGAAAGACTTTGAGTTTTTTCTTTTGTTCCTATACTTTCAACTCCACTTTAAGCATGGACTATTTCTTCAAATTTTTAATTATTGTTTTTCTTGGTTTTAAATTAACCACTCGCGGTGTTAGTGAGGTTTAATCCTCAGTACCCCAAAAACTCTTTTTAGAACGTAATCTTGTAAGTACTTACCTTTTTTATTTAAAAAATAATTCGAAAGTATTTCAAAAACTTTTGTACTCCTTCACTCTTTGATTTTAATTTTAATTTCTATTTTTTACAGATTGCGATTCCTTTAATTTTATTCTCATAATGTCATATAGACATATGTTTAGAAAGTTTTTAAAAGTTTTAAATAATCGTCGACACCTTCTTAGAACGGTTTTTTTCTTCTTCCCCAGTTTATTTGGTTGGCTTAGACCCCCATTAATAACTTTTTCACATACTCAGTATGGTTTAACCTTGCCATGGTCATCTTGCGACCAAAAGACGTCAAGTGACTAAAAATCCCCAATATTCGACGTCATAAAGACGTCATCCTGCTAACTGGGTTATGTTTCGACTTTTTTCCAGGAATTGGATATGAAACTGCAGCTGATTTAGCAAAACGTGGAGCAAAAGTCATCTTAGCTTGTAGAGACGTCGCTAGGGGAGAAGATGCAAAAGAGAGAATTATTAGGGCGACTAATAATCAAAATGTTCATTTTAAGTTACTGGATTTGTCTTCTTTAAATTCAGTACGAGAGTTTGCCGAAGATATAAATAAAACAGAAGAAAGGTAAGTAGGTATTGCAGAAGTGAATAGTAGGTTGTACAAAAAGAGTGAATATGATGCTCATATTGTTTATATTGCACAAGGAAGTAAATTGAGGACGACGCGTTAGGCGCAGGCATATAATAAAAACATAACAAAATTGTCCCTAGATATTAACTTAGGTTATAAAACAGCTTAACATGAAAATACACTACTAACAAAATGGAACCTACTTGAAATTTTGAATTTTTTGCACGGTTTTTTTTCCACCCTGTATTATAATAAAGTGCATTGGTTACGTCATAGGCGTACCACACTATTAATCTGCAAGAAATAATTGTTTAAACTCTGCACACCGCATTAAAATTAGGGGTGTGCAACAAAATTGATTAACCGATTAATAATTAATTAATCGATCAATCGATTATTCGATTAAAGATAATTTTAATATCGATTAATCGAAAATCGATTAATCGATTTTTATTCGAAAAAAAAAATATTTTTCGATTACGAATAAAAAAACTATTTTTTGATTAATCGAAAAAAAAAAAATTTCAATTAATCGATAATTCGAAAAAAAAATTATTTTACGATTTTTTGATTACCTAATCGACTATTAAGTAGGTAATCGAAAAAAAAAACGATCTTTCGATTATTCAAAAATCAAATCAAAATTGAAAAAAAAAGATATTTCGAGTACTTAATCGATTAACCAAAAAAATATTTTTTCGATTAATCAATTAATTAATTAATTAATTAGGTATTTATTAATCGATTAATAATCGAAAAAAAACGATTTTCGATTAATCAATTGACCAATAAAACTATTTTTTGATTATTCGAAAATATAGGTATGATTTGGGATGATTGAAGTTGCTAGTTACTTATTATTGCCGTAAGTCTCTATATATTTATTAGCAACCCTATTACCCTGAAAATCGGTTTAGAAAATAGTATAGCATATTATTGCAAAATAATCAACGAAATAATTTGAACAAAGTTTCAATCTGTGGGCCTTTCATAAAAATAATATTCATCTAATATTTGAATCGACTTTTTGACTTATTTTGATTAAATCAATCAATTATTTTCGATTATTCGATTATTCTCGATTAATCGATTATTATTTTTGATTAATCGGAAATAATATATTATTATCGATTAAACGGTTATTTTCAATTAATCGGTTATTTTCGCTTAATCGAAAATAATCGATTATTTTCAATTAATGGATTATATTTTACTTTCGTCTAATCGATTATTTCGATTAATCGATTATTTTCGATTAATCGGATATCTAACTATTTTCGATTAATCGATTATTTTTATAAATCGATTATTTTCGATTAATTGATTAATAGGAAATAATCGATTATTTTAAATAATCGAAAGTCGATTATTAGTTTCGGTAATCGCACAGCCCTAATTAAAATCCGAGATGTCGTTTCCGAACTACAGACTGTAAAGAAAGTGTTAAAAACAATTTGTCGAACTTTTTGATGAGCAGCTGATTAGCTCATTAGTTAATATTAACGTCCTTATTGCTGATTTAAACTGAACATTGTTTTGTAGATTGGATATTCTGATTAACAATGCTGGTATTGCCGGTGCGGGATTCGAAGCAAAGGAGACTTCAGATGGGCTGAACTTCCTTATGCAAGTCAACTACTTCGGACACTTTTTGCTCACTAATTTATTATTGGGTAAGTGGAAAGGAAAGAATCTGAAAAATGTTTAGCGGCATTCACAGTTTGTAAAAGTAAAAACTTGTCCGCTAACAATTAAACACAAGAGGACGCTACTTGAACCTCCTATTTAAAAAAAGTGCATTTTTTAGAAGTTTACTGATAAATTTAGGCTCATCTGTCACATTATAAATGTTCGATATTTATTTGTGCAATATGTTTTACTTGGCATCTATCGCTTTAATACCATAAAGATTAATATTTAGATCAGAAAACAATAATCACGAAAGTGGCAAGTGTCTAGGTACAGACCCCCATTAAGCAGCGGACATGCGCATTATGTTAGATTTTTTGCGCACGTCCACAGCTTAAAGGGAGTCTCGACTTTTTGTTGTAATCAGTAGCCAGAGTTAATTTTTTAAATCAATCTGGTGTGGACCTGGATTTAATCAGGCCCGTAGCCAGAAGGGGGGCAGAGGGGGCTTAGCCCCCCCTGGCCTTACTTGTTGCCCCCCCTGGCCTTACTTGTTGCCCCCCCTGGCCTTTCTTGTCCACCCACTAAAATATTCATTAAAAATTTCATTTATTTAATGAATAGTTTTTTGTGTCAAAAATTAATACCTTAATTTACTATTATATTATTTTTAACTTACTATTATAATAAAATATTCCGTTAGTTTTTTTAATAGAAGGAACAGCTTTTATATTTCATTTTTTTTTTCAAAAACAGATTCTTATTATACAAAATGTATAATTTTTAAAATGTGATCACTTCACATCACAGCGTGCAGAATAACAACAAAAATCAATTAATTTTTTAAATTAGTATCTAGATATTATACCAATGCCAATGCTGCATAAAGATAATATCCATTTATCCGTAAGTAGGTATGTTGGCGTTATATATTTTTAACATTATAAAAATACATGTGTCTGAGTATCTTAACTTTTAGCCCCCCCTAAAAATATCTCTGCCCCCCTTAAAATACAACTCTGGCTACGGGCCTGGATTTAATTAGTACCTAGGTCATTTTGATTTAAAATTTAATCATTTCTTTAAGTGTGATGGACGTACATACGTCCAAAGACTTTGATGCTAAGTACGTCCGTGTGTTTTACCAACATCTTAATTTTCTGTTGGTGTTATTGGTAACCCAGGAAATTTGAAGACCAATTTACCAAAATAGACATGCTAAAAAATAGTGTTCTGTGCACGAATTTATCTGTCGTCCACTGTCCCTAAGCATTTAATATTAATTAATACTTGATATCAGACTACTATTAATCAACAGCCGCCTTTGATAAATACTCGTTAATGCTTCTCCATGTAATTAATTATCCTTCTTCCAGATCTTCTTAAAAAAAGTCCGCGCGCTCGAATAGTGAACGTATCATCTCTCGTGGCGAAATATTGCCGCAATTTTGATGTAAACAATCCTAATCAAGTTTTACAAAAGGACAGTAAGAAGTCAGAAAGATTATATGGAAGAAGCAAATTATGTAACATTCTGTTCACCATCGAATTAGAGAAAAGGTTAAGAAATACAAGTGTCACTGCATATTCTCTGCATCCGGGAGTCGTGATAACCAACATCTTTAGAAAAATGCCACCATTTATAAAATCTGTAATAGAAAATGTAGCAGCATTTTATATGAAGGTAATTTTTACGTCTATATTATTTGCCGTTAAGTTGTTAAACGTATTAAGGTGGGAGTATCAACATACTTGCCAGCCTATAAACCTTTTTTTTTCTAGCTTTTATACTAAATTTAAATAAAATCAATGTCGCATAAAATATTCTATAATAAAAGGCCGTATTGCAGCTTCCCGCACAACATGGGTGCTGTTGAGGCCAAGCAACCTTTAGGCTAAAGTATAAATACAAAAATAAAAGTTAGTAAATTATTAAAATGTACACTATTTAACAAGTGTACAGACCCCATTTAAGGGGTTCACCTTGAATTGTATAGGGAATGTATCAAAAAGACATGTGCATGAAATGTGAAGTTTTGCGTGTGATAGCGGGTAATCCTGGTATTAGCGGCAGGCCTCTGTCCAACTTTTTATACCATTTAAATCCTAAAACTTTCTGTTTGGAAAAAGTGTACTGGAATGTGTGGTATATAATACATCCATGATATCTGTGGATTTGAATTTTAAAGCCAAAATATCAGGAAACTAATGTACTAGACTCTTTAACAATGGCGTTTATTAAAACTACGAATAGATAATTGGATGTCATACGTTGGTAAAACAGCCTTCTTTACTGTTTAATGCGAATTCCATGGAGTTCCAGAGGTTTTACAACCCTTAACAAACTAAAACCCACATTAATACTAACAAAAAATATTATTTTTATAAGAACTAAATTCTCCCTGTGGAAGTAAAGATGTCTTTAATCACGGTTAGGAATAATTAAATCAAATAATATATTATACTTTTAATAATTTCTTTAACTATATTTATAGGATTCCCAAGAAGGAGCCCAAACGACAATTTACTGCAGCGTTGAAAAGGACATTGAACACATGTCAGGACATCACTTTAGTGACTGCAAGGTTGTGAAAAGGTACAAAACTGCACAGGATTTGCTTCTGCCAAACAAGTTGTGGACTGTTTCCGAAAAACTAGTTAAATTAAATTAAAAATAAAGCCATTTTTTGAAATCGGTTAAGAATTGGTTTCACCAAGAACGTTTTGTTTAATTTTCCATCTATCCAGGATGGGAGTTTCAATGTATTGTCAAATTACCAACGAAATGAAAATGTGCCACCAAAATGTAATTATTCCTGTCACAAATACATAAAAGCTACTAATCACGTAGAATTTTGAGTCTTTTTGTCATTGTTGGGACAGATCTTATGTGATTTCTAAGTTAGAAACGCTTTGGTGATGGAAAGATGACTTTTTTTTATAATTTTTAATCATGTAAATTTATTTATCAATAAATAATATGCTGTATTTTAACGATTAATTTTTTATTTTTTTTGGGAAGTCACCCCTGATTTTATAATTTTTGAAGAACCCCCCCTATTTTTACTTATTACCCTAATTCTACGGCAAATTTTGCGCATAATTCATGTAGCATACTCTATCCTTATCTCTAACGGTTTTAGAGAAAAATTACATCATAAAAAAAAAATCTTTAAAAAAAGGTTAAAAAATTAGTTTATTAAGTGTTGAAAATGCAAACCATTAACTTCTTGACAATATGCTAATCTACTTAAAACCCTTTTAAAACATTATTTACAGTATTTTCATTAATTTGCCTAATTTCGTATTTAATTTTAAATTTTAAGTCTTCCAAATTTTGTGGTTTATCCTTATACACTTTTGATTTCAAATAACCCCAAAGAAAGAAATCCATGGGTGTAAGATCGGGAGATCTTGCAGGCCATTCTATGGGTCCTCTTCTACCTATCCATCGTTCGGGAAATACAGTATTCAAATACTCTCGTACTTGTCGAGTAAAATGAGGCGGAGCACCATCCTGCTGAAACCAAATAGACGCTTCTGGTAGATGAGGCTGATTCGGATTTGGAAAATCCGCTGCTAGTGTGGGAATTAATTCATTTTGAAGAAATTGTAAATACCGGTCTCCTGTAAGATTTCCATCGAAGAAAAAAGGTCCAATAATTCTATCATTTAATATCCCTGCCCAAACATTTACTTTTTGTGGGTATTGCGTGTGCTGTTCTCTCATCCAACGGGGATTATTTGTACTCCAATACCGAAAATTTAGTCTGTTTACCGAACTATTCAAACAAAACGTGGCTTCATCGCTAAAAAGTATGTTGCGATGGAAAAATAGATTTAAGTTGCAAATTTCCATCATAGTTTAACAAAAGTGTAGTCGGCGGTCGGGATCATCTTCGTTTAGCTCGTGCAGCAACCTAATTTTGTACGGATGGTACTTTTCTTGTTTCAATACCCGCAACACAGATCGTCGGCTAACATCATTATTAAGGGCTACTTCAGTGGATGCACTATGAGGATTATCTTCAACCTCTAACAAAATGTTCAATTGTGAGTTTTCACTAATTTTTGGACGACCTGGCCGTAGACGATCCTTTACAATCCCTGTTTCCCTGAATTTCTTCTCAATTTTACTTACTGTAGATCTTGTAATCGGCCGTTCTGGATACTTAGCGCTAAACAAGTTACAAACTTCTTCTTGACTTTTTGTTTTGTCTCCACATCCAATTAAAATTTCGATTCTTTGTGTTTCATTTAAATGCACCATGATCACCGTTTTTCAAAATTATACCTAAACTAATTTTTGATTGACACATGACTTGCTATCGTAGTAACAATTCATTTAAATTTACCTGTTTACCTTTAAGTAGGTACATGTACTTTTTTTAAAGAATTTTTTTTTATGATGTAATTTTTCTCTAAAACCGTTAGAGATAAGGATAGGGGTTTCCAAATTATTTAAATAGTAGAACACAGAAAAAAATATTTGGTAATTTATTTTCAACAAAAAAAATTAATTAACATTGTAGTTGGTACCTCAGGGAATTATTTTGGGGCCCTTGTATTTTATTTTATATATTAATGACATGCTATTGTCTTAAAAGGGTTAAAATAGAAATGTTTGCTTATGACAGTACTCTTATTTATATTAGCAGTAAAAATAAAGATAAAAAAAAAATTAAAATTTTTTTTATTCGTTCACAAGGTGAAGGGGAGGCTGGGGAGGGGTGGGACGTTGAGACTAAAATATTTGAAACTCTATTGTAATATCTAATTAACGTTTATTCGGTATAATAATGACAATTACAAATCGTGGTACTGCAAAAAGCAATTTTTTTTTTCGTTAACACATAAATGAACTCCACAAGCTGTGCATTTTGAATGAGGACGTGATTCTTGTCCAATATATGAACACTGTTCACATCGCCTTCTCTCCTTTGTAAAAATAACCCAATAGGCACCTCTATTTCCAAGTCTCACATCATCTGGAATACTGTAATTATATTTTCTTCGTTTTATATGTTGTATTGTCGGAGAATTTCTGGGACTTGATTTTGATGTTGATGCAAAATTAGAGTCCCCAAATGCTTTAGTAAGGGAACGCTTTTTCAAGCTAGTTTGATTACAATTAATAAGTCCCAAGCTTACTACAAGCTTCTAAAATCTAAAAGTGATACTTGTTCTTGTGGGTTCATCTTTTTCTAAACAATATAGCTATTAACAAATACAATATCAAGAATGCCAAAAAATAATCTATGCCACCATTTCTTCGAACGTCTATCTACACTACACAATAGCATTGGCGTAACCTGTCAGCAAAGTCAACTCCACCCATATAACGATTATAATCCTTCACAATGGAGGGGCAGTTAACATTAGCTTTGGTGCCATCTTTCTGTATACGGCCAACTGTAGTAATTTCTGTTCCGTGAAAATTCGAAGCAAAATAAACAGTTCACACCATTTATAAGAAGTTATTCTTAAATTCGATACTCTATAGTGAAAATCTCCCCCGTTTCATTTTTTTGTCATCACGCAAATTTTTTGGAAGGCCTCGGCGGTTAGCACGAATTGTTCCGCATGCCAAAGTATTTTCTGTTTTTAGTTTTTTTAACATGGCAACGGAAGTGTAATAATTATCAAAAAATATTTTTCTATATTCTCCCCAATATTTTTCTGTTAGGCACAATACCACATGCTCTCCAAGGCCAAATGATTGGTACTTTTGTTCGACATGCAGCTTCATCTATTCCTTGATATATACATCAAATTGTTTCATATATCCATCTTGATCAGCAATGATCCATAATTTATATCCTCTTTTGATGGGCTTTTGTGGATTGAATTGTTGTAGACTTGAACGACCTTTGAACAATATAACACTTTCATCAACGAAGAGCTCTCTAGTTCCATGATAAAGTTGATTGAATTGATCATTGAGCGATTTTATAATGGGTCGTATTTTGTATACTTTATCTTTATTAGCTGCTGGAATTGATAGGTTGTCATTTATATGAAGAAATGATAAAATTTCTTGAAATCTATTTCTTGTCATTGTTGAACTTACTGTAGTCACACCTAAATCTGGAGCTGATGACCAGTAGTGCTTATATAACTAGGTAGACAGTGATATCCCACAAAAAAATTTAAACCAATAAAAGCTAACAATTCATGATCTTTTAGATTCAGAGTTTTATGGCTTTGTGTTGCATATAAATTACTTTGATATACAATATCCGATACGATAGATGATTTCAACAAAACATGAAAGTAATCTGTATATGTCTGACACTGTAAAAAATGCTCTTCTATGGGTCCTTCAGGCAACGAATATTCAGTAAGAACAGTATCTACATCATTTTGCTTCCATTTTCTGTCGACAAGTTTATTTTTTTCTTTCGGTTGTGAATTTAGATTTTGTCCTACTTCTTCCATTGTTGTTCGCTCTTCTTCATTTTCAACAGTAACAGCAAGTAAATCTTGTAATGGGGCACTCTGTTCTTCATCTTCACTTTCTTCTTCATCAGTTTGAAAACTGTTATCTAGAGGTAAGTGTTCCAGTACATAGGCTGCTTGCTCAGCAGCTGCTAAGAGATCCTCATCATTTAAAAACTCTCTATTTCTCCAAGAACTTGCCATTGCAATCAATACCTGAAAAACAAACTGCTTTGTAAAAAAAATGTTAAAACAAGCAGCAAAACTATTAAAAATCACTTTGTTTCTTATTTCTCTAATTAGAAATTATAGGGTATACTCTAGTCCTGACGGGACGTAAAAGTCCCAGACCTAAAAAACTATTTCCCTGATCACATATAATTATAATTTTATCTAAAACATTGTAATTAGCATTTACACATTATACAACAGGATATTCTTAACAATTAATTTAATAATGTGTCCATACTTACGTAAAAAACTGGCACAAGGTGGGAAGTACACACTAACACTCTAACCTCTACGCCGAATGATAAATATTGTTCCGTCAAATGTTTCGTATTACGTATGCGCTAGATACAAATATTGCAACGGTAGCAGTAAAGTGTATCTAAAAGTCCCGTCGGTACCTAAGCACAGAATATATAGCTACGCAAATATATTCTGTACTAATAGCGATGTAATGTTAAATGTAGATTTACGGGTCATCAAAATAAGGCGGACTCTAAAGTCCCATTGGGAGACAAAGGGTTAAATGCCCGACTTTTAATTTTAAATCACTTCTGTATAAATTGGGTTTCTTTCCTATACATAAAAAAGAGGATTTTTTCAAATTTAATGTTAATTTATGACTACACATCCATAATTCAATGATTTTCATGTTTAAAGCAATGGACTGTTCTAAATTGTGATCAGCTTAAATATTTAACACAAAACAATAATAATTTTTCAAAAAAATAAACATAAAATAAAATCAAAGTGTTGTATTAAAATGTAAGAAAGTAAAAATGTAAGTATTATGTAGCCGTGTGCTGAATAAATCTGTTTACTACTACTACCGCTACTGCCTATAATTTTTTGTTACTTTTTAATAGAAACTATAATCTCCTTGTCGGTTTGTCTATTAAATAATGATAAACATTTTAAGAAATGAAAGCCACAATTTTACCGTCACTCCTGCAACCTTTACCTGCAAATTACAAAACATTTCGCGTGTCGAAATCACGCAAAACGCCAGTGCTTCTGTGCCCCAAATCGTGACCGGCAAAGGAAGCGTTCTGACAGACAGGTGTCAGGGATTCATGTTTTATTCAAAACGCGACGTTTTATATCAGTTTTACGCATCTATTTCGTAACTGCGGATTTTTGAAAATGTTGGGGGGTGGATTGATTTTAAATCTGCCCAGCTTTAGTTAACAGACGAAAAATAGTATAATAAAATACAAGTATGTACGACATTGTTTTATAGGACGCATCATTTGAGAAACAAGCGACGCAGCAAGATGCTATAAAAATAATTTGGGATCCTGGTCACCAATAAAATTAAACTTGATAAAGAATGACGAAATGTAGAGTAAAAGCATAAAATAATACCTAGGCTTCCCCCCTAAATAGCCAAAAGGAAGGCGCAAGATAGACTGTATATACCGTGCGAGCAAAAACTATTTGCATCAAAGAGGGCTTGGATTAAAAAACGTGGGGTTTTGTTTAGATCACAATGATATGGGGACGATATATCTAACCAAATCTAGGTTAAAATTTTGTCAAATTCATATTATGACATGATATGCCAAACTAATGAGTAATAAAATAAGTAGACAAATACAAATTTATTTTTGTTGTTTACAAAATTAACAAAGTAAGAATATACAGAAAGAAAGAGAAAAATAATTACATAAATTGCTGAAATTGGCCACCGCCAATGCTCCAAGCATAAATTCACACGTCTCTTCATATTTTCGAGACTGTTGACTGTTCACCAGCTTCTCTGGAGAAATGTTAACACATTCTTGGATTATCCTTTCTTGTAATTGTTCTAATTTGCAACAGGCGTTTTAAAAATAATGTTCTTTAAATGAGGAAAAACGAAGTACCATAACCGTTAAACAAGGTGATCTAGGTGGAAATTCAATGTCTGATCGAAAACTGATCCATCTGTCGTCGAAAAAATTGCGTAAGTAGTTAATAGTTTCGGCGGCTGTATGGGCGGTTGCACCGTCCTGTTGAAAATATCCAAAACGTAGTTCGTCGTCAAGTAATTGCTCCACAAATGGATTCATTCTCTATTCCGCTGTGCTGTAACTGTATCATGAAAAAAAAAATAGGACCAACAATTCTTCTTCGGGAAACACCTAACCAGACACCAGACACCAATTTTTTGAGGGTGCAATGTGGACTTTACAAACAAATAAAAAAATGGGGATTTTCGCTACTCCACATGCGTGAATTCTCAGAATTCACATAACCGGAGAGGTGGAACCAGGCTTCATCCGAAAAAAATGTCAGGTCTAATAAATCATTTTTTTCCAATAAATTTTGGGTAAACCATTGAGAGTAATTCCTGCGTCTTTCAAAATCTGCGGCTTGTATTTCATGGAATACTTGCACTTTATAATGAAATAGATAGAGAAAGATTAGTCCTGCATGTTCCATAAGATCTTTCCACTTCTTGGGACAGGCGTCTAATACAATGTGCTGGCGTATTTTGCATTATTTCACGAAGTTTGCAACAAGTTCTTCTGTTCTTACAGATGGTCTTTCTGCTCCTTTTTTGTGTTGTATAGAACATGCTTCCCTAAACACAGCCACGGTTCTTTTCAGGCAATGATAAAAATCACCAGCAATAAAAGCAACGTTAGGAAAATGTTCGTGAAAATCGTCCATGCACAAACCCCGGATTGTATTGCCACTCACCATTTACTCTAACCCCGTTTCGAAAATACGCTTCAACCATGAATGTTTTGTGCTGTTCCGTAAAGCCCATTGTGTGAATTGTTCAAGAAATTGGAAAAATTAGCGATGAATCAAATTACTTGTAACGACTGTCAAAGATGACGAAATAACTGATTGATTGTTAATTCAGGTAGTTACTGACACCCAACAGGTATTAAGCTCTACGGCTAAGCATTACGTTCTTAGATGCAAGCAGGCCCTCTTTGATGCAAATTAATAGTTTTTGCCACACTGTCATGTATTTGTACTAACGAGGTTTGTTCGGTATTTATAGGTTGCCATCCACTAATTTGAGTTGGCAGCAACATTCCAACTGACTGTATTCATAGCGATCGATGCGCGTAAACCATAGACATTTACCTTTAGATACGTACACCTTATCTCCTGCGCAAACAAACGTTACGTTTTATGGGTGAAAAAATACTTCCGAACGCACGGCTTAAGGGTCCGATGCCTTCTCTTCCAGAAGAATTGGGCATGCGCACAAACCTTCTCTTATCGGCCTATCTTTCTTTATCGACATGCTCAAAATACACTCCAGAACCGGGTCGGCGCCATTTTTGTTGTTATGTTTTAAGTTTTCTCTGTGGATTCCTTATTGTTTATTGTGGGAATTTAATATTTACGGATTTTTAGTTTTTGTGTAGTTTAATGCATTGTGTTTGTGCTTTTAGTGACTCCAATTGAAATATAAACGATGACTAGTAACAGCCGTTGTATTATTTTGTTATACGCAAATATAGGGGTAAAATACCGGGTATTTCGTACAGGGCCGTAGCCAGAAAATAATTTCGGGGGGGTTTGTTCCAGTGGCGGATTTAGAATTTGTTCTAGGGAGGGGGGCGCGAAAGGGAACTGCGCCAAAGGCGAAAAATTTTTGGGTAAAATAACCGTAAAGCTTAATCTGCGGCAATATGCCAGACTTTAAAACACTCTTTTAATTTAAAAGAAATTTGAAATATGAAAGGTCGGTCGACAAAATAAATAATAAACTATTTATTTTACTAATTAACATGTCTCTTATATTAAGTCATAATTAATTATAATAAATTATATTATGTAATAATAAGATCAAAAACAAAATAAGAATGAAAACGATAAATAAACGATAAGAACAAAAAAATATCTGAAGTACCTACCTACTTACTTTGTACTAAATTACAAAATCAAGTTTCCTGTTCTTAGAAGAGAAAATAGTTATGATTTTGTTTACGTCTACGTTTGTTATGAACCAGTAATTATTTTAAGGTAGTCAAGTCAATTTAAAAAAAAATATAGTTCGGACTTCAAAAATATTGTTAAAAATTAGTTTAACTTGCAGAGTTTGGTGTTAACTTTAGAATATCGGATGTTTTACTGTAATAATTGGTGTAGTTTGGTGTTCATATATTTATTAAAACTTTTTAAGTATTAAGCGAGCTAGTAGTAATTATTATTTTGATTTTGTTAACATTTCGGGGGGGGGGGGCTACAACCCCCCTAACCCCCCCCCCCCCCCTGGCTACGGCCATGATTTCGTATTTTCAGTAAGTATGGAGTACCTAGTGACGTATCTTGATATATAACTTTATTTTATTATGATTAATTTAAACACATAAAGGAAAAAAGTAAATACCTAGGTATGTTTGTTTATATTAATAAGGGTGAAAGTACCCACCTATTCCAAAATGTTTTACACTTACCCAAGTTTTTGCCGAATTGTTAAAATCAACACAAGTTATATACCAACTAATATTTGACTTGTTGTTAAGTACGCGATAACATCGAAAATTGGTTATTTTGCTGGTTTTGTTTGCTTTTTATTATTATACTAGCGTGTACCCGGCCTGCGTTGCAATGCTGCCAGGCATTATACGCCTCTGAGATAATAATAAGGCGAGTTCACCATCACGTCAAGATTTATAAATGCAAACCCGAACAAACCTCTAAATTTATCAGTGTTTCCCTACAATATTATGTATGTATTATACATAAAAACCTTCCTCTTGAATCACTCTATCTATTAAAAAAAACCGCTTCGTAGCTTTAAAGATTTAAGCACACATAGCTGGGGACAGACGCGACAGCGACTTTGTTTTATACTATGTTAAGCTAAGATTAAGATATATATTTTATACTTTAATTGACTCTTCCTTTTTAAACTAAAAACATGACGACGAATCTTTTTTAAACAAATATTAGAAACAAACCCTTAAAAGCAATTTTCGAACCTCAAAATCTGATAGGTTTGCAACTACTAAAAATGCCAGAAATAACTACCTTATTTCCAACTTGATTAAAAATTGAGAAGAAATTCCAATTTTTTGGCAAGAATTTGGGGCCAATTTAAGCTATTTACACGTAAAAGGTAAACTTTCACAATTTCTTGAGCAAGAATTTAAATTTTAAAGCCCGGACCTGTCTATTTTCCCATTTGTCAAACGATAATGTTGCAGTGCGCATGTCTAATCGTGTCTAGCTTTGTTTACATGCGCGAGGCCATAAATCTGACACTTTTGTGATTATTGTTTGCTTATCTAAAGAGTGATCATATTTGGGTTTGTTGAAAAGTCAGAAAAACAAAGAAGCTAATAATATCTGGACATCACCATCACACAGTTTATCATGAACAGTTTAAAAAATGTCTTCTTGGTATAACAGGAAGTCGAATTTGGTCACATTATACAAATTTGCAGGATTCAAAATTCATTTAAGTAGGTATATAAAAAAAAACACCATTGAAAATTAGTTATTTACGATTTATGTGTTGTAAAGATTCATATTACAACACGAGATGTTAAAGTTGTCAAACGAGGCCTCAGCCGAGTTTAATAAAACATCGAGTGTAGTAATATGAATTTACAACAAGAATATTGTACAAAATTTTATCTACTTTCATCTATGAATAAAAATATTTGGCAAAAGGCATTTTTAAAAATAAAAATGCACCTGTAACAATGCACCTGCTATTAAGTTTACTAATCAAGTTTTTTATGTTAGCTTTCGCATGGTTACTGTTTTGCATGGTCACTGTCGAAATTTTGTCAAACAAAATCAAAAATATTAAAAGCGTTTTTCAAAATGAGCGATTCTGATGGAAGTTTACCCTCTGATATAGAAGCAGCGGCAAACGAAGCGATCTCAAGTTTAGTTCCGACAAAATCCAAGGCGCGGTATGATATTGTTGGAGTATCAGAAGTTTGAAGATTGGTGCAAAGCTAACAAAATAAAGGAGGTGTCTGAGAAAATCCATTTGGGACATTTTTCCGGAAAGCAACGCTCCCAGATACCATCTACACTATGGACTCACTACTCAATGTTGAGAACTATGATTTCAGTGAAGAAAAATCAAGATATAAGCAGATTTTTTCAACTAATCGCTTTTTTGAAAAGAAATTCAGAGGGTTACAAGGCCAAAAAGTCCAAAGTTTTCACAAAGGAAGACGTATGTAAGTTTCTTAGTACTGGAGATGATGAAACATATTTACTTATGAAGGTTGTTATGATAATCGGCATTTTTGGGGCTTGTCGGCGCGAAGAACTAGCTAAGTTAATGTTGGATCATATTGAACACATTTGTATATAAAAATTGTGATTCCATTCTCGAAAACCAAAATTATGCGAGAATTTGTTATAACAGAAGGAAATGTGACAGGTGTCAACTGTTTAAGTATTTTTCGAAAGTATGCTAAACTTCGTCCTCTTAATGCAAACTCACAGGCGGTTTTTTGTATTCTATGGAAAAGGAAAATGCACCTCCCAGCCTGTCGGAATTAATACTTTTGGAAGTATACAAAAAAATATTGCAACAAAACTTGGATTGAATAATCCCGAAGGATACAGTGGACATTGTTTTAGGAGGTCCCCAGCCACCATTCTAGTTGATGGTGGTGCAGATATGCAGATGCTAAAGCGTCATGGGGGCTGGAAATTCTCTTCTACGGCAGAAGGCTACGTTGAGAATTCTTTAGAAAATAAGAAACAAATAGCAAAGAAGATCATGGGGTCAGACACGGATTTAATGACTGGAAATTCGAACGTAAAGGGCTCCATCACATCCACTTCTGGTTTACAAATTTCTAACTGCAAAAAGTGTATTATTAATGTTTATAATAAACCTTAAGTGTTATAATTTAATAATAATTAATTTTAATTAATAATAATTGGTAATTAATTTTATAATTGTTAATAATAAATCATTCTTCTAAAAAGTGTGGTTTTATTTAACAGCAAAATGTTAATAAAACCGGTTTTTTCCATTACAGCACTAGTACTGTAAATGTATCTATTACAGCACTAGTGCGAGGAGGTATTTAGCACGAGGCGTCAGCCAAGTGCGGAAATTCTCCGAGTGTGAGAAAATCACTTTTACACGAGTAATGTACACAATTTTACGACTATACAAAATAATCAAAAAGAATTTGATTTGTTTTTAATAGTTTGTAGGTATCACCATTGTGTTTTCAACACTAGAGTTGAAAAAAATAAAAACAATGCCCACTTTACACATTTTAACTTAACCTAGATTTAAATAAAAATAATAACTTTTACTCCTGTTTGCTTACGCACATCATACTATCTATGTAAGTATAAATAAATTTTGTTTCTGAACTTTTAGCTGCTTGCATTATTTTAATAAAACAATAATATAGGTACCTACCTGCGAAAACTCCGAAAACAACATAACACAAAACTACAACATAACCTCAACATTTGCTCAACATTATAGAAAGATAGCGATGGAGTTAAATATCGATAGCTTGTTAATTATAAAAGTTATATCTTATTCGATTTATTTTAAATATAGCTAAAATAAATTTACTTATTTACATAAAGCGTATTCACTTGTCCCATATCCTTAAACATTGTATGGATATTTTTATCCGAGATAATGGCAAAATTATAAATCGGTATTTCAGGGTATTCAATTTCTGCTCTATAGCTGCCCCTTTTTTTCTGTGGTTCAACTCAGTTGACATGTAAACATGACAGTTGGTTGGTTGCCTGACATATTATTATTTTCTCTTTTTGATAATATTATTTTTATCATAAATACTCTTAGGTTCCCAAAAATAACGAAAAAAAGGATTTTTTTTTGAAGTTGCAGTAATGCCCTAGTGTACTTTACCCCACCCAGCACACCAATTCACTCCACGTGTCCCGTAAGTTTGTTATTTTTAATAAATAGTTTTGTTATCAAATTGACACCTGTTTAAATTAAATATAGTGTGCTTTGTATTTCCACACTAGTGTTGAAATATTTTTTTTCAACACGCGTGTGATATTTAGCACTTTCTAGCCAAGTTAACCGTGCTGTTATTGTCATTTTCGTAGGTGGTCGTAGGAAAAATTCATATTACTAAATGAAAGTAGATAAACAATTATACCTACACTTTCATGGATTAAAATTTATGTAAAAACTTTTCAACTTCACGGTGCTGTGTTTTAATATCCCAAAACCTTTAAACTATTCTTCAAACATGATCAAAACGATTTGCTATTTTTCGTTTTCAATTTTTGTCGTCCCATCTTTGGTTTGCAAACTATTTCCAATCACAAATACCCCTTTCATTCTCCTTTTTTACCCTCCAAAAAAACAAAATTCAACATCGTACACACCGGCACAGCAGCGCTCGAAATTATTTTGTTCCCGAATGTACTATGATTGAATTCTCCTTTTGGCGTCGACTGTACAAAATAGACATCGGGCGCGGGGCCCGTTAATCTGCGTTTCCACAGCAACGGGGGATAGCTATCAACAATACCGGCCCGGGGGCAACCCCCCCGACCCCGCTGGGGGGATCCTCAAGACGGTGTACGTATAGTGCCACCGATCAGGGTCGGCGGAAAGGTGATAGGGATCTTTTTTCTCTACGAGCGGGTTGATTTGCATTTGAAGAAAAAAGTGGTTAAATAAATGGAACGGAAAGAATTGTTGGATTAAATCTTAGCTAAGGAATGGAATTACACCTTATTCAAAAATATACAACAGCTTTGTTTCACAGACATGTAACATAACAACAAGGAGACAAAGCGTTCCATTCATAAAAAAACATTTATCTACAACCATTTAATAATAGGTGCATAATACTTCTGACAATAAGAGCATTATGCTATCCATAATACAACAAGTGTAATTATCATAAAACACCCAACTAGCAATATGGATATCCAAAACGACAAAAGTATTATATAGGTGTTCGTTAGTGCTATTTAAAGAATACTTCAGTTCTATAATGCCGATAGTTAAAACCATTCTAGCGAACGAATCAAATTATCCCATAATATAGTTGTAAGAATGAATATACAACAAATATTATAGTAGAAACGGCAATCAGGAGTCTCTGTGTTTTATTAGTATTGCATAATTATTTATATCACATTTTACACAGCCCTTTTAAAATAGTTCTAAAAGATGTATATATAAACTGTATAGTATTTGTCAATACTCTTATACAACAGTTATAAAATAGTTTTATACACATTGAATAAGAAGTTGTGTAGCTTACTTTAAAATAATTTATTAAAATTAGTATAATATTAAGACAATACAACTCTTACAGAACTACTTTAAAACTATATTATAGACGTTCATAATCTTAGAAATTGTCACTATTATAAAATTCTTATAACATTAAAATGTATCTTATTAGAATAAAATGTTTACTAACACCGCGTTATACAACTTAACCTCATTTCCGTTTATAGAACAAAAATGACGATAAACAAGTTTAAATTAAATCAAAACATGCTTTATTGTTGAAGAACATACAATTTCATTGACAAAGTGTATATAATAAAATATTATATTCTAGATCCTACCTAAAAATAGAGGTGAAAACAGAGAAGGGGAAAAACACGCCCTTAAAATTCACAAGTAGTTAAGTCAACAAACTATAAAATAAAATAAATCCTCTTACTTAATTACTTTGGAAATGGTTGGCTCATAATGGTCCCAAAATTTAAAAATGGGTTTCGACTTTTGTCTAGTATTATAATACACCTAATTAAGAGTTGGCAACCTTTCAAAAACGGTATAGATGGCGTTCATGTAAGGTTTCTTTAGCGCCTGCATAGGCAACATTACACCACTAAAGTCTCCTATAGTGACCCAAAAAGAACCAAACGACTTTTTAGCGTATAATTAGACAATATTATTCAACCAAAGCGTCATATAATGACGAATAAAAAACGAAAACATTGTATTAAAAATCCGCCATATTTTTCACTTCCTTTCGCTATTTCGACTGACGCCATTATGCAAATGTTATTTTCTTAAACAAAAAATACACGAAAATTATCAATTTTTTTAGACAAAGACCATAATTACATAATTATTCTATCATCCACTTATTAAATCTGGTGTAAAATATACTGCAAATTAAATTTTTACTTTTTTTGTTAAATATTTGTTATCGTAATAAACCCAAATTTACGACAAAGAGAAGGCGCTTGCATTTTTTACTGTAAAAGTATATAAATTTTGTCAGAAAAAGTTGCCGGGCACATAAGATTCGTCATTTAATGCCCTTTGTCAAAGATTCTATCATTACAAAATATTTTTTATTAGAAATATTCCATCGCCATTTTAACGTATAAATGTTATCCATATTATTTTGCAAGACCTGGGTTATACAGCAATTTTGCAATGTTTTGGTGTAGTTCTTCAACATTATAAAATGAAATTGTTGTTTAAAGTAAATGCAATTTATAAGGCAGCCCAAGAGGATATCTATATGAATTGTATAATGACTGTATAGCCTTACAATACAGATACTATAGAATTAAAATATTTTATAAAAATGGGCCTTTTTTGGTTGTATAGCTATCGTATTACGGTTTAAAAACCCCTTTAAAAATAATTTGCTTTTATCATTTTTCCTTGTGTAGTGGTTTATACAATCATTATAAATATAATTTTGCTAGTTGGGCAACAAGTGTAATTATTATATTTCCCATATGAACTCAATTTTTTTCAGGCACTGTATAAATAGATGGTTTTAGATAAAGTATAGTATTTGACTCGCGTCTAATGAACCATAATACACTCGGATGATTTACAACACTCGCCTTTGGCTCGTGCCATAAACTTCATCCTCGTTTTATTATGGCCTACATTATACGCTCGTTAAATAATATACTATTAATTGTTTGCAATCAGACATACTACCAAAGTTTCGGATGTGTTTTTTTTAGGATCAGAAACAATTCATATACAAGGTGTCCGGAAATGACGAGGAAAAAATTTAGGGGATAATTCTAGACCGAAAATAAATGCTATCTTTTTCCTTTTCTATACCATTTTTTCGAAAATTGATTTTAACGCAGTTAAAGTAAAATTTTATTTGCAGTTTTTTTTTTGCATTACCTTATAATATTTTGACGAAATCCCGTATATTGGACTTTTTCGGGATAAGGAATACAAGTTGGCCCTCCGTTTTTTCGCATTTTGTAGAGGGCGCCACATAGGAGCCTATAATTTAATATAAATGGTCCCAACTTTTTTGTCCTACACTGTATGCATATTTTGACTGAACATTTTTATTCTCCTAACCTTTTGACATAAAAAAGGTATACTACTTTTCTGTCGATAGATCTAACCGTTTTCGAGAAAAACGCTAAAATAACATTGCTTGCATGTGATGTCGAATACGACATTTTAATTTATTTATTTTCAACCTTGAACATAGCATAGCAAAGGAAGGAATATTCGGAGTTAGTCGGAATATTTTAAAAAGAATTAATTTGTGCATTGAAGAAGAAGGACGTCACTTTGAACCTTTGATTTGAATGTTTAATTTATTGTGCTAGTAACTTCTATGTATTTTAAAACTGCAAATAAAATTTAACATTAAAACCCTGTAATTAATCAATTTTCAAAAAATTTTTTATAGATGGCATTTATTTCCAGTCTAGAATGATCCCCTACATTTTTTGCTCATTATTTCCGGACACCCTGTATAGAATTGAATAGATATTTTTTCTCTTGTTGAAATATTGTTGTTATTTCGAAGACCAACTGTTCCGCAGTAGAGCAATCGATCTAAAAATTCAATTTGTTCATTTTGTCTTATACTCGTAAAGTAATTTTTCGTATTACTCGTCAACTGGACTCCTTAAGTGTAACTATCGAGCTGGATTGAGAATTATAATATAAATTCTTGACATAACCCCACAAAAAAAAATACCATTGGGTTAAGATCGGGTGATCTGGGTGGCTATTCTATTGACCCCCATCTACCTATCCACTGCCCTGGAAAAATTGGATTTAAGTATTCCCTTACATGAGCAGCATTATGCGGGGGAGCATCATCCTGTTGAAACCATAAGGTTAAACTTTATAAATCAGGATCATTATCATCTGGAAATAGAGTGGCAAGAGCTGGAACCAGATTATTTCGAAGGAAGTTTAGATATATTTATCCAGTGAGGCTCTCTTCAAAGAAAAATGGTACGATTGCCCTAATTTTAACAATGACGGCCCAGACATTACCCTTTTCAATATACAGAGTATGCTTTTCTATAAACCAGTGAGGATTTTCCTTTGCCCTGTATATGTAGTTTTATCTAATCTGTTAGCTCAATCATCATTTCACCAAATTGCTCTCGCCTATTAGGATCGTCGTCCAATAACTCTTGTACAATTAGTGGTTTGTAGGGATGAAACTCCTCTTTTTTTAAATTTAGATACGGTGGTTTGCTTTGTGGTCATGCCCAAATCGTGTGCTTGAGGTATGAGAATCTTTCTGTAGTGATAATAATGTGTTTATTTTTTTCTCCTCGGGTATACCCAGGAAGACCACTTTTAACACTACCTATATTTAACAGTAGGGACGGGAAGTTCTTCACTTAATTGTTACCCTATAGACACTGTCGATTGGGTAATACACGGGCGATTTGGATGTTTTTCATTAAACCTATCACGGACTTTCCTATGACTTCCAATTTTATCTCCACAACCCAACATAATTAAAATTTCTATGCGTTCATCTTCAGCGAGGTGCATTTTGGATGTAGAATCAGCAGAGCAAAATCATACACTGACCTTTTTTTAAGTCTCAAATTTAAATAGGAAATTGTCATTGTCAATGCCTTAAAGATTGTGACGAGTTCAGAACGTTGCTAAGTCGAGAAACATATCAATGGTGCATTAAAGTATTAATATTTCGTAAACGGTTGAAGATATAGGTATAGGGCATGCAATGCAGGGGTATGCTATCGAATCTCTGAGTATCACTTTAATAATGTAAGAACTGAATTTTATTACCGTTTATGATATTGCTTAGCAGTAAAAGGAGGACTGCTTGGGCATCTGAATATGAAACATTAAGTTTCCATTTAAATTACTTATTGTTTAATAAGTATTTTTTATACAGTTGTTTTTCCAGTTGTCTGCACATTGAGCCTAATGAATAAAAATGTAGCGATTGCTTTTTCTTCTAAAATCGAAGTAATTTCTTAAAAGTCAATGAATAAAAACTAAAGTAATTGCTTTTGCGTACCTACAGCAATTGCCTTAAAGTGCAGGAATTGCTTCTAGTCAATGCTTTTTCTTAAAAATAGAAGCAATTGCTATCGTTTGCTTAAAATGTGATGAATAAATTAAGGAATTGCTTTTTCTAGTGTAGCGGTCGCTTTCAACTTTTGAAGGTAGGTCGACCCCTGCATCATTTGCTTGGTAGCAGTCAACATTAGTTCTCCACGGCATACACGTGCGTCGCTCTTAATTTGTGTCTTCAATTATTGCTGAATATATGAACGTCCGTAAAAGAAAAATTTACAGTGTACGTAAAAATTGCAGATATGATGATGTCAGAAATTTATATCGATTTGACTGCGAAAATGTTGAGTGGTAGGCAAATTATTTTTTGACTGATACTGGTAAAAGGCGAGGGGGTGCACTGTCGCCTTTAAATAAGATTAAAGTCTTTCTGCGGACATTGTCGGATCCGGGCTTTCAAAATTCTGTAAGTGAAGAACTCGGTGTTCACCAAACTACTGTCTGTAAGACCTACACTTCTGTAATGGATGCAGTTTTGGAGACGGTCAATATTTTTATTAAATTTCCTACAAGTGCTGAAGCCGTTGTGGAAGCTAAACGGTTGTGGTGTGGTCAGAGAGATTTATTTATGTTCCTTCAATTTGTGAACAAATATCAATTGCTTGTCTTTAATTTCCTCATCACTATTATCACTTTCCTTATTTTCACTGAAATCTGCCATATCACAAATATAAGTTTCCTATCCAGATCTAGCGATTGCGTTTACTTATAGCATTTGCTAGTCAAGCAATTGCATTTACTAAAAAGTAATTGCTTCAAGTAATTGCTTAATTTTTATTCCTGTTGAAATAAATAGATTTCACATTATTTCGTTTTAAGTGCACAATTAAAAACAATTTTTTTCATATATTCTGCACGCTTTCTGGCAGTCCCTGTATTTATATGAAGAGGTGGAGGTATATGTATATAGTAACTAATTTGTAATGCATCTTTAAATTTTGTCATATTCAGTATACCTCCGACACTGGAGATATCTATCAACAATACTCCTCACCCTGCGCCCTTTCTCCCAATTGAAGACGGTGTGGAGTGTACCGATTCTCCCGTGCGGTCGGGTCGGTGCATTCCAACGGGAGAGGAATTATTGCGTCGGTCCTGTGTCAGATTATTATTATTATTATTACTCGGTAAGAAACAAGACAATATTACGTGGCAACAGCAATGGATAAAAATAAAAGTTTAAAAGCATTTAATAATTTCACAAGGAAGTTAAAAAACAGTCAAATCCAATACGAGTATGTAAGGGCATTGGATGCCCTGTTTCAAAAATATTTTACTGTTAGAAATGTACAGCCAAAGCAGTCAAGTTACAGTATTGCTGACTCCGCGCAGCAGCTATGCACATAAATAGAATCTGGGGACTGGGCCGCCTTGGCTACAATGATGTTAGCTGGTGAACATTTATTTTATAAATACATTTTTTAATACACTACTAGTAAACTCCAAGTTACAATGGCATTTTATCTGAGTTGTGAGTGTAATCTCCCTACCTGTAAGATTAACAAGTGACGTTTGTGTTATTATAAGGCGGAAATTTATCATTCCATATTGTACCCGTTATTATCATAGATATTTACCTTTAGATAAGCAAACAAAAATCACGAAAGTGGCAAATTTATGGCATCGCGCCTGTAAACAAAGCTACACACGATTAGACATGCGCACTGCAACATTACCATTTGACAAATGAGAAACTAGGCAGGTCCGAGCTTTAAAATTTCAGTTCTTGCTCAAGAAATTGTAAAAGTTGAACGTCAATTAATTTTTACGTGTAAGCAGCTAAAATTTGCCCCAAATTATTGCTAAAAAGTTGCAATTTCTTCTCACTTTTCGATCAAGTTGGGGAAAAAGGTAGTGATTTCTGGCATTTTTAGTAGTTGCATCAAACCTATCAGATTTTGAGGATGGAAAATTGTTTTTAAGGCGTACCTAACCTCAAGTAAAATATTAGTTGGTATATAACTTGTGTTGATTTTTACAATTTGGGAAAAACTTGGGTACGTGTAAAATAATTTCAAGTACAATTTCTTGTTCAAGAACTTGAAAAAGTTTTTGCCCGAGAACTTGACCCCTGGATTACTTTCACCCTTGGATTAATAAACATACCCAGGTATTTACTTTTTTTTTTATACGTGTGTGTATAAAGTCTGGAAACGGCTTAATAACATCACAATTTACTGGCCGATTTAAACCAAATTTGGTACAGTTGTGTAAGAGGATCTAACGCACCGAATGACGATATTGGCGTTGTTGCCAGCTTTTTAGTTTGTCTGGAATTCGAACGAATTTTATATTTTTAAATATAACACCCAGTATATTTTTACATTTTTAAATTCCACATACTATTATAATTATTTTTTATTAAATGCATTGTTAGTCTATACTTCATAGTTTCCGAGATATTGACTCTCGAAAAGTGACATTTTTGAACTTTGACAGCTTATAACTTTCTATCAGTACGTCTTAGAGCAAAACGGCTTACATGTCCCTATCTTCAATTTTTATTATCTTCCCAAAAAAATCAACTTCCAGTTAAACCGGAACAACTATATTTCCTGCTTTCGAGTTACATCCGGTTTAACCGGAAGTTGATTTTTTTGGGAAGATAATAAAAATTGAAGATAGGGACATGTAAGCCGTTTTGCTCTAAGACGTACTGTTAGAAAGTTATAAGCTGTCAAAGTTCAAAAATGTCACTTTTCGAGAGTCAATATCTTGGAAACTATGAAGTATAGACTAATAATGTGTTTAATAAAAAATAATTATAATTTTATGTGGAATTTAAAAATGTAAAAATATACTGGGTGTTATATTTAAAAATATAAAATTCGTTCGAATTCCAGACAAACTAAAAAGCTGGCAACAACGCCAATATCGTCATTCGGTGCGTTAGATCCTCTTACACAACTGTACCAAATTTGGTTTAAATCGGCCAGTAAATTGTGATGTTATTAAGCCGTTTCCAGACTTTATACACACACTGTATAAGTAAGTAAAGAAAAGTGCATTTTAAACTTTTTTGAAGCAATATATTGCCCGAAAAATAGGCGTACCTACCTAATTAGATTGCAGGGCTGTAAATAAAATATACCAAAACATGCATAGGGATAATCTGTCTTGGTGTGTGTTTCTCTTTATTTTCATACCTTCTTTGTGTAGCCTAGGCCTAGTTTGATGTGTTTAAATTGATCATCACTACTCCATACTGAAAATACGAAATACCAGGTATTTCACCCTATTTGGGCATAATAAAATCATACAACGGCTTTTACAAGTCATTGTTTATATTCCAATCCGAGTCACTAAAAGCACAAACACAATTCACTAAACTACCCAAAAACTAGAAATCCGTAAATATTAAACACCCACAATAAACAACAAGGAATCCACGGAGAAAACTTAAAACATAACAACGAAAATGGCGCCGAGCTGGTTATGATGTGTATTGTGAGCATGTCGCTAAAGAACCATGTGTCGATAACAAGAGGCACAGGGAAAGTAAAAATAATGCAATTTAAACTGCTTATGATTTACCAAAATATAGTGCCCACTATTGTTTCTTACAACACAGGGTTGTATTATGTCAGTTACATCGGTATGTCACCAATTTAATTTAATTTTCCAATAGCTTTCGCATAAAATTTTCTTGCCGAATCTCCCGCGAGCTTGAATTAAAATTCCGGAAATTTCATCTCAGTTGCGAAAAAGTTTCCGGAAATAATTCATGCTATTGCGAGATTACAAGTGAAAATATACTATTTAGGAAATTTCCTATCGCAAAAAATGTAGTTTAAATACCAGCCAATCATAATTTCTGAACCACATCATAATGAGCCTAATGAATAAAAATGTAGCGATTGTCTTTTTCTTATAAAATCGAAGTAATTTTTTGAAAGCCAATGAATAAAAACTAAAGTAATCGCTTTTGCGTCCAGCGATTGCTTAAAAGTGCAGGAATTGCCCCTAGTCAATGATTTTCCTTGAAAAATAGAAGCAAGTGCTACTGTTTGCTTAAAATGTGATGAATAAATTAAGGAATTGCTTTTTCTAGTGTAGCTATCACTTTCAACTTTTTAAGGTATGTCGACCCCTGCATCATTTGCTTGGTAGCAGTCAACTTTAGTTCTCCGCGGCATACACGTGCGTTGCTCTTAATTTGTGTCTTCAATTATAGCTAAATATATGAACGTCCGTAAAAGAAAAATCTACAGTGTACGTAAAAATTGCGGACATGATGATTTCAGAAAGTTATATCGATCGATTTGACTACGAAAATGTTGAGTGGTTGGCAAATTATTTTTTTATTGAAACTGGTAAAAGGCGAGAGGGTGCACTGTCGCCTTTAAATTAGATTAGAAGTCTTTCTGCGGAAATTGTCGGATCCGGGCTCTCAAAATTCTGTAGGTGGAGAACTCGGTGTTCACCAAACTACTGTCTGTAAGACATATACTTCTGTAATGGAAGCAGTTTTGAAGAAGGCCAATATTTTTATTAATTTCCTACAAGTGCTGAAGCTGTTGTGGAAGCTAAACGGTTGTGGCCAGAGAGATTTATTTATCTTCCTTTAATTTGTGAACGAATATCAATTGCTTGTCTTTAATTTATTCATCACTACTATCACTTTCCTCATTTTCACTGAAATCTGCCATATCACAAAAAGTTTCCTATTTTTCACAAAAACGTAACAGATTACTATTGTACTAAATGAATAGACCAACGTTGTTGTATTTACGTCAACTCTTTTGCAAATTAGGCACCAAACTGAACATGAAATCTATAATTTAAACAACTGGATAATACACGTCTGAACTTGTGTTGAATAGGCATTTGCTACAGAGGTGTAAGAAAAACAGGAATTGCTTCAGAATTTTATTCATATATCCAGATCTAGCAATTGCTTTTACTTATAGCATTTGCTAGTCGAGCAATTGCTTTTACTAAAAAGTGCTTGCTTAATTATTATTCATTAGGCTCATTATGTATTAACGGACCTATAAAAAGACCTAATTTATTTTATCTAAAATATACAACTTGGCAACGTCCAAAAGTTTATTTACATTTTCCAAATAACAAAACCAATAAACGTTCCTGAAAAGCACCGGTATGGGCAAAAGTGTGTAATGGACAGGTAATGCTAATTCTATGGGTTTAATTTTCTAAGGCCCTTTCAGATTTTATGTTTTCCATAAAAGCCACTAAACACGCCTCATGTTATGTTAAATATCAAGAGAAAATCACCTCTAAAGATTCCTCATAATTACAGGAGTCATGCTGCAGCGCTAATACCGTTAAATTGGAAGAACCGTTTTGATGGCAACAGCTACCACTAGCGGGATTTTAAAAAATATACCTATTTGAGTGTACAGGGTGAATCATCGGTAAAGAACAGTACACTTTTCCTTTTATTTCCAGAACTAGATAAATACTTTAAATACCGTGCGAGCAAAAATTATTTGCATCAAAGAGGGCTTGGATTAAAAAACGTGGGGCTTGATTTAGATCACAATGATATGGGGACGATATATCTAACCAAATCTAGGTTAAAATTTTGTCAATGTCATATTATGACATGATATGCCAAACTAATGAGTAATAAAATAAGTAGACAAATACAAATTTATTTTTGTTGTTTACAAAATTAACAAAGTAAGAATATTTATTTATTTATTTATTTATTTATTTATTTATTTATTTATTTATTTATTTATTTATTTATTTATTTATTTATACAGCTAAGCCCAACAGATGCTCTGAGCATCCAATTATAGGGCAGATTACATATTAGAAATATAAATGTATTACTCGTAAAGTAAACACAAGATATAAATATGTTATATGGAAATCATTACATTAAACATTTTACATATTTAATAATAACAATGCTCAAATAGGCCGGATGCAGAAACCGCTAAGTGCAAAAGTCAAATAATAGTGTCATTATTAAATAAATGTTATAACAATCATTAATAATAGAAATTAAAGAAAATACATTTTTATGAAGTCAATACTCTACGTATTTTACTCTTGAAGTTGTAGATTCAGTCGTTAAAAATATCAATATTAGAATTTATATTAACCGCGGCGTTGAAGGAGTTTATGCATCTGACCAATGGCGAATAGAGAAAATAGTTTGTTGTACACTGTGGTGCCTGCAAAAGATTGCGAGATCTTATTACGTAAGGATTACAATTTAAAGAAAGAAATTCCAGACAATACCGGGAATCAATGTGACTTTTGTAAACTTTATAAACAAATAATATATCAAAAAACCTCCTTCTTAGCGCAAGACTATCAATCTTATAATAGGCGAGGTTACACTCGTAAGTTCTGTGGTGCTGGTACCTATGAAAACGGTAGTTTAAATTATTGGTAAGTCTTCTTTGCATAGATTCTATAAGTTGTACATATTTATCATAGTGGGGGTTCCACACAACACTCGCATACTCCAGCACTGATCGGACAATGGAATTATATAACAAAATAATGGAATGATAATTTTTAAAGAATATACAGAAAGAAAAAGAAAAAGAATTACATAAATTGCTGAAATTGGCCACCGCCATGCTCCAAGCATAAATTCACACGTCTCTTCATATTTTTGAAAGTGTTGACCATCAGCATCTCTGGAGAAATGTTACCACATTCTTGGATAATCCTTTCTTGTAATTGTTCTAAATTTGCAACTGGTGCATGTTTTAAAAATAGTGTTCTCTAAATGAGGAAAAACGAAGTAATCCATAACCGTTAAACAATGTGATCTAGGTGGGAATTCAATGTCTGATCGATGACTGATCAATCTGTCGTCGACAAAATTGCGTAAGTAGTTAATAGTTTCGGCGGCTGTATGGGCGGTTGCACCGTCCTGTTGAAAATATCCAAAACGTAGTGCGTCGTCAAGTAATTGCTCCACAAATGGATTCAAAATATTGTCTCTATACCGCTGTGCTGCAACTGTGTCATGAAAAAAAATAGGACCAACAATTCTTCTTCGGGAAACAGCTAACTAGACACCAATCTCTTAAGGGTGCAATGTGAACTCTTCAAAAAAATGGGGATTTTCACTACTCCACATGCGTGTATTCTGAGAATTCACATAACCGGAGAGGTGGAACTAGGCTTTATCCGAAAAAAATGGCAGGTCTAATAAATCATTTCTTTCCAATAAATTTTGGGTAAACCATTGAGAGCAGTTCCTGCGTCTTTCAAAATCTGCGGCTTGTATTTCTTGGAATAAGGAAATAAATTTAGTTGATTCTTAAGAATAGTCCTGCATGTTCCATAAGATCTTCCCACTTCTTGGGACAAGCGTCTTATACAATTTGTTTGCGTATTTTGCATTATTTCACGAACGTTTCCAACAAGTTCTTCCAAAGTTCCTAAACACATCCACGGTTCTTTTCAGGCAATGATAAAAATCCCAAGCAATAAAAGTAACGTTAGGAAATGATGTGAAAATCGTCCATGCACAAACCCGGATTGTATTGCCACTCACCATTTACTCTAACCCCGTTTCGAAAATACGCTTCAACCATGAATGTTTTGTGCTATTCCGTAAAGCCCATTGTGTGAATTGTTCAAGAAATTGTAAAAATTAGCGATGAATTAAATTACTTGTAACGACTGTCAAAGATGACGGAATAACTGATTGATTGTTAATTCAGGTAGTTACTGACACCCAACAGGTATTAAGCTCTACGGCTAAGCATTACGTCCTTAGATACAAGGCCCTCTTTGATGCAAATAATTTTTGCTCGCACGGTATATTATTATGTCTCTTAGTTATTCCACTGACCCTGATGATTATAGATACACTTGCCGCAAGCAGCTTGTGTTCTAATCATCCTCGTCGATTATGGCTCATATTATACGCTCATAAAATAATATACTTTCAAATTAAATTTACATTGTTATAAAAAAAAAATTTAATGTAAACTGAATTCTAAAAATTAGTTTAATTGATTGATTAATGATTACTATTACAAGTTCGGTTTTTTCGTTAAATTTTTCGCAATGTAAGGTCATGAGCATGCATGTTAAGATCAAGGGGGTCTAATTATACGAGATAAGGAATCATCTTAAAGCTGATCTGAAAGAAAATAGTGAAAAAAAAAATGTTTTATGATTAACAGGGACTTTAACATTGATACTAGAAGGAACACCAGTGAAAGTAGTTCCTTAAAATCCTAGACCCATCGCTAACTACCATTTATTAAATTACAGCCTTCCGCCGAAGAGTATCTCCGCCGAGGAAGGCCTCGAGGTCCTCGAACAACCTCTCGAAAATATAATTACGAAGTGGGCGTGCAAAAACACGAAGCAATTACGGCGCCCAGCGAGCTGTTATTATGCGGTGGCAGGGCTCCGAGCGCTTTCGAATACGGTCCTGCTACCGTGGAGAAAGAAATGAAATGTGTTAGAAATATAATAGGTTTTTGAGAAAAAAAATGTACCTACTTACGGCTTGGTATAATTACTAGAACTGTTTAAAGAAGGATTGATTTATTGTTATAATACAAGGAAAATTGTTATCCTGAAGTTCACTGTTTCTTTTTTCAAACATTTTTTTTTATTTTCCCTTTTTTGTCAATAGTATGCTTTGTAGACCAGGACTGCCTTTGAAAATGGTAAAAAGTGAAAAAAAATAATAGTAGGATGAAACCCATTAGAAAAGGAAGAGAATATAACAAAAATGAAAGTAAAAATAATATACGGGCGATCCGAGGTCGGGAAGTGGAAAGGGGTGAGTTTTTAAGGGTAGAAAACGATTTATCTCGATTTCCGGCAAAACTACAAGTTCTATGGAAAAACGTTAAATGGTAAAATTGTAGGTAATAAAAAGATCTACAACTTTTGTATTTACACTTTTCCACATAACCTCCAAATTTATGTGAATAATTCAAATAACCAAGTTTTTAGTTTTTTATTTTTATCATTTACAAAATTTTTTTTTTCACGAAATTTGGTGAAAACTTACCTTTTTATGTCCCAAAAATACTGTAATTTTTTTGATTTAAAATATTTATTTTTTCACCTTATTTGACTTAATATCGAAAAAGCACCCTAATTTTCAATCGAAAATTCTGACGTCAAAATATCTGTTTTTTTAAAAAGGTCGGTGGGCTTTTTGTTCGTTGAAATCTCCACTTTCTGATGGTGTAAAAAAAATATACATTACTATTGTAAATGTTCTCAAAAAATGCAAAGAAACAAAAAAAAACTCAAAATTTTTTTTTAATCATTACGTACAATCTTGAGCTATTTATTAACATTTATACTTTTACGTTTTTCGAGTAATTAAAGTATACATTTTAATAAATAGCTTAAAATTGTACATAATGATTTTAAAAAAAAATCGGATTCGAGTTTTTTTCGTTTCTTTGCATTTTTTGAGAACATTAATTACCATAGTAATGTATATTTTTTTACACCATCAGCCCATCGACTTTTTATATTTTGACGTGAGATTTTCGATTGAAAATTAGGGTGCTTTTTCGATATTAAGTCAAAATAATGTGAAAAAATAAATATTTTAAATCAAAAAAAATTACAGTGTGTTTGGGACATAAAAAGGTAAGTTTTCACCAAATTTCGTGAAAAAAAATTTTTTTGTTAAAGATAAAAATAAAAAACCAAAAACTTGGTTATTTGAATTTTTCACATAAATTTTAAGATTATGTGAAAAAAGTGTAAATACAGAAGTTGTAGATCTTTTTATTACCTACAACTTTGCCATTTAACGTTTTTCCATAGGACTTTTAGTTTTGCCGGAAATTGAGATAAATCGTTTTCTACCCTTAAAAACTCACCCCTTTCCACTTCCAGACCTCGGATCGCCCGTAATTTATTTTTCCTTTCATTTTTGTTATATTCTCTTCCTTTTCCAATGGGTTTTATCTTACTATTATTTTTTTTGGTTTAAAAAATTATCGACCCTGATCTATTGCGCCTACTGGTTAGTCTCATTTTCGTATATAATAAATATCATAAGAGAGAAAATTTTGCCAATACAAAATTTTCTCTCGAATGATATTCGACAAGACTATTTCACGAGAAATCAATAAAAACACACTGTTTATTTAGCAAACTAGAAACTTTATTTATTTATTACTAATATTAAAGTTCAGTTGTTATAAGTACCTAATAGTTTGTCCATTCTTTTCTATCAAAACATGGTTTTGGGTATGATTGACTTGCATTTGAGAAGTCGAAGGTCCACATGCTTCATTTGTTGTTTTTAGATTTTCGATGAGCTTTAGATAATGACTATAGGATCTAGCTGCACATATGGTTTCAGGGAATTTGCGTTTGAGTGGACTGTTAACTTAATCAACTCTTGATTCCCAACACCTTATTTAAATAGAGCAGACACAGCGGAAGATCGATGAGAATGATTTGTTATTTTATGTTTCTTTGTATCTATTCCAATTATTTTCGCTGAAGTTTTGGTCCACTTAGATACTGTATGTATACCTAGTGGAGTATTTTTGAACCAACATCCCTTCTGCCAGTTTGGATGAACGGAGAGAAATAGTCTGTCTGTGGAAATGTTTGGTCCTCTTTCTTCCAATAATTTTACAAATAATCTTACCGGGCATACATGAGTCTTTGTTTGATGAATTTCTTACTAACCACTTGCTGTTTGCCAGTCCTTTTGACCCCCCTTAAGCTGTCTTGGAAAATATGCTGTTATATTCAATTCATCCGGTAAATTCTCCCCTGGTATCAAACTCCTTTTGAAAATATTGAATTTTGCAATTTACCGCCTCATTGCCTCTCCAAGCTATGGAAAAACTTTTTTTGTGCTTCATCGGGGTTTTCTTCATTGTAACTTTGCATTATTGTTAGTAAATCTTTGGTAGATAATGCTTTTGACTTTCCTCTTTTCCTAACAACTTTGGAGCTGCTTTCCCTTTGCGTCTCTTGCCATTCGCGCATTTTTAAAGGAAATATCCCTAAAAGGGTCAATCTTTATTTCGTATTCTGTAAAATACATTTCTTGAATCATTTTTTCTGTAGTATTCCATATAGCCTTTACAGAATCTTATTATTTATAGTCTTCGCCATTACCTTTCATCATATTAAATTCGTAATCTTCGAGGATTTTCGCCAGTTCCATCACAGTAGTACATTTTTCCAGTTTATAATTTCTTACCTTTAGAAACTCTGAGAACTGTGCCCAAATTAAGTTCTTGGATTTCTGTGTGTTAAGTGGAATATTTTTAGCTATCGATTTTTTTATTTCTTGGATAGATTGGCACTCCAATCTTCCATTTTCGTTTAAATTGCTCATTTTGTCTTTTTCAAACCAGGATTACATTTGTCAGACTAAATAGTTTTTACCTGACATCTATCAAAATTATGCCGCTGAAAAACCATCTTGTTGATTTTGACCAGTTGTATATAATTAAGAGTTTTTCCGCTAGAAAACAGGCCGTATGATATTTTGCTCGTATAAAACACTAGTTAGCAGGCGGTTTTAGGAAGACAAGCGCGCAGACGGCACTCGATGTACAGCCGATCTAACAGATCGGTTGTATCTGGCTGCGTAGATTTCTTATGACGCAACTTGTATCTGAGATGAATTTAGATTAGACACATCACAAAAATGAACTTTAGGTACCTATAAGTTACACTTTTATATGAAAATTGTAAACACATGTTTTTCATTATTGAAGTGAAAACTTCTTTAGTCGCGTTTAGCACTTTTTTATGGGCACTGAATTAAACTGAGCCGTCACGCTCGGCTGTGTTACGGTCGAATTCGACTCCTATATTCAATCCGAACTGACCCTGACCCGAATGAACGTTATATGAAAGAGCATGCCGCCATCAGTCGCATTCAGTATCGACGTGGAAACAGTGTGCGTTGTATACACACTTGTTGCGTCTCAGGTATGTTCTGGCATTTTTTAAATTATATATTTACGTAGGGTGAAGTAAGGTAATTAGTTTTACCGTAATTGCTTATTGGGTGGACCTAATTTATTATGATTTCTGACTTCTGTTGAAGATGTAAAAATTCAAGGGTTGTTCAATTTTAGGAAATATCTTTTTTCGTATGCAGTAAAATTATCCCGTATTCCAAGTTTATGTTATTTTTGCAGTGAAAACTTCTTTAGGCGCGTTTAGCACTTTTTTGTGGGCACTGAATTAACCTTGTTGAATTTTTTTTTACTTCTGTCGTGTGGTCTTAAGCACACACAATTTTTTTATAATTATGTTGTGGATTGCCTCACTTATATGTTCCCTTAATTATAATCGCGATACATGAGTACGTCCCTGGAATGTCATGAAATTTCCGCGCTCTACTTACAACCAAGTATATTATCATCTGCTATTTTATACCCGGATAAAACTATCACAACAAAAGCATCGAGCAAAGTGTCCTCTCATTATTTTCATCCCTTATTAAACACAAGTATCCCACAGGAACCTGTAAACCGCACTCAAACCACAAGGCATTCTGATTACATCCGTATATTCTAGCGCAGATTTTTAAATTTGCGCCATATGGGCCGACTATTTGCCGACAGCCCTTATGTTCGACAACATCGCTTATTGTGTTTGGTCGGACCCCTCGTCTGTTTTAGGTTTGTGTGGTCCTTCGGGGGGTAATTGTAGATAGTGTAAATGTTGGCCTTTGTCGCATCAGTCGCTTCTTTTTTATGGCTTTTATCTAACCGATATGTCGAACAGCGCCAGTGGTTGGTTGAAGGACACTACGAAACAAATAAATATGGTAAGGAGAACAAGAAATGCATACGTGTCCAAAAAAATTTAAATTAAGGTTATGATGACGCTTGAGACCATAGATGTATTCTTGTACCGTGCGAGCAAAAATTATTTGCATCAAAGAGGGCTTTGATTAAACAACGTGGGGCTTGGTTTAGATCACAATGATATGAGGACGATATATCTTACCAAATCTAGGTTAAAATTTTGTCAAATTCATATTATGACATGATATGCCAAAGTAATGAATAATAAAATAAGTAGACAAATACAAATTTATTTTTGTTGTTTACAAAATTAACAAAGTAAGAATACTTACTACAGAAAGAAAAAAAAAATAATTACATAAATTGCTGACCGCCATGCTCCAAGCATAAATTCACACGTCTCTTCATATTTTCGAAAGTGTTGACCAGCATCCCTGGAGAAATGTTACCACACCCTTGGATAATAATTTCTTGTAATTGTTCTAAATTTGCAACTGGTGTTTTAAAAATAGTGTTGTTCTTTAAATGAGGAAAAACGAAGTAATCCATAACCGTTAAACAATGTCTGATCGAAAACTGATCAATCTGTCGTCGAAAAAATTGCGTAAGTAGTTAATAGTTTCGGCGGCTGTATGGGCGGTTGCACCGTCCTGTTGAAAATATCCAAACGTAGTTCGTCGACAAGTAATTGCTCCACAAATGGATTCAAAATATTGTTTCTATACCGCTGTGCTGTAACTGTGTCATGGAAAAAAATAGGACCAACAATTCTTCTTCGGGAAACAGCTAACCAGACACAAATTTTTAAGGGTGCAATGTGGACTCTACAAAAAAATGGGGATTTTCACTTCTCCACATGCGTGTATTCTGAGAATTCACATAACCGGAGAGGTGGAACCCGGCTTCATCCGAAAAAAATGTCAGGTCTAATAAATCATTTCTTTAAAATAAATTTTGGGTAAACCATTGAGAGTAATTCCTGCGTCTTTCAAAATCTGCGGCTTGTATTTCTTGGAATACTTGCACTTTATAAGGAAATAAATTTAGCTGCTTCTTAAGAATAGTCCTGCATGTTCCATAAGATCTTCCCACTTCTTGGGACAGGCGTCTTATACAATTTGTTGGCGTATTTTGCATTATTTCACGAACGTTTACAACAAGTTCTTCTGTTCTTACAGATGGTCTTCCTGCTCCTTTTTTGTGTTGTATAGAACCTGTTTTCCTAAACACACCCACGGTTCTTTTCAGGCAATGATAAAAATTCCCAGCAATAAAAGCAACGTTAGGAAAATGTTCGTGAAAATCGTCCATGCACAAACCCGGATTGTATTGCCACTCACCATTTACTCTAACCCCGTTTCGAAAATACGCTTCAACTGTGAATGTTTTGTGTTGTTCCGTAAAGCCCATTGTGTGAATTGTTCAAAAAATTGGAAAAATTAGCGATGAATCAAATTACTTGTAGCGACTGTCAAAGATGGCGGAATAACAACTGATTGATTGTTAATTTAGGTAGTTACTGATACCCAACAGGTATTAGGCTCTAAGGCTAAGCATTACGTCCTTAGATGTAAGGCCTTCTTTGATGCAACTCATTTTTGCTCGCACGGTGAATATTGTAAGGAGAACAAGAAATGCCCACGTACTCAAAAAAATTTAAATTAAGATTATGATGACATTGAGACCATAGATTTCTTCTCATAGAATAAACTAAGCCTTCATGAATAGCCTGTTTGTTTGCACCAGAATTTCGTAAGTGCGAAACAAAGACAGAAGAGATAGCGTTAAATTTCCGACTCCGTACGGAATTGTAATGGCTCAGGATTCGGAGTGATTAGTCAACACCAGCGGCGCAGGGTGTGGCCAGGACTTTTAATACAATAAATAAGTAATAATTAAAAAAGTATTAATAGGAAAAAAAAAATAAAAAAAAATAAAAAAAATAAAAACAAACCTTCTGACACGTGCTGCTTGCAGTTGAACTTCTTTTTCTTTGAAAGATGTTCTAGTAAAACCAATATTTTTTAAAATCTTTTAAATCTTTTAATTTTGCAGACAATGTGTAGGTATGCTTTGACTCCTGCCGGGGTGACTGGGCCTTAACAAGCCTGGTACCCCAACACCATTTTACTTCAAGCTAAATGATGCTTTGAATTTTACAAAAACAAATTCTTTCCTTATACAAAGAAAACACTATATTGTGTTAAATTCCACTATATTCAAAAAACAAACAAAAACATTTGTCGACTCGACATGTTTCGCTACACTGTAGCTTTATCAAGAGTGAATTCATTCTTGATAAAGCTACAGTGTAGCGAAACATGTCGAGTCGACAAATGTTTTTGTTTGTTTTTTGAATATAGTGGAATTTAACACAATATAGTGTTTTCTTTGTATATTAAAATGGAGTTCCACCAAGTAAAGGCAGAATCAATTCAATTCGTTCCTTCTCATTTCACCACTTTTGCATGTCTCCGACAAAGTTTAAAGAAACTTAAGATTTTTCACTACAGAGCCATAGCGGTAGCCCTTGACTTTCCAGTATGCTGAAGTCTTGTCGGTCTTCTGACTATTCATTTTTTACACCTCGTGTACACCATTAAGCTCCATTACGGCTCAATCCCACTTATTATTATTATTATTATTATTATTATTATTATTATTATTATTATTATTATTATTATTATTATTATTATTATTATTATTATTATTATTATTATTATTATTATTATTATTATTATTATTATTATTATTATTATTATTATTATTATTATTATTATTATTATTATTTTTTTTTTTTATGATCGAGCACAAGCACTATAGGAAAAATCCTTTAAGGCGCTCTGGGAGCGGTGCGAGTGCGAAGAAAGCGATTCACGTTTTTCTTGAATCGTTGGAGGTTCTATTCGGTTGGAAACACGGTCTCAGAAAGGCCGTTCCACAAAGATGACGTCCTCCAAATGAAAGAGTTCTGAAACAATGATGTTCGGGGTGTACTAAGTTGAACCACATAGGGATGGGCGGCAGTGGTTCGTCGTGTGTTTCTGCTATGAATTACTCTAGGTGGAATCGAGCGGGCAATATCTGTCGAACACTTGCCATGGAAATATCTGTAGAAGAGAGTCAAATCACCAACCTGTCTTCGATGTTCTAAGCTGTCGAGGTTCTTAGTCAGCTCGTGGTCGCCGATTAGACGAACGGCTCTCCTTTGGATGGAATCCAACAACCGAAGGGTATGCTTCGGTGCAGAACTCCAGATATGACAGCAGTATTCCAGTGATGGTCGAATCTGGGCTTTATAGAGTGTCAAAAGTTGTTGAGGTGTATACAACTTTTTGGTACAGAAAAGTATACCGAGCTTCTGAGAAGCTCCCCTGGCGATTGCCACAACGTGATTATGCCAAGACATATTTCCTCCCAGGTTGACACCCAGCAAATTAATAGACGAAGTTAGTGGAATTGCGTGTCCTGCCATAACGATATCGGGTTCTGCAATGTTAACCTTCTTAGAGAAAACTGCTGCCTGGGTTTTTTGAGCGTTAAATTCGACTTGGTTACTGTCACCCCAAGACAAAATTTCTTCCAGGTCTTTATTGAGGCATGATACCTCATGTTGTCTGCGAAGATGTGCGTCAGCAGCCGATGTTTGAAATTTCAAAGTAAAAGATGAGATAAGTGTGCTGTCGTCAGCAAAGCTATATATTGGATTTTCTGTTTTCGCTAGAAGGTCGTTAATGTACAGTAAGAAGAGAGTGGGGGATATGGACCCTTGAGGAACACCAGCATTGATGGTGAAGGTGTCTGAGAGAAACCCGTCAATCGCCACTTACAGAGAACGGTCATTGAGGAAGCTAGACAACCATGAACAAAATCGACCGGGCATACCATAAGAACGCAGTTTATTTAGGAGCCCCTCGTGCCAGACACGGTCAAAGGCTTTAGAGATGTCCAGTGCAATAGCCCGGGACTCCCCATGATGTTCGATTGCGTTGCTCCAAAGATGAGTGACATAGGCTAGAAGGTCTCCTGTTGATCTGGACTTACGAAAACCATACTGATGGTCGCTGATAATTTTAAGGCCTTCTAGGTATTTTAGAAGTTGTTGGTTAATAGCTTTCTCCATCACCTTTGATATAACTGAAAGCAATGAGACTGGACGATAGTTGTTTGGCAGGGTTTTCTTGCCTTTCTTTGGTATAGGCTGGACTCGCGCCTTTTTCCAGCAAGATGGAAATATTCCTTTTTTGTAGGATAGGTTAAAAGTCTACAAAATACTGGTGTGAGTTCATCGGCGCATTTCTTGAGCACTATAATAGGAATTTCATCTGGACCAGAAGTTTTTTTGGCATCGACCTTCAGAATTCGTTTGACAGGACGCTGACGGAATACGATATCAGTCATTTCGGATCGAACTGCTGGAATGTTCGGGGGTGTTTTCCCTGAAAGTCCACCGTGGAGTTTGAAGCAAATAGTTCTGCGAGTAAGTTCGCTTTATCTTCAGCCGTGGTTGCTATTGTGCCGTCAGAACGTGTTAGCAGTGGAATATTTGATTTGGTAAAATTCTGACTGACGGCCTTAGCGACTGACCAAAAGGACCTAGATCCGTTAGGACTGGCGAGAAGTTTATTTTTGATCCTCATGTTATGAGCCTCTTTGTTTTGATCTAGCGTTTGCTTACACTGGTTTCGAGCGGTAACAAAGATGGTGCGATTCACATCGGTAGGATTTTTACGCCATTGTCGGTAAGCTAGATTTTTAGCTCTGACAGCACGCTCGCAGTTTTTGCTAAACCAGGGCTTGCCATTAGAAGGGCGCTTCTTGCTAACAACATCGGCATTGTACTATTTACTTTGTTTTCCTGATGATGAGTGTTTCTACACTCGAAGCATGTCGAATTATTATGAATTATTCTATAGGTTCGCATAGCTATTCAATAAACTTGTGGAGAAAGACCTTGTGCTTTTCTTTTTTCTATGAATGAAGTTGGTTAAATTGAAAACCAACAAAATTGAAAACTTATCGTGAAAATAAATAATGTTTAGAAGAGTTTAGATTCCCAGCAATATACACCAGATCCCTGTCGGCGACTATAGACAATAGCCGTCCGCTCAAGTACACCCTTACGTAGAATCGGATGTACTGTTTGAAATCAACGAATGTGACGAAGATAAAAAAAAAACTACGTATGTCGTCGTAGATCAGTTTTTTTAAATTACATTATTACAACCTTGATTTTTCATGTGGTTGTTCCGTTTTTGGTCGATGGCACTAGTTGGCTCGATTTTTATGTTTGTTCGGGTGTTACCGTTAATAAAAAAGTAATTTGGAAACGTTTTTATCTTTCATAAGATGAGGACTTAAAAAAAAAATTCTTACAAATGATTTTTGCTTCTCATTTTTTATGCGAAGACTTCTCAAGTCAGTAATAGAAAAATCAGTAGAACTTACATAATCTATACAACTTATAAAACTCCCTATAAAAATATTCCGTTAAGAAAAACTGTAAAAACGCTAAAGATTATAAACCAGAGGCAAGAAGACAACAATATAACACTGGTGAAGAACACTAGTTTCTCGCATACTTGACACTTGCAATTCATTTTAGTTAGTCTCAAAAACATATCAAAAAACACTAAAAACGCAGCTATCATTCACAAAACCGATAAACTGAAGAGAATTTCATACTGCTGTCAAAGAGACACCAAATGAAAATAGGGATGTTCGAAATCGATATTTTCAATAAGATACATCGTTTTTAAGCGATGCCTCGAGGCCATTTGATATTTGTCGATGCATCGATGTATTTTAATCGATAATTTTATTTGTAAAACAATTATTTTGCCGTTGCATCTCGATCTTGATTATACCTTTTATCTTTGGCTTTAGTTAAGGTGTGAGCTTAAAATAAGTAGATTTGTTATTTCTTTTATAATTCTAATTCTATTAATCGATGATTTTCTACGATACATTTTCTGTGGACATCCCTAAATGGCAATGTATGAAACAATGACATCCAACGTCGTGCACCACAAAAATAGTTGATGTAAGTAATTTTACAATATTGTAATAACATTGCAGTATTGTTTTCCTATCTTTATTTGATTTTCACGTGTACAACTAGCCAATAAACCTTATATTATAAAACATAAAAAAATCCATCTCTATATTATACTCTTAAGCATCCGCTATCCCGTGGGATCGATTCAAAACAAGACCGGTCGAGCCATATACACTATCGCTCAACGTCAGCAGTAGAGAACATTCGGTCAACTGGACCTTGGGGACCTGCAGGGTCGAATAGGGGAATCCCAGATACAGCAGCGATGATGGATGGATGATGGAGATGCTTCGCCTACGCTGATTTATTATGTATTGCTCATGTAATAAATAAAAATATTTACGGGGGTTTTTCTAAAAGGTATTACCAATAAATTGAGATTGAAATGGTTTTTGCTAGATATTTTAGAAACCATCTGCGCTAAAAAAAAAACCTTCTATTCCCTATAAGAATTCACATACATACTCTTTATACAACTGTTTAATACTATAATGTGACAGCAACGCGCTTTCCTACTGTAAGACAACGAAAATTGCTAGACCGTTGTGTAGTGATAGCATCACGGTAGTTTAGCCAATAGGAAATAGAAGTTAATGCTATCATATAATGGTTTATAACCATTATTGCTCTGAATACTTACAGTAATTATCAAGTTCCATTCAAAATTCCTTTATTTATGTTAATACATAGTAATGTCGTCAAAAATATACATAGGTAAATCTAATACAAAAAAAAAACACAGGTTAAAATACATTAAAATTTAAAAATTCTGTATATGAATAAAAAGCATTATCAGTCAAGATCTCCTTCATTTTGCTGTAGAATTGCTTATAAGGCAAGTTCTTTATGCTCTCCGGCAAAACATTAAAAAATTTAATTGCCCAATAGTCCGTGCCGTCCTGACACCTTCCTAAGCGCCACCATAAGGGTACTAAATTATTTTTGTTGCGTGTATTATAGTTATGTACGTCTGTGTGTGATTTAAAATTATCTGCCTTTTTTATAAAAAGTAAATTCTGTAAAATATAGAGGGCTGGCAATGTTAAAATTTTAAGAGCAACAAACGCCCCTCTACAATCGTCTCTTTAGCCGAGATTGGATATTACTCTTACTATTCTCCTTTGGATGGCAAACAGTCTATAAACCTCCGCAGAGTGCCCTCAAGCCAAAATAGCATATGAGACATGGGACTGAAATAATGCAAAATATGCTGTTCTCAATATAGCTGGAGAAACACAACTCGAGAGTCCTCTTGTTACAAATAGAGCTTTTGTTAGCTTTTTAGCCACCTGACTAATATGACTACCCCATTGTAGTTTTGCGTCAAGAGTGACCCCCAGAAATTTTGCCTCCGAAACATTATTACCCGAACTATCACTTAAGTCTCTCAGAGTGAATACCATCTGCTTGGTTTTATCCTCGTTGAGAAGAAGCCTATTTGCCTGGAACCATTCACTCGATAATTCCAGAGATTCCCTGGACCCCATAAAAACATCTTCCAATGAGTCGCTAGCAGAAGAGAGAGTTGTGTCGTCCGCAAAAAGAGTGTGTCCTGCCCTAGGATCAGTTGCCGGCAGGTCATTGATGTCTATTGGGGGTGTAATCGTAATCTGGTTTTATATAGGTACTGTATTAGTTTCGACTGGTAGTTGTATTGTAACTTGACGTTAATCATAGTAATATTTGCTTGCTATGGTTAATAAAGTATATACTTACCACTCAAAAGTAATACTGTAGTTCTCAAAAATTTAAATAGCTTGTAGTGTGATATTGTTCTTGTCGTTTAACATTGCATATGATTATCTATTATGCGACATGGTTTACTGAAATGGTAAAATTTGTCCATAGATTATAAAGTCCAATACTAATGATGGGTTGTGCGAAATAAGAATCTTTTATTGTTTTATCTGACACGCAAAGTTTAAAAAAACTTAAATATAAAGTAAAAATCAATGAATTGAAACTGCCATGGGTACGATCAGTAAAATCCAAATTTAGACAGGATAGCCAGAAGACTTCGAACTACGATGTGACTTGCGCTGTAATAACGCTGCGGTTTTTCTGCCATCAAATAGGAGCCACAATTTCCTGGATATACTACAGGTCGGTTGGAAGAAGCAGCTAAATTTATTTTCTTATAAAGTGCAAGTATTCCAAGAAATACAAGCCGCAGATTTTAAAAGACGCAGGAATTAATTACTCTCAATGGTTTACCCAAAATTTATTGGAAATAAATGATTTATTAGAAACTGACATTTTTTTCGGATGAAGCCTGGTTCCACCTCTCCGATTATGTGAATTATCAGAATACACGCATGTCCAGATTGCACCCTCAAAAAATTGGTGTCTGGTTAGCTGTTTCCCTAAGAAGAATTGTTGGTCCTATTTTTTTCCATGACACAGTTACAGCACAGCGATATAGAGACAATATTTTGAATCCATTTGTGGAGCAATTACTTGACGACGAACTTCGTTTTGGATATTTTCAACAGGACAGGGGACGGTGCAACCGCCCATACAGCCGCCAAAACTATTAACTACTTACGCAATGTTTTCGTCGACAGATTGATCAGTTTCCGATCAGACATTGAATTCCCACCTAGATCACCTTGTTTAACGGTTATGAATTACTTCGTTTTTCCTTATTCAAAGAACACTATTTTTAAAACACCAGTTGCAAATTTAGAACAATTATAAGAAAGGATTATCTAAGAATGTGATAACATTTCTCCAGAGATGCTGGTCAACACTTTCGAAAATATGAAGCGACGTGTGAATTCATGCTTGGAGCATGGCGGTGGCCAATTTCAGCAGTTTATGTAATTTTTTTTTCTTTTTCTTTCTGTATATTGTTAATTTTGTAAACAACAAAAATACATTTGTATTTGTCTACTTATTTTATTACTCATTAGTTTGGCATATCATGTCATAATATGAATTCGACAAAATTTTAATCTAGATTTGGTTAGATATATCGTCCCCATATCATTGTTATCTAAACCAAGCCCTACGTTTTTTAATCCAAGCCCTCTTTCATGCAAATAATTTTTGATCGCATGGTATGTTAGAAAATTTTAGCACGGGCAAGAAATGCTTTTGAAATAAATTCCGCTTCCTATTTCATTAAAAACATTAATACGTACTTTATAAAAACGGAATTTTATTTATCAACAATCAAAGCATACTCTTTAACTACTATGATAATAATAGACATTTCGATTGGTTGTTCGACCATAGAATTTTTTTTTCATTTAACTTTATCTTGTCATTTGTGTTTCCGACTTTTACGGACTCTAAAATCTTGCGTAACCGTTAAAAAAACCACAAAACTAATGTCGAAGTGCATCCAGCTTTGATCTCGCCGCCTCTTAGAACGGCTATTACGCAAAACCGTTTTGCGATTGCCTTCGGGCAATACCATTGAGGTTTGGATATAGAGATAATATGTTTATTTACAACCATACATGTAATGTTGACATTACAACATTTTTAAAAGTTTGGAAGTGTCACATTATCTCTTCTACTTCCCTCACCCACTTCCCTCACCCATTTCCCTCACTCATTTCCCTTATTTTTGTTCTTCTCTCATTTCTCCCACTCATTCAATAAAGCAAATTATTTATGTAATATCTTTATTTAACAATTCTTATACAAGGAACGTATACAGTGTCACCAGTAAAGTCCGCATCATATGAGATTTTTTTTTATTAATAGCTTTATTCAAAATTTGACTTTGGCATCAAGTTCTGCTTCGATCGAGATGAAAATTAAGCAAAAAATAGTAGTTACGTGATTCGCATTATCTGTCAAATTTTAATTTTTTTCCAAAAAATAATTCAAAAGTGGGGCTATTTCTGAAAATATCGAAAAAAGTTATAAGAAAAAGTTTTTTTAAATGCAGTTTCTAGCCCACATGCAAAATTTCAGCTGCATAAGACAATTTTAATTTTTTACCTATATTTTGTAAATTGCACCACTTTTGCAAAATATGACTCAACGCAACCTACATAAAACTTCTTAGTTTTGCTTTGCTTTATTTCAGATACATTTTCTTTAAAATACCGCCATATTAAATGTGTGTTTTTCTACAAAATCAAAATTGGGCTATTAAAATTTGGCCGCATGTGATGCAAAGTTTATTTGTTTTCGACCCTGTATAAGGTAACTTCATAAAATAAGTATTTTTGAAAACGAAGTGTGTGCCTGAAAGTAAAAAAATAAAAAATAAAGTAAAGGGGTTTTAAATTAAATCGTTGAAAATAGAGATAAACTTTACGTTAAGTTAAACTAAAATTTATTTTCCACTTAATGAACACTTTACTGATGACACTGTGTTATTTTTTGTCTTAATATTAAGGCGTATTACTTTCAGACACAAACTACGTTTTCAAAAATACTTATTTTATGCAGTTACCTTATACAGGGTCAAAAACAAATAAACTTTGCATCACATGCGACCAAATTTTAATAGCCCAATTTTGATTTTGTAGAAAAACACACATTTAATATGGCGCTACTTTAAAGAAAATGTATTTGAAATAAAGCCTTGTCAAAACTGAGAAGATTTATGTGGGTTGCGTTGAGTCTTATTTTGCAAAAGTGGTGCAATTTACAAAATATAGGTAAAAAATCAAAATGATCTTATGCAGCTGAAATTTTGCACGTGGGCTAGAAACTGCATTTAAAAAAACTTTTTCTAATAACTTTTTTCGATATTTTCAGGAATAACCCCCCTTTTGAATTATTTTCTGGAAAAAATTAAAATTTGACAGATAATGCGAATCACGTGACTACTAATTCTTTGCTTAATTTTCATCTCGATCGAAGCAGAACTTGATGCCAAAGTCAAATTTTGAATAAAGCTATTAACAAAAAAAAATCCCATATGATGCGGACTTTACTGGTGACACTGTATCTACAAGACAATTAACAAACAATAATTAAACAATTTATCACATTATTTCTTTAAATTAACGGTCAAATTTGACTTATTTTATGCTTTGTGTTTTTTTTGTAAATACCAATTTTCATATACCTTGAATGCTTTTTCATATCGCCCCCTACTTTTCTCCGGAAGTAAACTTGCTTCTGCTCTTTCTGCAGCTTCTTTGAGTTCTGTTGGGATGGAATAATCTTCATTCTCAATATCCGACAACATTTCGGGTTTTTTCTAACACAAATTTGATAGAACGAGACAAATTCAAAATTGTTTAAAGTTATTCTCCATTACTATGGCACTGCAACCAGTACATGTTTGAATGACGCAACCAGTATATTTTTGTTTGGCGTCAAAACAATAAATGTCATATTTTGACATTTTTGTTACATTTTTTGAAAAAATCAAATATTTAATTTTCAATTAACAGTGTGGTTGTAAATAAAATAGTATGCTAACCTCATAGGAAAGTTTTCGTTACTGTCACGAGATTAAGTTAACCTCGACGCTTCGCGTCTCGGATAACTAACTAATATCTCGACAATGGTGAGTGGCAATACAATCCTGGTTTGTGCATGGACGATTTTCACGAACATTTTCCTAACCTTGCTTTTATTGCTGGCAATTTTTATCATTGCCTGAAAAGAACCGTGGCTGTGTTTAGGGAAACAGGTTCGATACAACACAAAAAAGGAGCAGGAAGACCATCTGTAAAAACAGAAGAACTTGTTGCAAACGTTCGTGAAATAATGCAAAATACGCCAACAAATTGTATAAGACGCCTGTCCCAAGAAGTGGGAAGATCTTATGGAACATGCAGGACTATTCTTAAGAAGCAGCTAAATTTATTTCCTTATAAAGTGCAAGTATTCCAAGAAATACAAGCCGCAGATTTTGAAAGACGCAGGAATTACTCTCAATGGTTTACCCAAAATTTATTGGAAAGAAATGATTTATTAGACCTGACATTTTTTCGGATGAAGCCTGGTTCCACCTCTCCGGTTATGTGAATTCTCAAAATACACGCATGTGGAGTAGTGAAAATCCTCATTGCACCCTCAAAAAATTGGTGTCTGGTTAGCTGTTTCCTGAAGAATTGTTGGTCCTATTTTTTTCCATGACACAGTTACAGCAGAGCGGTATAGAGACAATATTTTGAATCCATTTGTGGAGCAATTACTTGACGACGAACTACGTTTTGGATATTTTCTTTTCAACAGGACGGTGCAACCGCCCATACAGCCGCCGAAACTATTAACTACTTACGCAATTTTTTCGACGACAGATTGATTAGTTTTCGATCAGACATTGAATTCCCACCTAGTTCACCTTTTTTTGTGTAGAAATCATCCCTCTATCTTCAAAACTCACTGGTACAGAACTCCGCCAGTTTTTAATTCCCTATTCTCTTCTCCTAATTGCTTTTTCAAATACTGGCGTTAGGATAAATTATTTTTATTATTAGTCTGTAAACATATCTATTTGAAGTCACAATCTCATAATGTGTTTTTCAACTATTTTTGCTCACTACTTTTCTCACAAGACAGAAGGTATTGTAATTATTTTTAATAAAATTTAAAATCAGTATTAGTTACTTACGGACTTTTAAAGGTTCCCAGATTACGGAAAAACATGTCTCCCATTTCCGTAAGTCTGTTGGTTCGAAAACTTTTAATTGATTATCAACATAATATCGATCCTTCCTTTCAAATCTTACCCACAGAAAACAAAGGCTTAAAATTGAATGTATTAGAATCTATGGAAATAAAAAAACTTAAAAATACGGACCTGTTAATTAATGATCGATTAGATTTAAATAATTCACCTTTGTTAAATTTATTCTGTTGGCCATATACTTAAGATTTTCTAAATTACCCATATTGTACCTTATTTAATTTAATTTTTAAACCCTCTGTTGGATTTCCCCGCTATTGTAACTCTTCCACTGTTTTATTTTCATCTTCAATAATTTTATTGTACCAACCTTTTATTTTATTTCTATTTTATTTTTTTTACCTTTTATTAATTCATTGTCATCTGACGAAGCTACAGTGTTAGAGAAACATGTCATTTTTCTTGGTAATATAGTGGAAATTTACAAGTTCAACTTTGTTTTACTGTATCCCATAATACTGTAACAATTTTTGTGATAAGCAGTTTAGTACATTTTTGAAGTAGCTTCATGAATACTTAAAATAATAATGTAAAAGCTACAGCTACAAGCTACTTGGATTAGAGGTAGCTTGAATAAAGCTATTAGCTACCAAAGAAGTACCTAGCGACTAGCTCTGATACTACTCCAGAAAATTCAAGCAAATTTCTTTGTGCCAGTATTTTTTGGTCGCAAACTAAAAATAAATAATTTTTTTTTAGTTATGAAATGTACCGGGTGGTCAAATAAGCGAGGACGTCGGCTTTATCTCGGAAACCATTAATCATACAACTTTCGGAAAGATTTTTTTATTAGTAAAGTGGTCAAGAGAAATTGCTAGAAATTACTTTTAAGTTCCTCATTTCGCCGCAAGGGGGCACAATTAAAAATTATTTTTTTTTATTCTAAATTACTCCGAAAATTCCCATATTAAGGTATAACTCTGATTACATCATTGGAAAGCTTAGACAAATCTGCATCATTTTGGTTTAAGGCTCATTGGCGTACCGACCTTGAGTGGGAGAAGCTATTGAAAGTGTAAACATTAAAATCGCTGTAACTTCTAAACGACTTATCCGATTTTACTAAATTTAAGCTTGTTTGGAAGTGGAAAATAATTATCTTCAATTGCCGTATCCAACAGTACACGATAGTGTTTAATAAAATTGCTAGAGGGCGCAATTTGTAATAATAACAGTTTTTTCGATTTTGTCCCGAAAATTCAAACCATACGGTATAACTGTGACATCATAATCGAAAAGTAGATGAAATTTGCAAGAAAAGATGTGAAGACCGCAGTTCGATATCTTTGTTCGTTTCAGAGTTACTGCCAAAACAATAATTCTTAATACAAATTGCGCCCTCTAGCAATTTTATTAGAAACTATCTTGTACCGTTGGATACGACAATTGAAGGTACTTACCTTTTTCTTCCAAACAAGCTTAAATTTAGTAAAATCGGTTAAGTCGTTTAGAAGTTACAGCGATTTTAATGTTTACACTTTCATTTGATAAGAGTGGAAGAAGCTATTGAAAGTTTAAACATTAAAATCGCTGTAACTTCTAAACGAATTATCCGATTTTACTTAATTTAAGCTTGTTTGGAAGTACCTTCAATTGTCGTATCTAATGGTACACGATAGTTTCTAATAAAATTGCTAGAGGGCGCAATTTGTATGAAAAATTATTTTTTTGGCAATAACTCTGAAACGAACAGAGATATCGAACTGCAGTCTTTACATCTTTTCTTGCAAATTTCATCTACTTTTCGATTATGATGTCATAGTTATACCGTATGATTTGAATTTTCGGGATAAAATCGAAAAAACTGTTATTATTACAAATTGCGCCCTCTAGCAATTTTATTAAACACTATCGTGTACTGTTGGATACGGCAATTGAAGATAATTATTTTCCACTTCCAAACAAGCTTAAATTTAGTAAAATCGGATAAGTCGTTTAGAAGTTACAGCGATTTTAATGTTTACACTTTCAATAGCTTCTCCCACTCAAGGTCGGTACGCCAATGAGCCTTAAACCAAAATGATGCAGAATTGTCTAAGCTTTCCAATGATGTAATCAGAGTTATACCTTAATATGGGAATTTTCGGAGAAATTTAGAATTAAAAAAAAAAACAATTTTTAATTGTGCCCCCTTGCGGCGAAATGAGGAACTTAAAAGTAATTTCCAGCAATTTCTCTTGACCACTTTACTCATAAAAAAATCTTTCAAAAAATTGTACGATTAATGGTTTCCGAGATAAAGCCGACGTCCTCGCTTATTTGACCACCCGGTACTTTACTGGAGGCACCTAATCCGTCAATAATAGTAAGCGCGTAGAAACGCCACTGCTGGGTCTGCTCACTCATAAAACAATAACAATAAAGATAAAACTGCATGCAAAAATTCACATTTCGAATCGCAATACTCTCGTTTCTATTCGCATATCCATATAAATCAAAGGGGCATTAGGACACTATCAGCGCTACGGATCGACCGTTAACACAGATGGTATCGCTGAGCGGGAGCGTACCCTGGGGGTCGCCTGACATCGGGAGATAGTAGCTATTCCTGAGGGATATCTTGTACGGTGTATCTGTATGCAGAGGATCTCAGGATAAGAGAATGACGATCAACGTAAGATATGTCGTAAATAAATCATGCGGCCCATGATAATCTACTGGTATTATGCATGTATACTTAACTAGATCTGACACGCAAGCACGAATCATCAATATTTTTGTTTCATCCAGTCAATAAATTAACCACTTTTACCATTTGTAAAGCTACCAATAGAGGTCGCCACACAAATTTTTAAGACAACTATTCTTAACTCTTGAGCAACATTTCTAATTAAAACCCCTTTGTTTCTATTTTGTAAGGATTTTATTGGTTTTATCTTGTATTTCTAGTGATTTTTAGGTTTTAAGGCAATTTTGAGCCTTAATTGAGCTTTTCTCCTTTATAACATTTAATTTCTTAGCATACTTGAAGGTTTTCTTTCCATTTAACTTAACCGCCAAAACACTTGTCACTTGTTCCCTTTTACAATGTCAAGTTCAATTCCCTTCTGAAGCCCTTTTTACAGTCGGCAATACTATTTGCAACTCAATTGCTGCAATGCATTGCAGGCGCAAGACATTGCCTGAAATTTGTCTTGCAGGATGTTTTACAGCTGGCAATTCTATTTTCATTGAAAAGGATCGCCAACATTACAAAAATAAATGCCTCTGTTGTTAATCTGTCAATACGAAAATAACCGAATAACAATAACACAAAACAAACCGAATAAGCGCAAAGAAACAGTGAACTCACAACAAAAGAGAAACAACCCAAACTCTGACAAAAGTCAAACTTAGCTTGAGCGCGTCCTCTCTAGGAACTTTCTTTTTTGTTGGTCACAATGAAAATGCATATAAATCCACCAGAATTGCAAACGCACTTGCAACAAAAATCGATCACGACCGATTAGCAATAGCAAGAGAATTGCCAAATCCACTCAGCTGGTTCTCTACTGCGCATGCTTATAAGCAAGACAATTGCAACTTGCAAATAGTATTGCCGACTGTAAAAAGGCCTTGACACGTGCTGCTTGCAGTTGAACTTCTTTAACAAAGAAAAAGTTACTTTTTCTAAGATGTTCAAGTAAAACTAAAATCGTTGTTTAAAATCTTTTAAATTTATTAATTTTGTACACAATGCGATGTACCTATAATTTGACTCTGGCCGGGGTAACTGGGCCATAACGAGCCTGATACCCCAACACCATTTTACTTCAAGCTAAATGGTAATCTAATCTATAGTCAGATCTGGTCTTAACGTGCGGGTCCAAAGGTCACTGATCATATGCGTCAAATCAGACAACACAGAGGCTATCAAAATGTTGTGAGATTATTTACAAATATACCGAAGGAAGGAAAAATAGTTTCATTATTTTAGCTATCGCGAAGATAGCCACATATATACCTAATATTATTAGTTTTGTAAAAATTATGTACAGGGGAGTTGAAAAAGTTACAAATAAATTATATACCTACTGTACCCTTTAATTAAAAACGACAATAATAAACAGTGCAATTTATTTTAACAATTTTACTACTAAAACCTAAACATACAATGGCATTTAGTCTGATAAACTATTTCGATAATGAAAGAAAAAGTGGAAATTCGCAAACCAATATGCAGGAAACCGTAATGAAAACACTGGGAATTAATTTAAGGACTATGCAGAATAATGTGCATGAAAAAAAAGCATAATATAATACCCAAGAATACTAAAAAATGTAAACGAAAAACAACGTTTATAATTATAGCCTAAAAACTCTCATCGTCACTTATAAAATCTGAAAAGTCCTCGTCGTCTTCGAATGGAGCAATTATCATTGGCGCTACTTCGACATCTAGTACTTGTTCTTGATCCCACCAATCCCTTATTAATATTTCTGTATGTTCCACCGATTTCTTCCAGTACTCTTGTGTAATATGATCTAACGAATCTTGCCAAACTATTTGTACTTGGTCGGATTTAAGACCATCACCTACATGTTTTTCATAATAAGACTTTGCACCAGCCCATATTAATTCTATTGCGTTAAACTGGCAATGATATATGGCGGCAGTCGTAGAACCTCATGACCATATTCACGCAGTATTTCATCTACCGCGTATATTTTCGGTTTTTTAAGAGACTTTGCTATTGATAGGAGTTCCGATTTAAGCATATTTGGTAAAGGATTTTGGTTGTGTTTTTCCAGCCACTCATAAATATCACTTTTCCTCCAAGATGAAGTAGGCCGTTTATTTAAAATTCTTGAATGATATGATTCATTATCTAATACAATTAAAGACGGAGCATCCAAATTTGGTATCAATTGAACTTTTAACCATTTTTCAAACATTTCGCAATTCATGTTATCATGATAGTCAGCACTTTTTGATGTTGAAGAAAAAATTCAACTCGCACCTGCAACATATCCTGTTGCAGAACCGGCATGCAAAATAATAAAACGCTTTCCCGTACCGCACCCCTTTTTCCTTTTAACACTTTTTACAGCCTCATCTTGCCAAGATTTTGAACCACTTCCATTCGAAAATATCCACGTTTCGTATAAAAATACCACTTTTCTAAATTTCGATTTGTAATTGTCCGTATATTTTTTTAAAAACTGAACACGCTAACTCACTATCTGTAGCTGCTCACATAAAAATCTTCGGTTACAGTCTTTTTTATAGCGAAAACCTAAATTTTTTTTATTAATTTTGATAACGCTTCAAGGCCAATTTCCAAAACACCCCGAATTTTTAATGTTTTTTGTAAAACTGGAAGAGTTACATTGGTTTTTGATTTGTATAAATCGTAAATCACATTTCGAACTCCCATTTTAATATTTTCGCTTAAATCCTCAGTCTTTGGATTTCTTCGTTTACACTTTTTAGTATTCTTGGGTATTATGTTATGTTTTGTTTCATGCACAATTTTCTGCACAGTCCTTAAACTAATTCCCAGTGCATTGGCTACTGTTTCCTGAATATTGGTTGGCGAATTTCCACTTTTTCTTTCATTTTCGAAATAGTTTATCAGATTAAGTACCATTTTTTTTGATTGGGGATGCAAAAACCCAGAAAATTGTTTCATTTTGTCATAAACTGTCAAAGTCACAAAACTGGCATATTTAAAATAAAACGTAGCTGGTGCTATTATAAGCTTTTTTAGAATCGCTGGAAAATAAAAACATATCCTTTTTTTTTTCATGTCAAAATGGAATAAGTCTGTCTCATTTATCTTACGTATTTTATTTAGAGGGTAAAATTAAACGCAAGTAAAGAAAACAAAAACTGAGAGTATGTCTTTCTTGAATCGTATGACCCGCACGATAAGTCCAGATCCGACTATACCTCATTTTATTACATTTAATTTGCTACATTTCCCTTTTTTTATCTTTTACAGATGCTTTGACTTTTACGACAAACTATATTTTTCTTTCCCTCTCATTTCACTACTTTTACATGTCTCCGAAAAGTTTATTGAAACACGTTTTTTCTTTCCCCTCAATTCACTATTTATACATAAATGATTTTGACAAAGTCTGTTAAAACTCTCTAATTTTCTTTTGCTCTCTTCATTGTTCCGCCCAAGAAAGGGCCCTTTCACTACCCCTTGACTTTCTAGTATGCTGAATTCTTGTCGGTCTTCTGATTATTCATATTTTACACTTCGTGTACACCATTGAAAGCTCCATTCGGCTCAATCTCACTTATTATTTTCTCTATTGCTAACAACATCAACATTGTACTATTTACTTTGTTTTCCTGATGATGAATGTTTCTTCATTCGAAACATGTCGAATTATTACGAATTATTCTAGGTTCGCCTAGTTATTCTAATAAACTTGTGGAGAAAGACTTTGTGCTTTTCTTTTTTTTATACTTTTAACTCCACTTTGAGCATAGACTTACTTCTTCAACAATAAATTAAAGATTATTTGCGATTTCCATTTTATAGCCTTGAGGAGCCCACATATTTTGGCAGCTTTGTTCGACGAGAGGCTCGAACACCTACGTAGCTAGGGTGGGAGGGGGCATCGAGGCTTTTGCCCCCCCCCCCCCCCTCCCACCGCCAAGAGCCATAAAAAAAAATTCAAAAACTTTTTATATTTAAGTTTTTGTAAGTAAACATGTTCCTCTATTTATTAATGATTCATTCACATTCTTAACAATTTGTTTTGCATCCAATGATAAGTGATTTCGTTTTCTTCTACTAAGTAGATGCAGAGCCAAAATTTTCTGAGGAGCGCCACATAATAAACACTAATTGAATACTAATATTTCTTCGGCAATCAAGTAACAATGGAGGCGGATTACTTGATCTTCACAGACGGTTCAAAAATGGACGTCGGGGTGGGAGCTGGTATCTTCTCCGAGAGCATGCTAATACAGAGGTCGTATAGACTCCCTGACTACTGCAGCATTTTCCAGGCAGAAATTTTTGCAGTGGATAAAGCAGTCATTGCCTGTTCGGTAGATACGCTGAACGTATGCAAATACCAACTAACGACTTCTGTAGAAGTTGCAGAGATGAAGAAGAGGAGGAAAGTATTCAGCATTTCTTGTGTGAATGCCCCGGCCTCGCGAAAACAAGGTTCAATGCACTGGGCGAACCATTTATTAATGTTCTGGAGGAAGTGAGCAGCCTGAAACTGGGTCGACTTACTAAGTTCATTAACAGCAGTGGTTGGTTTGAATGAGCTGTCAAGATTCTTCTACGATCGCGTTAACCATCAGGAAGCTGATGCAAATAGGTTCCGCGGAACACGTGTGGTACAACAACAGTTCTTATAGGACTACGTGTGACTGTTTGGACAATGCCAGAGGTCTGCCACTCTAACCTAACCTAAACTAATATTTCTTAATACCACTTTAACAAATTTCTCAACCGCACAATACGCAGGCTTTCTCAAGACTGATTAACTATCCTAATTGCACCAGGCCTGGCCCTAGGGTCAATTACCAATTGACCTAAATAACAATTATTACAATCTTATCGAATATGAATATGGGGTCGATCTACCTGCTCTTGATAACAAGGACAACATTTCTATGCAAAATAATGCTAAACAAGTGACATTATTAAAATTGTAAATATGTCACCCTGTAGACCATTCAGGTATACAACAATGAGGTTTTATTAAAATAAATGACAGGTAGCAAAAGCCAAGAGTACTTTAATTCACCCATAACTTTGACGTCGTCACATCGACTCGTCTTCATGTAGATATATTTTATTAACACATCATCACAATTATTGACTATGTCATTCGTAATAAACTGCTTTATTTTTCTATATTTTATGTTATTTAGGAAAATGTGTGTCGTAAACGTATAAATGGAGCATAAGAAGAACGTGTGTATCATATAAACATATATTGTTGCAAATTTTGTATCCATTATATTTTAACCTGTATTGTATTATATTCTTACTATGTGAAGAGTTATGTGAGAGAATGACGCTTTTCTGAATTTGCTGGTACAAATAACCTGAAAGGCAAAATATTTTTACGTTCGGCTTGAAGTTTTTCAACAACTCCCTTCAAGAACTGTTTGTGGTAAGTATTGATACGGTCGGAGGTCTTTTTTGGGCCTAATTTAAGAGCCCGTTCTTTGTAGATAATCTTTGCCACCTGATTATGCAATCCCAGATAAGCGTTGAATGCTACACCACAACCCGACGTAATATATTCTATTGTTTCTCCAGAATTGCATTTTCTGCACATATCTCCACATTTCTTTTTAAGATGACCTATTCATAATTTCTTGTTGGAATAACACGATCTTGGATAGATAATATAAATTCTTATGTCTTAATACCGTGCGAGCAAAAATTATTTGCAACAAAAAGGGCTTTACTTTACTTTATAAGGAAATAAATTTAGCTGCTTCTTAAGAATAGTCCTGCATGTTCCATAAGATCTTACCACTTCTTGGGACAGGCGTCTTATACAATTTGTTGGCGTATGTTGCATTATTTCACGAACGTTTGCAACAAGTTCTTCTGTTCTTGCAGATGGTCTTCCTGCTCCTTTTTTGTGTTGTATAGAACCTGTTTCCCTGAACACAGCCACGGTTCTTTTCAGGCAATGATAAAAATCCCCAGCAATAAAAGCAACGTTAGGAAAATGTTCGTTAAAATTGTCCATGCACGAACCCGGATTGTATTGCCACTCACCATTTACTCTAACCCCGTTTCGAAAATACGCTTCAACCATGAATGTTTTGTGCTGTTCCGTAAAGCCCATTGTGTGAATTGTTCAAGAAATTGGAAAAATTAGCGAGGAATCAAATTACTTGTAACGACTGTCAAAGATGACAGAATAACTGATTGACTGTTAGTTCAGGTAGTTACTGACACCCAACAGGTATTAAGCTCTACGGCTAAGCATTACGTCCTTAGATGCAACACCCTCTTTGATGCAAATAATTTTTGCTTGCACGGTACTGAGATTTCGCCTTTTAAGAAGTATAATCACATTTTTTTGCTTTATACTTACTTATAATTTTGAATATTGTTTACGATAAATAAATCGAAACGTCAAAATCATAGAAATTGTTTTTTAATGAACTTGTGACCGAAAAACCCAATAAAATACAATTAAATTCCCATTGTTATTTTACAAGGTTTATACGTGATTCACACATACAACTTTGACGTCGTCGACGTCGGCGTCGGTGCATTGACGCGTGAGCGTCGTCGTCCTGTTTCTGACGGCGCCACTATCTGGCCAGGACGTACAAGCGTCAGCTGCGAAAGGCCACGCATGTGTGCCCCAGGCTGCTGATAACCGAATTATTATTTCAGAGTATGTGCAAAAAAGGGACTTAAAATGCGTTTGATAAATCTTTCTAAAAAAGGACTCATGAGTTTTTACAATGCGGTTTATCCCATTTATCTACACATAAAGATAAAGCATAATCAAATTATAGATAATATTCTTAAAGGTGTTGAATACGCTCTAGTTCAAAAATATTTGCACACATTTTTCTGTGAAGCTATTAATTTAAATTTGGGATATGCTGTAGACTGGTATTTAAGCTATTTATCTGCTTAAACTAGTACAGGCTACTATATTGCGTTATTTATTTAAGGTATTTTTCTCGAAGACGTTTTTCTGAAAACTGTTAGAATTAGCGACATGAATGAAGAGTACTTAATTTTTAGTCAATAGTTAAAGGTATGTAAAACATTGTCTAAAGTTTTTATCATACCGGGCGTAAAAAAAATGAGCACATTAGTGTCACAGCTAGTCCGTCCCTGCAGCTGTGAATAATTCGCAACACTTTCTGGGATAGTAATTTGAAGGGTCTTACCTGGTATACATCATATGAAAAAAAAATTGAAATAGGTATACCTGTTGGTTTAATAATTATGTGTCAAAAACTTAATTCCATGTGAGCTCTTTGGGAGCCCATATCTCCGAAGAGGAGGCCGATACGAAAGAAGTTTATATGAACTTGTAGTATTCTTTTCCTTTTTACGTGTTTTTTTCATATCCGGGAGATTTCCCACATTTTCCCGGACACCCTGTAGAATTCGCGGCCTCAAAAAATCTAATTTCCTCGTATCTACTTTTAATTTTGTTCCATGAACTTGTCCATTACCTCATTTTCATTTTAACCCACTTAAGCAGCGAATTCAGCCGCACCGGCAGCAAAAAATCCCCACAAAATCTCCCCGTTTGTCCTGCTTTGCCTGACACCGAAGATCACAGGTGGCTGAGCGGGCCGATAATGAGGCAATTTAAATGCATGACGCGGACCGATCTGGGCCGAAATGCGCCGGGGGAGCACGAATAAACCGACCCTGATGCAGCGCCGCCGGGGGGGATAATGGCAGGATTCGCAGGACCATGCAGGATTATTCTATTCGCAAAGCAAGGACAAATGGGGAACTAGGAAACGACAAGATAAATATAGGGGTTATGAAAATTTTTCAATGGAGAAAGGATCCGCTTGAAAAATACGCTGAAAAACAGTTTCTTTTATTTTTTCATATTTCTTACAAAAATAGGTTCTCTGGTCTCAAGAACGCTGTAAATTCGTTTCTTGTGTCTTGCTTTAAAAACATATTTTTTGAAAAATTGGATCTATCATTAATAGCAAGTACCCGTGCAAGTACCTATGCGAGTACCTATGTATCTAAAACGTTACGATTGGTATTATTTTGGTTTAAAGAAATGCAGAAACTCAAAATAAAAATAGCAATTTTTCCCACACTTTTTGGCAGTGTCTGTATAATTGAGTTCAAGTAGTAAGTAGTACCTACCTACGTAAAGTCAAATTAATCTAAGAACTCGCAGGAATTAGTCTTAATGGTTTACCCAAAATTTCTTGGAAATAAATGATTTATTGGACCTGACTTTTTTTCGGATGAAGCCGGGTTCCACCTCTCCGGTTATGTAAATTCTCATAATACACGCACGTGGAGTAGTGAAAATCCCCGTTTTTTTGTAGAGTTCACATTGCACCCTTAAAAATTGGTGTCTGGTTAGCTGTTTCCCGAAGAAGAATTCTTGGTCCTATTTTTTTCCATGACACAGTTACAGCACAGCGGTATAGAGACAATATTTTGAATCCATTTGTGGAGCGATTACTTGACGACGAACTACGTTTTGGATATTTCCAACAGGACGGTGCAACCGCCCATACAGCCGCCGAAACTATTAACTACTTACGCAATTTTGTCGACGACAGATTGATCAGTCATCGATAAGACATTGATTTCCCACCTAGATCACATTGTTTAACGGTTATGGATTACTTCGTTTTTCCTCATTTAAAGAACACTATTTTTAAAACACCAGTTGCAAATTTAGAACAATTACAAGAAAGGATTATCCAAGAATGTAGGTAGTAACATTTCTCCAGAGATGCTTGTCGACACTTTCGAAAATGTGAAGAGACGTGTGAATTCATGCTTGGAGCATGACGGTGGTCAATTTCAGCAATTTGTGTAAATATTTTTCTTTCTGTATACTTATTCTTACTTTGTTTATTTTGTAAACAACAAAAATAAATTTGTATTTGTCTACTTATTTTATTACTAATTATATAGTTTGGCATATCATGTCATAATATGAATTTGACAAAATTTTAACCTAGATTTGGTTAGATATATCATCCCCATATCATTGTGATCTAAACCAAGCCCTACGTTTTTTAATCCAAGCCCTCTTTGATGCAAATAATTTTTCCTCGCACGGTATTTAGGTTGATTCGCTAACCAACCAATTTTACTAATTTAATTAGCCTAATATTTCCCGTTAAAAATTCCCGCCACTCGCTAAAACTGTTTCCTTTCCATGCTTCTTCACAAATATCCGTTAGGTCTAACGGGAAATCCGTTAAGTTGGGAGCACTAAGTGAATACCTCATGCACCTCCTGCACTTCTGTGGCAGAGAATAAATGATCGCCTCTCACCCCCCACGAAGTTTCAAAAATTACTGAATTTCTGTCGACAAAGCGAAGTGATTTCGTCAAACGTGGACAGCTCAAATGAGCCCTCCCTTTAACAGAGGTATGGCCTCGCCATGTGTTGTTCACGCCGGCAACACTGATCGATCTGTTGTTCTTATTGCGCGCATGCATCTAAGCATATTATTTACTATCAAAAAAATTATCTTGTCGGACTTCCATTGTCTTTATTTTGTTATTTAACACAACGTTTCAGTTAGTTAGTATCTCTAACCGTTTTCAAGTATAAACTAAATTAAAATTCTTAGGTCACTGTCTTAAATACTATCCATGTGCAATGAAGCTTGATGACTCCGCCTACGTGCTTATATTGGAGTGTGAAGTTTGAGCTGTTGGTTTTGGACAAGGAGAGGCTTCCAGATATTGGGGATATCTATACTTGGTTTAATAAATATATGGGTATTTTGATTCATGAAAGCTGCTTCTTTGAACTTTCGTTTTTTCCAGTGCTGTTTCGTGTCGAAAACCTTAGCTTCACCACTGTATATTATGCTGATTGGTCCATAGATGTTCCGCTATACCTGATCTCGAAGTTTCACCTCTTTGAGTATGTTTCAGATGTTCTTTAATTCGTACTTGAAGAGGTCTTTTTGTTTCTCCAATGTACGATTCGCCACACTCGCAAGGGATTTGATAGATAGGGGAAAAGGGGGCACAGAGGACCACTTAAGACCAAAAGTCATCATACTTCTCCATTATTATTGATTTAAATTTCATTACGTAAGATATTGGGGATACACCTATGCGGCATCAACTGATTCATATATCTGTACAAAATCTTACTTATAGTATTGTTTCTATTTGCAAAAGTTTGACTATATGTATTCGGTCCTCTCTACCCCATACCTCGGGGCACATAGGCCCGCTATGTTAATTGTATGTGAAAAAATAATTCCAAATTTAATGATGATAAAAAACAGGTTTTATTAAAGAACATACCAAAAAACATAATAATAACTGTTTAGAACTGTTAATACGCCTTAAAAAGACACGTTTTCGGAACACCATATTGTTTGGCTGCTTTTGTAATGGATAATTCGGTACAGACCTCTCTGCCCCGAATACACACTAGACAAGAAATTATAGGTTATGAAATCTACAGATAGAATGATTGGAAAATATCATGACCTTATAAGACCTTATTAATGGAAGTTTCAAATGCATGCAATACGTAAACAAATAATTACAATTTTCAATTATTAACGAGGCAATAAAAATAAATAAATATTACATCACTTGCCTTAAAAATCACTATTTTGGCGGTAATAGCTGCAAGAGCTGTTGATTCGGCGGTCATTTACGGCAGACTGATAGAACGCGGTGTGGACAGGCTTGCCAGATTTTCAGAGTTCAGTAACGCCAATATTGTTATTTAATATCGCCAAAATCGCCAGAAATTCTGTATATTATTATGATATGACTTAAATGCTTAATATATTGGCAATAGGAGATAGGTATGCAAGAGTTTTTTTATTTATTTTTACAAAAAACGAAAAATTTTCCGGCATTATAACTGGTACTATGGTATTATTATGGTTTGGTAATTGGTATTATTGGTTTTTGGAATTTCGGGGAAATAATTCTATCGCCATCAAATCAATCTATTCTAATCAATCAATCATCTATCTCTCATTCTCGCATCATTATACCAATCATTAGATAATATTTTATCTCTTTCTAATTTCTTGTAGATCCGTTATTCGTTTAAGTGTGTCGTGTGTCATAGTGTTTGTTGTACTCGTTGCAAACTTCATAAAGTTCGTATTCATCGTAGGCAACATACATTACACCCGTGAAATAAGGGTTATCGAAATATTAGTAAATAAAAGTCATTGGTGTAGAATTAATAATTGAGCTAGTGATATCGCCAAAAATAAACAAGAACAATTTTTGTACCGCCAAATATTGGAGCCAATAGCCAAATAGGAAAAGTACGCGCCAATTGCTCTATAGAAAACGCCAAAATGGCGATTTATCGCCACATCTGGCAAGCCTGGGTGTGGACTTTATTATAGTGTAAAGCCGGTTAGGTAGCAGCACATATGGCACAAATATAAGCAAAGTCCTTTGTGCCCCGCCGGTCCTCTGTGCCCCCTTATCCCCTACAGTTTTTTGTGTTTTCATTACGGGGGGTTTTACTTTTGTAAGAAAGCTTCTAAGTGTATTTCCGGATTTGAAGGCTGTTTTGATATTATAGTTTTTGGTTATCCTTCTAATCTTTTCAGAAATCCCTTTGACACAAGGTATTGTGAGAAATGCGCTCCTCTTTCGTTTCTGTATTAGTTTTTACTTCGCGATTTTTAAATTTTGAGATGGTATTAGTTACAAATGTTTCAGGGTAACCATTTCTGTTTTAAATCTTTTTCGATGTTTGAAATTTCAATATTAAGGTCTTCCGGATTGTTGCAAACATTAGATGCTCTATAATCAAGAGTTTGAATTATGCCCTGGCTGCCAACAGCTCAAACTTCACACTCCCATAAGCGCGGAGTCGTCAAGCTTCATTGCACATGGATAGTATTTAAGACAGTATAGCCTTTTATTATATTTTTATATTTTAGTTTACACTGGAAAACGGTTAGGAAACGTTGTGTTAAGTAACAAAATAAAGACAATGGAAGTCCGACAAGGTAATTTTTTTAAATATTACTTCATTGTCTACCACCTTTAAACAAACTCTAAACATGTTATTAATTTACTCTCCCTACTCTCCCATCCTAGCTCACTCTCCTCTCACTCCATTATTTTAATAAAACGATATTATGACTTAAATTGCGTACCAATTTCTTGTACTTTATTTGGGAATCACCCTGGATATAATACAAAGATACATTATGTCCCATGTGCAAATAATTATTTGACCCTCGGCCCGGTCGGTTTATAATACTTGTGCATGCCCCAACTTAGGCTGTTGTCGCCACATTCATCACAAAGCCCCAACCCAAATGAAATACTTGTTTAATGTTGTAGAAAAGAATTTATCAATCAGATTAAGGTCTTGACTTGATGCTGGATTACCAACAGCGAGGGTAGGAACAGGTTCGTTGTGATTTTAATACATATATCTACTTTTTTGGACAAAATATTTCACTTCTCATAAACTTTATAATATCTTTAAGGTGGGATTAACGACGCCATTTTCTAGCTTTTAAATTTTTTCTTTGTTTTTTTTTTGCATTTTAAAAAAAATAAACATATTCTTTAGAACCCAAGGTATTTCTTTACCTCTTTTTACTATAATAAATTAAGAAATATTGCATACCATTATATGCATAGGATTTGGTAAAAAAATGCAAATAACTGCATATTTTAATATAAAGGCAAATAAGCAGGCATATTATATATGCGCCCATTTTAGCTGAACTTAAGTGCATAATAAAATCCGCCCTTTCCCTTTATAAATAACCTTTTTTGTTTTTCTATTTAAACAAGAATTTTGACGAGACGCCGACTTTGGGTTTTTTTGATTTGTTTAATAGAAATGGGTCTCTTGGAGAATGGATTACTTTTTGAAAAGAGATTTTGTTTCAAAATTTTAATAAAACTGGATCCGAAGAATATGCAGATTGAGCAGTGCTGGATTTACCATTAGGCTGAGTAGGCTGGAGCCTAGGGCGGCAGATTTTAGGGGGCGGCAAATATGGCCCAAAATTTTTTTTTATCTTACAGAAATAAATGGTACAATCTTTATTCATGGTTGACGGGTAGTATTTTTTTAAATAAACTTTATTGTTTTCCGTGTCTGTTAATGGGGATAAAAAAAAAGGTAGTTGGAACTTTACTGGCTTTGCAGAAAGACATTTTTTTTTCATTAAAATAATTAGGTAATCATAAATTTTTAAAATATTTCCTAAAAATTATTGACCAACTTTGGGCGTGGTCTTAAAAAAATTTCGCCTGCGGCGCATTTCGCCTGCAGCGGACTTTTTCTTTCCCGAACACTTAACCTGTTTCACAACTCACGAGCCGTCACTGGTATAGGGGCGGCAAAAATTGAATAGCCTACTATATAGCGGCAAATTTGTAAATCCGCCACTGAGATTGAGGTTATTGGATGGTGTAAATGCGTCATTTAGAAACAGTTGTCGGCGTATCCAGAAATTCTATTAGGAAAGTACTGAAAATGCATAAATGTCACCCTTAAAAAATGAGAATTTTGCAACAACTTTTTTCAGTGTTGTGGAAGCATAACAGGAGGAATGCATGGGCTTTTTCAATAAATTTTGGGGATGTCAAGTAATACCTCATTTCAGTGTTGCTAACCGTACGGTAATTACCGTAAATAAACATGTAGGTATATTATTATGTGCCAAAATAGTACACACATATTGTTCATTACCGTACGCCAATGTACGATATTAAATAGCAGAAAATTTAATGTACTACTGTAATTAGTTTTTTTATCCATCGCATCGCTACACATCACATAAAGCAACCTTCACAAATACAAATATCAAGCGTATGTCTTGACCCAATGGCGAAGGATTTATTAATCACATATTTTTACAAGAGACAAGTTTGTTATTGGTTTATAATAAGAATGTATATTGTGGAAAGCGTAGTTATTATGCGGGAAAAACGGGGTATAATAACCCGGCTTTCCCTCTCCAAGAACCCAGAACATACATTAACAGCCCATCACCACACGCCTAATTTTCTTAGTCGGTGCTAATAATTTTGTTAAAAAATTTATATTAGTTGACTTTATATTTCTTGATGTGTGTCCTTAAAGTAAAATATTTATGAGGTAAAAGGTTTTGTTGGTACAGGATTTAAAAAAAAACGAAAGTTTTAGCAGGTATAATTAAGTGTGGCACAGTAAATAACGACAGGTAGGTACAAGATTTAAAATTTACACTGTTTCAACCTAGTTTTTAACTTTACAAACCTTTTAGCGGTATCGACTGTTAATAAAAGTATTTAACCCAGTAAGAGTATTTTTAATTGAACCTACGTAGAACAGATTCTACGGGTATCTAACTAAAAAAAAGTATCAGTATTTTTAGAATATAGTAGTCGGAAGACACGTCACGTGCAGTGGCGGCTCGTGACTAGCAAGTCAGGGGGGCGGCGCTGGCTTTAAATTATGCGGATAACTGTAATCAAGTCGTTTATTTTTGTTAAACATGCCAAATAATAACACTAACAAATATTATTTTTTGAAGTAAAAGTCAATAAATCTTCGTTTTTTTTTTCGGAAATAATCTTCTCGGTGACTTTGTTAATAAAATTATCTATGTCCCGAACCATCGCTTTTTCGATTGCTAAAGCTGCATATTAGACGAAATTTTCCAAGTTTATAACATAACTAATAAATTAGTCAAAACAAAACATGAGCGGCATCGATGGGTCGCGTCGCGTCAGAACGCGAGCGGCTGTTATTGGAAGGAAGATTTGGAGCCCCGTGCAGCTCGTTGTGCGATGTGTAAGTGACGTCACGCCTCCGTAGTCATGGCAACCGACTTAATAGTCGCGTTGAAGCGGGACGGATAATCGGCCGCCCGCGCTTGCCTGTGCGAATAGAAAATGCTCATTCGGTATAACTTGCCCGTTGGAATATGGCTGTTTAGTTTGAATTATTTTAATTGATTGCTTACATACATGGCGTTATTGGTTTTTTAAGTAACGTATTTTTAGATTTTGTTGAAATAATTGCACGGAGGGCGGCGCCCCAGAGCCCTTCATTACGAGCCGCCACTGGTCACGTGTCACGTGTGTGACGCTACCGAACGTATTCTTGGCGTACTCGGACTCTGCAGCACTGCAGCCTTCAACCTAAAATATAAAATTAAATATGTATAACAGGTATTTGAAACAGGTATGCATTTGGAACGGGAACAGCACATCTGTTACCAAAAATACTCTGGTTTTTATCATCCCTATATATTATACTCCACGTGCCGCACATATGCAATTGATGATCTGATCTGGTCTGATCTAATCTCAGGTGTCGGAAATTGCTGTATTTAGGAGCAGCGGCACAAAATTTCTGGTAGGCTGGAATGTCAATTCCTGGCAAGGGTCGAGGCGCTGCAAGTAAAAGAATTTTTTTTGCCGGGAGTGATAAATAATAAGAGCATGCAGAGTTCCTGCAGCAAAAAGTCATCGGCTAAGTTGAGCGTTCCTTTTAATTTAACTTAAATTAGCACAGCAAAGTCCCGCAAAGCACAGCAAAAACTCCTTGCCTCGGCATATGCCCCTCTTTATTTCCTATACGGACTATACTAGGTCGTTTTTTAATCTCATTGGCCGACTCACTAAATTTAATTTCAAATCGGATGATGAGAATTTAATCCGCGATTCGCAATTCGCGTCCTGAAACTATAGCTTATTATAGGAGTCAAAATAATTTGTATAGAAAACTTTGCAACAAATAGGTGTGTCCATTATAGACATATATCGAAATCGAAATATAGTAATAACACATAATATATAGCTTCGCGTAGCTATAATAATATATTATGTGGTAATTAATAGTCAATCAATTATAAAAGTTCTGCGGTTTTAGCCCATTATGTACATTTACGAATTGTATGCAACAACCCTGAATTTACCTGTTGGCAGCCCTGACGATTTGGCGTCGGACACGTTTGTCCTGTCAACTGTCAAAAAGACAATTCGTGCTAGTGCTGGGAAGTTTAGTTCACTTTGCTGATTTCAATCTTTCGTTCTCGTTCAATAAAGTGAATAGTTCAAAAGACTAGTTCGTTTAGTTCATTTAGTTCACTGATTTATACTGGCATAGTGAAGTAAAAGAAATATTTTAAAATTTAAATTATATATTAAATTACTTAACAAAAAACCTACGAATACAAAAGAAATAAATATTTTTCTTGATTTACCCACCGATCACGTCGCTTTTATATTAAAAACACAGCCTCCTTCTGAGAAGAGCGCTCGGCCGATACAGTAGACACTGACAATATTTATTCATTTCAATACCGAAATCATCGCGGCATGCATCGGTCACGATCATAGTGCTGGGAAGTTTAGTTCACTTTGCCGATTTCAATCTTTCGATCTCGTTCAATAAAGTGAATAGTTCAAAAGACTAGTTCGTTTAGTTCGGTAGGTAGGTCGGTCAGGTGACAAAACCTATAATCTCGGTCGTCTCGCTCTCGCTTGCGTAGTACATTCCGTTTAGACTTTAGTTCGCCTTGTTTCAATCTTTTAGTAATTACTGATTGAATCTTTTAGTTCAGTTGCCAGATTCGATCTTTTGAACTAGTTCGTTCGCGAACTACACAACTCTACACGATCATCGGTCGGTCAGGTGACAAAACCTATAATCTCGGTCGTCTCGCTCTCGCTTGCGTAGTACAGACTTTAGTTCACCTTGTTTCAATCTCTCAGTAATTACTGATTGAATCTTTTAGTTCAGTTGTCAGATTCGATCTTTTGAACTAGTTCGTTCGCGAACTACACAACTCTAATTCGTGCTGAGCTGACTGTTGATTTTCGGTGTGATTGTAGCCTGTGATTGTAGCTTCCACAGTTTTTAATTTATAAATATAATAACTATATTATTACTTTAATAACTTTAAGCTAAGTGACATAAGATGAATGAAGAACGTCTTCATATTGTAAGTATTCAATAAATTACTAAAATATTCCATTTTCTCTCGACAATTGAAAGCAAATTGGTTCTCCGTGTTATAACCAAGCTTATAAAATATTAACCTAAACCTGTTCTATTATTAAAGAACCATGCTTTTCTTTAGGGTTGTTTGTATCTTAAAATGTTCGGATTGTATTTTATACCTAAGAAAAACATAATAATTATAAGTTTACAAAATATAAAATAAATAGCATTTAGGTAAGCCGCAACGATTTGGTAAACTAGATGTCAGCACTGGCCTGGCAAGACAAATAACACCTAATACTTTTTTATAGGACTGGGGCAATGAAAAGCTCTACCGAACCCAGAAGCAAGTTGAGAAAAATCCCTATGATTTGGAAGCATGGTCTATTCTCCTAAGAGAATCTCAAAGCAAGCATATTTCTGAAGTTCGTGCACTCTATGAGCATTTAATTACAATATTTCCCAGTGCATCCCGATATTGGAGAATTTATATTGAACATGAGGTAAGTCTGTTAAGTTTATACCTAAACCTAAAAGAGAACTAAGAATTTCATAGCTAAACACTTATAACTGTTAGACTTTGACATAACCTGGTTTTTTTAATTCTGTAATGCCTGCTTTATACCTCTCATTTAACATTTAATTTAATTTAAGATTTATGCCTGCTTTAGGTATACCTCCCATTTAACATTTAATTTAATTTAAGATTTAAACTAAACTAAGAATTTAAAAGTTGAAAGTTAATTTTCTTATGCATGCGTTTATACCTCTCATTTAAACTAATTTATCATTTAATTTAATTTAAGAGTTGACCAACTTTCAACTTAAGGTAAAAGATCGTGCTAAATCGCGTTAAATCGTTCTCCACAACTGTCCGTGATTGGCCAGGAAGAAGATGAATATTTTGATCGGTGACAATAACCTAAAATTATTGTTGGAATCTTTATTTTTATCAACAAATAAAGTGTTTTTTCTCTATTTATTTTGACTGATCTAAATTCTTGTGATTTGTAATGGAAGACTACGATTTGTTTTTTACTACTTGCTTTAATTGTTGTAACAACAGCTGGACAAATCTTCTTTTTTTTGCACTTCATTTAATTTAATTTAGTGGCACGTTTTCGAGGTATAAATTAACAAAATTATTTCTTAGCTTAGTTTAAATGATGAATTAAATCTTAAATTAAATTAAATCTTAAATGAGAGGTATAAAGCAAGCATTATTAAACTAAACTAAGAATTTAAAAGTTGAAAGTTAATTTTCTTATGCATGCGTTTATACCTCTCATTTAATCTAATTTATCATTTAATTTAATTTAAGAGTTGACCAACTTTCAACTTAAGGTAAAAGATCGTGCCAGATCGTGCTAAATCGCGTTAAATCGTTCTCCACAACTGTCCGTGATTGGCCAGGAAGAAATTAAAATTATTATTGGAATTTTTATTTTTATCAACAAATAAAGTGGTTTTTCTCTATTTATTTTGACTGATCTAAATTCTTGTGATTTGTAATGGAAGACTAGGATTTGTTATTTACTACTTGCTTTAATTGTTGTAACAACAGCTGGACAGATCTTCTTTTTTTTGCACTTCATTTAATTTAATTTAGTGGCACGTTTTCGAGGTATAAATTAACGAAATTATTTCTTAGCTTAAATGATAAATTAAATCTTAAATGAGAGGTATAAAGCAAGCATAACTTGTGTTTCACATTTTTTATACAGGAGATTTTTAATATTTTTTCAATGTGGCCATATAGATAATTGAGCATAAGTAAGTCCATTTTTGCAAATGGAACACTTGTCAACACCTTGTGTTTTATTTCACCACAGTGCATCAATGTACATATTTCATTTTATAATCTAATGAGTGCGGATAAATATTTTTCCGTACCGTGCGGAAAAGTGGATCTCTTCTTACTAAACTGTGTGATGATAAACGGCAAATTGCGCACGCTTGTAGGAATAATATTTTTGAAATAAATTTTTTATACAGGGTGTTTTATAACTACAGTAACAGGAGATGGTATATAGACTTGAAAATAATTTATGCTATTGTGATAAAATATCCACGGTTAAAGTGATGTACTATCAAAAAGTACCCACAGGTACAAGTAAAAATGTATGGTAGAAAATTGGCGACGATTTGAAAATCGTTAAGCGGATATGAATCAAATCAGATGTAGTTGTTTTTGAGGGCATGAAAGACGATTTTATAATCAGTTTTAAGATACTTACCTTCATTAAGACGGTAGTTACCCAGTATGAGTTTGTCTCGCATATAATAATAAAGTTTATTTAAAATTTAATAATATAATAAATATGTTTATGTTGTCTTCTATAAACTTATTATCCAATCCCCTGAAGCTGAGCTTATTAGAGGCAAATCTTATTTTTTGTTTTAGTATGAAAAATCATAAATCATAAATATGCATTAAAAATCCGAGTAAAAATCAAGTTTCACTCAATCAAGTAAAAATGCTAATTTATAGTATAAACGCAGCTTTTTTGAAGAAATATATTACCTATAATAAAGTTATTAATTTATAATTTTTAAGAAAAAAATATTATTTATATAAATTATTCCGAGAATTATTCAGAACAATATTGATTAGGTAATTAATTAATTAAAGCATTTCTAAAAATATTTTCAAATTGTCTTTTTTTAATATCCATGTTTTTATTTTGACTTTAAGTTTTTTTAATGAAATCAATTTTGTAATTTTTGGTAAATAATCGTTTAAATAAGTAAAAACATAAATATTTGAAATTTTTTTGTCCTATGGACTTATTTATTTTAGGTTTTATGGTTATTTTCTTTTTATGACGTGTATTATGATTACCTATATGGTTTTTAAATTGTATAAGGTTTTTATTTTTAAATATATATATTAAGATGTTATAAATGTAAAGTTGTCTTATGTTCACCTTTTTTTGTTTCTGAATATAATTCTTTTGAAGGATAAAGATAATCTTTATTGAATATAATTTTTAGAAACCTTTTTTGAAATATTTCTAATTTTTTAACTAAAGTTTTATTTATTCCTCCCCAACCTAAAATCCTGTAATTTAAATGAGTTTTAATTAACGCGTAATATAATATTTCCATATGTCTTACATTTGAAAATGTTCTGATGTTTTTAAAAATCGGTGGTAAACTTCTTAATTTTTTAATTAAGTAAGTATTCTAAGTGAAAATTCCAATTTAATTTACTATCAAAAATAATTCCTAAATATTCTATTTTAACGTTTAAAAATTTGAATGTCTTCATTTATTTGAATAATATTATTCATATTTCGTGGTAGGTTATTGTGGTTTAAAGTAAAAGGAATATAATTTGTTTTATTAAAATTAATTGTTAACAAATTGTTATCAAACCAATTTTTTATAATTTTACTATTTAAGTTTTCCCAATTTGTATCGGTTTAAAAAATTGTAGTATCATCTGCAAAACTATGAATTTGTCCATCGCAATTTATATATATTCAATATATTTTTTGTCTCTTACATTTCTGACCTCAAACTACAAAAGAGAGGTATTTTATGTGTAAAAAAGTTGTACTTCATTAATCTCGATTAGTTTTTGAGATATTTGAGTTTAAAGAGACATAATTTATTGAAAATTAACCCTGGATAATTTATCATAAGAAACCAATTTTAATTTTTTGAAAAATTTTATTCAGCGGTTTTTAAATACCTTTTTTTTTTCAGATCAAAGCCAGAAACTTCGAAAGAGTGGAGAAGGTAATATTGGACTTAACGTATTTATTAAAGACAATATTTGTTGGTCCACACTTACAAGTTAATAAAACAAATATTTCCCCTATAAAATGGATTTTATTCTTGTTTTTTTTTTTATTGTGTTCAGAAACTGGGAGGAATTTTCTTTAAACTAGTCTTCTGATAAGATTGAAAGGGTTTATCTAATATACCTATAAAAGCAAAAAAGATACTTGAAATTGAAATTTTATACACAATAATTTTTTATCAAAATAAAACAATTTTGTTTCAATAATTACAAATTTAAGTTTAAACATAGAAACCAGTTCCTATAAACCCAAATTTTAAAGGACAAGTATAGTTGCTGATGTAAAACAAAAACGACCCTAACACACAAACTAACACTTTTTTAGGTTACGAAGTTTTAAATTCTTTACAAAAAATAGTCTAAAATTAGGTATTACCTACACCTTTTATAATTAATTTTTTTTTTTAATTTAAATCCATATTATAAATAATCGGTTTTTAGATAATTCTTCCTGGTTTATTCCTCTATAAATACTCATAAAATTTTCGAAACATTTGCCAATGAAACTTGAAGTATTAAGTGTTTTTTTTCTGTCCTTTAAGTTCCCCTTTTCCCTTATACATACTGTTAACATTAGTGTAACCACTAAATAACGATTAAATAAATTCTTTAAAGAATAAAATTACATATCGCTTTACTTTCTGTGTTTTATTTTGCGCCAGGATACTTTTGTTTCATTGGCCAACGTTTTTTTTTTGTTTTGAAAACATGTATTTTACATAGGTATACCTACCTAATAACAAATTTTACATTTAAATTTACTGGATCAAAGATATTATAGTGTTTAGTCGTAATAAGATTTTTTTGACAGCTGTTTCAAAGATGTCTCATGAAGATTTTGAATATCGAATTGTGGAAACTGTATCTTACATATGTCAAAGAAACTAAGGCTTCTTTACCCACCTACAAGTAAGTATTTTAATACTATTAAGTTTATTTAATAATAGTAAGATTGTGGAATATAATGTTAAATAAATTAAATTGAAATTGTGCTTTATTAACATAAAGAAAATGTGAAAAATGCCGCCACATATTGTACCTTTTTTAAAGTACAGTGGCGCAGCACACCACTAGGTGTGGCGAGTGTCTCATACATTAATAACAAAGTACATAAGTAGCATTTACTTATTCGAGCAGCAATAAAAAGGTACTTAATTATAAGAATATTCTACATAAACAAAACACTTGTCTGTTGACCATCTAACTCAACAAAAACTGCCTAGAATTGCTGGTGGGCACCTATCAGTTGAGGTCAGAGGGGAGGAGGGGGTTAGCGACCATCCTCCTTTAGTTATGACGCTGCCAGTGGCGGCTCTTCTATTAAAAATATGCCATGGTAAATAATGATTACCACTCTAAATTAATAGATAATATTCACAAAACTGAAGACGGATTCGGATCATCGTCCAGTAACTCTTGTATACCATTAACATTTTATAAGGACGCATTTGGCATGATTTCATTCATTTGAATACGTATGGCGTATGTTATTTTCTCTTGCAAGTTACCGAATTATAGTAGGCATTCCTTGATGAGCAAGTAAAACGTTTAATTGCGTGGCTTCATCCATTACTTCAGGCTGCCTTATTCTTGTTATGTCCCTGACATGGCCCAGTTCACGATAACGTATTTCAATTTTGCTGATGATACCTTGAGAAATTCGTGGTAGATCGGGGTGTTTCGTGAAATAAAGCTGCCATTGGAATGCTGCAACAACCTTATCAATAACATGTTTCGTCTTTTTTTAAAACAACAACAGCCACAGACTGTTTACGTTTCGGTTCGCTTATCGGCATACCGTTGTAGCTGTATCGTGGATACGGTACGGTTATATGTGTAAAGGGATCATGAAGATGTCTATGGCCATTGAGTCGAAACATTATAAGCCTCCCTTTTCAAGTGTTCGTTACAAAACAATTACTTTTTGACACTTATGATGTAGAGTTTCAAAACTGCTTGTGTATTCCTTTATTAGGTTTTTATTCTGCACTAAATACGGAGTATACAGAACTGATGGAACATAGGAATGTGAAAACCGCTTACTCCTGTGCATAGTGTAAAATAGTGGATCAATCTAAAAATAAAAGGATAAAATTGTTTAATAAAATCTTAGTAGCATCTGACGCGAGTCCGACTATTATTTATCCACTTTTTTCTATACAAATCTGACATCGAAGCGTGAGATATACTCGGCATTAACCAAAATAATGCCCTAATAAAAAAATTGTGGGTAAATTTTTACGAAACCAATCTTTTAGGGAAAAAATGGCCCAGGCGTACGACTTTGCCCTGGAAAAAATAGGAATGGACATCCACTCCTACTCCATTTGGAACGATTACGTTAACTTTTTAAAAGGGGTGGAGGCTGTAGGATCGTATGCAGAAAATCAGAAAATTTCAGCTGTCAGGAAGGTTTACCAAAGGGGCATTATCAATCCGATGACTGGTATGGAAACATTTTGGAAGGATTATATAGCGTTTGAACAGGTAAAACGATAATTTATGTGCCTGGTGGTGAAATAAGCGAAGACGTCGGATTTATCTCGGAAACAATTAGTCGTAGAGTCAATTTTCTAAAAACAAAGAGTTTCGGCAGTTGAGTCCTAAAGCAAGCTCACGCGTCAGGTTTCAGAGTTTAAATTTTTTTGGTGTTTATTATTTAATTTGAACGGCGAGTAGAATAAACCAGTTTAGGTTAATTAACTCTCCTATTTCCAATAACAAACATTTCATTTATCATCATTTGCTACTATAAATTTAATAATATTAGTTTATCCATTTTAATTAAGTACTGTACATAGGTTGGCAAATCTTCCAATCAAGCTGTTTGTATTTAAAAACGCATGGCTTTTGGCCGCTTGGTACTATGCCGCGAACGTAAATTATAATATTATGGCAATGCAGCATTGAACGCGAACTATGCACAGGCGCATCGATTGATTTCTTCTTCGTATGCCTATCCGAGCCGGATGCTGGCGACCATCTGAACAATCATAACTTTGTTAACTGCTTCTCTGAACAGTCCCGTGGTTGACTTTCCGAACCAGACCCTTAGGTTTTTCAACCATGAGATCCTCCTTCTTCCTGGTCCTCTACTCCCGTACACTTTACCTTGCAGGATGCACTGGATGAGATGGTATCGATCTTCATTACGCATTATGTGCCCAAGATATTCTAACTTCCGGCACTTTACGGTGTAAAGGACCTCACGTTCCTTCCCCATTCGGCGCAGGATTTCTTTATTGGTCACCCTCTGCATCCAAGACACTTTCAGGATCCTTCGATACAGCCACATTTCGAAGGCTTCCAGCCTCCGCTCAGTAGCAGCAGTCAATGTCCAAGCCTCCACTCCGTAGTACAATACAGAAAAGAGCATCTTAACAACAACCTGATCTTGAGGTTTATGTTCAAGTCATGGCTCTTGAAGCACTTTGCCATCTTATTGAACACTGCTCTGGCTTCTCTATCCTGCATCTAATTTCTTGTGAATGGTCCCACTCTTCATTAACACAGGTGCCCAGGTTGATTAGTAGTTGATTGATTAGTACACATGTCAAATGTATTTCTGTTTTATCAATGAATAATCCCATAACTTTTAATCTATCGCATGATGAGTTCGATGTTTCAATTGTAAATAGAATTAAAGCTGTATTCTTGCAAGCCATTATGCTAATAAACCATTAAGACCCCCGTACATATTTAAAATATGGCGAATGCGATGGTTAAAGAACTTAGCCCAGTCCTGTCGCCAACATCTTAACGTAACATATACCATACTTCAACAGTGTGCCATAAATGACAGATGGCTTAATCACGATGCGGCGTGTTCTTAGGAGAAATTTGACTATACAGCACATACAGATATCCAGTTTTAGTTTCTAATTTTTTGCGCCCAATGTAAAACAGGAATTAATACTTATACCTACTAGTCTAAGTCTAGTTCTTCCAAAAAAGATCCTCCTTTCCATGTTCCATTCCATAGTTAATAACTATCTTTATAAATTTAGGTCTTCCCGCATTTTTAATTTCAATTTTTTGCTCGAAATTCAAAGAGCTGAAATTATTTCTTAAATATTCCACATTCGCAGTAAAACTGTTCATTTTTTATTAAAATAAGTAGGTACTTACTATATATAAATAATAACAATTATTAAGGCACAACTCCAATTATACCTACATGAATTAGCAGGCACATTCAAATTGTGGGAGTTTTTATATTATAATATAGATATAGATGGTTTAGAGCCTTCAATATGCAATTTGCTATGAATAGCCCAGATTTATAGCAAATTGAAATTCGGGACAAATAGACTATACATAAACTGGGCAGGTTAAATTTCCTTCAATAAAAAAAGGATTTAAATGATATTGTCTCCCAGTAGTCCCCGTCCAAACATCGATTTTTTGAGTGTGCCCCCCTGTAAAAAGATAAGTATTAAAATCACTCTACTCCTGCAACTATTTTGAAATATTTATCTTGGCAATCGTTAATAGTATACAAAAATGTTAAAACATTTAGTTGTTACAGTTTAGTTGTTTTTACTTTTGATAAGTTGAGTAAATGAGATGTACGAAAGTAGGTCAAATGCACAAAAATTAAATATATCTATAGCTTCAAAGGGTTTTGAGTAAATGACTCTTAAATTTACATATTACGATAAAATCACAAATTAGTCGGCCATGTCTAGGCTTGTTCGTGAACGAGTGTAGTACGGTATTGAATGTTCCTACAAATCCTTATTTTTCAGAACATTAATCCAATAATTGCTGAAAAGATGAGCATAGAACGAAGTAGGGACTATATGAACTCCCGTAGAGTTGCAAAGGAACTTGAGGTTCAAATTAGGGGTATCAACAGAAATGCTCCTAGCGTTCCTCCAAATGGAACTCCAGAGGAACGAAAACAGGTATAAATTTAAGAAACCCTTACTAGTAGTACAATTTTGGCAATATGTTTTTTTCAAATGGTAATCTGTCCATTTTAGACGTACAAGGTACAAAATATGTATTTTGTAATCGAATTTTTAGTAAAAAACAAAAATTCAATAATAGTATAATTTTATTAAAAAATTAAAGTTAACCGAAAGGGTGTTCTATGCCTTACCTGCCCTCAGGGCACAAGAATTCCCTATTTCAATAAAATTTTGAAATTTGGGCGCCATCAATCTTTGGGGCCATTAGTTATCCTGTGATCCACCTTTGGATGTAAAAAAAAATCCTCCATTTAAAAGCTATGGAAGTTTCTAAATTTTTCTAGGTGGTTTGGGAAAAAGTTTTTCTTATCTCGTAAGTATATACAGAGTGTCCGGAAAAAGGAGGTCAATCAATTAACCATATGTCCCTTGAGCAAAAATAACATGACTTTTGTATGGATATATATGTAGGTGATAGAACACCCTTAAATTCTATATGTAGTACATCTGATACATACAATTTGTAGGTTGAGCTTTGGCAAAAATATATCGCCTGGGAAAAGAGCAATCCTTTGCGAACTGAAGACACCGCTCTTCACACCAAAAGAGTGATATTTGCGCTCGAGCAGTGCTTGCTCTGTTTGGGACATCATCCTGATATTTGGTATCAGGCTGCTCAATTCTTAGAGCACAGTAGTAAGATTTTGACTGAGAAAGGGGTGAGTAATACAACGACATTGTTCAACTATAATGGTTAATGATTAAAATAATTTAAAAAAGATCGTATCTATCTTGGGTACCACGCCCAAAAAAATATTGAATTTTTTTTGTAGCATTCATATTAAAAATCCATATATTTGACTAATTTATTGAATAATTTTATTGTTTTTCTTTATTCTTATAGTATATTGTAATTTCCCTATTATAAACTATAAGTTTCTTGGGAATAAAATTTTAAAAAATAATAATTTAATTGTTATTTTTTATATCTTTTAACTTTATTGATGTTCTATCTTAAACGAATAAACAATAAAAGTGTAATATTTTTTAATCAATAATCTTTATGAAGACCAAATTTTCAAATATGTTTTTAGGATGTCAACGCATCTAAGCTGTTTAGTGAAGAAGCCGCTAACGTTTTTGAGAGAGCTACCAGTTCACTCTTAAACAGAAATATGCTTCTTTACTTTGCTTACGCCGATTATGAAGAAGGAAGGTTGAAGTACGACAAAGTCCATCAGATCTACTCAAAGTATTTGGATATAGAAGATATTGATCCGACTTTGGTAAGACCTTAAAGCCTCACAATAAAATGATTTTATGGTTTATTTTTCATAGATGTTATACGATCGGCTTGAAATACGGTGAAAGACTCGGTTTCTACCCCCCGAAAAAGGAGTAAATGTCATGAAGACACGAAAAAAGTATGCCAAACTAAAGATAAACGCAGCCGTAGTTCTTGTATTTTTCCAGCAAATCAAGAAGGTTCCTAATACTGAATTTATTCCAGTTAAAAATTCCACTCTGTATGTATAGGTTATTCGTTCTTGAATATATTTTTAGGACTAAAACTATCCGAGCCAGTCGGAATATATATTTAAACCAATGTTTTTTTAAATAATAATATATATCTTTATTCTCAACCAATATAAAAAGTTCATTACAGAGAATATAACACCAAATAATATAAAATCACAAATAATAAAAATCTTGTTTATAACTATTAATAATTACACCGAAATTATTTTTAAAAAAATATACATAATAACCATTTACAAAAAAAAAATAATAGGCATATAATACCTACGTTAAAGTTAGTTTAATTTTAAAAAACATTTTTTTAGTTTTTTTTAAGTCCATAATTTTGATATTTCTTTAATTTTTTTCGGTAAACTGTTGTAAGTTGATATTCCTTTATATAATATTGATCTTTGGCCAAAAGTACTCTTCACCATAGGTGTTTGAGTATGATGATTTTGTCTCCTGATGTGAATAATGTTGGTTGAAGGAAATATTATATTTGATTGTTTTTCTTTAATAATGAGTGTATTAGAATGCGTAGTTTTAATTTATAGAGCTTTTCTAAATTTAAATATCCGTTTGGTTCTAAAAAGGGAAGTTTATGTATGCATTTAATTACTTTGTTTTGTAGTTTTTTTAATGGCTGAATTGTAGTTAAATTCGCTGATCCCCAAATTCAAATTATCTACTGTAATTTTAAATAAACCAAAGAATAATATTTTTTAAAAATATTTTAATGATATATATCTTTTAGCTTTAAACAAAATGCCAACTATCGGTCAGATATAACATCTTAAATAGGTATTCAATATGTTTTTTCCAATAAATTTTCATCAATATATAAACCTAAAAAATTAATTGTATTAGTATATTTAATTATATGATTATTGAAACATAGTGAAGAAATATTATTTTTAATTTTGATTTACTTATAAACATAAAAGATGATTTATTAAAATTTAATGATAATTTATTAATTTCAAGCCATTTACATATTATTATTTTATTTAGGTCGTGGTTAGTGTTATTAGGAATTTGAGCATAGTCTTTATGAAAATATTCACAATTTTATTTTACCTTTTAAATTTAATTTTGCTATAGAATTAATGTAGATTAAAAAAAGTAGGTCCTTAAGTTGATCCTTGCGGAACACCACAAGTCATGTTTTTTGTGAACTTTTAACATTTTCCCAAACTGTTTTCTATTACTTAAGTAATTTTTTAACAATAAATAAATGTATTCTTGTTAATACTGTCATTATTTAATGTGTTGGTTTTAACCACTTTTACTTGTCGCGGCCAGATCTTACACATTCATGTGTGTTCATGAACAATTTTGAAGGCAGTTGTTTCGGAAACGTTATTTGCAGGATCCCAGACATTTTTTTGACGTCTCGCGTTTCTTGTAGGCCTACATTCAATACATGAAGTTTGCTAGAAGAGCCGAGGGTATAAAATCGGCTCGATCGGTCTTTAAACGAGCTAGAGAAGATCCCAGATCGAAATACCACATTTTTGTTTGCGCCGCCCTCATGGAATATTATTGTTCAAAGGACAAGAACATTGCGTTCAGGTACGTTTTACAAACAGAGGTATTTATTTTATTTTTTTAAGTGAGTATAGGTGAGGAAAAGTCCTATCTACAGTTTTTAATGTAAATTGTTCATCATAAAAGTTCGAAAAATGTTTTTTTTAGCAACTTTATTACAGGTCTATTGTTCGGAAACGACAACACAAATTTTATTGCGATTTGCAGCGTTTGAAAGATTGTTTCTTGCATATTAACAGTGTGGCACGCCTATGTTTGTTGTATTCATAAAAAATACGTACAAGAATTAGTAAGTTTTGTCATATTTGCGTAAAACCGGCTTGTCGAAATGATTATTTATAGGAGGTTATCACACGTCATAGATTATGACAAATGCAAAGCATTGGTGTCGGTGTAATTAATTTTGAAACTGCATGGTGGTAACGTTTGATAAACTTTGACAGAAGAACAAAAAAATAACTAGTCAGTTGTCTGAAGTTGAAAAGGCTCCAATTGTATCAAGAATCAAAGAAGGATGGTCAATCCGTGCTGTAGCGCAGTTGTTTAATAAAAATAAAAAAAAACTATATTGAAAATTAAGCAGCGCTGGGAACAAGAAGAATCCCTAAAGAGGAAAATTGGTTCAGGTCGTCCCAAACGTTCCAACCCTGAACGTATGCTGCTTTTTTGGGATATTTAAGAAATAATCCATTTGCAACTGCAAGGGATGCTGTTATTGATACAGCATTTCCTGCCTCCCAACCTACCGCCAGCAGGAAAGTCAAGGAATCTGAACTAAAATGTCGCCCAGCTGCGAAAAAAATGTTTCTTACCGAAGAACAGCGACAATCAAGGATTATTTTTGCTTTAAAATATATATCCGGCAATCCTCAATTTTGGAACAGGGTCATTTTTACTGATAAAAAGACGTTCTCTGTTAATGTATGGAGCTGGATAATGTTCATGGACCAGGTGTTTGCTGGCGAATAGAGGGAAGATTTAATGCCGGAAATTACATTAACATTTTAGAAAACATATTGTTACCATCTGCTGAGCTAATATATCCCAATAATACTTTCATATTTCAACAAGATAATTGTCCAGCCAATGCTGTAACCCACTGGTTTCAAACCCATAATGTGGAAGTGCTGCCTTGGGTCGCTTATATTCCCGATATCAATCCAATTGAAAATATATCGGTATAATCGTAAAAAAATATATATTCGATATTTTAGGCCACAAAATTCAGAAGATTTATGGGAAATATGCTGGGAAGAGCTTGATACAAATATTGTATCAAATATAATTCAGTCGATTTCAAATAGACTGGCTCAATTAATAGAAAAACAGGGATATATGACCAAATATTAGATTTTATTTATTCTTGTTGAACGTTTTTTGTTTCTATTGTAATTTTTATAAAACTGTTAAGATATATTATAAAATAAAAAAAAAAATTTTGTTATTCCATTGAACCAACGACGCCCAACGCAAATGCTTTGCATTTTTAATAACCTTTAACATGCGAAAAGCCGGTTTTACGCAAATATGGTTAAGGTTTCCTCTCATTCTAATTCGTGTACGATTTTTTTATGAATACAACTGTACATCAATCTGCCAGAAACGATATTTCAAACTCTGCAAACCGTATTAAAATCAGTGTTGTCGTTTCCGTAATAAAGGTGTTAAAAAAACAGTTTGTCGAACTTTGTGATGGGCATGTTAGTATAATTTATTAATTAGCCTATGCGTTTCGGCTGTTTCAAGCTATCCGCTATCGGCTATAAGTAAAGGAGATACCTCAGACCAAGCACTAGTCTGAGGGAGATACAGATATTATCGGTAAAACCATTCATTTGCAAAAAAATCTGAAACTCATTATTTTCAGGATCTTCGAATTGGGCCTTAAAAAATTCGGAGATATTCCAGAGTATGTCACTTGCTACATTGACTATTTGTCACATCTAAATGAGGACAACAACACCAGGGTACTGTTTGAAAGAGTTTTATCATCGGGAAGTCTTGAAAATGAAAAATCCGTGTAAGTATATTGGTACATTTTTTGGTGTCTTGTACTAAAAAGGGACGGCTTGCCGAAATCAATATTTATTACAAAAATGACCAAGAGAAATTGCTGGACATTATCTTTAAGTTTCTAGGTTGGCCGCTAGGCCCTGTATAAAAGCCAATAAAACGTTTATTGAAATATTTTTTGGACATTTAATGATAACATATATTTTTTTTGTATAAACTATCAATTTTATTCCGAACTCAGAAGTAAAATACTTGTTTTGAGTTGAATAATATAATATTTATTGTCAAGAATATATTTCATAATTCAGGCACAACTGATTATAATATAAAACGAATATTATGACAATATTTTATTGGTATATTTTATTTATTTTATCCATTATAGCTTGGTATATTTATTATTTATTAATGACATTCTTAAATATATCTCTTGGATTGGATAATATCCAATTTTTAATTTTTTTGGTATAATTATTTAATGATTTAATTATTTTAATTGACTGTGGTAGCATATCAAAAATATATGGATTGATGTTTAAAAAATGTTTGTGTGCAATTGTTTGGTTTACTCTATTTTTATATGTAATAGTATTTTTATGACGAGTTTCGTGTGTGTGATTAATATAATTATTTTATTTTTATGTTTAAAAATATATATTAACATGTAAGACAATATTTGTTTACTATCCATTTTTTGCTATCTTTAAATAGTAAATCAGAAGAATATTGGTGGTCTTTTTCGTAAATAATTTTCAAAATGTATTTTTGCATAGTTTCAATACTATTAAGATAATTCTTATTTATGCCTCCCTATCCTAGTAGTCTATAATTTAAATGAGTTTGTACTAAATAATAATAAAATATTTCTAATTCTTTTATATTTAAAAATTGTTTAAGGTGTTTAAATTTTGGTACAAGAATTCTTAGTTTTTTTATAACGTAGTCACTATGTAAATCCCATTTTAAATGTTTATCAAAAATTATTCCTAGATAATATTTAATATTTTTACATTCCTTCCACCAGTTGCTTATTTTTATAAAATCTTTTTACTTTGGTGCCTACAGTGATACCTGTCGGACTGTATAATAGCTATTCATAATCTCCATTGACAAAATAGTTAACCATGAATATTGAAGTGAATATCGACGTTCTTATTAGTGTTATGTTTTTAGGGATATTTGGAATAAATTTTTAGAATTTGAATGTAACATTGGAGATTTACATTCCATTGTAAAAGTAGAACGAAGAAGAGCAGAAGCGCTGTCAAAAATCAAAGAGTTTGAAGGAAAGGAGACCGCCCAGTTGGTCGATAGATATAGATTTATAGATTTGTATCCCTGCACGCCACAGGAATTGAAGAGTATAGGGTAAGTACTGTTATTGTACACGTTGACCAAGAATTGATGAAAAATGATACAACTATTTTATCCATCGCTGATTGATATGAAATTATACAAAATTGTATAAATCATGATATGAAAATCATTGAATTATGGATGTGTAGTCATAAATTAACAATAAATTTGGAAAAATCCTCTTTTTTATGTATAGAAAAGAAACCCAATTTGTGAGAAGTGATTTAAAATTAAAAGTCGGGCATTTAAAATAATCAAATTAAATTAAATTTTTGGGGTTTATAATAGATGAAGCTATTAATTGGAGTGACCACATTGAATATTATATTAAACAGAAAATAGTTGCACCAGTGGGGATTTAAAAAAAACTCAGTTTTTTTACTCCAAATTATATGTTACGTTCTATTTATTTTGCTATTATTCACTCTCATTTACAATATTTAACTTTAATAAGGGGATCAACTTTTCAAAATTTGCTTAACCCCTTACAAGTTTTACAAAATAAAGCAATTAAAAATATGTATTGCTTGGATTGACAATTTTCAACTAAACTTTTATATACAAATTTTAATATTATGTCAATTAAGGATATTCACTTAATGCAAAATATTGTTTTTGTTCACCAAATTATATCACAAAATAAACATTCAAATATAAAGTTCAATTAATAATAATAATAATAATAATAAGTTTATTTAAAATTTAATAATATAATAAATATGTTTATGTTGTCTTCGATAAACTTATTCTTCAATCCCCTGAAGCTGAGCATGTTGACGTACATGATCATTTAACTAGAATTGTTTTCAATATTGATTTACCTTCAATACACACTAGGGCAGGTCAGAACTCCATTTATTATCAAGGTATGAAATTTTACAACGAAATACCCCAAGAATTAAAATTTTAAAATGTAAAACGTTTTAAAATGATAACCAAGAAAACTTAAAAAAGGGAAAGCCAAATTTTAAACTAAAAAATATTTAAACGTGCACTTATTTTATGATTAATTATTCTTTTAAAAATTATTTATAAATTATATCTAAACGATATTATTAGTTAAATTATTTTATTAAAAGAAATAATTGAATAATTTTATAAATATTTAAATATTTCTATTTTTTTTATTGAATATTTACATTTTTAGATGTTGTTATTAGACGAGAATCCCGCATAAACCGATGTTTTTGGGATTTTATTTGGAATAAATAAATAAATTAACCCAACTAGCATTTTTGGACACATTTTGGTAAATGTATCGAAACCTAAGTTTCTGTTTCCAATACAAAAGGAAACTTAAAATTTCGGAACACATTTGCCGCGACACAATTTTGATATTTGGATCGAAAATGTTCGAAACGTTTATCAGCAATGAATTTGGGTCTAAATATGCTACTCGGGAAGATACTGCGATTTTGAAAAATACATTTCTGCCAATGTCATTCCTGTCTTAATAAAAGTTGTCCTGTAGGCTAATTCTGAAATAAAATATTTCTGCAATCCAGCAAACATTCAAAAAATATTGGGTTTCACAAGATGTACAGTTGACGACAGATAATTTCGTACACTAAACTGTGACATTGTAAAAGCAACTTTTTTACCTTTGTAACGTGTTAATTGTTATCATGATATCTGTCAAAATATTGTCAATATCTTATTTGATTTAAAAATGCCTCATTTAAGTATTATGGAACAAGCAAGAATAATATGTTTAGTCGAAATAGGGTGGTCTTATGGAAAAAATAGCTGATCATTTTAGAGTACCTAGAAGTACTGTTGAAGGAATTGTAAAAAATGGCGGTATCATCAAACACTTGAAAGGTCTGTTCGGTCTGGTTTAAATAACAGAAAATCATTAAATGAGGAAGACCGAAATTTGGTGGAGTATTTAAGGCAAAATCCATTTAAAACGGCAGGATCCGCTATACACATAACAGGATTCCCTGCTTTATCTAGAACTGCGCAACGCCGAGTAAGACAATGTTCCAAATTAAGAAATCGAGCAGCTGCATCCAAACCGTTTTTAAAAAATAGTGATGAGGAACAAAGAATTGGGTTTGCTATGCATATACCAGAAAATGATTTTTTTTTTTTGGCAAAATGTTATCTTTTCCGATGAGAAAACTTTTCAGTCTACATAATGGAAGGATTCGTGTATATAGACCACCAAATGCCCGATATGATGAGAAGTATACTCAAAAAAAGCAAACCAGTGGACGTTTCTCCGTTAATGTATGGTCATGGATAAGTGTTTACGGCGCAGGTGTATGGTGGAATATTGGTGGAACACTAAACAGTAATATACAGGGTGTTCCGATGATCATGTTACAAAATTCTAGGGTAGATAAAACACACGAAAATAAGAAAAAAAGTTCATGTGAACATGGGTCCGGAAACGCTTCTTCAGGGAGCTAGGGCCCTTCGAAGATGACCTTCAAAAACTACTTTTCGTTTTATAGCTTCGGTACTACTGCAGCTATCGCAACCAATTTTGGGACATGAAATCTAGTTCGTAGGTTCATCAATTTGAGCCTTCCGGATTTTGTCACCTTTAACCAGGGGCGTACAAACCAAGGGGGTATTTGAGTAAATTTGACCCTACTCCTCTTAGGCTTTAATTTCTTACCATTTTTATATCTGATTATGATTCTCCAATGCCTTTTACATAAAAAAGGTACTCTTAGTAAAAATCGCTATCTGTCACAGTTTCCTCCGAAAATGGCTAAATCCAATCAATAATAAATTATTGGTCTTAAACCAATTATTACGTTGAAATATGAAAATGAGGTTCAGTACAGATAGTGAGCATTATAAGTTAGTCAAATCTTTTTCTTTAATGAAAATAAATTAGATTAGAGAGATTTATTGCCTTTTCGAAATTGGGGGTATAAAAAGTAAAAGGGAACGTATACAAAATATTTCAAAAAAAAAACAATTAAACAGGTTTAACGAGTGAGTCAAGGATAAGGCAGAGTAAATTTTTGTCTTGAAGATGAATTTACTAACGCTGTCGTTGACTGACCCTGTACGTACCAAAATAAATTCAAAATAACAATTGTTGAAAATGCCTGCCACCACGTTCAATACATGTATTACACCTACGTAGCATATTTAAATTGACGTCAGTAAAAACATCAGGCATGGTTTGGATCATTTCAGCCGCAACAGAAATCCTAGCCACCAAATCTTCCTCCGACTGAACTGGAGTTTCATATACAAGGCTTTTCATATGTCCCCAAAGAAAGAAATCCATAGGAGTTAAATCTGGGGACCGGGCTGGCCAGTTGACATCGCTTCCACGTCCAATCCAACGTCCTCTAAAACGATCATCGAGGTGCTCACGTACGACATGTGCAAAATGAGCGGGTGCTCCATCATGCTGGAACCATAGATTCCGACGTATGTCGAGGGACAGCTCATCCAATAACTCAGGTAAGGTGTATCTTAAAAAATTGAGGTACACCGTCCCAGTTAGTCGAGGAGGCAACATGATTGGTCCAATTAGACGTTCTCCAACAATTCCAGCCCACATGTTCACCGAGAATCGATGTTGGTACCCTCTTATTTGAAGAGCATGAGGGTTTTCCTCCGCCCACACATGGCTATTCCGTGAATTAAAAATACCTTCTCTCGTAAAAACAGCCTCATCAGAGAAAAGCACAAATTTCGGAAATTGGGGTTCTTGTGTACACTGTTGAAGAAACCACTCGCAAAACTCTACGCGGGGTGCATAATCATTTGGTCTCAATTCCTGTACTTTTTGGCGATGGTAAGGATGAAGAAGTTGTTCGTTAACAATCTCCCATACACGTACATGACTTACATTCATGGATTCTGCAACAGCTCGGGTACTAACACTAGGATTTTCCTCGAATTGTCGGAGTACCTCTTCCTCAAATTCTGGAGTTCGTACAGTTCTTTGAGCGCCATTATCTGGCCTCGTTATTTTCACGGAGCCAGTTTCCCTTATGCGCTGATTTACCCTCTCGAATAGCGTGTGAGCAGGTACACGCCTCTCAGGAAACCGCTCCTGATACAATCTTGAAGCGGCTCTTCCATTGCAATGAACTTCGCCATAAATTAATAGCATATCGGCATATTCGGCGAAAGTATAATCCATGATTCACTGGCGACACAATATTTTATTGACAGATTTTTGACAACTATCTGTACTGAACCTCATTTTCATATTTCAACGTAATAATTGGTTTAAGACCAATAATTTATTATTGATTGGATTTAGCCATTTTCGGAGGAAACTGTGACAGATAGCGATTTTTACTAAGAGTACCTTTTTTATGTAAAAGGCATTGGAGAATCATAATCAGATATAAAAATGGTAAGAAATTAAAGCCTAAGAGGAGTAGGGTCAAATTTACTCAAATACCCCCTTGGTTTGTACGCCCCTGGTTAAAGGTGACAAAATCCGGAAGGCTCAAATTGATGAACCTACGAACTAGATTTCATGTCCCAAAATTGGTTGCGATAGCTGCAGTAGTACCGAAGCTATAAAACGAAAAGTAGTTTTTGAAGGTCATCTTCGAAGGGCCCTAGCTCCCTGAAGAAGCGTTTCCGGACCCATGTTCACATGAACTTTTTTTCTTATTTTCGTGTGTTTTATCTACCCTAGAATTTTGTAACATGATCATCGGAACACCCTGTATATCTTCAGATTTTGAAAAATGTTTTTCTTCCTTCTGCCTCGATAGTTTTTAAAGGAGATAACTTTATATTTCAGCAGGATAACTGCCCTGTGCATACTGCAAGAAATATAGGAAACTGGTTTAGATAAAACAACGTAACATGTCTGCCTTGGCGCTCAAGAAGTCCTGATTTAAATTCAATTGAAAATGTTTGGGGATTGATGGTAAAAAAATGTACATAATAAATTTTAAACCACAGAATGAAATAGAGTTATTTGATAAAATAGAAGAAATTCGGGAAGGGCTAACTCCGGATTACACCGGAAGTATTATTTTGTCAATGCCAAGAAGATTACGATTAGTGTTAGAATCCAATGGCGCATCAATTATAGAGTTGTGTAGTTCGCGAACGAACTAGTTCAAAAGATCGAATCTGACAACTGAACTAAAAGATTCAATCAGTAATTACTGAGAGATTGAAACAAGGCGAACTAAAGTCTAAACGGAATGAACTACGCAAGCGAGAGCGAGACGACCGAGATTATAGGTTTTGTCACCTGACCGACCGATGCATGCCGCGATGATTTCGGTATGGAAATGAATAAAAAATATTGTCGGTGTCTACTGTATTTTTTGTTAATTTAATATATAATTTAAATTTTAAAATATTTCTTTTACTTCACTATGCCAGTATAAATCAGTGAACTAAACGAACTAGTCTTTTGAACTATTCACTTTATTGAACGAGAACGAAAGATTGAAATCGGCAAAATGAACTAAACTTCCCAGCACTAATCAATTAAATATTAGTATTTTGTTTGTTGTTTGTTAATAATTTTACCCTTTTTGGCTTTATAGTTTTGTAGTTTTCCCGGTATTATTTTATAATTTTCTTATTTCGCGGCTGTAATTTAAACAGAAAAATATTTAGAAATAACCATTATTAGTTATGGTAAAAAATCGTACATACAATAAACAGCTATGTATATAGCTGGTGTTCTATCCCGGTATAAGCAGCAAGGTGAGAACCCCGTTTTACCCAATTTTGTTGTAATTGAGACAGGTGGAGTGTACGAATTTATATGTCGTCAACTGTACCTATCCATCCGTGCACAAAATGTTAACAGATGCAGTAAAAATCTTGCCGATGCTCGGTAATCCCAAATTACTATTCATATTTTATTTTATTCTCTTTTTCGAAACTTCATTAAATTGTGTTTTCCTACATTGTTCCAGTTATACAGAAGTCATTAACATCACCGGCGCAGGAAGAAACCATATTTTACACTCGATCATTAATCAAGATTCGGAAATGCCTTTACCGCAACCGGATTATGCGCAGATGATTCCATTCAAACCCAAATCGAACCCACTGCCCGGAGACCATCCTGTACCAGGTAAATAACAATGATTGGCGCCTTGTTTTCAGTTAGGGTTTTATTGTTTTAAGCCAATTTAATTCGCCCTGGCAATGCTAAAAAACCATTGCAGTGATATTTTTCTAATTTTCAGGTGGATCATTCCCTATGCCCCCAACGGCAGCCCATCTCTGTACGCTCCTACCTCCACCCCACTGCTTCCGAGGACCTTTTGTCCATATAGACATATTGATGGATATTTTTATGAGAATACATTTACCGGAACAAGGTAAGCATTTAAAGGATCAAAGGAACTTATTCTACAATTACACTCCGTGTCTTAGGTTACACTTGTAGTACATTTTATAATTCAGTAGGGAGGGTGACACCAGGAGCACGATTAGAAAGATACGATAAAGTAGGGGAAATAATAATTTACCTATTTCTGTTTGCTTTGCGATACTTAATACTCTAGGATATGTTATAATAAGTAGAGCATTCTATATTCCATACCGTGCGAGCAAAAATTATTTGCATCAAAGAGGGCCTTGCGTCTAAAGACGCAATGCTTAGCCGTAGAGCTCAATACCTGTTGGGTGTCTACTAACTACCTGAATTAACAATCAATCAGTTATTCCGTCATCTTTGACAGTCGTTATAAGTAATTTAATTCATCGCTAATTTTTCCAATTTCTTGAACAATTCACACAATGGGCTTTACGGAACAGCACAAAACATTCATGGTTGAAGCGTATTTTCGAAACGGGGTTAGAGTGAATGGTGAGTGGCAATACAATCCGGGTTTGTGCATGGACGATTTTCACGAACATTTTCCTAACGTTGCTTTTATTGCTGGGGATTTTTATCATTGCCTGAAAAGAACCGTTGCTTTGTTTAGAGAAACAGGTTCTATACAACACAAAAAATGAGCAGGAAGACCATCTGTAAGAACAGAAGAACTTGTTGCAAACGTTCGTGAAATAATGCAAAATACGCCAACAAATTGTATAAGACTCCTGTCCCAAGAAGTGGGAAGATCTTATGGAACATGCAGGACTATTCTTAAGAAGCAGCTAAATTAATTTCCTCATAAAGTGCAAGTATTGCAAGAAATACCAGCCGCAGATTTTGAAAGACGCAGGAATTACTCTCTATGGTTTACCCAAAATGTATTGGAAAGAAATGATTTATTAGACCTGACTTTTTCGGATGAAGCCTGGTTCCACCTCTCCGGTTATGTGAATTCTCAGAATACACGCATGTCGAGTAGTGAAAATTCCCATTTTTTAGTAGAGTCCACATTGCACCCTCAAAGAATTGGTGTCTGGTTAGCTTTTAGCTTTAGATTGATCAGTTTTCGATCAGACATTGAATTCCCACCTAGATCACCTTGTTTAACGGTTATGGATTACTTCGTTTTTCCTCATTTAAAGAACACTATTTTTAAAACACCAGTTGCAAATGTAGAACAATTACAAGAAAGGATTATTCAAGAATGTGGTAACATTTCTCCAGAGATGCTGGTCAACAGTTTCGAAAATATGAAGAGACGTGTGAATTTATGCTTGGAGCATGGCGGTGGCCAATTTCAGCAATTTATGTAATTATTTTTCTTTCTGTATATTCTTACTTTGTTAATTTTGTAAACAACAAAAATAAATTTGTATTTGTCTACTTATTTTATTACTCATTAGTTTGGCATATCATATCATAATATGAATTTGACAAAATTTTAACCTACATTTTTTAATCCAAGCCCTCTTTGATGCAAATAATTTTTGCTCGCACGGTATAAACCATGTTATTGGGATTTTTTTTATTAAATAAAAAAATAGAATCGCCTTTTTTTTTAAATCGTCTTCAATAGATTTCCAGCCCCTCCGAAATATGATAAAGAAACCTCGTTTACATTAAGTACAATCACTCATTCCGAAATGTTTGGAACCATTCTGTTGTTTGTAAGAAATCTGTTATATAATTTTTTTTCAGTACCAGCCCCAGCCGAGCATGGAGATATTCGCCTATTTGACATAGCCAAATCAGTTCACTGGATTATAGAAGAAAATGGCGGGGTTGGTCTTAAACGGAGAAAGAAAGTTGGTTTAGCCATGGACGGCTCTGACGACGAAGACATGCATTTGCCACCAATGAACGATATTTACAGACAGCGGCAACAAAAAAAAGTGAGAATTTAAAAAAGGATGTAGTTTCCAACTATTTTGCGTATTTTTTAAGCCATTGGGAAAAAAAAACACAAGTTATATTGTGATTGATTTATAAATAATTATCACGAAATGAAATATCTATTGAGAGAATATGTTTTGTTGCTTTATATACTTTCTCTTGGGTACCACCTCCCATTTAGTTAGGTGTAGTTTCAGTACTGAACTTTGTTGCTTTGTCTAGGTTTGTGAACAACACGACAATTGATATTTGTGTAAAAAATATTGTGAAATGAAAGTTGTTTTTTCCATATTGTGTCTCCGATAAGTTTTTAATTTAGTACCTACCACATTATAGTATAAACTAATTAATATAATTTTTTTAAATATTTTGTTTTATTCTTATCTGATTTTTCTATTAAAAAAATAGAATCAAATTTAAAAATGCTAGTATAAAACTTTCTAACTGAACGTCAATCGGCGTGCAGTCATAATTTTTAAAGTTGAAGAAAGTTTTACACCTCAGCTGGGATTTGAACCCAGACCCCTCTCTATACCAGTCGCTCTACCATTTTGTATACAATGACAAAAAACACATTGTAAACTGTGAAGTAAAGTTATTGTGCAAAATATTCAAGGACCATCGTCGGTCCCGCCAATTCTGGGAAATTTACAACCAGGATAAAACTCCAACTACACTGCGCGCCATATTTAACGCATAACGAAAAAATTGCCTCAATTTTGATGTTATATATTTTCCAAATTTGTGGTTCGTTTAATGATTTTTTTTCTAATTGTAGGTTTTTTCCTTAAGCATATCACTGCCTTTTTTGTTTTGCTTAAAAAAGTAACTTTGGTGTTATACCGGGTGTTATAAAACTGTTATGTTTTTTTACGGAAATTCAAAACACCCCGTGGGATTTACTATAGCCATTGCAAGTTATCGCAATCACGGCCAAATAAAAGTCCCATGTTTCCTTTATATTTGTTTTTTTGATTCATTGGTTTATCTCTGTTTTTTCATGAAATATTCAATTTTTACTTCAACGTGATTTTCATAAAAAATATTTGGTTAAAAAATACAAAATAAACGAAATGCGTTGATTAATGCAACAGCCAGAAAAAACAAATTATAAAGTAAATAAAGAATCAATATCTGGTAGTAATTAATTAATTAATTTTGTTGAATCCACAAAACGGCAAAAAATACAGGGAAAAAAATTGTAATTTCTAAAAGTATTCAAAAAAATTAAAAAGAGTGGTACAAAATTATCTCCAAGAAACCGAAATTTTAACTTTGCCTTGGCCAGCAAGAAGCCCTGACATTAATCCTATTGAGCATTTATGGGATAACATGGGACGACATCTTAGAGCCATGCTTTCTCCTCCTAGAAACTTAAATGATCTGTCATTGAGGCTTATGGAAATATGGAATCAGATTAATCAAGATGAAATCAGAAATCTGATTTTAAGTATGCCAAGAAGATGCGAAGTAGTCATTAGAGCAAGGGGAGGCAATACTTGCTACTAATTATTCATATTTAATTTTTTTGAATACTTTTAGAAATTACAATTTTTTTCCCTGTATTTTTTTGCCCTGTTTGTGGATTCAATAAAATTAATTAATACCAGATATTGATTCTTTATTTACTTTATAATTTGTTTTTTCTTGCTGTTGCATTAATCAAAGCATTTCGTTTATTTTGTATTTTTTAGCTAAACATTTTTTTATAAAAATCACGTTGAACTAAAAATTGAATATTTCATGAAAAAGCAGAGATAAACCAATGAATCAAAAAAGAAAATGTAAAGGAAACATGGGACTTTCATTTGGCTGTAATTGCGATAACTTGCAATGGCTAGTAAATCCCACAGGGTGTTTTGAATTTCCGTAAAAAAACATAACAGTTTTATAACACCCGGTATAATACCAAAGTTACTTTTTTACGCAAAACAACAAAGGCAGTGATATGCTTAAGGAAAAACCCTACAATTAAAAAAAAAATCATTAAAAACGAACCACAAATTTGGAAAATATATAACATCAAAATTGTGGCAATTTTTTCGTTATGCGTTAAATATGGCGCGCAGTGTATGTGTAAAGTCAACAAAAACCAAACTTCGGAATTGTGCTCATAATATAAGCAAAACTATGTGCAGTATGTGGAAAGCAGACAAAAGCAAATTGTTTCACACTAGCATACGCCTGACGAAAAAGAATTGAGGTGTTTTTTAAGTATGTAGTACAGGGTTTTTCCGTATACAGTGAGGACGTAAAGTCTGGAATAAATTCATTATTTAGGGAACGCTGAATGTTTTTAAAAATCGCTCGGACACGTCGATTTTGTTTTTTTAATACGCATTTTTTTCAATATTTTTCTGGTCACTTAAAAAATTAGGAACATATCAATTTGTTCATTTCTAGTAAAACTTACCATTTTATCTGATTTACAATGGAAGTTTAATAAACGAATGACATTACAATTTTAATTAAAAACCATATTGGGTTTCAAAACCATTCCATTGTTTTTCAAAGCCGCCTTTATATTTCTTTAGAAAAGGGCGGCAATAATGCATAACGCTTTTAAATTTGCGATTGGAACTTAAGGCAAATTTTTTCGTGTCAATTTTAAAATAGCATAGGAGTGTATGGTATCAAATTGTTGGAAAAAAATGCTCGTTTTAAACATATCCTAGTGAACTACCATCGTTCCATTTGGAAAAATGGAGTAAACGTCAAGAAAACAAAATTTCATTTTTTAAACCATTGTGAAACTTAGAAAGTCAATTATTATGTCATAATTTTAATTTTCATATACTACTTGACTATAAATTAACTGATTTAATTAATTTGTAGCACTCTAGATTGAAACTAAATAAACATAAAAATGTTACTTATAACAAGTCAAAAAATGACAAGTGAGGTGTAATTTCACTGATAATGTTATCCTGAACCCAAATAAGTAAAAATATACAAGATGTCCAACTTAAAATATCAAAGTCAAATTGAAAATTACGCCAATAATTTGACATTGTACGTGCACATATACACATGGAAATGACATATTTAAATCGGCGACTTCTTGTGCTAGAGAAATACTCCAACCTTTTTTTAAATCGGCAAACCAAAAATCAGGCCAACGTTCACCTCAATCCACTGTTTTGTTGACCTATCATTTAATCCCAATGGTGAATTTTTTCACTTATTAGAAGAAAAACGAAATTTTAAAGTATTTTTGCCAATGCCCTATTGTAGATTCACAAGACTTAAAAATATAGGCCTAAGAAAATTCGAAGTTTACAATGCAAAATTATATTTAATTTTAAATAAATAAAATACTACCCAATGGTAATTTATATAAGTTTCGTGTTGTCTAACCACTTCTTGTGGCATCTCTGGCTGCTTTTCTTTCAAAATATCTCTTCAAGGCCTCATCAAAAACAGCTCCTACAGTCCTCTTTTTCCATATGTCAATTTTTGGTTTCTTAGGTTTAACTTCTTCCTTACCGTTTTCCTTTTCTTCTTTTTGTTCTTTTTCATCCTTACGTATTCCATTGTCATCTTTATCATCGTCATTTTGCTTCGCCAACGCTACATTATCGCTTAAAACATTTCCTTTTTTAGGCAGTTGTAATTTTTCTCCTTCATTTTCTATCTTGTTATCCTTTGTTTTTTCATTGTTCTCCTCTTTTTCTTTTCCCTCCGTTTCGCTCTCTGAAGACGAATCTATACTGAAATCGGAATCGGCGTCAAGATTTGATGGCAAATGTTCTTTCTTGATTGGTTCAGGTTCTGAGTCAGAATTTGATTTGCCTGAGTCTTTTCGAGATCTGTATTTTCGCTTTTTGGCCCGGGCACTTTTCTTTATTTTTCTGTCTTCAGTTTCACTGTCTAAAAATAAAATTTTTTTGTAAATGTAAAATTTCAAATCTTTGTTTATTTTGAAGATTAGTGTAATTTTATATTTTGAAAAAAAAAATGCTTTTGCCCGTGTTTAGTATCCCTTACCACCTGCCCTACCTTAAATTTTACTAATCTTTTGCTTGTATTATTACCAAATAAAACACGTTTATTATACAGGTGGTTAAAAAGGTCTGCATGTAATTCACAAATTACTGAATAGAATTTTTTGAAAATTGGCACATCCATGTAATTATATGGACAATTGCGACTGCAGGAATCGATATGAGACCTCTCAAAAGTTTACGACGCATTTGGAGGGGTTTTTAAGGGGAAGGAAACTTACCTATGACCACTGATAAGATATCGTAAGGTAAGTTTCCTTCCCCTTAAAAACCCCTCCCAAGTTTGAAATCCCAGATTTCAAACTGTACCTATATGACTAACAATAAAATTCAGTGAAACCAGACGTGCTTTTCCTTTCATTGCGTTTGAATATTTAATACCTACAGCAGGGTTGGCAAATATCATGATATTTATGTAAATATCCGATATACAGTATGTCTCTGTAAGTTTGCATCATATGGAAAACTTTTTTATTATTCATTTTACGAAAAAAAGTTATTCCTCATAAAAAGCTCTGCATGGTCTAAAACCTAAAATGCAACCATCAAATATCGAAATTTTCCAGTCATATACGAGGTTTGTCAAAAAATGTGAATTTTTCCCAAGAATGTAAATTTTTCCCAAGAGTAAAGTACCTTTATTTTTGACATTATCAAAAATTGTTATTAAAAAAAGTTGATCAAAACTAAAAACCACGTCTAAATATGCAATAACACGCATTAAATTAATTAAATAATTAAAAAATTAAATAATTAATAATAAATTAATAAAATAATTTTTCAACATAAATGCGTATAATTGCATATTTAGACGTGGTTTTTAGTTCTGAACAACTTTTTTTAATAACAATTTTTGATAATGTCAAAAATAAAGGTACTTTACTCTTGGGGAAAATTTACATTCTTGGGAAAAATTCACATTTTTTGACAAACCTCGTATATGACTGGAAAATTTCGATATTTGATGGTTGCATTTTAGGTTTTAGACCATGCAGAGCTTTTTATGAAGAATAACTTTTTTTCGTAAAATGAATAATAAAAAAGTTTTCCATATGATGCAAACTTACGGAGACATACTGTATATCCAAATTTGGATATTTATTTATATTTTTAATTATTTTTAAATTATTTCGTCTCTTTTCTGTAAAGATATATTTTAAAAATTCAAAATCACTTAATTTAATAATATAAACATGTTATAAACCTCAAAATTTGTATTTCAATTCTAGTCAATGATAGCTGCTATCCAGTGCTATCACAATAACAAGTTTTTTAGTACTCCTATGTTAGGAATGTAAAATGTAGGTAAAAAATACAAGTTTATGACACACATCATATATTTTTGCTTTTAACTATGGTTCAAATTAAAACCCAGAATTACTGGGCTTGTTAATTAAATCAAAATGAACCCAAACTGGATTTTTATTTTTATCATTGTAAATTTTGTATTTCATAAAACAAACAGCAAAATATTGCTCCGTTCAATCAAAAATCGGAACTAAATAAAAATGCCACGCGGCAAAGTTTCAGTTTCTGGCAAATATCATGATATTTATGTAAATATCCGATATATATCCAAATTTGGATATTTATTTATATTTTTAATTATTTCTAAATTATTTCGTCTCTTTTCTGTAAAGATATATAGGTATTTTAAAAATTCAAAATCACTTAATTTAATAATATAAACATGTCATAAACCTGTAAATTTGTATTTCAATTCTAGTCAATGATAGCTGCTATCCAGTGCTATCACAATAACAAGTTTTTTAGTACTCCTATGTTAGGAATGTAAAATGTAGGTAAAAAATACAAGTTTATGACACACATCATATATTTTTGCTTTTAACTATGGTTCAAATTAAAACCCAGAATTACTGGGCTTGTTAATTAAATCAAAATGAACCCAAACTGGATTTTTATTTTTGTTATTGTAAATTTTGTATTTCATAAGACAAACAGCAAAATATTGCTCCGTTCAATCAAAAATCGGAACTAAATAAAAATGCCACGCGGCAAAGAACAACAGGTGGTCAACGTCTGGGAAAGATGGGGAATCACCGCATCGTAAGCAGCATAATACGCTGTTGCTAGCTCAGCGGCAGCGGGCCACATTTTTATACTGATAAAAATAATTTTAGAAAAAAATATTGATATATAAGTAGGTATCAGGATAAATATCGTCGCAGAAATATCATGATATTTATCAAGATATATATATCAGGATATATATCCTGCCAACCTTGACCTACAAACACTCAAAAACTTCCTTGTAACTTCCAGGTAGGAATTTTCTGAGTTTAAATTATATTAGGACTTCTTGAAGTGACTAAACTAGTACCTACCTATCTTGTTATTATCTATTTTTCTCTCTTCATCTTCACTACCCTCATCACTGTTCTTTTCTTCTTTTATTTCGGTTTTAGTTGTACCCTCTTCAGCTTTAATTTTATCCTGAAAATTAACTTTCTGGTCATACAAATGCCTATAGAATCCATCCAGGTTTCCTTGTTTGGTGACATCGCCAATAGCTTCTAGGTATTCTTCGCGTTTTTCTTGTTCTTCTAGGGCTTTTAGTTCTTCCAATTTCTTTTTGTAAGATGATGTGATAAAAGATTCTTTGTCTTTAAACTGCTCACCTGAAAAACATGTAAAACTAGAGAAAAGATAAAAAACAGGACAACAGAAATATTTTGAAAAATACACCTTTTAATGAAATGTTTATCAAATTATAGCTATAGTGTAGCAAGAAACCAAAATAAACAGGCCAACCAAAATGTTTTTACTGTAACTAACCCAGCGGATATCTTAAAACTTAATCATCTTTCTTGCCCTCAAAAACGTAACTACGCCAAATTTGATTTAAAATTAAAATTTGCCCCTATTGGACTTCGCTTCCCCCGCCCCCAAACCCTGACTACGCTACTGATGACCCCCTTAGTTTTGTGCTACTGGTAAAAATAAAGGAAGGAACCTTCTGCTTCCCTTTCTTTCTGCACTTGCTTTTCAATCCTCCTTTCATTCTCTCTCTTTCTTCTTTCGGCCGCAACCATTAGTCTACTTATGTATTTCGGTTTCTTGTCTTTGTCGGTGCTAGCTAATTTGGTTTCCAACTTTTCTTGTTCAATTTTGTCATACACCTCGTCATATTGGTAGACTGTTGGATCTTCTTCAAGAGCCTTAAAAATTTATTTATACATAAAGTAAAAAAATAAATATTTTAAACTATAAACTATAGGTTTGTATGGTAAAATCAAGGGTGAAAAAATGGTAAAGTACGGCACTAAAAATTTGTTTGTTTACTTTATTTTGGTTAATTTTATCCTGCTTTCTTGCTCTGGCCAGGCCAGTAGGTCTAGATAATTTTGGTGTATCTGAATCAGAGTCTTCATCAAAAATTGAGGGTCGAGTAATTGTTGCTCCTCCTAAAGGCTTTTTATTTTTGTCAGGTATTATCAAACCATATCTGAAATAAAATTGTTAGTTATTAGTTTGATGTGAAGGAAGTAAGTAGGTATGTTATTTAAAAACACAAAAATTTCCCGAAACCCATTTTGTACAATTTTTTTGTTCAGTTTATACAGGCTCTTACAAATTTGTGTACCTACATCCTACATGGGATCTTAAAGACGGTAATAGATACGAAAATGGTTTAAATTAAGGGAATGTTGCGTATTTTGGGAGTAACCTAATAATTTGGTGAAAAACAATTGTAAATATTCCAAATACTTTTACAGATACCTATAGAAAACAAGAAAACTTTTTTATATCCGTTTTTTATGTTCCATAAGATGGCATTAATAGTTTCAAAATTCGTCATTTCGTTCATTACTTACCTCCGTTATACGTTATACCCCAATGTGTAATTAATAAGAATGATACCTTTACGTTTTTCTAGAAAATAACATTTTATATTGTAAACACAAACATAAATTTAGGGTTCTTGTTTAGAATACAACACTGCAGCTATATAAAAAAAGGCTACTTACTGCTTAGACATGTTTAAACTTAATGTAAATGGTTTTTAATTTTTATCCAGAGAAAATTCAACCTGCAAAAACCGAAAAACAACCTCTTCGAACAGAGTTTTTTTAAGGTTATGTTATGAATATGATCGATCATAACATGTCGTCTGTCAGGGTCAGACCAACTGAGGAATTCTTATTGTGCAGAAATGTACAATGAAATTGTACAATTTTCGTAGACCTGCTTTTCTTCTGTGAGAGGTTAAATATGAAAATAATCATGGCCGTCTACGATGTAAGTGAAAAGTGAGTTAAAAGTAAATTGTCAAAGTTACTATTAAAAATTAGGACTTATTTTAACAATAAGTTCCTTTTTTTAGCATTTGGGTGGAACTACTAAAAATATTTTTAATGCCCAATAAGATAATCAGCTAAGAAAAATTTGCCTTGCCCTTGACAAGTTGATTCCCATTTCCATGCTCCATACCTGAAAACCTAATTGCTTCACTGCTGCACATCCTTTATTCTTGTTCTTCAAAGATGTTGCCATATTTTTGTACTTTCAAAAATACTTGGATAAGAAATAAAAATATTATCACCTAATTCCTATAATGGAGATATCATAAAGATATATATTTTAACCACTTCAGAAAGAATGCTGATCTGTCAAGTTCGAACCTAATTTTTAGAGGAGAATAATTCTCCATTTGCATCTGAGTGTTATAGAGAGCTCCTCTCTTTGTTGCTTTAAATAAAGTAGGTCTTCCAATCATTACTAAGGGTGGAGCGATTTTTTAACCCATTAGTGTAGAAATAAATTCTTAACTTTTAAAAAAGTTATGAGGATGAATCGAGGAAAGCAAATTACTCAGCAACTTACCACTAAACGTAACTGATTTTTTACCTCATTATTTAAGAGAAAGTAAATTACATCAGTGGCACCATGCAGCTTCTATAATAAACAATCGTTACATTAACAAAACAATTAGTCTTCATCGTATCCCTTAAGAATATAACTACAGTCAGTGGCGTGTCGTTGGGTTTGTGTTTGGAGGGGCGCAATAGAAATCCAATACCAAATGACATATAAGCAAATTGCTCGAAAAAGTATCTATTTATAAAAAAATGTTTTGGTAAATTAATACATACATTTATAAATGTCTTGAAAACCGACGCGTAAAAGATCGGTTTTGGGCCCGTCGTTCACATTATATTATTGACTAAATTCATTTTTATTAGTTCGAACTCGACGCGCGCTTACGCCACAACAAAGTCCGAAATGTATAAAAAGCAATGCAGGCGCTAAAATACCGCGGCCGTAGAGTCCCTAAATAAATTGGATATAACCGGGTGACGTTCGGGTTCGTTCGGCGAAATTTATATACGCCAGGCGAGATTCACCGTCCGTCGCAGCGTTTCAACGACGGAATTCAATTATCTAAAATTCACACGTGGAGGCTTGCTTATCGTTGGTCAACGAAAACGGACAATTAGAGATGAGTTCAGCATTGGTGAGTTGCTATGGTTTTTTAAAATTTAGAAATATTAGTATTAAAATGAATAGTAATAATAAATATTTAAATAAAAATTTAATTTGTGTGTTATGTAAAAATTCCTAGGAGGGGCGCGCGGCCACGCGGCCTTTTAGAGCAACCGCCACTGACTACAGTGTACAGTGAACAGCAATCAACAAGAAATTTAGAATATAGTTACAGGTTGATATCCTTTTTTACTTGACTATATTAGTTATATTGTAGGGGAAGGTGCATGTTGTGCTGCTGCCCGCATGTATCTCATAACTTAACAGGTAAAGGAAACTCAGTCTGCTCTACAGCACATAATATGACCTTATTTCCGTCGCGTAGATAACTACAGAGAGACCTAAAGAGCACAAGCAAGACTAATATCGACCTAGACCGTCATTTCTAAAACCGAAAAAAGATAAGGAATGGATTATTAAGAGTGACAAATGCCGATATAACCGACAGGCAACTGGAGTCTACTCAAAGCAACGCTTCTCGCGTAGATGTTTGTGCCTACATTGTCAGGTCTGGACAGTGGACACGGTTTATTATAGCGTTGCGAGCAACGTGAGGCAATATCAACATACATAGACTTAAGTGAGCCGTGTTCATAATTTATTGGGAGGCCTTAAGAGGCAGCCTAGAACCTCTTGATTGACTTTTTCATTAGGCAAGCTCACGATGGAAACGATCCAATATTTCGTCCAAGGAAATTATCCAAGGCGATAGGCCAGTATAATAGGTACAGATTATTGAGGGCCACTCAAAACTTGTACCGTCCAAACAAAAATCAACTATGATTAGTCGGATTCCGACCGGCCGTGGCAGGCAGTAATATAATGTTGCTCCTGCCTATGTGTAGACTTGCCCGCAAGGCAGTCAACATGTCGATTTTATGGAGGAAATGTTCGTAGACATGCAGCCATGCCAAGCCCTTATTCGGTATAGTATAAGATAATTCGATCCTCATGCGCAACTTTAATAATTTTATTTTTTTGCCATCTCTGCTGAAAAAACCTCGTAAAGTCTCATAAATTCTCGTATAAATTTTATAAGGATTTATGAGGTTTAATCAGGTTGCTTTAATGCCAACCGTATACGGTTTTCCTAATGATTTATTAGAGTTCATAAAAAAATCAATTTTATGTGGGTTTTTCATTACTCACAAGCACTTATCAGTCCCTATAAAAATTAATTACAGAGAGAATTACATAAATTTATTTTCAACTAATTTTAAGGCTCCTTAATTTTTGTTCACGTTGCTTTTATATAGCAACGGGAGATTATAGCGATAATTTTGTTAGTTCCTATTAACCTAACGAAATTAATAAGTGAAAATTTTTCTGTCAAAAATGAAGTGCTTTACATCTATTGGCAAAAGTCACTCAGAATAAAATTAAAATACATTTTGTAACTTATAATTTTTATTGATAATAACTAATTTGGTTTACATACCGAACACCGGGGCTAAAAGAGACACATCAAAAATTTAACTAAACCCATCGGAATATGTTTTTTTAAGTTTCATTTGAAACTATGTCGACATGTAATGGTTGAAAACGAATTATTGTTTTTAATGTTCCTGAAATTTTAGTAATAAACCTTATAGTTACTGACAAGTAAAATCAACTTCTATTGTAAAAATAGAGTGCGTCATATTTGACTAAACTCATCGGAAATATGTTTTTTTAAGTTTCATTTGAAACTATGTAGACATATGTAACATCAGATGTTATGGTTGAAAACGAATTAATGTTTTTAATGTTCCTGAAATTTTAGTAATAAACCTTATAGTTACTGACAAGTAAAATCAACTTCTATTGTAAAAATATAGTGCGTCATATTTGACTAAACTCATCGGAAATATGTTTTTTTAAGTTTCATTTGAAACTATGTAGATATGTAACATCAGATGTTATGGTTGAAAACGAATTAATGTTTTTAATGTTCCTGAAATTTTAGTAATAAACCTTAGTTACTAACAAGTAAAATCAACTTCTATTGTAAAGTTTTATTTGAATTTAAAACTATAAAGACATTGGATTTCATAACAAATTTGTTATTTAATGTTTCTCACATTTTAGTAATAAAATTAAGTTACTAACGGCTAAAATTAACTTCATTTCTAAAACTCTAATTAGTTACAATTAACTAAAGCCGCCGGAAATATGTTTTTGTAGCATTTTAGCAAAAAAATTACAATAAGAAAACCTCCAATTTATGAAATTTTCTTACCGAATCTCCCACGCAGCAGAATTAATTCCCGATAATTTTTTTTTTCGGTTTCACTCATGTTTTTGTTAATAAAAAATTATCCCTAGTCGAAGACGAGACTGCTCCTAGGGAGATTATAAGTAATAATAGGAAATGTTTATCTTGTATGGACTTTGAGGATGCGTATGAGTTATCGTAGAAAAAAAACTTCTTAAGACTCATTACATATTAGAGAATTACTGTTTCAATAACCGGCTCAGTTCTTATGCGTTTTTTATAAGAGATTATGAGGCGAGACAATTTCGGCAAGCATATTATTCATAACTAAAATTATTAATAAGAAATCCAAACTTTAGATAACGCTAATGAAATAAGCTGAAGGCAAGATGAAGCCGAATATGCAGAGATGCATCTTGCAACAAAGAAAAATTATTTCCTGTGAGAAAACTTAAACAAAGTTTTAACCTAGAGGTAAAGGAGGAATAAAGGAAAGGAAAGTTCGCTCGAAGGAAAATTCAAATCTTTAATTAAAATTTTAACGAGTTTAACAAGCTTTGCTTGAACTTTTCATAATTGCAATAAGAAACACAGTAATTTAGTATAGGTACTGTACAAAAATCAATAAAACTTAAACGGCGGAATCATCCTATATTTCGAAACTGGATATCGTCATGGCAAAAATACTATAGGATTAGTAAACTAGGGACATTCCATCTCAATCTATTGTAACAGTGGCGTAGCGCTACTACCGCGAACCCCCAGCAGTTGCGGGGGGGCCCGAAGGCTCCGAGGCCCGAAAGAGCCTATTGCTATGGCCCCGAAGGGGCCGAAGTCCTGGCCTAAGAAGGCCAACGCCCAGGGGCTTAGACTCGATGTGTGTCTGTTTTTTTGGCTCTGCATAGCTACTGTACAGAAACAGTTTCTGTACGGCGGCATAGAAAACTATTTTAGGATAAATATATGTTACAAAATTTTTGATATTGTAATTAACCAAATAGGTAATCGTTTTGAGGGAATGAAGTTATTTGTGAATAAATTTAGATTCCTATGTCCCCAAGTTTTGATAACTTTGTCTGAAAAAGAATTATTTATGTCTGCAGAAACACTACAGCAGACATATTCCAGCGATCTGTCTGCGACTTTCCCTTTAGAGACAGTCGCGTTGTGTATGCCGTTAAAGGAAAAAATTGCTTCCCTTCAAAATATTAAAGACTTTGCGGTGTTTTTATTTGTGGAAAATAACACTCTATCATCAAATTTTCCAGAGGTAACAACAGCCTTATTATTATTTTTAACTCTTCCAGTAAGTGTTGCTACAGCTGAAAGATCCTTTTCCAAATTAAAAATCATTAAAAATTATTTACGAAATAGTTCCTCTCAGACAAGGTTAACTAACTTGCATGGCTATACTGTCCATAGAGGCACAAGAGGCGGCCAAAATGGATAATATCCATTTAATAAAAATTTTTGCGGAGGCAAAAGCTAGAAAAAAACAATTTACCTAATTTACCACCTTAAAGCACCAATAAGATATCGGCTATAATATTGTACTAAAATAATTTTACAGTATAATTAGGATAGGCAATTGCCTTGCAATAACTATTGAAATATTCAAGATTTTCTCGCTTAATTTAAAATATTTTTGTTTTTATCTCACTGTTGCTTTCAAGTATTTAGTATCGCTACCTTAGCTACCTAAAGAATATTTTAGTTTTTGTCCCTTTTAGTTTTAAAGAATATTTTTTATTTGGTTCTTGTTCCTTGTTCAATAGTTATATTTTTTGTAACGTTCTTTACATATATTGTGTATTGTATTTTCCTGAGTGTTTTTATAGGCATTTAAGTTAAATTTTATATTAGGTTAGTAGTTTAAATAATAAACAGTATTACCTAATTTTGTTTGGTAACACAAACTTATTATATATTATATTCTTAATAAAGGCGAGGGGGCCCTAACAAAATTTTCGCGGAAAGGGGGGGGGGGGGGGCATAACGAGAGAGCATTCTCTTCTCTTAAATTGGAGAATAGCGGTCCAGGCACTCGGCCGACTGTATGATCGGAGTCGGATCGGAAGGGTGCATGACAGGTATGTCCCGGCCTTTACTATGCATGACTAGAGCTCGTCTACCATTTATTAGCTCCTGCAAGGAATGTAAGCCAAAATGCACAATGCCTGATTAATAATGATCATATAGAAGTAAATTCATTTAAAAGGAATATATATAGGATGGTGCGGTTTCTACCGTATGTTATATCAATAAGCCGTATCCAGTGACTTGATTCGGTTGTAAACAAACGAAGACATTCGAACCGCATAAATGCACCAAATAACTCTATCTGTGACTAAATTTTAAAAATTAAAACACCAAATCTTAACCAAAAAAAGTAAACTGACCCTACTTTACTCGAACCCAGGACCTTCAGGTTGGTAGAACCATCCGATTGGTGGTGCTGTGAACGAATAGTGGAAAATCTTAACGAAGATGCTCTACTCGTGTTTTTCACAGAGAAATCCAAGATTTTCTCTCTTTTAATGCTTTGGACACATTATTCCATAATGATGACCATGCGCAATATTAAGAATAATAGCAGAGTTCCTTTTAAGCAAAGATTCTTTCCTCCTCCCTTGCCTTTAACAGCTTAGCTAAGCAATAGTAATTTACGTTACAAGACCGGAAAGGAGCGTTTTTCAGCTCGAGACAAGAATTTCCAGGGCGAGCCGTAGGCGAGCTGGAAGCTTGGAGAGCCCTGCAAAACACTAATTTTCGGTTACGTGACGTACAATATTTTTTTTTAAGACCGACACTTCGATATACATTTAATTCTTTATTTTATTTTGAAGAAGTAGTCCATACTCAAAGTGGAGTTAAATGATACAGAAAAAGAAAAGCACGAAGTCTTTCTCCACAATCTTTATTCATCGAAAAACTAGGCGAACCTAGTATCACATCGACATGTTTCGAGTGTAGAAACACTCATCATCAGGAAACAAAGTGAAAAGTAAAATGCTGATGTTTTTAGCAAAAGAGAAAATAATGGTGAGATTGAGCCGTAATGGAGCTTTTAATGGTGTACAAGAGATGTAAAATTGAAAAATCAGAAGGTCAAATCAATCTTTATTTTATATTATTTTTAAATGCGTCGTATGACTTCTCGTAACGGGCTTTTGATTTTACTAGCAATAAATCGTAAGTTGCTTTCCTTGCTGCTTCAAAAATTTCTTCTGAAATCTCATTTTCCGTGTCGGATAATTCAAAATCTGAATTCATATTTTTAAATTTGCGCACTCGCGAAACAAGTTTGACATAAACAACAAATTAGAAATCAACGAACTGTTACTCGACAATACATCGAAATGTTGTTATCATAGTAACGAAATCAAGGTAGATTGTATTATCAAAGAGCGATCGGAAAAATGAAAAAACAGGGACCGGAAAAATCTTTTGCCGGTCCCTTACGTCCATTTTCCGGTCCGGTTATTTTCTGGACGAGAAATTGTCCAGAAAGTGTATATTTTTCGGTCGATCTTAAAAAAATACATTTACTTTGTGTTGCTGTTTAAAACAAGCAAAAGGAAAGTATGTGTCTACAATCGACACCAGCAAATTAAAAAAGTTAATTTCGCTGCCAAAAATAAGAAACGAGGGATACAAGCAAAAAAAAGCCAATATACCTACCAACAGCAAGGGACCACGTTGATAAATTTTCAATGAATGCTTCAAACAACCAGTTTTTAATGATAATGGTTATTGATTTTATTAAACATTTGATAAGTATTTCAATTTTAGTACTTATAAATATAATTACTTTAGGTAGCCTTTATTTTTGGCGTCGGAGGAGCTTAGTTAAGTTGACGGTGAAGTATGTACCTAACTGATTTGGGTTACTCCGTTTTGATTAATATTAAAAACACCAAAAACAAGATCGATAGGACATTATTTGTTGTTAAAAATTCAGTTAAAATACTGTCAATTTTACTAAAATCTGTCGGAAGTCTATGGCTTTAAGAAGTTCGCGCTGACACCCCTTATTCGAGATTTTTCGTTCGTTATCAAAACCATAAATGTATACGCATCCAGTCGTTAAAAGTATATTTGGAAAACTACCCCAAAAAGTGGAAGTATTCCTAAATCTATCGAATCCATCATTATACACTGGACATTGCTTTCATTGAACGTCTGCCTCTGTATTCAGCGACAATCTGGTGCATTTGTGGATGTTTTAAATAGGCATGGGCATGGAGGATGTTAATCAGCAGCCGTCACCGAAGGGTACGTTGAAAATTCCATAAATAATAAAAAATTGTTGCCGAGAAAAATTTTTGGACATAGTGACGTAAAGATTTCTAAATTTCTGGAACTTCAGAAAACAGTTCCACACAAGCTTTTGAGCAACGGAGCTTGGGCATGTAGTTCTACTTCAAACAGCGTTATACAGTTTATTCTAACGATAAATAAAATATACGAGGTATTTAACATTAATAGATCAGTCAATGTACAGTTGACGACAGATAATTTCGTACACTAAACTGTTACACTGAAAATGCAACTTTTCTACCTTTATTACCTTTGTAACGTGTTAATTGTTATCATGATATCTGTCAAAGTATAGTGATTATCTTATTTGATTTAAAAATGCCACATTTAAGTATTATTGAAAAAGCAATAATAATATGTTTAGTAGAAATAGGGTGGTCTTATGGAAAAATAGCTGATCATTTTAGAGTACCTAGAAGTACTGTTCAAGGAATTGTAAAAAAATGGCAAACACTTAAAAGGTCTGTTGGGTCTGGTTTAAATAAATAGAAAATCATCAAATAAAAAGACCGAAATTTGGTGGAGTATTTAGGTAAGGCAAAATCCATTTGAAACTGCAGTATCCGCTATGCACATAACAGGATTCCTTGCTTCATCTAGAACTGCGCAACGCCGAGTAAGATAATGTTCCGAATTAAGAATACGAGCAGCTGCATCCAAACCGTTTTCAAAAAATAGTGATAAGAACCAACGAATTGGGTGTGCTATGCAATATTTACCAGAAAATGATTTTTTTTTTGACTAAATGTTATCATTTCCGATAAGAAAATTTTTCAGTCTATACATATAATGAAAGGATTCCGAGTATATGTATAGACCACCAAATTCCCGATATGATGAGAAGTATACACAAAAAAAGCAAACCAGTGGACGTTTCTCCGTTAACGTGTGGGCATAGATAAGTGTTTACGGTGCAGGTGTATGCGGGAATATTGGTGGAACACTAAATAGTAACACCTACATATCTTCAGATTTTGGAAAATGTTTTTCTTCCTTCTGCCGCGATAGTTTCTGAAGGAAATAACTTTATATTTCAGCAGGATAACTGCCCTGTGACTGTGCATACTGCAAGAAATATAGGAAACTGGTTTAGATAAAACAACGTAACATGTCTGCCTTGGTGATCAAGAAGTCCTGATTTAAATCCAATTGAAAATGTTTGGGGATTGATGGTAAAAAAAATGTATAATATAGAAATAGAGTTATTTGATAAAATAGAAGAAATTTGGGAAGGGCTAACTCCGGATTACACCAGAAGTATTATTTTGTCAATGCCATGAAGATTACGATTTTAGAATCCAATGGCGCAGCAATTAAATATTAGTATTTTGTTTGTTGTTTGTTAATATATTTACCCTTTTTGGCTTTATACTTTTGTAGTTTTCCTGGTATTATTTTATAATTTTCTTATTTCGCGGCTGTAATTTAAACACAAAAATATTTACTTATGGTAAAAAAATCGTACATACAATAATTTACAGCTATGTATATAGCTGGTGTTCTAATCATAGGCGGTTCTAGACCTCTTAATTAGGGGGGGCTGAAGCCCCAGGGAGAAGAAGTTCACCGCAGGTGCCGCTGGAGGTTAATTCGCCGAAGGCGGAAAACTTTGGGAGTGCCACACCCAATTTTTACCCAAAAAGTCGCTAAAATCGTTGAAAAAATCACGCCCTCGGCGCCCTCTTGTGTTTGCTGGGTAGTAGATATATGGATGGATGGGGAGGTTTAAAAATCAAAAATACAGGCAACATTTTTATAATTTAAAGTTAAAAATGTTTGACACCAGTGGGATTTTATCCTAAATTTACAAAAAAATCTTTGCACGAATAAATTTGTATAAAGCTATTTTTCTACCCACTTTTTTGGAACAAAAGTTAACAGCATCGTCCAACTTTACGTCAAGGCCTTTTTTTCATCCTAAATCACATTGAGTTATTGGGTGCTAAATAAAAATCATTATTAGTTGTCTTAGTAGCAGTTTGGTAGCAAGAAAAAGAAAGCTTTTTATGAAAAAGTTAATTAATTAATAAATTAGTAAAATTACTGGAATTATGTAGATATATAGAACTTTTTCGATTGCCACATTTAAATTTGGGGGGGCTAATCCGAGATTTGGGGGGGCTTAGCCCCCCCAAGCCCCCACCTAGAACCGCCTATGTGTTCTATCCAGGTAAGCAGCAAGGTGAGAATCCCGTTTTATCCAATTTTTTTGTAATTGAGTTATGTATGGGTGGACTGTACGAATTTATGTCGTCAACTGTACTTATTTGTTCTGGATAAATAAAATATGCACTTGATAAAACTCTCTTAAGTGCAAAGAAATATATTCTATCGCATTATAATATTAATTTTAAACAGAGAACAATTTTGGAAAGCAAGGTTCCGAGCTCTTCAGAGAATTGCCGTAAAGCTTCCCATAAACACAACGGAAAATTAAACAATATGTTTGTCCGTTTTGGGGGCAAAATTATTATAAGCTAGAGACCCAAAACTCATTGTCTTTTATTGTGGAAAGTTGAGAATTTCTTTTATGATTTGTTTTAAGAGTGCGTCTGGGAGTTGTTATAATTTAACTTTAAGGAACTTTGCTCTTATAGTAATTAAATTAAATGATGTCTTCTTCCTTTTTGTCAGACACACTGGAAATAAACATATGTGTTCATTGTGTTCTCTATATAATTTAATAATTGATTTATATTATGTTTAAAAAATCATTTCGCCCTTCTAACTCAGAAATAACTTGGGATATATTATTCAAATTAGCTATGCGTGAATTTCACATTTTAATTCTTCTTCCAGATTTTTATTTTATTACCCGAATACATGTTTTTTCCTCTAAAATTTTATTTACTCTTAAACAGTATTCCGTTTACTGCTTAGCAATTCCCAAACAGTCATAAAATTCAGTTCTTACAATATTAAGTTGATACGCAGAGATTCTATTGCAATATTTAGTTCTTCCAACTTTTTAAAACGTAGATTCGTTATAAATAAAGTGGGGAATATATGCATTTTTTGAATATTTTCTCGATTTTATAACAAAATGCATATTTTTATTAATAATTTTAATTATTATTTTAAGAGCATATTTTCATGTTTTCGGCTTTATCAAAAAATTTAAAACGTTACAGGTTTAATGTCCAGTTCGGTACTTATTTCAGGGATTTTCCAATCTAAAGATTATAATAATGATTACATTTACACAAGATACTTATTGAGAGTAGGTACATTGTTAGGGGTTGTTTATTATCACTTAATAATGCGTTATTATTACCTGCTTAAAAAACTGTATTTATATCGATTTGTAATACATACTTCAGCAGAAATTTAAGTTTAAGAGATTCAATTAGTATTGTTGAAACTTTTTCCGCTAAAGTATCTGGTAAAGTAGGAGGTCAAGTAAGGAACGAATTGGATGTAACTGTAAAAAATAATGAACAATTTAAATACTTAACTGCAGTAAAAGGCATTTATGAGGGTAAACCATCAGAAATTATTATTTTAAGAGCATATTTTTATGTTTTCGGCTTTATCAAAAAATTTAAAATGTTAAAGGTTTAATGTCCTAGGCAAGGGCGTCGCCAGCCAGTGAGCTAGGGAGGGGCAGCATAGAAGAACTGAAGAAAACATTAAGATAGAAAAGTATTTTTAGAACCTCTAGGGGGGGGGGGGCTGCTGCTTTATGTGGAATTTAAAAATGTAAAAATATACAGGGTGTTCCATTTAAAACAATATAACTATCATTCTCCACAACTTTGTGGGCGACCCTGTATATTTCAATTTATCACCGATATGTAGATTTTTAACAGCCCTACATTTTTTATATAAGACGTTTTTTGATAACCCCTGTATATTTTGAAATAATTGACCGTTCTGGTAATTTTTCCTAACCCTGTATATGTCGTAGGCTGATAGTGAAATCCGTCATTTCATGAAAAGCCTAGTCATATCATGCTGCGCGCTAAAAGGTATATTGGCAACTGATTTGTTCGTTGTTCCCCAGAGCATTTTTTAAAATTTAATTTAAATTTTATTTTTATAAAATAATATTAGTTGAAAAAATTGAAAAAAATGCTCTGGGGAACAACGAATAAACCAGTTGCAATATACCTTTTAGCCACGCTTCATGATATGACTAGGCTTTTCATGAAATGACGGATTTCACTATCAGCCTACGACATATTATACAAAGTTATTTCTGAGTTAGAAAGAGTAAGGCGGTTTTCCTAGACGCATAGAAAAATTACACCAACCCCCTTAACTTAAACGGTTTGCGGTGTATTCTATTATGATTTTCGACAGAGCGGGATTTCTCCTTAAGCTGTTTGGGAAAGTTTCGGAAAAGATCCGTAACTTTATATTCAATAAATGGGTAAAAGTTTTACAAAATGTATATTCTATGCCATCTCCAAGTTTTTTCAATTTTCTCGGATAATATTTGAAACTTTCCCCGTTAGAAATTTTAATATGAAAAAGTAGATATTTTACTTTCACAAATATTTTATACATGCATTCGGTGAGTATTTGTTTATACTATAGCAGTGTCGCGAAGTTTTGATGAAAATCTATTCACCACTCAGATTACACTTTTGGTTGTTTGGATTACACAAAACTACCCGGTGCGCCCATATACAGTGTCACCAGTAAAGTTCGCATCATATGGGATTTTTTTTATTAAGAGCTTTATTCGAAAGGTGCCTGTGGCATTAAGTTCTGCTTCGATCGAGATGAAAATTAAGGAAAAAATAGTAGTCACGAGATTCGCATTATCTGTCAAATTTTAATTTTTTCCAAAAAATAATTCAAAAGGGGTTATTCCTGAAAATATCGAAAAAGTTATTAGAAAAAGTTATTTTACATGCAAAATTTTTGACCTATATTTTGTAAATTGCTCCACTTTTGCAAAATAAGACTCGACGCAACCTACATAAAACTTCTCAGTTTTGACAAGTGTTTATTTCAGATACATTTTCTTTAAAGTGGCGCCATATTATATGGGTGTTTTTCTACAAAATCAAAATTGGGCTATTAAAATTTGGTCGCATGTGATGCAAAGTTTATTTATTTTTGACCCTGTATTAAGGTAACTTCATAAAATAAGTATTTTTGAAAACCTAGTTTGTGTCATGAATTTTGCCCAAGAGCAAACCTACCTTTATTTTGACAATATCGAAAATTGTTATTATAAAAAAGTTGATTGGAAATAAAAAAAAAACCACGTTTAAATGTGTAATTTAACCCATTTACGATAAAAAAAAAATATTTTTTCTTTTTTGAAACGTATGTCGTATACAATAACAATGCAAATTTAACTGTAGGTACAGGGTTTTTCCGTATATTTTGGAGCACCCCTGGAGCTTTTATTTGAAGACCTAGAAAAAACTTTAAATTACCAAAGTTGCATGATTTCTTCTGAACTGCCAGAATTTGTTATCGGACAAAACAAATGAACATCGTAAATTTGTTTAATAATGCCAATATCGATTTTTTTAAATGGAACACCCTGTATATTAATTTTTTTTTAACTCCTCACTCTTTTCTGATTCCAAATATGTATATATGTTATATGTTTGTTTCATAAATTATTATCATTATTTATATTAATTATTGTTACTGAATAAGCATTATGTTTTAGCATGTTTTCCTCACACCAATATAGATTTTCTAATCCGCAATATTTTCAAATGAAATTTTGCCTAAACGACTAAAGTAAACATATAACATATATACATATTTGGAATCAGAAAATAATGAGGAGCTAAAAAAAAAATAGTTCCATTTTAAAAAATCGACATTGGCATTATTAAACACGATAACAAATTCTGGCGGTTCAGGAATCATGCAACTTTGGTAATTTAAAGTTTTTTCTAGGTCTTCAAATAAAAGCTCCAGGGGTGTTCCAAAATATACGGAAAAACCCTGTACAGTAGTTATATGTAATCTAGGATGTATATTTTCTTATTTGCAATATAAATGTATATGTATTTATTACGAACTTGTTTAAATTGCAACATTGTTAGATAAAATTAAGAAACGAAAAGGTTATCATGCTTATAATAATTATTACAAGAGATAAATGTTCATTCATAATTAATTAAGAATGCAGAAAAATTATTAAAAAATAGCAAAACCTATTTTGTCATCGTAAATGGGTGTAATTACATATTTGAACGTGGTTATTAGTTTTGATCAACTTTTCTTAATAACAATTTTCGATATTGTCAAAAATAAAGGTACTTTGCTCTTGGGCAAAATTCATATTTTTTGACAAACCTCGTATACGCTTAAAATAATTTAATATCTAATAGTTGCATTTTAGGTTTTAGGCCATGCAGAACTTTTTATCAAGAACAGTGGCGCAACCAGAAATTTAGTTCGGGGGGGCTTTCATTTCTTGCGTCGCGGTCGCAGGCGAATATTTTTTGGATGCCACGCCCTTTTTTGGGTAAAATACGTATGATTGACGAGAGCGACAGCCCCCTAAAACTCCTGCAATAATACGCCGCTGGCCCTAACTAAATATTTATAAAAAAAAATTAGAGATTTCATTTTAATTAGTAAAAATGTATTTAAAATAAGTAACGCATATATTAATCATACTTATACTAAAACAAAACAAAAACCTTATACAATAAGTTGTAAGTAATCACTAATAATACTAATATTAAAGTAAAATTTTTCGTTTTGTTCTTGCCTTTTCGTTCAGAATTTCTGCCACGGTAATATCAATATCGTGGTTCGCATAAAGAACTGCCAAACCATTTAATCTGTCCTCTTCCGTGGTGCTACGCAGATATGTCTTTAAATATTTTAAATTTGAAAAGGACCTTTCAGATGTGGGGGTTGTAATAGACAAAATTAAAAAATTTGTAAAAGCCTTTTTATATTAGGAAATATATTGGCATCACATTCGGAATACACTTTGTCCAAATCTTCCTTCAGTTTTTGTTTTTGCATTTTTTATACCACAGCTCAAGTTCAGCTTTTAACATCGTTTTATTGGAAAACTCTTCAAGGAACTCATTCTTGTAAAAGCTGTGAAGTTTCAAAAAAACATTTAAATTGACTATCAAAATCTTGATTATCATATGGAAAGAGGCATTCAAAATTTTGAATGGTTTCTCGATATTTTAAAAACCGATCCTCGAGATTTGCTATGAGGCCATCAAAAACGGAATAAAAATTGTTATTTTAAAATACTCAGCAGCGGAATCGGTTTTTATAACCACTCTTTGTGTTTGTCTTGGCGGTAGTCTAGGTACTCTGATTTCAATATATTATATATATTTTGAAAATTATCATCTGCCAGGCCTCTTATTTCTTTAACTTGATCGGTTACGTCATTAGCTAACTGTAATGCTTTACAAAGGTTTAAATCAACTGTTTGTAGAATCTTGCTTAAAGGCAGTGTGTGGGCATATATTATTTCTGTACACATTAGTGCGATCACAAATTTGGGACTTTGAATGCTGGCCAGTAATCCAGATGCCTCAGTGGAAGTATTGCGGTCGGTCCATTCAGTCAGACGTAATATAATTTCACTATTGATAACATGATTGATGTAAATTATGTGACTGAATATAAAATATTAGTAAAAGGCGTGACATGAAAAATTGGTTTGCAGGGGGGGGGGGGGGGCTGCAGCCCGGCAGCCCCCCCCCCCCTGGTTGCGCCACTGATCAAGAATAACTTTTTTTCGTAAAATTAATATTAAAAAAGTTTTCCATATGGTTACAACTTATTACGGAGACATACTGTATATATGCATTTTGCATATATTCCGCCCCTTATTTATGCGTTGTTGTGTGCGTTATAAAAAGCTGGAAAGAACTGAAGATTGCAATTTTAGGGGTGTATATGCAATAGAATCTCTGCGTATCAACTTAATAATGTAAGATCTGAACTGAATGACCGTTTAGGATATTGCTAAGCAGTAAACGGAATACTGTTTGAGCATCCGATTAAAAACCAGTAAATTTCCATTGAAATTACTTTTTGTCCGAGTATTTGCCTTACAAGGTAGTATTTAAACCAGCGTTGTTGTTCCATTTGTCTCCAAATGTGGAAATAAATAAAGTTGTCATTATTTTGTTTTCAGTAGGTACCTACTTGCGTTTATTAAATTACTGCAATCATTATTATTTCTTGAATACTGTAAAACATGTTGCAACTAATAAAAATAAAACGTCTAGTAACATTTAATGTTATCTTAATTAATACAGGTGGAACAAAACAAATCTTAATTAATACAGGTGGAACAAAACAAATAAAATTTCGTTTGCGATTCCATCCTTCGATAAAGTCTATTTTATTTTGATTTAAAATGAATAGAGAACCAATATTTACATAGGATTTCCCATGGGCCCTCTTGCAGTAGACCATCGAGTATAGCGTTTTTTAAATACGTAATTTTGTGGCCAAATTCAGAACAAAACGTACAAAAAAACTACATATTTATACCCCAAGTTCCTGAAAATGACAGATTGTGCTTAAAATATCTAGTCGATTATCTAATGGAATTTTACCCATTACCTATTTGAAATGGGCATGTAAGAGCCAACTGAATATCCCTCAGGAACTCCGAGTGCCTATAGGTTTTTGGGACTAAAAAGTTAATTTGGCATCAAAGGAGAGCTGGAATTATAATTTGCAAGTTTGCCTTGGCTGCGGCACACAAATTAATTCGATCTTTGAAAGACCATTGGATTGGATAAATATTAATTTTCAGGCTGACGGAGAACCAAATGGTCCAAGAAATTTTGGGTAATTCTATATAAGCTGACTTTTTTATGTGTTTTCCAATTTTCCTATATAAACTTGTATTACTACTTATATTCTTCTCTAATACAAACACATTTAAATACAGACATACAACCCAGTAAACATGACATGAAAGCTCCGGATGTGGACAGAAGGTGCATTGCCAAAACGTCGGTGTCGGGCCGCCAGCTACAATATCGGCGGCGTGGAGGTAGGGCATGATCGCTCGGCCGCCGGGCGGCTTAATAGCTATATAACGGACCTGGTTGTGCGGTACAGACGCTACTTTTTACCACTGAGCCGCGGGCTGAACAGATGTTAGCGCGCGGCATCTCGACGAGACCGCGGACGGTCGCTGGCAATTCATTTAAATACCAGCGAGGGACCGCGCTTGGTTAGAGGGAAGTCTTACCATTAAAACTCACCGTAAAGTAGAAAACAACAGTTTTATTGTTTAACAAACCCTGCAAATATAAGACGTTATTCTGATTCATTTACACATAACTTTGTATTATTTTTTTTTGGGACTCATCCGCCCGCCTTCCCTGTCGGAAGCATTTTTATCCAGTTTCTAATGGTCAGAACAATATCTGAATTTGTTGCATTAGACGTTATTGGATTTCTTCGTACAGCACCTAAAAACCATTTGGTTTGGTTAAGTTTATATACTATAAAATACTGCATACAAAGAATAGCCAAGCATGCACTATTTTTTTTTGTTTTAACACTTTCAACTTTACATATTATGAGAGTAACAGAGGTATAAAAAAATTTACAATAAAATTATATAGGTATGAAACTTAAACTCACTTATAGTTTTGTTCTCTGGTACTGAATCATCTGTCTGAGGGGTGTCTTTTCATCTTGGAAATCAGTCGTAAGTTCGTCTAATGATGAATCCTGTATTCTGCCTACAGGCACTGAATCTTCTTGAGAAATGTAGCTTTTATAATAATAAAGGAACGCCTCGTGCTCGTGGAAAAAGAATTTTAATGTTCTGTCTACCGTCATTCACCTGTCAAGTGTCAGTTCTTTCGCAGAAGCAGAACGGCGCAAATTTCAAAAATACGCGGCTGGCTTGCGATTAGCCGTGGCCAAACAAGTAAAACGAGGAACGTAGTAGTCAGCTACTCGCGCGCGGGTGGTACACGGCACGTCGACTCTTTTGTCACAACCGGCGAGATATCTTCTAACCGTGTCCGATTCGAAAGATAAGGTCCGTTTCTCATGTGCTGCGCTACTACCACCATCGGGTGGCAGACTATTAGCCGTGGTAGTTCGACGCATGGAAGGTAACGCGATAGCCAGAAGCGGCCAGTAATCGGCAACAAGAGCCGTCGATTTCCCGTCAGTGCCGGAAGGCGGCCGAACTTTTACCGCCAGCTTTGGTTTACTGGGAAGATGGGGAAACATAAATAAAAATTTTCTTAATAAAATTGAAACTATTCAAAAAATTAACATAAAATTAAAATTCAAAATTAGATATCATCTAATCCAAGACAAATATTTCAGGATGTCCCTAATAATTTTAGATATTATATTATTGTGATATATACAGGGTTGACCAGAAGTCCGGAATAAAATTAATATAGATAATCTGTAACTTTTTGGGGAAAACGCTCGGACACGTCAATTTAGTTTTATGTATGCTCACATTTTGACGTTATTCGTTTGTTTTTTGATAGACATTTGTCAAAGATATGACGACATTGATCTTTTTTTTAAATGGAAACATACAACTTGTGATACATCATTTGAAAGCTAATATCTCCTACAGTATGCTCATAAATTTTGGCGCGATTCTGTCAAGCTATTTCAAAATGGCGACTGTTTTTAAAAAATCTGTATTTAAATAAGCGGAATTGATAAGTCACTGATGTTCTCTTTACCTTTCAAGGTAAGAAATCTTCATTGTTCCACGTTCTGACATTTTGTGACATTGTGAACTTGTAAAATTAATTAAATTAAAGGTATTTCCGAAGTATTATAATGAACCAATTTGGTTTCAGCAAGATGGTGCTCCCCCGCATTTTTGTGTCAATGTGAGAAGATATTTAGATGATATATTTTCATGTTGCTGGATTGGACGACTTGGAACAATTGAATAGCCACCGAGGTGCCCAGACTTAACGCCTCTAGACTATTATCTTTGAGGATATTTAAAAGAAAAAGTTTACCAAAATAGGCCAAATAGTACTGAATATTTGAAATACAAAATTAGATTGGAGATACATAACATACCGGCTGAAGCCATTCGGAATTCCGTCGGCGGATTTTACCATCGTCTGGGAGCATGCCAAGTAGAGGGTGGAGGACATTTCTAGCATTTGCCACGTTAAACCACCTTTTTGTTGTGTTTTGTTTTGCTTCGTTACATTTTTATTTTTTTCGACAAAATAAATAACAAATAAACCATAACGAATCGTGATTTGTTAAATGGGCATCAGTCAGGAAAAAAGAGTTTTGAGAAAATTGAAAAAAACTTTTTAAAATACCAAGGGGGACAAAATAACACTTCTAATAATTTTAAGATGTTGTATATCATCAAATAAGCATTATGTGCGATAACTTTTTTTTAGATCTATATAGTGTATTTTTTGCAAAATTTCTTCTGTAATGTTTTAAATACTGTCATCAAATCATTGAAAACTGAAAAAAAAACACTAATTAGAAAAATAAAACTTGGCCTCTATTAATTTTCTTCAATGTTATTGTTCACTGGCCAGTTTAAAATGTCATTATAAAATGTCTGGTATTCATTTGGCACATACTGCGTACGTTTGACGAAATCTGCCATTTTTGAAACTTTTATTGGAATTTTTCCGGTTGGATATGGACACCTATTTGGCGGGACAGGTGCAGTGGCGCACTCAGGACTCGATCATGGGAGGGGCACAATGACTGTTTTCTGAAAGTTTCGATGTATGTTTGTGTTGATTCCTAGTTGTTTCAGGTGTGATTTGAATGTTCCTAGTGTGAGGCCTGTCACTGACATAATAAGAGGGATAATAGTGACTTTTTCTTGCTTCCAAAGTCTTTTTATTTCCATTGCCAGGTCTGTGTATTTGGAGATTTTCTCATTATATTTCGTTTGGATCTTTGTATCACTAGGAATAGCTATGTCAATTAGGTATGGGGTTTTTTCTTTTTTTAACTGAAGAGTGATATCTGGTCTATTTGCGGATATTGTTTTGTCTGAATATTTATATCCCAGTACAGTTTGAAATCTTTGTTTTCGAGTATGAATGTTGGTGTGTATTTGTAGTATGGTTCTGAGTTTTCTACGAGCTTACACGCTATGGCCAGTGCTTGGTAAACTACTTTTGCTGCTGCGTTGTGTCTTGCTGTGTATTCTTGGCCAGCAAGAATTTTACATCCACTTGTAATATGTTCAATTGTTTCCTTCTGGAGGTGGCATTTTCTGCATGTGTCGTCTGTTATAGCCGGGTCTTTGATTATATGTTTTTGATAATTTCTTGTTGCTATAACTTTATCTTGAATAGCGAGTAAGAACCCTTCCGTTTCAGGAAATAGCTGACCATCTTTTAACCATGTATATGATGATCCTTTGTCGATGTAATCTTGTTTCACGTGGTATCTATGCTGTCCATGGAGGATTTTCTCTGACCAGGTATTGATTTTATCTTGTTGTAATTGTGTATCATTGTATGTGTCTGCTGGATGGTTTGTTTGGGATAGGTTGGGGGCGTATAGTTTTTATCTGCATTGCTTATCGCTGTGTGGAGACTGGTCTGTTTAGTATAAAAGAATTTTTGGATTTGCCATTTGTGCAGGGATGTTACGTCTCATCCTCCTACATTTCTTTTGATTGTTATCCTTTCTTTACATGAATTGAGGTGTAGCTTTCTGTGTTTAGTAGGTAAGTTCAGAGCGTATGAGGATGTTAATATTTTCTAGGTCTACTTGGGACCACTTGATAATACCGAATGAATATGTGAGAATATAGGTATGGCATACGTATTTATGGCCTTAGTAAGGTTCTTGGAATTTAACTTGGTTTTTATCAGTTTGGTAAGTATATTTTTGAATTCACTTACAAGCTCTGTTTTGATGTGGATATGGTTCAGTTTGGTGCCTTGATGGGATCCTAGGTATTTGTATGTTTCGTCTCTGAGCATGCTTTCTAGTGTTTTATTATTGACTGCTTGAACCTCATGATGTTCTTTCCACTGGCCTTTGTTTATGTGAAGTACTCTACATTTACTCATTCCAAACTCCATACAGACGTCTGAGGTGAATGTTTCCGTGATTTTTAGAAGGCCCTTCAACTGGGTTTCCGTGGCTGCATAGAGTTTAATGTCGTCCATATATAATAAGTGGTTTATTTGTTGTTGGTTTTCTTTATTGTGCCTGAGATGAAAGCCATTGCTTTGTATTATTAAGTATGTTTGAGAGTGGGTTAAGACAGAGACAGAACCACAGAGCGCTAAGTGAGTCCCCTTGGAAAATACCACGCCTGATATGGAGTTCGTCTGTTTGGATATACCTACTCGGTTTCTGTGTTTAATCGGATATTCGTTCTCCAGGGTTTCATGGTTTGTATAAGGAATTCTCTGATATTCTTGTTGATTTTGTAGATTTCAAGGACCTTTATTAACCAGCTATGAGGTACGGAGTCAAATGCCTTTTTATAATCTATATACCCGATGTGGAGGTTTCTATGTTCTTTTCCAGTTTGTCCCATGATGACATTATCTATAACCAGTTGTTCCTTACAGCCCTGGCTATTTTTTCTGCATCCTTTTTGTTATTTTTTTATTATTATTATTATTATTATTATTATTATTATTATTATTATTATTATTATTATTATTATTATTATTATTATTATTATTTTTATACGTAGTGGTGCCTATGCCTATACCGAACCAAGCATTTATGTCACTGAAGGCTTATTGACTTTTAAATACTTACAATAAAGACGATATTCATGTAACCTAAATCTGTCGAAGTTATTACCCTTCAAATAATTTAACATTCTCTTAGGACGGACTCCGTTAACAAGTAAAGTTTTGGGAACGAAAAGGTAATTATTCAGCATCAAAGGGGCACGCAAATAAAACGTTCTAGTTAGCCCAGGACAGATTATTTAATTCTGATTTGAAGGCAGTTAGTTTTAGATAAATATTCATATTTGTTTAACCACAAACCAAATGGCACACGACCTATACAAGCGTCGTATTTACATAAATTTTATTTTCAAAGATCGCACTGCGAAGTTTGTCTTACCAATTTATGCATAATATTGATAGCACAGAACACAATAAAGAGAAACGTTATAAACGTGCTATTTGGTCGATGCCGCCGTGATGACATCAGATGCGAATGCAACGCCCTCAAGTGTAGTGCGTTTGAACTAATGAAGGCGGTAGAGGGGTAGGGGGAGGCCGTCATATGTTTTTATTTTTTAAAGGTCAAATTATTATTTTGAAATTCAAAATTTGTTGTAAGTAATTTTATGAAAAATACGTTTTTATTACCAATAAGTACAATTAGCATTGCACAATGTAATAAAAACTTATTTTAATTTAAAATTATTTATAACAAAGTTTAAATGCCAAAATATTCAATTACCTTGATATCGAAAATCTTGAGCCTTAGTTTTAGTAAAACAAACTTTAGTGTAACTTTTTTATTGCACAAAATCAAATTATATAAAATAATTAAAATAAATAAAATAATATTACAGTTTTTTTCATTCGTATAAATCAACACCTGAAATCAAAAAGAATGAAGAATTGTATCAATAAAGAAATAAGTTGAATAAGAAATGGAGCAATGTGATTGGTTGCCATTGACATATTATGTATCTTATTTTGAGTCAACCTTTTTCCTTTCCTTATAAGGGACGCCATATGTAGTGGATGACAAGTGACTTAAATGACAAGTGACAGCTGCGACTTTTCGGATCTCAGTTTCATACCCCTGATTGATAGCTTTTACGATTGAAAGGTTTATATCTTTAAAAACTAAAGTCGAAATACTCCAATTTGGCCTATGCTTCGTGTAGTAACGGTAACGAAACTAAATCTCTTCGAATTTCATGGCCTTAGCTGCTGACGCTACACCACAGAGGAATGATAGTTCAACAGTGTTTATTTGCTCCACCTATCATTTCTCTATGACAGCGTTTCTGCGACCTATCATTATTTTGTTACAGTGTTGCATTGTACCGAGCAAAATATTGTCGACGTTGACAGTTGAAGTGTTTAAGTTACGTACGCGCCCACAAGCGTAAGAAAACTCGAGATTGTCTACCGGTCAGCCGGTCTGTTTTTACTGTTTTTAATTTAGATGATTTAAATAATTTTCAATGTCGAGTTGTTTAATATACAGGGTTGGGCAAATGTTCCGGAACGGCTTAATTACAGGCGAACGAAAAGTGATATCGGATCGGGGTTTTGGGCAATCTATAGGACTAAAATTTTACTATTTGACTATTATACCATATGTCAGTAATGTCACCAACTGTCAAGTGTTGACGTTATTTTTTTAAATGGAACACCCTGTATATTTTTACATTTTTAAATTCCACATAATATTAAAATTATGTTTATTAAATGCACTATTAGTCTATACTTCATAGTTTCCGAGAAGTGACATTTTTGAACTTTGACAGCTTATAACTTTTTAACAGTACGTCTTAGAGCAAAACGGCTTACGTGTCCCTATCTTCAATTTTTATTATCTTCCTAAAAAATCAACTTCCGGTTAAACCGGATGTAACTCGAAAGAGGGAAATATAGTTGTTCCGGTTTAACTGGAAGTTGATTTTTTTGGGAAGATAATAAAAATTGAAGATAGGGACATGTAAGCCGTTTTGCTCTAAGACGTACTGTTAGAAAGTTATAAGCTGTCAAAGTTCAAAAATGTCACTTTTCGAGAGTCAATATCTCGGAAACTATGAAGTATAGACTAATAGTGCATTTAATAAAAAATAATTATAATTTTATGTGGAATCTAAAAATTTAAAAATATACAGGGTGTTCCATTTAAAAAAAAATAACGACAACACTTGACAGTTGGTGACGCTACTGACATATGGTATAATAGTCAAATAGTAAAATTTTAGTCCTATAGATTGCCCAAAACTCGGATCCGATATCACTTTTCGTTCGCCTGTAATTAAGCCGTTCCGGAACATTTGCCCAACCCTGTATAAAAAAGTGTTTTGGTACTTTCAGTCTGTATTTAAAAATGTGGTGAGAAGTAGCTTCTTATGAACATTTTAAGTTTGAATCGTCGATTACGCTGATAACAATTTGTTTATTTATTAAGGTGTACCTTTTGTGCCCGTCTTGGATCTTAGAGGTATATTTAATTTGAATTTACTATTATCTGTCCTTGTCATTTTATGCCATGCGGCTGTATTTATAAATCCACCAGTGGCGGCGTGGCCTACCAGGAAAATAAATGGTTAATTTTCTCGCTTATGACAGCAAAGCGACATTAAAAATTATTTTTCTACGATGTGTTATTCTATCAGTATTTTCGGGTTTAAATATATTAATAAGGCAATTCCAAAATACCCTGTATATTGCATATTTATTAATTCTACAACTCATTTTAGTCTAGTAAGTAGATATCTAGTCCAAATAATTATTATTATCAGATCAATACATCATCAATCTGCCATCAAAATTCTTTACCCGCCATTGCATAAGTAGAAAAGATAATTATTAGTAGGAATGTGTGAAGTCTCACAGAAGACTGACATCTCGGTCTACTTACTAATTACGATCCGACATAAACTTAGTATCTGAGCATCTGTGTCAATTAATGAAGTTTAAGTTTCTACTAGTTTCCCGTGTGTTTCGCTCCTTATGTAACCGCAGAACGCCTGAAACTTTATGCGGATAATTTAAAGTTACATCTGAATATGTTGTAAATAAATAATCAGGTTGTTATCTGGTTCTAAAAGAGCTCATGTGGTACCTAATACAGAGACGAATTCATAGGAGGGCGCATCCTGAGCACCGGACCCCTTAGGTAATTGTGATCAAACCTAATTTTTTATTTGTTTATTCATATAAACTCTTAAAATTTTAGCAGATCTGTTTGTTTCCACGGCTACCGCAGAACTTAGCCTAAATTGGACCTGCTAGAAACCTGGCTGCACTCCAACATGGAAGAAAAACGAGTACTTCATTGGTATAGCGTTTCTTTATATCCATAACGAGGTGCAATTAAGTTTAGAAAATATTTTAAAAGTCACAAAGAAAATTTGACTTTCTTTTGTAGTTTTCTTATTGTTATTAAATACCAATTAGGTTCCCCTTTCCTATAGTTTAATTAAGTACAAAAAAATATACAGGGTGGGGACTTTAACTGGAATAAATTCGATATTTTTAAAACCGCTGAAGTTGCGCCTACAAAATTAGGTATGTGGGAGTTTTGGACCATGCGGAATTAAAAAATGATGTCGGCGCTGTTGCCAGATTGCCCAGCTTTGCGCTACACGTAGTAATTTTGTTATTTTAAATGGAGTGCCCAATTTATTTTTATTGCAGTAAATTGGGTCGGTCAAATTTAGTAAGATCCCAAATTTACAAAGTTCTATCTTCATTAGTTGCTGAGCTATGGCAACACTGTAGTTCCATTAAAAAGTACAGGAACGCTTATCTACCTTTAGAACCGTTAAAGTTGCGCTTACAAAATTTACTATCTGGGAGTTTCTGGGCATGCAGAAATTAACAATGATATCGGCAATGTTGTCAGATTTCTCAGCTGTGTGCTACGGTCGGTAATTTAACTCGAACAAATTTGACAAAAAAATTACAAAAACACGAAACTAGTTCTATCGATTTGTTATTTCAAAAGTTGTTTAAAATGCGCTCCATTGACTTCTTGGCAAAAAACCAATCGGTTATAAAACTCATTTTGTAGGCTGCGTAAAACCTGAGGTATTATAAATCTGATTTCTAGTCTAATCCGATATTTTAGATCTTCAATATTTGTAGGTTTTACAACATTCACTTTATGTTTCAAATCACCCCAGAAATAAAAATCTAAGGGTGTTAAATCAGGCGACCTTGCTGGCCATTCAATAGCTCCCCGTCGTCCAATCCACCTGCCAGGAAAGGCGGTATTCACGTAATTCCGCACGTTAGCCGCATAGTGCGGAGGCGCCCCATCCTCCTGGAAAAAAATTCTTTCTTCCAAATTATTATTTCCGGTGGGGTATGACTCAATCAGTTCTGGCACTAAAATCTCTTGCAAAAATTCCAAATATCTTTCACCTGTTACGTTGGTGGTCCCCGAAACCGATCATCATGAGAATTTCTATTTTTAAGGTTTTAGTTAAATAAGCCATTTTTAAACGACAAGAACTTTATTTCTTGGAGCTTGTTAATAACTTAGTAACTATGGAGATGTTACCAAGGTAACGCTACTTTAAGGTAAATAAGCGTCCCGGTACTTTTTAATGGAAATACAGTGTTGCCATAGCTCAGCAACTAGTGAAGATAGAATTTTGTAAATTTGGTATTGTACTAAATTTGACGCGCTCAATTTACTGCAATAAAAGTAAATTGGGCATTCCATTTAAAATAACAAAATTACTACGAGTAGTGCAAAACTGGGAAATCTGGCAACAGCGCCGATATCATTTTTTAATTCCGCATGGTCCAAAACATACACAAACCAAATTTTGTAGGCACAACTTCAGCGGTTTTAATAATATCGAATTTATTCCAGTTACAGTCCCCACCCTGTATACAGGGTGGTGCACCGAAAACTTTCCACCCAGGTTTATTTTCTTGTTAATCAAAATTCGCTCGAACACGGGAACCTTAGTTCTCAGGGGACATATTTTTTTGCTATTTTCATTCCCCCTGCTCCCCTTTTAAGGGTGGAAGCCACCCCACGACGGGGTGGCTTCCACCCTTAAAATCTTAAATGGAAAGGGGGATCGAGTGACATCATATTTTTAAGGGAATTGAATTGCCTTTCAAACGCGACCTTGCTCGTTTAAATCGAGTAAATAGTTACTGAGAAATAGAGCTAAAAAGAAAAAAAAATTCAAAGTAATAAAATTTGTTACCGCTTGTATCAATCAGGTAAATGTTGAAAATGTCCACCTACAACCTCCATGCAATTGTAAATGCACTGTCCAAAATGTTCGCGAACATTATGGAGCATATGGGGTGAAATCTTAAATGAAAAGGAAGGTCGAGCTATAGCTTATTTCAAAAGGAATTTAATTGGCTCAAAACCACTGGCTACGACCCTGAATTTGGTTGAGTACCTTTCGAGAAATGAAATGGTAAAAAAATGTGTGCTTAAATGTAAACAAATTAAATGGTATAAAATACGCAAAAAAATTATACAAAATTAACAAAAGGGATTTGGAATTTTACTTGTTCAATCGAAAAAACTCAGTTTGTTTTTGGCATCGATCAAATTCATAGTAAGAATAAAAATTCATTTTGCCTTACATATCAGTGCGTTCAATAATTGATTAAAATGACGCATACTCTTCAAGAAATGGTTGAAATTATTTCACTTTTCTTTAGAAGTAACGATTGTGCTCGAGCTGCCGCCCTGTCTTATAATGCATTGCATCTAAATGCACACTTGTCTCATACTTACGTGCTACAATTGGTGGCAAAATTCCGTGAAACAGGATCAGTGATGAACAAAAAAAGGATTGTTGAAAATCCTGTAAGAAATGAAGCTGTAGAAATTGCAGTTTTGGGTCATATTGCCATCGATCCCACACTTAGCACCAGGAAAGTGTCATATGTATCGGGTGTTTCGCGTAGAACGCATAAGTTTTATCCCTATAAAATAAAACTGGTTCATGCACTCAGAAAATTTATGCGCTTTAAAATGCACAACAAATCACGTTAAAATAATTAAGTTGGTCTGCTTAATTTAATTAATTAAAATTATTTACTTCATAAACGTTCGCTAAGGATATGATATTGATTTGCTTACATAATAAAAATGTAATTATTTAAAATTAAGGGAATTTCCTTTTCTTGGATATCTAATATAACTTCTTTTTAAATTAAATATTATCACATATAATTTAAAAGAACCACATTTAAAATAAAGCAGCATTGCTAAATTGTTTTACTTGTCTACTTACATTAATAGGGCGGCGAAACAATCAAATATAGACATTTTTATTTAATTTGCTTTTCTGAAATGTTTAATAGTTTTTCCTCTTCAATCAATTATTAGCGGCTATATGATTTAAAAGAACCACCTTCGAATCAAACAGCAATGCATTATTATATGAAGATGTTTTCCTCGTCTGCTTATATTAATAAGACATCATTTTAATTTTATGTGAACATTGTTATTTTAAGAGCGAGAAGATATTGTTTCTATAAGATTCGCCAACATTTTAAAAACACTGCGGCCAATTTTACCCGCGTGACCTTGTACTGTCCAATAGAAACTCGATGCAGTGGCCATCCTGCTCAACGCAGACTGCCATGCCGGCGTGGACATCAGAAAGCGCAGTGTGCATTTGTAATTGTGTCGGTGTGTAGTGTAGTGTAAATAAAGGTTGTGATAAAGTTTACAGTTTACAGGAAATTACAATACACTTTTAGAGTGTTAACACGTGAGGCAAGGCGGTTACATATCCAATATATACTATATATCCCAGATATGGCAGAGCCAGCAAGCATTATCCTGCAAAATGGCGATAACACTGAACTGGACAGTATTTAAATACCTTGGAATTAAAACCTGTAGAGTATTTTAATTCAACACCATTGCACCTTTACACTTCAAATAACGGCAAAGTGTAGGTACCTAAGGAATAAGTTTTTGTAAATATTTTTTCGTTTTTCATACATTCTATTAACTATTTGTCAATAGAAAATGATATTTTTTTTGTTAATGTTAATGTAAAAAATATTTTTTTTGTCAATAATATTATGATATTGTAAGGCTGTAGTTACACTTAACGTTTGTAGATAGAGAAGAATATTTAGTTGTTAGTTTATTTTTAAACTTTTTACTGGATTTGTGTAACGAAGTTTACCAGTGAAAGGCTATTAGATACGCCTTATTCTTATACAGTTTCTTGTTAGTGATGTTTTAGTTTTAAGTAAATGTTTTAGTTTGTTTGTCTTTGTTTGTTAGTTACTAGAGTTTAATCTTGTTTTTACGTTATTTTTGTATACTACCCATGCAAAATTATTAAAATTTAATTATATTTTTGTTATACATTTAATGTTGATTTTATGTTTGTTATACATTTAATGTTGAATTTTTTTTTAAATGTTAGTACCTACTAATATATTAATAAACATTTCTTTTTATTACAAACAACTTATAATATTGTTGTAAGTTTTGAAATAAATGGAACCTAATTTAAAAACAAAAGGAAATCCCAGGAAGTAAAATAATTTTCTCTTTAAATCAAAGGGATAGCATTTTTATTTTAAATCAAATTTACTTTTAAAATGTTATTATCGGCATTTAAATCTATACAGAACTATTATAAAAATAATAGTGTTTCATGTTAATTGAAATAGATAAGTCAATTCAATTGCTTAATCGTATCTCTTTACTTCAAATACTACAGTGCGACGTTTTAAAAGGATTAACCAATAAGAATGACTATGAGCACGCGTATTTTAAAAATGCGTTTAAAATCAAAGGATTGGTTATTAACTTAAATAGAAACATTAATGAAGCAAAAACATATTGGATTTTAGTTGAATCATTATCATTTTTTTAAATTTTACAATGATTTTTCTTTGAGTGTGAACTTAATGAAGATGATGACGATCGCCGTTTGCAATTTTGCGAATTAATTAGTGAAATGATCATTCGCAATCCACAATTTATTTTCAACATTTGTTTCTCCGATGAATGCACTTTTTTTCTTCACGGTACTGTCAATCGACAAAATTGCACATATTGGTCGGATTCCAACCCTAGAATTTTTAGAGAAGTGCATACTGAACATCCCGAAAAATTAAATGTGTGGGCTGGAATTTTTGGGGACCGTATTATTGGGCCGTATTTTATACCTGGAAATTTAACAGGTGAAAATTACCTGAATCTGTTAGAAACCACTATTAACCCTGCTTTAACGAATGCCATAGAAGAAAATGACCGTTATCGGCCCGAAAATATTTACTTTCAGCAAGACGGAGCACCCCCGCATTATGCGTTCGATGTTCGACAGTTTCTGGATGAAAATTTTCCTGGAAAATGGATTGGAAGAAGAGGTCCTATTGAATGGCCTGCAAAATCGCCTGATTTGACTCTACTGGATTTTTTTTTTGTGGGGACATTTAAAGTCTAAAATTTATGCAACCCAACCGAATTCTTTGGAAGACTTGCGACAACGAATAGTGTACGAGTGGCGACAAATAACTCCCGCAATGCTCCATAATGTTCGCGAACATTTTGAACAGTGCCTTTACAATTGCATGGAGGTTGGAGGTGGACATTTTCAACATTTACTTGATTGATACAAGCTGTAACAAATTTTATTACTTTTAATTTTTTTTTTCTTTTAAGCTCTATTTCTCAGTAACTATTCTCTCGATTGAAACGAGCAAGGTCGCGTTTGAAAGGCAATTCAATTCCCTTTAAAATAAGGTATCACTCGACCCCCCTTTCTATTTAAGATTTTAAGGGTGGAAGCCACCCCGTCGTGGGGGTTCCAGCAGGGGGGATGAAAATAGCAAAAAAATATGTCCCCCTGAGAACTAAGGTTCCCGTGTTCGAGCGAATTTTGATTAACAAGAAAATAAACCTGGGTGGAAAGTTTTCGGTTCGCCACCCTGTATATACAGTGTTACAAACCCATACAAGAAAATATCACGTAACAATTGTTGAAAATACGATTCGCAACTTCTAATAAATTATTTGACTGAGTACCTATAATAACATTTTTTCCGATAAAATATCTACATCAAAGACTATTCCCCAAGTTTGTTTTAATTAAAAACCTTAAACCCAAATTTAAATGTTCGCATATTTTAGTTAAATCTGTTCTGGAACTACAATGTTCATGAAGTTTTTTAACCAAAGAATATAATTAATAAAATTTCTCCTTTTATTACATACTTCCCCTGGTTGCGCTCGCTGTATTTTATATTTATTTAAACTTTGGTTGCAGTGGCGTAGGCAGCCAGCCGGGGGGCCCACAGTGACGGCCCCCTAAAAACTCGCTACCAGCTTTGCTTTTCATAGGTATTTCATTTCATAATTAATTAAATTTTTTTATATCCTAAGAATTTAACTTCGTTAAACAAAGAAGAATCATACGTAAAAGCGCAGAATTTACAAACGATATAACGATATACCATAAAGACATTGACTATCCTAGTCAAATTTTAAACCTTATAGACAGGGACTTGGAGATAGTATTTCAAAATTAAGAACAGTGTATGAACTTGGGATCATTTATTAATAAGAAATCAGTGAGTTTCTTCAAATTTTCCAGATGTATCTATTGTAGTGATGTTATTTCTAACTTCACCAGTTAGTGTGGGATCAGCGGAACGATCTTTTTCCAAACTTGAATTAGTAAAAACCTATTTACGTAACACCATGGGACAACAACGCCTCTCGGATTTATCCATAATTAGTATCGAACACGAGTTTGTTAAAACATTAAATATCGACGAAATTATAAACGATTTTGCAAAAAAAAACTCTCGACGATCTGGTCATTTTGTATAATACCTTGTATAGTACTTAGAGACGTAATGTTTCTGCAGACTTGTTGAATGTTCATGTGTTTTACTCTTTTCTGTCTTTTGGATCCTATGAGGCTCGATCACTTCTACCCCAGTGGCGTAACTAGGGGGGACCGCCCCCCCCCCAGAATCCGCGAGAAACAAATTTATTCTGCCAGACCACCCAAATGCGAACGATAAGTCAAACGACAAATTGAATAATTGAATTTTTTTTATATGTATACCTACATTAATTAATTATATTTATTCATCAATTTTATTATATTTTTAGTCTAGTATACGCGCAACTAAAACTCGGAATCGGAACTCCAAGCCAGGTCTGTAAAGTTAGAAATCCAATGCTGCCTGCCAAGACGCACTCGGGATCTAATCAGAATAAACATGTCCAAATTGAACTCGAAAAATTTCCAAAAAAAGTTTTAGTGATAGCTGAAAAATCTAACCGATAAAAAACGAGGTCTTGTGATATTACTGTTGATTATTGACCAAATTTGTTAAAATTTGGGCGTGGTCCACGCTCTCCACCTCTACACGAGCCGCCACTTCAAAACACAACACCAGGGCTACCCCCAGGTCAGAGGGCTAGTTACGCCACTGTTCTACCCCCGTTACTACCATAGATGGTATGCAACATTATAAGTGGTGTTTTAAAATTTTGATTTTGCATCATGTTTGCTGGAATATTACGTATAATGACTTAAGGTGGAATTCTCAACGTCATTCCATCTATTGCCAACCTATAACCTATTTGGGGTTGCTTTTTTTAGTTTATTATTTGATTAACTAACATTTAATTAAAATCAATATCGTCGGTACAATATTTAGGTAATATCGAACATATTACAAAAATATTAATTTATTTCATTGCTAATTTTGGGAGAATTGTATAGTGAAAGAAGAATGACATAATAATGTTAAAAAAATCTTACCCGATATTTTTCGCTATACAAATCTCCTAAAATATTTAATGAAATTCCTTGATATTTATTTAATATGTCACTTATCTTCTTCTTCTTCTTCTTCTTCTTCTTCTTCTTCTTCTTCTTCTTCTTCTTCTTCTTCTTCTTCTTCTTCTTCTTCTTCTTCTTCTTCTTCTTCTTCTTCTTCTTCTTCTTCTTCTTCTTCTTCTTCTTCTTCTTCTTCTTCTTCTTCTTCTTCTTCTTCTTCTTCTTCTTCTTCTTCTTCTTCTTCTTCTTCTTCTTCTTCTTCTTCTTCTTCTTCTTCTTCTTCTTCTTCTTCTTCTTCTTCTTCTTCTTCTTCTTCTTCTTCTTCTTCTTCTTCTTCTTCTTCTTCTTCTTCTTCTTCTTCTTCTTCTTCTTCTTCTTCTTCTTCTTCTTCTTCTTCTTCTTCTTCTTCTTCTTCTTCTTCTTCTTCTTCTTCTTCTTCTTCTTCTTCTTCTTCTTCTTCTTCTTCTTCTTCTTCTTCTTCTTCTTCTTCTTCTCTGGCATGAAAAAAAGTGGCGCAACGCATGCCGGTATTTGGTGAGTTGTTGTGTGCAGGCCGAGGAAGGTTTCGGCATAAAAAAAAAGGGGCGCAACGGATGCTTGGATGTCGGGATGCCGGGATGTCGGGATGCCGGGATGTCGGGATGCCGGATATTTGTGTAATGTCTTTGCTTCAAATTTATTTTAGTAAGTAGCGTAGCAACGCGCGCGGGGAATAGCTAGTTAACTATAAAATATGAAGACGATAATGATTTTATTTAAATGTTGTGTAAAAGCTAGAAAAATTAAACAACTATACGCATAATAGGTTGTAAGTTGGCAAGCATGTTGATACTCCCACCTTAATAACTACCTATGTTATATCTACCAGTTTACCTAAGATTATAAAATAAATTGGAATTGTTTGCTGTTTTAATAGCAGGTACTTAAAACATAATGTGGGCTTAAGCCCAATTAAATAACGATTAACGAATTCAAAAATGCATAAACCCCAACCTAATAGTAATGAAAATAAGAATTATTATTTTCCACTCGTTAGAGAGAGGGGGCTCTTGAAAACGTTTGCGGGGGGTCCACTCAGTTTTTGTTACGCCATGCACTGTTTGGTTGTACAACTAATAAAAAAAATCCCATGTATTGTATATGTATTGTATACTAAGTGGACCACACTGTATAATCTGGCATTTAAAAAACTGTCATCTCTCTCATAAAAGGGATTATTACACAGATATCTATTATATCCCGATTTCATTATCAACGCAATGGCGGGTGGGTTTTAATCTAAAAAATAATTTTTTACAAGTCGAAATGTTGTTGAAAAATTAGTTTTTCTAATTAAAATCTGTGTTTAGAGAATTACAAAGCCTTCGCTGAAAACTTTTTTAAAACAAAATTACAAGTTGTAAGATTAAATTGTTCATTATCTTGCTTGTCTTTCTATTTTCTCGGGTTTTTTTCCATTTTAAGTTTATGTCAAATTGTGCTAAGAACAGCAAGAGAAAGCATTTTTTTGTTGCAGTTTTTATAATTAGACAAATTTAAATTCAGTCAGTGGAAACGAGGGATAACGAGAAAACTTCCTTTTTTTACTTATGCTGACAACGGATTTTTTATATTGTGTCACTCAAATTCATATGATTTTAACGACAAGCAAATTAACACTATTTTCGCGCTCCGCTGTCACCGATTATTTCAAGATTAAACAAACCCGAACAAACCCGAGAAATCTTTTATGTAAAAAGGTAAAGTACATACAGGGTCTCTCAAAGGTAAGGAACATCGCCAATATCTCATTAATACGAGGCTTATCGTAAAAACGCTTGGACACGTCGATTCTGTTTTCTTTTTGTGCCTATTTTAATATTAATTGGAAGTATACAGGGTGACACAAAACAATACAAATGTCGACTTCATTTTTTTAAATGAAACACCATACATATATTATTACATTTTTGCATTCCACAAATAATTCTAAGTATTTTTTATTAAAGGTAGGTACCATGGCCCTGTTTTTTTTTATTGCTAGACGTAGGGTAATTTCATAATATATTTAAACTAATAACTAAATAATACATTTAATTTCAGTAGGTGTTCGAAATGAAATGACCTCCGTTGACAATTTGACAATAACCTAATATATTGTAAAAATGTTCTGTCGTATCCTACAACGTTTCTGGTGAAATATTTCTTGTTAAATGCGAATTCCATCTTTAAGATCGTCGATATTTTGTGGCTAGTTTTGATAGACTCTCTCCTTGAAATACCATCAATCAAACTAATCGAGGGGGTTAAGATCTGGTGATCTAGGCGGCCACTCAATGGGCCCACTTCTTCCAATCCATCTATTGGGAAAAATTGTGGTTAAATATTCCCGAACTGCATCATCCTCTGTATTAACTGCGGTTTTCCATTTGCAAACTATTTCAAATTAAGGTGCCATTTTTTAATAAATCCAGATTGTCCACATCTAATTTTACATTTTACGATGTTGCGTCCAAGGATTGTTTTTGTTTTACATGGGATGAGACAAGCAGCAAACGTGGTTCAGCAGAAATAGCTACTTGTCTGTTTAAAGCTATATGTCGGTATATTAGTTAGGGAATTACAATCATTGATTCATATTCTGACGGATGCTATGGCCAAAATAAAAACTCCATTGTCGCATCCATGCTTCTCTATACATTGTCCAAATTCCTATCAATTAAAGAGATTTGCCTTAGGTTTTTTAAACCAGTTATTGGCAAAATGAAGGGGATTCAGTACCATTGGTCATGTAATTTCTCACGCCGGTGACCTTTTTACGCTATCCCAACTTTCCCAGTTATACATTTTGTTCGGTCTAGACAACATCATCAATAAAATACACCGAATTTTTGGATTTTTAAACCATTTCCAAGGAACTTCGCATTTTATTGGCAACGTTAAGCGAATTAGGAAAACCCATAAACTGGACAAACATTATGGAATTAATGGTGAAAAAATGCGATCATCCCATGAAAGTTTTCTTTGCGTGTAGTCATCAGGAACAACATTATGATAGTTTTGTTTTAAAACAGCTTTTAAAAGGCAGTAATATTTCAAACATTTATTAGGCTCCAAATTCTGAACATCGGATCTGCCAAAATATCAAAGAAATACGATGACTTAACCACTCTTGTAAAGGGGAAACTCCACTCGTCCGATTGCCTCAAAGGCACCAATTTTTTTTTAGTTTGCCACATGAAGACTAAAATATTTCTTATATATTTTTTGTATTAGTACGGTTTCCAGTTTATTACATAAATAAGATTAATAATAAAGCTTAATTTGTTAAGATTCCAAGACTCCATTTTAATACCAGACAATTATGATTGCTTTTCCTGACTAAATGGCGAAGGAACTTCTAAGTAGATTTTAAAACGTTTATTGGCATGAGGAAATAATAGATAAGTAGGTACGTGATTTAGAACACAGCTTTGTTTGTTTTTACGGTAAGTAATTACTAAACATAATTATTCGGTATTTTAATTACTAGCTATTTTTTTAGATCTGTTGTGCAATTAAGATTAAGAATTTAAAAGAAAAAGTGTTATTAGCTAACTTTAAGTATTGTTGAAAGTAAAAATAAATTATAACATTTTTATCTATCTAGGAAGTTTATCCTTACACTGACCAAGTACGTAACCACAATGGTGGGAGGGGCATACTTTATTGACTATAGGGTTTCAAATAGAATACCCTTTATAGAATTCTAACATTTTTGAATGCTATATGAAAATCTAAGTAGTTGTTAAGAATAAGAAAAAGAAGAAAAAGAAGAGAAGAAGGTACCCATTACCCATCTCTTACCGTTTTTGAGATAAGAATTATTATTAACTTACGCCACTCACCTGCAGAGAAATATTTTTTTTTATAAAAGTGTAATTCACTGTCCCTATCTTTAAGCGTTTTGGAATTATTACAGGCATTTTAAAATTCTAATATTGGTTATCATAAAAAAATTAAACACTAATTCACTAAGTAAGTCTATGTACATAATTCTAAGGTAGACTGAATATAAACAGATGCACGCTGTTAGCAAAGCGAAGTACCGCCGAAATGGTACACCGATTTCAACTTATATGCAATTGACAAAATACATATTTCGCATTTTCTTCAAAATCGGTCTCTAAACGGGTGAAAACGTTTAAAAGTTCATATTGGGAAAACCCATGAGCCTAATGAATAAAAATTAAGCAATTACTTGAAGCAATTACTTTTTAGTAAAAGCAATTGTTTGACTAGCAAATGCTATAAGTAAAAACAATTGCTAGATCTGGATATGAATAAAATTTTTAAGCAATTGCTGTTTTTCTTACACCTCTGTAGCAAATGCTTATTCAACACAAGTTCAGACGTGGCTTATCCACTTGTTCAGATTATAGATTTCATGTTCAGTTTGGTGTCTAATTTGCAAAAGAGTTGACGTAAATACAACAACGTTGGTCTATTTATTTAGTACAATAGGAATCTGTTACGTTTTTGTGGAAAATAGGAAACTTATATTTGTGATATGGCAGATTTCAGTAAAAATGAGGAAAGTGATAGTAGTGATGAAGAAATTAAAGACAAGCAATTGATATTTGTTCGTAAATTGAAGGAACATAAAAACCGGTATCTCTCTGACCACAACCGTTTTAGCTTCCACAACAGCTTCAACAGTTGTAGGAAACTTCATAAAAATATTAGCCTTCTCCAAAACTACATCCATTACAGAAGTGTATCTCTTACAGACAGTAGTTTGGTGAACACCGAGTTCTTCACCTACAGAATTTTGAAAGCCCGGATCCGACAATTTCCGCAGAAAGACTTTAATCTTATTTAAAGGCGACAGTGTACCCCTTCGCCTTTTACCAGTATCAGTCAAAAAATAATTTGCCAACCACTCAACATTTTCGCAGTCCAATCGATATAAGTTTCTGAAATCATCATATATCTGCAACTTTGACGTACACTGTAGATTTTTCTTTTACGGACGTTCATATATTCAGTCATAATTGAAGACACAAATTAAGAACAACGCACGTGTATGCCGCGAAGAACTAAAGTTGACTGATATACCAAGCAAATGATGCAGGGGTCGACCTACCTTAAAAAGTTAAAAGCGATTGCTACACTAGAAAAGGCAATTCCTTAATTTATTCATCACATTTTAAGCAAACGATAGCAATCGCTTCTATTTTTTAAGAACAAGCATCGACTAGAAGAAATTCCTGCACTTTTAAGCAATTGCTGGACGCAAAAGCAATTACTTTAGTTTTTATTCATTGGCTTTCAAGAAATTACTTCGATTTTATAAGAAAAAGCGATCGCTACATTTTTATTCATTAGGCTTAATAGGTAGGTATAACAAAATTTCTTGACTACTTATTTCAATATTTCAATAAATTCTACCCCGAAAATGTTAAATGCAACATTGCATCTCTCTTCCACAAAGTGATTTTAGATGTAGAAGGTGACAAAATATGTGCAACCGAAGCCGCTTTGGAGTACATATTTCGAACTTATCAGTAGTAGTAGTTTAAAACTTGAAAATATGGAAGTAGTAAACTATCGGAACAACTTCCTCACGCATGTCAAGCAATTCTATTCAAATTGTGTATCTTATTTGCAGAACTGGCGTTCAAATTTAACTGAACTAAAGCTCTTCTTGAGGAAACAAGTTTCTTGGGCTGAAATTTTGTCTTCGTGTGAGACTTTTAAGGACCTATATAGGCACGGTATTAAATCAAGATGAACTGTTTGATGAAGTCAGTCTAATAAGAACAAACATTACCGAAGATAAAATTGTTGACTGGAATTCTAGAAATATTTATACTGAAGATGTATGGCTCGAAATTTTCCAAATAGAAAAGGAATTAAAAAATGATAAAATTTTATGTGAGTTTTTTTTGTCTGCCTGGGACCAGTGCGTCGCATGAGAGATTGTTCTCAAATATAAATATTGGAGCTCCGAAAATCACAGATGAAGTTATCTTATCTATCAACCACAAATTTTGAAGGCAATCCTTAGTTCCCAAAGGTATGACTGGTACCAAAATAATCCGGATGGTCAAGCTGGATCGTCGAAAGAAAATTAACTTTTGAATTTGTTATATTATATTTTTATATTTAGTATGACCGTTATCGGCCAGAAAATATTTAATTTAGCAAGGCGGAGCACCCCCGCATTATGCGTTCCCTGTTAGACAGTTTCTGGATGAAAATTTTCCAGGAAAATGGATTGGAAGAAGAGGTCCTATTGAATGGCCTTCAAGATCCCCTGATTTGACGCCCACTGGACTTTTTTTGTGGGGACATTTAAAGTCTAAAATTTATGCAACCCAACCCAATTCTTTGGAAGACTTGCGAGAACGAATAGTGTACGAGTGCCGACAAATAACTTCCGCAATGCTCCATAATGTTGGCGAACATTTTGAACAGTGCTTTTACAATTGCATGGAGGTTGGAGGTGGACATTTTCAACATTTACTTGATTGATACAAGCGGTAATAAATTTTATTACTTTTAAATTTTCTTTTCTTTTTAGCCCTATTTCTCAGGAACTATTCACTCGTCGCGTTTGGAAGGCAATTCAATTCCCTTTAAAATATAAGGTATCATTTATTATCCATTTAAGATTTTAAGGGTGGAAGCCACCCCCTCGTAGGGATTCCAGCAGGGGGGTGAAAATAGCAAAAAAATATATCCCCCTGAGAAGTAAGGTTCCCGTGTCCGAGCAAGTTTTGATTTATTTATTAACAAGAAAATAAACCTGGAACCTGGGTGGAAAGTTTTCGGTGCGCCACCCTGTATAGTGTGCCATTTTTACAGCCGATTAATCCTTCTACTTTTTCTTATGGGTCTGTAAGCACAACCAATGACATTGCATTTTGAAATCTCATTGGAAATCATCCCTTGTCTATGTATGCTCGCATAATAGTTCAATTTTATAAAAGTCGTTGCATTTTGAAAAGTGCATCAAATTTTATCGCGAGTTATCTTTATATCCACGAACCATGGCAATCTACACAAAAAAAAAAACAAACAAACACAAAAAACAAACGTTTGTTTAGCGGCGATCTTTCTCGAAGCAACTCCGGAAATTTTCGAGCCAGAACGCGCGCTTGTTTTATAACTTCAAAATTCAGTCGTTCGCCGCTCGCTTTCCAAGTGACTCTGATATCAGGTAGGCGCGCAGAATTCACCTGTTTCGACGACGCGATCTTCGATAAAGTGACGAAAAGTTTGAAAACTTTTCGAAAAGTGTTCTAAAAGGATAAATTAGTGTACTTTGTAAGTGTTTAAGTGGATTTTTGGTGTATAACCCAAAAAATATCGAGAAATAATGAAGATGAAGAAGGTGATGTATGAAGGCGCGCTGCTGTTCTTCGCAACGGCACTGGGATTCTTTACTCAAGGTGGGTAACTTCTTTCTTTTGTGGTCAGTGAACGATCAAAGAGGCCTTTTTGCTTTCGACCGGTTTTTAAAGAATTTTTGAAAGTTTCAAATTGTTTGTGGACTAGTTTGTTTGGATAATGTGTATTTTTTACAATATGTTTACGATAATATTTAATGATATTGATAACGAATAGGTATCCACCTACATAATATTAGTCATGCCTACTCATATAAACATAGGTATAGCACCCTGTCGATAATGTCAAGGTTTTGCTATTATTTGCTAAAGTAATGGAAATATCTATTGTAGATTGTAGTTTTATAGGTTTAGTCAAACAAAAAAAGGGAACTTCTTATTATAATTTTGAAGAAGTAGTCCATACTCAAAGTGGAGTTAAATGATATAGAAAAAAGAAAAGCACAAAGTCTTTCTCCACAATTTTTTATTCGAATAACTAGGCGAACCTAGAATGATTCATAATAAATTGAATCGACATGTTTCGAGTGTAGAAACACTCATCATCAGGAAAACGAAGTAAATGGTACATAGCTGATTTTGTTAGCAGTAGAGAAAATAACAAGTGAGACTAAGCCGTACCTAATGGAGCTTTCAATGGTACTTACATACGAGGAGTGAAAAAATTTGAATAGTCAAAAAGACAGAAAAGACTTCAGCATACTGAAAAGTCAAGGACCAGTGCAAAGCCACTGTCTGGTCTCACTTGTTATTTTATCTACTGCTAACAACATCAGCTTCGTTTTCCTGAGGATGGGTGTTTCTACACTCGAAACATGTCGATTCAATTTACTATGAATCATTCTAGGTTCGCCTAGTTAGGATTCAAATAAAAAATTGTGGAGAAATACTTTGTGCTTTTCTTTTTTCTACTTCTTATTTTAGTAAAGAAATAATGTTATGTATAGTAAAAATCAAGTAAAGTTTTAACGCGTTTAGGTTAGGTTCTGTCATATTTGACATAAATTGTGTGCAATATAAGTCAAATATGACAGAACCTAACCTAAACGCGTTAAAAATTTACTTGATTTTTGCTATATGCAGGTTTGGGCATACTTACATATAGGATGTAAACGTTACCTATGTGTGGATTGAACTCGTCGTCAACCGTAATCCATTCTTTATTGTTTGAAATTAATATTGTTTCCCACACTTTCAAATGTTGTACTTAATATTTTCATTTACATCAAAACATTATTAAATTTTCCATAATACGTTTTATATCTACCATACAAATTTTTATATTGTTATTAAAACAAGTGGCGGTGACCTTATTTTTACCACGAATAATTGGTCTCTCCCCTTTTGCACATAAATTGCGTGACGTCATCGGCAGCAGGTATGCGTCGATGACCCACCTGTCCTAATTATCACTAGCTTACAGGTTTCTTCGTCTAGTGGCAAAAAGGGTTTGGGGGGAAAATCTGGAAAGTTAAAAGTATGGTTGTTGGCTTGAACAAACAATAATGATTTAATTTGAAGAAATAGTCCATACTTAAAGTGGAGTTGAAAGTATGAAGAGGAAAAGAAAAACACAAAGTCTTCCTCCACAAATTTAATGGAAATAATTCCAAGTTTTAAGGATCTCTACATGTTTCGAACGTATCAGGACCCCAAAATTTTTTTGTTTTTACAACAATATTATACGACAACACAAGGTGTACACCTTCATAATGTCTACAATATGTTCTATTAGTTCCTTTAAAATTTTTTTTTTAAATTTTAAATAAGCCTCGACACCTAGACAGGCTTTCTTCTTCCCTACTTTATTTGGTTGGTTTACAACCCTTCACTATGTTTTAATCACTCTATGGTTTTACCATTATCAAGTATTTCATGTTTCTTCTACACGTCAGTTTAAATCCATAAAGCTCCATTAAGGTTCTAAATTTCAGTTTCTCTTTTGCTAACACCATCAGCATAGATTTAAAACTTTCTGTCTCCTGAAGATGAACGTTTCTACGTTCCAAACAGGTAGAGACCCTTAAAACTTGGAATTCTTTCCATTAAATTTGTGGAGGAAGACTGTGTTTTTCTTTCCCTTTTCAATAATGATTTAGTATTAGGTAGCTATAGGTCTCGATGTACCTATTTAGGTACCTACAGTATGAGTTTGTTTGTAACTTGGAACAGATTCAGTAAATCCAGTACAGTTTTTCTTTTTGAAAACATGCTGGGGCGCGGGTATTAATATTTGTAAGTTGTAAAGTTGTAGTTTTTTTTATAAAAAAAAATATTGATAGGTACAGTACAGTGTGTCCCAAATTCGAGATATGACTATGTAGGTATATCGATATATTTTTTAAAAGGCAACCCTAGTTTTTTATTGACTACTTTTAAAGTACCTACATATTATTAAGTTTTATATATTAGGTAACAAATTTCAAATTTTTATTCCTTGTCATGAGATATTAAACAAACAAAAATTAATTTAATTGAAAATTTAATTTTTTTTTTAATTTGCCGACGTTTCGAAAAATATGTTTTCTTTCTCAGGGCTCTGAAATAATTGTAGGTATTCTTTCTTAAGTTTTAACAATAACCGAAAATTTTTTATTATTTTTACCTTATCCACTCAAGTGAGTTTCACAAGGATCCATATTAGGTCCGTTAATATTCTTAATTTACATTAATTCAGTTTCCAAATTGAATTTAAAGGGCAATATAAAGCTATTTGCAGATGATACAACAATTATTTATTTTACTGAAACTCTTGCAGAAATGTATTTTGATATTAATAATGATTTAAAAATACTCCTTTCTTAAATAAAATTACCTCGAAACTAGTCGAAACTTACGTTAAATTTTACAAAATCTTCTTTAATGTTTATAACTAAGTAAAAATAAAATAAATTCCATATAACATTTAATAATGAAAATATTACCTATTCAATATTCAAAAACGACAAAATTTTTAGGATTAGTTTTAGACGAAAATTTAAATTGGAAATGCCGAGGGAAATGCCATATCCAGTATATTATCAACTCGGTATCTCCTTTGGTATCTGTTTTGTACAGAGCTAGATATTTCATTCCTTTGAAATACTTAAAAAATATAAATTTTTTAGCTTCTGCATGGGGATCTGCTTGTTTATCAAACTTAAAACCATTACAAAAATTGCAAAATAAAATTATTAGATGTATACACAAATTACCACATTTAGAACTAACTGTTAATCTATATAGACCGAAAGGGTATTTACACGTTCAAAACATTTATAAATTAAAAATTTGTATTCTAATTCACTCTATTATTTTAAAAGAAAAAAAATCAAACAACACTTTAGGAGAATAAGATATGACCAGACGTATAAATTATCAAACTTTAGGTACCTACCAGTAAAAATAATTTCGGAAAAAAATTGCTTTTATATGACGGAATCGAGGACGGAATAATAAAATATACCCATCTTCCAAAAATATCAGAAAAATTAAAAACTTGGCAACTTTAAAAAAACATTTAGATATTTAGGTACTAAATTAAATTATTAATACTATTTTTTTAAATTGATTTTATTAATGAATTAAATTGGATTAAGTAACTTCAATTTTTTGAAGTGAATACTTCTTTAGGCGCGTTTAGCACTTTTTGTGGGCACTGAATTAAACTGAGCCGTCACGCTCGGATGTGTAACGCTCGTCTGCGCCGAACAATTGTATTTGATATTATTAATTTTACCTTGTTGAAGTTTTCACTTCTGTCGTGTGGTCTTAAGCACACACAATTTTTTTATTGTTATTTTTTTTAATGTTATATTTTCTATATTACTTAGTTGTCACTTTCCATGTACTTAATGAACTATAAAAGTTAGTTTGGAATAAAGACATTTTGAAAGTTAAGTGTGCAACCATTAATATCAAAGTTAATCAGCTTTTTGAAAAAAAAAATATGATTGACACAATCGAAAACCTTGCTAAGGTCGCAAAAAACCCCAACAGTGTTCTCATTCGCGGCATTAAACTTAATTAATGCATCATAGAAGGGATGGGATGCACTGCGGTATTAGTAGATCTTCCGCTCTGAAAACCATGCTGGTTTGGGGATATTATTTTCGATTTATTTGGATATTTAACTAGACGGTCCAAGAAACTACTCAATAATTTTAGACAATACTGAAGTCAATGTGATTGGCCTACAATTTTCAACCCAGTCCTCGCCGCCCTTTTTACGAATCAGTATTATTTTACCCGTTTTTAAGTTCCAGGAAATTTTCCGTTTACAGAGTAGGGTGAGGGATTCGGTGAAATTACCCCATGTTTTCTTGATTTATTTATAATAGAGTCGGGTATCTTTCATAAATGGACTACTTCTTTGAAAAAAATGATAGGTACCTACCTACTTAAGTGTCCTGATTCATTGATAGAAACAACACTTTTTTAATGCCCCTCGTGGTATACCATTAAGTTCCTTTAGTAAGAATAATCATGTCATGCAAATAACGCATATTATGCATCCCATGCCTCATACAAAGTCGGTCATGCTGATTCATCATCAATCATTCATTTTTAATTGTCTTTTAATTATTGCAATATTGCGTATTTTTAAGCATACATTCAGGTGGAAAGTATGTCTTAAATGTCTATCTACTTATCGTCACTTTTTCTAAACGCATTTGTTATACCTACATAGCTTGAATTATTATCATGGCAATTGCAACCAGTATTTAAATCGCACCAAGTCGGCTCTATTACTATTCAAGCGTAAGTACTTAGGGAGAGATAAGTAATATAAATATCTCGATAAATATCTAAACATTAGTTATACTTTCCTTATTTTTAAGCTCGCCCCTAACCTAGATATTTAATTTGCTGTCAAATGGTGAAAACAAATATCTTATGACAGTGTGCAGCTTTCTGGTAAGGGACTGACGCATGTACCGTGCGGGCAAAAAGGATTTGCATCAAAGAGGGCCTTGCATCTAAGGACGTAATACTTAGCCGTAGAGCTTAATACCTGTTTGGTGTCAGTTCATTTCTTGATAAAGTAAAAAACAAAAAAGAACAATAATGTAGGAGATGTTGAAAATGCTCGCCGCAAACGTCTTGGCAACACAGAGCATTGTGGCTGTTTTTCGACTAGAAGTATGTGGGTTTTCCTCAAACTCGAGCATAATATCTAACTTGGTATCGTCACCTATTGCATTGGCAGCTACTTTTTTTTTTATCTGCTTTACATGTCCAAGCTGGCGAAACTGCTTTTCCATTTTACTAACTTTTCCTTGAGTTATAGGCGGCAAATTTGAAAATTTTTCATGAAATAAGCGAGCAACTTCCATTTGCGTCCCTGTTTTATCTCCATAACCAATCATCTGTAGAATTCTTATTTTGTGCATTTCTGTTAAATAAACCATTTTTATGATATGCAGTTCGAAATTCAAACGACACAGCAACTTGTTTTAAAAAAGTTGGGAATGCGTATAATGATTGCCCATCGTATGCCCACTTTTGCCTATACAATACATTTTTTTGCCCACAATTTGTTTAAAAATAAATCAACTATAAATTTTCGCGGGCCAACGTCCATTGAAAACGTAAAGTACGTATAAATGCCAATGCATCAGAAAAAAGCTTTTCGTTTGCCCATCAATTTGTTTTTTCAAAATTAAATTTTTACAATTATTGTTAAATAAACAAAATAAATTGAAAAATTTTTAAAAAATACTTTTTTTGCATTAATCCATAGATCTTTGTTTGCCCATGTTTGCCCATCAATCAGTTTTCTCAATATTAAATTTTTACAATTGTTAAATACCTAAACAAAATAAATTTCTAAATTAAAAAAGCAAATTTTTTTGTATTAATCCATAGATCTTTGTTTGGGTTTGTTTTTTTTTTGTTTGAACAAACCCGAACAAACCCAAACAAAGATCTATGGATTAATGCAAAAAAATAGGATTTTTAATTTTGCAATTTCTTTTGTTTATTTAACAATTGTAAAAATGTAAAATTGAGAAAACTGATTAATAGGCAAACATGGGCAAACAAAAACCTATGGATTAATGCAAAAAAATCGTTTTTTTAAATTTTTTAATTTATTTTGTTTATTTAACAATTGTAAAAATTTAATATTGAGAAAATTGATTGATGCGCAAACATGGGCAAACAAAGATCTATGGATTAATGCAAAAAAGTAGGTTTTTTTAATTTTTCAACTTATTTTGTTTATTTAACAATAATTGTAAAAAATTAATTTTGAAAAAACAAATTGATGGGCAAACATGGGCAAACGAAAAGCTTTTTTCTGATGCATTGGCATTTATACTTACTTTACTTTTTCAATGGACGTTGGCCCGCGAAAATTTATAATTGATTTATTTTTAAACAAATTGTGGGCAAAAAAATCTATTGTATGGGCAAAAGTGGGCAAACGATAGGCAATCATTATACACATTCCCATCTTTTTCAAAGCAAGTTGCTGTGCTAACTTCATATACCTGGGCCTGTGCCTATTGAATACCGATTGTCGATAGTACAACACTGGATTTGCAGCTCATAGCACATTGCAAATGAAAAAATTTCAATTGTTCTGTAGTAACGACCTCCATGTATCTACAAATCCGTCTATAATAATTTAAATTGTCTTAAATAACAAAACTAAAAGCGACTAAACCAATGTTGCAATCTTTGCAAAATTTAATAACTTCGTTTTCTCTTGAACATGTTTCACAATCTCTCTTTACCGGTAGGTTGCGAGAAGCTTCGCAGTGGTCAAAAATGAAAAAATACTGTGGAATTTTTTTTTTAATTTTGGTGTGTTCACATCTCGGTTCACATTATACCTACCTAATATTCGGGGCAGGCCGAAACATTTTTTATTATTTATGCCGTCTGCAACCTGAAAGTTTGACGTATTCCTTCGAAGCATAAATTCATACGTCTCTTTATATTTTCTAACGTGTTGAGCAGCATCTCTAGAGAAATGTTACCACATTCTTGGATAATCCTTTCTTGTAATTGTTCTAATTTGCAACTGGTGTTTTAAAAATAGTGTTCTTTAAATGAGGAAAAACGAGGTAATCCATAACCGTTAAACAAGGTGATTTAGGTGGAAATTCAATGTCTGATCGAAAACTAATTATATCTGTCGTCGAAAAAATTGCGTAAGTAGTTAATAGTTTCGGCGGCTGTATGGGCGGTTGCACCGTTCTGTTGAAAATATCCAAAACGTAGTTCGTCGTCAAGAAAAGCTCCACAAATGGATTCAAAATATTGTCTCTATACCGCTGTGCTGTAACTGTGTCATGGAAAAAAATAGGACCAACAATTCTTCTTCGGGAAAGAGCTAACCAGACACAATTTTTTTTGAGGGTGAATTGTGGACTCTACAAAAAAATGGGGATTTCACTACTCCACATGCGTGTATTCTGAGAATTCTCATAACCGAAGAGGTGGAACCAGGCTTCATCCGAAAAAAATATCAGGTCTAATAAATCATTTCTTTCCAATAAATTTTGGATAAACCATTGAGAGTAATTCCTTCGTCTTTCAAAATCTGCGGCTTGTATTTCTTGGAATACTTGCACTTTATAAGGAAATAAATTTAGCTGCTTCTTAAGAATAGTCCTGCATGTTTCATAATATCTTCCCACTTCTTGGGACAGGCGTCTTATACAATTTGTTGGGGTATTTTGCATTATTTCACGAACGTTTGCAACAAGTTCTTCTGTTCTTACAGATGGTCTTCCTGCTTCTTTTTTGTATTATATAGAACCTGTTTCCCTAAACACAGCCACGGTTCTTTTAAGACAATGATAAAAATCCCCAGCAATATTAGCGACGTTAGGAAAATGTTCGTGAAAATCGTCCATGCACAATCCCGGATTGTATTGTCACTCACCATTTACTCTAACCCCGTTTCGAAAATACGCTTCAACCATGACTGTTTTGTGCTGTTCCGTAAAGCCCATTGTGTGAATTGTTCAAGAAATTGGAAAAATTAGCGATGAATCAAATTACTTGTAACGACTATCAAAGATGACGGAATAACTGATTGATTGTTAATTCAGGTAGTTTCTGACACCCAACAGGTATTAAGAATTACATCCTTAGATGCAAGGCCCTCTTTGATGCAAATAATTTTCGCTCGCACGGTATATAGTCATATTATGTGTCTAACTTTATACTGTTCACTGTATAACATAGTTGTTATACAATATACAACTTAGGCTAAGAGTAAAATAATTTGAATAAGTATTTTTAAAATAATATTTCAAAAATGATTGTCAAGTATACCTAAATTTCTCAGGACAGATAACTTTTCGGTATATATAAACTATTCTAGCAACTAAGCCTAGTTTGATCTGTATTATTCGAAAATGTCATAAATTACATTGATTCCAAGAACAAAACCATTCAAACAACTGGATTACGCCTCGCGAAGCATTTCTGAAATATGGATGAACCGACCATGATTACTTAGGTAAGTATACATAATTAATAGGAATATGACCGACATTCTAACTAAGTAAGAGTTTTTTTCTTTCTACCCACTGTACGCTATTCATTTGTCTGGGAAAAAATTCGCTTGGGTCAAGAAACTACGACGGGTTTTTGTACTACGGACGGACGGTTGCGAGACTAGTAGAAGGCAAGGTTATGAAAATAAATAACCAACACAGAGTATGCGTTTATATCAGCTGTTTTATTTTATTAACTCTTATACCGTGCGAGCAAAAATTATGTGCATCAAAGAGGGCCTTGCATCTAAGGACGTAATGCTTAGCCGTAGAGCTTATTACCTGTTGGGTGTCAGTAACTACCTGAATTAACAATCAATCAGTTATTCCATCATCTTTGACAGTCGTTACAATAAGTAATTTGATTCATCGCTAATTTTTCCAATTTCTTGAACAATTCACACAATGGTCTTTAGGGAACAGCACAAAACATTCATGGTTGAAGCGTATTTTCGAAACGGGGTTAGAGTAAATGCTGAGTGTCAATACAATCCGGGCTTGTGCATGGACGATTTTCACGAACATTTTTCTAACGTTGCTTTTATTGCTAGGGATTTTTATCATTGCCTGAAAAGAACCGCGGCTGTGTTTAGGGAAACAGGTTCTATACAACACAAAAAAGGAGCAGGAAGACCATCTGTAAGAACAAAAGAACTTGTTGCAAACGTTCGTGAAATAATGCAAAATATGCCAACAAATTGTATAAGACGCCTGTTCCAAGAAGTGGGAAGGTCTTGTGGAACATGCAGGACTATTCTTAAGAAGCAGCTAAATTTATTTCCTTATAGAGTGCAAGTATTCCAAGAAATACAAGCCGCGGATTTTGAAAGACGCAGGAATTACTCTCAATGGTTTACCCAAAATTTATTGGAAAGAAATGATTTATTAGACCAGAAATTTTTTTCGGATGAAGCCTGGTTCCACCTCTCCGGTTATATGCGGAGTAGTGAAAATCCCCATTTTTTTGTAGAGTCCACATTGCACCGTCAAAAAATTGGTGTCTGGTTAGCTGTTTCCCGAGCAAGAATTGTTGGTCCTATTTTTTTCCATGACACAGTTACAGCACAGCGGTATAGAGACAATATTTTGAATCCATTTGTGGAGCAATTACTTGACGACGAACTACGTTTTGGATATTTTCAACAGGACGGTGCAACCGCCCATACAGCCGCCGAAACTATTAACTACCTACGCACTTTTTTCGACGACAGATTGATCAGTTTTCGATCAGACATTGAATTCCCACCTAGATCACCTTGTTTAACGGTTATGGATTACTTCGTTTTTCCTCATTTAAAGAACACTATTTTTAAAATACCAGTTGCAAATTTAGAACAATTACAAGAAAGGATTATCCAAGAATGTGGTAACATTTCTCCAGAGATGCTGGTCAACACTTTCGAAAATATGAAGAGATGTGTAAATTTATGCTTGGAGCATAATTGCAATTTCAGCAATTTATGTGATAATTTTTCTTTTTCTTACTGTATATTCTTACTTTGTTAATTTTGTAAACAACAAAAATAAATTTGTATTTATCTACTTATTTTATCATCATTGTGATCTAAACCAAGCCCTACGTTTTTTAATCCAAGCCCTCTTTGATGCAAATAATGTTTGCTCGCACGGTATAATGTTACCCTAACTCTCTCTTAGTACGTACGTATAGTGTATATTTTTAAAACAAACTGCCACTCGACCTAATGCCTTTCCCCGACTAGTGTGTATTATCTTAGATACAAAACGTAAATATTACTGGGTTCTCAAGAAATAAACTATTGGGGGAATAAGAAAAATATTTGTTCTGTATAAATAACAATTCGATTGCTGCTTGCTTGCTTTTTTCCAATTTTTTCCTCTTCGTTCGCTGCCAGGGCCATTCCCGAGGGGACCTACGGTTTAACGTGGGCTCCGAACCACGATCCTCAGTCATTAGAAGCACCCCCCAAGGGCTATCAACCCTTGGTTTCGTGCTTTCTATGACTTACCGATTGGGGAGTGTGTTCCTTCCCTCTCCACCCCACGAGATATCCGATCTCATCCGGCCTGGTTACCGGCGTGAATGGTTTTGGGGGATGATACATTTTTCACTCTTCCCTAATTTTTTTGCTCAACGCTGGACCCACGTCAAGACTTATACCACTAAAATCCACTTGGCTCGAACCAGTTTGCCGGCAGTGGGATACGAACCCACAAACTCTCGTCCTAGAGTTCTCAGCGACTACCGCGTTAACCACGGAGCCACCGATGCCGGTAACAATTCGATTCAACTTAAAATATTATGAGAAAAAAATTATTTAACACTTTTTATTACGTATTGAATGGCATAATTTACATTGAACATGATAAAAAAAAACTGTATTATAAAGCAGACCTTACACTACCCGACAAACAATAATGACATTGCATTAGTTCCCATAACGACTTTAAATTTTAAAAACTATTGGGAATTAATTATTCAAATATTTAGAAACTAAATACTTTGTTAAAAAATATTTTTTTAATGTACTCATAAAAATATTCCTATATTTTGTAAAGGCCTTGTTATAAATCAGCTAGTCAACATGATTATTCTCCAAGAGTAAACTAAGTAGGTACCTTTATTTTTCATTTTTGACCAAAATGCCAATTAGAAAACTTATTTAGAATAACGTTTGTAATTTAAATCCGAGATTTAAAATAAATCTTCGATTATTTTAGTTTTTTTAATTTTTAGACGTAAATGAAAATTTTGCTGCTCAATAAAATATTAATATAGAATTTTATTAGATTCTATTTTCATAATGGGTGGTGTGTATCTTATTTTAAAATTTTTAATGCATTCCCACCATCTTTTGTAAAAACAAGGAATTTTTTTACCTTTTTATTACTTTGCTTTACGTATGGGGCAAATTTGAAGTTGTCAAATAGAATTTGATGTGTTTTGAAAATGTTGACCTTAGAACAAAGGGTTTATTTAGTTCAATGTTATGGTGCGAGCGAAAGTTCTTACAACTTTGTGATAGAGAAATTTAATCAATGATACCCTAAAGTTTACGTCTCAAAAATGGGACTTCATTAATTATTAAGAAAATTTCAAAGAACTGGTTCAGTTTCCAATTTAAAAAAAAACATTATCAGAATGACGCAGCTTCCCTAATCGTATTGCAGTCTGTTGCTGACAATCCTACCCTTTCATTAAGAAACCGAGCTCAAGAACTTGATGTAGTAAAAAAAACTCATATTCAGTATATCTAAAGGCAAACAAAATATTCCCATTTAAGCCAACTTTTAATTCTTTTACCTCTAAAAATTAAATAGAAATTTTTTTTTTAAATCTCGGATTTAAATTACAAACGTTATTCTAAATAAGTTTTCTCATTGGCATTTTGGTCAAAAATGAAAAATAAAGGTATAGTTTACTCTTGGAGAAAAATTATGTTTTTGAAGTTTTTGCGAACCTTGTATAAAATATCAAAATTTTCTCTTCGTGAATTGCATTTTTTTTTAACAAGCAAAACTTTTTATCAAGAATGACTTTTTTCCCGAAATATGAAATTTTTCATCCATCTGTGCTATTGTAAACCCTATCCGCGGACAGTCTGTATAGTGTATATGTCCGCATATCGTACCAAAATTTGTGAAAAAAAGATACTTAGTCAAGAAAAAAATAAACATAGTTAACAAAAATTGCTTGTAATTTAATTTTTTTTCGGCTTTTTAAAGATAAAACCTGAAAATGGTTTTAAATAATATTATTTTAAACAAACTACATTCTATCAACTCTCATAATATAGAACAGAAGCAATACGTTATTTTTACCGATAGTTGAAGTTTATATACATTTAGTAGGCATAGGTATTCATCGTAATAAGCCAAGAAAATATAGTACCGGTAATAAGTCCTAAAAACTTAAAAGGTGGGTAGAAATCATGAAATGGAAATAAGTTAAAACTATTTTTACTTTGTCCGCCGTCGGATAGTTTTTAGAAACATTCGGGTGAAATTTGGCATCATATATTTCCACCAATAGGAGAAATTTCGGATCGTTGTACCGTCTCGGTCGGATGACGGATAAAAATTAGATTTAAAAAGGGGAGAAAGTTGTGTTTGAATGTCAAATTTTGCAGCACTTCCGGTTAAACCGGAAGTGAAATAGTTGTGGCTCGGAACACCTAAAAATAAGTAAAAAATAACTTTACGTGCTAAACTTATTCATTTGTTTTTTGCAAAAACAATAAAATGTGCGGCTATAATTTGACAATTATTATTTCCAACGCCATTTTCTCGAAAACTATCTTAGATAGGTATGACACAATGACATGTTTTATACTTAGAATTATTTGTAGAATCCATATTTAAAAAAAATATATATTATGTTCTATTTAAAATGACAAAGTTTTGTGCATTTCCGGTTAAAGCGGAAGTGACCGTCAGACGTTTAAGTACCTATTAAAAATGTGCGCACAATGCAATCATAATATAACCGATAACCTATACAAAAACTTCATAATAATGTAAGGACATGACAAGCTGGGTAATAATTTCGTTGTCGTGATTGTGAAGCTGTTGTGAAGTAATTGTTGCGTTGCCCTGCTGAATATAGCCACCTTATGGTAGAGATACCATGGTATTCCGGAATACCAGATTGGCTTTCTTGTTGAAGTATGTTGCTGTTATCAATTTTAAAAGGGATTCCATAGCAGGCATGTGTTATATGTCAATCAAGTTGATTTGAGACTGTAAATATTGCACTTACCTACAGTAATATGTTTTCGTAATTTTATCTGTACTTATTACAGTTTACGATGACAAGGAATGCAATGTTGATGACCTTTGACTTGACTGTTGACATTGTTTATAGGTACCAATATACGATTGTGTAAACGTGTTGCATTTCAAAAGCCATTAAGAAAGTACCCCATTTTTTGATAAAATGGGAATACAGGTTTCTAATATAATCATGAATGCATGATCATGAAATAATGAATTATTGCCTTCGAGAAGCACCAGTAGGCATATTATTTGTCACTGCAAATGACTAACAATTAACCCACAAAACGTAACTGTTATTACACTGATTAGATATACTGTTATCTTATCCATGCGAAATCTAATCCATCTTAGTACACAAACAAAATATTTCTAAAATTTAATAATTTGGGGAATACATTTTATCTGTCCCAGCAAAAATTCAAAAGATATTTTAGTTAGTAGGCGGTGCTCCATCTTGCTGAAATCATATCTTATTCGCTGGATGTTGCGGGTTTGCTGGATCAGGATATAAGTTTGTCAAGGTTTGCAAGACATTATTTTGGAGCAGCGCTAAATAAATATCGCCATTTAAATTGCCATTAATGAAAAAACAGGGACCTATGATATGATCTCCAACTATTTCTGCCCAAACATTAACTTTTTTAGGATATTGCGTATGTTCTTCTCAAATCCAGTGAGGATTTTCCCTAGATCAATAGCGGCAATCTGACGATTAGCATTACCGTGAAGTGTAAAAAAATGTTCTAATTGCAATGTTCACATTGTTATCCAACATTGCCATCATTTGTTCACAAAAATACGTTCTCCTATCAAAATCGTCTCCCATAAGTTCATGAGTAGGTATCATTTTATAGGGATACATTTTATTTTCTTGTAATATTCGAATAATCGATGAATGGCTAACATCGAACATTGGGGCTGTTTTTCGACTAGAAGTATGTCGTATGTGGGTTTTCCTAAAACTTAAGCATAATATCTAATTTGGTAGCATTACTTATTGCATTTATCTGCTTTACATGTCCAAGCTGGCAAAATTGCTTTTCTATTTTACTAATTTTCTCTTGAGTTATAGGCGGCAAATTTGCAAATTTTTCATGAAATAAGCAGGCAACTTCCATTTGCGTCCGTGTTTTATCTCCATAACCAATGATCTGTAGAATTCTTATTTTGTGCATTTCTGTTAAATAAACCATTTCTATGATATGCAGTTAACGAAATTCAAATGACTATAACACTGACAACTACTGCCATGCAGACAGACATTTTGCTAAGGTCAGGAGTTTTAAACAAAAGTTAACAAAACCGTTTATACCTTTTTTTAAATTTCATATCAGTAAAAAGAAAGGCTGCAATGCAATAAATCTGAAAACACTTAATATTTCCGAAACAGTTCAAGATAGGTATGTTTCAAATTTTCTGAAGAATCCAAAAATTGAATAATATACAGGGTTTTGTATTTAAAATAAGAAAGTTGGTATTCGCCACTGTTACATGACACACCCTGTATAAAAAGGTTTTAATGAAAAAAATGCGCAACTAGAAATACCAATCGACGTGTCCGAGCGTTTTTTCGGACACGTTCCCATGTCTTTATTATCGAATTTATTTCATTATTCCAACCTATATAAAACTTCTTAGTTTTGACAATGCTTAATTTCAGATGCATTTTCTTTAAAGTAGCGCCATATTAAATGTGCGTTTTTCTACAAAATCAAAATTGGGCTATTAAAATTTGGTCGCATGTGATGCAAAATTTATTTGTTTTTGACCCTGTATAAGGTAACTCCAGAAAAGAAGTATTTTTAAAAACGTAGTTTGTGTCTGAACGTAATACACCTTAATATTGAGTTGAGTTGCGTTGAGTCTATGGAGAACTAGAGGGTTCGACAATGGCAGCATTTTTAATTTTTGTCCCGGTTTTTTGGTTAGTTCGCTAGTTGGCCGATAGATGCTCTCGCTTCGCAAGTGGGCTGATGTCGTCTTCTTCTTCTTCGTTTTTAACTTTTACTTTTATACTTTTGACAAATGACAATTTATTTTTCGAAATAACAAATAACGTTTGAAGGCAAGACAAGACAAATAACGTTGTATTGTAATTGATTTCCATATTTATAATGAATAATGGTACAATTTATAAAAGTAGAGTTTGCTTTGTGTCGGGGTGTAAGACAGGAGCTTCTTCAGAGAGGAAACGCAGCCAAATAAGTCTCTTTCTAGCTCCAAAGGTAAAACCCTCTAGCTAGAATGTTCCTGTATTTTAAAAACGAAGCATCGGTGGAACTTTATATAGGCCGAGTTTACTAATAAGTATAACAAAGTAAGTGTAAATTCATATAAAAATCCTTAGTTGTTCCTTAAAGAACGAATTTAAACAAAAATAGTTATCGCGTCCATAAGAAACCATTTATTTGATAGCCCACTTCGAACACGAGCGCCATCTTACGGCGACTCGTAAAGCTGAATTACCGATGCTAATTTGGGACCGAATCCAATGCATTGCGATCGGTCTCCTACCTCAAGTCCTCCATAGTTGAGTCTTATTTTGCAAAAGTGGTGCAATTTACAAAATATGGGTAAAAAATCAAAATTATCTTATGTAGCTGAAATTTTGTATGTGGGCTAGAAACTGCATTTAAAAAAACTTTTTTTAATAACCTTTTTCGATATTTTCAGGAATAATCCCACTTTTGAATTATTTTTGGGAAAAAATTAAAATTTGACAGATACCTAATGCGAATCACGTGACTACTATTTCTATCTTAATTTTCATCTCGATCGAAGCAGAACTTGATGCCAAAGTCAAATTTCGAATAAAGCTATTAATAAAAAAAAATCTCATATGATGGGTACTTTTTACTGGTCACATTGTAGGATATATAAATTACATTTTTTTAGTAGCATGCCTCAACATCAAACATCAAATAAAGTATCAGCTCATATTGAAAATATTATAAAATGTCGTAATAAAACAAAAATTGATATTTGAACTCGTTTTCACAATTTTATTTTATTGACGCTTTAACTTTAACCTCAAAACTCGCTGATGATGAAATATGCATGTATATCGTTGCTATATGCAAAAAAGAATGTTGTTTCCGAGCCCAAATTTGGGGTTATGTAAATGGGCGACCATATTTTTTTATGCCGAACTTATTATGCGAAAGCGGAAATTTGCATGACTCTCTCTGACAAAAAGTTACGCATCGCGACGAAAGGGGTCCGCTGTTACGACCGCAACGTTTTCTGTTATTTGCATAGGTTCACTTCGAATTTTAATAAAATGGTAACATTTAATATCATTAACAATTACAACTCTGATAAATTCCTCCTGAGAGGTGTGTTTTCTGAAATAATAGAAAATATTTTAAACAGCTCAATTTTTTCAAATTAATTTTAGGCTATTGAGCCCAATGAATAACAATTAAGCAATTACTTGAAGCAATTACTTTTTAGTAAAAGCAATTGCTTGACTAGCAAATGCAATAAGTAAAAGCAATTGCTAGATCTGGATATGAATAAAATTTTGAAGCAATTGCTGTTTTTCTTACAGCTCTGTAGCAAATGCTTATTCAACACAAGTTCAGACGTGTCTTATCCACTTGTTCAGATTATAGATTTCATGTTCAGTTTGGTGCCTAATTTGCAACAGAGTTGACGTAAATACAACAACGTTGGTCTATTTATTTAGTACAATAGTAATCTGTTACGTTTTTGTGAAAAATAGGAAACTTATATTTCTGATATGGCAGATTTCAGTGAAAATGAGGAAAGTGATAGTAGTGATCAAGAAATTGAAGACAAGCAATTGATATTCGTTCACAAATTGAAGGAACATAAATAAATTTCTCTGACCACAACCGTTTAGCTTCCACAACAGCTTCAGCACTTGTAGGAAATTTAATAAAAATATTGGCCTTCTCCAAAACTGCATCCATTACAGAAGTGTATGTCTTACAGACAGTAGTTTGGTGAGCACCAAGTTCTTCACCTACAGAATTTTGAAAGCCCGGATTCGACTATTTCCGCAGAAAGACTTTAATCTTATGTAAAGGCGATAGTGCACCCCCTCGCTTTTTACCAGTACCAATCAAAAAATATTTTGCCAACCAGTCAACACTGTCGCAGTCAAATCGATATAACTTTCTGAAATCATCATATCTGCAATTTTTACGTACTGCAGATTTTTCTTTTATAGGCGTTCATATATTCAGCCATAATTGAAGACACACATTAAGAGTGTATGCCGTGGAAAACTAAAGTTCACTGCTACCAAGCAAATGATGCAGGTGTCGACCTACCTTAAAAAGTTGAAAACAATTGCCACACTAGAAAAAGCAATTCCTTAATTTATTCATCACATTTTAAGCAAACGATAGCAATTGCTTTTACTTTTTAAGAAAAAGCATTGACTAGAAACAGTTCCTGCACTTTTAACCAATCGCTGGACGCAAAAGCAATTACTTTAGTTTTTATTCATTGGCTTTCAAGAAATTACCTCGATTTTATAAGAAAAAGCGATCGCTACATTTTTATTCATTAGGCTCATTGAAGCCTATGAACACCTGTTTAGTTTTCTATCTATCGGCTGTAGCAATTTAATTAACAAAAGCAATTTTGCTGCTTTAATTTATATAATTTAACAAATGTATCATCAAGCTGACCAGCTGACCCGACATTGTGTCATTTAAAGCCGCATCTAGGGGGGGGATAATTGGGACTTAAGCTCCCCCTCCCTAAATGTTTGCTGGGTTTAAAGAGTAAACACACGACTGCTTATACAGGGTGTCCGGAAATGATGAGCAAAAAATTTAGGGGATAATTCGAGACAGAAAATAAATGCTATCTCTTCCCATAACATTTTTTCGAAAATTGATTAATTATTATTAACGGAGTTGGAGGGTGTTAAAGTTAAATTTTATTTGCAGTTTTAAAATACATAAGTTAACTAGAACAATAAATTAAACATTAAAATCAAAGGTTCAAAGTGACGTGCTTCCTCTTCAATGCATAAATTAATTGTTCTTAAAAAATTCCGACGAACTCCATGGAATATTCCTTTGCTATTCTATTTCGATTTTGTTCATGGTTGTCTAGCTTCCTCAAGGACCGCTCTCTGCAAGTGGCGATTGACGGGTTTCTCTCAGACACCTTCACCATCAATGCTGGTGTTCCTCAAGGGTCCATATTATCTCCCACTCTCTTCTTACTGTACATTAACGACCTTCTAGCGAAAACAGAAAATCCATTATATTGCTTTGCTGACGACAGCACACTTATCTCATCTTTTACTTTGAAACCTCAAACATCGGCTACTGACGCACATCTTCGCAGACAACATGAAGTTTCACGCCTCAATAAAGACCTGGAAGAAATTTTGTCTTGGGGTGACAGTAACCAAGTCGAATTTAACGCTCAAAAAACCCAGGCTGCAGTTTTCTCTAAGAAGGTCAACATTGCAGAACCCGATATCGTTATGGCAGGACACGCAATTCCACTGACTTCGTCTATTAATTTGCTGGGTGTCAACCTGGGAGGAAATATGTCTTGGCATAATCACGTAGTGGCAATCGCCAGGGCAGCTTCTCAGAAGCTCGGTATACTTTTCCGTACCAAAAAGTTGTATACACCTCAACAACTTTTGACACTTTATAAAGCCCAGATTCGACCATCACTGGAATACTGCTCTCATATCTGGAGTTCTGCACCGAAGCATACCCTTCGGTTGTTGGATTCCATCCAAAGGAGAGCCGTTCGTCTAATCGGCGACCACGAGCTGACTAAGAACCTCGACAGCTTAGAACATCGAAGACAGGTTGGTGATTTGACTCTCTTCTACAGATATTTTCATGGCAAGTGTTCGACAGATATTGCCCGCTCGATTCCACCTAGAGTAATGCATAGCAGAAACACACGACGAACCACTGCCGCCCATCCCTATGTGGTTCAACTTAGTACACCCCGAACATCATTGTTTCAGAACTCTTTCATTTGGAGGACGTCATCTTTGTGGAACGGCCTTTCTGAGACCGTGTTTCCAACCGAATATAACCTCCAACGATTCAAGAAAAACGTGAATCGCTTTCTTCGCACACGCACCGCTCCCAGAGCGCCTTAAAGGATTTTCCTATAGTGCTTGTGCTCGATCATAAAAAAAAAAAAAAAAAAAAAAAAAAAAAAAATATGTTTAAGGTTGAAAATAAATTAAAATGATTTCATATTCATCACATGCAAGCAATGTTCTTTTAGCGTTTTACTCGAAAACGGTTAGATTTATCGAAACAAAAGCAGTATACCTTTTTTATGTCAAAAGGTTAGGAGCATGAAAATATTTAAGTCAAAGTGTAGGACAAAAAGTTGGTACCACTCAAATTAAAGTATAGGCTCCTATGTGGCGCCCTCTTCTACAAAATGCGATAGACCGGTGGGCAAATTTGTATTCCTCATCCCAAAAAAAAAGGCCCATATACTAGATTTCGTCAAAAAATTATGAGCGTGGCAAAAGGTATTGCAAAAAAACTGCAAATAAAATGTAACTTTAACACCCTGAAAATCCGTTAATAATCACTTTTCGAAAAAATGTTATAGGAAGAGATAGCATTTTATTTTCGGTTAAGAATTGTCTCCTAATTTTTTTGCTAATCAGTTCCGGACACCGTGTATATTTAAAGTCTATAAAGAATGTGATTAATACTAGGCCAGTAACCCCACCCCCCTAATCACTCCAAATTCTATCAAGAATATTAAGATAGAACGTTCGTTGTATATTTCATACTTTTTTGAAATTGGTAGAAAATTAATTCTATTTTATCCTTTATTGGCTGAATTCTTTATAAACTTGGCCGTGGCCCCGACATTATTTCACTACCTGTAGTACTTTCCCGCTGCATTTCCAGGACATCAAAAACAAACTAACTCTGAACCCTCCCCGAAATTTCTCGCTGGCCACGGCCTTGATATAGCCCCCCCCCCTTGACTTTATCATAAATCCGCCACTGGGTTACGCCAATACCAAACACACGGTGGTAGTAAGTCCCATAAAAATGCAAAAAAAAAGTCAAGGGGGTTAAGATCTGGCGATCTTGTCGGCCACTCAATTGTACCCGGTACAATTGAGATGTGCCTCTTCTCCCTATCCACCCACACAGGTTAGGAAAAACTTGGTGCCATGGACGACAATGTCGTCATTACAAGCATAACAATAAAGTGTTAATAAAATTTTTCTTTAGAAGAAAAAATTAATGCGATTATTAAAAATATTCGAAATAATTTAAATTTTTTTTATTAAACAAAAATTATTCTCAGTTGGTAATTAGTTGGTAGGTAGAAAAACTTTTCATTTTTTAAAGCTTGAAATGACGCAAAATTAATAATGGCTATGTACTTTATGAGAAAATAAGCATTAATTTTATGTGGTAAATTGAAAATGTGCTACTTTATAAGAAAATAAAAGGAAAACTTTTATTTTTTTATGACTACATAATATATTACAGGATATTTTATATTGTATAGGATATTGTCTACAATATACTATATACAATTTTATTAAAACATATAGCATTCTTTTAGTAAAATAAAAAATGCAGTTTATAATAATAATTGTCCAAGAAAATAGCGAAAAGCTTGCGGGAAGAGAAAAAGTTCTATTTTCAAAGTAATATATTCAGCAAACACAATATTGGAGTGACAATATACTTTGTTTGCTACATAAAAAGCAACCGGGATTTTGAGATAAGAAAAATTGGTTTATGTGTATAAAAAAGTAGACTGTCGAAAATTGTAACAACAAACTGCCCCTTTGCCTTGCTTCTTAGTAAATATGAATTACTTAAAATACATGGTCAGGTTTCTGTTCTTTGATTTATGTTTTCCGCTTTTGCTTATATTATCCTATTTTTAATTAAAGATCTTATGAAACACCTGCACTCTTTAGCAATTCTTTAATACTTACGGTTATTTTAACAAAAACACCCGTTGTTGTTTTTCTATTTAACTTTAAAATTCTCGTATTACCAAAAGCTTCCATGCATAAGCAAGTTTACCGTTATGCCATTTACAACCAGAACATTAAGTAGATATACAGAGTGTCCGGGAAAATGTGGGAAATCTTCCGGATATGAAAGAAACACTTGAAAAGTATACTACACGTTCATATAAACTTCTTTCGTATCGGCCTCCTCTTCAGAGTTATGGGCTCCCATAGAATTACGTTTTTGATACATAATTATTAAACCAAAAATTAAATTTCATTTTTTTCTCATAATATGATGTATACCAGGTAAGATCCTTCAAATTACTATCCCAAAAAGTGTTGCAAATTGCTCACAGCTGCAGGTACGGATTAGCTGTGCCACTAATGTGCCCATTTTCTGTACGCCCTGTATATGATAAAAACTTTGGACAACGTTTTTTACATACTTTTAACTATTGACTAACAATTAAGTACTCTTCATTCATATCGCGAATCCTAACCGTTTTCGGAAAAACGTCATTTCATTTACATTATGCATTTAGCGTATTTCGATAAAAGATATCTTTGTCAAAAAATAAAAATTGCGTCGTGTCCGCGAGTGTATCAGACTTCACGGAGCCCATGTTGAACCCACTTACGAAGTTTTTAACTAAACAGGTAAAGTTTAAGCTTAATGAATAAAAATGTAGCAATTGCTTTTTCTTATAAAATCGAAGTAATTTCTTGAAAGCCAGTGAATAAAAAATAAAGTATGCGTCTAGCGATTACTTAAAAGTGCAGGAATAGCTTCTAGTGAATGCTTTTTCTTAAAAAATAGAAGCGATCGCTGTCGTTTGCTTAAAATGTAATGAATAAAATCGCTTTCAACTTTTTAATGTAGGCCGAGCCCTGCATCAATTATTGCTTGGTAGCAGTCAACTTTAGTTCTCCGCGGCATACACGTGCGTTGCTCTTAATTTGTGTCTTCAATTAAGGCTGAATATATGAACGGCCGTAAAAGAAAAATCTACAGTGTACGTAAAAATTTAAGATATGATGATTTCAGAAAGTTATATCGATTTGACTGCAAAAATGTTGAGTGGTTGGTGGTTGGCAAATAATTTTTTGACTGATACTGGTAAAAGGCGAGGGGGTGCACTGTCGCCTTTAAATAAGATTAAAGTCTTCCTGCTGAAATTGTCGGATCCGGGCTTTCAAAATTCTGTAGGTGAAGAACTCGGTGTTCACCAAACTACTGTCTGTAAGACGTACAGTTCTGTAATGGATGCAGTTTTGGAGAAGGCCAATATTTTTATTAAATTTCCTACGCTGAAGCTTTTGTGGAAGCTAAACGGTTGTGGTTAGAGCGATTTATTTATGTTCCTTCAATTTGTGAAAGAATATCAATTGCTTGAGTTTAATTTCTTCATCACTACTATCACTTTCCTCATTTTCACTGAAATCTGCCATTTCACAAATATAAGTTTCCTATTTTCCACAAAAACGTAACAGATTACTATTGTACTAAATACATAGACCGACGTTGTTGTATTTACGTCAACTCTTTTGCAAATTAGGCACCAAACTGAATATGAAATCTATAATCTGAACAAGTGGATAAGCCACGTTTGAACTTGTGTTGAATAAGCATTTGCAACAGAGGTGTAAGAAAAACAGCAATTGCTTCAAAATTTTATTCAGATCCAGATCTAGCAATCGCTTTTACTTATAGCATTTGCTAGTCAAGCAATTGCTTTTACTAAAAAGAAATTGCTTCAAGTTATTGAATATACACTAAATCAGTTACTTATATTCTTTTGTTATAAATTTTATTATAATCCCAAAATTTTTTTTATCATTAAATGGAACAGTAAATAAAAATATTTTAAGGTTCCAATACAAAAATCCCCAATCGAAAAAATAACTTTAAAATAAATTCACAATCTGATACTGTTTTATTGCGATCCATAAAAACAATGCCCATAAATCTAAAGAACATAATTAAAAAAAAAACAGTCGTAAATTTAAAGTTTGGTTATTATACTCCGCAAAGTAAATTTGTTTATCTGACCAAAAAGGCTGCTGATAATTACAATGTGGCCGATAAATAAAACGAAAATTTATGATGGATCCGATTTAAATGCCGGATAATTTTGCAGATTTACCGGTGATAGTTTCTTCTACAGTTAGATTATACGATTTAAAATGTTAAAATTATTGAAGTTGCGTTATTAAGAGGAAGTAACCCCTTTTACCACAATGAAAATTGCCGAACGTTTTGCTGGTCAAACGAAAAGAAAAAATTAAAATTGGTATTTAGAAAATAAATTCTACTTTAAATACCCCATCCAGAAAAGTAAATGACGATCGAAAATATTCCCAAAATTTTTTTTAGATTTTTTTTTAATTTTTAGTAATTTTGTAATATCTTAAACAATTCTTTATTGGTCAAAAGCAAAATGACTTTCCCGGATGTAGAATGTTGTACCAAACAATTTTTCTTAAAGCCATTTTTCAATATAGGCCTTACTTTTTTCTCAAAAACATTGGGCGGGTAAACCCACTTTACACGCTTAAATTCACTTTACGCGCCCAAAGTTTTTGAGAAAAAAGTAAGGCCGATATTGAAAAATGGCTTTAAGAAAAATTGTTTGGTACAACATTCTATACCCGGGAAAGTCATTTTGCTTTTGACCAATAAAGAATTGTTTAAAATATTACAAAATTACTAAAAATAAAAAAAAATTCTAAAAAAAATTTTGGGAATATTTTCGATCGTCATTTACTTTTCTGGATGGGGTATTTAAAGTAGAATTTATTTTCTAAATACCAATTTTTATTTTTTCTTTTCGTTTGACCAGCAAAACGTTCGGCAATTTTCATTGTGGTAAAGGGGGTTACTGCTCTTAAGGCACAAAGATTTTATAAAATAAATATTTAACCAGACAATTGCCGTAATATTCAGTGAATGTATGCAGTGGCGTAACAAAAACTGAGTGCCCCCCTCCCGTAAACGTTTTCAGGGGCCCCCTCTTTATAACGAATGGAAAATGATAATTCTTATTTTCATTACTATTAGGTTCAGGTTTATGAATTTTTGAATTCGAAAAAATTTATTAGAAAAAGTTTTTTTAAATGCAGTTTCTAGCATATCCAAAATTTCAGCTGCATAAGATAATTTTGATTTTTTACCCACCACTAAAATTTATTTTCCATTTAATGAACACTTTACTGATGACACTGTGTTCTTTATATGTCTTAATATTCAGGTGTATTACTTTCAGACACAAAATACTTATTTTAGGAAGTTACCTTATACAGGGTCAAAAACAAATAAACTTTGCATCACATGCGACCAAATTTTAATAGCCCAATTTTGATTTTGTAGAAAAACACACATTTAGTATGGCGCTACTTTAAAGAAAATGTATCTGAAATAAAGCCTTGTCAAAACTAAGAAGTTTTATGTAGGTTGCGCTGAGTCTTATTTTGAAAAAGTGGTGTAATTTTCAAAATATGGGTAAAAAATCAAAATTATCTTATGCAGCTAAAATTTTGCATGTGGGCTAGAAACTGCATTTAAAAAACCTTGTTCTTATAACTTTTTTGATACTTTCAGAAATAACCCCACTTTTGAATTATTTTTTGGAAAAAATTAAAATTTGACAGATAATGCGAATCACGTGACTACTATTTTTTTGCGTAATTTTCATCTCAATCGATGCAGAACTTGAAGCTAAAGTCAAATTTCGAATAAAGTTATTAATAAAAAAAAATCCCATATGATGCGGACTTTACTGGTCACACTGTACACAAAAATTATTTACTCTTAAACCAACCAAAAGAGTATGACAGACCTTTTTAAGAATTAATTGTTATAAAATCGCTCTCTTGTATTTTTGATATGGGGTATAAATAGTTTAGGAGTAAATAATTCCTTTTACATTTTCAAACTAGATAATTATACTGGTTTTATTTGTCGCTAAGAAGTTTGATCAGTGTTATGTTTACAAAAAAAATATTTACTCTTTAACCATCCCCTATATCAAAAAATATAAAAGAGAGTTTTTATTACAATTAAAGTAAGGATTCCTAAAGAAATAAAAAAGGGAAAACATCAGTCGCGTAATATAAATTATTTATATTCAAATTTTGGATACCATGTATTCCCGAAACGAAGCTTTTAAAGAACATTGTGCATGAAAATTTTCCTCTTAAAATAATATCAGCCATCATACCCCAAAGTTTGTCAAACGTTAATTATTATTTTTATGTCGCCTACAAGTTAAACTAAAAATAATTCAAAAATAATTTTAACGCTCCGAATTGTGTATTTCTCGCGGGAAACTAAAAGAAAAACCTTTTAAATCTTCTCCTTATCTTCTAAACAAATTATAACTACACAATAATTAGCTTCTTGTCGCCTTCTAAAAGCAATAATTAAACCGGACTGACCCAATTTTGTTAAGCCTATTTATCACTCAATTAAAAGGTTCGAATAATAAGCTTATACAGTGCAATGGCGCTATTCATAAGCCAATTATTAATTCCGGCCTTACCAATTAATTGGCTTAAAACTTTGTATAAAATTAAAGCCTCTCTCTGATATCCATTGTTAAACGTTGGTTTATTAAAAATGGAACAGGGTTGGAAGTGTAAGTAATACCTTGTTGTATCTGTTGTGTCGAGGCAGCAAACGAAATATGAAGCCGTGAACCAGTAGTAGCTAATGATAGCCTCCTTATGGAGGCAAGTATATCGCTGCAGGCCAGGGCCGTAATTTCTTTCTTCTTGAGAATCGTCGATCCTAGCACCTGCTGCCTGAGTGTAGCGGACGGAGTCTCCATTCATCTTCACGCAATACGTAAATCACAAAGCATAAAATAAAGTATATTCCAAAGAAAAACATTCATAGAATAAACAATTGCAAAACAGCAAATGGCTACATAACATGAAACTTTCAACATCAGGAGACAGAAAAAGCTTGGCTAAAGGTGTTAGCAGACGAGAAAAAGGTAGATGATATCCATCTCCATCCGCCATTGCCTCTACCTATCCACCTATTTGGATACAGTTCGTTTAAATGATTACGTACTTGTAACGACAAATGTGGAGGAGCACCATCGTGCATAAACCCCATTCCTCTTCAAAGTTCCAAGAACAGGGGATCTAATAACTTTGGTAATTCGTTTCGCAGTAGTTGTTCTCTGGTCACCGTATTAACAGTCTCTTTCCATGCCCCTAGCTTTAAGCCCAAGCGTCTGCTGTTGAGTTAAGGATTTTCTTCAATCCTATTTAGAATATCCTCCTCAACCTCTGGAGTTCTTCGGTTACGTGCATGACCATAATTAGTAGAATCAGGCACAAACCTACCAGTTTCACGAAGACGTCTTTAGACTGCCGCGATTCGGAAATCTTTCATTGTACACTCTGCAAGATTCTAAACCATTTTCTTGGCAATATCCAGAAACCAATAACAAATTATCGGTCATTTCTCCGTTGGTATACTGTAAGGTCATGAGGAAAATAAATGTGAAAATTGTTTTTTAGATTCGATTGGACACCAGTCAGTTTTTAGTGACAGATATTTTAATTTAACGCCTTCGCTTCAAATCGCGTTCAATTATTACAATAAGTTAGACCTGGGACCTGGCCATACGAGAAGTGAATTTTTTAAGTCCAGATATCTCAAAAACGGCTGCTTAAATGAATTCTTACCACATATACCTGTTTTAGGTCGAAGACGTTAAAGAATAAGAATATTTATTTAAAACTTCAATACAAAGTGGCTGAAAAAAGTTATTTTTAAGTAGATTTAACATTTCTTTATTGATGTAAATGTTAGTTTTTAATGTCTGTATTAAATATAACTAAAAAATGTTACTTTTTTCAATTTTAAAAACTTTATCTGAACCCCGATTCACATTTTTCCGTTCTTCATTGATATTGACCCTTATATCATTACAAATATCACAATCGTCTTGTATATAACTATTTGTCAATCGGTTGTGAAATGACGGAACTTTAAAAATGCAGCTCTCAAACCTAACAAAATTAAAATTTCGAGGTGTTACGAACCCTAAAATTTCTGGCACGTCTTCTGTGTTTATAAATTATTTTAACCAGAATTTAGGCTAAATAACCCCAGTGTGGCGCGGCCTATTGACATTTAACCTCGTTTATATTTGTCTTGACGGAATGACCAACTTTGGGGGACAAGTTAAACAGGAAAACGGGAGGTGCTAATAAATCGACTTTGGGCTAGTAAAAGTGATTGGAAAGTTGACACCATGAGCACGTTGTGATTACGTTGGTGGAGAAAAGTTTTTGTTACATTCTAATTGAAGTTACCCGGAAATTAGAGATGAAAATTCTAGTTTATTTCTTTTCGTTTAGCAAAATACTGAGTTTATGGAGCTAGTTCATATTCATTACCATAATGTACTTACGTCCGATCCGATAATGTACTATTCACTTAAACGGTTATACCGTGCGAGCAAAAATTATTTGCATCAAAGAGGGCTTGGATTAAAAAACGCAGGGCTTGGTTTAGATCACAATGATATGGGGACGATATATCTAACCAAATCTAGGTTAAAATTTTGTCAAATTCATATTACGACATGATATGCCAAACTAATGAGTAATAAAATAAGTAGACAAATACAAATTTATTTTTGTTGTTTACAAAATTAACAAAGTATGAATATACGGAAAGAAAAAGAAAAATAATTACATAAATCGCTGAAATTGGCCACCGCCAAGCATAAATTCACAGGTCTCTTCATATTTTCGAAAGTGTTGACCAGCATCTCTGGAGAAATGTTACCACATTCTTGGATAATCCTTTCTTGTAATTGTATTCTGAGAATTCACATAACCGGAGAGGTGAAACCAGGCTTCATCCGAAAAAAATGTCAGGTCTAATAAATCATTTCTCTCCAATAAATTTTGGGTAAACCATTGAGAGTAATTCCTGCGTGTTTCAAAATCTGCGGCTTGTATTTCTTGGAATAGTTGCACTTTATAAGGAAATAAATTTAGTTGCTTCTTAAGAATAGTCCTGCATGTTCCATAAGATCTTCCCACTTTTTGGGACAGGCGACTTATACAATTTGGCGTATTTTGCATTATTTCACGAACGTTTGCAACAAGTTATTATGTTCTTACAGATGGTATTCCTGCTCCTTTTTTGTGTTGTATAGAACCTGTTTCCCTAAACACAGCCACGGTTTTTTTCAGGCAATGGTAAAAATCCCCAGCAATAAAAGCAACGTTAGGAAAATGTTCGTGAAAATCGTCCATGCACAAACCCGGCTTGTATTGCCACTCACCATTTACTCTAACCCCGTTTCGAAAAAACGCTTAAACCATGAATGTTTTGTGCTGTTCCGTAAAGCCCATTGTGTGAATTGTTCAAGAAATTGGAAAAATTAGCGATGAGTCAAATTACTTGTAACGACTGTCGAAGATAACGGAATAACGGATTGATTATTAATTCAGGTAGTTACTGACACCCAACAGGTATTAATCTCATTACGTCCTTAGATGCAAGACCCTCTTTGATGCAAATAATTTTTAAGAAAACATAGAGAATGGGATTTAATTTTTTTAACTGGATCTATCTTTCACTCTCTAACAGATTTGCCTTTTCGGCCTATAATAGTCTGGATCAGCGGTTCTCAAACTTTTTTGGTGACGGAACCCTTTTGGGAAGCAAAATACTTGATGGAACCCTACAATAAAACAATAGTTTTTAAAAGTGTATTCTTTATTAATAAGCATAATAAAAGTACAATGTAACAGTTACTAATTATTACTTACTTTACCACATGGCAAGTACAATAATAGAAGATATTAAAAAAGAAAAAAATCTAACTAATGGGAGGTATGAAACTGTTTTTTATTTTTCATCAATTGGTTGATATCAGGTTTGATAGAAGACAGTTGAAGTCTCATATCAGGTTCGGCGTCCAGTCTATTGCGATATTTTGTTTTCGTGGCTGCATAGGTTGAGAATCCTGTTTCGCACAAATATGTTGTTGAGAACGGGAGAAGAATATTCAGAGCCATTTTGCCAAGCATTGGATATTCATCACGGATTCTGCACCAAAAATCGTTGAGAGGCGTTGTTTTGAACAGTGACTCCATACTTGTGTCTGATGACATTTCTAAAAGAGATTCATATATCTCGTTTGACATACTTTCGGGCTTTTCCAAGTTGGGTAAAAAAGGATTATGAATCCATGAATTCAGTTTCATTTTTGTATTCTGTTCTTCGGGAAAATACTTTTCAAAAGATGCGCGCATCGAACTGAGATATTGGACCAATTCTTCAAACACATCATCTTGAAACATTTCTGAGTCGTTATCGCTAACAAACTCACTGAGTGACGTAAAGCTTTCTATTTCTTTCTTACCAACGCAAATAATCCAAAAATCTAATTTTCTTTTGAAGGCAGTTATTTTGTTATAGGCATGAAACACTGTTGTCTGTTTACCTTGCAATGATAAATTCAATTCGATCAGTTTTTGAAAGATATCCGCCATAAAAGACAATCGGAACAACCAAGTTTTATCATACAAACGGTCCTTCAAATTAAAAGAAGTATCTGCTGAAAGAAACATTTGTAACTCGGCTCTAAGTTCAAATAGCCTTGTTAAAGTTTTACCCCGAGACAGCCATCGCACTTCTGTATGGAGCAGCAGTGTGTTTGCTGCCATAATCTTCACACAATAATGAGAACAATCGGGATTGTAGTGGTAGTGATTTGATAAAATTAATTATGTTTACCGCTTCATCCATAACTAATTTTAGATTTGACGGCATTTGCTTCATCGCAAGTGCTTGTCTATGCAGAATACAATGGCGGGAACTACAATTAGGCGCTTTATTTTTTATTCGTGACACTGCTCCTGCTGTTTTACCTGTCATCGCCTTGACAACAGAATACAGCAGGCAGTAGAACAATGAACACTAGTTTCTCGCTATAGCGAGCTTGTAAGTAGGTAGGTAGGAACTTATCGCTCCGAACGCTAATCGTCAACTGACTGACGAGGCGCGACGCGCGATCGCCGCTTTTATACTTAGTCCTAGACTCGATCTCGAATATTCTCGAAAATACTCGAGTCGGCGCCTTTGATAAACAAAAAGCAAAAATAAAAAGAGAAATATAAAAATTGCGTTGTAAACAATTCAGAGGCGGCTTTTATCAAAGGGACTGCGCGCTCACAAGTATACAAGTATACATGTTGATACCAAACTTATGAGATATTGTACCAGCTATTGTAACACATGTTTATACAAATACAAATAAATAAATAAATATACGTACGCGCGGCCGCGGAGTCAAAACGTTCGACCAGAGAGAGGTGTTTTGATTTTTTTTCTAAATTCTTGAGGAACCCCTACAGAGGTATCACGGAACCCTAGGGTTCCGCGGAACACACTTAGAGTATAGCTGGTCTGGATAATTTCAGAGTTCTCGGACTTTGCAAGAAAAAGAATGAATTTATAACCTATTTTAGTTCCCAATCATCATTTCAATCATTATTCGCGAATCAGTCGCTCCAATCTCAGACTCTGATCAGTATTAAGTAGGAATATTTCAAAGTTAATAGTCTTTTATGAACTCGTGAACTATGTAGGTGATTAGGAAACGAAAATAGGAAGACTTGTTTGACCGGAAAAAATAAAATTCTGTATTACGGTAAAGGTGTGTAGTTCATAAACAAACTAATTCATATTTTGCGTTTTAAAAATAATATGATGAGGCTCATTTAAAATGGTTTCGCCTTTTTGTTCAATTTTTAAGTATGTAATTTGTATTTACATTGTGTTGTTAATTTAAAATTTGGTTTTCCCCGTCATTTTAAAGAATTATATTCAGTAATTTTTGAAATATTTGCAATATTCCAAACTTTTTTAACACCCTGTATGTATAGTTATACACTATACTTACAGGTTTATAATACCGTACATTTTTTTAGACTCGCCCTACGCTTAACGTGGGCAATATTTAACTTGTTAGGTTCTGTTTTCTTTAAAATCTCAGTTGATATAAAAATGTATTTTGTCGTGTTCGAATACCCTGTATATAAATTTGGATACTTATAGGGGTTTGTACAAAGTTTTGCTAGTTAAATATAAAACAGAATAAGGATGCAAACCTCATAGAGTTAAGAAATTGTACTTATAAAGAAAAATTTTTAGAAAGTTAGTTTCGAAGTTTTAAAATTTTATTGTCATTTCTTAGTTATTGTCTTTAACTTTCTTCATTAAAACTGCTTTACCAAACTTAATTTGGCTTTTCCCTGCGGCCTTTGTCCGTATCTGTTTGTTTTGACGAAATGACCCGCCTCAAAGACACAGTCTGTGTTTGTCTTAAGTTCAAACAAGCTGCTTGGGGTTACAGCATTCGGTTATTAAGTCATTGGGAAGTTTACACTATAGTTATAATTAAAACTATTAGAATCTTTTTTCAGAATTATTTATGTTTAACAAAACACCACCGAAAACCCTAGTTTTTGCCATACGGTCGCTGTTGCAATGGTTTGTGTCTAACTGGGACTACCAACCGTACTCTTTTAAGAGTACATGTACCGGGTGTTCCACCTAAGGAGGTAATCGGCTATATCTCAGAAAGTAATAACACTAGGACTTTGGAAAAAAATATATATCCATAAAAGCGGCCAAGAGAAATTGCTGGAAATTTTTATCAAGTTCGAAAAATGACCGCTAGGGGGCGTAAGAGAACTTTCAAAATAGAAATGCCTATTTTCTCTTGATTTTTCTTAATAAAAATATGTTAAAAATATAAGCATTATATTCTTCATAAAATTATGCAACTTTATGTTAGGAATCGTTTTTTTCTATTTTTAATAATAAAGTGGTGGGAGAAGGTCAAACCTTTTCTCTTTTAAACGCTGATATCTCTGCTTTGAATAAACCGATTTTATTCAACTTGATCTTGAAAAAAAGCCATTCTTTTTCTCTACACGTAGATTTATTAACTATACCATATTGATTCTGATGGTGGCCACTAGATGGCGTTTTTCCGTAATTCCTCAATGAATAAGGATTTTCTCAAAAAAATCAAATGTTATGATATGACTTTTTCATCATATTTTATTTTAGGCTTATAAAGGCTATTAAATAGTGGAATAAAAAATCCAGGTCCTTATTTAAAATAAAAAAGTTGATGATGGTCGCTTGAATCCAAAACGTCGGATTAAAAAACTAACCCCATCAGCTTGTAGAGGAGGAAAAATTACTATAAGGAACTGAAAACCGCAACGTGATATCTTTTGTTAAACTAGAGAAAAAACCAGTGATTTAATTGATTAATGAATGTTTTAAAAAATGGCCTATTTTTCCATATTATTTATTATTATCCCTAATTTCTCTAGTTTAACAAAAGATATCAAGTTGCAGTTTTCAGTTCCTTATAGTAACTTTTCCTCCTCTACAAGCTGATGGGGTTAGTTTTTTAATCCGATGTTTCGGATTCGAGCGACCATCATCAACTTTCTTATTTTAAATACGGACCTGGATTTTTTATTCCACTATTTAATAGCCTTTATAAGCCTAAAATAAAATATGATGAAAAACTCAAAGCCATCAGAATCAATATGGTATAGTTAATAGATTTGTGTGTAGAGGAAAAGAAGGGCTTTTTTCAAGACCAAGTTGAATAAAATCGGTTTATCCAAAGCAGAGATATCAGCGTTTAAAAGAAAAAAGGTTTGACCTTCTCCCACCACTTTATTATTAAAAATAGAAAAAAACGATTCCTAACGTGAAGTTGCATAATTTTATGAACAATACAATGCTTATATTTTTAACATATTTTTATTAAAAAAAATAAAGAGAAAATCGGCATTTTTATTTTGAAAGTTCTCTTACGCCCCCTAGCGGTCATTTTTCGAACTTGATAATAATTTCCAGCAATTTCTCTTGGCCGCTTTTATGGATATATATTTTTTCCCAAAGTCCTAGTGTTATTACTTTCTGAGATATAGCCGATTACCTCCTTAGGTGGTTACTCTTTTTGAGGTCCTAAATTTGTGTCTCTTACTTTTTATTCAATACTCTCAAAGGTACTATTTTTTACAGCTAGGTTAGGTTAGGTTACGTTAGGTTAAAAATGAGTGGGTTACATTTAAGCCTCCACTGCGACCTTATGATCTATTGTGGCTCACACCTTGTTTATATTTCTCCCAATAGATAGATAGCTAAGACGCTAAGCGTGTTAATAAAGTTAATAATTGTATTGGGGAGACATTCTTCATGTATTCCGGCAGAGTGTCACTTCGCCGAATAAGATGAATCGATGAATCTGATTCTAGCTGCTGCTGGGCAGGCGTACATGTGTTCCGTTGTTTCTGCATTTTCCATACAGAGCCGGTATTCCTCATCTTGCGCTAATCCAATTTTGTGCATATGGTATCTGCAGTGGCCGGTATACTATCCCATCAGGGCGTTAAGGTACATCCTATTGAGCTCTAGCTGTTGGTTTCCATGGCTGTTTATAAAGGCCTTTGAGTAGGTATCTTAGACCTGGTGAGTTCAGCCAGTGCCTATTCCACTTATCCGTTGCTTCGTCCAAAATCAATTTCTTGGCTGTAGCGTGGGATATACTTATTGCCGGCTCGGGTCTGGTGAACTTCGTTGCTGCTCCCCTCTTAGCGAGCTTGTCAGCAGCCTTATTGCCCAGACCCATGTGTCCCGGAATCCATATTAAGGTGATGTTGTTATTTAGTTCAGATAGTACTTCGCGACAGCTTCATGCCGTCTTTGAAGTACACCATCCCGATTCAAGGGCTTTTAGAGCGGCTTGACTGTCAGTGAATATTTTAATTGTCCTGTATGCGGACTGTCGATTTATCAGTAGTCTTGCACGCATTTCAATGGCATGAACCGCAGCCTGGAATATCGTCGCCATGGATCCTAGACTGAGTGTTAGTTTTATTTTCTCCATATATTCCGGCTCCAATACCGTCTTTAGTCTTGGAGCCGTCTGTGAATAATTCCAACACCGCACGGAGTAGATTCTTACTATTATTGACCCATTCTTCCGTACTTAAATGGACGATAGTGTAGGGTAGTTCGTTGTTGGGTATTTTTGTTATGATATCTAAGGGCATTTCCAAAATGCTGCTGGTTATAGTGTTTTCTAGCATTCTGGACCGTTGTGGTACCACACATGTTCCGTGGAACCTATTTGCATCAGCTTCCTGATGGTTAACGCGATCGTAGAAGAATCTTGACAGCTCATTCAAACCAGCCACTGCTGTTAATAAACTTAGTAAGCCGACCCAGTTGCAGGCTGCTCACTTCCTCCAGATCATTAAAAATGGTTCGCCCAGTGCATTGAACCTTCTTCTTGCGAGGCCGAGGCATTCACACAAGAAATGCTGAATACTTTCCTCCTCTTCTTCATGTCTGTAACTTCTACAGAAGTGGTTAGTTGGTATTTGCATACGTTCAGCGTTTCTACCGAACAGGCAATGTCCGGTGACTATAATAAGTGATGTTTCTTAGGTCCTTCCGACTGTGCTGTGATAGCGCTGCGGGTTTCCTGCCGTCAAGTAGGGGCCACAATTGCCTGGAGATGCTACAAGTTGTCAGCCCTGTTCATCTGCTTTGCGCAAGTTGTTTAGCTATCGGATATATCTCCTCTTTGACTGATCCCAGTATTCCCAGTGGTCTAGCCACAGTATTCTCTGCTAGTTCGACAGACATGCTTGCGCCCTCCCTGGCGAGCGCATCATCAGTCTCGTTGCCATATATGTTGCTGTGTCCAGGAACCCAACAAAAGGTGAATCGATGTTGAGCACCAAGTGTGCAAAGATTGTTGCGACAGCGCCTTACTAATTTTGACTTAGTACTGCTGGAGCAAATTGCCTTTGTGGCTGCTTGACTATCTATATCTATATAGATAGCTATAGACGCAGGTCCTGTCAAGCCAGGGTGATCCCGCAGGATATTGACTGCTTTATCCACTGCAAATAATAGCTGCTTGGTACAATCTGTAAGTGACCCATTTAGTTATTCAAGTATAATAATATATGAAGAGGGATTAGTCCCAAAAAAGGACCTCCATGACTGCCGTTGGTGTGGTGTGAATAGCTCGAGTGATCGCAAGATATGCATGTCTTTATACTCTGGCTAATTTTGCTTGGGCCAGTCGTTGTTGGCTATATGGGCTAATACGCTACTGCTACCTATATTATAAAACACTGTGCGTCGCTTTTCTTGGCTGCTTTGCTCGACAAGCGGCTCGTCGAACTTCTGCACCTCCCATTTAACTCTAAAACAAGAATTGTTAAAATAAGATTCATGAATAATACTCAATTAATGAACTGCACATTTAAAATTAATTGATCTTTAACGAAACGCAATAAACTTTCATAAAAAAATAATAAAAAAATATCATAAATAATATAGTTTATTTTTATCTTTTTTTTCAAAGTTATTGTCTTGAACTTCGTTCGTTAACGACGCCTTTAACAAACAAACTTTATTCGACTTTTCGCCACGGCCTTTGTCCGCCTCCGTTTGTTTTGATGAAATGGCCAGCCTCAGGGACAAGTTAAACAGAGAAATTGTCGGTGTTTGTCTTAAATGCAAACACTTCGACTTGGGGGGTTAAAGCTTTAGGCTGTTAGGTCAGTGGGAAGTTGACGCAGTGGTCACTTTGTGACAATCTGTTAGAAGAAGAGTCTAAAGTAACTAAATTTGTATAAATGGGAAGAAATAATTCCCGTTAAGTATTTTTCCGTTAATCTAAACATGCACCACCAGACTAAATTGGCTACCTCTAAAATAAATATTGACTCCCTTATTAATTTTACATCAAAATTTTGATACAGGGTTAGCCAGAAGTCTGGAATAAAATTAATATAGCCTTAACCTGTCATTTTTAGAGAAAACGCTCGGACACGTCAATTTAGTTTTATATAATGTGCTCACATTTTGACGTTATTCGTTTGTTTTTTTATAGACACTTACCAAAGATATGACGACATCGATGTTTTTTTTTAATGGAAACATACAGCTTGTGATACAGCATTTGAAAGCTAATATCTCGTACAGTATGCTCATAAATTTTGGCGCGATTCTGTCAAGTTATTTCAAAATGGCGACTGTTAAAAGTTTTAAAAAAATCTCTATTTAAATAGGCGGAAATGATAAATCATTGGATGTTTTTTTTTACCTTTCAAGTAAAGAAATATTCATTGTTTCACGTTCTGACATTGTGAACATGTTAAATTAATTTAGGTATTTCCGAAGTATTATTTTACAATTTTCTAAACAAAAATGGTTTTGTCGGAAAGACACTATATCGAAATATTGTTAGGATGTGGAGATAAAATTAGAAGTCAAAGCGTGCACTTTATTTAATGCTAAATATCCGGATAATCAAATTTCGCAGGGCACTGTTAGTAAAATATTCCACATTTGATGAACATGGTAAAGGATTTGCCCAGAAATGGACGGCCACGTGTTTTATGCGACGATGGAAAATTGGATATTGCATTATCTCTGCAGGATAATGCGCATGTTTCAACAGTTTCATTGACTCAAAATCATGATAGGTACATCTAGAGGTAGTATTGGAAGATTTTTAAAAGCAGACCCTTATAAAGTATATCTTGTCCAAGAGCTTTTAGAAGATGGCTATGACAGGCGTTTGCAATTTTGCGAAGAAATGATGAGACGGTGTGACGAGAATAATACGTTTCCACAGAACATATTATTTTCGGATGAAGCTACTTTCTATTTAAATGGGGTGATTACCAGACATAATTATCGCTTCTGGAGTCAAGAAAATCCACGATGAATCTTTGCAGCGCATACTCAGCGGCCCCAGAAAGTAAATGTATGGGCAGGTATCATTAATATCCGAATTCTGGGGCCACTCTTGTTTGAGGGAAACCTCACAGCTGAACGGTACCTGGATTTCTTAACCTTCCAGTTGATGCCTGCTCTAGCTGTTTATTTATTTATTTATTTATTTATTTATTTATTTAGCGTATGGCAATACAACATACAACACACAAAAATACATAAGATGTAAGTAGCTAACACAATATAAAACATATTATAAGCAAACATCCAAACTATCTATATATATATATCTAGCTGTAATTTTTCCCAACGAAGTAGATCCAGATATACCTATATAGCAAGATGGTGCTCCCCCGTATTTTGGTGTCAATATGAGAAGATATTTAGATGAGATATTTCCAGATCGCTAGATTGGACGACGTGGTACAATTATTAAATGGCCGCCGAGGTCCCCAGACTAAACGCCTCTAGACTATTTTCTTTGGGGATATTGAAAAGATAAAGTTTACCAAAATAGGCCAAATAATATTGAAGATTTGAAATACAAAATTAGATTGGAGACACATAACATACCGGCTGAAGCCATTTAGAATTTCGTCGACGGAATTTACCATCGTCTGGGAGCATGCCCAGTAGAGAAAGAAAAAAAACAAGCAAATGTGTCCTAAACGTGATCTTTTATCAAATTATTTCTGTCAAAATCAAGAGAGATTTAGGTTGCCTTTTAAAATAAACCCTGTATATCTAGTAATAAGAACACATATTTTAAAACAGTCGATTTTGTATCCAAAGTTTTCATATTAAATCTTAGACAGCATTAATGTTGCATGCATTATTACCCAAAATAATTACAACATAGGCCTATAACCTATAGGCGACCCTTTACCCTATTATAAATGGATACTTCAAAATGTAATTAGTAACCCGAAATGTCTAGTGTCTAGTCATTTTATAGCCCTTTGAACATTAAATCCATACCCCATCGATCATATTCATTATTCAAAAGATCTTGGGGATTTAGAACCGTTTGATATTGATGTTTTCGAAGATTTCTTGTCCCTCAGGCATTATAAATTCAATAAGCATGTATAAACATGAGTCTTGACCACAAAACTAGAAAAGCAAGTAAAATACTAAATGGGCTGTATAAATGTCATATAATATAATATCTCTGTTGGGATTGGGTTTGGGTTTTTAAAGGTTGCAATCCATATATTCTAGTTGGCAGCATTATTCTAACTAAGTTATAGATGCGCGCCAATCATAGATAATTTACCTTTAGATACGTACAGCTTATCTCCTGCGCAAACAAAAATTACGTTTTATGGGTGAAAAAATACGTCCGAGCGCATGACTCGCCGATCAGCTGCCTTCCCTCTGGGGACCTTCGGGCATGCGCACAAACCTCGTGTTATCGGTCTGTCCTACTTTATCGACATGCTCAAAATACACTCCAGAACCGGCTCGGCCGCCATTTTTGTTGTTGTGTTTTAAGGTTTCTCTGTGGATTCCTTCCAATGTCTGATCGAAAACTGATCAATCTGTCGTCGAAAATATTGCGTAAGTAGTTAATAGTTTCGGCGGCTGTATTGGCGGTTACACCGTCCTGTTAAAAATATCCAAAACGGCTTGTATTTCTTGGAATGGCACTTTATAAGAAAATAAGTTTAGCTGATAAGATCTTCCCACTTCTTGGGACAGGCGTCTTATACAATTTGTTGGCATATTTTGCATTATTTCACGAACGTTTGCAACAAGTTCTTTTGTTCTTACAGATGGTCTTCCTGCTCCCTTTTTGTGTTGTATAGAACATGTTTCCCTAAACCCAGCCACGGTTCTTTTCAGGCAATGATAAAAATCCCCAGCAATGAAAGCAACGTTAGGAAAATGTTCGTGAAAATCGTCCATGCACAAACCCCGATTGAATTGCCACTCACCATTTATTCTAACCCCGTTTTGAAAATACGCTTTACCTATGAATGTTTTGTGCTGTTCCGTGAAGTCCATTGTGTGAATTGTTCAAGAAATTGGAAAAATTAGCGATGAATCAAATTACTTGTAACGTCTTTAGATGCAAGCCCCTCTTTGATGGAAATAATTTTTACTCGCACGGTATCCTCCATCACTTAGTGGGAGTTATCTGCTATTGGGTTAACTTTGCATTAACTGTAACTGATTTTTTACCATGCACCATTTGTAATTTTGTGCATGTGTGTGCAAAAACTTTTAATATAAAATAAACATGCTTTCGCGCGACCTATAGAAGCTATTTCTTCGAACTTAAATCTTGGGGTATGTCATCTTTGACCGCATTGTTTATGCAAACCGGCGTACAGCGTAAACAAAGGACACATTTTACCATAGGTAATAATTTCTGAATAATAATGGTCGTTAATAAAGAGCACTTAAATGTCAACAAGCACGGCATGATGAAATGCACATTTTAGGTGTAAACTTTAAGTAGGTACTTGTAATAGTGCACAATTATTATTCTCACATCTCTTACACGGCGCGGGGCGAGTCATTACAGAATAAATATAGTTTAAAAAAACTAAAAAACACGCTTTAATAACACTGGCCGACAAAAAAAATTTTTTTTGTTGTAACACAAAACTAAATAGCATCTTGTGGTAGAGTGGACCTATCCAAATACGAAAATGAGAAAAAAAAGTTGTAACACGTAACGTTTTCTTGTTACATTTATAGAACCACATTTAATATTACAATATTTAATATCTATTGAAAAAATAATTTAAGAATTTTCTAACTGCGTATATCGACTATATTTAAATTTTTACACCTACTAAACATACCTTACATCTAGAAAAAACACAAACATTACAAATATTAACTAAACACACTAATTAAATTTAATTTTTTCCTTTTATGAGGGGTCATATCTTCTCTTTTCAAAAACCAACAGGAATCACCCATCATGGCTGGATCCCATCGTCCTTGATAGCGAATTTCCATTGTCCTGATATCCTGGTGAAACCTTTCACTCTGCTCGTCACTGACAGCTCCCAAATTTTCAGGAAAAAATGACAGATGGGAATGGAGGAAGTGAATTTTTAATGACATTCGGGCACCAAGCGATTTGTAGGAATCTAAAAGTTCATCAACTAACTGTTGATAGTTTGCATCCATATTGTTGCCCAAAAATCCCCTTACTATTCTAACAAATGAGTTCCATGCTCTGAGTTCCTGCCTGGTAAGCTTCTCTGTAAAGTTGACATCGTCCAGCAATTTTCTGATTTGTGGCCCAATAAAAATACCTTCCTTTAATTTGGCATCACTTAACTGGGGAAAGACTTGTCTTAGGTATTTGAATCCATCACCGTCTTTATTCATAGCTTTCACAAAGTTTTTCATCAGCTCAAGTTTAATGTGAAGAGGATGCAGAAGGACTTTTTTGGGGTCTACAAGAAGTGCAAACTTAACATTTTGAGATCCCTGCTGAAATTCACTTCTTTGTGGCCAATATTTTATTACATAATGCTGATCTACTGCACGACTGTCCCAGAAACAAAGGAAACAGCAATATTTTGTAAATCCTCCCTGAAGTCCTACTAAAATTCCTACAGTTCAGGTAATTTTTCTGTTATAAAATGCATCCATTTTTACCGCCCTTAATTAAATTGACTAACTGCTAATGTAAAATGGTCTTATTAAGCTATTGAAAAATGGTATGTATTGGGGCTTTCCCAATATTTTTTCTATTATTAGAAGGGTATTTTCATTATAAAAATAAAGAGCTGACCTGTGTTAGAAAAATCTTGTCGGCCAGTGTTATTAAAGCGTGTTTTTTTAGTTTTTTTAAACTATGTTTATTTTTCATTTTTTAGTTTGAGTTATTGTTAAGAAAAAAGTTTTTTTTTGAGTTGATTGAGCTAGATTAGTAGATTATTATATTGTCAGCGGTTCTTGATAAGTCTACAAAATTTAAATTAAATCTGACCGTTTAAAGTGGGTCAAAATCGGGTTCAAAGAAGTCGGTTACAAACATACAGGTAAAGCTATAAAAGCGTGTTAAATAGTGGAGTAATTGCGTCCGTATAATTTATATCAACGAAAAATATCCTCGGCTAGCGGACTTTAAAGTGTGAAAAGACCTTCATTCTGCATTGAAGTAGGTACACAGAGTTGCCAAAAACAATGGACTGCCTGGGGCCGAGTAGACATTGACAGTTGTTTCGTTCTTGTTAGGAGCTCATTAGAATGCCACAACCCGAAGCAACTCCACCGGTAACTAGTGCAATCTATTCTGTATTTGACAATCAAGCTAAGACTAATATGGAGAAGAACGAAATGTCGTACCCTATACTGATGGAGCGTGTTTAAGCGGTTTTGTGGTTTTTTTGAAGTCCTTTCACATCCACACTTCATTGTACCTGTATTTTGCATTGTTGTTGTTTTCGACGTGATGGCGTTGCGGCTTATTCACTACTTGCTAATTTATTAAGCGTCAAGATGTATAGTACTAAAATTCACCGTGCTTGAACCAGTTTTCCGCCAGTGAGGTAAGAACCCACAAACTCTCGTTCTAGAGTTTTCAGTGCCTGCCGCGTTAACCACGGAGCCACCGATGCCGTACAAAAGGTTGAATTTATAAATTAATACACGCAGTAAAAGAAATATGGGAAATTTTACCAAATTTGGTTTTTTGCATTTACTTATTAATAATTTATCGATTAAATTGTTTTTAACTTAAATTTGTAGATAATGTCTATCTAAAAACGGTTAATTTGGCGGCTTTTTGGAGACAACGAAAAATATATACATATATACAGTATGTCTCCGTAAGTTGGAACCATATGGAAAACTTATTTATTATTAATTATGGAGGACTTGAGGTAGGAGGCCGATCGCAATGCATTGGATTCGGTCCCAAATTAGCATCGGTAATTCAGCTTTACGAGTTGCCGTATGATGGCGCTCGTGTTCGAAGTGGGCTATCAAATAATTAGTTTCTTATGGACGCGATAACTATTTTTATTTAAATTAGTTCTTTAAGGAACAAATAAGGACTTTTATATGAATTTACACTTACTTTGTTATACTTATTAGTAAACTCGGCCTGTATAAAGTTCCAACGATGCTTCGTTTTTAAAATACAGGAACATTCTAGCTAGAGGGTTTTACCTTTGGAGCTAGAAAGAGACTTATTTGGCTGCGTTTCATCTCTGAAGAAGATTCTGTCTTACCACCCCCACACAAAGCAAACTCTACTTTTATAAATTGTACCATTATTCATTATAAATATGGAAATTAATTACAATACAACGTTATTTGTCTTGTCTTGCCTTCAAACGTTATTTGTTATTTCGAAAAATAAAATGTCAATTGTCAAAAGTAAAAGCACAGAAAAGTAAAGGGTTTAAGTAAAAGTTAAAAACTATGGAGGATCTAGTTTTCCATATTAAAAACGAAGAAGAAGAAGACAACATCAGCCCACTTTGGACGCGAGAGCCATCTATCGGCCAATAGCGAACTAGCCAAAAAACCGGGACAGAATTTGAAAATGCTGCCATTGTCGATCGGCCTCCTACCCTATAGTTCTCCATATTATTAATTTTACGAAAAAAAGTTATTCTTAAGGTGGCATTCTCAACGTCATTTAATCCATTACCAACCTATAACATATTTCGCGTTATTTTTTTAAGTTTATTATTTTATTGACTAACATTTAAATAAAATCAGTATTGTCGGCACATTACTTAGGTAATATCTGATATATTACAAAAATATCTATTGATTTCCTTGCTAATTTTGGGAGAATTGTATAGTGAAAGAACAATGACATAATAATGTTAAAGAAAATCTTACCCGATATTTTTCGCTATACAATTCTCCTAAAATAAGTTATGAAGTTCCTTGATATTTATTAAATATGTCAATTATTACCTACAGAATATCAAGTCGATACTGATTTTATTTAAATTTTGTGTAAAAGCTAGAAAACATAAATAAATCTACGCGAAATAGTTTATAGGTTGGCAAGCATGTTGATACTCCCACCTTATTAAAAAGTTCTGCATGACCTAAAATGCAATTATCAGATAGTAAATGCTTTTAAGCGCATACGAGGTTTGTCAAAAAATATGAATTTTGCCGAAGGGCAAAGTACCTTTATTTTTGACAATATCGAAAATTGTTATTAAAAAAAGTTGATCAGAACTAAAAACCACGTTGAAATATGTAATTACACCCATTTACGATGAAAAAATAGGTTTCTTATTTTTTAATAATTTTTCTGCATTATTAATCAATAATTATGAATGAACATTTATCTCTTGTAATTATTGAAAACATGATAACCTTTTCGTTTCTTAACTTTATCTAATAATGTTGCAATTTAAAGTCCCTAATAAGTACATATGCATTTATATTGCAAATAAGAAAATATACATCCTAGATTATATGTAACAGTTAAATTTGCATTGTTATTGTACACATTCGTTTCAAAAAAGAAAAAATATTTTTTTCATCGTAAAAGGGTAAAATTACATATATAGATAAACGTTGTTTTTAGTTCTGATCAACTTTTTTTTATAACAATTTTCGATATTGTCAAAAATAAAGGTACTTTGCTCTTGGGCAAAATTCATATTTTTTGACAAACCTCGTATAAGCCTAAAAGAATTTAATATCTGATAGTTGCATTTTAGGTTTTAGAATATGCAGGACTTTTTATGAAGAAAAACTGTTTTTCGTAAAATTAATAATAATAAGCTTTTCATATGGTTCCAACTTACGGAGACATACTGTATATATTGACAAGAAAATGAAATGGCGCTTACTCCTAACAGGTTTAATCTAAAACCGAGAACCTTTCCTGTAATTAATAATTGTATAGAAATTGATACATTTTATACCGTATATTAGGAATTTATATTGGTACTTAGATTTTTTACAACGTATTGGTGTATATTTTGTACACAAATTACCCTAAGTTTTCGAAAATTTCATTCCTAACAACAACAGCTCAACCACAAATCTGATACATAATATTTATAGAAAAATGGCACCGATTCCTTTAATAATTGTATGTTCCAATTTAGATAAATTCGGTAATAGTAACGGGAAAAATTGTTTTTATTTCGCATAAACAAATGAAAATGAACATTGTTTATTAATTACAGTGAAAATAATACCAGCATTTTTACATAACGTATTTGTAATTAAAATGTAGTATCCACTCATATTATAAAAACACTGACCTTCTTATTCACTATCTATATTATTACTGACATGTTAAGCGTAAGTATGATTTTTATCTGTGTTAATGGACATTTCACTTTTAGTTAATATTTTATTACTCTTAATAGAAATAGAAATTTAAGACTTACAGAATGAGTCACTACGTATTTAATTTTTAGCTTTGTTTGCAGGGTTGTTTCGTTTTAAACATTTTGTTTTAATCATCTGTTTTAAACATTTGCCTAGGTTTAAAACATTTTTTGTTTAAAATAGTTTAAAACATGTTTAAAACACTTAAATAAAACAAGCGTTTTGTTTTTTTTTATTTTTCTTTATTAATATAATGAATAAAAGTAGAAATAATTCTCAAATACATTAACAAAGTTTTTAACATACATATTATTTATTTATTAATAATAGGAACACAACAAAACTTAGCAGCAACTTAGCAGCTTTGACATTGCCCAGCCGATTACGTAGTTTTGAATGGACTAAACCGTATGATGAGAAGAGTATTTCTATGTTGGCTGACGATGCAACAGCTGTATGAAGCTGTTGAGCACGTTCCATTGCTGTCGTATTTATATTTTTCATAGAACGCCACCATGGTGTGAATATTTTTGGGTTTTGGATATCTCATCTAGCGTTAAATCCTCATCTGACTCGGAATCATAGATAGTTGACATTGGTAGCTGAGAATTTTCAGATGGAACACATTTTACATACGCAGCACTAGTCCAGCCATAATTACATTTTTTACATTTAGCAGTCACTGATTTTTTGTTATTATCTTTAACAACATCAAAATATGACCCAATGGCATCTTTCTTTCTTCCCGTAGACGACATTTAAAAAAAAAAATAACAAAAAATACCACAAAATAACTTACAGTAGACGTTATTGCAATAGCCAACTTGCAATAATGCGAATTTATAAATAGTCTGTGGTTCCCCCAGGCCAATAGTTCCTCATTGCAATTGGTTTTCTTATTTCGGGGATTCACCGGCACAGCCTCACGGCGATGGCGCGACGTAGTTCGTAACAGCTGATCGCGACAGTTTAGTACAGAATCGGACTTCAAATAAGGCATCTATTATTTAGTAGAATAATAGATCAAACATTTTCAATTAATAATATGTTTGAAAAAATATGATTTAAACAATGTTTTTTTCTAAGTTTTATTTGTTTAAAACATAAAATTTAAGAACAAAAAAAACCTGTTTAAAACAAAAAAAAACGTTTAAAACAAAAAAAAACATGTGTTTTGTATAAAATTAAAAAATACATGTTTTTTTCAACCCTTTTTGTTTGTAAAGCGGTCAGAAACCGTTCACAAATTGACGACGCATGCGAACGTGTTTTAAAAGCGTTCGCACACGACAAATCCCAAATCCCAGACCGCTGACAGAAAATTCGGCGTTCGCAGAAGCCAAAATTGTAACGTAAACGCAAAGTAAAAAAATGTTGGATAAAATTTATTGCTTCTATTAAAAATTTGCTTGTTTATTAATTTTATATAGTTCTTATTTGCAAAATACTGTGTTAGAACACTTTAATTATTCGAAACACCCTGTATACCATTAAATATATTTATTTTTAAACATAATGTGAACTTTAAAAATATTTTTGTTTTATGTTTACTTTTGTGCTTTGAGTTTTTTCGACACTGTATATCTCCAGAACTGGTCATAAGAAAGCGAAATCAATAGTAAAAATGTAAGTAAAACACTTCAAGCAAAAAATATATAAAAATAACGATATTTAACTTTCAAAAATACCTTTATTCCAAACCAACTTCTACAGTTCATTACATGGAAAGTGACAACATAATATAGAAAATAATAACCATTAAAAAAAAACAATAAAAAAATGGAGGTTAATCCAATTTAATTCATTAATATAAACAATTAAAACAAATAGTATAGATAATTTAATTTAGTAAATATTTCTTTAATTGTTTTTTAAAAGTTGCCAATTTTTAAATTTATCTGATAAGATTGTTACTTATATTTTATTATTCCGTCATCTAAAAGCGATTTTTTTCGGAAATTACATTTTACTGGTATAGTTTGATAATTTAAACAACGTCTGGTGTTATGATTATGTAATGTCTTATTTTCCTGAAGTGTTATGTTTGATTTTTTTCTTTTAAAATAATAGAGTGAATTAGAATACAATTTTTTAATTTATCAATGTTTTGAACATGTAAATATTCCTTCGGTCTATATAGATTCCAGTTGGTTCTAAATGTGGTAATTTGTGTAAACATTTAATAACTTTATTTTGCAATTTTTGTAATGGTTTTAAGTTTGATAAACAAGCAGATCCCCATGCAGAAGCTAAGTATTGTAATTTTGAATATATTAATGAAAAATATATATTTTTTAATTATTTCAAAGGAATGTAATATCTAGCTCTAAACAAAACAGATACCAAAGAAGATATCGAGTTAATAATATACTGGATATGGCCTTTCCAATTTAAATTTTCGTCTAAATTAACCCTAAAAATTATGTCGTTTTTGAATATTGAATATCTTAATTATTAAATGTAAAGGGGTTAATGATGGAATTTATTTTATTTTTAGTTCTAAACATAATAGAAGATTTTGTAAAATTTAACGTAAATTTATTTGATTAAAGCCAAGAAAGAAGTATTTTTAAATCATTATTAATATCAAAATACATTTAACCGATCTAGTTTTAATAGACCGAGTAATTTATAAATAATTGGATTTTTATATTTTTTCTCTCTCGCGTATCATCAGAAGCACCCTGTATAATCTTGATAATTATATATATTTGGAACCATACGATCAGCGACAAATTGAACATAAAAAAATATCATCTACAATGCAAAAAACTAGTAAAGAATAATATTAAGTTTTTTGGGCCCCCTGTATAAATACAAAAAATATAAATTCTGATAGCTTGCTCCAAGCTAATGTAATCTACAGTCTTAGTTTTTTTAATTCTTAATTTAATGCCGAAAACACAACGATTTAACAAAAAGCATTCATTTACTTCATACAAAAATAAACTTCCAAATATTGGTCCAATAATATGCAATAATATTAATATAAAGGGAAGTGAAAATATTAAATATCTAGGAATAATTTTTGATAAACATTTAAAATGGGATTTACATAGTGACTATATTGTAAAAAAACTAAAAATTCTTATACCAAGATTAAAACACCTTAAATAAGTTTTAAATACATATAAAAGAATTAGAAATATTGTATTATTCTTTAGTACAACCCCATTTAAATTATGGAATACTAGGATGGGGAGGTATAAATAAAAATTATCTTAATAATATTGAAACTATTCAAAAATACATTTTGAAAATTATTTACGAAAAAGACCGCCAATATTCTTCTGATTTACTATTTAAAGATAGCAAAAAAATGGATATTAAACAAATATTTTCTTACAACATGTTAATGTTTATTTTTAAACAAAAAAATAAAATAAATTATATTAATCACACACATGAAACTCGTCATAAAAATACTATTACATATAAAAATAGAGTAAACAAAACAATAGCACACAAACATTTTTTAAATATCAATCCATATATTTTTGATATGCTACCACAGTCAATTAAAATAATTAAATCATTAAATAATTATAGAAATAAATTTTAAATTAAATAAATAAAAATTGGATATTATTTCCAAGAGATATATTCAAGAACTCATTAATAAATAAATATATATAATATATACATGACGTATTGTATCTTTGTATACTGACGTGATATAAAATATACCAATAAAATATTATCATATTCGTTTTATATTATAATCTAGTTGTGCCTGAATTATAAAATATACTCTTGAAAATAAATATTATATTATTTTATTTAACTCAAAACAAGTATTTTACTTCTAAATTCGGAATTGATAGTTTATACAAAAAAAATTATATATTAGCATTAAATGTCAAAAAATATTTGAATAAACTTTTATTATTATTATTATTGTTATTATTCTATAATCTAGTACGCTACTCCAACAAACTGTTAAGTTTCTTGGCAACGCAATTTATATATAATTTGCTGAATGCTTCCGGTTTAACACATGTGTCTTCCATTTTTCATCCTGCCTTCTCCCGCACATATATATTCGACATCATTCTATCGCTATCTTTCTTCAGCACACATATTCAATGCCCATCTCTCGTTCTCTCTTTGTTTCGTTTAACTTGCATGGTTACATCCTTGTGTATATTATATTTCCGCGAGTAGAGGAGACAAAATTAAATACGGTATCTGTATCATACGTAAGTGCTCGAATAAAACAAATGAATAGCGTTTCAGTTTACAGAGCCTGCTGTGTATTGTTTGCTTTTTGTCGTAAATTAATGCTGCAACAAGCTTGAGACAATTATTTTTGACAATAAATGGGTCGTAATCGGATATCGTATGAAAAATGATATGCAGGAATAAAAATATTTCAGGGACACTTTGGTTAATTAATTTATTTTTAGAAAATTTTGCAGTATTGCAGTTTGCTACTGCTGCGTATTTAAACAATGCAAATTAAAAAAATATACAGTGTGACCAGTATCTAAAGTCCGCATCATATGGGATTTTTTTTATTAATAACTTTATTCGAAATTTGACTTTAGCATCAAGTTCTGCTTCGATCGAGATGAAAATTAAGCAAAAAAATAGTAGTCACGTGATTCGCATTATCTGTCAAATTTTAATTTTTTCCAAAAGAGAATTCAAAAGTGGGGTTATTTCTAAAAGCATCGAAAAAAGTTATTAGAAAAAGTTTTTTTAATGCAGTTTCTTGTCCACATGCAAAATTTCAGCTGCATAAGATAATTTTGATTATTTACCTATAATTTGTAAATTGCACCACTTTTGCAAAATAAGACTCAACGCAACCTACATAAACCTTCTTAGTTTTGACAAGGCTTTATTTCAGATAAAGTGTATAGGTACGATCTTAGTTGAGACAGATAAAAAAACTAAAAAAAAGTTTATGACAGACTTCCACGTGGACTATCTTCGAACATCTGTATAGGGAGCGATCAATACAAATTTTGTTATATTTGTATTGTAGTTTCAGTATGTGATGCAGTAAATTGATCGTACCCCCAATATTTACGTTGTCTCAACTGACTTCGTATGAAGAATACATTCTCTTAAGGTTAAGTGTAAGATCAACCTTTACTATAGTAAAGGATGAACTTCGCCTATTCAGAGGTTGGATTATACAGTGTCCGCAAGAAAGTCCGCATCAAATGGGATTTTTTTAAATTATTAGGTATAGGTAAAAATTGAAAAGGCAGTTAGTTTTTGCTTATCTAAAAACCAAAAAGGACGTATACTGAAGCAGCTGCACGACTTGCGATACCTGTCAAATTTGACATTTTTAATAAAATAGGTTCAAAAATGCCCTTATTTAACAAAATATCGAAAAACTTTATTCGAAAAAGTTGTTTATTTAGGCATTTTTAGCCTCTGTACGAAATTTTGACAGTCTAATAAAATTTTTATTTTTTGCCAGGTTCTTGAAAATTTTGATCAACCCTCGTAGATTAACTTTTATACATCGATGTAAAACCATTTGCCTTTACTTCATTTGTAATCTTAATGCAATTTTGTGTAAAATTTTTGTTTCCTATTATTTGTTTACTTCAAAAACTGAAATTGTTATTGATTAGTATGTAATGTTTGATGCAAAGTTTATCTAATTACATCAGTTTTGCCAAAACCGACGTTTCTTATTTTTCTTAAGTTAGTAAACAGATGTACAAAAAGAAAATGTTAGGAAGCTTTCGTTGAAATTTTACTTAATTAATATTGGATTAAAAAGAATAAATATTAATCGCTCGAACCATTTTATTCAACAAAAATATAGTTTAATATAATTAATTTAATTTAATATTAATTAAGTAAAATTTCAACGAAAGCTTCCAATATTTTCCTTTTGTACATCTGTTTACTAATGTAGGAAAAATGAGAAACGTCGGTTTTGGCAAAACTGATGTAATTAGATAAACTTTGCATCAAACATTACATACTGATCAATAACAATTTCAGTTTTTGTAGCAAAATAAATAATAGGAAACAAAAATTTTAGACAAAATTGCATTAAGATTACAAATGAAGTAAAGGCAAATGGTTTTACATCGATGTATAAAAGTTAATCTACGAGGGTTGATCAAAACTTTTAAGAACCTGGCAAAAAATAAAAGTTGTCTTAGACTGTCAAAATTTCGTACAGAGACTAAAAATGCCTAAATAAACAACTTTCTCAAGTAAAGTTTTTCGATATTTTGATAAATAATGGCATTTTTGAACCTATTTTATTAAAAATGTCAAATTTGACAGGTAACGCAAGTCGTGCAGCTGCTTCAGTATACGTCATTTTTGGTTTTTAGATAAGCAAAAACTAACTGCTTTTTCAATTTTTACCTATACCTAATAATAAAAAAAAATCCCATTTGATGCGAACTTTCTTGCGGACACTGTATTCCATTTTGTTTTATATTTTATTAAAAAGAATCACTGATGTAACTTCTGAATAAAGATTTATTTATTTATTTATTTAAAGTAGCGCCAAATTATAGCGATTTCAAACCGTCAAAAGTCACACAGGCAAATTTCTAAGAAGAAATATCGTACTTGACAATTTTCCTCCCAACTCAACTGGTTATGTGGGCTTTCCAGGATAAAGAACTATCCATAGTCACTCGACCCCCCTTTCCATTTAAGATTCCAGCAGGGGGGGGGGGGGGGCGAAATAGCAAAAAACTATGTCCCTTGAGAACTAAGGTTCCCGTGTTCGAGCGAATTTTGATTTATTTATTAGCAAGAAAATAAACCTGGGTGGAAAGTTTTCGGTGCGCCACCCTGTATACAGGGTGGTCCAACGAAAACTTAACACCTCGATTTTCCTGCTTTAAAATGAAAATGTGGAAAATCGCTCGGACCCGTCGATTTTTATTTCGAGGGGGACATCTTTTGCGTGTATTGTCAATCTTGTTACTTCAAGCCCCTAGGAGGGAGGGGGGGTAAGATCTAAATCTTAAATGGATACCCCTATTTTATATAATTTTTTTGGATTCTGCATAAAATTCTGAACATTTTTTAATAAAAGCATTATTATTCTATATTTAACAGTTTCCGAGATATTGAATCTTGAAAAATTACAATTTTGAACTTTGTTCCGGTTAAACCGGATGTAAGAAATATAGTACTTCCGGTTTGACCGGAAGTTGACACTATTGGAAAGATAATAAAAATCGAAGATAGGGACATGTATGCCGTTTTGCTCTAAGATGTACAGTTAGAAAGCTAGACGCTGTCAAAGTTCAAAAATGTCATTTTTTAAGAGTCAATATCTCGGAAACTGTTAAGTATAGACTAATAATGCTTTTATTAAAAAATGTTCAGAATTTTATGCAGAATCCAAAAAAATTATATAAAATAGGGGTATCCATTTAAGATTTAGATCTTACCCCCCCTCCCTCCTAGTGGCTTGAAGTAACAAGATTGACAATATACGCAAAAGATGTCCCCCTCGAAATAAAAATCGACGGGTCCGAGCGATTTTCCACATTTTCATTTTAAAGCAGGAAAATCGAGGTGTTAAGTTTTCGTTGGACCACCCTGTATGCCTACATTATACTCTCGTTAAATAATATAATATATTTCTGGCAGTGGCGCAACCAGGGGGGGGGGGGGAACTGCCGGGCTGCAGCCCCCCCCCCCCCCCCCCGAGCTTAGAAACTTAGCCTATTCGTTTAATTGCAAACCAATTTTTCATGTCACGCGAACTATTTTCGCATATTTTTTGCGATCTCAATGTTTTATGGATTTGTAATTTTCTTGCTTATCAATATAACATGGAATCTTACGTCTTTGAGTAATTAAAGTATAAATTTTAATAAATAGCTCAAAATTGTACATAATGATTAAAAAAAAAAATTCGGATTCGAGTTTTTTCCGTTTCTTTGGATTTTTTGAGAATATTTACCATAGTAATGTATATATTTTTTTACACCATCAGAAAGTGAAGATTTCAACGAACAAAACGCCCACCGTCTTTTTTAAAACAGCAGATATTTTGAGGTGAGAATTTTCGATTGAAAATAAGGGTGCTTTTTCGATATTAACTCAAAATAAGGTGAAAAAATAAATATTTTAAATCAAAATAATTACAGTGTGTTTGGGACATAAAAAGGTAAGTTATCACCAAATTTCGTGAAAACATAATTTTTTTTGTAAAAGATAAAAATAAAAAACCAAAAATTTTGTTATTTGAATTTTTCACATAAATTTTGAGGCAATGTGAAAAAAGTGTTAATACAAAAGTTGTAGATCTTTTTATTACCTACAACTTTGCCATTTAACGTTTTTCCATAGGACTTGTAGTTTTCCCGGAAATCGAGATAAATCGTTTTCTAGCCTTAAAAATTCACCCACTTCCACTTCCCGACCTCGGATCGCCCGTAAATTATTTTTTCTTTCATTTTTGTTATATTTTTTTTCTTTTCCAATGGGTTTCATCCTACTATTATTTTTTTTGTTTCAAAAATTATCGACCCTGGTCTACCTATTTATGCGAACCACGCGATATTGATATTACCGTGGAAGAAATTCTGGACGAAATGGCAAAAACAAAACGAAGAATTTTACTTTAATATTAGTATTATTAGTGATTACTTACAACTTATTATATAAGGTTTTTGTTTTGTTTTAGTATATGTATGCTTAATATATGCGTTACTTATTTTAAATACATTTTTACTAATTAAAATAAAATCTCTAAATTTTTTTTTCATAAATATTTCGTTAGGGCTAGCGGCGTATTATTGCAGAAGTTTTAGGGGGCTGTCGCTCTCGTCAATCATAAGTATTTTACCCAAAAAAGGGCGTGGCACCCAAAAATTTTTTCGCATGAGCGCTTTCGGCGCAAGAAGTTAAAGCCCCCCCCCGAACAAAATTTCTGGTTGCGCCACTGATTTCTGGTACCAACCTATTTCAAGCATAGTGAAATTAAAAATGACGACACTAAAATACCAACAAAATTATTTCTAAAAGACCTACACAAAACAACCTGTCCGTCATCTCGTCAAGCACCTGTGGTGTTTTCTTTTCTGTGGCCCTAATTTCGAATTGAAAAGGGTCGGTGTACCCAAAACCTGTTTCTGAGGAGGACTTGTTTTTTGGGTAAATCGTTTTTAGTACCACCTGTTTCTTTTAATATTTAACAAGCCACAAGGATTATGCCGGTAGGGACACAATAAGGGACATCTGATGGGGATAATTTGACATAATCCTGATAAGTGGGTAATAAATCGGACAAGAATAATTATTGTGTCATATATTTGTATTACCCTAGTCACAATTGGGTTAGAGTGAGCACCTATCTATAAATAAGAATTATATTTTAGTACGTTCCCTTACAATAATTTATCCTGCCGAAGAAGCTTTCTAAAGTACTTTGGTATATTGCGTACTGCCGTGCCTGTTGACTTTTTTACACTGTATCTCAAAAATATTTTTGTTTAAATAAGTATACTTAAATATATCTATACAATCGTTGAATAAAATCGAAAAATACAATAAAAATTGTCACTTATAATCTCCCTAGCAGCAGAATTATCGGGAATTAATTCTGCTGCGTGGGAGATTCGGTAAGAAAAATTCATAAATTGGAGTTTTTTTCTTATTGTAGGTAATTTTTTTGCTAAAATGCTACAAAAACATATTTCCGGCGGCTTTAGTTAATTGTAACTAATTAGAGTTTTAGAAATGAAGTTCATTTTAGCCGTTAGTAACTAATTTTTATTACTAAAATGTGAGAAACATTAAATAACAAATTTGTTATCTGAAATCCTTGTGTGTCTTTATATAGTTTTAAATTCAAATAAAACTTTAAAAAACATATTTCCGATGAGTTTAGTTTAATATGACGCACTGTATTTTTACAATAGAAGTTTATTTTACTTGTTAGTAACTAAGGTTTATTATTAAAATTTCAGGAACATTAAAAACATTAATTCGTTTTCAACCATAGCATCGGAAATTACATGTCTACATAGTTTCAAATAAAACTTAAAAAAACATATTTCCGAGGAGTTTAGTTAAACGTTTGATGTGTCTCTTTTAGCCCCGGTGTTCGATATGTAAAGCAAATTGGTTAGTATCAATACAAATTATAAGTTAGCAACAAAATGTATTTTGATTTTATTATGAGTGACTTTTACCAATAGATATAAAGCACTTCATTTTTGACAGAAAAATTATCACTTATTAATTTCATTAAGTTAATTGGAACTAACAAAATTATGGCGATAATCTCCCGTTGCTATAAGCAACGTAAACAAAAAGGAGCCTTCTAATTGGTTGAAAATAAATTTATGTAATTTTCAAGTAATTTTTTGCTATACCTATCCATAGTATTTATTTATTTATGGATGTCAACAGGGATACAAACTCGTAAAAAGATACCCACTGAAGTATCCACATAATATAATTAGCGATTATATATATATAAAACAGTTTAATTATGTCTATAAATAACAAAATAAGGCGACCAAGAAATAAATACATTTACTAATATTTCCCATCATTATTATGCATTATTATATGTAGCATAGTTATCTCCCATACTACATTTGTGAAAATATTTATAATAACCGCACAATATATAGAAAAATTGTACCCCCACTTACTTAATCGTTTCCCCTAAAAGTTCGGAGGAAAATCACCGACCATAATATATAGGATTTCGAAACCAAACACCATGAAAAGTCTCGGTTTAATTATTTTTTAAGCAAGGAAGCAAACAATTTGGTTAGTATTGAAAAACGATAGTTTTTTTGGTACAAATACCTAAAGAAGTGCTAAAAATTTAAGAACAAGAACAATTGTTGAATGCATCAAAAAGAACAATGGTACTATACAGGAAATGTTCTTATTACCTACATACGAATATATTCGATCTATTGTGTTAAACTGTATTTTATTATTTATGGTTTTTAAGTCCCGTCGCCGTTGGCGAGCATTTTTGTCAGTACCATATCGGGTGTTTCTCACAAGACGTTCACCCCTATAACTTTTTTTATACATATATAGATATAAAAATGAAATTTTATCATTATGCATAAGAGATAAGTCTGCATTTATTGGCATAATTTTCAATTTGTTAACACTTCCGGTTTGACCGGAAGTGACCGTGACTTTGATATTTTAACTGGGACATCTTGTATATTTTTACTTATTTGGGTTCATGGGTTCAGCATAACATTATGAGTAAAATGACACCTCACTTATAATTTTTTGACGTGTTATAACATTTTCATGTTTATTTTTATTTTCAATCTGGAGTGCTATAAAATAAATTAAATCTGTTAATTTATAGTCATAGTATATTATGAAAATTAAAATTATGTCATAATAATTGACTTTCTAAGTTTCACAAGCGTTTAAAAAATTAAATTTTGTTTTCTTGACGTTTACTCCATTTTTCCAAATGGAACGATGGTGGTTCACTGGAATATTTAAAACGAGCATTTTTTCCATCAATTTAATACCATACACCCCTATATGCTATCTTAAAACTGACACTGAAAAATTTGCCTTAAATCCCAATCGCAAATTTAAAAGCGTCATGCATTATTGACGCCCTCTCTTTTCTAAAGAAATTTCTAAACAATATGGTTTTAATTTTAAAGTTGTAATATCATTAGATTAGTTTATAAAACATACAATACATACCGTCTTGCGGCTTTAAAAGAATTTTTTTGGTCTCTCCAAAAATTAGGAGCGTATCAATTTGTTCGTTTCTAGTAAAACCATTTTATCTGATTTACAATGTAAGTTTATAAACGAATATCATTACAATTTTAATTTAAAACCATATTTATTTGTTTTTCAAAGCCGCCTTTATATTTTTTTAGAAAAAGAAAAAGGTCTTATTATGGGTAACCCGCTTAGTCCTTTATTGGCTGAAATATTTATGGATTTTTTAGAAAATAAAATAAGTAATCATCCTCTTTTCAAACAGTTTCTTTATTGGCATAGGTATGTTGATGACGTCTTAACATGTTTTCTTGGTACTGATAGACAGTTAAAAGTCTTTTTGGAATATATTAACAGCCTACACAAAAATATCAAGTTTACAATAGAACAGGAAAGTAACAATTCTATCAATTTTCTTGATTTAAATATTAAGAGAGAAAATGATAGACATGTTTTCTCCGTTTTCCATAAACCATCTCATACTGATACTGTCATACACAATTCTTCTTGCCACCCTATACAACACAAATTAGCTTCTTTTCACAGTATGATCCATAGACTAGTAACTCTCCCTCTAAATAAAATCAATTTTCAAAAAGAACTAAACATTATTAAACAAATTGCAGTTAATAACGGATATAATTCAAATTTAATTGACCAAATCCTAAAAAAGAAAACTTACAAAAAGGCTATTGACTTAGTTTTTCCTAGAAGCAAAAACTCTGACCAATTTAAACTTGTCACTTTCTTTGGACAACCTAGCAAAGTAATTGGCAATTTTCTTAACAAACTTGATATAAATTTGTGTTACAAAACTAATAACTCTTTAAGTAAATTCATCAAAAACAATAAAACTAAAAGCGATAAAAACAAAAAATCAGGCGTCTATAAATTAAAATGCAAAGATTGTCCTAAAACATACATTGGCCAAACAGGTAGACAGTTTGACAAAAGAATACAGGAACATTATAACAGTTTTCTAAAAAATAAAACAGACTCAAACTATGCTATCCATTTACATGATTATCAACATAATTTCGATCCTTCCTTTAAAATCTTACATACAGAAAACAAAGGCTTAAAACTGAATTTGTTAGAATCTATGGAAATAAATAAACTTAAAAATACGGACCTGTTACTTAATGATCAATTAGATTTAAATAATTCACCTTTGCTAAATTTATTCTGTTAACCATATAATTAAGATTTTGTAAATACCTACCCATATTGTACCTAATTTCATTTAATTTTTAAACCCTCTGTTGGATTTCCCCGCAATTGTAACCCTCCCACTGTTTTATTTACATCTTAAATAGTTTAATTTTATTGCACCCAATTTTTACTTTTCACCTTTATTAAATCATTGTCATCTGACGAAGCTACAGTGTTAGCGAAACATGTCATTTTCTGTCTAATATAGTGGAAATTTACAAGTTCAACTTTGTTTTACTGTATCTCATAATACTATTAAAAGAAAAAGGCAATAACGCATAACGCTTTTAAATTTGCGATTGGGATTTAAGGCAAATTTTTTCGTGTCAATTATAACATAGCATTATGAATGCATGATATCAAATTGTTGAAAAAAAAATGCTCGTTTTAAATATATCCTTATCCTATCGTTCCATTTGGAAAAATGGAGTAAACGTCAAGAAAACAAAATTTCATTTTTTGAACGCTTTTGAAACTTAGAAAGTCACTTATTATGAAATAATTTTAATTTTCATATATTACTCGACTATAAATTAACAGATTTAATTAATTTGTAGCACTCTAGATTGAAAATAAAAATAAAAATTGAATGAATTAAAAAAAAAAATCACTTTTCATCATAGTTTTGTTGTCATTTTGTAAGATTGTAGAGGGAATGGAAACAATAGTACTGGATCACGACGTCTTAAGCAGGCATTTGGCAACACTGTTCTTATTTTCCAGCGAATTTTCAACACATCCTTCTGCCACTATTGAGGACTTTCATCCACAGTGTCTTTGATAATCCCCAGGTTCGCATCATAGTCTGCCAGTAAAGTGTCCGAAAACCAATGAATACAAAGTAAAACTTCGGATCTGGGAGCTTCCATCCTACTACCGGCAAAAATTGAAAAATGTTTTTGATATTGTATTAAATATACTACATACTATAACAAAAAAATTGTAAAATCAAAAGAAAACTATTTATTTTAACTTTGATGTCTTTTAAACTTTTAAATTCGTTTCCTGTAAAATTTTGTTTTTGCGACTTAGAACCCTCTGGTTCTCAGCCCTCGATTTGATAAAAAATCGACGATGTCCGATATATTGTGGCCGAAGAGCTCTGTGTTTTCTGTATAAATTTAAATAAAATGGCTCAACTACTAGGTTTTCTATCTAAAATGTTTACCATTAATGTAGTTAGTATACAACTCCTTGTTGTTGGCCATTCTTGAATTGCACATGCACAGTTCTTTTTTGCGACAACCACTAAATATACCAAATGGTGAATTATGAAAGAGTTTTGGAATTCCATTGTCTTTATTTGTTTTAAATCACAACGTTTTAACTGGTAAGTATCTTCAGTCGTCTTCAGGTGAATGCATGCTAAATAAGTAAAGTAACTATATACAGGACTATTTATATTAGCTAGGTGCACTGAAGCATAACTGAGGTGGGTGCAGTCATGTGTTCAGTTGGCACGCGATCTTATCCTAAGATTGCATCTATCTAACAAAGGTTTCCAGATATTTTTTATGTCTAATGATGGTTTACTAAAACAGCCTGGGTTCTGGTGAATAGCAGCAGCTTCCTTGAACGTTCTTTTCCTTCCATTTGTAGGATTTCAGCTTCTGACCACATGATATGGTGACCATGTTTGAAAGTTGAAACGTTGTGATGTAAAACAAATAAAGACAATGGAAGTCCAAAACTCTTTCATCATTCAAAAAACATCATTGTCTCCAACCATCAAACAGTCAATACCGAATGGTGGCTACCTTCATCAGGAGATACTTCTGATCTAAAGAATTTATTAGGAACTGCCTCAATTCGATCTCCCCTAACGAATGGGAGTCTATACCTAATGGACCCATTGAATGCAGACTTTGCGGTGAATAGGATGAAACCGATTCTCATATCATATACAGCTGCGAAGCGCTAAACCGTAAAAGATTCAAAATTTTCGGAACCATTCGAAGTGGCGATAACCTCCCGCGTGACAAACTTGGAAGAAAACGAATGCACCTCATAGAAGGAACAAACCTTCACTAAGAAGATTGGGGCGCACAATAAGCCAGAAGGCTGCAGTGTAAGTAGTTTGGGCCACACATCGAACCCAACCCCCGCCTTTAACCAACCAACCAATCAACCAATCCGTCAAAATCATAGAGTTTTTAGTTTTTAAACAGCGACAAGTTTATAATATCTTCTAATATCTTAATTGCAACATAGGCTTTAATCATTGAGTGGTAAGATCAAAGGATGAAGACTTCCATACTTTAGATCGAAATATGCGAAGAATATATTTTTATTGTAATTGCGAGAAACGTCGTTAAAATCGCAACACTGCAGGAATTTTCCCTAAGCTTTTCGTACTGTTCCTTGGACTTTTGCTACAACAACTTAAAGATACCTGTTTAATTTGACAGAATATGTATTCTTTTTTTATGTATTTGAGTTAATGAATAGTGTTGCTAGATAAAATATTATTCGGGTTTGTTCACAGTGTTGAATCACTCTCTACGTTGGTTAACCAATTTCCTTTCTCACAAAATAAACTGACACTAACCTCATAAATAACTATTAAAGCGTTTATGATCAAACTTTTAAGATATGCGATATAAAAATCCTATATTTATTGCCCAACAAAACAACTTATATTTTTTAAACTCGAGTTTTTGTGTAGTCCTCAATATGTCCATTTCCTTTCAAATCCCATAACTCCCATGTTGAAAAAATAACGCGATAAGGACGCTCCTTCCGGCCCATATATGACAAGATCCAATAAAGGAGTTTTGCTTCATTTAAGACCAGCGGTGCGGATAACCTCCGAAATGAAAAAGAAGTCTTTTTTCGGGAACATTTTACAGGACCGAAACAGTTCTAGTAAAAATATTTGAGCGTAGTAGTAGGTTTTGATGTACCTATCCTACATCAGTGAGCTATACCTAAGCTAATAGCGCTGTAAAATTTGTTATTAATTGCACAATAAAAAATTAAGAGGTACTTTTTACTCGAGAAAATCTCAATATGTTATCTGCTGGACGATTAGAAGATCACTCCAACTTTTTCACGTGTACCAAATTTATACATGTGCTGTTATTGTTATGTGGAATTTTTGTTGATATGTTTTTTACCTTAATTTATAACATTTGTCTTGAGATCGAGACTTAAACGGCAACTAGGCTGCTGATGCGCTCGCCAGGGAATGTGCACTGAGGCATGTCTGTGGAACTAGCAGAGAATACTGTGGCTAGACCACTGGCATCCGTGGTCGTATAGTTAATTAGCTAAATAACTTGCACAAAGCAGATGGACAGGGCTAACAACATGTAGCATCTTCAAGCAATTCTGGCCCTTACTTGATAACATGAAACCGCAGCGTTATTACAACGCAGTCTGAATGACATTCAGACTGCGTTGTAATAAGTAAATGACCTAAGAAATATCACTGCCGTGAACACCGGACATTTCTTTTTCGGTAGACACGCCGAACGTGTGCAAATACCAACTTCTGCAGGGGTAAAGAAGAGGAGAAAAGTAATTAACATTTCTTGTGTGAATGTTCCGGCCTCGTGAATAGAAGGTTCGATGCCTTGGGCGAACCATTCTTTAACGATCTGGAAGAAGTAAGCAACTTAAAATTGGACGACTCAGAAAGTTTATTAACAGTAGTGGCTGGTTTCAATGAGCTGCCAAGAGTCTTCTGCGTTCTACGTTGCGCTAGTCATCAGGAAGCTGATGAACACGTGTGATACTACAACGGTTCTCATATATAGGACTATACGTGATACTGCTTGGACAGTGCTACTAGAAACCTAGTCTAACATAACCTGAGACCGAGACTTGGACATGTCACGTACAACAGTCGCTGCTGCCGCAAAAAAAAAGAAAGATTCATCGGTGGTAGGTACGGCTTCGAAACGCTATACCAGCAGAGATTATTATTAACATTACGTTTTTTGGCTACTGGGGACAGTTACTAATCTCTAATGTTTCTCTTTATATTCCATAGCACTTTCATTTCCCTGTTTTTTTCTTTGAAATTAAACGTTTTTCTTGGAAGCACTTCATCGTGTTGCTTTCAACAACTAAATTTTAATGCTTCCCGAAACTGTCGGGTTTGGTGCAACATGATCCACATGTCGCATGCGTCACGTTCAACACGATATATTATTATGTTGTCATGGTTGCATACAACACCGTCTCATGCCACATGTAGCTTCATGTTGAATGGATGTAAATATTTATTCTACTTTTAACACTGCACTGTGGCCGTCCGTAATGTTGCTCTGGTGGAAGGTTAAAAACACTAATGACTCATTTTCTTATGAATAAATAGTTTATTTTCTTTTCTGTTTTTAATAATACAGTGTGACCAGTAAAGTCCGCATCATATGGGATTTTTTTTTATTAACAACTTTATTCGAAATTTGACTTTGGCATCAAGTTCTGCTTCGATCGAAATGAAAATTAAGCAAAAAAATAGTAGTCACGTTATTCGCATTATCTGTCAAATTTACATTTTTTTCCAAAAAATAATTCAAAAGTAGGGTTATTTCTGAAAGTATCGAAAAAAGTTATAAGAAAAAGTTTTTTTTAATGCAGTTTCTAGCCCACATGCCAAATTTTAGCTGCATAAGATAATTTTGATTTTTTACCCATATTTTGTAAATTGCACCACTTTTGCAAAATAAGACTCAACGCAACCTACATAAAACTTCTTAGTTTTGACAATGCTTTATTTCAGATACATTTTCTTTAAAGTAGCGCCATATTAAATGTGTGTTTTTCTACAAAATCAAAATTGGGCTATTAAAATTTGGTTGCATGTGATGCAAAGTTTATTTGTTTTTGACCCTGTGTAAGTGTGTAAGGTAACTTCATAAAATAAGTATTTTCGAAAACGTTTGTGTCTGAAAGTACACGTTAATATTAAGACAAAAAGAACACAGTGTCATCAGTAAAGTGTTCATTAAGTGGAAAATAAATGTTAGTGGTGGGTAAAAAATCAAAATTATCTTATGCAGCGGAAATTTTGCATGTTGGCTAGACAATGCATTAAAAAAAACTTTTTCCAATAACTTTTATCGATATTTTCAGAAATAACCCCACTTTTAAATTATTTTTTGGGAAACATTAAAATTTGACAGATAATGCGAATCACGTTTTTGCTTAATTTTCATCTCGATGAAGCAGAACTTGATGCCAAAGTCAAATTTCGAATAAAGCTATTGTTAAAAAAAATCCCACATGATGCGGACTTTACTGACCAGTAAGACTGTATAAATACCTACCTAGATTTTTGTTTTACTAAAAATGGCAAAAAAAAACACAAAATAACATCTGTATCAAAGAACATTTATTTTTATTTCCTGCGTCCACAGATCGTAGAAACGATATAAAAAGAAAACGGTTAGCTAGATTATTACCTTTTATTATTTTTCCATTCCAGGCCTGATTTGAAGATTCTTCCACTATTACGAGTTTCCGAATATATTAAATTGACTGGAAAATATGAGCGGTGAATACAATATAACCATCGGGACTTTAATAGAAAAAATCAGTAAATAAAAAAGATGTAGAGTTTTTGTAACGAGCGAAGAGGATGTGAGAAAATAGGATGAAGTTGGGTGAAAATATTAAATTGTTTGTGTTTTATTATTTGGAAATAAAGATCGTCTGGGTTAAAGAGATATATATTAAGAATGATGGCTTAGAAAATTTCCTTTTTGGTTCAGTTGAGGAAGTCGAAAACCAAGGCTTCGATGCAGCATTATTACACTAATTCGTTACATGACTTGTTTCTCGACGTATTCTAACTTTAGCCATAAGATAAAATGTTAAAAATGATACCGATTGAATATATTTTGCCTTCTTTAGAACAGATTCTATATTCACTGTTCTTGTGTTGCATTTTAATTTCAAACGTATTATGGTAAATAAAAGTTTTATCCATGGTTACAACTCCCTAAGAAATTAACGGTGCCTCATCCAACAAATATTCAGCTAAAGTTATAGCAAATTTTTTTCTGTAGTAAGCAAATGCCGTCCCATACTAAAATACCCTTAATGTCACCTATACATTTGAAAAATGCATTATCTTCAGACTTATGCTCGAACGGAGCAGTCATCATTGGTGCTACTTCGGGTAAGAGATTTTTCATGTCACTCATAAATATCAATTTTTAGCCGAGACCTATGAGGTTGTTTATTTAAAATTCTGGAGTTACTTATACGGTGCTTTGTCTAATAAAATTACATAGGTATGGTCCAAGCAGAAAACTCCGTTGATGAGAGTTCTCTGATCCAAGTTTGGTAGTAATTATTGTTCTTTAAGTAATTTTTTAAATATAATAAAATTCATGATTTCGTGATAGTCCAAACTTTTTAATTTTAACGAAAAAAATTTAGTTGCACCTGAAATAAATCATTATTTTTATTTATCCTGGAAACATATGCCGGGTGTCCCACTAAGGTCGACGGGGTACGATATTATGAAGCCATAAATCTATTGGGAAAAAAATGTATTGACTAAATCGACCAAGAAAAACTAAGATTACCGCTAGGGGGCGCAAATACTAGGTTAAGGTACGTACACAAAGAAAGCAGGTTGCCTGCTTGCTGGTAACAAGCGCTTATAAGCGCCAATAATTAAATCCACGTTTAAATGCACCCGCACACAGACAAAGCAGGTCGACGTTTATTGTGTACCAATGAGATGACTTGTAGGCCCTGATTTTCGGCGCCGAAAATAGGCGCTGATTATCCTGCCTTCTTTGTGTCCGTACCTTTAGGTTAGAGTGGCAGACTGTCCAAACAGTCTTACGTAGTCCTATAAGAACCGTTCTGGTATCACACGTGTTCCGCGGAACCTATCCGCAACAGGGTCATTTCATATCAAATCAACCAGAGGTTTGGCAGGTGACCTCTCCGATTTTGATAATTTTTGGTACAATTATTCTACCCATCTAGTAGATGAAAAATCCAAAATTTCAAATTTTTCTGATAAGTAGTTTTTTTAATTGATTCAATCATTGAAATCAGAAATAATGACCATTTTCCCAAAACATATATTAAAATAAGTCACTATATCTCAAGAACTACTTACACTAGAGCAGTGAGTAAGGTCTTATTAAAAAGGTCTTGAAAATACCTTTTAAATGAGGTACCACTCAATCTAGGTGTTTAAAAAAAAAACATAAAAAATTTTGAAAAAAAAAACTTTTTTTTTAAATTTTTCAAAAAAGTATTTTTATATTTTTGTCCAAAAAAATTTTTTTTTTGTCAATATTTTAGCAACATATTTGCCAAATTTTAGGATGGAGAAATTATGGGAACAAGGTGAAAAAAAATAATAACACTAAAAATACGAGCAAAAAATGGTAACCATGTAACACAAACAACGCCTATTACTTTTAATAGAAACAAAAAATTTTCAAAAAATCCAAAATCCACAATACATTAAAATTTGATTTTAGCTTTTATTTTTTTTTTTCTAAAATTTTTGAATAATTTAACATTTCCTTAGTCCTTTAGTTAGTGTGTAAGTTCGACCTATAGCAGTAACCGGCTGAACCGTCTTTATTATTAAATCTCTTTTAATTATTAAAATATCTGCTTTAGGCATAGGATAATAAAATTAACTAGATGGTCTATAATTTGGATGCAAAAAACTGATTTTGAGCTCATTAGATTCTCCATTTTTCCAATAATACACGCTAACCACCACAAGTTATTGTACTGAACAGTCACAAAACCAGATTAAGTTTTATTTTATTAAGAATTTTAATTATTCAAGTACTTCAGTATTTGTAATTTCTAGTGTCCGACCGAAACAATATTTTCAATTTCGGCCGAAACCGAATCTTCGGTCTTGGTCTCAGTTTCGGCCGAAACCGAAACTTATTTATTCATGTTAAAAATTTTATAGTATATTAAAATTTAATTTATTTTATATATCGATCTTGGGAACGGATTGAACTCTTCCCATTAAAAAAAAAGTCGACAGAAAAAATCTATTTATATAGACAACACTGTCTACGAACCCACCCAAAGTTAGCCGAACGGTGCGCGACAATTCACGAACACTGAGTTTCGACATGGCCGAAGGTTCGGCGGAAACCGAAACTAGCCGAAACCGAACCTTCGGTCGGTATCTAGTAATTTCAGAACACCTCACAAGTTCCTGTGTTTTTTGTTCCACGCTGAATGAAAGGCTTCTTGTTACAATCTTTGATTTTGATATTGGAATAAGGGAATGTATTTTTTTGTGTTCCAGGAATGGTTTGTATTTCAGCAGACCTTCTTTCCAAATAAATTGCGTGGTTTTCATAGTCGGCAGTTTTACTAAATCTACCTGGTATATTTTCTTGGGCAAATTTGAAAAGTTGTTCAATAATTGGACTGATCATTGCAGGTATTTTCTTGCAGAAAACACAACCAAGGATGGTATGGGGGGAGGTAAAAGAATACTTACCAAATTAGATATGAGCGTGTCAGCAAGTTACTGCTTGAAAAAAAATGGCAAATATTAAAACTTATGATCTTGTTGATTTTTTTTTCTAGGAAGGTGGGTGGGAATGTGGACGAGGACGGGTGGTAGAATAATTAGGTTTCTGTTAAGGCCTTACTTTAAAAACACGAAAGCAAGTTAACAATTTACCAAACTTTCTAAACACCTCGGTAAACTCAGTAAACTCTGAAAAATGGTGTTTCAAATTAAAAACAACACTTTTTTGTAATTTTTGCTATGTTTTCAAATCGTTAATATTTTTTTCCCGATGAACCCATCATTTTTCCATTCCGAAATTTGGTGAATATCTTGCTAAACTATGGACAATAATAATATAATTTTTTGAAAAAAATAAAAAAAATACTTTTTTGAGAAATTTAAAAAAAAAATTTTTTTTCAAAATTTTCTTTTTTTTTTAAACACCTACATTGAGTGGTACCTCATTTAAAAGGTATTTTCAAGACCTTTAAAATGAGACCTTACTCACTGCTCTAGTGTAAGTAGTTCTTGAGATATATTGATTTATTTTAGTATATGTTTAGGGAAAATGATCATTGTTTTTGATTTTTAAAAATCAATTAAAAAAAAAAACTACTTATCGGAAAAATTTTAAATTTTGGATTTTTCATCTACTAGATGGGTAGAATAATTGTACCAAAAATTATCAAAATCGGTGAGGTGATCTGCCAAACCTCCTGTTATTTTGGTTGGTTTGATATGAAATGACCCAACAGCTTCCTGATGGTTAACGCGACGTAGACCGTAGAAGAATCTTGACAGCTGATTAAAACCAGCCAGTGCTGTTAATAAATTTAGTGAGTCTACCCTGCTCACTTCCTCCAGATCAATAAAGAATGGTTCGCCCAGGGCATTAAACCTTCTTCTCGCGAGGCCGGGGCATTCACACTAGAAATGCTGAATATTTTCCTCCTCTTCTTCATCTCTGCAACTTCTACAGAAGTCGTTAGTTGTTATTTGCATACGTTCAGCGTGTCTACCGAACAGGGAATGTGCGGTGACTACGGCAGTGATGCTTCTTAGGTCCTTCCGACTGTGCTGTAATAACGCTGCGGTTTTCCTGCCATTAAGTAGGGGCAACAATTGCCTGGAGATGTTACAGGTTGCGCGCAATTACTATAATAGAACTAAAATATCAAATTTTCGTGAATTATCGCTGTTAAAGTCTTCATTTAATGAAGGAAATAAGAAAATCATTACTTTTTGTGATAGTTTGTTCGGTTTTTTGTAGCGTCGATAATAAGGATGGGGGCTGCCTTGTAAATTACTGTATCTTTAATACCCTTTGTCCAAATTTAATCAGCATTGACGCTGTTTACACAAGATTCACCTTATTTTAATTTTTTCAATAAAATTAAATAGCATGACATATTTTTTTTATTACTGTGCAGAGCACAAAAGTAGCTACATTTTGGCGCAAACCGGAATTCGATATTTTTAGTACACATTACAGTTTATTCTTTCTCGCGTTATTTACAAATAACCATTTTAACCAAAAAAATTAATGTTACTTTACTCTACTTACTTACCTTGATATCCATTAAAACAAATTTTACCCAACACTGCTGGTTGTTAGCAGTGGCGGCTCGTGACTAGCGAGTCAGGGGGGGCGCTGGCTTTAAATAAAAAAAAATTTAAAATGTCTATTATTTTCGAAAGTACCTGTCTGTTTTTTTAACTTTCTCGTTGTGAATTTTAATTTCATCAGCATAAGCAGCACTACTTAAAGAAGTTAAAGTTTGTCCTAACATCTGAAAACTTACCACATTATGACGATGTTTTGCACTATTTTCATGTTTTTTTTATTTTCTCTGAAAGATTTTTGAAGTCCTGCACCCCATTTATAGTCCAATTATCATCCCCGTCAAAAAGAAGACACGATCACACGAAACAAAAAAAAAAGAATTTTTGTCCTCACAACCGCATATCTAGAATTTTTTATTATATATTTCTTTGTCAAACTTACGCGTAAACTGTGCCTAACTTTTACATTTTGATTGCACTTGTACATGTTCAATATTGGTAGTGGCCGCTCTACATTTTTTAAATCAAGTTTTTCACTTAAGCTCAGAGAACTAAACACAAGCTTCTGTAAATCACTGACCTTCATATTAGACGAAATTTTCCAACTTTATAACGTAACTAATAAATCAAATCAAAACAAATAAACAAATCATTAGCGGCATCGACAAGTCGCATCGTCAGAGTAAATATATCGATTATTCTACCATGGCATCGTGATTCGCGAACAGCTGTTGGGCGCGGAAAATTGGAGCCCATCCGTGGCAGCTCGTTGTGCGATGTGTAGGTGACGTCACGCCTCTGTAGTCATGGCAACTCGCGTTGAATCGGGACGAATAATCGGTCGCCCGCGCCCGCGCTTAGTACAACCTTGAGAGCGCGCAACTCGCTTGTCTATGAGTGTAGCCTGCCCGTGGAATAGGGCTACGTTTGGTTTGAATTATTTTAATTGATTGCTTACATACATTGCGTTATTGGTTTTTTAAGTAAAGTATTCTTGGATGGATTCTGAAATAATTGCAGGGAGGGTGGCGCCCCAGAGCCCTTCATTAACGAGCCGCCACTTGTTGTTAGGCAACATTGATATTGAGTAAATCAAAAATCTTAAAGGCAATGAAACTAGCTTTACTCGTTTATAAGTCAAAAACTTGACTAGGTTGATATAGATATAAGATACAAAAATAAAAAGCCAATTTATGTAGCTTTTCAAATCAGAGTACCATTTGTGCTATTTTTACCAACTTGAGAAAATTGCCTATTCTCATGTACCCATGTTTAGGGTTAGGGGAAGGGGGGGAGGTGCTTCTTGTGTCCTCTTTTGCTATTCGCCATTAATCCATAAAGATAAGTAAAAATTAAAAGTCGGGCATTTAAAACAATCAAATAAAATTAAATTTTTGGGGTTGATAATAGATAAAGCTATTAATTGGAGTGAACACATTGAATCTATTAATCAGAAAATAGTTGCACCAGTGGAGATTTTAAAAAAACTCAGTTTTTTGACTCCAAATTATTAGTTAGGTTCGTTCTATTTATTTTGCTGTTATTCACTCTCATTTGTAATATTTAACTTTAATATGCGGATCAACTTTTCAAAATTTGCTTAAGTTTTACAAAATAAATAAATTAAAAATATATATTGCTTGGATAGACAATATTCAACTAAACTTTTATATAAAAAATTTAATATTATGTCAATTAAGGATATTCACTTAATGCAAAATATTGTTTTTGTTCACCAAATTATATCAAAAAATAAATATTCAAATATAATTCCAATATAAAAAAATAGTTACACACTTCTCTGATATGCCACAATATTCTCTTTTAATTCAAATGTAAAGTTCAATTTAATCATTTAACTAAAACTGTTTTCAATATTGATTTACCTTTAATACGCACTAGGGTAGGTCAGAAGTCCATTAAATTTATTATCAAGGTATGAAATTTTACGACAAAATACCCCAAGAACTAAAATTTTTCAATATAAGACGTTTTAAAATGATAACTAAGGAAATACTTAAAAAATGGGAAGCTAAATTTTAAACTAAAAAATATTTAAACGTGCACTTATTTTATGATTAATTATTATTTTCAAAATTATTTATAAATTATATCTAAACGATATTATTAGTTATATTGTTTTATTAAAAGAAATAATAATTGAATAATTTTATTCATATTTAAATATATATTTTTTTTATTGAATATTAACATTTTAAGTATTATTTTGATTTACCTTGTATTTTAATTAGTTATATTTAATTACATTTTTAAATGTTGTTATTAGCAGAGGATCCCTCATGAACAGATGTTTTTGGGATTTTATTTGGAATAAATAAAAATAAATAATAGTTATTTACCTAACAAGTGTGGAAAGTGGCAAGCCGTCAAGGGCGGAAAAGACACTTTCCGCATGTGTTAGATACAAAAGTTTTCTTACGATCGATATAGTTCTCAGATAAATGTCAATTAGGTTCGTAATAATATACTGTAACTAGCGTGTACCCGGCATGCGTTGCAACCCGCTGGTATAAATACAAACCCGAGCAAACCCGATATATTAGTACCCGGCATTCCACTTTCTGAAATTGCACCCGTGCGAAGCCGGGGCGGGGCGGGTCGCTAATTATACATAAAAACCTTCCTCTTGAATCACTCTATCTATTAAAAAAAAACGCTTCAAAATCCGTTGCGTAGTTTTAAAGATTTAAGCACAAAAGACAGGATAGCGACTTTGTTTTATACTATGTGAAGATTACAAAAATTATTGAGCTTCTGGCAAAAAAAAATATTTATTTTGCATGTATTTCACTTTATTGAGTGTTTTAGATAAGGTATTCATTAAATTAATAAATCGTGCGGAAAAGTTACTAGTGCTAGTAGTCCTGAAAAGTTACTTTTCCGCACGATTTACATATCAACACATATTTACGTATAAATATTACAAAAATCTTTATTTTAGACTAGGAGAATAGAGAACTGAGAACAAATTAAGCATATTATTAAAGTTAAACGTTCATTTCATATATACTTTATAGGATAACAAAAACAAATTAACGATAAATATACATGCAATTGGTATTTGTAGCATATTGTAGATTTATTGCAGCAAGTTTTATGATTAATTTTAACATCGAATATTTCGACCATAGCGTTGATGGAGCATATTATGTACTTGATAAATATATAAAAATATGCTAGCAATACCTCTTCCTTTATTGTGGATATTTTTTTTGCACCAGGACTCGAACAAACTGAAAAATGATGAAACTAAAAAAAGGCTATAGTTGTTGATTGTCAATGTTCGATTGTTTGACAGTTGCTAATGCATAAAACAATATTTCCACCTGCTCCAAAACGAGGTGATGTGTATTTGACATTTTAATCACAACCTGCACCTCATTATTGTAATACATAATATACCAGGGATGTCAAATTAGAACATTTTATATAAATTCTGTCACAATTTCAAAAATAGCGTGGTAAAGTAAAAACTGTGCGGGAAAGTAAAATCGTGCGGAAAAGTGGTACTATCCGCACGATAAATAGTGCCGAAAAGTAACTTTTTCCCACGATCGTAGGAAATAATAATTATAATCACATTACATAAAAAGTTTAGAAGTTTTTAGTAGACGACAGGCAACATCGCATAAACAGGATCGAGGTAAATTCATATATAATTATACGTCTTTCAGTGACAGGGGTGCGGTCGCGTTATGTCTACACATCGTGTCATTTAGGTGTGCAGTAATAGTTTTAGGCAAACATAGGGGGACCCTACTACACGTTAATACTTTAACTTCACCCCAATTTATATATAGCACATTAGATGTTGCTTTACCGCACAAAGGGAATTTAATTTATACTGCAAACCTGATATTTGGTTAATTAGAGGGCATTACGTATAAGGAATTTGCGTTTTAGGCCAAAATAACGACATGTTACCAGAGTGTGTGTAATACAGAGTGTTTCATAAAATATGTAAGATTGTATAGGGGTTTCTTATCCATAGACCTATATGGCTGGGATTAGACTTTGAAAAAAGTGGCTGCGGAAGTATCTGGTCCCCTCTTTGATTTTAGGTAATGAACGCCTCTTTCCGATTATCCTCTAAATAGCGCGACGGAACGCAGGTGACTACAGTGCGCTACCTATTAGGTATATATTTTCTATGTGAAGCAGTGGAAAAAAAATTGTTTTTAATAAAATATGAATATTATAAATTACGCATTTTGTCATCACTCTACATTTGAAAAAAACATTTAATAATAATGTCTATGGCGAATTAATGTTTTTGGGAGACTTTTTGGTTCTTTTAATAAATTTTTTATTATTTTTGCCATGTGTCGGTGCCGTATTGGGTAGTTGAAAAAATGGTATCGGTGATATACAGTGTCATTAGTAAAGTCCGCATCATATGGGATTTTTTTTTATTAACAGCTTTTTTCAAAATTTTACTTTGACATCAAGTTCTGCTCGATCGAGATGAAAATTAAGCAAAGAATAATAGTCTTCGCATTATCTGTCAAATTTTAATTTTTTCCAAAAAATAATTGAAAAGTGGGGTTATTTCTGAAAATATCGACAAAAGTTATTGGAAAAAGTTTTTTTAAATGCAGTTTCTAGCCCACATGCAAAATTTCAGCTGCATAAGATAATTTTGATTTTTACCTATATTTTGTAAATTGCACCACTTTTGCAAAATAAGACTTAACGCAACCTACATAAAACTTCTCAGTTTTGACAAGGCTTTATTTCAGATACATTTCTTTTAAAGTAGCGCCATATTAAATGGGTGTTTTTCTACAAAATCAAAATTGGACTATTAAAATTTGGTCGCATGTGATGCAAAGTTTATTTGTTTTTGACCCTGTATAAGGTAACTTCATAAAATAAGTATTTTTGAAAACGTAGTTTGTGTCTGAAAGTAAAAAAATAAAAAATAAAGTAATATAAAGGAGTTTTAAATTAAATCGTTGAAAATAGATAAACTTTAAGTTAAGTTAAACTAAAATTTATTTTTCACTTAATGAACACTTTACTGATGACACTGTGTTCTTTTTTGTCTTAATATTAAGGTGTATTAGTTTCAGACATAAACTACGTTTTCAAAAATACTTATTTTAAGAAGTATACAGGGTCAAAAATAAATAAACTTTGCATCACATGCGACCAAATTTTAACAGCCCAATTTTGGTTTTGTAGAAAAACACACATTTAATATGGCGCTACTTTAAAGAAAATGTATCTGAAATAAAGCCTTGTCAAAACTGAGAAGTTTTATGTAGGTTGCCTTGAGTCTTATTTTGCAAAAGTGGTGCAATTTACAAGATATAGGTAAAAAATCAAAATTATCTTATGCAGCTGAAATTTTGCATGTGGACTAGAAACTGCATTTAAAAACACTTTTTCTAATGTCTTTCTTCGATATTTTCAGAAATAACCCCACTTTTGAATTATTTTTTGGCAAAAAATTAAAATTTGACAGATAATGCGAATCATGTGACTACTATCTTTTTGCTTAATTTTCATCTCGATCGAAGCAGAACTTGATGCCAAAGTCAAATTTTGAATAAAAATATTAATAAAAAAAATCCCATATGATGTGGACTTTGCTGGTGACACTGTATTTACATGTCTCACATTAATGCTTTTTTTGTAAATATTTTGAGAAAATGAGTTATTTATTTATTGTATTACCGCATAGCCAGTTTTTAAAAATATTCATAATATAATAGCAGAACAGGCCGAAATTTGACACATAAAAAATTTGACTAATCTCAATCTAAAAACAAAAATCTAACTTTGATAGTAACGAAATGTTTCTTTTTTGTTTCAGGTACGTTATAAAAAGCTTTTAACGAAATGTATTTGGTAAGTTTTAGAGAATTTCCGACATTCCGCTACTACTAAAATCCAGACTCACCTCCTGGCCCCACCTCAACAATTTATTGTCATTAATTAAAATAAAATGTATGCAGTGGTAGGTACTTACCTAAATATTCCTTAAAAGCCCCTACTAGAAAACGCTATGAACAACCCTGACAACATACGAGATTTTCGCCGATCAAGTATTGTAGCTGCGAGCCAATCAAGCGGCAAGCTGTGCGCATGCGCATGTTTCGCGTTCAATGCTGCGTTGCCATATTATAATTTACGTTCGCGGCCCAGTACAAAGCCGCCAAAATGCCTTGTGTTTTTGAATACAAACAACTTGATTAGTTCTCAGTGAGCGCTAGGTTTGGCAACCTAATGTACCATAATTACAATGACGTGGCACAACCAAATCGAAGTTCCAAAATTTACCGAATAATTTCTGAAATTCTCTCGAGCTGATATCGCCAGCACAAATTTCCCTCTAAAATTCCACTGTAAGTTTGAGTTGGCCAAAATACAGGGTTTTAATTTCAAAACGACTCACCCTAATTATCTCTTGATTTTGAGGGAACTAAGATTTGACCACAAATACGTCAGTTTAAATATCGTAGAGGGAAGTTTAGTTACACATTCCAGTTCACCCACTTTCGCAGTCCACGCATCCAGTCAACCTCATGAAATCAAACGGCGCCCCATCGAGTAATACAATAAAGAGCATTAAATTAATTGCTCATCCAACCGTGCCGAGAAATGTCACATCGCGTAATCGTAATCGGGTAACTTTATGTTTTTAAGATTTATTTACGACCTATTTATTTATTCAATTCTGGAAAACGTAAAGAAATCGTATATCTGATTTTATATTTCTTGGCATGGTTGATTAGACAATTTACAGCCCTTTGCAACGATGTATCGCTTGATAGGTGGTACCATTTGGGATTTCTTAGTTAGGTTGGCTGGAGGTGTGGAGATAAATGGTAAAATTCCATCAAATCCGTAGCTTAACTCATCCTTGATGTCCGTTTAAAGATTGGAGAAAATTATGTTTCTTGAATGATCTAAGAATTTTGGACTTACATTGTATTTAATGAGCCTAATGAATAAAAATGTAGCGATTGCTTTTTCTTATAAAACCGAAGTAATTTCTTAAAAGCCATTGAATAAAAACTTAAGTAATTCCTTTTGCGTCCAGCAATTGCTTAAAAGTGCAAGAATTGCTTCTAGTCAATGCCTTTTTTTTTTAAATAGAAGCAATCACTATCGTTTGCCTTAAATGTGATGAATAAATTAAGGAATTGCTTTTTCTAGTGTATAGCGATCGCTTTCAACTTTTTAAGGTAGGTCGACCCCTGCATCATTTGCTTGGTAGCAGACAACTTTAGTTCTCCGCGGCATACACGTGCGTTGCTCTTAGTTTGTGTCTTCAATTATAACTGAATATATGAACGTCCGTAAAAGAAAAATCTACAGTGTACGTAAAAATTGCAGATATAATGATTTCAGAAAGTTATATCGATTTGACTGCGAAAATGTTGAGTGGTTGGCAAATCATTTTTGACTAATACTGGTAAAAGGCGAGGGGTGCACTGTCGCCTTTAAATAAGACTAAAGTCTTTCTGCGGAAATGGTCGGATCCGGGCTTTCAAAATTCTGTAGGTGAAGAAGTCGCTGTTCACCAAACTACTGTCTGTAAGACGTACCCTTCTGTAATGGATGCAGTTTTGGAGAAGGCCAATATTTTTATTAAATTTCCTACAAGTGCTGAAGCTGTTGTGGTCAGAGCGTTTTATATATTATCACTTTCCTCATTTTTACTGAAATCTGCCATTTCACAAATATAAGTTTCCTATTTTCCACAAAAAGTAACAGATTACTATTGTACTAAATAAATAGACCAACGTTGTTGTATTTACGTCAACTCTTTTGCAAATCACCAGACTGAACATGAAATCTATAATCTGAACAAGTGAATAAACCACGTCTGAACTTGTGTTGAATAAGCATTTGCTACAGCGGTGTAAGAAAAACAGCAATTGCTTCAAAATTTTATTCATATCCAAATCTAGCAATTGCTTTTACTTATAACATTTGTTAGTCAAGCAATTTCTTTTACTAAAAAGTAATTGCTTCAAGTAATTGCTTAATTTTTATTCATTAGGCTCATTGTTTTAAATCACAACGTTTCACGACCACTCGAAACAAGGATTAAAGAGCACGCAGAAACAATACGCTAAAAGGAGAGATTGAAAAGTCAGATGCAGCTGAACATGCCTGGATACATGGCCATTATATTGGGTGGTCAGAAGCTGAAATCCTGCATAAATATCCACACTAGAGGAGAATGAAGCTGCTGATGACCGCGCACGAGTTAAACGCGTGACTGCACCTATCTCAGTAAGGCTTCAGTGCACCCAGCTAGTATAAATAGTGCTGTAGTTATTTTGCTTATTTAGTATTCACCTGAAGACGACTTGAAATACAGACAAGTTGAAACGCGATTTAAAACAATTAAAGACAATACAAGTTCTAAACTCCTCTATCATTTATCTTTGATATTAAAATTGACGTTTGTTAAGCGATGGACCATACCATAATCTCATTATTTTTGTTGTGGTGCTATGCAAGTTATTTCGGCATTTACGGGTCATACACAACGTTAATTACGCAATTCTATTACGGGCACTACGATGCTGTTTAAAGATGGTTAATGGGAATAGCCGCCCTTATTTTACACAATAGTTAATTATTGTATTTTGGCATGGTGTGGAATTATAACAATAACGCTTTGTGTTTATTAATACTGCACGTAATAGTGCAGTGATAAATCCTGCATTTATGTGACGACAAAATGACAAAAAATATTGTTTCTACTCCCACATGTTTTCTTTACAATCTAGTGCATGGATAAATAGGATATTTCAGTTAGCTGAACGGATATAATTTCATATACCTATACCCTTGTTAGGATATGAAGCTGACCAATCACAGGTTGTGTTTAGTACCCATACCAAGGCCTTCTGTCAAAGTCAAATACAGCTTTATTATCGCAAGAACATACTCTCATTGACAAAGCATGGCCTCAAATTTAACGTAAAATTATAATTAAAAGTCTTTAATTAATTTGGTACAACATTTTAAAAATCAAAACACAACTATACAGTTAAAATTCCTCAATATAGCAGCTGGAAGCTGGCCATTTAGTTCCAACTAGCGCCACAGAATACACACACCATGTGGCAGTTGCTAAGGGAGCTGGAATTTCAGATTTAAACTTTCTGTGCATAAGACATGCTGTTTCGAGAATAAAAAGAGAAGCCAAGGTTAAAATCTTTAAATTTATAAAATGAGGTCTACAGGATGGTCTGCGACCCACATGACAAATGCACCTTATTGCTCTTTTCTGCAAAACAAATACCGATCTGAAATGGTGCTGAGAGCAAGATCCCCAGAAACACAACCCCTATCGAAGGTGGCTCTCTATAAGTGCAAAATACACATTCCTCGCAATAAACTCTCCCAACTCTCGAGATACAACCCTTGAAGCGTAGCATCCACTAGATATTCTGGCATTTAGGTTAATTATATGTGACGTTCAAACTTTAATTTATCTTCGATATAAAGCCCCAGAAATTTGCTTATTGACGAATTATCCACCATATAAAACTCCGGTCCAACACTATGAATGTGACACCTAAAAGAATGCAAGTTCGTTTTAGAAACATTGAGCGACAGAAAATTCGAGTCACACCATTCTTTAAAATTTATAATGTCGAGATTAATAGTTTTCTCTAACTGAGTCACGTCAGAGTCCTGCCAGAGAATCGTTGTATCATCCGCAAATATTGTCAGTCTACAAGATATATCCAGTCTCGGTTATTCGTTAACATATAATAAAAACAGTAACGGACCCAGAACAGAACCCTGCGGTACGCCTGATGAAATCCTCATTCTTCCTGATTCATTATCCTTAAAATAAACTGTTTGATATCTGTCTGAACGGTAAGATCTAAACCAAGCTAGAGCAGTACCCCTGAAACCATAGACTTCAAGTTTGCCCAGTTAGTATATAGCACCTCGTGATTCACACAATCAAAAGCTTTTGACAGATCACAGAACACCGCTACGACGACGTCTCCATCATTCAGTCTCTTATACAGTTGTTCCAAAAAAGATAATATAGCATCACTCTAGCATCTGGAGTAAGTAAAACAGAATACAGGCCTGTTCACTAAAAAGTGCCAAATCACGAATTTTTTAAAATAATTATGATCTCTTTATTCCGTATTCAGTAACGAAAAGATAACTTGTACCTCTTCATGGACAATTTTTTTTATCGATGTCGGTACTTTTTGGACTTTGAAGAAATGGTGATAAAGGGGCTGATAGCCGAATCATTCAGTCAATATTTTTTATTGAGAGTCTCAGGAATAAGCTAATGCAGAAATATACTGGTTGCTACAGGCCTTTTCTTTTGGATGATCCAATAATATAGGTAATACCGTGCGAGCAAAAATTATTTGCATCAAAGAGGGGTTGGAATAAAAAAACGTAGGGCTTGGTTTAGATCACAATGATATGGGGACGATATATCTAACCAAATCTAGGTTAAAATTTTGTCAAATTCATATTATGATATGATATGCCAAACTAATGAGTAATAAAATAAGTAGACAAATACAAATTTATTTTGGTTGTTCACAAAATTAACAAAGTAAGAATATACAGAAAGAAAAAGGAAAATAATTACATAAATTGCTGAAATTGGCCACCGCTATGCTCCAAGCATAAATTCACACGTCTCTTCATATTTTCGAAAGTGTTGACCAGCATCTCTGGAGAAATGTTACCACATTCTTGGATAATCCTTTCTTGTAATTGTTCTAAATTTGCAACTGGTGTTTTAAAAATAGTGTTCTTTTAATGAGGAAAAACGAAGTAATCCATAACCGTTATACAAGGTGATCTAGGTGGGAATTCGATGTCTGATCGAAAAATCAATCTGTCGTCAAAAGAATTGCGTAAGTAGTTAATAGTTTCGGCGGCTGTATGGGTGGTTGCACCGTCCTGTTGAAAATATCCAAAACTTAGTTCGTCGTCAAGTAATTGCTCCACAAATGGATTCAAAATATTGTCTCTATACCGCTGTGCTGTAACTGTGTCATGGAAAAAAGTAGGACCAACAATTCTTCTTCGGGAAACAGCTATCCAGACACCAATTTTTCAAGGGTGCAATGTGGACTCTACAAAAAAATGAGGATTTTTACTACTCCACATATAACCGGAGAGGTGGAACCAGGCTTCATCCGAAAAAAATGTCTGGTCTAATAAATCATTTATTTCCAATAAATTTTGGGTCAACCATTGAGAGTAATTCCTGCGTCTTTCAAAATCTGCGGCTTGTATTTCTTGGAATACTTGCACTTTATAATGAAAAAAATTTAGCTGCTTCTTAAGAATAGTCCTGCATGTTCCATAAGATCTTCCCACTTCTTGGGACAGGCGTCTTATACAATTTGTTGGTGTATTTTGCATTATTTCACGAACGTTTGCAGATGGTATTCCTGCTCCTTTTTTGTGTTGTATAGAACCTGTTTCCCTAAACACAGCCACGGTTCTTTTCAGGCAATGATAAAAATCCCCAGCGATAAAAGCAACGTTAGGAAAATGTTCGTGAAAATCGTCTATGCACAAACCCGTATTGTATTGCCACTCTCCATTTACTCTAACCCCGTTTCGAAATACGCTTCAACCATGAATGTTTTGTGCTGTTCCGTAAAGCCCATTGTGTGAATTGTTCAAGAAATTGGAAAAATTGGCGATAAATCAAATTACTTGTAACGACTGTCCAAGATGACGGAATAACTGATTGATTATTAATTCAGGTAGTTACTAACACCCAACAGGTATTAAGCTCTACGGTTAAGCATTACGTCCTTAGATGCAAGGCCCTCTTTGATGCAAATAATTTTTGCTCGCACGGTATATGGAATGGGTATTTTTAAATTTTTTTTATGGTTTTTATTTAGGGTTTATAGTCCAGGAACGCAAAAATAATATGGAGTTTTTACTATAAAACTTGAATAACTAACCCAGGAATTAAAATACACAAGGAAGATGCACTTATTAAAAAAAATCCATGCAAATGCAAAACAAACATCGAATAAATCCAGCTGAATTCATGGAGACGAGATGGGACGGCCGCTACTGCTACATAGACTGTACAACCCTGGTATTTTTGTTCGTCGAGCGGCTCGTCGATCAAAGTAGCAGTCTGTGGGCTACTTAATAGTGCACTGATCTCATTAAAAAATATTCTTAGATATGCAGAAAATGTCAATTATATCCATTTTTGCCTCCTAACGATCAATAAAGAACAGATAAGTGTCTGCCATTACAGTTATATTTTCTGTATTTAGTCGTCGAGGTATTTCGGTTATTGGTATAGGTACAGCATATTAATTAAATTCAGCGAATGAGCAGAGAATTAAAACTATCGGTCAGTGAACTTTGCGTTTCGACATTGCAATATTATAATGGTGCGCAAAAAAGGATTTCTCGGTAGTTACTCGGTACCAAATATATACTACGATTGTTTTTATTTATGATTAAAAATTTGCATTCAGATTTGGCAATGTTTCCATTGTCATGTACGTTTGGTCGAGAGTTTTCTGTACATATTGGACGTTTGAAAATTTATTCCGAAAAAATTGTATTCCATATAAACAGAGAGGTCATACATGTTATAGTAATTGCATTTGTATAACTTTGTGTCCGTGTCCCGTGCCCTATTAAAGAGTTAATGCCATTGGTTAGTACCTGAGCTTGACCGAGGAGGAGTGTCACGCGGGGTCAAAAGTACCGCGTGATAAATATCAGTATTATTGTTAAAAAAAATTACCTTGTCGGACTTCCATTGTCTTTATTGTGTTACTTAACACAACGTTTCGGTTAGTTAGTATCTCTAACCGTTTTCAAGTGTAAACTAAATTAAGAGTCTAAGGCTACTGTCTTAAATACTATCCAAGTGCGATAAAGCTTGATGACTTCGCCTATACTTGCTTATTGGAGTGTGAAGTTTGAGCTGTTTGTTTTGGACAAGAAGAGGGTTCCAGATGTTTTGCCAGTGCTGTTCCGTGTCCAAAACCTTGGCTATTGATCACTGTATATAATTTGGTTGGTCCATATATGTTCCACTATACCTAATCTCGAAGCTTCTTCTCTTTGGGTATGTTTCAGATGTTCTTTAACTCGTACGGGAAGAGGTCTTTTTGTTTCGTCAATGTACGATTCGCCACACTCGCAAGGGATTTGATAGATGTATGGTATTAGTGACAAAGATTCCAGGGTAACTATTATGTTTTAAATCTTTTTTGATATTCGAAATGATTGTTAATTGCAAATGTTAGACGCTCTATGATAAAGAGTTTAAATAATTCAATCAGTACCATCTCAAAACTTAAAAGTCAAAGCTAGTAACGAAATGAAAGAGGAGCAAGCATTTCTAATAACACCTTACGTTAAGGGGATTTCTAAAAAGATGGGAAGGATAACCATAAACTATAATATCAAAACAGCCTTCAAATCCGGAAATACGCTTAGAAGCTTTCTTACAAAAGTAACAGCAAAAAATTACATCTATCAAATCCCCTGCGGATCGTGCATTATATAAACAAAAAGACCTCTTCCAGTTTCCCGTCCGAGTTAAAGAACATCTGAAACATACTCAAAGAGGTGAAACTTCGAGATCAGGTATAGCGGAACATGTATGGACCAACCAACATAATATACAGTGGTCAGAAGCCAAGGTGATGGACACGGAACAGTTCTGGAGAAAACGAAAATTCGATAAAAAGTTTTTATAAATCTAAATACCCATATATTTAGTAAACCAAGTATAGATATCCCCAATATCTGGAAGCTTCTCCTTGTCCAAAACAAACAGCTCAAACTTCACACTCCAATAAGTACGTAGGAGGAGTCATCAAGTTTTATCGCACATGGATAGTATTTAAGACAGTAACATTAGAATTATAATATATTTTACACTTGAAAACGGTTAGAGATACTAACTAACCGAAACGTTGTGTTAAGCAACAAAATAAAGACAATGAAATTCCGAAAAGGTAATTTTTTATATTACTGCATTGTCTACCATGCACATTCAAACATCCTTTGGTACAGTGTGGGAAATGCATTTTGATAAACTGTTTAATTTATTAATGAGTATACGAACAACGAAATAAAAAGTATACACATATATTATGTATTTGGATATTTAAGGCCTTGACTTATATCGGGCTAGAATAATGGCTTTAATTTGACTTTTAAATTTGATAATTTGATATGAGAGATAAGGGAAACTACTCTTATTAATAACTTTCCACTTCCGTGACAGGTTAGTAAAAATAATATGACAATTTGTTATTTAATTGCTGGTTGGGAAATTCATGAAATAATAAAAATGGGAGTTAATTAAATTATTTTTATCGTCAACCGTCAGTAAAGCGGTACATTATCAGAGTGATTTCCGGAAGTAAACGAACACTTTATTTTATTGTAAAATAAAACCTGCCGCAAATGCGACAGATAAATACCTACTTTTTTGTGAAAGCGTTTCGAAATAGACATATTTCGATATTGATTAGAATTTCGAAATGACACTCTTTTAGGCACTAGTGTCTAAATGTGACAGTTTTAGGCACTAGTGCCTAAAAGTAAAAATGAAACATTAAAATCAATGAAAATATCTATTTATTATATTTATGTTAAATGTACAATTATGTAAACTGTTGAACTGAATTCTAGAGGCATCTAGCTTCTCTTCTTTAAGAGCAATGTAATTATTAGTAGTAGGAATGGATAAACTGCTAGTACTGACAATGCTAACTTCTGCTTCTGAGTGAACTTCTTTTGTTTTTGTATGTTTGTATTGTTCAGATAAATCATGGTGCGGAGCATCGAATATTTGCTCCACAAAGTTGACGGCCTTAAGGTGGTGAAATAGGCTAGTAATACCTTTTCTGTAAAGTTCTCAATATGTTTTTCTTTGGAACAGGTTTCAAAGTTGTCGTAGTTTTTAAGTTCTCAATATGTTTTTCTTTGGCCCAGGTTTCAAAGTTGTCGTAGTTTTTTTCGTATAAATGTTTCGATTTTTCGGGTATTAACGTGGATAGCGCAGCTTCAGCAGCTTGTTCAATATCCAAAGACTTGTCAATATCACTCAATTTCATCATTCATTCAATGATTGTATTGCCACTTATCATTTACTCTAACCCTGTTTCGAAAATACGCTTCAACCATAAATGTGCTGTTCCGTAAAGCCCATTGTGTGAATTGTTCAAGAAATTGGAAAAATTAGCGATGAATCAAATTACTTGTAACGACTGTCAAAGATGACGGAATAACTGATTGATTGTTAATTCAGGTAGTTACTGACACCCAACAGGTATTAAGCTCTACGGCTAAGCATTACGTCCTTAGATGCAAGGCCCTCTTTAATGCAAATAATTTTTGCTCGCACAGTATATGCAACTACGGTAAATTATCTTCCATACCTAGAATTGTCAATAATGGAAACAAAATTAGCAATGACCTTTTTTAATCTACTCGCCTTTCCTTTAAGATAAATGTTTCTAAGCTCTTGCTGTGATTATTGTTTCGTATTACTTTAGAAAAGCTAATTTATGTTTAAGTTAAGTATCTTCTTTTTCTATTTAACTGTTATTATATAATTATTATTATAAGTATAATATAAGTAAAATCTATTATTAATCGGGTTTTGCCCATCGATAAATAAATAAATATATTAGAATAGGCAGAGAATTCGTGTTAATTATATACCTACGACTAGAAGAGTCTAGGCCTACCAGCTAATCTACCTAAAGAAGAAAATGACCTAGCCAAAGGCAACGTAATAGGCCGAGTCAAATCACAAACCAGAAATATACCAGTTTATTTAATGGTATCACGTTCATTAAAAATCCATATTAAGCATCTTACTCCTACGAGTCTACGCATTATCTTATAAACCATTTTAATGCCCGACAGTCTGGCAACAACGTCTGGTCTTTAACCGGTTCTATGGTCCTTCGTACCGGCTGGTCAGGTGTTGGTATATACCTTATATATGCCTTGGCACTTGGTTCTCTTGTAGCAGTAAACCATGTGTCTGGTGGGATGGTATTCCCAAAACAGTGGACTTAAATTTAAAGGCAAGAAAGATTCTGTATTCATGATATAGGATATAGGTAAAATGTTTTTATTGAATGGTTTCTCTTGGTTTTAGTTTTCTATGCTTAAACCAATAGACGTATTTACGGGACTGTTCTGGACAATAACGTCGTAGCAGAGCAGAGCCTGGATGTACGAAAACCCAAAACAGTATGCCATGCATAAGATGACATTTTATATTATATAGATGGTGTCCGTCCAGTCTTAAGTCGTCAAATTAATTAATTAGGGCCTTCATTTTTCTCGCTCCAGCTAAATCTAACGAATACAGTATACAAACGGATAATACTACCATGCGAGCAAAAATTATTTGCATCAAAGAGGGCCTTGTTGGGTGCCGTGTTAGGTGTCAGTAACTACCTGAATTAACAATCAATCCGTCATCTTTGACAGTCGTTGCAAGTAATTTGATTCATCGCTAATTTTTCCAATTTCTTGAACAATTCACACAATGGGCTTTACGGAACAGCACAAACCATTCATGGTTGAAGCGTATTTTCGAAACTGGGTTAGAGTAAATGGTGAGTGGCAATACAATCCGGGTTTGTGCATGGCCGATTTTCACGAACATTTTCCTAACGTCGCTTTTATTGCTGGGGATTTTTATCATTGCCTGAAAAGAACCGTGACTGTGTTTAGGGAAACATGTTCTATACAACACAAAAAGAGCAGCTAACCTACCTAAAGATGGGTAAGAACAGAAGGACTTGTTGCAAACGTTCGTGAAATAATGCAAAATACGCCAACAAATTGTATAAGACTCCTGTCCCAAGAAGTTGGAAGATCTCATGGAACATGCAGGACTATTCTTAAGAAGCAGCTAAATTTATTTTCTTATAAAGTGCAAGTATACTTTGTTAATTTTGTAAACAACAAAAATAAATTTGTATTTGTCTACTTATTTTATTACTCTTTAGTTGGGCATATCATGTCATAATATGAATTTGACAAAATTTTAACCTAGATCCTAGATTTGGTTAGATATATCGTCCCCATATCATTGTTATCTAAACCAAGACCTACGTTTTTTAATCCAATTTGATGCAAATAATTTTTACTCACACGGTATTAAGAGCAGTTATTTCTTCGTTTTATTCAAAAATTGGTCAAATATTCCTCTTAAGAGTACAATAACCTATAGTGTTACGTTAAAAAAGGTTTTGGCCCTTTTTTGGAGAAAATGATAAACTAACGGAATATTGATAAGAAAATGAAATGGTGTCTGAGGCGTGTTGATTCGCTGGTTTAGATCGATATGATTCGATCTAACTGATTCTAACTGATCTGACCTGTGTTCGATGTAAATGTAGAAATGGATGAATTACGTATTTTTAAGGCCATCTAGGTAAATAATAGTTCCTGTACGTGAATGAGAAGAGTGGAAATAAAATAGGTTAAAGTTACTCCCCCGCTTTATAAAATTCTACTACGCTACTCTTGACTAATTTTTAACCAGGAAATGAGGTTCAGTCAAAATCGAAGCCCAAACGAATAACTGACATAAAAATCCGCGTTTCACCTTGGATCACTGAACTGATTTATAAGATCAGATCGATCCAAATCTCTGTCCCAATCGAATACATCAGCTCTGATCATCACTAGTATTTGTTCTTAACGAATATTATTATGTATTTGATCAGTTTGAGTTATGTTTCCATTATTATATCGAGAACTAAAACTACATACAAAAAAAATTCATTTATAGCGATAGGTAGAGCATAGTACGCATTTTTATTTTTAGTATTTATCGCCAACCACAACCACCAAGATAGTGGTTACAATAAGCCATGATTTGCAACTGATATTACCGAATAAGTATAGAAATAAATTTGGTAGAGGTTACAATGACAATTCTTTAAAAGGTCCTGATGACTCTTATCTAAAGAGTTATCTTTTTTTTATTTTTTTTTTCGATGAGAATCTTCTAAAGACTAACCCCCTGCGGGATACTAGCAGAGGAGTGTCGGATTCAACCCCCTGAAGGGGAGCCGCCTACCGACTAAACTCACCGTGTTCCTGCGGTTTCCGCGCCAGAGGCGTATAAACCTTCAGACCACTCGGTTCGGTATTTCTGCTCTGCTTTACGCTTTGGGTACCTACACGGTGTACTTAAGCTGGCTTTGTCGTCTAACTACTAAATAATAAGCTTAATGTGTTAGTGTTTGTGTTGATGTTTGCGATGTTTGTGCTCAGATGAGACGGTGCTGATCTGGGCAGTAGCAAGCTATTGCTTGCTGTGGTGGTGTTTGTGTTTGCGATGTTGTGTTGTTAGGAATAGTCTCCCAGACAACCGTTTTAGAGAGAAACGGTCGATGCACCCGTTCTTCATGCTCGGAATCACTGTGGTCAATTTGGAAGGACGAGCCGACATGAAGCAATAAAACAAACCAAATTTGTATTGTATTGTTATGCAGCCATTTGCCTTTTCTTTCTATAAACGAGTATGAAAATTGTTACCGTAGTCACGCAGGTATACAGAAATGCCGATTAACGTTCAAAATTGATTAGCGATGACGCTATATAAATAGATTTAGCTGGGAACTATTCTAGGAACCAATGAAAGGCACGTTTTATTTATGTATTAACTAAAATCTAATTTTTGGTCTTTTAATTTTAATTTTTAATTCTTCTTACCACTTAAACAGAACATGTTCCCGAGGACTTCAACGACATCTATCCATTCAAATAAAAATGATTAGGTAGACGACCTGAAAGACCTAACGGCCAGGAATACTTACTGACAGCAAGCGCGGTCTCTTCTTGAAATCTACCATTCGATTGACGATTCGGGAACTTCCGTCGGTTTTCATGTCGTTTCTACTATGCGAGCAAAAATTATTTGCATCAAAGTGGGCTTGGATTAAAAAACGTAGGGCTTGGTTTAGATCACAATGATATGGGGACAATATATCTAACCAAATCTAGGTTAAAATTTTGTCAAATTGATATTGTGACATGATATGCCAAACTAATGAGTAATAAAATAAGTAGACAAATACAAATTTATTTTGAATATATGCAACTTGCGTACGTGCAACTTGCGTACAAGGATTATTTCCTCCGACTTGTGTACACGGGTAGGTAGGTCCCGCGAACCAGGTAAAACTGCAAGAGTACATTATTCCAACTTGCGTACATACGCAAATATTAGAAGCTTATAAACAAACTAAGGACATAAAAAAATGCTCTGATAACAACGAACAAACCGGTTGCCAATACACCTTTTAGAACCGATTGGAGAGGGCGTATTATTACGGTCCGTTTAAAACCCTGTGTATGTGAAGACATAAAAAAATTCTCTGATAACAACTAACAAACCGGTTGCCAATACACCTTTTAGAACAGATTGGAGAGGGCGTATTATTACGGTCCGCTTAAAACCCTGTGTATGTACGCAAGTTGGAATAATGTACTCTTGCAGTTTTACCTGGTTCGCGGGACCTACCTACCCATGTACGCAAGTTGGAAGAAATAATCCTTGTACGCAAATTGGACGTACGCAAGTTGGAGGATACCATTTATTTTTGTTGTTTACAAAATTAACAAAGTAAGAATAATGGGGATTTTCACTACTCCACACGCGTGTATTCTGAGAATTCACATAACTGGAGAGGTGGAACCAGGCTTCATCCAAAAAAAATGTCAGGTCTAATAAATCATTTCTTTCCAATAAATTTTGGGTAAACCATTGAGAGTAATTCTGCGTCTTTCAAAATCTGCGGCTTGTATTTCTTGGAATACTTGCACTTTATAAGGAAATAAATTTAGCTGCTTCTTAAGAATAGTCCTGCATGTTCCATAAGATCTTCCCACTTCTTGGGACAGGCGTCTTATACAATTTGTTGGCGTATTTTGCATTATTTCACGAACGTTTGCAACAAGTTCTTCTGTTCTTACAGATGGTCTTCCTGCTCCTTTTTTGTGTTGTATAGAACCTGCTTTCCTAAACACAGCCACGGTTCTTTTCAGGCAATGATAAAAATCTCCAGCAATAAAAGCAACGTTAGGAAACTGTTCGTGAAAATCGTCCATGCACAAACCCGAATTGTATTGCCACTTAACATTTACTCTAGCCCTGTTTCGAAAATACGCTTCAACCATGAATGTTTTGTGCTGTTTTGTAAAGTCCATTGTGTGAATTGTTCAAGAAATTGAAAAAATTAGCGATGAATCAAATTACTGGTAACGACTGTCAAAGATGACGGAATAACTGATTGATTGTTAATTCAGGTAGTTACTGACACCCAACAGGTATTAAGCTCTACGGCTAAGCATTACGTCCTTAGATGCAAGGCCCTCTTTGATGCAAATAATTTTTGCTCGCACGGTAGATGGCATTTCGTCATCTTAACGTAAAATAGACCAGACTTTAACAGGGTGCCATAAATGACAGGTGACTCAGCCGCGATGCTGCGTGTTCTTAGAGAAATTTGACTCTACTTGCCATGAGAACGCTTGGACAATAGACAAAGGTGTTGGAGCACTTCGGGTAAAAATGTACATGTGATTATTCTTTGTTATTTCATGCTTATATCATTATCATTTCTGAGAGTTTTAAGCCTGGAAGGAGAGCATAGTTTCCTAATTTTCCGATTTTATGGATAATAATTTTTTTGAGTAGAAACTATTATCTATTTTCTTTTTTACTTTAAAACGGGGCAGTTTGCTACTGACATATAATGCCTTTTGTCCTAGACCTGGTAAATAAATTTATTTTGTTGATATTCACTGTTGATTACATAGGCAAATATCATTTTCATGCAGTTGTGTTTACAAGGGTTAATTATTTTATGTCAAGTATGACCATTATTGTAAGACTAATCACTGAATTTGCTGTTAGAATGTAATCGTATAATATTATTTCATATGAAGTATTAGTAATTACCTAAAAAAACAATTCTATCGTCCTACATCAATCTGATGATGACTTTTGTTTGTATATAACGGGCATGAAAAATATTACCGCAGTCACGCAAATTGGCCAGTTAACGATAAAAATTAAGTATGAGTGAGGTTATTCAAATAGATTTTGCGGATCATAATTAGGAATACATCACCATAATAATAGCATTCTCAATTTTATAGAAACTATGCCACTATGGCATGAGAGTTGTTCCCCTAAACCTTGTTGGGTCTTATTTGTCCGGTAGGCGGCAGTTTGTGGAGATTAAAGGTGTCAAATCTGATTTAGGATATGCCAAACGTGGAGTGCCACAGGGATCCGTCCTTGGACACCTTCTATTTATAATTTATATAAATGATCTGTGCTATTAAATGCAACGGATTTGCAATTTGACCATATTTGCAGACGAAACTACTTTCATTACTTCTGCCTAGCCTCTAGTCCGGAGAATTTGATTGTGGAATCACAAATGCTGCTGAAGGATGCAGAAAAATGGTTTTCTTGCAATCCACTGCAGCTTAATAAAAGTAAGACGAGTAATTGGTTATTAAACAAAAACAATAAATGTAAGTTACTGGGTATCAATATCGATAGTTCTTTATCCTGGGAAGCCCGCATAACTGAGTAGGGACGAAAATTGTCAAGTGATATTTATTCTTAAAAATTTGCGCAAATGTATGACTTTTAACGTTTTTAAATCGCTTTACTTTGGTCTTTTTCTTTCCAATTTTGCGTATGGGGCCATATTGTGGGGAAACTGTGCAAATGCACAACAGAACTTTCGACTACAAAAAAGAGCTGTAGGTCTTATGGCTAACGCATGGTAAAGGGATCACTGTCAGTCTATGTTAAAAAATTTGGCATAATGCCGCTGCCCTATGTTTATATTTTTCAAACTGTACTGGAGCTAGACTCCGCCGAGATAAACTCACTAGGCATTCAGATATTTACAGCTACAATACTCGGGGCTCAGACAGCATAGTGGCTCAGCGATTCAGACTAACTAAAGGCACCCATTCACGTTCAGTCGGCCGGCCGTATTTTGCCGGAGAGATAATGGCCGGGCTGCCGGTACTCACTACACACACGCAGTTAAATGACGAGTCGCGTTCTGCCGGCGGCCTGTCGTCTGTTAAAACTTAACGTGTGTAGTAGTTTACCGGCCGGCATTGGACTGCAGGCCATGTCATGTCATGTAGACATCCATTTAACCTTGTCTTTTCAGAACTGTCAGCTCCAGTTCACATTTAAAACTTTTTAAACAATAATTTCTAATTATGTAATGTCGAGAGCCAAGATTTACAAATGTATATACATTCGAAACATGTAGATAATTTACCATTCATTAAAACTTTATTTTAATATACCAGTAGAGGAAAATTTCAAGTGTGTTATTTCTCTCCTTTCTAAAATGTTATAGTTTTTATTCAGTAACGCCGAACAAAATCGCAAACCAACCCACCTTCATCAAGAATTTTATTGAGTTGTACCGCAAACATAAATATTTGTGGAAAATGAAAGACTCTTCATATGCTAATAGGGCTTTGCGAATTAAAGCATAATATGAAGAATTACTTTTACTATATAAAACAGTAGATGTCGAAGCAACTTTAGGCTCGATGAAACATAAGATAAATAATATGAAAAGTGCGTTCAGAAAAGAACTGAAAAAAGCATTACGGTGTCCTTTCTTGTAATATACGGTTTCAATAAATACTCGAAACAATGATCATTCATCCTAATAAAGTTTTTAAATCACTTGCACTCGATTGCCTCAGTTCTCGTACAAGCTTCATGTGGGAGAAAGTGCAACGTCTTTTTAGCCAGTCTTTAATCCAAATTGTTTTTCTTTTCCTTTTTCTTTGTTCGTGTGAAATAACAACAATTGCCGCTGCGCACTGTTTTTGCGACATGTTTGACCTGTCGAAATAACTGCGCGTGTATAGTGAAATAACAAAAACTGAAGGCCGCTATCGAATCCGGCAGAAATCCTCCGGCCGTAATCGGTGAATAAAACTGTACGTGTAGTTTGATTTTCGATAACGGCCGGCCGGTCAGGACGGACAGTCCACGGACTGAAGGCCGACTGAACGTGAATAGGTACCTTTTGTCTTCGAGGGGTGAGATCCACCATCAAGGTGGCGTCATAAAGTCAGCGGCATGGAATTGAACTAAATAATTTGACGTTAGGTTAGTTTTGCTTGTCAAATCATGACAGCACGTTGACATCTGTTTGTTTTACTTCATCAATTATTTTGAAATAAAACTGTTTAATTCAAATTTAAACCGGATCGGATTATAGGAAGTATTAATTATGTAGGTATATTAATTATTTTGTTGGAATAAAATGAGTATAATTTTGACATTCGATATGACAATTAAAATGATACTCGAAATTCCAATTTTACTTTTGAAGGGAAATCATTAATACACATTTAATTACTTAATTATACATACGTATGTCTATATCCATCAATTTAAATACATCATGTTATTAGTAACTTAATAATAATTTAAATAACTCAATTAAGTTTGCTCCCGAATGAAGGAAATAAATAAAAAATATAATGTACCTTTTAAGATTTGTTTAGGAAACATTTTTATTTTTATGGACAATTACTATTCTAAAAAAATATAAACTTTGTAACTTAAAAGAACATAGAGATTCCGAAAATCCGAAACATCCAAATACATGGGCCTTACATTTTCGTTCAGGCCATTACAGGGGACGAAATAGTGAAACAGGAGGCTATATCACATTATTTGAGTGGCTCATTATAACCAACAAATTAGTTCCACCTCTCCCATTGAATAAAGACTATTCTTTATTCTGTGACCTCTCCTCAAGCCCTTTTTCGGTTCTTTTTGGCATCGGCAACAATTTTCGAGGCGCATTTATCATCTTTTCTGGTGTTTTAAAGCTATTTAGTCAACGTTTCTGGTTAGGGGAAGGATAATAAATATAAGTTTATATTCACACCATATTCAAATTTACATATTTAGCGAAAAGGTCAATGATCTATTCCGCAAGTATCAAATATTTACTTACGACAAAATAAATAATAATAAAAAAAAAGTTTTTTTAAATAATCTTCGACACCTTCTTTTTAGGAAGGTTTTTTCTTCTTCCCCAATTTATTTGGTTGGTTTAGACCCCCTTTAATAATATTTTTAACATACTCCGTATGGTTTAACCTTTATCAATTTTCTTTATGTTATGTTTCTTCTACACACCATTTTTTTTCTCTTCTGCTAAAACCATCAGTACTAAATAAATTTTCTGTCTCCTGATGATGAACGTTCAAAACATGTAGAGACTCCTAGAGGATTTTTATTCTATTACATTTTGTGGAGGGAGACGAGGTTTTTCTTTCTCTCCCAATAAAAAAAAGGTTTGAATTGTTTGGAAAACTTATTTATGTTATTTTCTGTGCTGCCCCTAACGTGATGTCATTATTAAAAAGCGAAATTCCATTGTTCTAATTTAGAACCCAACACTTCGGTATGCTCTTGCTGAAAAAATTGTTTATTCCATTTATTTTCTTTTTGAGCGGGATTTAGGTACTTTAGGACTTCAAATTATTGCAAATTAGCAAGAATAGACAGTACAAAGCCCGATTGGTATGAAAAAGTGTATCAAATGGTATATAGAATAATTAATAGATTTTTTAATTTTCATTAATACCAAGGAAGGCTTAGTTGCTGTTAGTATTCTTTCACAATCGATTGTAAGTTTATAATATTTAGGACTTAATGCCCTTTGACAGTTAACACGTTCAGCGGATGACATGCTGCGCTAAGAGTGTATAAATTCCAATCGCTGTGGGAGTTCCAATATAAAATAGGTGTAGATATTTTATAACCGATGGTAAGGGACAAGACCAGGATTTCTTTCATAAATTCTTCATCTCGGCGCGACGGCGACGCGGAGGAGGTTTAGGATTAATGGGTCTACTTAGTCATCTACACAGTGTTGCCAGTTATAACATAATTGTTCATTTGGCTCAAACTTTCAACAGTGTGATAAAAAAAATAATCAAACTTAAAATTTATGGTAAAGAAAGAAAAATCCTAAAGTCTTCCTCCACAAAGTTTAATAGAATAAAAATACTCTAGGGGTCTCTACATGTTTCGAACGTAGAAACGTTCATCATCAGGAGACAGAAAATGTATTTAGTGCTGATGTCTTTAGCAGAAGAGAAAATGCTGTAGAACGTTAAGGGAACTTTTATGGAATTAAAAAATTGATGTGTTGAAGAGAGATAATATTAAGAAAATTAATAAATGTTAAACCTATGGAGGACTTGAGGTAGGAGGCCGATCGCAAAGCATTGGATTCGGTCCCAAATTAGCATCGGTAATTCAGCTTTACGAGTCGCTGTAAGATGGCGCGCGTGTTCGAAGTGGGCTATCAAATAATGGTTTCTTATGGACGCAATAACTATTTTTATTTAAATTAGTTCTTTAAGAAACAAATAAGGACTTTTATATGAATTTACACTTACTTTGTTATACTTATTAGTAAACTCGGCCTGTATAAAGTTCCAACGATGCTTGGTTTTTAAAATACAGGGTATTAAACTATTAAACATTCTAGCTATACCTTTGGAGCTAGAAAGAGACTTATTGGGCTGCGTTTTCTCTCTGAAAAAGATCCTGTCTTACACCCCGACACAAAGCAAACTCTACTTTTATAAATTGTACCATTATTCATTATAAATATGGAAATTAATTACAATACAACGTTATTTGTCTTGTCTTGCCTTCAAACATTATTTGTTATTTCGAAAAATAAAATGTCAATTGTCAAAAGTAAAAGCACAGAAAAATAAAGGGTTTAAGTAAAAGTTAAAAACTATGGAGGATCTAGTTTTCCATATTAAAAACGAAGAAGAAGAAGACAACATCAGCCCACTTCGGACGCGAGAGCCATCTATCGGCCAATAGCGAACTAACCAAAAAACCGGGACAGAATTTGAAAATGCTGCCATTGTCGATCGGCCTCCTACCCTATAGTTCTCCATAGTTAAACCATACTGAGTATGTTAAAAAAGTTATTGAAGGGGGTAAACCAACCAAATAAACTGGGGAAGAAAAGAAAAAACCTTCCTGAAAAGAAGGTGTCGAAGATTGTTTAAAATTTTTTATAAAACTTTTCAGGTGTGCAGGGTGTTTCATTAAGGGTGGCCACCGGCCATATCTCGGAAACTACTAGGCATAGAAACTTGGAAAAAAAAATTATCATTAAAGCGGTCATGAGAAAATTCTGGAAATTACTTTTAAGTTCCTCATTTCGCCGCAAGGGGCACAATTGAATTTTTTTTTCTAAATTTCTCCGAAAATTCCCACATTAAGGTATAACTCTGATTACATCATCGAAAAGCTTAGACAATTCTGCATCATTTTGGTTTAAGGCTCATTGGTGTACTGACCTTGGTAAGAGTGGGGGAAGCTATTGAATGTGTAAACATTAAAATCGCTGTAACTTCTAAACGACTTATTCGATTTTACTAAATTTAAGCTTGTTTGGAAGGGAAAGGTAAGTATCTTCAATCGCCGTATCCAACAGTACACGATAGTGCTTACTAAAATTGCTAGAGGGCGCAATTTGTAATAATAACAGTTTTTTCGATTTTATCCCGAAAATTCAAATTATACGGTACCTATGACATCATAATCGAAAAGTAGATGAAATTTGCAAGAAAAGATGTGAAGACCGCAGTTCGATATATTTGTTCGTTTCAGAGTTATTGCCAAAACAATAATTTTTAATACAAATTGCGCCCTCTAGCAATTTTATTAGAAACTATCGTGTACCATTAGATACGACAATAATTGAAGGTTCTTTTAAACAAGCTTAAATTTAGTAAAATCTGATAAGTCGTTTAGAAGTTACAGCGATTTTAATGTTTACACATTCAATAGCTTCCCCCACTCTTATCAAGGTCGGTACGCCAATAAGCCTTAAACCAAAATGATGCAGAATTGTCTAAGCTTTTTGGTGATGTAATCAGAGTTATACCTTAATATGGGAATTTTCGGAGAAATTTAGAATTAAAAAAAAAATTCAATTGTGCCCCCTTGCGGCGAAATGAGGAACTTAAAAGTAATTTCCAGAATTTTATCATGACCGCTTTAATCCTAATTTTTTTTCCAAGTTTCTATGCCTAGTAGTTTCCGAGATATGGCAGGTGGCCACCCTTAATGAAACACCCTGTATGTCAGTAGGACATTATAAGGATAAAGAAGTTGTAATATCACCATAAAATTGCATTGCAAAAAGTGTTTTGTGGGGTACTGAGGATTTGTACTACTTCATTGTCTACCACCTTCAAACTGATACAGTGAAGATTAAATTGGGGAAAAGTTGCCCAATTTGGACATGACTAACCAGCCCAATGTGTGGTTTAAATTTGGAGAATTCCTCGTTCCGGTTTTTTTCTTCTAGAGATGACGAAAAATCAGTTCTATATTTTCGTTGCCGCTTTTATTTTCTAGAACATGTCGCTATTAAATATTAATTTCGACGTTTCATTTTTCGGGTACCATCATCAGATGTTGTTCTTATGCGGGCATCAAAATATTATTTACTCTTTCATACTCACGTAAACTGCCAGTATAACCTGGAGTTTGCCAGTAGTGCATATTATTATGTATAATATTGTTTTATTAATTCTTCTTATTATTATACCGAATGAAATAGAAAATAATAACTGTGTGTTGTTACAAGTTAGATAGTACAGCAGTCACCTATGAAATTTTTTTTCAGTAATTCTTTACAACCATACATAAAATAGGTTTTCCGTACGTGAGCCACTTAGTAGTTTTGTAAAGACGACTTGTAACTTACCAAGCATCGGCAATAAAAAGCTTTATTACATCTTACTTCACACATAAACCACTCATCTTTTATATTTTTCTCTAAAATACTAAAAAGTTCCATCTATAACTATAAATTTATAAAATTTATATGATTTCAACGTGAGAAACACAAAAGTTCCACCAAAGGTTTAAGATTTACGATCGCGTTTTAAAAGGTTTATTTTCAAAAAATCTTGTTTTCATAGCATCTAACCGAAAGTAATGAAAAATTCACATCAAATATGAGATATCTGAAGTAGGATATGACATGAACAAATAGAAATATGCTACAATACAAATCAGTAAAAAATTTAATAATTGATTAACAGGAAAAAACAGAAAGGGATGTCTGATTTGATTATATTTTTTGATTTAAATTTTAATCGATATAAATATAAAATATAAATCAGTTGTATGATTTATACTGTTATTTACATAATAATCGTTTTGAATTACATTAAATCGATACTGATCAACTGTATAAAAGATGTCAACCTTTTAAATCATGTTTTAAAAGCTAAGGCACAGTTATACACTAGATAAGTAGGGGAAGGTCGCCTATGATGGCAAATATTTTTTAACCTCTTTATATATTTTTAAGTTCAAAGGTTTTAACCCATTTAACCATGTTAAAATATTTGGAACTACTTACTAAATATTCATTATAAAACTTTAAATATATACAAAAACTATTTTTAAAATAGAAAAGAAAAAATATCACCAAGTATGCCATCATAGGCAACTGACTGCATTGCCTATGATGGCATACTCCAGTAAAATGCAAAAATCTGAAGGAAACATACATGTAAAAGGAATATTTTAGTTACAGTTTGCACATTTTTATTGTTAAAAAAACTTAAAATAATAATAATAAATTACATTCTAGGGAACATCTTTAAAGCTTAAAAAAAAAGAATGAAAACATTATCAGGATAGTAGAATCTAAAGACATATTAAAAAACTTTTAAAAGCATATAAGCATATAATATATCTAAAAGAAAAGTAAAAGTAGCGCCGTTTTGAATATGACGCCTATGATGGCATACCAATATTTATATGTATTTATAGGTATGCCATCATAGGAATATGTCACACTTCTAGTAAATAAATTATAAAAAATTAAAACCACAACTTAGATTTAAAATAATCATAGCAACATAATCATCCTAACAATAAATTTTTGGTTTAAAAACTGGCTAATATTACTTCGGCACTTCATTTCTGTTATATTAAATAACTTTACATAAAAACGTCCGTCACGACTGAAATTCGACTCACTCGACGCAAAAGCGGTTTATTCCAAAGATACCTGTGGTATGCCATCATGGGAAGTATGCCATCAACGGCGACCTTCCCCTACCTATATCAATACCAAATATTCTAAAACGGTATAAAATATATTAATTTCTATACAATTATTATTTTTACTCACCCCCTTCTTGAGGAGGAAGGGAGGCGGCCTGCCCCTAAATACGCCATTGCATGGACGTATAAAGCATGTACAGTGTACAGGGTATCCCAACTTCCATGCTAATCATTGAAATTGAGATCTTGGAAACCATAAAAGATACAGCAAGGGTTAAATTGGGACAAAATTTGATTATTTGGAGCTTAAGTTAATGCCAGTGAAAAATTAAGCAAATTCCGACAACTTTCGGAGATATCGGGAAAAAACCGAAAACTTCATTTTCGTTTTTTTTTTGTGACGTTATTAATAAACATAATATTGAAAAACGGAACGCACTTTCCACAGGCTTTTTATTAAAGTGTATAACGTATAAGTGCAAATATAAAAATAGTTTCTAATTTAAAAAACGACGTTTCGGTTTTCAGGATATCACCATGAGATCAAAATTTTTAAATACTGACCTAAAATTTAAATATTATTTTCTTCAAAACATAAACCATTAACATTTTGCCAAAATTTCATTGTTTTGAACCGAAAATCCATCATCCGTATTTAAAGTTTTTGGTAATACGGTCCTATACTTACTCTCACAAGTATTATGCGCCCATTGGTTGTAGATAAACAATTAAAAAACTTACGGATTTCATGCGGTCCCCTCTTGTACTATACACGAAAGTCCCGATCTGTTTTTAATAGTTTTGGTAAATTAATAACAAACAGAATCAACTATTAACACGCAAAAAGCGACACACATTATTTATATCACGTTTTGCGGCTTGTGTTCCACATTGTACTGTACAGGTTTAAAATTTATGACCGCGTTCTAAAAGATTAATTTTTAAAAAATATTGTTTTTTGGGCACCTAAACTGAGAATCGCCGTAATGGGAAGTATGAATTAGTGATAAGATGTCGCTGTATGTTTGCGAAGATTTATGCAATATTGATTTCAGTATAAAAGCCTTGTAATTTAGGTATACGGCAAAAGTTTAATGGATTTAAAGGGATTAAAAGATTACCACTTAAATTCCCGAAAAGAAGTAAGTACCTAAAATAAGCAAGTTAAATAGGATTTTATTGGATGTGATGGCACTCTACTTAGTATGTTTGATTATTTTGTTCTATCTTGCTCTTTTATAGTGGATTTCACCTTAGTTTTTAATGCTTTGACGTCTCTCTTGTCAAACATATTAGCCAACATGTGATTTTAAAATCCCTAATTCTATAAACGGCTTTCAGGCACGGGCATTGGCTAGATTAACAAGAGATGGATATATAACTGACCGTATAGTTACATGTACATGACGAAGATGCACACTACACAGTTCAATACGTTGCCCTTCAATGAGCTCAAACTCGTCAAAAGCACAGCATCGCTCGTATATGCCGTTAGTATGTGCATCTTTGTCTTACGCATTTGCTCTCGCATATCTCTTTTCGGACTTCATTAATTCGATTGTCTCGTCGCGTTCTTTAAATATCACAGAGCCGCATTGGGACTTGGGGCACACCGCGCACCGCGTGCTAATTCTTAGAGTCTGAGTCTTTAATTCTTGATCGTTAGTGTTATTGTTTTTGGTATTTTTCATACAGCATTTTGCTTATATTTTGTGCGTATTAGACTTTTTGGTTTCAAACTGCCGGACTATGTGTATCTGTGAGGTGTTTCTTTTTATGCAAAAGTATGTAAATAATTATTAATGTCTCGGACGGTGACGACGACATCGACAGCTTGTCAGATGAAGACCAAAAATAATACGGAACTTGCAACAAAATTAAATTTGAGAACCACAGTGAACCATTATGCTAAAATAAGTTTTAGATACAGTTGTATTGAAGAGTGCTTGAGGTATCTGTTCTGCAAACGCATGGACAAAAATCTTTTTTTGTAGTATCTACTTACATTATTTTTTCTTTATTCATTAAAAAAAAATACCTAATTCGATAACATTACAAACTTTTGTTGTTTTATTATAAACCAACAAAAAGTTAGACCTATTGTAAACTTCAAACTCTTTAGAACCTAGTCTAAAGAAAAAAATATCTACCCGTGAATAAGAAAATAAAAAAGTAAACAATAAGCTATTAAATATAATACTTATATAGATTTTTTCACCTTAACACTGCTTGGTCTAAAATCAAATTAAAAAAAAAATAATTCTTTAATAAAAAACGTAGTTAATTATTGATGATACTAGATTCATGACTGCCCCTTGTATATTTTTTATTGTACTAAATTAAGAGTGTGTTTTTACCAAAATAACAACACTTTATTATATTATGAATAAAAATTAAATGAAATTGTTTTTCTGATATTCTATCCTATTTCCATTCCCCTTCAGTGTTTTTTTTTTGAAATATCTTAATAATTGCTTAGGTAGTTCTCGTTTCCATCCATAATTACAACTACAAATAAATTGACCCATGTTCACACATAATTTTTAAGTCCGGCCCTGGCCAATCCTTAAGTTCTGTGAAAAGAAATGTTATAAATGACATGTGTCAGCGGCGGCCATTAAAAACTAAGGTGAAATCCACTATAACTTTGATTTACATACACGTTTAATAGTAACACTAGTTTTTTCCTCGTTTTTCAAAAATCTTAGCAGTAATCGGTAATCGCACTGCTTTCCTCGTTTACCATAGATATCTATACGCACCGTTCTTGGGGCGCGACGGAAAATGCAAAAAAAGTAATTTTAGCAGTGCCGCACTTTTATGTTTTCAGTTTTAAATTAAAGAAATCGTCCATGATATAAATCCCCATTAAAAATAAAACCATGTTACTCCTACCCTGGCAGACAGGCGACTCAAGATTTATTTATGTCCTACTCAAATATTATTGTTTCATAATACCATAGTTGCTAGACACTTTAATGGTATATAATACCCTAGGGCATTAAAGAAGTTTCTAATGCCCTCGGGCATTAAGAGAAATAAAGGGGAAAAATCAAAGTAACAATTTTTTATTAAAAAAAAAACTTATTTATCATTTATGAACAGTTATGAAAAGACCCAATAGAAACGAATTTACCGGCTTTCGATAAATCAATGTTTTCTATTATTTCGTAATTTTCACTAACAGAAATTGACGATGATTGAACGTTTTTTGATGTTGATGGTCTCGTTAATGGTACTCCAGCTAACAATTTCGAAATTTTGTTGTTAGAAGACATACTGTCTTCCAAATATGCCTCAACCACACAAAGTTACAGAGGTTCTGCGCAAACAATTACCAGTGTATTTGTCCGCATCGCTTAGACCCAGGTATTTTGCAATAAGGGAAGGGATCTTGCCTATGGTGTTTTTCCCAACTGGCTGTGAAAAACAACGATCGTTACGGTAACACAAAAAGAATCTATTGATGTTGCAGTTCGTCGGGCGTAAAGACCAATAAGTTCTCAGTAGCTTTAAACAATCCATCTCTTTCTCATCAATAATCGCGAAGACAAGTTTTAATCGGTTTTTTTATCCGGAATATTAACTATTACTACGGATCCTCTATATGTTTAACCAACATATTAACTAGCTTTTGGCGGCAGCACCCACCAAATACACCAAATACACCAAATAACAGAACCACTTTGTAAATCAAAAAAGTTTTATTGGGAGCTTCACGGATGAATTTCAGCACTCTCGAGTCTCTTCTCGAGTCAAAATTTTCGATTTCCTCGCTTCATATTCTTTGGATGCTTGCTTTAGATACTGGCTTAACTTGCAATATTTTGCAATGTCTATATTTTTATTAATGTCTATATTTTATTAATCTTACAAAGCCTCGGGCCAAAGGCCCTCGGCTTTGTGAGATTGTTGCCCTCGGAGGCATAAACATCGTAATGCCCTTAATACATAAATAACTGTTTAATATTATATGTGATAAAAATGGACCGGATAGTAACCGGGAGAACTTGGCGCACGATAAGGACAAGTTTGATACCGTGCATATAGCCGGTGGCGCGGACTTTACACCCGCTTGACCACTAATGTACACTTTTTAAATTCAACCCTTTTCGCCCACATTCCAGTGCTAAATGCTAAAACATTTTGCTGCTTTCTATACTGTTCCGTATATACCGTTTATTATTACTATAAAATTATTCCGAAATTCACTTCAGAATTACAAAATCGGAGTGTTTAGGGTTAAAACTTTCCCGCATCTACCAGCAAGCTTTTAGCCCCTCAAAGGCGGTTTTATATTTTATTTAAAAGGCTCATTCTCGCCAAATGTACACCTGATCGTGTAACCGAAGCTTTTTGTTTTAAGCAAAATGTCCTAATGGGAATAATAAAATCTTTACGCTTTGCATATTGGATTTTAGGGAAATTTGGGAATTGTAGCGTATTCCTACTGTTGGTTTTTTTTATTAATGTAATGGCTTGTAGTTATTTATTAGGATATTTTTACACTCCGATGCCTAATCGATTCGCAAACGTTTGGTTAATAATGTTATAAAAAAGGTAATAATAGTATATAAGATAGATAAGAATAAAGGATTTTTGTTCATTTATAGTAACGTAAATAATCTATTATGTACAAATTTTACGTTTAAAACGTTAAAATAACTTGAACTGAAGACAAAATACACCAATTTTGCCTAATTTTAACAACTAGTTAAATGGTGTTGAAGGCCTCTGGTATAATCTTACCCAAAGCTTGGAGTGAGGTGAAGATAATATGACCGAAAATTTTATGTTAAAACTTCGAAACTTTAGTCTGTAGCAAGGGATGTTAACGTTGCTCATGTGCAAGTCACTCATGTGGTGTAATAGCTCGTCTTAGCTTCATGTCTTCTTTGACGATACAAGAGGGGTTACTAATTTTAAAATATGACAATAGATTTCCTAATCCGTTTGCAAATAATTAAACCAATCTTCCGGGTCGCAACAATCTCTGCACACTTGGTGCTCAACATCGAATCACCTTGTGTTGGGTTCCTGGACACAGCAATATATTAAATGGCAACAAGACTGCTGATGTGCTCGCCAGGAAGGGGGCAAGCATGTCTGTCGAACTAGCAGATAATACTGTGGCGCTAGACTACTGGGATCAGTCAAAGAGGAGATAGATCGGATAGCTAAACAACTTGCGCAAAGCAGATGGACAGGGCTGACAACTTGTAGCATCTCCAGGCAATTATTGTGACCCCTACTTGACGGCAGGAAAACCGCAGCGCTATCACAGCACAGTCGGATGGACCTAAGAAACATTGCACACGGACATTGCCTGTTCGGTAGACACGCTGAACGTATGGAAATACCAACTAACGACTTCTGTAGAAGTTGCGGGGATGAAGAAGAGGAGGAACGTATTCAGCATTGCTTGTGTGAATGCCCCGGCCTCGCGAGAAGAAGGTTCAATGCCCTGGGCGAACCATTCTTTAATGATCTGGAGGAAGTGAGCAGCCTGCAACTGGGTCGACTCACTAAGTTTATTAACAGCAGTGGCTGGTTTTAATGAGCTGTCAAGATTTTTCTACGATCTACGTCCCGTTAACCATCAGGAAGCTGATGCGGATAGGTTCTGCGGAACATGTGTGGTACCACAACGGTCCTTATAGGACTACGTGTGACTGTTTGGACAATGCCAGAGGTCTGCCACTTTAACCTAACCTAACCTAATCTTCCGGGTCCAGTTTCAGCTCGTTTAAGAGGTATATAGGAGAACTGGTTTCTTTTCAAAAGCCCTTCCTTCACCAACTTTATCCTTTTCTTTTTTATTTCTATGGCTAATGCTGCCTCCATTGCACATAAATATATGGCATAATTACGTACAGTTGTTGTATGGTACATTTCATTTACTAAAATAATTATCTGCCTATCTCTATAATTATAATCAAGTATAATTATTATTCTACTTATTATTCTAATAAACTACCTGTAGTAACGGCGGTGTCATTACTTTCATTTACGAAATTCGTCTTTCTATTGTATGCAAATTAGGGTGACCCTAATTTAGGACCCATTCGGGGAATGTAGGTCTTAAATATCTGAAATACCGAATTTTAAAAAACTATCATTGCTATTAACCTGAAATTTACAATGCAACCTTTAAGTTTAGTTAAGTTAGGTATTAACAATGCCACTGTGTTTAGTGCCTAATTGTGTTATAGTAAGAAAATTGTGGCAGAGGATGGATATATCCTTAATTGGTATCAAAAACTTACCTTGTCGGACTTCCATTGTCTTTATTTTGTTACTTAACACAACGTTTAGGTTAGTTATTATCTCTAACCGTTTTCAAGTGTAAACTAAATTATAATTCTAAGGTTACTGTCTTAAATACTATTTGTGTGCGATAAAGCTAGATGACTCCGCCTACGTGCTTATTGGATTGTGAAGTTTGAGCTGTTGGTTTTGAACAAGAAGAGGCTTCCAGATATTGGGGATATCTATACTTGGTTTACTAAATACAGTGTGTGTATAAAGTCTGGAAACGGCTTAATAACATCACAATTTACTGGCCGATTTAAACCAAATTTGGTACAGTTGTGTAAGAGGATCTAACGCACCGAATGACGATATTGGCGTTGTTGCCAGCTTTTTAGTTTGTCTGGAATTCGAACGAATTTTATATTGTTAAATATAACACCCAGTATATTTTTACATTTTTAAATTCCACATAAAATTATAATTATTTTTTATTAAATGCATTATTAGTCTATACTTCATAGTTTCCGAGATATTGACTCTCGAAAAGTGACATTTTTGAACTTTGACAGCTTATAACTTTCTAACAGTACGTCTTAGAGCAAAACGGCTTACATGTCAATTTTTATTATCTTCCCAAAAAAAGCAACTTTCAGTTAAACCGGAACAAATATATTTCCTGCTTTCGAGTTACATCCGGTTTAACCGGAAGTTGATTTTTTTGGGAAGATAATAAAAATTGAAGATAGGGACATGTAAGCCGTTTTGCTCTAAGACGTACTGTTAGAAAGTTATAAGCTGTCAAAGTTCAAAAATGTCATTTTTCGAGAGTCAATATCTCGGAAACTATGAAGTATAGACTAATAATGCATTCAATAAAAAATAATTATAATTTTATGTGGAATTTAAAAATGTAAAAATATACTGGGTGTTATATTTAAAAATATAAAGTTCGTTCGAATTCCAGACAAACTAAAAAGCTGGCAACAACGCCAATATCGTCATTCGGTACGTTAGATCCTCTTACACAACTGTACCAAATTTGGTTTAAATCGGCCAGTAAATTGTGATGTTATTAAGCCGTTTCCAGACTTTATACACAGACTGTATATGGGTATTTTGATTCATGAAAGCTGCTTCTTTGAATTTTCGTTTTATCCTGTGCTGTTCCGTGTCCAAAACCTTGGCTTCTGACAACTGTATATTATGTTGGTTAGTCCATAATACATGTTCCGCTATACCTGATCTCGAAGTTTCACCTCTTTGAGTATGTTTCATATGTGCTTTAACTTGTACGGGAAAAGGTATTTTTGTTTCTTTAATGTACGATTCGCCACACTCGCAAAGGATTTGATATAAACTATTTTTCGTGTTTTCATTACTGGGGGTTTTATTTTTGTAAGACAGCTTCTTCGTATGTCCGGATTTGAAGGCTGTTTTAATATTATAGTTTTTAGTTATCCTATCCTTCAAATCTTTTCAGAAATCCCCTTGACATAAGATATTGTAAGAAATGCTTGCTCCTCTTTCGTTTCTGTATTAGTTTTTACTTCGCGATTTTTTAGTTTTGAGATGGTAGTAGGTATTAGTTACAAAGGTTTCAGGGTAACTATTATGTTTTAAATCTTTTTTGATGTTTGAAATGTCAATATTAAGGTCTTCCGGATTGTTGCAAACGTAAGATGCTCTGTGATAAAGTGTTTGAATTATGCCCGGTTTTATGGAGTTTGAATGATTCGATCCGTGATTAAGGTATTGCCCCGTGTGAGTGGGTTTTCTGTTGGCGTTGGCTGTTTGGCGAATTCAAACGTGCGCGTCAATTGCTACGAAGTAACCGTCAGTTGAAATGATGCTGCCCACTCAAATTAATGAATGGCAACCTATAAAAACCAAATCCCCATTTTTACAGAGATATTATAGTGTGCCATTTATACAGTCTATTAGGCATTCTACTTTTTTTTATAGGCCCTCGTTCTTACTCAAAAATGTAAACTGATCAGCTTTAAAAACGGAGCAGTGTATTTTTTTGTCGACTTTAAGAAAAGTTTCGAGTTTTAATAAACGAGTTGGTGAAGAAGAAATCTAATTTAACTTTTTAAATTAGTTTTAGATATTCCCTGGTTATAATAGTTGAAAAATTGAAGGGGTTTCCCGAAAAACAACAGACATATTATCTCAATAAAGTTAAAATTTCATAAACCTTAAAAAACTGTTTTTAAGAAACGATATTAAAGCTAACGAGCTCAATTTTTTAAAGAAGTAAACGACTATTTAGAATAACTTCAATTTAAAAACTTGGCTTTGGTTTAAAGTTGAAAATAACCGTTTTAGATAATCCCGAAAAATGGAAGATTTAATTTATAAATGACAAAATCATTAACCAAAGAGTTATTCGAAGCCTCCGCGCTCGAAAAAATTTTCAAAATATTCGTGTGCTCAAAAAAATTTCTGGATATAATTTAACTTTTAGTGATATTACAAGTGAAAATTAACAATTGCGACGTTGCCAGATTTTTAGTTTTTTCTGTAACTCAAGGAATGTTTTTTTTTCAAATGTAACACTACTCTTTTTTTTTAATTAAATTCGATTCCTCCCATCAACACTACCATTTCCTGATAGTATAAAATTTTTATTTCAAATACTTCTATGCGGAAAAAAGTTAATTAGTTACACCTCTAACTCTAAAATAAAAAAAATCCAATCTATTTCCATCTAAAAACTTTTCAAATAATATGGAAAGGAAGGTTGGTAGACATAATGTACCTAATGGTATCGATAACGATAATAACAACAAACAACTACTAACAATAACATAGCTAGTAAAAATTACTTACACATTATAGTACACTACATTAATTTGATTATGAAATCGATACTATTAGATACATTATGTCTACCAACGTTCCTTTTTACATTATTTGAAACGTTTTTAAATTGAAATAGATTGGATTTTTTTTATTTTAGAGTTAGAGTTGTAAATAATTAACTTTTTTTCCCATAGAACTATTTGAGATAAAAATTTGATACTATCAGGAAATGATAATGTTGATGGGAGGAATCGAATTCAATAAAAAAAAGAGTAGTGTTCAAACATTCCTTGAGTTAAGGTAATGAACCAGTAGCTGTCACTGAATCAATAGTTGTCAGTCCTAACGAAAATGGCTCATTACTAGACCAAAGAACCTTAATACATCTCTAATATCACTGTGGCCCCTGCTCGCAACATCTAGTTTTCCATCCTTTACCCCCAACAGTATTAAACCTTGCTCGTTCCAATATGGCGAATTAATGTTTGTCAGTTAGTGTGGTATTCTTAAGATCTAACAAATTACCTTAGCCGTTACGTTAAGAAAGGTAAGTTTTGTTATAATTTATTTGTGGAATTTTATGATATTTATATTGCATTGATGTATTAGAGTGGTGATAATATACATCAAACGGTGTTTCTACATAAATTTGAAACAATTCTGAGGTATTTTTTCTTTTAAAACAGCTGATGACAGCTACTGATTACATTTTAGAAGCAATAATCATTACTGGTCACTTGGTGCCAGGAATTGATAATAAATATTATTTGAATAATCAGTAGTTGGCATTTCCTGTATTTTTTAAAGATTTCAAAATTATAGGTATTTAAGATATTCCTTTTTTGTTGCTGTATCTTCCGAGCCTAAAATATAAAATAGAACAACCGAGAGAACAACAGAACAAGAGAAAATGAAAAAAATTAGATTAGAAGAAAGAATAAAGAAAAAACAAGAAAAACAACAACAGAAAAAAATTAAATTTCAAGAAAGAGAAAATAAATTGTTGTTAAAGAAATCTAAAAAGAGAACTAAAAGGGAATGGTCAGATTCTGAAACTGAAGAAGAATGGGAGGAATCGGGAAGTAGTGGTAATGACATCTCCGATTTTGAGAATTATCAAGAAAACGATAACGACTCAGAAGAAAAAAGATGTTACAAATTGTATAAGAAAGGGGAGTTTATTTTAGTTAAATTTCCCGGGAAAAAAAGATATCACCAGTTTGTTTGCATAGTGCAAGATACTTTTTGCGATAACGATGAGTTTAAAGTCGTTGCATTAAAATGTTGCAATGATTTGAAAACTATTTTTAAATTAAACGATAATGATGTAAGTGTTATACAGTTAACTAAAATTGTTGCTCGCCTTAAGGTGCCCACTCCGGAAATCCTCAGAGGAAAAACTGCACAGTGTTTCCTTGAGGATTTTACTGATATTGGCCTGAATACACCCGGCTCCACTCACACTTCGGAAATCCTTACGGCCAGGCCTGTGCAGTTTTTCCTCTGAGGATTTCCGGAGTGTGAGTGGGCCCCTTTACTACACCATCTATTAATAGTTTAGAAGATCGAGTTAGGTATGAATTCAAAAACCCAGTGGAAGTAGATGGGTAAATCAGTGCCAAGTACTGATTTTTTGAAGTGACAACTATTGATATTTTAATATTTTTGCCTGCCAATAACTGATTTTTTGCGTATTAACAATAATATTTTTTTCTGTTTTTTAAAATTGATAATTTAAAGTAATGAATATTTAAATTTAGTTTGGAAGATTCCTAACTTTCGTTACAGGTCAATATTTTCCTATAAAAGTTATTATATTATATGTTCCCGTCGATAATCGATCCTGACAAGTGATTTGTCTTTGAGCCCTGTTTCCTTCTGCCAAACTGAGCCTCACTGATGAGCCGTAATAACGGCGAAACGCGTCTGGGGATGGGTTTGGCAGAAGGAAACAGACAAAACTATTTTGAATTAAATATATGTTATTAGTAACCTTTTGTTTTCTTTGTACCCTTAACACTGACAGCTACTGGTTCATTACCTTACAGAAAAAACTAAAAATCTGGCAACGTCGCAATAGTCAATTTTCAATTCAATTTTTTAAGTTATCCACCTGTACCAAAATTCAATGATTTAGCCTTGGCAGTTTTGAAGGAAATTAGGCGTTCCGGTTATTTCAACTAACCCTGTATAATAAAAACTAGCTATATCTACCAGTTATTGTACTATTTCTTATTTTAAAAACTTTTTGTGTTAACTTACTTTAGAAATGGAATTAAACGCTTGAAAGACGATGTAAATTAGAAAATTACTTGGCTTTCTTTCAAAGATAGGGTTTTGTAAACTTTATCTAGCGCCCGGGTCTTGTAAAGTTTCGAGTAAAAAAAGCGTATCACGTCAGCGCTGCACTATTTCTTTAAAATTTTAATCAGAACTTGTTTCTGTGCTTTTATTATAAATTATAAACAACGAAACGCCGGTAATTTAAAGTTTGCCCATTAAGTGGGGAAGTGGCATGGAAGCGATGAGCTTTTGGCAGTTTTGTACAAAATAATTTTTTTATGACATAAAATATTGGTACTTTTTATGAATGTACTTTATAAGATGTACAGGGTGGTTCACATAATATGATTCACTATCCGATCTTATGATCTGTAAGATCTATAAACAAAATTTAAATTCAAAAGTTTTTTTGATTAATTTATATTTTTAAAATTAATTATTTTCAATTCTACAGTTGCCCCTGACGAATTACCAACTTTCTTATTTTAAATGAAACACCCTAGATATTTTTTTATTTTCCAATTGTACTGTGAATAGTGACGGCTTTTACTTGATAGAAATTTATTACAATTGTTTGCAATAAAGACTTTATTCCACATAATATTTATATTATAAACCTGACGCGTTTCGCTACACAGTAGCTTTATCAAGGGATTTTTACATTGAGTGAGGTACTATAATTTTAGCCTAAATATTTATATATAAATTATCTTTTTCTTAAACAAATAATTATATTAACAATACCTACCGATTAGTTTTTAGAATGGTAATTTCCTGGTTCGCCACGTTCTGTTTCGCCACGAAAAGGAAATTTACCTGTTTTAGTAGCGTTTTGCCATGGTAATTAGATAACCTAACACGTCAGTGCAGATTCGCCACTCGTCCTTTCGTCTATTACGGCAGTGAGGCTACCTGGGTCAATCCCATTGTGTATTTTAATCCGATTCACTTCAAAATTGACTTTGACATGGAATCTTACGTTTTTGGAGTAATTAAAGTATAAATTTTAATAAATAACTCAAAATTCTACATAATGATTTTAAAAAAAATTTCGGATTCGAACTTTTTTCGTTTCTTTGCATTTTTTGAGAATATTTACCATAGTAATGTATATTTTTTACACCATCAGAAAGTAGAGATTTCAACGAACAAAAAGCTCACCGACTTTTTTAAAAAAGCAGATTTTGACGTGAGAATTTTCGATTGAAAATTAGGGTGCTTTTTAAATATTAAGTCAAAATAAGGTGAAAAAATAAATATTTCAAAGCAAAAAAATTACAGTGTGTTTGTGACATAAAAAGTTAAGTTTTCACCAAATTTTGTGAAAAAATCTTTTTTTTTTTTATAAAAGATAAAAATAAAAAACCAAAAACTTGGTTATTTGAATTTTTCACATAAATTTTGAGGTTATATGAAAAAAGTGTGAATACAAAAGTTGTAGATCTTTTTATTATCTATAACTTTGCTATTTAACGTTTTTCCATAGAACTTGTAGTTTTGCCGAAAATCGAGATAAATAGTTTTCTACCTTTAAAAACCCACCCCCTTCCACTTCCCGACCTCGGATCGCCCGTAAATTATTTTTCCTTTCATTTTTGTTATATTCTCTTCCTTTTTCAATGGGTTTCATCCTACTATTATTATTTTTTTCATTTTTTACCATTTTTAAAGGCCTGGTCTATTAGCCAAGCTTTCGATAGGTAATGTTTATTATCTTCTTCTAATTAAAAATTATGAGATACATGGTACCTATACAAAAATAAATATTTTAATACTTAACTTTTGTATAATTCTAAGATAGTTTTGCAAGAAAAGCCATAAAATCTAGGCAGGTAAGAAATAAAAGTATGCATGGCAAAACAGCACTCGTTAGAAAATATGAAAATTATGCCTGGCGAAACGGCACGTGGCAAATGTGGAATATTCCTTTAGAATATGGTCAATTATTGAAAAGGTTTAATAAGGGCGATTTATTCAAATCTGTTTGGTCATTCAAAAGTAGACCCGTGTTTTTATGACGGTTAATTTCCAAACTTTCCAACAAGTTAAGTTTATGGCTTTTATTTTCTTTATGAAGAATTTTAAAATTATCTGAAAATATATGGCTTTCTTTGGTAATGTGTTTTTTGACGTAAAAAACTTCTTTTATGTTCAGCGATTCTGGTTTTGAATGTTCTACCTATTTGACCTATATACATTTTTGGACACGATCCGCAATTTAATTGATAGACACCTGATTTGTTCTCACTGTTAGTCTTTGTTTTATGGTTTTTTAATTTTTTAAGTATTATTTTTTTTATATGCTACATTTATTTCTTTTTGATTCAAATAGGTTTTAATTTTCTTGGTGAAATTTCCTATATAAGTCAAGGTCTTGAAATTATTTTTTAATTTTTTTGTATTGAGGATATACTTCTGATATAGCTTTTTTAAAACGGTTTTTATTTAGAATATTATCTACTACTTTTGGGTGGTAACCATCATTTATTGAAATTTGTTTTATAATATTTAATTCTTTATCAAAATCTTCTTTTGACAAAGGGATGCTAGTGAGTCTATGAATAATAAAAAATACTTGATTTCATTTCTAAAGGTAATTTCAACATTGTACAAAAAGATCCAATGGAGAAATTCCAAAAAGCCATTAAAATAGCAATAAATGAATCTGCTAGTATCATTTCAGAATACCACAAATTTAAATTAACTATTATGAATCCGCAAACACCACAACTTTACTCTCTAATAAAATTACACAAACAAAACTATCCAATTCGACCAGTTGTCGCTTACATCTCGGCACCAACATATCAAATTTCCTTATTGATATAATTAAAAAACATTGCAACTTTCAACCACTTTACGGCATCAAAAATGCCCAAGATTTATTGGAATTTCCATTTATTTCAAAAACGGTTGGAAATAACTTATATGCTTCAACTACAAAAAAAAATTGCTTGTGTATTTTATATAAAATACCGAAAAACTCTTGTCATTTAAATCACTTAATACGGTGGTTGAAAAACTAATTTTAGATTGTTTTTTTGATATTTTTTCCACGACTTCAAAATAATTTTTTTTAGTTTTTAATGATTGCTCTTAAACTACCAAAGCAAATCAAACAAAATTTTATGCATTTATAAAGGACAATAGCATAAATCTAAATATGCAAAAAAATATGGGGTATTCCATTTAAAAAATCACAACTTTTTATGACCGCACTTTTTTGGGCATTTATGAACAACCACATAAACCAACAGTTAACTGACAAACTACTAGTGCTCTACAGGTCATGCCTTAAAGCACTAGTGAAATTGTACACCGGCCACTGCAGACTGCGACACCATATGTATAAAATTGGAAGAGCCCCAACTGATGAGTGCCGGCTTTGCATGGAAGATGCAGAAACAGCAGAACACGTAATGTGCGCTTGCCCCGCAGCAGGAAGAATCGGATTTGCCCTATTTGGCGAGGTGACTATGCTGCCGGATGACATGAAAAATGTCCCCCCCAATATCCTTATTAACTTCATCAAAAAGTTAGACCTATTGGGGGAAATATAAATAAGGTGTGAGCCACAATAGACCGCATGGTCGCAGTGGAGGGTTGGATGTAACCCACTCACTTTCAACCAAACCTAACCTAACCTAACCTAAGACTCGCTGGTGGAAACTGCCTATTTTGTTCTTTAAACAACTCTTTCAGAAATAAGATTGATGTGCAATTTAAAGATTTCAAAATTATAGCTAGGTATTTAAGATATTCCTTTTTTGTTGCTGTATCTTCCGAGCATAAAATATAAAATAGAACAACAGAACAAGAGAAAATGAAAAAAATTAGATTAGAAGAAAGAATAAAGAAAAAACAAGAAAAAGAACAACAGAAAAAATTAAATTTCAAGAAAGACAAAATAAATTGTTGTTAAAGAAATCTAAAAAGAGAACTAAAAGGGAATGGTCAGATTCTGAAACTGAAGAAGAATGGGAGGAATCGGGAAGTAGTGGTGATGACATCTCCGATTTTGAGAATTATCAAGAAAACGATAACGATTCAGAAGAAAATAGATGTTACAAATTGTCTAAGAAAGGGGAGTTTATTTTAGTTAAATTTCCCGGGAAAAAAAGATATCACCGGTTTGTTTGCATAGTGCAAGATATTTTTTGCGATAACGATGAGTTTGAAGTAGTTGCATTAAAATGTTGCAATGATTTGAAAACTATTTTTAAATTAAACGATAATGATGTAAGTGTTATACAGTTAACTAAAATTGTTGCTCGCCTTAAGGTGCCCACTCCGGAAATCCTTAGAGGAAACACTGCACAGTTTTTTACTAATATTGGCCTGAATACACCCGGCTCCACTCACACTTCGGAAATCCTTACGGCCAGGCCTGTGCAGTTTTTCCTCTGAGGATTTCCGGAGTGTGAGTGGGCCTCTTTACTACACCATAAGCTTGATGTGCAATTTAACCCCAGATTATTAAACCAAATTTTACTATGCAAATAGTTTTCTTTCCGTCGTAATCCACGGTGAAAATGCACCAATCATTCAAATTTTCCAAATTTAGTTCCCGGCTGTCACGCTTACGAAACTTGCTCTCCATTTTCTCGGATTTAAAACAAAACGACCCAGAGATATGTTAAAAGTTTAAAAGAAAACGTCAAACTTTTTTACTCGCGAAGTTATACTGTATATCTTCACCTTTCGGAGGCCTCCGAAACAAGTCTCTCGGATCGACAAACAGGGACACATCAAAAGTTTTACCCGAAAAAGTGTAAACAGTCCCCAGTCCCTTTGAGACAGCTTTCTTAATAAAAACTTTTTTTAAACTTTTGGGAGGGTTAATGTTATCAGATTAACGTTTTACGAGGTGTGTTTTTTAGAAGAAAAACAAATTAACGGCGATGGGCAGATAATAAACGAAATGTTTGTTTCTTTGTTTTTATTTTAGCCATTGTTGCCCTCCGCTGTCACAGAATTTCTCCATATTGGACAATATATGGTTTACGTCACGAGAAAAAGTTCTGTAGCGGGACTGTAAATGCAGACAAATGCGTTATAAATATCATCTGGGTCGCTGTTGATTATCAAGCGTCATGACGTTAGGCAGACCTAAGCTTCTTTTTTCATTGCTCACAAATGATCAAACGTTTAACGTTGGTTGGTTAAAGGCGGAGGTCGGGTTAGACTGCAACCTTCTCTTATTGTGCGCCCCAGTCTTGTTAGAAAAGGTTTCTTCCTTCTACGACGTTTAATATTACTGAAGATTCTGAATCTTTTACGGATTAGTGCTGCTCATCTGAATATGATATGAAAGGTGGTTTCGTCTTCTTCACCGCAAAGTCTGCATTCAATGGGTTCATCGTAAATTCCTATTGGTTAAAGGTGCTTTTTTAAGTGACAATAGCATGTTAACCAGCCAGTCACTTGCCTTAACTGCGTACGTGTTAGAAGCAGCAATCGAGTTGATCGTTTCTCGAGGGCTTTTCGATTACGGCCAATGCGTATGTTTGACCAGGTGTATCGAGATAGATATCGCGACAGAAGGAAGAAAAACATTTTCCAAAATCTGAAGATATAATAATATATTACTGTTTAGTGTTCCACCGATATACCAGCATACACCTGCACCGTAAACACTTATCTATGCCCATCACACATTAACGGAGAAACGTCCACTGGTTTGCTTTTTTTGAGTATACTTCTCATAATATCGGGAATTTGGTGGTCTATATACTGGAATCCTCCCATTATTATATGTAGACTGAAAAGTTTTCTCATCGGAAAAGATAACATTTTACCAAAAAAAAAAACATTTTCTGGTAAATATAGCAAACCCAATTCTTTGTTTCTTAGATATCACTATTTTTAAAAACGGTTTGGATGCAGCTGCTCGTTTTTTTAATTCGGTACATTGTCTTACTCGGCGTTGCGCAGTTCTAGATGAAGCAGGGAATCCTGTTATGTGCATAGCGGATACTGCAGTTTCAAATGGATTTTGCCTTAAATACTCCACCAAAATTTTGGTCTTCTTCATTTAATGATTTTCTATTATTTAAAGCAGACCCAACAGACCTTTCAATGGTTTGATGATAGCGCAATTATTTCACAATTCCTTGAAGAGTACTTCTAGGTACTCTAAAATGATCAGCTATTTTTCCATAAGACCACCCTATTTCTACTAAACCTATTATTATTGCTTTTTCAATAATACTTAAATCAGGCATTTTTAAATTAAATAAAATAATCACAATACTTTGACAGATATCATGATAACAATTAACACGTTACAAAGGTAATAAATTGCACTTACAGTGTCACAGTTTAGTGTACGAAATTATCTGTCGTCAAAAATACATTTCAAAGTAATTAAACCTAACTACCCCAATGCGAATCCAATTCACGTTGCATTCTCCCTAAATGCATGCAAAAAGGCTTCAGAATTTCAAACTACTTTTCTGTGTGGCTTTGCTAATCCAAGTTTTTGCCGAAAACTTTGCGAAATCCTTATTTTCATTAGAGATTAATTAAATCAACCTCAATTTAATTTATTTTAGTGGGTAATTTTCGGGTGCAAAAAGGCCATTTCTATTGTACGCCGGAGAATGTTGTTTTAGCTTCAAGATGGATAATTCAATGGTTATGAGATTAAATTTGCTGGGATTTGGGAAGATCTCGGTGTAATCGTGCCGTCTTAGGGACACTTTAATATAATTAAAACTATTTTCTTACAAAACACGGACGAATATGCAAAAACAGCATATTCTCTTCGTCGTTCTTTGTATGTCTTTTGTACGGAGTAAGCGGGAAATACTAGGATTATGGGTTGATATTATATCCTTCGTTTCAAAAGAAAATTAGTAATAGATAGACCGCGCTCTCATGCAGGCGATTCAAACAAAATTAGTACCTATTAGGAATTCCCCACATCAACGCGACAAAACGGTAGAAGCAGTGTTAAAAAATAGGGTGTTAAACAAAATTACAGTGGTATTATACCGTGCGAGCAAAAATTATTTGCATCAAAAAGGGCTTGGATTAAAAAACGTAGGGCTTGGTTTAGATCACAATGATATGGGCATGATATATCTAACCAAATCTAGGTTAAAATTTTGTCAAATTGATATTATGACATGATATGCCAAACTAATGAGTAATAAAATAAGAAGACAAATACAAATTTATTTTTGTTGTTTAGAAAATTAACAAAGTAAGAATATACAGAAAGAAAAAGAAAAATAATTACATAAATTGCTGAAATTGGCCACCCATGCCATGCTCCAAGTATAAATTCACACGTCTCTTCATATTTTGGAAAGTATGTTGACCAGCATCTGTGGAGAAATGTTACCACATTCATGGATAATCCTTTCTTGTAATTGTTCTAAATTTGCAACGGGTGTTTTAAAAATAGTGTTCTTTAAATGAGGAAAAACGAAGTAACCCATAACCGTTAAACAAGGTGATATAGGTGGGAATTCAATGTCTGATCGAAAACTGATCAATCTGTTGTCGAAAAAATTGTGTAAGTAGTTAATAGTTTGACGGCTGTATGGGCGGTTGCACCGTCCTGTTGAAAATATCCAAAACGTAGTTCGTCGTCAAGTAATTGCTCCACAAATGGATTCAAAATATTGCCTCTATACCGCTGTAACTGTGTCATGGAAAAAAATAGGACCAACAATTCTTCTTCGGGAAACAGCTATCCAGACACCAATTTTTTGAGGGTGCAATGTGGACTCTACAAAAAAAATGGGGATTTTCACCACTCCACACGCGTGTATTCTGAGAATTCACATAACCGGAGAGGTGGAACCAGGCTTCATCCGAAAAAAATGTCAGGTCTAATAAATTATTTCTTTCCAATAAATTTTGGGTAAACCATTGAGAGCAATTCCTGCGTCTTTCAAAATCTGCGGCTTGTATTTCTTGGAATACTTGCACTTTATAAGGAAATAAATTTAGCTGCTTCTTAAGAATAGTCCTTCATATTCCATAAGATCTTCCCACTTCTTGGGACAGGCGTCTTCTACAATTTGTTGGCGTATTTTGCATTATTTCACGAACGTTTGTTTTGCCATTCACCATTTACTCTAACACCGTTTCAAAAATACGTTTCAACCCTGAATGTTTTGTGCTGTTCCGCAAAGCCCATTGTGTGAATTGTTTAAGAAATTGGAAAAATTAGCGAATAGTCAAATTACTTGTAACGACTGTCAAAGATGACGGAATAAGTGATTGATTGTTAATTCAGGTAGTTACTGACACCCGACAGGTATTAAGCTTTACGGCTAAGCATTACGTCCTTAGATGCAAGGCCCTCTTTGATGCAAACAATTTTTGCTCACACGGTAGAAAAAAGTAATTGTTCTGTAATATTATATTTCTTGACACGATGGTGAACTTTGTTATCCTCAATAAACGTGGCCTTCATAAAAATTGCCAAACCTGGAAGCTAAACAATTTTGACATAGATATTTTTTTTTTTCATTTTCATGAACGCTATTTAAAAAAGTTGTTGCAGAACAAATCGATAACAGCAAAAAAACAATAAGCAAAACATAATATTTGTTGAAAAAATTGCGGTCTCCTTGATGCTCTTAAGTAGAAACCTTTTCTCCTCCTGGGAAAGCTCATGAATTTAAATTCAACCGTTTTCGCCGGAAAGTTTTTATGATACAAAAGGGACATTTTGTTGTGCCCTATATTTTAAGGGTGCGAAGTGAGGATGGTCGTCCGTTTTATGGAAGATTTAGTACGGTTTTTTGTGGTTACTTGCTTTATCACTAAGTTTTTTAATGTATGTGTTTAAAAAGGACAATAATAAAACGAGAGTAATTTAGCTTGGTATTAAATATTCCTATACAGGATGATTAACGTTAAAAAGCTTTTAGAAACGAGTAAAGTTATATCTTTTTTTTTATGTAAAATCATACCGAAAAGAATTCCGTAACTTTGAATATAATATAAACATTTCAAATTTTATTAGCCTTTAATCAAAATATAGATTATTCATAAGTTATTTTTCACTTTTTTCATACAGGGAATATAAAATTGTGCCAAAATCAACAAGCAAATGGAATACACCAGTGTTTTATTTAACTACACACGTTTAATAGAAATGTATTTACTAAAGAGAGAACTGGCATCCTTATAGATAATAATAAATAAAATTTACTTTTTATAGAAAGTTTTAAAACCATGAAGAAACTCCACTCCACCGTTGTGATATCAAACACGTGTTCCGCGGAACCTATATACGCATCAGTTTCCTGATTATTAACGCGACGTAGAACATAGAAGAATCTTGGTATAACTCATTCAAACCAGCGACTAGTGTTAATAAACTTAAAGAGTCGACCAAGTTGTAAGTTGCTTACTTTCTCCAGATCATTAAAGAATGGTTCGCCCAATGCATTGAGCTTAATGAATAAATATGTAGCAATCGCTTTTCTTATAAAATCGAAGTAATTTCTTGATAGACAATGAATAAAAACTAAAGTAATTGCTTTTGCGTCCAGCAATTGCTTGAAAGTGCAGGAACTGCTTCTAGTCAATGCTTTTTCTTAAAAAATAGAAGCGATTGCTATCGTTGCTTAAAATGTGATGAATAAATTAAGGAATTGCTTTTTTTAGTGTAGCGATTGCTTTCAACTTTTTAAGGTAAGTCGACCCCTGCATCATTTGCTTGGTAGCAGTCAACTTTAGTTCTCCGCGGCATACACGTGCATTGCTCTTAATTTGTGTCTTCAATTATGGCTGAATATAATATGAACGTTCGTAAAGAAAAAATCTACAGTGTACGTAAAAATGCAGATATGATGATTTCAGAAAGTTATATCGATTTGACTGCGAAAATGTTGAGTGGTTGACAAATTATTTTTTGACTGATACTGGTAAAAGGTGAGGGGGTGCACTGTCGCCTTTAAATAAGATTAAAGTATTTCTACGAAAATTGTCGGATCCGGGCTTTCAAAATTCTGTAGGTGAAGAACTCGGTATTCACCAAACTACTGTCTGTAAGACATACACTTCTGTAATGGATGCAGTTTTGGAGAGGGCCAATATTGTTATTAAATTTCCTACAAGTGCTGAAGCTGTTGTGGAAGCTAAATGGTTGTGGTTAGAGAGATTTATTTATGATCCTTCAATTTGTGAACGAATATCAATTGCTCGTCTTTAATTTCTTTATCACTACTATCACTTTCCTCATTTTCACTGAAATCTGCAATATCACAAATATGAGTTTCCTATTTTCCACAAAAACGTAACAGATTACTATTGTATTAAATAAATAGACCAACGTTGTTGTATTTACGTCAACTCTTTTGCAAATTAGGCACCAAACTTAACATGAAATCTATTATCTGAACAAGTGGATAAGCCTAATAAGCCAGGTTTGAACTTGTGTTGAATAAGCATTTGCTACAGAAGTGTAAGAAAAACAGCGATTATTGCTTCAAAATTTTATTTTAGCAATGGCTTTTACTGATAGCATTTGCTAGTAAAGCAATTGCTTTTACTAAAAAGTAATTGCTTCAAGTAATTGCTTAATTTTTATTCATTAGGCTCAATGTCCAGTAACTACGGCAATGATGTATATTTGGTATTGCCGATTGTGCTGTAATAACGCTGCGGTTTTCCTGTGGTCAAGTTAGGGCTACAATTGCGTAGAGATCCTTTTTGATTGATCCCAGTGGTCTAGCCACATTATTCTTTGCTAGTTCGACAGACATGACTGCGCCCTTCCTGGCGAGCGCGTCAGCAGCCTCGTTACCATCTCCGTCGCTGTGAGTTAATAGCTCTGTACTTTTTGTTAAGAAATTACTCCATTATCTTACTTATAACAAAACAGTTAAATAAAAATAACTCTTTAATTCCTCCTTTAATTTTATTTAAATGTCATTTTACTCGCACTTATTCATAGAAAATCACTGAAGAAATCAATTTTACTTGACTTAAAATTACCGTTTCCTACTGGGTTCATTATCGACGCTCGTTAAGTTGACAATTAAAAATGGCCGTTATTAAAGACTTCTTTTGTTCCAGATTGATGTGTTTTTCAGACTCCAATAGTTTATTTGATAATTTCAGTAGCAGACATTTAAATTCACAGAAGTTGATTTTATAATGTGTTTACCCATGCTTTGGCACCACGTAGAGTTAAATACAGCAGCGTATACGAAGTTATACCGTGCGAGCAAAAATTATTTGCATCAAAGAGGGCTTGGATTAAAAAACGTAGGGCTTGGTTTAGGTCACAATGATATGGGGACGATATATCTAACCAAATCTAGTTAAAAATTTTGTCAAACTCATATTATGACATGATATGCCAAACTAATGAGTAATAAAATAATACAAATTTATTTTTGTTGTTAACAAAATTAACAAAGTAAGAATATACAGAAAGAAAAAGAAAAATAATTACATAAATAAATAAATCATTTATTTCCAATAAATTTTGTGTAAACCATTGAGAGTAACTCCTGCGTCTTTCAAAATCTGCGGCTTGTATTTCTTGGAATACTTGCTCTTTATAAGGAAATAAATTTAGCTGCTTCTTAAAAATAGTCCTGCATGTTCCTTATAAGATCTTCCCACTTCATGGGACAGGCGTCTTATACAATTTGTTGGCGTATTTTGCATTATTTCACGAACGTTTGCAACAAGTTCTTCTGCTCTTACAGATGGTCTTCCTGCTCCTTTTTTGTGTTGTATATAACCTGTTTCCCTAAACACAGCCACGGTTCTTTTCAGGCAATGATAAAAATCCCCAGCAATAAAAGCAACGTTCTGTTCTGTAAATGTTCTGTTCTGTTATGTGAATTGTTCAAGAAATTGGAAAAATTAGCGATAAATCAAATTACTTGTAACGACTGTCAAAGATGACGGAATAACTGTACACAATATTTAGGGCATTAAAAATGACAATTTGCTATTAACGGTAAGACGTCAAAGGAAGTTAGTGAATGTTAATCAAACTTGCTTAGCAATTAAGCGAACTTCCTGTACTGTTAAAGATACTGTGAAGAGTGACCGTCGTGGTAGATATACCTGAGGAGGAAAAATAACCATATTATATCATTATCACTACTATCACTACAGAAAAAAAAAGTTAAATAAAAAGAACTCTGCTAGTTCCACAAACATGCCATATATATATTGCTGTGGCCAGGGACCCAACACAAGGTGACTCGATGCTGAGCTCCAAGTGTGCAGAAATTGTTGCGACAGCGCCTTACTAGATAGGTATGGAACATGATTTATGAAAAAAAGTTGATACACGTAGCTTTTTTATCAACCCTGACTAACATTTTTTTCTAAAGAAACAACATAAAAATAGTTTAAAAATCGTTAATCTACGACAGTGCAATATGACGTATTTAGCATTATCATTTAGATGTCATTATGACCTTCATAATAGCACTTAGTGCCATTATGAATTCATAATAACATCCAAATGTTAGATGTTTAGATAGGTCTGTTCGTACACCTGTCTTGACTTTTTGGGAAGTAGGGAATCTATTACGCTTTGCGCGATATCTTCGACATCCGAAGGGACACTTTCGGATTCAGAATCTCCCATATTTAAATTATTTTTGGCCAACACTTTGCATACAATAGAAAATTAGACGGCAATAATGACGTTGTCAAAATCGAAATTGAAACAATAAAAAAAAAAATGCGGTTTCCATGATAGCGACTAATATGGACACCTGAAAATTTTAAAAATTACGAAAACGTTATCTGATATCAATGAAATTTAGACGAATAAAATCTATTTGCACTGTCGTAGATTAAATTTTGAATGATACACGTTCGATATGAACTTTGTTAATGAAACTTGTGCAATTAAACCACTCGGCTAACGCCTCGTGGTTTAACGTTTCACGTTTCATTATAGTGTTCATATCGAACTAGTATCATTAATAACTATAAAGGTACTTGATATCAAATTAAAATGTTTCTTGGTTTTAACATTGCCTTGTCATGGCCCTTGACACATTGGCAAAATTGTGAAAAGCAAATAGAAGATACGACCAGTCGTTCATTCATAAAAATACACCGACTATAAACTAAATCACACGAGCGAACATTAAAAATTGTCTTTTAATAGTTCCTTCTTGAAATAAAGCTGCATCGGCATTATTTTTAGAATGGATGCAGGTGTGCTCTTTTACTATCGTAGCAGACGACGTACTTTTTACGTTACATTTACTACTTAAATTAGACGATGTAAGGACATTTTATTCCGGCAAACTTTATGGTAATTATTCACGGTAGAGCGGGTTGCCGGCCGACTCGTTCGGTCGTTCCACATTTTAAAATGGACAATGTCGAATCAGACTAATAGCACAGAATAATATACAGGGTGTAACAAATTCGTTTATCACTACAGTGATCTCGTAAACCGTAAGAGATACGAAGATGGTTCAATGGGGGCAAAGTTGCACAATTTGATGCCTAATCATAATCCAAAAAGAAATTATTTAGATTCCGAGTACTTCCGGAGATATTCGAAAGAAACCGAAAAACTGCCAATAAGATTTTTTTGTTTTGCGCCCTTAATGTAGGAGATAAAAGAAAATCAATCACACCTTTTCAGGGCCACTTTTAATTCTTTCTTAGAATATGTAATTAGTTTTGCTATACAACGTTTCATTTTCCTGACATCATAATTAATTTCACTATTTTAAATACGGACCTGGATTTTTCCATTTTTCATTAAAAGACCTATGACATCGTTATTCAAAACCTAGGCTAAATATTAATTTTAAAAAAGAAATAACGCTCTAATGTAGATTTTATTAAGATTTTTCTAATCCGACCCTGTGTTACACAATACCATTTCGTTTTAATAACGACATCTTCTTTGTGTAATAATTTAAACTAGTTTCTTAAAAAGAATAACAAAATTAAAAATCTCCATTAACATAATATTCAAAAGAATACCTTAAAAATGTTTTACATCTCAGTTACTAGGTATTTATAAGCATCAAAATACAAAAATTTTAAAAAATCGAACGGATCTTACTTTTTATTTACTAACATTGTTAACTGATTAATTAATTCATTGCTTACCATAAATTTATCAAAGAAAACCAATACCTGTACACATTAAAATAATCGGATTAATAAATGGATACTAACAAATTTCACGGAATAATTTAAAAGAGTGCTGTGGAAAACAAAAAAGAACTGCCTATTTGGAATTCTTAGTTTCCTGTCATTTCACTCCAAAAAGTTATTAAAAAATGAAGTTTTCTTTGGAAGAAAAGAGGAATATGCTAAAAATGTACAGATGCCAAGGGCTGCAGAAGTATATAAATACTGTGTATGTATACTTCCGCCAAATTTGTTAGTATCATGGGTAGCCATTTATTAATCCGATCATTTTAATGTGTACAGTACAGGTATCGGGTTTTTTTGATAAGTTTCTGGTAAGCAATGAATTAATTAATCAGTTAACAATGTTAGTAAATAAAAAGTAAGATCCGTTTGATTTTTTAAAATTTTTATATTTTGATGCTTATAAATACCTAGTAACTGAGATGTAAAACATTTTTAAGGTATTCTTTTGAATATTATGTTAATGGAGATTTTTAATTTTGTTATTCTTTTTAAGAAGTTAGTTCAAATTATTACACGAGGAAGGTGTCGTTATTAAAACGAAATGGTACTGTGTAACACAGGGTCGGATTAGAAAAATCTTAATAAAATCTACATTAGAGCGTTAATTCTTTTTAAAATTAATATTTAGCCTAGGCTTTGAATAAAGATGTCCTAGGTCTTTTATTGAAAAATGAAAAAAATCCAGGTCCGTATTTAAAATAGTGAAATTAATTATGGTTTCAGGAAAATGAAAAATTGTATGGCAAAACTAATTACATATTCTAAGAAAGGATTAAAAGTGGCCCTGAAAAGGTGTGATTGGTTTTCTTTTATCTCCTACATTAAGGGCGCAAAACAAAAAAAATCTTATTGACAGTTTTTCGGTTTCTTTCGAATATCTCTGGAAGTACTCGGAATCTAAATAATCTTCGTATCTCTTACGGTTTACGAGATCACTTTTTGTACGTAGTGATAAACGAATTTGTTACACCCTGTATAGCTACGCAATATACAGGGTGTCCGGAAATGATGAGCAAAAAATTTAGGGGATAATTCTAGACCAAAAATAAATGCTATCTCTCCCTATAACATTTTTATCCCCTAAATTTTTTTGCTCGTCATTTCCGGACACCCTGTATAATATATTCTGTGCTAATAGTCATTGCTAACATAAAATATACGAATAAAAAAAAATGCATGCAAAAATAATGTTTCCATTTTAACACTTTAGCAGCAACAATTAAAGTTAAATATAGTTTTCCGTCTACGGCATTTTTGATTTCTACTTTTTTTCTACCCCGCATTTGCTGGCTTAAAATTTGTAATTTGGTTGTTAATTTCTCAAGAAGCAGAACCAGTCAAAAATAAAAAAGTGTCCCATATGTTCGTATTTAATACGAAAAAAAAGTTTTTCTGGCCTTTCGGAGGTCTAGACCCCCTTCTACATACGCCACTGGTATAGATAATAACATGGCTACTTTGCTATGGACGAATTCGGATGCGTCCAATAAAATAACAAAGAATTATTATAATAATTTTATTAAAGAATTTTATTGCCAAGGAAGTGGGCCAGCTATTTATACATTCAGCAAAAAGTTGACTTGATTTGTAATTCGTAAGTAACTAGAGTACCGTCATAAAACGTCCTAGGTATTTCTATAAAAGACATCTAACCATCTATTATGGTACCACAGTTACAATGAACCATAATTAAAGAAAACAGTTAGATTTTAATAATTAAATTAAAGTAAAAGGATAACGTCGGGTTTAATGGTTCAATAACTAGTGTAAATTGAAGAATCAAAATACCACCTACTGATTTCTATATCTTCGTTTAACATCAGTATAGTATACCGTTCTCTTCGGCAATAATTAAATAAAGGAAACGTGATGATAATATCCACGTATATATTCTGAAATGATTCCCAAGTAATGATTCATCGTAAATGAAAGCAAAGTTCACAGTAATCGAAATAAAGTAAATACAGCAAACTCAGTTTTAAAAATTTTCATATACACATATAGTAGGTCAGTACTGTCACTAGTCACAGTTTTGCAATGCAAATAGGGGTTCTAAAACGAAAAATTTTAGTTCGGGAACTTCAAGAAACTATACATTTGCAAAATATAAAATCGATGACGACATGGTGCACGAGCAGTGGCGATCCGTGGGTAATGAAATAGGGGAGGCCAGTAACTGAGGATAAAGTACTGTAGGCAATGCACCGCAGGCGAAAAAAATTTCGAGCCACGCCCAAAATTCGTTGTTTTTTAGACTTAAATAAAAAATAAAATTCACCCGAGAAATATATTTTTTTTATTTGCATAGGTTAAATTTTTTCGCAGTTTTATACAATCAGACGTAATATTATTATAAAATAAACTGAACGTTCTTATAAAATAAAAAAAATTATAAAAATAAACAAAATTGAAAATATTATTTTATGTTTTATATATTACCTAAATCAATTCTTCTATTAGACTTTGACAAGAAAGTTTGTATAATACTATCATAAATGTCAGAAGAAGATGATATTTTGTTTAGCAAGCTTTTTCGAGTTTTGAAGAATTGTAACTTTTGCAGTTGGTCTGTTATTTGCAAAAATATCATTCTTTTCATTCTAACTGCGTTGCGAAAACGGAGTTTCAAGTAAAGAAAGAATAATATCATGCTGCGGCTGCATAACTAAAGAAAATATTAAGAAAAATTCAAAAAATCGCGCTACAGCAATATAGTTAATAATAGTCAGATAACTAACCGTCTTTGTTTTAGCTCAATTACAATACTGACCAAAAAATACTAAATATTGACAGCTATAAATTATTTGGCTACAATTTAAATACACACAAATACCCCGCCGTGGCTACCGTCAAACCATATTTTCTATCTCAATCACACAGCACATTACCGGGTGGAAAAGCGATATGAGCGTCGAGTCGAGACTCCAGTCTCCAGTCCAGAGAGGCCCACATTTGCCTTGGCCTCGCTGAGTAGAGTGTTGCGTTGTTTTAGGCCGGAAACACCTTACGCAAAAGGCATTTACCTGTCTCCGGCGACTCCGGCCTGCGATAACGCGCAACAAATCATATGGCGCGGCGCGGCAAGCGGTTCGCGAGGCCATGGCCAACGTTGGCCTCTCGAACGGCTTTCGTTCTTTGTTGTGTGGGAAATATAGTGATGGGAAAAATCGAGTTATTTCAATAATCGATTACCGAGTATTCGAGTGATTTAAAAAACCGAATGATAATCGATTGTTCACTCAAATTCTATATGAGGGGCAATTTAAAAAAAATTCATTTTTTTAATCACTTAAATAATCAAGCACATATATTTTTAGACTTCTAAAAAAAAAAAAAAAAAAAAAAAGGTCGCCAGTTCCATAAACAAACTACTTTGTATAGCCCCGCAATGAGTGATCGGTTATTTTTTTAACTCGAGTGATCCCATCACTATCAAAAACCATTAAGCAGTTTTTACAGTCGGCAATACTTCCTGCAAGTTGCAATTCTCTTGCTTGTAAGCTTGCGCAGTTACTATCCAGCTGATCAGATTTGGCAGTTATGATCAGCTGGCTCATAACTGCGCATGCTTACAAGCAAGAGAATTGCGACTTGCACGTAAATATTGCCGACTGTAATACGGCCTTAAATATTGCCGACTGTAAAACTACCTTTATGTTCATCACTCATTTCGTCACTCGAATGATTTCCGAAGATAATCGAATAATTCGAGTGATTGAAAAAACCGATTGATCGGTTATTTTTCACTCGAGTTATCCCATCACTAGGGAAATACAATCCTGAGACACGCGCGTCTCGTGGCGTAGCCAATAACAGCGCAATGAATTTGAAAGCTGTTACTACGCGACGGTGATTATTTTGGTTCAGTGTAGGTAAATGAAAACAAAATATTACTATAGTATAGTTAGGGATTTATTATAAAATTCGATTTAATTTTTTATTGGATTTATATTGGTGGCGCCCGGCTTCACTATTGGATTTATGCTGGTGAGGCCCGGCCTCACCTGCCTCATGCCACCGATCGCCACTGTGCACGAGTGGTGCCACAACCACCTTGAAAGAAGCCGTGAAACAGAAACATCGACAACACTGCTAAAAGGTCCATGTGTCACGTGACTTTTTTGAGGTTAGCCATGTTTTAGTATGTAATTTACGCGTGAAGTAGGTGTTAACTTTGCGGTTTTTCGTATTAATTTGTATTTTTATCCGGTTTTCGATTGATATCTAATAGAAAATTTTAGTGACATGATTGCTAAGAACAAAATATTAGTGAAAATTTTTTGTGCCTGTTTGCTGTAATCCACCAGCCTGGCCGGCCCAGGGCGGTTTGTTTACGGGTCTTATAATGGCGGCAGAATTGTATTTGTTTTAATTTAAAAGTTGTGTTTTTTGTATTCTAGTTAGCTCTTTGGGATAAACTTTATTGTTTTGTGGCTACAGTTAATTTCTTAAAAAATATTGAAGTGTTTACTTAACTTCAAGGTATATGTGAATTAGTTTAAAAATATCACTAGTAGAGATAGTTCGTAAGTAGGTAGGATACCACTAGATTCCTAGGTACTTAGGTAAGTACTATTTTTCTTCTTTTAGTTTGTTGATTTATCAACATGCCAAGCCCCTGCTGTATTCCTGGGTGTAACTTTAACTATAAAAGTGTTTTAAAAACGGGTAAAGAGAATGTATCAGTTTTTCATTTCCCAAAAGATGAAAGTCTGAAAATTCTATGGCTAAAAGCAATTCCAAGAGCTAATTGGTCGCCCACACCCGGGGTATTCTGTAGTTTGTGCTAAACATTTTGTCCCCAGTGATATTTTGCCTGATGGCACCACAAAAAAAATTCCAACTAAAGTGAGACTAAATTTAACAGCTGCTCCGTGCTTTTATCTCAATTTGCCTGCTTACTTGTCAAAAACTGTTCTCATTCCTAAAAAAAGTCCAGCGGAGGGAAACGAGGAACAACAAGAGCGTACCTCCTAACTTGATCAAGCTTTCGAGCAATCAGATTTTATAAAAAGTTTTGACGATCTCAGTAATTATTCATAAAAAATTAATACTTGTGAATTTTGGGAAGTAAAAATTGTAAGTGATTCAAAAATATATTTTTATAGTTTAGATTTGACCAATGACTGTATAAATATTGTTAATCTGGTTTCAGTGAAATCAATGTCCACTGAAATGAATGTTATATATATTATTTTAAATTTTAATACGAATTTTCTTTGTTGCAGGTAAACTTCAATTTCCGTCGGTTTATAATTAAAATCTGCTCTACTTTAAATACATCACATATCGGTAAGTAATTTGGCCTGGGTGGAGTAGTTGTAAAGATCACTGAAGCGTTATATTGCTTTGCCGAAGTAATTTCTGTGTAGATACAATAAAAAATTAGGTTTTGAAATCTACATTCCCGTGTTGTTCAGTCGTAAGTAAAATAAATATCTGTAATAATTATTTATTAATCAATGTAATAAAAAAGAAGATAAAAGAGAAATGCATCTCTTCTCGTCTTGGTACAAATTCCGTTAATGTTGCCACATCTTGTTTTATTACCTTAATTAGCAATAGTAATATTACTTCTTCCCTGTTTCTCAAATGAATGAATAAAGGTCTAAAAAAAGGACATTATAAACTATAGACCCAATGGGAACTTATCGAATGCATACGAGATATTTCGGGATTATCGAATAATACTTCTTCTCTTTCGGAGTCGTGGTGTTGCTGGGTAACGCGATTCGTGACAGGTAAAAGTATATACAGGGTGTCCAGAAATGATGAACAAAAAATTTAGGGGATAATTCTAGAGTTTCCTATTTTCCACAAAAACGTATTATTTATCCAATCTCAGTTTGAGGACATTCCAATCATTCCATACGGCGGTAAACAGTCTCAAAGAGACCGACCGCACAACCAGGGTTGTCAGATCTTTCTTCTTCAATTCTTTAAGTTTTTTTATTTAAGATATTTCATTTATATCAGTATTCAATTGTTAGTCAGTAACTTTCTTTGACAGCTAGTTTGCAAATATACTTTAAACCGTGGAGTTTTGAGTGTGACAGAAAAAAATAACAAGCCATTCATTGTTATAATAATACATTCTTTAGTCCTTAAGAAATAATATAACTGAAATCAAGACAAAAAGTGTTTTCAGTGTTTAAAAACAACTAATTAACAAACCCTTGTTTCTCGTATATACTTACATTGTGCTTACAAATCCGAAAACTTTGAAGAATTGGCAACAGGATGTAAATTGTTGCGATTGCAAGCGCCAGGATATAAGCTGAACCGGTACCCGGCCCGTCTGACAATCGATTCTGCCAGACAGAGATAGGCCAGTGACCGCCGATGGCGTGGAAGAGACGGAGATAAAATATACGTGGTTATGTCTTGATGAACGGGCCGGAGTCTGGTTGACGAGAATGAAGTTCTGGTAAAAAAATTAAAGCATTTTCTGAGCAGTGTCGTGCCGTGTCAGGTTTATTTTTCTGATTTTAGTTTTGTATATAGAATTTTTGAGTTACCTTATATTTATTATTTTAATATAATATTATTATATATACAGTGGGTTTATAAAGTGTAGTATGTACAGGGTTATCCAACCAAGACTAGACAAGGCGATTTTTTGACTTTTCCTGTACTTTTATAAAAAAAATGAAATAGCCATCTTAAGTCATTTTCTCCTGCGAATTCGAATATCTTCAGCAAAAAACAATTGAACATCAAACAAAAGTACTAGGGGTCACTTTGATATTTTTTTAAATGGAACACCCTGTATATTTTTACATTTTTAAATTCCACATAAAATTATAATTTTTTTTTATTAAATGCACTATTAGTCTATACTTCATAGTTTCCGAGATATTGACTCTCGAAAAGTGACATTTTTGAACTTTGACAGCTTATAACTTTCTAACAGTACGTCTTAGAGCAAAACGGCTTACATGTCCCTATCTTCAATTTTTATTATCTTCCCAAAAAAATCAACTTCCAGTTAAACCGGAACAACTATATTTCCTTCTTTCGAGTTACATCCGGTTTAACCGGAAGTTGATTTTTTGGGAAGATAATAAAAATTGAAGATAGGGATATGTAAGCCGTTTTGCTCTAAGACGTACTGTTAGAAAGTTATAAGCTGTCAAAGTTCAAAAATGTCACTTTTCGAGAGTCAATATCTCGGAAACTATGAAGTATAGACTAATAGTGCATTTAATAAAAAAAAATTATAATTTTATGTGGAATTTAAAAATGTAAAAATATACATGGTGTTCCATTTAAAAAAATAACAAAGTGACCCCTAGTACTTTTGTTTGATGTTCAATTGTTTTTTGCTGAAGATATTCGAATTCGCGGGAGAAAATGACTTAAGATGGCTATTTCAGTTTTTTTATAAAAGTACAGGAAAAGTAAAAAAATCGCCTTGTCTAGTCTTGGTTGGATAACCCTGTACAAACACCTAATGTAAAACAAACTTATAAGTGTGTATACGCATATTAATTATTTGTGTGGAACGCCTATGGTTAGGAAATTCCCACAGTTTAATGTCATTAAATTGACCTAAGAAACACTATAACAGATTACTATTGTACTAAATAAATAGACCAACGTTGTTGTATTTACGTCAACTCTTTTGCAAATTAGGCACCAAACTTAACATGAAATCTATTATCTGAACAAGTGGACAAGCCAGGTCTGAACTTGTGTTGAATAAGCATTTGCTGCGGAGGTGTAAGAAAACCAGCAATTGCTTCAAAATTTTATTTATATCCAGATCTAGCAATAATTGCTTTTACTTATAGCATTTGCTAGTCAAGCGATTGCTTTTACTAAAAAGTAATCGCTTTAAGTAATTGCTTAATTTTTATTCATTATGCTCTATGTTTGCACGTCGTCTTTCTTAGTGCAAAATCTATTTCCAAAGCACTATTAAGTTTGTTGAAAATAACAACAGTGACGCCGCAAAAAAAGTCAATTTTATTGGAAAATCATAATTGTTTTACTCTTCGAAGCCTTTAAAAATGAAATATTGTTTATTGGTTTGCTGAACTCGTCTGCGCTGCGGTTTGATCGGATTTTGCGGTCGGATTTATAAAATTACTGGTATTTTCTAAAAACAATGCTGCTAAAACAATATCAAGGCAAAAAACCTCAAGCAGCATTAAAATTGATTTGATAAATTTTGTGATTGTTTTTATCATTTCTTCAGCTTATTATACGGCGAGGAATTATTTCGTTAAGTTTTTTAATAGTTGTAGGTATATCTATATATCTAATGCTGAATAACTGCATTGTAATAACTTGGGCATTTTGTTATTTGCGAAGTCTCCGACAATATTTAGTGAGACTAAAGCAGAGCGCGCATCAGAACGGTGAGCCCGCATCGGTTGACTCGTCTCGGCAAGCTTCGGAGATAATTCTAGACCGAAAATAAATGCTATCTCTTTCTATTACATTTTTTCGAAAGTTGATTATTAGCAGAGTTACAGGGTGTTAAAGTTGAATTTTATTTGCAGTTTTTTTTTGCAATACCCTTTGCCACACTCATAATATTTTAACGAAATCTCGTATATGGGGCTTTTCCGGGATGAGGAATACAAATTTGCCCACCGTTTTTTCGCATTTTGTAGAGGGCGTCACATAGGAGCCTCTACTTTAATTTGAATGGTCCCAACTTTTTTGTCCTACACTGTATGCGCATTTTGACTAAATATTTTTATTGTCCAAACTTTTTGACATAAAAAAGGTATACTGCTTTTGTTTCGATAAATCTAGCCGTTTTCGAGAAAAACGCTAAAATAACATTGCTTGCATGTGATGAATACGAAATAATTTTAATTTATTTTCAACCTTAAACATAGCATAGCAAAGAAAGGATTAATCCATGGAGTTCGTCGGAATTAAAAAAAAAAAAATTAATTTATGCATTGACGAGGAGGACGTCACTTTGAACCTTTGATTTGAATGTTTAATTTATTGTTCTAGTAACTTACGTATTTTAAAACTGCAAATGAAATTTCGTTAACTCTCCGTTAACAATCAATTTTCGAAAAAATGTTATAGCATTTATTTTCGGTCTACAATTATCCAGTGGCGGCTCGTGCCATTTTAGTGAAGTAGGGCCAGGTAAACCCTTAGCGCCGCAGGCAAAAAAATTTTGGGTGCCACGCCCTTTTTTGTTAATAGTTCTTGCTTTTAAAGTAGGAAAAATAAGCAAAAAGGCACCTAATTTAATTTATGAATTTACAATCATATCTTGAATATACCTAAACACGATAACAAGTTGAAACACACAAGCAATGTCGTTCATCTGCGATAAACGGAGAGTCCTTTATTTCTTTTATGACTTCATCATGATACACATCTAACATACAGTCCAGAAGTTCATTTTGTAGGGGTTTTGATGTTCCTTTAAATACTTTCGATTTTTCAATATGATCTTTAAGAGTTTTGTCTAATTCTGAGCTGAAATTTATTAATTCACAAAATATGCCCCTATTTTTCGACGTCTCTTTTTCGTCATGACCACTCAAAGCCAACTCAAATGCACCACAAAACCGAACGCAGTTTATAATTTGGTTTAATATGTATCTGTTTTTATCAATTTGTTCGTTTTTCTTTATTATTTCATTGTGAAATGCAGAATTTAATTGAGTTTTAATGTTAATTTTACCAAGCATACTGAAATTAAATAATAATATATTGTTTAAATGTACCTTCGATTTTTCATGTGTCTTGATTTTGTCCCAGAAATGGACCAAATCATCTGTACCTTTTTGGGACCAAGTTTGCTTCCCACCAAATAAAACACACATAAAACAAAATAGTCTATTAGATTCATCACAACCGCACACCCAAGTATTTTTTCCATAAAGTTTCCTTTAAAAATCTAATAGTATTCATTACTTATGTATTTCTAAAATAAAAAGTTCGTTAACCCTACATTAAATCAGCCGCCGGCCAAACGAAAACAAATCGGGACGCGACGCGAACATCAGCTATTTGTGAAACGTCTAACATCAAACGGTCAAACGAAGAGAGCCTGGCTACCCGTCGAGATTTTTGCCTGCTTGCATTCAAGGTCATTTTTCAACGTTTTTTTATTGAGGTGATGGCGTTTCGTCACCTCCCGTGTGCCTCGTCGCGCTTGGCGCAGAAGCTACGTTACCGTTTTACGCATAATCGCTTCCTTTTAGATGAAAATTTGCACCCGACTGTGTTCCATTTTAAAATTATTTTGCTAATTGCTTTAAAAACGAGAATATTAATTTTAATAGGTTTTGGTAATTTGTAAAGGGCAGGACGCTAGACAGGAGGGCAGGTAGTGCCAGGGCACTGTGGCTCTACCCCACGAGCCGCCACTGCAATTATCCCCTAAATTTTTTGCTCATCATTTTTGGACACCCAACAATACTTCTTTTAAACATACCAATACCATGATTCGAAGTCTAAAATTAACTATACTAACATCGATGAAATTGGAAAGGAATGGTAATGCGGTAATGATCCAATACGAAATAATTACGGTACAGCAGATAAAATATCACTTTTAATAAAATACCAGAAACAATAACCAACCAGCATCAGCGGTCGCACCCAAACCGGATTATATATTTTGCAAGTAATCTTAGTTTAAAGATCTTAAGATAAATAAAAAAGGCGAGATGAACGTAGATAACTGCTGGTAATTCTGAGAAGCGTAAACCGCACAGAAAATGCAACGGTGAAAAAATTCTTTTTGTCTGATTCTTGGTTTTCGAATGAAAATGGTCGTTAGTAGGAATTGTAATAAAATAGGTTTTATTGAAAATGTAGTAAATTTTGCCCAGTTTTGATTGGAATCTTTTTGTCTCAAGCAGTAGTTTGATTTAGGCGTCCCAACCCAAACGTTTCGTACCCTGTAGCTTTGAAAAAGTTATATCGTTACTCATTAGTAAAGGGCGAATTATTTGCATTTAAATTCAGCCAAAATATGCGCATATATATGTCTTGCTTGCCTTTAAATAATGCAGTTATTGGCATTTTTGTTACCAAATATGCATACTGGTATGCAATATTTTTGAATTTACTATAGTAAAATGAGGTAAAGAAACAAATTGGGTTCTAAAAAATATGTTTATTTCTAAAAAAATGCAAAAAAAAACAAAGAAAAATAAAAGTAAACAATTTTTGAACCTAAAATTGTATAAAAGGCATTTATTACTAAACATTTTTAAAAATTTTTCAATTAAAAAGAATGGTCTTCTGTTAGTAAAAATATGTCTATACAAAGAGAAGCTTCTTTCAACATCTACTGATGTAATCGGACAATAATACTGCAACTGAGGTAGCAAAATGTAAGGCCGATACAACTTCGTTGGATGGTGATTCAAAGCGTGGAGTCATCAGGAATGGTTTGTTTACAAAAATCCTAAATTGCGGATTTTGCAATTTTTTTAAAGGTATATTTGATGCGACTAAAGCCTTGCATAAGTCTTCTCGAGAAATTTCCTTTTCAAATTTCGATTTTTCTCCACATTTTGAAATGCGCTTGTTACACTGTGTCCGGTCAAACCGGAAGTGCTAACAAATTTAAAATTATGCCAATAAATGCACACTCATCTCTTATGCATAATCTCAAAATTTCATTTTAACATCTATAAATACAGAAAAGTTATAGGGGTGAACGTCTTTTGAGAAACATCCGGTAGAGACAATATTTTGAATCCATTTGTGGAGCAATTACTTGACGACGTTTTGGATATTTTCAACAGGCGGTGCAACCGCCCATACAGCCGCCGAAACTATTAACTACTTACGCAATTTTTTCGACAACAGATTGATCAGTCTTCGATCAGACATTGAATTCCCACCTAGATCACCTTGTTTAACGGTTATGGATTACTTTGTTTTTCCTTATTTAAAGAACATTATTTTTAAAACACCAGTTGTAAATTTAGAAGAATTACAAGAAAGGATTATCCAAGAATGTGGTAACATTTCTCCAGAGATGCTGGTCAACACTTTCGAAAATGTGAAGAAAGGTGTGAATTTATGCTTGGAGCATGGCGGTGGCCAATTTCAGAAATTTATGTAATTATTTTTCTTTTTCTTCCTGTATATTCTTACTTTGTTAATTTTGTAAACAACAAAAATAAATTTGTATTTGTCTACTTATTTTCTTACTCATTAGTTTGGCATATCATGTCATAGTATGAATTTAATAAAATTTTAACCTAGATTTGGTTAGATATATTGTCCCCATATCATGGTGATCTAAACCAAGCCCTACGTTTTTTAATCCAAGCCCTCTTTGATGCAAATAATTTTTGCTCGAACGGTAGGAATATATTAATTTAAATATTGTTTATTTAACTTATTATTTATTTTATTTTTTTCACAAAATACAAAGAGCCAAAACTCCATTGGAAACTTTCATTCGTTTTCCGTGACCTGCAAAACCATTGCGATTCCATAAAAGCAATTCTTTTCTTATTTTCTTGGCCCCGACTAGGATTTGTTGTAGTTAAGATTAGATTTGTATTCAGGAAGGTTTCAACAGTTTATCAACATGGTCATTTTATTATAGATGTGGTATGTCCGTTTCTTTGATGCTATTTTTACGGGTTTTGTGGCTTTCTGTGTTTCGTTTGTATTTAGGCATTTTGTCGTTTCTCAAAAGGTAACTTTTACAACATTCTAGGGCCATTAAATTTATAAATGACATCCAGAAATGCCTAAATATATGCCTATTTGAAATACTACATTGAGAAAAAGAATAGTAGATTCTGTACCGAGGTTGGAATGAAAATTCGATCCGAGTGGAAGATTCCGAACGCGAGCGTAGCGAGCGTGAGGAACCACGAGTATTGAATTTTCATTCTAACCGAGTAGCAGACTATATTTTCTCCACGACCATCCAGTTCCATATCTGATTCATCCGATTTTTCACTCATTTTTTGACTTGCACTAAAATTTTCTGAAAATAATTATTACAACGCGGCCATTTTTATCTGACACTGACAGTTTCGAAATTCATGGCAACCTATGTCGTTTATATCAATTACAGAATATTCATTCCGTATCTTTTACATTCTATTATCAAAAATGATTTTGGAATTATTGCATTCAGTAATGGTCGTGGAGAAAAATCCTTCCATTCCTTATAAGAATTCACATATTCTTTATACAATTGTTTAATACTATATGTGACAGCAACGTGCTTTCCTACTGTAAGACAACGAAAATTGCTAGACCGTTGTGTAGTAATAATATCACGGTAATTTAGCCAATAGGAAATAGAAGTTAATCCTACCATAGAATGGTTTATAGCCATTATTGCTCTGAATACTCACAGTAATAATCAAGTTCTATTGGAGGTGTAATCTGGTTTTATATACAGCATTAGCTCCGACTGGCAGTTGTAAGGAAACTTGACATAAATCACAATAAGATTTGCTTGCTACGGTTAATAAAGCATATACTTACCACTAAAAATTAGTACTGTAGTTCTTAAAAATTTTAATAGCTTCTAGTGTGATACTGTTCTTGTCGTTTAACATTACATATTATATGATTATCTATTATGCAACATGCTGAGATAGTTACATTCGTCCATAGATTAAAAAATCCAAAACCAATGATGGGTTGTGCGAAATAAGAATCTTCTATTGCTTTATCCGACATGCAAAGTTTACAAAAGACTTAAATAGAAAGTAAAAATAAAATAATTGAAACAGGTATTGGTAGGACCAATAAATTTCAACTTCAGATAGGACATCAGCTAAAAGACTCCGAACAACGATGTGACCTGCGCAACAAATACGTTAAATTTGAAGAAATAGTTCATACTTAAAGTGGAGTTGAAAGTATGAGAAGGAAAGAAAAACACAAAGTCTTCCTCCACAAAATTTAATAGAATAAAAACTCTAGTTTAAATGGTCTCTACATGTTTCGAAAGTAGAAACGTTCATCATCAGGAGACAGAAATCTATTTTATGCTGGTGGTATTAGCAAAAGAGAAAATTAGAACCTTAATGGAGCTTTTATGGACATAAAAACTTAGAAAAATATTTTTAAATGTAGAGGAAACATGGCATGAAGAAAATTGACAATGCTGAGCATTCAAAAAAGTTATTAAAGTAGGCCTAATCCAACCAAACTAAATGGGGAAGAAGAGAAAAAATTCTTTATAAGAAGGTGTCGAAAATTATTTAATTTTTAATTTTCGACACCTTCTTATAAAGAATTTTTTCTCTTCTTCCCCATTTAGTTTGGTTGAATTAGGCCTACTTTAATAACTTTTTTGAATGCTCAGTATTGTTCAACCATTGTCAATTTTCTTCATGCCATGTTTCCTCTACATTTAAAAATATTTTTCTAAGTTTTTATGTCCATAAAAGCTCCATTAAGGTTCTAATTTTCTCTTTTGCTAACACCACCAGCATAAAATAGATTTTTGTCTCCTGATGATGAACGTTTTTACGTTCGAAACATGTAGAGACCATTTAAACTAGAGTTTTTATTCTATTAAATTTTGTGGAGGAAGACTTTGTGTTTTTCTTTCCTTCAAATACGTTAAAACTAATACTACGGCGCGGCGATTGCCGATCGCTACGAACCCCCACCAACGTCTTGTGAATTATAGATTCTAACGGATACAATTAGTTTTTCGGGACTTTTAATTGTAGAGAAAGCAATTTACTGGAAACAACGCGTCGCATTCAGAAGATACCGTTTAGTTCTTAACTAAATTTTTGTATTAAAAGTAGTTCATTATTCAACAATACTGTGCTGCTAAGGGAACTGATTATTACCAATAAAAACACTGTTCTAGCAAATCTGGAATTGATATAACACTAAAGCGGGTTTGATACACTAGCAATTTATTTAATATGGTTGCTTGGTTGGTTAAAGGCGGGGGTCGGGTCGACGTGTGGCCCAAGCTTCTTACACTGCAGCCTTCTGGCTTATTGTGCGCCCCAGTCTTATTAGAAAATATTTGTTCCTTCTACGAGGTCCAGTAGTTTTCTTCCCAGTTTGTCGTGCGGGAGGTTATCGCCACGTCGAATGTTTCCGAAGATTTTGAATCTTTTACGGTTTAGCGCTTCGCAGCATTATATGGGAGGCGGTTTCGTCCTCTTCGCCGCAAAGTCTACATTCAATGGGTCCATTATAGACTCCTATTCTTTGAAGGTGCCTTCTTAAGTGACAGTGGCCTGTTAGTAGGCCGGTCACTTGTTTTAACTCAGGGCGCGTCAAGAGCAGCATTCCAGCTGATAGCATCTTCGAGGCCTATCAATAACGGCCCGTGCGTGTGCCTGGCCAGGTGTACCGTTCCATCGAGATAGATGTTGCTTTTGCGCCCATCTGTCTAATGTTGTTTTGGTTACCTTTTTTGATATTCCAAGGGCGGGTTCTGGGCCCCTGAAATTTTGAGCAGATCCGGTTCTTACCAGTTCATCTGCTTTTTCGTTGCCTTTTATCCCTGAATGACCAGGAACCCATAGGAGTTCAACCCTGTTGTTTCTGGCTGCCAGGTCTTTTAGGTCGTTAAGGCACGCCATTGTGATTTTTGATGTAAATTGGAAGGAGTTTAGAGCCTTCAGGGCAGCTTGGCTGTCCGACTTAATATGAGTTAAGGTAAATGCACCAATTGTCGACACTTTTAGTATCTTTGATGTCAAATTATGGTTTGTCTCAGGACAGAATAAACAAATAACTAAATTGAATTAGCCTAATATACTGGTCTCTTATTGCACAATGTGATTATCACTGTTTCAAAATGTTTAGGTTTAAGAAAAAACTGTTTTTAATTTTTTTTTTAAGTTTGTATTTGCACCAAAAGTCGACACTGAAATTACAAATTGATCTAATAGTTGTCACCTAATTGCACCAATTGTCGACAAACAAAATGCAACATACAAAATAACTAAAAATACATTTTAAAGAAATACAAACCAATAAGGAACAAGTTTTTATTCAAAGTAACCACAAAAATAGTCTAAATTATTTCTGCAAAATATTATATATTATATTTCTGCAAGGCTATTTAATGCTCCAATTGTCGACACTGCACTGTTCCAATATTCGACACCAGTGATGATTTGTAAAATAAATAAAAATACATTTTAAAGAAATACAAACCAATTAGAAACAAGTTTCTATTCAAAGTAACCACAAAAATACTCTAAAATACTTCTGCAAAATATTATATTATTATATTTTTGCAAAATAAATTAAGGCTATTTAATGCTCCAATTTTCGACACTGCAATGTTCCAATATTCGACACCAGTGACGAACATTGGAACGGCACAAGATAACTTAAAATTTTCCGTACCAATGGGGCGGGGCAATGGATTTTATATGATTAGCTTATTGCTTTGCACATGAAAACTAAAAATTTAACGTGTTTCCTGAAGTCGACACCTCTGTCGAGTTAAGGACCATCATGATTTACAATACCCAAAAGTCGACACCTAGGCTAATCCCGTATTTTGAATAAATAAGCACAAAAATATGTATTCAGGTAATAATCTAACTTAAATCAAACTCTTTTTATTTGATAAACGTCTAAAATTAATAATACTAACCTTAAAGTAAAAAAACATTATTACTTATACTGCTTATTTAATTGCTTAACTATCACTGCACTGCCACCTGTTCTGATGCACGGCCATAAAGATAATGTCGACAAACGGATTGGCGCGATTTCTAACGTTACACGAAGGGCCTCCGATATTTCGCAAATATAGCCGAATGTTATGCCAGAGCGGGAACGTTTAAATATTCATCCTTTCCTTATTTTTAGAGTTTGAATTCGGGTGTGTCGACAATTGGAACAGTGTCGACGATTGGTGCATTCACTAATAAAAAATATGCTATCAATACAAACTACATAATATGTCTTAGCAAACCTGTTGTATTAGACCATTTTCCTCAGTGTAACGTCTGGGAAAACCGAAAGTGATAATAACGTCGAAATATGATATTTTAAAAGCTTAAAGTCAATCATTATGCCCATTAGCCAATTTTTGAAATGAAACTTTCTCTCGTTTCGAAGATCTTTACGAGGTCGTTTAAAGTGAATCACCGTATAAATAAATAATTAAACTTGACTGACATTATTATCTTTTTATTTCTGGCAATTTTGTTTTAAATGCACGTAAATTTATTTTATAATAATAGTCCCTAGTTTATTTAAGCAATTAAAACAAAGTGCAGGCTCTCTCTATTCATAAAAGCTAAAATAGAGGAAAATCGCCATTTTGGGTCGTAATTACTAATTACCATCCTATATCCTTACTAGATAGTAGTAATTCCTCTTTTTTGGTCCACTGGCTTACTTTTACGATATAATAATTATAAGTTATGGCTGACTCAATAATTTAGATTAAATTCATTTTGGAATTCTGCTTCGTTTTGCAGTTCACTTAATATACTGTCATTAAAGAGTTTTCGAACATTGATAATGAAAATTATTTTAACGGACCTTTTTATACCGAATAAAATAATAATAAATAATTTCTTTATTAGCACTTGGCTAGTAGAAGCAAAGCGGCAAGAGAAACAAATTTAAACGACCTTAAATAGTCAGTTAAATTTGCCCTTTTAATGAACTGATGCATATTTTTTAACCATTTTAATGATTTTAACATACGCTATGAGAAAAACCCTTTTATTCCTTATAAGAATTCACATACTCTTCATACAACTATTTAATACTATAATGTGACAGCAACGCGCTTTCCTACTGTAAGACAACGAAAATTGCTAGACCGTTGTAGTGATAAATATCACGGTAATTTAGCCAATAGAAAATGGGAGTTATTGCTACCATAGAATGGTTTATAGGCATTATTGATTTGAATACTTACTGTAATTATCAAGTTCTATTGGGGATGTAATCTGGTTTTATATACTGTATTACCGACTGGCAGTTGTAATGAAACTTGACATTAATCATAATAATATTTGCTTGCTACGCTTAATAAAGTATATACTTACCACTAAAAATCAGTACTGTAGTTTTCAAAAATTTCAGTAGCTTCTAGTGTGACAGTTGTTGTCGTTTAACATTGCATATTATGATTATCTATCTATTATGCAACATGGTTTACTGAGATGGTGAAATTCGTCCATAGGTTAAAATTATAAAGTCCAATACTAATGATGGGTTGTGCGAAATAAAAATCTTCTATTGCTTTACCTGACATACAAAGTTAAAAAAAACTTAAACACAAATTTAAAAAAATATAATTGAAATAGGTATTGGTACGATCAATAAAATTCAAATTCGGACAGAACAGCTAGAAGACTTCGAACAGCGATGTGACCAGCTCAACAAATACGTTAAACCTACGATCCCCCACCAATGTCTTGTGGATTATAGGTTCTAACGGATACAATTCGGTTTTGGGGACGCTGTTCTGCTTTCTTAATGGTAGAGAAAGCGCTTTATGGGGAACTAAATGCGTCGCATTGAAAAGATACAATTTATTTCTTAACAAAATTTCTGTATTAAAAGTAGTTCATTATTCAACAAGACTGTTCTAGCAAATTAGGAGATGATATAACACTAAAGCGGGCTTGATACACTAGCAATTTATTTAATAGGGGCATTGAATATCAAACTATAAGAATGTCATATGAGCCGATTTCCTAAATCTGCTACATTAAATTCATAGATGGCACAATGAGTTCACCAACAAGAAAGCAAATAGCCTTTTCACTGCTAAATTAAAACATTGTTGCCGCCTGTCTGTTTGACTTGCTGCATGAGTTTTCTAAATTAATTTTTATAGCTTATCGTAAAACTTGATTTCACATAAGTACCTAAACCTATCCTAGATTTAAGTAGCTTACATTTATTTTCTTACCTATAGTATAGTCTAGACTTAAAAATTTCCCTGTTTTTAATTGCTTTGTAGCTTATAAAATTTTCAACCTTTTGACGTCCCAACGTTTATTACATGAAAACATATTGACCGCCATGTATTCTATTTCTAACAGGAATTAAATGACGACTCTCACTATTCAATACCTACCTAGGCTACAACGTATATGTGGGGTAAAATATGAATGATGTGCGGTTTGTTTGTATAACTTGGTTTTAATTTGCAATTATTAGTATTTTTCAAAATGGTTAAAATAAGTAGGTTTTACTTTCTTACTTAAGAAACATCCAGTTTGTTTGTATTAGTGTATTACGTATTTTGCTATTTTTTGACGAAATAAAACCTATTTTAGTTATACTTGCTGTCGCTTTTTATCTACTTTTATTTGTTTAACATTTAACACCAAATGCAACGGTAAAATCATTGTGAAAATCGGTCCAATTACCCCGGAATAATCACAGCGTATATATTATTATCAAAAACACACATTCGGCTGGAATTAAGAACCTCCTATTTTATTGTCTGTTAAAAATGCTTATATCATTAAAAATTCCAATAAAATACGATATGCGGCAACACCACGACATCACATCAGTGAATTTGAGACATCTGTTGCCGAGGCACTGCATTATAACGACAGATTTAAGGTTAGAGTTACGATCAACTCCACAATGGCGGCCAAACCACCTCCAAGACGTCTAAAACTGGGTTGTCAACTTTTCTCGGACATCCGTCATTCTTATATAGTTTGATATTCAATGATAGGGGTTAATACAATAAGGACTTGCAGAGAAGTAGTATTGCGATTGAATATTAATTCTTATGAAATTTTTTAATTCAACTGTGGTCCAGATTTTTAATTGAAACGAATATAAACTCTCGGACAAAACATTAAAATAACGTTAAAGGAGATCCGGTAAAGTGAGTGTCATACTAAAACTGTATACCAAATGATATACACTTAAAGTAAGCCGAGCGCAACCAGTCGCAGAAAATAAAGGAAATGACAGACACCGTTATCACTTCGCAAAATTTACAAAAAATTAGTTTTTGCGCGAACTTTTGAGTTCATCGCGTTTTGCTCATTTTATGAAGCTCACGCCTGACTGGGTTAGGTTACATAGAATGGGTTGTTATATAAATAAATATTTCATAGAGCGATGAACTGTTGTTGGGGAAACGTTGGGTTGTTATATTAAAGTTCCTTCCGGTCCGCAAAACTTAGTATTTATGAAAAACAAAGAGCTTTGCATATTTATATGAAAATTACTGGTTGAAGATGCCAAAATTGTCAATAAAATTAAAAATCTATTTGAGATGTAATAATAGGGGAGGACTGGCCTATCGAGCCATGTATGGTCTCGTTTAATTAAGTTTTTTAAATGCATTTAAAAAAATATTATACAGGGGAACCGAATTCAAACGAAACCGAACGACTACAGTGCCTTCGCGGTTCGCGCAATTACCTTTACATTTGAATTGTGTTTTTAGGGTTGCATATGTACCTATACAGTGTTACCAGTAAAGTCCGCATCATATGGGATTTTTTTCTATTAATAACTTTATTCGAAATTTGACTTTGGCAGCAAGTTCTGCTTCGATCGAGATGAAAATTAAGCAAAAAAAATAGTAGTCACGTGATTTGCATTACCTATCTGTCAAATTTTAATTTTTTCCAAAAAATAATTCAAAAGTAGGGTTATTTTTGAAAGTATCGAAAAAAGTTATTAAAAAATGTTTTTTTAAATGCAGTTGGTAGCCCACATGCAAATTTTAGGTGCATACAGCGGCGCACCCAGGATTTCATGTTAGGGGGGGCCCGGGAAGCAGTGGCGGAAGCAAATTTTTTAACGAACTTTTAAGTTTGAACTGGTGACTTTTTTTTTTTTTTTTTTTTTTTTTGAAGTCATGAATTAAAATTTGTCATCAGTAATGTAATACTGCTGTAAAATGTGGGGGATAATCACTGTGCCATTGAACTGGTGACCTTTTTTTTTTTTTTTTTTTTTTTTTTAGAAGTCATGAATTACAATTTGTCATCAGTAATGTAATACTGCTGTAAAATGTGGGGGATAATCAGAATCCTGAAGAAAAATAATAAAAATTATATCCTTCTTTGTATCGCGCCTGGAAATTTACGTTTTTTTAGTAGTGGGTGGTTAGTGGCTATAGTAAGATCGGGGGTTTTGGGGGGGGCCGAGGCCCCAGTTTTTTTTAGTGGCTTAGTGGGTATAGTAAGTTAAAATCAATTTCATCGGAGGTTTTGGGGGGGGCCAAGGCCCCCTTGGCCCCCCCCCTGGGTGCGCCACTGGGTGCATAAGATAATTTTGATTATTTACCAATATTTTGTAAATTGCACCACTTTTGCAAAATAAGACTCAACACAACCTACTTAAAACTTCTTAGTTTTGACAATGCTTTATTTCAGATAAATTTTCTTTAAAGTAGCGCCATATTAAATGTGTGTTTCTCTACAAAATCAAAATTGGGCTATTAAAATTTGATGCAAAGTTTATTTGTTTTTGACCCTGTATAAGGTAAAATAAGTATTTTTGAAAACGTAGTTTGTGTCTGAAAGTAATACACCTTAATATTAAGACAAAAAAGAACACAGTGTCATCAGTAAAGTGTTCATTAAGTGGAAAATAAATTTTAGTGGTGGGTAAAAAATCAAAATTATCTTATGCATCTGAAATTTTGCATGTGGGCTAGAAACTGCATTTAAAAAGCTTTTTCTTATAACTTTTTTTCGATATTTTCAGAAATAACCCCACTTTTGAATTATTTTTTGAAAAAAATTAAAATTTGACAGATCGTGACTACTATTTTTTGCTTAATTTTCATCTCGATTGAAGCGCAGAACTTGATGCCAAAGTCAAATTTCGAATAAAGCTATTTATAAAAAACAATCCCATATGATGCGGACTTTACTGGTCACACTGTACAAAAATATAATTTTAGAATATTAAAAGTAAGCTAGACCCTTTTTAAGTATTCAAGGCACAAAACGGAAACGCTGGTTGCCTGCACGGGGCGGAACAGAATGCACGCAAGTGCAAAAATAGGTCAGTTACCGGCGTCAGACTTCTGAAAACACGTGTCTGTTTTGTTTATTTGTCTTTTTTGGTAAAAAATTTGTGAAATATGTTTTAAATATAAGTAAGTAGTGTAAATTATAGTTTACTGTTGTTTTACCTAAATAATTAATAAGCCTTGGGCGGGACGTTCCCTTGTGTTTTTTCCCATAAACCATTGTGGAAATTTAAGTATTTATTGCATGTTGTAATATTCGGTTCGTATTTGTGTGTGCACTCACCTAACAGCAAATAAATATAGTTTAAAAAAACTAAAAAAAAAACGCTTTAATAATTAATCAAACTAAAAAGCGGAAAATAAATATAGTTTAAAATAATTCTTGAAATTCTTAATATAGGCAGAAAATAATAATGAACGATAAACATTAGTATTATTGTGAAAAAGGCGTGGGGTGCTCGATATACGAAAAATATAGCACAAAGCGCCCCACGCTTTTTTTCTCACTATAATACTAATGTTTATCGTTCATTATTATTTTCTGCCTATATTAAGAATTTCAAAAAGTAAAAGTTTGAGTTGTTGTTAAAAAAAAATTTTTTTTTGAGTAGATTGAGTTAGATTATTGTATTGTTCGGTTCTTGATAAGTCTATAAAATTTAAATAACATCTGACCGTTTAACGTGGGTCAAAATCGGGCTCAAAGAAGTCGGTTACAAACATACATACAAACAAACATACAGGTGAAGCTAATAAAAGCGTGCTTAAAATAATGTCGGTGTGTTTAACGTTTATCGCAAATCCTAATCAAAATCTTAAGATTTTGCGAGATTTCTCGTTCTCGCATATTTCTGTCTCGTTTCGCGAGACTCTCACAGAAAAAAAAACTCTGGTCTCGTTTTCGTCTCGAGAACGAGACGAGACAAGAAAAAGCGAGACGAGAGTGAAACACTATCCCTACTTGTCAATAAATAAATAAAAATACCAGAAAATGGTGCAAAATTTATTAAAAAAAAACGATTATTCAAATACCTTTACAACAATCATTCAAGCGGGCCAAGGGAATTAAATTGTGAAACCGCATTAAATTCCGATACAGATCCTTTAAAATCTGAAAGGTATTTCGTGTTAATGTCAATGTTAACAAAGTTAGATTTCTGTTTTATGTTACAGAACTGATAGCACTCTAGTTAAATCTGAAATAGAAACCGATGAAAACCTTAATGGAGAAGAGAAAATGTAACGGAATCGACGCTGCCGCGCCGCTAAATAATTCAAAGTTATCATTGTGGAACTAGTGTAGAAAAAGTTGCTTTAATTTACAGTCCCGTTTCACTTGTTTTATATACTAATTGGTTCAACGTCGCACAGTGTAGGACATAAACCTGAAAAATGTTAATCGGCGTGCAAAGTCTTTAAAATTGAAAAAAGGTTTAAGGATTTAAACCCAGAACCTCCAGAACCAGTCGCTCTAACCCAGTGTTTTTCAACCTTTTTCAGGACACGACCCCCCTAGTATCAAAAAATATTTCGCGACCCCCCGACCCTTTTTTTTTCATGTATGCGTTATTAGGATTCGGATATAAATATATAATTAAGGTTGAATTCTCAAAGTCGTTCAATTTATTGCCAACCTATAACCTATTTCGCTTTGTATTTTTAAGTTTATTATTTTTTAAACAAACATTTAAATAAAATCAGTATCGTCGGCACATTACTTAGGTAATATCTGATATATTACAAAAATATCAATTTATTTCATTGCTAATTTTGGGAGAATTGTATAATGAAAGAACATGTCATTACAATGACGTAATAATGTTAAAAAAAATCTTACTCGATATTTTTCGTTATACAATTCTCCTAAAATAAGTTATGAAATTCCTTGATATTTATTAAATATGTCAACTATTACCTATAGAATATCAAGTCGATACTGATTTTCTTTAAATTTTGTAAAAGAGCTAGAAAACATAAATAAATCTACGCGAAATAGGTTATAGGTTGGCAGGCATGTTGATACTCTCACCTTAAGCACGTAAATTTTAAATCGAATACGTGGCCAATTGATAACTAACAAACAAATAGAAACATATTGTTAGGGCCGAGTGTTAACAACAGATAGTGCTGGTATTTTAGCCTCCCACGCGCTCCACGGCCCGCGCGAAAGGTCCACAAGTTTACAACGAGATGATTCTCGCTAGAATGCGCTGGCTTATAAATAGGGTGGTCGACCGTGGCCACCCCAGTTGAGTGTAAGGCTGGATCCACATACATCCGTGATACGCATCCGTTCTGTACCACATGATTAATATGAACCAATGAAATTTTATTCCCTAAAATTTCATTGGTCCATATTAATCATGTGGTACACAACGGATGCGTATCACGGATGTATGTGGATCCAGACTAAGACCGCGAAGCAAATGCTCGTTTCATCTGCTGGTCGTGGAAGAGCGGGAATAACTTGTTTTACGTATTTATTTAAGTTGCTTGTTATATTTAAAAATGGATAAATTCCTGAAAAGATCGTCAGAACAATCAACGTCTAGCGGAAGTACCTAGTGGAAAAAAGAAAAAACGTCTTTATGACGATAATTATTTGAAATTTGGGTTTACGGTGATTCAGAATAAACCTCAGTCTTTCATTGAAGAAATCGGAAGCGAGATAAATATAAACTCATACATATCTGGTATGTGTTAAATAATTTGAAGAAAGAATTGTGTCATTACTTCTCCCTGCAAGAGATATCAGATAACACTGGACAAAGATGGATCTTAAATCCGTTTTTACATGCAGCTATAAACGAGTCAAATTAAAAAACTAAGCTTAAAGAGAATCTGCTGGAATTATCTGCCGATGGGATGTTACATTTGGAATTCAAGTCTGAAAATTTTGATACCTTTTGGTTAAAAAGAAAAACAGAAAACCCGGAATTAACAACCGAGGCTTTGAAGGGTTTGATTCCATTTTATGCCTCGTACTTGTGCGAGTTGGCATTTTCATCAATGGCCCAAATAAAAAGTAAACAAAGAAATCGCTTAAATTTGAAAAACGATTTAATACTTAAAGTTGCAAAAACGGATCCACGATGGGAGAAATTGATTGAACAAACTCAGGCACAACCTTTACATTAAAATGAACGAGTACTGGAAGATTTTATTTTTTGTTAAAGTGTTTGTAAAAATAACATAATGAGTATCATTCTGTTAACTTTTTCTTAATACAATTACTTTTTTAAAATGTATTGATTTTTTTACTGAGTTCTCTCGACCTCTCGTGACCCCCTTACAGAGGATTCGCGACCCACAGGTTGAAAAACACTGCTCTAACTAATTGCGCTACAGAGACACTGAGATTAAGGCTGCCAACTTTTAAAATGACAAATGCGGGACAGCAGGACAATATTCGCTTTTTCACCATTCACTGAGAAAAAATTCTTTCTGGTGGCAATTAAGCGATTTTTAACATTTCTAGTATTGGTTTTTTAATTGGATAAATAAGATTATAGTTCACTACACTAAATTACTCTTGACATAATTTTGTAAAATATTTTTGATTAATTCGGGCAACTAAAAAATCGAATTGGAGTATATATGGTTAAATTAACAAAAGTTTAATGCAATCAATTACAGTTTACTAATATTATTTACTTTAAATTTTGTTAATAAATATTTTATTCAAGGAATTTAGATATTTGTTAGCATAGTATGCTATAAGAAATCTAGAGATTATAATTTAATACTGCAAATAAAACAGATATTCCAAAATAAATTTATTTTGCCAGAGTTCCGCGAACTAAATATTACTGTAGGCAAGTTAGTTGGTGATTCCCAGAATTACGGCTTAACGTGAAGACGACCGCGACGCGAAGCATTTAATTCGAAGCGCCCGGGTTGGTTTCGGGTGTCGGTATTTTCTTTTGCTTGTCTTCAAGTGGTCCAATTATAATAATATAGTTATGGATGAAATGGAGGAAATATTAAAAACCTGGAGGTTACCCATGTTAGTACCTGTGTTTGTCGGTAAGTCATCAATTATTATACCTATTTTATTATCTAATATTTTAGTTGTTATCTACTGGGTAGGTATATGGTTCTAGAATTGCCGCGCCGGAAAGATGGCGTACATTATTATATGTATGTGTTGCGAATTGCGCTACGAAAATCCAACAATTTGACTAAATTTTCCAATGCGCACGCTGTATAACCGTACCAATTTTTCTACAAATAACATTTATTAATGCATTTATAAATATTCAATGGAATTTATTTAAACCAAATTATTTTCAATAAGTAGGTACCTAAGTAGTTTGAGAAATCCTGTCTTTAATAATTGTATATAAAATATGGCTGCCAAAATAAATATGATAATAATTGTTTTAAACTTGACAATTATTTAAAATTTAATTTTTTAACCAATTAATCAGAAAATGGTAAAAATAAAATAAATATGCACATAGTAATTTAAGTAAGTGCCTTATACAGGGTGTTTCACGGTAAATGGAACGTTAGAAGATTATAGAAAACGGGTCAATATCTCGGATATATCTTAAGTAAATATACTATAATAATATGCATTTTTATTAAAAAATAAATATAATTTTCCGTATAGAATATACAGGGTGGCTCATTAATAAGGGACGCCGGCTATAGGTATCTCAGGATCCGTTAATCGGACGACCCTGAGAGAAAAAAATTATTGGTAAATCAGCAAAGTCCACCGCTAGAGGGCGTAAATCCAACCTCGGAGCAGAAAATATTGTTTTAATCAAAATTTTTTCAAGTGAACCTATATTGAAATTTTTCTTATGTAACCTACTGAAGATATCACAACTTTTTTGTATTTACGTTTTTTCCCTACCTTGTCAAATAAAGGGTGGGGAAGGGGTAAACGTTGGTTTGAAAAAAAGTCAATAATTTTTTTTTGGAATAACCGATTTCAAATAACTTTTTTTAATTTTAAAGCACTTTTATAGGCGCTCTACTAGAATAATAACATTTTGAGTTCAGTTATTTTTCGTGTCAGTAGGTGGCGCTTTATGACAAGGTCGCAGATTTTTATGATTTTCTCGAAAATTTGAAATGGTATTTTTATTTTTTTCCAGGAAGAAGAGCATCAAAATATTACAGTTACTGGTGAAAACCGCTGTCCGAAATGTTTATTCCTTATACAGTGTCAGGCAAAAAGTTGGACCCATATGGGAAACTTTTTTATTATTAATTTTGCAAAAAACAGTTACTTATTCTTTATAAAAAGTTCCGCTTGGTCTAAAACCTAAAATGCAACTATCAAATATTAAATTTTTCCAGGCGTATACGCGGTTTGTCAAAAATAAAGATTATTTCTAAAACATATTGTTTTATTTCTTACAATCTGATATAATTGCGCCCATAAAATAATATTATTCTCAAATGCATGCAATAGTTGACTAAATAAAATCAACATATTGTTACAATTATAAATTAGTTTTAAAAAATATCTTGAGGGTTTAAAATGAATCTATAAATAATTGTTATAATTAAATTAACTTATTTTAGCACAATAATACATTATTTCTAAAACATATTTTTCTATTTCTTACAATCTGATATAATTGCGCCAATAAAATGATATTATTTTTGGAATAACGCATTACTTTTGAGCAAAATCGAGTTCGTTTTTGCAAACTATAGTATAGTTGTCACAAGAATATTAAAATCTGTTCAAAATAAAATATAATTACCACAAAGAATAATTATTCATTACATGAATTAAATCGTCATTGTGACAACAAAATTTTAATTTTGCTAAATATGCACTATCCAAAAATCAAATAAATTATAATTTACGCAATTTAATTTCTATTAAACATTTTTGGTATAGTTTTGGATCAATTAAACCTTTATTGAAATTCCAATTAAATTATGTAATTCTTTGAATTCGGTGATTTAGTTGCTCGTTACCAACTCGATTATTTAGTTGGATGAAATATATCTGGGTATTGGGAATTAATCCTTTTTCTCAGTGTATAAACTTGTATAGGGTTAGGGTTGTCTACCCCTTGGGGCCATCAAATTATTCTTTAATTTAATTTAATAGAACAACAAAACTGAAATTTATTTAAAGAAAATGAATTTAAATACAAAAAAATGTAAACAAGGTACTAAACAAATATTCTATTTATTTTTAAAATCATATTTTTCAACTCTATTAAATTTGGGTTGGGCGAGATCCGTCGATATTTTTAATGTCGATAACTGCTGCATATGATACTTTGCAAAATAATATGTTCATTCCGGGACTTGCGGGACATATTTACCAAATGCGGGACGATTTAAGGTAAAATTTTATAGGCGGGACAATTCTAAAGAATACGGGACTGTCCCGCAAAATGCGGGACGGTTGGCAGCCTTAACTGAGATTCTCTCACCAACTTTGGCAATATAACTTTATTCAACTATATAATGTTAATACAGGGTTAGTTGAAATAACCGGAACGGCAAATTTTCTTCAAAACTACCAAGGAAATCAATGAATTTTGGTACAGGTGCAGGATAACTTGATAACTTGCAAAATTGAAAAAGAAAAGCACAAAGTCTTTCTCCACAAGTTTATTAGAAAACTAAGCGAACCTAGAGTAATTCATAATAATTCAACATGTTTCGAGTATAGAGACACTCATCATCAGGCAAACAAAGTAAATAGTACAATGCTGATGTTGTTAGCAAAAGAGAAAATAATAAGTAGGATTGAGCCGTAATGGAGCTTTCAATGATGTAAAAAATTAATAGTCAGAGGACCGACAAGACTTTAGCATACTGGAAAGTCAAGGGTTAGTGCAAAGGCCCTGTCTTGGGCAGAAAAATGAAGAGAGTAAAAGAAAAATTAGAGAGTTTTAATATTAACTCACTACGTCCTTACGTCTTCAAAATGTAACATTGGATCTCCCTCGGTAAAAACATAACTTCCAACAAGGCCTCTATCGCAATGCTTTATATTTATTTCATTAAAGGCTGTAGCTTCGGACATACCCATTGGGGTCACCTTCATCGGTATACAGTATAGCATTTCGGTCGAAAACATACCTAAAATGTTTTTGAACACCTTTTCAACAGCGATATACCATGCCAAGTAATGTTCAGATTCCTTTTTAACAAAAGGAAGTAGTGGTCCATTTATAATTTGTTCCCAACCGAAGTTGGCTACCGTCACGGCATCATTATTTTGCTTGGTCAAATCGTACCACTACTCTTTTTTTTTATTGAAATCGATTTCTCCCATCAACATTACCATTTCCTAATAGTATCAAAGTTTTATCTCAAATAGTTCTATGGGCAAAAAAGTTAATTAGTTACAACTCTAACTCTAAAAAAATCCAATCTATTTCCATTTAAAAACGTTTCAAATAATGTGAAAAGAAAGGTTGGTAGACATAATGTACCTAATAGTATCGATAACGATAATAACAACAAACAACTACTAACAATAACATAGCTAGTCCGGTCAAACCGGAAGTGCTAACAAATTGAAAATTATGCCAATAAATGCAGGCTCATCTCTTATGCATAATCTCAAAATTTCATTTTAATATCTATAAATACAGAAAAGTTATGGGGGTGAACGTCTTTTGAGAAACACCCGGTAGATACCTACATATAAATTCTAAATTTAATGCTATAATTTTTATTCCATAAATAAAAGAAATACGCTGTTTTACCGCGATGTTGTACAAAAAAACGAAAATAATTTAATTTTAAAAGGCTCACTCGCATATATGCATATATTAGGAGTGTTCCAAATGCACACCGAGAATCCTGCAGTTAACAAAAATTTTCCAGCAACTTTATAAATTTTAAATATCGCATGAAGGAACAACGACGTGTGCCGCTTTGTGTGCTTGTAAAATTTAATTTAATTTAATTAAAGTTTTCAAACTGAAATTTTCCCGAAATAATTGTTGTACAAGGTTGAATTATTAAGAAGCTTTTGTGTGTTATATTAGTTTCTAAATAATATTTAATACGAAATAGGTAAGCGTTTTATAAGCAAAATTATAGTACCTACAGTGCAAGTTTAAATTAATTCCTGGATTACACAGGAATATCTGAGTAAACCAAAAGAAAAAGACAACCTATACATTAGATGGAAGAGAATAGAAAACGAACAAAGTGAAAGAGAATACTAGAATGCTAGAAATACCTAAACAATCTAAGAAAAAAACTACAAAAATCATACGCAGAAATGAAATTTGAACGAGTCAAGGGAAACTCTAAGAAAACCTGGGCACTAATGGATGAGATATGTGACCATAACAGAAACAAACATAAAAATATAAATAAAATAAAAAAATGAAATAGGAAAATCAATGGAAAAAAATATAGACATAGCAACAGAGTTTACCAGACATTTTGCAAAAGGGTGGGAAGAATTGGCAAAAATAATAAAACAAAATCAACAAATAAAGTTTATGGAAAAAGAGAATATATAAAGCATTTACTTAGAGCCAACAAACGTAAAAGAGATAACAGCTAAAATAAATTAATTGAAAAATAACTGCGTCCCAGGCACAGACAAAATTATAAAAAAATACTTGCTAATGCTAATAAATACACTTTTGTCAAGCTGACAAATAAGGTATTGCGAACCGGAAACTATCCCTAAGAACTAAAAGCAGCTGAAATCATACCAATCTTCAAAAAGGAGCACTTGAAGTGTATTTTCGAAACGGGGTTAGAGTAACTGGTAAGTGGCAATACAATCCGGGTTTGTGCATGGACGATTTTCACGAACATTTTCCTAACGTTGCTTTTATTGCTGGGGATTTTTATCATTGCCTGAAAAGAACCGTGGCTGTGCTTAGGGAAACAGGTTCTATACAACACAAAAAGGACCAGGAAGACCATCTGTAAGAACAGAAGAGCTTGTTGCAAACGTTTGTGAAATAATGCAAAATACGCCAACAAATTGTATAAGACGTCTGTCCCAAGAAGTGGGAAGATCTTATGGAACATGCAGGACTATTCTTATTATTATTATTATGTTCTAACTTTGTTAATTTTGTATTTGTCTACTTATTTTATTACTCATTATTTTGGCATATCATGTCATAATATGAATTTGACAAAGTTTTAACCTAGGTTTGGTTAGATATATCGTCCCCTACTACGTTTTTTTAATCCATTTTTGCTCGCACGGTACATACCCAGTGAGGAAATATAAAGAGCGCCATTCCTTTTTCCAATTAAAAAGACGACGCGAACGCAGAAATTTAGAAAACATGAGATCAAAACCTTATTACGTCATCCCGCTATCATGGTAATTATTTTATTTGCCAGTAGTGATCCATTATAATAGTATCTTTTTCTCGATAAGTTAAATAGAAGAGAAGAGGAGACATACTCCAGATATCATTTAGGTCGATGCCGGACGATCAGAAATATATATTTTTTAAATCTATTTAGGTACCTACTCATAATTTCTGTTTTAATAAATTTGATCTCTTAGAATTCTAAAAATGGTTTCAGATGATCCTTGATAAAAACAATATTTTGAAACATAACAAAAAAATTTTGCAAAAAAAAATTGTTGACGTCAATAACGAAATGATGTTCTATTGTTTAGCGTCCGTCCAAAAGGATCTAAGGTAAAATTTGAATTTGGTTAAAACTTTATTTATACGTTTATTGCATAAACATTGCAGAAACTTTAGGCAGACTTTTAATTTAGGTTTTTAAATTTTTACGATTTATTATTTTTCTAACCTTTTCAGTTTGTTTAGTCGTTTATCTCTCGTCTCTCTATTTTCACAGCCCCTGATGCTAAAAACTCAGTTAAGAAGTTTTACTACAAGGGTTTCCGTTTTAGGTCAAAGGCGAAGAATGAGACGGGATGTTTAAATTTCCCACGGGATAATGATAAGAATGGAATGTACAAAAGGGGTGTTTAAATTTGTACCTTTATATTTTTGGTAAATTTATGGTCAGTTAGGTCCGTTTCTATTTTTATAAACTGTGATTCCAGTGGGTTCATTGACAATTTTCCAAAACAAGACAAGTGTATTAAAACATTTGAAAAAAGTGTCAGTTTTCGTATTGTTTCATAAACAAAATTATATACAGGGTGTCCGGAAATGATGAGCAAAAAATTTAGGGGATAATTCTAAACCGAAAATAAATGCTATCTCTTTCTATAACAGTTTTTCGAAAATTGATTATTAAGGGCAGGGTTGTGATTTTGTCCACTTTTTTTGATTTTGTCCAGGACATGGACAAAATTGGACAAAAACGGACAAAATCGGACAATATTGGACAAAATCAAATTTCATTACATTTTATTAAATTTGTTGATTTAGGCAACCCAAAATACACGTTTGTATTGTGTATTATATAAACAATAAATACCAAATTAAAAATTCCAGAAAATGGCTATTTGTTATTTCATTATGGGGCCTTAAGGTAAATTTTCATGCGTCCGTCATCCGACGGCACGATGATCCGACGGTATCCCGTTATTGTTGTTTAAGTTTTGTTTGACACCCTAATCCTAATATAATAAGGTTTTTTTAATTTTATATGTGTTTAATTTGATTTTGTACAATTTTGTCCATTTTGTCCAGAACAATTGATTTTGTCCGGACGGACATAATTGGACAAAATCGTCCAATTATGTCCACTTGGACGAATTCAACCAACCCTGATTAAGGGAGTTACAGGGTGTTAAAGTTCAATTTTATTTGCAGTTTTAAAATACATATGTTACTAGAACAATTAATTAAACATTCAAATCAAAGGTTCAAAGTGACGTCCTTCCTCTTTCATGCATAAATTAATTCTTCTTAAAAAACTCCGACGAACTCCATGGAATATTCCTTTGTTATTCTATATGTTTAAGGTTGAAAATAAATTAAAGTGATTTCGTATATGACATATATCACATGCAAGCAATGTTATTTTAGCGTTTTTCTCGAAAACGGTTAGATTCATCGAAACAAAATCAGTATACCTTTTTTATGTCAAGTTAGGAGAATAAAAATATTCAGTCAAAATGCGCATACAGTGTAGGACAAAAAAGTTGGGACCATTCAAATTAAAGTATAGGCTCCTATGTGGCGCCCTCTACAAAATGCGAAAAAACAGTGAGCAAATTTATATTCCTCATCCAGAAAAAGTCCCATATACGAGATTTCGTCAAAATAATATGAGCGTGGCAGAAGGTATTGCAAAAAAACTGCAAATAAAATTTAACTTTAACACCCTGTAACTCCGTTATAATCAATTTTCGAAAAAATGTTATAGGAAGAAGAAGAAGGTCTAGAATTATTCCCTAAATTTTTTGCTCATCATTTCCAGACACCCTGTATATTAAGACATACCTAATCGTGCTTCCCTATGAAAATATTAATTCTTATTCATTTGGTCCTCTTTTTGCACACTACACAACAATTACCATGACAAACTACCCCATAGGGGTAAATTACCTGCTATAACTATACGAATTTCCAAAAACCAGGAATTAAAAAGTTACAGGATAAAAGTTTTAAAAAGTAGGGTTTGTAAAAGAATTTTAATTTTTTTAGTGGCGAAGATTGAAATTCTACCATTTGGATGTATTGTCTTTAGTTAACTACCTGATAGGGGCAATCGGATTACTTACTTTTGGCAAGCAAGCTTTGGTAGAGGTAGAATTATGCACTAAATTAAATATTAATATGACTTGAGAGTTAATATTCCTGTGGAAGCTTTTTTTGAGTCTGGTCACTTTAAAGGTGCCATCCCTAACCGTGTCTTTTTCATATATCAGCTGCATAAGACACGAGGCCAAAACAACCACAAAAGAAAATAATGGAACTGGGAATGGGGTTATAATCAAAGTTTTCTATATCTAGTTCGAAACGGCAGATAAGAAATCTGGATGGGGTATATTATTTTGCTATTATGCTTACAGTCCATATTCTCTATCACAAAATGATCAGGCCATTCTATTATCGTAATTTTGGATCAGTGAAACTGTTATTATAAATCGGCGATAAAAAGGATCTAGGTTAATCTACAATAAACACATACATAATTTATAAATAAAATACTATGAAAAAGCCTAACCAGAATTGAAACACATTCTACATAAATGATAGTCGTTTTTTGATGCTAATTTCATATTATTTTTCTTGGGGTACCTACTATCCTTCTAACACTGGGTTTGCAAGAAATACTTGTTATAAGCTGACAGTGAATAAAAGAGTAAAAGGCATGATGATAGTATTAGCGAATTTCTTGTTGCTCACTGGTGTATGAAATTATCTAGAAACCTAACACATGTTACTACCTATGTGAATATATAGCGCTGATGCTTCTGATTTTGTAGATAATTTTTTCTTTAGCTTACGATATAAATAGCTTTCTCTCTTTCCTATACCAATTCTATCATACACAGTAGCGGTTCGTGAACATTAAATATAGGGGGCGCAGACCGTAGGCATAGCCGGAAATAGCGCCGCAGTACAATTATTGCACAAGTAGAAAAATTTTTGCCACGCCCAAAAACCCATTAAAATTTTTTCAAAATAAAAAATATTAATAAGTAATTTAATTCTTTGTTACACTTTTACTGACCTTTCCTTCTAAATTTCAGTTACTAAGAAGAAGTTTTTTTTCGGTAATACACTGAGAAAAACTATCGAATACAACAGCTTTGCTAATACACAGTGTATTGATAGCTTATATTTTATTAACCCATATTAAATAAATTGCTAGTGTATTAAACCCGCTTTAGTGTTACATCAATTCTAGATTTGCTAGAACCGCGTTTTTATTGGTAGTAATCAGTTCCATTAGCAGCACACTCTTGTTCAATAATGAACTACTTTTAATACAACAATTTTGTTAACAAATAAATTGTATCTTCTCAAATTTAGTTCCCAGTAAAGTGCTTTCTCTACAATTAAGAAAGCAGAACAGCGTCTCCAAAAACGAATTGTATCCGTTAGAACCTATAATGCACAAGACGTTGGTGGGGGTTCGTAGCGATCGGCAATCACCATGCGCCGTATTATTAGTTTTAACGTATTTGTTGGGCACGTCACATCGTTGTTCGGAGTCTTCTAGCAGTCCTGTCTGAATATGAATTTTATTGATCGTACCAATACCTGTTTCAGCTAATTTATTTTTTCTTTGTATTTAAGTCTTTTGTAAACTTTGCATGTCGGATAACGCAATAGAAGATTCTTATCTCGCACAACCAATCATTAGTATGGGACTTTATAATCTATGAAGGCATTTTACCATCTTAGTAAACCATGTTGCATAATAGATAATTATATGCAATGTTAAACGAGAAGAACGATATCCCACTAGAAGCTATTTAAATTTTTGAGAACTACAGTACCGTCAAATGGGGTGAAATTGTTAGCTTTTTTGATTAATATGTAAATTACAAGAAAAGTACACCTAGTTTTGCGCCAAAAAAAAATATAATGTATTTGCACTATGCCGAATGAAGACCTCCAGGCTTTAAACAAACTTCAAAAATTGTTTTTTTTTGTTAGAAAATAAATAATAACCTCATTATCAAAGTTATGCTCAAATTGGGGTGACTTTGATAGGCACTGTTTTTTTGCATTACAACGAATGCTTTGGATCTAAGAGTTATCAATGTAACACTTTTTCCCTCACTTTTAATATATTTTTTTTTATCAATTTTATGTGCGCTTGGGGTGACTTTGAAAATCCATAAGTTTACAGAGATTATCAAAGTCACCCCTTATCACTCAGCATAAAAATTAAATTTTAATACAATATCCTCGCAAAAGTGAAAGTTATACTTTAGTTATGATGTCAAAAGAAAACTTTTATTTCATATATAAATTACAGAACTTAAATTAACACATTTTAACACAAATTTAACGTTCAAAAACATCAACAGATTCATATATAATTTACTATCAATCTCAACCCGAAAGTGTCCCCGCATGATATATCAACTAATAGTTTTCAACCAAGCATATTTGGCGCCGAATTTTACATGAAATGGGGTTAAGTAGAAACCACCTCATCGTAAATAACCGATTTTTTAATAAAATTGCTAAAAACTGATGAAATAACGTATAATTTTAGACAGTGTCAATTTAACGCTAATTTGCAGTATTATTATAGAATATTTACAAAAATATTATCACAAACACTTACCGGCATGCTAACAGGACACAACAATGGCGAAACTTCACTCTTTCGACTGAGCGTGGCGCGGATGTCCGCGGATTATAATTGAGGGATATTTAAATTTATTTAACAAAATATTACCTGTTATCAAAGTCTCCCCATAAAATCAATTTCACCCCATTCGACGGTACTGATTTTTAATGGTAAGTATATGCTTTATTAACCGTTGCAAGCAAATGTTATTATGATTAATGTCACGTTTCATTACAACTGCCAGTCGGAACTAATAATTACTGTGAGTATTCTGTGAGTACTTCCGAGTGGTTGGTACTAAACTATATTCACATTTCAAATACGCCTAATGTCAACAAAAGCACGTGAACAACAGGACCGCGCGGCCAATAGCGTTGCGAGAATTGGCAATCACGAGGTTAGCTGGCGGTTCGGCTTGCGGAGAGCACGCGCCGGTCAGTGTTTACATCGGGCGTATTTCAAACGTGAATATAGTTTAGCTGTTTCGACGCATAATCGACGCTTTTATGGAAAACATGTCAAAAATGTTTCGAAAATGTTATGTCAAATGGGATTATTCCCAATCTTAGAAGGCGCTGTTTGAAGTTGTCAAAATGAATACAATAAGGAAACAAATAATTGGAATTACCTGCAAGTGGTAAAATAGAACAAAAACCGAAATAATTTCGCCATAATGCATTTTTGTTACAACTGTATTTTCTATAAGTCGTGATTTATTTTACTTATATTGCAAAAGAGAAACAAAAACCATTGCTGAAATAGATTTTATCATACAATTTAGTAATTTAGTTTTATATTTATAACGCGCTAGCAATTTATTTGCATTTTCAGAAAAAATAATATTTTGCAAAACAGTATTTTCAAAATGTTACTTAGTTTTTTTTTAAGTTGAATTGGCTATAGTAAAATGGAAATAATGTGATAACTTTACGGCTTTAAAAAAGATGCGGGAGTTTTATTAAAACTAATTTTAACAACATAAATGTTCATTTGTCAAAATGGCGTCCAGAACGCGAGATATTAGACTGATTCAAAATGGAGTCGAGACAAAATTTCTATATTTCGCATATTATGTAGCTATAATTAATAAATACAGTATCGTTATTCTTAGTCCCAAAATTAATTAAATTCGATAAAGTCATTTAGAAATTATTGCGAAAAAACGATATTAATTTGAGAAATTTAGCACACTGTAGCGGCAAAACGTATAGCAACATCGCATATAGGTAAGTTTGCCTAGATCGCTTTATTTGTGGTTAAGCGTTGTACAGTCATTTCAAGGACACCCTGTATAGTTAAAAATTAAAATTGCCTAACTTAGTTTAGTGATATACTTTAGTGTAAAATGTAAGTTTCTCGCGGGCACAGTGTTATTATTATATTACATGTTAATTCATTAAAATCGAAATATTTACGAACCATGGCATTGTAATGCAAGCAATTACGGAAGGTAATTCATACAAGCGAAAAAAGCTGTAAGAATAAAGTGAAAGTTACGAGAAAATTATAAAATAAAAGTGCATTTAATATATTAATGCCTCGATTAATGCATTGTGATTTTTGATTGGGTTTTTATGCGGATTTTTGTTTCAGTAATTAAGAAAATATTACTATATTATCATTTAAATCGCAATTGGTTGCATACTTACTTAACTATTAGAATCCAATGGAGCAAGGCTACCAAGTACCATAATACCTAAATATTTTTGCAGAAGAGGGCTTTAAAAGTATATTATTCGACCGAAAACCACTAAGACCTTTAAATCAAATTTCCAAAACATTACAGCCACAGCAGCGTGAAAAGGAGTCCTTAAACCTCATCCCAAATACGAACCCGGCCCGAAAATATGATTATTTTTCTCCCTTATGTACTGTTTTACCTTAGGTTTACCCATTTTGCTACCCACATATTTAATAATTTACAGACAAAAAATCGCGGCCGAGGGAAATAACGTATTTTGTTTTTTTTTTGTGCCGCAGGATAAAAACGTCCCAGGGATAAATCCCCTTATAAATCAAAATCTTCCGAACGTTTGCTGGAATTTTTATTTGCTATTCCCGTCGACTCGTTCCGCCATTCAAGTAACGAGCTTCTTTGTCATGACCGTCACAATCTTGCATGCTGCCAAGTTATCATTAAAATCAGTGTTGAGATATTATGACGATATCGATAGTTCTTTTAAACGGCAACCCAGGTTTTTTATTGACTATTTTTCAACGTATGTATTAAGTTATACATAAGTACCAAATTTCCAAGCAATAAAAGCATTTTTTCTTCCTGGTTAACGCGATCCTGGGATAATTAAAAGGACTATTCCACTAGACTGATATCGTATTCCGTCAGCGTCCTGTCAAACGAATTCTGAAGGGGCTCGATGCCAAAAAAGCTTCTGGTCCAGATGAAATTCCTATTATAGTGCTCAAGAAATGCGCCGATGAACTCACACCAGTATTTTGTAGACTTTTTAACTTATCCTACAAAAAAGGAATATTTCCATCTTGCTGGAAAAAGACGCGAGTCCAGCCTATACCAAAGAAAGGCAAGAAAACCCTGCCAAACAACTATCGACCAGTCGCATTGCTTTCAGTTATATCAAAGGTGATGGAGAAAGCTATTAACCAACAACTTCTAAAATACCTGGAAGGCCTTAAAATTATCAGCGACCATCAGTATGGCTTTCGTAAGTCCAGATCAACAGGAGACCTGCTAGCCTATGTTACTCATCTTTGGAGCAACGCAATCGAACATCATGGGGAGTCCCGGGCTATTGCACTGGACATCTCTAAAGCCTTTGACCGTGTCTGGCACGAGGGGCTCCTAAGCAAACTGCGTTCTTATGGTATGCCCGGCCGATTTTGTTCATGGTTGTCTAGCTTCCTCAAGGACCGCTCTCTGCAAGTGGCGATTGACGGGTTTCTCTCAGACACCTTCACCATCAATGCTGGTGTTCCTCAAGGGTCCATATTATCCCCCACCCTCTTCTTACTGTACATTAACGACCTTCTAGCGAAAACAGAAAATCCATTATATTGCTTTGCTGACGACAGCACACTTATCTCATCTTTTACTTTGAAATCTCAAACATCGGCTGCTGACGCACATCTTCGCAGACAACATGAGGTATCACGCCTCAATAAAGACCTGGGAGAAATTTTGTCTTGGGGTGACAGTAACCAAGTCGAATTTAACGCTCAAAAAACCCAGGCTGCAGTTTTCTCCAAGAAGGTCAACATTGCAGAACCCGATATCGTTATGGCAGGACACGCAATTCCGCTGACTTCCTCTATTAATTTGCTGGGTGTCAACCTGGGAGGAAATATGTCTTGGCATAATCACGTTGTGGCAATCGCCAGGGCAGCTTCTCAGAAGCTCGGTATACTTTTCCGTACCAAAAAGTTGTATACACCTCAACAACTTTTGACACTCTATAAAGCCCAGATTCGACCATCACTGGAATACTGCTCTCATATTTGGAGTTCTGCACCGAAGCATACCCTTCGGTTGTTGGATTCCATCCAAAGGAGAGCCGTTCATCTAATCGGCGACCACGAGCTGACTAAGAACCTCGACAGCTTAGAACATCGAAGACAGGTTGGTGATTTGACTCTCTTCTACAGATATTTTCATGGCAAGTGTTCGACTGATATTGCCCGCTCGATGCCACCTAGAGTAATGCATAGCAGAAACACACGACGAACCACTGCCGCCCATTCCTATGTGGTTCAAATTAGTACACCCCGAACATCATTGTTTCAGAACTCTTTCATTTGGAGGACGTCATCTTTGTGGAACGGCCTTTCTGAGACCGTGTTTCCAACCGAATATAACCTCCAACGATTCAAGAAAAACGTGAATCGCTTTCTTTACACCTGGACAAAATCAACAAGATGGTTTTTCAGCGGCATAATTTTGATAGATGTCAGGTAAAAACTATTGTTAGTCAGACACATAGACAAGCGAGTTGCGCACTCTCAAGAATAGATAGGCAACTTAACATTAAATTGGTTCCCTGATAGCGCCACCCGCGACCGGAGGCGAAACTAAATATAGTCGTAGTGGGGATAGGCGCCAAGCATAAAAATTTCAATTTTATTATTACTTTGAATTCAAATTTTCGCGCTTCTAACTTAACGGAAAAGTTTAACGCGAAACATCTGATTCAAGTTAAAATAATTTGGGAGAACGAAAGGAATCCATAACAACGTTTCTGATATGGCGACAAGATTTATTAATATTAGATATTTACATAAATAGGTTTTAAAAAAACCGCTTATATTATTATTTTCTGTATATTTTTCTAACAATTCCTGTTGTTTTCAAAGTTTTTATTTAATAAACTAGTTATTGTACCTTGTAGTTCATTAAGTTGTGAAGTAAAGTTTCTTTCTATAGATATCTTTAATAGCTTTCTCTGTACTTTCCAGTCGTTGGGCGACATTAATGAAGTCTTCAGGAGGTTCCACGCTTTTGTTAATTGCCTTGGTTTTTCTTCCCGATTTCTTTGGTCGCGACATATTAAATATATACCTATTTACGATTCTCAAACTACCGACTGCACCATGTTGAGTTTATAAATTATATATGAATAATTATTTAATAATAACTTTATTTTTTATATACAGGGTGGTGTACTGAAATGACGATGAAAAATTTTAAGGTGTGATTCTGCATAAAAAGATATGAATAAAAGTTCATATTAACATAGGTCCGGAAATGCTTCCAGAGGGAGCTACAGGCCCTTGAAGATGGTGTCATAAAAGTGGTTTTTATTTAATTTATTAGGATCTACTTACAATACAGGAATTAACTTCTACGTATAAGTTAGAGTGATTGGAGGTCACTCTTTAAAAATATAAGGTGACCCATAATTGCAACCAGTGGCGTGGGAACAAAGGGGTGGTTAGTTATTTGGGGTTATAATTTTTCGCCAAGTGTATTTTCGCTATATTTTAAATAAATTATGATTCTTTGGACATTTTTACGTAAAAAAGGTTCCCATGGTATAAAGTCGTATAGTCGACCGTTTTCGAGATAAACGGACTTTCATGCTCAGATTTTTTTTTAATAATAATTTTATTAATAAAAATACCAACAAATCAATAACAAAATAATAAACAACGCTGTCCCTAAATTTTTAAATCCTTTTCAATGTTATTATAAATTTTATAATAAGTGTTGAAAATGATTTCCGTTCATTTCAATGCATCTTCGAACTCGTTTTCTCATAGATCTTCTAACTTTTCTAAAAATACCAGGTTTATTTCTTATAACTTTACAACAAGCAAACACCCGCTGCTCTAATTCTTCAACGCTGCGAACTGGTACGTCGTATACTAAGGATTTTAGGTAACCCCATAAAAAAAAATCTGAGCATTAAAGTCCGTTTATCTCGAAAACGGTCGACTATACGACTTTATACCAAGGGAACCTTTTTTACGTAAAAATGTTCAAAGAATCATAATTTATTTAAAAGATAGCGAAAATACACTCGGCGAAAAAATATAACCCGAAATACCTAACCACCCCTTTGTTCCCACGCCACTGGTTGCAATTATGAGTCACCTGATACTTTCAAAGAGTGACCTCCAATCACTCTAACTTATACGTAGAAGTTAATTCCTGTATTGTAAGTAGATCCTAATAAATTAAATAAAAACCACTTTTATGACACCATCTTCAAGGGCCTGTAGCTCACTCTGGAAGCATTTCCGGACCTATGTTAATATAAACTTTTTTTCATATCTTTTTATGTAGAATCATACCTTAAAATTTTTCATCGTCATTTTCGGACACCCTGTATTTTACAAATCAATCATAAAATGATAATGACAATTTTTCACCAGTCCAGGATCTGTCACAACAAGCCATATTTTTTATCTTTCTCGCACATATGCTGGTACAGTTTAATACAGAGAGAGGTACAGAATGTTGGCCATGCTCATTCTAAATGAATATTCGGTTCCTACCAACGTTAGAAGATGAACAACCTTATAAAACAAAATTCCTACAATAGCGCCACCAGTGACCGGAGGCTAAATTAAACGAACAGGGGACGACCTTCACCATTTAAGTTATCCTAGCCTGGTCAGACAAATGTCATCCTGGTTTAAAAAATACAAAATGAGCAATTTAAACGAAAATGCAAAATTTGGGTGCCAATCTTTCCAAGAAATAAAAAAATCAATAGCTGAAAATATTCCACTTAACACACAGAAATCCTAGAACTCAATTTGGGCACAGTTCTCAGAGTTTCTAATGGTAAGAAATTATAAACTGGAAAAATGTACTACTGTGATGGAACTGGCGAAAATCCTCGAAGATTACGACTTTAATATGAAGAAGGGTATATGGAACACTACAGCAAAAATGATTCAAGAAATGTATTTTACAGAATACGAAATAAAGATTGACCCTTTTACGGATATTTCCTTTAAAAATTCGCGAATGGCAAGATATGCAAAGAGAAAGCAGCTCCAAAGTTGTCAGGAAAAGAGGAAAGTAAGTTCAAAAGCAAAGATTTACTAACAATAATGCAAAGCTACAATGAAATAAACCCCGATGAAGCACAAAAAAAGTTTTTCCATATCTGCTCAATTGAACTAGCTTGGAGAGGCAAAGAAATAAATACAGTATTTAAGTGGACCAAAACTTCAGCGGAAAGAATTGGAATAGATACGAAGAAGCATAAAATAACAAATCATTCTCATCGATCTTCCGCTGTGTCTGCCCTATTTAAACAAGGTGTTGGGGAACAAGAGTTGATTAAGTTAACAGGCCACTCAAACGCAAATTCCTTGAAACCATACCTGCAGCTAGATCCTAGTCATCATCTGAAGCTCATCGAAAATCTCAGAACCACAAATCAAGCATGTACCTTCCACTTCTCAAATGCAGTCAATCATACCCAAAACTATGCTTTGATAGAAAAGAATGGACAAAATATTACTTATAACAACTGTACGTTTAATATTAGTAATTTTTTTTATCGGCAAAATTTTCTCTTGGTTATATTCAACTTTGTTAATTTTTGTCAATTTCGCTCATTCGCAAAATTGCCAAGCAACAAACTTCATACCAGTCGAAAATTTTACCGGAAAATTTTCTCTCTTATGATATTATACAGTGATGGGCTAAAATATGGAACAAATTCATTTAAAAATCAGGTATTCATTTTTTGAAAAAACGCTCGGACACGTCGATTATAATTCTTTTTTCCGGATTTTTTGCCTCAAAAAGAAATTATACCGGGTGTGTCAAAAAGTTGATGTAGCAAAATTTTTTTGTTTTTTAAATAGAACCCCCCTATTTTTACTTATTACCCTAATTCTACGTCAAATTCTCCGCATAATTCATGTAGCATACTCTATCCTTATCTCTAACGGTTTTAGAGAAAAATTACATCATAAAAAAAATTCTTTAAAAAAAGGTACATGTACCTACTTAAAGGTAAACAGGTAAATTTAAATGAATTGTTACTACGATAGCAAGTCATGTGTCAATCAAAAATTAGTTTAGGTATAATTTTGAAAAACGGTGATCATGGTGCATTTAAATGAAACACAAAGAATCGAAATTTTAATTTTAATTGGATGTGGAGACAAAACAAGAAGTCAAGAAGAAGTTTGTAACTTGTTTAACGCTAAGTATCCAGAACGGCCGATTACAAGATCTACAGTAAGTAAAATTGATAATGATTATTAATAATGATGTTAGCCGACGATCTGTGTTGCGGGTATTGAAACAAGAAAAGTACCATCCGTACAAAATTAGGTTGCTGCACGAGCTAAACGAAGATGATCCCGACCGCCGACTACAGTTTTGTGAAACTATGATGGAAATTTGCAACTTAAATCTATTTTTCCATCCCAACATACTTTTTAGCGATGAAGCCACGTTTTGTTTGAATGGTTCGGTAAACAGACAAAATTTTCGGTATTGGAGTACAAATAATCCCCGTTGGATGAGAGAACAGCACACGCAATACCCACAAAAAGTAAATGTTTGGGCAGGGATATTAAATGAACTATTGGACCTTTTTTCTTCGATGGAAATCTTACAGGAGACCGGTATTTACAATTTCTTCAAAATTAATTAATTCCCACACTAGCAGCGGATTTTCCAAATCCGAATCAGCCTCATCTACCAGAAGCGTCTATTTGGTTTCAGCAGGATGGTGCTCCGCCTCATTTTGCTCGACAAGTACGAGAGTATTTGAATACTGTATTTCCCGAACGATGGATAGGTAGAAGAGGACCCATAGAATGGCCTGCAAGATCTCCCGATCTTACACCCATGGATTTCTTTCTTTGGGGTTATTTGAAATCAAAAGTGTATAAGGATAAACCACAAAATTTGGAAGACTTAAAATTTAAAATTAGATATGAAATTAGGCAAATTAATGAAAATACTGTAAATAATGTTTTAGAAGGGTTTTTAAGTAGATTAGCATATTGTCAAGAAGTTAATGGTTTGCATTTTCAACACTTAATAAACTAATTTTTTAACCTTTTTTTAAAGAATTTTTTTTTATGATGTAATTTTTCTCTAAAACCGTTAGAGATAAGGATAGAGTATGCTACATGAATTATGCGCAGAATTTGACGTAGAATTAGGGTAATAAGTAAAAATAGGGGGGTTCTATTTAAAAAACAAAAAAATTTTGCTACATCTACTTTTTGACACACCCGGTATAATTTCTTTTTGAGGCAAAAAATCCGGAAGAAAGAATTATAATCGACGTGTCCGAGCGTTTTTTCAAAAAAAATGAATACCTGATTTTTAAATGAATTTGTTCCATATTTTAGCCCATCACTGTATACAAAAAAATTGTACCCCATCGAACGCTACGCATTATCGTATCTTGGAGCCCAAGTTAAAGCACAGGTTCCCTAGGAAATAACTCTGACAAAGAATAAAAAGGCAAAACCATTGAAGTAACGTCCAATAAGTTTTTAAATTTTTTCACAAATTTCTCACTGGCTCCGTCACATTCTTATGTCTTTCAAAATTGTGCCTGTAAAGTGGACAACAGTATCTACGCAATATCGAAAAAGGGAATGTTTTTTATTTTTATAGGTATATCTATAGTTTAAAATGTACAAATGTCACCCGTTATTTTTTTTTTAATTGCCGTGAATCCTATAGATATTGTTAACAAACATGTCAGATTCTAAGCATATAAAAGTAACAGATCTGGCAACTAAGCGTAGCTCGTATAAGTAAAATTAATGACTGCCAAGCCTTAGACGAAAGTGTTCCAGTAAATCTTTCTTCTTTCTTGCTTTTTGTCAGAAATAATAAGTGTATACATTGAGACTGGTAAATTTAATAACAGTAAAAAATAAACAGGCTTTATCAGTTACATTTAAAGAACTGTACCGGGTTTATTGCTTCGCGATGTCTCTTTTTTATTGCGTTAATATCATTGAGTCGCAATAAGTTGGAGCTTTGCACAGTCTGGGCCGATAAGCAACATTTAAAACTCTGGGTCAATAGAAATGTTGCAATAATACTTACATAAGTGAACAGAAGAAACTAGTAAGTAATCTGTAATACTGTAATCAGTTGTATACCGTGCGAGCAAAAATTATTTGCATCAAAGAGGGTTTGGATTAAAAAAACGTAGGGCTTGGTTTAGATCACAATGATATGGGGACGATATATCTAACCAAATCTAGGTTAAAATTTTGTCAAATTCATATTATGACATGATATGCCAAACTAATGAGTAACAAGGGCGTCCGAAGGGGGGGGGGGGCGCTTGCCCCCCCCCTCCCCCTGGCCCAAGTAGATTTGAGATATTTTATTTAACTGGGATATACATATTTATTGAGATACAATTCAATTGACAAAATTGGTAAAACGAACTCTTGTTGCATAAAATGAAATGTGGAATTCAAAAATCTTCACTAAATAGCGAATGAAAAATATTAGAATAGAATAAATAAAGCTTTATTTTAATTTACACAGAAGATACATCCATGTTAGAATTACTGGAACATTGCAAGTTCTATCCAGCTATTGGTCAGGCAATTGCGATAGCAATTTGTTTACCTCCAACTACATGTACAGCCGAAAGATCATTCAGTACTCTCAGAAGAGTAAAAACCTGGATTCGCTCGACTATGACTGAGCACCGATTGGACGGTTTATGTATGATGAGTGTTTATCGCAAATTTGTATAAGAAAAAAAAAGACATTTAATTGAAAAAATTATTGAGGAATTTGCAAAAGATTCAAGAAAATTAACATTTCTTTTCTCCAATAAATCTGAATAAGTTATAAGTTTTTTGTTGTATTTTTTTTTTGTTATATTTGAACATTTTTAAATATTTTGTTTAGCTATTTTTTGTTATTTAATATAAGTATTAGGTGTTTTGCTCTATTCTTTTATTGAAGGTTTGTTGAAGTGCTAGAAACAAAAATAATGCCAATTATGATTTGCCCCCCTTGGAAAAGTTCCTTCGGACGCCCTTGATGAGTAATAAAATAAGTAGACAAATACAAATTTATTTTTGTTGTTTTTAAAATTAACAAGGTGGAACCACGCTTCATCCGAAAAAAAATGTCATCAGGTCTAATAAATCATTTCTTTCCAATAAATTTTGGGTAAACCATTGAGAGTAATTCCTGCGTCTTTAAAAATCTGCGGCTTGTATTTCTTGGAATTGTTGCACTTTATAAGGAAATAAATTTAGCTGCTTCTTAAGAATAGTCCTGCATGTTCCATAAGATCTTCCCACTTCTTAGGACAGACGTCTTATACAATTTGTTGGCGTATTTTGCATTATTTCACGAACGTTTGCAACAAGTTCTTCTGCTCTTACAGATGGTCTTCCTGCTCTTTTTTTGTACTGTATAGAACCTGTTTCCCTAAACAAAGCCACAGTTCTTTTCAGGCAATGATAAAAATCCCCAGCAATAAAAGCAACGTTAGGAAAATGTTCGTGAAAATCGTCCATGCCACAAACCCGAATTGTATTGCCACTCACCGTATACTCTAACCCCGTTTCGAAAATACGCTTCAACGATGAATGTTTTGTGGTGTTCCGTAAAGCCCATTGTGTGAATTGTTCAAGAAATTGGAAAAATGAGCGATGAATCAAATTACTTGTAACGACTGTCAAAGATGAGGGAATAACTGATTAATTGTTAATTCAGGTAGTTACTGACACCCAACAGGCTCTACGGCTAAGCATTACGTCCTTAGATGCAAGGCCCTCTTTGATGCAAATAATTTTTGATCGCACGGTATAAGATGTGGAGCTTATTTTCAAAACGCAATTTATGAAAAAACAATTTTTTTGTGTTATTATTGAGTTTTTTGTTAGCGTTTAGAACAAATTAATTGATAAAATTTGTTAAAAAATATTTTTATATTATAGAAAAACATAAAAAGAAAAAAAGATAATGCACTTTGCAAATAAAAATGGGTTTTAGAGCATTTTGAAAATAAATGTAGGTATATATTTCGTTTTGAAATAAAAAAACAAAACTAACAATTTTTTTTATATTTTGACCCAGCAATCTTCCTCCATACATTGACAATTATTTTCTTCTTCTCCTTCTGAATCTTCGTTTACTGCTGAAATACTGTCGTTTACACTAGCGGAAGTTTCTTTTTCTAACAAGTTTTTGTAAGAAATAAATTTTTGATCGCTTTTCCATTCTTCGTCATAAAGTTTTAATAAGGTGTCGATATTTTTTAAATTCAGTTCCTTGATTTTATTTACCAAAGGCAACTCATGAAGTTCTACGTTGCTGATCTGAACTCCCTTCTTTAAAATTGTTGTAAAGTTTTTGGATGGGTCGTTGTTCCAGTAATTTTCCTCCATTTTAACGGTAATGACTTAATTTTTAGTCTTAGCACTTCTTTCTTTTTTGATAAAAAATCTTTTCATCTGACTAATTCCTGTAAGTTTTTTGCAATTATCATCACTCATTTTCTTAACATCGTGAATATCCCATTCGATTCCAAGAGATGGGATAATTCGAATTAAAAATAATCGATATTCCGATTATCAAAATCCTCGGTACATTCGCCGATTACGATTATCATCCGGTTATGAAAATCCTCGAATCGCCAGTTTCCGATTATTGAAATAAGTATACCGATTATGCCCACCGCTAACCACAATCACATTAGGCATGGAAAAGGCCAGGAAAAATGTAGAAATTACGATTTGAAAAAATTTTTTTTTTGTAGATATTGCATTTTGAAAAAAAATATTAAAAGAACTATCCATTTTAAGCGGCAGTTTGATTATAACTTAATATTGAAATCGAACGAATCCAGCATTTAAATCCGTATGCCATCCAAACATCAAAAAAATTATTTTTTCATAAATTGCGTTTTGAAAATAAGCTCCACAGATGTGCCATAAATACAATAAGAAAGAAAAACTATCGTAATTGTTTGTATTTAATGAATTATAAGTTTTTTTCATCTACTAATAATTTAGGAAACATGGAGATTGTACACTTTGAATCTATACCCCTCATATTTTTCACCCATAAACGTTAACTTTTGTTTGCGCACCAGATAATCTGTACCGGTGTAAAGGTCTATGCCGTGTACCCATTAATTCTAGAAACGAATCCACTCAATATTCCATCGATTGATAATGATATCCCGTTCTCTGTTTCATCCTTCGCATTTCGTAGCCCGTTTCATGACCAACAATGACTCGTGAATATTAAATGGCAATTTTATTTATAATTCAACAGTTTGTTATTATGCAAGGCCTTCATTTTAGCACTGCAGCTTAATGGTTACACTGTGTTATGCATGGTGGCGAGCGCTGTAATACGGAATAAAGTATATACCTACTATGTGTATATATCATTTAAACCTTGAGGAAAATGATTTATTTTAAGGTTGCATGATTTTGTAAACGAAGTACAGTCGGAGAAAAGGAGGCAACAATAATAGGAACAAACGGTATTAGAAATAGGGTATGTGAATTTACGGAAGGTTTGCTGCAGAAAACATATGCAGGGTTAAGATAAAGAAACCTATCAAATAAATTTTTTTGAAACATTTTTTTTTTAGAAAACAGATGAAACATATTTCCTAGTATTTTCCTGTACCCAGTAAATCATCCATCACCTGTCATTAATTGCACCCTGTTGAATTCTGGTATATTTTACGTTAAGCGGTTGGCTACAGAGACAGAACCGGACTAAGTTCTTTTGCCTTCGCCTTCGCCATCTGTTATGTTTTGTAAAAACAGAAAGAGTAGGTACTAACTTTATTATTTATAAAATAAAACATTGACTAACCGGTACCTACCAAAATAAGTATGTGAAAACATAAAATTAAAGAAAAAGAAGAAAACAACAATTATTGATTTATTTATTTACAAAAAGCAAAAATAGTTATTTATGTTTTTATTATACAAGGAAAAAGTAATATATTTTTTGCGAGGTGTAAGTTTTGTGGTGGACGTCTAATTAAAACACCATATTGGGAACCCTATTGAAATTGTTACTTTTGTGGGAATTTTATATGGATATATACAGGGTGTTAATTAATGTCATGCAGATATTTCAGGGGGTGATAGTACTCGTCAAAATAAGAAAAAAATGCGCAAATATATGCATGGTCTAAAACGCGTTATTTTCGTTATACAGGGTGGCAAAGTTTCAAATTTTTGTCTCGTATTTTGCGTTTTCTCTCTTATATTCTGCGATAATTGTTTCAAATTTGTAACATCAACCCTTTTTTAAAGTCTTTACAATATAGTATTAAAATTGTCGGTGGCAGCATACAGGGTGTTACATTTTCTTGAATCTGCTACATTTTTATCTTTCAGAACAATTTTTTTTGGCTCCCTGTATGAATTCCGGTATGAAATTTGAACTATCTGTTCCTTTGTTTAGCGTTCTGGTATCTTGCACTTTTCTCGTATCTGTGACCGTCTTCGATTTATTTGCAAAAATAGCCATCGATGGAATTAAGTGTAGGCGAAATAACGCAGAGTAAAAAGCCGTGTATCAAAACAATTTATTAGTTAATCAAATTGAAAATGTTCGCCTCTTGCTAAAATGCACGAATCAAGTCTTCGCCTCATGGACTGACGGACTCTGCCAAATATTCCAGGAGTATTGCGAATGATGTCGCATAAAGGTATTATTATGTTTCTTAAATCCTCTTTTGTCTGGACTGGGGTCTGAGACACTAATGCTTTCAGGTGTCCCCAGAAAAAGAAATCCAGGCTATTCAGGTCTGGGGATCTAGGGGGCCATGGCTGAGGTCCCCCTCGACCTATCCAACGGTTGTTAAAAATTTGATTGAGAAAGTTTCTCACCTCTATGCTATGCTGAAGTGCGGTGGTGCAGCATCGTGCATGAACCACATTTGGTTTCTGACAAGAATTGGTACCTCTTCTAGTAGCCCTGCGAGTTCCTTTTCAGGAAATTGACGATAATATTGTCCGTTTAGCCGTTTATTATTGCGTTATTTCGAATACACTTAATTTCCATCGATGGCTATTTATGCAAATAAATCGAAAACGGTCACAGATACGAGAATAGTGCAAGATTCCAAAACGCTAAACAAAGGAACGAAAAGTTCAAATTTCATACCGGAATTTATACAGGGAGCCAAAAAAAAAAGTTCTGAAAGATAAAATTGTATCCGATCCAAGAAAATGTAACACCCTGTATACTGCGACCGATAATTTTGATACTTTATTGTAGAGATTTTAAAAAAGGGTTGATGTTCCAAATTTGAAACAATTATGGCAGAATATAAGAGAGAAAACGCAAGATACGAGAAAGAAAATTTAAACTTTGCCACCCTGTATAACGAAAATAACGCGTTTTAGACCATGCATATATTTGCATTTTTTTCTTATATTGACGAGTACTATCACCCCCTAAAATATCTGCATGACATTAATTAACACCCTGTATAAGGTGTCCTGTAAGTAACGAAGGGGCTATACAGCAACAGGAGATAGTGGAGTTTAAAATATGTCATTTAATTTCATTTCTTATGCGGTTAAAGAGATACAGGGTGATCCAAGTAAATATATACATTATAAAATTGGTAGATGACAACAAATATTTAAATAAACACCTTTCCTAACGAAACATATTTATTGAAAATTAACCGTGCAGGTTCTTAAGCATAAATGACATATTTTCAAATCTACTATCTCCTGTCGCTGTATTTGCCCATTAGTTATGAGACATCCTGTAATTTCTGTACCTATATAACGATTAGTAAATGGTTTAACTAGGCACTTCATTGATTTCATGGTAGATGAGTGAACCAAAATAGTGTTTATTAAACTTAAATGATGATTAAACACCAAGAAAATCGGTCTCTGAAATATATAAATTAAAGTAAAATGTTTAAAACAGACAGTACACAAAAAACAGACACAAAAACACATAAAAAACATAAAAATTGGAAGAAAATAATATGACGCAACCTGACGCGTGAGCTTGCTACACTGAGAAAACGATTTCTTTATATTAAATAACATTTATTAACTATTAAGAAATTTCATGTTTAAATATCAGCAAACAAATATTTCTTTATTCCTAAGAAATAATTTGTTATGGATTGGTGAATAAAAATAACTTTAATAATAACAAATAATTGTTTACCATCCTACAATGGAGGTAACAGTTATATAGAGCATTAATTAATTATTAATAAGATTTATTATTTGGTAAGATATATTGCTTTACTGTCATAATGACAAAGTTTAGATAAACCAGTTGTCTGTTAATTGTTAAGACACGTATATTTCACTTAAATATACTCCCCTAAGCTAAATTTATATCACCTTAACCAATAAAAAATTTGTATAGCAAGCAGGCTTACGAAATTAGTAATAAATAAATCATAGTTACCAATAAATTTGTTGTGTCTTGGGGTAAAAAGGCAATATAAAAGTAAAGAAATATTTTTTTAATGTTAAGAAAATCAATTTACTTAGATTTAGATAGAAAGGGGGAAAATAAAACTCTTAAACTTATATTAAAATAAATGCTTTAATAAACTGAATGCTGTTATATTGTTCTACCTGAATATAAAAATATTTTCAAAAAAAATTTGATAAAGAACAGAACAATTACATCTTATTAAATATGTTTACCTAGTGGTTGAAAATTTTACTGTAAAAATTGGCATTTGACATTTGAAGTAATAATATTAAAACTTTGTTGTAAAATCGTAACGAAAACCATTTGTTAAAAAATGTTGTCCCAAAACAGAATATATTTGTAACATTACTTTTAACTCGCTCAGAAGATCTAGCGTGGCGGCTGCAGCTGCTGGAGAAAACAACACAATTTCTTCTGCAGTGCTGGTTGAACAAGTTTGGTCAAAATCAGCACTGAAATATCAAATAAACAAAAAATAATCAAATGTTTTACTTTAGGGCTCATACTACATAAAAGTTTTACATAATACGATTTACTTAGCAATAAGCAATTATGTATGTGGTATTCTGCCGTGCATGCTGGATATTATTTCTAATTGCATTAGCAATATTAGGAGACAAGTAAAAAAAATTCTAATTTTATTATAAAAAAAATACCAAACTAATAACTCACCTGACAATCACAGCCTTTTTTGTTAATAAGCACGAGGCGACGCGACCACCAACGACAACTATTTTTACGCAACTACTGCGGGTCGGTATGACGCGCCCCGGTCGGCGCAACGACATTTTTTTTAAATATTAAGAACAATAATTTAATGTTCAGTGATTATCTTATTATTTAATCGGCGGCTTTAAATATTATAATTATTTCTTAACTATTAAAATAAATTTTGTTAACAAATATTTTCTTTAAGAATAAAAAATCGATATCTTTATATGCAAGGGGCCTTATTAGATATTAATTTATTAACTTTATTCCAAAGAAATCTTGCCCAAATAAATCGGTTTGTTAACTATAATCAGACTTTTCCCTCAGTGTACGGCCCACTGCTAATCTGGGAACTTTAACGACGAAACCAGATCAGCTGTTAATGTCAAATGTCGTTGTCTTCTGTCGAAACGCTTCGTTTAAAAAAAAAGTTAACGCTATCATCTGTAGTTTTGTCTATTAACCTGACCATTTAAAGAAACCGTGGCTTCATCTGACAAACAAATTCTTTAGGCAAGTCGTGCGTGTGATTATTATTTCACAAAATGGCTCTCGCCTATCAGGATCATCGTCCAATAACTCTTGCACAATTACTGATTTGTAGGGATTAAACGTTTTTTAAAATTTAGATACGATCATTTGGTGAGTATCGTAATCATGCCCAAGTTGTGTGCTGTGGCTATATGAAAATTGCCCTGTAGGGATCATATTATGTTTATTTCCCTTCTTCAGATATTATTATATACCCGTATGACCACTTTTAACACTATCTTCATCACCGTACAGGAAAATCTCCACTGAATTGCTAACCTAGACACAGTCGATTGACTTATAGACGGACATTTTTAACCGTAATTGAAATCATTATTTATTAATCCATCCATCTCCAATTTTTTTTTCTTTTATGGAAGTTAGTTGTTCGGGCCCTAACGTTGGTGCCCCCCTTCCAGCGGGGTACTTAACGCCACTGGTTTTGCCATAGTTTTGCAAACCTGCAATGAAAAATACAAAAATGTAAAGTAAAAAGCAAAATAATTATGATTGATTTACGGCGCTTTGTACATTTAATTATTTAAATAGTTTTTTAACAATTTTTTTGCTTTTTGTCCATATTTTTCCCTGATGTAACTCGAAAAAAATATTTTTAAATTTACCAAGTAGTAGAATTTTATGGTGGATAAGTCGACATTTACATGCATAATGTGTATAAAAGTGTGATATATAGTGTCATATTTTTTGTTTACACGTAAATTACACAGGCGCCTTTTTAGAAAGTAAACTATGTGAAAGGAATACTTATGAGATGGGATCACATAAACAATATCACCCTCCTTCCGTATAATAGCATTTAGCAAAAACTCTCCAGTATATGCCTATTTTTTAGCCTTGTGTGTCTAGTTTTTCCTTGCGTATACATTATTTATATTTAAAACAATATCCTCTTCATGGGCGTATACAGGACGTTCGAAAATGGCCGTCAAGAAACTTCAAAGTGTGATATTACTTGATAAAATGGGGGCACTGTTTTCTTCCAGCTTTTTTAGTTTCACTAAAATATTGCCGCATGTTCTACCCTTATTATCTTTGCTTACATCCCTCTATTGCTGATGAATGGGTTGGGTTAGAATGGCAGACTTACGGCAATTCCAAACAGTCTCGCGTATTGGGACCATTGTTTCTGATCATGAGGTATAGCTCAGAAGGGTCTTGGTCACTCATTCAAACAAGCGGCGACTGTTGATAAACCTAATAAGTCGACTCAGTAGTAAGTTGCTAAATTCCTCTCAAAGAATGGTTTGTCCAAGTTATTAAACCTTCTTCTTGCGAACCAGGATATTCACAGAAGGAATGTTGAATACTTTCTCCCCTCTTCTTTACTTTTGCAACTTCTGCTGAAGTCATCTAAAGGATTACCTTCTCGGACGTCCTAAGAAGTCTTATTATATATTGTCTGCAGAAGTCATTATAGCTTTTGTATTTGCAGACGACGATCTATCTCCTCCTCGATCGATCCCACTAGTCTAGCCACTGCAGCAGCAGCTAGCCCTAGCCGTATACCACGCGCTAAAACTGATGGAAGTAACCATCAGTTTTAGTCGGAGTCAGTGCCATCAGTTTTGAGCGCGTGATATAGTAATGATTGTATTTAAAATTTTATTGCTCTTTACTGGATAAGTACCAAACGTCAACTTGCTATGTATGGTGTTATAACATGCACTGATGTGAACTTTACTTACTGTTAATATGGATTTCACTTTTTGACGTTTTTTAGATTTGACGGATTGCACAAGTTTCCTTGTGACGTATTTATAGAAACTGAATAATATCTACAACAAACTACTTTTATTATCGCTGATTACTTGGATGCGTTCTTTGGTAAATTTACTGTAATATTTATAATTAAAAATATTCAACCTTGCGAAGAAAATGTTAAATACGGCCCTGCCTCTATTCCTTTTATAATATAGGCGAGTTGATATACGTGAGTTTTTTAAATATATTTTTTATAAATTTCCTAAGCCAGTCCTTGTTAGGGTATCATTATTATTTATACGTCTCCCCCGATTACCTCGAGTTTCTTAACCTTTAACGAAGATGTATTGCTTAGAAATGCTTTAAAAAGTTGGCCCATGACAGACGCACAATTAATCATATTTTTACAATAGCTCGGGAAATTGGATTGCTATAATAATATAACAAATGACAATATGAATTAATGTTATTTTAAAATATTTTACTCAATACTAGAACTAATTTAAAGGCAGTTTTATTGTGAAGATTTAAGGAAATAAAGTGACTTCGTTAGAAGATATTTTACACGAAAAGAAAACGATTGTACTATACTTATATATAGCAAAAACCCAAAAATAGAATTAACTATCAGCCTGGGAACTATGACAACCATATTTCAACCAGAGGTTCATGCAATTGAAATGTGTGCAAGATTGCTGATAGATTGACGGTATGCACATAGGTCAATCAAGATATTCTCTGACAGTCAAGCTGCATTAAAAGCTCTTGAATCGAGATGGTGTACCTTAAAAACGGCGTGGAGCTGTCACGAAACTCTATCCGAACTAAGTCTGAACTCTTTCATTTGGAGGACGTCATCTTTGTGGAACGGCCTTTCTGAGACCGTGTTTCCAACCGAATATAACCTCCAACGATTCAAGAAAAACGTGAATCGCTTTCTTCGCACACGCACCGCTCCCAGAGCGCCTTAAAGGATTTTCCTATAGTGCTTGTGCTCGATCATAAAAAAAAAAAAAAAATAACAAAATAACCTTAATATGGATACCGGGACACATGCGGCTGTCGACAAGCTCGCTAAGAGAGGTGCAGCACTAAAATTCACAGGACCAGAGCCGGTAATAAGTATATCTCATGCTACGGCCAGGAAAACAATACTAGCTGTAGCAAAAAGCAAATGGGAAAGACACTGGTTAAATCGACTAGATCTAACACAAAAGCATTTATAAACAGCCATATAAACCAACAACTAATTGACAAACTACTAGTGCTGAACAGGTCATGCCTTAAAGCACTAGTGGGATTGTACACCGGCCACAGCAGATTGCGACACCATATGTATAAAATTGAAATAGCCCCAACTGATGAATGCCGGCTTGGCATGGAAGATGCAGAAACAGTAGAACACGTAATGTGCGCTTGCCCCGCAGCAGGAAGCATCAGATTCGGCGAGGTGACTCTGCTGTCGGATGACGTGAAAAATGTCTCTCCCAATACCATTATTAACTTCATTAAAAAGTTAGAACTATTGGGCGAAATATAAGCAAGGTGTGAGCCACAATAGATCGCATGGTCGCAGTGGAGGGTTAGCTGTAACCCACTCACTTTTAACCTAACCTAACCTAACCTATATCAAACATAACCTCATACTCTAGAATGATCTACTAGATTGGAGTGGTGTACGGGGGATAGTGATGTGAGGAGGAAGCACTCCCAAAAATAAAACTGCAGTGTAGCTTTCTGTTTATTTAGTTGCAAAGAACTTCAAGAGTTCCATGGAATTTTTCTCTCGCACTTAAAAGTAAATAAGGTCTATAAAATAGTTGTATCAATGTACGTTAAATCCAGATAGCAATTTGTATTTGTCCTCAAAAGACTGTAATATAAAACAAAACTAACATATTCGAAAAGATAAAGTGTACGTATTTCTTTTGAATGATACTTCAAAATCCTTTTTCCAGTTATTTATTGTGTAAAAAAGGATTGATTGAAAAATCTTTTTCGCAATCCCAGGAGTAATAATTGATCATTTTACCGAGACAAGTAAATAGAGAACATAAAAAAGCAAACCTTACTGACATTCTGCCATTTTAAAATTGATTACTTTTTGGAATCGCTAATAAAACGATCACTTTTCATTAAATTCGTCAATATTTGCACGAGCAGCGAAGGCAGCCTGTTTGTTTGGCTTAATTTATCATTAATCTACTGTTATGCCAAAAAGCTGAAGGGTTCTGTTGAGAGCAGCGTTTTAATGATACTAATAATGAATTAGTTTGAAATGAATGTTCAAAGATAATTTCTAGTATGAACAGTAAATTTATCAGAAAATATGTATTAAACCAAAATTGAAAAAAAAACTAAACAGTTGGTTCACTAAGGGTACGATTATACGAGATGATGTTGCAACACTGATAAAAAGGATATCTTAATCTAAAGCAAAACGAATTTAAAACGAGGGCGCCATGTCTTTCGGTATGTCCAATTGAATATTTTCTTGGTAGGAGTCAGTCATGTACTTGGAAACAAGTTCCGTAATTATCTTGGCCGAAAAAAAAAATATCTTAAGCTAAGATAACAGATTATGAAAATACCGAGCACCGCCTTAATGTAAGTTTATACACTATCTTAAAGTAAAGCTAATTGTTTTTGTTACTTTGACCTAAGGATTTCAGTTCGTTCGTTAAAGGACCTATCTTTGACTTAAGATTATTATTGTACTTATCTCAAAGTATTGTTCTTGAATAGAAAGCTTGAAATCTAAATGGATTGTATATATACTTAGGGCAAGTATACGCGACTTTGGCTCAAGAACACATTTCTTGCCATTACTTAAGCTTAAAGGCTGCATTCTCCAATTAAGACGAATTCATTTTGAATATCCTTTAAGGAAAGTTTATATAAATTTGTTTTAAGTTCAAATCGCTTGTTGCAAGGATATATTTCTTTACAGAAAATCTACAGTTAACTGACGTTAGATAATATATTTTTAGAGTTCAATTTTTAAATTTTTGTTTCATTTAAACTGCTTTAAAACTTTGCCTTTCTAACAGCATAACAAAGTAAAAATCTTTGCTTAGCTAAGTTGTTAAAGGAACGCTTCGCGAACATATCGCTCTCTCTTTATCACACCCCTGAATAGACTCGTAAATATTTCTTTTTTATGACGCTTCAAAATTTGTTATCCAATTACTGTGCAAAATTGGATGTTGAAAAATCTTATTCGCAATCCCAGGAGTAATTGATCATTTTACCGAGACAAGTAAATAGAGAACACAAAAAAGCAAACTTTCCTGACATTCTGCCATTTTAAAATTGATTAATTTTTCGAATCGCTAATAAAACGATCGCTTTTCATTACATTCGCCAATATTTGCACGAACAGCGAAGGCAGCCTGTTTGTTTGGCTTAATTTATCATTAATCCACTGTTACTTTAAAAAGCTCAAGGGCTCGGTCGAAAACAACGTTTTAATAACACTAATATTAAATTAGTTTGAAATGCATGTTGAAAATGCGTTTTAGTAATAGTAACAGTAAATTAACCAAAAAATATGCTTAAACCAATATAGTAGAGGAAACAGTTCATTCACTAGGGTACGGTACGAATAATAGGGTAAAGGGAGAAGTGGTGGACCACTATTTAAAAAAAGTAAAGGTAATTTATTTATCAATAAAAATAAAAATGTGAAAATTTGTATATTCAAATTTTGGTATTTGTTTTGGCAGAAAATTAAAAGTACCGTCAAATGGGGTGAAATTGTTAGCTTTTTTGATTAACATCTAAATTACAGGAAAAGTACTAGTTTTGCGCCAAAAAAAATATAATGTATTTGCACTATGCCGAATGAAGACCTCCAGGCTTAAAACAAACTTCAAAAATTATTTTTTTTGCTAGAAAATAAATAATAACCTCGTTATCAAAGTTATGCTCAAATTGGGGTGACTTTGATAGGCACTGTTTTTTTGCATTACAACGAATGCTTTGGATCTAAGAGTTATCAGTGTTACACTTTTTCCCTCACTCTTAATATATTTTTTTTAATCAATTTTATGTGCGCTTGGGGTGACTTTGAAAATCCATAAGTTTACAGAGATTATCAAAGTCACCCCTTACCACTCAGCATAAGAATTAAATTTTAATAAACTATCCTCGCAAAAGTGAAAATTAGACTTTAGTTATGATGTCAAAAGAAAACCTTATTTCATATATAAATTACAGAACTTAAATTAACACATTTTAACACAAATTTAACGTTCAAAAACATCAACAGATTCATATATAAATTACTATCAATCTCACCCCGAAAGTGTTATCAAAGTGACCCCGCATGATATATCAACTAATAGTTTTCAACCAAGCATATTTGGCGCCGAATTTTACATGAAATGAGGTTAAGTAGAAACCACCTAATCGTAAATAACCGATTTTTTAATAAAATTGCTAAAAACTGATGAAATAACTTATAATTTTAGACAGTGTCAATTTAACGCTAATTTGCAGTATTATTATAGAATATTTACAAAAATATAACAAACACTTACCGGCATGCTAACAGGACACAACAATGGCGAAACTTCACTCTTTCGACTGAGCATGGCGCGGATGTCCGCGGATTATAATTGCGGGATATTTAAATTTATTTAACAAAATATTACCTGTTATCAAAGTCTCCCCATAAAATCAATTTTACCCCATTTGATGGTACTTACTTAAGAAAAAATAAAATTTTAAATGTATGAAATTCTTAGTGTTGTTAACAGTTAATCTATGCTACCATTTGGAGGCGAGATGAACGATAGTGGGTAGGAAAGATGGATCTTTTTATTTCTTTTTACAAACTACCAGCATTTACGAAAAATGCATTATAACCAGTTGTCTTTCTTTTTTGGTAAACGATAGTCTGCACGGTAGCCTACACATTCATTTTCTGTGTCGCTAAAAACATCAGACCTTCAGACAGCTCAAGTTATTTCTTGCTGGCTTTACCTGAAAAATGAGACAGTCTTAAATACAACATTTTATAAAAATAATTATCAATTATTAGCACCTTTTTCGTTAATAGCTGCATAATTCTTATTTCAATTCTTGTCGGCACAAAACTGGATTTCTGGAGTTTTTGATATGGAACTTGTTTTCAGCATCTGAGAATGATAGAAAGTTAATATTTCGATGAAGTAAACCGTATTAAAAACACCTGCCATCTGATATTTGGTAGCGGAAGCAAAGACGAAGGACTAACCCGATTGGTATTGGCCGGTTAGACAAAATAAAGCACGTAAAATCCATCAAACGTGGTCTGATTTTGGGGGTCTGGACAGGGCACAAAATGCCTTATACGCCTGTAAGAGAGGGCGATATATTTATTGTGCTCTATCTCCCTCATAATAACATATTTTATGCGATTAACAGCCTGGCCAAATAGAATTTTTTTGGCGCAGTGAAATTTTCTTTTTCTCGTGTTTGTTTGAAGGTGGTAGACAATGAAGTAATATCAAAAAAATTACCTTGTCGGGCTTCAATTGTCTTTAGTTTGTTACTTAACACAACGTTTCGATTAGTTAGTATTTCTAACCGTTTTCAAGTGTAAACTAAATAATAATTCTAAGGCTACTGTCTTAAATACTATCCATGGGCAATGAAGCTTGATGATTTCGCCTACGTGCTTATTGGAGTGTGAAGTTGGAGCTGTTGGTTTTGGACAGGAAGAGGCTTCCAGATAATGGGAATATCTACACTTGGTTTACTAAACATATGGGTATTTTGATTCATGAAAGCTGCTTCTTTTAATTTTCGTTTTCTCCAGTTCTGTTCCGTGTCGAAAACCTTGGCTGCTGACCACTGTATATTATGTTGGTTGGTCCATACATGTTCCGCTATACCCGATCTCGAAGCTTCACCTCTTTGAGTATGTTTCAGATGTTCTTTAACTCGTACGGGGAAGAGGTATTTTTGTTTCTCCAATGTACGATTCGCCACACTCGCAAGGGATTTGATAGATACAATTTTTTTGTGTTTTCATTACAGGGGGGGGGGTTACTTTTGTAAGAAAGCTTCTAAGCGTATTTCCGGATTTGAAGGCTGTTTTGATATTATAGTTTTTGGTTATCCTTCTAATCTTTTCAGAAATCCCCTTGACATAAGGTATTGTAAGAAATGCTTGCTCCTCTTTCGTTTCTGTATTAGTTTTTACTTCACGATTTTTAAGTTTTGAGATTGTATTAGTTACAAAGGTTTCAGGGTAACCATTCTGTTTTAAATCTTTTTTGATGTTTGAAATAATTTCAATATTAAGGTCTTCCGGATTGTTGCAAACGTTAGATGCCCTGTGATAAATACTTTGAATTATGCCCTGTTTTATGGAGTTTGAATGATTCGATCCGTGATTATGGTATTAAGGTTTATTTTTCTCGATGCGCCAGGGAGTTTTTGCATCGTTAGGCATTTTCGGGCATCAACGTGTTGAATTTTAAATTATTCGGAAGGGAATTGAGCGTAGGGAGACAAAGCAATCATTATTTTGAGTGTGAATGTGAATAAATAGCTCGGTGTCCCACAGGTAGGTAGGCACATGACAATATACTGTACGTGCCGCCGCCGCTGCGCTATTCCATCCTTCCTGAACAATCCCCGAACTATTTAACCCAGCAGTAGCAAAACCAAACAAACAGGCTGCCTCTGCTGTTCGGACAAATATTTGCGGCGGTAATAAAAAGCAATCGTTTTGTTAGCAGTTTGAAAAAGTAATCAGTTTTAAAATGGTAGAAAGCCGGCCCAGTTTGCTTTTTAGTATTCCATATAAAACTGAAATCCTATAGGCGAAGATATTCGTCCTTTCGTTCGATTTTCCGCAGGATATCCCGACTGCTGCTTACCCCGATTGCCCTTCGTAACATTGCGGCCAATGAGCTAATCTTTGGAAATATAATATCTTTAAATATAAATAAAATATGATTCAACTCTAAATTTTTTAAAAACTATTTTGAAGGCAGATACCACAGAGTTGTATTAAAAAATAATACGTCAAAGCTTCTCCATGTAAACAAAGGTGTGGCTTAGGGCAGCATCCTGGGTCCTATAATTTTTTCCCTTTACACAGCTGATTTTTGTTATTTTCTTAAGTATTGTAGTTCACATCAATACACTGATGATACACAGATATATTTTTCATTTCATATGTTGCTTCTGCTGTTAATAAAATTCATATTATGACATGATATGCCAAACTAATGAGTAGGTAATAAAATAAGTAGACAAATACAAATTTATTTTTGTTGTTTACAAAATTAACAAAGTAAGAATACAGAAAGAAAAATAAAAATAATTACATAAATTGCTGAAATTGGCCACCGCCATGCAAGCATAAATTCACACGTCTCTTCATATTTTCGAAAGTGTTGACCAGTATCTCGGAAGAAATGTTATCACATTCTGGGATAATCCTTTCTTGTAATTGTTCTAAATTTGCATCTGGTGTTTTAAAAATAGTGTTCTTTAAATGAGGAAAAACGAAGTAATCCATAACCTTTAAACAAGGTGATCTAGGTAGGGATTCAATGTCTGATCGAAAACTGATCAATCTGTCGTCGAAAAAATTGCGTAAGTAGTTAATAGTTTCGGCGGCTGTATGGGCGGTTGCACCGTCCTGTTGAAAATACCCAAAATGTAGTTCGTCGTCAAGTAATTGCTCCACAAATAGATTCAAAATATTGTCTCTATACCGCTGTGCTGTAACTGTGTCATGGAATAAAATAGGACCAACAATTCTTTTCCGGGGAACTGCTAACCAGACACCAATTTTTTGAGGGTGCAATGTGGACTCTACATAAAAATGGGGATTTTCACTACTCCACGTGCGTGTATTCTGAGAATTCACATAATCGGAGGCTTCATCCAAAAAGAATTTCAGGACTAATAAATCATTTCGTTCCAATAAATTTTGGGTAAACCATTGAGAGTAATTCCTGTGTCTTTCAAAATCTGCGGCTTTTATTTCTTGGAATACTTGCACTTTATAAGGAAATAAATTTAGCTGCTTCTTAAGAATAGTCATGCATGTTCCATAAGATATTCCCACTTCTTGGGACAGGCGTATTACCTATACAATTTGTTGGCGTATTTTGCATTATTTCACGAACGTTTGCAACAAGTTCTTCTGTTCTTACAGATAGTCTTCCTGCTCCTTTTTTGTGTTGTATAGAACATGTTTCCCTAACCACAGCCACGGTTCTTTTCAGGCAATGATTGTTCGTGAAAATCGTCCATTCACAGACCCTGATTGTATTGCCACTCACCATTTACTCTAACCCTGTTTCGAAAATACGTTTCAACTATGAATGTTTTGTGCTATTCCGTAAAGCCCATTGTGTGAATTGTTCAAGAAATTGGAAAAATTAGCGTTGAATCAAATTACTTGTAAGGTATTAGATAGAAAAGGTGTTTTGATACTCAGCTAATAAAAGTTTTCCCCATATGTTGCGAATGTTTTGCCGGTCACACAGATTATCTGATACATCCTCGGTTTCAAATAGACTACCCTAGGTATTAACGTCAGCAGCGAAAGATGATGAATAGAACCGTTATATAAACAAAGCCTACTGTTTATAGTAGAACAAGTTAATCTGTTTTGTCTTTAACAATCACAGTAATTTAGACGGATGGAGTCATAAAAACGGACACATTAAAACAACAACATTGTTATATAATTCCACTAAAATTAACCGATTCTGCTATTCACGACCTATAAAAACAGAAAATTCCGTTTAAAAGCAATTAGCGAACTCACGCTAAACGCATCGTTAACACATGAGTATATATATTAAAGGCTTTGTTATCTAGGGGAGACCGGGTATAGTTATCCCATCGTTTTTGGGATGTTTTGCATACACGTCTGAACTTTATGCGGTTTACCAAAAATGACTGGTATGTGTATCACAAATAATATTCGTATTTTGAGTATACAATAAAAAAGCCTTCTATTCCTTATAAGAATCCACATACTCTTTATACAAATTTTCTTAGAAAAATATTCCACTCTACTTTTCCCGATGTTCTCGTCAAACGAAGTGCTGAAAACATAAAAACTTCAGTGTACAGGAAACCCACTCACACCGGGCAATACCTTAATCACGGATCGAATCATTCAAACTCCATAAAACAGGGAATAATTCAAACTCTTTGTCACAGGGCATCTAACGTTTGCAACAATCCGAAAGACCTTAATATTGAAATTTCAAGCATCAAAAAAGATTTAAAACAGAATGGTTTCCCCTGAAACCTTTGTCACTAATACCATCTCAAAACTTAAAAATCGCGAAGTAAAAACTAATATGTACAGAAACGAAAGAGGAGCAAGCATTTCTCACAATACCTTATATGTCAAGGAGATTTCGGAAAAGATTAGAAGGATAACCAAAAACTATAATATTAAAACAGCCTTCAAATTCGGAAATATGTTTAGAAGCCTTCTTACAAAAGTAAAACCCCCGTAATGAAAACACAAAAAATTGTATCTATCAAATCCCTTGCGAGTGTGGCGAATCGTACATTGGAGAAACAAAAACACCTCTTCCCATACGAGTTAAAGAACATCTAAAACATACTCAAAGAGGCGAAACTTCGAGATCAGGTATAGAGGAACATGTATGGACCAACCAGCATAATATACAGTGGACAGGAGCCAAGGTTTTGGACACAGAACAGCACTGGAGAAAACGAAAGTTCAAAGAAGCAGCTTTCATGAATCAAAATACCCATATATTTAGTAAACCAAATATTGATATCCCCAATATCTGGAAGCTTCTTCTTGTCCAAAACCAACAGCTCAAACTTCACACTCCAATAAGCACATAGGCGGAGTCATCAAGCTGCATTGCACATGGATAGTATTTAAGACCGTAGCCTTAGAATAATAATTTAGTTTACACTTGAAAACGGTTAGAGATCAAATCAAATCAAATCAAATCGTTTATTTTCCCAGAGACAATTTACAATTGTAGGGGAATAGTCAATTTTAAAACTAAAAAACTTAAGTACGTAACTATTTAAAAATGAACAACAACAAACAAAACATTTCAATACGCAATATAAATAAAACATGTACAAGCGTTAAGACAGACAATTAAAAAATTCATCCAAACTGTAGAAACATTTAGATATTAAAAATGATTTTAACGACTTTTTAAAACATTGTATACTATTACAATTTTTAATTTTTTCAGGCAAAACATTGTAGACTCTAACACCTAGACATTTAGGAGAATTATAGGCTACTAATCCTCTAGAGTGCGGAGCACGAAAACTATTTTTATGCCTTGTATCAAAACCGTGTACATCCCTGTTTTGTACAAATTCACCTTTATTAGAGAAGACAAACACGGCTAATTCTAATATGTATAGGCTAGGAAGAGGTAGTATATTAAAATTTTTAAAAATCTCTCTACAACTATACCGATTAGGAACACCTGCTATACACCTTAAGATTTTTTTTTGTTTTACAAAAATATTTTTAAATAGGGTCGAAGTACCCCAGAAAGTCAGACCATATCTTAAGTACGATTCTACATATGCGTAGTACAACATAATTAGGTGTTCTTTACCTAACATAGATCTTAAATTTATAAACAGATAAAAGGATGAATTGAGTTTAGACATAACATGTTCACAATGTACCTTCCATGTCAAACATTCGTCGAGATGAATACCAAGAAACTTGGTGCTCTGAACTTGGCACAAGGCTTTATTATTAATAAACAAATCAATACTATCATCCGTTTTTTGTCTATTATGAAACCTAACAAACTGGGTCTTGTCTACATTTAGTAACATCGAATTCTCCCCAAACCAGGCACAAAGTTCAGACAGAACACCATTTGACATCTGCTCCAAGATATTCGAGAACCTGTTTGAAACCAGGAATGACACATCATCGGCAAAAGCCGTACGATGAGCCCCCTGTCCCATACTAACTAACCGAAAGAACCAAAGACAATGGAAGTCCGACAAGGTAATAATTTTTTTGAAAGAGGGTTGTTGTTTCTTATGGCGAGTTAAGAGCTATTAGTTTTTGTTCAATTGTTTGCATATTTCTGTACAGCGAAATGATTACTCGTCAACTTAACCTCGCTCATAAAGTAATTTATATAGCGATGGGTGTGCTGCTCAGAGCTGGGTAACAAATAAACCCGGTCTCCCCTATATGTGTACTAATTAAATAATTTCTTCTATATAGATACTATAGAACTTTCATTGTTTTAAGGAATTACTTTCTTATTAACAACTGCTTAAACGGTAATTAGAAGCAGTAAAATTAATTAATTATCTAATGGTAATTATTATTTTATAGACTACTAAACAGCGGCGGCTCGTGCAGGGCCATGAACTATGGACACTAACGATTTATTCATCCATACTCATAATTAGTACTTTGTCTCCGGGCGCCTAATATTCTTGCGTGAATAATTTAAAATTTAAGACGTTGATTGTTGATGCCTAACGGATAACTGTGCAAAAACTAGGCCTGCCCGGGTTATTAATCGCTTAAAATAGAGAAATAGAGGTATAATAAACCACAATAAATATATCCCTCTCTAACTGACTTATAAGGAAATTTATACCTTGGCCAGGACCCCAAATCAGGCCACGATTGGCGGATTTTCACATGCACATATTTCAATATTTTTTCTAGCCGGCCAGTGGCGTAACAAAAACTGAGTGGGCTCCCCCGTAAACGTTTTCAGGGGCCTCTATAACGAATGGAAACTGATAATTCTTATTTTCATTACTATTAGGTTCAGGTTTATGAATTTTGGAATTCGTTAATCGTGTAATAATTTAATTAGGCTTAAACCCGCATTATGTGTTAAGTACCTACTATTAAAACAGCAAACAATTTGAATTTATTTTATAATCCTAGGTAGACTGGTAGACATAACATAGGTAGTTATTAAATCATTATACGTCAGCAAACATGATGCAAAATCAAAATTTTAAAACACCACTTATAATGTTGCCTATACCATGTATGGTAGTAACGGGGGTAGCAGTGATCGAGCATCATAAAATCTAAAAGACAGAAAACAGTAAAACACATGAACACTCAACAAGTCTGCACAAACATTATGTCACTAAGTAGGTACTATACAAGGTATTATACAAAACGACCAGATCGTCGAAAGTTTTTTTTGCAAAATCGTTTATAATTTCGTCGACATTTAATGTTTTAACAAACTCGTGTTCGATACTGATTAACGATAAATCCGAAAGGCGTTGTTGTCCCATGGTGTTACGTAAATGGGTTTTTAATATTTTAAGTTTGGAAGAAAATCGTTCCGCTGTTGCCACACTAACTGGTAAAGTTAGAAACATATAACTAACATCACTGCACTAGATACATCTGGAAAATTTGAAGAACACACTAATTTTTTATTAATAAATGATCCGCAAGTTCATACACTGTTTTTAATTTTGAAATACTCTCCAAGTCCCTTTCTGAGGCTTAAAATTTGACTAGGAAAGTCAATGGACAAGTCTTTATAGCATATTGTTTGTAAATTCCGCGCTTTCATGTATAATTCTTCTTCACTTAACGAAGTTAAATTCTGAGGATATAAAAAAATAAAATTTATTATGAAATGAAATACCAATGAAAAACAAAGCTGGTAGCGAATTTTCAAGGGGCCGTCAATGTGGCCCCCCCGGGGGGCCCGGGTGTATTACTTTCAGACACAAACAACGTTTTCAAAAATACGTATTTTATGAAATTACCTTATACAGGGCCAAAAACAAATAAACTTTGCATCACATGCGACCAAATTTTAGTAGCCCAATTTTGATTTTGTAGAAAAACACACATTTAATATGACGCTACTTTAAAGAAAAGTTATCTGAACTAAAGCATTGTCAAAATTAAGAAGTTTGATGTAGGTTGCGTTGAGTCTTATTTTGCAAAAGTGGTGCAATTTACAAAATATAGGTAAAAAATTAAAATTATCTTATCATCTGCATTTAATAAAACTTTTTCCAATAACTTTTTTCGATATTTTCAGAAATAACCCCACTTTTGAATTATCTAAATTAAAATTTGACAGATAATGCGAATCACGTGACTACTATTTTGTTGCTTAATTTTCATCTCGATCGAAGCAGAACTTGATGCCAAAGTCAAATTTTGAATAAAGCTATTATTAATAAAAAAAAATCCCATATGACGCAGACTTTACTGGTGACACTGTATAAGAAGGTAGAAAGGACTTTTCTTTGCCACCCAACCTTTAAAACTATCCTAGAGTAAAATATCACCAATTTGCTTAATTAAGAAAACATTATTGTCAATATTGTCATCTTTGTACCTTTTTCATTTAATTTTCTGCTTTGCATTCATAAAAATTACATGGCTTTTTACTTATTAGTCCCCTCTAGTGCATAAACATTTTGCAAAACGTAACAGATATTGCGAGTGTATTTGTATGCTCTTGACTTCTATTGTTATTTAAAACCCGGTTTTTATATTTCGTATAAAACTGAAATTCGTAATTAAAAACGGCGCTTGTGTGTCGCTGTGTTTTTGTGTACTAACCGTGAAATATTACGCGCCCGTTGCGCGTTCTGCAATTTTTCTTCGTTTTGTGAATTCATCTAGGAATTTAAAACTACATTTAGATATAGTGCCGTGAAAAGAATTTTTATTTGGGTAGAAATGTATAAAATTGCTCCGGAAATTTTAAATTTGGATTTTGGAAAATTATGCCATTTTTACGTGTAGCTAGATACCTACATAGTTCAATACATTAATAATTGACTTCAGCGGCTTTTGCAACTGGAGAAGAAGAAAATACCCTACATGGTGTGCAATCCCGATTTCTTTAATGATTGTCTCACTGGAGAAATAAATCTAAATGATCTGGTTCCAGCTCTTGCCACTCCATTTCCAAATGATAATGATTTATTAGGTTTAACCTTATGGTTTCAACAGGATTTTGCTCCCCCTCCGCCGGGGCGGTGGATAGGTAGAAGAGGGGTCAATAGAGTGACCACCCAGATCGCCCGATCTTAACCTATTGACAAGTGACGAGTAATGCGAGAAATGACTCCACGAGTAGTATAAGATGTACAACGGGAAGTTTTAGATCAATGATCTTCTGTAGAACAGTGTTGGTGGAGGACATTTTCAACATTTTATAAAATAGTTTCTTTTCATATAATTTGTGTTATATAGGTATTTAAAGGAATGTATAATTTCTAATTTTTCATCAACGAAAATATTTATATCTGCATAGATTACATTATTTCCAATAACCATAAATTTTGTTTTAGAAACATTTAATTTCAATCTATTTACTGTAAATATAATGTTTTTAAATTATTGTATTTTTGGTGTATACAGTGTCGCCAGTAAAGGCCGCATCATAAGTATGGGATTTGTTTTTTATTAATAGCTTTATTCCAAATTTGACTTTGGCATTAAGTTCTGCTTCGATCGAGATGAAAATTAAGCGAAAAATAGTAGTCACGTGATTCGTATTATCTGTCAAATTTTAATATTTTCCAAGAAATAATTCAAAAGTGGGGTTATTTCCGAAAATATCGAAAAAAGTTATTAGAAAAAGTTTTTTTAAATGCAGTTTTTAGCCCACATGCAAAATTTCAGCTGCATAATATAATTTTGATTTTTTACCTATATTTTGTAAATTGCACCACTTTTGCAAATTAAGACTCAACGCAACCTACATAAAACTTCTTAGTTTTGACAATGCTTTATTTCAGAATTTCAGATAGATACATTTTCTTTAAAGTAGCGCCATATTTAATGTGTGTTTTTCTACAAAATCAAAATTGCGCTATTAAAATTTGGTCGCATGTGATGCAAAGTTTATTTGTTTTTGACACTGTATAAGGTAACTTCATAAAATAAGTATTTTTAAAAACGTAGTTTGTGTCTGAAAGTAATACACCTTAATATTAAGATAAAAAAGACCACAGTGTCATCAGTAAAAGTATTCAATAAATTTTAGTGGTGGGTAAAAAATCAAAATAATCTTATGCAGCTAAAATTTTGCTTGTGGGCTAGAAACTGCATTTAAAAAAAACTTTTTCCAATAAGTTTTTTCGATATTTTCAGAAATAACGCCACTTTTGAATTATTTTTTGGAAAAAATTAAAATTTGACAGATAATGCGAATCACGTGACTACTATTTTTTGCTTAATATGTATCTCGGTCGAAGCAGAACTTGATGCCAAAGTCGAATTTCCAATAAAGCTATTAATAAAAAAAATCCCATATGATGCGGACTTTACTGGTCACACTGTATTATTATTATTATTATTATTATTTTATTTAAAACGCATTTTTTTTTTAAACTTTCTCTCCCACACTTTTAGGTACAGTTAGGGTAGGCTAGTCAGGTAGATAACTAGTTTAAAATGCCATAACCATAAACTAAATATAATAATTCAGAGACGGTGCGGTTCAGCGACTCGTAACTGAAATCACACAGCGTAAACTTAGACTAGATATCCACCTACAACACCGTACAACGGGTGTGTACTTTTAATTTTTTTAACGATACAAAAATGTTTAAGGAGCATTTCTGATTTGGGCACGCAAAAGTAATGCAGCGTTGTGAAATTATTTAATAACAGCATTATTTCTATCTTAATAATATAGAAAAGGTTCACGCTTCTGATGCTTAGGTCATTAAAAATGTGCGGGGCACGCGGAGCGAGAAGAAAATCGATGCGGACCTTATCAGGTATGATTATCATCATTATCAATCAGTGTTGCTGACGTGACCAACGCATGACGCGGCGATATCCGTCGGTTAAAGAAATGGATTTTTTATGCTGATCACGTTTAACGAAATTGAATCGCCTCGACAAAAATTTAGACAATATTCAATAATTATAATCTCCCTTGCAGTAAAATTATCGGGAATTAATTCTGCGTGGGAGATTCGGTAAAAAAGTTTTTTCTTATTGTAATTTTTTTGCTAAAATGCTACAAAAACATATTTCCGGCGGCTTTAGTTAATTGTAACTACTTAGACTTTTGGAAATGAAGTTCATTTTAGCCGTTAGTAACTCATTTTTATTACTAAAATGTGAGAAACATTAAATAACAAATTTGTTATCTAAAATGCAATGTATTTAAAGTTTTAAATTCAAATAAAACTTTAAACAACATATTTCCGATGAGTTTAGTTTAATATGACGCACTAAATTTTTACAATAGAAATTGATTTTACTTGTTAGTACCTAAGGTTTATTACTAAAATTTCAGGAACATTAAAAACAATAATTCGTTTTCAACCATAACACCTGGAATTACATGTATACATAGTTTTAAATAAAACTTAAAAAAACATATTTCCGATGAGTTTAGTTAAATTTTTGATGTGTCTCTTTTAGCCCCGGTGTTCGATATGTAAAGCAAATTGGTTAGCAACAAAATGCATTTTGATTTAATCTGAGTGACTTTTGCCAATAGATATAAAACACTTCATTTTTGACAGAAAAATTATCATTTATTAATTTCATCAAGTTAATAGGAACTAACAAAATTATCGCGATAATCTCCCGTAAACAAAAAGGAGCCTTCTAATTGGTTGAAAATAAATTTATGTAATTTTCAGTAATATTTGGAACTTCGTTTGGTGCATTAAATTACTCTGGAATTATTGTACGTATTTTTATAGCTAAGTAATTAATTATTGCATTACAGAATGCAACAATTATTTTAAATTGTTTATCTTTATTGCATATTTCCAAAGTTAGACCTCTAAAATCAAGCTTATAATAGCAAAGCGACATTTAAAAATATTTTTTTACAATTTCATTTCACAATTCGATATGCTTGTTTAGATACACCTTGTATAGGTACAAGTACCTATAAATAGGCTGCACTAATATAACCGTTTTTTTTCTTTTCAGGTGTGTAATGTGTAATGTGCATGCAGAACAGAACTTCATTTTAAACGTCAAATGGTGTTAGTAAGTACCTATCTACATACACACAAAAAAACTCATGGGGTTTCTGATTTAATTTATTGGATTTTATTTTTTGATTTAAGTTTCAATCAATTTTTAAATCAGTTGCATGATTTATACTGTTGTTTACACAAAATAATCATATTGGATTACTTTAAATCGATACTGATCAAATGTATAAAATATGCCAACCTTTTAAATCATGTTTGATTTGAGAGATTTGACGTATGCGTAACACGCCACAAGTTAATCAATCGGGAGCACCACCCCATAATTTTCCTGTGGTACGTCTACAGGTGACAGTCAATCGTTGGCATTGAATGCAGGGTGCCTGTTCATTTTGTTTTTGTTTGTGACCCAACCAAGAGGGTGGTTGTAAAAACACTAAAGGTGAGTTTTACAGTACTGCTACTGCAGAACCCCTTCCTTCATCTTAAATTTGTATGTTTTCTATTGCATTTGCCTTCCAGTCTTTTTAAAACTACTCCCTTACCCAGTTTTTCAGCAGGTTTGCTAAGACATAGTTTGATCTTTATTAACCCATAATAAATAAATTGCTAGAGTATCAAATCCGCTTTAGTAGTCTATCAATCCAAATTTGCTTGAGCAGTGTTTAAGTGTATTTGTAGTAATGAGTTCCATTAGCAGCACAGTCTTGTTTAGGGATTCACGACTTGACTTGATTTTCAAGCTACTTGACTTGACTTGACTTAAAATCAAGACAAGTTCAAGTTAAGTATTTGTTTTTGAAATTCAAGTCAAGTCAAGTAGTAACACACCAAGTAACTTGAAAATCAAGTTTTCAAGCTACCTACTTGATTTTTCTTGAAAAAATAGTACTTTTTTTTATATTAATCAGATTAACTGCCAAAATACAATAACAATAAAAATCTATGTATATATGGATGTAATCTTTTATTTAAAAAACATATAATAAAAAACGCAAACTTGAAAAAACTTAAATAATAAATAAAATAACAAAACGAAATATTGTGAATTCTAATAATGAAACAATAAAAAAAACAACAAAAATGAAAACAGTAAATATCTAAAATAAATTTTTAATATCTTCATTTGCCATTCATGATTTAAGACACATAAGGCTTCTTACGGAGTTATCGCCTAATCGGTTTCTTGTTTTGGTAAGGGTTAAGTCAGCTCTAGAAAACTGCCTTTCAACTGGCGCTGAAGAAGCTGGCGTTGCCAAAAAGTATTTGGCCATTGTGGCAAGGTTTGGAAAAATGCATTCGTGTCTCTTCCACCATTCTAAAATATCTTCAGTACTGTCAGCTCGTGGGTCAGAAACATATTTGTCGATTTCGTAACGCCAGGCCATATCGTCGTCTGCATTATGGATAGATTTTGTACTAAACAAACTTAGTAGATCGATATAAAATTTTTCGGATCCACTATTTTTCGATTTATTAGATACACTTTTATTAGCTTTAACTCGTTTTGGTTTTGACGGCGCCGACCCTCCACTTTCTACTTCTGGTTCGGTGTCATCAGATTCTGACACTTTTTCATCTACGATATATTCTGAGTCGCTGCTTTGAAAAGGTTCTGATTCCATTTCGGACAAATCACTTAAATCACACATAATAATTATCTATAGCGGCCACCCACGCACCGACCGTTTATCCTTGAGCCACGCTGCTCTACTAAGGTCTGGTTTATCAGTGCACGGTTATGTACTTTAGCTGTCGGTCAAGTGTTAGCTGCTGGCCATCTAAACGTCGAATCAGTTATAGTTGACTGACAGCTATGAAGCCGAAACTTTAGCCGTGCACTAATAAACCCGCCCTAACAGGAGCGCGTCGTCATCGAGCAATCAGGGTGCCTGCTTGCTGTAATCTCGGTGAATCCCCTATTTTAACGCTTCGGTGTGCATTTCACGTCATGGATCGCTATCAAGGAATATCAAGTAGTTTGATTTTACTTGATATCAAGTCAAGTAGTTCAGACCCTAAATCAAGTCGAGTCAAATATCAAATTTTCAAGAGCTTGAGTTTTCAAGTCAAGTCAAGTATTTAAGAAAAAATTCAAGCTACTTGGCTTGATGAACCCCTAGTCTTGTTGAATAATGAACTACTTTCAATACAGCAATTTTGTTAAGAAATAAATTGTATCTTCTCAATGCGACGCATTTCGTTCCCAGTAAAGCGCTTTCTCTACAATTAAGAAAGCAGAACAGTGTCGTCAAAAACGAATTGTATCCGTTAAAACCTATAATCCACAAGACGTTGATGGGTATTCCTAGCGATCGGCAATCGCCGCGCGCCGTATAGTATTAGTTTTAACGTATTTGTTGCGCCGGTCACATCGTTGTTCGGAATCTTTTAGCTGTCCTGTCCGATTTTGAATTTTATTGATCGTACCAATAACTGTTTCAATTAATTTATTTTTACTTTGTGTTTAAATTTTTTTAAACTTTGCATGTCAGATAAAGCAATTGAATATTCTTATTTCGCACAACCCATCAGTAGTATTGGACTTTATATTCTATGGACGAATTTTACCATCTCAGTAAAACATGTTGCATAATAGATAATCATATGTAATGTTAAACGCTAAGAACAATATCACACGAGAAGCTATTTAAATTTTTGAGAACTACAGTACTGATTTTTAGTGGTAGCTTTATTACCCAAAGCAAGCAAATATTATTGTGATTCATGTCAAGTTTCATTAAAACTGCCAGTCGGAACTAATACAGTATATAAAACCAGATTACACCCCCAATAGAACTTGATAATTACTGTGAGTATACAGAGTACTAAGGCTATTAACTGATCTATATATGGTAGCATTAACTCCTATTTCCTATTGGCTAAATTACCGTGATATCATCACTACACAACGGTCTAGCAATTTTCGTTGTCTTACAGAAGGAAAGCGTGTTGCTGTCACATATTGTATTAAACAGTTGTATAAAAAAATATGTGAATTCTTATAAGGAATAGGCTCTTTTCTCACTGCAAAAGTTTAATTATTTTTTATTTAATCCTAAATTATTTTTGATTAAATTTTAAAAGCTTATGGACAATATTCAAACATATTTTAACACGGCCCCAAAGGGTTTCTTAGCCTAGACTTTTGTATAGGCTTAACTAGCATAAACTAGTATGAATGTCGAATTTGAACGAACCAATCTGCATAGCACACAAAATATAATCCATAATTCTATTCAATAACACTTTTTCCCCCAGGAAACAAAGTTAAATTACTTCACTGGGTTCTTATCGCGCCATTCTTATTAATTTAAAAGTTTTAGGTCATCTAGCCAGTAGAAAGAACGCAGGCACAAAATATAGTTTAAATTATATCTATATTTTCAAGCGAGAGGCGAGAAAATTTCCTTAATAATTACATTTTGTAATTAAACTACATTCACTAAAAATTTAAATACACCTTGGTGCATAATTAGCTTTTGCATTAAAATTTTACGATGCCTTTTCAAGGAACTTAACCGTTTCTTATCGTTTACTGCCGTGACTGAGGTTTCATTTTTAGCTAATCTTGAGCGAGCATTGATCGCAAAGTTTGGATAAAAAAGTTTGGTTGACTTAAAAGGAATTTTCCCTAAGAATGATAATTAAAATAACAAGTTGTGGTCGAATTTGAACAGTGCATATGTCATAAAACAGGTATGGTATCGGGAATAGCGTCCCCTAGCTGTCGCAACAGTATTCCGAAAGGCTTAGTTTTTTATTACCTTTATAAAACAAAAGAAACCTTAGCGAGTTCAAATTGGTCAAATTCTAATAAGCCAAGTCAAAGTTGTGAATATTTTGTATAGCAATATTTGTCCCCCCTTATACAAAAGGTAGAGCAAAAACTTGAAAACAAAAGTTATCCAAAATTTTCATTGTATGGAAAAAATGGTACCTTTGATACATTTTTACTGTGAAAATTACATAAATTTATTTTCAACCAATTAAAAGGCTCCTTTTTGTTTACGTCGCTTATAGCAACGGGAGATCATCGCGATTATTTCGTACACCTGTCAATTTCGCCTTTTCGTCCAATCAAACCGTTTCGTTTTAACCAATCAGCTAGTATAATAGTGATAAAACTACGTGGGATTTTAGCGATTAAACGTCGCCAATGGCCCGTCTAGTTCTGTCACAATATTTCAAACTATAAATCAATGTCAATTATTTTTTTTTATAACTTTTTCGGATAATTTCTGATATTTTAATACAATAACATTAGTACTATATTTATTTACCTACTTGTTTTTATATTATAGTTCATCCATGCCTATGTTTATTCCAATAAAGTTGCTATTCTTTATAAATTACACCACATTTTAAAAATACTTATCAAATGTCATTTATTATAGAACTAATCTAAAATTCTGACTTCTGCTTATAAGGCTGGCAACCAAACATACAATTATATGTATTCGAAAAGGTTTTGTCTGTTTATGTATGTTTAGTTGCCAGCATTAAACTAAACAGTTTTCGTTGAGTGGTATGTTATGCAATTATAACTATTCCAAGTAATATACCGCAGGCTACCTGTAGAAATATATAAAACATTATTACTCAATAGATATGGATGGGACATTTGGGGTTTACGAAATAATCGTGCCAAATATCACTCGACCATCATTTTTTATTGGTTAAATTTTCCATTTTCACTCAAACTTTTTTGGCAAATTTTCTCGTTGAACTTTGGGCATGTTTATTCAAAGATTAAATCCCTCGAGCTTCGCTCTCGGGATCTAATCAGAATAAACATTTCCATATTCAACTCGTAAAATTTCTAAACAAAAAACTTTTCGTGACATCTGAAAAATTTAACCGATAAAAAAAACGAGGTCTTGTGATATTGCTGTTGATAATTTTGTAAGTTCCTATTAACTTAATGAAATTATTAAGTGATAATTTTTCTGTCAAAAATGAAGTGCTTTATATCTCTTGGCAAAAGTCACTCAGAATAAAATCAAAATACATTTTGTTGCTAACTTATAATTTTTATTGATACTTACCAGTTTGCTTTACATATCGAACACCGGGGCTAAAAAAGACACATCAAAAATTTAACTAAACTCATCGGAATATGTTTTTTTTAAGTTTTATTTGAAACTATGTAGACATGTAATTTCAGATGTTATGGTTGAAAACGAATTAATGTTTTTAATGTTCCTGAAATTTTAGTAATAAACCTTAGTTACTAACAAGTAAAATCAACTTCTATTGTAAAAATATAGTGCGTCATATTTATCTAAACTCATCGGAAATATGTTTTTTTAAGTTTCATTTGAAACTATGTAGACATGTAATTTCAGATGTTATGGTTGAAAACGAATTAATGTTTTTAATGTTCCTGAAATTTTAGTAATAAACCTTAGTTACTAACAAGTAAAATCAACTTCTATTGTAGAAATATAGTGCGTCATATTTATCTAAACTCACCGGAAATATGTTTTTTTAAGTTTCATTTGAAACTATGCAGACATGTAATATCAGATGTTATGGTTGAAAACGAATTAATGTTCCTGAAATTTTAGTAATAAACCTTAGTTACTAACAAGTAAAATCAACTTCTATTGCACCGGAAATATGTTTTTGTAACATTTTAGCAAAAAAGTTACAGTAAGAAAAAACTCCAATTTATGAAATTTTCTTACCGAATCTCCCACGCAGCAGAATTATTTCCCGATAATTCAGCTGCTAGGGAGATTATAAGTGAGAATTTTCGAAAAAATCCCACTTATTGATTGGTCAATACACCCACTAGCGGCCAATCAAGATACTTAGAAATTATTTCCAGCAATTTCTCTTAGTCACATTTGTAATTAATATATTCCTTGGTGTGGATTATTTGTCTTCTTAGGTTATATTTAACTTTAAAAAAATCGGCATTCTGCGATGACATCTTGAGGTTCCTTTTTGATTATGAAATTTGAAAATTTTAATAAAAAACCCTAATTTTAAAACTTTTTTAAATTAACGCTTTTTTTCGATCTCGAAAACGGCACATCCAATCATGTCTTACCAGTAGTACCTTTTTTTTCCTAAAATATGTTAGGTTTTTCTAATTTGACATAAAAAAGTATAACTGTTAGCCTAGAAAAAGTGATGTATTTTATTACCCTACTATCCGCTATTTCGGGCCACATCTCTTAAATACTGACATTGTTAAGACCACAGTTCTATTCAGTGTACAAAGTTTACCAAGATATCTTAATTTTAAATTTGTATCTACAAAGGTTTCGAAAATATTTAGAAAAACCATCTTCAGAGTACCACCTTTAGCTGTATTTCCTTAGTAAGGGGACATAGGCCACAATTTTATATGAAGCTCTTACTTTATTTTTAACCAATCTAATTAATCTCAAATCATCACCATACCTTTTAGGGTAACCTGTATAAAAGTATTAATATTATTTTACTTACAAATTGTACAGTATCTGAAGCATCGATAACGATAATTTTTTCCCTTTTCCACACATCATTTATAATTTTATTAGTGTGTGGTACATAATTTTTTAATTTTTCTACTGCTACATTTTCCATGGCTTTATTCCACAGACCCAAAACTACGTTATTTGTTACAGGATGCATTGAACTTATTTTTGCACCATAATAGCGCCAACATTCCGAACAAACCTTAAAAGAGCGTCTTATTTAGAGTTTTGGAAAAGGACTCGTTTTATTTAAGTGTCGTTACATTCTTTGCGAACTTCAAGTTTACAAGTTCAATTTTATTGTGAAGAAACAGTTATATTCACTATTAAGTTATCAGATTTTTTTTTCAATTTAGGTACTATAAATTGGAGAATAAATTGTTATACATTTTGTAGGACCGCCACTGTTTCCCGTAATGCCTCCGGTCATATTTACAGTATTTTTTGTCGTAAATGGCAAAAAGCAGAACAAAAATAAAATGATTTCCCCACAGGGTCGAAAATCAAACGAGTTTTAAAACACAATTACGTCGGATCACTGTAATCGAGTTTGGCGTTTTCTATCAATTATACCCACCAAAATTGATGCCGTTTTTAATTTGTGAATTAATGAAGAGTTTTGAATTTCAAGCAGTGGCGGATTTTTAGGGAACTATATAGCTAGTGAAAAAGTAAAAAAAAATTATCTACTAGTCTTTTCTGCAAATGTGCAAGCCCAATAGATGAAACGGTTAGTTTCTTGGTATATAATGGACACGAAAAATTATGATTTTATCCGCATTATTTGGGAAAAAATAACATGTCGAGTAGTTTAAATGTTCTTCAGTCCCCCATACATTACACATTAAATTAAAGGAAATTTAAAGCTCCTTCAACGAAATGATACAGGCTGTTCCATATTTAAAAAAATTACGAAAACTGACATAGAAAATATCGTTTCGATCAAAAGTTTGAAAAACCTGTATAACTTATGTTAATTTTATTGAAAGTTTAGAAATTCTACATGCAAGGATATCCTTTACCCGAATTTTTGTAAGAAAGCTTTAAATAATAGTAAAAAACTATACCTTTTAATATAAATCCATTTTTCCCTAAAAATTATTTTAAAAGATCATATCTTGGCAACGTCGCATTTGTCGGTAAAATTTTTTTGGAATTATATTATTATCCCATAGGTGCTTTTACCATAAAAAAAATACGACATTCCATATTAAAAAATCCCCATTTGGTTCACCTTGTATGTATGTTGTATATTGAAAATCTACAGAAGAATACGCCGTTTACCCTCGGTGAAAAGCCTTGTAACCCATACTTTTTCCAAAAAAGAATAAGTAATGGTAACTAAAAAATCGGAAGGATAAGGACTTTTTATGTATACAGGGTGGCGCACCGAAAACTTTCCACCCAGGTTTATTTTCTTGTTAATAAATAAATCAAAATTCGCTCGAATACGGGAACCTTAGTTCTTAGGGGGACATGTTTTTTTGCTATTTTTATCCCCCCCCCCCTGCTGGAATTTCTACTACGGGGTGGCTTCCACCTTTAAAATCTTAAATAGAAAGGGGGTCTAGTGAAAGGGAATTGAATTTCCTTCCAAACGCGACCTTGCTCGTTTAAATCGAGTGAATAGTTTCTGAGAAATAGGGCTAAAAAGAAAAGAAAATCTAAAAGTAATAAAATTTATTACCGCTTGTATCAATCAAGTTAATGTTGAAAATGTCCACCTCCAACCTCCATGCAATTGTAAAGGCACTGTTCAAAATGTTCGCGAACATTATGGAGCATATGGGGTGGCTTTAACCCTTAAAATCTTAAATGAAAAGGAAGGAAAAGGAATTAAACTGTCTCAAAATCCGCATAATAATTTACTACTTGCTCGCTTAATTCTTAAAAAGTTTTAATAATATTTTCACCGATCCTGCAACCTCGTAATCCACAATTATTTATTTTCAACATTTCATTCTCCGATGAATGCACGTTTTTCTTCACGGTACTGTCAATCGACAGAATTGCAGGTATTGGTCGGATTCCAACCTTCGAATTTTTAGAGAAGTGCATACTCAACATCCCGAAAAATTAAATGTGTGGGCTGAAAGTTTTGGTGACCGTATTATTGGGTCGTATTTTATACCTGGAAACTTTACAGGTGAAATTTACCTGAACCTATTGGAAACCACTATTAACACTGCTTTAACGACTGCCATAGAAGAAAATGACCGTTATCGGCCAGAAAATATTTACATTTAGCAAGACGGAGCACCCCCGCATTATGCGTTCCCTGTTAGACAGTTTCTGGTTGAAAATTTTCCAGGAAAATGAATTGGAAGAAGAGGGTCTATTGAATAGCCTGCAAGATCTCCTAATTTGACGCTACTGGCCTTTTTTTTGTGTGGACATTTAAAGTCTAAAATGTATGCAACCCAACCCAATTCTTTGGAAGACTTGCGACAACGAATAGTGTACGAGTGCCGACAAATAACTCCCGCAATGCTCCGCATAATGTTCGCGAACATTTTGAACAGTGCCTTTACAATTGCATGGAGGTTGGAGGTGGACATTTTCAACATTTACTTGATTGATAAAAGCGGTAATAAATTTTATTACTTTTAAATTTTCTTTGATTTTAGCCCTATTTCTCAGGAACTATTCACTCGATTTAAACGAGCACGGTTGCGTTTGGAAGCCAATTCAATTCCCTTTAAAATTAGGTATCACTTGACTCGCCTTTCGATTTAAGATTTTAAGGGTGGAAGCTACCCAGTCGTAGGGATTCCCGCAGGGGGATGGGGGGTGAAAATAGCAAAAAAATATGTCCCCTGAGAACTAAGGTTCCCGTATTCGAGCGAATTTTGATTTATTTATTAACAAGAAAATAAACCTGGGTGGAACGTTTTCGGTGCACCACCCTGTATAAAAAACGTAATGGTAACTGGCAATTAGAGATATTGTCCACTAAATGGACACCAGGTATTTATAAATGTTTATACTTTATACACTACTCGTTGATATTTGTACAGTCACCCTCATCGTCCTTAAATAAAACTCTTATCCCAACTATGACCTTATTAAGAAAACAGTTCCCACAGGGAAAATCAGGCGAATTTCCGCACTACCTTCATTATGATCTTTGCCCATCAGTGGTAAAGAAATATGATCTCTAAAAGCGCCAATAACACTAAAATATAGTACGAGAGGGTCCATTTGCGGTCGGTGTAACCTTTAACTTGCCGGTCGAGAACATTAGCGAAAGCCGTTATACGTTTATGTAAACCGCATTTATGTATCTACCTCACTTTGTGTATACTGTATGACATACATATGGAGAAAGGGAAAGATGTTTTAAATTTAACGCATACAAATGAAACATACTTGATGAACAATAGAAAATAATCAAGAGCAGTGGTGGCGTGGCGTTTTTAATTAGGGGTGCACATAACGCGCAAAATTTTTTAGGACCACGCCCAAACTGAAAATAAATACTACTTATACTAGTCAGTCGTTCGTTCAAAAGAAATTCCTCATTAAATACAGTGAAAACGGTGCCCCATCGCTTCCATGTTCCATAGCATTGAATATCGAACTATAAGAAGGCCATATAAGCAGATTTCCTAAATCTGCTTCGTTAAATTCATAGATGGCACCAATGAGTCATCAAAAATAAAGCGTGTTGATGCAGCCACTTACGACAAGCCTGTTCACTGCTAAATTAAAACATTGTTGCCGCCTGTCTGTTTGACTTGCTGCATGAGTTTTTTAAATTTATTTTTATAGCTTATCGTAAAACTTGATTTCACATAAGTATCTACACCTATCCTAGATTTAAGTAGTTTACCTTTATTTTCCTACCTATAGTATAGTCTAGAGTCTAGACCTAAAAATGTCCCTATTTTTAATTGCTTAGTAGAATATAATATTTTCAACCTTTTGACGTTCCAACGTTAATTACATGAAAACATATTGACTGCCATGTTTTCTATTTCTAACAGAATTAGATGACGACTCTCACTATTCAATACATACCTAGGCTACAACGTATATGTTGGGTAAAATATGAATGATGTACGGTTTGTATACCTTGGTTTTTATTTGCAATTATTACTACTTTTCAAAATGGTTAAAATAAGTAGGTTTTACTTTCTTACTTAAGAAACATCCAGTTTGTTTGTATTGGTGTATTACGTATTTTGCTATTTTTCGACGAAATAAAACCTATTTTAGTTATACTTGCTGTAGCTTTTTATCTACTTTTATTTGTTTGACATTTAACACCTAATGCAACGGTAAAATCATTGTGGAAATCGCTCCAATTACCCCGGAGTAATCAGCGTACATATTATTATCAAAAACATACATTCGGCTGGAATTGAGAACCTCCTATTTTATTGTCCGTTAAAAATGCTTATTTCATTAAAAATTCCAATAAAATACGATATGCGGTAACACCACGACACATCAGTGAGACATCTGTTGCCGAGGCGCTGCATTATAACGACAGATTTAAGGTTAGAGTTACGATCCACAATGGCGGCCAAACCACCTCCAATACGTCTAAAACTGGGTTGTCAACTTTTCTCGGACATCCGCCATTCTTATAGTTTGATATTCAATTATTCAATGTCCATAGTTAAAGTCAAATTAATCTAAGAACTAGCCGCATCACCTGCCATTAATGGCGCCCTATTGATGTCTAGTATATTTTAGGTTAAGCGGTTGGCTACAGAACCAGAACCGGACTAAGTTCTTTTACCTTCGCCTTCGCCAGCTGTTAATGTCAACTGTCGCTGTCTTCTGTCCAAACGCTTTGTTTTAAGAAAAAGTTAACTCTAACAGTATTAGTTTGGCAAATAAAGTGGAGCGGCCAAATTTGTATGTTGATTTACTTCAGATTGGAATACGATTTTGTCAATAGGTTCATTTATTTTATTGTCTCGTCTATATATACAGGGTGGCGCACCGAAAACTTTCCACCCAGGTTTATTTTCTTGTTAATAAATAAATCAAAATTCGCTCAAACACGGGAACCTTAGTTCTCAGGGGGACATATTTTTTTGCTATTTTCATCCCCCCTGCTGGAACCCCCACGACGGGGTGGCTTCCACCCTTAAAATCTTAAATGGAAATGGGGGTCGAGTGACACCTTATTTTAAAGGGAATTGAATTGCCTTTCAAACGCGATCTTGCTCGTTTAAATCGAGTGAATAGTTACTGAGAAATAGGGCTAAAAAGAAAAAAAAAAGTAAAAGTAATAAAATTTGCTACCGCTTGTATCAATCAAGTAAATGTTGAAAATGTCCACCTTCAACCTCCATGCAATTGTAAAGGCACTGTTCAAAATGTTCGCAAACATTATGGAGCATTGCGGGAGTTATTTGTGGGCACTCGTACACTATTCGTTGTCGCAAGTCTTCCAAAGAATTCGGTTGGGTTGCATAAATTTTAGACTTTAAATGTCCCCACAAAAAAAAGGCCAGTGAAGTCAAATTAGGCGATCTTGCAGGCCATTCAATATGACCTCTTCTTCCAATCCATTTTCCAGGAAAATTTTCATCCAGAAACTGTCGAACATCAAACGCATAATGCGGGGGTGCTCCGTCTTGCTGAAAGTAAATATTTTCGGGCCGATAACGGTCATTTTCTTCTATGACATTCGTTAAAGCAGGGTTAATAGTGGTTTCTAACAGGTTCAGGTAAATTTCACCTGTTAAATTTCCAGGTATAAAATACGGCCCAATAATACGGTCCCCAAAAATTCCAGCCCACACATTTAATTTTTCGGGATGTTGAGTATGCACTTCTCTAAAAATTCTAGGGTTGGAATCCGACCAATATCGGCAATTTTGTCGATTGACAGTATCGTGAAGAAAAAAAGTGCATTCATCGGAGAAACAAATGTTGAAAATAAATTGTGGATTGCGAATGATCATTTCACTAATTAATTCGCAAAATTGCAAACGGCGATCGTCATCATCTTCATTAAGTTCATGAACCAGTTTTATTTTATAGGGATGAAACTTATGCGTTTTTAAAGTACGCTGAACCGTTCTACGCGAAACACCCGATACATCTGACACTTTCCTCGTGCTAAGTGTGGGATCGATGGCAATATGACCCAAAACTGCAACTTCTACAGCTTCATTTCTTACAGGATTTTCAACAATCCTTTTTTTGTTCATCACTGATCCTGTTTCACGGAATTTTGCCACCAATTGTAGCACGTAAGTATGAGACAAGTGTGCATTTAGATGCAATGCATTATAAGACAGGGCGGCAGCTCGAGCACAATCGTTACTTCTAAAGAAAAGTGAAATAATTTCAACCCTTTCTTGAAGAGTATACGTCATTTTAATCAATTATTGAACACACTGATATGTAAGGCAAAATAAATTTTTATTCTTACTATGAATTTGATCGATGCCAAAAACAAACTGAGTTTGTTCGATTGAACAAGTAAAATTCCAAGTCCCTTTTGTTAAGGTTGTATCCTTTTTTTGCGTATTTTATACCATTTAATTTGTTTACACTTAAGCACAAATTTTTTTACCATTTAATTTCTCGAAAGGTACTCAACCAAATTCAGGGCCGTAGCCAGTGGTTTTGAGCCAATTAAATTCCTTTTGAAATAAGCTATAGCTCGACCTTCCTTTTCATTTAAGATTTTAAGGGTGAAACTCACCCCATATGCTCCATAATGTTCTCGAACATTTTGGACAGTGCCTTTACAATTGCATGGAGGTTGTAGGTGGACATTTTCAACATTTACTTGATTGATACAGGCGGTAACAAATTTTATTACTTTTAATTTTTTTTTTCTTTTTAGCTCTATTTCTCAGTAACTATTCACTCGATTTAAACAAGCAAAGTCGCGTTTGAAAGGCAATTCAATTCCCTTTAAAATAAGGTGTCACTCGACCCCCCCTTTCCATTTAAGATTTTAAGGGTGGAAGCCACCCCGTCGTGGGGATTCCAGCAGGGGGGATGAAAATAGCAAAAACATATGTCCCCCTGAGAACTAAGATTCGCGTGTTCGAGCGAATTTTGATTTATTTATTAACAAGAAAATAAATCTGGGTGAAAAGTTTTCGATGCGCCACCCTGTAGGTGCTGGATCATTACCCTTTTCGGGATTCCCATTTGTACGAAAACAAATTTGTAGCATCCTGAATATAGAATAATTATTTGTACCTACACAAAATGTGATTCATTATACCTTACTATAGAAAATTTGATGATGAAAACTGTTGGAAGTATTTAAAAAAAAAATTTGTAAGTTTATAATGTTTGCCGAAAATCATTGGAATAATTTTTAGTCCTATTATTTTCTGGCTATAACAATATTTGACACATACTTACAAAAATATAGCCTATACCCTTAATATCAGCTAAAATAAGACACCTAACATGGTTAAACATGCACCATCCTTTTCTACGGACATAAACTAACCCAAATCTCTTTTAAACTAACCAAGATTTTATATTGTTCCTGTTTTATCTAGGCAACGGGGAATCGCGTTAATTATTTTTAATGAGGATCTCGGATAGGGGGAACGGTTTAGTGATGCCGACATGCAGATATTACGGAGATGAGGCTTTTAGATTGGCCAAGGCTAAACTTAGTTTTATTTTTTGACTTAAATATTTAGTGAAAGATTAAAAAATTTTAATTAAAGGATTTTCTGGAAGAACAACATACCGGGGGGGGGGGGGGGAGTGCAACGCCAAACTGGCCATGGGAAATCCCATGTAAATTTTGCTACCCTTAACCCTATTAATTTTACATCCAAATTGTGTTAGACTTTCTTGAACGCCCTTTTATGCTGGATGTGCACTTGCACCTGAAGTGGAACCACAGACAATCGTATTCGACAATTTCCCCTTACGTCTTTCCCCGTTTCGCCATGGCTCAAGGTCAATCCACATAATAGCCACCACAGACAATCGCTTTATCGAACTTTAACGATTTTATCGCATCGAAACAAGTCGACTGGCAAGTGGACGCCGCTAAAGCTTATCGACGAACAACCTAACCTCAGAAATCGTGTTTGTTTTGAGTTTTAAATGGTTTTTCGCATTTGGGTGGTTTAATAATAATATATCTTTATAATTATAATACTAATATTATTATATATCTTTATTCTCAACCAACTTAAAAAGTTTATTACAGAGAATATAACACCAAATATATAATAATATAAAATCACATCATGTTTAGTACCTAACTGTTTATAACTCCATCGAAATTATTTAAAAAATATATATATAATAACCATTTACGAAATAATAATAATAATAATAATAATAATAATAATAATAATAATACGTTAAAGTTAGTTTAGTTTTAAAAATTTTTGGTATTTTTAGTTTTTGTTTAAAAATCCATAATTTCGATATTTCTTAAATTTTTTTCGGTAAACTGTTGCAAATTGTTATTCCTTTATATAATACTGATCATTGGCTAAAAGTACTCTTTACCATAGGTGTATGAATATCATTGTTTTTGTCTCGTGATGTAAATAATGTTGGTCGAAGGAAATATTATATTAGATTGTTTTTATTTAATAATAATAGAATACATAGTTTTAATTTATAAAGGTTTCTAAAATTAAATATCCGTTTAGTTCATACAAATTTATAGGTTTTTCGGAAAAAGCGAAAAACACAGTAAGTATGTATGTACCTACATGAAGTTTTCTGTTTTTAGACCATGGAGTCTGCAGTAAAAAGAATGAGAGTAAATTCCGGGCATTGGGATTTACTCCTAGATATCTTAGAGGTGCATCCTGAAATGATTACAGGCAAATTTGTGTGCCAAAATGCTAAACAAAAATCTCTGGAGTTGTGGAAGGATGCAGCCACAAAATAAAATGCGTTGGGCCTAGGGGAAAAAACCCTGATAAATAAAAGCTTGCTGTGCAAAACTGAAAATATAAAACAAAAATGAAGGTGGCGGAAATAAAAACATTTTATTAGATAATATACAAGAAAAATGATTAAAAACTTAAAATTTAGAGACTGCAATAAACAGTAAACAAACACAAATACCAAAACAATTTAAAAATATAACCTATATTCTTCTTCTTTTTATTGTTAATTACTGGCTTTTAATCATAAACGGGGAATTATAGGAAATATTTTTAAAATGGATAATAAGTCTTTATCGACAAAGCGGAAACGCCCGAACAGAAGACGATTTCGATAAATAGATTAACCGTGGTACGAAATCTCGATCGCTTCGACAAGAAGGCGATCGACTTCTCCTTGTCGATCGATATAAAAGCGATTGTTCGTGGTTCGCCTTCTGAACTTTATTTATTTTCACATTTAGAGACAATTTTTTTTTCATATGTGTCTACATATTAAAGCTAGCCTATAAGACTAACCATTAATTTTACTCTAATAAGGCTTAAAACTAGGTACTTATCTAAAGTCAATCCAATGATATTATTTAAGTTTCTCTGTTAACTATTTAGTCTCTCACTTACTCTCGCGCAATGATCTGTCTCACGCACTACACGAGATCAAATGGTTTGGTCCTCTTCAATCTCCGGACATGATGTTGGTTGTCAAGTAGTTGAAGGGTTTCGACGTTGTCACGAAGGTGTAATCTTGCCTCATGTTTAACAGCATACCTTCTAATCTCTTCTTTAACAGTCAGAATTTTTAAGTCACGATGAATATCTCCATTGCACACATACCAAGGAGCATTTACAATGTTGCAATTGTTTTTATATTACTGTCTTTGGTACAGCCCCACAGCTGAATGCCATACAGCCACATTGGTTTAAATATCTGCTTATAGATCAGTAACTTATTACATATTGACAAGAGACATAGAGACAAGTGAAAATAACTCTTTAAAAAAATACCTATTAAGACCGTAACTAATTTAAATGAAAATCCGTCCATTTGAAACCATCGGGCATGCGCACAAACCTCTTGTTATCGGCCTGTCCTGTAGCGACAAGCTCAAAATACACTCCAGAACCGGTTCTACGCCATTCTTGTTGTGTTTTAAATTTTCTCTGTGGATTCCTTGTTGTTTATTGTGAGTATTTAATATTTACGAATTTCTAGTTTTTGTGTAGTTTAATGAATTGTGTGTGCTTGTGCTTTTAGTGACTCCGATTGGAATAGAAACAATGACAGTAACAGCCGTTGAATTATTTAGTTATGCCCAAATAGGGGTAAAATACGTGGTATTTCATATTTTCAGTAAGTATGGAGTAGTGATGTATCTTGATTTATAACTTTATTTTATTATGATTAATTGAAACACATTTAACTAGGCCTAGGCTACACAAATAAGGTATGAAAATAAACAAAGAGCACGGCACAAGACAGATTATCCCGATGCATGTTTTGGTATATACCAACTAATATTTGACTTGGGGTTGCTTTTTATATTCGATTTTATAGTTTAATTGACTTGTTCTTTTCCTTTTTAAACTAGAAACATGACGACGAATTATTTTTCAACAAATTTTAGAAACAAACCCTTCTTAAAAACAATTTTCTATCCTCAAAATCTGATAGGTTTTCAACTACTAAAAATGCCAGAAGTAACTACCTTATTTCCCAACTTGGATCAAAAATTGAGTAGATATTTTTTTGCAAGAAATTTTAGCAGTTTACACGTAAAAATAAATTGAAGGTAAGCTTTTACAATTTCTTGAGCAAGAACTTAAATTTCAAAGCCCGGACCTGTCTATTTTCCATTCGTCAAATGATAATGTTGCAGTAGGCATGCCTAATCATGTGTAGCTTTGTTTACATGCCCGATGCCATAAATTTGCCACTCTCGTGATTAGGTACTGTTTGCTTATCTAGAGGTAAATATCTATGGTATTGGCTCGATTTTTGAATAAAACTAAAACGTAACGAAATACTGACCAAAATATGAAGTGGCGAATGCGTCACTAGTCCTAACTCCTAACAATTTACAACTCGACATAAGATAGATGCGTTACACAGAAATCCATATATCCCATAAATGTTCCATCCTAAACCTCATCCCTGAAAAAGGTATAAAATATAGTAGAAAATACTCCTAAAAAAATCATACATCATTTATTCACGTTTCGAAACACTTTTCCTGTCGACCGATTTGTAAAATTGGACCCTCCATTTTATTTGCTCCAATAATATTGGCAAATATATTCTCCCTTACTTTGATGTGCCTTTTTCATCTCCTCCCCAGATCAATCACTCTAATAAACCTATCAGTGCTTCTGTCGTCGAGGCAAATTTGCACCTGCTAGTAAAAACCTTTGTCTATTATTCTATCTCTATTGTCTATAAAAAAAAGTTTAAAGACCCCTGAAAGGGTGTCACTCGGGGCGTGCTGCCCTCCTATCTACACCACTGCTCCATCCTCCTAGCTCTAGTAGCGATTAAAATATTTGAGACCCACTCTATGTCACAGATTTTCATTGGCTTTCGATAACATTCAAACCAATGGATTTTATAAGTACCCTGTCCTCAATCTGGCCCCTAAAAAGGTTGTATTATGAAAAGAAATACAAGTATTTACAGAAAAAAATCGTAGATCATTATTTATTCACGTTTTGAATCACCTTTTTCTGTTGAACGATTTATAAAAACCGGACCCGCACTTTTATTTGCCCCAATAATATCCGCATATATATTCTCCCTTGCCTTGATGTGCCTATTTCATCTCCTTCCAAGATCCATCATTCTAATAAACCTATCTATCAGTGCCTGTGTCTCTGGGGAAAAATTCGTACCTGTTAGTAAAAAACCCTTGTCATTTAATAAAAAAAAAAGTTTCTGCGGATGTTCTCGTTGACGCGCCATTAGTTCTGTGATTAATGCAAAAAGAAGAAAATTGATGGGGGGTAGAACCGGACCCTTGTTATTGAATTACACAACACACCATTGCCCACGTTTACGAACGTATCGTACATCAAGGGTAAATGAGAACGCGCGAGGAGCGTCGCAGGTTTCGGAAAAGATTTGCCGAAACCTTTTTTTTTACGTCAATTAGTACTTCCGTGCTATTAACAAACGCCAAGATAGATATTTCAAAACTAGTCGCAGGCGTTCGGCTATCAAATATATCAACGGCAATATTTAAATATAGTATTTAGTATATTAGTATTAGTAATATTTAGTATTATGGGATGACTAAAGATTCAAACTTTTTTTGTTATGCAATATGCTCCGTAATATGTTTTTAATATACAATTCTTAAAAAATAATTCCAAAATACTTGGACGTGCACGTGGTGATATACTAATATTCAGATCTGAACCCCCCTCTAGGTAAAGACCTAGGGACGGCGATAACAGCCTCCACCCCCTCCAATAAACAAAAATCACATCTTTTTCTGTTCTTTAGGGGGGGGGGAGGGGGGTAGCCGTATTGGGACGGGGAAAAATGAGAAATTCGGGAAGGAATTCGTTTTTTTTTAATTAAAAAAAAAATAAATACCTTAGGTTAATCTTATACCGTGATTTGATTATACAGTGTCCGCGAGAAAGTCCGCATCAAATGGGATTTTTTTTAATTATTAGGTTTAGGTAAAAATTGTAAAAGCAGTTAGTTTTTGCTTACCTAAAAACCAAAAATGACGTATACTGAAGCAGCTGCACGACTTGCGTTACCCGTCAAATTTGACATTTTTAATAAAATAGGTTCAAAAATGCCATTATTTATCAAAATATCGAAAAACTTTATTCGATAAAGTTGTTTATTTAGGCATTTTTAGCTTCTGTACGAAATTTTGACAGTCTAATACAATTTTTATTTTTGGCCAGATTCTTGAAAATTTTGATCAACCCTCGTAGATTAACTTTTATACATCGATGTAAAACCATTTGCCATTACTTCATTTGTAATCTTATTGCAATTTTGTGTAAAATTTTTGTTTCCAATTATTTATTTTGCTTCAAAAACTGAATTGAAACGCATTCTATTCACTTTGTAAAAGTTTGTTTTTAGTTTCTATTTTAGCATTGGATATGTGTTTGTGTAAGTTGTTTTTATTGACTTGTATAGGAACGATATTAAGGTTTTTAAGTTTTTTGGCGATTTTTTGGCTTGTGTTCCCTGTATAATCTTATTAAGCAGTATTTTTCCTTAATAAGAGTGGGATGTTTGTAGAGAAGTTTTTGTGTGTTTTGTCTTTGTTTTTTTCTTTATTATTTGGTGTATGATTTTTGTTGGGTAACCGATCTTTGTGGCTATTGTTTTTATGATATCTAATTCTTTTTTGTATTGGATGTCTGAGAGAGGAATGTTAACTAGTCGATGTACCATACTATTGAATGCAGCTAGTTTTGTTTGTTGGAGGTTCTTTGAATTTGCTGGTATGACTATATCGGTGGTAGTTGGTTTTCTATAAATTGCTGATTAAATTTGTGAAACATAACAAGTAGTTATTATTTTTTCTTCCTGTAAGAGAAGACAATTTAGCAACTCATATTAGTGTATTTTCTTAGCAAAATCCTCTGGCCTAATGGTCTAGTTTTCCCCGTCAATACGATTCAACCAGAGAAAACAGGAAAGGGGATAGTTGTCGGCCATTGAAGGGGGTTGATGGATTGGTTGAGACCATTGCGAGGGCTGTAGAGGAACCTTAACTTTGTTTTATGTTTTCGACTCTCGAAATATCATTGCGATACATTCACTTCATGTTTGACGGTATATCCACATCAAGGGGGAATGTATTATAGGGGACCAAATTTAGAAACTATTTACTTCATCGCTGAAAGAATAAGGCTCATACCAAATTCTAATTTTTTACTTCTTATAAAAAAAGTGGCTGCTTTTAAATCGTTTTATACAGATGAAATTATTAATATAATAAGTTTTTATTGGGGAATAAGATACGAAAATAGCAATTCGCACCATAATAAAGAGAAATGCATGATGCAGGCATATCCAATGAAATAATAATGAAATTATAAAAGAATCAACAGCAAAAGGTTCTCCAATTTTGCCTTTTAAATCTCGTATAATATGATATCTATTACATACCTACTTTTTAATAAAAATTTTCCCGTGAGCGGTGATTCCGTTTTATAGAACATCGTAACTCAAGAATGCATGGGATTTGTTGAAATGTTCTTTATAAGACGGCGAAAGTAGAACGCTACAAACGTTATACCTAATACCCGTATGTTCGTTCCTTTTACCCAACGAAACGGGTCTTCGTGTAATTCATACCCCGAGAAAAATTGCAGATTTGGCATTGCACTACTGAAAGTTAGGTATTGTAAAATAATCGCGCAAAAAAGAACCTCTGAGACATTGAGCCTAATAAATAAAAATTAAACAATTTCTTGAAGCAATTATTTTTTAGTAAAAGCAATTGCTTGACTAGCAAATGCTATAAGTAAAAGCAATTGCTAGATCTGGATATGAATAAAATTTTGAAGCGATTGCTGTTTTTCTTACATCTCTGTAGCAAATGCTTATTCAACACAAGTTCAGACGTGGCTTATCCACTTGTTCAGATTGTAGATTTCATGTTCAGTTTGGTGCCTAATTTGCAAAAGAGTTGACGTAAATACAACAACGTTGGTCTACTTATTTAGTACAATAGTAATCTGTTACGTTTTTGTGGAAAATAGGAAACTTATATTTTTGATATGGCAGATTTCAGTGAAAATGAGGAAGATGATGAAGAAATTAAAGACAAGCAATTGATATTCGTTCACAAATTGAAGGAACATAAATAATAAATCTCTATGACCACAACCGTTTAGCTTCCACAACAGTTTCAGCACTTGTAGGAAATTTAATAAAAATATTGGCCTTCTCCAAAACTGAATTACAAAAGTGTATGTCTTACAGAGAGTAGTTTGGTGAACACCGAGTTCTTCACCTACAGAATTTTGAAAGCCCGGATCCGACAATTTCCGCAGAAAGACTTTAATCTTATTTAAAGGCGACAGTGCACCCCTCGCCTTTTACCAGTATCAGTCAAAAATAATTTGCCAACCACTCAACATTTTCGGAGTCAAATCGATATAACTTCCTGAAATCATCATATCTGCAATTTTTACGTACCCACTGTATTAGATTTTTCTTTTACGGACGTTCATATATTTAGCCATAATTGAAGACACAAATTTAGAGCAACGCACGTGTATGCCGCGGAGAACTAAAATTGACTGCTACCAAGCAAATGATGCAGGGGCGACCTACCTTAAAAAGTTGAAAGCAATTGCTACACTAGAAAAAGCAATTCCTTAATTTATTTATCAAATTTTAAGCAAACGATAGCATTTGCTTCTATTTTTTAAGAAAAAGCAGTGACTAGATGAAGCAATTCCTGCACTTTTAAGCGATTGCTGGAAGCAAAAGCAATTACTTTAGTTTTAATTCATTGGCTTTCAAGAAATTACTTCGATTTTATAAGAAAAAGCAATCGCTACATTTTTATTCATTAGGCTCATTATCATAATATGTCGAGGTTTAAGGATATTGATGTACACAGCGATTTGTGCCGACTCGGCGGCAAAATCGCCCCGCCGAGTCGGCATAAATGTATTTGTTTTTAAATTATTCAAAACACATACAATAATAAATCGCCTCTAATACATCCATCGTTAGCTGTTTTATTGCTTTAATTTCTTTAAATTCTCTGTATGGGATAAAACTGTGTAACCTTAAAGTTAAAAAACATATACCTAAACTTAATTTTATACAAACTTGCCGAACAACCCCATTTTATCAATGATGCCTATTTAAAGAATTCTTTATTTTGGATTTAAAATTTTTTTTTTTTTTAAATAATGTTATAACTGTATTTTTGGATTTTAAGCGGGCATTCGAAACAATTGACAGGGCTAGATTATTGAGTAAATTGTATCAGTATGGTATTCCCGGAAACGTTTATAAATGGATTAAAAATTATTTAAGAAACAGGTCACAAAAACAAAAATATCAAAAACATATTCAAAAAAATTAATATAGGAGTTCCTCAAGGAAGTATATTAGGTCCAATATTATTTATTTTATACATCGACGATATGCCTTTAGTTTTAAAAATGTGTATGTTACAAATGTTTGCCGATGACACCTTAAGTTACATTAATGTTTTAAATATTTTTGATGGTCTAAATACTCTAAATTCTGAGATAAATATATTATTAAATTATTGGCTAAAAGTAAATAAATTAAAATTAAATATTTCAAAAACGAAATGTGTGGTTATCGCTAATATTTTAAATTGCCAAAATATAAATGTTGTAATTGACGGTGAAAAATTGGAATTAGTAAACAGTTTTAAATATTTAGGGATAATCATTGATTCAAAATTAACATTTTTTAATTACTTTTGAGTATTATATCGAAGATTGCCAGAAAAGTAGGTTATTTTAAAAGAATCAGTTCTAATTTAACCACATTTTCTTTATTGTTTTTCAATTTTATATTGTGCTAGTGGGGAAATATTTGATAAATTACAAATTTTACAAAATAAGGCAATGCGGATTATTTTAAATTGTGACAAATATACAAAAATTAATTTTATGTTAAAAAATTTAGGTTGGTTGAATGTCAGAAATTAAATTTTTTATTTAATATGTATGTATCTTTATAAATAAATTTAAAAATAATTTATTGCCTGATTGTTTAAAAAAATGTTGTTCTTTTAATTATGACCATCATAATTATAAAACAAGAACTAATCAAAAATTTTATATGGATAGAGCGACGAAAACATTAGCTTATAAATATATTTTTCATAAAGGTTTGATAGAATAAAATGATTTGGAAAATTCTATTAAATCTCATAAATATCATTACAACTATTTAAAAAAACTTATTAATTACATTTAATTAAAAAACAAAATGATTCGTAATATTTGATACAATTTGCGAAATGTTTAACTTATTTGTTTATTTTTGTTAAAAGAAGGTTGCGTTTTAAAATTTAAAAATAAATCTATTAAAATGTGTTAAGAAATGTATTAAAAAATATTTAATTGTAGCTTTTGCTAAATAAAACATGTTACTACTACTACTACTTTAAGTATGTTATGGTGGTAGGGGAGGGTGGGGCAACTTAGCCACCTTAACCTTTGAATGGTGGTAAAATACTAAAAATAAAATAAAAGTCATATGTTTACGTTTTTACTCGACTCTTTGGTATAATAATAATTAACTGGAGCAGTAATTTAAAGCAAAAAAGAATATCTAAAAATAATATAAAAAGAAAACATATTTGTTGCAAAAAACGTACTTGCCCCACCTAGTGGGGTAAGTTAGCCAATGATCTACACATTTTAATTTCTACATAGATCACATATGAAAGTCGCACTATATTCTTTCTCAAAGTCAGTGCAATCCTCATGAGACCACTGCTTACAACTTGCCACATTGTATCCATTCTTTTTGCGTCAATCCATATTCCTCTCCACAATATGGACAGTAGATATTCTCTTCCTCGTTCTCAGCTTTTTTAGATACGGGCTCACTTTTTTTTCGTTTCTTTTTTTTTGGTCTTCGACTTTGGACTCCGCTATGATTTTAGTTACCTTTTGTTTCTTTTGTTTGTCACTCATTTCTATTTCTAACTCTAATTTGTATGGAGAAGCAGTGATTTCTTCATCGGTGAACTTGCCCCACTATTCACGGATAGATTTTTTTTCTTTCAGAACACAGATTAGGTATACTTACTTACTTAGCCCCGTAAATCGTAAAAATACTTTTGTCAGCTAACCAAAAATTAATATTAGCACTGCTCAAATAAATTTTAAAACTGTGAAAATAGTTCTAGAATATTTGTAAACTCTTATACCGAAAACTTCGGTATGCGAAAATGCTCAACTGTAACCACGTGCGTCTGTCTGGGCCAACGGTTTCTTTTGAATTAACATATGGGTGATCAGGTGCATCCGTTGACAACATCAGGACTTTCCCGAACTGCTCCGATGTTAAGAAAATCGCATTGGCGTACTTGCCCCGTATGGCGAACTTGCCCCACCCTCCCCTAAGTATCGCAGGCAAATGCCTATATATCGAAGAAAATTGGCCATACGGTTCTAACGTAAGTGGTCAACTTCCATGAACCACCCCTTTACCATATTCGGTATTAAAAAAAAATCCTTATTTTGTTGTAACTTTATTTCCCTAGTTGCTTTTCTCTTATTTCGTCCTCCCTCATAAAAACTTTTTTAACGTACTAATCCAATTAACGTATCTTTAGAAAGCTTTTTAACGACACAAAATCAAAAACCTCGTTTTGGAGGTACAAAATTATAAGTAAAAACTTTTATAAACTGAATCCCGGCTTTAATTAGGACCACAAATCTCGCTGTGCTACAAAAAGGGGTCGTGTGCAAAATGCCTACAGGAAAAATCCTGATAAAGAGCTAACTCGGTATGTGATAAAATTAGAGTGAGGGGTTAATTTGAATATAATTAATTATAAAGTGCCTGTATTGTACCGCGTCAAAATAAATACGTGAATAATTTAAACGATATTTCCATTGGCATTTAAAACATCAAAGTACGAGACAACTTTTCTGATATAATTACCTATTATTTTAACGTGAAACAGAATGGGCTACATTCTGATGAAAAAAGATAAACTTTGTTATGTTAAAATAACATTTAAAAAATCATCCCGCAATATACAGACTGTCCGCGGATATGATTTACAATATGGATGAAAAATTTCATTTTTTGGGAAAAAGTCATTCTTGATAAAAAGTTTTTCTTGCCTTCGCCTTCGGCTCGTTTTGTTTAGCATCACGCAAAGACGTACCTACCGTACTTGTATTGTAATATACTATTATACACTGCGCGACAAATTTAACGCATAACGAAAAAATTGCCTCAATTTTGATGTTATATATTTTCCAAATTTGTGGTTCGTTTTTAATGATTTTTTTTTCTAATTGTAGGTTTATTCCTTAAGCATATCATTGCCTTTGTTGTTTTGCTTGAAAAAGTAACTTTGGTATTATACCGGGTGTTATAAAACTGTTATGTTTTTTTACGGAAATTTAAAACACCCTGTGGGATTTACTAGCCATTGCAAGTCATCGCAATTCCAGCTAAATTGAAGTCACATGTTTCCTTTACATTTTCTTTTCTGATTCATTGGTTTATCTCTGTTTTTTCATGAAATATTCAATTTTTAGTTCAACGTGATTTTCATAAAAAATGTTTAGTTAAAAAATACAAAATAAACGAAATGCTTTGATTGATGCAACAGCAAGAAAATACAAATTATAAAGTAAATAAAGAATCAATATCTGGCATTAATTTACTGAATCCACAAAACAGGGCAAAAAAATACAGGAAAGAAAATTGCAATTTCTAAAGGTATTCAAAAAAATTAAATATGAATCATTAGTAGCGAGTATTGCCAACGAATCTTAGAGCCTTGCTTCCTCCTCCTAGAAACTTAAATGATCTGTCATTGAGGCTTATGGAAATATGGAATCAGATTAATCAAGATGAAATCAGAAATCTGATTTTAAGTATGCCAAGAAGATGCGAAGCATTCATTAGAGCAAGGAGAGGCAATACTCGCTACTAATTATTAATATTTAATTTTTTTAATACATTTAGAAATTACAATTTTTTTCCCTGAATTTTTTTTGCCCTGTTTTGTGGATTCAGTAAATTAATACCAGATATTGATTCTTTATTTACTTTATAATTTGTTTTTTCTTGCTGTTGCATTAATCAAAGCATTTCGTTTATTTTGTATTTTTTAACTAAACATTTTTTTATGAAAATCACGTTGAACTAAAAATTGAATATTTCATAAAAAAACAGAGATAAACCAATGAATCAAAAAAGAAAATGTAAAGGAAACATGGGACTTTAATTTGGCTGGAATTGCGATAACTTGCAATGGCTAGTAAATCCCACAGGGTGTTTTGAATTTCCGTAAAAAAAACATAACAGTTTTATAACATCCGGTATAATACCAAAGTTACTTTTTCAAGTAAAACAACAAAGGCAGTGATATGCTTAAGGAAAAAACCTACAATTTGAAAAAAAAATCATTAAAAACGAACCACAAATTTGGAAAATATATAACATCAAAATTGAGGCAATTTTTTCGTTATGCGTTAAATATGTCGCGCAGTGTATAACCACCACTTTGTTTACCACATATAAAAGTATACTTACGATTTATGAGTTAATGTGCACCTTTTCCGTATATTTCATGCACTGGAGATTCCACGTCTTGAATACTTCAATGTAAATAACTTTAAAACAAATAGCATCGTAATATATTTTATTTTAGCATCTTTTAACAAAGGACTGAGCGTTGTATATATCTTGTTTTAATTTTAATTTTGCAAACCATTTTCTTTTTTAGCGCTTCCTTTCGTTCTTTCGAATCCAGTCAACAGAAAAATGTTACACGCCTGAAGCCAACCTTGTATTAACTTATTTTCACTTCTTTAAACCAAAAGAGAAAATTTCAACAAGGGGTAATTTTGGTGAAAGGTATATAATTACATTTTAAAAAAAGTTGTTACCAAAAGAAGGATTATCAATTATTTTGGAAATAATTGTATGAATGAAAATTATCTTTATATTTTTCTCTTTACAACTGAAATTTATTTAACTATGAAAAGGAAAGAAAAACTAAAAGTCTTCCTCCACAAAATTTAATAGAACAAAAATTTGTTGTTGTTGTTTCGAACGTAGAAACGTTCATCATCAGGAGACAGAAAAATATACTGTTTGCTGATGATACAACTATTTTATACATCGCTGAATCATATGAAATTATACAAAATTTTATAAATCATGATATGAAAATCATTGAATTATGGATATGTAGTCATAAATTAACATCAAATTTGGAAAAATCCTCTTTTTTATGAATAGGAAAGAAACCCAATTTATACAGAAGTGATTTAAAATTAAAAGTCGGGCATTTAAAACAATCAAATAAAATTAAATTTTTGTTGTTTTTAATAGATGAAGCTTTTAATTGGAGTGAACACATTGAATATATTAAACAGAAAATAGTTGCACCAGTGGGGATTTAAAAAAAAACTCACTTTTTTGACTTCAAATTATATGTTACGTCCTATTTATTTTGCCATTATTTACTCTCATTTACAATATTTAACTTTAATATGGGGATGAACTTTTTAAAATTTGCTTAACCCTTTACAAGTTTTAGAAAATAAAGCAATTACAAATATATATTGCTTGGATAGAGAAAATGCAACTAAACTTTTATATAAAAATTTTAATATTATATTAATTAAGGATATTCACTTAATGCAAGATATTGTTTTTGTTTACCAAATTATATCAAAAAATAAACATTCAAATATAAAGTCCAATTATAGACGTGACGTACATGATCATTTAATTAGAACTGTTTATAATATTGATTTACCTTTAATACATACTAGGGCAGGTCTCAGGTCAGAACTCCATTTATTATCAAGGTATTAAATTTTACAACGAAATAACCCAAGATTTAAAATTTTCAAATATAAAACGTTTTAAAATGATAACTAAGAAAATACTTAAAAAAGGGGAAGCTACATTTTAAACTAAAAAATATTTAAACGTGTACTTCTTTTATGATTAATTATTCTTTTCAAAATTATTTATAAATTATATCTAAACGATATTATTAGTTATATTATTTTATTAAAAGAAATAATAATTGAATAATTTTATACATATTTAAATATTTTTATTTTTTTTATTGAATATTAACATTTTAAGTATTTAGTTTTAATTAGTTATATTTAACAATTATATTTTTAGATGTTGTTACTAGTAGAGAATCCCGCATAAACAAATGTTTTTGGGATTTTATTTGGAAAGAAAAATAGAAATAAGTAAAGTTTTTTCACATTATGTCATTTCGACACACCAATTTTTAATTCCATAAAAGCTCCAATTTCTTATACCTGGAGGAATACTGTTATAATTGCTCGAACATTTTTTGAGTTACTTCTTACTTACTTTGCCTTCTCTTTGGAACTATGTCAATCAAGCTGTATTAAAATAATATTATTTGCGAAAGATTTCGAATCAGAATATTGCAGTCTGTCCGTTTTATGATTCTACGTAATTTGTTGTTCTAATTAGAACGGGCTCTCAATTATAAAATACAAAGTTTTGACTTGTAACGGGGTTTTTAATTCTGGCATCGTTAAAGGTACGTTAATTGGATTAGTAGACGGATTACTCTTCATGGGCCGCAAATGAGGTAAAATAAAATAGGAGGAAAATATTAAGAGTCCCTTTGGGGAATTTTCCACTTGCGACTTGCATTTTTTATACTACTTATTCAAAAACTTCTAAAGCTTTCGACCTTATTTCAAGATGTATATTTTTTATTATACTAACGTAATTTGTCTATATTTAACTTTTGTACTATTAGCGAATGCCAACATACATATTTTAAAAATCGTTACATGCGTTTTACAATATACAGTTACAGCTTACAGGGAAAATTGTTTTCGTCAAACGAAGTGCTGAAAACATAAAAACTTCAGTGTACAGGGTGTCCCAAATTCGAGCCTCATCATGGGAATCTCGGAAACTATAAGAGATACAGCATCGGTCAAATTGTGGCAAAGTTGCGCAATTTCGTACTGAGCAATATCGCAAAAAAATATCTGAGCTATCTTTTTTAGTTTTTGAAATTTTTGCTTTTGTTTTTTTAAATTGCTCGACTTATTTTATCCGCTACAGAAAAACAAGCACAACATTGTTACGGCAACTTTTTACGATCCATATTGTGACATTTTTAGAATTTCGTTACAACGTTTCGTTTTTGTGGAACTATTATCAACTTAAATTTTTTAAATACGGACCTGCATTTTTTATTTTATTTTTTGATAGCCCTTTAAGCCCTGAATTCAATCATGTACCACACTTAATTATATTTAGACGTTTTGATGTCATTATTACATCTTCAGGAATGTGATAATTATTTTTAAATACGGCCCTGGTGTTAGTTGTTAGATTGAAATATCGTTTAGCGGGATTTTGGTGGGTTACAGAATCTAAAATATTTTGTTGTTCTTCCGGCTCCATTCGTGTACCATATTTGACTCTTGGTTTATTAAAACTACCATACTGGGCTAAATTAGTATCAAGCATAGCAAAATAACTATAATGAGGCTGCAAGCGTTCAGGATAGTCCTGTAAATAACGGTCACAAGAAATTTGTGAATTCCTATTGAAAGAATAATAAACTAGTAACATGTCGCGCTTTTCTAAAGCAGAAAACATAATTTTGCTGAAATATTCAGTATAAATGGTGACTGCAGTTGTCAAGATAATTAAGCCAAACAATCAAGTAAAAGTTCTTGTCATAGCCACCTTTGTTTTGTTTGGTTTTATTTTTACTTTGTTACAATTTATATAAAAACATAAATATAGTAAATTATTTGTATAAAATGCTGGATCCACTTACATGTTGTATGTGGTAAAAAGATTAAGTAACTAACAACAGGGCCGTATTTAAAAATAATTATCACATTCCTGAAGATGTAATAATGACATTAAAACGTCTAAATATAATTAAGTGTGGTACATGGTTGAATTCAGGGCTTAAGGTTGAATTCTCAACGTCATTCAATCTATTGCCAACCTATAACCTATTTCGCGTTGATTTTTTGAGTTTATTATTTTAATAACTAACATTTAAAGAAAATCAATATCGTCGGTACATTATTTACGTAGTATCTGATATATTACAAAAATATCAATTTATTGCATTGCTAATTTTGGGAGAATTGTATAGTGAAAAAACAATGAGTGACAATGACATAATAATGTTAAAAAAAATCTTACCTGATATTTTTCGCTATACAATTATTCTAAAATAAGCTATGAAATACCTTGATATTTATTAAATATGTCAATGATTACCTATAGAATATCAAGGCGATACTGATTTTCTTTAAATTTTGTATAAAAGCTAGAAACCATAAATAAATCTACGCGAAATAGGTTATAGGTTGGCAAGCATGTTGATACTTCCACCTTAAAGGGCTATCAAAAAATAAAATAAAAAATGCAGGTCCGTATTTAAAAAATTAAAGTTGATAATAGTTCCACAAAAACGAAACGTTGTAACGAAATTCTAAAAATGTCACAATATGGAGCGTAAAAAGTTGCCTTAACAATGTTGTGCTTGTTTTTCTGTAGCGGATAAAATAAGTCGAGCAATTTAAAAAAACAAAATCTCAAAATTTTAGTTTTTTGCAAAAATTTCAAAAACTAAAAAAGATAGCCAAGATATTTTTTTGTGATATTGCTCAGTACGAAATTGCGCAACTTTGCCAAAATTTGACCGATGCTGTATCTCTTATAGTTTCCGAGATCCCCATGACGAGGCTCGAATTTGGGACACCCTGTACAGGAAACCCACTCACACGGGGCAATACCTTAATCACGGATCGAATCATTCAAACTCCATAAAACAGGGCATAATTTAAACTCTTTATCACAGAGCACCCAACGTTTGCAACAATCCGAAATACCTTAATATTGAAATTTTAAACATCAAAAAATATTTAAAACATAATGGTTACCCTGAAACCTTTGTAACTAACATCATCTCAACACTTAAAAATCGCGAAGTAAAAACTAATGCAGAAACGAAAGAGGAGCAAGTATTTCTCACAGTACCTTATGTCAAGGGGATTTCTGAAAAGATTACAAGGATAACCAAAAACTATAATATCAAAACAGCCTTCAAATCCGGAAATACGCTTAGAAGCTTTCTTACAAAAGTAAGACCCCTTCCCGTACGAGTTAAAGAACATCTGAAACATATTCAAAGAGGTGAAACTTCGAGATCAGGTATAGCGGAACTTGTATGGACCAACCAACATAATATACAGTGGTCAGAAGCCAAGGTTTTGGACACGGAACAGCACTGGAGAAAACGAAAATTCAAAGAAGCAGCTTTCATGAATCTCAATACCAATACCCATATATTTAGTAAACCAAGTGTAGATATTCACAATATCTGGAAGCCTCTTCTTGTGCAAAACCGACAGCTCGAACTTCACATGGATAGTATTTAAGACAGTAGCTTTAGAATTATAATTTAGTTTACACTTAAAAACGGTTAGAGATACTATCCAACCGAAACGTTGTGTTAAGTAACAAAATAAAGACAATGAAAGTTGTTATTTTGAAATTACCTAATTTAAAATTTAAAAAAAATGGTGTTTAACGCCAACATACCCCTATATTGTAGGTATAATTAATATTATTGTTTTATTACTGTAAGTAAAACAATATTATTATGGATTTCCACCAAGTAACGACCAATAATATTAAAATAATTAATATTATTCAAATTAACTTTCGCTAAGCCTTAATTTATCTCCTCTAATTGGGGTAATTTGTTTTATACACCTCTAACCCCTACCTTTGTCCAAAGATTATCCCCAACAGATGATTTGCATGCTCCCATACTTTATTATTCTTTAAATACAGGGTGACCCATTTGTGTCACAAAGTATATATATCGGCTCTACTATTAGAGTTATTCAAAAAAGTTTTTACAAAAGTTGTGAAAATCTAAAATCAAAATCAATTTTTAAATATAGGGATGGCAAAATAGATTCAAATTATAATGATGTGTTTGTGATGAACCACAACTTAAAATGTTAATATCCGTGTCCAAGGATTTTTCCAAAAAAACTGTACTGGATTTACTGTATTTATTCGTATATAAAATACAAACTTATACTGTACAGATGAATTTCTCGTGATCTAGGTATAGTGTTTCTCAGGTTAATTTAATGACATAAAAAAGTATTAAACTCCTAACCATAGGCGTCGCCAACCAAATAATTAAAATGCGTAGGGTATTATTTTAATTTTTTAAGACGATAATAATGTAAATAAAGCAACTTTAACATAAAAAAAGCCTTAAACTCCTAATCATAGGCATCGTATCTCCAAATAATTAAAATGCATTGGGTATATATATTGTTTTAAATATTTTAAATGATAATACAATATAAATAAAACAATTTTAATAGGTAACACGTTGTAAACGAACATTGTTGATTTAAAATGCAGTCACAATTGAATTGATGGAATCATCATAATTTTCAGAAGTAGAATCGTTTTTAGGTTGGATCACTATTGGCGATAAAACAGGGATATTCCATTTCTACAGTAACATGAGCCTCGCAATTTTTCCATACATTGCTACTCATGTCGTTAATTACCTGCCGAATATTATCAAGGACAGCTGCGCTTAAAATTAAAATAATACGTTGACATGGAACATGTAAATCTTTGTTTCTCAATACCGGACTTGTTGCGCTCTCGGAGGCAGACTCCACCGAGCATGTTGGCACCAATATAATTTACCTTGATCTGCTGTTTAAAATAATCGCTAAAAAGCCATTGCTGATAATAAAATGTACCAAGTAAACACGTATCTGTCCAAAACCACACAGTTATACACCAAAATTAAATACGTAAATTATAGCCAATATGTTAAACCACCTACGCCACTGTCCTTTTCCTCAATAAACTATTAATACCTGACATGACAGTGATGATGGCTCAATTATCTTTTAGCAGGTAGATGAGAAATATCGTGATTCGCTGAAAATATTCCGCCTTTCTTGTCTAGAACATACAGTTGAGTTGAGTAATTTATTTTACCAGGCTGTAGAACTCGTAAAAATAAGTAATTTTACCAATCATTTACAGTGTCACCAGTAAAGTCCGCATCATATGGGAATTTTTTTTATTAATAGCTTTATTCAAAATTTGATATTGGCATCAAGTTCTGCTTGGATCGAGATAAAAATTAGGCAAAAAAATAGTAGTCACGTGATTTCCATTATCTGTCAAATTTTAATTTTTTCCAAAAAATAATTCAAAAGTGGGGTTATTTCTGAAAATATCGAAAAAAGTTATTAGAAAAAGTTGTTTTAAATGCAGTTTCCAGCCTACTTGCAAAATTTCAGCTGCATAAGATAATTTTGATTTTTTACCCATATTTTGTAAATTGCACCACTTTTGCAAAATAAGACTCAATGCAAGCTACATAATACTTCTTAGTTTTGACAATGTTTTATTTCAGATACATTTTCTTTAAGGTAGCGCCATATTAAATGTGTGTTTTTCTACAAAATCAAAATTGGGCTATTAAAATTTGGTCGCATGTGATGCAAAGTTTATTTGTTTTTGACCCTGTATAAGGTAACTTCATAAAATAAGTATTTTTGAAAACGTAGTTTGTGTCTGAAAGTAAAAAAATTAAAAATAAAGTAAAGGGGTTTTAAATTAAATCGTTAAAAATAGGTAAACTTTACGTTAAGTTAAACTAAAATTTATTTTCCACTTAATGAACAATTTACTGATGACACTGTCTTCTTTTTTGTCTTAATATTAAGGTGTATTACTTTCAGACACAAACTACGTTTTCAAAAATACATATTTTAGGAAGGGTCAAAAACAAATAAACTTTGCATCACATGCGACCAAATTTTAATAGCCCAATTTTGATTTTGTAGAAAAACACAGAATTAATATGGCGCTACTTTAAAGAAAATGTATCTGAAATAAAGCATTGTCAAAACTAAAAAGTTTTATGTAGGTTTCGTTGAGTCCTATTTTGCAAAAGTGATGCAATTTACAAAATATAGGTAAAAAATCAAAGTTAGCTTATGCAGCTGAAATTTTGCATGTGGGCTAGCAACTGCATTTAAAACAACTTTTTCTAATAACTTTTTTCGATATTTTCAGAAATAACCTCACTTTTGAATTATTTTTTGGAAAAAATTAAAATTTGACAGATAATGCGAATCACTTGACTAATATTTTTTTGCTTAATTTTCATCTCGATCAAAGCAGAACTTGATGCCAAAGTCAAATTTCGAATAAAGCTATTAATAAAAAAAAATCCCATATGATGCGGACTTTACTGGTGACACTGTATATAAAAGTTGCAGAATAAAGAAGTCATTAACAATTGAAAAAATGTAAAATTTAAAAACTTAAGACCTGCTCTTTGGTATTCTCGACCACTAAAACCCGTAAAATGAATGAATGATAAGTAATTTGTATCCTACAAAAAAATAAGCCATACCCAGTATCGCCAGTAAACAAAACATTGATAACGCAGTGGTCGAGAATATCAAAAAATCAGGTCTTACAGTTTTTAAATTTTACATTTTTTCAATTGTTAATAACTTCCTTATTCTGCAACTTTTATGTAAATGATTTTTGGTACAATTACTTATTTTTACGAGTTCTACAACCTGGTCAAATAAATGACTCAACTTTGAGAACACCCTGTATAAATTTCCAATTGCGTTTATCTTAGTATCATTCACAGATTGGGAGACGTGTTCGAGACGTGCCTAAATGATGCACGGTTGCCAGTTCTACCAAATTTCCGGGTTTGTTAATATAATATATAAGTAGGCGAGAAACAACTGTTTGTTAATTAGTTGTTTTTTAACAATGAAAACCCTTTTTATTTTAAGTTTAATTCTTTTTTTCTAAATAATATTTCTTAAGGACTAAAAAAACCTATAATAATATTAATGTTCTTCTTTCTTTCACACTCAAAACTTTTTAGTTTAAAGTATATTTGTAAACTAGCTTTTAAAGAGAGTTACTGACTGACAATTGAATACTGATATAATATATTGATAGCGGGTGTAATCAGATTTACCCCGGTGGAGTGGCTCCCAGTACTCAGCCATATACCACCCCCCAACCTGCGACGCATAAACGCGCTTACGAGAGAGTATAAAAAGATAATGATAAACCGAAACCTACCAATACACAAGTATATTGAGGACGCTAAGTAGTCACAATCGCCTTCGATCTAGAAAACCGCCCATCAGAACAGCTATAGATACCACCGAAGAGGGATTTATCCTAACTAACGCTTGGTACGAAGAATGGACCACAAAGCAGAACAACCAAATCCCATGCATCACCCAACAGCCTCCAGGCTATGACTTGCCTCGTAAAACATGGGTAATTTTAAACCGAATTAGGACCCAGCATGGTAGATGTGCCTACTCCCTGCACAAGTGGGGCAAGACAGCGACTCCCCTCGGCGAATGTGGAGAGAACCAAACCATTAACCACATTATAGAAGAATACCCAGTAACAGCCTATGCAGGGACACCCGAAGATTTCCTGACGGCTACGCCAGAATCAATAGCTTATATTAATTCGCTAAAGGTTTGTTTGAACCCTATTTATATTAATCGTTTGTCATTATTACTGTTTGTTATTGTGTCTTAGTGCCATACGCTAAATAAATACTGATATAAAAAGAACATTTTTAATAAAAAGAACTTAAAGAATTAAAAAAAATAGATCTGACAACCCTGGTTGTGAGGTCAGTCTCTTTGAAGCCTGTTAAACGCTTTTTTATGTCATCAAACTGAGTTTGGATAAATTATACCCTAAAACATCTACATCGGACAATATCTCAATTTGTTTTGCAGTTGTGGTAAATGTAAAAACACTGAAAGTCATATTTGTTTATTCAATAAAAAAATTTAATGTACTATAACTTTAAAAGCATCCATTAGCATGGGCTTCTAACTACTTACAGTTGATATTCTTTATTTTTATCAATAAATGCATTTTACAATTTCAAATTTTTAATGTACAATGCGCCGGCAGTAAATAAAATAATGCCTATTTAGCTCGGAACAAAAAACAAACATTTTAACGAAAGCAGCTTTTTCCGATCAACGGTATCAACGAGTCAGTGCCAGTGCATTAATTTTGATCAATGTAACAGTTGCGTTTAATAAAACGCGAAAATAGATAATGATACTTTCATAGTTACGAGGGGAAGGAGCGAGAGAAAAGTTTTTCTGTAATAAAACAAAACTATTTTCATCGTTATAAATAAAAGGTATAAAATTTCAAATTGCCGACATTTTTCTAAAACTTAACAATATGAACAGTGAATATCATTGAATGGTTTCAAAGGGACTATTTCGGTTAGTAGTCCTATAAGGACCGTTGTAAATAACACACACGTGTTTCGAGAAACCTATCCGCATCAGTTTTCTGATGGTTAACGCGACGTAGAACATCTTGGTAGCTCATTCAAACCAGCTACTACTATTAATAAACTTAGTAAGTCGACCCACTTGCAGGCTGCTTACTTTGCTTACTTCCTCCAGATCATTCAAGAATGGTTCGCCCAGGGCATTGATATTACTTCTAGCGAAGCCGGGGCATTCACACAAGAAATGTTGAATACTTTCCTTCTCTTCTTCATCCAGCAGCTTCTGCTAAAGTCGTTAGCTGGTATTAGCACATGTTAGGCCTGTCTACCGAAAGGGCAATATCCTGTGACCACGGCAGTGATATTTCCTAGGTCTTTCCGACTATGCTGTAATAACGCGGACGATTTCGTAATAGTTATTTATTTCACCCTGTCACGTAAATCTATTTGCCCTGTATACATTTGCGTCCGGTAAACGGAACATTATAGTGTCAGATACCATATTGTGTTACCTAACAACTACAGTGTCCGCAAGAAAGTCCGCATCAAATGGTTTTATTTTTTTATTTTTTATTATTAGGTATAGGTAAAAATTGAAAAAGCAGTTAGTTTTTGCTTACCTAAAAACCAAAAATGACGTATACTGAAGCAGCTGCACGACTTGCGTTACTTGTTAAAATTGACATTTTTAATAAAATAGGTTCAAAAATGCCCTTATTTATAAAAATAACGAAAAACTTTATTCGAGAAAGTTGTTTATTTACTCATTTTTAGCCTCTGTACGAAATTTTGACAGTCTAATACAATTTTTATTTTTTGCCAGATTCTTGAAAATTTTGATCAACCCTCGTAGATTAACTTTTATACATCGATGTAAAACCATTTGCCTTTACTTTATTTGTAATCTTAATGCAATTTTGCTTCAAAAACTGAAATTGTTATTGATCAGTATGTGATGTTTGATGCAAAGTTTATCTAATTACATCAGTTTTGTCAAAACCGACGTTTCTCATTTTTCTTAAGTTAGTAAACGGATGTACAAAAAGAAAATATTAGGAAGCTTTCGTTGAAATTTTACTTAATTAATATTGGATCAAAAAGAATAAATATTAATCGCTCGAAACATTTTATTCAACAAATTATAGTTGAATACAATTAATTTAATTTAATAATAATTAAGTAAAATTTCAACGAAACCTGCCTGATATTTTCTTTTTGTACATCTGTTTACTAACTTAAGAAAAATGAGAAACGTCGGTTTTGACAAAACTGATGTAATTAGATAAACTTTGCATCAAACATTACATACTGATCAATAACAATTTCAGTTTTTGAAGCAAAATAAATAATTGGAAACAAAAATTTTACAGAAAATTGCATTAAGATTACAAATAAAGTAAAGGCAAATGGTTTTACATCGATGTATAAAAGTTAATCTACGAGGGTTGATCAAAATTTGCAAGAATCTGGCAAAAAATAAAAATTGTATTAGACTGTCGAAATTTCGTTCAGAGGCTAGAAATGCCTAAATAAACAACTTTCTCGATTAAAGTTTTTCGATATTTTTATAAATAAGGGCATTTTTGAACCTATTTTATTAAAAATGTCAAATTTGACAGGTAACGCAAGTCGTGCAGCTGCTTCAGTATACGTCATTTTTGGTTATAAGGTAAGCAAAAACTAACTGCTATTTCAATTTTTACCTATACCTAATAATAAAAAAAAATCCCGTTTGATGCGGACTTTCTTGCGGACACTGTATGTTTCATGTTTTAATTTTGGAAACAATGACTTTTTACTTTCAATTTTTGACAAGTTGTCACTTTAAATTATAAGAAATAAAATATTCAAATACACATAACTACATCAATTATTATTTATTACGACAATTTTCAAATTCTGTCAGAACTTCTCTTCTCAATGGTGAATTATATAAATATATGTATTTTATTCCCAGTAAAACGCTTTCTCTATAATTAAGAAAGCAGAACAGCGTCCCCAAAAACGAATTGTATCCGTTAAAACCTCCACAAGACGTTGGTAAGGGTTCGTAGCGATCAGCATTCTCCGCTTGCCGTATAGTATTAGTTTTAACGTATTTGTTGCACAGGTCACATCGTTGTTCGGAGCCTTCTAGCTGTCCTGTCTGAAGTTGAATTTCTTGATCGTATTATTTCAACTAATTTATTTTTACTTTGTATTTAAGTTTTTTTAAACTTTGCATGTCAGGTAAAGCAATAGAAGATTCTTATTTCGCACAGCTCATCATTAGTATTGGACTTTATAACCTATGGACGAATTTTCTAATCTTAGTAAACCATGTTGTATAATAGATAATTATATGCAATATTAAACGACAAGAACAATATCACACTAGAAGCTATTTAAATTTTTGAGAGATACAGTACAAAATGTTAGTGGTAAGTATATGCTTTATTAACCGTAGCAAGCAAATATTATTATGATTAATATCAGGTTTCATTATAACTGCCAGTCGAAACTAATATAGTATATAAAACCAGATTACACCCCCCATAGAACTTTGAAAAAACGCTCGGACACGTCGATTGTTATTCTTTCTTCCGGATTTTTTGCTTCAAAAAGAAATTATACCGGGTGTGTCAAAAAGTAGATGTAGCAAAATTTTTTTGTTTTTTAAATAGAACCCCCCTATTTTTACTTATTACCCTAATTCTACGTCAAAATCTGCGCATAATTCATGTAGAATACTCTATCCTTATCTCTAACGGTTTTAGAGAAAAATTACATCATAAAAAAAAATCTTTAAAAAAAGGTACATGTACCTACTTAAAGGTAAACAGGTAAATTTAAATGAATTGTTACTACGATAGCAAGTCATGTGTCAATTAAAAATTAGTTTAGGTATAATTTTAAAAAACGGTGATCATGGTGCATTTAAATGAAACACAAAGAATCGAAATTTTAATTTTAATTGGATGTGGAGACAAAACAAGAAGTCAAGAAGAAGTTTGTAACTTGTTTAACGCTAAGTATCCAGAACGGCCGATTACAAGTTCTACAGTAAGTAAAATTGAAAAGAAATTCAGGGAAACAGGGAATGTAAAGGATCGTCTACGGCCAGGTCGTCCAAAAATTAGTGAAAACTCACAATTGAACATTTTGTTAGAGGTTGAAGATAATCCTCATAGTGCATCCACTGAAGTAGCCCTTAATAATGATGTTAGCCGACGATCTGTGTTGCGGGTATTGAAACAAGAAAAGTACCATCCGTACAAAATTAGGTTGCTGCACGAGCTAAACGAAGATGATCCCGACCGCCGACCACACTTTTGTGAAACTATGATGGAAATTTGCAACTTAAATCTATTTTCCCATCGCAACATACTTTTTAGCGATGAAGCCACGTTTTGTTTGAATGGTTCGGTAAACAGACAAAATTTCCGGTATTGGAGTACAAATAATCCCCGTTGGATGAGAGAACAGCACACGCAATACCCACAAAAAGTAAATGTTTGGGCAGGGATATTAAATGATAGAATTATTGGACCTTTTTTCTTTGATGGAAATTTTACAGGAGACCGGTATTTACAATTTCTTCAAAATGAATTAATTCCCACACTAGCAGCGGATTTTCCAAATCAAAATCAGCCTCATCTACCAGAAGCGTCTATTTGGTTTCAGCAGGATGGTGCGCCGCTTCATTTTGCTCGACAAGTACGAGAGTATTTGAATACTGTATTTCCTGAACGATGGATAGGTAGAAGAGGACCCATAGAATGGCCTGCAAGATCTCCCGATCTTACACCCATGGATTTCTTTCTTTGGGGTTATTTGAAATCAAAAGTGTATAAGGATAAACCACAAAATTTGGAAGACTTAAAATTTAAAATTAGATATGAAATTAGGCAAATTAATGAAAATACTGTAAATAATGTTTTAGAAGGGTTTTTAAGTAGATTAGCATATTGTCAAGAAGTTAATGGTTTGCATTTTCAACACTTAATAAACTAATTTTTTAACCTTTTTTTAAAGAATTTTTTTTTATGATGTAATTTTTCTCTAAAACCGTTAGAGATAAGGATAGAGTATGCTACATGAATTATGCGCAGAATTTGACGTGGAATTAGGGTAATAAGTAAAAATAGGGGAGTTCTATTTAAAAAACAAAAAAATTTTGCTACATCTACTTTTTGACACACCCGGTATAATTTCTTTTTGAGGCAAAAAATCCGGAAGAAAAAATTATAATCGACGTGTCCGAGCGTTTTTTCAAAAAATGAATACCTGATTTTTAAATGAATTTGTTCCATATTTTAGCCCATCACTGTATGTAGCATTAATTATTTCCTATTGGTTAAATTACCGTGAATATTATTACACAACGGTCTAGCAATTTTCGCTGTCTTAAAGTAGGAAAACGCGTTGCTGTCACATATACTATTAAACAGTTATATAGAGTATGTGCATTCTTATAAAAAATTGAAGGTTTTTTTTTCAGTGAACCAACACTCAACATTTTGTATGTCAAAGAATTATCCGAGAGAATAACAAAAATAGTTCAATGATATAACATCAATACAGTATTCAACTCGAGACACACTTTAATAATTCACTTGACGAAGACAAAACCAATCTTAGAATCCCCTGCGATGGCGAAACACTAAGATCATTATTTGAACCAAACGTATTAAAGAGCACAGAAACAATACGCTAAAAGGAGAGACCGACAGGTCAGGTGCAGCTGACCCTGCTCTGGACCCATGGCCATCATATCATGTGTTCAGAGGCTGAAATGCTGCATAAATAGCAATACTGAAGGAAGAGGAGTTAAAGGAAGCTGCTGCTATACAGCAAAACCCAGATTATTTTAGTAAGCCATCATTAGATATAAGGTTTTTTGATAGCTATAAAAATAAAATTTTGAGGAAAAAATTAAATGAGGTCTTATAGCATGCCTCTTTAATTTTTTACGCTTCACTGCCTTTTTCCTACGAAACTAATAACCAAAAAAAACACTGGCCATAATATCAAGCTGAAACCTCGAGGGCGGCATTATTTTGAAAAATTCATCAGTCTTATCTTTCCCGCCCCTACGCAACTCACTGCCGCAAAACTTTTGACATCGCTCACAAAGAAACAAATGACCGGTGGTATTTTTCACACCGAACAACATTCCACACTTAAAATAGGTCTATAATTGAGAGGAAAGCGCCGGAGCATATGAAAACTTTTCTTATTTATTTCGGGGTTAATGGAAACTGTAATATTTCTAGTTTTTATGTTGGATTATAGTTGTTTTTTATGGTTTATATGAGAAATAAAGCGAGACAGAACGGGATCTAGGATTGATTTTTAGGATTTGTCTTTTTTAAGTTGTAAATCGAGCATCAGGTTTATGGTTTATTTATATAACTAAATAAAGAGGATTTGTAATGTTTCCATAGTACCGTGCGAGTAAATAGTAAACCGAAACCGCAACCGAAAATTAGTGTTTTCCAGGTCTCTCCAAGCTTCCAGGACTCGCCTATGGCTCGCCCTGGGAATGCTTGTCTCGACCTGAAAAACACTACTTTCCGGTCTTGTAACGTACAATATTTTTTTTAAGACCGACACTTCGATATATTTTATAATCTACGCGAAACAAGTTTGACATAAAGAACAAAATTAAAAATCAACGAACTGTCACTCGACAATACATCGAAATGTTGTTGTCATAATAACGAAATCAAGGTATCTTGTATTATCAAAGAGCGATTGGAAAAACAAAAAACAGGGTGACAGTGACATTAGAGATCGGAAAAGTGACATTAGAGTCCGGAAAAGATTTTTCCCGTCTCTAATGTCACTTTTCCGGTCTTGCGATCGGAAAAACGTTATTTTCTAGGAAAAATTGTCCAGACAGTGTAAATTTTCTGGTCGGTTTAAAAAAAAATTATTTGCATCAAAGAGGGCTTGGATTAAAAAACGTAGGGCTTGGTTTAGATCACAATGATATGGGCACGATATATCTAACCAAATCTAGATTAAAATTTTGTCAAATTCATATTATGACATGATATGCCAAACTAATGAGTAATAAAATAAGTAGACAAATACAAATTAATTTTTGTTGTTTTCAAAATTAATTTAAATTCACATAAAGTTTTAATGCCAAATGTCAAGACTTGTCATTGTCCAGTTACTTTAGATTTCACCAACTTACTAAATTTCTTATACAGCTGAGATTGGTCAGTGTTTTTTCTTTTTCTTTTCTGGAATTGTTCGGCCAACTCTTTTAGTTTCTATCTCTTTTTAATCGTACGAAATAATACAAGATAGACATACTTTGTGTGCAGTACAATTATACTAATTAAATTTAGCCATTAGAAATTTATATTTTATGAGTTGCTGCAGTATTTGACAAGTATGACAGAACTGAAATGTCACGGCGTTAAAAGTTTATGTGAATTCAACATATTATGACATGATATGCCAAACTAATGAGTAATAAAATAAGTAGACAAATACAAATTTATTTTTGTCGTTTACAAGATTAACTAAGTAAGAATATACAAAAAGAAAAAGAAAAATAATTACATGTATTCTGAGAATTCACATAACCGGAGAGATGGAACCAGGCTGCGATTTTACAAAATATATACTATTACAGCCCAAGACACGCCCCCAATTACGAAATTACAAAATATAATCGGCCTCAGCGCAATCCTGCAAATTCTAATCGTTTGCAGCACCACGTGGCTGATCCATATAAATAAATCTTGATGAAATATATTTTTCCTAACCATCCGCACGAGTTCCACCGCCTGACGAGTCCTTTTCTACAAATTCCGTCGAGAAGGTATATTGGCAACCGGTTTGTTCGTTGTTACCCAGAGCATTTTTTTCCACAAATATTATTTTATAAAAATAAAATTAAAAAAAAATGCTCTGGGTAAGAACGAACAAACCGGTTGCCAATATACCTTTCCAGCCACCTTGTGCTGCAAACGATTAGATTTTGCAGGATTGTGCTGAGGCCGATTATATTTTGTAATTTCGTAATTGGGGGCGTGTCTTGTGCTGTAATAGTTTATATTTTGTAAAATCGCAACCAGGCTTCATCCAAAAAAAAGTCAGGTCTAATAAATCATTTCTTTCTAATAAATTTTGGGTAAACCATTGAGAGTTTTTCCTGCGTCTTTTAAGAAAATGATTTAGCTGCTTCTTAAGAATAGCCCTGCATGTTCCATAAGATCTTCCCACTTCTTGGGACAGGCGTCTTATACAATTTGTTGTCGTATTTTGCATTATTTCACGAACGTTTGCAACAAGTTCTTCTGTTCTTACAGATGGTCTTCCTGCTCCTTTTTTGTGTTGTATAGAATCTGTTTCCCTAAACACAGCCACGGTTCTTTTCAGGCAATGATAAAAATCCCCAGCAATAAAAGCAACGTTAGGAAAATGTTCGTGAAAATGAATACGTTTATCAATTACAAAGCCCAAAAACTGTTTTTTAGCGTGTTCCTATTGACAATATAATAATTTTTGACATCAGGTTCATAAATACATTGTGTATAATGACGACAAAGTCGTTACGAGTACAGACTATCCTTTTAAATGTTCGAGTGTACCTACTATATTTATTTTCCACGAGTGCATTTTGCAATAAAATACGTAATGCACGGAGCGCGAGCTGTAAACAGAATAATGGTATTTTGTTCGGAACAAAAATGAGTACTTTAAAAAAGCCGCTTTTTTGTATCAAATGCAATCGTTAATTTGGTACAGTCAGGAAATTGAAACGTTTTATATACGCTAGCGAATTAGAGGTGTATCGTTCGCGAACGATTCTTTCAAAACGAGCGAATCACTTCACTGAATTGAAAGAATTAATTCATCGTTCCAAAAAGATTCGATTTTTTTTTGATTATATATAGACAATAAGTTTTCAAGCTGAGACCACGTGCTTAGTTTCATTTCAAAGGGTAAAATTCATTTTAAATCATTGGAAGCCAATTCATTACCTTTTAATAAAACCTTTACCTTCATATTAATGTCCACTGAAACGTAATTAACAATATTTATACAGTCATTGGTCAAATCTAAACTATAAAAATATATTATACTCTCTTCACCTGCTTTTAAAACACTTTTATAGTTACAGTTACACCCAGGAATACAGCAGGGACTTGTCATGTTGATAAATAAACAAACTAAAAGAAAAAAAATAGTACTCACCTAAGTACCCAGGTATCTAGAGGTATCCTACCTACTTATGAACTATATCTACTAGTGATATTTTTAAGCTAATTCACATATACCTTCAAGTTAAATAAACACTTCAATATTTAATAAATTAACTGTAGTCACAAAACAATAAAGTTTATCACAAAGAGCTAACTAGAATTCAAAAAACACAACTTTTAAATTAAAACAAATAAAATTCTGCCGCCATTTATAAGACCCGTAAACAAACCGCCAGGCCGACCAGGCTGTTGGATTTTTCACTTTATTAATGCCATTAGAGCAAACTCGCACCAAAAATATTCATCAGTATTTTGTAGAGGTTCTTAGCAATCATGTCACTTAAATTTTCTATTAGATATCAATCGAAAATTACATACTAAACCATGGCTAACCTCAAAAAAGTTACGTGACACATGGATCTTCAAGTAGTAGTGTTGTCGATGTTTCTGTTTCACGGCTTCTTTCAAGGTGTTGTGGCTCAAGTCTTATTCCCAATCTTTTCAATAACAACTTCCTTTTTTCAATAATAATTTTAGACCACAACAATAATAAATTATGCCGAATATCTAACAGTAAAATGTCGGTGACAAAAATATATTTCCACTTCTAATATATCTTTTAGCACTATCATTTTCATGGCCCCCGAACTAGAATATTTCAAATTTCCATTCCATATCGGGAAAGTTTTTTGCTCTTTTCCTGTGGGGTCGTGACGCAATTTTCAGTACAAATCAGGCGAGAGGCACAATGGAAATTGGAAAATGGTCGTTTAGAGACGCATCCGTAGAATGGAAACTCTATGTTGAGAGGAAAAACTTTTTTCATATAAATTGGAAAATATCTGAACTTTGATGCGGGGGCGTCAATGACGACTCTCTTAAGAAGAACGACTGCAGATGGTAGATATAAATGACACTTGAATTATTTGAATAAATTCAATTGGTAAAAATTACGGCCATTCGATTTAAAAATGTCAAGAGAAAAATTAAGTTTGCATAGTTCAAAAGTACCATGGCCTTAGATAATATATAACGCTTTTGTTAAAATGTATTTTTAAAAGTCCATCATGGCTTTTGAGTATTTTCCACTAGTGCTTTGTATTAATGAATAATTAAAAGTTATGTTAAATTTTCTTTAAATAATAATATTATATAAACCAAGGTTTAAACAGTATTAATGACCGAACGTCGAATTTCAAACTCCGGGGCTATTAGCTGTCTAAACCGTGGTTAGACACCTATTTTTACAGTATTATTAAAAATGCATAAATAAAGGGCGGAATATATGAAAGATGTATATACAATGTGATCAGTAAAGTCCGCATCACATGGGATTTTTTTTTATTAATAGCTTTATTCGAAATTTGACTTTGGCATCAAGTTCTGCTTCGATCGAGATGAAAATTATGCAAAAAAATAGTAGTCACGTGATTCGCATTATATGTCAAATTTTAATTTTTTCAAAAAATAATTTAAAGTTGGGTTATTTCTGAAAGAAGTATTTTAAAATGCAGTTTCTAGCCCACATGCAAATGTTCAGCTGCGTAAGATAATTTTGATTTTTTACCCATATTTTGTAAATTGCACCACTTTTGCAAAATAAGACCCAACGCAACCCACATAAAACTTTTTAGTTTTGACAATGCTTTATTTCAGATACATTTTCTTTAAAGTAGCGCCCTATTAAATGTGTTTTTTTCTACAAAATCAAAATTGGGCTATTAAAGTTTGGTCGCATGTGATTTGTTTTTGACCCTGTATAAGGTAACTTCATAAAATAAGTATTTTTGAAAACGTAGTTTGTGCCTGAAAGTGATACACCTTAATATTAAGACAAAAAAGAACACAGTGTCATCAGTAAAGTATTCATTAAGTGGAAAATAAATTTTAGTTTTGGGTAAAAAATCAAAATTATCTTATGCAGCTGTAATTTTGCTTGTGGGCTAAAAACTGCATTTAAAAAAACTTTTTCTCTTAACTTTTTTCGATATTTTCAGAAATAACCCCACCTTTGAATTCTTTTTTGAAAAAATTAAAATTTGACAAATAATGCGATTCACGTGACTACTATTTTTTACTTAATTTTTATGTCGATCGAAGCAGAACTTGATGCCAAAGTCAAATTTCGAATAAAGCTATTAATAAAAAAAAACCATATGATGCGGACTTTACTGGTCACAACTGTATGTATAATAATATGCATTTTTTGCATATTTTGTCAAATTTATAATAAAATGCATATTTTTCATAAATTATTATTTTAAGAGCATATTTTTATGTTTTTGGCTTTATCAAAAAATTTAAAACGTTAAAGGTTTAATGTTCAGTTCCGTACTTAGTTCAGGGATTTTCCAATCTGGAGATTATAATAATTTATATTTATATTTTGGTTATACACCAGGTATTTATTGGGGGTTTCCGGGGTTTGCAGGTATATTGTTAGGGGCTGTTTATTGTCACTTAATAATGCGTTATTATTACCTGCTTAACAAACTGTATTTTTATCAATTTGTAATACAAAATTCTGTTTTAGTTTGTCGAAAGATTTCAGTATTTTCAGTGTGTAACAAGTAATCTCAAAGCATTCCAGTTGTGTGTTTAGAATATCTAAGGTAGCGAAAACGTCTTCGTGGATTGTTTACTTTTATTTTTCCTTGTTTTTCTTGCATTTTTTAAAATTAACATATTTTAGAACCCGATTGCATCAGTAGATGTTAAAAGAAGCTTCTCTTTGTATAAACATATTGTTACTAATAGAAGACAATCCTTTTCAGTTGAAAATTTTGAAAAATATTTAGTTATAAATGCCTTTTATACAATTTAATGTTAGAAAATTGCTTGCATCATAAAGTTTAAAAATATTTTTTTGTCGTGGAATGCTTTGGCCACTACGCTATAAACAATAATTTCTTCGATTAAAGCGTTAAAAATTATTGTTTTGGCAATAACTTTGAAACGAACAAAGATATCGAACTGAGGTCTTCACATTTTTTTTAGCAAATTTATTCTACTTTCTGAATATGATGTCATAGTTATACCGTATGATTTGAATTTTCGGAATAAAATTAAGAAACCTGTTATTATTACAAATTGTGCCCTCTAGTAATTTTATTAGAAACTATTATGTACCAGTAGATACGACAATTAAAAGTACTTACCTTTCTCCTCCAAATAAGCTTAAATTTACTAAAATCGGATAAGTCGTTTACAAGTTACATCAACGATTTAAATGATTGCAGTTTTAATCTCTTATCAAGGTCGGTACGCCAATAAGCCTTAAACAAAAATAATGTGTGTCTAAGCTTTTCAATAATGTAACGAGAGGTATAATATATATAACATGGAAATTTTCGGAGAAATTTAGAATTTAAAAAATTAATTTTTAATTGTGCCCTTCTTTCCTAAGATTCTATGCTTAGTAGTTTCCGAGACATGGCCGGTGGCCACCCTGAATGAAACACCCTGTATATTGTTAATATATATTATTAAACAGAAAATAGTTGCACCAGTGGGGATGTTAAAAAAACTTAGTTTTTTGACTCCAAATTGTATGTTACGTCCTATTTATTTTGCTATTATTCACTCTCATTTACAATATTTAACTTTAATATGGGGATCAACTTTTCAAAATTTGCTTAACCCTCTACACGTTTCACAAAATAAAGCAATTAAAAATATATATTGCTTGGATAGACAATATTCAACTAACCTTTTATATAAACATTTTAATAATATTTCAATTAAGGATATTCACTTAATGCAAAATATTGTTTTTGTTTACCAAATTATATCAAAAAATAAACATTTAAATATAAAATTACATTACAGACGTGACGTACATGATCACTTAACTAGAACTATTTTTAATATTGATTTGCCTTTAATACGCACTAGGGTAGGTCAGAACTCCATTTATTATCAAGGTATGAAATTTTACAACGAAATACCCCAAGAATTAAAATTTTTAAATATAAAACGTTTTAAAATGATATATAAGAAAATAGTTAAAAAAGGGGAAGCTAAATTTTAAACTAAACAATATTTAAACGTGCACTTCTTTTATGATTAATTATTCTTTTCAAAATTATTTATAAATGATAATATCTAAATATTATTAGTTATATTATTTTATTAAAATAAATAATAGTTGAATAATTTTATACATATTTAAATATTTTTTTTTATTGAATATTAATATAAGAGTATTATTTTGACTTACCTTGTTTTTTAATTAGTTATATTTAACAATTATATTTGTGATGTTGTTTTTAGTAGAGAATCCCGCATAAACAGATGTTTTTGGGATTTTATTTGGATAAATAAAAAATAAAAATTGAACCTTAAGATACAAAATATATGATAAAATATCCACGGTTATGAGACACCCTGTATATTAACTCTTATATTCAGAACAGAGAAATTTGTTATTGTCGGATTTAATTCAAAGAAATCATACACCGTGAATTCTTCAGGAATGTTTGCCTTTGACATTTTGTATTTGAAACTCGAGAACGGAGTTTTCTGAGGTAAAGACGGCCATCTTTACTTAACAAAATGTTACCAAGTAAAGTATATGCTTGAGAGAACCCAAAACTGTGTTTAATTTTATTGACGCTCTAGAGATAAAGTAAAAAGCTTATTCCCGTCATTATTTCTATTTACTTGTGGAAGTAGCGATTACAAATTTTTACACGCGTTTGCATAATATAGGTATAGGTACCGGGTGATTGGTTATATTTTGCATCCCCACCTATCTCATTTATTTGAAGAGGTATCAAAAAACTTTAAATACCAAAGTTGTAGGCTTTTTGATGAATTTTTATTATACAATATCAGAAGAAAAAAAAGATTATCGCATAACTGTGAAATACGTACAAATTGTGTTTTTTTAAATGAAACACCCTGTATATTATATGATTTTCTTGTAGAAAATTTTCTTCTCATTTCAAATATATATATTTATGATATATATATGGTCTATTTTGAACGCTTGGGTAAATAAGTATAATTTAAAAATATAGCATAAGTAGGCTTAGACAATATGGCCGATTGAATATAAGGCAAATGTTCACCTATTATTGGTCTGCTATATAAATATTAATGTTTATAAACAAATTAATATTAATTATTCTTAGAAATTCTCATCCAGATTGGGTATCCATGGCTATAGACAAATTGAAAGCCGGTTACCAAAAATGTATAGAAGCGAATGGGGGCCATTTCGAACATATTCATTAGATTGAATGTTGGCTATTACCGCGATATTCCCCATAAAATCGTCTTGCATAAAATATGTTTCTATAAATAATTGTAAGAATTTGGTATTTTAAATGTAGTTTAAAGTTTAGTAAGTTTTTTTTTAATATAATAAATATTAACTAAAACATATTATATTAAATGTATGGTTTTATTTCTAAGAATAATTAATATTAATTTGTTTATAAACATTAATATTCATATAGCAGACCAATAATAGGTGAACAATTGCCTTATATTCAATCGGACATACTATGCTATGTTTTTAAATTATACTTATTTACCCAAGCGTTCAAAATAGACCATATAAAATATATATATTTGAAATGAGAAGAAGATTTTCTACAAGAATATCATATAATATACAGGGTGTTTCATTTAAAAAAACAAAATTTGTACGTATTTCACAGTTATGCGATAATCTCTTTTTCTTCTGATATTGTATAATAAAAGTTCATCAAAAAGCCTACAACTTTGGTATTTAAAGTTTTTTGATACCTCTTCAAATAAATGAGATAGGTGGGGGTGCAAAATATAACCAATCACCCGGTACATTATGTTGGGTCAACTTAAAAACATCATTTACAGGGAAAATACTCGTAATATGCCCTTCACAAGCAAAAAAATCATTAAGGGTACTGGATTCATCTTCACATAATATAATATTTGTTTCTTCGCGAAACGTTTAAAGTACTTTTCACCCTAAATGGTATCGACTTATTGACTGCAATAAAACTACCGGTTTAATTCCATTGTTATACACAATCAACAAGCAAATACACTACAGGGTAGGTCTTTAGATATTTAATTCGTTATTAAGCACAAGATAGTTAAATATTACCTGCTATAATTACAAATTATAATCCGACCCTGACGTCGGTAGTTTATTTGCATTTTAATGGCCGAGCTCTTGCAAAACGTCCCAGGTAGTTAAACGGAGTCATTGTCATTGTGAAAAATACTTTAACAAAGTCGATCTTCCCAGTCTGTCCGTTCCATTTATAGAGTTACGTTTTTCTTAATAAAACAAAGTGTTTCGACAGAAGACAACGACATTTGACATTAACAGCTGATCTGGTTTCGTCGTTAAAGTTCCCAGATCAGCAGTAGCAAGCTCACGCGTCAGTTTGCGTCATATTATTTTCTTCCGATTTTGTTGTTTTTTAAGTGTTTCTGTCTCTCTTTTTTGTGTAGTGTGTGTTTTAAACATTTTACTTTTGGATTTTATATATTTCAGAGACAGATTTTCTTGGTGTTTATTATTTAAGGTTAATAGTGAGTACAAACCCAATTTTCGTTAATCCATCTATTATGAAATCAATAAAGTGCCTAATTAAACCATTTACTTATCGTTATATACAGGATGTCTCGCATCTAATGGGCAAATACAACAGAAGATAGTAGACTAAATGTTTCTTGCCATCTATAGCATTTAAATGCAATTATCTCAAAAACTAATTGAAATATCGAGATTAATGAAGTACAATTTTTTTCCGTATAAAAGATCCCTCTTCCATAATTTGAGGTAAAGCTGTTAGAAATGTGAGAGACAACAAATATATGCGAAAATCAAACTCATATTGTGTTGCTAGCGTTCTCTATGAGATATTTTAAAACTCATTATGGAATCCTTTTTGCCATCAAAAACATAACCACACCAAATTTGATTCATATCCGCTTAACATCAAATCATCGCCAATTTTATAAAGTAAATATTTACTTGGATCACCCTGTATCTCTTTAGCCGTATAAGAAATGAAATTAAATGACATATTTTCAAGTCCACTATCTCACGTTGCTGTATAGCCCCTTAGTTACGGGACACCCCATATATATCCATATTATATAAAATTGCCATCAAAGCAACAATACCAAAAACGGTTCCCGATATGGTGTTTTAATTAGATGTGCATTGTGCACTACAAAGCTTACACCTCGCAAAAAATGTAGTACTTTTATCCTTGTAAAATAAATACATAAACACCTATTTTGCTTTTTATAAATAAACTGGCGTATACCCGGCCTGCGTTGCAGCCCGGCATTATACGACGTCGCTTTCTCTGAGATAATACGGCGAGTTCACCACCACGTCAAGATTTATAAATACAAACCCGAACAAACCTCTAAATTTATTAGTGTTTCTCTACAATATTATACATAAAAACCTTCCTCTTGAATCACTCTATCTATTAAGAAAAACCGCTTCAAAATCCGTTGCGTCGTTTTGAAGATTTAAGCAGATATGAAAGGGGACAGACGGGCGACAGCGACTTTGTTTTATACTATGTTAAGACACTAAAAGAAATAAATGTTGTTTTCTTCTTTTCCTTTAGTTTTATGTTTTTACATTCTTATTTTGGTAGGTACGGGCTTGTCAATATTTTATTTTATAAATTTTTTTTTTTTTTTTTTTTTTATGATCGAGCACAAGCACTATAGGAAAATCCTTTAAGGCGCTCTGGGAGCGGTGCGTGTGCGAAGAAAGCGATTCACGTTTTTCTTGAATCGTTGGAGGTTATATTCGGCTAAAATTAGTATGTACGCTATAATTTTCTAAAGTATTAAGACTCCCTTGCAATATTTAACAGATCACGAAGGCGATGGTAAAAGAACTTAGTCCGGTTCTGTTTCTGTAGCCAACCGCTTAACGTTAAATATACCAGACTTCAACAGGGTGCCATTAATGACAGGTGAAGCGGCCAGTTCTTAGATTAATTTGACTTTACTCGTTAGTGGGAATGACGTTACCGACTGGCAAACAGCAACCGTTCATCGTCGAATTTGCACGCTACTTCCTAGACTAAGAGCACTGGCAAGCCTGAAGTGGCAGGGTGGCCTTTAATGAAAAAAAAATGAATACAAAATGGACTCCCCCTCCATAATATAATAATGTTTTCGATTTCTATATTGGCTAAACGTAGATACGGTGAAATTATGTTTAAAATGGTTTATTCGCAAGAACAAAAATTTAAAATTATTTTATGTAAGGCGAAGGTTGAGTTTCCAGAGGAAATAGTTGGGTGTTTTGCATTTTTGTTGCCCGAGCAGCCTGTCCCCCATTATGAAAAATATCTATACGTAAAATATTTCGAAAATACGCGGTACAACGTTCAAACCAAATCTTTTCCTGGCTCAGGAATCAGCTCCCTAATCTTTGTACTATAACAAAAAAGTTGTAAAAGTTAATAAGGCAATCTTTATACAGAGTGCTCTCGTAAAAAAGTTATAACCAGAGCGTAGCACAACTACCGCGGGAGTTCATGAAATTTGACATCATCAAACTTTTTAAGTTTATGTCGCAATGTCACTTGAATTATTCAAAGTCTTTTTAGGATATCAAGAGATTGCTCGGGGGCGGACTGTTTCCTGGGCGCCATTTTATAGTATAAATAATCGTGGAAAGTTTATTAGTTGAGCTGCTAAATTGAAATTTATTTTTCTCAACGAAACTAAATATTATTTATCTAGAAGCAGGGGCGCCGAGAACCCACCTTCGGTCCCAGGAAAAAATTAAATAATGCAATTTTGAATGGTAATCAATATTCTAAAATGATTAGTCGAATTTGGGTAGTTTTAAAGATATTGACGACATTGATCTTTTTTTTAAATGGAAACATACAGCATGTGATACATCATTTGAAAGCTAATATCTTGTACCGGGTGGTCAAATAAGCGAGGACGTCGGCTTTATTTCGGAAACTATTAATCGTACAACTTTCGGAAAGATTTTTTTATAAGTAAAGTGGTCCAGAGAAATTGCTGGAAATTACTTTTAAGTTCCTCATTTCGCCGCAAGGAGGCAGAATTAAAAATTGTTTATTTAAATTCTAAATTTCTCCGAAAATTCCCATATTAAGGTATAACTCTGATTACATCATTGGAAAGCTTAGACAATTCTGCATCATTTTGGTTTAAGACTCATTGGCGTACCGATGTTGATAAGAGTGGGAGAAGCTATTGAAAGTGTAAACATTAAAATCGCTGTAACTTCTAAACGACTTATCCGATTTTACTAAATTTAAGCTTGTTTGAAAGGGGAAAATAAGCATCTTCAATTGCTGTATCCAACAGTACACGATAGTGTTTAATAAAATTGCTAGAGGGCGCAATTTGTAATAATAACAGTTTTTTCGATTTTATCCCGAAAATTCAAACCATACGGTAAAACTATGACATCATAATTAAAAAGTAGATGAAATTTGTTCGATATCTTTGCTCGTTTCAGAGTTATTGCGAAAACAATAATTTTTAAGACAAATTGCGCCCTCTAGCAATTTTATTAGAAAATATCGTGTACCACTGGATACAACAATTGAAGATACTTGCCTTTTTCTTCCAAACAAGCTTAAATTTAGTAAAATCGGTTAAGTCGTTTAGAAGTTACAGCGATTTTAATGTTTACACTTTCACTTGGTAAGAGTGGGAGAAGCTATTGAAAGTGTAAACATTAAAATCGCTGTAACTTCTAAACGACTTATCCGATTTTACTAAATTAAAGCTTGTTTGGAAGTACCTTCAATTGTCGTATCTAATGGTACACGATAGTTTCTAATAAAATTGCTAGAGGGCGCAGTTTGTATTAAAAATTATTGTTTTGGCAATAACTCTGAAACGAACAAAGATATCGAACTGCGGTTTTTACATCTTTTCTTGCAAATTTCATCTACTTTTCGATTATGATGTCATAGTTATACCGTATGATTTGAATTTTCGGGATAAAATCGAAAAAACTGTTATTATTACAAATTGCGCCCTCTAGCAATTTTATTAAACACTATTGTGTACTGTTGGATACGGCAATTGAAGATACTTATTTTCCCCTTCCAAACAAGCTTAAATTTAGTAAAATCGGATAAGTCGTTTAGAAGTTACAGCGATTTTAATGTTTACACTTTCAATAGCTTCTCCCACTCTTATCAAGGTCGGTACGCCAATGAGCCTTAAACCAAAATGATGCAGAATTGTCTAAGCTTTCCAATGATGTAATCAGAGTTATACCTTAATGTGGGAATTTTCGGAGAAATTTAGAATTTAAAAAAACAATTTTTAATTGTGCCCCCTTGCGGCGAAATGAGGAACTTAAAAGTAATTTCCAGCAATTTCTCTTGACCACTTTACTCATAAAAAAATCTTTCCGAAAGTTGTACGATTAATGGTTTCCGAGATAAAGCCGACGTATTGGCTTATTTGACCACCCGGTACAGTGTGCTCATAAATTTTGGCGCGATTCTGTCAAGCTATTACAAAATGGCGACTGTTAGGTTTTTAAAAATCTCTATTTAAATAAGCGGAAATGATATAATATCATTGATATTTTTTTTTACCTTTCAAGGTAAGAAATCTTCATTGTTTCATGTTCTGACATTGTAAACTTGTAAAAATAATTCAGGTATTTTCGAAGTATTATTTTACAATTTTCTAAACAAAAATGGTTTTGTCGGAAAGACAGCGTATCGAAGTGTTGATATTGTAAGAAGTCGAAGTGAAGTGTGCACTTTATTTAATAATAATATTAATTATTAAATAACCCTTTTTTAGTGCACACTTTCAGATCGTTATTATTTCCCAGATCCTTGCAAATAAGTTACTAAGTGCTGGTGTTGCGTATCGGAACTGGTGCTCAACGTCTCATATAATCCACTCCACTTTTATGCATTTTCCAACTTTGCCTGTGCTGGACCTGTGGTTTGATGAACTAGGTATGAAAGTCGAAGAAATTTGGTTGATTTGGTGGAAAAAATTGTATAAAAAAATACTGCATATTTAATACACGACAGCGTAAACAAATATACTGGACTGTATTTATGTAAGTTTTATTTTGACTGAAAAAATTACAAAGAGTCAATAACATAGTGTGTCTACGGATAGAGTTTGGAAAGGGAAAAACTTTTTTATTAGTAGGTGTAGAAGAAAAAACCGTTCTTTATGAAAACGTCTGCTTGTGCTGAAACTATAATTTCAAGTACCTATCAGATTTGCGATTACTATACGGAAGGTCGTCCAAAACAACATTTTGACTTTTTAGGATTTTTTTTTCAATTCCTTGATTTGTTAAATGAATTTTGCTTGAGCTGAAACTACAATTTCGAATATCAGATTTGCGATTACCATACAGGGTTCGTCCAAAACAACATTTTGACTTTTTAGGATTTTTTTTTTCAATTCCTTGATTTGTTAAATGAATTTTGCTTGAGCTGAAACTACAATTTCAAATATCACATTTGCGATTACTATACAGGGTTCGTCCGAAACAACATTTTTAGTTTTTTGGATTTTGTTGAAAATAATTTTACGTAAAAACAAACAACTATTGTTGCTTTCTTACTTCGAATATGATTTTATATCTGGCCGAGTAACGATTTTGTTATTAGAAAACCATTATTTATTTGCCTACTTTTGTCATGTCATATTTTTCTTTTAAGAGATCTCTCTTTAAGAGAAGTTATTATTGAAATTGGTTTAAGACATGTGGCTTCAGATGTCTCCATAAATGAAAGTCGATAATTGTGAGATCGCGACTCCTACGTGCCAACTGATTTGGAGCATAGCATAGGTACCTTCCAATCCATTTCTTCCCAAGGTGATGATTTAGCCAATCATCAAAAGGAATTGAAAATTAGAATTGGAAAATAAATCCAAAAAACAAAAACTGTTGTTTCTGACGACCCCTGTATAGTCATCGCAAATCTAATAGTTGAAATTGTAGTTTCAATACTAGCAAAATTTATTTAATAAATTAAAGAATGGAAAAAAAAGATCCAAAAAACTAAAAATGTTGCTTTTGACGAACCCTGTATAGTAATCGCAAATCTGATGATCGATATTGTAGTTTCAGCACAAGCAGCCGTTTTCTTTTATACCTACTAATAAAAAAGTTTTTCCTCGTCCAAACTCTATCCGTGGACACACTATACAGGGTGTTTCATTAGGGTCGAAGAGCGGCCATATCTGGGAAACTACTGGGCATAGAAACTCAGGAAAAGAAAAATGATAATAAAAGTGGCCATGAGAAAATTCTGGAAATAATTTTCAAGTTCCGCATTTTGCCGCAAGAGGGCGTATTTGAAAAGTAAATTTTTAAATTTTACATAACTCCGAAAATTCCACATTAAGGTATATGTTTGAAAACACCATTTTAAAGCTTGTACAATTATGCATCATTTTGGTCTTTTGCCCATTGGCGTACCGACTTTAATAAGAGTGGGGGAAGCTGTTGAAAGTGTAATTTTTTAAATCGCTGTAACTTATAAACGACTTATCCGATTTTAGCAAACTAAAGACTGTTTGGAAGAGAAATGTATGCACTTTGACCAATCGTATTTAGTTGTCCATAATAGTTCTAAAAAAAATGCTAGAGGGCGCAATTTGCAATAACAATACATTTTTTGATTTTCCTCCGAAAAAATAAATCATACGGTATAATTATGATACCTACCATAATCGAGAAGGAGATAAAATTTGCTAGAAAAAATATTAAAACCGCAGCTCGATATCTCCGTTCGTTTCTGAGTTATTGCCAAAACAATAATTTTTAACACAAATTGCGCCCTCTAGCTATTGAAAGTTTAAACATTAAAATCGCTGTAACTTCTAAACGACTTATCCGATTTTACTAAATTTAAGCTTGTTTGGAAGAGAAAGGTAAGTACCTTTAATTGTCGTATCCAATGTACAAGATAGTTTCTAATAAAATTGCTAGAGAGCGCAATTTGTGTTAAAAATTATTGTTTTGGCAATAACTCAGAAACGAACGGAGATATCGAGCTGCGGTTTTAATATTTTTTCTAGCAAATTTCATTTCCTTCTCGATTATGGTATCATAATTATACCGTATGATTTATTTTTTCGGAGGAAAATCAAAAAATGTATTGTTATTGTAAATTGCGCCCTCTAGCATTTTTTTGAGAACTATTATGGTCAACTAAATACGATTGGTCAAAGTGCATACATTTCTCTTCCAAACAGTCTTTAGTTTGCTAAAATCGGATACGCCGTTTATAAGTTACAGCGATTTAAATGATTACACTTTCAACAGCTTCCCCCACTCTTATTAAAGTCGGTACGCCAATGAGCATAAGACCAAAATGATGCATAATTGTCCAAGCTTTAAAATGGTGTTATCAAACATATACCTTAATGTGAAATTTTCGGAGTTATGTAAAATTTAAAAATTTACTTTTCAATTACGCCCTCTTGCGGCAAAATGCGGAACTTGAAAATTATTTCCAGAATTTTCTCATGGCCACTTTTATTATCATTTTTCTTTTCCTGAGTTTCTATGCCCAGTAGTTTCCGAGATATGGCCGCTCTTCGACCTTAATGAAACACCCTGTATCTTTATATGGAATTTGTATTTCTTTTTATTCGCTAAGATCTCGATTCTTATTGCAATATCATGAATTTTAATCATAATTATTAACGATATAAATTTGTTAACTTAAACGCCCAATTTATTATAAATAAATATTATTAATAATGAATCGTCTTTTATTTTTAAACCACCAAATAAAAACTTATTAATAATTATTTATTAAGTAAATAATTCTTAACAAGAGGGCATAAATGTATATGCCAGGGCGAGAATAATAGAATATCGACCTGAACGCATTAGCTTTTACTGGTTAAATGGTATTAAAATGCATTAAATTAAAATTTGTATTCATTATTTATCATGAAATATTTGAAAGACCAAAAACCCAATAATTATTTAAACGATATACACCTATAGTAAATTCCATTTTTGGTTAACTGCATTTAAAATATAATATTTTCAATTATGTCTTTTAAATAAATCAAGCTCGATTTTGCATTTGCTAGGTAAAGTGCATCAATTTTTTTTTTGTAATGATTGCAACTATGTATATGACAAATCGTCGAAGTAATTAAGTCAGTTATCGTCGGCTTAGTAAGAAAACCGCGTAACTCCACTTCAGAAAGATTTACAGGAAACAACAAAAACTCATAACTTGGGTTGTGTTTTCTTTTAAACCTACAAACTTTTATGACGTTAAGTTTAAGACATTTGACGATAAAATGTGTTTAGGGAAGTAATTTTAATCAAATATGGGTAATTAAAATGGACTTACGTATTTTTCTAAAAAAAATGTAAATAAAAGTTAGGAAACGAAGTTATGGCTGCTCTCTAGAAGGGTCATTGTTTAGATAATTTAAAGGTGTTGGGGAAGAAAAGTCCTTTCTACCTTCTTACATATGAAATATAATTGCCTACGCGTTTCGGCTCACATAAGCCATCATCAGGGCGCAGCTGTAAGTAAAGAACATGATGTTATGTAATAATTTTTTTTTTTTTTTATAATTTTGAAAATAATGAACGTCAGTAAACAAATATAAAATATGTCCTAAAACTTACAGGTATGAAAAATCACATACATGGCTACACGTGTTGACTGGGTGCGTCTCACTGTGTAGCCCTGTATGTGATTTTTCATACCTGTAAATTTTAGGACATATTTTATATTTGTTTACTGACGTTTATTATTTTCAAAATTATAAAAAAAAAAAACATCATGTTCTTTACTTACAGCTGCGCCCTGATGATGGCTTATGTGAGCCGAAACGCGTAGGCAATTATATTTTATATGTAAGAAGGTAGAAAGGACTTTTCTTCCCCAACACCTTTAAATTATCTGAAAGTTAGGAGATACGCTATTTTCCTTAAGGAAGGCCACGTATCTCCCCTGGTAAAGAAATAAATTCAATTTTGAAAACCGCGTATGTCCACAAGTTTCAGTTTACATCAAATTAATTATCATTAGATTCTATTTTATTCCTATGTAAAGTTAAAACAGTATTAAGAAATAAGTGTGGCTTCTAATAAAATATTTATTTCTTTTAAAAATATTATTTTAAAGAGCTTACCTGTAGAAATATCACAACGCGAGCTACACACAACAGAAATGTCTAAACCAAACTGGAGTTACGCGCTTTGCAATTTTAGGATGATGGTAGTTGGAGTTAAATGGTTTTCAATATAAGCATTTGAGCGGGAACGTATACTTACAGATATCTGCAATTTTTTTCATTGATGGGTATAATAGTTTGTTACAAGGTGGCGCCAAAATCTTATTTTACCGAAAAATTGGAGTTACGCGGTTTTCTTACTAAGCCGACGTTATGTCAAATGCAATATTTGCTCTCGAATTGGTAAATCAATTCTAGTAATAATTTACGTTTACACAAGTATTACCGGACCAAAATTACATAGTCCGCAGAGTGGTTACTACAAAACCCAAATACTTAAAATACTTTCGAAGAAATTTCTTTGGTTTGTTCGGGTTTCTTCTTTCTCTTCTTCTTCTTCGTTTTTTATTTATTTATTTTAACTCTAATATGCAAAAGAATTATTTTACTTTATCGCACTGCACTGGGTCGTAGCAACCCTCGGTACCTTAAACCACTTCGTTTTCACAATCTGAAAATTTTACTAAAGATATGTTTTTTTTTACCACTTAAAAAAATTGAATTGGTTCTATAGCGATTTTCCCTCGTAAAATCTTCATTGTAAGAGCATATTTTCTTCTTCCATTCAATTGGTCATGATCATTATTATTAAACAATTTTAAATTTTCCTACAATAACCTTTTAGTATGCATACAATTATTTTTTCTTAACTGTTCATATTATACCATTTTAACCTGTTTCCATAGCTCCATTTAAGTTGCACACGACCAACCATTTCCTCTTTTACTAATACCAACACCAACATATATTTTTTTGTGTTTGTTTGAAGGTGGTAGAAAATGAAGTAATATCAAAAAAATTACCTTGTCGGACTTCCATTGTCTTCTTTTTGTTACTTAACACAACGTTTCCGTTAGTTAGTATCTCTAACCGTTTTCAAGTGTAAACTAAATTATAATTCTAAGGCTACTGTCTTAAATACTATCCATGTGCAATGAAGCTTGATGACTCCGCCTACGTGCTTAGTGGAGTGTGAAGTTGAAGCTTTTGGTTTTGGAGAAGAAGAGACTTCCAGATATTGGGGATTTCTATACTTGGTTTACTAAATATATGGGTATTTTGATTCATGAAAGCTGCTTCTTTAAATTTTTGTTTTTTCCAGTGCTGTTCCGTGTCGAAAACCAAACCTTGGCTTCTGACCACTGTATGTTATGTTGGCTGGTCCATACATATTCCGCTAAACCTGATTTCGAAGTTTCACCTCTTTGAGTATGCTTCAGATGTTTTTTAACTCGCACGGGAAGAGGTATTTTCGTTTCTCCGATGTACGATTCGCCACACTCGCAAGGGATTTGATAGATACAATTTTTTGTGTTTTCATTACGGGGGGGTTTTACTTTTGTAAGAAAGTTTGTAAGCGTATTTCCGAAATTTGAAGGCTGTTTTGATATTATAGTTTTTGGTTATCCTTCTAATCTTTTCAGAAACCCCCTTGACATAAGGTATTGTAAGAAATGCAGTGGTTGATTTACTAGTAGGCTGAGTAGGCTGGAGCCTAGGGCGGCGGCAAATTTGGCCCAAAAATTTTTTTTATGTTACAGAAATTAAAAAAAAAACATTATTATATACACAAAGAAACGAGTGACAAAAATTTTAATATTTTAGTAATGCACAGTATACTGAACACTCTTACGTCTGTAATCCGTATATAAAAGATTACTAAACGCACCGTAAAATATAGGTACTTATGCGATCATGAATTTTTTAAATATTTCAATAGGGTTTCAATATTAATTACAATTTAAAATTAGTAACTTTTACCCATTTTTTAGATTAAATGGGCACTACTTTAAACTATAAAAATTATGTTAAATTATGTTTCAACATTTGAATATTTATTCTCTACTAGGTACGTATGTATTAACACAGGCCACAAAGTGTACATCTAGAGACTTTATTGTTATTGATAAGTTGGCTGCAAATAAAAACAGAGGATTGGACTTTACTTTTAAACAATGTACCGAGCAATGTACTGACTAATGAAACATAAATTGGCCATTTTTATTTTTTTTATCTTATTTCATTTTCAATAAAATAAGTAGATAATCATAAATTTTTAAAATATTTACTAAAAATTATTGACCAAATTTGGGCGTGGTGGAAGCGGGCTTTTTCTTTCCCGAACACTTTACCTGTTTCACAACTCACGAGCCGTCACTGGTAGGGGCGGCAAAAATTGAATAGCCTACTAACGGCAAATTTGTAAATCCGCCTCTTTCGTTTCTATATTAGTTTTCACTTCGCGATTTTTAAGTTGTGAGATGGCATTAGTTACAAAGGTTTCAGTTTCAAAAGTTATTACAGTTTTGTCATATTTAACGTTTTTTCTTTTATTAACTCTAAAAGAAAATTCTTTCAAACTTTTGAATTTTTCTTTTTATTCCCTTAAAATATAAAAATATAATTTCAAGAAATTTTTAACTTTACACATTTTAATGTCATTATGATATTAGCATCTCCCCCGATACGTATACAGTGTTTGAAAATATAAAAAAGTTGTAAAATTTTAATAAGTTTGTCTTTATTATACTGAGTGCCATCGTAAAAAAACTTTTAACTGGCCGGGTAGATCATGCACTTCGACATCACCCAGCTTTTAAGTTTATGGATGGAGCACCTTCTTCTAAATTATTCAGATGATTTTAAGGATATTTTCTCACTTAGACCTGTCCTAAAGGAACTTAAGGTACAAAAAGACCGTGTTTGAAAATATTTCCGTTCTAAAAAAAATTAAAATCAGGCTACTAGTTCATTTTCGAAGATAAGCAAATATTTTTTCTTATATAGGAAAATTACACAGGGTGTCCGGAAATGATGAACAAAAAATTTAGGGGATAATTCTAGATCGAAAATAAATGCTCTCTTTATACAGTGACAGGCAAAGAGTTCGCAACATATGGAAAGAAATTTTATTAGCGGAATATTGAAAAATCTTTTTTGGGGGATTGGATGTGCATGTCCCTAAAATCGATTTTGACATACGTCACATGACCAATGGTATGGCGGGAAAGTTGAAAAAACCAATATGAAATCATCATAAATTAGATAAGTTGATGAGATATCGAAAAAATTCCAAGAATAAAAAGTGTTTAGAATTCCATTAGAACCTTAAAAACAATGTTTGGGATATCTACTTAAAAAAATATAAAATCGAATATTTTTGTAAATATTTTTTTACCGAATTAAAATTTTCCATATTTTTCCTTCCTTAAAGCTTCATTAAAGTAAAACTGACATCTGGTGACCACAACTAGAAATATTCTTTTGTTTTTCTGACAATTTGGAGCAATAATTCAAAAAATTCGTTTACACTTGGATACAAGCTGTTGCAATAGTCTATTTCTAATAACCTTATCGATATTTTTTATATCGAAATATTCTATTATGTTAAGAAATCCTTAAATTCATTAATCCAAAGCAAATTTTATTTATAACCGTAAAAAATAATTTATATTTTTATTAATTTTTAGATTTCTTTAAAGATTTCTGCGACAAACGGTATCGCGAAAAAACTGCAACTAAAGTTTTACTTTCACTCCGTTAATAATCAATTTTCGAAAAAATGTTATAGGAAGAGATAGCATTTATTTTCAAACTAAAATTATCCACTAAATTTTTTGCTCATTATTTCCGGACACCCTGTATATGAATTTATAATTTTTTGGTGGTGACCACTTGCGCGACACTGTAGTGTGTTCTCACATTCTTATACTTTTAAAGTGTTTTTAACTTAGGTCCACCGTTATAGTGCTACTGCTACGCGTAAAAAAACTTTTTAATTAATTTTTAAATTAAAATTAGCGTTTGGAGATAAAAAATTAATATTACATTCCAATTGCTAATAAATATAATCAAAAAATCTCTTTTAGCGCCCTGATAATGACGTCATTGAGGTGGAAACGTTGGCATTGCACAAATTAGGATCTTCTAAGCCTGTTTTATTGACGTCGAACCTTCTAATCTGCCGTTTAAATATATTAATCAATTTAGAAAAAAATTTAGGTCTTAATATTTTAAACTTAAAAAAAATCAACATTTTTTAAGTTAACGTTTTCTGTCAAAAATGTAAAAGGTAAGTAGAACAAGTCCGTTTATGTAAATAACCAAATTTTTAGAACGATTCGTAAAGCTAAGGTCACACACAGCTACTTTTGCAGCGATGCAACATAAAAAGTTGCGCAGTAGAAGTGAATCTTCGTGTGATTTGTCGTGCAACCTTGGAAGTAGCGGGCGCAGTACGGTTGCCTGCAGTATTTTTTAGCTGCGCGCAGTCTTATAAGTAGCCACGTGTGAACGAAAATTTAACGAGTTGCAATCGCTGCAAAAAATATTAGTTTGGTTGAAACTTTTGCAGCGGCAGCATCTGTAGTGTGTGTACGTTGTATATTATTATTAATTATATTATTATTTATTAGAAGTGTCACCTTTTCTAGTAAATACTCAAAGTCCACGGATGACATCCGTAAAAAGTTTTTGTAAATTACTTTATCTCCAGAGCGCAGTTCTTGAAGCAAATTATTCATAGCTCCACAGCTATTTCTTTTTTCAATCAATTTTTTTACCCATATTTTCTTTTTCGTAATGCCTCGTCGACGTCTTGTCCGTTTTAAGAGGATAGTTAATAAGCAAGTTGTAGCTATCATTGCCTCATCGTCAACATCCATATTTTACACGACCCCAACAGATTTTTCGAATAAAAATCGCTTTTTCACTATACTGCTTCTGCAGCTATCAATTATTTACTGCTCCAGAAATGGCGACCCGAACAGTATTGCAACTTTTTATTAAACTCGCAGTTTTAACTGGTAGCGGCTGCATAAATACTGCATGAAGCGCGCTAATTTTTGGATATGTGTGAACAGGACAAGAAACGTTTGCTGCAGCGATCGTAAAATTGCGCTGCAAAAGTTGCTGTGTGTGACCCTAGCTTTAGTTAGTTCGTCATATAAGTACGTCTAACGCTCCATCCACCGTGAATCACCCTGTATGTCGATGAGGATAAATGATAAAAAGAGATCTTAATGGTCAGGGGTCGTGAGTGAGTTCCTTTCCCTTAATAACCCCCTCCCCTGTGTGAAATCTTAGGAGATTCCAAACTGTATGCATTTAACATAAAATTAAATAAGTTAGATGGCCAAAGTTGATAAGAGAATTATTTCAGAGTCTGCATTTGTAATCTGCAAAAAGGAGACAAGTTACAGATTGGCAGTAAGCCCCCAAGGAACGTCTGCTAATTACATTTTTTCATAGTAATTAGCAACTAGCAACACAACCAAAAAATTGTGAACAACTTGCAACCGATACAATGCGCTTATAAGCAGAACGGTATAAGCAACTCAGATCGCGCATCGAGTGTAGCTTATTGCTTGTTGCTAATTGCTTTGGTGTAAATTCCTTCTTAACAAGATTGGAAATATCGCACCCCCTTGCCTCACGGAGATCAAAGGCGCCGACACCGACGCGACGACGAACGGAACAACTGGGCAAGCTACATATAATATTGCGCATTGTTGCTTGACAACTTTTTAAATTTGTAATACTTACTTTTTATTACGTTGAAAACATTTTTCGTAAATCCATTTAAATTTAAATCCATTTTTTAAGAGATTTAAAAAGTTTGAGCTACATCCAGTAAGGGAATAATTAATTCCCCTCAAATACCTGATTAATTATGCCGGGACAATAGCCCGGATGAGAGCGAAACTTTCTGGAAAGACTTTTCCCTCGGGATTCGAAAAACAAAAGAAAAACAACTTTTTAAGGGCTCTTCTGGACACTTTTAATTAATTTTGGTTCGTCGCGTGTCTATGCTCCTTTGTGTTTAAGAGAAAAACACTTTTTAAAATGATATTTTAATGGTTTCTTCTTAACGCTAAGGAATGTCAAAACAAAATATTCATATATTTATATTTCGAATTATTTTGTGAAAAACTTTCCCGAAATATGATTTTCGTAACATTATTTTAATTTTCTTCGTTTTATTTAGATATGGAAAAGTCACGTTCAGCATTTTTTTTTTAATACTTAAGTTTTTTATACAAATCTTGACTGCTTCTGTCTTGCTAGGAATAACTCTGTACTCGGGAGGCATTCGACACTATGTGCCATCAGCGTGATTTGTGGATATTTAGTAAAAACAATTAAGTTTAACATAATTTTGAGGTATGTGTTGATTTATAAATGTATTATCTTACTTTCACTACACAAAGTATTAATTATTTAGTGTTTCTTTGTAAATATTTTTTTTTTTAATTTTAATTATCATAATAAGTACAATAATACAAATTATTTGTATTTTGATGGACATAGTGAAAAAATTATAAGCTGTACTCGGGTGGCATACGACACTATGTCCAATTTTAACAAAAAATGAGTATATTAAATCGAAATGGTATGCATTTTGGTAAAAGGAAAAGTAATAATAGACCAAATAAAAACTTATTGCCGCCTAAATATCGATAGTCAGCTGGCGTTTAGCATTATGTGTAATCCCCACCTACTATTATATAAAAAATGTAAAATTTAAAAACTTAAGACCAGCTCTTTGGTATTATCGACCACTAAAACCCGTAAAATGAATGAATAATAAGTGATTTGTATCCTACAAAAAAATAAGCCATACCCAGTATCGCCAGTAAACAAAACATTGATAACGCAGTGGTCGAGAATATCAAAAAATCTGGTCTTACAGTTTTTAAATTTTACATTTTTTTAATTGTTAATAACTTCTTTATTCTGCAACTTTTATATACATGATTTTTGGTTCAATTACTTATTTTTACGAGTTCTACAACCTAGTAAAATAAATGACTCAACTTTGAGAACACCCTGTATAGATATAGTTAGAGGCATATAACACCAAGTGATTATATAGTGTTCTATGCCGCTAAATGTGTTGCTAAAGATATTACTAAAGATCCGAGGCATACACATATTATTACCTTGGTGTCTTAGGCCTCTGAATAAAAATGCACATAGTTTAAAAGTCTACCCTGTTTCTCAGCTACCTTAACTAATTGGACTTGGTGTTGTATGCCACACAAAATAGTTTAATCTTTTGAATAAAACTACATAGTTACCTAATTTTTGTAACAATTGGACATATAGTCTTATGCCTCCGGAGTACAGAACTAATAATAAGATAATTATTATGTTATTTACTACAGTTTATCAAATTCGAAGAAATGGTTTATTTCTCAAAGAAGTCTCTGACAACTCACGAAAACTCAAAGTCGGCATCTCGTCAAATTGTTTATTTATTTTAAACTTAAGGGACATGTTTCGCCCTTTATGGGCATCATCAGACCTAAAATTATAAATATTGTAATTTGTAGTAGAAAAACCGACGAATTTTTTTTAGAGTCAACGCGAACGTAAATTATAATATGGCAACGCAGCATTGAATGCGAAACATGCGCAGGCGCATCGCTTGCCGCTTGATTGGCTCTGCTCAATATTTGGGCGGCGAGACTCTTGTATGTTGTCAGGGTTGTTCATAACGTTTTCCATTGGTAAGTTTAATGCATATCAAATTTATTTTTATGTTTTACGAATGAATAATGCCATAACTCTTAATCTATAGCACGTTGAGTTCGATGTTTCAATTGTAGATAAAATAAACGGATTTTTGCAAGCCATTATGCTAATAAATCCTTCAGGTAAGAATAGGACTCCCGTTTTAGTAGTTTTAAGCTTTTTAAATAAGTCTTACTTTTTGCTCCTATGGCATTGGAGAAAAATGTTTATATTTTCAGGTAATGAGAATTGATGTCCTGATTTCAATAAATGATATTCTTTAATATCTGACTAGGGTTGTTCGAATTTGTTGATTTTATAAAAGAGGATTTTCTTAAAGTATTTTTCTTAATTTTCAGAGGAAACTGACTCATGCTTAAAATATTTTCTATTCTTCACAAGATGACGTTATCAAGTCAAATTTTTTCAATGACGTTCAGTAATCAATAACCGACTTTTCTATCAGGCTTGAATAAAGCCGTTATAATTACTATTTAAAATGAGTATTCTTTATCACTGGCAAAGAATAAATAAAGTTGGTGATACATATTCCTATATTACAAATAATTATTTTTTAAATATGATTTAGGTAACATTATTTTAATTTCCTTCTATTCCGTTATAGAATGGTCACGTTCTTCTTCTGCAATATTTTCTTTTTCTATTCCTCTTTTCCTTTGCACGTTTAGACTGATTTCCTGCTTTGCTAAAACTAACTGAATTATATATAATTAACTTCATTTTATCGACACAATTATTGATAATTTTGTTCCATATTATATTTCGTATTGGGGTTACACTAAAAAATATTAGAAAAAAATTGGATATAACAAAGCTATTGACACAAAAAAATATGTTTTATATTATACGATGAAAAATTCTTAAACAATTTTCAAAAATAACTGTGAACCATTAAAAAATGTTTGAGCTACAAAAAAATTAATTTAATTTAATTTTAAAGTACAAAGCTCAATCTTTGGAAAGAAAATAGTTTGTAAAAAATAAAATCAAACTCTTTTATTTAAAATGCGAAAATTATTTAATTCACATTTTTTTAATGGCATATTTTTTTTGAATATTTTTTTTAGGACAGCAATTTTTCTGTAAGTTTAATCATAAAGAATAAGTGGTTTGTCAAAGTGCAGAAAATCATTACTTCAACATTTTTAAAATTTAAAAATGCTATAAAATATAAGGTATCCTATAACATTTTGTTGTATCACTAACTATAAAGGAGTTATTTTACTTTAAAATAATATTTAGACACTATAAAAATCATGGAGAAGTAGAATCAATTCTCAGTTTATCATAATTAAAATGTGTTAGTGTTACAACATATTAAATTATGTCACACCATTCTTTGTTGCTGTATGATATACAATGTATTAGACTATGATAAGCACTTTAATATTATTATACAGGGTTTGTTCGTTACCAGAACGGTCGATTATTTCAAAATATACAGGGGTTATCAAAAAACGTCTTATATAAAAAATGTAGGGCTGTTAAAAATCTACATATCGGTGATAAATTGAAATATACCGGGTAGCCCACAAAGTTGTGGAGAATGATAGTTATATTTTTTTAAATAGAACACCCTGTATATTTTTACAATTTTCAATTCAACATAAAATTATAATTATTTTTTTATTAAATGCATTATTAGTCTATACTTCATAGTTTCCGAGATATTATCTCTCGAAAAGTGACATTTTTGAACTTTGACAGCTTATAACTTTCTAACAGTACGTCTTAGAGCAAAACGGCTTACATGTCCCTATCTTCAATTTTTATTATCTTCCCAAAAAAATCAACTTTAAGTTAAACCGGAACAACTATATTTCCTGCTTCCGTGTTACATCCGGTTTAACCGGAAGTTGATTTTTTTCTCCACAACTTTGTGGGCGACCCTGTATATTTAAATTTATCACCGATATGTAGATTTTTAACAGCCCTACATTTTTTATATAATACGTTTTTTGATAACCCCTGTATATTTTGAAATAATCGACCGTTCTGGTAATTTTTCCTAACACTGTATATTTAAGGATGTGATTTACACTTTTTAAACACGCATCATACAATAATTGTTCTACAAAAACCATTAAACCAGACACTAAAATGAACAAAAAATTTAATACCTTTTCTAGCATATTCAAAATTAAAGCCATAAAAATCCAAAATCAAGTGACTTACTTTAATTCTTAAATTAATGAAGTTAAAACTCACACAAACCCGAACAAGTTTAGAAAAAAATAGTCTAAAGAGATTGCTCGATATGACATCCAATTTTCTGAATACATATTCAAGCTATTAAAGAAAATCATAACCTTTGAGAAATATGTGGTTTCAACCTAAACTGCTCTTTACTTGTTACTAACGTATTCATAATTTTATGAAAATAATATGGTTTGAATATTTATTATGATGTTCCAAATTTATTTATTAATTAGTAGATTATTGTCTTAAACACAAGTTATAATAGTGGGTTTTACTGTTATGTAAAGACTATTAGCAATAGTAAGTTCTTAGTAGGGCAATAAAATAATTTCATTTACCTGGTTTAACACTACAGATTTTTATCCGTACACAAACAACAAAAAAGCAAAAAATATTTATAAAATAAATATCATAATTAAAAAAAATATATTAGAAATTAGATATCTGTAACCAATAAAATTGCAGAAAAGGCAGGATTATCAAAGGGACGATTAATTGTTCTTGTCGTTAAATTCCAACTAAAATAATTGTTCCGTTGCCATTCAACAGCCCTTAATTAATACCTAAGGGTCAAGCAAACCGAATTCTGAGGTTAAGGATACAGATTTGCATAGAGCTCAATATATCTCGACATTAAATCGTTAGAAGACAATTAGACAATTAATTTTATGGTAATTGAAAGGAAATTAAATTTAATTAGCCCCAAGAGATTTCTAGTTTGTGAACTTAAGGGCATCGTCGGTTACGTTCTTACATGCTTTATGCTTTTTTAATAAATATTTTGTTAGTTTTGTCTGAAAGCCGAAATACCTTGTTGAACCTTATAACCATTTTTTGACTTTTTGTTGTATTATCAGAAATATACTTAGTGCGATATTAATATTTATTATTACTTAGCCAGTTATTAAGAATTATCATGGGTAATAAATATTCCAAGGGATTTGATACCTACGAGATAATTTTATTACAGATTTTGAAAGTACGTTACTTGATTCCAGCCCTCTGACTCCATACACGTGATTATAAATAGACAAAATCAATTGAACGTAAAAAAAAATTCGGGTTTAATACTAAGAGTGCATAAAAATTTCCGAAAATTCTGTGAAATTTGGTGTTTCAAACTATTATACTACTGCTCCTCCCCCTTCGGACTTGGGCTATTTCTACTTGAAAATAACGGGAAAAATAAACAAATTCTGTTTTCTATAAGAAACCCACAATTTTGAAGCACGAATGGATTCGGTTGAAAATTTCCAGGACAAAAAGCTAAAACATAATTAAAAATAAATATTGTATTTAATTAAAGGCGAATATTGTGGCATATCGGACAAGTGTGTAACTGTTTTTTTATATTGGAATACACAGGGATCCAAGCACAATGGATACCCTGGGGCGGGTAGACCCCAAGGGCCGTTTCGTCCTTGTTAGGACTCTACGGGCAGCCACAACCCAAGCAATCCCAACAACAGCGGTAAGGTGTATCTAAAGCCTTTTTATAAAAGCAGAGCGGCCATCAATACACCGTAGCGCCATCCCAGCGGAATTAACTCCAATATAAAAGGCAGTCACACTGGTAATAATCGAAAGGTAGACAACTAAATGCGTGTGCATCATGGGCGGGTAGACCAGGACGGCCGTTTGGTCCTTGTTAGGACTCCATTGTGCTTGGATGCCTGTGTATTCTAATATAAAAAGAGTTACACACTTGTCCGATATGCCACAATATTGGCTTTTAATTATTTTTGCGGACACTATATTATCTTCTAAATTTTAATTTTAATTTCAAAAGTTTATCCAAAACGACTTATTTCTAACACGTTTTTAAAAACATCTTTCAAATAAAACGCTTGAAGTAATTTCTTTATTATCCATTGCGTTAGTTGCTATGGTTTTGGATGGTTTCATTTATGCCTAACATGTGATTTAAATATCAAAATGAAAATACACGTCATACCAGTGAAATTTCCAGTATGGAATTGCCACTGTAATTCATTAAAAATCGCATAGCTCTTGTGGGCTTTTCATACACGAGGAAAATTTTCACAATAATAACACAATGGTACAATAACTCCTTACATATTACTTGAAGAGCACATTATAAAAACGATGAGGGTCCATTTTTCATTTCATAATCCTTTTCGCAGTACGGGTTTCAGTTATTTTAACATACTACAGCATAAGTTGAATATATTTTAATGCACCAACGCATTGAAAATAAATTCCAAACTGATTTATTTTATTGTAGGTATGGTCGCTAAATTCCATCTAGAACAATTGCCATTCAGCAACCCTTAATTAATACCTAAGGGTCAAGCAAGCCGAAATCAGAGGCTTAGGGCACAGATTTGCATAGAGCTCAATATATTTCGACATTAAATCGTTATAAGATAGTAGATTTTATGGTAATCGCAAGGAAACGAATTTTAATTAGCCCTGCGAGATTTCCGGACTTCGAATTCAGTTTAATCCAGTATTTTGATAAATTCGGTGATTAGTCAGTATATTGTATATTAGATGCCTATTTATTGGTTGGGAATTCGGAAATTGTTTTGTGCCTTAGAGAAAACTCTCGAAGTTATGGCGACATTATTAAATTACTTTTGGAAGTAAATAGTGTGTGAGTTTTGTATCTGTTGTTACTTTCAATATTAAGTAAGATTTAATTGCTTTGATATGTTGTAATAAATTCTTAAACATAGAAAAAAAAAATTAGTAGCTAATTTAAAAAGCCTGTGGGGACAGGTTGGTCGGGTAACCAAAATGCAAAACACCCAACTACTCCTCTCCTCTGCACTCTCAGCCTTTGCGTTGTATAATAGTATATTAAAGTACACGTTTTATAAGAAGCGGTTTTAGCGCACGCGTCTATTTTAAAAAACGAGCCACAAAGTGGCGAGTTTTTTTATTGACACGTGCGTTAAAACGCCTTAGGAAACATGTGCTTTATACATTTTTTTCTATTTCACCTTTTATAATCAAGAAAAATACATTTTAAAAAGAAAATAAATCCTTCAAATTTTGTAAATTTTTATGTCTAAATTTTATGTTGGTAATACTATTTTTTATCATAGTAGCCTCTGGACAACAAAAGTTATTTTGCAAACTGTCATTTTTTGATTCATTAACCCATTTTCACCACGAGATTCTAAAGTTATTTTAGCGATATGAGATTTGAAATTGAACGGAATACGTTGTGTAATCCTTGTACATTCGGTACATATACAGAGCGTTCGGAAATTCGGGCGATTTTACTACTTTTTTCTAATTTCAAAAGACGTGATTTTACGTCACGGCATTGCAATTTAGTATAGGGAAGATGGAAAATTCAAATAAAGTTGTAGTTAAAATCGACATCGGAAGGTTAGTAGATTGAATTTTGGATAGGATTTGGCAGAAAATGATAGCTTGAAGCATCTACAAAAGATTGATTTATAGATTTATGCAACCAACATACATGACTCTTATCCACACAGAATAAAAAAGTAAGTTATCAAGCTATTTTTCCTCTGTGAAAAATGGGTTTTCTCGTAAATCACAAAGGCCGCGCCAGTCAATGAAATAAAACATTTAAATGTTACCAACATCAAATAAAGAAAAAACGCGTATCGAAATAGCTTCACTACGATACGCAAATTCGTATCGTACTGAGTTTATTATGAACGTGAAATAGAAAAAATAATTTTAAGTTCTTTTTCTTGCGAATAAACCATTTCAAAATAAGTATCAGCAAAATTTCACCATGTTTATGCTTACCTGAAAATTCAGCACAGATAGAGAACGAAAACATCAAACATCGCGGTGGGTGCTTCGCTATATGAACGTATTTGCTTCTACAGTGTGACCAGTAAAGTCCGCATCATATGGGATTTTTTTTTATTATTAACTTTATTCGACATTTAACTTTGGCATCAAGTTCTGCTTCGATTGAGATAAAAATTAAGCAAAAAAAAATAGTAGTCACGTGATTCGCATTATCTGCCAAATTTTTTTTTTTTCAAAAAATAATTCAAAAGTGAAATATCGAAAAAAGTTATTAGAAAAAGTTTTTTTAAATGCAGTTTCCAGCCCACATACAAAATTTCAGCTGCATAAGATAATTTCGATTTTTTACCCACCACGAAAATTCATTTTCCACTTAATGAACACTTTACTGATGACACTGTGTCTTTGTGTCACTGTGTCTTAATATTAAGGTGCATTACTTTTAGACATAAACAACGTTTTCCAAAATAATTATTTTATGAAGTTACCTTATACAGGGTCAATACCAAATAAACTTTGCATCACATGCGACCAAATTTTAATAGCCCAATTATTGCCTATTTGTTGCAAATTTGATTTTGTAGAAAAATACAGATTTAATATGGCGCTACTTTAAAGAAAATGTATCTGAAATAAAGCATTGTCAAAACTAAGAAGTTTAATGTAGGTTGCGTTGAGTCTTATTTTGCAAAAGTGGTGCAATTTACAAAATATGGGTAAAAAATCAAAATTATCTTATGCAGCTGAAATTTTGCATGTGGGCTAGAAACTGCATTTAAAAAACTTTTTCCAATAACTTTTTTTTGATATTTTCAGAAATAACCCCACTGTTGGAATTATTTTCTGAAAAAAATTAAAATTTGACAGATAATGCGAATCACGTGACGTGTATTTTTTTGCTTAATTTTCATCTCGATCGAAGCAGAACTTAATGCCAAAGTAAAATTTCGAATAAACCTATTAATATAAAATAATCCCATATGATGCTGACTTTACTGGTCACACTGTATTACTGAATTGCAGGAAAAGGAAAATTGCATTCCAAAGATTAATTATTTTAGTCGTTGAACTCCAACAATTGTTTGTTCCGTCGCTATTCAGCAACCCTTAATTAATACCTAACGGTCAAGCAAGCCGAAATCTCAGGTTAATGGTCGAGTCTTGCTTAGCGCTCAATATATTACGAAATTAAATCGTAATAAGGCAATAAATGTTACAGAAATTGCAAGGAACTAAATATAAATTAGCCCTGTGAAATTTCTTGGCTTAGAATTCAGTTTAACCAAGTATTTTGATAAATTTGGTGATTAGTTGGTATTTCAGATGCCTATTTGTTGGAAATTTGGAAATTGTTTTGTGCTTTAAAGAGAATGTTACGAGTTAGGGGGACAATATTAAACTACTTTTCGAACTGAGCTTATGTGTGTTTCGTAACAATGCTAGTTTCAATCTTAAGTGGGATTTAATTGGGCGGGTATATTATGAAACCTGATATGAGACATACGAATAGAGGTTGATTTAAATAGTTAAAACTAATAAATGATTTGTTTTTAATGAATAAACCAAATGAAATACAACAGAATAACCATGGGCAATAGGGATTTTTTAAATTCCAATAGAATAGGAAACTTGCATGAAAATTAAATTTGAAAAATAATGCTCTTAAGCCTGAGCTAATACCATCAAAAGACCCACAGTTCACAAAGACGTGTTTTTTAATCCTGTGAATTAAATGAAGCGTTTAAAGTTTGCTTGTGACGTCAAGGCGTATCACAATACAAAGCGCAAGAGCGAGCTATTAATACTACGTGACGTCACACGGCGAACTTTAACTATTCATAAAAAATTAAGGAGTGATATTTTAGTCGTAATATTTTATATACATACACCACATTTTATGTCACTAGTAAAGTCCGCATCATATGGGTTTTTTTTTTATTAATAGCTTTATTCAAAATTTGACTTTGGCATCAAGTTTTGCTTCGATCGATATGAAAATTGAGCAAAAAACTAGTAGTGACGTGATTCGCATTATCTGCCAAATTTTAATTTTTTTCCAAAAAATAATTCAAAAGTGGGGTAATTTCTGAAAATATCGAAAAAAAGTTATTAGAAAAAGTTTTTTTAAATGCATTTTCTAGCCAACATGCAATATTTTAGCTGCATAAGATTATTTTGATTTTTACCTATATTTTGCAAATTGCACCACTTTTCCAAAATAAAACTTAACGCAACTTACATAAAACTTCTTAGTTTTGACAATGGTTTATTTCAGATACATTTCCTTTAAAGTAGCGTCATTTTTAATGTGTATTTTTAAAAAAAATCAAAATTGGGCTATTAAAATTTGGTCGCATGTGATGCAAAGTTTATTTGTTTCTGACCCTGTATAAGGTAACTTCATAAAATAAATATTTTTGAAAACGTAGTTTGTGTCTGAAAGGAATACACCTTAATATTAAGGCAAAAAAGAACACAGTGTCGTGGAAAATAAATTTTAGTTTAACTTAAAGTAATACGTTGAAAATAGATAAACGTAAAGTTTATCCATTTTCAACGATTTAATTTAAAACCCCTTTATTCAATTTTTTTCTGTTTTATTTTCAGACACAAACTACGTTTTCAAAAATAATTATTTTATGAAGTTACCTTATACAGGGTCAAAAACAAATAAACTTTGCATCACATGCGACCAAATTTAAATAACCCAATTTTGATTTTGTTGACATACACGTTTAATATGGCGCTACTTTAAAGAAAATGTATCTGAAATAAAGCATTGTCAAAACTAAGAAGTTTTATGTAGGTTGCGTTGAGTCTTATTTAGCAAAAGTGGTGCAATTTACAAAATATTGGTAAAAATCAAAATTATCTTATCCAGCTGAATTTTGCATGTGGCTAGAAACTGCATTTAAAAAAACTTTCTAATAACTTTTTTCGATATTTTCAGAAATAACCCCATTTTTGAATTATTTTTTTGGAAAAAATTAAAATTTGACAGATAATGCGAATCACGTGACTACTATTTTTTTGCTTAATTTTCATCTCGATCGAAGCAGAACTGGATGCCAAAGTCAAATTTTGAATAAAGCTATTAATTAAAAAAAAATCCCATATGATGCGGACTTTACTGGTGACACTGTATGTTATGTTTTGATGTATGGTATATTTATGTAAAAAAAGTGTTCAAGTTCCCTACTTATCGTTGCGTTGCTAGAATTATTAATTTTTATATACCTTTTGTATGGAACCATCGCGGTACAAGGAAAAATATCCTATTACTAGACCAATATGAAAACCTTTTAAAATGGTAAGTGGCATCTATGATGGCTTAGAGGGCATGATAACCAGTTTATTTTACTACTTATGATGAAATTTTTGTCACAGTTTGATGTGTAACGTTAAACCCGATAATATAGTATTATGGGATATAGTAAAACAAAGTTAAACTGGTAAATTTCCACTATATTAACAAGAAAATGACATGTTTCGCTAACACTGTAACTTCGTCCGATGACAATGATTTATAAAAGTTGAAAATAAAAAATTATATTTTACTTTCTATTCTTCTATCAGATAAAATGATAGGAGGGATAAAGTTTGGAATGAGCCATACCACAGAATATATAGCTACGCAAAGCTATATATTTTGCGGCAATGCATTACCTGCATTATTAACACTGGCCCCAGCGCATAGCCTTTAAAATGAAGACAAATATGGACCATAATGGCATTTTTAACATAAATCGTGGGATTTGCCGGTGTTAAAGGATGCAGTTTGGCCCCGATATCAATTATATCATAATTTCTTATCAGAGACGTTTATCGCCCAAGATGGTTCGAAAATTTTTAAGAAAATTTTGAACATAGAGGTGCTTCCTAAAAGGACAGCAGATGGTAAAAAAGTTTGTTAAAGTATTTTTCACCCTAAATGGTATCGACTGGCGACTGCAATAAAACTACCGGTTTAATCCCATCGTTTCTACACAATCAACAAGCAAATACACTACAGGGTAGGACTTTAGATATTTACTTCATTATTAATAATATATTATTTAGATAGATAGCAGATAGTTAAATATTACCTGCCATAATTACAAATTATAATCCGACCCTGACCGACAGTTTATTTGCATTGTTATGGCCGAGGTCTTGCAAAACGTCCCGGTAGTTAAAGGGAGTCAACCATTTATTGTGAAAAATATTTTACAAACTACACTAAACATTGTATTGATCTATAAGTAGTGTAGTAGTTTCTACACGGATTAGTTCAAAGAGTGCTCGATTAAGCCGTCTTATGCAAAACTGATTATTACTGATTATATTTTAATCAATTTATATTAAATATTTTAATCAATAAAATAATTATTTTTTATTTAATGTTAATCCGTTGTTAATTAAATTTAAGAATCTTATATACTGTCGTCGTCAATAGAAACACTGTAACTGCATACAAGCCAACTTCTTGAGCGCGAAAAGCATATACGGCGTTTTAATCAAAATACGATATTTAACTGACACGTCATAATGCAGCGATTGCCTAATCAAAAAGCCGTAAGTGATTTAAAACGAAAAAATAATATTACATGATTTAATTTAAATTTTATGTGCTATGGTATATTTTACACGTAAATGAATACAAAATGTAACGGTCCAGAATACCACACGTATTCCGCGGAACCTATCCGCATCAGCTTCCTGATGGCTAATGCGACGTGGATCGTAAGCTCATTCAAACCAGCCACTGCTGTTAATAAACTTAGTAAGTCGACCTAGTTGCCGGCTGCTCACTTCCTTCAGATTTTTAAAGAATGGTTCGCCCAGGGCATTGAACCTTCTTCTAGCGAGGCCGGGGCATTCACACAAGAAATGCTGAATACTTTTCTCCTCTTCTTCATCTCTGCAACGTCTACAGAAGTCGTTAGTTGGTATTTGCATATACGTTCAGCGTATCTACCGAACTGGCAATGTCCGGTGACTACGGCAGTGATGTTTCTTAGGTCCTTTCGACTGTGTTGTAATAGCACTGCGGTTTTCCTGCCGTCAAGTAGGGGCCACAATTGCCTGGAGATACTACAAGTTGCCAGCCCTGTCCATCTGCTTTGCGCAAGTTGTTTAGCTATCCGATCTATCTCCTCTTTGACTGATCCCAGTGGTCTAGCCACAGTATCCTCTGCTAGTTCGACAGACATGCTTGCGCTGTCCCTGGCGAGCGCATCAGCAGTCTCGTTGCTATATATATTGCTGTGTCCAGGAACCCAACACAAGGTGATTCGATGTTGAGCAGCAAGTGTGCTGAGATTGTTGCGACAGCGCCTTATTAATTTTACTTGGCATAAATCTGCAACATGTAAACATGTAGTCGATGACCTTAATAGTAGATCAATATGCATCCACATTGTTAGTCACAAGTGTTATGGAACTGAAAATTTCTTTCTAAACTTTTTATTTTACATTTCCAAAGCTCTACCTCTTTTAAGTTGCAAACTAAGTATTGATATACATATTTAGTACAACCTCCGCACCAAACTTTATAATCGGTTAGTCAAAACTAGAAAACCGCAAATATACGTGTTATCTAGTATTGAAAATACAAAGTGGGTTATAGATCTACGATATTTGTGACTTTCAGAGGGAAGCGACAACTTTTTCTCGTGCACAAACATTCCATAAATTACCAACGTTACCTTCTAACAATGTGAGTGCGCTATCAAAGCAAACAAATCACGACAGGGAACAAAATGTGCTTTTATCGATGCACAATGCACGTGGATTTTAGTTTCAGAGTTTTAGAGAAAAACAGGTGGAGCCAATAAAAAATATTTTTTTGCAATGAATTTTAGGTTAAAATCAAATGTGTATTAAAAAATGTATATATACTAAAAGATTGTCTGGCTGAGATGGTTCCTTGTTTCTCCTTATTTTTAATGATTTTATGCTAAGTTGACAATTAAAAATATAGGGAAAGCAAACATAAATAATAAAGAAATACCATACATAAAGATATTTTATTATACAAATTATTACCTTCTGCGTTTAAATTACAGGATTCACTATCGACTTCTAAGGCCACAAAATTTAGTAAGCTTAAGGCTTTGTTTAAGAAATCTACGCTTGTCTTACGAAAGTCACCTACTATCTGGGTAACTTCGTCACTTTCACACTGTATGAATTGGTACCGAGACAATAAATTTTCAAGCTGAGACCACATGCTTAGTTTCATTTCAAAGGATAAAATCCATTTCAAGCCAACTCATTACCTTTTAAAAAAAACCTTCACCTTAATATCAATGTCCATTGAAACCTGATTAACAATATTAATACAGTCATTGGTCAAATCTAAACTATAAAAATGTATTATATCTTCACCTGCTTTTAAAATACTTTTATAGTTAGAGTTACACCCAGGAATACGGCATGGCTTGACATGTTGATAAATAAACAAACTAAAAGAAAAAAATAGTACTTACCTAAGTACCTAGGTATCCTACCTACTTATGAACTACCTCTACTAGTGATATTTTTAAACTAATTTACATAATATACCTTCAAGTTAAATAAACACTTTAATATTTAATAAATTAACTGTAGCCACAAAACAATAAAGTTTATCCCAAAGAGCTAACTAGAATACAAAAACACAACTTTTAAATTAAAACAAATGAAATTCTGCCGCCATTTATAAGACCCGTAAACAAACCGCCAGGCCGGCCAGGCTGTTGGATTTTTCACTTTATTAATGCTATTAGAGCAAACTTGCTCCAAAAATTTTCATCAGTATTTTGTAGAGGTTCTTAGCAATCATGTCACTTAAATTTTCTATTAGATATCAATCGAAAACCGGATAAAAATACAAATTAATGACACCTACACCTAGTTCGCGCGTAAATTACATACTAAACCATGACTAACCTTAAAAAGTCACGTGACACATGGATCTTCAAGCAGTGTTGTCGATGTTTCTGTTTCACGGCTTCTTTCAAGGTGGTTGTGATATTACCCTATAGTGATGATAATACTTAGAACACATTGTATATAACAATAAATTCCACAATCAAAGAGCGACAATAAAAACAATAAAGTTAGTGATTTACGATTAGTTGTAGTGGAGTAGGGCATCTTTTTTCATTCCATTCCATAAATTACCCGTGTTGTCATTTAATGGCCAGAGTGGGCACTATCAAAACAAACAAATCCCGACGAAAAGAAAATGCAGTTTTATCGATGCCAATTGAATGCTGGCTCTGCAACATTTCGAAGAAAAGTTTTATTAAATAGCTAAATTGAATTCATTGAATTGAGTTAGCTAATCAGCTCCATTTAGCTAATCGTTTTATAATCTACCAAATATTTAATCAAATTGTCATTTAATGTATAGGTATTTAATAAATTATTGTAAAAAAGTGTATTTATTTCAGAATTTATCAGATCCGTTTCAGGCGAGTTAGGTGTTCTTTAGGAAATGCCAATTATGTTGTTACATCAATTATGTTGAGAAGACCAATTTTTTTCTTAAACAGTATCAAATGTATTTATTATCGAATACTTTATGTTCACTAAAAGACCATTTAGAAACATGACGTTACCGCCGTCATTACCCTTTTTGGAATTCAGTAGAGTATAGCTGATTAAGGGGCAATAATGCCTCAGCACTTATAATATATAAAATATAATAAATATTTAAAAATTATTAACAGTTTTGAATTGTTGAGGCCTTACTCTTTATAACTCAATGAAAGACAATTTATTTTGTCAAATTTCCACTTTTATTGAAAAACTATTTCTTTACACGATCCGTTTCGCTACATTGTAGCTTCGCTAATAACGGCTATTCATCATCTATGATTGTGTTAAGAACATATAATTAAATAATTAAGCTTGTAATGCGTACACCTGAATTGGGTAATTAAGTATCTAGACCATTTTGTTATTGTACTGAAATAAAATGAGTTAGCACCATACACCCCAAGAAGCTACAATGTAGCGAAAAAAAAATTTTCAATAAATTATCTTTCATTGAATTACTAACAGTATCAGTAGGTATCTTCGACAGTATTTGAATTCATGTTTTTTGTTTCAGGTGAGAATTTAAATAGACAAAGACAACTCAACTTGTATTTATTCAATAATTGCTTGTTGCAAAGGAAAGGTAAGAATATTCCTTATGTTTTAACACTACTACTTATAGCTTGCCTAATAAATAGGCAATGTCCAGTGACTACGGCAGTGATATTTCTTAGGTCCTTCCGACTGTGCTGTAATAGGGCTGCGGTTTTCCTGCTGTCAAGTAGGGGCCACAATTGCCTGGAGATGCTGCAGGTTGTCTGCCCTGTCCATTTGCTTTGCGCAAGTTGTTTAGCTATCCGATCTACGTGCCCTAAAACCCTTCACTAGTTACTTATATTGAAGATAAGAAAAATATTTTGGAAATATTATGGAAATTTCTTAACTTCAACATCCAATATTTAGTAACCAACCACAGATTAGAATAAACACTTGAAAACTGTTATGTTATAATTTCTAACTGCCTCAAGCACTGTTGGCTAACAAAATGAAGACAATGCAAGCAAAATTTAATAAGAAGTATCTTTAAAAACCGCATAGGTGAACAATGGCTTTTGAAAAAGTAAAAAGGTGATTTACGACATTTAAAACTTTCAGAGGACAACGCCAACTTCTTTCTTTTTCTTTCTGTGCGCAAACATTCCATAAATTACTCGGGCTGTCCTTTCACGATCACGATTACCGTGATTGCGCTGAGCGCTGTCAAAACAAACAAATCACAGCAAAGAAGTAAATGCAGTTTTATGCGGGATCAGTAACTTTTAGATTTAAAGTTGCAAAGAATAGACAAAAGTCGGTGGTAAAGGAAGATTTTTGCAGGATTAAACCTAAATTAAAGATAGCTTTCTATACGACTCATACAGGGTGTCCCAGCGGCAACCGCTTTAGTCTATTTTATATGAAAAATTATCCATGGTATGCTAATGTTGACAAAGCAATCCGGCTAAAATAATTTCAATATGGTAGATGTCAACTTGCTTATTTTAAATATAATATACGAGTATAGATTGTTCCATTTAAAAAAACTAAAAATTTTATTTAGGATGTTCCAAACTTCCACACAAGATTCTAGGCAGATTTTGTATATTATAATATTCTTTACCTAACTCTAAGCGTTTTTGACATATTTAAGTTTTAATGTCAAAAATTTTGCAGGGCCTAAAATAATGATCAGTTTTTTGCTATAAAGAAGCCTTCATTATTTAATTTGGGTTGGATTCCTTGATGAAAAGGACCTGCTTAATAGATTTTATATAGTATTTTGATAACTAAAGGGAGGAATATATATAAAATGCATATACAATATACAGGGTGTTTCAATAAAAACTCCCAGGCCAATTATTTCGAAAACTAAAAGCGACATGTAAATTCTGTAAACGCCAGTTTTTAGCCTTTATGATTGGCTTCACAAGTGTGTAAAAAATGTGTTTCAATAATACAAGATGTAGGTGTCGCCACGGTGCAAAGAATTTTTTCGATGACAGGAACTTTGAAATGTTGTCGCTCTTAAAGATAATTAATTTTTGATCAAATTATGTCCCATAAAAAATTTTGATTAATCCAATATGAAAGGAGATATTTGGGGTTAAGTTTTTTTTAACGAGTATTTTAATTATAAATATTATTTGTAATATTCTTTAGCAGATTTTAATTTAATTTTGGGAATGATAATTTTAGTGATAAAACGCTTCTGTAGGGCTAAATTAATACGTCCAGTGACGTCTCAGGGGGCGCCTTAACAAATAATATCGGCAAAAAATAAAACGCCTCTGAGTTTTGGTAATTTTTATATTTTTTTCGGATTGAGCAACTAAAAATATCCTTTTCTCGTCTGGTAAATTGTTTTCTTATCTTGCTTGGTTTTCGAGAAATAAAAATAAAAACTATTTTATTGCATATCTCTGGAAAACAGAAATCATTAAATAATTAATACGGTTGCATCTTTTGCTATTAATCGAAATATACTATTGAGAGTTTGTAGAACCGAATTATTATATCGATTTGCTATGTGTGTATATGAAAACGGCAATAATTTTGAACACCTCATTCGACCCCATTAAATAGTTTTTGTTATTGTTCTAATTTTCATTAATAATTTTGTATAATTTCTCATTAGTTTTTTCATAAAATTTAAAACATCTTTTAATTTTATTTTATAAGGCTTTTTAATATTTTAATGCTTTTAAACAACAAAAAACACAACGTATTAGTTATTTAATGATTTTTGTTTTTCAGAGATATGCAATAAAATTATTTTTATTTAGCCTCAAGAGCGTTTTATCACTAAGGTTATCATTACCAAAATTAAATTAAAATTTGCTAAAGGATATTAAAAATATTTATAACTAAAATACTCGTTAAAATTATTTTTAAAAAAACTTAACCCCAAATATCTACTTTCATGTAGGACATAATTTGACCAAAAATTAATTATATTTAAGATCGATAATATTTAAAAGTTTAATTTTTCAGAACCCAATGTGTTTCTTTACCTCATTTTACTATAATAAATTAAGAAATATTGCATACCAGTGTGCATATTTGGTTAAAAAATTCAAATAACTGCATATTTTAAAGGCAAAGAAGGCATATATATGCGCATATTTTTAGATCCTGACTTTTGCAATTTAAATAGCGTATTCCTAGTTACCTAGGTCGTTTTTGTTCGTTATTGGGTCTAAGTATGAATTACTATATTTTTTTTGTAGATTTAGTTAAGTGCAATACGATCATACAAAACAAAAGTCGACAAAATGAAACAAAATTATTAACATTAGTTATTTATTTTTAAATTTTGTCTCTATGCTTGACGGATGCACAATGGTTTATTTAAAAACATGCTTGATGTCAACATGTTTCAATAAAACAATGCTCTATAGAAATGTTCCATGAATACGTCTCATTTATCCTGCATGGATATCGTTATTTCATTTATTTTATAAAGGACACGATACCGGGTGAACACTACTTCATTAGGATATAGGAAGAACAATGCATGCCAAATTTTAATAGTGTATTAACTTGCCCCATTCCTATAATTAAAAAACCGATACATAACAGACCATTATTTAAATATTTTCTTCTTCGGCATTCTTGAGGTAAGTCCTTAACTTCTCTATAGGATTTATGTCCGGCTATTGGGATGGCCACGGCAGTACATCCATACTATTGTCACTGTCGCTTTTCGCGATGTGTGCCTCGGTTTATTATTTTGTTGATACTCCTATACTAGCGGCATATTTTCCTTCGCAGAAGGCATAAAGACTTCATGAAGAACGTTGACATATTGATTTTGGTCCATGATTCCTTTAATCCAATAAATGGGTCCGACCCTATACCATGAAATAACTACCTACAATTTTATGTTCCCGGCTCCATGCTCGACAGTTTTAATAGTTTATTTTACTTTCCTTTCATCACTCCATAAAATATTGAGTCATTTCTTGATTTCCTGTTCACCATCCCAACGTTACTGATCTTGGGCAAACTTGAAACGTGGTTTAATATTTTTGGTGGATAACCAACGAACTTTTCTGGCTGTTCTACCGTGAAAATTACTTTCTTGAACCCTTTTTCGAATTAAAAGTTAAAATCTACACTCTTTCGACAGCTGTATCATGGACAGCACGGCCCATTTCTAAACAGAATTTCTATTTGACCAGATTCGTTTTTATTTTTTAATATCAATGCTTCTCCAATGTGCTGATAAAGTAACAACAATTTTAACATAATGCGGGGTGTTATTTAAGTATGTAGCCATACTCCAAGGGGTGCTTCTATAAGTGATGTTAAGAAGAAAAGTTCATATTCCGGACCGACCCGAAGGCTTTTTGGAAAACTTTAAGACAACTTAACATCGGCAGGCACGCTCAGGCGGATGCACAGTTGGATGATACTATGACAGCTTCTCGGCTTAATAATTTTTTTGTTGATAGTGTCCCTAAGGTTATTGTTGATTCTGGTGCCTTTATGAATGAACACTATAATAACAGGAAACACTCAAATATAAAGAATGAATTTAAGTTTTCTGAGGTGAGTGATGAGAGTGTGGAGAGAATAATTGCTAGTATAAAAAGTACTGCCATGGGTGCTGACGGGATAGACCTTAAAATGCTTTCGTTAATCACTCCGTATCTTACATCATATCTAACGTTTATTATTAACTATTCTCTTAAAACCTGTAAATTTCCAACGGAATGGAAAAGTGCCAACATTATCCCGGTACCGAAAAATAGCACACCTACAGAGATGTCGCATTATCGTCCAGTCAGCATTCTGCCTACCTTATCGAAAATACTCGAGAGAGTTATGAATGACCAATTAAAGGATTACGTGGCAGCTAACCGAATACTGCCTATCACACAGTCTGGGTTCCGAGCGCAGCACAGTACGACAACAGCTCTATTGCATGTCTGTGATGAAATTTTTCGAAGTCTGGATAAAAATAAGATGACTGCTTTAGTGCTGTTAGACTACAGCAAGGCATTTGATACTCTGGATCACTCAGTTCTTCGCTCTAAACTTAAATACCTCGGTTTACATGACACTGCTCTTGATCTATTAAACAATTACCTATTGGGTAGAAGACAAAGAGTGTGTGTTGGTTCAGATGTTTCGGATTATGTCAATATTGAAAGGGGGGTTCCACAGGGAAGTATTTTGGGACCGCTCTTGTTTTCTTTATATACCTGTGATTTTTATAAATTTTTAAGGGTATGTTCATCTCATCAATATGCTGATGATAAGCAAATTTATTTTTCGTTCCCTCATTCGGAGGCTGTAACTGCCATGGAGGCTATTAATGCTGATTTGGCAATTGTTGCTGAAATATCCAAATTCCATAAATTGGTATTAAATGGTACAAAATCCAAGTTACTTCTTTTTGGCTCATCTGGGTTAAATAATTTTAATATTAAAATTGAAGGTGCTGTTTTAGTGCCTTCAGATTGTGAAAAAAATTTAGGTATTTTTTTGGATACGCAGCTCCGATTCGAAGCACACGTGTCTGAAATAATACAGAGAGCGTATTATAAATTAAAACTTTTATATATGCACAAAGACATTTTAACGACTGATGTCAAACTAAGACTCAGCGAATCCCTGATATTATCGATAGTTTCATACGCCGACGTTCTTTTTTGGCCAGCTCTTACCCAGAGAGAAAAAAATAGTCTCCAAAAACTTCAGAATTCTTGTCTTAAATTTTGTTTTAATGCCAGGAAATTTGATCACGTCACACCGTTATTTCAAGCTTCTGGGTGGTTAAGAATGGATGAACGTTTTTTTTTGCACTTATCTACACTTACACATAAAATTGTTAAGTGCGGATCGCCTGCGTATCTTTGCGAGAAGCTTGTTGTGGGTACTGACATACATGGACGAGAGGCGCGATACTGTGAGAGATTTATTATCCCCCAGCACCGAACGGCCAAATTTCAGGGATCTTTTAGTTACAACGCGGTCAAAGTGTACAGTGCTCTACCTGCCCGTGTAAAATCCCTTACCGCTGCCACTGGCTTTAAGAGGGCCGTCAGGCAGTTCATTGTGAGTAAAAGAAACGAGTAATTAGTTGTTTTTATATACTACCTTCATGCATTTGCCTCTAGCGTAATAATGCTGTTATGAAATATTTATTATTAATATTATATTATAAGTATTTAAAAATATTATTTTCTTTATTATCTTTTAGTTTATAGTTAGAAGACGGTTAGATAGAGTAGCGTTGCTAGATCTCGCCGTCTATAAACCATTATGTTTATAATTTGTTTTTCGGAATTTGAAATAAAAAGACATTTATTATTATTATTATTATTATTATATGAACATGGATCCGAAAATGCATAGTTTTTACGATACAGGGTGTCAAACTTTTAAAAATAAATCGTATGTTCGTAAATGTTTCATTAGGTACTCTTTTATTCGATTTTGTTGAAATTTGGCAATTCTGTTTGTAATAACAATAGGATAATTTAGCCTCAATTAGATTAAAATTATTAGGCCAGTGGCGTCCCGGAAGACAGTCCAACTAATATTTTTGACAAAAAAATTGCGCGACACTGACTTTTTAAATCTTTGTATTTTTTACGAATTAAGCAACTACAAATACAACTATTTTATTTTCTGAGTTTTTTTCATATCTTGCTTTGTTTTCGAGAAAAAAAATAAAAACCACTTTATTGCATGTCCCCGGTACAATAAGAGTAAAAAATTTAAACTACATACTTAAAACTATTAAGCAATTAAAATTACACGAAAGTCCTCTCTTGAATTTGTTCGCTCAGATTAAAACTGTTTTCCATAAAAGAAATTAATATAAAATAATCGCATAACGCAACAATTTAGTACTGCAATGCTTAATTATGTATTTAACAGAAAATAAGATGAAACTTATAATAGTTGCTTATTATTATTATTGTTATTTTATGTTTATTTATTTTATCAAAAATAGTTTTAATCTGTACGAAAAAATTTGAAAGAGAGGACTTTCGTGTAATTTTAATTGCTGAATAGTTTAAGTAGTTTAATTTTTTTACTCTTATTGTCCCGGGGACATGCAATAAAGTGGTTTTTATTTTTTTTTCTCGAAAACAAAGCAAGATATGAAAAAAACTCAGCAAGTAAAATAGTTGTATTTGTAGTTGCTTAATTCGAAAAAAATACATAATTTGTAAAAAAGTTAGTGGCGCGCAATTTTTTTGTCAAAAGACTGTTTTCTGAGAATTTCAAAATTTCAACCAAATCGAATAAAAGAGCAATGAGATACTTACAAACATCCGATTTCTTTTTAAAAGTTTGACACCCTGTATCGTAAAAACTATGCATTTTCGGATCCATGTTTATATGAACTTTTTTTCTTAAAATCACTTAAAGAAACACCCCTTGGAGTTTGGTCACATACTTAAATAAGACCCTGTATAGCAGGGGTGGCCAATCGATCGATCGCGATCAACCTGTCGATCGCGGTGATTAGTCCAGTCGATTGTGGCAAGGCAAAAAAATTATAAGTTTAATATACTTAGTACTAATATTTATAAAATTTCTTGAAGAGAGGGGTGATAATTATCAGCAATTGCGTGATTTAGACTGGTAATGTGATTTAGCATTTTTAGCAGATTTTACCGGAAAACTCAGCACATTAAACTTGAAACTACAAGGCAAGAATAAAACATTAACAGAAATTATGAGTTCTATTGCAGCATTTCAAAGTCAAACAGCGACTATGATAGTTCACATCGAGAAAAAAAAATTTAACAACTTGTAAACATAAAAGATCATATGGAAAAACATCCCAGCTACAATTTCTTTCCTGACAAGTACACGGCAGAAATAAAGGCAGTGGTATCAGACTTTGAAATTCGCTTTAGTGATTTCAAAAAAATTGAGAAGTTGGTGGAATTCATCAGTTTTCCGTTTAATAATTCCATTGATCACAGTGACATCTATGAAATGGCTAAAAAGTATGCAAACAAAAAGTAAACACCGTTCTCGCTTGACAGACCCTCATACATGGGATTCTTTAAGGTTGGCAATATTCAACTACAAACCTGACTTTGCTAATCTAGCGGAAATGCTCACACTAATATAAATAACTACTTATAAGAATCATTTTTAATTTTATGTTTTCTCTTCTAATAAAATAATAAATACTATATAATTGTAAACTGTTTCATTTTAAAATTCAAGATGTAAATTGGTCGATCGCACAGGCTTTCGGCAGTAAACAGTAGATCTTGGGTTTAATCAAGTTGGCCACCCCTGCTGTATAGGCTCACTGGTAATATTTAATGGTTTAAAAATGACGGCCTTACGCATAAGCCTATATTTATTGGAATCGAATAAAGTGAAATCTTTCGAAGTTCAAATCCACTCGGTCTTTTATGTGAAATCGATATCCGTATTTGCTTGAGGAGATTTGGTGTCTGATACACAGTGCGATATTTCTCAAATAGTCTGAGATTGCTTCGTAAGAATTTGATTAGCCCTAATCTTTTCAACAAAAAGAAACTTTTCAGTTTTTAAAATTGCAGTTTTTGCACTGCTCTATGTTATGTTTGAGGTACCTATAACGTGTTTTTTCTAATTTTGTATCATACAAAATCTATTACGATACGCATTTGCGTATCGTAAACAAGCTATTTCGATACGCGTTTTTTTTTTATTTGATGTTGGTAGCATTTAAATGTTTTATTTCATTGACTTGCGCGGCCTTAGTGATTTACGAGAAAACCCATTTTTCGCAGAGGAAAAATAGCTTGATAACCTACTTTTTTATTCGGTGTGGATAACAGTCAGGCTAGGATAACTTAAATGGTGAAGGTCGTCCCCTGTTCGTTTAATTTAGCCCCCGGTCGCTAGTGGCGCTATTGTAGGAATTTTGTTTTATAAGGTTGTTCATCTCCTAAACGTTGGTAGGAACAGAATATTCATTTAGAATGAGCATGGCCAACATTCTGTACCCCTCTCTCTCTCTCTGTATTAAACTGTACCAGCATATGTGCGAGAAAGATAAAAATATGGCTTATTGTGACAGATCCTGAAGTCTTACCTGGACTGGTGAAAGATTGTCATTGTCATTTTATGATTGATTTGTAAAATATATAAAAAATAAAGTTATTATTAAATAATTATTCATATATAATTTATAAACTTAACATGGCGCAGTCGGTAGTTTGAGAATCATAATATATATTTAATATGTCGCGACCAAAGAAATCGGGAAGAAAAACCAAGGCAATTAACAAAAGCGTGGAACCTCCTGAAGACTACGCCCAACGATTGGAAAGTACAGAGAAAGCTATTAAAGATATAGAAAGTAACTTTACTTCACAACTTAATGAACTACAAGGTACAATGACTAGTTTATTAAATAAAAACTTTGAAAATAACACGGAATTGTTAGAAAAATCTACAGAAAATAATAATATAATAATTTAAGCTGTTTTTTTTATTTAAAACCTATTTATGTAAATATCTAATTTTATTAATAAATCTTGTCGCCATATCAGAAACGTTGTTATAATTTCCTTTCGTTCTCCCAAATTATTTTAACTTGAATCAGATGTTTCGCGCTTCAAACTTTTCCGTTAAGTTAGAAGCGCGAAAATTTGAAATCAAAGTAATAATAAAATTTAAATTTTTATGCTTGGCGCCTACCCCCACCACGACTATATTTAGTTTCGCCCCCGGTCGCATGTGGCGCTATCAGGGAACCAATTTAGTATGTTAAGTTGCCTATCTATCCTTGAGAGCGCGCAGCTCGCTTGTCTATGATAACAGTCATGTATGTTGGTTGCATAAATCTATAAATCAATCTTTTGTAGATGCTTCAAGCTATCATTTTCTGCCAAATCCTATCAAAAATTCAACCTACTAACCTTCCAATGTCGATTTTAACTTCAACTTTATTTGAATTTTCCATCTTCCCTATACTAAATTGCAATGCCGTGACGTAAAATCACGTCTTTTGAAATTCGAAAAAAAGTAGCAAAATCGCCCGAATTTCCGAACGCTCTGTATATGTACCGAATGTACAAGGATCACACAACGTATTCCGTCCAATTTCAAATCTCATATAGCTAAAATAACTTTGGAACCTCGTGGTGAAAATGGGTCAATAAATCAAAAAATTACAGTTCGCAAAATAATTTTTGTTGTCCAGAGGCTACTATGATAAAAAATAGTATTACCAAGATAAAATTTAGACATAAAAATTTACAAAATTTGAAGGATTTATTTTCTTTTTAAATATGTGTTTTTTTAAAAAACTGCAAATTAGAAAAAATAGTATAACGTACGTGTTATATAAAGCAGTTTTAAGCACTTGTCCCGTTATAAAACTCGTTTTTTAACTGGACGCGTGCTATAAAATGATGCTTTATAAAACGTGTACGTTAATATACTATTAAAATTAATGGTTGTTCTTTTTCACAATGCCGTGACATTTTTGAAATAATGATGATTAAAAATGTCACAGTCAAAAATGACAAAAATGACAATAAAACTTTTTTGACTGGTAAAATTATACGACATTCATTATTGACGCAAATTTACTATCTTACCTAGTTCACGAATGTTAAAAAGGTAAGCACTAGTCGTTACGTAACAACAAACAATTTTGTTGAATTAGCCCATTTCCCTCATTTAGACATTAAAAATATACAACAAGAATTCCACCTGCTAGCGAAGATGAATCTATAATTGTATTTTTACTTAAGTGATTCCTATGTCAAGCCCCAAAACACCAAATTAACTTAATTCGAACGAGTCAATTAGTTTTGGCTTATTCGTTTTCCCTTCGCTTTCAGTTCTTTCGCCCGTTTTCCTTTTCTGATTTTCACCCTCTTCGAATAGGAGTAAAGAGTGATATTTACATAAATAAACGGGGATATCTTTAACGTAATTGCTAGATTAAGAAAGAGGTTTACGAAATAGGTTTTAATTGCCCTAAAATAAAAAGTCTTAGTGCTCTACCCTTATCCGTGTCATTCAATCGCGTTGGAACTAAATTGCCCGAGTAATTATTGCTAGACTGCCCATATAAAGCCCATACAAAGTAAATAATACCGGGCTTAAATTTAATCCGGTCATATCTTGTGAATCTGGAAGAAAATTGATTATTATTATTCTATTTTTAATTAAAAAAAAAATGTTCGGAAGAAAACTAATTATTAATTAAAAGAAAAAGAAATATAGTGGCATATCGGACAAGCGTGTAACTATTTTTTATATTGGAATACACAGGGATCCAAGTTCAATGGATACCCTGGGGCGGGTAGACCACGACGGCCGTTTCGTCCTTGTTAGGACTCGACGGGCAGCCATAACCCAAGCAATTCCAAGAACGACGGAAAAATGTACTACTTGTAGAATCAAGGCGGCCCTCAATACACCTTAGCGCCATCCCACGGAACCAACTCTAATATAAAAGATAGTTACACTAGTATAATCGAAAGGTAGACAACTGAATAAACGTTTTTTCGGTGAAAACGCAAATAGCGTTCCCTATACTGGATTGTGGTTGCACTTCGTGGTTTATTTAGTTGTCTACCTTTCGATTATACCAGTGTAACTATCTTTTATATTAGAGTTGGTTCCGTGGGATGGCGCTAAGGTGTATTCAGGGCCGCCTTGATTCTACAAGTAGGATTTTAGTACATTTTTCCGTCGTTCTTGGAATTGCTTGGGTTATGGCTGCCCATCGAGTCCTAACAAGGACGAAACGGCCGTCGTGGTCTACCCGCCTCAGGGTATCCATTGAACTTGGATCCCTGTGTATTCCAATATAAAAAATAGTTACACGCTTGTCCGATATGCCACTATATTTCTTTTTCTTTTAAATATTTTCGCGGACACTATATCATCTTTTAATTAGTTATTAATAATAATAAAAAAATACTTTATTGTAAACAAAAGTTACAAAAGGCGAAGTTAAGGCAGAACCTCCTAGCGGTGATTATATAATTTGGTGCAAAATACCGTTTTCCTAAAATTAATATAAATTCAAAAATTTTGTAATAATTATTTTACGATTAAATTACATTAATAAATATTTAAAGATTTTTGTAATGTTCGTCAAGTCGCTTAAGTTAAACTTTATCATTTTGTAAATTAATGTAAACTAAATTACCCAGAGGCCTTAAAATCTTAAATAAGGTTTAAGGTAAACAGGAAAATTAGATCGATGACACCAATTAAGCGCTAATAAATCTTTTCTGTTAGTATAAAAGGCTTTTTAAAGTTGTTTCAAATGCTTAGAAGATCTAAAAAAAAATATCTGTTGAAATTTTGTACTTATATACAGGGTGGCCCAGAAGTCCGGAATAAAATTAATATAGCCTTAACCTGTACTTTTGGGGAAAACACTCGGACACGTCAATTTAGTTTTATATAATATGCTCACATTTTGACGTTATTCGTTTGTTTTTTTATAGACCTTTGTCAAAGATATGACGATCTTCGATCTTTTTTAAATGGAAACATACAGCTTGTGATACATCATTTGAAAGCTTATAAATATCTTGTACCGGGTGGTCAACTAAGAATGGCAGCTGGCTATACCTCAGAAACTACTAAACATAGAAACTTGGGAAAAAAAAATTATGATTAAAGCGGTCATGAGAAAATTCTGGAAATTACTCTCAAGTTCCTCATTTCGCCGCAAGGGGGCACAATTGAAAATAATTTTTTTAAATTTTAAATTTCTCCGAAAATTTTCATATTAAGGTATAACTCTGATTACATCATTGGAAAGCTTAGACAATTCTGCATCATTTTGGTTTAAGGCTCGTTGACGTACCGACCTTGATAAGAGTGGGGGAAGCTATTGAATGTGTAAACATTAAAATCGCTGTAACTTCTAAACGTCCCATCCAATTTTACTAAATTTAAGCTTGTTTGGAAGGGAAAGGTAAGTACCTTCAATTGTCGTATCCAATGATACACGATAGTTTCTAATAAAATTGCTAGACGGCGCAATTTGTAATAATAACAGTTTTTTTAATTTTATCCCGAAAATTCGAATCATACGGTATACTGATGACATCATTATCGGAAAGTAGATGAAATTTACAAGAAAAGACGTGAATACCGCGGTTTGATATCTTTGTTCGTTTCAGAGTTATTGCCAAAACAATAATTTTTAATACAAATTGCGCCCTCTAGCAATTTTATTAGAAACGATTGTGTACCATTGGATATGACAATTAAAGGTACTTTCCTTTCTCTTCCAAACAAGCTTAAATTTAGTAAAATCGGATAAGGCGTTTAGAAGTTACAGCGATTTTAATGTTTACACGTTCACTTTTGATAAGAGTGGGAGAAGCTATTGAATGTGTAAACATTAAAATCGCTGTAACTTCTAAATGACTTATCCGATTTTACTAAATTTAAGCGTGTTTGGAAGAAAAAGATAAGTACCTTTAATTGTCATATCCAATGGTACACAATCGTTTCTAATAAAATTGCTACAGGGCGCAATTTGTATTAAAAATTATTGTTTTGGCAATAACTCTGAAACGAACAAAGATATGAAACTGCGGTTTTTTCATCTTTTCTTGTAAATTTCATCTACTTTTCGATTATGATGTCATAAGTATACTGTATGATTTGAATTTTCGGGATAAAATCAAAAAAACTGTTATTATTACAAATTGCGCCCTCTAGCAATTTTATTAGAAACTATTGTGTATCATTGGATACATACAAACAAGCTTAAATTTAGTAAAATCGGATAAGTCGTTTAGAAGTTACAGCGATTTTAATGTTTACACTTTCAATAGCTTCCCCCATTCTTATCAAGATCGGTACGCCAACGAGCCTTAAACCAAAATGATGCAGAATTGTCTAAGCTTGCCAATAATGTAACCAGAGTTATACCTTAATATGGGAATTTTCAGAGAAATTTAAAATTTAAAAAAATAATTTTCAATTGTGCCTCCTTGCGGCGAAATGAGGAATTTGAAAGTAATTTCCAGAATTTTCTCATGACCGCCTTAATAATAATTTTTTTTCCCAAGTTTCTATGTTTAGTAGTTTCTGAGATATAGCCGGCGGCCATTCTTAGTTGACCACCAGGTACAGTATGCCCATACATTTTGGCGCAGTTCTGTCAAGCTATTTCAAAAGGGCGACTTTTAAAAGTTTTTAAAAAATCTCTATTTAAATAAGCGGAAATGATAAATCATTGATGTTTTTTTTTACCTTTCAAGGTAAGAAATCTTCATTGTTTCACGATCTGACATTTTGTGACATTGTGAGCAATTTTTTAAACAAAAATGGTTTTTTCGGAAAGACAGCGTATCGAAGTCTTGATATTGTTAGGATGTGGAGTTAAAATAAGAACCAGGCTTTATCCAAAAAAAATGTCAGTTGTAATAAATCATATCTTTCCAATAATTTTTTTGTAAACCATTAAGAGCAATTCCTGCGTCTTTTCAAATCTGCGGCTTGTATTTCTTGGAATACTCGCAGTTTATAAGGAAATAAATTAAGCTGCTTCTTAAGAATAGTCCTGCATGTTCCATAAGATCTTCCCACTTCTTAGGACCTGCGTCTTATACAATTTGTAGGCGTATTTTGCATTATTTCACGAACGTTTGCAACAAGTTCTTCTGTTCTTACAGATGGTCTTCCTACTCCTTGTTTGTGTTGTATAGAACCTGTTTCCTTAAACACAGCCACGGTTCTTTTCAGTCAATGATAAAAACCCCGAGCAATAAAAGCAACGTTCGGAAAATGTTCGTGAAAATCGTCCGTGCACAAACCCGGATTGTATTGCCACTCACCATATACTCTAACACCGTTTCGAAAATACGCTTTAACCATGAATGTTTTAAGCCTATTGTGTGAATTGTTCAAGAAATTGGAAAAATTAGCGATGACTCAAATTACTTGTAACGACTGTCAAAGATGACGGAATAACTGATTGATTGTTAATTCAGGTAGTTACTGACACCCAACAGGTATTAAGCTTTACGGCTAAGCATTACGCCCTTAGATGCAAATAATTTTTGCTCGCACGGTAAAAACCTTAAAAAATTATTAGGAAAATAAGTTGCTAATATTATATTTGAAACATATTTAATAGTATCTAAAATCACTACCCAGCGCCTTATAAACCTCTCACAAAACAAAATAAAATTCTTTTACGTAAAACCCGTCGCAGCATCTAAGAGCTCTTAACCCTAGGCATCGTAAAATAGCCCTATTATTTCGCTACGTTTGCTTAGCTGTCCTTAATCCATCCCTTACCTTGGAACAGGCATCTCTTTTATGGAAATGTACCCCCTCAAGTTAACCTTTCACACTTGATAGCATGTACGATTGTCCGAGTGAACATTCTAATGAGCGTTTTTATGTTTTCATGGAAATTTGTATATTAATGAAATTAAAATATTTCGACTGTGTGGACAGTTTTTGCTTAGAGTAATGCAAAATATCACAGATAAAAGGTTTAAAAAAAAACACTTGTGAAATTTGACAAATTTTCAGATAATTGAAAAGAAGTTGGGTTATTCCACGAAATGTTGAAATGGTAAATTAAAAAAGATTGTTCTTCTTTTTTAATTTTCTACTCTACTTGCCGAATATATAATTAACGTAAAATATATTCGAAAGTAATGATAATAAATCAACACAATCATGACATACTTTTATTGCCGCGTTGATTGATTTTTACTCTCCCGCATCGTATCGGATGTTGTCATGTTTTCCAGCTTTTGCGTGTTTTTAAATTGTCTCTAGGAAAGTTTGTGACACTCTAGTAAAATTTTTATTATTGGGATATAATATTTTCCTTAGGTTCTAATTTAGGATTATTGTTATTATTGTGATCAATAAAATAAGAATTAAATCACCTGAAAAACTCCCTATCTAGTAGATGGACTCTTGTCTGTCCCATAAATGAATTGATTGGGGTAACCTGTGCTACTCCTGATGCGTACGCAGTTAAACCACTGGCTGGCTTGTTAATAGGCCATTGTCACTTAAGAGAACACCTTCAACGAATGGAATCTACAATAGACCCATTGAATGCAGACTTTGCGGTGAAGAGGACGAACCCGCCTATCATATTATACAGTGTGAACAGTAAAGTCCGCATCATATGAGATTTTTTTTATTAACAGCATTATTTAAAATTTGACTTTAGCATCAAGTTCTGCTTCAATCGAGATGAAAATTAAGCAAAAAATTGTAGTCACGTGATCCGCATTATCTGTCAAATTTTAATTTTTTCCAAAAAATAATTCAAAAGGGGGTTATTTCTGAAAATATCGAAAAAAGTTATTGGATAAGTTTTTTAAATGCAGTTTCTAGCCCACATGTAAAATTTCAGCTGCATAAGATAATTTTGATTTTTTACCCATATTTTGTAAATTGCACCACTTGTGCAAAATAAGACTCAATGCAACCTACATAAAACTTCTTAGTTTTGACAATGCTTTATTTCAGATACCTTTTCTTTAAAGCAGCGCCATATTAAATCTATGTTCTTCTACAAATCAAAATTGGACTATTAAAACTTGGTCGCATATGATGCAAAGTTTATTTGTTTTTGACCCTGTATAAGGTAACTTCATAAAATAAATATTTTTGGAAACGTTGTTTGTGTCTGCCATTAAGACAAAAAAAGAACACAGTGTCATCAGTAAAGTGTTCATTAAGTGAAAAATAAATTTTAGTTTAACTTAACGTAAAGTTTATCTATTTTCAAAGATTTAATTTAAAACCCCTTTATTTTATTTTTTTACTTTCAGACACAGACTCCGTTTTCAAAAATACTTATTTTATGAAGTTACTATAATATACAGGGTCAAAAACAAATAAACTTCGCATCATATGCGACCAAATTTGAATAGCCCAATTTTGATTTTGTAGAAAAACACACATTTAATAAGGCGCTACTTTAAAGAAAATTTATCTGAAATAAAGCATTATCAAAACTAAGCAGTTTTATGTAGGTTGTGTTGAGTCTTATTTTGCAAAAGTGGTGCAATTTACAAAATATAGGTAAAAAATCAAAATTATCTTATGCAGCTGAAATTTTGCATGTGGGCTAGAAAATGTATTTAAAAAAACTTTTTTTAATAACTTTTTTCGATATTTTCAGAAATTACCCCACTATGAATTATTTTTTGGAAAAAATTAAAATTTGACAGATAATGCGAATCACGTGACTACTATTTTTTTGCTTAATTTTCATCTTTATTGAAGCAGAACTTGATGCCAAAGTCAAATTTCGAATAAAGTTATTAATAAAAAAAATCCCATAGATGCGGGCTTTACTGGTCACACTGTATACAACTGCGAATCACTAACCCGCAAAAGATTCAAAATCTTCGGGATTATTCAACGAGGTGGCAACCTCCCACATGACAATTTTGGCAGGAGGATTGGACCCTATAGAATCTTTTCTGACAAGATTGGGGCGCACACTAAACTAGATGGCTGCACTGAAAGAAGCTTGAGCCACAAACCCGACCCCCCATCTTTAACCCACCAATCAACCTTTACAACAATTGTTTTGTGTCTTCAATTTTAATTGTCATTACAGACAAAACTTTTAGGTGTTTAGCTAGAGGCAAGCGATATTTTATTAAATTACTTGCTAAATCTGTATAACACCATTACAATTAATTTCTAACAATCCCATCGCATTCTCCGCGGCGTCGTAAATGCGTCATAAAACTGCCCTATTATTTCGCTACGTTTGCTAAGCCATCCTCAGTTCAACCCTTATGTTAAAATCTGGAACCCCTTTATACAATTTGTCCCTAATTTACCCTATTACTAACCTAACGATGTATAAATATTCTGAATGAAGGGATCAGATTTGGATAAAATTTAATAATTTTTATTATTAAGTAATATACCAAAATTAGAGACTATGATATTCTGCTTTTTGGACTTACTGACAACGTGAACTACTAAAATACGACATTCCTTATTCAATGTTGGAAATTGTAAAAACCAGTGTGAGTTTGTAACTTAATTTAATAAATCCGGCAGTTTTTTTTAAATATGCTTGGACACAGGTATTAACTGTTTTAGTTGACCCTTAAATCGAAAATGGATTTAATAATTTAATCATTCAATACGAAATTGTATCACACACTGCCAGGATGTTAGGAAAGCCCACTCTTTTCCCAAATCACTATGGCCTTTATAGGTAATATTATTCACTTACGTTTATCTAAAGTGGGTTACCCAAAATTTCCAGGAAAGTTATATGTGCAACCAATTTTTTTTAAAGGATTCGGAAATAATTAAGGAATTAGTATTTATTAATATATTTTAACTTAAATTAGCCAATGCGAATTTCAAGAAAAGAAAGGGGAAAGTTAAACTCACCTTCGTCGCTGCGCCACTATTCCCACAACAAAAAATCGAATCGTACATCAACAAATTGTACCTAAACTATAAAATGAGTATCATACAACAACAAATTTTACCTTAACTTTAAAATGAGAATGATAGAATATTAAATTGTATCTCAACAATGAAATGGGTATCATACAATAACAAATTTAACCTTTAACTATAAACTGAATATTCAATTATGTATGTTATAAAGAAGATACCAATGTAGTCAATGTTCATGTCTTTATTATATATTTATCATCTTTATGAAGCTACTATGAGGTAGTTTTAATGGGACTTGTCCCAGTTTCAGCTCTTTTAATAAGTTAATATAAGAAATCTGGTTTCAGTGATTTCTTTGCAAAAGCCATTTCTTCTCCCACGTTGTCCTTTTCTTTGTTGATTGTACGGTTTATGCTGCCGCCTTGCGAATTTGTGGCTATGACACCTGGGGAGACATGGTGGTCAAAGGCGTAAACAGTCAATTATTATCCAACAAGATACGCTGTTATTTAAGGGACATACATACAAAAAGAAAATAAAAAATAAAAAATAAAAAAATTTAGAAAATTTTTAGGTAATTCCTAATATTAGAAGCACCCTCGGGCGCCGATTAGCAATATGCTACCTGCATCCCTGCAGTTTTTGTGCTAATACGCTACTGCTACCTATACTATAGAACACTATGCTCTACAAGACGCTTATCGAGCAACGCAGTCAAAAAGGCGCAGTTTGTTCGGGTTTGTTGCTACTTTAAATGTTAATTAAAAATTGCTTAAAAACTTAAAAAAACGATACTCCAATCTATATACAGTGGAAAAAAAAATTAATTAAAATAATATAAGAATCACGAAATTAAACGAATTAAAACACATCACTTTTTATTATTCGTATTTAAGCCCTGTCTATTGTCTACCCACAACCAAATACAAATGATGTCTCGGTAGTGGTAAAACTAGGTTTAAGGCTTTTATGATATTTTTAAAATAAACAAAGAAAGCTGAGAAGGGCATAAACTTTATACGACTTTGTCATTTTGCTCGTTTATGTACCAAAATCACTTTTTAATGGGAAATCAATTTCCAATAAGGACCGAAATGTGATCTAGAAGGAAGCAAAATTCTCATTTTTAACATAAAATGTGCAAATTTAAACTGCATTTATTCTTATTTAAATTTTTAAAATGCATCTCTTACATAATTTCGCTCACTATAACCTATAAAAATACCCGATATTTTACGGCGATACTACTTTAGTAGAACGCAGTGCATAACCCTGGAACATGAAATTAAACTAGTATTTTTTAACAAAATTTATAGTCTAAGAAAGAAAAATTGTAACTTGTAAATTTAATAAATTTATTCTATTGGGAAGCCGTTCTGCATATCTTAAAACCAAAATAATACCTATTTAATGCGCTAAATGTTTTATGGTAGGTATTCGTGTACCCCTATTTTTCACTTTAAATTTTTTTTTCCCGTCTGACACGTGCTGGTTGCAGTGTTCTTTAAAAGATGTTCTAGTAAAACAAAACTTTTTTTTAAATTCTTTAAAAATCTCTTAAAACTTATTTTTGCACACAATGTGTAAGTTTTAACTCCTGCTGGGGTAACTGGGCCGTAATAAGCCGTAACAAGCCCCAACAGTATTTTATTTTAAGCTAAATGAAAGCAGCTACATGACTTTTACGAAAAACAATTTTTTCTTTTTATTTCCCTTCTATTTTACCACTTTCACATGCCTCCGATATAGTTGAATTAAACTAAAGATTTTTCGTTACTTACACTTAAAAAATATTTTTACAAAGTCTTTTTAAAACTCTCTAATTTTTCCTTTTCTCTTCATTTCCCACCCAAGACAGTGGCTTTGCACTGGTCCTTGACTTTTCAGTATGCTGAAGTCTTTTCTGTCTTTTTAACTATTCAAATTTTTTCACTCCTCGTATGTACCATTGAAAGCTCCATTACGGCTTAGTCTCACTTGTTATTTTCTCTACTGCTAACAAGATCAGCATTGTACTATTTACTTCGTTTTCCTGATGTTGAGTGTTTCTGCACTCGAAACATGTCGATTCAATTTATTATAAATCATTCTAGGTTCGCCTAGTTATTCGAATAAAAAATTGTGGAGAAAGACTTTGTGCTTTTCTTTTTTCTATTTATTAAAAAAAGTTTAGAGTTAGTCTACCTTTCGATTTACCAGTGTGACTTGCTTGGGTTATGGCTGACCGTAAAGTTCTAACAACCACGAAACGGCCGTCGTGGTCTACCCGCCCCAGGGTATCTATTGTGCTTGGATCCCTGTGTATTCCAATATAAAAAACAGTTACACACTTGTCCAATATGCCACATCCAGAACAACCTAGGTAACGTTTTAAGAATAATAACACTGGCCGACAAAATTTTTTTTTTGTTGTAACACAAAGCCAAATAGCATCTTGTGGTAGAATGGACCTATCGAAATACGAAAATGAGAAAAAAAAAGTTGTAACACGTAACGTTTTCTTGTTACATTTATAGTACCAGATTTAATGTTACAATATTAAATATCTACTGAAAAAATAATTTAAGAATTTTCTAACTGTGTATATCGACTATATTTGAATTTTTACACTTACTAAACATACCTTACATCTAAGAAAAACATAAACATTACAAATATTAACTGAACACACTAATTAAATTTTATTTTTTCCTTTTATGTGGGGTCATATCTTCTCTTTTCAAAAACCAACAGTAATCACCCATCATGGCTGGATCCCATCATCCTTGATAGCGAATTTACATTCTCCTGTTATCCTGGTGGAATCTTTTACACTGCTCCTCACTGACAGCTCCCAAATTTTCAGAAAAAAATTACAGATGGGATTGGAGGAAGTGAATTTTTAATGACATTCGGGCACCAAGCGATTTGTAGGAATCTAAAAGTTCATCAACTAACTGTTGATAGTTTGCATCCATATTGTTGCCCAAAAATCCTCTTACTATACTAACAAATGAGTTCCATGCTCTGAGTTCCTGCCTGGTAAGCTTCTCTGTAAAGTTGACATCGTCCAGCAATTTTCTGATTTGTGGCCCAATAAAAATGCCTTCCTTTAATTTGGCATCACTTAACTGGGGAAAGACTTGTCTTAAGTATTTGAATCCATCACCGTCTTTATTCATAGCTTTCACAAAGTTTTTCATCAGCCCAAGTTTAATGTGAAGAGGAGGCAGAAGGACTTTTTTGGGGTCTACAAGAGGTGCAAACTTAACATTTTAAGATCCCGGCTGAAATTCACTTCTTTGTGGCCAATCTTTTATTACATAATGCTGATCTACTGCACGACTGTCCCACAAACAAAGAAAACAGCAATATTTTGTAAATCCTCCCTGAAGTCCTACTAAAATTCCTACAGTTCAGGTAATTTTTCTGTTATAAAATGCATCCATTTTAACCGTCCCCTAATTAAATTGACTACCTGCTAATGTAAAATGGTCTTATTAAGCAATTGAAAAATGGTATGTATTGGGGCTTTCCGAATATTTTTTCTATTATTAGAAGGGTATTTCCATTTTAAAAATAAAGAGCTGACCTGTGTTAGAAAAATCTTGTCGGTCAGTGTAATTTAAGATATGCTGAATCCATTTCACTGCACACTTTTATGACTTTTTTTTTTATCTAGCGATATGTAGACAACAGAAAATTATAAAATTGCTTTTTGCTAATATGAGAGCTAAATTATTATTAAATCATTCAGCGACTGCCTCACAATAATTTATTTTATAATAATACTTACATTAAAATATTCACATCTGAAGCAAGCAAGTAATAAACCTTCTCGGGAAACAATTTAATTTGTCTGTGACATTTTCAGTTGCAAGAGATCACGTGATTATCTAGAATACACCGGAATGAACTGCGGCGTGACAGTGAATTGCGACGAACTCTTAAAGGGGTTAGAGGAGAATTAGAGTGAAACGTCACACCTGCCGGGTTTCTTAAGGGATTATATCTGAAGTACTAGACGAATTCCGACGATTTTATGATTTTAAATCGTCTTGGGATTTGCTTTATATTACTACAGGGTTCAGAGGATATATATCAAGCGATATATATCGTGATATATATCATGATATTTATAGTTTGATATATATCACGATATATTCAATAATTACATTTTTTTAAATTTCGATTAATAATTCAGAATACCGGGTGTTTCTCAAAAGACGTTCACCCCTATAACTTTTTTATATTTATAGATATTAAAATGAAATTTTGAGATTATGCATAAGAGATGAGTCTGCATTTATTGGCATAATTTTCAATTGGTTAGCACTTCCGGTTTAACCGGAAGTAACCTTGACTTTGATATTTTAAATGAGACATTTTATATATTTTTACTTATTTGGGTTCAGCATAACATTATGAGTGAAATGACACCTCACTTGTCATTTTTTGACGTGTTATAACATTTTTATGTTTATTTTTTATTTTCAATCTAGAGTGCTGCAAATTAATTAAATCTGGTAATTTATAGTCAGGTAGTATATGATTTAGTTATGTTATAATAATTAACTTTCTAAGTTTGACAAGCGTTTAAAGAATTAAATTTTGTTTTGTTGACGTTTACTCCATTTTTCCAAATGGAACGATGGTGGTTCACTAGGATATTTAAAACTAGCATTTTTTTCCCAACAATTTGATACCATACACTCCTATGCTATTTTAAAACTGACACTGAAAAATTTGCATTCGCAAATTTTTTTTTCTAAAGAAATATAAAGGCGGCTTTGAAAAACAATGGAATGGTTTTAAAAAGCAATTTAGCTTTAATTTAAAGTTGTAATGTAATTATTAGTTTATAAAACATACAATACATACAATCTTGCAGCTTCAGAAGAATTTTTCTGGTCACACACTGATTTACAATGTAAGTTTAAGAAACGAATGACATGACAATTTTAACATAAATCCATAATAGTTGCTTATTATTTGACCACTTGTCTTGGCTGAGCTGACCTAAACTGACTACCTTGCCGTTTTATTTGACCAAGTAAGTCAGATTATCTCAGTCAAATTTCCTCCCCCCTTACCTACGCTAAGGTTACCGGATTTGTGACTGAGATCGTTCGTTTTGGCTGATTTATGTGTCAAACACTGTCAACTTGTCAATGGTTGTTTTATTTGCAATTTAGTCGAGAAATTTCTTTTAGTTAGCTCAGCCAAGACAACTGGTCAAATAATAAGCAACTATTGATTTTCAAAACCATTCCATTGTTTTTCAAAGCCGCCTTTATATTTCTTTAGAAAATACAGGGCGGCAATAATGCATAACGCTCTTAAATTTGCGATTCGGACTTAAGGTAAATTTTTTCGTGTCAATTTTAAAATAGCTTTGTAGTGTATGGTATCAAATTGTTGGAAAAAATGCTCGATTTAAATATCCTAGTGAACCACCCTCGTTCCATTTGGAAAAATGAAGTAAACGTCAAGAAAACAAAATTTCATTTTTGAAACGCTTGGGAAACTTAGAAAGTCAATTATTATGACATATTAATTTTCATAAAATACTCCTTGACTATAAATTAACAGATTTAATTAATTTGTAACACTCTAGATTGAAAGTTAAAAAAAACATAAAAATGTTACAACACGTCAAAAAATGACAAGTGAGGTGTCATTTTACTCAGAATGTGATGCCTTATCCCAATAAGTAAAAATATACAAGATGTCGCGTTTAAAATACCAAAGTCAAGGTCACTTCCGGTTAAACCGGAAGTGCTAACGAATTGAAAATTATGCCTATAAATGCAGACTCATCTCTTATGCATAATCTCAAAATTTCATTTTAATATTTATGAATACAGAAAAGTTATAGGGGTGAACGTCTTTTGAGAAACACCCGGTATATCAATCGACAAATCAAACAAAAAAAAAGTTTTTTTGTTTTTAACTAATATTAAGGGTGGGTCCGTTTTGAAAATATGTTCACCTTTTTTTTTATTGAATATCTTATAATTACACTGGCCGACAAAAAAATGTTTTTTTGGTTGTAACACAAAGCTAAATAGCATCCTGTGGTAGAATGGACCTATCCAAATACGAAAATGAGAAAAAAAAAGTTGTAACACGTAACGTTTTCTTGTTACATTTATAGTACCACATTTAATGTTACAATATTTAATATCTATTGAAAAAATTATTTAAGAATTTTCTAACTGTGTATATCGACCATATTTAAATTTTTACACCTACTAAACATACCTTACATCTAAGAAAAACACAAACATTACAAATATTAACTGAACACACTAATTAAATTTTATTTTTTCCTTTTATGAGGGGTCATATCTTCTCTTTTCAAAAACCAACAGTAATCACCCATCATGGCTTGATCCCATCGTCCTTGATAGCGAATTTCCATTGTCCTGATATCCTGGTGGAACCTTTCACCCTGCTCGTCACTGACAGCTCCCAAATTGTCAAGAAAAAATTACAGATGGGAATGGAGGAAGTGAATTTTTAATGACGACCTTCGGGCACCAAGCGATTTGTAGGAATCTAAAAGTTCATCAGCTAACTGTTGATAGTTTGCATCCATATTGTTGCCCAAAAATCCCCTTACTATACTAACAAATGAGTTCCATGCTCTGAGTTCCTGCTTGGTAAGCTTCTCTGTAAAGTTGACATCGTCCATCAATTTTCTGATTTGTGGCCCAATAAAAATGCCTTCCTTTAATTTGGCATCACTTAACTGGGAAAAGACTTGTCTTAGGTATTTGAATCCATCACCGTCTTTATTCATAGCTTTCACAACGTTTTTCATCAGCCCAAGTTTAATGTGAAGAGGAGGCAGAAGGACTTTTTTGGGGTCTACAAGAGGTGCAAACTTAACATTTTGAGATCCCGGCTGAAATTCACTTCTTTGTGGCCAATCTTTTATTACATACTGCTGATCTACTGCACGACTGTCCCCCACAAACAAAGAAAACAGCAGTATTTTGTAAATCCTCCCTGAAGTCCTACTAAAATTAATACAGTTCAGGTAATTTTTCTGTTATAAAATGCATCCATTTTAACCGTCCCCTAATTAAATTGACTACCTGCTAATGTAAAGTGGTCTTATTAAGCTATTGAAAATTGGTATGTATTGGGGCTTTCCGAATATTTTTTCTATTATTAGAAGGGTATTTCCATTTTACAAATAAAGAGCTGACCTGTGTTAGAAAAATTGTGTCGGCCAGTGTTATTAACCTTCGTGATTTATCTGTTTAGTCATTACTCATTAGTTTAGGTCATGTTTTTTAAAGTCAGTTTACTTTAATAAGTATCCTACAAAAATATTTAGTTTTCAAGATAAGTACTATGTTTTTGATCGAAATAGTTGTCCTTTCATTAAAAAGAAAGATCCTAAAATGATTTATATGTCGGATATATATCCTTTGATATGATACTTTCGAAAATATCATGATATTTTCGAACCCTGAATTATTACACACACAAGAAATGATGTCACAGCAGCATCCAGCATTATAATTCAACACAAAATTATTTAACTGTTAGCGCATGATTGATGAAGGGAGCATAATAATATACTGAATATTTTATAAAATACCGTGCGAGCAAAATTATTTGCATCAAAGAGGGCCTTGCATCTAAGGACGTAATGCTTAGCCGTAGAGCTTAATACCTGTTGGGTGTCAGTAACTACCTGAATTAACAATCAATCAGTTATTCCGTCATCTTTGAAAGTCGTTACAAGTAATTTGATTAATCGCTAATTTTTCCAATTTCTTGAACAATTCACACAATTGGCTTTACAGAACAGCACAAAACATTCATGGTTGAAGCATATTTTCAAAACGGGGTTACAGTAAATGGTGAGTGGCAATACAATCCGGGTTTGTGCATGGACGATTTTCACGCACATTTTCCTAACGTTGCTTTTATTGCTGGTAATTTTTATCATTGCCTGAAAAGAACCGTGGCTGTGTTTAGGGAAGCAGGTTCTATACCACACAAAAAAGGAGCAGGAAGACCATCTGTAAGAACAGAAGAACTGGTTGCAAACGTTCGTAAAATAATGCAAAATACGCCAACAAATTGTATTAAATTCCTGTCCCAAGAAATGGGAAGATCTTATGGAACATGCAGGACTATTCTTAAGAAGCAGCTAAATTTATTTCCTTATAAAGTGCAAGAAATACAAGCCGCAGATTTTGAAAGACTCAGGAATTACTTGAAAATATGAAGAGGCGTGTGAATTTATGCTTGGAGTATGGCGGTGGCCAATTTCAGCAATTTATGTAATTATTTTTCTTTTTCTTTCTGTAATTCTTACTTTGGTAATTTTGTAAACAAGAAAAATAAATTTGTAGTTGTCTACTTATTTTATTACTCATTAGTTCATGTCATAATATGAATTTGACAAAATTTTAACCTAGATTTGGTTAGATATATCGTCCCCATATCATTGTGATCTAAACCAAGCCCTACGTTTTTTAAACCAAGCCCTCTTTGATGCGAATAACTTTTGCTCGCACGGTAGTGCAGAGATTGATGTTTGCCAAATTTTTATGCTAGAATAGAAATATCGGCAGGTGTGCTTATGGGTTGGGTGATTTCCGAAAAAAAGGGTATTGTCATAGCAACACGTCAAAATGCAAGGGTCCGCTTGGCTGAAAATTACAAATATAAAATTTTCGTTTAAATTTTTTTTCATACAATAATTTATTATTATTATTATTTAATTATTAGATTAAAGCAGGGCGTTGGACAAAGAAAACAAAATTGTTTGTATAAACTTAAAGAACAAAAATGTTATTACAAAAAAGTAGTAGGTGATTAAAATAATTGGGGTTGTTTCTTTCTTTTGACTTACTTCATGAGAAGCAAATTGTAAGGTATAAATATTCCATCAAAGAAAAACAAATAATGAGAGCACTTTTCTTCAAAGTCTTATTTTATGCGTAGACAATGAACGAATATTTAATATTTAAGTAGGATGATTATAGCAACGAGTTTTGACAAATATGAAAGTTTACTAACGAGGAGACCGACAATTTGGTTTACAAGTAAACCATGAAACGCAAAAAGACCATATTTAAAACCTTCAAATTTAGAAAGTGAACTTAAAAATACAATAATAAATTGGCCGACTATTCTCTCACTTTATAAATGTGTTTTTATTGGCATCTATTGCTTTAATAAATAGGGGAAACCGGGGCTAGTAGTCACAATTTTTACATAAATATTTTTATTATAATTAGAAGGATTTTGCACCAACTAAAGGGTGATTTTTTAAGAGTGTCTGAACTTTAAATTTAAATTAAACAACAACCATATTAGATATCTCTAAACTATTTATTTTATGTGTAATAACATTTAATGGCATTAATGTTTGAAAATAATGTCGGTCAAATGTCCGCCGCGGCTTCTTCTAACAAAGCGCATTCGGTCAATCCAATTTCCAAACACTTTTTCAAGCAATTGGGGTCTGCAATTGTCCGCGTTATGTTGTGTTCTAAGTTCTAATGCGTCAATATTTGCCGGTTTATCGGCATAGGCAAAGGTTATTCATCAATTTATAAACAAAAATCGATGAATCAAAATGCCTTTTATTTTGGTAAACATACAGTGTCCGCAAGAAAGTCCGCATCAAATGGGATTTTTTTTTATTATTGGGTAAAGGTAAAAATTGAAAAAGCAGTTAGTTTTTGCTTACCTGAAAACCAAAAATGACGTATACTGAAGCAGCTGCACGACTTGCGTTACTTGTCAAATTTGACATTTTTAATAAAATAGGTTCAAAAATGCCCTTATTTATCAAAATATCGAAACATTTTATTCGAGAAAGTTGTTTATTTAGACATTATTAGCCTTTGAACGAAATTTTGACAGTCTAATACCATTTTTATTTTTTGCCAGATTCTTGAAAATTTTGATCAATCCTCGTAGATTAACTTTTATACATCGATGTAAAACCATTTGCCTTTACTTCATTTGTAATCTTAATGCAATTTTGTGTAAAATTTTTGTTTCCAATTATTTATTTTGCTTCAAAAACTGAAATTGTTATTGATCAGTATGTAACGTTTGAGGCAAAGTTTATCTAATTACATCAGGTTTTGTCAAAAACGACGTTTCTCATTTTTCTTAAGTTAGTAAACAGATGCACAAAAAGAAAATATTTGGAGGCTTTCGTTCAAATTTTACTTAATTAATATTGGATTAAAAATGGAATAAATATTAATCGCTCGAAACATTTTATTCAACAAAAATATAGTTTAATATAGTTAATTTAATTTAATAATAATAATAAAGTAAAATTTCAACGAAAGCTTCCTAATATTTTCTTTTGGTACATCTGTTTACTAACTTAAGAAAAATGAGAAACGTCGGTTTTGACAAAACTAATGTAATTAGATAAACTTTGCATCAAACATTACATACTGATCAATAACAATTTCAGTTTTTGAAGCAAAATAAATAATTGGAAACAAAAATTTTACAGAAAATTGCATTAAGATTACAAATAAAGTAAAGGCAAATGGTTTTACATCGATGTATAATAGTTAATCTACGAGGGTTGATCAAAATTTTCAAGAATCTGGCAAAAAATAAAAATTGTATTAGACTATCAAAATTTTGTACAGAGGATAAAAATGCCTAAATAAACAAGTTTCTCGAATAAAGTTTTTCGATATTTTTATAAATAAGGGCATTTTTGAACCTATTTTATTAAAAATGTCAAATTTGACAGGTAACGCAAGTCGTGCAGCTGCTTCAGTATACGTCATTTTTGGTTTTTAGGTAAGCAAAAACTAACTGCTTTTTCAATTTTTACCTATACCTAATAATAAAAAAAAATCCCATTTGATGCGGACTTTCTTGCGGACACTGTATAGTGGTTACATAAAATTTGGAAAAGGGGTGGAGGTATCCAAACCAGTTGTTCTATACATACCACCCTATATAAGTTATAAAACCAGATATTCATTTACATAACAACATACTAAACTATAACAATGAGCTAGATAAAAACCTATTACACTAATAAATTCGTTAATCTTACGAAAGAAAATGTTTAAACAAAATATGTGTTCAAAAATATTTAAAAAAAAGAAAAAACATAAAAACAACCGTTAGTTCAGTATCAATAATCATCTCAAAGTCCAATCTCTGCTCCCCATCTCTTTCTTAACTAATACAATGAACATATAAATTGATTGGGAGGTCTTAACATGGAGTGGAAGGGAATTCCTATTCCTTAAAGAGTTCCATTCTGTGACGAGGTACACTAAACAGTTCTCTAAAGTCGCCACAGTGGTTCTTTTCCCGTGCGTCATCACTTTTACGTCATCAAAATCGTATGAATCAAATCAAAATTACGAGACGAAAAAAGTCAAAACTAAGTTAAGTTCATAAAATGGACGTGCCTGCCTACCGTTTGACGTAGTACCTACATAATATCCCGAAAAATTATTATTTATTTTAAGTTTTGCCCGGCATTCTCTATTATCTAAAAGAAATTGACAAACAAATGTTAATACATTTAATACTATTTTTAAAGCTTAAAATCTAGAAAAGTTTGATGTTTTATTGACTATTAAAATCGCAAAAGTCAAATTTTTATTATCCTTTCGTTTAAGGGAATTTAGCCACTGCCGTAAACTTTTCAAATAACTTTTACGCTTAGAATATTTGAAATAAATAAATTAGGTATTATAAAAATCCATAAATACTTACCGCCAAAACAGATGGTGGGTATAATTAGCTCTAAAAAGAACTATTTTTAGAAAAGGGAACAGTTTTAAGGCACACAAATTTACAAAATACGAATTAGATTGACAGATCAAAATAAGGTTGACAATGACGTTCTAAAATACAACGGTTGTCAACTAAACAAATAAAAAAAGTAATTAATTGACATTTATAGTTTTATTCTTGTCTAGCACATTATATTATTGCGGAATCTTGGAGACGTTCTTTTATTCAAACTTGTTACTGTAATAAACAAGGATGCAGAGTTATTAACCACGTTGAGTCCTGATCGTTGATTGATGACGTACGGGCAAAGATCCACTGTGGCAACTTTATGTCTGGTATGCAAGTTATTTGTATAGTCAAAATCAGGAAAAGTTTTAACGCGTTTAGGTTAGGTTCTGTCATATTTGACATAAATTGTGTGCAATGTATGTCAAATATGACAGAACCTAACCTAAACGCGTTAAAACTTTACGTGATTTTGACTATATCACTGCCTTTAGTAAAAATATCAAGTAGATAGGATGGAGAACCATTACCAGTAATTTTAAAAACAGTTTTAGCCAATTGTAATTTAAAACGTTCTTTAACATTAGGCCAACAGGAATTTTTCAGACTTGCAGTTATATGATCATACTTTCGGAGGTTATAACAAAAACGCAAAAAGGAATCTTGGATTTTATGTAGACTGTTTTTATCCCTTCTCAAGAATGCAGTATACAATGTTACAATAAGTCAATTGTGATAATACCAAGGAATTGGTTACTTTAAGTTTCAAATCGGCACTGAAAATATCTTTATGCAAATATAATAGCTTTAGTGTAAAAAATATTTTTTTTAAAATCTAATTGTACTCTTCGGGCTTCCAAAGTTGCAAATTCAAAATTTTCTCTTATAACAGAAACACTAGGTATTTTGTACCCTGTCGAGGTCCAAAAAGTATTTGTTTGTAAAATGTCCGAGTTAGTGATAATTATGCGAATGTGACGTCAAAAAGTGTTTTTTTGAATTGGGAGGTTTCAAGTACAAAATCCCTGGTCTATTTTACCTGCTGATGTCCAAATTAAGGAGGTATAAGATGATCTTTATTTCTTGAACCACAGTTTTGGCTGTTTCTCAGACATGAGATGATATCAAAATGAACCATGAGGTAAATACGAGTTTATTTAGAATTTCCAAGTTCCATTTAGTAACAAACTGGAACAACAAATTTTGTATATAGTATAACATGCTATTATTAGTGTCTCATATCCATCCACACCAATGACTTTCAGATTTTTATCTGCTTTTTTTCACCGACTGAACCAATAGGTCTTATTTCCTATTTCTCTTACTTTTTGATCGCATTTTTCATTAGTTGTGAAAGAAAATCTAATAAAGAATGTATGGAGTTCCCGTCTTTGTTCTAAAATGGCTTTAAAATAAGCGAACTAACTTTCTTTTATTGCGTTTTTCTTAGGGAGTTATAGACGAAAAGTGTATATTTAAAAAGAAATCATTTAATTTATCCATCAGCAAGTAAAATTATACACGATTAGTGTGGTGCTAATGTTCTTTTAATTCGTTAGCATATCTCATAATAAGCTTGTTGTTTCATAGTATATCTGGTATTTTAAATATTTTCCTATACTTCCGGCAATAATAAAACCAAAAGGTCTTAACCATTTCCTTATACACATATGCCGCAGTAAACTACTAAAACCGCACAAGCTCACAATTTGAGAATGACACAGATTTTCCGATGTTCTACACTACGTCATTAATCTTGATAATAACTGGGCATCAGCAGAGAATGACATTAGTAATTGCCGCCATTTTCTCGCCTTCTGAGGGATAAAAACAGAAGTTTTCTTCGACGGGAAAAAGCTGATAGATTTGGCCAATATGGTACGAAATATCTGGGCCATTTTTTGATATGTAATAATGTGTGGATACGTTCTTGTGAAAGCCATGTTATATTAGTATATACAACGTGGTGATAAAGAAACCGATCTACCTAGCTAATCACAAATCGCTCGAACCCATCCCATCATGCTGTAATTGCATATACAGTCTTCTTTAGTATAGATTATCTTAAACACTTTAAAATCATCCGCAAATAAAAGGTCGGTTGAAAAATTGTTTTAATATTTTTTTATATTTTTCACCTTAAACCATTTTTGAATATAAAAAAATTAGAAATATAAGATTATTCTTTAGTTCAAACCCATTTATATTATGGAATACTTGGATGGGGAGGCATAAATAACAATTATCTTAATAATATTAAAACTATTCAAAAATACATTTTGAAAATTATTTACGAAAAAGACCACCAATATTCTTCTGATCAACTATTTAAAGTTAGCAAAAAAATTGATATTAAACAAATATTTTCTTACAACATGTTAATATATATTTGTAAACATAAAAATAAAATACATTATATTTTTCACACACATGAAACTCGTCATAAAAATACTATTACATATAAAAATAGAGAAAACAAAACAATAGCACACAAACATTTATTAAACATCAATCCATATATTTTTGATATGCTACACCAGTCAATTAAAATAACAAAATCATTAAATAATTATAGAAATAAAATTAAAAATTGGATATTATCCAATCCAAAAGACATATTCAAGAACGTCATTAATAAATAATAAATATACCAAGCTATAATGAATAAAGTAAATAAATATATACCTATATTATATACATATCGTATTGTATCTTCGTATACTATGGTGATATAAAATAAACCAATAAAATATTTTCATATTCGTTTTATATTATAATCTAGTTGTGCCTAAATTATGAAATATATTCTTGACAATAAATATTATATTATTTAACTCAAAACAAGTATTTTACTTCTGAGTTCGAAATTGATAGTTTATACAAAAAAAATTATCAGTGTGGTTGTTTAAGTGTGCAACATATGGGCATTTTTTTTATTACCGATTTCTCAGAAAATTTTATTCTTGATAAAAGTTGGTGCATGTTTGATAAATCATATTAGGTGTACTAGGAATGGTTGCAAGTCAAACGGCGTACAGGGTAGGCCAAAAAATATAAAACTTGTACAAGAATAAAGTACCCCTATTTTAGAAAATTCAGCAAAATGTTATTAAGAAAAGTTGTTTAGAAATAAAAGTTATGTTGACCTCCTAAAATAAAAAAATAAAAAATTTTTAAAAACGGTAATAATTTCCCACAAAATTTTTTTTTTATATGCACCATAAAGACGTTCATAAATTAATCAAAATCAAATCAATGTCACATATCTTTGTTCAAATTCAAGCATATTTGTAAAATTAACCTATGGAAAAAAACAAATAAGGTCATGTATTTGAATCTATGCACAACTTTTAATTCTAAACAACTTTTCTTAATAACATTTTGCTGAATTTTCTAAAATAGGGGTACTTTATTCTTTTATATTTTTTGGCCTACTCTGTACGCCGTTTGACTTGCAACCATTCCAAGTGCACCTAATATGATTATCGAACATGCACCAACTTTTATCAAAAATAAAATTGTCTGAGAAATCGGTAATAAAAAAAATGCCCATATGTTGAATAAACTTTTATTATTATTATTATTATTATTATTATTATTAATATCAATAAAAATGCTGTCTTTAAATTTACTTATCGTTTGTGGTGACATTTACACAGTCGTTGCAGGCACATTGAAGTTAAAAGTTCTGTAAAGTCATTGTTAAAGTTCAGACGTGGCCGTAAGGTACACTTTTGTTAAATCAATTCCGCAGTAAATCGTTCTAGGAAAAATGACATCCGAACAATGATCGATCGGTCGAGCGAGTAAAAATTTTACTTCGGTTATGGAAAAATAAATTTTAAATTATTAGAGCTGAAATGTTTGACGACATATTATTGTACAGTGACCGCTAGAAAGTTTGCATAATAAAACAATAATTGTCATTTTAAAATTTAATAATCGTATTATGCAAGAAAATACTTTTTTAAGAGCGACCAAAAAATATACACTTTCTGGACAATTTTTCGTCCAGAAAATAACGTTATGTCGATCAAGACCGGAAAATGGACGTGAGGGACCGGCAAACGATTTTTCCGGTCCCTGTTTTTTCATTTTTCCAATCGCTCTTTGTTAATACAATCTACCTTGATTTCGTTACTATGACAACAACATTTCGATGTATTGTCGAGTGACAGTTCGTTGATTTTTAATTTATTGTTTATGTCAAACTTGTGACGGTTTTTTTCTCAGGGTATATTTTACGTGGGTTTAGACCAATAAAACTCCGAGCATTCCAGGAAATTTACTTTTTATTGAGACAGGCTTTCTTGTTTCTTTTACCTGTTTTTGCAAATCTGAAAATACATATAAAAATAAGGTAAGTTCCAGATAGGTAATTATTTGTCTAAGCATAATAAAGAGTAAGTATTTTTAATACAAACTTAATTACAGAGAAATCAAAAACTCAATAAAATACCTTAATATTATGAACTGTAACATTTTATTTGAGAATTAGATATTATAAGGAAATTCACCTACCTGGTACTTAGCGTGTAACTTTTAATTAGGGTAAATAATTAAATAAGTTTTCAAAGCCGAACAGCTACTAGCTTTGCCAAAGGTTCAAGAAAGAAAGGAATTTGTCGATTTTGGTAGGTACCAACGTAGTACTCGCCGTGAACAAATAGCGCATAAAGGTCGCAAAAAAAGTACAAGATAAGGTGAGATAAAACGCGCTCGACACTGACCATTCAAAGTTAATACCCTTAGGTCCCTCTGGTGACAAACCTTTCAAGCGCAAAAATACTCAAGAAGGTAACCTACAAACTCGGTGTAATTTTAGCTATCCGCAACAACGCCCCCTAGAAGAGAGTAGTTAAACCTTGAAAAACATTAAAAAGAAATCCTACCTGTTAACCGAAACGAAAACTGCAAAGTGAACAGAAAGTGGATAGTAGATTCCCGTTCACTATAACTTGACGTTAGTTCAAAATGGTAGAAAACAAAACAAGTCAACGGTATATTTGCAAGCAAAATGACAACAAACATTGTCCAGGCTTATAAAACAAGGAAAGCCAAACCAAAGGTAAGAATTAAGGAAATTCTGCCTCAAACTTGTTTCGCGAGTTCGCGAATTTAACAATATGAATTCAGATTTTAAATTATCCGAAAGGGAAAATGAGATTCCAGAAGAAATTTTGGAAGCAGCAAGGAAAGCGACTTACGATATATTGCCAGTAAAATCAAAAGCCCGTTACGAGAAGTCATACGACGCATTTATAAATAATATAAAATAAAATAAAGAATTAAATGTATATCAAAGTGCCGGTCTTAAAAAAAATATTGTACGTCACGGCACGCAACCGAAAATTAGTGTTTTGCAAGTCTCTCCAAGCTTCCAGGACTCGCCTACGGCTCGCCCTGGAAATGCTTGTCTCGACCTGACAAACACTACTTTCCGGTCTTGTCACGTAAATTACTATTCTAACCACCTGAATAATCCTTATATTTTATTTGCAGTTTATTTGCAATACCTACCTTTTGCCACGCTCATAATATTTTGACGAAATCTCGTATATGGGGTTTTTCGGGATGAGGAATACAAAATTTTATCATCGTTTTTTTGTATTTTGTATTTTGCCACATAGGATACTTTAATTTTAATGGTCCCAACTTTTGTGTCCTACACTGTATGCGCATTTTGACTGAATATTTTTATTCTCCTAACCTTTTGACATAAAAAAGGTATACCACTATTGTTTCGATAAATCTAACCGTTATCAAGAAAAACGCTAAAATAACATCGCTTGCATGTGATGAATACGAAATCATTTTAATTTATTTTCAACCTTAAACATAGCATAGCAAAGGAAGAAATATTCCATTTAGTTCGTCGGAATTTTTTAGGAAGAATTAATTTATGCATTAAAGAGGAAGGACGTCACTTTGAACCTTTGAGTTGAATGTTTAATTTATCGTTCTAGTAACCTATAAATGTATTTTAAAACTGCAAATAAAATTTCACTTTAACACCCAGTGACTCAGTTAATAATCAGTTTTCGAAAAAATGTAATAGAAAAAGATAGCATTTATTTTCGGTCTAGAAATTTTTTGCTCGTCATTTTCGGACACCCTGTATATATAAAGGAAAAAGCAAAAAAAATTAAAATATTTTTGCTGCACTTCTTATTTAATTTAAAATAATAAACAACAATTCCATTCTATTTAATAATTTGCCTGATGATTGAATGGGTATTTCAAACGGAACGTTCTGTCAACTTAATATTTTGCCAGAAGAATCGTTTCACCGGATTAGGTCACATTTGCCTGTCTATGTTTGTATGCGGCCCTAATCTTTATAAAAGGTTTTATCTATCTAAAAAAAAAGGTAGATATAAGAAGTTTTCTGACAATGACACATTAAGGAGCATTTATTACTCCGAATTGCTCCATTTAATATAACGATTCAGTGTGAAGTTAAATCTGTAAAGTCTTCTTTTTCCTGAAATGCGAGGAAAAACAAGGGATTGGAAAAAGTTGATCTAAAAAACTTTGCGGCATCTATTTTTATATATAATTTGGTGTTGAAATAATGCGCCATCTTTAAAAAGAAATTATATTTTAATTATAAGTGTATTATTTTCAATTATTTACAAAATAGTACACAATAAAAGATTCAATTGATTAAAGGCAAGAGATGTCTGATTTAAGTTATTTCATTATTAAAAGAAAATATTGTGGCATATGGGACAAGTGTGTAACTATTTTTTATATTGGAATACACAGGGATCCAAGCACAATAGATACACTGGGGCGGATAGATCACGACGGCCATTTTGTCCTTGTTAGGACTCTACGGGCAGCCATAGCCCAAGCAATTCCAAGAACGACGATAAAATGTACGAAAAGCCTCTTTGCAAAATAAAAGCGGCCATCAATACATCGTAGCGCCATCCCAGCGGAATTAACTCCAATATAAAAGGCAGTCACACTGGTAATAATCGAAAGGTACACAACTAAATAAACCACGAAGTGCATCACAATTCAGTATAGGTGTATTGATGGCCGCTTTGATTTTGCAAAGAGGCTTTAAGTACATTTTACCGTCGTTCTTGGAATTGCTTGGGTTCTGGCTGCCCGTAGAGTCCTAACAAGGACGAAACAGCCGTCGTGGTCTACCCGCCCCACGGAATCCATTAAACTTGGATCCCTGTGTATTCCAATATAAAAAAAGGTTACACAGTTGTCCGACATGCCACAATATTTTCTTTTAAATATTTTCGCGGACACTATAATCATCTTCTAGTTATTTCATTGTATTTTTTGTAAATCAGTTGTATGATTTGTACTGTTATTTACCCAAAATAGTCATATTGAGTTATTTTAAATTGATATGTAATCGATTAATTGTATAAAATATGCCACCCGATAGGTAGCAGTGAGTTGGTTTTGAACGTTACGTATCGGTGCCGCTTCATTTTGTCTTTGTGTGTGCCATAGGCAAGTGGGTGGTTGTAAAAACACTAAAGAAGAGTATTATAGTACAGTTTTATACTGCAGAAAAGCTGCCGGATCTTTATCCTAAAGTTGTATGTTTGTGTGTTGCCTTCCAGTATTTTTAAAACTACTCGCTAACCCACTTTACCTAATAAAGGATTTCGACAAAAAAACACCTCAAAAGGCAAAGTTTTCTTTTTTGACAACCCATTAGCAACATGCTCTTATTTTGTAACTGAATCAGAAAGTTTTTGCTTTTTATAATGTTTTTCTCTTTTTTAATAAATCCTTTAAATTGAGCCATTATCTGTATCTCACTAGAAAGTAGATGTTTCCAATTTTCAATAATGGCCAATTTCAAAGCAGAAAACGATAATATTTTATTGAAATTTTTGCAACCAAAAATGTAATTTTTACCTTATTTTTACACATCCTAATAATTAATTAGCTCCATCTGTCGCTTTGTGCACGACACTCTATTCTAAACGTCGAGTCGTACCTTTCAACAAATTTTCACAGGTTGCATACTACTTAAAAACCTTAAGTTCTAACAAAAAATCTATTTAGTTCACATTTTAAGGTCAAAACGTTTTAAAATAACTTGAAATGAAGACGAAATGCACCAATTTTGCCTAATTTTAACAGTACATTTAATGTCAATCGACGAAAATAAAAGACAGATTTTTCCAAAGCCATCTATCACATCTTAGCTAACGTCAAGAATCCAGGCAGACTCGGGGAAAGTTTTGACTGGTTTGTATTCCAAAACGAATTGTTCAAACACGATGGATGATCTGGCGTATCAACCGAGTCGTGTTTAGTTCTGTAAACTAAATTTTTAACTTAATCCTACAAAAAGTACAGCGGGTTAAGATCGGGTGATTTAGGTGGCCACTCTATAGCCCCTCGTCTACCTATTCACTGACATGAGAAAATTGTATTCAACTACTCTCTTACACACACATCATAGTGCGGAGGGCCACTATCCTTGCTTAAAATGATACGCCTGTGTTAAGGTATCGTGTTGAGGTATACGTTTTACCTACTAATGTTTGTCGAAAACAATTTTTTTCTCGAAATAAACTTTCATTATTCTCCTAAAAGAAATAATTTATTTTAAAAGTTAGTCAGTGTCTTTGTCGCTTTTTTTTCAAGACAAACAACTTCAATATAAAAATAAAATGTTAGAAAGAAATTAAAAAGAAATAATTAAGGAATGCTGACGAAAATTCTGCAAAAAAAAAAGGTCAATTTTCGCAATATTATTTATTTAAAAATTAATTAACAATCTTTTCTCGAGGGGAAATCTCCAGGGTCATCAATAAATTTAAAGGTCTTAAAAATGTTTACAGCTTTTGCTTTTATTGGGTTTTCGAATAACTAATAAAGGCAGTAAAATATACCGATGCTTCAGCTGGCCCAACATACGAAATCCCATGCAAAATTTATGGTGGTTAAATAGTAGCTCCCTTGTTTATTTTCAAATAAGAGTGTATGTTTACTGTTCGCACGCTGCGAGCACACCCCGGTTTCCTGTTAACTGGTACAGCTATAGCATTTTGGCCAACCCATAATTACAGCGGCATTTTACGTGAGTATGAGAGAATGAATAATATGTTTGGATGCCAGTAAAAACGCATAAAAAAAGTTTTCCATGTGGTGCAGACTTTTCCGCAGACACTGTATAACACTCGCCTCAAGCGGCTCGCGTAATAATCATCCACGCCTATTATGTCCTACATTATACACTCATTAAATAATATACTAGTATTTCTAAGATTATTCATACTTTTATACCGTGCGAGCAAAAAGTATTTACATCAAAGAGGGCTTGGATTAAAAAACGTGTGGCTTGGTTTAGATCACAATGATATGGGGACGATATCTAACCAAATCTAAGTTGAAATTTTGTCAAATTCATATTATGATATGATATGCCAAACTAATGAGTAATAAAATAAGTAGACAAATACAAATTTATTTTTGTTGTTTACAAAATTAACAAAGTAAGAATATACAGAAAGAAAAAGAAAAATAATTACATAAATTGCTGAAATTGGCCACCTCCATGCTCCAAGCATAAATTTACACGTCTCTTCATATTTTCGAAAGTGTTGACCAGCATCTCTGGAAAAATGTTACCACATTCTTGGATAATCATTTCTTGTATTGTTCTAAATTTGCAATTGGTGTTTTAAAAATAGTGTTCTTTAAATGAGGAAAAACGAAGTAATCCATAACCGTTAAACAAGGTGATCTAGGTGGGAATTCAATGTCTGATCGAAAACTGATCAATCTGTCGTCGAAAAAATTGCTTAAGTAGTTTAATGTTTCGGCGGCTGTATGAGCGGTTGCATCGTCCTGTTGAAAATATCCAAAACTTAGTTCGTCGTCAAGTAATTGCTCTACAAATGGATTCAAAATATTGTCTCTATACCGCTGTGTTGTAACTATGTCGTGGAAAAAAATAGGACCAACAATTATTCTTCTTCGTGAAACAGCTAACCAGACACCAATTTTTTGAGGGTGCAATGTGGACTCTACAAAAAAATGGGGATCTTCACTATTCTGAGAATTTACATAACAGGAAAGGTGGAATCAGGCTTCATCCGAAAAAAATGTCAGGTCTAATAAATCATTTCTTTCCAATAAATTTTGGGTAAACCATTGAGAGTAATTCCTGCGTCTTTCAAAATCTGCGGCTTGTATTTCTTGGAATACTTGCTCTTTATAAGAAAATAAATTTAGCTGCTTCTTAAGAATAGTCCTGCGTGTTCCATAAGATCTTCCCACTTCTTGGGACAGGCGTCTTATACAATTTATTGCCGCATTTTGCATTATTTCACGAACGTTTGCAACAAGTTCTTCTGTTCTTACAGATGGTCTTCCTGCTCCTTTTTTGTGTTGTATAGAACCTGTTTTCCTAAACACAGCCACGGTTCTTTTCAGGCAATGATAAAAGTCTCCAGCAATAAAAGCAACGTTAGGAAAATGTTCGTGAAAATCGTCCATGCACAAACCCGAATTGTATTGCCACTTACAATTTACTTTAACCCCGTTTCGAAAATACGCTTCAATCATGAATGTTTTGTGCTGTTCCGTAAGGCCCATTGTGTGAATTGTTCCAGAAATTGGAAAAATTAGCGATGAATCAAATTACTTGTAACGACCATAGACAAGCGAGTTGCGCGCTCTCAAGGATAGATAGGCAACTTAACATACTAAATTGGTTCCCTGATAGCGCCACATGCGACCGGTGGAAAAACTAAATATAGTCGTGGTGGGGGTAGGCGCCAAGCATAAAAATTTAAATTTTATTATTACTTTGAATTCAAATTTTCGCGCTTCCAGCTTAACGGAAAAGTTTGAAGCGCGAAACATCTGATTCAAGTTAAAATAATTTGGGAGAACGAAAGGAAATTATAACAACGTTTCTTTGATATTGCGACAAGATTTATTAATATTAGATATTTACATAAATATGGTTTACATAAAAAAACAGCTTACATTATTATATTATTATTTTCTGTAGATTTTTCTAACAATTCCGTGTTATTTTCAAAGTTTTTATTTAATAAACTAATTATTGTACCTTGTAGTTCATTAAGTTGTGAAGTAAAGTTTCTTTCTATATCTTTAATAGCTTTCGCTGTACTTTCCAATCGTTGGGCGACATTAATGAAGGCTTCAGGGGGTTCCACGCTCTTGTTAATTGCCATTGGTTTTTCTTCCCGATTTCTTTGGTCGCGACATATTAAATATATACCTATTTACGATTCTCAAACTACCGACTGCGCCATGTTAAGTTTATAAATTATATATGAATAATTATTTAATAATAACTTTATTTTTTATATATTTTACAAATCAATCATAAAATGACAATGACAATCTTTCACCAGTCCAGGTAAGACTTCAGGATCTGTCACAACAAGCCATATTTTTATCTTTCTCGCACATATTATGCAGGTACAGAGAGAGAGAGAGAGGTACAGAATGTTGGCCATGCTCATTATAAATGAATATTCTGTTCCTACCAACGTTAGGAGATGAACAACCTTATAAAACAAAATTCCTACAATAGCGCCACTAGCGACCGGGGGGCTAAATTAAAGGAACAGGGGACGACCTTCACCATTTAAGTTATCCTAGCCTGGTAACGACTGTCAAAGATGAGGGAATAACTGATTGATTGTTAATTCAGGTAGTTACTGACACCCAGCGGGTATTAAGCTCTACAGCTAAGCATTACGTCCTTAGATGCAAGGCCCTCTTTGATGCAAATAATTTCTGCTCGCACAATATCTAACTTTTTTGAAAAAGGGTGGGAAAGAAAGAAAAAACTAAAAGTCTTCCTCCACAAAATTTAATAGAATAGAAGGTATTCTCAAGGATCTCTACATGTTTCGAACGTAGAAACTTTCATCATCAGGAGACAGAAAATGTATTTAGATATACTGACGGTTTTAGCAGAAGAGAAAATGGTGAAGGACCTTAATGGAGCTTTCATGAAATTAAAATTTTTTTGATGTGTAAAAGAGCAAAATAGAGAAATTATTGAAAGTTAAAAACATACTCCGTATGTGAGAAGTCAGTAGATGTGGTCTTAACCAACTAAAAAACTGGGGAAGAAGAAAAACCTTTCTAAAAAGAAAGTGTCAAAAAATTATTTAATTTGTAAGAACATTTATAGGTTTTTGTCAGAAAGACATTGGTGGAATAACATTATTTGTAGTAGATATCACAGAGGTGATGAAAATTACATAAAAGAGCTTGATGGGGTACTGAGGTTTAAAGCTCAGTAACCCCGCCAAAGGTTAATTTAAAATCAGCAGAAGGTTTTTCTTCTTCCCCAGTTTTTTAGTTGGTTTAGACCACATCTACTGACTTCTCACATACGGAGTATGTTTTTAAATTTCATTAATTTCTCTATTTTATGGCTCTTTTACACATCAAAAAAATTTTAATTTCATGAAAGCTCCATTAAGGTCCTTCACCATTTTCTCTTCTGCTAAAACCATCAGCATATCTAAATACATTTTCTGTCTCCTGATGATGAAAGTTTCTACGTTCGAAACATGTAGAGATCCTTGAGAATACCTTCTATTCTATTAAATTTTGTGGAGGAAGACTTTTAGTTTTTTCTTTCTTTCCCATACTTTCATCTCCACTTTAAGCATGGACTACTTCATCAAATTTTTTGAGAAAGTTCGGTATAATTTTAGGTCTATATTAAAAAAACATGATAATATTTTCTGCAATTTTTATTCGTGAACCGCTTTAAATCTGCCTTTATACCAGGAATCTATTTCAAATTATAATTTGCCGTTGTTTGCACCGACGGTTTGCACGATCGCACCCTTATTGATACATTTATATTTTGTCGGTAAACACAATTTTCAACCCTGTTTGTCTTCGACAAAGCACAGCTTATATTAAATTGCAACTGAAGGTTTTTGTTTGATGTGCAACTTACGGTTTTATTGTGTTTTATATATCGCTCCCGCCCGCTCGTACTACTTTCTTTACCGTCGCTTGCAATAAGCTCCGCGCTCGGGGATTTTAAAAAGAAAATAGTACATTGTTAAGGGTTTTCTGCGCAACAAAATTATTAAAAATCAAATAAAGTCTGGGTCCGGACTAAGGGACTAAGTGCAAAAGATGCTGAATGCAATTCACCGGCGTAGCTAGGTGGAGAGAGGGGAAGGGGGGAGGGGGGAGGACCAATAGCCATAAATGTTATATAAAAAAATGGAAAATACCTAATCAGCACATTTTGACATGACACTTAAAAAAAAAATTTTAATAATTAAAATTTAAAGAAATGTAAAAAATAATAATATTTTGTAAAATCTTTATTAAGTACCGTGCGAGCAAAAATTATGTGCATTAAAGAGGGCTTGGATTAAAAAACGTAGGGCTTGGTTTAGATCACAATGATACGGGGACGATATATGTAACCAAATCTAGGTTAAAATTTTGTCAAATTCATATTATGACATGATATGCCAAACTAATGAGTAATAAAATTAGTAGACAAATACAAATTTATTTTTGTTGTTTAGAAAATTATAATACTTGCACTTTATAAGGAAATAAATTTAGCTGCTTCTTAAGAATAGTCCTGCATGTTCCATAAGATCTTCCCACTTCTTGGGACAGGCGTCTTATACAATTTGTTGTCGTATTTTGCATTATTTTACGAACGTTTGCAACAAGTACTTCTGTTCGTACAGATGGTCTTCCTGCTCCTTTTTTGTGTTGTATAGAACCTGTTTCCCTAAACACAGCTACTGTTCTTTTCAGGCAATGATAAAAATCCCCAGCAATAAATTGGAAAATGTTCGTGAAAATCGTCCATGCACAAACCCGGATTGTATTGCCACTCACCATTTACCCTAACCCCGTTTCGAAAATACTCTTTAACCATGCATGTTTTGTGCTGTTTCGTAAAGCCCATTGTGTGAATTGTTTAAGAAATTGGAAAAATTAGCGATGAATCAAATTACTTGTAACGACTGTCAAAGATGACGGAATAACTGATTGATTGTTAATTCAGGTAGTTACTGACACCCAACAGGTAATAAACTCTACGGCTAAACATTACGTCCTTAGATGCAAGGCCCCCTTTGATCCAAATAATTTTTGCTCGCACGGTATAAATAGGTAGGTACCTCATTAGGCTCTTAAATAATAAAATAAAAACAGTGCCAACACTGCGGAAAACGCGAACGTGTGACACTGACTGCCAGGTGTTTGTAGGTACTAATATACTGTTTTTCTACGAACACCTAAGAAAATGAGAAAAAAAGCACGCCTAACTTGGCTAGAAAGTCCTTTATATCACACGCGGGTTGAAATATTTTCTTTCAATGCGTGTGTTGACAGCAAAACTATTTAAAAGAATAACAAACTTACGGGACCCGTGCCGTGGAGCGAAATGGGGTGCTGGGTGGGGTAAAGTACACTAGGGCATTAGTGCAAAAAAAAAATATTTTTTTTTCCGGTATTTTTGGGAACCTAAGAGTATTTACGATAAAAATATTAATATTTATTTTTTTATTTATTTATTTATTGACGAATGGGATATCTACAGACCTAATGGTCCAAAATGATATCCACAATTAAACACATGTGTGCGGATATACATAATATAAAATAATAATAAAGTCTATATTTATATTCACTGTAATAAACTAAAGTAATCCTTAATTCCATATAATATCTACTTAAGTTAGTATCCAAAACAATTTTTTATTTTAATTTTAATCACATTTAATGAGTAATGAAATATATCAATATCAGCAAATCTAGAATTATATAAGCGTAATATTCTATGAATGGGTGAATTCCTACCCGAATTAGTTCGAAAATATTGCTCAAAAAATAAAGAATTACGTCTTAGGTCTCTCGCTTGGATATTAAAAAGAATATTTGATAAAATTACTGGCGAGTCCAAGTGACCATTAAGTATTTTATGTAAAAATAGAATATCACATTGCTCGCGCCGGGCTTCCAGAGAATAAAACTGATATTCCTGCCTAAGTCTAGATGTACTGACGGTATAACTATATGTACCTGTTGACTTGTAGTATAAAAATCTCAAAAAAGTATTTTGTACTCTCTCCAGCCTAACCTTATAAACATCATACTGGGGACACCAAACAGGTGTAGCATAATTTAATCTACTGTAAACGAATGAGTAGAATAAAGCCTTCATTGCAGTTACAGAGTGAAACTGTCTACATTGTCTCAAAATAAATCCTAACATTTTTGTGGCTTTAGTGACAACAAAATTTATGTGTGAAGAAAAAAGCATTTTACAATCAAATATGATACCCAAGTCTCTAATTTCGTCTACTTTCCTCAATACAATTCTGTTTAAATTATAATCGTGTAAGAACTTGTTTATATTTCTAGAAAATGAAATAAAACAACACTTATTTAAATTAAGAAATAATCTATTTTTTTGACAGAAGTCATGGAGTCTATTTAAGTCACTCTGCATTAATATACAGTCCGTTATACTTTTGATCAATGCGTACAACTTTAAGTCGTCTGCATACAGAGAGAAAGCACAAAAATGAAAACAAGACTTTATGTCGTTTACATAGATTATAAAAAGTAATGGTCCCAAGTGTGAGCCCTGGGGCACACCTGATGTAACAAAGAAAGGAACAGACTTATGACCACTGACAAGGACGGTTTGAGTTCTAAAGTATATGTACGAAGATAACCAACGAAGCAGATCTCCGTGCACCCCGATTTCAGAAAGTTTCGAAATTAGTATATTGTGATCCAATTTGTCGAATGCTTTACTAAAATCGGTGTACACAGAGTCCACCTGTATCTGGGAGTCCATTGCGTTTAAGATAAAGTTGGTATATTGTACAAGATTTGTTTCAATTCCCCTTTTTGGAAAAAATCCATGTTGCTCCTCGATTATTTTAAGTTTGACAGCATTTAACAAACGTTTATGGACTATAGATTCCAATATTTTGCCAAAAATATTTAACTTATATATTACTTAATATATCAAAAAGGGAAAATATGTCAAGCAACCCAACAAACATGTCAACTGAGTTGAACCACAGAAAAAAAAAGGGGCAGGTATAGAGCAGAAATAGAATACCCTAGATTCCCTAGAAAATACCAATTTATAATTTTACAATTATTTAGGATAAAAATATACAATGTTTAAGGATATGGGACAAGTGAATATGCTTTATGTAAGTAAATTTATTTTAGCAACATTCAAAACAACTCGAATATAGATAGAACTTTTGTAATTAACAAGCTATCGATATTTAACTTCATCTCTATCTTTCCATAATGTTGAGGTTATCTTTTAGTTTTGTATGAAAAGGAAAGAAAAACACAAAGTCTTCCTCCACAAATTTAATGGAAAGGATTCCAAGTTTAAAGGATCTCTACATGTTTTGAACGTAGAAACGTTCATCTTCAGGAGACAGAAAGTTTTTAAAAAATATGCTGATGGTGTTAGCAAAAGAGAAACTGAAATTCAGAACCTTAATGGAGCTGAATGGATTTAAACTGAAGTGTAGAAGAAACATGAAATAAAAGACTTGATAATGGTAAAACCATAGAGTTATTAAAACATAGTAAAGGGTTGTAAACCAACCAAATAAAATAGGGAAGAAGAAAACCTGTCTAGGTGTCGAGACTTATTTAAAATTTTTTAAAATTTTTAAAAGGAACTAATGGAACATATTATAGACATTATGAAAGTGTACCCCTTGTGTTGTCATATAATATTGTTGTACAAAAAGAATTTTTTGGGGTCCTGAGGACTAAAAGAAAAAAAAATTATATGACAACACAAGGGGTACACCTTCATAAGGTCTATAATATGTTCCATTAGTTCCTTTTAAAAATTTAAAATTTTTTTAAATAAGCCTCGACACCTAGACAGGTTTTCTTCTTCCCTATTTTATTTGGTTGGTTTACAACCCTTCACTATGTTTTAATAACTCTATGGTTTTACCATTATCAAGTCTTTTATTTCATGTTTCTCTACACTTCAGTTTAAATCCATAAAGCTCCATTAAGGTTCTGAATTTCAGTTTCTCTTTTGCTAACACCATCAGCATATTTTTTAAAAACTTTCTGTCTCCTGAAGATGAACGTTTCTACGTTCGAAACATGTAGTGACCCTTAAAACTTGGAATCCTTTCCATTAAATTTGTGGAGGAAGACTTTGTGTTTTTCTTTTCTTTTCATACTTTCAACTCCACTTTAAGTATGGACTATTTCTTCAAATTTTAGTTTTGTGTTTTGTTGTTTTTGTATGTATATTTAGGTATATTATTGTTTTATTGAAAGAATGCAATCAGCTAAAAAATCAGAAACGAAATTTATTCACTGTACATAGATAGTAGGTATGATGCGCGTAAGCAAATAGAAGAAAAAGTTATCAGCGTACTGAGTTTGTAGAAAAATAATTCTAAACACTGGATTAAAGAAAAGTTCAAACTTATTGAATGAAAGGGAAAGTAAAAGAAAACTTTAAAAAATAAAGGTCTGTCAAAGGTTTAAAGCGCAATGAATCATAGACGGTCAAATGTCGAGAGACTTGACAGCTCCACAAGAGCTGACGGTTCCACAGCACGAACTTATGATGACGTTTTACAGGACTCGTGATTGATTTACAAATCTTAATCGATTATTCAGACGCTGTCGAATTGAGAGCGCGAGAGTCTAAAGGTGGCTTCCCACGGCCCGTAATTTTACAGGCCGGGCCGCGCCGCGACGGAAAAACGGACAGCGCGTAGATCGGAACGGACTTCAGGCGGAACTCTTCCCACGGCGTGTTTGTGCCTAAGTACCTTTTCAAAACAACAGCTGTTTACATAATATGTATTTTTGTGTTTACTGGTGTTCGGGGTTGGTGATTACCATTGGCGATTGCTAACAACTTATTTTTGGTGATTATAAGTAATGTCGAAAGAAGAAAAAACTGTTGCCGCAGCCGCTGTCATACTTTTTAACGGGTATTATTTACTCAAGAACAAAAAAGAAAAGAAAAAAGGCGTTTTTTCATATAAATTAATAAATTCGTAAGTAATTTCGTTTGTCCACTCCATATTTAACACTTAAAAAACACCAAAAGCAACTTGTTGCAGAGTCGCAAAAACAATTGACAATGACACACGGGCGTGAACGCGCCGCGCTGGTTCGCGCCTTTGAAGTTACCGACTCGCCGCGGATTCGTCGCACCTCCTCGCGCCACCTCAGGCGACCGTCTTCCCACGGCGCGTTGGCGCGAGCTGGTGCGGCCCGGCCTGCAAAAACACGGGCCGTGGGAAGCCACCTTAAGAATGCTGTGAAGGTTGTTTGCCAGTCGTGTGTGTGCCAGAGTGGTGGCGAGTAGTAGTGGTCACAAAAGCTAAAACAAATAAGGATAAATAGTCTAAGAATTAAGATACTATGTTGGAACTTGTTTTCCAACAGCTGCAGTCGCCTCGGCCGCAACGTTGGCATAAATCGCTATAAAGTCGTCTTGTGTGTATTCGCTCTTAAGACTAACAAAGCATATTTTACTAATTAAGTAAGGTATTCTTTTTAAATGTAGTGGTCAGTTGTAGATGTGTAGGCTGGTTTAGATTTTTTTAATACGCGGTTAAGCTTATTGAAAACAACCTTTTTTGTGCAACCCACTGTAAACTTGTAGGCGAGTATTTATTTTAAAATCTAAAAAAAACCGGCTTGTAAACCAAAACCTTTCCTTTGTATTTATACCATTTTACAGTTATTTCAGTGCATTACCTACTTGAAAACTACATTTCTTTTAAATTATTCCACTTCAACTTTAAAGATAACCCAAACTTTGAAAACATTATCACCGTAAGACCTTTCAAAATAAAGTAGCATATCACGACTCCAGGAAAACAGGCCAAAGAAGCTTGGTTTAAGGATTTAGTATCCTAGTTTCAAACTTTACGAAAGTGAGTGGAAAATCTATTTTCGTATTTACTATTATATGAAAAATTGTATTTTTGTGTTTTGTGTTTTGTTATCCGCTGATATCGGCATTTTCGAAGCTAATAATGGTATTATACTGATGGTCCCAATAACTTTAATTAGGCATTATCGAAAAAAACATAGAGTAATTATTAGGCATTATCTAAAAAAACATAAAAAAGCCAAATAGTAAATCTATTTAAACAATAAATGCCTTTTAACTTTTTAATGGTCGGTAACCATTTTATACCAATCAAATATCAAAAAGTTGGTGGCGAAATGAATTTTCTGAAAGTAAAATTAATTAGTTACCTAACCCGGAACGTTATACAGGACACAGTTTCATGCGTTCTTCGGCAACGTTCCTAGCAGACTCAGTTGAAGGGATAACCAACATAAAACGCCTCGGTGGCTGGATGTCTACTACATCTTACATCGTCATTAAATAACACATCATTAACATTTCAAATTATCATTTCTTAATCACCAGTAGGCAAAGATTAAGCATTTAGATTAGCTACTAACTTAGGGCCTAACAATTTTAAAGATTTTTACATTTTTTTTTTCACTATTGCTTACCAGTATTGTACAAAATTATTGTTAATCAACTATAAGTAAAACATACAACTTCAAAAACATTCCAACACTAAAAACTTTCAAAATAAAGATGCATGTCAGGATTACAGGAAAACTGAGTAAGAAGCTCAGCTTATGGATTTACTATCCTAGTTTACAAACTTTGCGAGAGTGGATGAAGTGAAAATATATTTTCTGATCTACTTATATGAAATATTGTATTTTTGTTACATTGCTGTCGCTTTGTTGTACAGGCTGTCCCGTATAGGAATGGAGGTCTTGTAAATAAATGTAATGGACAACTGACTTTACTTAACAATACATGGTTTGAATGTCGAAAAAAAATTGTCCCCTCTATTTTTTGTATCTGAAATTCAATTTAAGTTAACATTGTTGTTAATCTTATTCCACTAAAGAAGGTTGATCTCTGATTTGACTTCGCAACGGTCCACCCCATAGTTTTATCATTTGTATACAGCGTTGTGAGAAATTATACTGTTGATCATAAAAATGCTACTATATATTTTTACATTCTACAATCAATTCTATACATTTTTCTTAAACTATGCTCTATACCATATTACATCCAAAATTCACCTCGCTGTGGATGACGCATAGAAATTTTGATTATGTTGGGCTATGGAGATAAAAGTAGAAGTCATAGGGAAGTCTGTGATATGTTCAATTAAAAATACCCAATGGCCAATTCGACAGTGTCTTCGGTGGCAACTAATTAGATATAACTTCTCGTACTGTTAAAGGTAGAGTTTATCGTGGTCGTCCTGGTATACCTAAGAAGGAAAAAATAAAGATATTAATATAACTTCAGGAAGATTCTCATAGCTCAGGCATACAACTTGGGCGTAACTACCATACTCATCAAACTACCGTATCTACATTTTAAATAAAGGACAGTTTCATCCCTACAAACTAGTAATTAAACAAGAGTTATTAGACGATATGGCAACGAGACTGCTGTTGCGCTGGCCAGGGAGGGCGCAAGCATGTCTGTCGAACTAGCAGAGAATACGGCTAGACCACTGGGATCAGTCAAAGAGGATATAGATCGGATAGCTAAACAACTTGCACGAAGCAGATGGACAGGGCTGGCAACTTGTAGCACCTCCAGGCAATTGTGGTCCCAACTTCACGACAGGAAAACCGCAGTGCTATTACAATACAGTCAAAGGACCTAAGAAATATCACTGCCGTAGTCACCGGACATTGCCTGTTCGGTAGACACGCTGAACGTATGCAAATACCAACTAACGACTTCTGTAGAAGTAGAAGTAGGAAAGTATTCAGCATTTCTTGTGTGAATGCCCCGGCCTCGCTAGAAGTAGGTTCAATGCCCTGGGCGAACCATTCTTTAATGATCTGGAGGAAGGGAGCAGCCTGCAACTGGGTCGACTCACGAAGTTTACTAACAGCAGTGGTTAATGGTTTGAATGAGCTGTCAAGATTCTTCTATCAGGAAGCTGATGCTACGGATAGGTTCCGCGGAACACGTGTGGTACCACAACGGTCCTACAGGACTACGTGTGACTGTTTATTCAATGCCAAAGGTACACTCTAACCTAACCTATTAGACGATGATTCCGATAGGCGAGAGCAATTTTGTGAAATAATTATTGAGCTAATAGATAATCACGCATAAATGGCCGAAAGAATTTGTTTTTCAGATGAAGCCACGTTTCCTTAGAGTGGTCAGGTTATTAGACTGATACTGGATACACGAAAGTTCTCACTAGTTCTAGAAAATCACACCCAGTATAATGAAAAGGTTAATGTCTGGGCGAGCATTGTTGCAAATATTGTAACCGGACCACTTTTCTCAGCTCAATGAGACAGATATCTAAATTTCCTTTAAAATGATGTATTTCCAGCTCTTGCCGCTCTACTTCCGGATGATAATGATCCTGAGTTACTAAGTTTAATCCTATGGATTCATTCTTCGGGATGGTGCACCCCCGCATTTTGCGGCTCATGTAAGGAAATAATTATATATAATTTTATGGGGGGCTGGATAGATAGACACGGATCAATAGGGTGGCCATCCAGATCACCCGATCTTAACCCACTGGACTAAAAATTTAGTTTATAAATCTAAACCCAACTGGATAGATACGTTTTAGGAGTTAATTCGACGAGTAATACGAGAAATTTCTCCACAAGTACCTACTATACCAAATATACAACAGGAATTTTTAGATCGACTGATCTAATGCGGACAAGTTTTTCGTCATACTTTGTCGATTTGATTTTAAAAGTTAATATTTCTTAAACGGTTGAAGATAGGTATAGGGCATGATTTATGAAAAATGTCTAGAATAGATTGTAGAATGTAAAAATTTATGGATATTTTATAATATCTTCTTTCTGAAAGCATGCATTTCAAATAAATTAACTTGACGGGTCCGAGCGATTCGATTAAGTGAGCGCTATTCTATGCTATAAAAGGCTGATCCGGGTTTTTATCATAACGCTGTATGAATATTATTTTCCATTTGCAAAATAAATCCACTCCCATTTATCCAGTTGCTAAGGATTGACTATGTTGGAAAAATGAAGAGCAATCGAATGTTGAGCTTATCTTGTCTGAGCTGGTTTACTTTTATATTCGTCGTTTTTATAGATTTGTAATTTAATAAATAAAATTGTTATTTTAAGATGACATAACATACTCTTAGGATATTGTTTTCAATTTAAATTTCATAAGTTTTGTAAACTGGAAACTTAGATAACGGTTGTTTGGTATCTTAATAGATTTCATATCCCGATTCGAATTGTAAGGAATGGCCAATTGGCCATATCGGAACAGGGGACTAATAAAATTTTAAGTTTATATTTTATAGCCTAGTTTACTTTAAATGTTTGTAGTTTTTATAGGATGATAATACAATAAACAAAAAGAATAGTATTAAACCACAACGACATTGTTTTCATTTCTATTTTCCAGTTCATATTCTAACAGTTCTTTAAAGTGGAAAATTTTATATAGTTTGTTTGGCATTTTAAAAAGTATAATGGGATATTTTCAATAACCAATTGGCTTCGCTAAATGGATAACCGTAACAATAACAGTTTAAAATAATATTGACAATATCGCACCTTCAATACAATGCAATACTAACACAACTAAAAAAATACGATAATAATTAGGGTATGTTGCGGATTCGGTTCATACCTTAAACTCTTTAAAGCAAAACTAGCATAACTTAACATAATAAGCTTAACATTCAAACTGACTATGTATGTGTTAATATGATTCTGTTCAAAATTTAAAATGTGTTCAATACAACAGTATAGTCAAATCTGGTCTTGTCATGCGGGTACAAAGGTCACCGATCATGTGAATCAATTCGAAAATTCCAGAGCTTATCAAAATGTTGTGAGATTATGTAGGTATTAATATACCCGAAGAAAAGAAACATAGTTTTATTATTTTAACTGTTGTGAAGATAGCCACATATAATATTATTATTTTTGCAAAAAATGTGTACATAATAGTACAGGGGTGGCGAACTTTTATGTATTAACGTGCCATTTTTTCTAAAGAAATGTTTATTGAGGCCATAGACGTGCCGTCATATTCGTAATATAATAATTCATAGTAAACTTTGTGATCGGTGGCGTGCCCAAAATTTTATGTCGCGCGCCATCAATGGCACGCGAGCCCTTGGTTCGCCATCCCTGTAAATAATATATCTACTAAATATATTTATTAAAAACGACAATACTAAACTGTAATTTATTTTAGCAATGAAACTACCTAACCTAAAAATACAATGGAATTTAATCCAATGCCAACCAATAAGTAGAAAACAGTAGCAAAAGCACTGGTAAGCAATTTAAGGATTGTATGAAAGAAAGCTTAACTTAATACCGAAGAATACTAAAAAATATAAACAAAGAAAACCGTTTATAATTATAGTATATAAAGATAGTAGAAAAAAATTAAGCTTGCACCTGGAACATATCCTGTTCTAGAATCGGCATGTAAAATAATGAACCGCTTTTCCGTGCCACATCCATTTTTTCTTTTCACGCTTTTCACAGAATTATCTTGCCAAGATTTTGTACCACTTTCATTTGAAAATATCCATGTTTCTTCTGAAAATACTACTCTTCTAAATTTTGATTTGTAATTTTCCGTATATTTTTTTAAAAACTGAACACGCTGACTCACTATCTGTGGCTGCTCACATAAAACTCTCCGGTTACAGTCTTTTTTATAGCGAAAATCCAACTTTTTTATTAATTTTGATAACGATTCAAGTCCGATTTCCAAAACACCTCGAATTTTTAAATTTTCTTTTATAACTGGAAGAGATTGGTTTTTGATCTGTATAAATAATAAATCACGTTCCGAACTCCCATTTTAATATTTTCGCTCTAATCTTCAGTCTTTGGCTTTCTTCTTCTCGACATTTTTTACTATTCTTCGGTATATATTATGCTTTCTTTCATGCACAATTTTCTTCACAGTCCTTAAACTGATTCCCAGTGCTTTTGCTACGGTTTCCTGCATATTATATGGGGAATTTTCACTTTTTCTTTCATTTTCGAAATAGTTTAACAAATTAAGCACCATGTTTTTTTGATTGGGGATGCAAAAAAACCAGAAAATTGCTTTATGGTGGCATTCTCAACGTCATTTAACCCATTACCAACCTATAACCTATTTCGGGTTGCTTTTTTTTAGTTTATTATAAGATTAACTAACATTTAAATAAAATCAATATCGTCGTTACAATATTTAGGTAATATCTGACATAATATAAAAAGATATCTATTCATTTTATTGCTAATTTTGGGATAGTTGTATAGTGAAAGAACAATGACATAATAATGTTAAAAGAAATCTTACTCGATATTTTTCGCTATACAATTCTCCTAAAATATTTAATGAAATTCCTCGACATTTATTTAATATGTCAATTATTACCTATAAAATATAAAGACGATAATGATTTTATTTAAATTTTGTGTAAAAGCTAGAAAAAATAAATAAATATACGCGAAATAGGTTATAGGTTGGCAAGCATGTTGATACTCCCACCTTATATTGTTCATATTGTGACATTAAATTAATTGTCAAAGTCACAAAACTGTCATCTTTAAATCAAGACGAAGGTGTCAGGTAAAAAAATTAAATTAAAAAATAATAAATTAAAATTATTTCGTATTAATCACATGCAAGCAATGATATTTGCGCGATTTTCTCGAAAACGTTTATCAAAACAAAAGTAGTATACCTTTTTTATGTCAAAAGGTTAGAAGAAGAAAAATATTAAGTCAAAATTCGCATATAGTGTAGGACAAAAAAGTTGAGACCATTTAAATTAAAGTATGTGGCGCCCTCTATAAAATGGGAAAAAAACAGTGGGCAAATTTGTATTCCTCATCCCGAAAAACCCCATATACGAAATTTCGTCAAAGTATTATGAGCGTGGCAAAAGTAATTTACGTTACAAGACCGGAAAGAAGTGTTTTTCAGGTCGAGACAAGCATTTCCAGGGCGAGCCATAGGCGAGTCCTGGAAGCTTGGAGAGACCTGGAAAACACTAATTTTTGGTTGCGTGATGTACAATATTTTTTTTAAGACCGACACTTCGATATATTTTATAATCTACACGAAACAAGTTTGACATAAAGAACAAAATTAAAAATCAACGAACTGTCACTCGACAATACATCGAAATGTTGTTGTCATAATAACGAAATCAAGGTATCCTGTATTAGCAAAGAGCGATTGGAAAAACAAAAAACAGGGTGACAGTGGCATTTGAGACCGGAAAAGTGACATTAGAGTCCGGAAAAGATTTTTCCGGTCTCTAATGTCACTTTTCCTGTCTTGCGATCGGAAAAACGTTATTTTCTAGATGAAAAATTGTCTAGAAAGTGTAAATTTTCTGGTCGGTTTTAAAAAAAAGGTATTGCAAAAAAAACTGCAAATAAAATTTAACTTTAACACCCTGTAACTCCGTTAATAATCAATTTTCGAAAAAATCCTATAGAAAGAGATAGCATTTATTTTCGGTCTAGATTATCCCCTAAATATTTTACTCATCATTTCCGGACACCCTGTATATCGCAGCTAATTTTATCGATTAAAATATTTAATATAAATTAATTAAAATATAATTACAATTCTTACATGGATCAATTTTAAATAAGACGGCCTCTTTGATATAATCTTTAGGCAGTATTAATTTTTTAAATCAGTCGGATGTCGACCTGGATTTAATCGGTATAGAGATCGTTTTGATTTAAAATTTAATCGTTTTTTAAAATATGTACTGATAAAGATCCACCTGGAGTATTGTATTTAATTTTCTAACCCATAATTTGTAAATAAAGTTACCCAGAATAACACTATGTAATATTATTTCCCAACAACCACTTTAAATAACTTTTGTAACATTATCGTTGCACTTTCATCCATTTACCTTAACAGACAAAATTATGACGTAGATATACATAAACCAACATGAAAAGAGATATTTAACTCTGAAACACACCTCTCGGAAATATTTACCCCGGGTCATGTTAATTGTTAGAGTAACGTGCTGAGGTCTCTGCAGAATAGAATTCAGACACAAACAGAAATGTTTTGAACCAGACTTTGCCTTTATAATGAACACGGTAGAACTTTGACTCTAATTAATTAGCCCTTGTGAAAAGTTTATTTTAAATATTATAGCTTGTATAAAGCTTGTACTAGAAATCGCAAATGGAGAGTGTATTAATTTATTAACGATTTTAAAAATTTTCCATTTTGTATTGTCAGAGTAATTATTATTAAATTAGGACATCATTATTTTTTCTTAAATACTGTAAAACTAATAAAAATAAAATCGTTTAGTAATATTTGACATTATCCTAATTATTGTTACTTGTGGTTTCATTGTTGTAAGTAACGCATCCATATTTAATTATAATAATAAATTACTACCAATTATATTACTTTAATCATAATTTGTTAATAGTGCGGTTATTATAAACATTTATTGTTACTGAACTTGTGTCTGAAGCGCTAACCTTAAGCTCGGGCACTGTTTGAGTAGTTAAAACGTTTTGATTATAATTAATGTTTATTTGAAAATCCCATCCACTTTTATTAAGGATTGCTAGTAAAACAGTTCCTTTTTTTCCAGAGGGGTTAAAAAATCTTCACGCCTATGGTGTTCTAGTGGCTGGGTAGTGTCGGATTCGGTCCACGAGGCAACCGCCTACCGACTAAAAAAATCCCCCTCTGATCATCTGGCTCATCACACCTGTTCCGTTTTCACATTTCTTCAGTGCGGAGGCTGTCCTTATTCTTCTATATTATTAGTTTTCTCTTCTCTCCTCTCTTTCTTTCGTTTCTAATATGCTTCGGATTGTCGTGTATGCGTGTGCCCAATCGTTCTCTGATAGAACGAAACTCCTCATCATATTTTCGGGGTTAAACACGCTACCCGAGGCATTCGTCGCAAACGTTGTTCTTTCTACTCCCATCTAGAGCAGTTAAAAAAACATTCTCAACATCATCAACTTCCTGGCAGTAAACAGACGAGTCAGAGTTCGCTCTTTGTCTTTAAAATAGATCGCCTGCGTAAGATAGTAGTCGGTCTCTCCATGTGGTCTGTTAGTCCAGGTTTGGATGTCTGGAATTAGACGCCAAGTTCACCTTCCGTATCTTTCTTCCATTTCTCCATTTCTCTTGCCACTTATTCATCAGAACCACCCTTGCAATTGCTTTACTTGCCCCATCTTATGTTTCCTTGCGTTCTTGTATAAGAAACTCTGTTGGAGGTACTCTCGCTATAACGCCTGCTCCTTCGACGGAAATTGTTAGAAAAACAGATCCTATACCTTCGTCTGTTGATGTTGATATTCCAGCTGATGATAAGGTAGTACTTTTATCAATATTGTATATTGTAGTTGTAGAGCCAGAAGATCTTTGCGCTACATCCATCTTCATTTTCACTTTCAATGTAGCCCTCAGCCACGGCTGATCTAGTAGGTTGGCAGCCACTAGCCACACACCTAAAATCAGTTCGTTTTCCCCCAACTCAAAAATATAGAACAGTTTCATGACAATAAATTGTGGCAATAGCTTAGGGCAAATTTTAGTTGTTGGTATGTAATAAAAAATAAATTGCAGGTCAGCTTATACAATTTTTTGAGCAAGAACTTAATTTTTTTAGCGGCTGGCTGAATGGCAGATCTGTCAAAGCCAAAAAAAAACTTAAATTTTAAATCCTGGACCTGTCTATTTTCCCATTTGTTAAATGATAATTTTGTAACGCGCATGCCTATTCCTGTATGGCTTTGTTTACATGCGCAAGGTCATAAATTTGCCACTTTCGTGATTATTATTTGCTTATCTAAAGGAACATGTTTATTGTCTATGTATGGTAACTTTTTGTCTAACGTATTAAAACGTCAGTTTATTCTTAGGGAACTCAATTTTATAACAATTTTCCGGTTTAAAAAAAGGTATTGACAGTTATTCTTCTTTATTTATTCTTCAACAGCACTGGCTGGTTTGAATGAGCAAGATTCTTCTACGATCTACGTCGCGTTATCCATCAGGAAGCTGATGCGGATAGGTTCCGCGGAACATGTGTGGTACCACAACGGTCCTTATAGGACTATACGTCTGACTGTTAGAACAATACCAGAGGTCTGCCACTCTAACCTAACCTATTTATTCTTCTTTTAGCTTAAGTTGAAAAAGGTATACCTACACTGAGAGAAAACTCTATTAGCCGTAGCTAGAAATCCATTCGCAGTAGCAAGAAATCTGCATTAAATAGGCGCCGAAAAAACAACTCTGTTGTCGCTACAAGGTTCATTTTTTTGAAATGATCTTTTAACCTCAACATGGTCGTTTTTTAAATATTATTCTTTTGCTGTTAAAAGACAACTCTATTGCCATAAAAAATATATAATACAGTGGGAAATAAAATTGATTTTGCGATTAATTGAGGTCGTGTAGTTAGAAAAGTATCGGTTTTTACTCCTAAAAATAATCGGCCAGCTATAAAATAAATTTATTTTTATTGTAGCTAGTCCACCCAGCTTCTACTAAATTCCTTTTTTTGCTCCTTCGCCAAAATGGCTGTTGTTGGTGGATTAGTTTATTGTTGGCTATTGATTTGATACAATTTTTATATTTTAATAATTCTATATAGGGTGGTGTACTTTTAGTGCATCGTTATACAATGAGTTTTGTGGCGGTGTGTCCTCAAATTCAGGTAGGTACAATTATTTTACCAATAAATATATTTATTACTTATATTTTTTAATTCATTCCGATAATGGCCGCCATTAAGTTTCCATTCTGCACTTCTAAGGGCCGTATTGATTGTATGTTAAAATTTGTTTAATAAGGCGAGGATCTGACTAAAATTAAATTATCACTAAAATAAATAATGAATAAGCAGCGTAATTGAATACGACAACTTAATAAAAAGTAACAAACTGCTAGGAACATAACCCTTTTTAGCCATTTTTTTTTATTAATAGGTATCAGAAAACCTAACAAATGCGATTTTGCATTACAAAATTTAGAACGGGGAAGAAATATCTCAAAAACTCCAGATCTAAGTCAATGATTTTTTGTAGGTACCTAAGTAGAGTAATGTGATAAACATGAGTTACTTATAAGTAATAAATATAATTATTGGTAAAATAATTGTACCTACCTAAATTTGGGGACACACCGCCACAACACCTATTATATAACGTTGCACTAAAAGTACACCACCCTATATAAAATTATTAAAATATAAAAAATTTATCAAATCAATAGCCAAACATCCACTATAAACTATAATCCACCAACCACTAAACAAACTAACAACACTGCAAACGGCAATAAAATGAACCAAAACGATTTCACCATAAAAAAACAACTGTTAGTTCCTAAAATCTATATTTTAGATAGGTATAAAAGATTGGTTAATTTTTATTTTATTTTTTGTGGTAATAAGATAACCTTATAGGAATTAAAAAAATACTTTTTAAAAACACTTTATTGGATACATATTGTTATGGTTATATGATATTCTGTTACCATAAAAAAGCATTGAGCACACATAACAATATTGTTATATATAGTCCTTGATTGCGACTAAACGAAATATTTTAGGGATAAATGGATTTTTTCTTGTGGTAATACACATACATTCAAAAAAATACTTGTATTGAGTGATTTTTCTCAGTGTATTGTTGCATTCAAAATGTTTGAGAAAAATAAAGAAATTATCGATTCTGCTAAATAGCTACCTCTAGCTGTCGCAACGGAAGTCAAAAGGACTTCGTTTTTTAGTAAATTGACAAAACAAAAGAATCCTTATTTAGGGAGTTCAAATTTCTCAAGTTCCGTTAAGACAAACCAAAGTTGTGAATATTTTTGCATAGCAAACTTTGTCCCCTTCTACAAAAAGGTAGAGCAAAAGTCGAAATTTATTCCAGATTTCATATTAGATTGAGAAAATGCCACCATTGATACATGTGTCGTGGGGTAAACAGTTTCCAATATACAGACGTTGCGGCATCCCTTTTTAGTTGTACATCCTATACATCGTAAAAAAAGTTTTATTATGTAAAGTTTTCAGACCTATTTAAGATTTCGCCTCGCAGTTAAAATTTTCCTAACAATATCGTTTGCATCAAAAGATCAGTTTAAAGAGCTTAAGTAAGTTTTGTAAGAGAACGGTTTTCCTGCAAAAAGTTTTAAGTTTTCTGTCTTCTTTGGGCTCGCCGATTTTTATATGCTATACCTACCATGTTTTTTAATAATAAAAAAAAGTCTACCAGTAGGTCTAATTAATATTCTCTTTGTTCGTTGAGCGCCAAAAGTTAACTTCGTAAAAGTCCATCGCATCTTCGGAATATTAATTTTTAAAATGTACTTTAGAGTTAAAAATGCTCATATTAAATTATCCGGAAAAGTTAACTTAACTTAACCTGTTAAAATATAAAAAGGGCATAGATAAGCGCGAGCGTTATTTAAAGAATAAACATTATAAATTTCGAATAACAGAAAAAAAATGTACTAAAATTTGTTCTAATATCTTATTATATTCAGGTGTGCAATAACTGTAATAATAAAACCTTGAAAAGTGTAAGAAAGGAACACAGTAAAAAAAATAGTGTTAATTTAACACTCAAGTAACGTCCAAAGCTATTCGTAATAAGCCACACTAGATAGTGTAAAAATCATTCTCTTTCAAGGTGGTAAAATTATATGTAATTTTAACCTTAACGTTAGGAAAGAGTCATTCCTCCTTTGTATTTTTATTACTCTATACACACTTAAAAAAATATATTAAAATATATTAAATTTTATATTAAAATGAACTTAGTACTGGTTAAGTCCAGGTCCACACTAGATTGATTTAGAAAATTAACACTGCCTACCGATTATATCAAATCGTTCACTTTCAATTTGGTTAAATTATATGTAACTTTAACCCTAACGTTAGGAAAGAGTCATTGCTCCTTCGTATTTCTATTACTCTCCGTAAATTTTATTTGCTACATTCCCCTTTTTTTTAATCTTTTACAGATGCTTTGACTTTTGCGGAAAACATTTTTTTCTTTTTCTTTCCCTCTTATTTCAATACTTCTACATGTCTCTAACAAAGCTGAAAAAACGTTAATATTTTTTACTACTTCATAAATGTTCCCCACAAAGTCTGTTAAAACTCCCTAATTTTTCTTCTACACTCTTCATTTTTCTGCCCAAGACAGGGCTTTTGCACTGACCCCTGACTTTCCAGTATGCTGAAGTCTTGATTGTCGGTTTTTTGACTATTCAATTTTTTACACCTCTTGTACACCTTTGAAAGCTCCATTATGACTCAATCCCATTATTATTTTCTCTATTACTAACAACATCAGCATTGTACCATTCACCTTTGTTTTCCTGATGATGAGTGTTTCTACACTCGAAACATGTCGAATATAATTATTATGATTTATTCTAGGTTCGCCTAGTTATTCTAAGAAAAAAATTGTGGAGAAGGACTTTGTGCTTTTCGTTTTTCTAATCATTTAACTCCACTTTGAGTATGGACTACTTCTTCAAACTTTACCTGTTTAGTTAAAAACTTCCTAAGTGGGTTCAACATGGGCTCCGTGAAGTCTGATACACTCGCGGACACGACGCAATTTTTTTTTTTGACAAATATGTATCTTTTATTGAAATACGCTAAATACATGATGTAAATAAAATGACGTTTTTCCGAAAACGGTTAGGGTTAGCGACCTAAATGAAGAGTAGTCAATTTAGTCAATAGTTAAAGGTATGTAAAAAACGTCCAAAGTTTTTCTCATACAGGGAGTAAAAAAAATGGGCACATTAGTGTCACAGCTAGTCCGTCCCTGCAGCTGTGAGTAATCCGCAACACATTCTGGGATAGTAATTTGAAGGATCTTACTTGGTATACGAGTACATCATATGAAAAAAAAATTGAAATATACCTGTTGGTTTAACAATTATGTGTTAAAAACTTAATTCCATGGGAGCTCCTTGGGAGCCCATATCTCCGAAGAGAAGGCCGATACGAAAGAAGTTTATATGAACTTGTAGACTTCGTTTCACGTGTTTTTTTTCATATCCGGGAGATTTCACACATTTTCCCTGACACTCTGTATATTATACAACTGATTTACAAATTGATTAAAATTTAAATCAAAAAATACAATCTAATAAATTAAATCAACCGTCCCTTTCTGTTAATCAATTGGATTTTTTGCTGTGTAAGAAGATGAAAATAGCACCCGCTTTTTTCACATCTGTAGTGGTAAAAACCCATATTTTTAGTGTCAAAGTTGTTTAATGTACCGTGCGAGCAAAAATTCAAAAAAATCAAAGAGGGCTTGGATTAAAAAACGTAGGGCTTGGTTTAGATCACAATGATATGGGGAAGATATAATATCTAACCAAATCTAGGTTAAAATTTTGTCAAATTCATATTATGACATGATATGCCAAACAACTAACGAGTAATAAAATAAGTAGACAAATACAAATTTATTTTTGTTGTTTACAAAATTAACAAAGTAAGAATATACAGAAAGAAAAAGAAAAATAATTACATAAATTGCTAAAATTGGCCACCGCCATGCTCCAAGCATAAATTCACACGTCTCTTCATATTTTCGAAAGTGTTGACCAGCATCTCTGGAGAAATGTTACCACATTCTTGAATAATACATTTCTTGTAATTGTTCTAAATTTACAAATGGTGTTTTAAAAATAGTGTTCGTTAAATGAGGAAAAACGAAGTAATCCATAACTGTTAAACAAGGTGATCTAGGTGGAAATTCAATGTCTGATCGAAAACTGATCAATCTGTCGTCGAAAAAATTGCGTAAGGAATTAATAGTTTCGGCGGCTGTATGGGCGGTTTCACCGTCCTGGTAAAAATATCCAAAACGTAGTTCGTCGTCAAGTAATTGCTCCACAAATGGATTCAAAATATTGTCTCTATACCGCTGTGCTGTAACTGTGTCACGGAAAAAAATAGGACCAACAATTCTTCTTCGGGAAACAGCTAACCAGACACCAATTTTTTGAGGGTGCAATATTGTGGACTTTACAAAAAAATGGGGATTTCACTACTCCACATGCGTGTATTCTGAGAATTTACATTACCGGAGAGGTGGAACCAGGCTTTATCCGAAAAAAATGTCAGGTCTAATAAATCATTTATTTCCAATAAATTTTGGATAAACCATTGAGAGTAATTCCTGAGTCTTTCAAAATTTGCGGCTTGTATTTCTTTGAATACTTGCACTATATAAGGAAATAAATTTATCTGCTTCTTAAGAATAGTCCTGCATGTTCCATAAGATCTTTCCACTTCTTGGGACAGGCGTCTTATACAATTTGTTGGCGTATTTTGCATTATTTCACGAACGTTTGCAACAAGTTTTTCTGTTCTTACAGATTGTCTTCCTGCTCCTTTTTTGTGTTGTATAAAACCTGTTTCCCTAAACACAGCCACGGTTCTTTTCAGGCAATGATAAAAATCCCCAGCAATAAAAGCAACGTTAGGAAAATGTTCGTGAAAATCGTCCATGCACAAACCCGGATTGTATTGCTACTCACCATTTACTCTAACCCCGTTTCGAAAATACGCTTCAACCATGAATGTTTTGTGCTGTTTCGTAAAGCCCATTGTGTGAATTGTTCAAGAAATTGGAAAAATTAGCGATGAATCAAATTACTTGTAACGACTGTCAAAGATGACGGAATAACTGATTGATTGTTAATTCAAGTAGTTACTGACACCCAACAGGTATTAAGCTCTTCAGCTAAGCATTACGTCCTTAGATGCAAGGCCCCCCTTAAGGCAAATAATTTTTACTCGCACGGTATTAGTAATAAACATTTTTAAAAAGTTGTAAATATTAAAAAAAATATTTTTAATTGCATACATACCTATTATACTAATATCTACTTTCTTTGTTTTCAGGTAAAAACACCTCGGCGTAATTTGTTTAACCGATGAGAAAGAAAATCGAAAATGAGCATCGAAAGTAAGACTTTTATTATTATACTGCTCGTAATTTATACCCGAAATATAAATTTGTAAAAAGCAGCAACATATCGTTAACGTCATATTTTTGGTAAAAGTTTATTAAACTTTAAAAGCAGCATATAAAATAAACAGCTTCCTTTAGCTGCAAAAGTTGCAAAGATGCCTTAAACAAACGTAAAACGTGCCATAATGTAAACAATTGTACGACTGTAAGAATTAGTGCCACACTCTGGGGACTAGTAAAACGGGCGATAAAGGCGCCTTTTTAGTTTTAGAATTGCTTTTAAACTAGGAGAAATGAGCGTAAAGTTTTCGGGATAACCAGAGGAATAATTTACGGGTGAAAATTCGAAGAAAATTTGTAAAAATAAGATTTAGTGGTTATTAAATGTAAGCTTGAAAAGAATTATCTTTCGCCATGCCCGGTTTAGTTGAGTAACAGCAAGGGATGTCTAATGTAATTTATTTAATTATTTTTTAAATTCAATTTTTAATCACTGGCCGACAAAAAATTTTTTTTTGTTGTAACACAAAGCTAAATAGCATCTTGTAGTAGAATGAACCTATCCAAATACGAAAATGAGAAAAAAAAGTTGAAACGCGTAACGTTTTCTTGTTACATTTATAGTACCACATTTAATGTTACAATATTTAATATCTATTGAAAAAATAATTTAAGAATTTTCTAACCGTGTATATCGACTATATTTAAATTTTTACACCTACTAAACATACCTTACATCTAAAGACATCTTTATCAATCTTTAGGAAAAACACAAACATTACAAATATTAACTGAACACACTAATTAAATTTTATTTTTTCCTTTTATGAGGGGTCATATCTTCTCTTTTCAAAAACCAACAGTAATCACCCATCATGGCTGGATCCCATCGTCCTTGATTGCGAATTTTCATTGTCCTGATATCCTGGTGGAACCTTTCACCCTGCTCGTCACTGACAGCTCCCAAATTTTCAGAAAAAAATGACAGATGGGAATGGAGGAAGTGAATTTTTAATGCCATTCGGACACCAAGCGATTTGTAGGAATCTAAAAGTTCATCAACTAACTGTTGATAGTTTGCATCCATATTGTGGCCCAAAAATCCCCTTACTTTACTAACAAGTGAGTTCCATGCTCTGAGTTTCTGCCTGGTAAGCTTCTCTGTAAAGTTGACATCGTCCAGCAATTTTCTGATTTGTGGCCCAATAAAAATGCCTTCCTTTAATTTGGCATCCCTGAACTGGGGAATGACTTGTCTTAGGTATTTGAATCCATCACCGTCTTTATTCATAGCTTTCACAAAGTTTTTCATCAGCCCAAGTTTAATCTGAAGAGGAGGCAGAAGGACTTTTTTGGGGTCTAGAAAAGGTGCAAATTTAACATTTTGAGATCCCGGCTGAAATTCACTTGTTTGTGGCCAATCTTTTATTACATAATGCTGATCTACTGCACGACTGTCCCACAAACAAAGAATACAGCAATATTTTGTAAATCCTCCCTGAAGTCCTACTAAAATTCCTACAGTTCAGGTAATTTTTCTGTTATAAAATGCATCCATTTTAACCGTCCCCTAATTAAATTGACTACCTGCTAATGTAAAATGGTCTTATTAAGCAATTGAAAAATGGTATGTATTGGGGCTTTCCGAATATTTTTTCTATTATTAGAAGGGTATTTCCATTTTAAAAATAAAGAGCTGACCTGTGTTAGAAAAATCTTGTCGGCCAGTGAATCAGTTGTACAAATTGTTATGTTATTTTCACAAAATATTCATATTGAATTACTTTAAATCGATACTGATCAATTGTATAAAATATACCAACCTTTTTAAATCATTAAGGGATTTTCAAAATACCTTGGAAGCTGTTTCATTACATAATTTGGTAGGTGGCAGATGGTCGTTGTTTTTAAACGTTATTTGTCGTTCGCACGTTGTCCGTTCATTTCGTCTTTATGTGTGGCATAGAAAAGTGGGTTTTAAAGACACTCTCCCTTAGGGAGAGTTTTACAGTGCTGTTACTGCACAAAAGCTTCCGGATGTTCATCATAATTTTGTATGTTTATGTTTTGTGCCAACTAGTATGTTACTGATTGTTTGAAGGTTGGAGAGAATGATATTTCTTGAATGATGAAAGAGTTTGGGACTTCCATTGTCTTTATCTGTTGAAAATTATACATGTGATACCTTCTAAAACAATTGATGCAATAGTCTCATCGGTTCTACCGCTTTAATATTGCCAAATAATAATAATAATAATAATTTATTTTGAAAGTTTTATTTTATAAATATTATAATTTAACGTAGGTAATAATAAACATGAGTTTGGTTTCTGGTTCATGGTTTAAAGACAAAGTGTCGAAATATATTTAAAAACTATATAATATTATAATTATTATCCACACCTTGAAAATACTAAATTAACTGAAATGCAACTTTAAATAGGATTCTGTCACTCATATTTACAACATAATTTTTTTGTTTTATTTATTTAGATTATACCTATAGGTAGGTAAAATACAATACCTACAGTTCAACATAAACTAATTGAATTTACAGATATTACATTTACTGTCAAGGAAATTCCCATATATGACTTACTAAGACCCAAATAGGGTTTTTATAGAATTTGTTGGTTATGGTAACCAGGGATTAAATTTTTCTGTCAGTAAAAAAAAAACCTACTTTAACAGTTTTTGACTTACGTAATACGTAGACCCAAAAGTGTTTTTTATGGAATTTGTTCGTTAAAATGCAATTTATTGATACGGTTACATTTCTAAACTTATATGTAGGCTAACTTAATGTTAAAAACTTTATTTTATTGCCATACAAATAATAGATAATAATAGTATCTAATATTTAATAATAACTTCACTTTTGTAAGGTAGGTAAACCCAGAAAACAAAATTATATATTTGTTCGCTATCCTATAACTTATTAATATGATTACCTTTTACAACTACTATATAGGCTAACATAATGTTAAATAGTTTATTGCCAAACAATAATAATAATAATAACAATAATAAAAACAATTCCTTCGAAATCAAATAGCTGATTTTTAAAGGTTAATAATATGGAAAGCTGTTTTGGCATTTGGCAGAACTATGCGGTACCCAGTTTTATCAACCTACCCGATTTTGTCCAACTCCCCCCTACCTACCATCCTTCAACATTTATCATAACACAAATTACGGACGTTAGTTTAAAAAAAAAATAAACACAATATATTTGAATATTTATTAATACAATCGGAACGAAATAATCATAACTTAAAATACATAGAAGTGTAACTAAATTCTAAAACCTTATATCTACAAATTGTAAGAGAAAAGTTTTATTTTAAAATTAAAAAGAGACGCTGTTCTGTTGGTACCATTGGTAATGGTTGGCATTGGCAGCTGTAGTATTATGTCAGATATCTTAACTGAGGCTTCATCCTTCGCATCTGGAAAGACAAACCTACCTGACGGTTTTTTTTTCAGATACGAAACTTGGTATTCGCTGTTATCATATTTTAAAAGAATTTTACCAACATAGTGTTTAATGCCTTTCTTATTTTCAAACTCAATAAGGATAAAATCTCCTTCTTTTAAATTTTCTGGCTTTATTTCAATAGGCGTCAGTTGATTATCAGAACCTTCTTGAAAAATCTTTAACGTCAAAATCACTGGTACAACTTAAGGAACTACTGCTTACTTCAGACAGCATTCTCTTTTTTATTTTGTTTGCTCGAACATCAGATTCTGGACAAAAACCTAGTAACTTTCTTGCTGTTTTAAGTTCTTTTGCGCGTTGTATCTGTTCTTTTTTATTCCTTTTTAATTCTTTTATTTTTTCCAATTCCTAAAGCCTCTCTTTCTCTGGCACATTAGTGTAGATTCTTGGTTTTCCCTATTCCCTTCCCTTTCTCTTTAAAACTTGATGTTGAGGGTATTGGTTCAGGTAAAAAAACACATTTATTATTAAACTATATACCTCATGGGGTACATTGATACGTATCAATGTGCCCCATATCCAATGTGTCAATGTGCCCCAAGAGGCCATATTGAAAAAAACACACTGTCATCCACAAAACAAAACAAGCTAAAGTAAAATTCGATATGGTTTAGTGAAATATAAACAATGTCTTACCTTTGATATTAATTCAGGTAGCTTAAGTATTTAAAACATCCCAAAAATTACATTCCAAAGTCAAATCAACAAATTTACTTAAGATAATGCAGAACACGTGCGAAGCGATCGACAATGAGGCGGTCACTGATAGAGCGCCAAAAATGTATGGTCATTTTGGGGCTACCAACCCCAACTACGAGTGAATAGACAAACGTCTCAGATAATTCCTATTTAGAGTTGGAGGAGATGTATCAATGTCCCCCGTGTATCAATGTCCCCCAACTCCCCCTACATATTATATACTTATTTATTTATGGATGGGATAGCCGATTAAAAATATATATACATATCAACACTGTCCCCGTTATGGGACTATTCAAGATTAAGGTTCGCTCTTTAGGGACCTGACATAATTTTAAGTGGCGATAAAAGTGTCTTTATCTTAATGAATTTACCCTCTACGACGTTTACGGTATTAAAGGAAACCACAAAAAACGTTTATAGTCTTTAGGGACACGAGCTACGTCACTAAGGTGTAAAATTCATTGCCCTGAAGATCCAATTAGGAAAATAGAGGCACTTACCTTCATCAAAACTAAACACGTTGGCACTCTCAATCACTATAATAGTATAGTCTATTAAATACAATATAATATAGTTTAATTCCTTAAACTGTAACTATACTATCCACTATCAATTTTTTCTATGCTTCCGTATCGTCCTAAGTATCTAATTGTGTATTCTTGTAAAAGAACTGTCAAGGAACTGTAGTTTCATGTTCAATATTGCTAGATCTTTTATTTTAAAATACTTACTATATAATAATAATTGGAGTGAACACATTGAATATATTAAACAGGAAATAGTTGCACCAGTGGAGATTTTAAAAAAACTCAGCTTTTTGACTCCAAATTATATGTTACGTCCTATTTATTTTGCTATTATTCACTTTCCTTTACATTATTTAACTTTAATATGGGGATCAACTTTTCAAAATTTGCTTAACCCTTTACATGTTTTACAAAATAAAGCAATTACAAATATATATTGCTTGGATAGACAATTTCAACTAAACTTTTTTTATAAAAATTTTAATATTATGTTAATTAAGGATATTCACCTAATGCAAATAGTTATTTGTTTCACTAGGCAGAAAAGCACAAGATTTAATGCCGCGGCTGGTGTTTCATAGACGAGGCGCAGCCGAGGCTAGGAAACCAGCCAAGGCATTAAATCTGCTTTTCTGCCTAGTAAAACATATAATTTTTTCTCCATATTTGTTCCAATTTCACGCAAAATCGTATTTTTTATATTTATGTATGTTATTTATGACATTTATTGAATTGTTGTGTTTACTTGTCATTTTAAATTTTAATTTTTAATGACACCTGACAGGCTCAAAAGGTGTATTTTTTCTGCCTAGGCATATAAACCATCAAATATAAAGTTTAATTACAGACCTGACGTACCATGATCATTTAACTAGAACTTTTTTCAATATTGATTTGCCTTTAATACACACTAGGGCAGGTCAGAACTTCATTTATTATCAAGGTATGAAATTTTACAACGAAATACCCCAAGAATTAAAATTTTTAAATATAAAACGTTTGAAAATGATAACTAATATATACTTAAAAAATGGGAAGCTAAATTATTTTAAACTAAAAAAACGTGCACTTATTTTATGATTAATTATTCTTTTCAAAATTATTTATAAATTATATCTAAACGATATTATTAGTTATATTATTTTATTAAAAAAAATAATAATTAAATAATTTTATACATATTTAAATATTTTTAATTTTTTATTAATTATTAACATTTTAAGTATTATTTTGAATTACTTTGTATTTTAATTAGTTATATTTAACAATGTTGTTATTAGTAGAGAATCCCTCGTGAACAGATTTTTTGGGATTTTATTTGGAATAAATAAATAATAAAAAATAATAACATTGCTGAAAATAGCGGAAACCGATTTTGTCGACCCTAGTTATTTAGGCGCCCTCAGATCGTGGCTTCTGGGGCGGTTGTCCCGATTGCCCCCCCCCCCCCCTCTCACGGGTCTGCCCTGCTTTTCGTTAGATCTATGTGTTGTACATCCCTAACATGTTTTAAAATTTAAAACGCTGGAGCGTCGGCGGTGCGGTGTAACTTACAAATCTCTCTCTAACAAACGTCGGACATGCCGCGATAAAACTAAAACGACCATTGCACGATCTAGTACAACACTTTGGGAACTAAACATGTTTTAAACCGGGCGATAAAAATGTTTTCTTTCTTTTAAACCGCCTTGAAACAAACGGCACCTGCTGGAGACGGACAACCAAAGAAATGTAATTTATGATTTTTGTGTTTTGTACTATAGTAGTTTTGTCCAACTATAAAAAAATTTTGTGACTTTAGACCAGAGTCGTTTAATATAGTAGTATTTACGCACATATAAGATATCGTTTCTTTCCGCTGGACTTTTTCTAGGAATGAGAACAGTTCTTGACAAGTAAGCAGGCAAATTAGGATAAAAGCACGGAACAGCTGTTTAATTTAGTTTCACTTTAGTTGGATTTTTTTTTGTTGCCATCAGGCAAAAGATAAATATCCACACGAATAATGTCAGTGGGGACAAAATGCTTAGCACAAACTACAAAATACTGTGTGGGCGACCAATCAGCTCTTGGAATGGCTTTTAACCATAGAATTTTCAGATTTTCATCTTTTGGGAAGCGAAACACTGATACACTTTCTTCACCTGCTTTTAAAACACTTTTATAGTTAGAGTTACACCCAGGAATACAGCAAGGGCTTGGCATGTTTGATAAATAAACAAACTAAAAGAAAAAAAATAGTACTTACCGAAGTACCTAGGTATCTAGAGGTATTCTATCTGTACTAGTGATATTTTTAAACTAATTCACATATACATATACCTTCAAGCTAAATAAACACTTCAATATTTAATAAATTAACTGTAGCCACAAAACAATAAAGTTTATCCCAAAGAGCTAACTAGAATACAAAAAACACAACTTTTAAATTAAAACAAATAAAATTCTGCCGCCGTTATAACTCCCGTAAACAAACCGCCCGGCCGGCCAGGCTGTTCGATTTCTCACTTTATTAATGCTATTGGGTATAGCAAACTCCCACCAAAAATATTTACTAATATTTTGTAGAGGTTCTTAGCAATCATGTCACTTAAATTTTCTACTAGATATCAATCGAAAACCGGATAAAAATACAAATTAATACGAAAACCGCAACCTACTTCGCGCGTAAATTACATACTAAAGCATGACTCCATGGCTAACCTCAAAAATGTCACGTGACACATGGATCTTCAGGCAATGTTGTCGATGTTTCTGTTTCACGGCTTCTTTCAAGGTGGTTGTGGTTTAGATATCATCTTGACTTCAGACCACATTTTTTGTCTGCCTGATAAAGTTACCAATAGGATAAGTTTATTTCTTTAGTATTGTCGTCGTATCTTTTGAAATTCTAGCAGTTTTTTTTTTAAATTTGGGATTGGTATATTTGAATAATATACGTAAAGCCATTTACAATGTCTAACCTTATGAAAATAAATAGTTACCTATAAATACATATTTAGTTAGGTGGCTAAAAACAGACATATTAATGTCTAGGGTATAATACGATATACAGTATTTCTGGACTATACTCCTAATAAATTACACTTAAAGAACCCTAAATATCATAGCTTTGTCAATGATTAAATTACATAAAGGCGAAATGGCCTGCTTTGAATAGGCTCCAATAAATTATGAAACACATTGTTTAGAAAGGCGTCGGAAGTTGGTACGAGATGCCGTTGTTGGGGTGTTCTTGACAACCATTATTTTGCAGTTTGCCAGCCAAACTTCCCCAATATATTTTATTATAAGGGCTCATACCTTGATGTTGACTACAACTGGTTTATTGAAGGCGCAAAAAGTTGTATCCCTTTTTTAAGTTGACTGTTTTTGTTTTGCGCTTTGATACACGCGATACTTAAGACTAAGCCGAACAAAACTGGGTGTCATATTTTGTAAAAAAATTGTCGAAATATTTTTTTATTGATTTTAACAAGGCTTTTTTTCTTTTTAAGGTGAATTGATGCAATTTTTTTAAAGCTTGTCCCAGCATAAGCGAATTTATAGGTGTAAATTACAATTAAAAATTCTAGTTAAAATGTGACTATTTGGGGAATAGGTCTGCTTGATTAAATCATAAAATTCACCATGGTATTGACTACATTTATTAGAATAAATTAAAAACTAATGTAGGCTGATGGTTATTAAATTCGGCACGTGATTTTAAACTCTGAGTTTTCTGAAATAATCACATTTCAACTAGAAACTTTTTGTTATCTATACCTATACATTCGGTTATTCTGCGACACACTTTTATCAGATTTATGTCGGTTGGGTTTTTATTAAAATTATTTGTCCACAATGCCAATAAACAATGCGAAAAATTTGATGAAATAGTGGAGAAATGACGACAAAATAAAGAAAATAGGCAAAACTATGCAATTTGACAAAATGATTGCATTTATAGTTTTTTTTATGCTGCTTAGGTTGGATATGACTGACCTTTCTTTACCGTAGTCATGTCTTGCCATAATATGATTTACATTTTTTCTTGAATGTTGTGGCTTGTTTCAACACGACTTACATTTATTTGCAGTTTTCAGACCTTATTAGCATATTACGATATTACATTCGTTCACATTTGCCATGCCTTGTTATGACAAGGATTACATTTCTTTAATATTGTTATGCCTTGTGATATTATAACATTACATTTTTGTAATGTTATTGTGCTTTGGTTGGATATGACTTACCTTTCTTTACAGTTTTCATGCCTTATTGGGATATGATATACATTTCTTAAATTTTTTATTACTTGTTTCAATACGACTTACATTTCTTTGCAGTTTTCATGCCTTATTATGATATGATATACATTTCTTTAGTGATTGTTACTCCTTGTTGGTATATGACTTAAATTCATTCACAGTTATCATGCTTTGTTTAGATGTAATTTAGATTCCATTTACTTTGTTGGGATAAATTTCAGATTTATTTCATGTCTTATTGGGATATGAACTACATATCTTCACACTTACCATGCCATATTACGAGTATAATATGATTTACACATCTTTACAATTATCATGCCCTAATCGGATATGCTTTACATATATCTTTAATATTTTCGTGTTGTCGCGATTTGTAAAGATACTTGACCCATTTACACTTGTTGGAATAGGTTTAACGTAATAATAATAATAATAATAATGATAATACTCTCTTATTGTTGTTAAGTATGTCTTACATTTAACAACATTTTGATTTTGGTATGATTTCCATTAGGTGATTTTTTTGTAGTTTTTCCTGTCAAATGTGCTGTTTGACAATTTAATCAGATAAATTAGTAATATTTTTTAATAATCATTTACCAGTAAAACCAATAAATTCAAAAAATGTTATGCAAATAAAACATAATTGTGGTATTACTCCCAGTTAAGAAATTAAATTAAGTAGAGTATTTTATTGTAAGGCTTCGTCTCCAGATGATTGGCGACAGCCTTGAAAAACTTTATGGCCGTTTAATCTAGTTCCAGTCAATTAGTCTGATGGAAAAAGTTTTTTCAGTGGCCGTTAATTAGATTGATTGAATGTTATTCATCCTTGGAGTATTATTAGAATAAACACTATAGAATCAGATCATTCGTCTTGGGTAAGATTTATTTTAAATTTTTTATACGAAATAACTTAAAAGAGTTGGTATTTCTTCTTGTAGTATTTACAATAGTTTGAGTATTACCTTTTATTTACAAATTTAAAATGATTTTCTAAAAATATTATATTTTTTTAAAAAGATTGTATGAACTGTGATGAATTAATAAACAAAATGTTAAGAAAACATGCGACTTCCATATGAAATGCATTGAATTATCATCGCACCGCCTACTTTTTCCACAGAGTGTTGAGAACTTAAGCCAAAAAAAGTATTATTTGTTTCCCTCCGTATAATATCACACATGTCAATATTTCTCTTAAATTGAAAAGCGGGTATAGTATTTGTAAAATTATACCGTTGATCTTTTGACTGCAATAAACCCTCATTATCCCTTTGACCATAAAATAAATAATGAAATCCCAAATTTTAAAACCTTTTCGAGCAGAGCCGGACCAGGTACAAATTCAATTTATACCTATGCCTTATTCATATCTAAATACAAACTGATTTTTAATAATTTTAATATTTAGTGGTTTTCCGGCGAGTAATTTTTAGTTAGGCTTATTAGTGGTAGAATGTGGCGTCCTTGGGATTGTGCGGATAGGGGGGCATCTTCAAGTGTAATTTTTAAAAGAAAGCATTTATCTACCGATGCCAAACTAATAATTAAAAATGTGTATCAATCTTTGTTGAGTAGAAATTTTAATTCGATGGATGCTTTAGCAGAGACGTCTACTTTGACAAAAAATCCTTTATCTTCGGTAAGAGACATAGTACTTAAACCTGTTAATCCTAGAAAAAATCTGAGTGATTCTGGCACATTTAGAATCATTCACTAAAATGACATGGATTTATTAAGAAGAAAGGTTTACCATGTATGAGGCATAAACTGTACCCACTTTGATTTCCCTAAAAGAGCGGTTGATTAAAGACGAAACAAATTATTCTTGTTGCCTTTTAAGCCTTAGGAAAATATTGCGTAAAATGGGTTTTAAATACCGAAGCATTAATAAAAGACGAACATTAATGGAATCTCAACGTTTACGGGAATGGAGACTTAAATATTTAACTCCTTAAAAATATACCTGAAAATAGCGTCATTGTAATGGACAATGCTAGTTATCATAGTCGGCAAGCAAAAATCATTCCCAATTCTAATAATACAAAAGCAGAAATTCAAAATTTCATGAATGAAAATGATTTATATTTTGAAGAAACTTACAAAAAACGAGAACTCGTAGAAGTATTAAAAGCTTTTAAAATAAATAAGGAATACGAGTGTGACAAACTTGCAGCAGAAAATGGACATACAGTGTTGCGTCTTCCTCCATACTATTGTATATTCAATCCTATTGAGCTAATATGGCACCAATTAAAATCCAATATTAGGAGAAATAATATTTCTCCTACATTAAATGCATCTGTAGTAGAATTAATTAAAAACGAAGTAAGAAAAATTTCTGTAGTCAGCTGGAAAAACTGTGTACAGCATGTACTTAAGGTGGAAAATTTTTACAATTGTATGATTACAAAAGTTCAACCCTTAATTATAAGTTTAGGCTTAGATAAAGATAGTGATAGTGATAGTGATACAGAGTTAAATTTTGAATAAATTTTCAATAGTTTTTTTAAAATTTAATTAATTTTTATTATACTTGTTATCCTTATAGTTATACTTTTAAATTATATTATTTTCAATTATCATTAATTGTTATCATTATTTTACATTTATTATACCTACCTATAACTAAAAATACCTATCTATTTATTTTAAATTATAAAAATAAATCATGTGGTGTAGGTACAGGGTCTTTCAACGAGGACTGAACAGGGGCTCATTTTTGAGCTTCCTTGTATTTAAAGAAAAATCCAAAATAGCCAGTCGATGTACTTTTTCCTGCAGAATTCAAAAATGAAACCAAAAATTTATTTGAACCAGAAACAAAAGAGTTACGCTATGGATAAGATGTTTTTTAAATGGAACATACGATTTTTGGAACGAGTGATTTTTTTTTTGTCCGTTTTGATTCAAATATTTAATATTGTGACAGCTATTTTTATTAAATTTTAATGTTTTATCCAGTATAATTTAACTTTAACCTGCTTGAAACATACACTAGGTAATAAAGGTATAATCACCTTTGAATCCTTCAAAGTCATGTCGGCAATATTATAATAAATTTGTCAAATTTTTTGACTTTGAATGATTCAAAGGTGATTATACCTTTATTACCTAGTGTATGTTTCAAATAGGTTAAAGTTAAATTATTCTGGATAAAACATTAAAATTGAAAAAAAATAGCTGTCACAATATTAAATATTTGAATCAGAACGGACAAAAAAAATCACTCGTTCCAAAAATCGTATAAAAAAAGCTATGTTCCATTTAAAAAACACCTTATCCATATCGTAACTCTTTTGTTTCTGGTTCAAATAAATTTTTGGTTTCGTTTTTGAATTCTGCAGGAAAAAGTACATCGATTGGCTATTTTGGATTTTTCTTTAAATACAAGGAAGCTCAAAAATGAGCCCCTGTTCAGTCCTCGTTGGAAGACCCTGTACATTTTCAAGCCGACCCTGATCCCATTTAATCCCCTTTGAAGAGGTTGAGGCGTATACAATAGGGTTTAATCAGGTAGTTTATTTTTGGCAGTAAGGGGCAACGGTATAATTCTGCAAATACTATAATAATCTTAATACATGCGGCTATACCATCTTCGAGAATTTCATTAAAGATGTTGTAAAATCATAAAAGTTATTTAATATCAAGTTGACGATAATTATCCTTGTCCGTTTTTTTTTTTACTAATTGTATTTGTATAAACACGTTTTGCGATTATATTGTAGTTTTCGATATTAATATATATATAAAATAAGTTTCTGCAATCTTATTCAACGTTTTCTTCAACCGACAAAGTATTATTTTTCGGTCTTAACGGGTGTTTTTATTTTGTATACTAAATCCGTTCTTGTCGACCTCTCAACACTTTGAAAGGTACGAAATCAAGCCTTGACAATTTAACAAGGAAAAGTTTTCCCTAAATTCGCAAAATATTAATTTTCACTTGTAAACACGCTTTCCGGACAGATTTTTCTTAACAATTTGAGAAACGGTGCCGGTGAACTAATGAAAAGTTTAACGTCAGTGTAAAACAGAACCGTCTCGACTGTCGTAGTTTTGCAGAGGATTTTACGCCAGTCCTGCTGCTATTAATTATAACGACAGGCAGAAAACTAACTTATTAAGTAATTTTCACAATTTAAAATTTTCACCTTAAGTTTATTATTTAATAAATTTAGTATTAAAATTATCCTAGATGAATAGGCTTTTTCACTTCAACAATATTCATTACATTTAGCACTGACATACTGAATTAGAACCTATTGATTAATAATAACTCAATTAAAGACAATTTATTTTGTCAAATTTCCACTTTAATTGAAACAACTTTTTCTTTACACGACACGTTTCGCTACATTGTAGCTTTTTCGGGTGTATGGTGCTAACTAATTTTATTTCAGTACAATAACAAAATGGTCTAGATCTTAATTACTCAATACAGGGATACACGTTACAAGCTCAATTATTTAATTATATGTTCTTAACACTGTTTAGGTATTGTAAACTTAAAAATTATTGTCCGTATAATATATCTTAATCTTTGGGAAATCCAAAGAACCTTATTTAGATTATTGACACAGATTTAGCAAAGGGGAACTATTTAGTTCTAATTGGTCGTTTAATAATGCACCAGCATTTTTCAATCGATTTATTTCTAAACATTCCAAAAGATTAAGTTTTTGACCCTTGTTTTCAATCATTGAAAATAAAGATATATTATACGGACAGTAATATTTAAGTTCACAATACCTAAACAGTGTTAAGAACATATAATTAAATAATTAAACTTTTAACGTGTATACCTGTATTGAGTAGTTAAGATCTAGACCATTTTGTTTTTGTACTGAAATAAAATTAGTTAGCACCATACACCCGAAGAAGCTACAATGTAGCGAAACGCGTCGTGTAAAGAAAACGTTTTTTCAATTAAAGTGGAAATTTGACAAAATAAATTGTCTTTCATTGAGTTATAATGAATTTTCGTCAAGTAAAGGCCTCAACGATTCAAAGCTATTGATAATACATCGACATAAGATATTCCAATCTCATAAAATACATCTATGAGAACGCTACGCTACAGGTTTCTATTGATGAGGACACATTAACGGACAGAATTACGATAGAAAAAGGGCTTCGACAGGAGGGGTATCATATCTCTTAAATTATTTTTATTGGCATTAGAGAAAACCTTTAAACACTTTTCCTGGGAAGACAAACGTGGACGGAACTCGTCTAAACCAACTTCGTTTTGCCGATGATGTTGTTGGCATTAATAACTACATAAACGAGCTGAGCGATATTATGCTGAAGGAATTGAAGATGGTATCATTGCATATCGGACTCAAAATGAATCTAAACAAAACCAAAGTAATGACTGGTGAAGAAACAGATATAACTATAGATGGTCACAAAGTCAAACAGGTTGGGGAATACGTGTTTGGGCTACACCATCGGACTCGGAAAACAAAATCAAACATCAGAAATATCCCGAAGGACAAGACTAATCTGGGCAGCATTCGGCAGACTCGGTTATAATCTAAAATCTCAACAATTCCAATCCACCTCAAAAGGAAAGTGTATGAAGCTTGCATTCTACCCGTCGCAACATACGGAATAATTAATAGTGTATCTTTTTAACAAAGAGGAGTGCAGATAGGTTCCGAACAACTCCTAACAGCCATAGGAGCGGGCCATGCTGGGAATCAGCCTCAGAGATCACATAGGAAATGATGAGATTAGAAGAAGAACAGGGGTTACAAACATCTTGAGAAGAGTGGCGTAACAATAATACAGTGGCAGGCCGGAAGACCACCAAAACGATGGCGAGATGGCTTTAAATAGAAAAACATGGAAACGACTGGAAGAGGCCTACATTCAGGAATGGATAAACATGGACTAGGAAAGTAGAAAAATAAAGATGATTCATCCAAATAATAAAATTCTTGCTAGAGTGTCACAAACCTTTTCTAGACACAATAAAAAGGCGTTGCGATAGCAGCACAGTTACCGTGAGACACCCTGTATATAGAATGATGATTTAATATAATAATTTAAAAAAATTATTACTTAAATGTTCTCTGCTATATTCGAATTTTTTCTTAAGCTTAAAAGCTTATTTTTAAATTACTTGTATAAAAAGAACTGATCGTAAACACCACAAGAGAAAATCCTTCTTTTGAAACCCAGACAGAATATAAACGTAATTTTTTATGTCCCATTCGGAAAAAATATTTCCAAGGGATTATTTAGTGAAAAAAATAATGGGCTATATATAGGGTGATAACAAGATCTCTTAAACGAGCTAAATTATCTATTTAGTTTCATTTATTACCATTATGGTGAACTGTGTGGGAATAATAATTTACGTTACAAGACCGGAAAGTAGTATTTTTCAGGTCGAGACAAGCTTGGAGAGACCTGCACAACACTAATTTTCGGTTGCGTGACGTACAATATTTTTTTTAAGACCGACACTTCGATATACTTACATTAAATTATTTTATTTTATATTATTTTTAAATGCGTCGTATGACTTCTCGTAACGGGCTTTTGATTTTACTGGCAATATATCGTAAGTCGCTTTCCTTGCTGCTTCAAAAATGTCTTCTGAAATCTCATTTTCCGTGTCGGATAATTCAAAATCTGAATTCATATTGTTAAATTTGCGCACTCGCGAAACAAGTTTGACATAAACAACAAATTAAAAATCAACGAACTGTCACTCGACAATACATCGAAATGTTATTTATTGTCATAGTAACGAAATCAAGGTAGCTTAAATTATCAAAGAGCGATTGGAAAAACAAAAAACAGGGACCGGAAAAATCTTTTCCGGTCTCTACCGTCACTTTTCCGGTCTTGCGATCGGAAAAAGGTTATTTTCTAGACGAAAAATTGTCCAGAAAGTGTATATTTTCTGGTCGGTTTAAAAAAAAATACGTTTCATAAGATATGGTTATAAGTTTTACATTGATTTCTGAATATTGACTCTCGTTATAGTTTATCGCACCCTAACAACAGTGGCGTAGCCAGCTTTTAGGGATGGTGGGGACAGTTTACAGTGGGGCGGCATACAGCACTGCAGGCCAACATTTTGTAAACTAGGTTATCTGTTAAAAATTTACAGCCGGGCTGAGAAAAACATACAGAGTGTTCATTTGAAAACTTCTCACCACGGATTTTCCTGCTTTAAAATAAAAATGTGGAAAATCGCTCGGACCCGTCGATTTTTATTTCGAGGGGGACATCTTTTGCGTATATTGTCAATCTTGTTACTTCAAGCCCCTAGGAGGGAGTGGGGGGGGGGGGTAAGATCTAAATCTTAAATGAATACCCCTATTTTATATAATTTTTTTGGATTCTGCATAAAATTCTGAACATTTTTTATTAAAAGCATTATTAGTCTATACTAAACAGTTTCCAAAATATTGACTCTTGAAAAATGAGATTTTTGAATTTTGACAGTTGTAAGAAATATAGTACTTTCGGTTTAACCGGAAGTTGACACTATTGGAAAGATAATAAAAATCGAAGATAGGGACATGTAAGCCGTTTTGCTCTAAGACGTACAGTTAGAAGGCTAGACGCTGTCAAAATTCAAAAATCTAATTTTTCAAGAGTCAATATCTTACACTACTTAATACCACAAAGGGAATACATACATTGGCGACCGCCTCTTCTTCCCCTGGCATGCACGCCATTGAAATTTCTTTTCACTGGCAGCCGATCTTAACAATACGTGACAAAACATAATTTCTTTAACTCAATATTAATATTTTGTGATATTTAAAGAAACTGAAATGCTTTTAAATTTAAGCTTAACAAAATAACAAATATATTTTTGAAATCCTGTAGACCTTCTTTTGTTTATTTTATGATACCTACCAACAATGAGTTTTTCCGGAAACCGATGCTCCAACATTTGCCTTAATCCGTCCGTTAGTAAGTGGGTAAGTGATTGGTATTAATTTAAACCTATACCCTGTCCATTTTATTATGAGAGGGATGATAGAAACTCATTTTATAAGACAAAAAGTAAGGTCAGAAGTAAATTTCAAAAAGTAGCAAACCAGTTAATAAATAATAAAATTTTTCTGAGGATGTTACGACAAATAAGAAAATGCTTTTATTGCTTATTTATGTTACTTGTGATACACTAACGAAATGGTCCTACCGTGCAAGCAAAAATTATTTGCATCAAAGAGGGCCTTGCATCTAAGGACGTAATGCTTAGCCGTAGAGCTTAATACCTGCTGGGTGTCAGTAACTACCTGAATTAACAATCAATCAGTTATTCCGTTATCTTTGACAGTCCTTACAAATAATTTGATTCATCGCTAATTCTTCCAATTTCTTTTCATTCAAATCCGGGTTTGTGCATGGACGATTTTCACGAACATTTCCCTATGTATATGTGGAGTAGTAAAAATCCCCATTTTTTTGTCCTCATTGCACCCTCAATAAATTGGTGCCTGGTTAGCTGTTTCCCGAAGAAGAATTGTTGGTCCTCTTTTTTTTCCATGACACAGTTACAACCCAGCGGTATAGAGACAATATTTTGAATCCATTTGTGGAGCAATTACTTGACGACAAACTACGTTTCGGATATTTTCAACAGGACGGTGCAATCGCCCATACAGCCGCCGAAACTATTAACTAATTACGCAATTTTTTCGACGACTGATTGATCAGTTTTCGATCAGATATTGAATTCTTACCTAGATCACCTTGTTTAACGGTTATGGATTACTTCGTTTTTCCTCATTTAAAGAACAGTATTTTTAAAACACCAGTTGCAAATTTAGAACAATTACAAGAAAGGATTATCCAAGAATGTGTTAACATTTCTCCAGAGATGCTGGTCAACACTTTCGAAAGTTTGAGGAGACGTGTGAATTTAAGCTTGGAGCATGGCGGTGGCCAATTTTAGCAATTTATGTAATTATTTTTCTTTCTGTATATTCTTACTTTGTTAATTTTGTAAACAACAAAAATAAATTTGTATTTGTGTACTTACTTTATTACTCATTAGTTTGACATATTATGTCATAATATGAATTTGACAAAATTTTAACCTAGATTTGGTTAGATATATCGTCCCCATATCATTGTGATCTAAACCAAGCCACACGTTCTTTAATCCAAGCCCTCTTTGATGCAAATAATTTTGCTCGCACGGTATATTCAATTTTGGTTGAGGTTACAAAGCACAAATACAGATAAGGTGATACCAAGAAGAAACAGTGATGTATCCTATAAGTTTTAATCCTCCATTCCAAATTTTCCGATCCAACAATATGTAATAAATTTCCGCTTGAAATAACTATAAGTTACAGTTATATAACCGCCTAGACTGTTTAAACTTTAAGTAATTATTTATACTAGGAAGTGACGGACAAATTTCTAGAGTTCCGTTTTCCTCTGACTTACATGTAAGTCCCAAGACGAGGATATATGAGACATTTACTGTTCCTGTCCCTGCGAAACACAGACGTATTGATACTCCGGCGCCTAACAGGTTCAACTTCATTGGAGTGTATGAATTATTACTGTCTAGGTCCAGGGCGCAACTGAATAGTTTGTGTTAACTATTAATGCTTTGACTTATTGGGGTGTTAAATTATTATAACTTTATAAATATATAATAATCGCAAAAACTAGAAATTACTAACGTATTTGCTTTAACTTTTTAGACTAAAAACGTTAATGTTTGCTTGAAGGTGGTAGACAATCGAAGTAATATCAAAAAAATTACCTTGTCGAACTTCCATTGTTTTTATTTTGTTACTTAACACAAGGTTTCGGTTATTTAGTATCTCTAACCGGTTTTAAGTTCTATCAATGTGCAATGAAGCTTGATGACTCCGTCTATGGCGTGTGAAGTTTGAGCTGTTGGTATTGGACAAAAAGAGGCTTCCAGATATTGGTGATATCTATACTTGGTTTACTAAATATTTTGGTATTTTGATTCATGAAAGCTGCTTCTTTAAATTTTCGTTTTCTCTAGTGCTGTTTCGTGTCCAAAACCTTGGCTTCGGACCATTGTATTTTATGTTGGTTGGTCCATACATGATCCGCTATACCTGATCTCGAAGTTTCACCTCTTTGAGTATGTTTCAGATGTTCTTTAACTCGTACGGGAAGAGATCTTTTTTTTTCTCCAATGTACGATTCGCCACACTCGCAAGGGATTTGATACATACAATTTTTTTGTATTTTCATTACGGGAAGGTTTTACTATTACTGTATTACTATTATAATATATACTGTTATAGTTTTTGGTTATCCTTCTAATCTTTTCAGAAATTGCCATGACATAAGGTATTGTAAGAAATGCTTGCTCCTCTTTCGTTTCTGTATTAGTTTTTTACTTCGCGATTTTAAAATTTTGAGATGGTATTAGTTACAAAGGTTTCAGGGTAACCATTCTGTTTTAAATCTTCTTTAATGTTTGAAATTTCAATATTAAGGTCTTCCGGATTGTTGCAAACGTTAAATGTTCTGTGATTAAGAGTTTGAATTACAATGTCCTGTTTTATGGAGTTTGAATGATTGGATCCCTGATTAAGGTATTTCGTCTTGTGAGTGTCCTGTACACTGAAGTTTTTATGTTTTCATCACTTCGTTTAACGAGAACATCGAGAAAAGGTAGAGTGGAATTGCACAGGAAGAAAAAAATAATAACTACTTGTTATGTTTCATAAATTTAATCAGTTTTCTGACACGTGTCTCGGCCCTTGCGGGCCATTGTCAAAGGAGTACAACAAGACACTAAATGCTGTACTTTTAAAAGTTAGGAAAACCCACAGTTGACCATTCAATCTTCTAATTCTAATTTTAATTTTATGACATGTTTATAACTACTATAATATGATAATAAATTAATACCTGTGTAATGTCACGTAGAATTTAGTATCTGCTTGTACTCCTTTGACAATGTCCCGTAAGGGCCGAAACACGTGTCAGGAAACTGATTTTTTTTCTTCCTGTGCAGTTTGAATTTTGCTCCGCTTATATTATGTTGGGTCATGAAGATGAAAATACCTAAAAGTCATAGGATAGTCCGTGAATATGATCATACATATGACCCATGACTATTTCATATATTCCCTTCGGTTCTGAAAGCGATAGGACTGCCTTTACCAAGCCAAATCGCATAAAACTGCCGGTTTTACAAAGGTCCGGGGTTTCTTTCTTTTACTGGATTATTTTGCAATTATTTCGAACCGATGAACGAAAGAATTATGGAAAATATAGGTCAGTGAAGATTTTATTTAAGCTACAAAGTATAAAGGATCGCGTGTTTAATTCTGCTTTCGCTTAACTATACAGGGTTAGGAAAAATTACCAGAACGGCCGATTATTTCAAAATATACAGGGGTTATCAAAAAACGTCTTATATAAAAAATGTAGGGCTGTTAAAAATCTACATATGGTGATAAATTAAAATATACAGGGTCGCCCACAAAGTTGTGGAGAATGATAGTTATATTTTTTTAAATGGAACACCCTGTATATTTTTACATTTTTAAATTCCACATAAAATTGTAATAATTTTGAAGTGTAATGAGGCTGCCGACAAGCTCGCTTAAAGAGGTGCAGCACTAAAATTCACAGGACCCGAGCCGGTAATAGGTATATCTCATGCTACGGCTAGGAAAACAATACTAGCCGAAGCAAAAAGCAAATGGAAAAGACACTGGTTAAATCTACCAGGTCTAACACACTCAAAAGCATTTATAAACAGCCATATAAACCAATAATTAACTGACAAACTAGTAGTGTTCAACAGGTCATGCCTAAAAGCACTAGTGGGATTGTACACCGGCCACTGCAGGTTGCGACACCATGTAAAAAATTGGAATAGCCCCAAAGAAACAGCAGAACACGTACTGTGCGCTTGCCCCGCAGCAGAAAAATTCGCCCTATTCGGCGAGGTGACTCTGCTGCCGGATGACATGAAAAATGTCTATCCCAATACCATCATGAACTTTATTAAAAAGTTAGTCCTATTGGGAGAAATATAAACAAGGTGTGAGCCACAATAGATCGCATAGTCGCAGTGGAGGGTTAGCTGTAACCCACTCACTTTTAACCTAACCTAACCTAACCTAATCTATCTATCTATATATTACATCGGATATAATTTTAGCAAACGAAATATATTTCGACAATTTTGTATCTCCCTTTTATATTTTCGCACCCGTGCTTTGCATTTTCCACCGAATTCTTTCCATATAAAACTTTTCAACTTCGTTACACCGCTCTTCTCCCATACTCTAAACGAAATTTAATAAAAATTCCCAACAAACTTGGAAAGCGCTGACGCTGTTTATCTATTAACAGGCTTCCGAAACATACATTATGCATACATATAACATACGTTACTGTCTTGAAAGTTGCCGAAGCCCCATTGTGGGGGCCCCGAAAGGCTCTTAGCGCCATCTATAAGATGCTTTGTTTAAACCCGAAACGCTCTCCTGCTTCGTAGATTGAATTCTCCTTCAAGTTTCCTTACGTACCGTTATTTGTCATTGGCTTAGTAATAGTCGGTCGTTTGCATTAAAATCCAATATTTCTTTTGGAATTTTGTTAAAAGTAAATTTTCTTAACGGAATCAAGATTCAAAAACAGATTGGATTTTAAAATTACTAAAGGCGTTGTATTTATAATGCCAGAGAATAGAAACAAAAGGTCAGTCTTCTTTATAGTAGTAACGGGATTTTTGGGTCGTAATAACTTTTACTTACAAGTTTCTCATTTAGAAGAAAGGGGAGCAGAAACGGGTAGCTAAGGAAAACTAGCTTAAAATGCTTATTTGTTTTACGATTATTATTCAAACAGGACAGCTAGAAGACTCCGAACAACGTTGTGCCTGCGCAACAAATACGTTAAAATCAATACTACGGCGCGCGGCGATTGCATTGCCAATCGCTACGAATCTACGAACCCCCACCAACGTATTGTTGATTACAGGTTTTAACGAATACAATTCGTTTTCGGAAGCGCTTTACTGGGAACAAAATGCGTCGCATTGAGAACATACAATTTATTTCTTAACAAAATTGCTGTATTAAAAGTAGTTCATTATTCAACAAGACTGTTCTGCTAATGGAACTGATTGCTATCAATAAAAGCACTATTCTAGCAAATTTGGAATTGATTTAACACTAAAGCGGGTTTGATACACTAGCAATTTATTTAATATGGGCTAATAAAAAATAAGCTATCAATATAAACTGTGTCTTAGCAAACCTGTTGTATTAGTATCATTTTCCTACGACCAGCTATGAAAATAGGCTTGCCAGAAGTACCCCTTTTGGGGGTACAATACCCCTTTTTGTAATTATTTTTTTTAAAGTACCCCTTTTTAAAAAACCTAAAAGGGGTACCGAAAATACCCCATTTTAGGCCGCTCGGAAATTTTTATCAAGAGCAAAGTTATTCCTCCTTCCATATTCGTTGGAATGAAAGCTACGCCGATTTAGGATTCACGCGTCAAATAGCTAATCATCTTCTGTGCAAATCGAGCATCGAGCGAGCTTGCACAATTCCCGAAAATTTCCGAATTTTTGAAGTGAAACCTTCTTTAGGCGCGTTTAGCACTTTTTTATGGGCACTGAATTAAACTGGGCCGTCACGCTCGGCTGTGTTACGCTCGAATTTGACTCCTATATTCAATCCGAACTGACCCTGACCTTTGGGTCTCTTTATTCGTAAACGTTATATGAAAGAGCATGCCGCTGCCGCATCAGTCGACGTGGAAACAGTGTGCGACTTTTGTTGCCTCTCAGGTATGTTCTGGCATTTTTTAAATCATATATTTACGTAGGGTAAAGTAAGGTAATTAGTTTTACCGTAAAAATTCAAGGGTTGTTCAATTTTAGGAATTATCTTTTTTCGTATGCAGTAAAATTATCCCGTATTCCAAGTTTATGTTATTTTTATGATTGCTTACGAACCTAACCTAAGATGTGATGCAAGTTCATTAAAAAAAATCAATACTGCATAATTGTCTCATACTAATTAACATCTTGTTATATTCGGTATTATACGGTTATATACGAACAAACCCGAATAAACCCGGCCAAACCCGAACAAACCAAAAAAAATTGTATTTGATATTATTAATTTCACCTTGTTGAAGTTTTCACCTCTGTCGTGTGGTCTTAAGCACACACAATTTTTTTAAAAGCATTTTTATGGTTTGTTACACTGTCTTTGTGGTTTTCTTGAGGATTCTGTGTTGTGTATTTTATTTTCCTAATTCAAAATCAAGCACAAACATTGAAAAGAGGCACCCAAAAAATTTTCGCCGGCGGCGCTTTTTTCTTCTTTGGTTACCCCCCCCCCCCCCATAACTAACAGCTGTATACGCGCCTGCCTGCATGTAGATAAGTACCCCTTTTTCCAAATTTATAACGGGCAAGCCTATATGAAAATGAGAAATAAAGCACACCTAACTTGGCTAGAAAGTCCTTTATATCACACGCGTGTTGAAATATTTTCTTTTAATACGTGTGTTGAAATATAAAACAGCTGATGACCGAAAAATTTGACAGCAAAACTATTTTAAAAAATAACAAACTTACGTGACCCGTGGAGCGAATTGGGGTGCTGGGTGGGGTAAAGTACACTAGGGCATTACTGCAATTATAAAAAATCCTTTTTTTCGTTATTTTGGGGAACCTAAGAGTATTTATGATAAAAATAATAATATGTCAGGCAACCCACCAAACATGTCAACTGAGTTGAACCACAGAAAAAAGGGGCAGCTATAGAGCAGAAATAAAATACCCTAGGAAAAACCGATTAATTTTACAAATATTTCGGATAAAAATATCCACATAATGTTTAAGGATATGGGACAGGTGAATGTGCTTTATGTAAGTATATTTATTTTAGTAATATTCAAAACAAATCCTCAGTGTATTTTTACATTTTATCATTCTACAATCAATTCTAGACATTTTTCATAAGTCATTCCCTATACCACAAAATATCGAAAGTTTCTAGGGTAGCAATTAACTAACTAACGAACTGTTAAAGATAGTGTTGAAAATGGTCGTACTAGTATAACTAAGGAGAAAAATACAATATATATTGTCACTATAGTACCCAGGTACACAGTATCTAAATTTAAAAAAACAAAAAAAAACAGAAGTTTCATCCCTACAAACCAGTAATTATACAAGAGTTATTGGACGATGATCCTGATAGGCGAGAGCAATTGTGTGAAATGATAATTGAGCTATCAGATATAATCACGCACTAGCTATCCGAAGAATTTGTTTTTAAGATGAATCTTCACAGTATTTACCTAAAGACAACAAGAGATACTTACCAGTTCTAACGTTGTGATTTAAAACAAATAAAGACATTGAGTCTAATGAATAAAAATGTAGCAACTGCTTTTTCTTATAAAATCGAAAGCCAATAAATATAAACTAAAGTAATTGCTTTTGCGTCCAGCGATTGCTTAAAAGGGCAGGAATTGCTTCTAGTCAATGCTTTTTCTTAAAAAATAGAAGCAATTGCTATCGTTTGCTTAAAATGTGATGAATAAATTAAGGAATTCCTGTTTCTAGTGTAGCAATGTCTTTCAACTTTTTAAGGTAGGTGGACCCTTGCATCATTTGCTTGGTAGCATTCAACTTTAGTTCTTCGCGGCATACACGTGTGTTGCTCTTAATTTGTGTCTTCAATTATGGCTGAATATATGAACGTCCGTAAAAGAAAAATCTACAGTGTACGTAAAAATTGCAGATATTATGATGATTTCAGAAAGTTATATTGATTTGACTGCGAAAATGTTGAGTGGTTGGCAAATTATTTTTTGACTGATACTGGTAAAAGGCGAGGGGTGCACTGTCGCCTTTAAATAAGATTAAAGTATTTCTGCGGAAATTGTCGGATCCGGGCTTTCAAAATTCTGTAGGTGAAGAACTCGGTGTTCACCAAACTACTGTTTGTAAGACATACACTTCTGTAATGGATGCAGTTTTGGAGAAGGCCAATATTTTTATTAAATTTCCTACAAGCGCTGAAGCTGTTGTAGAAGCTAAACGGTTGTGGTCAGGGAGATTTATTTATGTTCCTTCAATTTGTGAACGAATATCAATTGCTTGTCTTTAATTTGCTTATCACTACTATCACTTTCCCCATTTTCACTGAAATCTGCACAAATATAAGTTTCCTATTTTCCACAAAAACGTAACAGGTTACTATTGTTGTTGTATTTCGTCAACTCTTTTGCAAATTAGGCACCAAACTGAACATGAAATCTATAATCTGAACAAGTGGGTAAGCCACGTCTGAACTTATGTTAAATAAGCATTTGCCACAGAGATGTAAGAAAAACAGCAATTGTTTCAAAATTTTATTCATATCCAGATCTAGCAATCGCTTTTACTTATAGCATTATTTGCTAATCAAGCAATTGCTTTTACTAAAAAGTAATTGTTTCAAGTAATTGCTTCATTTTTATTCATTAGGCTCAATGCAATTCCAGAATACTTCTATCATTCACAACAACTTCTCGTTTTGTAGAACCTCCAAAATAAGGAGGATAAAATGCTAATAAGCTGTTTTTAAATCTTTTAACCAGCGTCATTTTGTCTAACGTTAAATTAAATATAAGGTAAACATAAATTAATAATGATGCGTTCAATCTGAGAACAATTTGTTGAAAGAAAACGCCTCCTATAACATCGTTACAGCAAACAGCGGGCTTGTTAGTATAACCAGACTGTTTTACTTAACTAGGGAACACGTAAAAACCCTAACAAGGGTGCTTATTTCTCTGTTTCCTCGGGGCCAGTTTGCTTGGAACATAAATGTTAGATTTAATGGTGCTTGAACGCAAGAGATAATGATGAGTCGAAACAAAAGAAAAACGTTGTGTTAAAAAATACGTTAAGATTTTATCCCTGTAAAATTAAAAAAAAAAAAACAGAGTTAAGGATTATCATATTTTTGTTTCTTTTATCACTGGAGTCCAGTCCTTAGTGCCTTGCGACCATGGAAGCGATGGAAGCTCCGCTTCCCCTGATTGCCATCCATGCACAGAGGGAAATCGACTAATAAAACAGAATAATTGCTAAGAACAATCTTATATCAGTAGCAACAATTGAGGGGTCTAGAATCAAAACTCACATTCTCCTAGTTTTATAGTTTGTGGTAAATCGCAAAAAACGTTTATGATCGTATCTATGTAAGTTAAAATGTTTTTTTTTTGTTTTACATTATTCGATAGGCATGTAGATGATATTTATCGATAGTATGATTTTTTTCTCTTAAATTGATATTTTATGATGGAGAATGTGAGATTTGAAACTAAGTGGAAAAAAATGTGAGTTTTGAAACTGACAATCGTTCAACAATTGCCAAAAACTCATATATTTCTCTCTGTTTTATTGATTGCCAGAAGGAAGTATAAAGACAACAAAAGCTGCACTAATTTTATAAAAAAATTCACAGATCTTTCATCTTACGCAAGTATCATAGGCGTATTGAAAATACCTACCACATACAGTGGCGAGAAGGAAATCATTATGTCACAGCACAGATTAGTCCTATCTGTGAGTATGTAACGTGTTGACACAATGGAGCCGGTATCACGCGTTATTATGATGGCATGGATGCTCCGATTTAGTTTGAAATAATAATTAAATTATTATACTTAGAAATGTCTAAATTTGACTGTTTTGTTAAAATAAAAAATATAGGATAATCTGTATATTAGTACATATTGAAGAGAGCTCAAAACCACCTTTTCAAAAATAGCGACAAAATTATTTCTTTAGCTATACACAGCCATTTACCTGCTGGTCCTTGTACTCTTTGTTCATGAAATGTCTAAATCTTAAGTCGGCTATGAAATGTTTTGGATTGGTATATCCATTCTCCCCCGACTTTCTGTGTAATACGCCAAGACCGCCGCGCTATTTCGCTTTGTTTCAGCGACATTCACTGTTTATTTTTTCCAATTTTATCGAAATTGAAACAATCAAAAATGGGGTTATCATGATATCGACTAATATGGACACCTGAAAATTTTAAAAATTACGAAAACGTTATCTGATATCAATGAAATTTAGACGAATAAAATCTATTTGCACTGTCGTAGATTAAATTTTGAATGATACACGTTCGATATGAACTTTGTTAATGAAAATTTCATTATAGTGTTCATCGAACTAGTATCATTAATAACTATAATGTAAGAATATTGAACAATAATAAAGATAATCTACTTTTTATTAAGTCCAAATAAAGGTATATTCAAAATTCAAACACACAGTATAATATTTAAATAGTAATAATATTTGGTTTAAATAAACATCCTGATAAAGCCGACGCCGCTTGTCTGCAGCTGTGGTTTTTGGGAGATCCCGTAACATGAAAGTAGGTACTGGCCGATTCAATACTAACTACTATAACTGTTCTCTCTCCCGGCCATATCTTAATATCAACAAATATAATAATAAATGCCGAAACCTAAAACAAAACAATATTATCACTTAGCAAATGATGTCATCGATCCTGTGCTGCTCGGATGTTTGTTTATACTTCACCGCCGTGTTATTTAAAGTCGCCACAGTGGTTCTTTTCCCGTGCGTCATCACCTTTACGTCATCAAAATCGTATGAATCAAATCAAAATTACGAGACGAAAAAAGTCAAAACTAAGTTAAGTTCATAAAATGGACGTGCCTGCCTACCGTTTGACGTACCTACATAATATCACGAAAAATTATTATTTATTTTAAGTTTTGCCCGGCATTCTCTATTATCTAAAAGAAATTGACAAACAAATGTTTATACATTTAATACTATTTTTAAAGCTTAAAATCTACAAAACTTTGGTGTTTTATTGACTATTAAAATCGCAAAAGTCAAATTTTTAACATCCTTTCATTTAAGGGAATTTAGCCACTGCCGTAAACGTTTCAAAGAACTTTCACGGTTAGAATATTTAAAATAAATAAATTAGTTATTATAAAAATCCATAAATACTTACCGCCAAAACAGATGGTGGGTATAATTACCTCTAAAAAGAACTATTTTTAGAAACAGGAACAGTTCTAAGGCACACAGATTTACAAAATACGAATTAGATTGGCAGATCAAAATAAGGTTGACAATGACGTTCTAAAATACAACGGTTGTCAACTAAACAAATAAAGAAAGTAATTAACTGACGTTTATAGTTTTATCCTTGTCTAGCACGTTATATTATTGCGGAATTTTGGAGAGGTTCTTTTATGCTTTTATTCAAACTTGTTACTGTAATAAACAAGGATGCAGAGTTATTAACCACGTCGAGTTCTGATCGTTGATTGATGACGCACGGGCAAAGATCCACTGTGGCAACTTTATGTGCATGTCGCGTTCATTTTTCATGAAATAGGCCCGTATATACGCACCCAGTAGTATTTTCAATACTAAAAAAAATTTAGTTTTATTATTTTAGTTTTTATTTACAATTTTAAAATATTTAAACTTTTAAATTATGCAACAGCAACAATAAATTTTGGAATAAAAATAAACACCACCTTCTAACGTGTTTTGCAAACGACTGAAACAGAAGAAGTATAGAAATCCCGCCAGAAAAATCAACACGTGCATTACTCGGAAAATGTTAGTTTTGTAACCAACCTGCATCATTGCAATTCTGCTTACATTGGAGAATGCAAGTTGCGTGTTTCATCGCACCTTTTTAATTTTTGTGCGTGTGGATAATGTGAGTTTTGCTACTAAACCCAATCTTTCCACCGCAATTTATATGGGAAAATGTGATTTTTGTTGCTGTTTTATATTCTCAATACATAGATACATACTAGATACATACTGTCTAAAAGATGGCACCCGTAACTCCATTTCGCAATAACGCGGAGAATGTGAGTTTTAATTTTAGACCCCTCAATTTATTTATCTTTATTTATTTCATACACTGTTCTATAGTTTCCCAGTTACAAACAGGTAGAAAGCTGAAAATTACTTACAATATATGAATACATTCTTCAACAATACATACCTAAGAAGAAAATTACCTTGTCGGATTTTCATTGTCTTCGTTTTGTTACTTAACATAACGTTTCGGTTAATTAGTATTTCTAAACCGTTTTTAAGTGTAAACTAAATTATAATTGAAGAAAAGAGTCGAGTTTGTATTACGTGTAAAAACTTTTATTTTATCAAAATCTTAGCAGAGCGCTTTCGGCTTTCGCCATCTTCAGTGCTATCTGAAAGTGAGAATTGAAAATTTTTTTTTATAACGGTAGGTTAAATAATAAAATTCTTTGGAAAGAATTTGTGGAATGCAAAGAATTTAAAACATTTTTATTGATTTAAAATTTGATTTTCAATACTCACTCGTCAATATACAATGATATCCTCAAGGTGGAATGGCATTACGTCCACACAATGTTTTGAAAATGATATTAAAATTGTAAAAGGACAACACGAAACAAAACATAAAACATCTTTGATTTAAAAAACGTGCTGACAGTGGTAAAAGTAACGAACAAGTAAACCGAAGAAATTGAAAATTCGAGATGAGGTTACAGAACTAGAAATCTATCCTTTTATTTTTACATGAAAAGAAGGATGTAATGAGTTTTAAGGTGCTTTATTGTAAACAACGAATGCACATCCTTGACGTGTTTTGGCGGGTCTTTAAATTCAAAAAGACCCACCCAAATCTGGAAATACGCTTAGAAGCTTTCCTACAAAAGTAAAACCCCCCCGTAATGAAAACACAAAAAATTGTATCTATCAAATCTCTTGCGAGTGTGGCGAATCGTAAAATGGAGAAACAAAAAGACCTCTTCCCGTACGAGTTAAAGAACATCTGAAACATACTCAAAGAGGTGAAACTTCGAGATCAGGTATAGCGGAACATGTATGGACCAACCAACATAATATACAGTGGTCAGAAGCCAAGGTTTTGGACACGAGATGGGAGAGAGAAAATAGAAATTTGTTTGAACGTGTCGCGTGAAAAATAATAATATGGGATGAAGCCGAATCAAATATAATTAAATCTGATTTATAGTGTCTAACTTTCTCAAATGGTCTCTCTGTAATTTTGCTAGTTATTTTTTTTTACATAAACTACCGATTACGGAGATTTAAAGATCATAAACTTTTATAAAAGATCACCGTTACTCTGTAAAGGGCAATCTTCCGAAATCTATAACCCGCCAGGCTGTATCAAATCGAATAAATCTCAAACCAGCAGTAATTTCATTGGTAAATCGAAGCCATAAATCAAACGACAAATATTGTGTCTCCCACGGGACCAGCGGTTGTTTTTGCTGATAAAACCATTTAATAGGAGTTGAAAAACGAAAACGGGTTTGAAAGCTAATATGCCACCGGGAAACGGCCGCTACATATTTTTGGGGGTAAATGAGTACATTTGGGTTTAGCATTATTTTTTATTTATGACTTCATTCGCGAGTAAATGGTATCAATTTTGTATTGAGTAATCTTCAAACAATTTTAGTTATTCCACACTGAGAGAAAGTTATTATTATAGTCTAAATTATTTTATTATTTACGGCATTTTATTATAGAAAAATAGTAAAAATTAATTGACATCAGTTATAGATTTTTAAAATCATTAAAACTCCGTTATTTAAGACTTAAAAATGCATTTATATTATTAACATTTAGTTTAACAATTTTACAAAATTAAAAGATATTTTGATTAATCGTTATAAACTATTTATAAGACTGGCAATCTTATTTTCTATAGATATCAGTCATATTATACGAAAGCAATGCCAAAGCTAATGTTTGTGATATTTAAGATAAACCAACCACACATAGTAATAATAGGTACTTACCCCCTTAAAATGGGTTTGGGTTTGAGTTTTGCAAACTATAACATGATTATGTACAGTTGAATATGTTATCCATATTTTATTATTTTATACCTACAGAAAAAGTTCAGCCACTAAAACACAGAACACACAATCCGCAGAGCCCGGGGAACAAAGCAAATGGCACCGTGTCCCGTGTAAATGTTTGAAGTTTCCCCCACTCATCGCGAAATAGAAGTGTGTTGCATACCCGTTAATAAATGTTTAATATGAACCACTATTTTAAATAATACACCAAATAAAGCGTTTTATCGTTGGTATAATCCTAAAAACAATTTTTTATTTCCAATAAGAATATTTTACTGAAACACATTCTTACAATAACTGGCTTAAACAGGGTGTTCATTTGAAAACTTCCCACCCCGATTTTCCTGCTTTAAAATGAAAATATGGAAAATCGCTCGGACCCGTCGATTTTTGTTTCGAGGGGGGCATCTTTTGCGTATATTGTCAATCTTGTTACTTCAAGCCCCTAGGAGGGTGAGGAGGGGGGGGGGTAAGATCTGAATCTTAAATGGATACCCCTATTTTATATAATTTGATATATAATATAATAAATTGAAAAATTACATTTTTGAACTTTGACAGCGTCTAGCTTTCTAACTGTACGTCTTAGAGCAAAACGGCTTACATTTTTTATTATCTATCCAATAGTGTCAACTTCCGGTCAAACCGGAAGTACTATATTTCTTACATCCGGTTTAACCGAAAGTTCACACTATTGGAAAGATAATAAAAATCGAAGATAGTGACATGTAAGCCGTTTGGCTCTAAGACGTACAGTTAGAAAGCTAGACGCTGTCAAAGTTCAGAAATGTCATTTTTTAAGAGTAAATATCTCGGAAACTGTTAAGTATTGACTAATAATGCTTATATTAAAAAATGTTTAGAATTTTATGCAGAATCCAAAAAAATTATATAAAATAGGGGTATCCATTTAAGATTTAGATCTTACCCCCCCCCCCCTCCTAGGGGCTTGAAGTAACAAGATTGACAATATACGCAAAAGATGTCCCCCTCGAAATAAAAATCGACGGGTCCGAGCGATTTTCCACATTTTCATTTTAAAGCAGGAAAATCGAGGTGGGAAGTTTTCAAATGAACACCCTGCATGTAGTATTAATTATTCTGTCTTATTGTACGTATAAATAACGAGTTAGCAATTCTATATGTTGTTTGTTAGTTAATTTTTTTGTTATAATTAGAGATTGTTTAATAGTAATTATTAAAAATGTTGCTACTGACATAAGATAATTCTCAACAATTCTGTTTAATTAGTCGATTTTCCTCTGTGTAGAAAAAAGAAAAGCACAAAGTCTTTCTCCACAAATTTATTAGAAAACTAGGCCTAGAGTAATTCATCTTCATAAATTACTCTAGGTTTGCCTACTTTTCTAATAAATGAATTACTCTAGGTTCGCCTAGTTTTCTAATAAATTTGTGGAGAAAGACTTTGTGCTTTTCTTTTTCTATACAATTCTGTCTTTGTCTTTCCGTACATCGTAGACCACCCTGATGTGCTAAATATTTGGTTTTCATCTTTTAACATTTAAATCAGAAGATGCGCAAGGAAAAAAATAATTTAAAATATTCATCCTAAATAATAAAATTCGTCCCTTACCCCAAACAATATTATTGAGGACGACAAATAAACTTTCATTTTTGCATAACGTACTGAGGAATCATACAAGCATTTATTCACCCCGTTTTAAAGACTCCCCAGCGTTCGTCCTCGCAAATCGAATCGGCGTATCTCATTAAAACAGTATTGGCGGAAACATTGGGATTTTGCATAGCAGCAAAATCAGCAGCAAAGAATACCGGCAACGTCATTGCTAGGCAAATTGGGCCCAAACTCCCCAAACCTTATTCAAATTTCTTTTGCATTGCTTTTGCATATATTTTTTATGGTTTTGACATTAATAGTCCAGAAGCAAAAACATTGTAAACAATGACGTCTCATTGACACACTATTAAGTTTTTTTTTGGAAAATATACAATAGTAGTATTAGCAAACAATTTTATTTTACCTTTTAAATTTCATTTTGCTATAGTATTAATGTAGATTAAAAAAAAAGTAGGTCCTAAGGTTGACCCTTGCGGAACACCACAAGTTATGGTTTTTTGTGAACTTCTTACATTTTCCATTTGAACAAACTACTTTCTGTTACTTAAGTAATGTTTTAACAATAAATAAATTTTTCCCCGAATTCCAATGTTGTATAGGCATTTAAGTAAAATGTTGTAATTGACTGTATCCAATGCTTTACATAAATCTATGGACAGTAGGCAGCATTTTTGGTTGCTATCAACGTTTTGTTGAATATCTTTGATAACATCTGCAGCTGCAACTTCTGTATTTCTAAATTTACGAAATGGAGAGAGTATTTTTTTTCCTCTAAAAAATTTACTATTCTACGTAAAATTTTTTTAAAAATCTTTGAAAATGTACTAAAATATTTTTCTGCATTTTAAACCTTATACAGTGTGACCAGTAAAGTCCGCATCATATGGGATTTTTTTTTATTAATAGCTTTATTCGAAATTTGACTTTGGCTTGGCATCAAGTTCTGCTTCGATCGAGATAAAAATAAAGCAAAAAAATAGTAGTCACGTGATTCACATTATGACTCAAATTTTAATTTTTTCCAAAAAATAATTCAAAAGTGGGGTTATTTCTGAAAATATCGAAGAAAGTTATTAGAAACAGTTTTTTAAATGCAGTTTCTAGCCCAGATGCAAAATTTCAGCTATATAAGATAATTTTGATTTTTTACCCACCACTAAAATTTATTTTCCACTTAATGAACACTTTACTGATGACACTGTGTTATTTTTTGTCTTAATGTTAAGGTGTATTACTTTCAGACACTTATACAGGGTCAAAAACAAATAAACTTTGCATCATATGCGACCAAATTTTAATAGCCCAATTTTGATGCTGTAGAAAAACACACATTTAATATGGCGCTACTTTAAAGAAAATGTATCTGAAATAAAGCATTGTCAAAACTAAGAAGTTTAATGTAGGTTGCGTTCAGTCTTATTTTGCAAAAGTGGTGCAATTTACAAAATATGGGTAAAAAATCAAAATTATCTTATGCAGCTAAAATTTTGCATCTGGGCTAGAAACTGCATGTAAAAAAGCTTTTTCTAATAATTTTTTGCGGTACTAGGTATCAGAAATAACCCCACTTTTCAATTATTTTTTGGAAAAAATTAAAATTTGACTGATAGATAATGCGAATCACGTGACTACTATTTTTTGCTTAATTGTCATCTCGATCGAAGCAAAACTTGATGCCAAAGTCAAATTTCAAATAAAGTAATTAATTTTAAAAAATCCCATATCGTCGCTGTTACTGCAATGCGTCGTATGTCAAGAAAGACTAGCTTTCAGAAAATGAAAAAAACCTACAACAAAGTATAACTTGCAATGTATCGTATGTCAAAATATCCAACCAAGTAAAAAAAACAATAACTCTTATGTCAAATATTGTCATTACAAAACTGTTCACATACGACTGATTGCACTAACCAACAATGCGGTATAACGACATATGAGATATTAGCTACTGCGCGCGCGGAGCGTTATTATTGGCTATTCGCATACGAGGTTTTGCAGGCCGTTAGTGTATATGTCGTAGGCTGATAGTAAAATCCGTCATTTCATGAAAAGCCTAGTCACTTCATGAAGCGTCGGCAGATTGTGTAAAAACATGAAATTACACGATCTGCCGCGTCACTTCATGAAGAGAACTTGACATTTCGGCGTATTATGTATAACACAATCTGCCTAATTTTAAATATCGTCACTTTATGAAATGCCACAAAAACAAGGCATATTGTGTAATTCCATCTAAAAGGTATATTGGCAACTGGTTTGTTCGGGTTTGTCAGAGCATTTTTTTAATTTTTATAAAATAATATTAGTTGAAAAAATTTAATTAAAAAAAAATGCTCTGGGGAACAACGAACAAACCAGTTGCCAATATACCTTTTAGACGGAATTACACAATCTGCCGACTGACATGACATCGTTAGGTACTACATGAAGTTACGATATTTAAAGTTAGGCAGATTGTGTTATACATAATACGCCGAAACGTCAAGGTCTCTTCATGAAGTGACGCGGCAGATCGTGTAATTTCATATTTTTACACAATCTGCCGACGCTTCATGAAGTGACTAGGCTTTTCATGAAATGACGGATTTCACTATCAGCCTACGACATATATATTTTGGTTAGAAAAAATGTCCTAAACGGAAAAGTGGATATTTTTGACATGCGACGTATTGCAGTAACAGCGACGATGTGAGGCGGACTTTACTGGTCACACTGTAGTTTATTATTCGCTCCCTGCCTAAAAACAAATTCATTTACCGTTAATTTTGTACGCTCCGTTGCGTGACTGAAAGATCACAGAATTGACTTTGGGATGTAGTTGATTACCTATTTAAATTCTGTGATGCGAGGCGCACAGTTTACTTTGTTAATGCCATTAAAATCCGCCTATCTTCTTAATCCGAGCTAAATGCAAATGCTTTTCACGGATATTTTTTTTTAGGTCTTTCGGGCAAATATCCGATCGAGTGCAAATATAGTGTGTGTTCTCTTTTACTCGGGCAAGAAATACATGCCACAAGTTATTATTCTAGCAGTGGAACAAAATGTTGTCATATTAAAATTTAATATTTAATAATAATAAAAAGTTTATTTAAAATTTAATAATATAATAAATATGTTTAATATAATAAATATGTTTATATTGTCTTCTATAAACTTATTCTTCAATCCCCTGAAGCTGAGCTTGTTAGGGGCAAATCTTATTTTTTGTTTTAGTATGTAAAATCATAAATCATAAATATGCATTAAAAATTAGGTTTTAAAGTAAAAATGTTAATTTATAGTATAAACGCAGTTTTTTCTGAAGAAATATATTACCTATAATAAAATTATTAATTTATAATTTTTAAGTATAAAATATTACTTCTACATATAAATTATTCAGAACAATATTAATTAATTAATTAAAGCATTTCTAAAAATATTTTCAAATTGTCTGTTTTTAATATCCATGTTTTTATTTCGACTTTAAATTTTTTTAATGAAATCAACTTTTTAATTTTTGTTGGTAAATAATCGTTGAAATAAAAACATAAATATTTGAATTTTTTTTGTCCCATGGACTTATTTATTTTAGGTTTTATGGTTTTTTCATTTTTATGAGGTGTATTATAATTATGGTTTTTAAATTGTATAAGGTTTTTATTTTTAAATATATAGTGTCACCATTAAAGTCCGCATCATATGGGATTTTTGTTTATTAATAGCTTTATTCGAAATTTGACTTTGGCATCAAGTTCTGCTTCGATCGAGATGAAAATTAAGCAAAAAAATAGTAGTAACGTGATTCGCATTATCTGTCAAATTTTAATTTTTTCCAAAAAATAATTCAAAAGTGGGGTTATTTCTGAAAATATCGAAAAAAGGTATTGGAAAAAGTTTTTTTAAACGCAGTTTCTAGCCCACATGCAAAATTTCAGCTGTATAAAATAATTTTGATTTTTTACCCATCACTAAAATTTATTTGTCACTTAATGAACACTTTACTGTTGACACTGTGTTCTTTTTTGTCTTAGTATTAAGGTGTATTACTTTCAGACACAAACTACGTTTTCAAAAATACCTATTTTATGAAGTTACCTTATACAGGGTCAAAAACAAATAAACTTTGCATCACATGCGATCAAATTTTAATAGCCCAATTTTGATTTTGTAGAAGACACACATTTCATATGGCGCGACTTTAAAGAAAATGTTTCCAAAATAAAGCCTTGTCAAAACTGAGAAGTTTTATGTAGGTTGCGTTGAGTCTTATTTTGCAAAAGTGGTGCAATTTACAAAATATAGGTAAAAAATCAAAATTATCTTATGCAGCTGAAATTTTGCATGTGGGCTAGAAACTGTATTTAAAAAAACTTTTTCTTATGACTTCTTTCGATATTTTTAGAAATAACCCTACTTTTGAATTATTTTTTGTTAAAGTTTGACAGATAATGCGAATCACGTGACTATTATTTTTTGCTTAATTGTCATCTTAATCGAAGCAGAACCTGATGCCAAAGTCAAATTTCGAATAAAGCTATTAATAAAAAAAAATCCCATATGATGCGGACTTTACTGGTGACACTGTATATTAAGATGTTATAAATGTGAAGTTGTTATATGTCCAATTTTTTTGTTTCTGAACATAATTCTTTCGAAGGATAAAGATACTCTTTATTGAATATAATTTTTAGAAACCTTTTTTGTAGTATTTCTAATTTTTTAACTTTAAGTCCTATAAGTGAAAATTCGAATTTAATTTACTGTCAAAAATAATTCCTAAATATTTTATTTAATTAACTTTAAAAATTTGAATGTCTTCGTTTATTTGAATACTATTCATATTTCGTGGTAGGTTATTTAGGTTTAAAGTAAAGGGAATATAACTTGTTTTATTAAAATTAATTATTAACAAATTTTTATCAAACCAATTTTTTATAATTTTAAAATCTTTTTTAATTTTATTAGTTAAGTTTTCACAATTTGTATTGGTATAAAAAATTGTAGTATCATCTGCAAGACTATGAATTTGACCATCGCAATTTATACTAAATAAGTCGTTAATATAAATATTAAAAAATAATGGTCCTAAAATTGTTCCTTAAGGAACAAATATTATTGTGACGTAGTTCTAGTTGCCAAAATAGCAATGCTAATGCATCGAATTTGTATAAATGGTACACTATAATTTCAATATTTTTTAAAGTAGCTCTTTTTCAAAAAAATCGGGCTTTGTAATTTAATGTAAATTGAAATTTTTTTGAAGTATTTATTTAAACGGTTTTTTTAATTTCATATTTTTTCTATGATGGTTGTAATATTAGCAGAAGGCTTTATTTACTTCCTTATTTGAAATGTATTTAGACTATAATAACTGTTTTTTTTTCAGGTAAGATTAATCTAGACAAGAAGGACATATTATTTCACTGCAGCCTCTTAGTAAGTATTTATTTTTTCTTTTGCGGAAGTAGTCCATTATCTCAAAGTGGAGCTGTATAGGTTTATTTTTCTTATCTCTTAGTGAGTATTTTGATATTTGATTAAAAAATTAAATGGCGTGGTAAATGACAACGCAAAGGAAAATCCGAGAGAAAATGTTTCATTTGCCAATAAAAAAGTTTCCACCTACACTTGTATTCATAAAAAAAAAGCGTACAAGAATTATAATGAAAGGTAAGTTTTGTCATATTTGCGTAAAACCGGCTTGTCTAAATAATTCTTTATTGAAGATTATCGCATGTCATAGATTATCAAAAATGTAAAGCATTGGCGTCGGTGTAATTAATTTTGAAACTGCATGGTGGTAACGTTTGATAAAGTTTGACAGAAGAACATAAGAATCCTCGTTAGTTGTCTGAAGTTGAAAATTCTGAAATTGTATTAAGAATCGAAGAAGGATGGTCAATCCGTGCTGTAGCGCAGTTGTATAATAGAAATAAAAAAAGCTATATTGAAAATTATGCAACGCTGGGAACAAGAAGATTCCCTAAATAGAAAAATTGGTTCAGGTCGTCCCAAACGTTCCAACCCTGAACAGGATGCTGCTTTTTTTTGGATATTTAAGAAATACTCCATTTGCAACTGCAAGGGATGCTGTTATTGATACAGCATTTTCTGCCTACCAACCTACCGCCAGCAGGAGAGTCAAGGAATCTGAACTAAAATGTCGCCCAGCTGCGAAAAAAATGTTTCTTACCGAAGAACAGCGACAATCAAGGATTATTTTTGCTTTAAATTATATACATATACCGCAATCCTCAATTTTAAAACAGGGTCATTTTTCTGATGAAAAGACGTTCCAGTCGACTTATAATGGACAAATTCGTGTGTACCGTCCAAACAATACCAGGTTTGAAAAGTGATATACTAACCCCCTCACTTCTAGACATAGGCATTTCTCTGTAAATGTATGGGGCTGGATAAGTGTTCATGGACCTGGTATTTGCTAGCGAATAGAGGGAAGATTTAATGCCGGAAATTACATTAACATTTTAGAAAACATATTGTTACCATCTGCTGAGCAAATATTAATTTCAACAAGATAATTGTCCAGTCAACACTGCCAATGCTGTAACTCACTAGTTTCAAACCCATAATGTGGAAGTGCTGCCTTGTGTAGCTTATAGTCCCGATATCAATCCAATTAAAAATATTTGGGGTATAATCGTAAAAAAAATATATAATCGAAATTTTATGCCACCAAATTCAGAAGATTTATGGGAAATAATACATGCATACTAGGAAGAGCTTGATCCCTAAACTATTAACATATTATATTATAAAATTGTTATTCTAGTGAACTAACGCCCAACGCCAATGCTTTACATTTTTAATAACCTTTAACATGCGATAAGCCGGTATTACGCAAATATGGTTAAGGTTTCCTCTCATTCTAATTCGTGTACGCTTTTTTTATGAAACTGTACTGAATTTATTCCAATTTCTGTACCCCATAGGTAAAGTGTACTAAGTCCACTTTGCGCTAAAAATTAGTTAACTATACTATGGCACTTGGGTTTTTACGCTCTATCGAGAAAAAAATCCGTAATACACCTTATTACGTCTGTTGAGGAGTTAGTTAGTTTTAAATAATACCAAGTCACAACAATAATCAGAGGTAAACTATACTAATTGGACATAGTATTGTATCACTCACATAATATCGTCGGCTTCATATAAAAATGTCATAAGTCACAAAAGTAATTTTTTGCAGGAAACGATAAAAACTGGTATTATGAAATTGGCATAACTCCACCGAAACTTTAAAAATCTATCAAAATGAAAGTTGCATAAGTCCTACTTGGTATTAAAATGCATTTTATAATAACAATACGGCATATTTTATACTTTTTTAATGAAATAAGGCAATATTGTAGTACTTACGTTTATTATGTCACAATTTTTCATTTAATAATTAACTAAAACACTATTTTTAACTATTAATTTAAAAACCGTTGGAACTTGACCAAATAGGACTTGTGCCTTTTTCATATAAATCTAGACGGTACTGGACTTGTGCAAGTATTTATTTCCGTCCCTAGAGAGACATCTAGCAATTTAAGGGTGAATTATCAAGTTTATTCGATAGAGACCACGATAATCTAGTAGATGGCGTTAAAATTTCAATTAAGGTTAATTCTGGACTTATGCCATTTTCATATGTCCAATACCCATGGACTTAGTACTGTTTGCGGAGTATAATTCCTGTTGTAAAATATTTAAACTGGTCCATATTCAGGTACGATCCGAACAGCCCGGTAACGTAAAAAGTGACTTTGGCCAAACTGATTTCGAGGTTCTTGATCCTAACCGAGTGTCTCGAAGTGCACATTTTCCTAAAGAACTTCCGATAATTAGAAGTGGTCCATAGCCTATAAGCGATAAAAAGTAAAAGGATTTACAAACTTTATTACAATGGGTGCCAAAATTTTTCCACCCATATTATCAAAACTTGTCACATACTGATAAAGCCATTGAAGATGTTAACGATTAGCATGGCGTTTGAAATATAATAATTACACAATACATTTTTTCTTTATGCTTCTAAACTCCCTTTTCGTAAAATATTTAAGGCTTCACTTACTTTTTTATACTTTTATATTATGTATAATATTTTTGTTAATCCTACGTTTAGTCTCGTTCCTTAGTAAGGGTTAAATAAAATATGTTTAATAAACGTTTTTTTTTTTACATTTATGACTTTTGATCCGAAAAAACTTTCGTTATATAAATTGAACTGTACTAATTCTACGTTGGTTACCGAAAATTTCAGTGGTAAAAGATACTAAGTCCTTTTGATAAAAAATTGAAAGCTTTTTTTTTGCAAACTAAGTTTATTGTACATAAAACAATACATATTTATGGACTCAGTGTGAACTACTTATCCCTAATTAGCTGTATAAAACAGCAGTAGACTAAATTCATGGTTTAGTTTCTTTATTTCGCTTTCTTGTAAAAATTACTTTATGTGACATAGTACACTTTACCTCTGGGGTACAGATCTATAAACTAACACCATAATATATGAAACTCCTTATCGTGGCAAATTATTTACCTTTACCTAACTTTTTAATTTTCTAGGCCGTTAGTTTCTTTTAAAGCAGCAAATAATATACATTTTTCCTGCTATAATTTTTCTCTTTTCTAATTTATTAGAACATTAATTTTCATTCTCTATTATACAAAACCCTTATAACACTTTGTTGTGTTCAACAGAATAAAAAGAAAAACGGAGTAATTAGAAAATGCCTTATAATCGAGGTCTTTATTGGATCATTTTATTTGATGTTTTTCGTTAATGCCTTTATTTTCGGATGTTAAAAGTAATGTTTTTCGTTTTCTTCTTATTTGATAATTTGTGGAAAATCAATATTTACTTAAATGATAGAAGAGTTTTGGACTTTTTTTGTTTTTAAATCATACCGTTTCAAACGATAAGTATCTCCAGTCATCTTCAGGTATATACTAGAGCTCTATTTATACTAGCTGGGTGCACTTAGCCGTGTCTGAGATGACAAAAATTAACAAAGGTTTCCAGATATTTTTTATATCTAATGATGACTTACCAAAACAACCTTGTTTCTTTGAGTTGAGCCTTGAGTTCTTTGTTTGAAGGTGGTAAACAATGAAGTAATATCAAAAAAATTACCTTCCATTGTCTTTATTTTGTTACTTAACACAACGTTTCGGTTAGTTAGTATCTTTAATTGTTTTCAATTGTAAACTAAATTATAATTCTAAGGCTACTGTCTTAAATACTATCCATGTGCAATGAAGCTTGACGACTCCGTCTACGTGCTTATTGGAGTGTGAAGTTTGAGCTGTCGGTGTTGGACAAGAAGAGGCTTCCATATATTGGGGATATCTATACTTGGTTTACTAAATATATGGGTATTTTGATTTATGAAAGCTGCTTCTTTAAATTTTCGTTTTCGCCAGTGCTGTTCCGTCTCCAAAACCTTGGATTCTGACCACTGTCAGATGTATTTTTGTTTCTGCAATGTACGATTCGCCACACTTGCAAGGGATTTGATAGATAGAATTTTATGTGTTTTCATTTACGGGATATAGCATCCGCTGCCTTGAACTTCCTCTGCCTCCAATGTTGTTCATTATGCAGGATTTTCTTTTCTGACCTCATGACATTATGGCCCAAGGCATGCATGCACCTGACTTTCCCGTGATCTTTCCTTTGAGCGTATTGTTTCTATAATCTTTAATCCTTGTTTTGAGTGGTCTTAGTGCCTTACCCTCATGGTCTGAGGTCTCACCAATATAAGATTGGCCGCACTTGCAGGGAAACCGGTAGACACATTTATTTCTGTCCTTCTGGCTTGTTGGTTGGGTCTTCTTCAGGTGGCTTCTTAAGTTGTCTCTCAAGCTGAATACTCTATTGATGTTGTATCGTTGTTCTTGTCTTCTTATTCTCTTAGGTATGCCTTTGACGTACGGAATGTTAAGTGTTTATCGTGCCTATTTTTCAACTGATCACATGGGGTAGGTTCTTTTGAGATCGGTCTTAATATAGTTAGTTTCTTTTTTGAGGGCTTATTTTAAGTTAGAAATTGTAATTGCTCTATCCACAAGGGTTCTTACTATGCACTGTTTTGTGTTGCTTGAGTGATTTGATATATTATAACCGAACCTGTCTACATTTTTTAAGTTGTGGATATGCTCTTTTTTTCTCATTTAATTGGGATCATAATATGAATGATATGAGGTAAAATATCTCCATATCCAATCCACAATGGGTCAACTGTGGACTAAGAGATGTGTAGCTAGGCTCAATCTTTACACCTTCCTGATCACCAAATCTATGCCTGTTTGAATAAACTGTAGATATCCTTAACACTTCTGGTAATATCAAAATTAATTGTTTATAAAAATAAATTGCTCTGGCCGATTCTCAAATAGCAAATAAGACACGTCTTGGGCCACTTTTATTGTTGGTCCAAACCAGCCTTCTCAAATAATACATGAGTTCAGCTCCCAAATAAATAGGGACGTCACTGGCATAGCGAGCACCCCGTGGAAGAAGTGAGGTAGATAATTAATGTTGCTACAATTTTAGATGTATTTCTAGCATTTTGTTTTCATCGCATTTCTTGTAAGAGCAGCACAATTTTAAATAAACACTGATCATTTTACTGTATTTTCGACATCTCGATAATGGAGGCGATTGATTTTAAACAATCATTTAGCAATGACAGTTGTCATTATGCCGCTGTCATCATAAAAATAACTACTGCAGAGGTAGGCCGAATTGTTGCCGAATTTAGTAAAAGTTATGTCGTTCGTTTTAATTACAAACTACACTCACCGATATTAAATTCGGGACAACAAAAATTTTGATCAAATTTAATGTATTATAACTTTTTCTTCCATAGTCCGATTTCAACCTTTTTTGCACAAAATGTAGATAATTGTTTCGGATTTAATTAATTTTATTCAATTTTCAAAAATACAGTTTATATGTTGAAATATACAGGAAAATAAAAAAGTATGTTTTTCCCTTTAAGTTTGTAACACTCTGTAGAGTAATTTTGCAACATAAACTACACTGGATATGCTTTTCTGCACAGTTTGATTCATTTTTAACATTTTGCTGTTTTATTCTTCTCTGTATTGTTATCGGTTTAAGAGATATGAATTTTATAAATAAACAATACACTTTTAGATTAAGCCTATTTTTAATTAAAACATAAAAAGTAGGAGTTTTAAAAGTTAGTATCTCGTGTTACAACCTCTACCTCTTATAACAGCTACTAAACATCGATTCATTCCTCTAATTAGGTTTTGGATATCCTCTTGTGGAATATTACCTCATTCTTCTTCTAGAGCATTTCGAAGTTGTTGAATAGTGAATAACTGTCCTCGGCGTTTTCTGATTCGTCTACCTAACTTGTCCCATACATGTTCTATCGGATTAAGGTCAGGACTACGAGCGGGCCAGCGCATAACGTGTATTCCAACCTCTTCTAAATATTGGGCCACTATTCTGGCAGTATGTGGACGGGCATTGTCATGCATGAAAACGAATTCGTTACCCACAAATTGTGCTGAAACAACAACATGTTCTTCCAGAATTTTTTCAATGTACCTTTGGGCAGTTACAGTTCCTCTGTCAATAAAAACAAGTTCTGTTCGAGCGTCAAATGAAATACCGCCCCACACCATAATGGATCCACCACCAAAACTAACCCTTTCGCTAAAATTACATTGGGCGAATCTCTCCCCTTGTCGTCGCCATACCCTTTCTCGTCCGTCAGGAGACCTCAGGCAAAATCTGGACTCGTTTAAAAATAGAACTTGCCTCCACTCTTAAAGGTTCCAGTTAATGTGCTTTCTTGCGAAAAAAGAAGTCTATTAACTCGATGCTGTCTGAGGAGCTCTGGTTCAGTTGCCGGTCTTCTGGCCCGTAACTTGACTTCATGAAGTCTTCTTCTTACTGTAATTTCATTGACAGCAACTTGACGAACTCTTTGGAGTTCATTTCTTATCACTACTGCACTGGTATGCCGATCTCTTAAAACTGAGACTCTTATAAAGCGATCATCAAGGGCGGAAGTAGCACGATTTCTTCCAGATCCAGGTCTTCTACTATAACTTCCAGTCTCACGAAACCTTGCAGCGGCTCTTTCCACGCTAGATTTTGTGAAACCTAGCATATTCGCCACTTCTCTATAGGAATAACCAACATCATGAAGAGCAACGGCTCTAGCTGAATCTTCAGATGACAAAGGCATCGTAAAATAAAAAATAAATTTGGAATTCACTCACGAAACGTTTTAAATGCTCGAAATGTCTAATAAAACTGATTGACAAATGCAGAATACGTTTCCAAGGAAACCTAAACATCCCAAAAAAATCCAGAGTGTTTTCAATAATTGTTGTAAAAAGTGTATTGTTTATTTATAAAATTCATATCTCTTAAACCGATAACGATACAGAGAAGAATAAAACAGCAAAATGTTAAAAATGAATCAAACTGTGCAGAAAAGCATATCCAGTGTCGTTTATGTTGTAAAATTACTCTACAGAGTGTTACAAACTTAATGGGAATAAACATACTTTTTTATTTTCCTGTATATTTCAAAAATTGAATAAAATTAATTAAATCCGAAACAATTATCCACATTTTGTAAAAAAACAGGTTGAAATCGGACTATGGAAGAAAAAATTATAATACATTAAATTTGATCTAAATTTTGGTTGTCCCGAATTTAACGTCGGTGAGTGTAGTTAAAAAATCATGAAAATCGAATTTTAAATAAAAAAGTTATTTATTATTGAATTAACCAAAATTTTTGTATGGCCAGGAAACGCCACCATTTGTAAAAATATTTTGATAAATTGTTATTTTACAATTATCCACGCTTTGGTCAGTCAGCTACAAAAAAAAAGAAGCACGAAAAAAATTCAGTGAATATCAAGCCCGTCGCAGTCTGCTAGTGGCCGTTCAGAGATTAATTGTTTGGGCAAAAATAAGTTTTTGCCAAGTCAGTTACTAGATACAAGCATGCTGAAAAATCCGTTATCGTCTAGGGCATGGTGGTCATAAACTTTTTTTATTTGTCATGATACGAGTCCTGCAACATTGCCAGTTTCGCTGCTATTTCCTTTTAGTTAAATCGGCGAGTTCATAATTACAGGGAATTTAAAAAATTTAATCCAGTTTTCGGAAATATTTAAACTTTTTTCTTTTTAATTCAAATAAATATTCTTTTAAATTTGATTTTGCTTCGTGCAGAAGAATTTATTGTGTGCACAGTAAAAAATTCAATTGATCAGTGGCGGCTGGTTAACGAAGGGCTCTGGGGCGCCGCCCTCCCTGCAATTATTTCAAACAGAATCCAAAAATACTTTACTTAAAAAACCAATAACGCAATGTATGTAAGCAATCAATTAAAATAATTCAAACCAAACGTAGCCCTATTCTAACGGGCAGGCTATACTCACAGACAAGCGAGTTGCGCGCTCTCAAGGTTGTACTAAGCGCGGGCGGCGCGGGCGTCCGATTCAACGCGCCTTCTTGATGGGTTGTCATGACGACGGAGGCCTGACGTCACCTACACATCGCACAACGAGCGGCCACGGAGAGCTCCAATTTTTTGCGTCCACTGTTCGCGAATCGCGATGCGACCTGTCGTCTGTCGATGCCGTTGACTCGCTGACGGTTTGTTTATTTGTTTTGAGTTATTTATTAATTACGTTATAAAAGTGGAAAATGTCGTGTAATAAAAAGGTCAGTGATTTACAGAAGCTTGTGTTTAGTTCTCTGAGCTTAAGTGAAAACCTTGAACTTGAAAAATGCTAGAAATTGAACATAGTACAAGTGCAATCAAAATGTAAAAGTAGGGCACAGTTTACGCGTAAGTTTGACAAAGAAATATTATAATATTTATGTATTTATTTAGCGTATGGCTCATTTACATCAAAAAATCAACATAACAAACAATTATATAAAAGCATAAAAGACACATGAAATTAAATTCACAAACAGACATCTAAGGCACGTATATATTCAATTGCATCCTTAGTCGCTATCTGGAAGTCATATGGGTCGCCGGTGTAGGCCCTCAGTGTGCATTCTTCAACAATGTGGCGGATTGTCTGCATGTCATCTCCGCAGTCACACCTGGGGGAAAGGCTTTTACCCCATTTAAAAAGTGAGTCAGCGCATCTCCCACATTTGGTTCTAATTCTATTCAGGGCTGACCATGTTTTGCGGGGAAGGTCGAATCCATTGGGCTTTTCAGATATGCAGGGCATGTTATGATAGGCCAGTGGAGCGTTGTCCTCCCATTCTTCTCACCATCGGGCAGTAATGTCAAAACCGGTATCATGCAGGGACTTTCCAGTTCTGAAAGGGGGAAGCCTGGAGCGGAGTCGGTTTCTTTCGAGGGCGGGGGAGTCGGAATGGATCGGTAGTTGAGGATTATTGATGATCTTCCTGTATTCCCTAACAAGAGCGTGATCTCTACGGAGGTGAGGAGGGGCTATGTGGCTAAGCGTGGGGAGCCAGAAGGTAGGTGTTGGTTTGATCGTACCCGTAATGAGCCGCATTGTGTGATTGAGCTGGGCGTCAACCAGGCCAGTGTGAGCGCTATTAAGCCACACCGGGGCGCAGTATTCAGTATTCAGTGTATTATAATAAAAAATCCTGGATATGCGGTTGTGAGGACAAAAATAATTTTTTTTGTTTCGTGTGTCTTCTTTTTGACGGGGATGATAATTGGACTATAAATGGGGTGCAGGACTTAAAACATCTTTTAGAGAAAATAAAAAAACATGAAAATAGTGCAAAACATCGTCATAATGTGGTAAGTTTTGAGATGTTAGGACAAACTAATATTTTAACTTGTTTAAGTAGTGCTTATGCTAATAAAATTTAAAAAATTCACAACGAGAAAGTTAGAAAAAACCTCGGAAAAAACAGACACGTCCTTTCGAAAATAATAGACATTTTAAATTTTTTTATTTAAAGCCAGCGCCCCCCCTGACTCGCTAGTCACGAGCCGCCACTGCAGTTGATTAACAGTACTAAGGGATGTCTGATTTTATTTATTTCATAATTAAAAAGTGAACATTGTGGCATATCAGACAAGCGCGTAACATTTTTTTTTTATATTGGAATGCTAATAAATATATATTGAATCCACAATGGATACCCTGGGGCGGGTAGACCACGACGACCGTTTCGTCCTTGTTAGGACTCTACGGGCAGCCATAACCCAAGCAATTCCGACAACGGCGGTAAGATATATTAAAAGCCTCTTTGCAAAATCAGAGCGGCCATCAATACACCGTAGCGCCATACCAGCGGAATTAACTCCAATCTAAACGGCAGTTACACTGATAGTAATCAAAAGGTAGGTAGACAACTAAATAAATCACGAAGTGCATCACAATCCAGTATAGGTAACGCTATTTGCGTTTTCACCGAAACATCTGCCGTTTTGCAGACTAGAAACAGATCAACGCCGGCACCCACTAGAATGCGCGCAATCCGTTTAAAAAAGCCATAAAAATGTTTAGAAGATAATATAGTGTCCGCGAAAATAATTAAAAAGTTAATATTTTGGCATATCGGACAAGTGTGTAACTTTTTTTTATATTAGAATACACAGGGTAGAGTCCTAACAAGGACGAAACGACCGTCGTGGTCTACCCGCCCCAAAGTATCCATTGTGCTTGGATCTCTGTGTATTCCAATAGAAAAACCAGTTACACATTTGTCCGATATGCCACAATATTTACTTTTTAATTGTTTTCGCGGACACTATAATTATCTTCGAAATATTTATTTTATTATCTTTTTTTAATTCAAATTTTAATGAATTCGTATATCAGTGGTTTGTTTCGTATTGTTATACAAAATACTATTGGATTGTTTTAAATTGATACTGATCAATTGTAGGTATATATACATATAAAATATTTTAACCTTTTAAATCATATTTGATTTGAGAAATTTTAAACTGCATTTGAAGCTGCTGACCCAAGCGTAACACATAGAGTTGGTCATGGTCAAATGACGTATTTGACCGGTCAAATTCGGTCAAAATATATCAATTTTATTTTATTATTTATGCATTTGTCGTCTGTCCAGATAACCTCCTACCACCCAGGATAATGTTTAGTGTATCGTTGTAGCGCCGTTATTTAAGGAAACAATAACACCTAATTCTGGGAATCCCAATAGTCGGCCTCGTTTATTAGTGGTTCCCCGGAACGGATTCAATCACAATGAAGGAAAGGAATAGAGAAGTTATTGTTATTCTCTTTTTATACCATTTTCATAGACATTTCCTTCTCAGTCTATTTATTTTCATTTCGTATTTGCCAGAGTTAGGGCTTGCACTTGCATTGGATTTTTATAAACTAACGACGCGACGTCGCATTTATGATGAGTTTGGGGAAGTCCAAACCCAAAATTTGGAATTGTTTTACCGAAATAAGAGAAGAAAACAAAGTAAAAGGGAAATGTATCTTGGTGGGAGAGTTGGCAAAAGAAATCGGTACTTCACGATGTAGCTATAAAGTTACTAAAAATGCCGGCCTCCTCAGCTTCTTGTGAAAGGAACTGGTCCACATGGGGTATTATCCATAATAAGTTAAGAAATAGGCTGACTACTACACGATCCGGAAAATTGGTGTATGTTAAATACAATTCAAATATAATTAATAAATGTGGAAGAATACCCAACTTAAATTTATCTTCATCTTCCGAAGCTGATGTCTCTTCGTCTTCCGAAGCCGAGCAGCTAGAATCTGACTCCGAAGATGAAAATTTACCATTGGCTACATACTTTGCTGCTCGTAATAATTCAGCTACCTAATTACCCGAGTCTGATATTTTATTTTAAGTGTTCATGTTTTTATGTTTTCATGGTTATATACAAATAAACTATTGAGATATACATTGAGAATGTGTACCTGGATGGACCTAACTATATCATCCATTTGACCACCCTGAATAAAATTTAGGTATGGCAATAGACTTTTCAGAACAAGCCAAACTTGCTATAAAAAATTAATTTTTTCCAAAATACAAAATAAGAAATTCGGCAAGTATAGGTAGGTTCATCCACTGCATTTTTAAATTTTAATTTATTTCAGTCAATTAAAATTTAATAAAAAATAACAAATTGACCGGTCAAATCCCTAACCCTAGTAACACACAACATTTAATCAGTCGGAAGTAGCACCCAGTCAGTCATTGGCTTTAAACGTTACGCGTCGTTCGCAAGGTGCCGGTTCACTTTGTCTCAGTTTGTAATATAAGCAAGTGGGTGGTTGTGAAAACACTAAAGGCAAGTTTAACAGTACTGCTACTACAGAAAAGCTTTCGGATTTTCATATCAAATTTGCATGTTTATGTGTTGCCTATGCGTTCCACTGTTTGGAAAACTACCAGTACCATAGTTAGTAGAGTTTTAAGATTTTTCTAAAAACATAGTTTTTCCTAAAAAAATTAAATGATTTTTTAAAGGGTCTCACTATTTCACAGGCGCAAGTCGCCCATTACATAACAACAAAATCTCTAAATTGTTTCAGTCGCTCTATTTTTGACACTACCTGGCAACGTGCTCAATCATGACTGTCATGACGTAGACGCTAGTAAAAGATCCTGGCAAATTGTGCACGGGCATAGATTGATTATACTGAGTTTATTCGAATGGCGCGGTGAAGGTTTCATTCTACGTGCTTAATTAACTACTCGCATAGCTTAAAATGTAAAACAAATTACGTTGTGAAATAATATAACACATCGAAACTTTTCTTACTTCTTAATTTTCAGGTTTTTCAGATAATGGGTTTTCTTTTTTATTCCGGTTAAATGTCGATTAAATTCTAAAGTAATTCATTTACTGGGTGATTATCTCGGTTCTTATTAAAAAGATGGAACTCTAGCATCATCGTGTTTTATTATTCCATCTTCGTCATAAGTATAGTACACAGTAAAAAATTTAATTGATTAACAGGTAGGGATGTCTGGTTTAATTTATTTAATAATAATAATAATAAAAGTTTATTCAAATATTTATTTACAGGGTACAGGGTGTTCATTTGAAAACTTCCCATCTCGATTTTCCTGCTTTAAAATGAAAATGTGGAAAATCGCTCGGACCCGTCGATTTTTATTCCGAGGGGGACATCTCTTGCGTATATTGTCAATCTTGTTACTTCAAGCCCCTAGGAGGGAGGGGGGGGGGGGTAAGATCTAAATCTTAAATGGATACCCCTATTTTATATAATTTTTTTTGATTCTTAGCTAAAGCTAGACGCTGTCAAAGTTCAAAAATGTCATTTTTCAAGAGTGAATATCTCGGAAACTGTTAAGTATAGACTAATAATGCTTTTATTAAAAAATGTTCAGAATTTTATGCAGAATCCAAAAAAATTATATAAAATAGGGGTATCCATTTAAGATTTAGATCTTACCCCCCCCCCTCCCTCCTAGGGGCTTGAAGTAACAAGATTGACAATATACGAAAAAGATGTCCCCCTCGAAATAAAAATCGACGGGTCCGAGCGATTTTCCACATTTTTATTTTAAAGCAGGAGAATCGAGGTGGGAAGTTTTCAAATGAACACCCTGTATATTTTTTTGGATAAACTATCAATTCCGAACTCAGAAGTAAAATACTTGTATTAAGTTAAATATAATAATAAGTTAAATGTAAATTTAAAGTTAAATAATAGTATAATATTTATTTTAAAGAATATATTTCATAATTCCGGCACAACTAGATTATAATATAGAAACGAATATAACAATATTTTATTGGTATATTTTATATCACTATAATATACGAAGATACAATACGTTTTGTATATAATATATATATTTATTTACTTTATTCATTATTTATTAATGACGTTCTTGAATATATCTCTTGGATTAGATAATATCCAATTTTTAATTTTATTTTTATAATTATTTAACGATTTAATTATTTTAATTGACTGTGGTAGCATATCAAAAATATATGGATTGATGTTTAAAACATGTTTGTGTGCTATTGTTTTGTTTACTTTGTTTTTATATGTAATAGTATTTTTATGACGAGTTTCATGTGTGTGATTAATATCATTTATTATATTTTTATGTTTAAAAAGATATATTAACATGTTGTAAGAAAATATTTGTTTAATATCCATTTTTTTGCTACCTTTAAATAGTAGTTAGTGGTCTTTTTCGTAAATAATTTTTAAAATGTATTTTTGAATAGTTTCAATATTATTAAGATAATTCTTATTTATGCCTCCCCATCCTAGTATTCCATAATTTAAATGGGTTTGTACTAAAGAATAATAAAGTATTTCTAATTCTTTTATATTTAAAAATTGTTTAGGATGTTTAAATTTTGGTATAAGAATTCTTAGTTTTTTTATAGTGTAGTCACTATGTAAATCCCATTTTAAATGTTTATCAAAAATTATGCCTAGATATTTAATATCTTCACCTTTCTTTATGTTAATATTATTATTGCATATTATATTTATTATTTGATTAAATTTTTTTAGTAGTTTTTGTGTTTACAATAGTCATTACTTTCATTGAAAATATTATAATTTCCTGAATCGCCAAGAAACCTAAAAATTTGTCTCTGTGATTGTCTATGCACGAAAAGCTTATTTTTAATCTTAAATTATATTTTTATATTTTATTTTTCCTCACACACAAGGAGGTATTATTACTTACACGAACCATGAAAAAAGTAAAATAAATATAATTTAAGGTAAGAGGTAAAGTCGCCACAGTGGTTCTTTTCCTGTGCGTCATCACTTTCACGTCATCAAAATCGTATGAATCAAATCAAAATTACGAGACGAAAAAAGTCAAAACTAAGTCTAAGTTCATAAAATGGACTTGCCTGCCTACCGTTTGACGTACCTACATAATATCCCGAAAAATTATTATTCATTTTAAGTTTCGCCCGGCATTCTCTATTATCTAAAAGAAATTGACAAACAAATGTTAATACATTTAATACTATTTTTAAAGCTTAAAATCTAGGAAAGTTTGGTGTTTTATTGACTACTAAAATCGCAAAAGTCAAATTTTTGACATCCTTTCATTTAAGGGAATTTAGCCACTGCCGTAAACTTTTCAAAGAACTTTCACGGTTAGAATATTTAAAACAAATAAATCGGGTATGATAAAAATCCATAAATACTTACCGCCAAAACAGATGGTGGGTATAATTAGCTCTAGAAAAAACTATTTTTAGAAAAAGGAACAGTTTTAAGGCACACAAATTTACAAAATACGAATTAGATTGGCAGATCAAAATAAGGTTGACAATGACGTTCTAAAATACAACGGTAGTCAACTAAACAAATAAAAAAAGTAATTAATTGACGTTTATAGTTTTATTCTTGTCTAGCACGTTATATTATTGCGGAATCTTGGAGACGTTCTTTTATGTTTTTATTCAAACCTGTTACTGTAATAAATAAGGATGCAGAGTTATTAACCACGTTGATTCCTGATCGTTGATTGATAACGCACGGGCAAAGATCCACTGTGGCGACTTTAAGTGTTATATTATAAAACTAAACAAATTCTGGCATTTTAGCTCTTTAAAACAACCAAAAAAAATAGAACTTAAGAAAAACTGTCGGGAATTTAAAATAAACAAACGGAGAACGGTCCATAGAGACTGCCTTTCTTTGGATGGCTAAGCCGGATCAGATAAAAGTATTTTGCTGAGAATACAAATGCTGTTTAGTTTTTCCTAAGGTAGATAAAACTTATTTTACAAATTGTGAGCTTTACTTTTCAAGAATTTGCCAGTTGCTAGAGTCTTTCTTGAGAACGATTTGCTTGTATAACATTTTAACATTCAATTATTTTACATTAATATAAATAGAGTAAATACTAGTATAAAGTTGTACAAGAGGTACTTTTGGTAGTGGTAGTAACATGTTTTATTTATCAAAAAGCTACAATTAAATATTTTTTAATACATTTTTTTAACACATTTTTATAGATTTATTTTTAAATTTTAAAACGCAACCTTCTTTTAACAAAAACAGACAGAAAAGTTAAACATTTTGCAAATATTACGTATCATTTTGTTTTTTAATTAATTGTAATTTTTAAGTTTTTTTAAACAGTTTTAATGATTTTTAAGATTTAATAGAATTATTCAAATTATTATATTCTAACCTATATAAAAAATAAATTTATAAGCTAATGTTTTAGACACTCTATCCACATAAAAATTTTGATTAGTTCTTGTTTTATAATTATGATGGTCATAATTAAAAGACCAATTTTTTTTTAAACAATCAGGCTATAAATTATTTTTAATACATAATAAAAAATTAAATTTCTGACATTCAACAAATCTTAATTTTTTAATGAAATTAATTTTTGTATATTTGTCACAATTTAAAATAATCCGCATTGCCTTATTTTGTAAAATTTGTAATTTATACACACATACACAATATAAAATAGAAGAATAATAAAGAAAATGTGGTAATATAATAGTATTATGAAAAGAGTCGGTTGTACGCCCTATTTTATCAAATAAAACATTATTTTTGTATTCAGCGTAATATATTCACTATTGCAATAGTATTAAATACAGTGTTTTTAGAAAACAAACTTAAATTAGAACTGATTTTTTTAAAATAACCTACTTTTCCGGCAATCTTCGATATGATACTTTCAAAATAATTAAAAAATTTAAATTTTGAATCAATGATTATCCCTAAATATTTAAATCTGTTTACTAATTCCAATTTTTCACCATCAATTATAACATTTATATTTTGACAATTTAAATTATTACCATAACCATACATTTAGTTTTTGAAATATTTAATTTTAATTTATTTATTTTTAGCAATATATTTATCTCAAAATTTAGCGTATTTAGACCATCAAAAATATTTAATACATTAATGTAAATTAAGGTGTCATCAGCAAACATTTGTAACTTACACATTTTTAAAACTAAAGGCATATCGTTGATGTATAAAATAAATAATATTGGACCTAGTATACTTCCTTGTGGAGCTCCTATATTATTTATTTTTTTATCTACAACCATTTAATAATAGGTGCATAATACTTTTGATAATAAGAGCATTATGCTATCCATAATACAACAAGTGTAATTATCATAAAACAACAAGTGTAATTATTATATTTCCCATATGACCTCAACTTTTTTTCAGGCACTGTATAAATGGATGGTTTTAGATAAAGTATAGTATTTGACTCGCGTCTAATGAACCATAATCCACTCGGATGATTTACAATACTCGCTTTTGGCTAGTGCCGTAAACTTCATCCTCGTTTTATTATGGCCTACATTATACGCTCGTTAAATAATATACTATTATTGGAATATGTTTTTAATATTTTTGTTTTTGTGACCTGTTTCTTAAATAATTTTTAAACCATTTATAAACGTTTCCGCGAATACCATACTGATACAAGTTGGTCAAAATTAAAAATACCCCGATCGTGTATTAACAGTTTTAAATACACGGTGTACTTTTTAACTGGAAGTCTCTTCACTTGCTGAAAAAATACAACCTAACACGAACTTACCCTTATTTTTAATGCTAATAAGAAATAATTATAAAATTTTAGAATTTCCATTTAAAAATGTAGATTTTTTGCAGTTTTTTCAAGGAATTTTATTGTTGTTGTTGTGGTTCTTTTTAACAAGGAATCGAACCCAAATTAACTAACAAGGTTTCTTAAAGGAAAAATTGATAATTATTTTATGGGGCCTGCGAATGTCATTTTTGACATAAAACATAAATATGTCATAAACCCTTAGACTTTGCTATAGGATATAATATACAAAATCTGCCTAGAATCTTGTATAGAATCCAAAAATAATAATATATAGGGTATTCCGGAAGTGCCACATATTGATATTATTTTAGCAGGGTTGCCCTCATCAACATTAGAATATATATGTCAAAGTTTCAAAATTTTTATATGTATAGATCGAAGCTGTTTCCAGTGGGACACCCTGTATAAGTTTTAGCACTTCTATCATAGCTGATTGGACGAACTCAAACTATTTAATTAGAGAAAACGACGATTTTAACAATAATCGTATGAAATCTTCTAAGCAAACTTCCATTTTTCAATGAAATACTGGATAAATTGCAGCCACTGTCACTTTACCTACCAACTTCATCACAAAAACTATTGGAAATTTAGTTTTCCGACAAATAATATATTATGCAACGATCAAAGAGGAAACTCGCCCTGAACGAGCTGATTCAGCCTTTGCGGGACATTTTCACGAAAACTTTAGTTTTGTGTAGGGAAAATTCAGTTAATTGCTGTTTGAAATAATCAGTCGGAACAAGGTTCCTTTGAGATAGTTTTTGTTTAATGGGTATAATATAGAATTTGTAAATAAAACTGAACAAATGGCATGATGAAGAGAATGGGGCTCTCAATTCCCTAAATGAATTATGTCGGTATTATAAGGAATTATATAGTGTGACCAGTAAAGTCCGCATCATATGGGATTATTTTTTATTAATAACTTTATTCGAAATTTGACTTTGGCATGAAGTTCTGCTTCGATCGAGATGAAAATTAAGGAAACGAATTTCGCATGATTGCGTGATTCGCATTATCTGTCAAATCTTAATTTTTTTCAAAAAATAATTTAAAAGTAGGGGTATTTCTGAAAGTATCGAAAAGAGGTATTAGGAAAAGTTTTTTTAAATGCAGTTTCTAGCCCACATGCAAAATTTTAGCTGCATAAGATAATTTTGATTTTTTACCCATATTTTGTAGACTCAACGCAACCTACATAAAACTTCTTAGTTTTAACAATGCTTTTTGTCACATACGTTTTCTTTAAAGTAGCGCCATATTAAATGTGAAAAAAGTAGAAAATAAAAAAAGCCGTTTTGGCATCCATTTTCAAATAATTTCCCTTTTTAATCAATTTACCATTCTTGGGTTTCCGAGAATCGCATTCTTATATGGGTCAATATATATTTAATTTTATTAAGAAAATATATTAGACAAATTAAATTAATTAGGAAAAGTAAATTCTCTATTCGTTTATTTCCACGAGGCCTATTCGCGACGTAATGCGTCCTTTATAAAGCCTTTTAGGAATCAAAATGGCACGTTTTAAATCGTACAAAGAGAAACAGATAGTGGAACTATCTCATTGTCATCGCGTCATTCGCACTCGAATGCAGGGCTGTTTTTCAAGTGCCTTTGTAACATGTTTGGAGATTTCTGGGGACTTCTCCCCCAAATAGTAACAAAAAAATACCTTAAAAGCTATTTTTTTTTTCTTGTTTGCGCCTATTATATAGGCAATCTATCACGTATATGCCGTATTTAGTTTCTAGTGCTATAATTTTTCCATGGGGTTTAAAAAAAATGTTTTTTTTCTTATATCCAAGGATGGGTATTATGGCAACTATAGTCAAATCTGGTCTTATCATGCGGGTCCAAAGGTCACCTATCATGTAAATCAATTCGACAATTCTAGACTTTATCAAAAAGTTGCGAGATTATGTAGCTATCAATATACACGGAGAAAAGAAACATATTTTATTATTTTGACAGTCGTGAAGATAGCCACATATAAGTTATATTATTATTTTTGCAAAAATTATGTACATAATAGTACTGGGGTGGCGAGCCTTTACGTATTAACGTGCCATTTTTTCTAATGAAATGTTTAATGAGGCCATAGACGTGCCGTCAAATTCGTAATATAATAATTTAGAGTAAACTTAGTGATCGGTGGCGTGCCCAAAATTTTATGTCGCCTGCCATCAATGGCCGACGATGACAATAATAAACAGTGTAATTTATTTTAGCAATAAAATTACCTAACCTAAAAATACAATAGATTTTAATGCGATTAACTATTTCAAGAAATAAAAAGAAAAATGGTAATTTGCCAACCAATAAGTAGAAAACAGTAGCAGAAGCACTAGTAATCAATTTAAGGATTGTACAGAAAATTGTCCCTGAAAGAAAGCATAATATAATACCGAAGAATGCTAAAAAATGTAAACAAAGAAAACCGTTTATAATTATAGACTAAAAGCTTAAAAACTGTCCTCATCACTTAGAAATTCTAAAAAGTCCTCGTCATCTGAGACGTCCTCGAATGGAGCAATGATTATAAGCGCTATACTTCGACATCTAATACTTGTTCTCGATCCCACCAATTTCTTATTAATTTTTCTGTATGTTCCATCGATTTCTTCCAGTACTCCTACGTAATATGATCCAACGAATCTTTCCAAACTATCTCTACAGCCCATTTTAATTCTATCGCATTAAACTGGTAATGATATGGCGGCAGTCGTAGAACCTCATGGCCATATTCACGCAATATTTCATGATAGTCAGAACTTTCATATTGTTATGATAGTCAAAAAAATTAAGCTTGCATCTGGAACATATAACACGCTGACTCACTATCTGTGGCTGCTCACATAAAAATCTCCGGTTACAGTCTCTTTTATAGTGAAAACCCAACTTTTTTATTAATTTTGATAACGATTCAAGTCCGATATCCAAACCACCTCGAATTTTTAAATTTTCTTTTAAAACTGGAAGAGTTACATTGATTTTTGATCTGTATAAATCATAAATTACGTTCCGAACTCCCATTTTCGCTCAAATCTTCACTCTTTGGCTTTCTTCGTTTACATTTTTTAGTATTCTTCTGTATTATATTTTGCTTTCTTTCATGCACAATTTTCTGCACAGTCCTTAAACTAATTCCCAGTGCTTTTGCTACGGTTTCCTGCATATCTATTAGTTGGCAAATTAAGCACCATTTTTTTTGCTTGGGGATGCATAAAACCAGAAAATTGCTGTTAGGTACAAACTTTTGAAAATCGCTAAAAATTAAATACATATCCTTTTCTATCATGTCAAAATTGCATAAGTCTGTCATATTTGTTTTACGGATTTTATTTGGATAGTATGATTAAACGCAATAAAACAAAAGAAAAATTGATAGTACCTATGTCTTTGTTTGTTAAATCGTAAGACCCGCACGATAAGACCGAATCTGACTTTAGTAGCAGCAGAGATTGATGGTGGCCGAATTTTAAAATTGTATTTTAGAACGGAACATTCCATTCCAAATACAAAAATAGTAAAAGAAGGTTATTTATTGTCACCAGAGTTACCAGAAGATAACTCTAAATTTCAAAATTTTTACAAAATGTCTAAAAACACATTTAACGAACTATCAAAACAATTTTTGGAGAATAACTCTCCCTTAAGTAGGTTATTCAATATTTTTTCTTTTTATGGAATTGTTCTGTAATGGATATATAACGACGTATCTAGCTGTGAGCTGAGATTAGAAGTACCTGTTTATCGTTATTACATTTTATATTCAATAAGCGCCGACAACTTTAAAACGGAGATATACTATGTCCGCATAAAAAGCCGGTAAGTGCGTGCTTAAACAACGTAAATCAATGACGTGCACGGTATAGAAAAAAATGCGTTGCCGATCCTAGAAACTGAGGCAGGCAAGAATTTATAACTTTTTTTTTTATCTACAACCAATTATTATTAGGCGCATGCTATGCATGATACACCTAGGACAACTATAACTTCTTATAAAACGCCAAGTGTTATTATGAATTATTACTAATCCAAGAACCACAAATATGCGGTCGCCAGAAGTAAGATAGTTAGCAAAAAATGTTAACCCCAAAAGATTTAGGGGTTTTTGCAGTCTATTAAAATTTAAAAAATTAACTATACAGGATAAGTCAAAATCGTAGAAAAAGAAAGTTTTTTTTATTACTGGATACCTGTGTTTTTTCAAAATTCTAAAAAAAAATCACTTTACATCAACTTTTTCATTTAAACACATCTTCATTATTTCCATTGCCTTCTCTACCCTTACTACTGCCTGAACACGTCGGTTCATGCCATCAATTAGCCCGCGAATATCATCCTGGGTAAAATTCCTCCATTCTTGACTCTTATGACGCGGTAATAATTTAGGTCCAGTTGCTGGTCCGCGTGAGTTTAAATTACCTTAGTGTAATCTTCGACGAACTGTCCAAGAACTGACATTTTTAATTCGAACCCGTCGAAGTTGGTTTTTCGCCTGTACTGACGTCAAACGCCGATTTCGAAGAGTTTTAAGTACAAGAAATCGGTCATCAATAGCTTAAGTTTTGCGTTTCCTCAATTATTGACATCATCAAGATCATTTTGCATTTGGGTGAGAACAAATGCACGTATTGACACGAACTAAAAACCAAAATGCAAATAATATTCGCGGTTTAACGGAAATTGATATTTTGAAGTAATTTTGCTTCCTAATTAAAAAAAAAAACCATTCTATATGTCCTAAAATTTTATAGAAATAAAAACATTATGGAAAATTTTTCTAAAGTATCTCTTTATCATTTAAGAAAAATTATAAATGATTTAAATTCAAATGAAAATTATAACGAGGTTTTAACTAAGAAATTGATGAAAGAAACATTTACAGTTATTGGATATTATCTTCTTTACTTTATTGAAGTTTGTTTAAACAAAGGAGAAATTCCATTAGAACTTAAATGTTCATATATTACTCCGGTTCCAAAGATTAAAAATTCAAAACAATGGAACGAAATGAGACCAATAAATGTATTATGGGATATAGAAAAATTAATAGAAGAAGTAGTTTATGAACAAGTTATGGATTTTTTGAATAAAAACAAAATTTTTATATATTCTCAAGCTGGGTTTCGAAAAGGATATTCTAGTGAAACAGCCATACAATATGTAGTAGAAAATTGGAAAAGAGCCTTGGAAAGAGAAGAATATGTAATAGCAGTATTTCTTGATTTTAAGCGAGCTTTTGAAACGATTAATAGAGATATATTATTAGAAAAATTATTTGAATATGGTATAAGGGGTAAAGTTTATCAATGGTTTCAAAATTATTTAAATAATAGATCACAGAAAACTAAATTTGGTAATTTTTTTTCAAGAAATTTAATAACATAGGAGTACCTCAAGGAAGTATTTTGGGGCCTTTACTTTTTATTTTATATATTAATGACATGCCATTAGTCCTAAAATTTCTTAAAATACAAATGTTTGCTGATGATACTCTTATCTATATAAGCGGTAAAAATCTTTTGGAAATTTTGGAAATTTTAAATTCAGAACTGATTCTATTGTCAAACTGGTTAAAAGTTAACAAATTAAAATTAAATGTTTCTAAAACAAAATGTATGGTTATGGGTGTAAATTTAAATAATTATACAAATATAAATATTTTAATTGATGGTGATAAACTAGAAATAGTCAATTCTTTTAAATATTTAGGTATATTGATTGATTCAAAATTAAAATTTAATAACCAATTCGAAAATTTAATTTACAAAATTGCGGGAAAAATTAGTTATTTTAAAAGAATAAGTTTAAATTTAAAATTTTATTCGAAAAAAATTGTATACAATACTTTAATTTTACCACATTTTCTTTATTGTTCTACAATTTTGTTTATGGCGGATGAAGGTGTAATAAATAGATTACAAATTTTACAAAATAAAGCAATGCGAATTTTACTTAATATGGATAGATATACAAAAATTAATGTGATGTTAAAAAAATTAGAATGGTTAAATGTAAAAAATTTAGTATTGTTTTTGGTTCTAATATTTATTTTTAAAATTCAAAATGATTTGTTACCGCCACATTTAAAGCAATTGACTGTTCTAAATAGTGATCAACATAATTATTTAACACGAAATATCAATAATTTTTTTCTTAATAGTTTTTCAAAAAATATTGCATATAAATCAGTTTTTCATAAGGGTCTTATTGAATTTAATAAATTAAACAAGTCAATTAAAAATCAAAAAAGTTTAAAATCTTTTAAAAAAAGTTTAAAATCTTTCTTATTAACTCAACAGGACAAATAAAGTTTCAAAAGGTCATTTAATTCAAAAAATAAATAAAAAAAAGGGTATAAACTTGTTAAAATGTATCATGTAGCCACGTGCTAAATAAATCTTTTTACTACTACTACTACTACTACATAATTATTCCACAGGGTGTTTTGACAATAGACAAAACAAAACACCTTTTCAATTATCCTTGTATAATATGTCAAAAAACAAATTTCTCTTAAAATTTGCATAGGCATGTTAAAACTAATAAATGTATATAGAGCTCTCTAAAAAATCACTTAAATCGGAGTAAAAATAAAAAAGTTATACAGCCCTAAACTTAATTCAAATTTTATGATGTCCGTTTTTTTTTTGCACAGGAGTGTATAATATAAGTGTATCATTAAATTCATAGTATTTGACGTCTGTAGAATGCACTAGGATAATTATAATATGAGCCTTTAGCTTTAATAAGGGCTTACATTTTACTCTTGTTAAATAATATCCTACTATTTTAATTGAGAGCGCCCTCTGCCCTACAGGGTATTTTTTTTACATGCGCCGATTGAACAAACTCCTTGTTTTAGGTACTAATTCAGAAATTTTTGTTGCTGAATAGCAAATGACATAATTATTAACATAATTTTTTTAAAACATCGCGATAAATTTTCGTAACAACCTACAAAAACTGTTACAAATGAAGAATTATACACGACGTATATGTTCTTTTTATGACTTAATAACGTTTTTGTATACAGAAACTCAAGCGCAAATTGTGGCTGTTGCAAATAAGTATTTAAAAAAATTCATCTTCTGGAAAATCCAATTTTAAAGATCCGATTAATATCCAAGTTTTTTTAATATCCAGTGCATAAATTTAAATTAATTTGAGATGGAAATTCTGTAATTTACAGCTAAATAAAAATTACATGACGGGTGAGCCGAACGGGAAAATTATCAAGTTGTTTCGAAACAGTTTTAATTTTCGAAAAGATGAAAATGAAATTTTAATTTTATGTGCGGCGAACACGGTTCGAGAAGATGTTGGAAAGCGATGATTAAAGAAAAATTCTAGAAATGGTATAATTAATTTTTCCCTTTTTATTAACAAATTAAAATATTACCTGCTTCATAGACTGAAAGAGTGGTATACATTATAAAATTACCGTGCAAGCAAAAATTATTTGCATCAAAGAGGGCTTGGATTAAAAAACGCAGGGCTTGGTTTAGATCACAATGATATGGGGACGATATATCTAACCAAATCTAGGTTAAAATTTTGTCAAATTCATATTATGACATGCGATATGCCAAACTAATGAGTAATAAAATAAGTAGACAAATACAAATTTATTTTTGTTGTTTACAAAATTAATAAAGTAAGAATATACAGAAATACTTGCACTTTATAAGGAAATAAATTTAGCTGCTTCTTAAGACTATAGTCCTGCATGTTCCATAAGATCTTCCCACTTCTTGGGACAGGCGTCTTATACAATTTGTTGGCGTATTTTGCAACAAGTTCTTCTGTTCTTACAGGTGGTCTTCCTGCTCCTTTTTTGTGTTGTATAGAACCTGTTTCCCTAAACACAGCCACGGTTCTTTTCAGGCAATGATAAAAATCCCCAGCAATAAAAGCAACGTTAGGAAAATGTTCGTGAAAATCGTCCATGTACAAACCCGGATTGTATTGCCACTCACCATTTACTCTAACCCCGTTTCGAAAATACGCTTCAACCATGAATGTTTTTTGCTGGTCCGTAAAGCCCATTGTGTGAATTGTTCAAGAAATTGGAAAAATTAGCCATGAATCAAATTACTTGTAACGATTGTCAAAGATGACGAAATAATTGATTGATTGTTAATTCAGGTAGTTACTGACACCCAACAGGTATTAGGCTCTACGGCTAAGCATTACGTCCTTAGATGCAAGGCCCTCTTTGATGCAAATAATTTTTGCTCGCACGGTATGTGACATAGGCAAGTGGGTAGTTGTAAAAATACTATAAGCTAGTTTTACAGTACAAATCTGGTGCGGATTTGCATTTAGTCAGTAATAAATTCATTTTGATTTAAAACTTAATTATTTTTTAAGCGCGTTCAACAACTAACTGAACATAAAAAATTCCAATAAAAGAAATAATATATTTCAACATTTACCATTGCATCGTTTTTTTTTGGAGATATAACATATTATGCAACGGACCTATTTGCTGGTTATATTATTACAAATGCCTACTCGACAAAACCGCGTGCTTATACCTCAGGAGTGCTTAATAAAATAGCGGTAATGTATATTTGGTTGCCTAAAATCACACAGATAACTAAACTCTCACTATTGCATGATAAACCATCCGATTATACACTTGACCCAGTTTACCCAACTTAAACAAATTTCTTATTTCGAACTTTATAACTCTATTTTATATTCTCCGCTATTTTCTATGAATATAAAATTGCAGCTATATAATTTTCTTAGTCGTAATAAAATATATAAAGCCGCAATAACACATTAAAATCTGCCAATCTGACCTCTTAAGGGAACTTTTAAAAGTAGGTATAAAAGTGAAGGATTTTCTAAAAGGAATTGTAACTATTTTATTGAAAAATATATATTGTATAAATATATATTATTCAATAATTGCTCTTTATCCAGCATATTTTCAAAAATTCGATAAGGGCCGACTACAAAAATTGATAATCAACCAAAACTCGCCCTGCTGCAAAAAATAATTAGGCGTGTATTTTTACAAATTATTAAAGAAATAACTAAGAGGCAGACTTTTTAAACATGTCGGCGCTGTGCTGTTAAAATTTGATATGTTGTGTTGCCCTAAATTCATTTTAAGAATTGATTCTTTTTAACAATTATGCTCAATAATATTAAATTAGAAAAGCGACGACTAGAACAAGTAGGTTAGGTTAGGTTAAAAGTGGCAGACCTCTGGTATTGTCCAAACAGTTACACGTAGTCCTATAAGGACCGTTGTGGTACCACACATGTTCCGCGAAACCTATCCGCATCAGCCTGAACGTTAACGCGACGTAGATCGTAGAAGAATCTTGACAGCTCATTCCAACCAGCCTCTGCTGTTAATAAACTTAGTGAGTTGGCCCAGTTGCAGGCTGCTCACTTCCTCCAGATCATTAAAGAATGGTTTGCCCAGGGCATTGAACCTTCTTCTCGCGAGGCCGGGGCCTTCACACAAGAAATGCTTAATACTTTCCTCCTCTTCTTCATCTCTCAATTTCTGCAGAAGTCGCTAGTTGCTATTTGCATACGTTCAGCGTGTCTACCGAACAGGCAATGTTCGGTGACTACGGCAGTGATGTTTCTTAGGTCGTTCCGACTGTGCTGTAATAGGGCTGCGGTTTTCATGCCGTCAAGTAGGGGCCACAATTGCCTGGAGATGCTACAGGTTGTCAGCCCTGTCCATCTGCTTTGCGCAAGTTGTTTAGCTGTTCTTCGTTCTATCTCCTCTTTAACTGATCCCAGTGGTCTAGCCACAGTATTTTCTGGTAGTTCGACAGACATGCTTGCGCCCTCTCTTTTTTTTTCGATGAGAATCTTCAATAAGACTAACCCCCAGCGCCGCAGAGGAGTGTCGGATTTAACCCCCTGACGGGGGGTCACCTACTGACTAAACTCACCATGTTCCTGCGGTTTCCGCGCCATAGGCGTATAAACCTTCAGACCACTCGTTTTAGTATTTCAGCTCTGCAAGCCTAATGCGTGCTTTGCGTCGTACTCGCCAACGCTTTGGGTACCGATGTACTTAAGCTGGCTTTGTCATCAAACTAAGTAGGAGAAGCTTACTGTGTTAGGGTGTGTGTTGGTGTTTGTGATGTTTGTGCTCGGATGGTCTGAGCGGTAGCAAGCTGTCGCTTGCTGTGTTAGTGATTGTGTTTGCGATGTTGTGTTGTTTGTGCCCAGATGAGATGTTTGTGCCCACGCATTTCCGCAAGGGGGCCCCCATTATTGCAGGGAGAGTACCAACAGCGCTGGTCTGAGCAGGAGTAAGCTTTATGTAATTTGTTACTATCTAAGAACTTACTTATGTTAGTGTATGTGTGTGTATGGGTGCAGTGTTGTGTGTTGTAAGTTATTGTGTAGTAGGTACGTTTTTTTGTAGGCATTTTTGGTTTTTTTTTTTTTTTCGAGCGCATCAGCAGTCTCGTTGAAATTTAGTTATTGCTTAAACCCATTTTAGAGCAAAAAAAAAATTCTCGGACTATTTGTCTTGTTTGCCTTGGGCTAATTTAAATTTAAACAAAACTATGTACTAAGTAGAAGCTATTATGTATTGAAAGAAAAAAAATGCAAAAAAAGTAACCCCACCTGGTAAAGGATATGAGAAAATTTACTGTACGGTAATTTATTTACTTAAAATCGTAAAAACACTATATTTTTTACAACGGGAATATTTTTAAAATCAGTGGGAAAAACGAAAAATATATAAAATCTCCCGAATCCGGGAGGCATAAAGAACTTGGATCTGTGCCATCCCTATCAGGTCGAAAAATAATAATATTTCCTGGTAAACACGTTTATAACGTTGTTCAGTACGATTTATTTTATTTCCGGTTTTTATTGAAAATAAAAAGTTGTAACATGGCAAAGTGACATGGTATACGAAATTTTTATTGGATGGAATTTATTTATAAGGTAACTTGATTTTAAAAATTAGGAAACCTATTTTTTGTTGTCACGAATACATTTTTGATTAAATTACATCAATCCTACGTCATTCTCGCGTCAGCTTTAATCAAATCGAAGTAATTTTTTACGATTAGAATGTTTGTCTCCTTGCTGGGAATGTAATAAAGTACACAACAAGCAGTTTCGAATATTCGAAAGTATGTCTCTTCCAAGGCCGGATCTACAGCGGGGCAAGCGGGGCGGCGCCCCGGGGCCTCCGACCCAGAAGGGCCCCCCGGCAGGGGTTGGGAAGAGGAAAATATTTAGCTTTATTCGAATACATTGCAAATAATTTTTTTGTCAATACTCCAACAAACTTAAAAAAAAAGTTTAAAAACATGCTCGGGTAATAGAAAAGCAAATCTCAAAGTTTGCTGATCGGACCTAATGTTATCAATTTTCAAGTTTCAAATTTCCCGCGCCAGTGGGAAAGCTGAATGGACTTACTCCAAATTAAAGTTGATAAAAAACTACTTGCGTATATACCTCAATTGGACAAAATAGACTCAGTAATTTAGCGCTACTGTCCATTGAAAATCGAAGAGCGCGCAAAATTGACTTTTAATAAAGTGATAAACGAATTTGCCACTATAAAATCTAGAAAGAAGTGTTTTTAGTTGTAAGTTCTTGCGTTTGTGACAAAATATCATGAGAGCGCGGTGTTTACGTAGATTCTATGTGTAGAAGATTACCAGATTATAGTAATAGCTGTTTCAACAAGTTGGTATAAGATACAATAAATATCTACATTAACAAAATACTGTTATTCTTACCCGACATTAATACTGTGGTATTATAAAAAGTAATTTCAATAAGGGGCCTCAAAATTTGTTTTGCCCCGGGGCCTATTCAGCTCTAGCTCCGGCCCTGGTCTCTTCTTTTAAATGCGATAAGCTATGATACGTAGAAGTGGCAAATATGTGGTGACCTAACGGTTAATGAGCCTAATGAATAAAAATTAAGCAATTACTTAAAGCAATTACTTTTTAGTAAAAGCAATTGCTTGACTAGCAAATGCTATAAGTAAAAGCTGTTGCTAGATCTGGATATGCATAAAATTTTGAAGCGATTGCTGTTTTTCGTACACCTCTGTAGCAAATGCTTATTCATCACAAGTTCAGACGTGGCTTATCCACGTGTTCAGATTATAGATTTCATGTTCAGTTTGGTGCCTAATTTCCAAAAGAGTTGACGTAAATACAACAACAATAGTAATCTGGTGGACTTAGGTATAGATATTATTATAATAACTTGCCTTTGAATCACCTTGTATAATTCAAAATAATAATTGTAAAATGTGCTCCTACCGGACTCTTAAATCCGACAATAAAAACATAAAAAAAATGTATGGCTTTTCGGAAATAGACCTATGCGAATAGAACGCACCACCCTGTATATATATATAACCAATTTTAATTTATATTTTTCAATTTGACATATTAAATATCATGTTACCTATATAGTTATCATGGAACCATTGTATTGGAAACTAGAGTATTATTTTTGCAATTAAAATATTATAAATTTATATTGGAATATAATAATTAATTGACATTATTTATTGCTATATCAATATAGTTTGTTGTGCAAAATATAATGTAATCCTTGCAAATAAACATTGATTCGTATGAAATTTCGTTGGCTGGGGCTAATTACTATAATCTATTAATAACAATAATTTAAGGATAAAAAGCGATTGATTGAAACAGATAATAGACGGAGCGCTGGAGATATATCTACATTCTTTTAGCAAGCACATTTTGCGCGGTCTTATGTATGGATGTATCCGTCACCCCTACACATTCTTAACAATTATGTCCAATGTTTTTTTCTACTAGATGCGGAGCGATAATTTTCCTACGGGCGCCATATAATAAAAACTAGTTAAACATTTATATTTCTATGAACTACCGAATCAACAGTTTCTCAAACGCACAATACACAGGCTTTCCCAAGACTGATTATATATCCAAATTGCACCAGGCCCGGCTCTGGGTTTAATTAACAAAGGTGTCTAACCTAAATAACGATTGCAAACGCTATAAACTTATCGCATACGGGGTGGATCTACCTGCTCCTGATAACAAGCCCAACATTTCCATGCAAACTAATGGTAAACAAGTGACATTATTAAAATTGTAAATATGTCACCGTGTAGACCTCTCAGCTATGCGACAATGATGTTTTATTAAAATAAATTACAGGTAGCAAAAGCCAAGACGATATACTTTTAGATATACTTACTTTAAATATCTTATTTATTTAAATTTAAATAAAATATTATTAAATATTAAAAGAGAATGTTGTTTCATATCGGACAAGTGTGTAACTATTTTTTATATTGGAATACACAGGGATCCAATTTTAATGGATACCCTGGGGCGGGTAGACCACGACGGCCGTTTCGTCCTTGTTAGGACTCTATGGGCAGCCATAACCCAAGCAATTTCAAGAACGATGCAAAATGTACTAAAAGCCTCTCTGCAAAATCCAAGCGGCCATCAATACACAGTAGCGCCATCCCAGCGGAATTAACTCCAATATAAAAGGCAGTCACACTAGTGGCCGTCGTGGTCTACCCGCCCCAGGGTATCCATTAAACTTGTATTCCTATATAAAAAATAGTTACACACTTATCCGATATGCCACAACATTATCTTATAATTATTTTCGCGAAAACTATATTATTATCTTCTAAATTATTAAATATTGTTTCAAGAAAGATTTTGTAAATTAAAGTTACATTTGATTTTTGTAAGTAAGTTAAGTTTTATTTATTAGGAATGTCTAAAGCCGTTTAGTACCCATCAGAATAAATTTTTTCTCTGTGTGTTAGTTGCACTAAATTCTTTTGTTTACGAAAAGCTACCTTTATTATGACGTATATTCTAATTCCATGCATTCATCCAATTAAAAATAACGCTACGTTTCCACAAACAAATTGAAATATAAATAAATGGGATCGAGTTACACGGTCAAGAAATATGCCGAGCTTTAAGTAGGGTATTTTTGTACAAATCGTGCTGCAAATACGTATCATTGATCACGAGAGGGAAATTTATTCTTTAAAGTCACGGAAAATGTTGTATTTAGTCCGGAAGTCGCCGGTAATACCAACGGATCTGTCATGTGTAAGTCAAAATAATTGTAGGCTGCCATTACTGTTTCAACGACTCTATTCGTATCAATCTAGTTGGTCATCAACAATATGCCTCAATATACTAATATATTTTATCTAAGTAGTGATAGATGGACAGTTCACTTGTTCGCCATCAATTTGCGCCAATCCCTTCAGTGCATGCGCCAGCAATGCATCAAAGCTGTTTATTAGCTGTTCATTAGCTATTCAAAAGCTGTCCAACGCTGTTCAAAGCTGTTTGAAGCAGTTTAAAAGCTGTTTAAAGCTGTTCATTAGTCGTTTATAGCCGTTATAGAACAGCTACTCGTATATTGAACAGCTCTAAATATACAGGGCTGGGCAAATGTTCCGGAACGGCTTAACTACAGGCAAACGAAAAGTGATATCGGATCCGGGTTTTGGGCAATCTATAGGACTAAAATTTTACTATTTGACTATTATACCATATGTCAGAAATGTCACCAACTGTCAAGTGTTGACGTTATTTTTTTTTTAATGGAACACCCTGTATATTTTTACATTTTCAAATTCCACATAAAATTATAATTATTTTTTATTATATGCACTATTAGTCTATACTTCATAGTTTCCGAGATATTGACTCTCGAAAAGTGAAATTTTTGAACTTTGACAGCTTATAACTTTCTAACAGTACGTCTTGGAGCAAAACGGCTTACATGTCCCTATCTTCAATTTTTATTATCTTCCCAAAAAAATCAACTTCCGGTTAAACCGGATGTAACTCGAAAGCATGAAATGTAGTTGTTCCGGTTTAACTGGAAGTTGATTTTTTGGGAAGATAATAAAAATTGAAGATAGGGGCATGTAAGCCGTTGTGCTCTAAGACGTACTGTTAGAAAGTTATAAGCTGTCAAAGTTCAAAAATGTCACTTTTCGAGAGTCAATATCTCGGAAACTATGAAGTATAGACTAATAGTGCATTTAATAAAAAATAATTATAATTTTATGTGGAAATTAAAAATGTAAAAATATACAGGGTGTTCCATTTAAAAAAAAATAACGTCAACACTTGACAGTTGGTGACATTACTGACATATGGTATAATAGTCAAATAGTAAAATTTTAGTCCTATAGATTGCCCAAAACCCGGATCCGATATCACTTTTCGTTCGCCTGTAATTAAGCCGTTCCGGAACATTTGCCCAACCCTGTATATATTTTAACAGATCATGACTTCTACAAATGACAATTCTTATATTTACACTGTCTCACAGACACATCAATAATTTTACAAATATTTTCATATAAATAATTAGAAAAATCCTCGACACCTTCTCTTTAGAAGGCCTCTTTTTCTTCTTCCTCATTTCATTTGGTTGTTTGGATATCCTTTATCACATAATCAGCATGTTTTAACTTTCCTCAACTTTTTTATATTTGTCACTTCTACATTTCAAATTTTTAATACCATAAAAGTTCCACTAAGGTTTTTTACCATTTTCTCTTCGGCTAATACCATCAGCACTATATAAATTTTCTGTCTCCTATTGATGAACGTTTCTACGTTCGAAACATGTAGATACTCCTAAAGAATTTCTATATTCTATTAAATTTAGTGGAGGAAGACTTCTAGTTTTTTCTTTCTTTCCTATACTTTCTACTCCACTTTAAGCATGGACTACTTCTTCAAATTAAATATATGTTGAGCATAAACCATGACGTTGATCTGGAAAAATATAACAATCTACTGGAGCTTTTGAGGGTTTCAAGCAAAGAAGTCTTCCACTCTGACCCCGGAACCAATTATGAAATTTATTGACAAAGCTTCTAATGAATTTTTTTTTGCATAAGGTAAATATACATATTATTTAATCTGATCTATTCAAAAACTCATAGTCTTATTTGCTTCAGGTTATATTAATTATTGGAATTATGAGCGCAAGCCGCTCAAACGGGCTTTATTAAATGAGTATAGAAGACGTAAAAGACTTCCAAACATAGTTCTTAATAACACTACCCCAGACTAAAACCAAAATTGTACGAAAATTCACCACAAACAGTACATTTTACAATATTGTAAAGAAGTACATCGATCTCTGTCCGTCACATGTAAAAATCAATGCATTCTTTCTAAATTATCAAAAATCCAAATGTACCGGGTGTTCCACCTAAAGAGGTAATCGGCTATATCTCAGAAAATAATAACACCAGGACTTTGGGAAAAAATATATATCCATAAAAGCGGCCAGGAGAAATTGCTGGAAACTATTTTCAAGTTCGAAAAATGACCGCCAGGGGGCATAAGAGAACTTTCAAAATAGAAATGCCGATTTTCTCTTGATTTTTCTTAATAAAAATATGTTAAAAATATAAGCATTATATTCTTCATAAAATTATGCAACTTTTTGTTGGGAATCGTTTTTTTCTATTTTCACTAATAAAGTGGTGGGAGAAGGTCAAACCTTTTTTCTTTCAAACGCTGATATCTCTGCTTTGGATAAACCGATTTTATTCAACTTGGTTTTGAAAAAAAGCCCCTTTTTTTCTCTACACGTAAATCTATTAACTATACCATATTGATTCTGATGGTGGCCACTAGATGGCGTTTTTCCGTAATTCCTCAATGAATAAGGATTTTCTCAAAAAAATCAAATGTTATGATATGACTTTTTCATCATATTTTATTTTAGGCTTATAAAGGCTATTAAATAGTGGCATAAAAAATCCAGGTCCGTATTTAAAATAAAAAAGTTGATGATGGTCGCTCGAATCCGAAACGTCGGATTAAAAAACTAACTCCATCAGCTTGTAGAGGAAGAAAAGTTACTACAAGAAACTGAAAACCGCAACGTAATATCTTTTGTTAAACTAGAGAAATTAGGGATAATAATAATTAATATGGAAAAATGGGCCATTTTTTAAAACATTCATTAATCAATTAAATCACTGGTTTTTTCTCTAGTTTAACAAAAAATATCACGTTGCGGTTTTCAGTTCCTTATAATAACTTTTCCTCCTCTACAAGCTGATGGGGTTAGTTTTTTAATCCGACGTTTTGGATTCGAGCGACCATCATCAACTTTTTTATTTTAAATACGGCCTGGATTTTTTATTCCACTATTTAATAGCCTTTATAAGCCTAAAATAAAATATGATGAAAAAGTCATATCATAACATTTATTTTTTTTTAGAAAATCCTTATTCATTGAGGAATTACGGAAAAACGCCATCTAGTGGCCACCATCAGAATCAATATGGTATAGTTAATAGATCGACATGTAGAGGAAAAAAAGGGCTTTTTTTCCAGACCAAGTTGAATAAAATCGGTTTATCCAAAGCAGAGATATCAGCGTTTGAAAGAAAAAAGGCTTGACCTTCTCCCACCACTTTATTATTGAAAATAGAAATAAACGATTCCTAACAAAAAATTGCATAATTTTATGAAGACAATGCTTACATTTTTAACATATCTTCATTAAGAAAAATCAAGAGAAAATCGGCATTTTTATTTTAAAAGTTCTCTTACGCCCCCTAGCGGTCATTTTTCGAACTTGAAAATAATTTCCAGCAATTTTTCTTAGCCGCTTTTATGGATATATATTTTTTCTCAAAGTCCTAGTGTTATTACTTTCTGAGATATAACCGATTACCTCCTTAGGTGGAACACCCGGTACAACACAACATATAGAAAAAAAACAAATTGCCAACTATTTAAACTTGTCAAATCCCTAAAGTTATACCGGCCATTATTATGGCATTCCACTCTTTACATTGATGGAGGAGGCGATATAACTGAATTAAAGCGTCATTGGGGCTGGAGATCTAGACAGATAGCTAAAGAATACATTGATCAGTCTATGAGAAACAAGACAACTACAGCAAATACTATTGCTAAACATTAAAGGTTTTATAGAACCCTGTCAAGACATCAAAAACTGGAAACTCTATGAGTCTATTTTTTTTTGTTAATTTACTATTTTATTTTTGTATAATGGAATAGCTGAATGAGTTGACTTAAGCTTTTGTAATTTTACTAAACCAAACAAATGGGTTCAGTTCAACATTCCTCTAATTTAAAATGGGAAGCACATATTATTAAAATGGTAAAGAAAGCCAATAGTTTTATTTTCATGGTGCAAAAGACTTTCAAAGATCACTTTCTACAGATTGTAAATAAATTGTACACTTCCTATATTAGACCAAAAATTGAATATGGACACAATATTTGGAACCCCTACTACATCAAAGATATTGAAATTTTGGAAAGGGTCCAAAGACGAGTTACCAGAATTCCATTTGAATTGAGAGGATTACTTTATCCCGAAAGACTTAAAAGATTTGGGCTAAATGCTCTGAAGCAAAGAAGAACTAGGGGTGATATAATAGAAACTTTTAAAATACTAACAGACTACTATTCTTGTAACTTGAGAAATTTGTTTCATTTTAATCAGAATCAACAGCTTCGGCGACACTCAAAAAAATTAAGCAAAGAAAAATCCGCGACGTTTCCAAGAAAGAACTTCCTCATCGATCGGGTAGTGTACATATGGAACTCGCTTGAAGAAAGTACAGTTTGTGCCAATAGTGAAAACTCCTTTAAAAACCAAGTTGATCGTAATTTTAAGCAGTTAATTCAAAACTTGGTGCATTACAGTGCTTGATGACATTCGTTTTTGAATGTTTAATGATATTTGTGCATCCAAAATACTTACCTACCCATGTTTAAATAACTTTCGCGTAAGAATTTAACAAGTAATTTAAACAAGCCGACGGACTTTTAGACATAGACATTTTAAATCACGATGAACAATTAAAGAAAAAAAAAACAAATCAAAGAGACTAAAACAATAGTTTCATCGGACTTTCCGCTTGCTATTGAGAAAATAATAATAATAATAAAACTTATTTTAGAATTTAAACAACTCTGAACCAACAAACGAGCAAATTAGTATTTTTCCCTTTGCTGTATACTATAACCTTCCCCGCATTGTATTTCAAAACCCTATTATTATGTAATAAAAAAATGTACCCACAATCCAAGCATAATAACCATTTCAAACATCGCATGGAAAGAAAAAATAAATTATAGGGTAGATTTATAGTTTCAAATAAAGATCTTTATTACCAGATATACCGTTTAGCCAGGGAGTGCCTAAATACTCAATAAATTACAGATATACATTTATACAATTAGGTTGTCGCAAAAACATTGCATGTGAATTATTCTAAATCGATACTGATTTATCAACGCGCAGCCTAAACCCCTAATCCTAGAATCATGAAATTTGGAGGATCTCTTCTCCTTATAACGGAGGCATCCACTAAGAAATAATTTTTCGAAAAATCAATCAAGGGGATAAAAACGGGGGTTGAAATTTTAATAAGAATTTCTGTATCTCAGAAACTAAAGCTGGTGGAGGTATAAAAATTGGTATATAAAGACTGTCCGCGGATAGGGTTTACAATAGCACAAATGGAAGAAAAATTTCATTTTTCAGGAAAAAGTCATTCCAATTAGAAAACTTATTTAGAATAACGTTTGTAATTTAATTCCGAGATTTAAAATAAATCTTCGATTTTTTTAGTTTTTTTAAATTTTTAGAGGTAAAAGATTTTTTTTGGATAGCAGCATTAGCGGTCGAAATACATACCTACATTATCAATGACAGAGGAGTATCAAAAAGTTTCAAAAACTGATTTTTAGTGTTACCAGAAATATGTATTTTTAATTTCACAAATGAAATGACCCCGGAAATAACACAAAAAAATCTTAAAATAAGAACAAATAATAATTTCATAATTTGCTATTCAAACACTCCCCCTCCATATTCAACACATTTTTTCAGCTGTAAACGAATGTGGTCAAAACGTCTTCGAATTTCTTCAATGAAAATTGTTTGAACAGCTTCAACAATTCGCTGTTTTAGAAGCTGTACCTCGTTCTCAATTGGACGGGAGTACACTAATTATTTGAGGCGCCCCCAAAGATAGGCATCTGACATAGATAAATCGGGACTTCTTGGGGGCCACAGAATCGGACCATTCCGACCAATCCATCTGTGGCGAAATGTATTATTAAGCCATTCCCTCACTTCAATTGCGAAATGCGCAGGGCATCCATCTTGTTGAAAGTACATTTTCTAACTAAATTGAAGAGGCAATTCGTCTAGATTGTCAGAAAGGAGTGTTTCCAACATTTCAAGGTAACTTCTACGGTTTCACGTGTTTTCGAAAATGTATGGGCCAATAATGGCATAATAAGAAATCGCACACCAGACATTTACTTTTTTGTAATATTGTCTTCTTGTACTTGTCTACAATTTTGTTTCCGACCCAAAGACAAAAATCCAAACGTTTGGCTTCGTCTCCTTCTTCCAACGTTTGATTAGAAGTTGGCTTAAATGGGAATATTTTGTTTGCCTTTAAAATATACTGAATATGAGTTTTTTTTACTACATCAAGTTCTTGAGCTCGGTTTCTTAATGAAAGGGTAGGATTGTCAGCCACAGACTGCAATACGATAAGGAAAGGTGCGTCATTCTGGTGATAGTTTTCTTTTAAATTGGAAACTGAAACAGTTTGCTGAAATTTTCTTAATAATTTATAAAGTCCCATTTTTGAGACGTAAACGTTAGGGTACCTATCTTTGATTACATTTCTCTATCACAAAGTTGTAAGAACTTTAGCCCGCACCGTATCATTGAACTTAATAAACCCTTTGTTTTAAGGTCAACATTTTTAAAACACATCAAATTCTATTTGACACTAAAGCAAAGTAATAAAAAGGTTAAAAAATTCCTTGTTTTTACAAAAGATGGTAGGAATGCATTTGAAATTTGAAAATAAGATACACACCACCCATTATGAAAATAGAGTCTAATAAAATTTTATGCTAATATTTTTATTGAACAGCAAAATTCTTATTGGCATTTTGGTCAAAAATGAAAAATAAAGGTACCTAGTTTACTTTTGGAGAAAAATCATGTTTTTGCGAACCCTGTATAAAAAATCAAAATTTTCTCTTCGTGAATTGCATTTTTTTTACAAGCAAAACTTTTTATCAAGAATTACTTTTTCCGAAAAATGGCCATGAATATTTTTGATCATAAAGACATTCTCTACAACAAACTAAAAATTAAGGAAATTTTACCGAGAGCCAGAGTGAGAAGTGCGGGGCTTTTTACCACTTAAATTTCATCAACCCCCGTTCTCTCCACGCCCATGCAAATTGTCCTGCAACATTTCAATCCTTCTTTTTCAACCGGGAGTGATATATCCTTGTGCGTCCATCTTACTCGACCGCTAACGACCTGTGTTTAATGACGTCACCACCGCCGTCATTTGTCACCCTCGTAGCTCTCCGTTCCATTAGTAAAAGGAGCATTGCCGCAGGCCAGGAAATAAGGGTTGTTTTTGTGATACTAAGGAAAAGTATCATTGGATTTCTGGAAAAGAATGTGGGATATTTTTAATGATGCTATCTGCTTTATGTTATGAGGTTTATTGATTAAGGATTCATTGTGTAAGGATGAACTGGATGGCATTAGCGTAACTAGAGGGACTCAGGGGAACTCCCCTGTCAACGCCACAATTTTCCACGCAAATATTGTTTGCATACAGTGTGACCAGTAAAGTCCGCATCATATGGGATTTTTTTATTAATAGCTTTATTTGAAATTTGACTTTAGCTTCAAGTTCTGCTTCAAAAGTTGGGTTATTTCTGAAAGTACCAAAAAAAAGTTATTAGAAAAAGTTTTTTTAAATGCAGTTTCTAGCCCACATGCAAAATTTCAGCTGTATAAGATAATTTTAATTTTTACCCATATTTTGTGAATTAGGTACACCACTTTTGCAAAATAAGATTCAACGCAACCTACATAAAACTTCTCAGTTTTGACATTGCTTTATTCCAGATCCATTTTCTTTACAGTAGCGCCATATTAAATGTGTGTTTTTCTACAAAATCAAAATTGGGCTATTAAAATTTGGTCACAAGTGATGCAAAAGTTTTGACCCTGTATAAGGTAACCTCATAAAATAAGTATTTTTGAAAACATAGTTTGTGTCTGAATGTACCTAATACACGTTAACGTTAAGAAAATAGTTTAATTAAAAAGAGTCAATTGTTCTAATAAAAAATCATATAAAAATTAAACGCATTTAAAATTACACCTTTTTAATTAATGACAAACTATTTTTGGTATTTGAATATTAAAATAAAAATAATTAAAAAACTTAAAATTACATTTCTGTGTGCCTTCCATTGCGTTCAATACAAACAATAATTATTGTTCTTCTTGACACTTCTTTAGTGGAGTTTCTGATACTAATGGGCCTTATTTCTAAAATACTGTTTCGAATTACCGTTTCCAAATGATCAACATTACGGAAAGGTCTTTATTTGTAAACTTTTTTTTAGGTAACACTACAAGAAAAAAATCAAGTGGGGTTAGATCCGGAGAATTTTATTTTCAACGTAATGAACACTTTACTAATGACACTGTGTTTTTTGTCTTAATATTAAGGTGTATTACTTTCAGACACAAACTACGTTTTTAAAAATACTTATTTTATGAAGTTACCTTATACAGGGTCAAAAACAAATAAAGTTTGCATCACATGCGACCAAATTTTAATAGCCCAATTTTGATTTTGTAGAAAAACACACATTTAATATGGGGCGCTACTTTAAAGAAATTGTATCTGAAATAAAGCATTGTCAAAGCTAAGAAGTTTTATGTAGGTTGCGTTGAGTCTTATTTTGCAAAAGTGGTGCAATTTACAATATAAAGGTAAAAAATCAAAATTATTTTATGCAGCTGAAATTTTGCATGTGGACCAGAAACTACATTAAAAAAAAACTTTTTCCAATAACTTTTTTCGATATTTTCAGAAATAACCCTACTTGTGAATTATTTTTTGGACGAAATTCAATTTTGAAAGATAATGCGAATTATGTGACTACTATTTTTTTTGCTTAATTTTCATCTCGATTGAAGCAGAACTTGATGCCAAAGTCAAATTTCCAAGAAAGCTATTAATAAAAAAAAATCACATATGATGCGGACTTTAAGTACTGATCACACTGTATGCAAGTTCGTCTCGAATATTCCAGTATTTAAATTCTATCAAATCCGCAACTTTTGCAATTGATGTTAACTTTTCATTTTCTCACATTTTCACAAAAATATAAGCCTTAATTTACTTCCCTCAACTCATTCTGCTTTACAGCGAGTTCAGTAAATATAAGATATTATAAGCTATTAATTATGTAACAAGCTGAAAATTTGACAGGTCTGGGATGATGTAAAGACGCCATCCATCTCAGGTGGACCTCACTCCTTAATATGTGAATCAGATTGAAACTTACCGACCAAGTATCGTCTTAATAATGGGTTAAGGCAAATAGAATCGATTAGCTATAAAGAACACAATAATTATTGAGAGCATTGGCAAACTAAAACCATAATTCAATTATCTCGTACTTTACCTTAAGAGAAACTAATCTAACTTTCTTCGGTATGTCTTGTCATCCATCTTAATATTAATGCTCGTCTAATGCTTTCTTCATTTATCACACCAATTACAATCAGTCATAAGCCGCATTAGCGAACAGACGGTGTTTAGGTAAATAATCCGGTTAGTGTTTCTGGAACTAACAGTATAGAACCTGTTAAATATATCATAGGACGAAGTTGTTTTCGGTATTAGTCTATGAACATTTAATGGCAACGATCTACAGTGTGTAACAGCCAAATGGAATAAATTCGATAATAAAAACGTGAAGGCGTGTCCGAAAAAACGCTTGGACACGTCGATTGGTATTTCTAGTTGCGCATGTTTTTCAATAAAAACTTTTTATACAGGGTGTGCCATGTAACAGTGGCCAATACTAGCCTTCTTATTTTAAATACAACTCCCTATATATTATTTAATTTTTGGATTCTTCAGAAAATTTTAGACGTATTTCATGTACAATATCCTATACCTATCTTTAACTGTTTTGGAAATATTAAGTGTTTTCAGATTTATTGCGTTTTAGCGTTTCTTTTTACTGATATCAAATAAAAAAAAAATTAATAAATAGTTTTGTTTACTTTTGTTTAAAACTCCCGACCTTAGCAAATTGTTGTCTGTCTGCATGACTGTGCATGACAGTAGTTGTCAGTGTTATAGTCGTTTGAATTTCGTTAGCTGCATATTATCAGAAAATTGGTTTATTAAACAGAAATGTACAGGGTTATCCAACCAAGACTAGACAAGGCGATTTTTTGACTTTTCCTGTACTTTTATAAAAAAACTGAAATAGCCATCTTAAGTCATTTTCTCCCGCGAATTCGAATATCTTCAGCAAAAAACAATTAAACATCAAACAAAAGTACTAGGGGTCACTTTGATATTTTTTTAAATGGGATGCCGTATTTTTAATGAGCTTATCCGATTTCTCATATAAATTTTGATCTAAAATGTTGGATTTTTAATTCAAAAACGCCTTTTTTCTTCAGTTTTAAATTTGGAAAATGTTCATCTACCGTACGATTAATACCTGATAGATGGATACCCGTTTCACCTGTTCACCCTTTAACCTGCTTTAAAGCATCCGTCAGTTAGACAAAATAATCAAGTGTCAAATTTCTATTAATTTTTCACGTTCTTTGTGTTTGTCGAGCATTGTCTCCACTTTTGTAATATCATTTTATTACACTTAGCCGTTCTTCTAAAGAATATTTCATTATTTGTAATTAATTCGTGAAAAATATATAGAAATTTGACACTTGATTATTTTGTCTAACTGACGGACGCTTTAAAGCAGGTTAAAGGGTGAACAGGTGAAACGGGTATCCATCTATCAGGTATTAATCGTACGGTAGACGAACATTTTGAATTAAAAATCCAACATTTTAGATCAAAATTTATATGAGAAATCGGATAAGCTCATTAAAAATACGGCATCCCATTTAAAAAAATATCAAAGTAACCCCTAGTACTTTTGTTTGATGTTTAATTGTTTTTTGCTGAAGATATTCGCGGGAGAAAATGACTTAAGATGGCTATTTCAGTTTTTTTATAAAAGTACAAGAAAAGTCAAAAAATCGCCTTGTCTAGTCTTGGTTGGATAACTCTGTACAAAATAACAATTCTACATATGATTGGTTATGGAGATAAAACACGGACACAAATGAAAGTTGCTCGCTTATTTCATGAAAAATTTCCAAATTTGCCGCCTATAACTCAAGGGAAAATTGGTAAAATAAAAAAGCAGTTTCGCCAGCTTGGACATGTAAAGCAGATAAAAAAAAAAGCAAGAAATGATGATACCAAATTCGATATTATCCTTGAGTTTGAAGAAAAATTACTTATTAGTTTTTAAGTGTGTTGTTAATTTTTGCAATAAATCTGAAAACACTTAATATTTCCGAAACAGTTGAAGATATATGGGATATTGTACCGGGTGAGTCAACGATTGCGCGGAGTAATTTTATTCAAAGAAGTTGTCCATTTTCTCTAAGAGACCTGAATAAATTAACAAAAACAACAAAATACTCCAAGTCGGGGTCTGACAAATTTCATGTCCTTTAATAAAAGGTAGGTAACATGTTTCGCTCCTATGAGAGCATCATCAGACCTATAATGATTTTTAATTAGGACTAACATAATATCATTATAGGTCTGATGATGCTCTCATAGGAGCGAAACATGTTACCTACCTTTTAATAAAGGACAAGAAATTTATGAGACTTGGAGTATTTTGTTGTTTTTGTTGAGTAATTTTATGCCTTGAAGATAAGATTTGTCGATAATAAGCTTTTGTATTAAGATATGGTTGGATTTCTGGCACATTTTAAAATTATTTTGAATTATACAGGGTGCGCTCAAAAAGTATGGTGTCATAATGTTAGATTTTTTAAATGGGACACCCTATATTTGAATACATTTATTAATTCTATGTGTTTTTATAAATTTTTATTAATGGTTTAATATAGGAAAAAGTTCTAGTTTTTAAGATAATTCGACTTATAATGAAAATTTTGTATTTGCATGCATCTCGTTGTTGTGATAATGCTACTTAAATTTTGACTCTAATCGATTCATAATTTTTATACTTACTAAATAAAGTCAAAACTACATATTCACTATGAAATATTTGACATTCCATTTACAGGGTGTTTACTTTCTAGGACCAAAGTCAGAAAACTTCTAATTGAAAAATATCACTTCTATTAAATGGAACACCCTATATATTTTTCTGTCATCTTATAGCTCGTCATAAAGTCTTTAACTTTCGTGAAGAACGTCCTTCCCTATCTCTAATAGTTTTTAAAGTATTTTGATATTTCAATGATCTGATCGTTGCTCCGCGTGGTTTAAGTTGAACGGAATGATTCAATACATATCATTTGATTGCCATTGTTGGTGGGTGTTTGGTGTCTGATGATATGGTGTACTTTTAGTGCAAGTGCGAGGTGCATAATGTGTTTTTTGATATAAGTGTTGTGTAGATGTGTCCTTATATTCCAAGTTTATTTCTGTTAATTTTCCCCTTAACTATTTTATACAGGGTGTTATTTAAGTATGTGGGGTGCTTCTTTAAGTGCTTTTAAGAAGAAAAGTTCATATAAACAAGGGTCCGAAAATGCATAGTTTTTACGATACAGGGTGTCAAATTTAAAAAAAAATCGGATGTTCATAAATTTCTCAAGACTCTTTTATTCGATTTTGTTGAAATTTGGCAATTCTGTTTGTACTAACAAGAGGATAATTTAGCCTGAGTTAGATTAAAATTATTAAGTCCAGTGGCGTCCCGAAAGACAATTCAACTAATATTTTTGGCACAAAAATGGCGCGCCACTGACTTTTTTAAAAATTATGTATTTTTCGAATTAAGCTGTTGCAAATACAACTATTTTATTTTTTAAATCTTTTCATATCTTGCTTTGTTTTAGAGAAAAAAAATAAAAACCACTTTATTGCATGTCCCCGGGACAATAAGAGTTATAGTTGTTACTTTTAAAACATTGCAGTAATAAATTATTAGGTACGTTATGCGATTATTTTCTGTTAATTTCTTTTATCGAAAACTGTTTTAATCTGTGCTAAAAAATTCAAAAGAGGACTTTCCTGCAATTTTAATTGCTTGATTGTTTGGTAAGTATTTTAAATTTTTTACTATCCCGGGGACATGCAATAAAGTGGTTTTTATTTTTTTTCTCGAAAACAAAGCAAGATATGAAAAAAACTCAAAAGATAAAATAGTTGTATATGCAGTTGCTTAATTCGAAAAATACATAATTTTAAAAAAAGTCAGTGGCGCGCAATTTTTTTGTCAAAAATATTAGTTGGACTGTCTTCCGGGACGCCACTGGACTTAATAATTTTAATCTAATTGAGGTTTAATTATCCTCTTATTATTACAAAGAGAATTGCCAAATTTCAATAAAATCGAATAAAAGATTATTGAGATATTTGTGAACATCCGATTTTTTTTTTAAAGTTTGACACCCTGTATCGTAGAAACTATGCATTCTCGGACCCATGTTTATATGAAGTTTTCTTCTTAAAATCACTTAAAGAAGCACCCCTTGGAGTTTGGCCACATACTTAAATAACACCCTGTATATTAGTATAGATACGTTTACTGACCCCTAATTTCGAATATAGTATAACAACTATTTTTAGTAACTTTTCGTGACCAATAAAACAAAAACGTATTGAATAAATATGCTTTTTATTTAAACCGCGCGCCGCAACCTAAAACATTTAAATGAATAATTTGTACCCGTAATGTATGCATAATAACAATTTCTAATTATTTTGCGGAACAGCGATTCTAATTTTGTTTACATAAACATAAATTAATTTAAACAACATTATTTGTATGTGCAATAATTAATTTATTATCACCGTTAGGCATTATTTCCAGTTGCCTGCGGTTTAACCATTGTGCAAAATGCTACCAAATGGGGAAATACGTTTTTAGTTTAAATTATATAAAAAAATGTAAAATGTATCCATTTCTTGCCCCTTTTTTTTCGCCTTCAATGGTTTTTCAGATTTAGGTAACTCTCATTTTCAAAATTTACAGGGTTGTCCATTTGTGCGAAAAAGTAGGTAATATTATATCGGTTCTAATATTATTAGAGTTATCCAAAAAAAAGCTGTAAGTATTAATTATATACAGTGTGTTCACGGATATAGTTCGGAAGAGAAAAAAAAAATTTTATTAGTAGATATAGAAGAAAAAGTAATTCTTTATGAAAACGTCTGCTTGTGCTGAAACTACAATTTCGAATATCTGATTTGCGATTACGATACAGGGTTCATCACAAACAACATTTTTAGTTTTTTGGATCTTTTTTTTCAATTCCTTGATTTATTATATGAATTTTGCTGGTGTTGAAACTACAATTTCAAATATCACATTTGCTATTACTATACCTATAGGGTTCGTCAAAAACAACATTTTTAGTTTTTTGGATCTTTTTTTTCAATTCCTTGATTTATTATATGAATTTTGCTGGTGTTGAAACTACAATTTCAAATATCACATTTGCTATTACTATACCTATAGGGTTCGTCAAAAACAACATTTTTAGTTTTTTGGATCTTTTTTTTCAATTCCTTGATTTATTATATGAATTTTGCTGGTGTTGAAACTACAATTTCAAATATCACATTTGCTATTACTATACCTATAGGGTTCGTCAAAAACAACATTTTTAGTTTTTTGGATCTTTTTTTTCAATTCCTTGATTTATTATATGAATTTTGCTGGTGTTGAAACTACAATTTCAAATATCACATTTGCTATTACTATACCTATAGGGTTCGTCAAAAACAACATTTTTAGTTTTTTGGATTTCGTTTAAAATAACTTTAAGTAAAAACAAACAACATTGTTGCTTTCTTACTTCGAATATGATTTTATATATCTGGTCGAGTAACGATTTTGTTATAAAAAAAACTATTTTTTATTTGCCTACTTTTAAAGTATGTACTTTTATGAATATCTACATGTCATATTTCTTTAATTCATTATATCATAAATTATAAAACTTTTATTCGAACGTGGTACCACCGAGTAAACGCATTGTTCAACTCGACATCTGAATTCCCGATAACAGTTCCTAATTTGCTGTATTAAGATATTTGCAATAACTACTCCTTCTTTCAAGAGATGTAAAGTATTATTGAAACTGATTTTATACACATACATGAAAGTCGATAATTAGGAGATCGGGACTCCTACGTGCCAAGTGATTTGGACCACAGGTACCTTTCAATCCATTTGTTCCCAAAGTGATGATTTAGCCAATTATCAAAAGGAATTGAAAATTAGAATTGAAAAAAAAGCCCAAAAACCAAAACTTTTGTTTCTGACGAAACCTGTATAGTAATCGCGACTCTAATAGTTGAAACTGTAGTTTTAACACTAGTAAAATTAATTTAATAAATCAAGGAATTGAAAAAAAAGAACCAAAAAACAAAAAATGTGGATTGTGACGAACCTTATATAAAGTCGCTACAGTGGATCTTTGCCCATGCGTCATCAATCAACGATCAGGACTCACCGTGGTTAATAACTCTGCATCCTTATTTATTACAGTAACAAGTTTGAATAAAAGCATAAAAGAACGTCTCCAAGATTCCGCAATAATATAACGTGCTAGACAAGAATAAAACTATAAACGTCAATTAATTACTTATTTTATTTGTTTTGTTGACTACCATTGTATTTTAGAACGTCATTGTCAACCTTATTTTGATCTGCCAATCTAATTCGTATTTTGTAAATTTGTGTGCCTTAAAACTGTTCCTTTTTCTAAAAATAGTTCTTTTTAGAGCTAATTATACCCACCATCTGTCTTGGCGGTAAGTATTTATGGATTTTTATAATACCTAATTTATTTACATACATATTACGAACAAACCCGCCGGAAGCCATTTTTCCTAAACGGTGTGAGGGGTACTTTATTAGGGATTTCCCATGGACCAGACTGGTTCCAGTATATTGTTCGGTTGCATTTTACCTTGGCACAAATATTGTTATTAACATAAATGCGCATACTGAAATCGGCGAGCACAAAATTTCTCGCAAAGTGAAAATTCAAAACTGTCCTGTTTTAAAATATTGCCGCGACCAAATTACGTTGGTAATTTATTCATAATAATTATTTCAAAATATTTTGCGAAGCGGCAGTTTTGTTTAGCAAAGCATATTAATTTAAGTATAAATATTTAAATTTGTGTAATTATTTTTGTAAATTTACTCTATTGAATTTAATTTATGTGCATTTAAATACAGGGTGTCTGGAAAAAGGAGGTTAATCCGTCAACCAAATATTCCTTGAGCAAAAATAATATAACTTTTATAACGCCATTTTTCAGTTTTTTACCCTTAAGTTCGATATACGGACATCAAAGTATAATTAAAACTGATTTTTTTGAATAATTTGGGTATTTAGTAATAGTAATTTTTAGTAAAGTGACCAGTAAAGTCCGCATCATATGAGATTTTTTTTTATTATTAGCTTTATTCGAAATTTGACTTTGTCATCAAGTTCTGCTTCGATCGAAATGAAAATTAAGCAAAAAAATAGTAGTCACGTGATTCGCATTATCTGTCATATTCTATTGTTTTTCAAAAAATAATTCAAAAAGTGTGGTTATTGCTGAAAGTATCAAAAAAAGTTATTAGAAAAAGTTTTTTTAAATGTAGTTTCTAGCCCACATGCAACTTTTCAGCTGCATAAGATAATTTTGATTTTTTACCCATGCACCACTAAAATTTATTTTCCACTTAATGAACACTTTACTGATGACACTGTGTTCCTTTTTGTCTTAATATTAAGGTCTATTACTTTCAGACACAAACTACGTTTTCAAAAATACTTATTTTATGAAGTTACCTTATACAGGGTCCAAAACAAATAAACTTTGCATCACATGCGACCAAATTTTAATAGCCCAATTTTGATTTTGTAGAAAAACACACATTTAATATGGCGCTACTTTAAAGAAAATGTATGTGAAATAAAGCATTGTCAAAACTAAGAAGTTTTATGTAGGTTGCGTTGAATCTTAATTTACAAAATATAGGTAAAAAATCAAAATTATCTTATGCTGCTGAAATTTTGCATGTGGGCTAGAAACTGCATTTAAAAAAACTGTATCTAATAATTTTTTTCGATACTTTCAGAAATAACCCTACTTTTAAATTAATTTTGGAAAAAATTAAAATTTGAGAGATAATGCGAATCACGTGACTAGTATTTTTTGCTTAATTTTCATCTCGATGGAGGCAGAACTTGATGCCAAAGTCAAATTTTTATTAAAGCTATTAATAAAAAAAATCCAATATGATGCGGACTTTACTGGTGACACTGTTTAATATGTCAGGTTTATTTTAGAATTTTCAATTTTATGCAAAGTTCTTACCAGTAACAGTTCGTCGTAATTATAATAAGATTTTAGCATTTTGTGCTTTGCAGTTGGCCATTAATAAAAATTGGAAACATCTACTTTCCAGTGAGATAAAGATAACGGCACAATATAAAGGATTTATTAACAAAATCAGTTGTTTCGTTAATTTGATACCATAGAAAATGTAAAGAGAAATACAACCCACCTAGAGCAGGATCTAAATAATAAAGAAGCAAACTTCATTTAAGTATCCCCTTTTATCGTAAAACAAGCTCCGTTATTAATTAAAATATCCAACTCAGTCAAGCTCATTAACGTAACGAATTACCTATAATTAAATAAAAGTCGGATAAACATTTTAAGGGTTCGCTTCATTGGTCTTCATTATACAACGTCCCAATTTGCGTGTCGGAGCTAATCAAATCTAAACTTAATCACTCAAATTATAAGGGCTTAGTATACTTTCTTTCGATGTTAACATTGATCGTTTGTTATAAAACGGGAATAATTAATATAAATTTAATAGTGCCCAACAAGGAAAACATTAAACGAAAAAGTCTAAAGGAACAAAAGCGCTCTTAAAAGTATTAAATCTCTTAAAAGTATAAAATACCATCAATCTTTTAAGGGCATTGAATGCGCTGTGCCACGGACCTCTTTACTTACCAAGCCACGAAACAGAAACATCGACAACACTGCTTGGCGGTGCGCTTGTCACGTGACTTTTTTGAAGTTAGCCATGTTTTAGTATGTAATTTACTCCTGATTCAGGTGTTAACCTTGCGGTTTTTCGTATTAATTTGTATTTTTGATCTAATAGAAAATTTAAGTGACATGATTGCTATAGGAACCTCTTCAAAATATTAGTGAACATTTTTGGTGCGGGCTTGCTGTAATAGCATTAATAATGTGAGAAATCGAACAGCCTGGCCGGCCGGGCGGTTTGTTTACGGGTCTTATAAATGGCGGCAGAATTTTATTTGTTTTAATTTATTAAATATTGAAGTGTTTACTTAGCTTGAAGGTATATGTGAATTAGTTTAAAAATATCACTAGTTGAGATACTTCGTAAGTAGGTAGGATACCTCTAGATACCTAGGTACTTAGGTAAGTACTATTTTTTTCTTTTAGTTTGTTTATTTATCAACATGCCAAACTCTTGCTGTATTCTTGGGTGTAACTTTAACTATAAAAGTGCTTTAAAAGCAGGTGAAGAGAGTGTATCAGTTTTTCACTTCACTAATTGGTCGACCACACAGTATTCTGTAGTTTGTCCTAAGCATTTTATCCCCAGTTACATTATTCGTGAGGATATTTATCTTTTGCCTGATGGCACCACAAAAAAAATTCCAACTAAAGTGAGACTAAATTTAACAGCTGCTCCGTGTTTTTATCCCAATTTACCTGCTGACTTGTCAAAAACTGTTCTCATTCCTAGAAAAAGCCCAGCGGAGGGAAACGAGGAACAACAAAAGCGTACCTCTCAACTTAATCAAGCTTTCGAGCAATCAGATTTTATAAAGAGTTTTGACGATCTCAGTAATTATTCACAAAAATTTAATACTTCTGAATTTTGGGAAGTAAAAATTGTAAGGGACTCAAAAATATATTTCTATAGTTTATATTTGACCAATGACTTTAAATATTGTTAATCAGGTTTTAGAGGACATTGATATGAAGGTAAAGGTTTTTTTAAAAGGTAATGAATTGGCTTACAATAATTTGAAATGAATTTTACCCTTTGAAATAAAACTAAGCAGGTCGAAAACTTGGGGTTCATACGCTGGTTGTCACACAATGTAATAATATTTTATTTTACAAGATTGTTGGTAATTATTGTTATGTTTAAAACGCAAAAACAACCTACTCAAAAATCGCCCGTTTTACATATTTCGCCGTTATTGCACTTAAAATAATATATTTAAGATTGAGATTCAATTACTTCTTAAATAAGCTTATTTCTTAGATCCAAATCGCATAATTCTAGACTGCACACCGTTTAATTACAAGTTACTGCGACAAATTACACAGAACAAGAATTAATACCTTTGGGAATTAGTAACAGGCGAATAAAAATTCCAGCTCGTTATTTTAGAGCTCGCTGTTACACTACTTTACTTTGTTCTGGCAAATTTCCATTATAAATTTCTTCTTTACGGGCTAATGTTACTCGCTGGCAAATGACCATTTTGGTAATTAGAGAACATTTAAATTGATAGAGATATTTTTATACTAAGTGCAGCTCCAAAGTTCCGCATAAAGTTTAAGGATTTTCTACGGTATTAGTTTTGGGTCAGGTTGAGAATTTAAACTTTTTTGTAATTGTTCCGTGTTGTTTATGAACGCAGCCCTACTCTATTGTTACTTTCCTCGCAGAGAAAATATTATAGCCGCGAAAAACGGCTACATTACCTATTGCAGTCATTAGTTTTTTATCATCAACCCAAACATATCATTTCCATTTGACTTGTTATTCCTGTAAAATTTAATTAATTTATTTTAACTTTGTATTTAAGTTTTTTAAACTTTGCGTGTCAGCTAAAGCAAAAGAAGAGTCTTATTTCGCACAACCCATCATAGGTATTAGACTATATATTATATGGACGAATTTTACCATCTCAGTAAGCCATGTTGCATAATAGATAATGATATGCAATCTAAACGACAAGACCAATATCACACTAGAAGCTATTTAAATTTTTGAGAACTACAGTACTGATTTTTAGTGGTATAAGTATAATATGCTTTTACAAACCCATGGATTTTATCTGAAATAAGGGCATTCGCGTAAAGTTAACAGTTACTGTGGTGATAAACTGAGGAAAATGATGTAATACAACAGGTTTGCTAAGACATAGTTTGTATTGATAGCTTTTTTTTATTAACCCATATTAAATAAATTCCTATAGTGTATCAATCCCGCTTTAGTGTTATATCAATTCCAGATTTGCTAGAACAGTGTTTTTATTGGTAGTAATCAGTTCCATTAGCAGCATAGTCTTGTTGAATAATGAACTACTTTTATTGCAGCAATTTTGTTAACAAATAAATTGTATCTTCTCAAAGTGACGCATTTTGTTTCCAGTACTACAATTAAGAAAGCAGAACAGCGTCCCCAAAAACGAACTGTATCCGTTAAAACCCACAAGACGTTGGTGGGGGTTCGTAGCGATCGGCAATCGCCGCGCGCCGTAGTATTAGTTTTAACGTATTTGTTGCGCAGGTCACATCGTTGTTCGGAGTCTTCTAGCTATCCTGTCTGAATTTGAATTTTATTTTTCGTACCAAAGTATGTTTCAATTAATTTATGTTTAGTTTGTATTTAAGTTTTTTAAACTTGTCGTCAGATAAAGCAATAGAAGATTTTTATTTCTCACAACCCATCAATAGTATTGGACTTTATACTCTATGGATGAATTTTCCCATTGTAGTAAACCATATTGCACATTAGATAATCATAGGCAATGTTAAACGACAAGAATATATCACACTAAAAGCTATTTAAAATTTTAAGAACTTCAGTACTGATTTTTAGCGGTATAATTAGGTATATTAACCGCAACTAGCAAATATTATTATAATTATGGTTATGTTTCATTACAACCGCTGGTGGCGTGTGCGAAGAAAGCGATTCACGTTTTCCTTGAATCGTTGGAGGTTATATTCCGCATTTCTCTAGGTGGAATCGAGCGGGCAATATCTGTCGAACACTTGCCATGGAAATATCTGTAGAAGAGAGTCAAATCACCAACCTGTCTTCGATGTTCTAAGCTGTCGAGGTTCTTAGTCAGCTGGTCGCCGATTAGACGAACGGCTCTCCTTTGGATGGAATCCAACAATCGAAGGGTATGCTTCGGTGCAGAACTCCAGATATGAGAGCAGTATTCCAGTGATGGTCGAATCTGGGCTTTATAGAGTGTCAAAAGTTGTTGAGGTGTATACAACTTTTTGGTACGGAAAAGTATACCGAGCTTCTGAGAAGCTGCCCTGGCGATTGCCACAACGTGATTATGTCAAGACACATTTTCTCCCAGGTTAACACCCAGCAAATTAATAGACGAAGTCAGTGGAATTGCGTGTCCTGCCATAACGATATCGGGTTCTGCAATGTTAACCTTCTTAGAGAAAACTGCTGCCTGGGTTTCTCGAGCGTTCAATTCGACTTGGTTACTGTCACCCAAAGACAAAATTTCTTCCAGGTCTTTATTGAGGTGTGATACCTCATGTTGTCTGCGAAGATGTGCGTCAGCAGCCGATGTTTGAGATTTCAAAGTAAAAGATGAGATAAGTGTGCTGTCGTCAGTAAAGCTTTATATTGGATTTTCTGTTTTCGCTAGAAGGTCGTTAATGTACAGTAAGAAGAGAGTGGGGGATAATATAGACCCTTGAGGAACACCAGCATTGATGGTGAAGGTGTCTGAGAGAAACCCGTCAATCGCCACTTGCAGAGAACGGTCCTTGAGGAAGCTAGACAACCATGAACAAAATCGACCGGGCATACCATAAGAACGCAGTTTACTTAGGAGCCCCTCGTGCCAGACACGGTCAAAGGCTTTAGAGATGTCTAGTGCAATAGCCCGGGACTCCCCATGATGTTCGATTGCGTTGCTCCAAAGATGAGTGACATAGGCTAGAAGGTCTCCTGTTGATCTGGACTTACAAAAACCATACTGATGGTCGCTGATAATTTTAATATATTAATATTATTAATTATATAATTGTAAGTAATAAAAGCAATAATTTCTATAAACCATTCTATGGTAGCAATAACTCCTATTTTCTATTGGCTAAATTATCGTAATATTATCACTAAACAACGGTCTAGTAATTTTTGTTGTCTTACAGTAGGGAAGCGCGTTGCTGTCACATATAGTATTAAACAGTGTTGTATAAAGAGTATGTGAATTCTTATAAGGAATAGAAGGCTTTTTCTCAGCGTAGCGCTATAAACTATAAAATTTCATGCTCTATCTCTCATTTATATGCAGAATGATAAAAGTAACCATTAGAAAGCCCTTTTTTCTTTACAACCAAAAAGAATTATAAGTATCGATTTACATGAGACAAAAGGCACTTGAAATTTGCCCTTTACGCTGTCACAAACACAAATGGCGCTTCGTAAGCACAAAGGGCCAATTTTAGCGTTGAAATGATAATTGAAGTTCCCCTTTTGAGTTATTTAAGGAGCCACCTACATTTTTATTACCAAACCAGATGTTTTATTAAATAAAGGTTGTAAATTAGGCAGGCTGGGAAAAACTGACGCTTAAAATAGAAATAGGCTTGTTTTATTCCAGGTATTCGAATTTAAAAAAAAATCATTATACGATTTTTTACGGGTTACTTACAAGGAGACCGACAGAACTAGACAACCAAAAATCAATGAAACTATTTTTGCTTCTTTGAAGCAAGCACAAAAATCAATTAACATTGTTTACTTCTTTTTCTTTAATTCTACAATAATTTCACAGAATTATTCTGGTACTGGACTGTCCACAGTGGTAGATTTAGGGGAGCCCTCTCCACCCCCGAAATGTTTACATAAACGCTTTTAAACTAATAATTGAAGACATAAGTGGATAAAGGTGTCATGTCACATTTTTAAACTTAGAAGTAATAAAACGCGTTATGACTTAGAACTTTTTTAATTATTATTTAATTTTATTTACTAACACCGCATAAATCAGGTCAAATTAACTAATTTTATTTGGTGCACTTTAATAATAAGAGCAAATTTATAGTTTTTTTCATAGTGTCATGTAACAAAATTGTAACATGACACCTTTATTCACTACGATATGCTAGATGTTTGAGTGACTTAACACTTTTATCCTTAAAAAAAAAATATTTAATTATAAAAAAAGCTTTAAAGTTTACTAATTGTAAGATCTATACCAGGGATGCTCAAAAAGTAGAAAAAGTAGGTAGTTTTAAAAAAAAATGCGACAACACCTTTATCCATTTATGTCTTCAATTGTACACACTGAGAAAAAGTCTTCTATTCCTTATAAGAATTCACATACTCTTTATACAACTGTTTAATACTATATGTGACAGCAACGAGCGTTTCTACTGTAAGACAACGAAAATTGCTACACCGTTGTGTAGTGATAATATTACGGTAATTTATCCAGTAGGAAATAAGAGTTAATGCTATCATAGAATGGTTTATAGCCATTATTGCTCTGAATACTCACAGTAATTACCAAGTTCTATTTAAGGTGTAATGTGGTTTTATATATTGTATAGTTCCAACTGGTAATTGTAATGGCACTTGACATTAATTATAATAATATTTGCTTGCAAGGGTTAATAAAGCATATAGGTACTTACCACTAAAAATCAGTACTGTAGTTCTTAAAAATTTAAATAGTTTTTAATTTGATATTGTTCTTGTCGTTTAACATTGCATATGATTATCTATTATGCAACATAGTTTACTGAGGTGGTAAAATTCCTCCATTGATTTTAAAGTCCAATACTAATGATGGATGCAATGCAAATTCTATAGATTCTCGATAAACTCACTTAATTTGTTTGAAAAATAATTTTCCAGCTTTTTGCTCTATTACTATTTTTGTGTTGTATACCTCATCTCCCCCCTCCCCCCCTCTAACCAAATTTTTGGAGCGTTATTCCCCGTGCCAAAAATGTATATCCGCCCTCGAGTTAATAAACAATTTGGGATTTGCTTGAAAGTGACGCCCCTAGGGCCCCTTTTCCTGGATCAGCAACTGCTAATATTAAATTTGAGTATACAGTGACCGGCAGAAAGTGCGCAGCCATGGGAAAGTTTTTTTTATCTTTAAGTTTAGAAAATTAATTTTATTTTAGATAGGTTCTGCATGTTCTCAAACCAAAATAACACCCATTAAATCCGGTAAAAGTCTTATGGTATACGAGGTAGGATCAAAAATGTGAAATTCCGCTAAGAGTAAAGTACCTCCATCTTTCATTTTAGAATATTTTTTAACTGAGAATTATTGTTTTAATTTTAAAGTTATACCCAAATTCCAAATTTGGCTTATTTAACAAAAAAATGGATTTAATCGTATTTTCTGAATAACCCTGTATAAAAAATAAATAACAACCGAACAGTACGAAAATAAGATTTTCTGCAGACTTTGTTAGATATAACCGTCGTTCATAACTCCGATTAGTTGGTTTTCATAATATTATGGCTTTTTAAAATAAAAACATAAAAATATTAAATATTTTTGCTGCACACCGTATTTTATTTTCTGAGGGAACAAGTTAATTTCATCTAACTGATATTTTTTTTATACATTGAAGTATGCATAGAAAGTTTCCTTTTGATTTATAAAGAAAAAAATTTAAATTAAAAATATATTTTCCTCCTTATTTTGCGTGACGAATAAAATCCGTTCAAAATGTATTTTTAATTTAAATTTCTTTCTTTATAAATCAAAAGGAAACTTTCTATGCATACTTCAATTTATAAAAAACTATTTAGGAGATGCTTTAAGTCAATGTAAATCAAAAAATATCAGTTAGATGAAATTAACTTGTTTCCTCAGAAAATAAAATATTTAATATTTTTATGTTTTTATTTTAAAAAGCCATATAATATTGTGAAAACAAACTAATTGGACTTATGATCGACGGTTATCTCTAACAAAGTCTGCCGAATATCTTATTTTCGTACTATTCGGTTGCCATTTATTTTTTATACAGGGTTATTCAGAAAATACGATTAAATCAATTTTTTTGTTCAAAAAGGGCAAAATTTGGAATTTGGGTATAACTTTGAAATTAACACAATAATTCTTTGTAAAAAAATATTCTAAAATGAAAGATGGAGGTACTTTACTCTTAGCGGAATTCCAAATTTTTTATCCTACCTCGTATACCATAAGATTTTACCGGATTTAATGGGTGTTATGTTGGTTTGAGAACATGCAAAACCAGTCTAAAATAAAATTAATTTTCTAAACTTAAAGATAAAAAAACTTTCCCTTATGCTGCGCACTTTCTGCCGGTCATTGTATATACCTGATACAATTCATACATACAATGAAAGTGGCATGCATGTACCTACAAAATTTGCAAAATAGATAATAATTACATACGATGATGTTAATATCTCAAAACACTAAAAATTTCACATACGAACTTATGTAATTATGGTAACGAAATATTCCCTTTTTCGAATTTGGAACATTGCTTAGTATAAAAGATTCACGACACACCGTTTATGAACATATAGGTATATCTTGATTTTTCGTTTTCTGTTTCCTTTAATATGACAAAGAAAAGCCGAATAAATTGCTTAATATTCAAGTCTGCTTTTAGCAATATTTCACATCTACGTTATATCAATAATATGTTATGATGAGCACTATTTCATTGTTGCCAGATACGAGAGACATTCGAAAAGTTGTATTCCTACATTGAGAAAAAGCCTTCTATTCCTTGTAAGAATTCAACTACAGGTCGACACACGGATCTGTGTCTATGACAAAAATGCGAGCAAAAAATGGTTTGCGGAATACGATGTTGTCACGTATAACTATTTTAATTCTAATTTAATATCTCTTACCGGGTCAACAGTACAATAATTAATAAATTAAATTTTCTTATTGAAAATAAATAGTAATATATTTAAGAAACTAATAGTTTAGATTTTATTACAATTTCAACATTATTTAAAATTTCTTTTTATCCTATTAATTTTATATTGATATGCAAAATAGAGAGTTTCTTCATTAAACTACTTCTAGCGTAAAAATATGGCAACATAGCGTAAGTTCAAAGGGAACAGGTGGCTATAACTATTTTAATTGGTTGCGGGTGTCATCTGACACCCGCAAAAAGTAATGGCCGACCTTTAAAGAAATGTGATTGATGCTTGGTCATGAATTTACTTAGTCAGTGGCGTAGCGATACAACGGGCGAGAGTTACTGTTTTATTTTTATAAATACGTCAGCATCGTGTCGTGTTTTGTAGTGTGATATCTCGGAATTTTAATCTTTGGAAGTGTGAATATAAACTTTGTAAGGTTTGTAAGAATCATGAATCAATATATTCGTGGTAAAACCCTTCACAGTCAAACCCGTGAAGTGATTGCTAATGTTTACAACATATTTTTATTTATTTTTTTTTATTTATTTATTACAAATAATATATTTACAGAAACATATTGTATTATATTAGCTTTCTATATCCATAAGTAATCCTAACTATTATTAGTTTGGTACCTAAGTAACAGAGTTACTTGTATGTACCAGGATCTTACACATTTTATGATTCCCTATATTTTAGATTTTTAACCCGAGCTATAACATAAAAATAGTCACATCGTGATGTGAATGAATAATCGATATTATTTTGTTATTTATTTAAAAAGATTTTCAAATTTTTTAAATTCTGATAATATGTATTTTCTACATTCGTCCTTAAATCTATGTAGGTTTGTTATGCTTTTAAATCTTACTGGCATCATGTTGTAAATTTTGGGCCCTAGGTAGCAAACACTCTTTAAATTGATATTGTTATAATTTACTGGAATAATCATATCCCTATTCATTCTAGCACGAGTGTGATAACAGTGGCTAATAGTATTTTCAGCGGATTTGGTTTTATGAATAAATGTTGATATAGTTATGATATAAAGAGTCCGAACATTACAAATATCATCAGAAAACAGCAATTTTGTGGGATACAATTTATTTCTTTTAAAGATAACTTTCAATATATATTTTTGAGTGATATTCAATCTGTAAAGAGCACTGTCATATAGACCTCCCCAGACCAGAATTCCGTACCTGATCAATGATTCAACTAGGCTCTTATATATTAGTATAAGTAGTTTTGTATTTAAAATGTCTCTTAAAATGTAGAACTTATGAATCAAAGTTATAATTTTATTAGATATATATTCAATATGTGGGTACCATTTTAAAAATCGGTCTACTATTATTCTAAGATATTTTGTTTGCGTTACTTCATTAACTAGTTGATCATTAACCATGACACTTGTGAAGTCGGGCCTGTTGGCACCTGTTAAAGAGAATGCAATATAATTCGTTTTTGATAAGTTAAGTGACAATTTAAAGCTTTCTAACCATTTTTTTGTTAGTTTTAAACCATATATTATTTTCTCTCTAACCTCTTGCCAAGTATCACCATCGAAAATCAGTACGGTATATGTAAGGAGGAATCACAAAATAATACTTTTAAATTGCCACTAAAGCGAAAATTAGATTTAAATGTTTTTGATTTTTGTTTCGCCAAACGATCAAAACCGAAAAACCATCAATCATTCATGGAGCAGGAGCTGTTTTTTATTAAAATAATTATTTTTAAATATAAAATGCAATTATTCTAGAATAATTCCCTATTTTTATTAAATTTAAATAAATCGCTGCCGCACGTCCATGACTGAGCCATGTTTTAAAGGATTGTACTTTCCCCTTACCGATACGTCGTAGACATAGACTGGTGTGTCGAGCTGTAAGTACTCTTTATATAACTGTTTAATACTACATACGACAGCAATGTGCTTTCCTACTGTAAGACAACGAAAATTACTAGACCGTTGTGTAGTGATAATAACACGGTAATTTAGCCAATAGGAAATAGGAGTAATTGCTGCCATAGAATGGTTTATAGCCATTATTGCTCTGAGTAGTTAGCAAGATCTACTGGGGTATAATCTGGTATAATTTTTCTTAAGTTAGTAAACAGATGTACAAAAAAAAATATAGCTTTCGTTGAAATTTTACTTAATTATTATTATTAAATTAAATTAATTATATTAAACTATATTTTTGTTGAATAAAATGTTTGGAGCGATTAATATTTATTCTTTTTGATCCAATATTAATTAAGTAAAATTTCAACGAAAGCTTCCTAATATTCTCTTTTTGTACATCTGTTTACTAACTTAAGAAAAATGAGAAACGTCGGTTTTGACAAAACTGATGTAATTAGATAAACTTTGCATCAAACATTACATACTGATCAATAACAATTTCAGTTTTTAAAGCACAATAAATAATTGGGAACAAAAATTTCACACCAAATTGCATAAAGATTACAAATGAAGTAAAGGCAAATGGTTTTACATCGATGTATAAAAGTTAATCTACGAGGGTTGATCAAAATTTTCAAGAATCTGGCAAAAAATAAAAATTGTATAGACTGTCAAAATTTCGTACAAAGGCTAAAAATGCCTAAATAAACAACTTTCTCGAATAAAGTTTTTCGATTTTTTGATAAATAAGGGCATTTTTGAACCTATATTATTAAAAATGTCAAATTTGACAGGTAACGCAAGTCGTGCAGCTGCTTCAGTATATGTCATTTTTGGTTTTTAGGTAAGCAAAAACTAACTGCTTTTTCAATTTTTACCTAAGTATACCTAATAATAAAAAAAAATCCCATTTGATGCGGACTTTCTTGCGGACACTGTATATTTACCCCTAAAAATCAGTACTGTAATTATCAAAAATTTAAATACCTTCTAGTGTGATATTGTTCTTGTCGTTTAACATTGCATACGATTATCTTTTATGCAACATGGTTTACCGAAATGGTAAAATTCGTCCATAGATTATAAAGTCCAAAACCAATGGTGGGTTGCGCGAAATAAGAATCTTCTATTGCTTTATCTGACATGCAAAGTCCAAAAAAACCTAACTACAAAGTAAAAATAAATTAATTGAAACAGGTATTGGTACGATCAATAAAATTCAAATTCAGGCAGGACAGCTAGAAGACTCCAAACCACGATGTGACCTGCGCAAAGGCGTTGTTGTACGAACCCCCACCAACGTCTTGTGGATTATAGGTTCGAACGGATACTACAATTCGTTTTTGAGGATGCTGTTCTGCTTTCTTAATTGTAGAGAAAGCGCTTTACTAGGGACAAAATGCGTCGCATTGAGAAGATACAATTCATTTCTTAATAAAATTGCTGTATTAAAAGTAGTTCATTATTCAACAAGACTGTGTCGTTAATGGAACCAATAACTACCAATAAATACACTGTTCTAGCAAATCTGGAATTGATCTAATACTAAAGCAGGTTTGATACACTCGCAATTTATTTAATATGGGTTAATAAAGAATAAGTTATTAATACAAACTATGTCTTAGCAAACCTGTTGTATTAGATCATTTTTCTCAGTGTAGGTATTGGATTAAAATAAATGTAATATTATATTTTAAAATCAAAATTTTGACTTAGGAATATATTGTCTAGGAATTAATAATAAAACAATAAAAATATGATAAATTTGTGAGTATTTGAACATGATTACATCGAATCAATTAAATTATTATAATATATACGAACGTGCAACATAATATTGTCTAATCTCATGTAGAGAACGAAATTTGAATTGTTTCCGAAAAAGTTTTCCCCTAGCAAAAAACTCTGACCCGAATATCTTTGTCCATTAACCCATGTGACATATTGCAGTTAATATTGTGTCTAACGCCTCCGCACCGGGGAAAAGAACTAATATTGCCCGGAGTGAGGGTTTAACAAAAAAATATACTACATTTGGTTGGAATAGCTTAGGCTAACCGTTTTCTCAAGTGAAAATTTTATAAATATAAATAGATATCCTAGGAATAAAAAAAAATGTACACAAAGTATGCATGTATGTATGGAATCGATCCACAATATCTTAAATGATTACTCCTCAAAGGTAACCTAGGTTAAAGGTAAACGAAGAATGGAACTATCAAGTTCTGAAGTTTTTTTTAAAGATAATTAAACCTAATAATTTTGAGAAATCCGGCATTACCAACGTTTAAATCAAGTCATTGCATGAAATCTAATAGGTATAAGTGGTTTTTAAACTATTAAAAAACAAGAGATTTTGGTTAAACTATTTTGGAAGAAATTTCATACTGTTACATAAGTTTTCGAGTTCTTCTTGACTTGAAGATGAAGCTGTAAATAAAGAATCGTCCGCGACGTGGGCAAATGCTTATTCAGGGTGTATATTTCCCTTAAGGGATTATTAATGTAACCAATAATAGTAATAAACAATGTCGGTCTCAACACGGATTACTGTGAGACTCCCAGACCAACGTCGATCAACCCAGCTGTTTATTAAAACACTTTTGAACCACTAAAGAGAGACTTTGTAATTACTTAACGGGGTGGAAAGTGTCTTATTCTTGCCGAGAGAAACCATAAGTGAACCATTTCTCGAGACAGGAATGAAATTTATCACCGAGGTACTATTATAATTTACAACTATATCTTTAAAATGTAAATGATGTTTTATGTGACAAATGTGAAAAATTAACGAAGTTAGACCTCTGTATAACCAGGTGCTTCGCCACCATCCACAAATTTGAAAAAGTCTTAAAAAAACAACTTAAAGTTGATATTTTGTCATGGGTGACTATGATTTTTTTTTTTTTTTTTTTTTTTTTTTATGATCGAGCACAAGCACTATAGGAAAATCCTTTAAGGCGCTCTGGGAGCGGTGCGTGTGCGAAGAAAGCGATTCACGTTTTTCTTAAATCGGTGGAGGTTATATTCGGTTGGAAACACGGTCTCAGAAAGGCCGTTCCACAAAGATGACGTCCTCCAAATGAAAGAGTTCTGAAACAATGATGTTCGGGGTGTACTAAGTTGAACCACATAGGGATGGGCGGCAGTGGTTCGTCGTGTGTTTCTGCTATGCATTACTCTAGGTGGAATCGAGCGGGCAATATCTGTCGAACACTTGCCATGAAAATATCTGTAGAAGAGAGTCAAATCACCAACCTGTCTTCGATGTTCTAAGCTGTCGAGGTTCTTAGTCAGCTCGTGGTCGCCGATTAGACGAACGGCTCTCCTTTGGATGGAATCCAACAACCGAAGGGTATGCTTCGGTGCAGAACTCCAGATATGAGAGCAGTATTCCAGTGATGGTCGAATCTGGGCTTTATAAAGTGTCAAAAGTTGTTGAGGTGTATACAACTTTTTGGTACGGAAAAGTATACCGAGCTTCTGAGAAGCTGCCCTGGCGATTGCCACTACGTGATTATGCCAAGACATATTTCCTCCCAGGTTGACACCCAGCAAATTAATAGACGAAGTCAGTGGAATTGCGTGTCCTGCCATAACGATATCGGGTTCTGCAATGTTGACCTTCTTAGAGAAAACTGCAGCCTGGGTTTTTTGAGCGTTAAATTCGACTTGGTTACTGTCACCCCAAGACAAAATTTCTTCCAGGTCTTTATTGAGGCGTGATACCTCATGTTGTCTGCGAAGATGTGCGTCAGTAGCCGATGTTTGAGGTTTCAAAGTAAAAGATGAGATAAGTGTGCTGTCGTCAGCAAAGCAATATAATGGATTTTCTGTTTTCGCTAGAAGGTCGTTAATGTACAGTAAGAAGAGAGTGGGAGATAATATGGACCCTTGAGGAACACCAGCATTGATGGTGAAGGTGTCTGAGAGAAACCCGTCAATCGCCACTTGCAGAGAGCGGTCCTTGAGGAAGCTAGACAACCATGAACAAAATCGACCGGGCATACCATAAGAACGCAGTTTGCTTAGGAGCCCCTCGTGCCAGACACGGTCAAAGGCTTTAGAGATGTCCAGTGCAATAGCCCGGGACTCCCCATGATGTTCGATTGCGTTGCTCCAAAGATGAGTGACATAGGCTAGCAGGTCTCCTGTTGATCTGGACTTACGAAAACCATACTGATGGTCGCTGATAATTTTAAGGCCTTCCAGGTATTTTATAAGTTGTTGGTTAATAGCTTTCTCCATCACCTTTGATATAACTGAAAGCAATGCGACTGGTCGATAGTTGTTTGGCAGGGTTTTCTTGCCTTTCTTTGGTATAGGCTGGACTCGCGCCTTTTTCCAGCAAGATGGAAATATTCCTTTTTTGTAGGATAAGTTAAAAAGTCTACAAAATACTGGTGTGAGTTCATCGGCGCATTTCTTGAGCACTATAATAGGAATTTCATCTGGACCAGAAGCTTTTTTGGCATCGAGCCCCTTCAGAATTCGTTTGACAGGACGCTGACGGAATACGATATCAGTCATTTCCGATCGAACTGCTGGAATGTTCGGGGGTGTTTTTCCCTGAAAGTCTACCGTGGAGTGTGAAGCAAAGAGTTCTGCGAGTAAGTTCGCTTTATCTTCAGCCGTGGTTGCTATTGTGCCGTCAGAACGTGTTAGCGGTGGAATATTTGATTTGGTAAAATTTTGACTGACGGCCTTAGCGACTGACCAAAAGGACCTAGATCCGTTAGGACTGGCGAGAAGTTTATTTTTGATCCTCATGTTGTGAGCCTCTTTGTTTTGATCTATCGTTTGCTTGCACTGGTTTCGAGCGGTAACAAAGATGGTGCGATTCACATCGGTAGGATTTTTACGCCATTGTCGGTAAGCTAGATTTTTAGCTCTGACAGCACGCTCGCAGTTCTTGCTAAACCAGGGCTTGCCATTTGAAGGGCGCTTCTTGGAGAAAGGAATAAAGGCTTCCATGCCAGTAAGAATGACATCGGAGACCTCTTGAGCACAAGCGGATGGATCATCTGAAGAGAAGCATACTTCCAGCCAAGGAAAAGTGCGAAAATGGTCCCTTAGGTCTTCCCAACTAGCTGATGTGTAGTGCCAAATTTTACGAGGTTTAGGAGGTTGTTCAGAACAAATTGGCAGCTCGCTTAGAGTTGAAATAAGTTTGTGATCGGAAGATCCTAATGGAGGATGAACGGTGACTGTGTATAGGTCAGGGTTGGATGTCAAAAAGAGATCTAAAAGACTAGCAAAATCTCCATCTCGGTCTGGAATTCGCGTTGGTTCTTCCACGAGTTGAGTTAGACCTGAACTGATCGCAAAAGATTCCGCCTCACGACCCTGTTCATCGTTGGTATTTGAGTATTTGAGCCAGTTGATATTGTGGACGTTAAAGTCACCAAAGATAGCGACTTCGGCATTAGGATGGTTGGTTTGCAAGAAGTCAATTGTGTTTGCTAGTGACGAGAAGAGTGTTCTGTAATGGGTGTCACTTGGAGGACGGTAAAGGCAGCAGATAAACTTGGTGATTTTCTGCGTTGATATTTTAAACCACATTACATCAAACTCTGCTGGTTCAAGTGTGTCCTCTCGTTGGCAGCAAAGATCATCTCGGATAAAGAGACAGACCCCAAAGTTGCGTCTAAATCGGAAATGAAAATCGTATCCAGGATATAAATAGCTGACGGTGTTCGTTGACGATCTGACCTTTGTCTCGGTCAGTGCGAGCACATGGGGCTTGGATGTTTGTAAGTGCTGGTGGACTGAATTGATGTTGGTATTAAGCCCTCTGATATTGCAGAAATCAATTTTGAAGCTGCTGTTTTTGGGTGTGTCAGCAACTGTAGGTACCACACTATTTCTCCGTTGAGTGTTGTTAGGGGAACCCAATATATTGTCGGAGACAGTGGATGTTCGGTTAGTATCGCTTGATGAGGCCACAGGATCAGCCCCCACCCGGAGATCCGATCGGGGGGCGAGTTTACCTCCGGAGTATTTTGGTCCTGGAGCTTCCATCATGCTTTTTCTTCCCACCCTGGAAACCGGGAACATCGGCACAGCGACGAAACGTTGACTCAAAGAATAACTCAAGAGCAACTTCACGCCGCCTAAGCCGATGCAATGGTATCTCACCGGGCGATGCCGGGTGGGCCAGCATCTACCATTTGCATAAATACTAAACAATTCAAGCATACAAAGGTAAATTATGTGGAATTTTTGATATATTGTCATTAAGAAAGTGTTTATGAAGAAAATGAGCAATTCAGAAGAAATGATTTGTACTCCTCCTGAATTAAAAGAAGCCGTGAAAAGTTTGAAAATAGATTGATATGATATTTGAACTTAAAACAACCATTTTTATCATTCAATGAATCTTGATATTTACCCTGATGGAAAGTGATCAGTCTCCACCCGGATAATTGTCACTTTTCACCTGGATAAATGTTACGTTAGAAATAAAGAATTTAGAATTTCTTTCAAACTTTTTAAAAGTCTTAAATGTCAACATTACATACATAATTGCAAATATAATTATTTTCCGATGAAAAAATAATGGTCTAAATACCTTTGTCCATTAAACTGTGCGACATGTGGCAATTAATATTGTGTCCAACGCCATCACGTCTGAGAAGAAGAACTGATATTACACGAAGTGGAGCTTGAGCAAAAAATGTGCCACATGAGACTGAAAAGAGTTAATTTACCGTTTTGTCAAAGGAACACTTTATTTTAAAGGATCGGAATAAAATAAAACATAGAAGAATGGTAAAATGTATATTTCTACATTCTAGCATTTGTTGCAGATATAAATTTAATAATTTTGCATCCAAATTGTATCATTTAGATTTAGAGGTCCTCTCGTAAGGAATGTGGCCAAAAACAACGAACTTATAAATATAAATTTTAGTGCACACAAAAAATTGTTGTATAGTATCAAACATATAATATATTGATTCTTTATTCCTCAAATCTAATTAAATTTTATTCAATGAAAATCTTATTGATGATTAAGAAATATTGATTCATTTTTCATTATCTGGGTATCAGATTGCTGCAAGGAAGGGGCAGACACAGAAAGTATGTCTAATTCGGTCAGTTTGATTTACCGGTGGTAAAGGTTATGAATTTTCTTAGGTTTGTTCTACATAAAGACAGATGCATGTGAACAGGTACCGTGCGAGCAAAAATTATTTGCATCAAAGAAGGCTTGGATTAAAAAACGTAGAGCCTGGTTTAGATCACAATGATATGGGGACGATATATCTAACCAAATCTAGGTTAAAATTTTGTCAAATTCATATTATGACCTGATATGCCAAACTAATGAGTAATAAAATAAGTAGACAAATACAAAATGTATTTTTGTTGTTTACAAAATTAACAAAGTAAGAATATTATACAGAAAGAAAAAGAAAACTAATTATATAAATTGCTGAAATTGGCCACCGCCATGCTCCAAGCATAAATTCACACGTCTCTTCATATTTTCGAAAGTGTTGACCAGCATCCCAATATATACTTGAGCTTTATAAGGAAATACATTTAGCTGCTTCTTAAGAATATTCCTCCATGTTCCATAAGATCTTCCCACTTCTTGGGACAGGCGTCTTATACAATTTGCTGACGTATTTTGCATTATTTCACGAACGTTTGCAACAAGTTCTTCTGTTCTTACAGATGGTCTTCCTGCTCCTTTTTTGTGTTGTACAGAACCTGTTTCCCTAAACACAGCCACGGTTCTTTTCAGGCAATGATAAAAATCCCCAGCAATAAAAGCAACGTTAGGAAAATGTTCGTGAAATCGTCCATGCACAAACCCGGATTTTATTGCCACTCACTATTTACTCTAACCCCGTTTCGAAATTACTCTTCAACCATGAATGTTTTGTGCTGTTCCGTAAAGCTCATTGTGTGAATTGTTTAAGAAATTGGAAAAATTAGCGATGAATCAAATTACTTGTAACGACTGTTAAAGATGACGGAATAACTGATTGATTGTTAATTCAGGTAGTTACTGACACCCAACAGGTATTAAGCTCTACGGCTAAGCATTACGTCCTTAGATGCAAGGCCCTCTTTGATGCAAATAATTTTTGCTCGGACGGTAAAATACAAGCGTGTTTTTTTAAATTTTTAATTATTATTTGTATATAATGTTAAAGAAGTAAGAAATAAGTATTTTATTTAGGGTAAAAGGTATCATGGGAAAAAACATATAGAATATTTATTTCTGCCATAATTCCCTTCCCCACCCCTCCGAAACTAAAGGTTAGCCGCCTCTGATGGGTGCTGAAAAGTATGCTCAAATATAATCTTTATTACCTATTATTTCCGAAATAGTTTTCTCCGGTAAAAAAAAACTCTGTCCCAAATATCTTTGTCTATCGACCCCTGCGACATACTGCATTTAATATTGTGTGGGAAAAAGAACTGATATTACACGAAGTGAAGGTTTCGCAAAAAATGCGGCACATTCGGTCTGAAAAGCGTAAGTTAACCGATTTGTCAAATGAAGAGGGAGATTAATTCCGGCTAATAAAGCACTTTTGTGTAACAGCTTGGAAATGAGTTTCGGTATGACTTTTTGGCAGTATTTTCTGTAATATAATCGGAAAGAAGAGACCAATAACTGCACACTTTGAAACAGCAAGAATGTAAAAAATAATAATTTATTTAAGTGTAGGTTGGTTTTCTTAGTGACGGTGACATTTGAAAAAGTAGCTTCTTTGCTGTAAGCGCAGTTAAGGTAGCATTCTCAACGTCATTTAATCCATTAGCAACCTATAACCTATTTCGCGTTATTTTTTCAAGTTTATTATTTCATAGACTAACATTTAAATAAAATCAGTATTGTCGGCACATTACTTAGGTAATATCTGATATATTACAAAAATATCTATTTATTTCCTTGCTAATTTTGGGAGATTTGTATAATGAAAGAACAATGACATAATAATGTTAAAAAAAATCTTTCCCTATACAATTCTCCTAAAATAAGTTATGAAATTCCTTGATATTTATTAAATATGTCAATTATTACCTATAAAATATGAAGACGATAATGATTTTATTTAAATTTTGTGTAAAAGCTAGAAAACATAAATAAATCTACGCGAAATAGGTTATAGGTTGGCAAGCATGTTGATACTCCCACCTTAAAGTCAACAAATCACCGGTCATTTATGGCACCCTGGTAAAGTCTGGTCCATTTTACGTTAAGATGTTGGCGACAGAGACAGGACTTACTATTTTTTCCCATTTAATTCACCATATTTTAAACTTGTACGGGGGTCTTAATGATTTATTAGCAGTGGCGTAGCGTGGATGAAGGGGCGGAGGGGGCGAAAACTTCAAAGGCAAGGGAAGTTTTTTTTATGAGAGAGACGGCGAAAGAGGTAGAAAAAAAAACGCGCCGCAGGCGAAATTTTTTTGGGTGCCACGCCCTTTTTTTATTGAAGTTGCCTGATTTTCAAGTGGAAAAAATATAAAATACACAAGATCCTCAAGAAAATCACAAAAAAATTAATCAAGTAAAAAAAAGTGCTTCGTTTTCATGGCTCATTATGGGTCCTAGGGGGGGGGGTAATTACCCCTTTATCTACGCCCATGTTGAAAGGGCGCCTCACTGCTAATGCATAATTTCGTTTGTTTAGTAAATTTTGGCCTGCGAAATAAAGTTTGTGATTCGTCATGTCTAAAATGGTCAGAAAACAGAATATGAACACGGCAAGGGGAATTTTGTTAAAACTCTACAAAGTGTTTTATGCATAATATTACATAATTATTCTCATTGGCGACAATAACACACTTTTAAAAAGATAAAATTTAGTCTCTAGTAAATTAGAGATTTCAAGAAATTTTTAATTGTTACAAAAACAACTGAAAGATAACTTATTGATCGTGGCAAAGTATTTTTATTATTAATTAAATCAAGTAGTGAAAATAAAATAGAATCTCGAAATAGGTAACAGGTTTATTTTTTTCTTTACTCTTAAAGTTATAAACAAATAATAATAACCTAATTAAAACCTGGAACTGGGAACTAATGGGAGAATGGGAAGGGGGCGCCGTTTGGGAACGGGCTCAAAGGGCGGGGGGGGGGGCGGTCGCCCCCCCTGGCCCCCTGCACGCTACGCCACTGTTTATTAGCATAATGGCTTGCAAAAATACAGCGTTAATTTTATTTATAATTAAAATATCAAACTCAACTTATAGCGTTATTTATTAGTAAAACATAGAAATACATTTGACATGCAGTAAAACATACCAATGGAAAAATGAACAACCCTGACAACATATTATACAATATGGGAAAGAAAGAAAAAACTAAAATTCTTCCTCAACAAAATATAATAAAATAAAATTCTTTAAAGGTATCTACATTTCGAACGTAGAAACGTTCATCATCAGGAGACAGAAAATATATTTATATAGTGCTGATGGTTTTAGCAGAAGAGAAAATGGTGAAGGACCTTAATGGAGCTTTCATTGAATTAAAAACTGATGTACAGGGTTATTTTTTATATTTGCGTACCCACCTACAGGGCTTAATATAAGTGACAGAAAAAAACTTTTAATACAAAAGTTGCATAATGTGTCCCGTCATATCTCTTAGACTTATTAAAAAAAACATCTGCACATCGGAAAGTTAAAAAACAAATGAAAGTCTTCTTTTTTTAAATGGAACACCCTATATATTTTTTACCAGGGCGAAAGATCTCTTTCTCCTGATTTCAAAAATATATAACATGTCATCATTTAATTCAGTCGTTTGTGAAATATTTGAGTTTTTGATTAATTGAATTGACTATAATCTAGTCGGCGTTCCGCATATCTTAACGTGACATATTTGTCACTTTACTTTAAATTGAAACATGCAGTAAAGAAAATAACTTATGATTTATAATTTATGATATAAAGTAAAGTCTTCTTCCGAATATCCCATTTTCCTTACTGAATCTTTCAATTTAAAGTAAAGTGACAAATATGTCACATTGAAGTATACGGAACGCCGACTAGATTATAGTCAATTCAATTAATAAAAAACTCAAATATTTCACAAACGACTGGATTAAATGATGACATGTTATATATTTTTGAAATCAGGAGAAAGAGGTCTTTCGCCCTGGTAAAAAATATATAGGGTGTTCCATTTAAAAAAAGAAGACTTTCATTTGTTTTTTAACTTTCCGATGTGCAGATGTTTTTTTTAATAAGTCTAAAAGATATGACGGGAAACATTATGCAACTTTTGTATTAAAAGTTTTTTTCTGTCACTTATATTAAGCCCTGTAGGTGGGTACGCAAATATAAAAAATAACCCTGTACATCATCAAAAAGACAGTAGGGAAAAGTTTTGTCATCAGCAGGTAAATATTTTTATTAAGGGTCAGTGTTCTGGAACGTGTTGAATAGTTGTAACATTTAAAAAAACTAAAGAAATAACTGATTTTTATATCTTTTAACCCAATGCTTGCTTCTAACCAACATACTTTTACGATCATAGGAAACCACCATTTTTTCATAGGAAATGGAGAATCAGTTTTGGTCAGTTCTGTGATGGTCCATTCCGTGACGCCTTGGAATCTGACCCCGTCTAACAGAACTGGCATTATGTCACAGAAAAGACAACAACATCAACAATTACTGAACAGATGGTTGCAAAAATCAATGAATTGATAATTTTAATAAAGTTTGTCTATATAAATACATTATAGTTTCCTTGTATTTTAATTTTTAGCCAGCTCAAGTCATTTCTGTGATACGTAAGGTCATTTCTGTGATACGTAAGGTAATTTCTGTGATACGTAAGGTCATTTCTGTGATACGTAAGGTCATTTCTGTGATACGTAAGGTCATTTCTGTGATACGTAAGGTCATTTCTGTGATACGTAAGGTCATTTCTGTGCCGCATAGTCCCTTTCTGAGACGGAGATTATTTAATTTGGTCAATAAGGTTTTTGACTTTTTTGGCACAATACTATTGATAATAAGTGACGTATAAAAAATATTGTTTGTCAAGGTACTGCAATTTAATTTACGCTATTGCAACAATAAATTAGGAAATGTTGTACTTCTAATGGTTTTTGAGGGACTAATCCTCTATTTTTACTATGGCAAAGAAAACTGAACTAGTTTTGGCCCCAGTTTGCGAACACTATCTTTTGTGTTTTTTCATATCATAACTTCCGTATTTGTGATTTCTTCGTTTTAAATTTTGGTTAGAAAATGTGTCACCGAAATGACATACTTCCGGATTTTCGAGAAAAAATACATTAATAAAACGAAACACTTGTTAATATAATTGTTATCTATTCTGCTATTATTAACTTTTAAACAAGCATGCATGTAGAAACGTTTTAATCTAAAACTCTAGCCCATTTAATACAATATATTTTGTAGACAGTACTATGATCGATTTTTCCCCTAAAATTGAATTTGCCCCTAAGCTCTATAAATTTAAAGGTATGTTGAGGGTTCCAGCTTCCAGGTTCCAGTATTCTAATTTGGTAAGGATTGGTAAATTTTAAAATATTCCCACGGGATAATAAAACCTTTATATATATTTTTTTTTCTCTGAGAGATTTCCCTGGACATTCCCTATCCAGGTATTCGAATGTGCCATAAATTGCGGTCACATGACACGTGTATATATCGGCCGAGCGGTCTGCGATACGACCTCACTTATGAATGAGTTATTGCCGGAGGTTACAGGGTTGCCGCCGTCAGGGTATTTGTCATGGCGATTTAAAAAACCCGCACTTGGATAGATTAGGCCGTGTATAGATATGATTTATTATGGTTGGAGGAAGACTTTTTTGTTAAAGGGGTCCGGTAATTGGTTGTAAAATTTATATTTTTAACGGAAAATGCTTTGAATAACGCTGCTTATGATTATTTTATCATTTGTTGCCTTTGCCCAAGGTGTGCAGTCCTAAAGATTACTCTGATATGCGACCAATCAGTCTTTTAAGCGTGGTTTCTTGAAAAAATTGTTTACAAACAAGTTATTTTAATTATTTAAATGAGGGCAACCTCTTCTTTGAAGGTCAGTCGGGGTTCCGTAAGGGATTTAGCACTGCGACTGCTTTGTTGAATACTTTGAATGATATTTTGGGGGCTGCAGACAGAGCGGAAACCTCAGCCTTGGTTGTCCTTGATTACAGTAAGGCTTTTGACACTTTGGATCATCATTTGTTGTGTGCCAAACTTTATTATTATGGTTATTCGGAAGGTGTTATCAAACTGTTAAAGGATTATCTTGTTGGTAGGTCACAATAAGTCGTTGTTGATCGCAAACAGACACAACGTCTGACTCTGGATAGGGGAGTATTGTAGGGGTTCATTTTGGGGCCTTTGCTGTTTGTTATTTTTTACCATGGACATGCACACTCACATAGCTGGCGGCAGCCTAAAGCAGTATGCCGATGACAATACCTTTTTTACACATTTTGATCAGCTAAATGCTTTACAGATAGAACAAAATATAAACAATTGTTTAAATTCTATTTATACTTATTCTAATAACAACGGACTTAAAATCAATCCCAAAAAATCAGCTGTTATGTTTTTTGGAAAGAATAAGGATTGGGCTGGGAGTAATATTACTTAAGAGATGGCACAAGAAAAATTTCCGGCTGTCAATGAGTACAAAAACTTGGATATCATATTCGATAGCAAATTAAGATTTAGTTTCAAGAGTGACCCACAGGGCGTACTGTTCGCTGTTTAATCTATATAAAAATCGACAGATACTTAATGTAAATCTAAAAAAACAGCAATGTGCGTTATTAGTACTCTCTCACCGCAGCTACTGCAATTTTGTATATGGATATTTGTACAAAATATAAATTGCAAAAAATACAAAATGCTTGTGTTAAATTTACTTTTGGTTTAAGAGTCAGGGACATGTCAGTCCAAATATAAAAGAACCACGGTGGTTAAAAATTAAAGACCGTGAAAAACTGCATTGGGGGTGCTTTCTGCATAGGCTGCTAAAAAGTGGAACTCCTAGATATTTGCGCGAATGGCTGGTCCTTCGAAGTTCTTTGCATCAGCGCGATACCAGGTTTAAGGGCCGTTATCAAATACCCAAATATCATACAAGTTTGTTTAAACAATCCTTTAGCTATACATCTGCCAAACTCCTTAATGAAATTGAATCTGACCTCTTAAATAAGTCTTAGTTTTTCTGTAGAATTAACCATAAGAATAAATTGCTTCAAAAATACTGATTAGTTTTCTCGGCTTTTTTTTTTGTTTTTTTTTCTGTTCTTTTGTGGTATTAAATAACGCAGGTTTTGCCTACTTTTGAGATAGACCATTATGGATGTTTAATGGTTTTTGTTATTTAACATTTCATTTAAGTACAAATAACATTGAATGTATATATATTAATATTAAATCCAACATGGGTTGTAACTTATTTTGTTATATTTATAAAATTTTTGTATGCTCGGTTAAAAGCAGCTCTGCTGAAATTCGGCGAGTTAAAAATAAAGACCTTTTATTATTATCATTATTATAATATACAATTATATGATTATTAAAAAAGTGCTTTTAGTACGACATTTAGTGACGACTACTAGAAATGTATGGAAAATTTGCATTAGTTACCATTTAAACCCTTGCGGAAATATTAAAATTAATTTTTTTTATGTTAGTTTATTCTTATGCAGCTCATTTTTATATTATATCTTCCATATCTCCGATTTAAATGAAGATATTGGCTTGCGGTTTGTAGAGATATTCTTCCTATTTATTTTTCCTACTACCTTTTATGAAAATGAGAAATAATGCACGCCTAAACTTGGCTAGAAAGTCCTTTATATCACACGAGTGCTGAAATATAGAACAGCTGATGGCCGACGAATTTGACAGCAAAACTATAAAAAAAAAAAAAAAAAAAATTACGGGACCCGTGGAGCGAATTGGGGTGCTGGATGGGGTCAAGTACACTAGGGCATTACTGAAAATAAAAAAAAACCTTTTTTTTTCGGTATTTTTGGGAACCTAAGAGTATTTATGATAAAAATAATAATATTATTATATCAAAAAATAAGTATACTCAAAAAATATGTCAGGCAACCCACCAAACATGTCAACTGAGTTGAACCATAGAAAAAAAGGGGCAGCTATAGAGCAGAAATAAAATACCGATACCGAGAGAAAATACCGATTTATAATTTTACGATTGTTCCGGATAAAAATATCCATACAATGTTTAAGGATATGGGACAAGTGAATGTGCTTTATGTAAGTAAATTTACTTTAGCAATCTTCAAAACAAATCGAATATAGATAGAACTTTTATAATTAACAGTCTATCGATATTTAACTCCATCTCTATCTTTCTATAATGTTGAGGTTATGTTTTAGTTTTGTGTTATGGTGTTTTTGTCTGTATTATGGAGAACTAGAGGGTAGGAGGCCGATCGACAATGGCAGCATTTTCAATTTCTGTCCCGGTTTTTGGGTAGTTTGCTAGTTGGCCGATAGATGCTCTCGCTTCGCAAGTGGGCTGATGTCGTCTTCTTCTTCTTCGTTTTTAACTTTTACTTTTATATTTTTGACAATTGACATTTTATTTTTCGAAATAACAAATAACGTTTGGAGGCAAAAGAAGACAAATAACGTTATATTGTAATTGATTTCCATATTTATAATGAATAATGGTACAATTTATAAAATTATAGAGTTTGCTTTGTGTCGGGGTGTAAGACAGGATCTTCTTCAGAGAGGAAACGCAGCCAAATAAGTTTCTTTCTAGCTCCAAAGATCCTGTCCTCTGTAGCTAGAATGTTCCTGTATTTTAAAAACGAAGCATCGTTGGAACTTTATACAGGCCGAGTTTACTAATAAGTATAACAAAGTAAGTGTAAATTCATATAAAAGTCCTTCTTTGTTCCTTAAAGAACTAATTTAAATAAAAATAGTTATCGCGTCCATAAGAAACCATTTATTTGATAGCCCACTTCGAACACGAGCGCCATCTTACGGCGACTCGTAAAGCTGAATTAGCGATGCTAATTTGGGACCGAAATCCAATGCATTGCGATCGGCCTCCTACCTCAAGTCCTCCATAGTGTGTATATTTAGGTATATTATTGTTTTATTGAAAGAATGCAAGCAGCTAAGAAATCAGAAACGAAATGTATTCACTGTACATAGATAGTTAAAATTCTTGAGAAAAATGAAGGTAAATTGTTGATTCTGCTAAATAGCTCCATCTAGCTTAACGGAATTCAGAACGAGTTCGTTTTTTATTAAATTTATAAAACAAAAGAATCCCTATTTACCGAGTTCAAGTTTGTCAAATTCCGATAAGTCAAACCAAAGTTGTGAATATTTTTTCATAGCAATATTTGACCCCCCTACCCTCCCCCTTAAACAAAAAGGTAGAGCAAAAATTCAAAAACAAAAGTTGTCCAGAATATTGTTTAGAAGATAATATAGGGTCCGCGAAAATGATTAAAATCACATAATTGTGGCCTATCGGACAAGTGTGTAACTGTTTTTTACATTGGAATACACAGGGATCCAAGCACAATAGATACCCTGGGGCGGGTAGACCACGACGGCCGTTTCGTCCTTGTTACGGGCAGCCATTACCCAAGCAATCCCGACAACAGCGGTATTAAAAGCCTTTTACAATGGCTTATATTTATATATGTCGTAGGCTGATAGTGAAATCCGTCATTTCATGAAAAGCCTAGTCACTTCATGAAGCGTCGGCAGATTGTGTAAAAACATGAAATTACACGATCTGCCGCGTCACTTCATGAAGAGCCCTTGACGTTTCGGCGTATTATGTATAACACAATCTGCCTAATTTTAAATATCGGCACTTCATGTAGTACCTAACGATGTCATGTCAGTCGGCAGATTGTGTAATTCCGTCTAAAAGGTATATTGGCAGCTGGTTTGTTCGTTGTTCCCCAGACCATTTTTTTTTTATTAAATTTTTTCAACTAATATTTTATAAAAATAAAAAAAATGCTCTGACAAACCCGAACAAACCAGCTGCCAATATACCTTCTAGACGGAATTACACAATATGCCTTGTTTTTGTGGCATTTCCTGAAGTGACGATATTTAAAATTAGGCAGATTGTGTTATACATAATACGCCGAAACGTCAAGGTCTCTTCATGAAGTGACGCGGCAGATCGTGTAATTTCATGTTTTTACACAATCTGCCGACGCTTCATGAAGTGACTAGGCTTTTCATGAAATGACGGATTTCACTATCAGCCTACGACATATAGGTATACATCCCTTTTTAGTTGTACATGCACCCGGTACAATAGGGAATATTGAATATTTAATTAATCGAATAAAATTGAAACACACATTTTGGTTATTCAATGAATGTTAATATTTACCTGGGTAAAAAGTGATCATTTGTCACCTGGATAAATGTTTAAATTGAAAATATATTTCTTCCAAACATTCAAAAAGTCTGAAATGTCAACATTACATACATGCTTGTAAATAAAATTATTATTCTATGCATGTCCTATCAATCTGCCAATCTCTTAAATATTTTCAATTGATGTGCCTCCGTGTCAATACCCTTTTCACACAGATTTTCTTGCAAAAAATGCCACCCGAAGTATCAAAGGATGTTCTCAAGAGCATTTCCATAATAATATGGAAATAAGGCCCTTTGGATGACCGTGAGGAGACCGTCATAAAAATTCATTGTGCCGTCTTCTCACTTTAAGGTTATTACTACCGGTCCAGAAAAGGGTCCGCACGATATTTTATTTTACCGGCGAATGGAGTGTCTCAATTTGGAGAGAGATTGTTTTTTAGTGGGTTTATTTGGATATCTACTGAACGAGTTCTGCGTGTTATGGAAAATAATTGAGAACAAGATATTAATAAAAAATTATGTGAAAAGGAAAGAGAAACACAAAGTCTTCCTCCACAAAATTTAATAGAATAAAAAACACTAGTTTAAAGGTCTCAACATGTTTCGAACGTACAAACGTTCATCATCAGGAGACAGTATTTCTCACAAAATAGACAGTTATCGCGGAACGAAAAGAGACGAGGGTGAAATCTAACAACAATTAAACATCTATTAATTTTGAGCTAATTTTCTTAATGACAAAAAAGTCTTTATACCCACACTTAACAAGAACACTACCAAAAACAAACAAAATATCAGTAAACAAGATCCAAGAAAGCGTTTTTCTGGTAAATTGTCTAAAAGGTGAAGCGATATACAAAAGGGCTTTTGAGCTCCCAGCGAAACAAAGGGTAAGTTTCAAATAACGAGATATAGGGTTTCGTAACAAGCAACTCGTGAATTTGTCGATATAAATAGTTAGAAAAGGATGGTACAAATTTCAAGGATCAATGGCAGTGTGTTTGTGTGGTGGACAAAGAAAATCGCTGTTTTTTAATTGTTGAAAAAATTTAACTTTATTAGTTTTGTAATCCAGTATACAGGGTGGGGACTTTAACTGGAATAAATTCGATATTATTAAAACCGCTGCAGTTGCGCCTACAAAATTAGGTATGTGGGGGTTTTGGACCATGCGGAATTAAAAAATTATATCGGCGCTGTTGCCAGATTTCCCAGCTTTGCCCTACACGTAGTAATTTTGTTATTTTAAATGAACTGCCCAATTTATATTTATTGCAGTAAATTGGGCCTGTCAAATTTAGCAAGATCCAAAATTTACAAAATTTTATCTTCATTAGTTGCTGAGCTATGACAACACTGTAGTTCCATTAAAAAGTACAGGAACGCTTATCTACCTTTCGAACCGTTAAAGTTGCGTTTACAAAATTTACTATCTGGGGGTTTCTGGGCATGCAGAAATTAACAATGATATCGGCAATGTTGTCAGATTTCTCAGCTGTGTGCTACAAGCGGTAAGTTTACTCGAACAAATTTGACAAAAAAATCACAAAAACACGAAACTAGTCTATCGATTTATTATTTCAAGAGTTGTTTAAAATGCGCTCCATTGACTTCTTGGCAAAAAGCCAATCGGTTATAAAACTCATTTTGTAGGTTGCGTAAAACCTGAGGTGGTATAGATCTGATTTCTAGTCTAATCCGATATTTTAGATTTTCAATATTTGTAGGTTTTATAACATACACTTTATGTTTCAAATTATCCCATAAATAAAAATCTAAGGGTGTTAAATCAGGCGATCTTGCTGGCCATTCAATAGCTCCCCGTCGTCCAATCCACCTGCCAGGAAAGGCGGTATTCACGTAATTCCGCACGTTAGCCGCATAGTGCGGAGGCGCCCCATCCTCCTGGAAAAAAATTCTATGAAATAAATACTAAACAAGTTACAAAGCTCGGAGCTTTGTAACTTGTTTAGTATTCACCTGAAGACGACTGGAGATACTTACCAGTTGAAACGTTGTGATATGAAAAACTAAAGGCAATGGAAGTCCAAAATACATCTATTACTCAAGATACATCATTGTCTACAACCTTCAAACAAACACATGACTCAATCAGTTCTGGCACTAACATTTCTTGCAAAAATTCCAAATATCTTTCACCTGTTACGTTGGTGGTCCCCGAAACCGATCATCAGGAGAATTTCTATTTTTAAGGTTTTAGTTAAATAAGCCACTAACCGATTTTACTAAATTTAAGCTTGTTTGGAAGAAAAAGGTAAGTACCTTCAATTGTCGTATCTAATGGTACACGATAGTTTCTAATAAAATTGCTAGAGGGCGCAATTTGTATTAAAAATTATTGTTTTGGCAATAACTCTGAAACGAACAAAGATATTGAACTGCGGTCTTCAAATCTTTTCTTGCAAATTTCATCTTCTTTTCGATTATGATGTCATAGTTATACCGTATGATTTGAATTTTCGGGATAAAATCGAAAAAACTGTTATTGTTACAAATTGCGCCCTCTAGCAATTTTATTAAACACTATCGTGTACTGTTGGATACGGTAATTGAAGATACTTATTTTTCCCTTCCAAACAAGCTTAAATTTAGTAAAATCGGATAAGTCGTTTAGAAGTTACAGCAATTTTAATGTTTACACTTTCAATAGCTTCTCCCACTCTTATCAAGGTCGGTACGCCAATGATGATGATGATGATGCAGAATTGTCTAAGCTTTCCAATGATGTAATCAGAGTTATACCTTAATATGGGAATTTTCGGAAAAATTTACAATTTAAAAAAACAATTTTTAATGGTGCCCCCTTGCGGCAAAATGAGGAACTTAAAGGTAATTTTCAGCAATTTTTCTTGACCACTTTACTCATAAAAAAATCTTTCCGAAAGTTGTACGATTAATGGTTTCCGAGATAAAGCCGACGTCCTCGCTTATTTGACCACCCACATACTACACTTTATAAACCCACTGTATATATAATAATATTATATTAATAATAAATATTAGGTAACTCAAAAATTCTATACACAAAACTAAAATCAGAAAAATAAACCTGACACGGCAGGACACTGCTCAGAAAATGCTTTAATTTTTTTACCAGAACTCCATTCTGGGACCATTGTCCAGCCCGTCCACAAATTCCAAATAACGTATATTTTATCTTCGTCTCTTTCACGCCATCGGCGGTTACTGGCCTATCTCTGTCTGACAGAATCGATCGTTAAACGGGCTGCGTACCGCTTCAGCTTACACCAGCCGCTTTAACTGGCGCTTGCAAGCGCAACAAATTATATGCTGTTGCCAATTCTTCAAAATTTTCGGATTTGTAAGCACAATGTAAGTATATACGAGAAACAAGGGTTTGTTAATTAGTTGTTTTTAAACACTGAAAACACTTTTTGTCTTGCTTTCAGTTATATTGTTTCTTAAGGACTAAAGAATGTATTATTATAACAATGAATGGCTTGTTATTTTTTTCTCTCACACTCAAAACTCCTCGGTTTAAAGTATATTTGCAAACTAGCTTTCAAAGAAAGTTACTGACTAACAATTTGAATACTGATATAAATGAAACATTTTTAATAAAAAAACTTAAAGAATTGAAGAAGAAAGATCTGACAATCCTAGTTGTGAGGTCGGTCTCTTTGAGACTGTTACCACCGTTTTTATGCCGTATGGAATGATTGGAATGTCATCGCACTGACTTTGGATAAATTATAAAAACGGATATAATTTAAATCTAATTAACTAAATCCTAAAAAAGAAAACTTACAAAAAAGCTATTGACTTAGTTTTTCCTAGAAGCAAAAACTCTAACTAATTTAAACTTATCACTTTCTTTGGACAACCTAGCAAAGTTGTTGGCAATTTTCTTAACAAACTTGATATACATTTGTGTTACAAAACTAATAACTTGTTAAGTAAATTTATCAAAAACAATAAAACTAAAAGCAATAAAAATAAAAAATCGGGCGTCTATAAATTAAAATGCAAAGATTGTCCGAAAATATGCATTGGCCAAACGGGTAGACATTTTAACAAAAGAATACAGGAACATTACAACATTTTTCTAAAAAATAAAACAGACTCAAACTATGCTAACCATTTACTTGGCATAATTTCAATCCTTCCTTTAAAATCTTACATACAGAAAACAAAGGCTTAAAACTAAATTTGTTAGAATCTATGGAAACAAATAAACTTAAAAATATGGACCTGTTACTTAATGATCAGTTAGATTTAAATTATTCACCTTTGTTAAATTTATTCTGTCGACCATATACTTAAGATTTGGTAAATTACCCCTATTATACCTAATTCAATTTTTAAACCCTCTGTTGGATTTTCCCGCTATTGTAACCCTTCCACTGTTTTATTTACATCTTTCATAATTTAATTTTATTGCACCTCAATTTTTATTTTCACCTTTTATTAAATCATTGTCGTCTGACGACGCTTCAGTGTTAGCGAAACATGTAATTTTTTGTTTTTAATATAGCGGAAATTTACACGTTCAACGCTATTTTACTGTATCCCATAATACTATAAAATAGAATACTGTGTTAGCCGGCACTTTACGTAGATTATAGGTACCTACCTACACTTTTAATTGGTATAACGTTGATCTACATTTATCTGTTGAAAAGAACGGCGCTAGTTCCCAATTGGAAAAGTTACAATACTATATGAAAATTATTTAGAGAACCTGAAACCAACAAGAAAAGTAGATCATGTCCTTTAAGTTTTAAGGTTGGGGGGGGGGGGGGGTATTGGGGGAAAGATACAAAAAATGCTAAATGAAAAGATAACGTATTTTATAAAATAACATTAACGTTCACAGCATTTCCCGAATTTACCTACGATTTGAGTCTGAATTTGGACATTTCCTTTTTCTCACCCTGTAGGTCATATTGATCGCCCTAAAGGGCATAAAATTCAATTTTATGAGCACATTTTACAACCACTCTCCGACATCTATCTACATGGATATTTTCTTGACGTCAAAAATTTAATAACTGAATCCGATATGACACCACATATCAATAAAAAGGCCTTATCCGTTCAATCAGAAACCCTAAATAATTCCGATTGAATTATATAAGAGCCATCAATCCCTTTTCCCTCTATTATAGATAAATTTATTCAATAATATTGAAAAAATGGCAACAATGTTTTGATTTTACCATAATAATATCTATTATTAAAAGCAACATAATAGCGGCATAGAGGACAAATGTGTAACTATTTGTATATTGGAATACACAGGGATCCAAGCACAATGGATACCCTGGGGCGGGTAGACCACAACGGCCTTTTCGTTCTTATTAGGACCCTATGGGCAGCCATAACCCAAGCAACTCTACAGATAGCCGCTTGGCTTTTGCAAAATGTTTTTTAGTACATCCCAATAATAATTCAAATAATAATAAAAATTCACAGGAAATCAGATGCAGGATAGAGAAGGCCAGAGAAGTGTTTAATAAGATGGCAAAGTGCTTCAAGAACCATGACTTGAACATAAACCTCAAGATCAGGTTGTTAAGATGCTATGTCTTTTCTGCGTTGTACTACGGAGTGGAAGCTTGGACACTGATTGCTGCTACTGAGAGGAGGCTGGAAGCCTTTGAAATGTGGTTGTATCGAAGGATGCTGAAAGTGTCTTGGATGCAAAGGGCGACCAAGAAGTTAGAATATCTTGGGCACATAATGCGTAATGAAGGTCGATACCATCTCATCCAGTGCATCCTGCAAGGTGAAGTGTACGGGAGTACAGGACCAGGAAGAAGGAGGATCTCATGGCTGAAAAACCTAAGGGTTTGGTTCGGAAAGTCAACCACGGGACTATTAAGAGAAGCAGTTAACAAAGTTATAGCTAGTGCATATTCAGATGGTCGCCAGCATCCGGCTCGGATAGGCATACGAAGAAGAAGAAGAAGAATAATAATATAATACTTCATATACAAATAATTGATTTTTTAAAAATACATACATATCTACCGGTTTGACCGGTCCTCATATTTGGCGAGATATGCTGATATAAGGTATTCACTTTTATCTTTTAAAAATCGTAAACTATAACATACAAACATTTTTTAACAGAAGGTAACCCACAGACTACGGTTTGGATGGCAGCGTTGCTCGATGAGTTGCTGGACGAAAAAATTGGCGAATGTCGCCAACCATTAAAAAATATAGTTTTGTTTTTATTTTCGTCTGGATTGAAATTAAATGTGTCAAAATTAAGCAAAATTGTTGCATTTCGTCTTCAGTTCAAGTTATCTTAACGTTTTGAACTTAAAATTTGTACAGGTGACGACAGATAATTTCGTACACTAAACTGTGACACTGTAAATGCAACTTTTTTACCTTTATTACCTTTGTAACGTGTTAATTGTTATCATGATATCTGTCAAAGTATTGTCATTATCTTATTTGATTTAAAAATGCCTCATTTAAGTATTATTGAAAAAGCAAGATTAATATGTTTAGTAGAAATACGGTGGTCTTATGGAAAAATAGCTGATCATTTTAAAGTACCTAGAAGCACTGTTTAAGGAATTGTAAAAACATGGCGCTATCATCAAACACTTGAAAGGTGTAACTGTTTAAAATTTGTATATACAAAGGTTTCGAGAGTATCCCCTTAAGGGGTCTGTAGCTTCGTAGTAGGTCGACATTGGACACAATTTTATAATATGAAGTTATTTCTTTATTTTTAATAAATCTAGGACACCCTGTATATATATTTACATTATTTACGCGCGCGAATGGCTACTCGAATGTTCGAGAGTGGTCCAACGAGAATTGAGATCTCGTAATTTTATTCATTTAAATTAATAGTAATTGCAATTATCACAAAGTATTTGCTACAATGCTTTTAGATGAGTCCATAGACAATTTACCTTTAAATACCTACAGCTTATCTCCTACGCAAACAAAAGTTACGTTTTATGGGTGAAGAAATACGTCCGAGCGCATGACTCGTCGGTCAGCTGTCTTCATTCGGGGAACCTTCGTGCATGCGCACAAACCTCGTGTTATCGGCCGTCCTACTTTATCGACAATAATCGACGCGCTCAAGAATACTCTCCAGAACCGGCTCGGCCGCCATTTTTGTTGTTGTGTTTTAAGGTTTCTCTTCTCTGCGGATTCCTTGTAGTTTTCTAAAGTTTTCAGCGCTATCGGATCGGCTATCGTGGATTGTGGGACTGGCGTTTAATATTTATGGATTTCTGGTTTTTGTGTAGTTTAGTTAGTGAATTGTGTTTGTGCTTTTAGTGACTCGGATTGTAATATAAACAATGACTAGTACTAGTTGCAGCCGTTGTATAATTGTATTATGCCCAAATAGGGGTAAAATAAACCCTCTATGGTGGCATATGAGCAAGAATTTAAATTTTAAAGCCCGGACCTGTCTATTTTCCCATTCGTCAAACGATAATGTTGCAGTGCGCATGTCTAATAGTTCCCAGTTTTGTTTACATGCGCGAGGCCATAAAACTGCCACATTCGTGATTATTGTTTGTTTATCTAAAGGTAAATTGTCTATGGATGAGTCATTATGTTTTTTTTCTGTATAAATAGGTAGTTGCACATTTTCTAACAGTCGTTAAAAAAAATGACAGATACGGCTCTCCGTGTTTTTATGAATGCCATGAAACAGTCGTAAAAAATCGTCCAGTACATTTGCGGATCAAAGATGTTATCTTGGCTCATCGCGCCATAAGAAAAGGTAAGAACTTTCGTGCGTTCCTACTAAGATAAGTGCTTTTTCCTTACTATGTGTGTGCACGTGAAAACGTTTTTAGGGCTTTTACGGATACAATGAGGTGACGTTTTAGACCCTTTTAAGCTGTTTCGGTCAAAGCCTAAGTCTGTAAATGGTTTTGCGAAGATGGAGATATGCAAATGTCTTAAGGAGGCCCTTATCAAAAATATATAGAGATGGTAAGGCTCTGCGGTATATTTTCTAAAATTTATGTAGTAAAAAGAGTAAACCTTTTGGAAAATAATAATAGGATTCTTCGTGGCCGATCTATAACCTTTTTTAAAGCTTTTATCTTTCTATTCGAATCTATTTTTTAAATACATGCCATACTACCAAGGGTAAGCATCGAGGGTACATACCAAGGATAAATAATAAAATAAACTTAGAAAAATGCAATATTACCTTTAATTATTACTGAGTTGAAAAGAAACTTAAATATTTACAGAATAATGTTCCATAGGTATACACTGGGTGGTGCATTGGCATAACATAACCTGTAGGTACCTAAATACTATCCATGTGCAAAGAAGCTTGATGACTCCGCCTACGTGCTTATTATTGGAGTGTGAAGTTTGAGCTGTTTGTTTTGGACAAGAAGAGGCTTCCAGATATTGGGGATATTTATACTTGGTTTACTTAATATATGGGTATTTTGATTCATGAAAGCAAACAGAAATATCGGTCAACTTGATGATTTGTCAATTGATAATTCACGCGTTTCCGGGCCTTGCCTTTCCGAAGTTAGTGATTCAGCCCATTCAGAAAAATAATAAAGAAAATTAAATAAATTTATTTTGAACTAATTAGAAGGCGTAAATTTTGTTAGTTCCTATTAACTTAATGAAATTAATAAGTGATAATTTTTCTGTTAAAAATTAAGTGCTTTATATCTATTGGCAAAAGTCACTAAGAATAAAATCAAAATACATTTTGTTGCTAACTTATGATTTTTATTGATACGAACCAATTTGCGTTACATATCGAACACCGGGGCTGAAAGAGACACAACAAAAATTTAACTAAACTCATCGGAAATATGTTTTTTTAAGTTTCATTTGAAACTATGTAGACATGTAATTTTAGATGTTATGGTTGAAAACGAATTAATGCTTTTAATGTTCCTGAAATTTTAGTAATAAACCTTAGTTACTAACAAGTAAAATCAACTTCTATTGTAAAAATATAGTGCGTCATATTTAACTAAACTCATCGGAAATATGATTTTTTAAGTTTCATATTTGAAACTATGTAGACATGTAATTTTAGATGTTATGGTTGAATACGAATTAATGTGTTTAATGTTCCTAAAAGTTTAGTAATAAACCTTAGTTACTAACAAGTAAAATCAACTTCTATTGTAAAAATATAGTGCGTCATATTTAACTCAACTCATCGAAAATATGATTTTTTAAGTTTCATTTGAAACTATGTAGACCTGTATCTAATACCAGATGTTATGGATGAAAACAAATTAATGTTTTTAATGTTCCTGAAATTTTAGTGATAAACCTTAGTTACTAACAAGTAATAACAATTTCTATTGTAAAAACACAGTGCGTCATATTAAACTAAACTCATCGGAAATATGTTTTTTAAAGTTTTATTGAAATTAAAACTATAAAGACATTGGATTTCAGATAGCAAATTTGTTATTTAATGTTTCTCACATTTTAGTAATAAAAATGAGTTACTAACGGGTTAAAGGAACTTCATTTCTAGGACTCTAATTAGTAACAATTAACTAAATCCGCCTAAAATATGTTTTTGTAGCATTTTAGCAAAAAAATTACAATAAGAAAAACTCCAATTTATGAAATTTTCTTACCGAATCTCTCACGCAGCAGAATTAATTCCCGATAATTTTTTCCTCGGCTTCACTCATGTTCGTGATCTTGACAAAATTATCGGTAATAATTCTGCTGCCAGGGAGATTATAAGTAAAAATTTTTAAGTACATGTAACTACTTCCTTTATCAAGTCGATTATTTCCCTAGAAAGCACCTTCTAAAGCCGAAAAGAAACCCAACCGAGACACTTTAGAGAAAGGAGAATTCCCGATAACTTCTAGCAAACTTTAATGCGTGTTTGTGTCAGGTTTGCGGACGCTTATTTAGTTTCGACAGCGATTTAAATCACTTTTTTTCGCTCGCTTTTCTTCCAGTCACCAAATGCCCATAAATTTAATTTGTTGACGGGCCGAGGGCGCCACTGGGTCAGGTGAACGGGGAAAATAAAGTCGTTGTGCCGAAAAGGAAAAGGAAAAAAATAATTGTCTGACGCCGACCGAGCAGGAGATGGTTTTTCTTGTAGCTGTCGGAGGTAAATAAAAATTAGCCCTGAAAAAGAAATATTGCGCCGTAAAAGACGTAGGTAAAAGAATTAAAAGAACGGCATTATATATGTTACGTCTCTAGAAAGAAATTAAATAAAACGACCGGTTGGTGATGCATTGGGTAAAAAAGTAAAAAGGAGAAAATTTAATAGTGTATCTATTATAGTGGAGTAAAGGAATCGCATTTTATGAATTAAAAAGGTTTAAAAAAACAGAAAATAGTATAAAAGGTACGTAGAAAGCATTTTAACGAAATTTAGATAAGAGTTTTAATTTTAATTTTAAGCGGGCATTCGAATCAATTGACAGGGCTAGATTATTGGGTTAATTGTAAATTGTATCGCGGAAACGTTTATAAATGGCTTAAAAATTACACAGGCCTGCATTTTTTAACACTTTGAAAGTTGATTTAAAAATTTTAACTGTTTTCTAGTAACTGGGTAGCGCTAATTTCAAATCTGTTTTCAGTTTTTTTATATCACGTAAGGTTATTTTTCAAACCGGTAAAATCCAAAAATATAGAAAAAACCCGATTTATTTCATTTATAAGCTAGTTTTTTAATATATTAAGGAGAAAAATACAAAAATATAAAAAATATACACATAAAAACTATTATAAATGGTTATTTATTCTTTACGCTTCTTCAAAAAATGTTTCTTTTTTCAGGAAAGCTTCTTTTGGTTGTTTTTCTGTTCCAACAGAAATCGGCCATCATTTTTGTGTCTCAGCGCCCCTGGTATCTTTTTTCCATCTCTTTAATATATTGATGAAATCTTTCACCTTGCTCTTCACCCACGTCCCCAAGATTTACCGGGAGTTAGTCCAAATGGGAATGTAAAAAGTGAATTTTTATGCTTATATTCTGAAATTCCTGAAATTTTCCAGCATATTTTCAACGATCTCAACATAGTAGTAATTTATGTTCAACTTTTTAAAAGCATTCCATGCATGTTTTTCCTTCTCTTCCATTACCTTTTCAAATTCTGTATCTTTCATCAAGCTGCTAATCTGCGGCCCTACAAAGATTCCCTCCTTTAATTTTGCCTCTGACAGAGCCGGAAATGTTTTACACAAATATTTAAAACAATATCCTTCTTTGTTTAATGCCTTAACAAATTGTTTCATACGTCCAAGTTTTATGTGAAGTGGTGGAAGTAAAACTTTTTGAGGGTCAATAGGACTTTCGCGAATTACATTTTTGTTTCCAGGTTTATTCTTTTTGATCAGTCTCTTTTTATCCAATGCTGTTCTTGCTAGCTAGACCACTCGCACAGGAAACAAGGATATTTAGTAAATCCAGACTGCTGACCTAAGAGAAGACTTAAAATGTTTAGATCTTCACACACTTCCCAGTTGTGATTTTCATATTGTATTCTTAAAAGTAATTCCTCTAAATTTTCGTAGTTTTCCTTTAACTTAACTGTATGGCCGACCGAAATAGAAGCAAAAACATTGTCATTATGTAAAAGAACAGCTTTAAAACTCCTTTTTGAAGTCGATAAAAAGTCTCTAGTCGGAAGATGTGTAGCACCACAGAAAATCATTTTTCATTCATCAATCATTTAGAATTTGAAGTACTACATTCATTTTAAAATTTATTAAAACGCCTATTATAAGTTTTTTTTTATATTTTCTCTTTTTTTTGCAAAAAAATCTGTGGGTGATAGAGACCAATTGTATTTTAATTAGTTATTTCTATATAAAAACTAAGCTAAACAAACAAAAATTAAGTCATCACAAATTTCATGCAGGCCTGTGTTATTTAAGTAACAGGTCACAAAAAACAAAAATATCAAAAACATATTCAAATAAAAAAATAAATGTTATAGGAGTTCCTCAAGGAAGTATACTAGGTCCGATATTATTTATTTTATACATCAACGATATGCCTTTAATTTGAAAAAATAGTCCATGCTTAAAGTGGAGTTAAAAGTATGGGAACGAAAGAAAAACTCAAAGTCTTCCTCCACAAAGTTTAATGATAAAATTATTTATCAAAAGTCTCTACATAATTCGAATGTAGTGACGTTCATCATCAGGAGACAGAAAATAAAACTTAGTGCTGATGGTTTTAGCAGGAGAGAAAATGGTGTCGAACCTTAATGGAGCTTTTATGGAATTAAAAATTTGATATGTAAATCAAACTTAATATGAAGAAAATGATGAAATTTAAAAACATACTCAGTATATGAGAAGTCAGTAACTAAGGTCTAAACCAACCAAAAAGGGGGGAAAGAAAAAAATTTTTTCTAAGAAGGTGTCGAAGAAAATTAAAATTTTTTTTTTTAAAAACATTATTAGGTAGGAAATTGTTATTGTGAGGACAAAATTAGAATTACATGTACTAAAACAAATTTCTTGAATGAAACTTTCATAACCTACATGTAATTCTAATTTTGTCCTCACAATGACAATTTCCTACCTAATAATGTTTTTTTAAAAAAAAAAATTTAATTTTATTCGACACCTTTTTAGAAACAAATTGTTTCTTTCCCCCCTAGTTTATTTGGTTGGTTTAGACCTCAGTTACTGACTTCTCATATACTCAGTATGTTTTTAAATTTCATCATTTTCTTCATATTAAGTTGGATGTACATATCAAATTTTTAATTCCATAAAAGCTCCATTAAGGTTCGACACCATTTTCTCTCCTGCTAAAACCATCAGCACCAAGTTTTATTTTCTGTCTCATGATGATGAACGTCACTACGTTCGAAACATGTAGAGACTTTTGATAAATAATTTTATCATTAAACTTGGTGGAGGAAGACTTTGAGTTTTTCTTTCGTTCCGCTATGCATTTAGTTTTAAAAATGAGTAAGTTATAAATGTTTGCTGATGAAACCTTAATAATTTACATTAATGTTTTAAACATTTTTGATGGTCTAATTACTCCAGATTCTGAAATAAATATAATATTATTAAATTGGCTAAAAGTAAATAAATTAAAATTAACTAGGTATTTCAAAAATTAAATGTATGGTTATGGGTAATAATTTAAATTGTTAAAATATAAATGTTGTAATTGATGGTGAAAAATTGGAATTAGTAAACAGTTTTAAATATTTAGTGATAATTATTGGTTCAAAATTAAACTTTTTTAATTATTTTGAAAGTATTATATCGAAGATTGCCGGAAAAGTAGGTTGTTTTAAAAGAATCAGTTCTAATTTAAGTTTGTTTTCTAAAAAAAACGGTATTTAATACTATTATATTGCGACATTTTCTGTATTGTTCTTCCATTTTATATTGTGCTAGTGAGGAAATGTTTGATAAATTACAAAGTTTACAAAATAAGGCAATGTGGATTATTTTAAATTCTGACAAATATACAAAAATAAATTTTATGTTAAAAACTTTAGATTGGTTGAATGTCAGAAATTTAATTTTTATTTAGTATGTATCTTTATACATAAAATTAAAAATAATTTATTGCCTGATTGTTTAAAAAATTTTTGTTCTTTTAATAAAACAAGAACTAATCAAAATTTTTTGTGGATAGAGTGTCTAAAACCTTAGCTTATAAGTCTGTTTTTCATTTAGGTTTGATAGAATCTAATAATTTGGAAAATTCTATTAAATCTCAAATATCATTAAAACAAAAATTAAAAAAACTTTAAAATTACATTTAACTAAAAAACAAAACGATACGTAGTATTTGATCCAATTTGCAAAATGTTTAACTGTTCTGTCTGTTTTTGTTAAAAGAAGGTTGCGTTTTAAAATTTAAAAATAATTCTATAAAAATTTGATAAAAAAATGTATTAAAATATATTTAATTGTAGCTTTGTTAGCATGTTACTACTACTACTACACACACAAAAAAACTACTCTCAAGACAAGCTTATAGTAATGCTCAAACAAATAGCCTTATTTTGAAACTAACTTGCTTTATTTTGTGCGTTAAATATATTCATTTTAAAACTACTACTGGTTTTAAATTATATCATCAAGTCAATCAAAATTATGTTCATAAAGAGATTACATCATCATCATAACAAGATAATCTTATACTTGTTTTAAAAATAAGTATTGTGGTCAAAGTGAAATATACTATGATGGGTTTAAAAATAAAAATAAATTTGTATTCTCACAGCGAGCACAAAGACAGTCTCTATACTCAACTTGAGTAAAATCTTAACCCTTATTATTTCTTCGATGCTATTTGCATCATGTGACCTCTTGTTCTGCGAGGAAACGACCGAAAACCGAAATACGTTTAGTCGTTATTTAACATCCACGCAGACGTCGCGCGTCGATGCTCACCGATGCTGGTAGTGTGTGTTCTATTTTGCGCGTTTTGTGTAATAGTTTGATGGAGGAAATATTATATTCGTTATAGTTATGGTTTTTTGTTACCTGTTTGGTTACCTGTTTTTTTTTAATAAAACCAAAAGCAATAAAACCTTGTTTTATTTATCAGTTATCTGTTAGGGCTATATTCAGATCAGATATCTAAGGTAATATCACAATAGTATTTGATACCTATGTCACAAAGACATTTTAACTTGACATGTACAATTCTATTGACTGCGGTGAGCTTATCCTACCTGACCTTAATAATATAGTCCTTTCAGATCTATTTGTTTTAAAACTAGATGATTTAAAATTTTACTCTATCTAATAATAAACTAGTTTTAAGATGATTATAAATTGATTTATCTAGTTTCGCTGAGAATGTAGGATAGTCACAAATTGAAGATACAAATAAAATATGTGTGCTCAAATGCAACTTCGTATATTCAACTTAATAATAACTCATACTCAAAACGAAAATAACGAATATTCATTCTTAGAATACTTTGAATCAAACCAATATTAACGTATACTATATCTGCAACTACAATTATTGATAGGTTGATCATTCATTTTTATTACCCTAAAACTAAAGTCGAGTCAAGTTAAAAGAATGTAGTATTCATTTAAAACTATATTTTGATGCTAAGGTATTTTCTATTTAATTTTACTTTAGCATTGCTCCTATTTATGTCTATGATAGTTTCAGTTTGAAACTTTTAGGTTCAACTGGATACTAGATTTTTTGTGTGTACTACTACTACTACTAATACTAGTTCAAAACTTGGAATTTAAGAAAAGTGATCGGAAAACGACCATACAGGAGGCGATATTTTTTATTAAAAACGGTTGAATGGCGTAGTATTATTGTATTGTCTGTTAATTTATGCTAACACTTTCTAGTTCGGGCTTTGTCTCAATGTAAAGTTTACTCCTTCAAATAAAACAGACAGCATAGAACATGACTAATCTACTAACTGCGGTATGAAGATAATAATTATAATCCGTTACCTAAGCTACACTTGCTAGAACTTCCTAAGTCGCATGACCAAGAATTATCGGGGGGCCCTGTTACAAAATAATCAGACCTGAGGTGTAAGTAACTTTAATGCCTTGTCGGGCGTTAAGCTGCTTAAACCGTTGTTTGTTTAAATTGAATAAAGAGCAGACACTACACAACACACGGCGATGCTTGCGGACGGATCTCGGGTTTTAATTTTGTAATATTAACATAGGATGTTTTATTTTACGTACAGGATTTAATATTTTAGGTTGATGGATCAGAGCTGGGTTTTATGTCAATTAAAACTGTTAACAATTTTTTTGGCCAGGGCTGAAGTCTTTGAAAATGGTAAAGAGTGAAAAAAAATAATAGTAGGTTTCATGGGTTTCATACCCATTGGAAATGGAAGAGAATATAACGAAAATGAAAGGAAAAATAAGTTACGGGTGATCTGAGGTCGGGAAGTGGAAAGGGGTGAGTTTTTAAGGGTAGAAAACGATTTATCTCGATTTCCGGCAAAACTACAAGTCCTTTTGAAAAACGTTAAATGGCATAGTTGTAGGTAATAAAAAGATCTACAACTTTTGTATTTACACTTTTTTCACATAACCTCAAAATTTATGTGAAAAATTCAAATAACCAAGTTTTTGGTTTTTCATTTTTATCTTTAACAAAAAAATTTTTTTTTTCACGAAATTTGGTAAAAACTTACCTTTTTATGTCCCAAACACACTGTGATTTTTTTGATTTAAAATATTTATTTGTTCATCTTATTTTGAGTTAATATCGAAAAAGCACCATAATTTTCAATCGAAAATTCTCACTTCAAAATATCTGCTTTTTTTAAAAAAGTCGGTGGGCTTTTTGTTCACTGAAATCTATACTTTCTGATGGTGTAAAAAAAATACATTACTATGGTAAATGTTCTCAAAAAATGCAAGGAAACGAAAAAACTCGAATCCGAATCCGAATTTTTTTTATTTTTATTATTATGTACAATTTGGAGCTATTTATTAAAATTTATACTTTAATTACTTAAAAAACGTAAGATTCCATGTTACATTGATAAACAAAAAATTGCAAGTCGAAATATACTACTATAATTAACAACCAAATAAGTTAATAAAGTTAATATTTAATAAGACGTTCGTTTCTTTGCATTTTTTGAGAACATTTACCATAGTAATGTATATTTTTTACACTATCAGAAAGTAGAGATTTCAACGAACAAAAAGCCCACCGACTTTTTTAAAAAAGCAGATATTTTGACGTGAGAATTTTTGGTTTGAAAATTAGGGTGCTCTTTCGATATTAAGTCAAAAATAAGATGAAAAATAAATATTTTAAATCAAAAAAATTACAGTGTGTTTGGGACATAGAAAGGTAAGTTTTCACCAAATTTCGTGAAAAAACATTATTTTTTTGTGAAAGATAAAAATAAAAAAGCAAAAACTTGGCTATTTGAATTTTTCACATAAATTTTGAGGTTATGTGAAAAAAAGTGGAAATACAAAAGTTGTAGATCTTTTTATTACCTACAACTTTGCGGTTTAACGTTTTTCCATAGGACTTGTAGTTTTGCCGGAAATCGAGATAAATCGTTTTCTACCCTTAAAAACTCACCCCCTTCCACTACCCGACCTCGGATCGCCCGTAAATTATTTTTCTTTTTATTTTTGTTATATTCTTTTCCTTTTCCAATGGGTTTCATCCTACTATTATTTTTTTTTGTTTTAAAAATTATCGACCCTGGTCTATAAAGCGTTGTTTGTTTTAATTGAATAAAGAACATACACTACACAACACCAGGCGCGGATACAGGGGGGTGGGCAATGGGGGCAATTGGGGCAATTGCCCCCCCCCCCGAGCAATCAGAAAACTGCAATTGTGTAAATGTTTGCCAATGTCACAAAGTCGCCTGGTCAGTTACTTAGTTTTAAAAACCAAAGTGCACCCAAACATTAGGTTCCAGAAATCTGTAAATATTAAACACCCACAATCCACGATAGCTAAAAAAATGCAAGAAATCCACAGAGAAACTTTGAAACAAAACAACAAAAATGACGGCCGAGCCGGTTCTGGAGAGTATCTTAAGCACGTCGATTATTATCGATAAAGTAGGACAGGCCGATAACACGAGGTTTGTGCGCATGCACGAAGGTGTCCAGAAGGAAGGCAGCTGACCGGCGAGTCATGCGCTCGGACGTATTTTTTCACCCATAAAACGTAACTTTTGTTTGCGCAGGAGATAAGCTGTAGGTATCTAAAGGTAAATTGTCTATGGATATAGCCGACGGCCATTATTAGTTGACCACCCGGCACTTTACATTTCCATTCCTGCTTGCTTTAAGTGCATATTGTACATTATTTTCAAGTGCTTTTAGCTGTAGATAACCGAAAACGTATATGTAAAGAGGTTATTGTTATGTGGAACGTGTACTGAATACAACTAACAGGTATTCCAGAGGGATTAAGAAAAGACGTACGAAAGCTGTAGCAAATTCTATCCAGGTAAATCTAAATTCCTTAGATACCGACGATGGATATGCAGAACATAGAACACTAATGTTAAGTAGTTCATAAATATAATTTGGCATTTTAACTTTAAATCAGCTACCTACTCTTATATTTATTTCTCTTGTTAGGTCCCTTATGATAAGGAGGATATCTGCAGATTTTTCACTAACTGTGTCAATATCTTGAAATGCCAAGCTAATAATATAAGAATCATCAAACAATATAAACAATAAGAAAAATTGAACCTAATATTACTCTGTATAAAAACAGAATGTAATGTAACAGTTTGTTGATCTCTAGATGATCATGACTTCCGAGACTCGCAAGCAGCTCGTATGCTATTTTAAAGCAATGGTATACCATAATTATTAATTAAAAATAACACTAAGTTATTTTGCTAAATAAGAGATGGGACGAATAAAATCCTTAAAAACTAGGGAAGATATATATCGCATTTCCTTTTGCAGTAAATTCACTTCACAAATATCCCCAAGGATCCGGAGCAAGTATCATCATTTGAAAAACGTCTTACAGTCAGGCTGCACTAAGGTAATTCTCTTTACTACTCTCTAAAGACTTTTAAGACAGCACACCAGACAAGACAACGCAGGAGTGTATTTTATGTTTATACGAAATTCTTGTACACAATATACAGTTAACTACTTTCGCAGGACTTTTTATTATAAACCGAACGCTAATTATTCTCACTCTCTAATATTTATAATATACAGGGTGTCCCAGAATATGTGGGCAATCTCCCGGATTCGGATAGAATATGAAAAAATAATATGACAAGTTCCCATAAAAAAATTTCCTACAGGCCCTCCCTACTGAGATATAAGCCCCTGGAGGACGCCTCTGGAAATCGGTTTATCTTGAATAATTCTTAAAGTACTTGGTGTAATTTAATAATTTTTCAGTATGATGGTTGCTAGGTAAGTCTCCTCAAAATGAACCATTTTAATTTTATTCGGCTTATTTAGTTTTCCAGGGACGGACTAGCTTTAACAGAATAATGCATATTTTTTTTACACCCTGTATGATAGAGACATATCAATAATACTATTGAACAGCTGAAACCTTAAACTAAAAATAAAGGTACTCTTCATCGACATCGATAAAGTGAACCGTTTACGAGAAAAAAAATGTTGTTCCATATGCATTTTTTTTATAAAATATTCGATAAATAGCTTATTTTGTTGATATGGTTTAGTTGATATGTACCAATTAAAATAAACAATAATTACTTCAGTGTCAGTTGGAAATTGAGCGTGTTTAAGTTTTTGATCTTATTTCTTCTGCTTCTTTTTGGTATGGAATTTACGTTTGACGAATATGCCGACATGCATTTAATGTATGCATCATGTAATGCCTTAGAAGCCCGAAGGCTTTATGAAGAACGATTTCCAAACAGAAGAATTCCTGATAGAAAAACCTTTGAAAGAGTAGATCATCGTTTAAGAGAGACAGGTAAAAACTAAGTTGTTTTATTTTTAATTTGTACTTATCGGATGATAAAGATTTAATTTAAAGTATTTAGGTCGTAAATAATTTTAGGAAAGTTTAACAAGGTGGAAATCAAAACCATCGCGTTAATGGTCTTGAAGAAAACTTCCTTAATGCCGTAGAAGTAGATCCTGCTGCAAGTGTTCGAAAATTGGCTGCCGAATTTGATTGTTCAAAATCAAAGGTCTTTAGAATTCTTGGAGAGCAACAGTTACATCCATACCGCCTTCAAAAAGTCCACGCGCTTCTTCCTGAAGACTTTCCGCGAAGGATGGAATTTTGTAACTGGGTTTTAGATCGGCACAGAAACGATGCAAATTTCATTGGTTCAGTTCTCTTCACGGACGAAGCTGGGTTTTCCAAAAACGGCATCATAAATTCTCATAATTTACATTTAGAGGAAAATCCCCATGCTTCTATTGTAACGCATCATCAGCACCAATTTGAACCCATCAACGTGTGGGCCGGAATTATCAGACAACACTTAATTGGACCATTTGTATTGCCAAAAAGGTTAAATGGAGAAAGGTATTTGGAATTTCTTCAAAACAATCTGCCAGAACTTTTAGAAGATCTACCTCTGTAACTACGACATAATATGTGGTTCATGCATGATGGGGCTCCGCCACATTTTAGTCTAGTAGTTCGAGAACACCTAAACAGGGTCTTCGAAAATTAATGGATAGGAAGGGGAGGACCAGTGGCTTGGCCTCCTCGATCACCAGACCTAAATCCATTAGATTTTTTTTATGGGGCTATCTAAAATGTTTAGTATTCGCCAATCCAATACAAAATCGGGAACATTTATTGGAACTGATTAACTTCCATTGTCGCGAAATAAGGAATAATGTTGGCGCATTGTGGAGGATCCAACAATCTACAATTAAACGATGTAGGGAATGCATTGCAGTAGAAGGAGCTCATGTTAAACCGACGTACAAAATAAATTAGTACAAATATGGTATTTATCAAATATTTTATAAAAAAAAGGCATATGGAACAAAACATTTTTTCTCGTAAACGGTTTACTTTATCGATGTCGATGAAGAGAACCTTTTTTTTTAGTTTAAGGTTTCAGCTGTTCAATAGTATTATTGATATGCCTCTATCATACAGGGTGTAAAAAAAATAAGCATTATTCTGTTAAAGCTAGTCCGCCCCTGGAAAACTAAATAAGCCGAATAAAATTAAAATGGTTCATTTTGAGGAGACTTATCTAGCAACCATCATACTGAAAAAATATTAAATTACACCAAGTACTTTAAGAATTATTCAAGATAAACCGATTTCCAGAGGCGTCCTCCAGGGGCTTATATCTCAGTAGGGAGGGCCTGTAGAAAATTTTTTTATGGGAACTTGTCATATTATTTTTTCATATTCTATCCGAATCCGGGAGATTTCCCACATATTCTGGGACACCCTTGTATATTTTAATAAAATAATGCACCTATTGAGATTAAATCCCTGCTGATGGAGATAACCTCTGCCGCCCTTTTCTCACTATAACACAATTATGCACTAGACACAGTGGCATTGTTAATATCTATTGTTTTAAAACTTTATGTTTCACAATAATAACAACAGATTGTTTAACACAATGCATGAACACCACAATAATTTTTTCTACTAGATCCTACTCAGTTTAGTAGCCCTAGGTAGAGTGCTGATTGTGAATAATGAGAATGTACCGTGTATTTAAACACAAGAACCAATAGCGGGGTATAAGCATTTAAGAACTGGTATTTATACGTGTTTTTTTTCAATCTAAGAATAGTTGTCGTAAACCACGTTGTTAACAAAATAATTATAACCAAGTTTAGAAGTTGTATGCTTTGAAGATAAAATTATGGTAATGTAAATCATATCCTAAGAGGTCGTAACAAAATTAAAGAAATGCAAATCATATCCTGATAAGTAACTACAGAATAATTTAATTTAATTAACATATATTATCCTTTTAAGTAATAACGTTTAACTATTATAAGTCACGAAAAAAATGTAATATTACAATTCATGATAAAATTAAAAGAAAATCGTAACTTGGCAAGTCACGATTTAGGAATTAAGATGTATAGTGGTGTTTTTACAATAATATCATATTACTGAATACTTTTAGTCAGCTAAAACGCATGTCTAAAATCGTTAGCTTTGACTTTTGCCCTACCCTGTAGAAGTAAGACGATAAGACTCTGAAAAGTAAGCGGAATTTAATTATGGAATAAAAATATGGTGTTCCATTTAAAAAAATGTATGTTTGATATGACGTCGATTTAAACTATGCAGGAGACGCGATGAAGTTGAGGGAGATTTTGTTAAAAATAAACTTCTTCCCTATCTTACATGTGAAAAATATTAACCATAAACAATATAATGTACAATTATTGTGTTTACAGTTTATTGACTTTTTATTAAAGAAGTTAAATACCTACAGAAAAACATAATTAAAAATATATGCCTACGAAAACGTCGTTAAGATTTCTTTTGATGAGGATTTATGAGAGATAAACAAAGATTTATTTTGGCCATTACGAAATCCTTTAGAATTGTTTTCTCAGGATTTCAGGACGACGCGTAGGTTGCTACAAAAATAAAATAATAAAGGAAAAAATTAATTGAAAAAACCGTTTCCCATTCAATTTATGTGTTTATCAAACAAACACGTGTTGGTTTTATACATTATCAAGACATTTATTATTTCTCCATTTTGCGGAGGGATCATTTAAAATTCTGCAAAAAGTCAATTCTCTCAAATAAAACACTCTGTGTTGCAACAAGGTCATTTATGTGGGGAACAAAAGATAGTTTACTGTCAAATAACACACCCAAATCGCGAAAAGTCTCAGCTCTGTTCACTGTAATGTTATTAATTTTGTAATCATACACAAGGGTATATCGTTTTAATGAACATGTCATTATGTTACAATTACTGATATTTAACGGCAATTTACTTCGAACATACCATATATACAGTGTGTCCACGGATGGACCTAACTATCCTTGTAAAAACATTATTTTCATTTTTTCGAAACAAAGTCATTCTTTCTTATTTCTTCTGCTTGTTATAAAAATACAATTCGCGTCGAGAAAATTTGATTTTTTTGTACAGGGTGTGTAAAAAATGTTAAAATGTAGATTTGCAAAATTAAAAATTTTTGATCCAACTTTTTTGAATGATCAGAATAAAAGAGATTGGAAAGATAATTCGAGAAGCCGAATAAAGTTTTTAGATATGACCTGTGGTAACTACGATATTTTATATTAAAAATTTAATCTGTAGGAAAATATCAATAATGTATTTAACTTTTTACACTGAGATAAATAACAAATAGTTACATTTATTCAACCTGAAACCCTCCAACATCGACACATTTCTTCATCCTTTCTCGAAATTCTTGATAAACATTATGAATTATATCTGGTGTCACTGTAGCAATGGCGTCAAGTAATTCTGTCTTTCAAAACCTCAATATTATCGTGCATGTCGGTGGCATAAACTTTTTGCTTAAGATATACCCACAGAAAATAATCCATTGCAGTGAGGTCCGGAGACCGTGGTGGCCAGTATATCGGTCCATGTCGCCCTATCCATTTTTTGGGGAAGTGCTCATTAAGCCAATTTGTAGTTATCTGTGTACTATGCGCTGGACAGCCATCATGCTGGAATACCATATTCCTTCTAAAATCGAAATTTGCCTCCTCTAATTGAGGCATAAAGTACCGTAAAACGGGGTGAATAGGATCAATTTTCAACTTTGAAAGCTTGTAACTTGAAAACTATCTGCCTGAATACATTTCTCAATAGCTTAAAACATGAGTTAAGGTTGGTACTTTTAAATGGTGGTATAAGTTTTTATACGGGGTGTACCCTGTTGTATATATATCTTTTTTTGTGCAAAAATCCTATTCACCCCGCAGGCGGTGTCAATAGGATCATTGATTGATTTATTGACTGTATCGCATTTAAACAACCGCGGGGTGTATAGAATTTTGAACACAAATTTATCTTAAGTAATATAAAAGAGTAATAAAAATAATATTACCTAAATTTTATAAGTGCTGCATAGTTGTAGAGATATGAAGTTTGTAAGACAAAAGCAAAGATAAAATGACAACAGTTTAGCCGCTAAATTTGACGTTTTAGGTTATGGTATTTAGCCTGCGATGTGGCCAAGTTTTTGTTAAGTGTAATGTCATAAAAATTACTTTCAACAACCGTTACTTCAAATCTGTACATAGAAAAGACCTACCCTTTAAAATTAAAATTATTACAGATTTTTCAAAATTTAAAGGTAACTTCAATCCTATTCACCCCGCTAATCCTATCCACCCCGTTTTACGGTATCCACGAAGAATTTCCAAATAATAATTTGCGTTTAGCCTTCTCTCTAGGAAAAATGGACCAATTGCTCTGTTGTAAGTTATAGCACACCATACGTTAACTATCTTAAATTTCTGATTATTTGTATTAATCTTAAAGTGGGGATATTCTTTAGCCCAAAAGCGACAATTTTGAGTAGACATTTTTCCATTTGTAGTAAACGTAGATTCGTCAGTGAATATGATATTATGGTGAAAATGACGGCTTTCCAGTATGCGTTCATCCATTAGCAAAGAGAATTCTTATTGACGCGGACAGATTCTAACACTAAAATTGTAGCAGCATCATTTTCATCATAATTCTTTTTCTTTTTTTCACATCTTTAACATCTCCATGAACGGTGAATTTATGTACCAACTCTTTTAAAGCATTAACAGAAACATATTCATCGCGAAATTTCCTATTGAAAATTTCAGTTGCGTATTTATAGGACACCTCTCCAATACCATAACACTGGATCAGGTAAATGCGCTTCTCTAAAGTACCTAAGCATCTTTTTGGACACATTAAAATACGTATTTACTTCACTGTTGACAAATAATGTAGAACTGTCACTTTAGCATTATTTGAACACAGCACTCTTAATATTATTATTCACACAGTGAGATAGCAGTCCAGTTTTAAAAATAATACACAGTTAATTAAATTAGGTTGGGACCTGAATTAAAAAATCTTAATATAAAATATCGTAGTTATCACAGGTCATATCTAAAAACTTTATTCGACTTCTCGAATTCTCTTTCCAATCTCTTTTATTCTGATCATTCAAAAAAGTTGGATCAAAAATTTTTTGTTTTGCAACTCTACATTTTAACATTTTTTACACACCCTGTACAATAAAATCGAGCATAGATTTTCTTGTCATCGGCATAAAGAATACCATCATTGTCAAGATTATTACCTATATCAAAATAAAATTATTATAATAAGAATTTTTTTTCTTTGCAATCCTGTACGATTCTAATACAAACTTTGTTTTCCAAAATCCTAAGAGAGTTATTTCACTTTGTTGCACTATTGGGACACCCTGTATATTTTTACTTAAAAAGTATTAAAAGGTTTTGTTAACAAACGCGTATAGGCCTTATTAAGTATTGATCGCTTGTGAAAAGAAAACAGAAGTGTCATTTTAAATTAAAAAACTTGTGAACTTATTTAACGAAAGAACAGAATCCAATATGATCAGTTTTATAAAAAAAATACTTGAAGTTAGCCAAAGCAAGGGTTTCAAAACCATTTAAAAGTTTTTCGGTTTCGACACAGATAAAATTTCAAACGAAAAAGTTGGTATTAAAGAAATAGCAACGTTTACGATTGTGCCAGCTGACAAATGCGCTTGGAGTTGGAGATTAAATTTACCCAAACTTTTGCAGTTGGGGTGGATAGAAAAAGAATTATACCTTTATTTGTTTTTTAGTTTCTCTTTTTAACTGACTTGCTATAGTGCTAAGAATGCCCATGTGTATGTATTTAATACTTGTTTGTAGCCTTGCACAGTCAAAACAACTCTCCTAGTAAAGTACGTACAATATAAACGCAAAGTTATCGAAAAAGTCTTCCTCGCGAAAACATCATGCAGAAAATTAAAGGCATCCTTGATGCTTTTTGGGAATAAGAACCAATATTTGAATTATAATATCAATATAGTTATTGATAGTGTTAGGCTCCCCATAGTTAAAACAGTATAATGCTGGATACTAAACTAAGGTTTAGGAAGTATGTCAAAAAACTAGTTCAAAAGTCATATAATGTCTTTAAGAGTAATATACAACAACCGTCATGTCCTAAATTTTCAATAGCGTAAAATGCTCTGTGAGAGTCTAGTTTTATCTAGCTTTAAATACTGTGATTTTATTTATGGGCCATGGCTTGATGTAGCAGATAGGAATAGGATATAAACGGTACATAGTACATGCTCCTGCCTTATTTTTGGACTTCGAAAATTTGATCATATTTCTCATACGTTTAAAAATCTTAAGTTGCTAGTAATGAACAACCGTAGAACTTTACATTTGGGGAATTTTTTGGTTAAAACTCTAAATCATTCGGCTCTGCCTCTATCTTTAAAAAGTAGGTTTGCATTTCTTGAAAATATACGTTCCCGTGACATACTGTTTCCTAATAGGTTGGCGGTGCCTCAACATTAGAGTGCCATGAGATTATTTACCTACAACTCTGTTAAATTAGATAATTCCTTACCTAATAAAATGGTTTTCCTTGGCAGTAACAAATTTAAATTGCGATATAAAAAAGATCTACTCAGTCTTCAAAATAAACAACTTCGTTAATTATTCTTGTTAAATTATTGGGTTTATCAATGATTTGCAGGTTATTCTTCGAATCATGTATTTGTCGTCTTCTCCATCAGGTTAGAATAAAGCTTATTTTCTTTTTTCTAGAATGTTAACTATTTAAACCATTTTTTTTTAAACATAAAAATGTTAAGCGAATTAATACTAGGTACTATTTACCAACGACAAAAGGCAACAACATAAATATACTCAAATACATACCACTCTGAAAATCCAAGTTGACTAGCACTGTTGTTTTTCTGTCATATTACTCAAATTCCCATTGGCCAAATACCACACTTTTCAAAGCATTGTCTATAGTACCATCTTTGTGTCACGTTACTTAAAAGTTCTTTTTATTTTTAGGTAAGAATGTGCAAAACAACCATATGGAGACTTTGAGGGTAAGTTAAACCAGTACAATTACTGTTACAGTAAGATACAAACAGGGTAGGTAACTTAATACTTGCAATGGCAATATTTTTAACGCTAAAGAAGATATAAAAAAATGCTTTTTAGCGATACTTAGGAAATGTTAGAAAACTTTTAAGAAAATGGTTTTAAACGGGCTTTTGACAACTTGGCTGGAAAAATTAGAAAACAAACGTAAATGATAAAAAATTATTCCAAACCTAAAACAAAACACTAATATAGTTCTAAAACTATCTTTTTTTTTTGTAATAAGGCAAAAACGTTTTTTTTTTAAAGAACCCCGCACTTCTCTTATGGAAAATGGCCCTCGGTTAAATTTTCTAAATTTTTAGTATGTTGTAGAGAATGCCATTCTGATCAAAAGTGTTCATGGCCACAACAATATCTGCCGACCAGTTTTTGAGATACAGGGTGTCCAAGTTGCAAAATATGAATTCTCAATACATTATATTTTCGTAGTTTATGATATGAATTCGTTTTGTTTTTCTAAATTTTTGATGGCCCTGTCGTAGATAGGATAGAATACTATAAAAATAGTTAAAAAAATTTTATTATATACCGGGTGAGTGACGAAAATTATTTAATATTTTTTGTTAAATCATTGTATTTTCGGCATTAAATTAAATGTTTACAAAGTAATGCTGTAGATGACATTAGCTTGGAGCAAGCTATCAGAATTAATATTATTTATATTTATACGGGGTGACTCAAAAAAGTTATTTTTTTTATTAGTTTTGAAAGAAATTTTGTAGATATTTCTTTATGAACTACTTGTCGTGTATCGTATACTTCCAAATATATAAAATTATCAAGGTTATACAGGGTGTTTTCGATGATAAGCGATAGAAAAATAACATAGAAATGCATGTATTTATAAATCACCCGGTATATTAAAAATGAATCGGTTAAATTTCGTTATTTTTTAATATTTTTTGCTTAAGGTGTCTTACTTACTTGTTTGCTATTGATTTCCCTTTTCCTATGACCAGTTCTGGAGATATACAGCGTCAAACAGACTCAAAACTCAAAAAATAGGCAAATAAAATAAAAAACCTTCTTTAATTTCAATAAAAGTTGTTATGTAAGTTCATTTTATAGTTAAAAATAAATATATATAATGCTATACAGGGTGTTTTGAATAATTAGGGTCGTACTTATTATTTTTGGATAAAATAATTTGTATATAATAAATTGTTCATAGTCTTTATATGTATTTCTTATTTGCAATACAGTGTTAGAATACCCTAATTATTCGAAACACCCTGTATAGCATCAAATATATTTATTCTGAACCATAAAATTACCTACATGACAAATTTTATTGAAATAAAAATAAAATTGTTATTTTATTTGCTTATTTTTTGAGTTTTGAGTCTGTTCGACGCTGTATATCTCCAGAACTGGTCATAGGAAAAGGAAAATTAATAGCAAACATGTAAGTAAGACACTTCAAGCAATAAATACTAAAAAATAATGAAATTTAACCGATCCGTTTTTAATATACCGCGTGATTTATAAATACATGCATTTTTATGTTATTTTTCTATCGCTTATCATCGGAAACACCCTGTATAACCTTGATAATTTTATATATATGGAAGCATACGATACACGACAAGTAGTTCATAAAGAAATATCTACAAAATTTCTTTCAAAACTAATAAAAAAAATATTAATTTTTTGAGTCACCCCGTATAAATATAAATAATATTAATTCTGATAGCTTGCTCCAAGCTAATGTCATCTACAGCATTACTTTGTAAACATTTAATTTAATGCCGAAAATACAATGATTTAACAAAAAATATTAAATAATTTTCGTCACTCACCCGGTATATAATAAGATAATTAGACTATTTTTATAGTATTCTATCCTATCTACGACAGGGCCATCAAAAATTTAGAAAAACAAAACGAATTCATATTATAAACTACGAAAATAAAATGTATTGAGAATTCATATTTTGCAACTTGGACACCCTGTATCTCAAAAACTGGTCGGCAGATATTGTTGTGGCCATAAACACTTTTGATCAGAATGGCATTCTCTACAACATACGAAAAATTTAGAAAATTTAACCGAGGGCCATTTTCCATAAGAGAAGTGCGGGGTTATTTTTTATTAAGTGCTCAAAATGTTAGGTATTGCTGGGTCTCTGATTATATCATCAGCATGAGCTCAGTTATTAAGGTGGGATTAACGACGCCATTTTCTATCGTCAATTCGATTTGCCCAACTATTGACGATTCGCATGCGCACTGCAGTGCTGTGTTGATCAGAGTAGTTATCTTTATGCTTTTGGCATATGAAGAAGAAAGACAGACATATTCTGGAGCTGGTAGAGCAAGGTAGATGTTAGTCAGCCGGTCATAGTTTTGTTTACTTTAGTGTTTTGCGCAATTACGACCCCTTTCCTGTTCAAACAATCACATATTCTCTAGAATTCTTAGGACAGATGATATATAGATAGCCTAGAAAATATCGTGTTACCAGTAAAAATTGTTGTTTTTACTTCAGTTCTGAAAATCGACGTGTTTACTTTCAGGGATTTTAAGGTAAATTGTGGAATTTTAGTGGTTTCAAAAAACTGCTTTTTTTAAAGTTTCTGTGCATTTATTTAAAGAAAAAACACCGGCATACTACTCGTCAATGCCTCCCCGAACAGCCCTTCCAAAATTAGACACTAATTATTTTCTTTTAATAATTGCAAGGTTCCGGAAGTTACCCCTGCATTTATACTGCCCTCCTAGTGAAAAGCGCAGCAACTTCCTGAACGTTAGTTTTGAGGAAAACGCAAAAAACGTTTTTTCGCTAGTATTTTTTTATAAATGAATATTTTTAATTTTTCTTTTACCAGATTGATAAAAAAATATAAAACAAATTTTTTGATATAGGTTTCAATAAATTTGGACCGTAAATAATTTTTTTATTGAGCATACTGCGTTTTTGTTTAGTATTTCTTAGAACTTTGCATTAGCGTTGCTTAACAAAAACGAAGTATACCATATTTACTAGTGTAAAATATACTGCGCTTTCCACTAGAAAACCATGAGCCGCAATGTGCTTTGCTTCTAAGAAAAAACGCAGCATTTAATGGGCATCAGTTAAATATGCTGCATTCTTGACTAGAAAAATCAGATGCTGCGATTTTCTTTAAAAAAGCATTACGTTTTGCAGAAACTGCATATTTATTAGGCGTTTTTTTCTCTTAATTTTTTATTTTTTTTCAACAATATTTTTTTTAAAGATGGAGAATTGTATTCTATAGTTAAATTCACATAAAGTTTTAATGCCAAATGTCAAGACTTGTCATTGTCTAGTTACTTTAGATTTCACCAACTTACTAAATTTCTTATACAGCTGAGATTGGTCAGTGTTTTTTCTTTTTCTTTTCTGGAATTGTTCGGCCAACTCTTTTCTATCTTCTTTCTAATCATCTATCTCTTTTTAATCGTATGAAATAATACAAGATAGACATACTTTGTGTGCAGTACAATTATACTAAATAAATTTAGCCATTAGAAATTTATATTTTATGAGTTGCTGCAGTATTTGACAAGTAATGACAAGTATGACAGAACTGAAATGTCACGGCGTTAAAAGTTTATGTGAATTAAACTATACACAATAATATGTAAAAATCTCAAAATCGAAAATTTTGGAAGTTACTGCGTTCTCCACTAGGAGGGCAGTATAGGTCTTTTATACATTATTGACCTTGATAACTGTGCCCTTAAGTTAATACATACAGAACAGAATTTATATTAGGCACAGAGCTCTAACAAAAAAACAATTGAAACGAAAATGTTATTTTGTTTTTAGTAATAAAGTCCTTTAAAATTTTCTGAATCGTTGAAAACACTTTGAACTTTAAAGACGATCGGTAAATTATGAAAGTGTCGGCGAAAGCAAATTAAAAGGGCCTTAAAAGGTTTTCCATTAGAGAGTGACGAATTGCGCGAAAATTAGATGGAAATAGCTTTAGGTACCCATTAATATTTTGGAAGTGCGTGAGCAGGTGTAAATGCTTAAAATGTAAATAACATATTAATAAGCAAATGAGTAAAGCTTAATGAATTCTCTTTAATAAATAAAACACCTCAACTTTACATTGTACATGTAAGATTAAGTTCTGCGAGAACAAATAAACCCTTTTGCTAGAATAAAGGGACAACATCTCTTGAATATTTAATTATAAGTAATTAATTTATACCAAATATCTCACTAGTGCGACATTTTTGAATTTTATAAACTAAACGATTTTAAGCGAGCTTTTGAAACGATTAATAGGAAAATATTATTAGGAAAATTATTTTAATATGGTGTAAGGAGTAAAAGTATTTAAATAATAGAACACAGAACATAAACGTTGGTAAAATATGTTATTAAATAACATAGGAGTACCTCAGGCAAGTGTTTCGGGGCCTTTGCTTTTTATTTTATACAGGGTGTCCATTTAGTGTGTAATTCTTCGATATACAATACAATACAATACAATACAATACAATACAAAATGTCTTTATTTAATATCAAAGAAATTTATAAAAGAAAATCTAAATGATAAGTGATGGCGACGTTCAAATAAATGCTCTTCCACGCAACCATCCTCAAATACTATTCTATATAGAGAAAAACTTTAAATGTAAAAAATAAAGGACTGTTGAAGGTGTATATTATAAAAATATTTTTAAATATACAGTGTGTTTCACAAAAGCCGAACCACTAAAATTTTATTATATTTAAATAGAACACCCTATATTTTTTTACATTTTTAAATTCCACATAAAATTATAATTATTTTTTATTAATAGCATTATTAGTCTATACTTCATAGTTTCCGAGATATTGACTCTCGAAAAGTGACATTTTTGAAGTTTGGCAGCTTCTAACTTTTTAACAGTACGTCTTAGAGCAAAACGGCTTACATGGACACCCTGTATATCAATGAAAATGGGTAAAAATGCACGTGTTAGCAGATGATACAGTTAACGACATATAAATTCGTATACTTCACCCATACATAATTCAATTACAAGAAAATTGGGTAAAACGGGTTTCTCACCTTGCTGCTTATACCTGGATAGAACACCAGCTATATACATACCTATAAACTATTGTATGTACGATTTTTTACCGTAAGTAATAATGGTTATTTCTAAATATTATTGTGTTTAAGTTACAGCCGCGAAATAAAAAAGGGTAAATTTATTAACAAACACAACAAACAAAATACTAATATTTAATTGCTGCGCGATTGGATTTTAACACTAATCGTTTTCTTCTTGGCATTGACAAAATAATACTTCTGGTATAATCCGGAGTTAGCCCTTCCCAAATTTATTCTATTTAATCAAATAACTCTATTTCATTCTGTGGTTTAAAATTTATTTTGTACATTTTTTTTACCATCAATCCCCAAACGTTTTCAATTGGATTTAAATCAGGACTTCTTGAGCACCAAGGCAGACATTTGTTACGTTGTTTTGTCTAAACCAGTTTCCTATATTTCTTGCAGTATGCACAGGGCATTTATCCTGCTGAAATATAAAGTTATTTCTTTCAAAAACTATCGCGGCAGAAGGAAGAAAAACATTTTCCAAAATCTGAAGAGTTTAGTGTTCCACCAATATTCCAGCAAATACTTGCACCATAGACACTTATCCATGCCCACACATTAACGGAGAAACGTCCACTGGTTTGCCTTTTTTGAGTATACTTCTCATCATATCGGGAATTTGGTGGTCTATATACTCGAATCCTTCCATTATGTAGACTGAAAAGTTTTCTCATCGAAAAAGATAACATTTTGCCAAAAAAATAATTTTCTGGTAAATATTGCATAGCAAACCCAATTCTTTGTTCCTTATCACTATTTTTTTAAAACGGATTGGATGCAGCTGCTTGATTTCCTAATTTGGAACATTGTCTTACTCGATGTTGCGCAGTTCTAGATGAATCTGGGAATCCTGTTATCTGCATAGCGGATACTGCAGTTTCAAATGGATTTTGCCTTAAATACTCCACCAAATGTTAATAGTCTTACAAAAAACTAGCATCCTCTACCTTTGTCCTGCGCAGATTAAAAAAAATTAGTTAATCCATCTACACTTTCAACTGTTTATTTCGCACTTTTTCATTCTCATTTGAGTTATGGTGTCGTATTGTGGGGTTATTTATCGTTATTTCATTGGTCATTAAAGCTTTTAGACAGCAGAATAAATCTGTTCGTGTGATTGCCGATGCTGGTTACTTTGACCACTGTCAGTCCCTTTTTAAGAGGTTTGGAATTATGCCTTTACCTTCTCTGTTCACATTTTATCACCTGCTCGAAATTCATAAAAACAAGAATAGTTTTTCCTTAAATTCTAATTTTCATAACTACTCAACTAGGGGCTCTGACTTAATCAGACCTAAAAAACTTTGCTACAAGAAGGCCAGGAATAATTCTATTAATTTCTCAACTTTTAAAAAACAATTAAAGAGATATTTAGATACTAAATTAAATTATTTATACTATTTTTTTTAAATTGATTTTATTAATGAATTAAATTGGATTAACTTCCATTTTTTTATTGTTATTTTTTTTAAAGGTTAATATTTTCTATATTATGTTATCATTTTCCATGTAATGAACTGTAAAAGTTAGTTTGGAATAAAGACATTTTGATAGTTAATTTTGATACCGAGACTTCGTGTCTTTTTCAAATTTTAAACTATACCAGGTCTCTTTGGAGATTATGGACGATTTCTTTAATTTTGTGATACATCTTTAGAAATTTTACGTTTCAGCCAAAACCAAGCCTATTGTAACAACTCATGGTAGAAATATTAAAACTTTATTTATTTTCTTAGGTACTAAATATATATTTTATTATTTAACCATGAAATTGTAAATATGGCTCTGCGGACAACTTAAAGATACGTCTACTCCAGCTGCATTATTACAAAGCTTTCCTTGTTAGATCTGGTAAATTTTTCCTTGCCTAAAAAAGAAAAAAGAAAAATAGTGGATATTTGCATAATACTACAATAGAACAGAGTAGGAAAGAGTTCAAACGCTTTTCGTTTTTCAGTTATAAAGAAATATTAAGGTATTGTGAACTAAAGCATCTCGAGAAGGGCTTGAAAAAGCGAAGTATTTGAGCTTTATAAAATCGTCTGAAACTTCCGGTTTCAAACATTTTCAGCTTAAATTTAAAAGCCCTCAATAAAAAATACTTCTAAAATTATTTTGCTAATGGAATTACGCATAAAACTATTAAGTATTTCAATACAGGGTGGCGCATCGAAAACGAAACATAGACATTTACTGGTAGTTCAGTTCTTTTTTGGAAAAACGCTCAGACCCGTCGATTTTTCGATGGGAACACAAAATTGGCAAAAAATCACGTTAACACGTGCAGCCCCTGGGCGGGGGTGGCACCACCCCTAAAATCTCAAATGGAAAGGGGGGGGGGGGGTCGAGTGATACCTTATTTTAAAGGTCTTTCAATTCCCTTTATAATGATGTAAAATTAATGTTCTTCAGTTCAGTAGTTTTGAAGTTTTATTGATTTAAAAGCTTAAATAAAACTTTAATACATCATCATTAGTGGAGATTAATACATTTGGCAGCAAAGTAGTTTAAAAATGAAGAATAAACCGACCCGTCAGCCAAGTAAATGTTGGAAATGATGACCATGACTCTCCATGCAGTAATAAAGATTTTGCTCAAAACGTTGCCGACATTTTGCAATATTTGAGAAGTCATTTAAAGGCACTCATTTACAATTCTTTGTCGCAAATCTGAGTAGCATAGATTTTGCTTTTTCAGTGACCCCACAGAAAGAAATCCAAAGGTGATAAATCTGGCGATCTTGGGGGCCATTCAATGGCACCTCTTCTACCAATCCATCGACCTGGAAACGTCTGATCTAAATATTGTCAAACACGTAATGCGTAATATGGTGGTGCACCATCCTGTTGGAACATCAAACTATTCGCAATGTAGGTACCGCCGATTATTCTGATTTTCAATTATGGCTGTTAATGTAGAATCTATGGCGTCTTGCAGTAATTCCAAATACATTCCACACACATTTAAAAAAAAGGAACATTCGTCATAAAAGCAAGAAGTGCTGAATAAAAAATGTTCATCGTTTATAATTCGTTCACTCGTAATATCTTCACAAAATTGTCGCCGATCGCCGATCAAAATCGTCTTCATTAAGTTCTTGTACACTGCGCAACAAACCCGAACAAACCCGATTTATCGCTTGGAGAAATATACTTTTCTTCGTATCTGGACCGAGGTGGTCTATATACTCGAATATGACCATCATGATACGATTGAAACACTTTCTCGTCAGAGAATATAACTCTCCCCCAAAAATTTACTACATCATTTAACAGGTAATTAAGAGCAAAAATAATTCTACCTTGTTTTTTTTCTTGGGAAAGTTTATATTTTTTTGCCGCTGCACAATTTTTTAATTCCGTTTTTCGAATCCTTCTTAACGCAGTTGTGACAGAAGCGGGGAAATGTGTTTCAACTTTAGCTTTTCTTGCACAATCAAAAGGATGGTCTCTTACACAACAAATTAACTAAATTTGCATCTTGCTGTTCGTTAGTTATACACGATCTTCCTGTCCCTCTTCTTCTTTCAACAGTTTGTTCATTATCCCATCTTTCTTTTAAATTCTGGATAGTAGTTTTGCTTCTAATATATTCTTCGGCCAGTATTCTTACAGACCAACAAGCCTCTGTTTTGGAAATTATTTGCAACTTTTCGAAATTACTCAACTGCCTTGACATCGCTATACCGTAAAATGGAAATTTTTGACATAATATCATATTATTTGTCATAGTGACAGGTGTATTGGGTGTCATTCATGCAAAGCATGATTGATAGCGAATAACCCGATTTACATTGATAAAATCAAAGTGTACCAATTTTATATGACGCGCCATGTACAAGGTGAATTTTATACGGATGAAAACTATGGACTTTTAGAATCCGTTGGATACTACGTCGACTAACACCACACAGAGTATTCAATTTGCGGGTACTACATAAACTTGCTCTAAAACCCCCACTTCTATTGCTTCGTTCCTTATGGGATTTTTAATGTTTCATTTTTATTGGCGACTGATCCAGTTTGCCGAAATTAAGCTACAAGTTCTAGAAGATATTTTCGATGCACGTGACTGTTCTCATGTCGCTCATTAAATATGACGTGTGCTGTTCTATTAGCGTACTGATTATTTCCGAAAAATATTTCGATAATTTCAACCCTTCCTGCCGTGAAATATACCAAGGTTAATTTATGTATAAAGCGTTAAAGGGTATTTTACCAATAAAGTTTAGCCGAATCAATCGCAAACTATGTACTAAATTCCTATTTAAAATAAGTGCGAGACATTCCCTTTTTATCTTTCTTTAAGAAACAACTTTTTTTGCCACAAAAACGCTCCAATCGCTATTTTCAACACCAACATGATAAACAAACCATGGGCGTAGTGAAGAAAAGCATTTACTCATTAATTAAATGATTTTACTCAAATTTCTTTTGAAAGTAGTACAAACTAATCTGATATACCTATTAAAGTCTACTTTAAGCTTTAAATCAATAAATCTTTAAAACTACTGAACTGAAGTACATGTATTTTACATCATTATAAAGGGTATTGAAAGACCTTTAAAATAGGGTATCACTCGACCCCCCCCCCCTATTCCATTTAAGATTTCAGGGGTGGTGCCACCCCCGCCCAGGGGGCTGCACGTTTTAACGTGATTTTTTGCCAATTTTGTGTCCCCCTCGAAAACAAAATCGACGGGTCGGAGCGTTTTCCAAAAACGAACTGAGCTGCCAGTAAATGCCTCTGTTTCGTTTTCGATGCGCCGCCCTGTATAACAGCGCATCATGTATAGTATAGGTTAAAATTAGTGCGGATGACCCCGGTTGTTAAACAACCAAACACGGACTTTATAACCCCTCTTTGCGTCGTTGTTATTCCTTAACAAAATCGACCCACAAATTTACTACCACGTAAACACGTAAAACGATTATCGTTAACCTGTAGCTCTATTTAGGTCAAAAATACGATTTATTTTTTATATCTTCTATTCATTGGTTAAAACATTTCTTATTATGTTAAAGATGAAACTAATTTACCGACTACAAAAGGTACAATACTACTAGGGGGATTTAAATTATAAATCCAAATTAATGTTCCCGTAAATATTACCTTTCGTGGAAAAGCTGTTATATTGGTATTACAGGAAAATTGATAAGTCACGCAATAAAAGTCTGTATATTCGCACAACATTGCAATTGAAGGGTTCATTTCAAAAACCAGAAAAGAGCTCCCGGTACAGCCAAAACTATTGAATATTTACTTACACCTGTAGCTGCCTTCAATCTCCTGGAACTCACTTCTGGATTTTCTGCTACACGAACTAAATTCTCTTCTTCCTGTTCTGGTGTTGTATTTTTGGGACGGCCCCAACCCCCTTTTGTTTGTCGAAACGAACCAGTTTCTTCTAGTCGGTCATAAATATTTTGAAATAATTTGCGGTTTGGTTGCCTTCTATACGGGAACATTTCTTGGTACCTGCGCCCTGCAGTCCGACCGTTAAAATTTTCTTGTGCATAAATACAAAGCATATCATGCATTTCCGCATTGGCAAATAAATCATGTCGAGGCAAAAATTTATAATATCTGCGTATTGTACGTAGAAAATTAATAACTTTGACAAATGATACTTTGTGTAACATGTTGTTGCCTTAGAAACGCCGTTGTTTTTAATCCAGGCCAGCTGTGACAAATAAGAATACACAATTATTATTTTAAATATTTCAGCATTCTTGCATTAAAAATATCAAATGCGATTATCTATATAACTCAAACACAAAAATAATGCATGCAGGATTACTTTACCTTCTTATATTTGAATTAAAATTTAAACTGGACCTAATTTAAGCAGTGTTTTTATTTTAAATTAAAAAAAACCGATGAAAGCTAGAAAAACTTAAAAAAAAACATGTAAATAATTCCTTCGAATTCAAATAGCTGATTTTTAAAGGTTAATAATTATGATCCATAATAATTTAACCTCGAAAAAAAAATAATAAAATTTTAACCTGTAAATTTTTGGTCAAATGGATAATAATTGTAGGTAATTACTGGCCACACAGAAGTAATTAAAATTCAGTTAAAGTAAAAAATAAAAAGCACCAAATCCAACCAACCAAAACAAACATTTTTAAAATATAATCAAGTGTATCAAAAAACGCAATTTATAACTCAGTCACATCAGTCCACTAATAATCTGGGGATATTATTATGTATATCAGCTGATCGATGACAAATTTCTGGTGTCATTAGCCATGAACCACCCTGTATAATGTATTTTTTTTAACTCTTATCACACATACCGTGCGAGCAAAAATTATTTGCATCAAAGAGGGCTTGGATTAAAAAAAACGTAGGGCTTGGTTTAGATAAGAATGATATGGGGACGATATATCTAACCAAATCTAGGTTAAAATTTTGTCAAATTCATATTTTGACGAGTTGATGAGTAATAAAATAAGTAGACAAATACAAATTTATTTTTGTTGTTTACAAAATTAACAAAGTAAGAATATACAAAAAGAAAAAGAAAAATAATTACATAAATTGCTGGAATTGGCCACCGCCATGCTCCAAGCATAAATTCACACGTCTCTTCATATTTTCGAAAGTTTTGACCAGCATCACTGGAGAAATGTTACCACATTCTTGGATAATACTTTCTTGTAAATTGTTCTAAATTTGCAACTGGTGTTTTAAAAATAGTGTTCTTTAAATGAGAAAAAAACGAAGTAATCCATAACCGTTAAACAAGGTGATCTAGGTGGGAATTCCATGTCTAATCGAAAACTGATCAATCTGTCGTCGAAAAAAATTGCGTAAGTAGTTCATAGTTTCGGCGGCTGTATGGGCGGTTGCACCGTTCTGTTAAAAATATCCAAAACGTAGTTCGTCGTCAATGGATTTAAAATATTGTCCCTATACCGCTGTGCTGTAACTGTGTCATGGAAGAAAATAGGACCAACAATTCTTCTTCGGGAAACAGCTAACCAATTTTTTAAGGGTACAATGTGGACATCACAAAAAAATGGGGATTTTCACTACTCCACATGCGTGTACTCTGAAAATTCACATAACTGGAGAGGTGGAACCAGGCTTCATCCGAAAAAAATGTCAGGTCTAATAAATCATTTATTTCCAATAAATTTTGGGTAAACCATTGAGAGTAATTCCTGCGTCCTTCAAAATCTGCGGCTTGTATTTCTTGAAATACTTGCACTTTATAAGGAAATAAATTTAGCTGCTAGAATAGTCCTGCATGTTCCATAAGATCTTTCCACTTCTTGGGACAGGCGTCTTATACAATTTGTTGGCGTATTTTGTATTATTTTACGAACGTTTGCAACAAGTTCTTCTGTTCTTACAGATGGCCTTTTTTGTGTTGTATAGAACCTAAACACAGCCACGGTTCTTTTCAGGCAATGATAAAAATCCCCAGCAATAAAAGCAACGTTAGGAAAATGTTCGTGAAAATCGTCTATGCACAAACCCGGATTGTATTGCCACTCACAATTTACTCTAACCCCGTTTCAAAAATACGCTTCAACCATGAATGTTTTGTACTCTTCTGTAAAGCCCATTGTGTGAATTGTTCAAAAATTGGAAAAATTAGCGATGAATCAAATTACTTGTAACGACTGTCAAAGATGACGAAATAACTGACTGATTGTTACTTCAGGTAGTTACTGACACCCAACAGGTATTAAGCTCTACGGCTAAGCATTACGTCCTTAGATGCAAGGCCCTCTTTGATGCAAATAATTTTTGCTTGCACGGTATATTATAAAACCAAATAATACAATAATTATAATCCCTATATAAACGTCAACATACTTCATCTGAACATTTACAACATATTTTTTCTAATTACCTGGATTAAAACGCAAAAACCTGTATAAAATTCAAACAGGATAATTTTCCTCGCTTAAAATTCGCCGTCGGTTTGAATAAATTTGCATTTTTTTAAACCGAAAATCCAGATACAGATCACCCGCATAGGCCATCAGTGGAACCGGCCATTTTTCAGCAAAAATATGCCGCCAACAAATCGAATCGCAGTTTTTAAGTTAATTTTTCAATTTTCCGCAGGCGAGATTACTTTCGGTCGTAATGTACCTACGTGCGATAAAGAGTAAAAAACATTGACAGGCAATAATTATACAAAATGGTGCCGATTAGCAACAATTATTGTGGTAACGCGTAAAAAGGAAATATTTTTATTATTTTTTTATATTTTAAATAAATAATTAAATTTAAACGACTTAAAATAAATACCTGCAATTTACACAATGATTGTTAAGTTAAGTACTAGCTGTGCACTGAGGAAAATGATCTAATACAACAGGTTTGGCAAGACATAGTTTTCATTGATAGCTTATTTTTAATTAATCCATATTAAATAAATTGCTAGTGTATAGTCAGATCTGGTCTTAACGTGCGGGTCCAAAGGTCACTGATCATATGCGTCAAATCAGACAACACAGAGGCTATCAAAATGTTGTGAGATTATTTACAAATATACCGAAGGAAGGAAAAATAGTTTCATTATTTTAGCTATCGCGAAGATAGCCACATATACCTAATATTATTAGTTTTGTAAAAATTATGTACAGGGGAGTTGAAAAAGTTACAAAAAAATTATATAATCGTTAATTATATACCTACTGTACCCTTTAATTTTTTCCAGTACTCTTGTGTAATATGATCTAACGAATCTTGCCAAACTATTTGTACTTGGTCGGATTTAAGACCATCACCTACATGTTTTTTATAATAAGACTTTGCACCAGCCCATATTAATTCTATTGCGTTAAACTGGCAATGATATGGCCGGCATGCAAAATAATAAAACGCTTTCCCGTACCGCACCCCTTTTTCCTTTTAACACTTTTTACAGACTCATCTTGCCAAGATTTTGAACCAGTTCCATTCGAAAATATCCACGTTTCGTCTAAAAATACCACTTTTCTAAATTTCGATTTGTAATTGTCCGTGTATTTTTTTAAAAACTGAACACGCTGACTCACTATCTGTGGCTGCTCACATAAAAATCTTCGGTTACAGTATTTTTTATAGCGAAAACCTAAATTTTTATTAATTTTGATAACGCTTCAAGTCCAATTTCCAAAACACCCCGAATTTTTAATGTTTTTTGTAAAACTGGAAGAGTTACATTGGTTTTTGATTTGTATAAATCGTAAATCACATTTCGAACTCCCATTTTAATATTTTCGCTTAAATCCTCAGTCTTTGGCTTTCTTCGTTTACACTTTTTAGTATTCTTGGGTATTATGTTATGTTTTGTTTTGTTTCATGCACAATTTTCTGCACAGTCCTTAAACTAATTCCCAGTGCTTTGGCTACTGTTTCCTGAATATTGGTTGGCGAATTTCCACTTTTTCTTTCATTTTCGAAATAGCTTATCAGATTAAGTATAATTTTTTTTGATTGGGGATGCAAAAACCCAGAAAATTGTTTCATTTTGTCACAAACTGTCAAAGTCACAAAACTGGCATATTTAAAATAAAACGTAGCTGGTGCTATTATAAGCTTTTTTAGAATCGCTGGAAAGTAAATACATATCCTTTTTTTTTCATGTCAAAATGGAATAAGTCTGTCTCATTTATCTTACGTATTTTATTTAGAGGGTAAAATTAAACGCAAGTAAAGAAAACAAAAACTGAGAGTATGTCTTTCTTGAATCGTATGACCCGCACGATAAGATCAGATCCGACTATATCAAACCCGCTTTAGTGTTATATCAATTCCAGATTTGCTAGAACAGTGTTTTTATTGATAGTAATCAGTTTCATTAGCAGCACAATCTTGTTGAATAATAAACTACTTTTAATACAGCAATTTTGTTAAGAACTAAATTGTATCTTCTCAATGCGACGCATTTTCTTCCCAGTAAAGCGCTTTCTCTACAATTAAGAAAGCAGGACAGCGTCCCTAAAAACGAATTGTATCCGTAAGAACCTATAATCTACAAGACGTTGATGGTAGTTCGTAGCGATCGCGTGACATCGTTGTTCCGAGTCTTCTAGCTGTCCTGTCTGAATTTGAATTTTGTTGATTGTACCTATACCTATTTCAATTAATTTATTTCTACTTTTAATTTAAGTTTTTTTCAACTTTGCATGTCAGATAAAGGCAACAGTCCAGTTGTAGATTTTATAATTAATAAAATAAATAAATAATAGGCTTCTTAAAAATACTATTGTAAAAGTCATAAATTTTTAACGAGACTTTGTCAGTATTTCGCCATATTTCCTGTAAAATTACAGTACCTACTGTGAACGTAAAAGTTCTGTGTTATGACGTCGAATACTGGCAGATGCATGCATTTTAAACTAAAGCTGGAAAAAATTCAATATCCACCATGGATACGCCAAATTTATGATTTTAAATTAGGATGAAGTATGCCTTATTTCATCCTCGCCTGAGTCAGGGGAAAGATTATTTAAACATATTTTAAAAGATATGGGCCAATATCGATGTTAATAGATTCTACTGATATTGAAGAAAAGTTTAATTTATTGTAAGCGACCAGCAAATTATCTTTAGACTTAACATGAGAAAGATTAAAGAACTAGACTGGGTACATATCGCTAATTGTCAGCCGAGAGTGCATCTAATATTAGTACTAAAAAAATTTACAATAAAAAATACTTTTCTTTTCTTTTTTTCTATTTACTATTGCTTTTTTTGCCTCACCTTCCTGCGGAACGTGAAGGGAAAACTTATCGCCAAATTGTCATTATAAGAACTGACCAAAACTACACAATGATGCAAAATTTCCGTTTTCTCGTATAGATAGGTAGTTTTCTGAGACGGCGCCGTATAGGTGCTCTTTAAACTCGCACACCTTTGTGCAATGTGAGATATACTTTCCATATTTGCTCTATAAAAATATGTAAGTATTCAATCGATTAAAACATAAGCAAAAAATTATTCTTACATGGAAGCTATCAATTATCAGCTAATAAATTTGTAGAAATATTATTGTGCCGAGCCCTTCGGGCACGGCACTGTTCTAGTTCGTTCATTTAATTATACGAGAGCTGTCACTTTGACAGGTAAGTGTAATTTTTTTTAGCTTTTTCGTAGCGAGGGTTATAGCTGTAAGAATTCGAAATAAAAAAAATTTCAGGTACCTAAATAAGAATGTTTTATACGATAGCTGTCAAATTTTGACAGGTAGGAGTCAGGTTTTTTTATCCTTTTCGTAGCGAGGGTTATAGCTGTAAAAATCCTAAAGTGAAAAATTTTTCAGTTCCTAAATAACAAAGTTCTATACGACAGCTGTCAGACTTTGACAGGTAAGTTTCAATTTTTTTTTGTTTTTTCGTAGCGAGAGTAACAGCTATAAGAATCCTAAATTTAAAAATATTTCAGTTCCTAAATAACAAAGTTCTATACGACAGCTGCCATTTTGACAGGTAAATGTCAACTTTTTTTAAGCTATTCTTGTATCTAGGATTAAAGCTGTAAGAATCCAAAATTTAAAAAAAATTCAGTAGTTAAATAACAAAGTTCTATACGACAGCTGTCAAATTTTGACAGGTAAGTTAAAAATTTTTTTTTAGATTTTTCGTAGCGAGATTTATAGCTGTAAGAATCCTAAATGAAAAATTTTTCAGTTCCTAAATATCAAAGTTATATACGACAGCTGTCATTTTGACAGGTAAATTGCAAGTTTTTTTAAAGCTTTTTTTGTATCTAGGATTATAGCTGTAAGAATTCGAAATTTAAAAAAAATTCAGTACCTAAATAACAAAGTTCTATACGACAGCTGTCAGATTTTGACAGGTAAGTGTCAATTTTTTTTAGCTTTTTCGTAGCGACGGTTATAGCTGTAAGAATCTCAAATTTAAAAAAAATTCAGTACCTAGATAACAAAGTTGTATACGATACCTGTCAGATTTTGGCAGGTAAGTGTCAATTTATTTTAACTTTTTTCGTAGCGAGGGTGAAAGCTGTAATAAAACTAAATTAAAAAAATTTTTAGTACCAAAATAACAAAGTTCTATACGACAGCTGTCAAATTATATATACTTAAATAGTAATTCTTATTTTTTATAATTTGCTACCATTTCTATGCTGTTTAGGTATAGAACAATATATTTGAAAAAAGTAGTATTTGAGATGACCTAAACGAATATCCAAACCAAAAGTATATCGGACGCACCCAATTCGATTTATTAACGATCCAATATGACCCTACATTGATTTTAAAAAAATCAAAAAAATTACTTCCCAACTTTCGATCGCGTTCGCAAACAACAGTGTTTTGTAGCCCAACGTCGTCTACATGTCGAAAAAGTTTAAATCGATTAAAATGCTTTTTGGCACCTGTATCGCGCCACAACGAAATAAAAATATATTTTTCAACTTTTACTTTAATAACTTTTTTCCGGTACACCCTGTATATTGGAAATTTTTCTAAGACGTACCCCTACTATTCCTCTCTACATCCAGAAAATTTTAATCGTTTTGCTCTAACCGTTTTCGAGAAAAAAATTCGCGAATATCTAAATGTGGAACAGCCTCCCACCACGTGGCGACGGATTATTAATGTCGGAACGCCATCTTTAAAATCGAGATTACAACTATTTCTGAAACATTTTGGGCAAATATTTTGGTCAATAAAATTAGAAGAAGGTTCAAGGTAGATAGTCCACCTGATTTAAAATCTGGAAATGTTCTTATTATTCTAGCAAGTCACGCTAAAAACACCCATTTTTCGCCATTTTTGACAGCCGGATTTTTAGAATTAATAATTAATTTAGATACATCAATATCAAGGCACTCTTAGTCAAAAGTGAATGGTGTTAGAATTTGTAAAGATTGCCTGTTTCCGTACCCAAAAAAGCGACTTTTCTCAATTTTGCGAATATATTTTAATAATTTTGGATATGTAGAGGTGTTAAGAAGTAATCAGCGCATTTTTTGAGAAAAAAATAAAACGGTTTTGTTAAAAATTGAATAAGCTACAGTCGATATAGTAAAAAAAAAGCTGCCGTTTTTTCCGTATTAAAGATAAATAAACGAAAAAATATCTCTTAAATACAATTTGACAAGCTCTATCCGCTAAAGTTTACAACGTTTCGATCAAAAGTCGTTTTCAGTACGAAAAAAAATAAAAACCGTGAAAAAATCAGGCCTAACTTTATGATTTCCACTTTCTTACAATTTTCGGCAATTTCCATTCCAGTTAGGTATAGAACGATATATTGGAAAAAGGTAGATTTTGAGATGGCCTAACCGATTATCCAAACCGAATGTCGATTGAATGCACCCAATTCGACTTATTAGCGATCCAAGAGGTACCATTTTTGACCAATTTTCAACTTTAAAAAAATCAAAAAAATTACTTCCAATCTCTCGATCGCCCTCACAAACAATAGGGTTCTGTAACTCGCGGTCCTCTACACGTCCAAAAAGTTTGAATGGATCAAGTTCATTCCTGGGACCACGGTGTGGTCCGCGTGAAACTCGACTTTTTTCGACTTTGACGTTTAATAACTTTTTTCCGGCACACCCTGTATATTCGAAATTTTTACACAACGTACCCCCACTATTCCTCTATAAACCCAAAAAGTTTCAATCGTCCCACTCTAACCGTTTCCGAGAAAAAAAATCGCAAATGTGAAAATGTCGAAAGTGACGACGACGACGACGACGACGCCGACAACATACATACATTATTTTCACCGAAGCGCCGTATAACATATCGCGGTGTAGCGCGATATGTAATAAATAAAGAGCTTCAAGCTTTTTAAGAGGAAGTGAATCAAATTACCAATAATAGACAATAAAAAGTATTGTCATAAATTAATCTAAATTTTAGCACAGTTCCTAAAATATTAATTTATGTAAATGAAATAAAAAATAGTCGCAGTCTCATGTCAAAAATTAAAAAAATGGAAACCATATTTATTGCTAATCGTTTTTAACAATCGCAGAAAATTTCTATGTTGTTCAAAAGTATAATGGTATAAAAAAGAATATATATTATTATTTTATATTGACTTCTGGCGATGCCACGTTTATAACTTTGTAAAAAAGAACTTTTATTTTTATTTTAAGGTACTCTTGTGTAATCACTTATACAGTGTGACCAGTAAAGTCAGCACCAAATGGGATTTTTTTTATTAATAGCTTTATTCGAAATTTGACTTTGGCATCAAATTCTGCTTCGATCGAGATGAAACTTAAGCAAAAAAATAGTAGTCACGTGATTCGCATTATCTGTCAAATTTTAATTTTTTCCAAAAAATAATTCAAAAGTGAGGTTATTTCTGAAAGTATCGAAAAAAGTTATTAGAAAAAGCTTATTGGTTAATGCAGTTTCTAGCCCACATGCAAAATTTCAGCTGCATAAGATGATTTTGATTTTTTACCCACCACTAAAATTTATTTTCCACTTAATGAACACTTTACTGATGACACTGTGTTATTTTTTGTCTTAATATTAAGGTGTATTACTTTTAGACACAAACTACGTTTAAATACTAATTTTATGAAGTTACCTTATACAGGGTCAAAAACAAATAAACTTTGCATCACATGCGACCAAATTTTAATTGCCCAATTTTGATTTTGTAGAAAAACACACATTTAATATGGCGCTACTTTAAATGTACAGGGTTATCCAACCAAGACTAGACAAGGCGATTTTTTGACTTTTCCTGTACTTTTATAAAAAAACTGAAATAGCCATCTTAAGTCATTTTCTCCCGCGAATTCGAATATCTTCAGCAAAAAACAATTGAACATCAAACAAAAGTACTAGGGGTCACTTTGATATTTTTTTAAATGGAACACCCTGTATATTTTTACATTTTTAAATTCCACATAAAATTATAATTATTTTTTATTAAATGCACTATTAGTCTATACTTCATAGTTTCCGAGATATTGACTCTCGAAAAGTGACATTTTTGAACTTTGACAGCTTATAACTTTCTAACAGTACGTCTTAGAGCAAAACGGCTTACATATCCCTATCTTCAATTTTTATTATCTTCCCAAAAAAATCAACTTCCGGTTAAACCGGATGTAACTCGAAAGAAGGAAATATAGTTGTTCCGGTTTAACTGGTAGTTGATTTTTTTGGGAAGATAATAAAAATTGAAGATAGGGACATGTAAGCCGTTTTGCTCTAGGACGTACTGTTAGAAAGTTATAAGCTGTCAAAGTTCAAAAATGTCACTTTTCGAGAGTCAATATCTCGGAAACTATGAAGTATAATTGACTAATAGTGCATTTAATAAAAAATAATTATAATTTTATGTGGAATTTAAAAATGTAAAAATATACAGGGTGTTCCATTTAAAAAAATATCAAAGTGACCCCTAGTACTTTTGTTTGATGTTCAATTGTTTTTTGCTGAAGATATTCGAATTCGCGGGAGAAAATGACTTAAGATGGCTATTTCAGTTTTTTTTATAAAAGTACAGGAAAAGTCAAAAAATCGCCTTGTCTAGTCTTGGTTGGATAACCCTGTACTTAGGTTGCGTTGAGTCTTATTTTGCAAAAGTGGTGCAATTTATAAAATATGGTAAGAATCAAAATTATCTTATGCACCTTAAATATTGCATGTGAACTAGAAACTGCATTTAAAAAAACTTTTTCTAATAACTTTTTTCAATACTTTCAGAAATAACCCCACTTTTGAATTATTTTTTGGAAAAAATTAAAATTTGTCAGATAATGCTAATCACGTGACTACTATTCTTTGCTTAATTTGCATCTCGATCGAAGCAGAACTTGATGCCCAAGTCAAATTTCGAATAAAACTATTAATAAAAAAAATCCCATATGATGCGGACTTTACTGGTCACACTGTATATAAATATCTATTGAACTGTGCAAAGTTTTAATACAGTAGTAGTAGAGAGTTAAGAGGAGGTTCCGAAACCTGGTAGTAAGTAGATCAACGGCGATCCTTTTTGCCTACTCCAGCGTCTTCCTTGAATAATTTAACTACCTTGGCCCTCGCCAAAACGTCTCGACCTCTTCACGAAGGCAAGTAGGTATATCGCTTCAGGCCAGGGCTGTGATTTCTTCCTTTTAAAGGACCGCCGATGCCAGCACCTCCTGATGCCTGAGTATTCCCAGGGCTTCTCAGGTACCCAGGAAGTGTATCGGGGTCTCCTCTTCCTCCAGGCATCCAGCGCAGATTGGGTCTTCTTCAACACCGTGTGCAGTCAGGAGCATCGTCTTCTAATTAAAATCCACTAGCCTTGTCCACAAAGAAAATTATTATTTTCAATTAAAAGGCTTTTTATTCAAATACAAAATTTTTATATTCTCTCCCAGTACTAGCAATAAAATGCTTCAATACTTATTTATTTTTATTTTATACCAAAATGTTTAAAGTTTTGTATTGTGCTTTGAAACCGTTATGCAAATATCAGAAACATTTTCTCTGCAAGTTAGAATTGAAAAATCTTTTTGATGTCGCAAGGAAAACGTTTTATGTTGGCGCACACAGAATAGAATTTCGCTACGGTAGATTTAGTTTCACTTAGATGGGGATTTTATCGTAGGTAATACAACAAAAAGCTATGATATTATCGAACATTTTATCGTTCCGTTGCTAAATTTTGCAAATAAAAACGAGTGTTTATTTCTAGAAAAATTGTGTTGTTTGAAAAATGTTTCTTTAAGGACTATCTCTCACCTCTGCGGCTACTAGTTACCATTTTTTATTTGATAATAGAGGAAATATATTTTTTTCAAAACCCCTAGAACAAGGATGGGTTCAAGGGAAAATATAGAAATTATCGACTTACTCACTCGCAGAATCAGCTTTTCACAGTTGATGCTTACCTAAAAGTAAAAAAAAATTACCATCAACTTTCTTAAAATAAAATATTTATTGCTTAAATTACAACAAACGTGTAGTAGTACTATAATCCTTCTAGAAAGCATCCGAAAAAAAATCACAAGTATAATTTTTCGGTATATGTTTTTATTACTTTAATCATAAAATAAGAAGAAATAATTCATTTCATTTGCTGACATAACCTCTATTTAACTCTTAACGTTTAACTAAACATACAGGTACACTCGAAACTAGGTCATGGCAATAATATTCGGTGATGGTGGTCCAGGCCTGTCAAACTGAGCGAATTAAACCACCCCTATTTAGTGGCCCCGCTCGTTTCACTTCAATCTTCATTAGTCCTCATATGTGGGACTAAGATCTGGTGAAGCTGCTGGCCATGGAATTGTGGCCAATTGGTGTTCTTGCATTTAAGCTTAAGTATAGGCAGAAGTACAACAGCTTGCATTATCTTGTTGAAAGTGCCAACCACAATCATTTAGAATGTTACAATACTTTGCACTTTTAACGGTGCCATCAACTATACAGGGAGGGGTAGAATAATAACGCTAAGATATTGCTCCCCAAACCATTATTTTATTGGGAAAAATCTATGCTTCATTGCCTATAGAGGTGTTATTGCAGATATTTCTTTTGGTTTCCTTGATATGTAGCCAGTAGCCGTGTCTTTTTAGTGACACGAGGAGTTTCTGGACACACTTTTATTTTTCGTTAATTTCCATGTATCAACCAATATTCGAAACCCTTGCTGATGATACCTTACTTGGGCAGACGGGAACTAGGGAAGAACTGGACCAGTTTTTTCAACGACTAAACACCCTTCATATCAAGAATAAGTTTACAATGAAGTTGGAGAACAGTTAAATTAACTTTTTAGATCTTACTCTTTTTAAATGAAATAATGGCAGAATGGGTTTTAAAATTTTGAGAAAAGTCGCACAAACGGATCACATGATTTCTTGGAATTGCCAGCACTATATTGCCCACAAACTTTCAACGTTAAATACTTACTTTCATAGACTTTTCTCTATTTCACTTAATCGAGAACACTTTACCTTGGAAAAAAATATTATTTCTTAAATTGATTTCAGAAACGGCTTTCCTTTACATGTCATTAATAAAGTGTTTAACAGAAAAAATAGACTTAGGCTTTTGGAGAATTGTTACACCAAATTTGTTGTTTATTGTATCATAATTCACTTATATCACTTTTTCGAAGTTCAGTTAGGAAAAACATAAAATTCCGAATGCTCTCGGTGGACTATAGTTTAAAAATATTAACCATATTATGTGACAATAACTTTTGTCTATGCATAATATATTTTACACTTTTATACCTATGTTTAAAATAAATAAGATAATATGTATGCAAAATAATTTGATATTATACAGGGTGTCCCAGAATATTTGGGCAATCTCCCGGATTCGGATAGAATATGAAAAAATAATATGACAAGTTCCCATAAAAAAATTTCCTACAGGCCCTCCGTACTGAGATATAAGCCCCTGAAGGACGCCTCTGGAAATCGGTTTAACTTGAATAATTCTTAAAGTACTTGGTGTAATTTAATAATTTTTCAGTATGATGGTTGCTAGGTAAGTCTCCTCAAAACGAACCATTTTAATTTTATTCGGCTTATTTAGTTTTCCAGGGACGGACTAGCTTTAACAGAATAATGCTTATTTTTTTACACCCTGTATGATAGAGGCATATCAATAATACTATTGAACAGCTGAAACCTTAAACTAAAAAAAAGGTACTCTTCATCGACATCGATAAAGTAAACCGTTTACGAGAAAAAAATTTTTGTTCCATATGCCTTTTTTTTATAAAATATTCGATAAATACCATATTTTTACTGATTCATTTTGTACGTCTGTTCAACATGAGCTCCTTCTACTGCAATGCATTCCCTACATCTTTTAATTGTAGATTGTTGGATCCTCCACAATGCGCCAACATTATTCCTTATTTCGCGACAATGGAAGTTAATCAGTTCCAATAAGTGTTCCCGATTTTGTATTGGATTGGCGTATACTAAACATTTTAGATAGCCCCACAAAAAAAATCTAATGGATTTAGGTCTGGTGATCGAGGAGGCCAAGCCACTGGTCCTCCCCTTCCTATCCATTGATTTTCGAAGACCCTGCTTAGGTGTTCTCGAACTACTAGACTAAAATGTGGCGGAGCCCCATCATGCATGAACCACATATTATATCGTAGTTGCAGAAGTAGATCTTCTAAAAGTTCTGGCAGAGTGTTTTGAAGAAATTCCAAATACCTTTCTGCATTTAACCTTCTTGGCAATACAAATGGTCCAATTAGGTGTTGTCTGATAATTCCGGCCCACACGTTGATGGGTTCAAATTGGTGCTGTTGATGCGTTACAATAGAAGCATGGGGATTTTCCTCTGCCCATAAATGTAAATTATGAGAATTTATGATGCCGTTTTTGGAAAACCCAGCTTCGTCCGTGAAGAGAACTGAACCAATGAAATTTGCATCGTTTCTGTACCGATCTAAAACCCAGTTACAAAATTCCATCCTTCGCGGAAAGTCTTCAGGAAGAAGCGCGTGGACTTTTTGAAGGTGGTATGGATGTAACTGTTGCTCTCTAAGGATTCTAAAGACCATTGATTTTGAACAATCAAATTCGGCAGCCAATTTTCGGACACTTGCAGCAGGATCTACTTCTACGGCATTAAGGATGTTTTCTTCAAGACCATCAACGCGATGGTTTTGATTTCCACAATTGTGACTGGCTTTGTCAAACTTTCCTAAAATTATTTACGACCTAAATACTTTAAATCAAATATAGGGAATGAGTATGGACTACTTCTTCAAAATTTAAATCAAATCTTTATCATCCGATAAGTACAAATTAAATATAAAACAACTTAGTTTTTACCTGTCTCTCTTAAACGACGATCTACTCTTTCAAAGGTTTTTCTGTCCGGAATTCTTCTGTTTGGAAATCGTTCTTCATAAAGCCTTCGGGCTTCTAAGGCATTACATGATGCAAGCCCATACATTAAATGCATGTCGGCATATTCCTCAAACGTAAATTCCATACCAAAAAGAAGCAGAAGAAATAAGATCAAAAACTTAAACACACTCAATTTCCAACTGACACTTCAGTAATTATTGTTTATTTTAACTGGTACATATCAACTAAACCATATCAACAAAATAGGGTATTTATCGAATATTTTATAAAAAAAGGCATATGGAACAAAAAATTTTTTCTCGTAAACGGTTTACTTTATCGATGTCGATGAAGAGTACCTTTTTTTTGGTTTAAGGTTTCAGCTGTTCACCAGTATTATTGATATGCCTCTATCATACAGGGTGTAAAAAAAAATAAGCATTATTTTGTTAAAGCTAGTCTAGGAGACTTACCTAGCAACCATCATACTGAAAAATTATTAAATTACACCAAGTACTTCAAGAATTATTCAAGATAAACCGATTTCCAGAGGCGTCCTCCAGGGGCTTATATCTCAGTAGGGAGGGCCTGTAGGAAATTTTTTTATGGGAACTTGTCATATTATTTTTTCATATTCTATCCGAATCCGGGAGATTGCCCACATATTCTGGGACACCCTGTATATCACAATGTATATAAAACAATACATTCAAGGGAAGAATGCAACATTATCCATTAAATAAAACATTAAACATGCTGTCGTCCTTTTAGATAAACCCGAACAAACCCGACAAATGTAGATAATAAAATCGTCTATCGATTGCTGTTTCTGCTATCACCTATCATGATTTACTGCTGATAGATAATGGAAGCCATATCAGGGATTTTAAAGTCGTTTAACCTATTTATACGCTTGTGTAAATGCCATTTTATACAAGTAATAAAACTGGACGCATTTTTGTCCATAATGAAACGCCCTGGACCATACAGGACCATATCATTTTTACGAATATATATTTTCATTATAAAAATTGACAACGGCCAAGAAGAACTTATAAATATTTCTTGTAATTGCCTAAACATTTAAGAAAATGCCATGCGAATGGTTTCTGAAAAAATAGTAGTTTTTGTACTATTATAAATAAAATGTAATAACAATTTATACGGGAATAGTTCAAAGTCTGGACTCGGCTATTAAATATCTCGATGTATTTGGAATTACTGCAAGACCCCATAGATCCTGCAATAACAGCCATAATTGAAAATCAGAATAATCGGCGGTACATTGCGAATAGGTTGATGTTCCAACAGGATGGTGCCCCACCACATTACGCATTACGTGTTCGACAATATTTAGATCAGACGTTTCCAGGTCGATGGATTGGTAGAAGAGGTGCCATTGAATGGCCCCCAAGATCGCCAGATTTATCACCTTTGGATTTCTTTTTGTGGAGTCACTTAAAAAGCAAAATCTATGCTACTCAGCCAACATCATTAGAAGATTTACGACAAAGAATTGTAAATGAGTGCCTTCAAATTACTCCTTAAATATTGCAAAATGTGCAGCAACGTTTTGAGCATAATCTTTATTACTGCATGGAGAGTCAGTAATTTCCAACATTTACTTGGCTGACGGGTTAGTTCGTTCTTCATGTTTAAACTACTTTGCTGCCAAATGTATTAATCTCCACTAATGATGTATTAAAGTTTTATTTAAGCTTTAAATCAATAAATCCCCAAAACGACTGAACTGTAGTACATGAATTTTACATTATTATAAAGGGAATTGAAAGACCTTTAAAATAAGGTATCACTCAACCCCCATTTCCATATAAGATTTTAGGAGTTTAACGTGATTTTTTGCAAATTTTGTGTCCCTCTCGAAAACAAAATCGACGGTTCTGAGCGTTTTTCCAAAAAAGAACTGAAGCTGCCAGCAAATATCTCTGTTTCGGTTTTGATGCGTCGCCCTGTATAATAAAGTATTAAATATTGCAATGTATGTTTCAAATCCTCATTCGTTAAGAGAACCGTGCATTATGTAAGCTTGGGTGACGTTCTATTTAAGCTCGGATTACGTTCACTTACGTAATGTAATTTCTGTTAGCTGCAATAATTGACTCTGATTGTATTAATCAGGCATCCCCTAATAATTTATGACTAATAAACGCCCACAATTAAAAATTAAACTGTATTTTGTATAATATTGTATTTCGTCAGGGAAAGGAGCTTTAAACTTGATATTGCGGTGAGGGAGGGGGCTGCGATTTTGCGTTACGCCACTGTAGCTTAACAGAAACATCCTCCAAGTATAAAATATAAAAAAAAATTCTAAAAAAAATCCTTCCCTGTGGTTTTCGAGTAGAAATTTCTTTTAAATAGAAATAATTTCAAAATTATTCTTGGTTTTTACACGTGGCCCTAAATTACAATAAAAATGTTAAGGGAAACAATATTTTTCATCCCTCCGCTTAATTCCCAGCTTAGCGCATTTCTTTCAAATTATTACGTAAAGCCGGTTATTCGTACTTTGTCAGTTTGTTGACCTTTAATTTGAGAGTTAATGACTCTTTTAAAATCTTTTTTTTTTGGTAATAGAAATATTTATAAATTATTATTAAAATGTCTGTTAGTAGGAGCCCACTATTTAATATACAGGGTGACAATTTAAAAACTTGAAATGGCCATATCTTAGGAACGAAATACTGAAGAAAAAAACGCTAAAAACAGTTTCTATAAAACGAAGGGGGAACAAAAACAAGCGTATTATCCCACCCTTATCTGCAACCCCTTGGACAGGGTGAGATACACCCCTAAAATCTTAAATAGAAAGGGGGGTCAAGTAATACATCATTTTGAAGCTCTTGAAAAATGCTTTCCAATGGTACCATAAAAAGCCATATTTCAGGAAATTCTTCTCTGTTTATTTAGGAAAACATTAAATGAAAACACAATTTTGAAATTTTTTATTACTATTTAATTAAATGTTCAAAATTATTTCCGTTGTTTTGAAGACAATAATAAAGCCTACTTTCAAATTCTTCACGTACATTTGCAAATGTTTCTCTGGATATAGCACGGCATTCCTGAACTATTCTATGCTGAAGTTGCTCTAGTGACTCAGGTTGCGTTTTAAAAACCACAGATTTTAGGTGACCCCACAAAACTAAGTCAAGAGGTGTTAGGTCCGGGGATCTAGGTGGCCATTCAACAGGACCTCTCCTTCCAATCCACTGGTTGGGATAATTATCATCCAACCACTGCCTAACGGGAACTACATAATGCGGAGGTGCTCCATCCTGTTGGAAATGTAGTAAGCGTTCTTCTAAAGATAAATTTTCTCTGATTTTCTAATCGCACTATTATATATCCATCTTTTTTGTCCAAAACAAGCGAAATTTGGAATTTGGGTATATATATTAAAGGTGAACTATTTATACGACCAAAACGCTAGGAATAAAAAAAACAGAACGAAATATAATTATTTTTTAATGAAAAAGGTCGTTAAACCGACTTCTCCCTTCGTTAGGGTTTATTTTATGCAAAACATAATCACTAAATTAACCGATATAGAGCTTTGAAAATAAACAGAGGGGCCATGTGTGGTTTTTCAGAATTTGCGGCCAAAGTTTCGCGTGAAATATTCTAAATGTATAATTAAAACGTGTTGCAATTTTGTTTTGTAAGTTACTTTTATAAGTTGACTTTATCCTTTTTATCATTTTGTTTTGTAACTAATTTTAATTTTAAATTGAACTACCATATCCATAGTTCCTGAAAATTGACTTTATACCTATAGTAAAAATGTAGAATAGGTACCGTTTGAGTTTCTCACTTGAGATAAATTCAGTTAATCCAGTACAGTAGTACAGTTTTCTTTCGGAACAATACTTGGACACGGGTATTATAATTTTAAGTTGCCATGAACATAACAAAAAGAAAAACAGGTGAATTTGGTAGAATAGGTTTGTTCGGGTTTGTTCATTTTTAGGGTCTGGTTTTATACGTTTGCAGTTTTCCAAGGGTTGGATAACTCGCTACACTCGTTATTCAATTTAATAACAAATATTTCAAAAACTAAATGTATGGTTATGGTTGATAATTTAAATTGTCAAAATATAAATGTTGTAATTGATGGTGAAAAATTGGAATTAGTAAAGAGTTTTAAATGTTTAGGGATAATTATTGATCCAAAATTTAAAAAATTTAATTATTTTGAAAGTATCATATCGAAGATTGCCGGAAAAGTAGGTTATTTTAAAAGAATCAGTTCTAATTTAAGTTTATTTTCTAAAAAAACTGTATTTAATACTATTATATTACCACATTTTCTTTATTGTTCTTCAATTTTATATTGTGCTAGTGAGAAAATATTTGAAAAATTACAAATTTAACGAAATAAGGCTTTGCGGATTATTTTAAATTGTGACAAATATACAGAAATAAATTTTATGTTAAAAAATTTTAATTGGTTGAATGTCGGAATTTTAATTTTTTATTTAGTATGTATCTTTTCCTACACATAAAATTTAAAATAATTTATTGCCTGATTCTTTATAAAAAATTTTGTTTTTTTAATCATGACCATCATACTTATAATCTTATAAAACAAGAACTAATCAAAATTTTTATTTGGATAGAGTGTCTAAAACATTAGCCTATAGGTCTATTTTTAATAAAGGTTTCATAGAATATAATAATTTGGAAAATTCTATTAAATCTCAAATATCATTAAAATTATTTAAAAAAACTTTAAAATTACATTTATTTTAAAAACAAAATGACACGTAATATTTGATACAATTTGCAAAATGTTTAACTTTTCTGGCTGTTTTTGTATAAGAAGGTTCCGTTTTAAAATTAAAAATAAATCTATTAAAATGTTGTTAAAAATTTTCTTTGCTAAATAAAGCATGTTACTACTACTACTATAATTCTTAGCCCTTGTAATATCTAACGTTATTTGGTCCGGTCTAAAGTGTTAATGGCATACGCCGCTGACAATCCCAGGAATATTCTGTTATTAAAACCACAATAATTCGCTTTAGAATTAACCACATGTGGCTACTTTCCTCCAGCTCTATACCGAATAATTTTCTCGCCACGATTGTTAGGGTAGCGCCCTGCTGAGGCGAGAATTATTATTTGATTTTTTCATTGCCAATTTTAAGCTCCTATTGTGTTGCAAACATTATGTTAAAAATATGCCGAAATTGTTAAATTCCAAGGCTAATGAACTAGAGATTAACGTTATGGAAACGTATACAGTATACGTACTTACGTATACAGTGTCACCAGTAAAGTCCGCATCATAACGGGAATTTTTTTTATTAATAGCTTTATTCAAAATTTTACTTTGGCATCAAGTTCTGCTTTGATCGAGATGAAAATTAAGCAAAAAAATAGGAGTCACGTGATTCGCATTATCTGTCAGTTTTTTTCCAAAAAATAATTCAAAAGTGGGGTTATTTCTGAAAATATTGAAAAAAGTTATGATAAAAAGTTTTTTTAAATGCAGTTTCTAGCCCACATGCAAAATTTCAGCTGCATAAGATAATTTTGATTTTTACCAATATTTTGTAAATTGCACCACTTTTGCAAAATAAGACTCAACGCAACCTACAGAAAACTTTTCAGTTTTGACAAGGCTTTATTTCAGATACATTTTCTTTAAAGTAGCGCCATATTGAATATGTGTTTTTCTACACAAAATCAAAATTGGGCTATTAAAATTTGGTCGCCTGTGATGCAAAGTTTATTTGTTTTTGACCCTGTATAAGGTAACTTCATAAAATAAGTATTTTTGAAAACGTAGTTTGTGTCTGAAAGTAATACACGTTAACGTTATTATGACATAGCTTAATAATAAATTATAATATAGGGGTTTTAAATTAAATCGTTGAAAATAGATAAACTTTACGTTGTTTAAAAAACACTTTACTGAAGACACTGTGTTCTTTTTTGTCTTAATATTCTTTCAGACACAACCTACGTTCTCAAAAATACTTATTTTATGAAGTTACCTTATACAGGGTCAAAAACAAATAATCTTTGCATCACATGCGACCAAATTTTAATAGCCCAATTTTGATTTTGTAGAAAAACACACATTTAATATGGCGCTATTTTAAGGAAAATATATTTGAAATAAAGCATTGTCAAAACTAAGAAGTTTTATGTAGGTTGCGTTGAGTCTTATTTTGCAAAAGTGGTGCAATTAACAAAATATAGGTAAAAAATCAAAATTATCTTATTCAGCTGAAATTTGCACGTAAGCTAGAAACTGCATTTAAAAAACTTTTTCTAATAACTTTTTTCGATATTTTCAGAAATAACTCCACTTTTGAATTATTTTTTGGAAAAAATTAAAATTTGACAGATAATGCGAATCACATGACTACTATTTTTTTGCTTAATTTTCATCTCGATCGAAGCAGAACTTGCTGATGCCAAAGTCAAATTTTGAATAAAGCTATTAATAAAAAAAAATTCCATATGATGCGGACTTTACTGGTGACATTGTAGTTTACAGTTGAAGTAATAAATTTCAATTGTTAAATTATAAATAAAATTAACTTCCAACCAAAAAGAAATAATTTTTTGTTTCCGAAAGCATTCAGGACATACGTTACGTTAAAATATTGTATTTAGTAGTAATTTTAATAAATAAACTATGCAACATTAAAATGTTACGTATAATTGCAAAGGTCGTAAATATAATTTTAAAGTCAATCTTATGAAAACCGTTTGCTTAATAATCGCTATGCATTATTAAAACATTTTGTATGTAAATGTACCAATTTCAAATAGCAACGTGTTCATGTGACTGATTTCAATAAAACAGCATTTCTGCTACGGTACAGGTTTTCCGTTATGCTTTGTGAAATAAAGATTAAAGCTTTGAAAACGGGTTGGAATTGCCATAAAGCCCTAAAAAGAACTCAAAAATTCCTTTTATATATTTTCTTTGCGACAAAAGAAGTAGGAACTGCGGATTATGGTTATTATTTGTACTTAGGCTGTGTAACTTCCTTTTTTAGATTTTGGTTTGTTTCCTTGTTGTATTCTAAGTTCCGACTGGGGAAGAAATGGAACGTTTGTTATGCTAAGTTATTTTTAACGTTTGTATATATTTTTAATTTTTGTAACGTTGGATTATATTAGAGAGTAGTGCATAATATTATGCTGCCCAATTTCCAAGTAGGTTTTAGGAAAATATAGAAGAAATAGCAAATGCCTTTTTTGAAAAAAATGCAGCTGTATATGTAGATGTACAGGGTCATTCCCTATATATTGACCCATATGCTAGCCGCTTTATTAATAGAGATATCAAAAACTAAAATGAGGAAAGTTGTAGATCTTGATCTTAACTTTTTTTAACAATTATTAGAAAAAACAAAAGAGTGTTGGAACTTTAAAATTTTAGCACAAATTTTGTTTTTTTAATGGGACACCCTGTATATTATTACATTTTTAAATTCCACATAAAATTATTATTATTTTTTATTAAATGCATTATTAGTCTATACTTCATAGTTTCCGAGATATTGACTCTCGAAAAGTGACATTTTTGAACTTTGACAGCTTATAACCTTCTAACAGTACGTCTTAGAGCAAAACGGCTTATATGTCCCTATCTTCAATTTTTATTATCTTCCCAAAAAAAATCAACTTCCGGTTAAACCGGAACAACTATATTTCCTGCTTTCGAGTTACATCCGGTTTAACCGGAAGTTGATTTTTTTGTGAAGATAATAAAAATTGAAGATAGGGACATGTAAGCCGTTTTGCTCTAAGACTCACTGTTAGAAGGTTATAAGCTGTCAAAGTTCAAAAATGTCACTTTTCGAGAGTCAATATCTCGGAAACTATGAAGTATAGACTAATAATGCATTTAATAAAAAATAACTATAATTTTATGTGGAATTTAAAAATGTAATAATATACAGGGTGTCCCATTTAAAAAACAAAATTTGTGCTAAAATTTTAAAGTTCCAACAGTTTTTTGTTTTTTCTAATAATTGTTAAAAAAAGTTAAGATCAAGATCTACAACTTTCCTCATTTTAGTTTTTTGATATCTCTATTAATAAAGCGGCTAGCATATGGGTCAATATATAGGGAATGACCCTGTACAAAATAACTGCTTCCCTATCAGCATGCCATTCAATACAGGAAAAGTAGTAATAGTAGTAACATGTTTTATTTAGCAAAAAGCTACAATTAAATATTTTTTATTACATTTTTTTAACACATTTTTATAGATTTATATTTAAATCTTAAAACGCAACCTTCTTTTAACAAAAACAGACAGAAAAGTTAAACATTTTGCAAATTGTATCAAATATTACTATCATTTTGTTTTTTAATTAAATGTAATTTTAAAGTCTTTTTAAACAGTTTTACTGATTTTTGAGATTTAATAGAATTTTCCAAATTATTCTATTCTATCAAACCTTTATAAAAAATAGATTTATAGGCTTATGTTTTAGACACTCTATCCATATAAAAATGTTGATTAGTTCTTGTTTTATAATTTAAGATGGTCATAATTAAAAGAACAAAATAGGCAGTAAGTTATGCTTAATTTTATGTATAAAGATACATACTAAATAAAACATTAAATTTCTAACATTCAACCAATCTAAATTTTTCAACATAAAATTAATTTTTGTATATTTGTCACAATTTAAAATAATCCGCATTGCCTTATTTTGTAAAATTTGTAATTTATCAAATATTTCCTCACTAGTACAATATAAAATGGAAGAACAATAAAGAAAAATGTGGTTATATAATAGTATTAAATACAGTTTTTTTAGAAAGCAAACTTAAATTAGAACTTATTCTTTTAAAATAACCTACTTTTCCGGCAATCTTCGATATAATACTTTCAAAATAATTAAAAAATTTTAATTTTGAATCAATGATTATCCCTAAATATTTAAAACTGTTTACTAGTTCCAATTTTTTACCATCAATTACAAATATTTTGACAATTTAAATTATTACCCATAACCATACATTTAGTTTTTGAAATACCTAGTTAATTTTAATTTATTTACTTTTAGCCAATTTAATAATGTATTTATCTCAGAATTTAGAGTATTTAGACCATCAAAGATATTTAAAACATTAATGTTAATTAAGGTGTCATCAGCAAACATTTGTAATTTACACATTTTTGAAACTCAAGGCATATCGTTGATGTATAAAATAAATAATATTGGACCTAGTATACTTCCTTGAGGAACTCCTATATTATTTATCTTTTTATTTGAATATGTTTTTGATATTTTTGTTTTTTGTGACCTGTTACTTAAATAATTTTTAAACAATTTATAAACTTTTCCGCGAATACCATACTGATACAATTTACTCAATAATCTAGCCCTATAAGTCAGTACCTCTGCTCCTTGAACTTTTCCTCCTTTCGAGTATCTTATTTAAGGATTCAGAATTGCATTTACACATTTCATTACATATCAAAAGAATTACTTTGTCGGGAATCCATCGTCTTTATTTTCTTACTTAATACAACGTTTCAGTTAGTTACTATCTCTAACAGTTTTCAAGTGTAAACTACATTTTAATTCTAAGGCTACTATCTTAAATACTATCCATGTGCAATGAAGCTTAATGACTCCGCCTACGTGCTTACTGAAGTGTGAATGTTGAACTGCTTGTATCACCTCTTTGGGTATGTTGAAGATGTTCTTTAACTCGCACGGGAAGAGGTATTTTTTTTCCCCAATTTATGAATCGCCACACTCGAAAGGAATGCAATTTTTTGTGTTGTTTTCATTTCGGGGGGTGTTTGCTTTTGAAGCTTTTAAGCGGATTTCTGGATTTAAAGCCTAATCTTTTCAGAAATCCCCTTAACATAAGGTATGGTAAGAAATGCCTATTGCTCGTTAGTTTCTGTACTAGTTTTGATATTTGAAATTTCATTATTATTATAATATAAATAATAATATATATATTAATTCAATATAATTATTTAATTATTAGCTATAAATTATAACAAAACAACATATTACATTCCATTTACTTCATACAAAAATAAACTTTGAAATATTGGTCCAATAATATGCAATAATAATATTAATATAAAGGAAGGTGAAAATATTAAATATCTAGGAAGAATTTTTGATAAACATTTAAAATGAAATTTACATAGTGACTACATTGTAAAAAAATACATTTTGAATATTATTTACGAAAAAGACCACCAATATTCTTCTGATTTACTATTTAAAGATAGCAAAAAAATGGATATTAAACAAATATTTTCTTACAACATGTTAATATATATTTTTAAACATATCACATAAATCTCGTCATTAAAAATACATCACATATAAAAATAAAGTAAACAAAACAATAGCACACAAACATTTTTTAAACATCAATTCATATATTTTTAATATGCTACCACAGTCAATTAAAATAATTAAAGAAATAAAATAAAAAATTGGATATTATCCAATCCAAGAGATATATTCAAGAACGTCATTAATAAATAATGAATATACCAAGCTTTAATGCATAAAATAAATAAATATATTATTATATTATATACATGACGTATTGAATCTTTGTATACTGTAGTGATAAATATACCAATAAAATATTTTTATATTCTTTTTATATTATAATCTAGTTGTGCCGGAATTATGAAATATATTTTCGACAATAAATATTATATTATTTAACTCAAAACAAGTATTTTATTTCTAAGTTCGGAATTGATAGTTTATACAAAAATATTATATATTAGGATTAAATGTCAAAAAAATATTTGAATAAACTTTTGTTATTAGATATTATTATTATTATTATTATTATTATTATTATTATTATTATTAATATTATTATTATTATTATTATTATTATTATTATTATTATTATTATTATTATTATTATTATTATTATTATTATTATTATTATTATTATTATTATTATTAATGTTTAGGTCTTCCAGCTTGTCGCAAATGTTAGATTCTCTGTAAAAACAGTTGTATATTATTTATTTTGGTGTTGCATAACATTAATATTTTTTTATTTATTTATTTTACGTCGGCCTTTTTCCGCAACGAGGCCAATCACCGACGCCAGGGAATTTTGTCACACACTATCTGGTAATTTTGCCGAATCCCTCTTTGTCGAGGGTATGGTTCTTTAACGTGCCAACATCCATGACACGGGGCCCACAGTTTAACGTCTCTTCCGAAAGACGGCGCACCTGTTAAACCAAATTCCAAATTTAACATCGACGTTGCCGGCACTGGGAATGGAACCCGGGCCTACGATCTGTGAGGCCGCTGCGCTGACCATAGACCACAACGCCGATTAATAACATTAATATAATAAATAATATTTCAACTGACCTATTAATTTTGACACTTTATGTTAAGCTTTAGAAATAATACTTAGGGCTTTAAATTTTTAGTTGAAAGTCAGTAAAGCCGTTACCTTAGAATTTCATTTCAACGATTCTCAGGAAAACTTCGTGCAGTAAAAACGATTTCATCTTACCTTCACTCTATAACATTTGCTTGAAACTGTTTCAAGTGTGCTCTCTAAGGATTTGCCTTTGTACTTTACGCTTATGAAATTGTATCGTCAAAGCGGCGACATTTTCTTTTTGTGTTTACTAGAATTATGCGCAAATTGTGCTTGGCGCCAAAATAACAGACCAGTTAGACTAAACACCGTTGTTGTTGTTGTTTCGTATAGAGCTACGTGTCTATTTTATGATTTACCTTTTTTTGCGTTTGTATTTTTCAAACATATTACCAATATACATTTACATTATTGTTTTAAATATTTTTTCTATTTCACGTTCATAATAAGCTCAGTACGATACGCATTTGCGTATCGTAATGTAGCTATTTCGATACGCGTTTTTTCTTTATTTGATGTTGGTAACATTTAAATGTTTTATTTCATTGACTTGCGCTGCCTTTGTGATTTACGAGAAAACCCATTTTTCGCAGAGGAAAAATAGCTTGATAACTTACTTTTTTATTCTGTGTGGAAGTGTGGATAACAGTCATGTATGTTGGTTGCAGAAATCTATAAATCAATCTTTTGTAGATGCTTCAAGCTATCATTTTCTGCCAAATCCTATCCAAAATTCAATCTACTAACCTTCCAATGTCGATTTTAACTTCAACTTTATTTGAATTTTCCATCTTCCCTATTTATACTAAATTGCAATGCCGTGACGTAAAATCACGTCTTTTGAAATTCGAAAAAAAGTAGCAAAATCTCCCGAATTTCCGAACGCTCTGTATATGTACCGAATGTACAAGGATCACACAACGTATTCCGTCCAATTTCAAATCGCATATCGCTAAAATAACTTTAGAATCTCGTGGTGAAAATGGGTCAATAAATCAAAAAATGACAGTTTGCAAAATAATTTTTGTTGTCCAGAGGCTACTATGATAAAAAATAGTATTACCAACATAAAATTTAGACATAAAAATATACAAAATTTGAAGGATTTATTTTCTTTTTAAAATGTATTTTTCTTGATTGTAAAAGGTGAAATAGAAAAAAAGTTATAAAGCACATGTTTCATAAGGCGTTTTAGCGCACGTGTCAATAAAAAAAAACTCGCCACTTTGTGGCTCGTTTATATATAATATACTTTAATATACTATTTGATGGTCTAAATACTCTAAATTCTGAGATAAATATATTATTAAATTGGCTAAAAGTAAATTAATTAAAATTAAATATTTCAAAAACTAAATGTATGGTTATGGGTAATAATTTAAATTGTCAAAATATAAAAATGTTGTAAAATTGATGGTTAAAAATTGGAATTAGTAAACAGTTTTAAATATTTACGCATAATTATTGATTCAAAATTAAATTTTTTAAATTATTTTGAGATTATCATATCGAAGATTGCCGGATAAGTAGGTTATTTTAAAAGAATAATTTCTAATTTAAGTTTATTTTCTAAAAAATCTATATTTAATAATATTATATTGCCACATTTTCTCTATTGTTCTTCCATTTTATATTGTGCTAGAGAGGAAATAATTGACAAATTACAAATTTTACAAAATAAGTCAATGCGGATTATTTTAAATTGTGACAAATATACAAAAATAAATTTTATGTTAAAAAATTTAGATTGGTTGAATGTTAGAAATTTAATTTTTTATATATAGTATGTATCTTTATACATAAAATTTAAAATAATTTATTGCCTGATTGTTTAAAAAATTTTTGTGCTTTTAGTCATGACCATCATAATTATAAAACAAGAACTAATCAAAAATTTTCTGTGGATAGAGTGTCGAAAACATTAGCTTATAAGCATAAAGCTTATAGCATAAAGGTTTGATGAAATATAATAATTTGGAAAATTCTATTAACTCTCAAATATCATTAAAACCATTTATAAAAAATTTAAAAACAAATAGATACGTAATATTTGATACAATTTGCAAAATGTTTAACTTTTCTGTCTATTTTTTTTAAAGAAGGTTGGGTTTTAAAATTTAAAAATAAATCTATAAAAATGAGTTACGAAACGTATTAAAAAATATTTAATTGTAGCTTTTTGCTAAATAAAACATGTTACTACTACTACTACTAGTCATTGCTTTCTTTCCCAGCCTCTAAAAAACACAATTATTAAACTGAAAACTTTAGTTATTTTTCAAGACACGTTAGAACATGTTTTTTAACATTTTTTTTTTCTTCCAGGTAAGTTTCCTTAAACTGGGCCATACGCTTCAATGAAATAATTAATTTCGGTAAGTAAAACCTTAATCAAAGCGATAAAATTCGCACTAGTATTCTTTAAGCCGACCCAAAACTTTTAGCTTACTTCCAGCTCACTTTATTAAACCTTTTGAATCACAGTGATGTACGGTTTTATTTAAAACGGGGTATGCAACATTTTACATTTGAAACACCTAGGTGTTGTTGTTAAATGCAGTTCACTATATTGAGATTCTACCTACTAATCAAGTTGACATTTTTGTTAACATAAAATTAAAGTAACCAATCACCAGATTACACAGGAACACTAAACGATTGAACTAAAACCAAGGACCAGTCATTTCAAAAACACAAGGGACGATAGAGATTTTATCGTAAATGTTTTTTAACTAATTAGTGTAGGAAAGTATCTTGGGTAGCAGCAGCAGTTGAAGTAAGTAGGACATTTTTCAGTATCTTCTTGCTTCTTGTACTAACAGGTGTGGCGGCGGAAATCAGAAATGTAATAGAGAAACTCTAAAAACTCAAATGAAATTCTTGTCATTCAAAAATCATTCATACAATAGTTACACTTGCAAGTGGTAAAGATTTTATCTCATTCCTAAATTTCCTGTCTCCATAATTTTCCGAATACGCAATGGCAGCTGATTATTTTTTCTGATTACTTTCCTACACAATATAGAGCTTTCAGTTTGAACAGAAACTGGCATAGATAGGTTTACACTATATATTTGGCGCGTGTTGTACACTGATACTGAATTAATTTATTCTGAAACCTTTTATGGACTAAAAATATTCTTGATTGTAATTTTAAATTTTGAATTGAAAACTATATCAAACTGGTTAAAGGTAAATAAATTAAAGTTAAATGTTTCTAAAACAAAATTTATGGTTATTGGAAATAACGTGATTAATACAGATATAAATATTTTTTGTTGATGATGAAAAATTAGAAATTATTCACTCTTTTAAATATTTGGGAGTAATTTTAGATTTTAAGTCAAAATTTAAATTACATTTTGAAAATCTGGTATCTAAAATTGAAAAAAAAAAATTATTTAAAAAGAATTAGTCAAAAACTACTACTAGACAAGAGGTCACCAATAAAAATAGGCATGGTAATGTTAAAATTTTGTGAAGTAAGAACTGTGGTCTGCTAGTGTCCCTACAGTTGGCCCCAAACATATGTAATATAATATGTATGTACAATGTTTAATAAATAACATATTAAATGGATACTGAGACCAAGTTCCCCATATAATATGCCATATCTAAGATTAGATTCTATCAGTGAATAGTAAGCATTTCTTATGGTTTATAAGTTTAAGTTACTTGTCATAACCCTAATTGCAAAGCAATTAGATGCAACTTTTTTGGTCGAGTAAGTAACATAAGCTTCAGACTTTAACTTATTATCCATATATACCTAAATATTGTATTTTCACTATTTCTACTCACTACCTGTTTCCCTACACTATGCTCAAATTATATTTGTTTTGGAAACATTAATGGCCAGGAATTAAGCGTCAGTCCACTCCTTTACCTTAGCAGCAAGATCACTATGAATATAGGCTTTAAGGAGCACACATTTACGTGTCCACAGTGTGGTAGAGTTATCCGCTAAAAAAAATGTTGATACACCCCTTCTTACAGAAAAACAGATCAATTTAAAATAGCAACGGGCCAAGGACAGATCCCTGTGGTACTTCGGATCAAATTTTCAATTAGGTACTCATAACTCCGATTATTGAAATTTACCATCGAAAGAACTAAATCTCTTTAAAAGACCTTCCCCTTATTCCATATTTTTCCAGTTTCCACAGCGGTATTCTGTAATTGACACAGTCGAATACCTTTGACAAGTCACAGAACACTGCTGCAGCAAATTTCCCAACATTAATACCGAAAAACAACTTCTTTCGAAGGAAAGCAAAAATTCGATTCTTGTAAGCCGAATTCTTTCGCGCAAAGGGTATTTAATAAATAGTATATTACATAACAAGTGTCGAAAGTGGCAATTTTCAAACGAGGAGATATTTAGCACGAGGCGCCAGCCGAGTGCGGAAATTCTCCGAGTGTGAGAAAATCACTTTCACACGAGTAATGTACACAATTTTTCCTACGACCATACAAAATAATTAAAAAGAGTTTGTTTGGTTTTTAATAGTTTGTACACAATTGTGTTAAAAAAAATTGACAAAGTACAAACGCAATAAATGCAAAACAAATTTCAAGGCGGATTCCAACAGAAGCGTCTATATTAAAACAAAATAAAAACAATGCCTACTTACAAATTTTAACTTACCTAGATTTAAATAAAAATAATAACATTTTCTCCTATTTGTTTACGCACATCATACCTAGTATCTATGTACAGTGAATAAATTTCGTTTCTGATTTTTTAGCTGCTTGCATTCTTTAAAAATAAAACAATAATATACCTAAATATACATACAAAAACAAAACACAAACACAAAACATAACCTCAACATTGTCTTGTTCTTAATGGCTCTGCTCCCTGGGGGCAATTTGCCAGCACATTAGGGGTGATCGTGATGTTGTCTGGTCTGTACCATATCACGACCACTGACTTTTCTTCTTTGCGTACAATGCGGTTTGGACTGCTTAATATGAGTCTCTGGATTTGTGTATTTGACCTTTTCTTAGCTGCTATTTTAAGGGTCAAGGGTTTAGTATTGACAATTACAACATAGGATAGGAGTGACATTTACTAAAAAGAAGGAATTTAGGGGTTAGTAGACAGTACAATAATTTACTGAGTAGAACCTAACTAGACACTTCACTAACTTATTTATTTATTTTTTTTTTATTATAGTTTTATTTTATGATAATTAATGTACCGCATTATTAAACCTCAACATTATTGAAAGATAGAGATGGAGTTAAATATCGATAGCTTGCTAATTATAAAAGTTCTGTCTATATTCGATTTGTTTTGAATATTGCTAAAATAATTTTACGTACATAAAGCACTTTCACTTACACCAATATAATTAAACATCCGAGATAATGGCAAAATTATAAATCGGTATTTCCTAGGGTATTTTATTTCGGCTCTATAGCTGCCCCTTTTTTTTCTGTGGTTCAACTCAGTTGACATAAACGCTTTATTTTTGTGTGAGTATAAAAATTGGCTGGAGGCTGAAAAGCTAGAGGCCATCGCAATCCTCGAACAGAACAGAACAGAACTTTTCTGTGAGTTGACATGTAAACATGAAACATGACAGTTGGTGGGTTGCCTGACATATTATTATTTTCCCTTTTTGATAATATTATTTTTATCATAAATAAGTACTCTTCGGTTCCCAAAAATAACGAAAAATTTTCAGTAATGCCCTAGTGTACTTTACCCCACCCAGCACCCCAATTCACTCCACGTGTCCCGTAAGTTTGTTATGTTTAATAAATAGTTTTGTCGTTAAATTGACACCTGTTTAAATTTAATATCTTAGTGCGCTTGGTATTTCCACACTCGTGTTAAAATATTTTTTTTCAACACGCGTGTGATATTTGGCACTTTCTAGCCAAGTTAACCGTGTTGTTATTGTCATTTTCGTAGGTGGTCGTAGGAAAAACATTTTTCATGCTAGTTCGATTGTGGATGTGGAATGTTTAAGAAATAATTTTAGATCTTTGAGTTTTGAGAACTACATTAAAATTAAAAAGTGGGAAGACCTAATATATACTTTATAAACTATGGAACAGGGAAGCAAATGGGAGCACATCTCAATAACCGTATAAAAGTAAAATTCTGGTTGGGGAATTATTGGCGTATTTTTTGCAGATTACGCAGTGACATGGTGTCATTATACACGAGTGATAATTCATGATTAAATATTTAATAATTTAAAAGTAGAAATGTGACGATTGGAAATATCCCTTGAAACATTAGGAAATTTATAGAAAAAAGAAAAGCACGAAATCCTTCTACACAATTTTTATTAGAATAACTAGGCGAACCTAGAATAATTCATAATAATTCAAATCGACGTTTCGGGTGTAGAAACACTCATCATCAGGAAAACAAAGTGAAAGGTACAATGCTGATGTTGTTAGCAATAGAGAAAATAATAGTGGGATTGAGCCGTAATGGAGCTTTTAATGGTGTACAAGAGGTGTAAAATTGAATAGTCAAAAGACCGACAATCAAGACTTCAGCATACTGAAAAGTCAAGGGTTAGTGCAAAGGCACTGTCCTGGGCAGAAAAATGAGGAGAACAAAAGAAAAATTAGGGAGTTTTAAAAATACTTATCTGTGAAAATCATTATTAAGTAGTGAAAAATCTTAAATTTTATTCAGCTTTGTCAGGGACATGTGAAAGTATTGAAGTAAGATGGAAAGAAAAAAAAAGTTGTTTTTCATAAAAGTCGACACATCATTTCGTTTAAAGTAAAAGACTGTTGGAGTACCAGGCTTTTTACGGCCCAGTTACCCCGACAGGAGTCAAAACATACACATTCAATGCAAAATTAATATTAAAAAAAAAATTTTACTTTTTTTTTCAATACTTTCACATGTCTCTGACATAGCTTAATAAAATTCACGAGTTTTCACTACCTAATAATGATTTTCACAGATAAGTCTTTTTAAAACTCCCTAATTTTTCTTTTGCTCTCTCCATTTTTCTGCCCAGGACAGTGCCTATGCACTAACCATTGACTTTTCAGTATGCTGAAGTCTTGGTTGTCGGTCTTTTGACTATTCAATTTTACACCTCTTGTACACCATTAAAAGCTCCATTACGGCTCAATCCCACTATTCTTTTTTCTATTGCTAACAACATCATCATTGTACCTTTCACTTTGTTTTCCCGATGATGAGTGTTTCTACACTCGAAACATGTCGATTTGAATTATTATTAATTATTCTAGGTTCGCCTACCTAGTTATTCTAATAAAAATTGTGGAGGAAGACTTTGTGCTCTTCTTTTTTCTATATATCATTTAACTCCGCTTTGAGTATGGACTATTTCTTCAAAATTAGAAAATTTGCTACGCCACTGTCAGATCACTATTCTTACCTTCTCCGAACGTAGTTCTAGATCCATTAAACTTTTTTGGCTTTTCTTAATGTAATCATCAAGTTTTTTAATCAATCCATCGACGAATTATATTCTCGTTTTCGGAAAGCGTCGAAGTTGTCCATTAATGAAAAAACTTTTCTGTCGAGATTTTCTTACACGGAGGTTGAGATGAGGATAAAATAACTTTTAAAATTGTTTATTAAGTATATTAAAATGTGGTGAAGATAAAGCGTGCGGTTTTGAGATATTAATGTTTGATAAATGAAAAATTTTGCGCCATCGACGTCGGTTTCTTATTATCTATCTATCTAATTTTATCAGAAGGAAATTGAAACTCTTATAATTATTTATTTATTTAAAAAAGTGGCATATTTAATCTTCAATTAATTATTTGTTTTAAAAACACAACTAACAATATTTTTGTAAAGGGTTTTCCAATACGAACGATATGATTTTGAAACGATATGGTAACCATGGTAATAAAGTTATACCTGTCACCAGTTGTCAGCTATTTTCAGTAAACTATAACAATTTATTATGGCTAAATACGCGCTTCAAGAACATTTGGTTATTATCCAAAAATTTTACGAAAATAGACGATCTTTTGTGAACACTTATCGCGCACTTCGCGTGTGTGTGGTGTAAATAATCGTCCTCCTTTGCTTGCCATTCGTCGCATCGTTAAGAAATTTGAAAACAATTTTACTCTTCACGATGTAAAAACACCAAGAAGACATCGAAACGCAAGAACTGTTAGGAATATTGCTGCTGTAAGAGCTAGTGTTGCAGTGGATCCAAATTTATCAATTCCTCGTCGTGCTCAAGAGTTAAGGATTAAAAAAATGACAACTTGGCGTATTTTGAAAGAAGACTTGAATTTACACCCGTATAAGATTGTTTTGACCCAAGAACTTAAGCCACTGGACTATCGTCGGCACAGAGAATTTTCTGCTTGGAGTTTAGAACAACTTGAAAGGGATCCTAATTTTGCCAAAAAAATTATCTTTTCAGATGAAGCTCATTTTTGGTTAAGTGGATACGTTAACAAGCAAAATTGCCGTTTTGGGTGTGAAAACAATCCACAACAGATTCATGAGAAGCCTTTGTATCCGCTAAAGGTAACTGTATGGTGTGGTTTATGGTATGGTGGCATCATCGGACCATTTTTTCCAAAATGAGGCAGGAGATGCAGTTACAGTAAATGGTGAACGATATCGACAGATGTTAAGAAATTTTTTGTGGCCAAATTTAGATGCACTTGATTTGGAGGATATGTGGTTCCAGCAAGACGGTGCCACATGTCACACTGCTACTGAAACTATCGATAAACTGCAAGAAAAGTTTGACGAAATGATAATTTCAAGGAATGCTACTGTTCAGTGGCCTCCAAGAAGCTGTGATTTAACTCCTTTAGATTATTTCTTGTGGGGCTATTTGAAATCTAAGGTTTACGAAAACAGACCACAAACACTTGATGCATTAAGGTTGAACATTGAACCCTGCATTCGTCAGATCACGCCCGATTTATTGCATAAAGTCATCGAAAATTGGGTTCGTCGAATTCGCTCGTATACACGAAGTCGGGGAGGACATTTAAACGATGTGTTATTCAAAACATAAATGTTATCGACTATACTTTAAGATAATATAAAACGTTTTGTTGTATCTGAAATTATTTTAATTTTATTTCATTTTGAAATCATACCGTTCTTATTGGAAAACCCTTTATTATAATACTATTCGCAAATATATAAATTATCTCAAATTATGGTTTTACAGTTCTTGAGTTAAAGTGTTACAATCTTAAACTCCAAGGATTTTTTGAAGTGAAAACTTCTTTAGGCGCGTTTAGCACTTTTTGTGGGCACTGAATTAAACTGAGCCGTCACGCGTCACACTCGGATGTGTAACGCTCGAATTCAACTGCTATATTCAATCCGAACTGACCCTGACCCGAATGAACGTTATATGCAAGAGCATGCCGCAAACAGTGTGCGTTGTATAGACACTCGTCTGCGTCTCAGGTATGTTCTGGCATTTTTTAAATTATATATTTACGTCGGGTGAAGTAAGGTTTACCGTAATTGCTTATTCCGTGGACCTAATTTATTATGATTTCTGACTTCTGTTGAAGATGTAAAAATTCAAGGGTTGTTCAATTTTAGGAAATATCTTTTTTCGTATGCAGTAAAATTATCCCGTATTCCAAGTTTATGTTATTTTTATGATTGCTTACGAACCTAACCTAAAAGAAACAAAATTGAAAAATTGTATTTGATATTGTTAATTTCACCTTGTTGAAGTTTTCACTTCTGTCGTGTGGTCTTAAGCACACACAATTTTTTTATTAAACGTCAGGAGACACTGCTTTGGGGAACAAAGTTCGCTCTATAAAACATAGTGTACACAGCGGTCAAATAGCTGTAGAGAGTTATGTGGTAAAGTATAAGGAGCGATCTGACAGAGACAAAACCAACAATCCAAAATGACAGAAAACAATGTGTCTATCTGATCCAATGCGAGTGCGGCCTATATTGGTGAGATATTAACGACCACTTTAACCAAGGATTAAAGAGCACAGAAACAATATGCTAAGACGAGGAGAGACCGCAACTGGGCAAAGTGTTACATAAACTGCTGGCTATGTTATAATGCAGTTTTTTATTTACTGTTAATGGTGTTAAACAGAACAAGTATAGTAAAATTTTAAAAAATAGTCAAACGTCATTAAAATTCCTCAATTATTTTAGATCGACTTTCATTCCTATTTGAAAACCCTATTTCGTATCAAAAACGTGCACACATTATTATTTAATTCGTTCCCGCATTCGCAGGAATCAACTATACGACGTCAAATAAAAAGAATCCAAAGGGGAAAATATGCTAAACATGTCCTATTAGAGTGCAACAGTCTTAGAGAATAAAATATCGTCTTGAGCTTTCCGGAAACCGGAATTCCTTTATAAAAAGGGACATATTTCTCCTATTCTTTTTGCTCTTCTACTATTGTGTTCCTGGAATGTAGAACGTCGAGATTTCAGGAATATATCTTGGAATATGCTGTTTGCGTGCCCCTTTGTAAACGACTTTAGCTTGTTTAATATTATTTTAATGGTCGAATTTATGAATTCCCGATAATAACATTGTCATTGGCATTTCTGCACTTTTTATAAGTTGCTGTTCTGCTAAACACAAAATATGTTTTATATCACACTTAGATTATTTGGCAATTTTAAAAAGTTATTCCAATTTAGAGAGAAAAATATAGTGTTAAAAAAAATGTCCAATAAGTAATTATTGAAGACATAAGTGGATAAAGGTGTTATGTCGCATTTTTTTTAAACTACTTTTTCTACTTTTTGAGCATCCCTGGTATAGATCTTACTTTTAGTAAACCTTAAATGCAGCTTCCTTCATAATAACAGATATATAAAATATAAAAAAAACTATGAATTTACTTTTATTATTAAAGTGCACCAAATAAAATTAGTTTATTTTACCTAATTTATGCGGTGTAAGTAAATAAAATTAAATAATATTTAAAAAAGTTCTAAGGCATAACGCGTTTTATTGAATAACTTCGAAGTTTAAAAATGTGACATGACACCTGTATCCACTTATGTCTTCAATTGTTAAAATGAATAACGTTCCATTTGTTCCGATTCTATAGAAAAGAACAGTTCAAAAGTTTTTGTACATTTTTCAATATCAATATAGTGGCAACAGAGCCAAAAAAAACACAAAAAATATCAGAAAGAATAAAAAACTCGCCCGTTGCCGCGCGTCATTTTTATTAAAAGGTGAACAACGCACGAGCAGCGAACCGCGGCGGATGGCGGTCGCGCGGATGTTAATTTATATAGGAATATATTGCAGACAACCCACTGGCATCCGCGTAACCGTGCGGATGAGCGGACGCCGGCATCGGACGCGGCGAACGCGGAGACCGCGCCGACTCGCCGTTGTCGACATGTTCAGACTTTATGAGAGACTACGCACGACAACGCAAGTTCGTGCGGTTTTAAGTGATATAAAATATTTTCGAGAGTATTTTATTATTATTTTTGACTTCTTTTCCAGTTATTTTCCTTCTAATTTTGTTCAGTAATTCATCAAAAGATGACGTTGACATTTTGACATTCTCGTATAGTTGAAAAACTTATTTTCGAATGGTCTCAAATCTCTATAGAATAATACGAAAGCTCCATCGGTACTCCTTTTTTTGGAGCAGCGGGTGAACCCAATATCTTCGGTTGCAACGACGTTTCTTTCGTTTTCTCGACATAATAAATTTGGACAAGTGCCAAACACTTTCATGACGCGACTATTCCGCGGCGGTCTCCGCAAGAGCAGGGGAGGGGCTAATGTAACGGACCCGTGCAATAGCGCCCTTTAAAATGTGTACATTGCGAAAATGTTTCAAAATTTGTAGCCAACAGTTTCCTGTTTGTCTCGGAAACAGAAACATTGGTTTTGACACTGTTTACCAAAATGTGTCTAAAAATGTTACTTGGCAATTTTGGACTCTCTCCGGAACTAAGTCCTGGATACGTGCCTGATCGGCAAATAAAAATTTGTAGTCCTCTCATAAAACGTTAAAAACTTAATGACATGAAAGGCAAGATGTTCTCTCCAGGGATTTTTCCTGCGTATAGCAATAAACAATACTTTGTGATCCCCATTTAACAGCGTCACCGACAAATAAAAAAAAAATTAACCTTCCATGTCACGTAAAAAATATTTATGTTTCTCCGACTCCAAATAGCCCGGCAAAACGCTCTTTAAAATAAACACGTACTAAACAAGTTTATTAAAGTCTCGCCTCCATTTTAAATGCAAATTGCGAAAAAAAGGAAGCTAGTTAGTGGGAGGATAAAGCGCGTGTTTTAAAAGGTCCATAAAGATTTTAGATAAAATGTATCCCGTTTACATATTATATAATCCGGGCTCTTAAAACGCACGACATACGGATACATCTCTTGTTTGCCCCGGCTCTTAGACGCTTTTCCGTAGTTTGTCGTGAATAATGCAGGCTTACTATGGCTTTTTTCCGGCCGTAGACCAACGTATTGCCAGATTTCAAAACTTTAGGTTAGGTTCGGTTAGGTTAGAGTGGCAGACCTCTGGTATTGTCCAAACTGTTTCACGTAGTCCTATAAGGACCGTTGTGGTACCACACATGCTCCGCGGAACCTATTTGCATCAGCTTCCTGATAGTTAACGCGATCGTAGAAGAATCTTGACAGCTTATTCAAACCAGCCACTGCTGTTAATAAACTTAGTAAGTCGACCCTGTTGCAGGCTGCTCACTTCCTCAAGATCATTAAAAAATTGTTCGTCCAGAGCATTGAACCTTCTTCTCGCGAGGCCGGGGTATTCACACAAGAAATGCTGAATACTTTCCTCCTCTTCTTCATCTCTGCAACTTCTACAGAAGTCGTTAGTTGGTATTTGCATACGTTTAGCGTGTCTACCGAACAGGCAATGTCCGGTGACTACGGCAGTGATGTTTCTTAGGTCCTTCCGACTGTGCTGTAATAGCGCTGCGGTTCTCCTGTTATCAAGTAGGGGCCACAATTGCCGTGAGATGCTACAAGTTGTAATCCCTGTCCATTTGCTTTGTGTAAGTTATTTAGCTGTTCCATCTATCTCCTTTTTGACTGATCCCAATGGTGTAGCCACAGTATTCTCTGCTAGTTCGACAGACATGCTTGCGCCCTCCCTGGCGAGCATAGTAGACCTCATGATCCGCTCATTCGCAATCCCCCGTAACAAAAAAAAAAACACTGTGAACTAACCCGACCACACAATATTTCGATGTCCCTCCCAAATAAGTTTTTGATCTATATAAAGTCCGAGGAATTTAACCATAGATGAACTATTTATCGATTTTCCATCAACCCTAATAAGAAAATTATAATCTATTGCAGCAATTTTGAGAAAAAAACTGCATAAACACTGTTCCGCATTAAGAACAATTAAACAATCATTCTGGCAATAAGTACTTGCTAAAGTACTGGTAAACATGGTTTGCCGTATCAAGGCAGTCGTTCTGAAGTTAAAAGTTGGTATCGTCTGCATACACGACAGGCCGCCGCGGCACTCATTTACGTTATTCATAAATATAGTAAAAAATTATGGTCCCAATATAGACCCTTGCGGCACCCATGTCAAAGTACCACCGTATTTTTGCTGTCCCTGAGATATGAGACTGCTCAGTCATAAGCTATGCCTCGCGCTCCACTAGCATATAATTTATCGAATAGGAGATCATAATTTACTGTATCAAATGAAGGACTTAAGTCATAAGATAGCCCGCAATGTTGTGATTTTGGCCGGATAGTTTCACCACTAACGAAGAATAAGAAGCAACCATTTTGCAGTACGATGTTATTATATTAATAATAACAAATACTCTATTTGAAATACCAAAGTTGGCCATAACTTCCGTTATAGTTGTTTGAAAGACTAATGGCAGAACGTTTCGGTTTAGAATTATCATTTACAATATACCTACCACTACCTAATTGGTTGGTTGGTTAAAGGCGGGGGTCGAGTGTATGGCCCAAGCTTCAGGCACTGCAGCCTTCTGGCTTATTATGCGCCCCAGTCTTATTTCCAAAGGGTTGTTGCTTCCATAAGGTCCAATAAGGTCCTTCCAAGTGTGTCATGTGGGAGGTTGTCACCGCGTTGAATATTCCGAAAATTTGAATCTTTTGCGGATTAGTGCTTCTCAGCTGTATATAATATGAGAGGCGGTTTTGTCCTCTGTTCATTGTAAATTTTTCTTCGTTGAAGATGTTTCCTTAAATGACAGTAAGCCAGTCACTTGTTTTAATTGGGTACGCGTATTAAGTAGCATTCCAGAGACTACATAGTAGTCTCATTTAGTTAACAAAACCGCGATAGAAAATCGAGGTCTCATCATTTATTAAGCGGCACTTAGCCGTTTCTCGCCAGGCAAGGGCTCGCGAGTGTAATTTGCAATTTAAAATGTTCTGAAGTTGTCCTAGGTCGAGCTGAAAACATTAAGTGAGGCGTCGCGTCGGGCGTCGATACGCTCCATAAATCTAAAGGTTTATTTATTCAGACAGAAAGTCTTTTCGGAATACTGTGTGCCTCTTTTACATAATAATTAATATCATATAAAAAGTTGTGATTTGTAAAATTTTTATTGGAAAACGATTAGTCTTATAAAAGTCCCTTAATTGGTGGAGATACTTTTCTGAAGGTATTCGGATTGTAATTTGAATTATTTTGATTTAGGAAGGTTTTATTTTAGATACATGAATAGTACAGTTATCAGTTCAACAAGATTCACTGTTAAATGAAAAAAAGTTACTTTTTGTAATAGAGAAACAGTCAAAAAGGAGTTTTTATGATTTAGCAATTTCGTTAATTAACCATAAAAGTCTGTAGAAAAGAAATTTTAGTCTATTGACGTAAGTTTGATTCCAAACAGGATTAAAATACAGCTGGAAAGTTCATAAATCACCGACAGATTGACTGAGTTCCTTTTAGTTACTTTTAAACAGCAAAGCAAAGCTAACGACTAAGTTGAGCGTTTCTTTACAAAATTTAACACAGCAAAGATTTTGTTCCTCCCCCTTGTCGCGGTTAAGTATACCACTCTCTATTTCCCATATGAACTGTACGAAGTTCTTCGCGAAGCGTTCCTTTAACAGCTTAGCTAATCCAAGATTTTCCCTTTGCTTTGCTGTTTAAAAGAAGCAAATGAAAAGTACCTATTAGATTGGTTAAAATATATATCTCTCTGCAAGTCTGCTCGTACTATATATAGATTAGATCCTACCTTGTTCGGCCATTTTATTTTTAAACATTCAATTTCATCGTTGTAAACGGGAATTACCATCACTTTTTCTTGGGCCCAGCAAACAGGGAATGATTTTCATCTAGGTTCCAATACGGGAATGGTAGAGAAAGAGTTCCAAATTGATAGAGCACAAAATGCGTTACAATGAGCATGAGGACACGTTAGATGATTTTTAGGGAATATAACACACATACACACATCACTGTCAATAACTGAAGGTCAGAGTATAGACTTTTGGGGTTTCACAAAAGAGATGTTTTTGTTTGGGATTCGTAGGTATGATACGAATGAATCTCTCGACGGCGATAGATAAGATGCACGTGGAGATTTAAGAAGATTCTCGTGGAATGAGGAAATATCAGTCAGTACCGGGTATCCGGGAAAGCGTATATGGCTTGTATTTATTTGAATGACCCATGGCGGTCTAGAAACGTCACAAGCTAAGGGTATACTCGGCGTTCGGGGAATCGGGCTGATCTATTGATATAAAGTATTTAACAACAATTTAGGGGTAAATACAAATATTATTTTTAATAAGGGATAACATATTTTCATATTTACAATGCATATTTTATTTGCGTTTTAAAAATAGGTGAAATGATAAAATAAAAATATAAATCCAGTGTTGGAACTAGTTTTCCAACAGGTGTACATTGCTTTAAAAAAATAGGTTCGCAATGCAATGCAAAATATGTATCGCGAATTCCTTAACGGTCCAAGATCGATGTTGGAAGTTTTTCAATACCTAGTACCTAATTTGCCTTTTGATACCTTTTTGTTAAAAATGATCGGAGGTATTGAGTTTTTTTAAACAGAACTTCCCATTTTCTTTGTTATTACATTATCTCATGGCTCGAACTAAACAGGTTTGCAGTTTTATTTGTCTTCTAACACTCTTCACTAAAACTTAATCGTCGCATTTACCAGAATAAACTTGAGTTATTAGTTTAAGCCAAGATTAGTTGCAAGAAACAACTAAGAAACTTTCGTGACCTAGTTTGTTAAGACCGCGCTTAAGAAAGTTAAATAGAAATAACGGACTTCCTTTTTATTGTGTTTTGGATCAATTGTATGATGAACTAGCGGGTATATACCGGCGGCTTCGCTTGCACAATTGAAATGTGATTAATTCGCTATTGAAACTATACAGCGAGTACCATACGAACTACCAAATAGAACATTCTTTAGTGTTTTCATATATTATTTCTTACTCTTTCAATAAAATTGTAATTTATCTCCGAGCTTTGTTTATGAAAATAATTAACTAATAAGTAATGAAATATTAAGAAATATATCTATTTCATAACATCGTTAGTTACTCTCACGGAACCTTAGGGGTAAAATATATTGAAATATCAAGAAAGTCAGTCAAGTTTTTGTTTTTCACAATACCATCACTTTTTACATATAAAATTTAAAGACGCAAAAGTGCCTTGCATGGGAACGCGAGTAACGCGAAACTATTGTTTAACTCGACACCTCGACTGCAAAAAACTTTCATGCAGCTGCCAAAAAATAATTATTTTTACTTTAGTTACATAAATTGGTTAAAGTTACAATAATACTATGTATACTTTATATTTCTTGTGGCCAATTTAAAAGCAACAATGTTAAATAAAATGTCACGGGTCATATTCGAGTACAGCAGCAGCAAGAAACGTTTCAGGAACCGGAATTTCTGTGGCGTCTGGAAAGGAAATGAAGAGCACAAAATTGAATATGCCGATTTTGATTTTATGTCAAATTATTTAGTGCAATCATTCTCGGTTAGTCACAATTTCAATCGCATATCTTATTATACAGACTGTCCGCGGATAGGGTTTACAATAGCACAAATGGATGAAAAATTTCATTTTTTGGGAAAAAGTCATTATTGACACATGTTTTCGAAAAAGTATGGGCCAATAATGCCATAATAAGAAATCGCACACCAGACATTTACTTTTTTGTAATATTGTCTTCTTGCAGAAATTCTAAAACGGGAATTATTTTCGCTCCAGTATCTAATATGCGCAGAAGACACTTTCCCGTTTGAATGATAAAAGAGTTTTGGACTTCCATTGTCTATATTTGTTTTTAATCTCAACGTTTTAACTGGTAAGTATCTCCAGTCGTCTTCAGGTGAATACTAAGTAACTACAGGACTATTTATACTAGCTAGGTACACTGAAACATAACTGAGGTGGGTGCAGTCATGCGTTCAGTTGGCACGCGATCTTATCCTAAGATTACATCTATCTAACAAAGGTTTCCAGATATTTCTTATGTCTAATGATGGTTTACTAAAGCAGCCTGGGTTCTGGTGAATATAGCAGCAGCTTTCTTAAACTTTCTTTTTCTCCAGTGTGGTTCCTTATGTAGGATTTCAGCTTCTGACCACATGATATGGTGACCATGTTTCCAAGCATGGTCAGCTGCACCTGACTTTTCGGTCTCTCCTTTTAACGTATTGTTTTTGTGTTCTTTAATCCTTGTTTCTAGTGGTCTTAATGTCTCACCTATATAAGATTGGCATTCGCAGGGGATTTTTCCTCTATCTTTTTGACTTGTAGGCTTTGTTTTCGTCAGGTGGCTTCTTAGGGTGTCCCTTGAATTGAATACGGTGTTGATGTTATATGGTGGTCCTAGTCTTCTTATTTTCTCAGATACTCTTTTGACATACGGAATATTAAGTGTTGGTTGTGCCTTTCTGTTTGCTTCTTGCGCGTTGGGTCGATTCTTACTATTTTCCAATATTGTGTCAACTAATCTTGTGGGGTAGCCATTTTTGTTGAGGTCGGTCTTGATGTGGTGAGTTTTTTAAGTGCTTCTTTCGAGTTACAGATTGTAATTGCTCTGTCCACGAGGGTTTTAACTATGCCATGTTTCGTATTGTTTGAGTGATTTAATGTAAAATTGAGATACTGACCTGTATGCGTAGGTTTTCTGTATACTGAAGTTTGGATGCTGTTGCCATTTTTCTTCACGTTGACATCTAGGAACGGTAAATTTTATTGTTGGTGTTAATCTATTGAGGTGATTTAGAAAATCTCTTAGTTCGTCATCGGTTTCATTCCAAATAATAAAGGTGTCATTTACATATCTCAGCCACATTTTTGGTTTCTTCTTTGCCTGCTCCATTGCTTTGGATTCAAACCATTCCATGTAAATGTTGGCGAATATTAGCGAGAGAGATGAGCCCATCGGTAGTCCGTCTACTTGGTTGAAGAATCTATCCTTTTCTTGAAAGTAGGAATTGTTGAGGCAGCATTCTAATAGTTCCAAGATGGCATTAATGGGGAGCGTTGTTCTTTCCTGTAGAGTATGGTCTTCCTCAAGTGTTGTGAGTCCTTAACAAACGATGTGCTATTTCCTTGGAGAGGTTTGAGTAGAGGGAGTAGAAATCTAGCTAGTTCGTATGTTGGTTTGTTAAGAACTCACAACACTTCGTACAAATAATAGGAGGAAAGAAAGTACAGCCAGAAAATCAGCTGGTGAACTTTGACGTCGAAAGTCTTTAAACCAACGTTCCCGTAAAAGACGCCCTAAAGGTTATCAAAAACATATATTCGGCTGGAATTGAGAACCTTCTATTTTATTGTCTGTCAAAAATGCTTAAATCATTAAAAATTCCAATAAAATACGATATGCGGCAACGCCACGACATCACATCAGTGAATTTGAGACATCTGTTGCCGAGGCGCTGCATTATAACTATAGATTTAAGGTTAGATTTACGATTAACTCCACAATGGCGGCCAAACTGTCTCCAATCAGTCTAAAACAGGGTTGTCAACTTTTCTCGAAGATCCGCTATTCTTATAGTTTGATATTCAATGACTATGGACACAATTATTATTATTGTACACGTCTTATTAATATTCCTCTATTAACGCACATTTTAAACACCCAGTTTATACAATCAATTTATTTATAAAAATTTTCTCAATCCATAAATTGAGTCTCAAAATTGCCCTCTTATTCAATGCGTTCAATTCATGCAATGTTGCTCGTGTACGAACTTCGGAAGCGGTTGCGTCGAAATATAACGAACATCGGTTTTCGTTTATTGCAAATTAGATTTGGCAAATGTACTTAATAATTTATAAGTTAACATGATTTTTTCGCATTCGAAAATATACACTTTTCTTTAAAAATGATTAAGGGTTTAATTTAAAATTTAATTTTCACATTTTGGCTGTAAAAGTATGTGAAATTTCCTACTCGGCTACGCTCACGTGATTTTGATTACTTGTCAAAGTATACCACATTTAATGGCTAAATTTAAACGTTTAGTTTATACCGTACTGGCAAACTCCAAGTTTCAGTGACGTTTTATGTGAGTATAAAAAAGTAAATAATATGTTTATACAGGGTGAGTCAGAAGGAACGGACCAAATTTCAGGAGTGTATTATACACGCAAAAACAATGCAAAAAAAAACATATTTTATGTTCTTATCCGATATTCATTTGTTGTCAAGTTATAGCGCAATATCCAATTTTTTTCTACGTTCCACTTTTATCAAAATTTTCACGTAATTAGAGTATGCCATGCCTAAAGACTCTAAACTATTTGACATCTATGTTGTCTTGACAATGTGTCTGTGTATTAGGGCAGTAATTAAACGTTTATTTTCAAGTTTGAGTGATTAAAGTATTACAAAATGCCAAATACCAATGCAAATATGGAAGTGCTACAGCTGCTGTTGAAGAATATCGTCAACGGTATCCGCATCACAGACATCCGACTAGAAACTTGTTTATCAGAGTTTTTAACAATTTGTGCGAGAATGGTAAGCTTCCCAGTGCCAAACATTACATCTGAACGAGCTACTTGACAAGGTTTAGAAGAAGTAGAAAATATTCTGGATTTAGTAGAAGAAAATGCAACGACCAGCTCACGAAGAATTGGTACTCAATTGGGCATTCCACAAAAAAGAGTATTAAACACACTCTACCACCACAGCACCTAAAACCGGAAGATTATGCTAAACGTATTGAATTTTGTCGGTGGATAATCATCGTGTTGTATCGCGTATACCTTTTACAGATGAAGAAAATTCACCCGTGACGGTATTAATAATACTCGTAACTCTCATGTATGGTCAATCGAAAATCCCCACGCAAGAGTTGAAAGTAAATTTCAACATAAGTTTTCGGTTAACGTGTGGTGTGGTATGCTCGATAGCTATTTAATTGGCCCTTTCATTTTGGAGAATCGCCTCACAGGAGACCACTACCTAAATTTTTCACAACATGAGTTACAAGGACTACTAGAGGATGTTCCTGTAAATATCAGAAGGCAAATGTATTACCAGCACGATGGAGCTCCTGCACATTTTGCTCGTCAGGTCAAGCAACATTTAGACGAAACATTTCCAGGGCGTTGGATTGGTCGCAGTGGTCCTATTAATTGGCCTCCAAGATATCCGGACCTCACAGCACTAAATTATTGTTTATGGGGCTGGTTTAAAAATGAAGTGTACAAAGTAAAAGTGGACACTCGGGATGCACTAATTCGACGTATTAGAAATATTGCAGCCAATTTTAAAGAAGAAAGACATAAAGCAATTAGAAGAGCAACGGGCCTTCGTAGACGAAGCAGAAAATGTTTAGAAGTCAATGGCAGTATTTTTGAACATTTATTAAAAGAACGGCATGGGTAGGAAACTGTTAATATTATAATATGAACTTTTCTTAATTTTGTATTACGCTATAAACTATGAAAACAAATAATTATCGAATAAGAACTATGGGTTTTTTCAAATTGTTTTTGCGTGTATATTAGCTCCTAAAGTTTAATCCATTCCTCCCGACTCACCCAGTTGTTTAAGAAGTTTATTAGCGGCATTTTTTTTTAATGCTTATGACAAAATATTTGGCAATTTTCATTATAATATCCTCCTTTAGTATTATTATGTATTTTTTATCTGAACCAAAAGGTTAAAACAATATTTGAGGCTCGATATAAAGTTTGAAGATAACGTCTGTTTACGCAGACATAAGTAAAAATATTTAATCTGACCTCAAGGACGATACTTTTAAAATATTTCGAAATTTAATTTAACAAACTTAAAGGGCACGAACCAATTTTGTTAAAAAAATATTTAAGTATTTGCCTACGCAGAAATATCGACTGTCAAAGCAATTCGAAATTAATGGTTATTTACATTCAAAATAAAAATAAAGTAAACTTCTGTTAAAAAAACACCAGATGTTGTTTTGAAGTAAAACGAAATCTAAATGAGGAATATCTTATCGATCAATATTAATTTTAATTAAAAGTGTCATTAACAGTTTAATTACATTTATCATAACCGCAGACGGTTCTAATGTGTTATGTAAAGAAGTTATTTTTATTACAAGTTAATATAAGTATCCTTTTAATTTATTTTAATAGTATTATTTATATATCAACTAAAAAAATGTACAGTTTCGCAAGCCTACACTTACGCTTAATTTTAATTTAATTAAAATTAATTAAAAAAGAAGAACAGGAGAGAAAAACTTACGTCTTAGCACGTGAACAGTTGAACAGCCTTTTTATATTTTATATTTCGTAAAATATGCAGTTTATTCCATTAAATTGAAATTAATATCTGGTGGGGTTACTAAACCTTAAAATTCAGTGTCCCAAGCCGCTTTTTCCAAAAAAAAATCGTTCTATTTTAAATACATGATGCTTACCAATGCTTGATTTCTATTCATAAAAAATGTTCTATAAAAAAATTGTCAATATTTTACAATGTCTTAAATACATATTTTATTAAGAAAACCCTTTTTTACATCTTCTTTTTAGAAGTGTTTTTTCTGCCTCCCCGGTCTTTTTTGGTTGTTCTAGACCCTTTTAACTGACTTTTTACATACTCAGTATGTTTTAACTTATTTTCATTTCTATTTTCCTCACATTATAATATATCATTTCTACAATCCAGTTTTTGATGCCATAATAGCTCCATTAGGGTTTTATACCACTTATCATTTTCTCTTCTGCTAAAACCATCAGCAATATATATTTTTCTGTCTTCTGAAGATGAACGTTTCTACGTTCTAAACAAGTAGATACCTTTGAACCAAGAATTTTTATTCTATTAAATTTTGTGGAGGAAGACTTTTAGGTTTTTCTTTCGTATTCATACTTTAAACTCCACTTTAAGCATGGACTATTTCTTCAAATTAAAAAAGAAAAGGTAAATTACTCCTTACAGGTTTTTCGGTCGAAGAAGATGAACGTTTTAATTTAATAAAACCACGAAACAGATAATAGCAAAATAATAAAATTGCCGTTTTGCCTAAACCTAAGCGAAGCCAGGGAGCGGGGAACTAGTGATCGAAATAGATTTATATAAATCGTTCTATTTAGATTACCCAATCCATACCGTAAGATTTAGAATCTGGAGAATAATATACTATTTCAAAATTTTGCTTTATAAAAATAATATCTGACTAAATTGCAGTGTTATTCCAAATGAATAAGAAAAGAAATTAAACTTATTAAAATGAAAAGAAATGTTTAAGTAGCTAAATCTGAAGGATACAAAAGCCTTGTAATTATAAAAAAGAACTGAGATATTGTTAGAAAATGAAATAAATTTTAAATGGGAAGCCTCTTCTGCAGCTTTTCTTTCATTTATATTTTTCAACTGAATTAAATTTTTAATCATGAGAAAAGCTTTTATGTTTTATTTTAGGATAATGTAATGAATGTTTTTGTATTATACTGTGTTAAAATGTATTTGTATTTCTTATTCAGGCTTTAAATTTAGAAATTGAAGGCAATCAATTGGTGCAATTTTTCTATAATATATTCTATTATATTTACATGTCGTTAACAGTCCTCGTTTTAATCATATAATAATTTATTTACTCTTTAGGGCAGTAAGACTTTTATTTACATATTTCCATGCCGATGGTATAAAATTATTTATATAAATACAACAATTACATTCACTTACTTAAAAAAATATGTTTTCCTTGGTAGCAACTTTTAAAACGTATTTGATTTTCACTTTCATTTCAATATACTCGTATATATTCTTAACAAGTAATATAAATGTAAACCCAAAATACTAAATTTTTAAATAATTTATTCTTTAAGATATGATTTTCATTTCGTTAATTTTTTACGACTTTTTAAGACATAACTTTAATTTCGTCACATATTTTAAGATATAATTACATATCTTTAATTTCGACCCGTCTTTATAAAATATAATTTTTATTTATTAAATTTCGATGCAACTTTTTAGATATTATTGACATCTTCGACACGACTTTTAAAGATATAATTTGCATTTCTTTGAGTTTAGTTCGTTGAGTTCATTACAACTTTTTAAGATATGATTTACATATCTTTAGTTGTGTCACGACTTTTTTAAATATGATTTACCCTTCTTTAATCCCATCACTATTCTTTAAGACGTGATTCACATTTTCTTGATTTATAATGGAGGCATCCACCAAGAAGAGATTTTTAGAAAATTAACCCCTTAGCTTAGGGGGTAAAAACGGGTTGAAATTTTTATAGGAATTTATGTATCTCAGAAACCAAAACTGGTAGAGGTCTAAAAATTGGTATATAAGTTTCTTTAATAAAATATAAAAAATATTATTCGCATTTCGTCATTTTTCAAAAATCACTTATAGGGATTGAAAAAGGGGTGTATCCTATTTTGAGGTGGTACCTATAATAAGTCTAATTTTACATTACATACAATACATTAATCTACGCTTTCGTCTATTAATTTATAGTTTTTTCAAAAAATTTTGATCTAAGGTTACATAGTTAATTTATATCTCTACAAATATCTAGGCCATAATTTAAAAAAAAACCTAATAATTTTTAAAACAAAACTATATTTATATTTTTGTATGTTTATCGATTTGAATATAAAGCCGATGTCATAATAACTATCATTTGCCAAAGGCCAAAAGATTAAAGGGTTAAATTAAAATAATCCAAAATGACATTTACAAACTACCTCAATAACCTACACACATATTTATGTCGAACTCATTTTTAAAGTTGATCAATATGAATTTTAATCACATAACCGGGATTTATTTTCGGCTCAGTGAAATTGAATAATTAGAAACTGTACCGATATTGCCCATTGCTGCTTCTGTTGTACCGGGCGAGTCAACGGTTTGCGCGGAGTAATTTTATGCCTTGAAAATAATATAATAAGCTATCGTGTTCTAGTAGGTATGGTTGGATATTCTGCACAATTTAAAAATATTTTGAATAAAGCGGTGGTCTTAAAAAGTAGGATGTTACAATGTATGATTTTTTAAAATGATTTAAGTGGATTTTTCAATACTCCAATATAAGTTTTTACTAGTCATAGTTAAATATGTTTACTGTAAAATTTATTGTCAAGTTATTTATACACAAATTTTGAAACAGGAATTATTAATCGATATGATTTAGGTTTTGAGAGAGGCAAATAAGAAATGGTATGTTTGCCAAAAGATTATTTAGGACAGAACATCCTGAGCACCTAGTCCTTAATTCTTAATGCCATCCACTAAAAGTATTTTCATTTGTTTTTCATGGCTAATGAGATCCGTAGAGAAAAGATGATATAATGAGAACGAAAAATCCAAAGTTATTTTAAAAACTGTGAGAGATAGGGATTCTTTATAAGAGTTTTCGACGAGCTATACGATGGCAACAAAATGCTAATTTTTCTTTTAGCTCAATTTGAAAAAAATTTTAAGTCAGTTTAGTCCAGAAAAGCCCGTTGGTCGATACAAATTTGCCTCGAGATCGCCTGCATCACGGATTGTATAATATAAGATATGAGTATCGTATAATCGATAACCTAACCTTTTTGTCGTGGCAGCATTTGTTTTTGACTTAATTTTACATATCTTTCAGATACCAATATTTAAGCTACTGCAACACGTTGACATTTCTCTCAGTAATTTGGCATTGCTACCTTTAACGATAATGCTTGTGCGGAGACTGTTGAGGTTTAAACCATTCAAAAAAATCTGAGATAGTAAGAGTAATAATTATTCTCCCGGCAGGTTCGCTTCTAGCAGCTCAAATTTCAAAAGGATTACATATGTGTAACAATATTTTAAGAGCTGCAGAAAAAAAATAACTGGAAGTATATTCAATTAAATATCTATTTAACTCTATGTAATACTAACAATGCTTCAATTTGAACTTGCTCAAAATTATATTTGGATCTGATTTGAATAAAAGTAAAACTTTATAGTTGTTTTAATTAACTTTTCTTCTTTCATCGAATTTACCAATAGAAATAATTACTCCCAAAACTAGTTTAAGTTGGAAAAAGTTTAACTTTTCTTAACAAAAATAAAACTTTTAATTGCTTTTGCTTTTTTTTTTCTTTCATTACGAAATTTTGCCAATAAGATTTGAAAAAGAAATTTTAAACTTTTGCGGTAGAAAGTTTTCTTCTAAACAATTTCCAGGAAGTTAATAATGCGATTTTATAGATTTAATTATTTTTCAATATATAATCTTAAAGGTATCGGCTACGTTTTTAAATTTATCAGATTGATAAGTACCATTGCGACCAAAATATATGGTACAAGAAAAAAAATCATAATATGGTCCTCCTAGACTATTATGAAACCCTTTCGAAAAGGTAAGAGGTATTTATTATTCCATCTTGCTATAAGTTTGTCTACGGGGGAGGGGGGGGGGGGGGGGGGGCGCTACTGTGAAGGTTTTTAAAATGCTCTGCAGCGTTCTGTTTTTGAAACGCTTTTCTGTTTTAAAATGATGCTTGTATTTTTTCGTTTATAATTTTTCAATTTAATAATTTTTCAATTTAATAATTTTTAGAATTTTTTTTTTACTTTACACTAAAGTCCAACGTAATAGTAAGGGAGCCCAACAGGGGATTTTGGGATTTACTCGAGCGCGGCAGATTAACTTATGGGGGATACCTTGCAGCCTAGTGAGTACCTCTGCCATGTCTAAGCCCTCTATATAGTGCCGCGCGTGTACGGCAGCTGATCAGAATAGTAAAAAAAAATCGATGGCTGGATTTACTCGAGCGCGTCAGATTAAGGTGTGGTGGGTTAATTACATGCTAAAGAGTCTGCATTTCAATAATCTGACGATTTGAGGGTGACGTAAGGGAGTGGGAGGGTCACAAACTTGCAAAAAAAAAAACGTCACATGGACATTCTCGAGCGCGGTCAATTTTTTTTATTTTGAAGGAAATAATTTAAGGATAACGGGAAAAATATAATCTGCCGATTACCACAAGCCGAAGTAACAAAAATCGTCAATAAAGTTTATTAGCGCGTGCAGCTACAGTGAAGCACTCCGCGCCTCAATGTATCTTTCTTTATCACTCACTCTCTCGCACCGTCCCCACACTACTTTCCGTCAGCCATCCCGCCATCAGAGGCTGATCACAGCATTCGTGGGATTATATGTACAGGGTTATTATTTTACATTTTAGTTTGTCCCACTTTTAAAAGCCTGTAACTTTTTTGTTTTTTGAGTTAGCGCGTTCACTCAAAAAGTAGGATGTAGAACTTTTGGCCAAGTATTTATGGGTTTTGGCAAAAATGACAGTAGGTGTCACATGTCACATTTAAAACCAAACATTTAATTTTTTCAAATGAGACACTGTATATTAGAAGCGCATTAGATGGTTTCGTTTCTTCCGATTTCAAAAATATAACACACTTATGCATTCTTCTCTTAATTCCATCAAAAATATGTAAAAGTAATATTATTAAAAAGCATCAAGATAGTGTTATGAAAATGTTTTGTTGCTATGGATTTGGTCTTTATTTATATCGCAGTCTGTCGATTAAATTAAAAATTCTGATGGGGATTTTTTTAATTTTTCGGAAAATTTTTAAGATTTAAGAAAAAAAATCATGAAATTTTTTTTTAAACGATCAGATTAACAAAATCCCTCAAAACAATCATTAGATTATGAATCAGCACGACCAGGACACCAAGCTGAACCGTCTGTCTGAAAATCTGACGCGCTCCAGTATGTTAAAATAGCGTTTTTTTTTTTGCATTTTCGAAAAGTCGCCTCGAGCTTGCGTCACATCCGAATCATCAGTCTATTGAATGGGAGCTTCCTTAGGGATCCCTTAACATCCCCTCTGAATATCTGACACGCTCGAGTAAATTATTTTTCTCCCCATTTTTAACCCTTCCATACCGCCGCCCCCACCATCAAAACCGGCAGATTAATGTACCTCCGTCATGAGAGTCACGTGGGGGCATATACACTATTAATATCTGACGCGCTCGAGTATATCCATGTGACTGTTTTTTTTTACATTTTTGAAAGCCTGTAGTAACTCCCCCCACCGGTGAAAGAGTACACATGATATGACATTTTTTCCTTTCTACCATCCAATCTTCAAGATCCAATAGGTCCCCACGACGCTCTAGTAAATCCCCATTTAGCATCGTGGGCTCCCCTACTATAAAGGACGAATTTGGTTTTATAAAAGTGATAGGTTATATTTTATGCAATAAGTTTTTTTCCAGATATCATGCTTTGTACTTTATTATAAAATTGAATTTAAAAAATATTGTTTTGTTCTAACATTGCTAAATAAATCTTGTTACTATTACTACTAACTACTACTACTACAACTTATAAAGTGTTTAATTATCTAACAATATACAGTGTGTATCAGCCAAATGGAATAAATTCGATAATAAATACATGGGAGCGTGTCCTAAAAAACGCGCGCATTTTTTTTCAATAAACACTTTTTATACAGGATGTGTCATGTAACAGTGGCCAATATCAACTTTCTTATTTTAAATACAACACCTTGTATATTATTCAATTTTTGCATTCTTTAGAAAATTTTAGACATATTTTATGTACAATATCCTATACTATCTTCAACGGTTTCGGAAATATTAAGTATTTTCAGATTTATTGCAAAAATTAACAACACACTCAAAACCTAATAAGTAATACTGTTTATTTCTTGATAATGTAAAAACAAAAAAAAACATTAATGTTGGAGATGTAGAAATTTTTTCTAATGTTACTTAACATCTCAGGCGTGACCTCCAACCCCTGACTTTAGCAAATTGTTGTCTGTCTGCATGAGAGTAGTTGTCAGTGTTATAGTCGTTTAAAATTCGTTAACTGCATATCAGAAAAATGGTTAATTAAACAAAAATGCATAAAATAACGATTCTACAGATGATTGGTTATGGAGATAAAACATGGACCCAAATGGAAGTTGCTCACTTATTTCATGAAAAATTTTCAAATTTGCCGCCTATAACGCAAGGGAAAATTAGTAAAATAGAAAAGCAGTTTTGCCAGCTTGGACATGTAAAGCAGATAAAAAAAAAGTAGCTGCCAATGCAATAAGTGATGATACCAAATTAGATATTGTCACGAAGTTTTCTTCGTGGGCCGGGACGTGAGGAGAGGAATGAAAGTTCGGAGATCTATAAAACGGCGTCTATTGGATTCTTCTTAATCTTTACCCTAGAAGGCGAACCAGCATGTCCTTTATGATTCCGCGTAGGTGCGTCACTTGGCCTAGACCAAGGCTTGTCACCTATTGTTAATTAGATGTGCAGATGCGTCACTTGGCCTAGACCAAGGCTTGTCATCTGTTAGCAGATTGACCGGGCAATGAACACCGATGCTACTGCTAAATCTGGCCCGGCTTATATAGTGGAAATACCGCTGAGGTTGCGTCGCACTTGACCCCGATCTGTGTACAGTGGGACGCGACGTCAACGTACAGTGGTCGAGAATCTAAAATATGACGGGCTACCGTGTGATTTAGTTGACAATATTATGGTTGAGTTTGAGGAAAACCCACATACTTCTAGTCGAAAAACAGCCCCACTGTTCAATGTTAGCCATTCATCGATTATTCGAACCTTACAAGAAAATAAAATGTATCCCTATAAAATTATACCTACTCATGAGCTCATGGAAGACGATTTTGATAGGAGAACGTATTTTTGTGAACAAATGATGGCAATGTTAGATAACCATGTGATCCAATTAAAATATGAAAGGGAAAGAAAAACTCAAAGTCTTCCTCCACTAATATATTCCAAATAAATCTTATTTAAAGATACCTTAACATGTTTCGAACATAGAAATGTTCATCTTCAGGAGAATTAAGATGTTATAAGCAAGAAAAATAACCAGTATTAACGTTTTAAGCTAGGCTTTAAGATAGTGAGGACACATTAACATTCTAAGTCAGAAAAGCACCAAAAAAAAAACAAAGAACCGAAGTATTATTTATTAAAGGAAGCGTGAAGCGAAATGATTAGTACAGCTGTAGAAAAGAGTAAAATTTGAATTTAAACATGCTGATGAAAGGGGAAGAAAAAGTGATCAAGTGTGAGGAAAGTAATGTATAAAACAGTAAAATTAAGAGTGAAAAATAGCGTTAAAATTTAAAGTTGGGTCGTCATAATGTGAGTAGTAGGTTAACTGTAAAAGAGAAAATTCAGGTTAGCGAAAATACAATATGTGTGTATGCAACTTACTTTCCAAGATTCTTAGGAATAAAAATAGTAGTAATCCCGTAATCAATTTTACTCTTTTCTACGGCTGTACTAATCATTTCGCTTCACGCTTCCTTTAATTTTACTATTATTACCCTACACCTGGCAAATTAATACTTCGGTTCTTTGTTTTTTTTTGGTGCTTTTCTGACTTAGAATGTTAATGTGTCCTTCTCACTATCCTAAAGCCTAGCTTAAAACGTTAATACTGGTTATTTTTCTTGCTTATAACATCTTAATTCTCCTGAAGATGAACATTTCTATGTTCGAAACATGTTGAGGTATCTTTAAATAAGATTTATTTGGAATATATTAGTGAAGGAAGACTAAGAGTTTTTCTTTCCCTTTTAATCTTTTACTCCACTTGAAGTATGGACTATTTCTTCAATTCAATTAAAATATGTTTTCTTTTCTGATGAGTGCACCTTTACACTTCACGGTAACTGTGTTTTACATTATCACAGAAATAAACAGTATTACTTATTAGTTTTTAAATGTGTTGTTAATTTTGGTAATAAATCTGAAAACACTTAATATTTCCGAAACAGTTGAAGATGGGAGTATAGGATATCGTACATAAAATATTTTTAAAATTTTCTGAATAATCCAATAATTAAATATTTGTATATATTTGTATTTAAAATAAGAAAGTTGATATTGGCCACTGTTACATGACACACCCTGTATAAAAAGTTTTTATTGAGAAAAATGCGCAACTAGAAATACCAATCGACGTGTCCGAGCGTTTTTTCGGACACGCCCCTATGTATTATTATCGAATTTATTCCATTTGGCTGATACAAACTGTATATTATAGTTTATAAGAAAATTCTTGCAGGGTCCGCCTACGGGCAATATATTTTGCCCGATATTCAGTTTTATCCTTTAAATTTACTCTAAAAGTTTTCAAATGAACTTACTGTCTGATAAATCGGAAACCGCAGAAAATGTATATTTCGAATGCAATATATCGCATTTTCACACTATTTCTTTTCGTTGAACGGTCTCGCCGACGGAAATTCAATATTACAGCAATATATTTCTTTAAAATTGACATTTCAATATTCAAACTCGAGAGAGAGATATTTATGTTTAAAAATGTATAATCATCTCAGACACTATTCGGTATTGATTGATTAGTTGCACCATTTTTAAGAAACTGATGATACCTTTTGAAATCATTCTTTATTTTGTAATCTTTGGCCTATGTTATTATACACATCTATAGCAAAATAAAGTTAGTATGCCTATTTTCCTGCTACAAAGGACCTATAGAGTCAATTATAAATTCTATACTGATTTCTTAAATCTAATATTAGTTTATTATGTATGGTTTTGGGTAATAGTTTAAATTGTCCAAATAGAAATGTTGTAATTGATGGTGAAAAATTGGAATAAGTAAACAGTTTTAAATATTTAGGGAAAATCATTGATTCAAAATTAAAATTTTTGAATTATTTTGAAAGTATCATATCGAAGATTGCCGGAAAAGTAGGTTATTTTAAAAGAATCCGTTCTAATGTAAGTTCGTTTTCTAAAAAAACTGTATTTAATACTTTTATATTACCACATTTTCTTTATTGTTCTTCCATTTTATATTGTGCTAGTGAGGAAATATTTGATAAATTACAAATTTTACAAAATAAGGTAATGCGGAATATTTTAAATTGTGACAAATATACAAAAATTACTTTTATGTTGAAAAATTTAGATTGGATGAATGTCAGAAATTAAATTTTTTATTTAGTATGTATCTTTATACATAAAATTAAAAATAATTTATTGCCTGATTGTTAAAAAAGTTTTTGTTCTTTTAATCATGAACATCATAATTATTAAACAAGAACTAATCACAATTTTTATGTGGATAGAGTGTCTAAAATATTAGCTTATAAATCTATTTCTTATAAAGGTTTGATAGAATGTAGTAATTTGAAAAATTCTATTAAATCTCAAAAATCATTAAAACTGTTTAAAAAAACTTTAAAATTAAATTTAATTAAAAAACAAAATGATACGTAATATTTGATACAATTTGCAAAATGTTTAACTTTTCTGTCTGTTTTTGTTAAAATAAGGTTGCATTTTAAAATTTAAAAATAAATCTATAAAAATGTGTTAAAAAAAATTTATTAAAAAATATTTTATTGTAGCTTTTTGTTAAATAAAACATATTACTACTACTACTTCTAATACAAAATACAGTTACATATCTGTCTTGTCCGCTATGCTTTCATTACAATTTTGTAGCTTGAGTTCGTAAATCCACTGAAGTTAAAATATTAATATAATATTTTGGGTACATTAAAAATATAAATAGAGCAAACCAAGTGGATACTGACACTTACCCGTCTTATGAAGTTATTAGTTTTATACTAAATATCACGAATAGTCTCGTTTTAAAACAGATGACAGCGGTAATTTGTCATCGATCAGCTGATATTGGGACACAATAATATCCCTAGATTTGTAGCGGACCGTAATGAGCCCAAACACCGAGTTATAAACTGCGTTTTTGTTACATTTAATTGTAAGTACCTACAATTATTATTCATTTGACCAAAAATTTAGATACAGGTTAAAAAATTTTAATTCTTTTTCATTAGGGATCATAATTATTAATGTGTGCCTTGCTCGTTAGTTGATTTCATCGATAAGTAATAAGTTTTATTTCATCTGAACGCCGTTTTTGTCGAAAAGTTAGTTTGTAAAATTTTTGTTCTTAAAATGTTTGTTTGTTAAGGTTAGGTTTCTAATGTATAATTTTTGCATTTTACATTATCTAGATATCCTTTTTTGTTTTAGGAAAAATAAGTAGAAATTAAGTATTTCCCTGACTTAGGTAGGTAGGGGAGAGTTGGACAAAACCGGGTATCGCCTAGTTCTACCAAATGCCAAAACAGCTTTCCATATTATTAACCTTTAAAAAACAGCTATTAGATTTTGAAGGAATTATTTTTATTATTGTTATTAGTAAATATTATTATTGTTTGGCAATAGTAAGGTAATAGTAAGTAAAATTATGTTACTATAATAGTTAAAATAGCTAACCATATTAGTATGTAATAGGATAGCGAACAAATATATACTTCTATTTTCTGTGTCTACGTACCTTACATAAGTGAAATTATTATTTGATATTACTATTATTATTGTTTGTATCACAATAAAATAAAGTTTTTAACATAAAGTTAGCCTATATACAAGTTTAGAAATGTAACTGTATCAATAAATTGCATTTTAACAAACAAATTCCATAAAAACCACTTTTGGGTCTACGTACCTTACGTAAGTCAAAAACTGTTAAAGTAGGGTTTCCACTGACAGAAAAATTTAATCCCTGGCTAAACTAAAGCTTTTAACTTTATGTTAGCCTACATACAAGATTAGGAATGTAACTGTATCATAACCAACAAATTCTTTAAAAACCGTATTTGGGTCTTCGTACCTTACGTTAAGTCAAAAACTGTTAAATTAGGGTTTCCATTGACAGAAAAATTAAATCCCTAGCTATATTGAAGCTTTTAACTTTATGTTAGCCCACATACAAGTTTAGAAATAATGTAATTGTATCATAACCAACAAATTCCATAAAAACCACTTTTGGGTCTACGTACCTTATGTAAGTCAAAAACTCAAGTAGGGTTTCCACCAGAAAAATTAAATCCCTGGCTATATTGAAACTATTAACTTTATGTTAGCCCACATACAAGTTTAGAAATGTATAACCGTACCATAGCCAACAAATTCTATAAAAACCATATTTGGGTCTACGTACACACTTTACGTAAGTTATATATGGGGATTTTCTTGACAGTGAATGTAATAACTTGAATTCAATTAGTTTATGTTGAACTGTAGGTATTTTACCTATAGGTATAATCTGAACAAATAAAACAAAAAAAAATCTGTTCTAAATATGAGTGACAGAATCCTATTTTAAGTTGTGTTTCAGTTAGTTTAGTATTTTTAAGGTTTGGATATTTATAATATTATAAACTTTTTAAATCTATTTTGACACTTTATCTTTATATATATAGAAATTCATGCTTATTATTACCTACCTTAAATTATAATATTTATAAAACAAAACTTTCAAAAGAAATTATTAGGTACCTATTACTTATTATTTGGCAATATTAAAGCGGTAGAACCGAGGAGGCTATTGCATAAATTGTTTTAGAAGGTATCACATGTATAATTTTCAAGTCCGGTCCTGTAATCCATGCCAACTTATAAAAATTTAATAGACCAAAATTGACAGAGTGTCACGTGACTTTGCCCCCATCTTGCGAGAGTATTCAAGATTTTTACTATACTATTCCGCTAATAATAATTTTCCCTCCATATTGTTACGTAAAGAAAAGACTTTTCGATCTCCAACATGTACTGTATAAACTTGACTATAGCAAATATAACCATAAAATCAAAGATCCAAATCCTTTATTGGTATAACCCTTTACTCCAGAAAAGTTTGGGCCGGGATTTAATACTATAAACCCTGAAAAGATTCCAAAAACAATCTTTCTTACTTCTTCCATCAACTTCCAGATTCCTCCGGTCGTCGAGAGTGTCGAATAAACCGTAATAGAACTTCACTTAACAACTTCTATTTCATTGAAAACGTGATTCCAATACTAAAAAGCTACACAGTGGCTAAAATTCGACATCAGGAACAAATTCCTAACATATTATGTCCTTTAAATAACGTGGGTAGAAACCATAGACAATAATTTACCTTTAGATAAGCAAACAATAATCACGAAAGTGGCAGATTTATGGCCCAGCGCATGTAAACAAAGCTAGACACTATTAGACATGCGCACTGCAACATTATCGTTTGACGAATGAGAAAATAGACAGGTCCGGGCTTTAAAATTTAAATTCTTGCCAAAAAATTGGAATTTCTCAATTTTTGATCAAGTTGGGAAAAAAGGTAGTGATTTCTGGCATTTTTAGTAGCAGCAAACCTATCAGATTTTAAGAATAGAAAATTGTTTTTAAGGTTTTGTTTTTAAAATTTGTTTAAAAATGATTCATCGTCGTGTTTTTAGTTCGAAAAGGAAGAGAACAAGAACAAGTAAATTAAACTGGTCTTATAAAATCGAATATAAAAACAAACAAAACCAGCAAAATAACCAGTCTATGGTATTATCGCGTACCTAACCTTAAGTCAAATATTAGTTGGTATATAACTTGTATTGATTTTTAAAATTTGGCAAAAACTGGGGTACGGGTAAAACATTTTCAAGCAAAATTTCTTGTTCAAGAATTTGAAAAAGTGTTTGCCCGAGAACTTGACCCGTGGAATACTGGCTTTATTAAAAGCCTAATGTCGGGGTGCACAGATTTTAACCAAAAAAATTAACCAACCAGCTAGAAGGAATCCACAGAGAAACCTTAAAACACGACAACAAAAATGGCGGCTGAGTCGGTTCTGGAGGGTATTTTGAGCATGTCGATAAAGTAGAACAGGCCGATAACACGAGGTTTGTGCGCATGCACGAAGGTGCTTAGAGGGAAGGCAGCTGACCGGCGAGTCATGCTCGGACGTATTTTTTCACCCATAAAACGTAACGTTTGTTTGCGCAGGAGATAAGCTGTACGTACCTATCTAAAGATAAATTGTCTATGGTAGAAACTTATAACCGGGCCTTTTCATATCCAATTACTAGCACTTGATACTTAGTGTTAAACATCTAGCAAAAAATTTTTAATTAATGCATTTTGCTTAAAGGTTTTACTGTTTTAATTTGGCTAAATGTTGGGCTTCAGATGACAAAAAATGTCAGCAATAAATCCCAGCCATGTTGAAACTAGCTACGGCATGTACGCAGGGCCTTTTCGAAGAAGCCTTCCTAAGCCAAGGCTTTTGAATGAGTAAGCAGGGGTACTTATTACTCTAGTTAGCACCCTAATTGTTGTTCAATAATCACAACCTTTGTCCACTCGGGTTTGTTCGTTCTTTATTTGCGTTTATAAAGTATTTAACATCAAAAACGGCTGACACTGCAATTTACATAATATCGTTTGGAATTTATCTGAATCATTGCATGCAGACCCTGGCCTTTTTCCTTAAAATAGACACAGGCTATTAAACTTAGGTATCTCTCTGGTACTGATACTGGTATTTAAGTTCATGCAATAAAACCAAAAGACGGTATCAAGAAGAATATATTCTTGTTGGGCACATGCCAAAGGGCGCTGCAATAATAGTTGTTTTCTACGGTAATACGATAACAAAATGACGTGCTAATGACCAAGATACATCAGACAATAGACAGAACTAAGAACAACCGGAGAGGTTGTTACACTGCAAGAGACAAGGAGGGATTCAGAAATTTGGTCGCCAACATCCAGTAAAGTGGATAGGCATTTAAAGAAAAGAAGAAGGACAAGAGGAAGAAGAAAAAATCAATTAAAAAAGTTGCTGTTTCAGCCTAACTTAAATGCTAACAGAATTATTTACTTTCTAATGTAATAAAGTTGTACCTTGAAGCGCAGATGATGCAAGTGTGTTACTGCCAAATATTTATCTTTACGTTCGTTGTTAAATAAATTATACAGTATGATACCTTAATGCACAAAATCAGAATTTTTTATATTTTATTATTTTTTTTATTTAAAATTTTGTTTTAAAAAACAATTTTTTACATACCTATTTCCGCAGTATCAACCACTGCTTAGAGAGGACAGGACAACTTGCGCCAGTGGTGACCCTTCGTGCGATATTATCCGCTTCAGAATGTCTTTTGTTTTTGGCCTGTTCTCATCTCAGGAATGTGAAAATAGTCGAGTTAGAGCATTCCTTTTTCCTATTTTTATTTTTCTTGCCTCGAAGCTTTATTGTTGTTTCAGTTGAGGTGGTTGTTGTTTTTTTGCATTCTTGAATGGATAGACGAAACTGATTTTCGTTCTTTTCTTGGACTTAATATTTCATTGGGTTTTCTAATAGTAGTGTAGTTACGTAAAATTGAAAATGTTTTACGCTTCCTATGGGAATCGATCCCAGAATTCCCCTCTTAAGATGTCAATTAAACCACGCAGAGTCTGAATTTTTAGTAGTATATGTATATGTCGTAGTCCATTAGTGAAATCCGTCTTTTCATGAAGAATCTAGTCATATCATGAAGCTTCGGCATATTGTGTAAAAACATGATGAACTACACAATATGCCTAGGCTTTTCAAGAAGAGTCCATCACATTTCGGCGAATTGTGTATAGTACAGCCTGCCTAACTTTAAATATTGCGGTTTCGTAAAATTTCCACAAAGGCAAGGCATATTGTGTTTAAGTGAACTTTGCGAGCTTGTAATTGAGACATTGCTTTTTGTAGACTGTACCAGTTTCAACTTCAATAAGAAGAATAACATCAAACATTTGTTTCTATTTATTAAAGGGACCACTTTTGTGGCATCGAGAATTACACTGCAATTTTGCTTTAAAGCATTGACATGGGAGGCGATATCTAGAGGAACAAATTCCGTCTAAAAGGTATATTGGCAACCGGTTTGTTCGTTGTTACCCAGCTGAAACTTTTCTTGTAAAAAATGCCTCCTTCCTAATTTTTATAACTAAAGCTAAGCCATTTTATTTTTAGCCATTATTGTACCGGGTCGCATCTAGACATTCCGCTATAGGATTCGGCACCCGTCTCTATTCTGATTGGATGATTTCAAATTCCGTCTAAAAGGTATATTGGCAACCGGTTTGTTCGTTGTTACCCAGAGCATTTTTCTTTAATTTAATTTTTTCAACTAATATTATTTTATAAAAATAAAATTTAAATTAAATTTAAAAAAAATGCTCTGGGTAACAACGAACAAACCGGTTGCCAACATACCTTTTAGACGGAATTTGTTCCTCTAGTTATCGCCTCCTATTGACATCTCGTACTTCACAAAGTGCCGCTCTTTAAATTTAGCCAGGTTATGTTACGACGTTATATGCCGAAGTGCTTCTTGAAAAGCCTAGGCAGATTGTGTAGCTTCATGTTTTTACATAATATGCCGACGCTTTATGATATAACTAGATTCTTCATGAAAAGACGGATTTCACTATAAGACTATGACATATATACAGTTCGACGATGTCAAACCGGAGAATAAGGTTAAAAGATACATTTTACCTTTCATCCTGATAAGTCGTCGACATAACTCAGGAATATAATAAGAGATCTTTAAACAAGTAATAACTTACAAATTAAGGTTTGTTCTGACCATTGGTGCTGACACTTTAAATACTAGGTATTTATGTTTTTAAACCATCAACTTAACCTAATATTATTTTTATGGGCGCCGCTAATAACTCGGAGGTGTGATGCTCCTGAAACACAAATTTTCGAAACATCATACTTTATTTAAAAAATAATAGAAGAAGTCACAAATTATTTTGATAAAATACTTAGCATACGGACAGCAATACAAACATAATCCCGTTCATATAATATAGTTTCGTTTATATGAAAATAATATTATGGATAATTAATATTGTGGTTTAAACATTCTTTTACATAACATAATGGTGCGAATGGCAGCTCATATATCAGAGGTCCTGAGTTCCTGCCAAACAGCAATAGTACATTGTTTGTTCTAATTGAAACGTCTTTTATGCCGCAGCTGGATGTTAAATCAACATATTAAGTTTTGACTTTTTTATAAAATAAGATATTCATACAGTATTTCTCAAATTAGAGATATGACGTTAATTGCAACCTTAGTTTTTTATTGGCTATTTTAAAGTGCATGTTTAAGTTATACGTAAATACCAAATTTCAAATTATTATTTCTTGTCATTTATTTATAATTGGGAAAATAAACTCAAAAGTCGTCTCCATAAATATATTAATGGTTACTTAAAGAGGGGGTGGATATGTTTCGATGCTAGAAAGCTCCATCATCAGTACCATAGCTCCCAAGTGTCACGCACATGACGAAAAAATGTATAAATTATTAAAAACATAAAAAGGACAAGAACATTATATATATATATCCATAAAAATTTGATAAAAATATGTATAAAAAAAATCTCCTCCTTATATTGTGAACAACGCATTTTGACACTGTTTTGAAGGACGTAAGTAAAAATTACCAAAAAGGTATCGATTGCCCTTGACGACGGGTTGTATGTCAACTTACCACCCTTGGGTGGTAATAATTTATGCCATATAAAAACAATGATTTATAAAAATTGAGTAATATTAAGTGATATGAATATTAATAGTATAATTATGAACATTATTTACAAAATTTGGATAAATGTTTTCTTCGTTATGTGGGATCTTACATCAATGTAATTTCGAACTATTTTAAAATAACAAACCTTTTCATCGTCACTTTTAGTCACTATAAATTTACGTACCATTCCATTTTTGAAATCAGAAATAGTTGCCATTCCATTTTTGGAATCAGAAATAGTAACAAATATGACTTCATGCCTTAATTCAACATTGCACATAGTTCACTAGAACGGCACGCTCCAGCAATTCCCTTTATCATTATAACCTTCATCATTAAATAAATATCATCGGGGGCTTCAAACAGGAATTTATTCACATCTTCATCATCCTGTCAAACACATTAGATTTTTTGGGATTATATCCGTCATTTTTTCTTTTTAAAAATGCTCGAAGTTTAGGATACTTGGAATATACATATGTTTTCGTCTATCAAAAGGGTGGACTTCACACCATAAGCTTGATGGAGACTTTAAAACAGCAGATTTTTCGTGAAAGTACACCAAAACCACGGTTTCTGAAACTGCAGTAGCAGTCTTTGTTTGGCACCATTTCTTGAAGTATTGATACGTTGCTTCATACCTCTTCCTCGATTTTTCTGGCAGCAGCGATAGACGACAGACAAGCGATATTTGCTGATTCTTCTATATCCATTTGGCTGTTATACAAATCAATAATTTCAATTTCTCTTAATTTGTGATAATAAACTGTCAGCTTGACGTTGTTGTTAAAATAACAATGCTTATGATGCTATTGAAGCCGGTCGAAGCTGTCCATAATTTCATACGAAAAGTATCGAATTCTATTAATATAACGAGATTATTATACGATTTATAATAGTCGAGGACATTGCTAGGTGACGAGGCGACAGCCGAGTCACCCGCAATGTCCAAGACGGTGTTAAATCGCTAATAATCGAGTTATATTCAAAGCTTTATCGTATCATTGACAACGGCGATGCGAAAATAAAAACAAGGTTTTTGACATTTCATTTTGGCATTTCAAAAAGTCATCATTAAAATCATGCAAGATTTTGATATTCCTGACGATATATTAGCTGCAGCCAACATTATAAGGTTGAACTTGCTTCCGGACAAATCTAAAATCCATTATGAAAAAGAATATCGGCAGTTTTGTGAGTGGCGAAACAAAGTACATGTTCAAGGTGCAGAAGAAACGGTATTGCTGGCGTATTTCTCAAAACTCTCTGAGGAATAACTCTGCTTCGTCCTTATGGCCGAAATATTCCATGTTACGAGCGACTTTAGAACTGAAGGAAAGAGTGGAAATCGACAAATACGGCGCCTTAATACGTTTCATCAAGAAGAAAAATGTTGGATATAGAGCAAAAAAATCGAAAGTATTTACAAGAGAACAAGTCAACGAATTTGTGTGTTCTGCCTCAGACGAGAAGTTTTTAATGATGAAAGTGGCTTTTTTAATTGGAATTAGAGGAGCCTGTCGAACTAATGAATTAGCGAAGATGACCACGGAAGATGTTGACGTTTTAGAGGACAAGCTGATTGTTACTATTCCCGACTAAAAAACCCACAAGAAACGTATTTTCGCTGTGATATTTGACGGTGAAGTTAATCCTGTGCTTTTATTTAAAAAGTACGCAATGTTAAGGCCAGACCATGTCACTCACGAAAGATTGTTTGTATCATATAGAAAAGGGAAATGTACGGTACAGCCCTGCGGCATTCATTTATTCTCTAAAATACCTCAAAAAATAGCTGAGTATCTCTCACTTGAAAATCCTAATTTGTATACTGGTCACTGCGTTAGAAGATCTTCGGCAAATTTTCTTGTTAATGCTGGAGGAGATATATTAGAACTACAAAAACTTGGTGGATGGGAATCATCGAAGGTTGCTAGAGGGTATTTAGAAAAAAGTGTGACCAAGAAAGTTTCCATTGCTCGCAAAATTCAAATCGGCGATGTTTCCGGTAGTGGATTAGGTACTGGGGAACCGCACGAAATCGAAAGGAGTGCTTTCTCGGTCATAAATCAGTCTTCAGAGGGCATACCTAAGATCGTGGACGTTAAAGACAAAGGTGTATCCATCAAATTTGAAAACTGTCAAAATATTGTTTTAAATGTTCATGAAAAATAGTTCTAATATTATTTGGTATCTAACGTATTATGCTTTCGTAACTAACATATTAAATTATGGTAACTAATGTATTATGAGTAACTAAGGTTTTATGTAGGTTTTAGTATGTTTATGATGTTAATAATTATTAATAAAGATATCATATAAAAATGACTTAATCTTCAATGATACGATAAAATTATTAAAAATCCAAAAATAAATTCGGCGATAGGAGAAAAAATGTTATATACTACACGGGATGTAAGTATATTTACTTACATCCCTTATAGTATAAATAACTATTAATTATAGTTTTTGCTAAATAAACCATGTTACTAATACTAATACTTCTACTACTACTACAAACTCGCACTGTATACTATTTCGGCTACTGCCTTTAAAGCTCACTGCCTGCAATTATTCGACATAGCAATACCGTATAATATTTAAATCATTTTTAATATGTTACACCGACTATAATTCGTCGGGTTTCGATTCCTTATGCTTCCGGCACGCCGTCTGCACCGGAAATCTTTTTATAATTCAATTTTACAGAATTCAATTTCCGTTTTAAAGGTAACGCGACTTGAAAACATTGTGAGTCGTTATATACGTTTCTGAATTGCCCAATTCAAACAGTGTTTAGGGAGAAAAGCATTTTGCAATTTAAATGCACTTTCTAGATTGGTGTTTATTAAGTTCTCGCATCTCGTATAATAGTCCATAATGTTATTGTATTTTTTTTGTAGCTGTACAGCGTCGAAAAAGCAGCTGGGGTACCATAACTCAGAACATTTTATGCTGGAGAGAAAATGTTGTCCTGTTAACGTCTTAAAACTAGTGTTTTAAAGTAGACAGTTAAATCTGCTTGGATTGTGATTTAATTTTACGACTAAATCATCGACTATCATTTCATTTTTACATTAAAGGAAACGCTTTTATATAGGTATAAAAATATTTTAGTTATAAAAATATTTACTTTGAAATAATATTTTATATTAAAGCCGATCCGCACCATTTTCACCCTGCATTATTGAATCATGGTTGCAACAGCTTATTTCATGATTTTTTACCGCATATGCATTAAAGTCCTGATATGTCTACATTAATGATGTTTTTTAGTTTGTAATTTGGTTGTTGGTAATATTTTTTAATATTGGTGCAATTTGACACAATACAAATTTGGTTGACTTTAATACAGTTCTAGAAGTACCGTGCGAGCAAAAATTATTTGCATCAAAGAGGGCTTGGATTAAAAAACGTAGGGCTTGATTTAGATCACAATGATATGGGGCGATAGGTTAAAATTTTGTCAAATTCATATTATGACATGATATGCCAAACTAATGAGTAATAAAATAAGTAGACAAATACAAATTTATTTTTGTTGTTTACAAAATTAACAAAGTAAGAATATATAGAAAAATAATATAAAGAAAAATAATTACATAAATTGCTGAAATTAGCCACCGCCATGCTCCAAACATAAATTCACACGTCTCTTCATATTTTCGAAAGTGTTGACCAGAGTCTCTGGAGAAATGGTACCACATTCTTGGGTAATCCTTTCTTGTAATTGTTCTAAATTTGCAACTGGTGTTTAAAAATAGTGTTCTTTAAATGAGGAAAAACGAAGTAATCCATAACCGTTAAACAAGGTGAACTAGGTGTGAATTCAATGTCTGATCGAAAACTGAACAATCTGTCGTCGAAAAAATTGCGTAAGTAGTTAATAGTTAATAGTTTTGGCGGCGGCTGTATGGGCGGTTGCACCGTCCTCATGAAAATATCCAAAACGTAGTTCGTCGTCAAGTAATTCCTCCACAAATGGATTCAAAATATTGTCTCTATACCGCTGTGCTGTAACTGTGTCATGGAAAAAAATAGGACCAACAATTCTTTTTGGGGAAACAGCTAACCAGACATCAATTTTTTGAGGGTGCAATGTGGACTCTACAAAAAAAATGGGGATTTTCACCACTCCACATGCGCGTATTCTAAAAATTCACATAACCGGAGAGGTGGAACCAGGCTTCTCAGGCAATGATGAAAATCCCCAGCAATAAAAGAAACGTTAGAAAAATGTTCGTGAAAATCGTCCATGCACAAACCCGGATTGTATTGCCACTCACCGTTTACTCTAACCCCGTTTCGAAAATACATACAATAACTGATTGATTGTTAATTTAGGTAGTTACTGACACCCAACAGGTATTAAGCTCTACGGCTAAACATTACGTCCTTAGATGCAAGGCCCTCTTTGATGCAAATAATTTTTGCTCGCACGGTACTTAGTGTAAATTGATTTACAATATAATCAGTAATAATTCTTACATTAATTATTTTTCAATAAGACAGCTTAATCACGAACTCTTTGATTTAGTTAGTAGACAGTGTCCATTTTTAAAATCAATCTGGTGTTGACATGGATTTAATGAGTACTCAGTTCGCTTTGATAAAAATTAAATCACTTTTGGTAAGTGTGCCTTAGTTTATTAACAATAAAAGATTGTATATTACTTTGAATAAATTAGTATTCGTTTCTAGAAATCCAATAGAATGTGACATTAAATGTGGTGTATTCTGTTTTATACTGCGAAATTGTTCCTTCCAAATTACCCCGCCGCTGCTGTTCACAAATTAATTGTCGGTTATCATAGTGGGCTTAAAACGACCAAGCATCGCCTAGATAAGAGCGAAAGCTAAATCCGGGGAAGGAAAATTATCCTTTTTCAGTTCGTTCGTTCGCCCAAAACACCAATCTTGATATCACCTGTCACGAGGATATCTGGCAATTTGTTGCCCTTAAAAAATTGCCAATTACTACGATTCCAGAATTGTATTACGCCCGTTATGTGCATGTCAGTCTCATTGGATTTGCGTGCGTTATTTGTTTTATATAATAGTAAATCGTGGTTGAGCGGACGAAGGTGATTGATCGGTGTGTATCGCGTCAGGTAAGAGCAGAACGAAAAGGGGATCAACCAAGGTAGACCAGGGTCGATAATTATTTTTGAAACAAAAAAATAACAATAGTAGGATGAAACCCATTGGAAAAGGAAGAGAATATAACAAAAATTAAAGGAAAAATAATTTACGGGCGATCCGAGGTCGGGAAGTGGAAGGGGGTGAGTTTTTAAAGGTAGAAAACGATTTATCTCGATTTCCGGCAAAACTACAAGTCCTATGGAAAAACGTTAAATGGCAAAGTTGTAGGTAATAGAAAGATGTACTACTTTTGTATTTACACTTTTTTCACATAACCTCAAAATTTATGTGAAAAATTCAAATAACCAAGTTTTTGGTATTTTATTTTTATATTTTACAAAATTTTCATGAAATTTGGTGAAAACTTACCTTTTTATGTCCCAAACACACTGTAATTTTTTGAATTTAAAATATTTATTTTTTCACCTTATTTTAACTTAATAATGATTTAAAAATTTCTTATTCGAGTTTTTTTCATTTCTTTGCATTTTTTGAGAACATTTACCATAGTAATGTATATTTTTTTACACCATAGTAGTATAGTAGAGATTTCAACGAACAAAAAGCCCACCGACTTTTTTAAAAAAGCAGATATTTTGACGTGAGAATTTTCGATTGAAAATTAGGGTGCTTTTTCGATATTGGTGAATTATTCACCCGAAGACGACTGGAGATACTAATCAGTTGAAACGTTGTGATTTAAAACAAATAAAGACAATGAAAGTCCAAAACTGTTTCATCCTTCAAGAAACATCATTGTCTCCAACCTTCAAACAAATATTACTTAATTGTCAACATAAACAAAACTTACTATATGGTTTTCTATAAAAAGCCATTGATTCCTGATCTAAATCTAAAACTAATAATTGACAATTTTATTATGAGAGCAATGCAAATTTTTCTGCCTATATGCATACTCGCAATTAAAGTTGACAGCTCATGGGAACTCTGGTGCCAGTAAACTTAACTCGGCATACTTTGCTGCAGTCAACTTAAAAAGTCTTATGGATAGCAAACGATGACTAAATATTTACTATGCCTGAGCCACCTAAGCTACCCAGTGCTTTACTTGGGTCAATCAACAGAACTATAACGATTATTTGTTTTGTAGAAAAGGATAATTCGTACAATCTACTACTCAAACCCTCTGGAATTTTGCAAAGAAGTCATTCAGCGCTATAAAATTCCTATCGTCGGCCTAAAGTGTTAACCTGCTAAGTCCATTTTTGAGGTGTCATGGGCTTTCAACATTTTCATAAAGATTTTAATTTTCTATTTCGATTTGTTACAGTTAAGTCGATGTTGTTTATATTTTTTCAGCATTTTTAAATTTATTTTAATAATTTTTATCAACAATAGGGTAAAGTGGTACTTATTCGGCATATTGGCATTTAGGAGACAAATCTGAGAAATTTGGTCATATTATTCCTAAAATAATAATAATAACTAATTAAATTGTCATTTATTCGGAACTGGTTTAAGGGTTAAAAAAGTTTTCAGTTTCAAGTAGGTTCATGATTTTTATTTAATTTTTTTTTTCACGAATGGCCGAATGTACCCCACTGGGGGGGGGGGGTACTTTCGGCTATATGAAGGGAAACATTCGGCTATAATTTAAAAATCTTATAACACTAAAAGAAACAAAAACTATATAAAAAAAAAATGTCAAATTCTTTATTATCTATATAATGAGATAAGGCTAAGCAGATTACAAAACGAAAATAGAAACTTAAAACTAATTGAAAATATACTTTGGTAGTAGTAACATAAAGTCAGTTTATCTTATATTTAGATTGGAGAAGTTCACATTAAATTTATATACACCCGATGTCCTTGCGGTTCTAAAGGGAGGGGTTACAAACTGTAGGAGAGCTGCAATGTTTTGTTTTCTCTATCAATTATTGAAATGTCATCAACATCAGGAAATATAAAAACATTTAAATTCTCCTTCCTGCGAAGAAAATTTATTTCGTATTCCTTAAAACGCATCTATAGAGATGATTTTCCCAACATAATAAATTTTCAATTTGGATCCTCAAAATTGTACGAGAACAAAATCTTCCACTTCAATATTGTCCTCTTCGCAGATCTGATTCATATCTTCTAGAAACTCTTCATCAGATGCTTCATCTAAAAACAAAAGAAGAAAATATAAATGTCAGTGCTTAAAGAATTACAAAAGGGACCAATTTAAAAGATTTTATCACTATTTTTCCCGTATCAATTTTATCGCATACGTTGTTTTATAGACACCATTTTGTTTTTGGTAAAATGAGTCCTACGCCGCCATTTTGAAAGTAAATGTCAACTTGTTGTATGTCGTTGAAAAGAGAATTTTAAGGAGAATTTGACTGTGCAATATAATATACAGGTTGTCATTTAAAAAAAAAAACATAAATGGCGTAGTTCCGGTTAAACCGGAAGTGAAACTCAGTTGGTTTCTAGGTAAAAATAAAGATCTTTTTCAAACATTACAGTAACCGAAATTTGATTAAAATATCTCTTTACATAACACTGTGGTGCTATGTACAATAATTTAGTTGACACCCGATATATTGTTGATTGTGATTTTCTAGATATTCTTTTCTTGTTTTCTTCAAAGGCAACTTTCAAAAACGGCCTAATTTCACTTAGACTGGTTAATTTCCCAGGGGGCGTTTTATCTCTGTTAGAATCTGTTTGCCCTTTTGAAGTTGAGGGAATGGATGTTGCGATTTTCGGATGAACGTGCACCGCTTCATTTTGCCTATCATCGATATGAATACCGGCTTCAAAATAATTCAAAAGCTTCATACGGGGAACATTCAGCCAAATCTTAACTACACGAACTAGCCGAATGTTCCCAAGATGACATCACAATAGTTTTGATGGTAAAATGCATGAATGTAAGAAGTTTAAGGTTATGTTACATCTTCAAGCAACGACATAAATAATACACGAATCCTTGAAAACTAGTTAACATTTCTAGCATAAAAACAATGGAACTTTTAAACTATATTACAAGAGCCTAATAACTTACTCTAAATGCACTAAAACAAACTTTGTTCACCAAAAAACAAAATAACTATTTAGGAGCAATCAACACAATTTGCCGTGATAAAACTCACTATTTCTGAGAGCATAATAATATAACAAAACTGGCGACAAATTCAAATGCAGTTACAGTTTATAGTATAGTGTAGCCGAATGTTCCCAATAGCCGAATGAGTACCACTTTCCCCTAATCCCTAAAAAATAGTTTTTTACGTCTACTGTATGTAGTTTCATAAAATGGACCTAGCAGGTTAACACTTTCAGCCGACATTATGCTGCCCACTATTTTAATTCTTAGTGCAGTCACGTTTTTAAAAACCATAATTCTAAATTTCCTTATACCTCAGTAATTCACGACCCATTCACTATGAATTGAAATAAAATTTATATTTCATGCTATAAAATATCATGTTATTGAAAAAGTCTATTTTGCTTCCGCATCTGTCTCTACAATTCTTCAACTTTCAGAGATAAAACAATCAGGAGCACCTTTAAAGTAAAAAGGTTTAAGAATAGAGTTATATCTTCTCCAAACTAATTCTTATGATGTGCGTGATTTTTATGACATTGTTCTCTAAAACTAAGACTTAATTTTCTTTGACCTTGATAAACATAAATGGAGAGTTTCTAAGCCACCTGAGATTCGCCGACGGTATCGTCATAATAGCTGACAGTGTAGACAAGGCACAGAGTATGCTGAAGGACCTTCACGAGGTATGCCAAGATGTGGGCCTAAAAATAAACTTCTCAAAGACACAATAGATGACAAATCTTGTCTTGAGCCAGGTTATTTCGGTGGGAAGTAGGTGAGTTGAGCAGTTGTTCTCTTATAAATACCTGGGGCATGAGGTGCAAATCGGCATAGATAACCAAACCTGCGAATTGAAAAGAAGGATTGGCCTTGCATGGGCGGCATTTGGCAAGCTTAAGGATGTCTTTAAAACAAACATACCTATGTGCCTCAAAAGGAAAACATTCGATCAGTGGGTCCTGCCAGTACTGACCTATGGGGCAGAGACGTTGACGCTTACTAAGAAAACAGCAAACAGGTTACGAGTCGCACAGAGGTCTATGGAGCGATCGATGTTGGGTTTATCCTTGAGAGACAGGGTGCCAAATGCGACTATACGTCACAGAACGGGAGTCACGGATGTCACCTTGCAAGAACGGCAGTTGGAATATGGTCAAAGCGCACTCTTGAATGGCGTCCCAGACACGAGGCATATAGAAGCAGAGGCAGGCCACCAAGTAGGTGGACAGACGACATAAAAAGAATCTGTACAAATTGGATGCAAACAGCACAAGATCGGACAGAGTGGCATACATTAAGAGAGGCCTATGTTCAGCAGTGGACGGCAGTAAATAAATAATTATTTTAGTTTCAGTAGGTTTATTAATATTAGTATAAAATACCCTCGATTTGATTAGTTATGGATGTTTACCAAACTAGAGTAGCAGAACAAACAGTTTCCTTTATTTCAGAAATGTTTTATTAGTTCAAAATTGTATTAAATATAAGACACAACCACCAATCTGTCTATTACCAACTCCATAGTTCTTTTTATTATATAGTAAAAGAACGGAAAGGTTTCGAGACAAATCCCGGCCGTCAAGTGAAACACCCAGAAAATTGAGTTTAGTTTTTGCAGCTTGCTTTATTCGTTGCTTCATTTTCTTTCTCCATTCGAATCCATTATTATAAATCTTACAGAATGAGATATTTCTTAGGGTTTTTGTTAATAGTGATAGATTTATCAGGCTTTTTGCCTAAGCTAGCTTTGTTAAATTTTGTTGCACAGGGTGAATATTTTATTAGGAAATGCGAAATGAACACATTCATTTCCTTTTTAAAAACGAGGAAATGCAAGAGTCCTCTTTCTCACCACCTTCTACGAACTCGTATAATCGGGAGCCTTCAAAATCCATATTATTTAAGGGGGTTAAGCAAACACAAAGTATTTTTCACAAATATATAATGTATTTATTTAATGAGGGAGCTTCGTTATGTACATGTTTCGGTGGCTAGAAAGCACCATTATTAACATAATAATCGACGGGCTAAAATAACATTGAACAGAAATAGGTAGGGCAAGAGGATAACAAAAAACTTACCCCAAGTGCACTTGTATGGAGCAATAAATAAAAATATTAAAGACTTTTAAAAAAACATCCCAAAAGTAGTTGGACAAGGACGAAGCAAATATAGGAGTTGAAAAAGTAATTAGGTTAAATATTATGTGGAGGAATTTTCTTTTATTTTTACACAATATGTTAAGAAATTATGTATAAATGGATTTTCTTAAAAGGAAAATAAGCAAATTAGCAAATTAGGAAAATAAGCAAATTATTTTTAATTTCCTGTATGTATTATATTATACTTGTTGAAAAGACTTCGTGTTTGCTTATCCCTTTATCCCAACAGCTCCAGTTTGAGACAATGGACTACTTCTGTAAAATTTCCATGTTATTTATTGATTAATATTAAAGCGATATTATTTATGAGATTTCAACAATTTGTCATATATTTGCCTCTTTTAACTTTCTAATGCGCGTATGTTTGTTTCTCTCTTAGTTTCAATGTATTTATATATTTTGCTATTTCCATATATGACCATAAAGTCAATTTAAAATATACAGTCGAGCTTGGAGAAAGCAAACGAATTGGTGGCTCGCTTTGTTTCCTTCGATTCGAAGTTTAAATGTTTTCAATATAATTTTTATTTTTTCACTCTCCAGACGGCCGAAAAAGTGTGTCACGCCCAAAAACTATTTTTTTGAACACTCAGACTACTTATCTACTCGTCCAAAAAAGACAGTACTTTCTGGACTTGAAAGTGGCCACTTTCCGGGCGCTTTTTGTTTGAAGCCCTAGTGCGGAAAATGCAAATGGATATCAGATAAAAGATATATCAGTTTTTATTCTGTTTTATTAAATAAATAATGTCTCAATGATGTTTTAAACATTTTTAAAGAGCTCTGACATTTAATTAAAATATCCAAATTGTTATATTCACTCACATTTAAAATTATACGCATCGTTTTATTTTGCAAAACTTTAAGTCTATTAAATACCCTGTCATTTGCTGTGTAGAAAATAGTTGAACAATATACAAAAAAAGGAGTTTTTCGTGAAAATAAACTTAAATTTTGACTAATTCTTTTAAAAATCAATTTATTTTCCAATTTTAATTTAGAATCTATAATTACTCCCAAATATTTAAAAGAATGGATAATTTCTAATTTTTCATCATCAACAAAAATATTTATATATATTATAATTCACGTCTTTTCCAATAACCATAAATTTTGTTTTTGAAACATTAATTTTAATTTATTTACCTGTACTTAACCAGTTTGATATGAATTTTAATTCAAAATTTAAAATTTCTATACAATCTAGAATATTTTTACCCTTTATTCATAATAAAGTATCATCAGTAAACATTTGAATAAAACTTTGTTTCAAAACATTTATAGAACAAAAAAACGGATATGAAAAATGTTTTTTGTCCAAGTCAATATTAAGGTGCAAAAAATTAATGACCAAAACTGAAAATTTTGTTTTTTTCGGTAGAGGCAGATACTTGAAATATTTTCACTTTATAAGAAGATATAGTGTCCGCGAAAATAATTTAAAAAAAATATTGTGGCATATCGGACAAGTCTGTAACTATTTTTTATATAGGAATACACAGGGATCCAAGTTTAATGGATACCCTGGGGCGGGTAGACCACGACGGCCGTTTCGTCCTTGTTTTAGGACTCTACGGGCAGCCATAACCGAAGCAATTCCAAGAACGACCAACAAATGAACTAAAAGCCTCCTTGCAAAATCAAGGCGGCCATCAATACACAGTAGCGCCATCCCAGCGGAATTAACTCCAATATAAAAGACAGTTACACTGGTAATAATCGAAAGGTAGACAACTAGTAATCCACGAAGTGCATCACAATCTAGTATAGGGAACGCTATTCGCGTTTTCACCGAAAACATATGCCATTTTGCAGACCAGAAAACAGATCAACGCTGGCACCCACCAGAATGCGCGCAATCCGTTTGAGTTTTGAGCCATAAAAATGTTTAGAAGATGATATAGTGTCCGCGAAAATAATTAAAAGGAAATATTGTGGCATATTGGACAAGTGTGTAACTATTTTTTATATTGGAATACACCGGGATTCAAGTTTAAAACCCTGGGGCGGGTAGACCACGACGAACAAGGACGAAACCGCCGTCGTGTATTCCAATATAAAAAAATAGTTACACACTTGTCCGATATGCCACAATATTTTCTTTTAATTTTTACTTTATATTCAACAACTTACATCGTATATTTTACTGTTTTTATGATTCCCATGTACGCACGCAAATTTAGATTATAGATAATTTGTCTAAAAAATAAAATTCCTTTTATATACTATTTTCTATAAATTTTACATTTCTTGCCAGAATTTCTCATAAAATTCGCTGTGTAAATTTTCCGGGACATAAAATTTCCGCTCACGTGCTGCCACATTTTCTGCAAAGTCTTTAATGTAATCACATTTTGAGAACGGCGCTTGACGAAAATTACCCGTTAAAATGGATATCATTTCTAATCGGTTTTCGATACTTCTGTGCTAAAATGCTACGTTTTATTGAAATAGGAATAGGCGTCGTTTTGTGCCGATTCTAAAGGTAAAACTAAATTTCTCGGAAGTTATTGCTCGCGTTATGCGTTTAGCTGGAAAACACAGACGGAAAATGGTCGGTTACTTTAAATTGAAAACACGTTCCGGTATTTGTTCGGATTGTTGTAAAGAACCCGTCGCTATTTTCGTAATAATTGCGTTTACGTGTTTTTAAATTTTTCTGAAAAAGTGACAAAATAAGTATAATTTTGTCACCTACTATTTCTTATTTAACTCACCTCACTCGATGACCCGTTCAAATAATCCTAGGTTTGGCCTTAAAACAGAACATAAAGAAATCATGCGCTGGACAAATAGTCAGAAGATAATTATAGTTGAACTTGTAAATTTCCACTATATTAACTGGAAAAATGACAGGTTTCGCTAACACTGTAGCTTCGTCAGATGGCAATGATTTAGCCTTTTTGTAAGTTTTCTTTTTTAGGATTTGGTCAATTAAATTTGGCTATTGACTTAGTTTTTCCTAGAAGCAAAAACTCTGACCAATTTAAACTTGTCACTTTCTTTGGACAACCTAGCAAAGTAATTGGCAATTTTCTCAACAAACTTGATATAAATGTGTGTTACAAAACTAATAACTTTTTAAGTGAATTTATCAAAAACAATAAAACTAAAAGCGATAAAAACAAAAAATCAGGCGTCTATAAATTAAAATGCAAAGATTGTCCTAAAACATACATTGGCCAAACAGGTAGACACTTTGACAAAAGAATACAGGAACATTATAACAGTTTTCTAAAAAATAAAACAGACTCAAACTATGCTAACCATTTACTTTATTATCAACATAATTTCGATCCTTCCTTTAAAATCTTACATACAGAAAACAAAGGCTTAAACCTAAATTTGTTAGAATTTATGGAAATAAATAAACTTAAAAATACGGACCTGTTACTTAATGATCAACTATATTTAAATAATGCACCTTTGTTAAATTTATTCTGTTGACCGTATACTTAGGATTTTATAAATTACCCATATTGTACCTAATTTAATTTAATTTTTAAACCCTCTGTTGGATTTTTCCGCTATTGTAACTGTTTTATTTCGTACTTAGGGAGATCGTCGTCGTCTTTCTTCAATCAAACTCATTGGGTAACAACAGTAACAATTTTTATTAGGTACAAAAAGTTGCACTTTATACAGGTTAGAAAGCAAAAACCGAGGTAAAAACTTTAACTAAACCGACTCACGCTGCACTCGGGCTGAGACGAAAACCGATTACCAAAAGTCAGCATTTTAATACTAAAACACTAAAAACGCGCTGTACTCGCGCTGAGAGAAACTAATTTAAATCTAGGCAAAGATGCGCCACGAACGACCAGTGGACTGTAATTCTTTTTTACGGAAAAGCTAAAGGTGTTATGACAACGAATTCCTGTCAGCCGGTTGACATAAAGGGTTGCGATTTCTACGCCGGACTTGTTTAGCATGCCAACCACGATGCAACGAGATGCAAATCTTAGGTACAGGGTGAGCCAAATTAAATGTATATGTTTTCTGAACAGTAACCCTTCCATTGTTTTATTTTAATCTTCAATAATTTAATTTTATTGCACCCCAATTTTTAATTTTTACCTTTATTAAATCATTGTCATTTGACGAAGCTACCGTGTTAGCGAAACATGTAATTTTTCTAGTTAATTTAGGGAAAATTTACAAGTTCAACGTCACACGTTGTCCTATAAGGACCGTTGTGGTACCATACGTGTTCCGCGGAACCTATCCCTATCAGCTTCCTGATGGTTAACGCGATCGTATAGAAGAATCTTGACAGCTCATTCAAACCAGCCACTGCTGTTAATAAACTTATTGAGTCGACCCAGTTGCAGGCTGCTCACTTCCTACAGATCATTAAAGAATGGTTCGCCCAGGGCGTTGAACCTTCTTCCCGCGAGGCCGGGCATTCACACAAGAAATGCCGTAATGCCGAATACTTTCCTCCTCTTCTTCATCTCTGCAACTTCTATAGAAGTCGTTAGTTGGTATTTGCACACGTTGGGCGTGTCTACCGACTAGGCAATGTGCGGTGACTACGGCAGTGATGTTTCTTAGGTCCTTCCGACTGTGCTGTAATAGCGCTCCGGTTTTTCTGCCGTCAAGTAGGGGCCACAATTGCCTGGAGATGCCACAAGTTGTCAGCCCTGTTCATCTGCTTTGTGCGAGTTGTTTAGCTGTTCGATCTATCTCCTCTTTGACTGATCCCGGTGGTCTAGCCACAGTATTATCTGCTAGTTCGACAGACATGCTTGCGCCCTCCCTGGCGAGCGCCAATTGACAAAATTGACAATTGACAATTAGGTGCTTACATGAGAAATTAGGTATTAGTTGTGCCAGTATCGACAAAGACTATATTATGGCTGCAACACGTTCATTTATTAGTAAGCATTCTTAAAAAAAAAAGAAGATAAACATACATTCTCCGTGCTACCCTACCTAATATGTGTACAGGGTGTCCCCGAATGAGGTATACAGCTTTTATTTCTATAAAGAAAATAATATATATTTTTTAGTATTACCAGGGATTCTTACAAATTATTTAGTCACACTAAAATATATAATAAATAATATTATTCATAGCACAACATCTTGTCTAAAATAATTTAAAAAAGGTAAAAAATGCCACTTGTTTCTTTCCCCACGAATCACCGACCGTATTTACTGTCTTTATTTCTGTGTTAAAATTAATTTTATTTCAAGAACGTTGATGAAAAACCGTCGTCGGCTCCAGAAGTAAAACTAACTTCTGGAAGTTATTTCTTGCGTAACGCGTAGGTATAGGTGTTAAACCTGCAGGAATGATAATGGACAATAAAAGAAAATTCTCGGTAAATGGAAAATACGTTTCATTATGTATTCAGGACGTAACGCGTTGTGTATCTTCCGTTTTAATTTCTGTAAATATCTTTAAAATGTTTTACTACTTTGGTAGAGGTACAAAAAATATTCGAACAAGTTATTGTTAAGTATAAACTTTGTATGAGCAAACGACAATTTTAAATATCATCGCAATATTGAATAGCTTTACTCTAACAAAAAATAATTCTATATTTATCCAATTTAAGCCCAAATCAAAATAAATACTTGGCACCAGCGCATTATTCTGGCAGCGGCGTAGCCAGGTGGAGTCAAGGTGGGTAGGGCTCTCCCTCGGCCATGTAATCAGCGACAGTTTATTCTAAAATGTATATCCTATACAATCGCTAATACAAATAACATAAAGCATGCTATAAATAAAAATTAATTTAACAACGCTTTTAAAATGCAAAGAACTTCCAAAATAAACACATACATTAGTTTTTAATTGACGAAATAGCAGTTGTTCCGTTTGAGTATGTCACTACAACAAAGCCGAAATGATTATCGCTTTTCGCCATCGTTTTTAAGTACCCTTCGCCCCAGACACACGTCACTGTACAAAAAGATTGACATCTCCATCTTGTTTTGTTTATATCGCAATGAATATAATAAGACTGTTTTGCGAGTTATGAATTATTTTTTTAAGCGTTTGATTTGGACCAATACTTTTTAATATTTACCTAAATAATATTTTTAATTTAAACTGTCAAGGAAAACTACATAGTTTTGCTGATGATACGGTAATTTTTTATGGAGGTCTAAATTGGAATATTTTAAAAAATACTATTGAAAAATACTTTATAAAAATAACCAACTGGTTTAATAAAAACTTATTAACTATAAATTATAGGAAAACAACATATACCTATTCCATTTACTTCATACAAAAATAAAGTTTCAAATATTGGTCCAATAATATGCCATAATATTAATATAAAGGAAGGTGAAAATATTAAATATCTAGGAATAATTTTTGATAAACATTTAAAATGGGACTTACATAGTGATTATATTGTAAAAAAACTAAAAATTCTTATACCAAAATTTAAACACCATAAACAATTTTTAATTATAAAAGAATTAGAAATATTGTATTATTCTTTACTACAAACCCATTTAAATTTTGGAATACTAGGATGGGGAGGCATAAATAAGAATTATCTTAATAATATTGAAACTATTCAAAAATACATTTTGAAAATTATTTACGAAAAAGACCACCAATATTCTTCTGATTTACTATTTAAAGATAGCAAAAAAATTGATATTAAACAAATATTTTCTTACAACATGTTAATATTTATTTTTAAACATAAAAATAAAATAAATTATATTATAAAACTCGTCATAAATACTATTACATATAAAAATAGAGTAAACAAAACAATAGCACACAAACATTTTTTAAACATCAATCCATAAATTTTTGATATGCTACCACAGTCAATTAAAATAATTAAATCATTAAATAATTACAGAAATAAAATTAAAAATTGGATATTATCCAATACAAGAGATATATTCAAGAACGTCATAAATAAATATTGAATAGACCAAGCTATAATGAATAAAATAAATAAATATATATATTATATACATGACGTATTGTATCTTTGTATACTGTAGTGATATAAAATATACCAACAAAATATTGTCATATTCGTTTTATATTATAATCTAATTGTGCGTGAATTATAAAATATATTCTTTACAATAAATATTATATTATTTAACTTAAAACAAGTATTTTACTTCTGAGTTCAGAATTGATAGCTTATATAAAAAAAATTATATATTAGCAATAAATGTCAAAAAAATATTTGAATAAACTTTTATTATTATTTGTTTTTGTAGAATTTGTAATCTATTTCTTTTTTTTTGCAGGTATGTGAGCTCTTTGGCTGTTTTAGTCTTGCTATAAGATAAGTAACAGGTGAGTTTATTAACTGCATATGCATTTTTATGGCTTTTTTTATTCTATTAACTTATAAATTTGTAAAAAGTTACGTGCACGCTTGCAATAGTAATAGTCGATTTTATTTGTAATCTGTATTATTATATGAATGCATCAACGCCCATCCTAAACCTCTAATCATAGAACCATAAAATTTCGAGGATGTGTTCTCCTTATAATGTAGGCATCCACTAAGATGGGTTTTTTCGAAAATCAATTCCTAAAGCATTAAAAACGTGAGTTGAAATTTCTGTATCTCAGAAATTAAAACGGATCTTTTTTTCAAAATTTACTAATGTAATTTATAGTATTATGGGATACAGTAAAACAAAGTTGAACTTGTAAATTTCCACTATATTTACTAGAAAAATTACATGTTTCGCTAACACTGTAGCTTCGTCAAATGACAATGATTTAATAAAGGTGAAAAATAAAAATTGGGGTGCAATAAAATTAAATTATTGAAGATGTAAATAAAACAGTGGAAGGGTTACCTTAGCGGGAAAATCCACCAGAGGGTTTAAAAATTAAATTAGGTACAATATGGGTAATTAACAAAATCTTCAGTATATGGTCAACATAATAAATTTAACAAGGGTGAATTATTTAAATCTAATTGATCATTAAGTAACAGGTCCCTATTTTTAAGTTTATTTATTTCCATAGATAATAACAAATTTAGTTTTAAACCTTTGTTTTCTGTAGGTAAGATTTTAATGGAAGGATCGAAATTATATTGATAATCAAGTAAATGGTTAGCATAGTTTGAGTCTGTTTTATTTTTTAGAAAACTGTTATAATGTTTGACCAATGTATGTTTTAGGACAATATTTGCATTTTAATTTATAGACGCCTGATTTTTTGTTTTTATCGCTTTTAGTTTTATTGTTTTTGATAAATCTACTTAAAGAGTTATTAGTTTTGTAACACACATTTATATCAAGTTGGTTAAGAAAATTGAAAATTACTTTGCTAGATTGTCCAAAGAAAGTGACAAGTTTAAATTGGTCAGAGTTTTTGCTTCTAGAAAAAACAAAGTCAATAGCCTTTTTGTAAGTTTTCTTTTTTAGGATTTGGTCAATTAGATTTGAGTTATATCCGTTATTAACTGCAATTTGTTTAATAATGTTTAGTTCTTTTTGGAAATTTATTTTATTTAGAGGGAGACTACTAGTCTATGGATCATACTGTGAAAAGAAGCTAATTGTTTTGTATAGGGTGGCAAGAAGAGTTGTGTATGACAGTAGAAGTATGAGATGGTTTATGGAAAACGGTGGAAACGTGTCTATCATTTTCTCTCTAAATATTTAAATCAAGAAAATTGATAGAATTGTCACTTTCGTGTTCTATTTTAAACTTGATATTTTTGTGTAGGCTGTTAATATATTTTTAAAAGACTTCTAACTGTCTATCAGTACCAAGAAAACATGTTAAGACGTCATATGCCAATAAAGAAACTGTTTGAAAAGAGTAGAGGATGATTGCTTATTTTGCCTTTTAAAAAATCCATAAATTAAATAATAAAAAAATGACGCTAAATGAACTTACATAAATAAATCGTGTGTTCTCTATTTCATTAGAAACAACTTCTCTACTAACTGCCTTTTCCTTTAAAATTTTAGGGACATTCACTTATTTTCAAATTTACTGGACGTGTGTGTGGTAACTAAGAAGACGAAGATGAAGGATGAGAGAAGACGGGTGATCTTGTACCCTTTTCAAAATTTGTCAACTATCATAATTTTTTAATGAATCAGTTGCAAGCAAGCGCAAATCTTTTAAAATGAACGTTAATTGCGGAAGCTTCGAAATTAAACTCATTCTGTGACACTTCAGTTAAATTACAAGCCGGCCCATACTTTAGTTAGAAATGGAATTTATAAGGGACAAGATAATTTCTACAGTCTCCTAACTCTGCCCTTACAGTGATTAAGACATTGCTTTAATTTAAGTGTGTGACGACGGCGACGATGATTAGGAACGTAATGCTCTATGACGTAATTTAGTAATTTGCTAAATTTTGTAATTTTGCAGGAAGTTTTAGCTAACAACCCATAACAAGTAAAATACAACATGGTGTAAAACTTATTAAATCATAAAGCATTTCAGAATTAGTGTTTCACTCTCGTCTCCTACGAGACGAGATGAGATAATTTTCAGGGCGATATCGTGAGATGAGACCAAAATATGCGAGAACGAGAAATCACTCAAAAAGACAGGTCCAAACAGGCACGTGTTTTTAGAAGTCCGACGCAAGTTACTGATTTATTTTTGCACATGTGTGCATTCTGCTCCGCCACATAATTCTGCAGGCAACCAGCGTTTCCCCGTTGTGTGCCTTGAATTAGTCAAAAAGGGTGTATATTACTTTTAATGTTCTAAAATTTGAACCTCATGGTAATAGTAAAACGTGTGGTGGCTGCCATTGAACGGCTTATTAACCCCCTAGGGAAACCATGCCTATTCAAAAATACAATAATTTCATAAATTTATTAACTCTATACCATCGATTTATAAACTCTCTATTCAATTAACATCTGGCTAATACCGTTTTGAAGATTCCTATATTAATAATCCCCCCGTGCTTTTTTACCAACGCCAATGAGCCCAAGCTATAAAGCTATTCGATTGTTTTACTGTATAGTGCTTTCAAAAACTGACGCTTACTAGGTTCTTCTCGTTCTACCCGATTGGGCTTAAATTTCGCTCTTTTTCTATTTCAACCGGTAGGTGATCTTAAGACTTTTTCCACCTCCGAATATATCGCAAACGCCTAAACGGTTTATTATCAATCAGTTGCACGTGCGTTAGGTTAGGTTAGGTTAAAAGTAAGTGGGTTACACTGGTGCCCTCCACTGTGACCATGCGATCTATTGTGGCTCACACCTTATTTATATTTCCCCCAATAGGTCTAACTTTTTGATGAATTTAATGATGGTATTAGGATAGACATTTTTCATGTCATCCGGCAGAAGAGTCATCTCGCCGAATAGGGCGAATCTGATTATTTCTGCTGCGGGGCAAGCGCACATTACGTGTTCTGCTGTTTCTGCATCTTCCATGCAGAGCCGGTATTCATCAGTTGGGGCTATTCCAATTTTATACATATGGTGTCGCAATCTGCAGTGGCCGGTGTACAATCCCACTAGTGCTTTAAGGCATGATCTGTTGAGCACAAGTAGTTTGTCAGTTAGTTGTTGGTTTATATGGCTGTATATAAATGCTTTTGAGTGTGTTAGACCAGGTAGATTTAACCAGTATCTTTCCCATTTGCTAGTATTGTTTTCCTGGCCGTAGCATGAGATATACCGGCTCGGGTCCTGTGAATTTTAGTGCTGCACCTCTCTTAGCGATCTTGTCGGCAGCCTCATTACCCTCCAGGCCCATGTGTCCCGGTATCCATACTAGGGTTATTCCGTTGTTCAGACTTAGTTCGGATAGTGTTTCGTGACAGCTCCACACCGTTTTTGAGGTACACCATCTCGATTCAAGAGCTTTTAATGTAGCTTGACTGTCGGAGAATATCTTGATTGATCTGTGTGCATACCGTCGGTCTATCAGCAGTCTTGCACACATTTCAATTGCATGATCCTCTGCTTGAGATATGGTTGTCATAGTTCCCAGGCTGATAGTTATTTCTATTTTTGGGTTTTTGCCATATATTCCGGCTCCAATACCTTCTTTAGTTTTGGAGCCGTCTGCAAATTCCCATTCCCATTCCTCCCTTCTTGGGTGGATGATTTTATAAGGCGGTTCGTTAATGGATTTTCTTGTCATTACGTCAGAGGGCATATTTATCATGTCACAGGCTAGCGTACCTTCCAACATGCTAGTGCCCTCCATGATGCATGACTGCGGCTTATTAGTAGCTGCTTAATATAGTATATAGGTGGCCCATTTAGCCTCCTTCTCCAGATATATATGAAGTGGTATCAGCCCTAACAGGACCTCCATGTATGCCGTTGGTGTGGTGCGAATAGCTCCTTTGCAGTCCGGATAGTTTCGCTTGGGCCTGTCGTTGCTGGCCCTTCTTCCACCAGACGACAGAGCCGTACGTGATCATTGGTCTAATGACCGTCACATAAAGCCAGTATAGTTGTTTTGGTGCCATGCCCCAGAATTTTCCGCAAATTCTGCGGCATGTCCATAGAGAAAGGTTTGCCTTGCGGATAGTCTTTTCTATATGAGAGTTCTAGCTGAGCGTTTTGTCTAGGATTACTCCCAGATATTTCGCTTCTTTTGCAAACGGTATGCTCTCTCCTTTTAAGGTAGGCGGTCTTAAGTTTTCCAGCTTCCTTTTCTTGGTAAATGGCACTATTACCGTTTTGTGAGGATTGATTGACATTTCCTCTCTCAGGCACCATGCGTATATAGTATTGAGGATATTTTGTAAAATATTGGATATTCGTTCCTCAGAAGTTCCTTTAATTAGTATGACTAGGTCATCTGCAGAGAAAGTTAAATCTTCGTTAAGCAAATTTGATGCGTTTATATAGTCTTGGCCGTCTTAATTTAAGAAAAAATATTCGACCGTTTCCATACATATCAGCGACCCCGTATTTAATACAGGAACATTTTCGTAAATCGAGTTGTTGTAATCTAAATACAACCATGTTAAAAGTATCGTTTTTGCGGTGTACACTTTTAACTTAACCGATATATTAAACTAATAACATCCTTTAATTTCAAAAGTAATTAAGTTCGCAAAACAAACAGACCGATTACTTAAAATACCCAACAAATATTGGCTCTGTTATTAAGATCCCAATTAGAAGTAAAAGGGCTTTAATATCGGCTCCTTCTACGGCTCACCCTTTCGTTGAAAATATCTGCAAGGGCTTTATAAGAAAATATCCCGTTTTCATTAAGTATTTTGACAAGAAAAACAGCGCTTAGATTTGGGATATTCTCGTATAAACGGACACATACGCCCTCAAAAAATTAAATGGAGCGAACGAGTGTTCACCAGGATGTGGTAGTAGTGTTGCAGTGAATCTTTCCTTTAAATGTCTTTTATACAGGGTGAGTTTTTTAAAGTGTTACAAGGCGATATTATCTCAAAAACGGTTCAAAATATTTTCTTGAAATTTTAGTGAGTAAATGGGGAGATGGGGGAACATATTTAAACATATTTTTGATGTCTACCCCCTTTCTCCATTTTGAGGGGTGGAGGGTAACTTTGGAATTTTAAATCAGACACTGTCCTTTTTTTTGGTTAATACGAACCTACGTAAAAAACTACGTACGTATACAAAAAATCTTTTGATTTGCTCCCCTGGTTACGAAATTAGGATTTATTAGGTTATAAAACACAAAAAATACTTTACTATTTAATTTCAACTTATTTATCGTCTGTCACGCTTCAGAAGATGTTCAAAATGTCTCCCTTCAACTTCCAAACACTTTGTCACTTTTTTTCAGAATAAATATCGTACCCGTTGTAACATTTTAAGTCTCACTAATAAGCAAGCAACGCGGATTTGGTATTTCATATCATCTAAAGTTGTAGGTGTAGCCGCCATCACTTTATCTTTTATAAAATAAAAAATAAATAAAGAAAAAAGTCAAGGGGGGTCAAATCCGGGGACCTAGCAGGCCGTTTACCGAGCCAGCTCGATTTATCCACCTGTTTTCAAACAATTCGTTCAACTCATTACGGGCCTGTATCACATAATGCGGTGGAGCTTCGTCCTAATGAAACCACATGTCAAAACTTATGTTTTGGTTTAATAATTGGGGTAATTGGTTTTTAAAATAATTTCGTAACCAGTGGAGCAAATCAAAACATTTTTTGTATACGTACGTAGTTTTTTACGTAGGTTCGTATTTACCAAAAAAAAGTACATTGTCTCATTTAAAATTCCAAAGTTACCCCCCACCCCTCAAAATGGGGAAAGGGGGAAGACGTCAAAAATATGTTTAAATATGTCCCCCCCATCTCCCTATTCTCCCACTAAAATTTAAAGAAAATATTTTAAACCGTTTTCGAGATATCGCCTTGTAACACTTTAAAAAACTCACAGGAAACAACCATCAATCTTGAAAACAGTGAGTCGGAAGCCTTAGAAATTAAACGTGGAGTCCGACAGAGCTGCATTTTATCACCCTTGTTGTTCAACCTCTACTCCGAGAAAATATTTAGGAAAGCACTAGAAAACACTACAGACGTCGTTAAGGTGAATGGTGAGTTAATTAACAACATCAGGTATGCCGTTAACACGGTTTTGTTGGCTAAGCGCTTGGAAGGGCTACAAGAACTTACCAACAGAGTTACATACGTAAGCGAAGAATACGGGTTGGAACTGAATATTAAAAAGACTAAATACATCGTTATAAGTAAGTCCCATAATCAACGCGGTGTGCTGTATTGCAAAAACGAAGCTATCGAGAGAGTGGGCAGTTTCACTTACCTTGGTTGTATCATCAATGAATCGTGGGACCACTCCAAAGAAATAAAGTGTAGTGTAGTGTAGTGTAGTATAGAAAAGGCCAGAACAATGTTCACACAAATGAAGCCCTTTCTCTGCTGTCGAGATCTCAGCATGACGCTCAAGAAGAGAATGATAGAATGCTATGTTTTCTCAGTATTGTTGTATAGTGTCAAGGCTTGGACGTTGTCCGAAGCAACAGAAAAAAGAATCAAGAGTTTTGAACTATGGATTTATTGAAGACTCCTAAGAGTTTCCTGGGTTGTCCGAGTCACCAACGACCTGCCAAGTTACTCTCATGAATACCATAAAACAATGCAAACTTGAGTATTTGGGCCATGTCATGAGAAACCCTGTAAATATCGTCTACTACAACTGTTGCTACATAACCCTTCGCTCATGAAATTTTTGACAAAAATTTCATTCGCAAAATTCCCAAGCAAAAAACTTTTATACCAGTCGAAAATTTTACTAGCAAAATTTTCTCTTTTTATATACGCTAATCTTAATAGGAAGTCAGGCTGCCATATTTGTATTACTATACATACATTCTGTCTTACTGTTAAACGTTTTAAAATATAAAAATTTCCACCTTTTTTTAAAGAATGTCCAGTTACACCAAGAAAGCCGGAAACAGAGTCAGGCAATAATGAGTATTATAACAGCGAATCTTTTGTAGGGCTCTCGGAGTGATACTAGCAAAAGAGACAATTTTGTTCCGGACTCTATGTTTTTAATAGAAAATTTAGCTTTAAGGCAAAGCGGACGAGAAAATGAAACTTAATTTTCTTTGAAGGCCATTTTAGTACCAATTTTAATTTACTTTGTGAGAGGACATGCTGCCGGATTCAATGAAAAATTAGTTTTGAGAAGCAAAAATTTTAAGTGGTGTAAAAAGTATACTAATTTGTATTAAGGTGTGGGACTAGGGCCAAAACCATGGAAATTATGGTAAATGTTATAATTCTTATAAAATACATAAGAAAACTATTAAAAAAGTGGCATATAGTGGCAATTGTTTAATAACAATAATTAATAATTAATAATTAATTTAATTTAAAAAAATTTAAAAATAATTATTGTCCTTTAGGTTTTGATGTTCTACTGGTCAACCGAAATTTGTTACAATCGAGGTAAGGCAGCTGTGTCGGTCTCCTTGTCATACTACCAGACATAAACCCTTGCTTTGGTATATAAGTAGGTTCCTATTTGTACTTTCATAGGTGTCAACATGAGTACCAACAAAAAAAACTATTAATAGCATCATTTTATTTACGAGAGTAATTTCAGTTTTATAAAATTTCGCCCTATGAGATTTTAATTATTACTTTCGTTAATTTATTTATTTTAATTGCACTTGAGATGCTGCAGATTAAAAACTTCTTTTCGCAGGCTTTTGCTTTGAAAATGTAAAAGGACAAAATTGTAATTAAACGTTTAAAAGCGAGAATAATTATTATATTAATGTGTTTGCATCTGCTTAATTACTTTTTACCAGCTTTTTTATTTAGCTTTAAAAAAAATCACGTATGAAATAATTAAATACCTAAAATGTAGTAAGTAAATAATGTTAACCTTCTGTTGTGTGTATAATAGGAAACTTGACACAAATTTTAAATGGGGAAAAAATTCTATAAATCATAAGTATATATTGTCATTAAACATATGGCAGCAAAAAAACTACATATTTCGTCCCAAAAGACCGCTAGCAAGATTTAAAAATGCCCCAAAATTAAAATTTTCCCAAGCGGGTAAAAACGGGTCGTGACGTCAAGAAGTATAATTCGTGTGTGACATCCACGAAATAGGTTATAGGTTGGCAATAAATTGAACGACGTTGAGAATTTCACCTTAAAACAACAATACAATAACAATAACACACGTCAATCCAAATGCAAACTCGGTAGCTCGGCCACCGGTCAGGATGACGGATGACAGATGACGGATGACGGAAAAGTCATACTTCCTGACGTCATCGGGCTTGGCGCGCCCAAAAGGTCGTTTGAAATGCTTTTGACACGAGCGAAACTTTAAAGAATTTATTATTGAAAAAAGAAAAATTGGAAAGTTCCCTATTGTATAACCCAGATCACTGGTTAGTTACGTCATGTTGCCAGGACGTCGATAATCGATCTTTTATATGCTGCTGGTCTCCACCATCTGTCGAATTTGAAGGAACGAATCTGCATAGCACACAAAATAGCTTCTCTTTAAAATGTCTGATTAGAGTGTTAGTTTTGATGAATGCTAGGAAAAGAACAACATTATAAGAAACAAAAACGTTTTTATTGTACTGTAATATGTTGCTGATGGGTTGTAAAAAAGAAATCTTTATTTTTTATTGTCAAAATCCTTTTATTGGATAAAATGGGTTAGCAGTTTTAAAAACACTGGAAGATAAATGCTACACATAAACATAAAATTTAAGATGAAGATCCAAAAGGTTGTATGCAGAAGCTGTAATGTATAACTCACCCATAGTGTTTTTACAACCACCCATTTGCATATGTCACGCATAAAGACAAAATGAACAGGCACCGTGCGAGCGACAAGTAACGTTCAAAGCCGACGACTGCCACCTGTTGATCTGCAACAGGAAAATTATGGGGTGGTACCGACTGATTAAAATGTTGCGTGTTACTCATGCGTCAAATCCCTTAAATCAAACAATGATTTAAAAGGTTTGCATATTTTATACAATTGATCAGTATCAATTTAAAGTATCCCAATATGATTACTTTGTGTAAAAAACACACAAATGATTTACAAATTGATTAAAATTTAAATCAAAAAATATAATCAAATAAATTAAATCAGTCATCCTTTCCTGTTAATCAATTGATTTTTTTAGAAGGGCACCCTATACAACCGTACAGGTATGACCCATTGACAATTTACCTTTAGATACGTACAGCTTATCTCCTGCGCCAACAAAAGTAACGTTTTATTGGTGAAAAAATACGTCCGAGCGCATGACTCGCCGATCAGCTGCCTTCTCTCGGGGTACCATCGGGCATGCGCACAAACCTCGTGTTATCGGCCTGTCCTACTTTAGCGACATGCTCAAAATACACTCCAGAACCTGATCGGCCGCCATTTTTGTTGTTGTGTTTTAAGTTTTCTCTGTAGATTCCTTGTTGTTTATTGTGGGTGTTTAATATTTACGGGTTTTTTCAAGTTCTTGAAAATGTTTTACACGTACCCATGTTTTTGCCAAATTATAAAAATTAATACAAGTTATATATCAACTAATATTTGACTTGAGATTGGGTACGCGATAACACCATAGATTGGTTATTTTGCTGGTTTTGTTTGTTTTTATATTCGATTTTATAGGACTAGTTTAATTCACTTGTTCCTGTTCTCTTCTTTTTCAAACTAAAAACACGACGACGAATCATTTTTAAACAAATTTTGAAAACGAAATCTTAAAAACAATTTTCTCTCCTTAAAATCTGATAGGTTTGCTACTACTAAAATTGCCATAAATCAGTACCTTTTTTCCCAACTTGATCAAAAATTTAGAAGAAATTCCAATTTTTTGGCAAGAACTTAATTTTTAAAGCCCAGACCTGTCTATTTTCTCATTCGTCAAACGATAATGTTGCAGTGCGTATGTCTAAAGTGTCTAGCGATGTTTACATACACGAGGCCAGAAATCTACCCCTTTCGTGATTATTGTTTGCTTATCTAAAGGTAAATTGTCCATTGTTATATGACCAATTGTTGTATGACCAAATAAAATTTCACTGTCAAAACTCTTATTGGACGATTGTGATATTGCTTATAATAATAATTAAAGATAGTAAGAACTTGTTTTGACCGCCCGCATCCTTGAGCTTTCATTTTCTTTGCTGATCTATCCTAATACGACACAATGAAAAACTTAGCCTTGATTAAGAAAGCGTTCTTTTAAATTCTCCAAGGAAAGCCGAAAATTATTGTTTTAGTTTCAATTATATTATTAGGTACTTTAAGTCTTAATTACATTTCTATGACGATTTATTAAGCGCTAAGTCATCATAATCAGTTAATAAACTAGTCGAGCCAAGTCTTCGAATTTGATTAAGGCCTGCAACGTGCGCTACTCTTGACAGTTGGATAAACCCCGTTTGTGCAAGTCATGTGCCAAATTAATTTATGACGATTAGTTGAGAATGCCTTATTCGGGCCTTAAAGCAATCGTCTTTGTCGTGTAATCCTTTTAGTATATTATTCAATCGAACTGGAAAAAATTATTAATAAAGTTTATTATAAATACCTAAGAATCACGTGTATTCTGTCAAATGTTAAAATTAATAAAATTTCAAATTTTCGCCTACGACGCGTTCAAGATTTGATAACGTAAATATATATTTTATCGTACACTAATATACATGTGTTGATGTTGATGATACCGTGACGGCTGTACCAATGAATGAGATGGATATTGGATAGTGTTCTCTCAACATTTAATGACTATCATCCTAGACTATAGTTTACTGTAGAATGTGAATCGAATAACAAGATATCGTTTTTGGATACTATAGTATACAGAACCGATTCCGGAACAATTAGGACTAACTGGTATTTATGAAAGAAACTAAATCTGGTAGACTTTTAAATTTCCATTCTTGTCATTCGGCATCACAAAAAGTTGCAACAGTTACTAATTTATTGTTTAGATCTTTCAATTTGCCTCACGTATCCTTTCAAGCAGAGAATATAATTAAAAGTAAACAAGTTCTTAATAATAATAACTATCCTCTTACATTTGTTAATCGCGTAATAGCTAGATGATACAAAGACAGATTGGGGGGTAATGTTAAAAACAAAGTGTCTAAGGGCAGTTGATTCTTCAAATTTCCTTATATTCCACAACTTTCTAAAAAAATTAAAAACTTTTTCAAACTAATGAGTGTTATATAGCCCTCTATAATACTAAAACAGTAAATAACTTATTCATGAAATTTAAGGATCGACTGCCATTGAACTATGAATCGAACATAGTTTATGGCATTCCATGTAAGTAGTGTAACAATACCTTTTATGTTGGCCAAACTAAGCAACTGTTAAAAGACAAACTTAGACAACACAAGCAGGATTGTAATAGGGTAGACAAATTAGGCTCAACAGCACTGAGCCTCCATCACTATCTAACGGGCCATGACTTTGATTTTTCCCACCCACGAGTATTCGACAGAGAAAGTAATTACATAAAGAAAAATATTAGTGAAATGATTTATATTAACTTAACAAATTCAATTAATTTTAGAACTGACGCAAATAATTTGAGTGCTTGCTACTCTGGGATCTTAAATAAATATAAAAATGTGTTTAATGAGTACGGGAGACATTAGTACCTCCAATCTTGTGGTGAGGGAGGAATCAACTTCACAGTCGGTTGTCTCGATTTTTTATAATTGTCCATATTTCAAAACTACCATGTTATAACGGAGCTCATTATTAACTTGACCGAAGAGCTCATCTGCAATCTATATATAATTTAAATCCACCTTCAAACTTCACTGTTTACGTTTTACTATCAAATTAGTACTGATATCGGATATATACATATTATATCCAATTTCTTTTCGAGAAAATGTGTTGTCATATTCCGCATTATGAATATACAGGCTCAAAGACCTTTTTATTGGTATGTACCTAATGTGTATTTGTTATTAAATCATATTTTTCATGTATATTTTATCTAAACAACAACTATTTATTTAATGGCCAAAGTTGTGACGTATTTATATATTGATTGGGGACCCACTGCCTTATTTTAATTTTTGCTATGACAGTATTTGTAATTTGAATTTTAATCGTATTAATTTATTGTAATTGTCTTATTGTAATTGTCTTCTCTTTCTCTTTTCAGACACTTCAAAAAGTTTTTATATAAAACGAAACGTTGGGATAAATACAATTGTGTCATTTCATTGCCTGCCCTCATTCCCGCTATACATATTCGAATCTACTAGTAAGGACGCTATACTTATACCCAACAATTAAATTTATAATTTCAGTCTCTCGGGTCTCCGTAGCGCATTTAGTTAGAGCGTCATCGAAAGGTTCTTCAAATCCCAGCGGAGGTGTAAAACGTTTTTCAATTTTAAAAATATTGTCTGCACTTCGTTTAACATTTTTCCTAAATATATTTTTTGTATATCTCGTTACCTAACCTCATTTTTGTTTCTCGCTATACCAGTAGTCACGTGACTTATGTCAAAATCGAAGTTACGTTATCGGACGTGCGGAACCAACACTGTATAATTATTACCTCATTTCCATAACACCCCGTATTTTCTCTAAAGCGTTTACTTTATAGGATCTGTGTTAACATCGACACCCTTATTTTATTCCTAATCTTCTTCCGCGTAAAAAAATATTTCCTTTCTGCGCTGTCGATCCTTATAAAACTTGAGACCAAAGCGTTAACGGATTATGTTTTTGTCGCAATTTTTGCTCCATTCATTTTTCTTACATGCGGGCACTATGGAAATTTTTTTGATGGATTAAGCGATCGCAAGGCTTATCCTTTTAAGAACTGTAACATTGAAGGTTATGTTTTAAGACCTTTTTTCGTAATACAATATACTTTGTACCCCATACGTAACCAATAAACAGAACTGAATTTAAAACATTTTCAACTGTTTTTGTTTATACAGGGTTCTGCAATAGTGCGTCAGTATTCCATAGTTCCACGTATTGAGAGGTTTGTTGAATCAAAAATCGTACACCTACCGGCTGTTTCTCAAAAGACGTTCACCCCTATAAATTTTTCATATTTATAAATATTAAAATGAAATTTGGAGATTATGCATAAGAGATGAGTCTGCATTTATTGGCATAATTTTCAATTTGTTAGCACTTCTGGTTTGACTGGACGTGACCTTGACTTTAATATTTTAAATGGGACATCTTGTCTATTTTTACTTATTTGAATTCAGCATAACATTATGAGTAAAATGACACCTCATTTGTAATTTTTTGACGTGTTATAACATTTTTATGTTTATGTTTTATCTTTAATCTAGAGTGCTACAAATTAATTAAATCTTTTAATTTATAGTCAAGTAGTATATTATGAAAATTAAAGTTATGTCATAATAATTGACTTTCTAAGTTTCACAAGCATTTAAAAAATGAAATTTTTTTTTCTTGACGTTTACTCCATTTTTCCAAATGGAACGGTAGTTCACTAGGATATATTTAAAATAAGCATTTTTTCCAGTTATTTGATACCATGGCATACACTCCTATGCTATTTTAAAATTGGCACGTAAAAATTGCCCTGTCTTTTCTAAAAAAATATAAAGGCGGCTTAGAAAAACAATGGAATGGTTTTGAAAACCAATATGGTTTTAAATTAAAATTGTAATGTCATTCGTCTATTAAACTTACATTGTAAATCGGATAAAATGGTTAGTTTTACTAGAAATTAACCAATTGATATGCTCCTTATTTTTGGAGTGACCAGAATTTTTTTTCTGTAGCCGCAAGATTGTATGTATTGTATGTTTTATAAACTAATGACATTATAACTTTAAATTAAAGCCATATTGCTCTTCAAAACCATTCCATTGTTTTTCAAAGCCGCCTTTATATTTCTTTAGAAAAGAGATGGCGGCAATTATGCATACCTCTTTTAAATTTGCGATTGGGATTTAAAGCAAATTTTTCAGTGTCAATTTTAAAATAGCATAGGAGTGTATGGTATCAAATTGTTGGAAAGAAAATGCTCGTTTTAGATATCCTAGTGAACCACCATCGTTCCATTTGAAAAAATGGAGTAAACGTCAAGAAAACAAAATTTCATCTTTTAAACGCTTGTGAAATTTAGAAAGTCAATTATTATGACATAATTTTAATTTTCGTATACTTCTTGACTATAAATTAACAGATTTAATTAATTTGTAGCACTCTTGATTGAAAATAAAAAATAAACATAAAAATGTTATAACGCGTGAAAATGTTATAACAAGTGAGGTGTCATTTTACTCAGAATGTTATGCTGAATACCAATAAGTAAAAATATACAAGATGTCCCATTTAAAATACCAAAGTCAAAGTCACTTCCGATCAAACCTGAAGTGCTAACAAATTGAAAATGATGCCAATAAATGCAGACTCATCTCTTATGCATAATCTCAAAATTTCATTTTAATATCTATAAATACAGAAAAGTTATAGGGGTGAACGTCTTTTGAGAAACACCCGGTATATAAGAAGATAGAAAGGACTTTTCTTTGCCAATAAACATTTCTAACTATCTTAACAGTGACGCTTTAAGAGAGCAGCTATAACTTCGTTATAAACTTTTTTCTACTACTGTATAGATAAGTTAACTTTCGGGCCCTAGCAACACGACAGATAACGAAATTGGAGTTACCTGAATATTATACGTTGCTAGCTATGTTAAGTATTACTTTCGGTGCTAGGACAAAAAAATCGAACAGACAGACTCTGACAGTATTCAAATAACTAGTTGTCAACAATACTCAAATAACTAGTTGTCATGAATTATTTTACAGGTGGAAAAAAAACTTATTTTATCATTTTAATTTAAATAAAATCAAAGTTTATTACTTAATAATAATAATATATTGATCAGAGAACAGTAGTAGAAAAAATTTAATACATTACACGATGCGAAAGCCTTTTTTGGTGGTCGGAGGTATTAAATTACCTCGGCTTTTCTAAAACATCCTCACACCAAAAAATTAACTTTCGCATCTAGTAATGAAAATAACTATTTGTTGTCTAGACTTTTCTCCTTACTTGCGTCCTTAGGCCAGCGTGTGAACTCTTAACTTTTCTGAGTATTGAAAATATTAAATTCTGTAAAATTTAATATGCTTCCCTAAAACCTACATAAAAATCGACACCCCTATAATACTTTTAATCTTCCTACTAAAAAATTATTTCCTTTCTACGCTGTCGGGCCTTGTAAAACTTGAGACCCGAGCGTTAACGGATTATATTTTTTTGTCGCAATTTTCGCTCCATTCATTTTTCTTACATGAAAATTTTTGATGGATTAAGTGATCAAAAGGCAGGCGTATAAGGTTAAGCTGCGACAAACATTATAACCGTATTATAACTGTACCGTGTGGCCAACAAAGAATGGCCGCCGGCTATATCTCAGAAACTAGTAATCATAGAACTAAGGGTACTTTTTTTTTTGGTTAAACTGGTTAAACTCCCAGAAGAACATGCTGGAAATTATTTCTGAATTTGTTAAATGCCCAGAAGGAGGCGTAATAGTCAGGACCAAGGGAGTAAGAGGTGTCGAAAATATCTGTATTTTGATCTTTACATATTTTTTATTATTTTTTTATTAAAACAAATTGTCCGTTCTAGTTAACTAAAGTGGTGGGAGGAATTCAAATGTTTTTTAATATAAACTACAATTACTCCGGTTCGACATAACTTATTTCAAAAAACTTGGCCTTGTTTGAAAGACATTTATTTAACCTACAAACAAAGCTTTTGTTTTCCATCCCTGATTTTTTTACACCACATACTAGCTCTATATAATACTATTTTTCTATTAATCTGCCCACATCTACGTTTCATTTATCAATTAGAAATAATACTTCTTATACAGAAGTCTGTAACATATTCTCAAAAACTAAGTATCTGAAATATGAATTATCGAAAACTAAACTGAAATAATCGGAAAAACTTTAAATTGTACCATGCGAGCAAAAATTATTTGCATCAAAGAGGGCCTTGCATCTAAGGACGTAATGCTTAGCCGTAGAGCTTAATACCTGTTGGGTGACAGTAACTACCTCAATTAACAATCAATCAGTTATTCCGTCATCTTTGACAGTCGTTACAAGTAACTGAAGACATAGGTGGATAAAGGTGTCATGTCACATTTTTAAACTTCGAAGTTATTTAATAAAACGCGTTATGACTTAGAACTGTTTTAATTATTATTTAATATTTTATTTACTAACACCGCTTAAATTAGGTAAAATAAACTAATTTTATTTGGTGCACTTTAATAATAAAAGCAAATTTATATTTTTTTTTCATAGTGTCATGTAACAAAATTGTAACATGACACCTTTATACATTACTACATGCTAGATGTTTGAGCGACTTAACACCTTCATGCTTAAAAAAATCTTTTATTATGAAGAAAGCTGCATTTAAGGTTTACTAATAGTAAGATCTATACCAGGGATGCTTAAAAAGTAGAAAAAGTAGTTTTCAAAAAAAATGCGACACACCTTTATCCATTAATGTCTTCAATTTTATTCATCGCTAATTTTTCCAATTTCTTGAACAATTCACACAATGGGCTTTACGGAACAGCATAAAACATTGAAAGTTGAAGCGTATTTTCGAAACGGGGTTAGAGTAAATGGTGAGTGACAATACAATCCGGGTTTGTGCATGAACGATTTTCACGAACATTTTCCTAATGTTGTTTTTATTGCTGGGAATTTTTATCATTGCCTGAAAAGAACCGTGGCTGTGTTTAGGAAAACAGGTTCTATACAACACAAAAAAGGAGCAGGAAGACCATCTGTAAGAACAGAAGAACTTGTTGCAGACGTTCGTGAAATAATGCAAAATACGCCAACAAATTGTAAAAGACGCCTGTCCCAAGAAGTGGGGAAGATCTTATGGAACATGCAGGACTATTCTTAAGAAGCAGCTAAATTTATTTCCTTATAAAGTGCAAGTATTCCAAGAAATACAAGCCGCAGATTTTGAAAGACGTGTGACGTGGTGGCCCATTTCAGCAATTTATGTAATTATTTTTCTTTTTCTTTCTGTATATTCTTACTTTGTTAATTTTGTAAACAACAAAAATAAATTTGTATTTGTCTACTTATTTTATTACTCATTAGTTTGGCATATCATGTCATAATATGAATTTGACAAAATTTTAACCTAGATTTGGTTAGATATATCGTCCCCATATCATTGTGATCTAAACCAAGCCCTACGTTTTTTAATCCAAGCCCTCTTTGATGCAAATAATTTTTGCTTGCACGGTATAATCTCGTATGCAATTCTTTACCAGTACCAATAGTTGGAATAGAATTAATAGAATTCATGGATCAGTACAATGTTATTTTATTTACATAGTTTACAAACGGAATTTACGACATTAAGCCAATTGTCGTTTATCTACAAAGGGAGAGCTAGAAACAACCAAAAGTCTATTGAATAGATATCGTGACAAGATTGGAAATTTTTTCGAGCGTAAAAATCAGGATTTAGGAATTCACCGATTCTAAATTATTCGACTACATTAGCTCCTTTTCAGTTCCATTTAAAAATACATTAAAATCGAAATCTTGCCATTTGTTGTCAGGAGCGTACACTGGGAGTTTTGTTAATTAAGGGTAACCATTACTTTTGGGTATTTTCCAGTCGCGCCTTGCATCTATTCTTCTTCTTCTCTTCTTCTCTTCTTCTCTTCTTCTCTTCTTCTCTTCTTCTCTTCTTCTCTTCTTCTCTTCTTCTCTTCTTCTCTTCTTCTCTTCTTCTCTTCTTCTCTTCTTCTCTTCTTCTCTTCTTCTCTTCTTCTCTTCTTCTCTTCTTCTCTTCTTCTCTTCTTCTCTTCTTCTCTTCTTCTCTTCTTCTCTTCTTCTCTTCTTCTCTTCTTCTCTTCTTCTCTTCTTCTCTTCTTCTCTTCTTCTCTTCTTCTCTTCTTCTCTTCTTCTCTTCTTCTCTTCTTCTCTTCTTCTCTTCTTCTCTTCTTCTCTTCTTCTCTTCTTCTCTTCTAAATCTTTGATTAAACCTTAGAGGTATGTTAATTGCGAAGGCTTCGCCAGTATTATTGGTTTTCCTGGTGAAACGGAGTTCCAGCTGTCTTTTCATCTCGGTTGGTCTTCCAAGTGGTCGTCTGCCTGCTGGTTTTCCGTTTTTAGCGATGTAAGCCAGTCTATTTTGGTTCATATATAATATCTCCTTCTTTTCCTTCCCCCACCTAACCACGTCCTCCACCTTGCATGTTGCTCTTATATCATTGCTTCTTACTCTATCTCTAAGGGTTTTTCCTGCGATGGTTCTTAATGTCTTCATTTCTGCTATTCTTAAGATGCTCTTTGTTTTATTTGTGTCGGCTCGAGTCTCAATGCCATAGGTTAATTAATACTGGTCTAACACAAGATTTATATATCCGCACCTTACTATCGATGTGCATAAAGTTATTATTCCAGATTCTGTTTACCCAAAAACCACTGAAGCTATCGAATTTATTTTAAGATAATATTCTTCTCACATTAAATAAACGTTGATAGTATGTGTCTTTATTAATTTTGTGGTCATAAGGCCTGTTGGCAGTAGATGAAACACTCAATATCCTACAGGAACATCCTGGTCTGAGGGAAGCTACGTCAATGGATACTTATATCCATAGTCTGGCAGCGATAAAGGCAATTTGTTCCAGCAGTATTAACTCAAACCTAGTAAAGCGCTATAACCATTATCTCTTCATACCTACTTGGACCTCAGCATCGAGCCCCTCTGTGTTGGGTTCCTGGTCATAACAATATAGATGGCAATGGGGCTGCTGAAGCGCAGGCATGTCTGCCGATCTAGAAGGGAAAACTGCAATAAATAGCAGAGAAAACTGCAATAAATATCACTGCTGTGTAGCCACCGGACATTGCCTTTTCGGTAGACACTCCGAACGTATGAGAATACCAGGTAACTGCTGGCCTGCTAGCTGCTGTTAGTTGTCGTGATACCAAAAAGGAAAAAAGTGTTTTGTTTGGTGGCATCTTTAGGTGGTTAGACAGACATAGAAAATCAGTTTTCTTGCATATGAATTGGAGGATTTGTCCATATTTAATTAGTCATAAAAGAAATACGCCACTGTTTTCTGATAATAAGGAAACGTTAAAGTACGGTCGGAATAAATAAATTCCACTTTTTCGATAAAGTAAGGAATTTTCAATTACAATCTTTTACCCTTTTATTTTGAGTGCATTTTTTAGTGTGGTTTGATGCAGGAAACCAATTAATTTTCAATCGATCTCTTTCATTGTCATTAGAGATTAAAGAGGGATGAGTTCATAGATAGATAAAAGGTTGTTTCTAAGACTCAATGTTAAAATGACTTTTAATAATTTACAAATGCCATGTTTGTCCTTAATCCTGTAAGTAAGTTTTTTCTAAAAAGTACTGATACGCGCTCTGCTGGCGCAAAACAACTGACGATGCCGCGGCAGAAATATGAGCAAGTCGGTACTCGGAGTGTCGAGAGAGAGAGAGAGAGCTATGCGTCTAACTGTGTTAGAATGGGAAAATAGTGAAATATGGTCAAATTATCTTTTAGCTGTTCTGGTAAAATCTAGTACTTTAATAAAAATGTAAACACATTTTTGTGTCTATACTCCTAAAATAATTATTAGAACCTATGTTATATACAGGGTGTCCGGAAATGATGAGCAAAAAATTTAGGGGATAATTCTAGTCTAGACCGAAAACAATTGCTATCTCTTTCCATAACATTTTTTTCGAAAATTAATTATTAACGGAGTTACAGGGTGTTAAAGTTAAATTTTATTTAGAGTTTTTTTGTAATACCTTTTGCCACGCTCATAATATTTTGACGAAATCTCGTATATGGGGCTTTTTCGAGATGAGGAATCCAAATTTGCCCGCCGTTTTTTCGCATTTTGTAGAGGACGCCATAAAGGAGCTTATACTTTAACTTGCATGGCCCCAACTTTTTTGTCCCACACTATATGCGCATTTTGACCGAATATTTTTATTTTCCCAACCTTTTGACATAAAAAAGGTATACTACTTTTGTTTCGATAAATCTAACCGTTTTCGAGAGAAACGCTAAAATAACATCGCTTGCATGTGATGAATACGAAATCATTTTAATTTATTTTCAACCTTAAACATAGCATAGCAAAGGAGTAGCATGGAGTTCGTTGGAATTTTTTAAGAAGATCTAATTTATGCATTGAAGAGAAAGGACGTCACTTTAAACCTTTGATTTGAATGTTTAAGTTATTATTCTAGTAACTTATGTATTTTAAAACTTCAAATAAAATTTAACTTTAACATACAATATATTTTATTGAAAAAATCAAATTTTGATACACGTAGCATTTTTATGATCCACACTGTATAATATACGGGATTCTATATAAAAGGCCGATTCGTTTCTTTTTTATAACGCTGTATATGTTTGGAACACTTATATTTAAAAATTTGATTAAAGTGCCAATATTATTTAATCAATCTAAAAATTTCATTTCTAAGCAAATTTACGAAGAGTAGGTTTCTAATTAGTGAACCACCAATGCTAGCAGATTTTCACTCCACATTTACCCTTTCATTAAATTATAGAAAACGAGAACTAGTAAACAAAATACGTCTCAGACTGAAGAAACTGTAATTAACCGCGCACTTAAGTGCTAACTCTTGTTTCCGTACGAAATTAGTTCGTTGCAATCTCTGCGCTGATAGAGGCATTCTATACGTCCTTTAGAAAACAAAAGCTTGATTATTTTTACCAGTAGGAAAACAAAACGATACGTAAAAAAACACGACACTATTATTTCTCAAAATAAAAATATACAGAGTGTTCGGAAATGATGAGCCAAAAATTTAGGGGATAATTCTAGACCGAAAATAAATGCTATCTTTTGCTATAATATTTTTTCGAAAATTAATTATTAGCGGAGTTAAAGTTAAAGTTTGAGTCTGTTTTGTTTTTTAGAAAACTGAAAGGCTATTGACTTTTCCTTGAAGCAAAAACTCTGACCAATTTAAACTTATCACTTTCTTTAGACAACCTAGCAAAGTAATTGGCAATTTTCTTAACAAACTTGATATAAATTTGTGTTACAAAACGAATAACTCTTTAAGTAAATTTATCAAAAACAATAAAACTAAAAGCGATAAAAACAAAAAATTAGGCGTCTATAAATTAAAATGCAAAGATTGTCCTAAAACATACAGGGTGTCTCCAAAGAATGGAATATCGCAAATATCTCCTTAATCAATGCATTGTCATAAAAACGCTCGGACACGTCGATTTTATTTTTATTTTTTAAACATTTCAAAAATATTTGTTTCTATACAGGTTGTCCCACAAAAGCTTGGGACACGACAACTTCGTTTTTTCAAAAAACACCACAATTTTTTTAACATTTTTGTGTTTTACGGGAAATTCTACACAGATTCCATGTAACATAGTATGATGGCAAATATAATACAAGGTGTAAAAAATTACTTTAAACAAAATTCAAAAAATAAGTTTGAAAATTATATTCAAACTAGTGAAACAATGAAACAAAGCATTCGGCTTTAGTAGATGTTCGAAATGGCCCCGACTATTTGGCAATATCCTAATCTCTCATAGAGATGTTGTACGGTATGTTGTACGATTTTTGGCGATACTTAGCGAATTCGTAATCAGATCGTCGATATTCTGCGGTTGGTGTTGATATACTCTTTCTTTTAAGTATACCCAAGCAAAATAGTCTAGTGGGGTAAGGTCGGGTGACCTAGGCGGCCACTCCACCTCCCCGCTCCTTCCAATCCACCTGTTTAGAAAGATTGTGTTCAGATATTTCCGAACTGCATGCCCATAATGAGGCGGGGCACCGTCTTGCTGTAGCCATATCTGTTGTCCAGGAATATCTGGACCGTGATCATTTGGGAAAATAACTGCCAGAGAAGGAATTAATTCAAATATTAAAAAATCCAAATATCTCTCGGCCGTTAGTGTTTGTTGAAAAAAATAAGGTCCCAACATCCTGTTGTTAATGATCCCCATCCAAACATTTACTTTCTGCCGATATTGTGTGTTGTTTTCTAAGATCCAATGTGGATTAGTCTGAGCCCAATAACGAGAATGTTGCTTTTTAACGTTTCCATTAAGACAAAAAGTTGCTTCATCGGTAAATAGGATGCCTTCTAAGAGATTTGGATTTTGATCACACAATTCCATCATGTGTTCACAAAAATTCAGGCGCCGCACTGGATCATTATCGAAAAGCTTTTGCACGTAATTCACTTTATACGGGTGAAATTGTTCTCTTTTAAAAAATCTGTGGATTGAACTTCTATACGATTCATTGTTTCCTGATAATAAATTAAGTGATATAATATGTTGAAAATTTTTGTACAATTTTGCTTACCGTCGACTGAGTAATCTGCCGGTTCGGATATTTTTCATTAAACAAATAACAAACTTCTTGTTGACTTCGTTTTCGGTCGCCGCTGCCCCTCAATATTAATATTTCGGTTCGCTCATCATCGGTTAAATAACCCATAATGTGCAGTAATATCACTACTTTTTGTAAATATTACAATTCATACTTATATCAATCGATTGACAAGCGTGAGGCACGAAAATAGGTATAAATAAAACTCATCTTGATTTACTGGTACTTAAACAGGTGTAACTTTTAGCGGCATTCCATTACATGGAATCTGTGTAGAATTTCCCGTAAAACACAAAAATGTTAAAAAAATTTTGTTGTGTTTCATTTGAAAAAACGAAGTTGTCGTGTCTCAAGCTTTTGTGGGGCAACCTGTATAGAAACAAATATTTTTGAAATGTGTAAAAAATAAACATAAAATCGACGTGTCCGAGCGTTTTTACGACAATGCATTGATTAAGGAGATATTTGCGATATTCCATTCTTTTGAGATTGAGAGTATATTGGCCAAACGGGTAGACATTTTAACAAAAGAATACAGGAACATTAATAACAGTTTTCTAAAAATAAAACAGACTCAAACTATGCTTACCATTTAGGTACTTGATTATCAACATAATTTCGAGCCTTCTTTTAAAATCTTACATACAGAAAACAAAGGCTTAAAACTAAATTTGTTAGAATCTATGGAAATAAATAAACTTAATAATACGGACCTGTTACTTAATGACCAATTAGATTTAAATAATTCACCTTTGTTAAATTTATTCTGTTGACCTTATACTTAAGATTTTATAAATTACCCATATTGTATCTTATTTAATTTTTAAACTCTTTGTTGGATTTTCCCGCTATTGTAACCCTTTCACTGTTTTATTTACATGTTCAATAATTTAATTTTATTACACCCCCTTTTTATTTTCACCTTTTTTAAAAATCATTGTCATCTGACGAAGCTACAGTGTTAGCGAAACATGTCATTTTTTGTTATTAATATAGTGGAAATTTACAAGTTCAACTTTGTTTTACTGTATCCCATAATACTATAATTATGGATTTCCACCTAGTATCAGCTGAATCAATTATTAATTTGTTTAAAAATTAAATACCAATTAACATATTTGTCGAAAACTAAGTGTGTCAGTTTTTGTCAAATATTTATTATCCAAATACATTTTTGCAACAGGTTTCCGCATAATAGCTTTCAACAAAATTCACACAGTTATGAAATTTATTATGTCATTAAAATTTTGTCGCCAGCATGATATTTTTTGTTACATAAAATACGTATTTAAATATTTAGATTTTAATATTTAAAATAATATTTGGATCAACATTAAATTAAAACAAAAATATGCGACATTTTAAAACCTTTAATTAAAACCTCTAATAACACGAATAAATTCAAAAATGGCAAAATATTGGTGAAACATTAATTTATGCGCCACGGTAAATAAAATGACATTATATAATTTTCGCACTGCTGAATAGGAAATATTTTATTTCCATGCATAAAGTTTAATATACTGGTAAATTTAAAAATTAATAATGTAGAGGCAATAATGCTAAAATTCGTGTTGAAATATTATATTTCCCTTCATCCAAACATACAAGTATAAACATATTGTTTGGCTTTTCTTTGACATACGAAATTTCAAATAAAAAGTAACAAAATTAAATGTCTTTACAGGCAAAAATATAGGTATTAATTTTTTTTATTTAGTGTAGTTTTTAAAAGTGTGTAACATGGCTGGCTTTATGATTCACTAACATGGTTTTGGTTCTGCTAGCCACCCTTCATGGATTACCCATAGATATTTACCTTTAGATAAGCACATAATAGACCAGTGCTGAAGCCTTTAAAAATGGTAAAAAGTGAAACAAAATAATAGTAGGATGAAACCCATTGGAAAAGGAAGAGAATAGAACAAAAATGAATGGAAAAATAAATTACGGGCGATCCAAGGTCGGGAAGGGGGGGATTCCATGTTACATTGATAAAAAAAAGTATAAATTTTAATAAATAGCTCAAAATTGTACATATTGATCTAAAAAAAAAATTTCGGATTCGAGTTTTTTTCGTTTCTTTGCATTTTTTTGAGAACATTTACCATAGTAATGTATATATTTTTTAACACTATCAGAAAGTAGAGATTTCAACGAACAAAAAGCCCACCGACTTTTTTAAAAAAGCAGATATTTTGACGTGAGATTTTTCGATTGAAAATTAGGGTGTTTTTTCGATATTAAGTCAAAATAAGGTTAAAAAATAAATATTTTAAATCAAAAAAATTACAGTGTGTTTAGGACATGAAAAAGTTAGTTTTCACCAAATTTCGTGGATAAAAAATTTTTTTGTAAAAGATAAAAATAAAAAACCAAAAACTTGGTTATTTGAATTTTTCACATACATTTTGAGGTTAAATGAAAAAAGTGTAAATACAAAAGTTGTAGATCTTTTTATTACCTACAACTTTGCAATTTAACGTTTTTTCCATAGGACTTGTAGTTTTACCGGAAATCGAGATAAATCATTTTCTACCCTTTAAACCCCCCCTCCCCCCCTTCCCGACCTCAGATCGCCCGTAATTTATTTTTCCTTTTATTTTTGTTCTATTCTCTTCCTTTTCCAACGGGTTTCATCCTACTATTTTTTTTTTGTTTCAAAAATTATCGACCCTGGTCTAATAATAATCACATAAGTGGCAAATTTATGGCCTCGCGCATGTAAACAAAGCTACGCACGATTAGACATGCGCACTGCAGCATTATCATTTGACCAATGGGGAAATAGACAGGTCCGGGCTTTAAAATTTAAGTTCTTGCTGAAGAAATTGTAAAAGTTGACCTTCAATTTATTTTTACGTGTAAACAGCTAACATTTGCCCCAAATTCTCTCCAAAAAATTGGAATTTCTTATCAATTTTTTATCAAGTTGGGAAGTAAGATAGTAATTTCTGGCATTTTCAGTAGTTGCAAACCTATTAAAATTTGAGGATAGAAAATTATTTTTTTCTAATTTTGTCTCGAAACAGATCTATTTCGAACGCGCTAGCGAGTTCGAAATATATCTATTTCGAACTCCGAATTTTATTATTTAAAGGTTGGCCCTACATGACATGTTTAATTTCATTGACTTGCGCGGCCTTTGTGATTTACGAGAAAACCCATTTTTCGCAGAGGAAAAATAGCTTGATGACCAACTTTTTTATTCTTTGTGGATAACAGTCATGTATGTTGGTTGCATAAATCTATAAATCAATCTTTTGTAGATGCTTCAAGCTATCATTTTCTGCCAAATCCTATCCAAAATTCAATCGACTAACCTTCCAATGTCGATTTTAACTTAAACTTTATTTGAATTTTTCATCTTCCCTATACTAAATTGCAATGCCGTGACGTAAAATCACGTCTTTTGAAATTCGAAAAAAAGTAGCAAAATCGCCCGAATTTCCGAACGCTCTGTATATATACCGAATGTACAAGGATCACACAACGTATTCCGTCCAATTTCAAATCTCATATCGCTAAAATAACTTTAGAATCTCGTGGTGAAAATGGGTCAATAAATCAAAAAATGGCAGTTCGCAAAATAATTTTTGTTGTCCAGAGGCAACTATGATAAAAATAGTATTACCAACATAAAATTTAGACATAAAAATTAACAAAATTTGAAGGATTTATTTTCTTTTTAAATATGTGTTTTTTATTGAAAAACTACAAATTAGAAATAATAGTATAAGGTACGTGTTATATAAAGCAGTTTTAAGTACTTGTCCCGTTATAAAACTCGCCGCAAGCGGCTCGTTTTTTAACATGGACGCGTGCTATAAAATCATGCTTTATAAAACGTGAAACCAGCAAAATAACCAATCTTCGATGTAATCGCGTAAGTAACCTCAAGTCAAATATTAGTTGGTAGGTATATAACTTGTATTGATTTTTACAATTTGGGAAAAACTTGGGTACATGTAAAACATTTTCAAGCACAATTTCTTGTTCAAGAATTTGAAAGGGTTTTTGCTCGAGAACTTGACCCGTGGAATACTTTCACCCTTGAATTAACATAAACATACCTAGGTATTTAATTTTTTCTTTTATATAATATAAGTATAGAGAAAAGTGTCTTTTAAACTTTTTGAAGCAATATATTGCCCGAAAAATAGGCGTACCTAATTAGATTGCAGGGCTGCAAATAAAATATACCAAAACATGCATCGGGATAATCTATCTTGGTGTATATTTCTCTTTATTTTTATACATTGTTTGTGTAGCCTTGGCCTAGTTAGATGTGCTCAAATTGATCATAATAACATAAAGTTATATATCAAGATACATCACTACTCCATACTTGCCTACTGAAAATACGAAATACCCTTAACCCTTAAATTATACAACGGTTTTCACTAGTCCTTGTTTATATTCCAATCCGAGTATCCGAGTCACTAAAAGAACAAACACAATTCACTAAACTACACAAAAACTAGAAATGCGTAAATATAAAACATCCACAATAAACAACAAGGAATCTACAGCGAAAACTAAAAACACAACAACAAAAATGGCACCGAGCTGGTTTTGGAGTGTATTTTGGGCATGTCGATAAAGAAGGACAGGCCAATAACAAGAGGTTTGTGCGTATGCCCAATTCTGCTGGGAGGGAAGGCATCGGACCGACAAGCCGTGCGCTCGTACGCATTTTTTTACCCATAAACCGTAACTTTTGTTTGCACAGGAGATAAGCTGTACGCATCTAAAGGTAAATGTCTATGGGATTACCCTGGTATACCGTTTATACAATGGGACCAGTAAAGTCCGCATCATATGGGTATTTTTTTTTATTAAAAGCTTTATTCAAAATTTGACTTTGGCATCAAGTCCTGCTTCGATCGAGATGAAAATTAAGCAAGAAAATAGTAGTCACATGATTCGCATTATCTGTCAAATTTTAATTTTTTCCAGATATTAATTCAAAAGTGGGGTTATTTCTTAAAGTATCGAATAAAGTAATTAAAAAGAGTTTTCTTTAATGCAGTTTCTAGCCCACATGCAAAATTTCAGCTGCATAAAATAATTTTGATTATTTACCCATATTTTGTAAATTGCACCATTTTTGCAAAATAAGACTCAACGCAACCTACATAAAACACTCTTAGTTTTGACACATTTAGATACATTTTCTTTAAAATAGCGCCATATTAAATGTGTGTTTTTCTACAAAATCAAAATTGGGCTATAAAAATTTCGTAGCATGCGATGCAAAGTTTATTTGTTTTTAACCCTGTATAAGGTAACTTCATAAAATAAGTATTTTTGAAAACGTAGTTTGTGTCTGAAAGTAATACACCTAAATATTAAGACAAAAAAAACACAGTGTCATCAGTAAAGTGTTCATAAGTGGAAAATAAATTTTAGTGGTGGGTAAAAAATCAAAATTATCTTATGCAGCCAAAATTTTGCATGTGGACTAGAAACTGCATTTAAAAAAACTTTGTGTTATAACTTTTTTCGATATTTTCAGATATAACCCCACTTTTGAATTATTTTTTGGAAAAAAATAAAATTTGACAGATAACGCGAATCACGTGACTACTATTTTTTTTGCTTAATTTATCTCGATCGAAGCAAAACTTGATGAATTTAAATAAAGCTAATAATAAAAAAAATCCCATATGATGCGGACTTTACTGGTCACACTGTATGTAATTTCCAAAAAAATAGAACAAAAAGCTGAACTATTAAATTTATTTAATAGTTTTCAATTTACTGTAGGATCTCTTAAGGTATCTAATAGGGTTTGTTGATATCTAGATTCCTGGTTTTCTATTGTGAAACACTGTTGTTCAATCAATGGCTGCAGTTGAACCAGTAATTCGGTTACGTAGTTGAGCTCAGTCCTGTATAACCTGTAACCTGTAACCATGCAGATTTTCTAGAATTCACATTGAAAATCACTGCCAATAAAATAAAAAGAGCCCGCCCAAGGCTTGCACCAATGGAAATCTTTTAGTCAGTTGCTGTAGTTACATGATACTATTACAGCGGAGGCACACTAGACGCACACGCGACTGATCGTTATGTTTATCAGGTGATTCTCTTAACTTATTTAACCAATCACCAATATCACACATTCATATAAACATGTTGAATAATAATTTAACACTTACAATAAACTAGTTATATAGAATTAATTACCGTAAATTAAGTAAAATCAATTTTCCAAACCACTAATTTGTCATGACATAAATAAAAATTGCATCGGAATCTAATGTATTAATAAATAGAATGTTTTATATGATACGCAGTCAAACACATGACAATAATAATTTTAATTGATTCTGGCGCCATCTGTAACCGAAAACCATTTGTAAAATTAATTAAAATCGTCCACATAAGCGACATATTTCGATGGATTTAGTAGATAATTCTATATAATTTACGGTTGACAATAAATCGAAGAAAGAATGCAATAACTATGCTTTAAACGTCACTTTACTAGACCATTTGAATAAAACATTTAGTTTTAACTTTTAGTCAAGTTTTATAAAATAGCTCAGACAATTACGAAATAATTTAGACTAAAAAAAGCCACCAAAATAGTGGTTCATCTAACAAAAGTGTAGTTAAAAGAGAAATCAACAAATAAGTGGAGATTAAAAGAAAGTCAAAGTCTCCCTGGGGCCGAGTAGACATTGACAGATGTTTCGTCCTTGTTAGGAACTCATCAGAGTGCCACACCCCGAAGCAACTCCACCGATGACACTACAGCGCATTGAAACCCTGCTTGCTAGCAAGTAGTAAATAAGTCACAATGCCATCACGTTGAAACCAACAATAATAATGTAAATACAGGTACAATGAAGTGTGGATGTGAAAGGACTTAAAAAATAAAAAGGCGCAAACACACTCCAGTATAGGGCACGACATTTCTTACTTATCCACATCATCATTCTGCTGTTTGGCAAATACAGAATTTTTTTGAGTCCTTTCACATCCACACTTCATTGTGCCTGTATTTTGCATTGTTGTTGATTCCAACCAAAAATAGTGTACGCAACACGTCCGAAAACAATTTTTTTGGACTCGCAGACTTCCAGGACTCGCCTACGGCTCGTCCTAGAATTTTGTCGACTCGTCCAAAAAAATAGTATTTTCCGGACTTGTAACGTAAATTACTGTTACCTGCCGCAAATGCGGCAGATAAATACTTTTGCCGTCCGCAAATTAGTTAGACTTTGACATTTATTAATGAAAAATCGTCTGTCACTGTCACGCCTTTCCCTATTACAGCTCGATAATAGTTTTCTCGCGATTTATTGCGATGAGTTATACCTCAATTTTTTATGTTATAAATTCTGAACTGTTGGCGATAAAATTGTGTATGCACCACGTCAGTAAAGTGTCTTTATCGACTCGCCTGTTATTTGCCTCGCTCGCTTCGCTCGCTAATCTCATAATTTCAGACTCGTCCGACAAAGAATCAATTTACTGCCTTGGTACATAAATTGCTATTATTTGACAGTGCATATTAAATTCTATATCATGAAGGTGGAAAATATAAAATACTTTTTGCAAATGTAATAACATTAAGTTTGTCTCATCTTTATGATTTGCCTGTTGTCTTTATTATTATATAAATAACATGTAAAAATAAAATATGTAGTTGCAAAAAAATATAAAATGGTGGTGGAACTGCAACTAATACTCTTAAGGTGGCATTCTCAACGTCATTTAATCCATTACCAACCTATAACCTATTTCGCGTTATTTTTTCAAGTTTATTATTTTATTGACTAACATTTAAATAAAATCAGTATTGTCGGCACAAGGTAACAGCTGATATATTACAAAAATATCTATTTATTTCCTTGCTAATTTTGGGAGAATTGTATAGTGAAAGAACAATGACATAATAATGTTAAAAAAAATGTTACCCGATATTTTCCGCTATACAATTCCCCTAAAATAAGTTATGAAATTCCTTGATATTTATTAAATATGTCAATTATTACCTATAGAATATCAAGTCGATACTGATTTTATTTAAATTATGTGTAAAAGCTAGAAAACATAAATAAATCTACGCGAAATAGGTTATAGGTTGGCAAGTATGTTGATACTCCCACCTTAATATAAAATGTTATAATAGTAGCAACCTTTTAAATCCTTTCAAATTTCTATTTTTGTCCTGGAAAAGAAAATAGGTGATTTGCTGAATTCTCCTTTAAAAATATATTAATTAGATACGCAATATACGACCAAAACAACAGAATTGATCAAATATTTGTCTTCGATTAACAAAGTGGCCCCTGGCAAACATTATTTTGCGTGTCGGAATGCACGTGGGTTATTCATGTGTTTTATTTTGCGGTTCGGTCCGAATTTCCTGTTCAGATAAACAACAGTTGTGGCCGTGCAGAAACAGCCATAATGGAGAGTAAATTGTGCGGATAATTTGCTTGATGGGTAATTTACTTAAGTACTTTTTTATTATGTGGCTTTTAGTGGTGTAATATACAAACAAAAGGGTAAAATTAATATGCTTTAAAATGTTCGGTTTCCGAGTTTTCAGTGCGTAAAATTTTCACCTTTAAGATTTATTACAATACTTTCATAAAAACCCAAAAATAACAATTTTATTTTAATTCCCCACGAGAAGGTAACATGTTAAAGAAACTGCAAAGTGGCAATATATTATAATATAGGAAAGAAAAAAATCTAAAGTCTTCCTCTACAAAATTTAATACAATAAAAATTCGCTAGGGGTCTCTACATGTTTCGAACGTAGAAACTTTCATCATCAGGAGACAGAAAATTTATTTAGTGCTGATGTTTTTAGCAGAAGAAAAAATGGTGTAGAACCATAACGAAGCTTTAATGGAATTAAAAAATTGATGTGTAGAAGAGACATAATATGAAGAAAATTGATAACGGTTAAACCACACTGAGTATATTAAAAAAGTTATTAATGGGGTCTTAACTAACCAAATAAACTGGGGAAGAAAAAAAAACATTCCTGAAAAGAAGGTGTCCTTCTTGACTTTAGCAATGTTCTGAGCTCAAGCCGCATTTTTTCAGGCATTGACAATTTGCTATTTAAGTTTGAGACGTCAAAAAATGCCGTCAAATTTCAATTTTGCTCCGCTGATATTATATCCAAAATGTCGCACCTTTAAAATTAAAGTGACACAATCCAAAAAATAGAGTTTTGCAGAAAACAGGAAAAACTGTAAAATATATTGGACTCCTCTAACTGTTTTGTCTCGTAAGCCCAAGTTATAAATTAAATTAAATGTTAAATTTGGGGAAACATTAGCTAAATGGTTTTACTAGAAGACAGTTATTTAAATTTGATATTAAAACCTACCCTTAATAGTAAAAAAAAAAAATAAAAAACAAGTTATGTCTTTTTACTGCCAATTTTTTTTAACAACGAACGAATTTTTTGGATTTATGCCATTTTAAAATTAAAATTGTCGTTGTATTCAGCGACTCATTTTAGAATAATGGCCTTTTTTTATTAAAGATCATTTACTTTTTTGTAAAATGTTTGGAATCAAGTCAGTTTAGACTTAAAGCAGTGTCAATTTTCCGTCGCATGCGACAATATACTGAAATGATACTCTTTAGTATTAAAAAGACGCGTGAATACCGTTAATATGAAAAAGGCATAAATAGGTTTTTCTAATTTGGGAGAAGCGATTTGGTATTGGGTCCAGCGGCAGCTAATAGAGGGCGGTATTTAGTGCAATTTTATGATTAAACCTAGAAATATACAATTTTCGAATTGTGTCACTTTACTTTTAAAGGTGCGATGTGTCGAGCTGAAGATGAATGTATATAAATGTTGATTATGTGGGGTTGTGGAGATAAAGGTCCATTCAACATACCTTGTAAATGTCAAGGAATAAAAATTTGAAATTTGGTACTTATATATGACTTAAATCCGCTTTAACAATAGTCATTTAAAAAAATTATAGATATCGTCGTTTCACTAATTTAATACATACTGTATCAATATTTTTTTATAAAAAAAAACATACCACAGTTTAAAATGTCAAATTAGTCACTGGTACGATACGTTTTATGCGTTGCATAAATCTGTATAGGCAGTATTTTGTCTTTGTGGTCTATAAAATGTTTTTTCTACCAATAAGTTAGAAAACAGTTACAACTGAAATTGATTTAAATTACGAAGTTATCTGGACTCCAGTTGAAACAACTGAAGCAGCTGCTGCAGCTTTAATATAAAAGAAACGATTCCTGCTGTTAAAAAATGCATCAGATTTGGTTAAAATAATTACGATTGAGAGAAATCAAGGCGGAAAAACGCAAGAGAAAAATAATTTATTCTAATTACCATTTTTTAAATTTTAGTATAATAATTATTTTCCAGACTATAGAGTTTTCCAACGGTACGCCACCCGCCCTATTTAAATACGTTACGTATCCTTAAAGTACTTTGACATGAGTCATATATATGCTTTAAGAAGCTAATTAACGACATGCAAAGATGGTTTCGTAACTTATTTCTTTGTATCGGCTGAACTAGAATAAACTATCAAAAAAATTAATTACTTTGTTGAAATTCCATTGTCTTTTTTTTGTTACTTAACACAACGTTTCGGTTAGTTATCATCTTTAACCGTTTTCAAATGTAAACTAAATTATAATTCTAAGGCTACTGTCTTAAATACTATCCATGTGCAATGAAACTTCATGACTCCGCCATTGTGTATGCTTTTTAAATCCATTATGCTTGGCTCCCCGTGCATTCTAATACAAAATACATTTACACCCGTGTCCGGGTTGCTTCTACATTTTTATAGTTTTCATTATTTTCACTTAATTCTATGTTCTATTACCTGTAATGATGACGAATTAACAAGAAATCGTTGTGCAAAAATTGGTCAACTAGATTGTTCTTCTTCTTATGGTCCCGTGTCCTATCGAACGTTAGCGATCATCAGCGCTATTTGGACTTTGTCCACTGCCCTTCTGTAACGTGTCCTTGTACTGGTTCCATACCATTGCCGTAAGTTCTTCAGCCAGGAAGTTCTTCGGCGACCCGGGCCTCTTCTACCTTCGATCTTGCCCTGCATAACAAGCTGGAGCATCTGGTACTTTGGTTACGCAGAATATGTCCGAAGTACTCTAATTTGCTCTTTTTGATACTGTATATAACTTCTGTTTGTTTATTTATTCGGTTTAGTACTTCTGTGTTCCTGATTCTATCAACCTACGAAATCCGCAACATACGCCGGTATGTCTACATTTCAAAGGCTTCCAGTCTCCTACACATGGTGTCTGTGAGCGTCCATGTTTCAACTCCGTGCATAAGTGTGCTGAATACATAACACCTGAGAATGCGAACTCTAAAGGGGAGGCCGATATTGCGACTGCATAGTACCGTTCTCATTTTGTTGAAAGTGCCTCGAGCTTGTTCTATTCGGGATCTTATTTCTTGTGTGTTATCCCAACTTTCGTTTAGTATACATCCCAGGTATTAATGTTGAGTTCGTTCTATGAGTTTCCGATCGCACACCAAACGACCCGGCACGTCCTTCTCCTTGCTTATTACTAGCCATTTGGTCTTTATAGTGTTCAGTTTAAGTCCCATCTCTTTACTCTTGTCTGCCACACAGGTCACAAGTTCTTGCAAGTCTTTTATTGTGCTTGCGAGGAGTACCGTATCGTCCGCATATCTAAAGTTATTTATAATTGTTTCGTTAAGGATGATACCTTGATCTTTTTCGTATAATGCCTCTTTAAAGATTTCCTCAGAGTACAAGTTAAACAGGAGAGGCGACAGCACGCATCCCTGTCTGACTCCGCGCATGATTTGTATATCTTCTGACACCTGACCGTCCACTGTTATTCTTGCTGTCTGATGCCAGTATAATAGTAGTTTTTACAACAAGAGTAGATATGGACATTCCACTCGAGTTGTATAGTGTATTTTTTCTACGACTAAAGGAATTTTATACTTTAAATAAAAATAAAATTTACAATAAACAACGAGATTTATTTAACAATAATTAACCTATTAGATCTAAGTACCTATATAATGTAAGATTACTATTTATTTTCTACAATAAATGTGCAATTGTTGAATGTACAGTTGTTATATGCAATAGTTTCTTTTTTTAAATTGCAATGTGCAACATTATTCTCTGTAACACTATTATACGAGGTAGATGCTAAAATATTTGGAGGAACATGTTCTTTAGAGGTTGATGTAATATTCTTTATCTGCGTATTGTTAACTGATTTAACAATAGTACCAAATATTACCAATCTTCTTTTTTTTTACTTAAAGAATTTTCGATGTAAGTTTCCATCACTGGAGTTGATTTCCAGCCACCTTGATGGTTAAGGTGTTGCCACCTGCATCTGCTAGGAGAGTGGCCCCCGAGCGACGGAAACAGTGTCCTGTATATAATTCTGAGTTGGTTAAATTTAAAAATTCAGCAATTATTTTCGGCTGATTACCAATTTTGTTGATGCTTGCTTGGAACATTTACCCTTTTGGTAATTTATAAATAATTGCTCCATGTTTGGTGGTCATGCTCCATGTATTTTTTTGAAACCTTGTAAAACAGGCCAAGGATTACAAATAAACGACGTGTTTTTGTTTTGGTGTCGATTAATCTAACTTGAAATTTATTTCGCAAGTCTCGAATATGATCCAGTTTTAAATTTTTTAATTCTTGTCTACGGCATCCGCCAGAAATACCAAAAATCAATACCGCCTAAAATTTATTTAGAAATATCAAATTTTATGACCACAAAGCAAGTAGGTATCATAGAAAAAAAAATATTTTCCTTCAATGAGGTTCGAACCAAGGAGCCTTTCTTGACCGCCACGAGCTCTACCATGCGACTGATTTGACACTTGATTAAAATAATGTCTAGCGCATATTATAAGAAGTCTTATTTAAGTATTCTATAGGATTTCGTGCAAGATGAGATTTTTTGATATGATATTGTCACGAAGTTTCTCTTCGTGGGGGTCGTAGCGGTAGAGAAAGGAAAGTCTGGAGTCTATAAAATGGTCGTCTATTGGATCCTTCTTTTACCCTAGTAGGAAAACCAGCATGTCTGACGTGTTTCGGCGTAGGCTCGTTAACGGACTGACAGGTGCGTCACTTGGCGAGGGTCAAGGCTTGTCACCTATTGTTGAACTGAAGAGTGGGTGCGGCACTTGACGATGGTCAAGGTTAGTCACCCATTGATGAATTGATCGAGCGGTAGGCTTCGATGCCTGCAGCTTGAGTTGGCCCAGATTATATACCCAAATAAGTGATGAGATTGCAACGCATTTGACCCTGACTGGCGTACAGTGGGTTGCGATCTCAACAACGCACAGTGGTCAAGTATCCTAAATATACCGGACCACTGTGACTTTTAGTTGACAATATAATATTAATATAAAAGGTAATTTACTGAAGCTTACCTTTGTAAACAAATATTCGTGATCTGGTGCTTCCAGTAATCGCTCATATTTTTATAACTTGCAATAATTTTATTTACGATCTGACAATTACACTATAATTGACATAATATTTTAAAATCGAATAGTTACCTGGGTAAGCTGATGCTAACTGTGATTGGTCGATTTCATATCCTAACTAGGATGGATATGAAATTATATGCGTTCAGTTAACTGGAATTGCCTACTTAACCATTCTGTAGATTGTGCAAGAAATAGCTAATATGCAGATGGGAGTAGAAAAATTTGTTATTATTCTTATATCACGCTCATCCAGATTCTGTGCTCTCAATATTTCCATAAGCTTTCCATGTTGAACGGTGTCGAAAGCCTAACTAGATTGCGTAACTCAATTCTTTTTCAGAAATCAAGGTGTTCCACACGTCCGCACATAAATTGCATTTTACGGTCTGTCACTGCCAAACCATAACTCCACTGGCGATTAACACCCGAAACCGGATTATCCGCGCCTTACATAAACAACCAACCGTCCTAATTACGGATGTTTAGTTACCCGTCAATATCGGCCCATTAATCAACGGGCAAACGGTGCAAATGACGCCTCGTTCAATATACCTATATACACAGCGAAGAATTCAATTGATTAACAACAAGGAATGTCCGATTTAATTTATCTCATTATTTTTTTTTGATTTCATTTTTAATTAATTTGTAAATCGGTTCTATGATGCTACTTTTTAAATCATGTTTGATTTGAGAGATTTTAAAAGGCCTTGAAAGCTGATGACGCTTGAGTAACAGGCGACAATTTAATCAGTCGAGACTACAGTAGTAGTATTTTTTTTTTTTAGGGAAGGGGTAAAAAAATCTTCAATTCAAAAGACTTCCGACCGATTTATCTTATGTAGCCGGGGTATGTCGGATTTTTACCGACTAAAAAACTTCCCCTCCCTGTTCGTCTACTACTATCTGGCACTACCGTAGCTGGGTATACCGCAGATAGCAGCCTCTGTCCTTTATCTTTCATTCCTCTGTTGTCTTTCGTTTCTTTCTTTTTCTTTTATATTCATTATCTTTCTTATCATATTTTGCACGATATTCCATTTTTCTTCACTTTCTAACATATGTGTTATGAAATTGTCTTCGTCCAGGTTCTGTCCAAGCGTAAGGTAAGTATGCTGCCTTTATCTTTCAAACCTTTCACAGTGAAATAGTGTGTGCCCCACAGTATCCTCTTTCTCGCAATACATACATCGAGTGCTCTCTGCGGCCCCAATTCTTTGAAGGTAAACAAAAAACGACCCGTGTCCTGTCAGAACTTGTGTAGTAAATTAGTCCATTTTTCTGTGTTTACAGTTTATTCACTGTCTTATGTCTGGAATCAATCCCTTTGTCGTGTTGTTTGTCCATATGTCTTGCCATTATTTGTCTAGAGTTCTATGTCTTTCGTCCGTCTTGGCTTGTCCTTTATCTCCTAATGTTCTGTATATGGATGTCCTCTCTAGTACCTGCAGCTCAATGGGCGGTATTCCGGTTATGACCTGTAGTGCCGTGCGATATGCACTAGCTACTCTTAATAATATTTTCCTTTGTGCCCTCTCCATTTTGTCTTTATATATTTTGATTTGCATAACTTTATGCCAAACTGGGCACCCCATACAGCAATATTGAATGCACCACTCCACTTAGAACTGCCCTTTTTTGACTCCGTGGACCCCCGATATTTGGCATCAGTTTTGCTAATGTCGCTGTTTTCTCTTCTGCCTTCTTTGTTATGGTATTGACGTGGTCCCTAAAAGTATTTCCGATCACTATTCCAAGGTACTTTATCGACTGACTTGGCTCTATTTGTTTATCCATTAAATTGAAATTTATGTTGTCCGTGCGTTTTCCACCTTTAAGAACCACATCCTCTGACTTTTCGGGTGCCAGTTCCAGTTTATGCATCTGGAGCCATCTGTTAATCCTCCACAAGGCCTCGTTTGTTCTGAAAATAAGCATTTCAATGTCGTCAGCATCCACCAAGATGGCCAGGTCATCTGCAAAAGCTATCGTCTTTACATTTCCTCCAAGTTCCAGTCTAAGTACCCCGTCGTAGATGATGTTCCATAGCGATGGCCCGATTACGGAACCCTGTGGAACTCCCATTGTCATATCCTGTTCAATGCCTGCTATGGTAAGCTTTCTGCCACTAAAGTAACTTTCGACACAGTTATTTAAATATTGCGATGTTCCTCTTCGTCGAAGTTCCCGAATAATGTATCTCCATGTGGCGGAGTTGAAAGCGTTTTTTACGTCCAGTGTTACTAAGACGCACCACCTCTCTCTCGTTTCCTCCACATGATTTACAACACTAGTAGTAGTAACATGTTTTATTTAGCAAAAAGCTAAAATTAAATTTTTTTTAATACATTTTTTTAACACATTTTTATAAATTTATTTTTAAATTTTAAAACGCAACCTTCTTCTTCAAAAAAGTTAAACATTTTGCAAATTCAAGTATTACGTATCATTTTGTTTTTTAAATACCTAAATGTAATTTTAAAGTTTTTTTTAATAGTTTTAATGATATTTGAGATTTAATAGAATTTTCCAAATTATTATATTCTATCAAACCTTTATGAAAAATAGACTTATAAGCTAATGTTTTAGACACTCTATCCACAAAAAAATGTTGATTAGTTTTTGTGTTATAATTATGATGGTCATGATTAAAAGAACACAATTTTTTTAAACAATCAGGCAATAAATTATTTTTAATACATAATAAAAAATTAAATTTCTAACATTCAACAAATCTAAATTTTTTAACATGAAATTTATTTTTGTATATTTGTCACAATTTAAAATAATCCACATTGCCTTATTTTGTAAAATTTGTAGTTTGTCAAATATTTCCTCACTAGCACAATGTAAAATGGAAGAACAATAAAGAAAATGTGGTAATATAATAGTATTAAATACAGTTTGTTTAGAAAACAAACTTAAATTAGAACTGATTCTTTTAAAAAAACCTACTTTTCCGGTCATCTTCGATATGATACTTTCAAAATAATTAAAAAATTTTAATTTTGAATCAGTAATTATCCCTAAATATTTAAAACTGTTCACTAATTCCAATTTTTCACCATCAATTACAACATTTATATTTTGACAATTTAAAAATTATTACCCATAACCATACATTTAGTTTTTAAAATATTTAATTTTAATTTATTTACTTTTAGCCAATTTAATAATAATATATTTATCTCAGAATTTAGAGTATTTAAATCATCAAAAATATTTAAAACATTAAGATGGAATTATCAACGTCATTCAATCTATTGCCAACCTATAACCTATTTGAACTATAAAAAATACTTCGTGTATAAATCTTCACTAAATTTATTGTTATACCATAACAATTGTTTCGACACACAGTGTCTTCGTCAGATGGTTACAAATGAATGGATGATTTAAATTATCTTAAACTATAAAATTTACTCTAAATATTTACCTATTTTATTTTATTACACTTGGAAATACCAAATAACCCAACTATCTGTTATTATTGAAGAATAGGTCATTATACAAATTTTATTAATGAAAAAACCCTAGATTTTACATTTAAAAAATAAGTCAACAAAACTTAATTTATTAGAAAGTATGGAAATTAACAAATGCAAAAGATCAAATATTCTATTAAATGACCAGTTAGACCTGAACAATTCTCCTTTGTTAAATTTAAATTTAATCCGTTAGGGTTTTTTCATTAATAAAATTTGTATAATGACCTATTCTTCAATAATAACAGATAGTTGGGTTATTTGGTATTTCCAAGTGTAATAAAATAAAATAGGTAAATATTTAGAGTAAATTTTATAGTTTAAGATAATTTAAATCATCCATTCATTTGTAACCATCTGACGAAGACACTGTGTGTCGAAACAATTGTTATGGTATAACAATAAATTTAGTGAAGATTTATACACGAAGTATTTTTTATAGTTCTTATAATGGATCTTCATCAAGTAACGGCTACCTCTATACAATTTATAACCTATTTCGCGTTGATTTTTTGAGTTTATTATTTTAATAACTAACATTTAAAGAAAATCAGTGTCGTCGGTACATTATTTAGGTAGTATCTGTTATCTGTATGTAGTATATTACAAAATATCATTTTATTTCATTGCTAATTTTGGGAGAATTGTATATTGAAACAACAATGACATAATAAAAAAAATCTTACCCGATATTTTCGCTCTACAATTTTCCTAAAATAATTTATAAAACTCCTTAATATTTATTTAATATGTCAATTATTACCCATAGAATATGCAGTCGATATTGATTTTATTTAAATTTTATGTAAAAGCTAGAAAAATAAATAAATCTACGCAAAATAGGTTATAGGCTGGCAAGCATGTTGATACTCCCACCTTAATGTAAATTAAGGTGTCATTAGCAAACATTTGTAACTTACACATTTTTAAAACTAAAGGCATATCGTTTTTTATTTGAATATGTTTTTGAAATTTTTGTTTTTGTAATCTGTTACTCAAATAATTTTTAAACCACTTATAAACGTTTCCGCGAATACCATACTGATACAATTTACTCAATAATCTAAATCTGTCAATTGTTTCGAATGCCCGCTTCAAATCCAAAAATACAGCTATAACATTTTTTCCTATTTCAATGGTTCTCTTCCACGTCTCAATCAATAATAATTTTTCTGTATCAGATCGGCAGGTGACAGTTGATCCTTGGCTTTGAACGTTACGTGTCGGACGCACGGTGCCGGTTCATTTTCTCTTTGCGTGTTGCATAAAGAAGTGGGTGTAAAACTTCAAGTGTTTTTTGCATTAGCATTTTGCATATATTCCGCCCTTTATATTATTAGACAATGGCTCCTTATTACGACTATATTACGGGAAGCCATAACCCAATGCAAGTAACTCCACAGAAAATGGAACCCCAGATGCTTTGTTGGATCCCTATGTATTCCATAGTAGTAGGGGAGCCCAACAGGGGATTTTGGGATTTACTCAAGCGCGGCAGATTAACATATGGGAGATACCTTGCAGCCTGTTGATTACCTCTGCCATGTCTAAGCCCTCTATATAGTGCCGCGCGTGTACGGCAGCTGATCAGAATAGTAAAAAAAATTCGATAGCTGGATTTACTCGAGCGCGTCAGATTAAGGTGTGGTGGGTTAATTACATGCTAAAGAGTCTGCATTTCAATAATCTGACGATTTGAGCGTGACGTAAGGGAGTGGAAGGGTAACAAACTTGCAAAAAAAAAACGTCACATGGACATTCTCGAGCGCGGTCAATTTTTTTTTTATTTTGAAGGAAATAATTTAAGGATAACGGGAAAAATATAATCTGCCGATTACCACAAGCCGAAGTAACAAAAATCGTCAATAAAGTTTATTAGCGCGTGCAGCTGCAGTGAAGCACTCCGCGCCTCAATGTCTCTTTCTTTATCACTCACTCTCTCGCACCGTCCCCACACTACTTTCCGTCAGCCATCACGACATCACAGGCTGATCACAGCATTCGTGGGATTATATTATGTACAGGGTTATTATTTTACATTTTAGTTTGTCCCACTTTCAAAAGCCTGTAACTTTTTTATTTTTTGAGTTCACTCAAAAAGTAGGATGTAGAACTTTTGGCCAAGTATTTATGGGTTTTGTCAAAAATGACAGTAGGTGTCACATGTCTCATTTAAAACCAAACATTTAATTTTTTAAATGAGACACTCTGTATATTAGAAGCGCATTAGATGGTTCCTTTTCTTCCGATTTCAAAAATATAACACACTTATGCATTCTTCTCTTAATTCCATCAAAAATATGTAAAAATAATATTATTAAAAAGCATCAAGATAGTTATGAAACCGTTTTGTTGCTATGGATTTTGCCTTTATTTATATCGCAGTCTGTCAATCTTATTGTTATTACTCGTTCCGAATTTTGTACCGAAATATTTTTGTAAGTGAATTAAATTTTGTAAGATTTAAGAAAAAAAAATCATGAAAAATTTTTTTTAAACGGTCAGATTAACAAAATCCCTCAAAATAATCGTCAGATTATGAATCAGCACGACCAGGACACCAAGCTGAACCGTCTGTATGAAGATCTGACGCGCTCGATTATGTCAAAATAGCGTTTTTTTTTTTGCATTTTCTAAAAGTCGCCACGAGCTTGCGTCACATCCGAATCGTCAGTCTATTGAATGGGAGCTTCCTTAGGGATCCCTTAACATCCCCCCTGAATATCTGACACGCTCGAGTAAATTTTTTTTCCCCCATTTTTAACCCTTCCGTACCGCCGCCCCCACCATCAAAACCGGCAGATTAATGTACCTCCGTCATGAGAGTCACGTGGGGCATATACACTATTAATATCTGACGCGCTCGAGTATATCCATGTGACTGTTTTTTTTTACATTTTTGAAAGCCTGTAGTAACTCCCCCCACCGGTGAAAGGGTACACACGAAATTAAAAAATATATTTGTTTGATTAGTTTCTTTTGAATAAATACATACTGTATTGACTAATTACAAAATTTGGATAATATACACTTATAGAATGTAAATATTAATAACTTATTTTATGAATTTATGTATATAATAACACGTGTGATAATAATGTTGTTAAGAACAACATCAAAATAAAACTTTTGTTAATATACCTTAAAATGTTAAACATGAAAACTAAAGTTCTGTTTACTCAATCCAAACAAGTGCTTTTACCGGATTATCATTGATCTCAGTTTATAATAACTTGCTACAAACTTTACTTATATGAAAATTACAACGTTAGTTTCGATAACATCAACAATATTCTTCTTCTGTATAGCTACCAACATTTTTGTAAAAATGCTTGTATTTGTTCAACTTCTTTCAACAAAGTTGCTCCTTACCATGTAATTTGCACGTACATCATTATTATATTGTGCATTTATGACATTTCGAAATGGATTTTTCCTGTTGGAAGCCTATAAAACCTTCGAGTGGAGCCTTCCCGGTTTTCTTTATTTTCATTGGCGTCGTGTAAATATTTTGAATGTTTGCACTTAATGAATTTAAGGACAAACCCTTTTAGATCTTGTATACGCCACTCACACTATTGCAAATGCCAAATCGGCCATTTTACGACAATGGGTTAATATGACTTTCTTGTATAAGTACGTACGCTCTCTCTCTTAATATGTGTGGGTATGATTACCTTTGGCCTGCGACCACACTCTGTTTTAATTGGTTTCCCGTTAATCTGCAATTTATTTTGTTACATATCGCCCCATTTTCGTGTACGTATGATTATTAAAATTTTTGTCATTTTAGTTGCAGAGTATTTTTCTAGATTTACGTACACGTTTGGTATAAAGGTACTATGTAGTTTAGTGAAAAGCCGGGCGACAACGGTCTTCAGTAGTGGACACTCAAGTCTTTCCTACTGTCGGATATTTCATTATATAATTTATAAAAGTGCAATAAAAGTTAGGAGCTCGCCCAATTTCTGCATGTGTCACTTTTCTTCTCAAGTGAGCGTTGTTTTTCATATTGCCGCGTTTAAGAATACCAACCCATATCCGATAATATTACTTACTAGAAAACCGAGCAACAACGGCCTCAGCAGTGAACACTCAAGTCATTTCTGATGTCGGACATTCTGTGTAGGAAAAACCCATCACATCGTTTTATGTACACCATTATAAATTAGCGTTCTACAGGCAACATCATACCAAATAATTACACAGGCCTGCATGAAATTTGTGATGACGTGATTTTTGTTTGTTGAGCTTAGTTTTTATATAGAAATAACTAATTAAAATACAATTGGTCTCTATCACCCACAGATTTTGTTTTTGCAAAAAAAAAAATAAAAAATATAAAAAAAATTATAATTTTAGTTTTAATACTTTTTAAAATGAATGTAGTGGGTACTTCAAATTCTAAATGATTAATGAATAAAAAATGATTTTTTGTGGTGCTACACACCTTCCGACTGGAGACTTTTATCGACTTCAAAAAGGAGCTTTAAAGCTGTTCTTTTACATAATGACAATGTTTTTGCTTCTGTTTCGGTTGGCCATACAGTTAAGTTAAAGGAAAACTATGAAAATTTAGAGGAATAACTTTTAAGAATACAATATGAAAATCACAACTGGGAAGTGTGTGAAGATCTAAACATTTTAAGTCTTCTCTTAGGTCAGCAGTCTGGATTCACTAAATTTCCATGTTTCCTGTGCGAGTGGTCTAGCTAGCGAGAACAGCATTGGATAAAAAGAGAATGGTCACAAAGAGAGACTTTAACACCTGGAAACAAAAATCTAATTCGCGAAAGTCTTATTGACCCTCAAAAAGTTTTACTTCCACCACTTCACATAAAACTTGGACGTATGAAACAATTTGTTAAGGCATTAAACAAAGAAGGAAATTGTTTTAAATATTTGTGTAAAACATTTCCGGCTCTGTCAGAGGCAAAATTAAAGGAGGGCATCTTTGTAGGGCCGCAGATTAGCAGCTTGATAAACGATACAGAATTTGAAAAGGTAATGGAAGATAAGGAAAAACATGCATGGAATGCTTTTAAAGAATTTGAACATAAATTACTACTATGTTAAGATCGTTGAAAATATGCTGGAAAATTTCAGGAATTTCAAAATATGAGCATAAAAATTCACTTTTTACATTCCCATTTGGACTAATTCCCGGAAAATCTTAAGGACGTGGGTGAAGAGCAAGGTGAAAGATTTCGTCAATATATTAAAGAGATGGAAAAAAGATACCAGGGGCGCTGGGACACAAAAATGATGGCCGATTTCTGTTGGAACAGAAAAACAACCAAAAGACGCTTTTCTGAAAAAATAAAACATTTTCTGACGAAGCGTAACGAATAAATAACCATTTATAATAGTTTATATGTGTATATTTTGTATATTTTGTATTTTTTTCCTTAATATATTAAAAAACTAGCTTATAAATGAAATAAATCGTGTTTTTTCTATATTTTTGGATTTTACCGGTTTGAAAAATAACCTTACGTGATATAAAAAAACTGAAAGCCGATTTGAAATCAGCGCTACCCAATTACTAAAAAACAGTTAAAATTTTTAAATCAACTTTCAAAGTGTTAAAAAATGCAGGCCTGTGTTATAACCCTTTCTGATAACGTTACTTTTAAAACATTGCCATTATTAATCCTCCCCCATTTCTTAACCTATCATTGCAGATTATTATTTACTTTAGAAGGTGGCATTATTACTGCATAATAATGTCCACCCTTTGTTCTCAAGTACCCCAAAATAAAATACCGAAGGAGACAAAACCACATCTGTTACAAGCTAAACAAAAGGTATTGGTCAACGAACCTGACCCATATTTACGGCCCTTAGAAAGCAAAGGTGTATTGATTTGGTTACAGTTACAAATAGTACCGTTTACCGTACCCTTTTATTATAAACCAATTTTATTAAGAACCAAATTTGTCTTGCAGACTTGTTGGCTGAACTTTATTTGCAATTTAACTTTCAAAATGTCTTTATTCCAAACTAACTTTTACAGTTCATTACATGGAAAGTGGCAACATAATATAGAAAATTATAACCATTAAAAAAAAATAATAATAATAAAAAAAAAAATGAAGTTAATCCAATTTAAATCTTTAATAAAATCAATTTACAAAAAATAATATAAATACTTTAATTTAGTAAATATCTCTTTAATTGTTTTTTAAAAGTTACCAATTTTTTAATTTTTCTGATATTTTTTGGAAGATTGTTATATTTTATTATTCCGTCATATAAAAGCGATTTTTTTCCGAAATTACTTTTTACTGGTACAGTTCGATAATTTATACAATGTCTGGTGTTATGATCATGTAATGTCTTATTCTCCTGAAGTGTTATGTATGTATGTATGATTTTTTTTCTTTTGAAATAATAGAGTGAATTAGAATACAAATTTTTAATTTATAAATGTTTTAAACGTGTAAATACCCTTTCGGCCTATATAGATTTACAGTTGGTTCTAAATGTGGTAATTTGTGTATACATTTAATAACTTTATTTTGCAATTTTTGTAATGGTTTTAAGTTTGATAAACAAGCAGATCCCATGCAGAAGCTAAGTATTGTAATTTTGAATATATCAATGAAAAATATATATTTTTTAAGTATTTCAAAGGAATAATATATCTAGCTCTGTACAAAACAGATACCAAAGGAGATATCGAGTTGATAATATACTGGATATGGCATTTCCAATTTAAATTTTCATCTAAAATTAATCCTAAAAATTTTGTCGTTTTTGAATATTGAATATTTTTATTATTAAATGTTAAGGGTTTAATGATGGAATTTATTTTATTTTTAGTTATTAACATAAAAGAAGATTTTGTAAAATTTAACGTAAGTTTATTTGATTGAAGCCAAGAAAGAAGTATTTTTAAATCATTATTAATATCAAAATACATTTCTGCAAGAGTTTCAGCAAATAATTGTCGTATCATCTGCAAATAGCTTTATATTGCCCTTTAAGTTCAATTTAGAAACAGAATTAATGTAAATTAAGAATAATAACGGACCTAATATTGATCCTTGTGGAACTCCACATATTATTTCTTTTTCCGAACTTTTTCTTTCCCCAATTTGAACAAATTGTTTACGATAGCTTAAATAACTTTGAAGTAGTTTGTGTGTATTGTTTATTTTATTTTTTGTTATTTATTTTATATTTATGTTATTTTTTATATTAATTTAAATCCCCCATGTCTTAATAATTTTCTGCTTAGAACTTTCTAGTAAAATATTTGTAAGAATGAAATTGAAGTAAAAGAATATTTAGATTTTTATATGGCGCGAATAAACCCGAACAAACCCGAATCGAACTGGCAGCGTAACGACCTTAACTTGTGATTGGGAAATATCGACTCCTCTTTTGCGCGTCGTTTCAATCGCTTTTATAAATTCACCCCTGCCTTCAGCACTGGGGACGCGTGCGTGGCCATCTATTTTTCTAAAACTAAAAGAATTCGACCTGCACTGCATCGTGTTGCTGATAAGAGGGTAACATTTTTACACATTTTTAAGCTCTTTTAAAACAAGGGTTCCTCTGCACATATTACTGATTCCAAAGATATGAGATATTTTATTTTACCCTTAAGAAATTGTATGGAAATTTTTACGCGAAAAATAGCCCCGGGTCTGGGGCGTTTCAAAAGCCACAAATGTATGCTTATACTAGCTTAAACCAGGAATTAGCTTAGAACTGCACAGTGTTAGGGGTAGACGATAAACCAAGTATTTCCATTTCCAATGTCAACTCGATTTTGTTATGTAGGGTATTTAAAAAAGTCAAAAATTTACTCAACATATCTGCTTTGTCCCACACATGCAAATAGTATGAACATCGCTCTAATTGGGTTAAATAATTGTGGGTAAGTAAAATTGATAATGTTTAAATGTTGCATAGTAATGAATATTTGACCATATAGTCGTAAAAAAAACTGTAAAAAATAATACATGTAAACTAAAAGGCTTTATTCCATAGTTAAAGTTAACAAAAGAACAAAAGGTATTACCTGTATTTCAACAAAATGTAAAACACAATTTATACCTCGCGGCTATTGTGAGAATTTACGTCAAAGACTTTGTAAAACGTAATTAGGAGCCTGTAAAGGTGCTCGAATTTCATATGTCAAAGCTTTGCCATCTATGTCATTTGCTTTTATCTATTTTGAACGGCCATATTATTATTTATTTTAGAATATAGTAAAATTAAAGTTTCCGGAGACTTTTTAACCGATAGAGCAACAATTTTAAAAAGTTAAAGAGTTTTTAGTGGTAGTTTAGTAGTCTTATTTAGATCTTGTGAACAGTGGAAATACATCAAAGGTTAAATTGGGGCAGAGTTGTGCACCTTGTAGACGACTAGTCGTCTAAAAAGCACGCAATTTTTCGTTTTTGTTTTCATTTTTTTAGCTTTATTTGCAGAGATGGCGAAAAATTAATTTTATATTTTTATTGCCACAGTTTCTATAACGTGATCAGATATTGATTTCGACATTTCATCTATCATCATCAGGTATATATTTTTTTTAAACTGTATTTTTAACTTATCTTTATCTTAAATAAATGTTTATAAGTTCTTCAGCTTTTATGTTTTAATTATATAAAAGCTATATTTCTCATTATTTTGTGTTTAAGTAGTTTAAAATTGACCACTATGAAAAGTCTTATTAAAATTGTTCGTTTAATGTGTTCAATGTTTAAGTTTTAATTAAACGACCGCTTGACTTTCGGATTAAGTTAAGTTCTCTGTTGTACTAGCCCGCTTAAATTCAAATATTAAGTTTAAAACATGATTACTGCTGTTTAAGCTTATTTTATAATGTTGATTGTAAAATCCCTATTGTATATAAAGACATTTTGGTTTAAAAACCTTACGAGGGTTGGTTTATTTCTAAAAAATAATTATTAACTTATATGTATCCTTTTTATAGATATTAATTAAAAATTTGACTTTTTCAATAAGAAATCATGAGTAAAGTTTCATGTGTTCTAAATATAGTTACTATAAAGAAATATATGGCCATCTACGATGTAGTACGTAAAGATAAAGATTACTAATCTACATGACATACAAAATAGCTTCTCTTTGATTAGGGTGTCAGTTTTCTTCAACGCTAGGAACAAAAAAACTTTATAAGAAACAAAAATGTTTTTATATTGTTGTAAGATAATGTATTGCTGATGAGTCGTCAAAAAAGGGAAACTTCCCCTTGGAAAGTATTTTTTTTGTCAAAATCCTTTTATTAGACCAAATGAGTAAGCGGGTAGTTTTACAAACACTGGAAGGTAAAGGCAACACATAAACATATAAATTTAAGAAAAGGAAAGAAAAACACGAAGTCTTCCTCCACAAAATTTAATAGAATAAAATTTCTTAGTTTAAAAGGTCTCTACATGTTTCAAACGTAGAAGCGTTCAGCATCAGGAGACAGAAGGTATGTTGCTGATGGTTGTAGCAAAAAAGAAAATAATAAGTGTCAGCGTCAAACCTTAATGGAGCTTTTATGGCATTAAAAGTTGTAACGTAACGATAAAATTGCATTTTTTGAAGATATTAAAATAAAAGTAAGTCAAAAACATACGGGGTATGTGGAAAAGACTTATAAAGGGGTCTAGAAAATCCAAAAAGAGGAAAATGGGTTAAGAAAATTACTTCTAAAAAGAGTTGTCCAAAAGATTTTCTTGAAGACATGTCTTGTAGAAAATATAAAGTGTGAAAAGTGTTTTTATATATGTTAAATAAACATTGTAGGCATCATATATTGAATTGGAGTATCAAACAGGAAAAACAGTTTGGGGCACTGAATTCTAAGATTCAGAGTTTGAAAGAGAATGTTTCAAATACAGTTCATTACAATTTATTATTCAATTTAACATTAAAATACTAAGCCCGATTTATAAGGAAAAATCTTTATTATTAACTACAACCACTCTTTTACTTTATTTAATCATGTTTTTCTCTTTCAGGTGAGTTCAAAGCATTTCCTCAATTATTGAACTAAAGTTCTGGTCTTTGGGGTAAGTCTGTCATAAATTAAGCAATGGTTAAAAATAATTTATATGTAATTATTGCTATTATTATTATTATTATTATTTTGTTAATTTCGCAGCTTTTTGTTGGTATTGTTAGTGTTTTTTATCAGAGTACAGAGAAGAAATTCATTTTAACCTGTACTTTTTAGAAACTTCTGTACTATTTGGCAAGTTTGAAAAATTACGCTTTTCTGAAATTGTTGGTACAAATTTATAGCCTCATAGACCTAATTTTTCTAAGTTGGGCACAAAGTTTTTCGTCATAACTTTCGCCACCGATATTACGATTGGAATTATGTCTATTTGTTCAAGCTTCCACATATTTTTTATCTCTATCCCCAAATTTAAGAACTTACCTAATTTTTTTCCGTGTGGTATGTGTATAGCGGAACATGTATAGACCAATAATGTACAGGGGTCAGAAGCCAAAGTTTTGGACACGGAACAGCACTGGAGAAAACGAAAGTTTAAAGAAGCAGCTTCATGAATCAAAATACCCATATATTTAGTAAACCAAGAGAATAGATATCCCCAATATCTGAAAGCCGCTTATTGTCCAAAGCCAACAGCTCAAACTTCACACTCCAATAAGCACGTAGGCGGAGTCAGAAAGCTTTATTGCACATGGATAATATTTAAGACAGTAGCCTTAGAATTATAATTTAGTTTACACTTGAAAACGGTTAGAGATACTAACTAACCGAAACTTTGCGCTAAGTAACAAAATAAAGACAATGGAAGTGCGACAAGGTAATTTTTTTGGTATTAGGTACTTCATTGTCTACTACCTTCAAACAAACATAGGTGTTTTAGGTTATTAATACCAAAAAATTCAGAAAAGCGTCATTCTCCAAACTTCACAAAGTATTGAAGTTTCTAAACAGTACAGGTTAATGTGTATAAAAGTAAAATAATAATAATAATAATAATAATAATAATAATAATAATAATAATAATAATAATAATAATAATAATAATAATAATAATATGGTACCGTGCGAGCAAATTTTGTCAAATTCATATTATGACATGATATGCCAAACTAATAAGTAATAAAATAAGTAGATAAATACAAATTTATTTTTGTTGTTTACAAAATTAACAAAGTAACAATATACAGAAAGAAAAAGAAAAATAATTAACATAAATTGCTGAAAAAGATCTTCCCACTTCTTGGGACAGGCGTCTGATACAATAATTTGTTGGCGTATTTTGCATTATTTCACGAACGTTTGCAACAAGTTCTTCTGTTTTTACAGATGGTCTTTCTGCTCCTTTTTTGTGTTGTATAGAACCTGTTTCCCTAAACACAGCCACGGTTCTTTTCAGGCAATAATAAAAATAAATGTTCGTGAAAATCGTCCATGCACAAACCTGGATTGTATGGCCACTCACCATTTACTCTAACCCCGTTTCGAAAATACGCTTCAACCATAAATGTTTTGTGCTGTTCCGTAAAGCCCATTGTGTGAATTGTTCAAGAAATTGGAAAAATTAGCGATGAATCAAATTACTTGTAACGACTGTCAATGATGACGGAATAACTGATTGATTAATTGTTAATTCAGGTAGTTACTGACGCGCAACAGGTATTAAGCTCTACGGGTAAGCATTACTTCGTTAGATGCAAGGCCCTCTTTGATGCAAATAATTTTTGCTCGCACGGTACCGATTTGCTTTAGATCAAGGCAAATTAAAGCTTCAATAAAGGGATCAAATATTCGCGTGACTTTTTGGAAAATATAGTGTCTAGAATTATAAACTGATTTTCCAGCCGAAGAAACGCGGGATGCAATAAAGTTCGATCAGCTAAAGGCGTCTCGCCCGCCAACCAGCCTGGAAATATAAAAGAATAAAAACGACATAAAGCAGAACAATCATTTTTTGAAAAATTGAATTTATAACATCGTAAAGCTTTCTAATAATGGCTGGATAATTTAGTAGGGACGGTAACGCACAGTTTAACGAGTAATTATTGTGCGCTCACTATATCCATCTTCTATAGCCGTTTTTATATCTTTCCAGAACAAAATTTGGATTTCAATAAACTGATGCGTTCATATACAGAAGAAAATATTACTTTAATTTAATTATTAGCGTCCTGGTTTTACCGACTTTTTTCTGGGGATGTAATAACGTCTATACAGGATATATTATAAAAATTATTAATTTATTTCATTGTTATTAGGGAGAATTGTATATACAGGGTGTCCGGAAAAATGTCGGAAATCTCCCGGATATAAAAAAAACACGTGAAAAGAATAGGGGAGAGTCCCCTAGTACCGGACATCTCCCAATACCGGACATAGTCAGTTTCTTCACTTTGCCGATGGGTGGCGCCCAAACAGGTATTGAGTTATAGTCGCGTCTCTTACTAATGTTACCTCTCCAAAGCGTTTTAATCTATGGTCAGTTTGACAGAAGTTATCAAAGAAAAGGTTAATTTATGGTGTTGTTCTTTTTTTATTCTTTACTTTTAAGCCTGTGTGCAGTGATTTTGCCGCATTACACTTTTCTGTACCAAAAAGCACATTAGCAGACAGAATAAAACTGTTAAAGTCTGGCGGTAAGGTTACCTTACCTGCTAAAACGGGGAGATTTAAGAAGACATTTTCAGAAGAACTAGAATCTGTTAGTTTTTCTTTGCGTCCGGTACTGGGTGACCATTTTTCGAATCATCGAAATGTAACCGTTTTTTATTTTATTTTTTTAATTAAAAATACCTTAAATATTTAAAAAAATGTAGTACGTACTTAAAATGGCATATGTTTACGAGTAACAAAGTGTTTTTTTTTTTTTTTCATTTTTAAAGTGGCCAGCTCCAAAAAAGCTAAGGTGTCCGGTACTAGGGGACTCTCCCCTACTACAAGTTCATATAAACTTCTGTCGTATCGACCTCCTCTTCGGAGATATGGGCTCCCAAAGAGCTCCCATGGAATTAAGTTTTTGACACATAATTATTAAACCAACAGGTAGGTATATATTTCAATTTTTTTTTCATATGATGTATACCAGGTAAGACCCTTCAAATAACTATCCCAGAAAGTGTTGCGAATTACTCACAGCTGCAGGGACGGACTAGCTGTGACACTAATGTGCCCATTTTTTTTACGCCTTGATGAAAACTATGGACAACGTTTTTTACATACCTTCAACTATTGACTAAAAATTAAGTATGTACTCTTCATTCATGTCGCTAATACTAACCGTTTTCCGAAAAACGTAATTTTATTGCGATCTTGTATTAATATTAAGCAATTAAAAGTGAACATTTATAATTTATAGGAACAAAGATGTATCTTTTATTAAAATACGCTAAATATACATGATGTAAATATGTTAAAAATTACGTTTTTTCTAAAACGGTTAGGATTAGCGACATGAATGAAGAGTACTTAATTTTTAGTCAATAGTTAAAGGTATGTAAAAAACGTTGTCCAAAGTTTTTATCATACAGGGCGTAAAAAAAATGGGCACATTAGTGTCTCAGCTAGTCCGTCCCTGCAGCTGTGAGTAATTCGCAACACTTTCTGGGATAGGTATTTGAAGGGTCTTATCTGGTATACGTCATATGAAAAAAAAATTAAAATACCTATGCCTGTTGGTTTAATAATTATGTGTCAAAAACTTAATTCCATGGGAGCTCTTTGGGCGCCCATATCTCCGAAGAGGAGGCCGATAGGAAATAAGTTTATATGAACTTGTAGTATTCTTTTCACGTGTTTTTTTCATATCCGGGAGATTTCCCACATTTTCCCGGACATCCTGTATAATTAAAGAACAAATGATATATTAATGTTAAGGATCTCACCCGATAGTTTTCGCTACACAATTCTCCTAAAATAATTTATGAAATTTCCTAATATTTCTTTAACAAGTCATTACTTAACTTGTTGTTTACTATTATTAATTATTATTATTATCATTAAATTTAGTTAGAAAGCTCTGAGTATGCACCATAATGTCAACATTAATGCAACTTTCATCAATAAACCCAGTCATCTCTGATTAAATTGTACACAGCGAGGAAAAAAGGTCAGTATTGAAAGAACGCGGCTCAAAAAGCCTTCCTGACAACAAGTGAACGGCGGCGATGGCATGGCGCGAGGATATTAATCATTTCAGCGTAAGCTGTCAAGATGTCAAAAACGGCTCTATCAATTTATCCAAAGTATATCATGGGTTTAAGCTTGGGCGAAATTATGGGAAATAGTAAAAACAATATTAAATCAATAATACAGTGCTGTTTTTTAAAACTTGATTGAGACATGAGTATCTAAAATTGTTAAAAAAATATGATTCAATTAAGTTATAATATCTTATTTAGGTTTCAGAGGTAAATTAAGCACAATGATATTATTATGTAAACTTAATAATTATATTTAAAAGAATTGCGATTCAAATTTTGTTACTACTATTGTTTTTCTAGATCTGGCCAAGGCTTTTGATTCTCTAAGTCATGAAGTACTACTTGCAAATCGTTTATCAAATAGATCTCAAATTACAAATTTTTCAAACGAATTTCTTTATCATGTTTCAAATTCATCGAAAGTATTAAAAGGAGTTCCTTAAGGATCTGTACTGAGATTACCATGTAATATTATAATCCATTAGCTTTTGCTGATGATAAAGAAACAAAAAACAATAAAAAATAGAAAAAAGAAAAGCACAAAGTCTTTATCCACAAGTTTATTAGAATAACTAGACGAACCTAGAATAATTCTTAATAATTCGACATGTTTCGAGTATTGAAACACTCATCATCAGGAAAACAAAGTAAATAGTACATTGCTGATGTTGTTAGCAATAGAGACAATAATAAGTGGGATTGAGCCGTAATGAAGCTTTCAATGGTGTATACGAGGTGTTAAATATGAATAGTCAGAAGACCGACAAGAATTCAGCATACTGGAAAGTTAAGGGGTAGTGGAAAGGCCCTGTGTTGGGCAGTTCTCTTCTGACACGTGCTGCTTGCAGTTGAACTTCTTTAACAAAAAAGAAAAAGTTACTTTTTCTAAGATGTTATAGTAAAATTTAAATTGTTTTTTACAATCTTTTAAATTTATTAATTATGCACACAATGTGATGTATAATTCGACTCCTGCCGGAGTAACTAGGCCGTAACAAGCCTGGTACCACAACAGTATTTTATTTCAAGCCATGATGCTTTGACTTTTATGAAAACCAATTTTACACGTCTCCAACAAAGTTTATTGAAACTTAAGATTTTTCTTTCCCTCATTTTACAACTTATACCTAAATGATTTTGACAAAGGCCGTTAAACTCTCTAATTTTCTTTTGCTCTCTTCATTGTTCTGTCCAAGACCACCCCTTGACTTTCCAGTATGCTGAATTCTTGTCGGTCTTCTGACTATTCATATTTTACACCTCGTGTACACCATTGGAAGCTCCATTACGGCTCAATCCCACTTATTATTTTCTCTATTGCTAACACACATCAGCATTGTACTATTTACTTTGTTGTCCTGATGATAAGTGTTTCTACTCTCGAAACGTGTCGAATTATTAAGAATTATTCTAGGTTCGACTAGTTGTTCTAATAAACTTGTGGAGAAAGACTTTGTGCTTTTCTTTTTTTCTATACATTTAACTCCACTTTGAGCATGGACTACTTCTTCAAAAATAATAAAAAATGCTTTTTATAAACCTAAAATTGTATATAATTTTAAATTGTAGTGAAGCATTGATACAAAAGTAAGTCTTGTATTCTTCATATCATAATATATAAGTTATAAAAACAAACAAAACTTACAAATACTACAAAATAAATAAGATTTTGGACTAGCCATAAGAAATACGATCTTGTCAAACCTTTAGACAACGTAATGATATAAACCTTCTTTTAAATATAATAGTTCAATAATATATAACAGTATAATAGGTATGATCTAAAAAAACTATTCGGCTTTTAACAGTGATTTTAATAGTTATTTATGTACCAAGGCAGTAAAGTAATTCTTTATCGGACGAGTCTGAAATTATGAGATGAGCAAGCGAAGCGAGCGAGGCGAATAACAGGCGAGTTCGATAAAGACATTTTACTGACGTGGTGCATACAAAATTTTATCGTCAACCGTTCAGAATTTATAATATAAAAAATTGCGGTATAACTCATCGCAATAAATCGCGAGAACACTATTATCGAGCTGTCATAGGGAAAGGCGTGACAGTGACAGACGATTTTTGATTAATAAATGTCAAAGTCACTAATTTGCGGACGGTAATAGTAATTTACGTTACAAGACCGGAAAGTAGTGTTTTTCAGGTCGAGACAAGCATTTCCAGGGCGAGCCCTAGGCGAGTCCTGGAAGCTTGGAGAGACCTTGAAAACACTAATTTTTGGTCTTGTAACGTAAATTACTATTACCGTCCGCAAATTAGTGACTTTGACATTTATTAATCAAAAATCGTCTGTCACTGTCACGCCTTTCCCTATGACAGCTCGATAATAGTGTTCTCGCGATTTATTGCGATGAGTTATACCGCAATTTTTTATATTATAAATTCTGAACGGTTGACGATAAAATTTTGTATGCACCACGTCAGTAAAATGTCTTTATCGAACTCGCCTGTTATTCGCCTCGCTCGCTTCGCTTGCTCATCTCATAATTTCAGACTCGTCCGATAAAGAATTACTTTACTGCCTTGGTACATAAATAACTATTAAAATCACTGTTAAAAGCCGAATAGTTTTTTTAGATCATACCTATTATACTGTTATATATTATTGAACTATTATATTTAAAAGAAGGTTTATATCATTACGTTGTCTAAAGGTTTGACAAGATCGTATTTCTTATGGCTAGTCCAAAATCTTATTTATTTTGTAGTATTTGTAAGTTTTGTTTGTTTTTATAACTTATATATTATGATATGAAGAATACAAGACTTACTTTTGTATCAATGCTTCACTACAATTTAAAATTATATACAATTTTAGGTTTATAAAAAGCATTTTTTATTATTTTTGAAGAAGTAGTCCATGCTCAAAGTGGAGTTAAATGTATAGAAAAAAAAGAAAAGCACAAAGTCTTTCTCCACAAGTTTATTAGAACAACTAGTCGAACCTAGAATAATTCTAAATAATTCGACACGTTTCGAGAGTAGAAACACTTATCATCAGGACAACAAAGTAAATAGTACAATGCTGATGTTGTTAGCAATAGAGAAAATAATAAGTGGGATTGAGCCGTAATGGAGCTTCCAATGGTGTACACGAGGTGCGTGACGTACAATATTTTTTTTAAGACCGACACTTCGATATATTTTATAATCTACGCGAAACAAGTTTGACATAAAGAACAAAATTAAAAATCAACCAACTGTCACTCGACAATACATCGAAATGTTGTGGTCATAATAACGAAATCAAGGTATCTTGTATTATCAAAGAGCGATTGGAAAAACAAAAAACAGGGTGACAGTGACATTAGAGACCGGAAAAGTGACATTAGAGTCCGGAAAAGATTTTTCCGGTCTCTAATGTCACTTTTCCGGTCTTGCGATCGGAAAAACGTTATTTTCTAGACGAAAAATTATCCAGAAAGTGTAAATTTTCTGGTCGGTTTTAAAAAATAGTTATTTACATTACTAGATGCGAAAGTTAATTTTTTGGTGTGAGGAGGTTTTTGAATTGCCGAGGCACAGCCGAGGTGATTTAATACCTCCGACCACCACAAAAGGCTTTCGAATCGTGTAATGTATTAAATTTTTTCTACTACTGTTCTCTGATCAATATATTATTAAGTAATAAACTTTGATTTTATTCAAATTAAAATGATAAAATAAATTTTTTTTTTCACCTATAAAATAATCCATGACAACTAGTTATTTGAGTACTGTCAGAGTCTGTGAGTTCGTTTTTTTTGTCCTGGCACCAAAAGTATTACTTTCGTAGCTAGCAACCTACTTTCGTAGCTAGCAACGGATAATATTCAGGTAACTGTAACACTTACTTTCGTTTTCTTTCGTGTTGCTAGGGCCTGAAAGTTAATTTATTTATACAGTAGTAGAAAAAAGTATTTATCTGCGGTAAAGTATTTTATTTTACAATAAAATAAAGTGTTGGTTTACTTCCGGAAATCACTCTGATAATGTACGGCTTTACTGACGGTTGACGATAAAAAACATTATCTTAGGGTTGGATTGGAAGAGTGATTATTCATTAATCAAAATCCTACCTTTTTGTGCCAACTGGTATGTTACCGATAGTTATATATTTTTTTTTAATTTATTTTATATAATGGCTGAACTTTTACTTATCACTAACACATATTATTATTTTTATTATTATTATTATTATTCTTATTATTATTATTTAGAAAATAAAAATTTGTTTTAATTCCTTGTTATAGGTTCGCTGATAATTTTTTTTTATTGAAACGATAAATATTTTCCATGTATCGATTCTGCCATAAAAATAAAATTGAAAAATATTTTGATTCTTGTAACTTAATGGAAAAATAATATTAGATCGAAATAAAAAAAAACACAATATTTACGTAAAAGTAAAGCTTAGCACACACTAAGTTATCTAATATCTAAAACGTTATTTATCAAAGGTTTTTGGATGTTTTTCGTAGCTCGGGGGATATTAAAATTCTTGGTCAGCTATTTGGGAACAACAAAAGAGATAATATTCAATATGTCGTGATATACAAAAGAACGACTACAAAGAATAATTGACAAAACATCAGTATCCTCTTTTCTACAAAAGAAAACCTTTTAAATATTGGGTAATATGTTGTTCTGATGAAACTACAATAAACAAAATCAGGCATTAGTAAACTGTCAATAGCTCGTATAACTTGAATGAAAAGTGGTTATTTATTAATAATTAATTTACAAATATATTTTTTAGTATTTATTATAATATACAGTGTCACCAGTAAAGTCCGCATCATATGGGATTTTTTTTTATTAATAGCTTTAATCAAAATTTGACTTTGGCATCACGTTCGGCTTCGATCGAGATGAAAATTAAGCAAAAAAATAGTAGGCACGTGATTCGCATTATCTCTCAAATTTTAATTTTTTCCAAAAAATAATTCAAAAGGGGGGTTATTTCTGAAAACATCGAAAAAAGTTATTAGAAAAAGTTTTTTTTTTAATTCAGTTTCTAGCCCACATGCAAAATTTCAGCTGCATAAGATAATTTTGATTTTTTACTTATATTTAGTAAATTGCACCACTTTTGCAAAATAAGACTCAACGCAACCTACATAAAACTTCTTAGTTTTGACAATGCTTTATTTCAGTTACATTTTCTTTAAAGTAGCGCCATATTAAATGTGTGTTTTTTCTACAAAATCAAAATTGGGCTATTAAAATTTGGTCGCATGTGATGGAAAGTTTATTTGTTTTTGACCCTGTATAAGGTAACTTCATAAAATAAGTATTTTTGAAAACGCAGTTTGTGTCTGAAAGTAATATACGTTAACGTTATTATGACATAGCTTAATAATAAATTATAATATAGGGGTTTTAAATTAAATCGTTAAAAATAGATAAATTTTACGTTGTTAAACTAAAATTTATTTTCCACTTAAAAAACACTTTACTTAAGACAGTGTGTTCTTTTTTGTCATAATATTAAGTTAATATTAACTTTAAGACACAAACTACGTTTTCAAAAATACTTATTTTATGAAGTTACCTTATACAGGGTCAAAAACAAATAAACTTTGCATCACATGCGACCAAATTTTAATAGCCTAATTATGATTTTGTAGAAAAACACACATTTAATATGGCGCTACTATAAAGAAAATGTAATTAAAATAAAGCCTTATCAGAACTGAGAAGTTTTATGTAGGTTACGTTGAGTCTTATTTTGCAAAAGTGGTGCAATGTACAAAATATAGGTAAAAATCAAAATTATCTTATGCAGCTGAAATTTTGCAAGTGGGCTAGAAACTGCATTTAAAAAAACTTTTTCCAATAACGTTTTTCGATATTTTCAGAAATAACGCCGCTTTTAAATTATTTTTTAGAAAAAATTAAAATTTGACAGATAATACGAATCACGTGACTACTATTTTTTTGCTTAATTTTCATCTCGATCGAAGCAGAACTTGATGCCACAAAGTCAAATTTTGAATAAAGCTATTATTAAAAAAAATCCAATGATGCGGAATTTACTGGTGACACTACGAGACTTGCTACGCGAATTAACTTAAATTTTTTTAAATGTTGGATTTAGTGATCCGTTACTTTGTGATATTGCATATTAACAAAAACAATATGAATACTTTACTTTGTTATAATATCACTTTATCTTAAAAAAAATTTGGCAACTGCAGTTTCGTAGTACTACTACATTATCAAACCGAATAACTTAAAACTACGGTGTGCCTTTGTTTTCTGTATGTAAGATTTTAAAAGAAGGATCGAAATTATGTTGATAATCAAGTAAATCGTTAGCATAGTTTGAGTCTGTTTTATTTTTTAGAAAACTGTTATAATGTTCCTGTATTCTTTTTTCAAAATGTCTACCCGTTTGGCCAATGTATGTTTTAGGAGAATCTTTGCATTTTAATTTATAGACGCCTGATTTTTTGTTTTTATCGCTTTTAATTTTATTGTTTTTGATAAATTTACTTAAAGAGTTATTAGTTTTGTAACACACATTTCTATCAAGTTTGTAAGAAAATTGCCAATTACTTTGCTAGGTTGTCCAAAAAAAGTGACAAGTTTAAATTGGTCGGAGTTTTTGCTTCTAGGAAAAAATAAGTCAATAGCCATTTTGTAAGTTTTCTTTTTTAGGATTTGGTCAATTAGATTTGAGTTATATCCGTTATTGACTGCAATTTGTTTAATAATGTTTAGTTCTTTTTGAAAATTGATTTTATTTAGAGGGAGAGTTACTAGTCTATGGATTATACTGTGAAAAGAAGCTAATTTGTGTTATATAGGGTGGCAAGAAGAGTTGTGTATGACAGTATCTTTCTTATTCTTTCGACAAATATACTTTATTTTGTGTTGTGATTTAAGGCAATGTCCTTATTATCTTAATTTAATTATGCGGTACGTTTTTTGTTCCGGTTTTTTATAGATTATTTTTTTGATAAATGATGTTTTTTGACCTACGCGTTTCAATTATTATAACTAGCCGCCACTGGTTGCACAAGATCAGTACCACTTTCGGGTTACACAACTACGATCCATTCAATTATTTCTTTAAAAAAATGTGCTTTTAAAATAATGTATTCTTTAATGTTATAAAATTCCCACAGTAAATTCAATTAGAAGTAATCAATGTTTAATTATCTGCAATTTTTTTGCCCAAATGTAACGTAACATTGACAAAGCAGAGTAGACATTTTCAGAGCGCCAATTCTAATTGGCAAAAATGGTAGTCTAAATTCCCTATTTACGTTCCTTGCAAAATTTTAATGAGTAGAAGGGACAGCTTTTTAGTTTAAATCAGATTGAACTAAAAGTTAATTTGTTACAATTAAGGGTGTTATTTCAATTGTCATCGTTCGGATGTTATTTTAAAGTTTGTTAAGCTTCGTGTTTACGAGACCCGTGTTACACTGAAAATGTTGATTTGTGGTAATACGTCGGTTTTGTAATTTTATTTTTCCGAATGGGTTTGGTACCGTGCGAGCAAAAATTATTTTCATCAAAGAGGGTCTTGCATCTAAGGACGTAATGCTTAGCCGTAGAGCTTAATACCTGTTGGGTGTCAGTAACTACCTGAATTAACAATCAATCAGTTATTCCGTCATCTTTGACAGTCGTTACAAGTAATTTGATTCATCGCTAATTTTTCCAATTTCTTGAACAATTCACACAATGGGCTATACGGAACAGCACAAAACGGTGTTAGAGTAAATGGTAAGTGGCAATACAATCCGGGTTTGTGCATGGACGACTTTCACGAACATTTTCCTAACGTTGCTTTTATTGCTGGGGATTTTTATTATTGCCTGAAAAGAACCGTGGCTGTGTTTAGGGTAACAGGTTCTATACAACACAAAAAAGGAGCAGGAAGAAAATCTGTAAGAACGGAAGAACTTGTTGCAAACGTTCGTGAAATAATGCAAAATACGCAAACAAATTGTATGAGACGCCTGTCCCAAGAAGTCGGAAGATCTTATGGAACATGCAGGACTATTCTTAAGAAGCGGCTAAATTTATTTCCTTATAAAGTGCAAGTATTCCAAGAAATACAAGCCGCAGAATTTGAAAGACGCAGGAATTACTCTCAATGGTTTACCCAAAATTTATTGGAAAGAAATGATTTATTAGACCTGACATTTTTTTCGGGTGAAGCCTGGTTCCACCTCTCCGGTTATGTGAATTCTCAGAATACACGCATGTGGAGTAGTGAAAATCCCCATTTTTTGTCCAGTTTGCACCCTCAAAAAATTGCTGTCTGGTTATCTGTTTCCCGAAGAATGCAATTAATTAAACGTGTTATGAATACTAGGTATTATAATACGTATTAGGAATAAGAACGGAAATTTAAAAATATTAAAATAAAATTTGAGAAAATTGTCTTACGCACATATTTATCCAAATGGCCATAATTAAAAAAAAAAAACATGTATGAAAAAGTAAAACCTAAGTTATGGAATCTAAAGATATATGTTTTAGTCAAGAGCTATTAAGATACAAAATGTTTAGCTTTGTTAGTTTCAAAGTTGCTAATCTTTCTTTTCGGTATGTTTTTACAGTTTATAATTATCTCAAAAATAGTTAGAGATAGGTCTAGATAGAGTATCAGTAACAAGTTACTTAGTTTTTACGAAAGTATCTAAAAATGCTAAAATATTCAGGGTATTCTATTTGAAATACGAAAGTTATAGTTATAGGTAAGGACATATGTGACACATATTTTAATAGTTCAAAGTTAATTATTTTCCAATAGGCCACTCAACGTAAATTACCCTGCCTATGTGCACAATAGGCATAAATCTGATGTAAAAACGTAGCCGAGGACCCCTTCATTTTTTTTATAAAAAAAAAATGATTTAAAATACTAATTTTTAAGTTAATTTTGATCAAAATTCGGTTCTGTCTTTTACTGCATTCTAATCAATAAAAGTAGGTAAAAACGTGGACTAGCATCCCAAAGATATTAATTTTTATCGTTCCAGGGGATGCCGCGACATTTTTATTCCCAAAGCATGTGGCGCCATCCGTTTAAGCGCGTCGAGTTTCTGATATTAAAGTTTGGCTGCCAGGACCATTTGTCAAAAGCCTTCCAGGAACGACACATAGCAACTTTACAACTTAAAAGTCATTTGTAAACCAGCTGGCAACGTCTGCTTATGAGTGGATGCCACGCGGGGCGTGGATATTAGTTTCATTTTTGTGAAAAATTGAGATAGTTTTAGGGCTTATTATCTGAATATGCTTTTCGGCGTAGACATTTACATCCATGGGCACCGGTGCGTTGAAAAAAAGATATTATTTATTCCGGCGAATATTTACCTTAAGTTTTAACTTACACAATATCGTATCAGTGGGGTAATGACAAATTTAGGAGGCCCACGCAAGTTTCGAGAAAGCCACACTCCAATATATTTTATATATAACCTAATTATACAGGGGGTTACTCAATGGCCATGATGTTTTCTATTCTTTTGGAGCTGTCGCGAAGAACTATCTGAACTAAGTTTAAATAACAAAATCACCTTAAAATGAATTCGACGACACATGAGTCTACTCGGGTAATTTAGATTACTAGTATTGAAACTGTTCAGTTGTTCTAGACAGAACCCTTACAGAAACTATGCAGTCATTTAGTTTTGTTTGATGCGCATGGCGTAATTTATATTATTAGTAAGATCAGCTCTATTGAAACTCTGCAGTCATTAAGTTTCGTTTGATATACATGGCGTCATTTACATTACTAGTAAGATCAGCTCTATTGAATCTATTCAGTCATTTGGTTTCATTTGATGTGCATGGCGTCATTTACATTATTAGTAAGATCAGCTCTTTTAAAACTATGCAGTCATTTAGTTTCGTTTGATGTGCATGGAGTCATTTACATTACTAATAAGATCAGCTCTATCGAAACTATGCAGTCATTTAGTTGCGCTTAGTATGCATGGCATAATTAACATTATTAGTAAGATCAGCTCTATTGAAACTATGCAGTCATTTAACTTCGTTTGATGTGCATGGCGTAATTTACATTATTAGTAAGATCAGCTCTATTGAATTTATTCAGTCATTTGGTTTCGTTTGATGTGCATGGCGTCATTTACATTATTAGTAAGATCAGCTCTATTAAAACTATGCAGTCATTTAGTTTCGTTTGACGTGCATGGCGTCATTTACATTACTAATAAGATCAGCTCTTTTGAAACTATGCAGTCATTTAGTTTCGTTTGATGACTTTGATGTGCATGGCATAATTTACATTATTAGTAAGATCAGCTCTATTCAATTTATTCAGTCATTTGGTTTCGTTTGATGTGCATGGCGTAATTAACATTATTAGTAAGATCAGCTCTATTGAATTTATTCAGTCATTTGGTTTCGTTTGATGTGCATGGCGTCATTTACATTATTAGTAAGATCAGCTCTATTAAAACTATGCAGTCATTTAGTTTCGTTTGACGTGCATGGCGTAATTTACATTATTAGTAAGATCAACTCTTTTAAAACTATGCAGTCATTTAGTTTCGCTTAGTATTCATGGCATAATTAACATTATTAGTAAGATCAGCTCTATTGAAACTATGCAGTCATTTAACTTCGTTTGATGTGCATGGCGTCATTTACATTATTAGTAAGATCAGCTCTATTGAATTTATTCAGTCATTTGGTTTCGTTTGATGTGCATGGCGTCATTTACATAATTAGTAAGATCAGCTCTATTAAAACTATGCAGTCATTTAGTTTCGTTTGATGTGCATGGCGTCATTTACATTACTAATAAGATCAGCTCTATTGAAACTATGCAGTCATTTAGTTTCGCTTAGTATGCATGGCATAATTACCATTATTAGTAAGATCAGCTCTATTGAAACTATGCAGTCATTTAACTTCGTTTGATGTGCATGGCGTAATTTACATTATTAGTAAGATCAACTCTTTGGAATATTCTACAAGCCCTAAAAGGTTATGTCCATTATGTCCAACAAAATTCTGAATTTCGATGTTTCAAATGATAATGTAACTTATAATAAATTAAGAATAAATTATTAAAAAGTTACTTTGTAAAAATTGGTTTTTTATTGGAAAATTATTTTAACATTTGTTATTCGGTTAACCTTCTTTCATAGAAATTGACTTACTATATATGTTATAGAAAACAAACCGAAGATAAAAATATTTTATTGTTAAATTGGCATGCGTAAAAAATAATCTAAAAAGATTTATTCCTATTTTTTTTAATTTTCGATGCAGTAGATTTTTCAAACGCTTGTAAAAAAATTGATTATAACATAACTCATGCGGAAAGTCACTTTTCCTCACTTGCTTGGATAATACCTATATTTCTTTAAATAATATTTTAAACGATTCATTTGATTTCGTCCAAATACATCCCTATCAACATGTCCTAATTTTTTTTTCGATTAGATACTTCAACTTTCGTACCCTATATTTTACCCTTTATTTGAGTTGTGCCTTAAATGGGAAATTTTATGAATGACAGTTTTTCGTTTCCGTTTTCGTTCCCGTAGTTTTCCTTATTGAATGAGTTTTATCAATTTTCTGCATAATAACGTTCAGCCAGTTGAGAAATCTTTTCGCGCCAAGAGATGATAAGTTATACTAAATGGGGTTTGTTCTAATATAATTTGTTTTTAATATTCTATACTTTTATAATATAAAATTGTAATTTGACTGATTCATCAACCCCGAACCCCGAACCCTAAAATTATGAAATTTCGAGGATGTCTTTAGGTGGGTCTATAACAATTTTAAAAATGCACTAGTACGTAAGTGGCAGCTTCAGAAAGATGAGCTTATATACTACTTATACAGTATCACCAGTAAAGTCCGCATCATATGGGATTTTTTTTTATTAATAACTTTAGGATTCGAAATTTGACTTTTACATCAAGTTCTGCTTCGATCGAGCTGAAAATTAAGCAAAAAAAAATAGTAGTCACGTGATTCGCATTATCTGTCAAATTTTCATTTTTTTGAAAAAATAATTCAAAGCAAAATTTCTAAAAATACTGAAAAAAGTTATTAGAAAAAGTTTGTTTAAATGCAGTTTCTAGCCCACATGCAATATTTGAGCTGCATAAGATAATTTTGATTTTTTACCCATATTTTGTAAATTGCACCACTTTTGCAAAATAAGACTCAACGCAACCTACATAAAACTTCTCAGTTTTGACAAGGCTTTATTTCAAATACATTTTCTTTAAAGTACCGCCATATTAAATGTGTGTTTTTCTACAAAATTAAAATTGGGCTATTAAAATTTGGTCGCATGTGATGCAAAGCTCATTTGTTTTTTACTCTGTATAAGGTAACTTCATACAATAAGTATTTTTGAAAACGTAGCTTGTGTCTGAAAGTAATACACGTTAACGTTATTATGACATAGCTTAATAATAAATTATAATATAGGGGTTTTAAATTAAATCGTTGAAAATAGATAAACTTTACGTTGTTAAACTAAAATTTATTTTCCACTTAAAAAACACTTTACTGAAGACACTGTGTTCTTTTTTGTCTTAATATTAAGGTATATTACTTTCAGACACAAACTCCATTTTCAAAAATACTTATTTTATGAAGTTACTTTATGCGGGGTCAAAAACAAATCAACTTTGCATCACACGCGACACGCGACCAAATTTTAATAGCCCAATTTTGATTTTGTAAAAAAACAGACATTTAATATGGCGCTACTTTAAAGAAAATGTATCTGAAATAAAGCCTTGTCAAAACTGAGAAGTTTTATGTAGGTTGCGTTGAGTCTTATTTTGCAAAAGTGGTGCAATTTACAAAATATAGTTAAAAAATCAAAAGTATCTTATGCAGCTGAAATTTTGCATGTGGCCTAGAAACTGCATTAAAAAAAACTTTTTTAATCCCTTTTTTAGATATTTTTAGAAATAACTCCACTTTTGAATTATTTTGTGGAAAAAATTAGAATTTGACAGATAATGCGAATCACGTGACTACTATTTTTTTGCTTAATTTTCATCTCGATCGAAGCAGAACTTGTTGCCAAAGTCTAATTTTGAATAAAGCTATTAATAAAAAAAAAATCCCATATGATGCGGACTTTACTGGTGACATTGTACAAGAATATCAAAATTATATGCAATACAACTCGTGGAACAAGAAAGTCTTGCTCACTTCCTTACTAATTACAGATAAGTTACACGTCCGCGTGTAATACTTTATTTAAAACTACAGCAATAATAAACTTATGTAGCAATATTCCGTGGAGACTGTGTAACATAGTTAGAGTTACAGGAACATATTTCGGAGGTTAACCCTAAGCGTGGAGAGAATTCTCCTCGGAAATTAATAGAACATGAAGTTGCTTGGCTATGCGGCATTGGTGGTTTACTTGCACTTTGTCGTCAGGTAATTTTAAAGCTATTATAAAGTGATAATCTGTATCTATATCTCCCTATAGGTACATAATAAAATGTTATTGAAGTATCGTATAGTAGGATTCCACTCATGTATAAAAATTGTAATTTAATATGTCAAAAATTGTAGTGTTCTATATTGGATAAAAAAATAAGAGAAATATAACTAGATAAAAAATTGGAAACTTACGATTCTAAGGATGCTTTGCATTGTTTTTAAATTTTGCTAAAATGTTTTTCAATCAGTACCGTCAGTAAGTAATTTTTTATTACATTTTTTAAGTGAAAAATCAGTATGTCTCGATTTGGAACAGTCGCGCGTCGATGTGGAAGAAATAAATGCCGAAAATGAAAATTATATTTCTGAAAATACCAGAAAAAGTAAATCATCAGTGTGATATCAATTTAGGATCTTTTCCGGTGAAAAACATTTTGATCTAAAGCTAGAGCAGCCAATAGAAGATTCAGTGTGAGTTTGTAACTTGGAATACATTTAGTAGTATATCCATTCCATTGTGGTTTGAATGCATACAATTTAAATCCAAAAATTATATCTCTACATTCCGAAATGCCATAAAACGATGGACAAAGAATGCTTACAAAATTTACTGGAAAACAGACTCTGACCCTAAACTGGCCAGACAGCTACTTCTGATGACCAGAAACCAGCTGTGAACCATTAGAGGAATACATGGCTCTCAAGAAGCACCTGCATCGTATGCAACTGTTTAAGGGAGATCTAAGCTGCAGGCTCTGCGGACGAGACAGGGGAACTGTACAGTACATAATCTGCCAAGGCGTAGCACTGGATCGAAAAATACACCAAATACTCTGGTAACCAAGACTAGAACCAGAGGTTATACCGACACTCTCCCCAGTTGCCCTACACAAACTAGTAAAAGGAACTGGAATTAATGAGTGAGTGTAAGACCAACTAGGGTGAGCACAAAGGGCTAATCCTGGCCGACGTGCATCGAAAGACAAAAAATCTCCATAGCTGCGCAAAGCCTCGAGTCACCCCTCCAGTTTCCAGTTTCATATGCATTTTTCTTGTTTTACTTGCCTATAATACTCTTATTCGTATAGGTAATTAAAGCGAATGTAATATAATTCATCAGCATGTAGGAGGCCCTAAAATATGTTTACCTCTCTACCAATATCCGCATCCTTGTATATTGGTTTTGGGGCCATCATCCCGATCGGACCGTCCATATATCAAACAGATATAGGTCGTCTGTAGGAAATATTGCTATGCACTGGCAGTGGCGAGACATACATATGTCATAATAGGTGTGGCGGTGTGTATTTCGAGGGTGAATGGAGAATGTTAACACGCCAGATAACGCTGGCTATTCATCTGTAAAATTCCCTTGTGCCCTTTGTATCGAAATAGCCGGGCTTAATTTTCACTGGGAATAAAAGAGACGGCGAACTAATGCGGGATAGAGACGGTTTGTTTGTTGGTAATGACTTGGCGATTTTTATGTTAAACGGTATTAGCTTAATGAATTTTGAAATTGTGTCGGGAGGTAAATGGGTATTGTTGCGTTGTGTTTAAAATAATCGTAAAACAAGGCTGTTTTTCTTGTTTTTGACTACAAAGGAAACAGCTATTCGTTTTATATTATAAATTAGAAAATTTTCTATTAAGAGCTCGTTTTCGGTTTCGCAAATCGTTCAGACGACTATAGAATAGTTATTTGTGTTACTAGGCAGCAAAGTAGTAGATTAACTGCCGCGGCTGATCAATTGTTGGAACGGTTGGTTGCTATGAAAATCTATATGTCCATAATAATTATAGTTTGAAAACTTATGAAATTTCTGCCAGTTTCGTGGAAAAATATCGGTAGGTATATTTATATTATGGACAGTGATAGCGACTTAGAAGTTTTTACTCTTCCAGCAATAAGGGAGGTGGCAAAAAATATTGAGTTAAATTTGTTGCCGGAGAAGTATCGGATGAAATATGAAGGAAATTATAAACGATTTATGGATTATTGCATGGAGAAAAATGCGAAGACTTTTTCGGTTTACTTGCTTATTTTGCTGGATTATCTAAAACAATGAAGAGTTCTACACTTTGGTCTGTATATTCCATGTTGAGGGCAACTATGAATTTTAAAAATGGCGTAGATATAGGAAGATATTTGAAGTTGCGGACATATTTAAAACGGGCATCCCAAGGCTACCAGGGAAAGAAGTTCCGAGTTTTCGAAAAACAATATATTACAAAATTTATACTGGATGCTTTATAATGAATATTTATTAGCAAAGGTAATTTTAAAATAAGATATTCATACGATAAAGTGAAAATACTTATAATTCATTCTTTTAGGTTGTATTGATTTTTGGAATTGCGGGTGCATGTCGCTGCGACGAACTATTGAATTTAAAGTTAGAAAATATTGAAGATATAAACAATAAATTATTGGTATCCCTATTAAACATGAAGACAAAGAATTCGAGGCATTTCGTAAAAATGGAATATTTAGATGTTAGAAAATATAAGTATAGCTATTCGGCCTGCTGAATTAAAAGACAGAAGATTTTTTTTAAAATACGTAAAAGGTAAACACGTAAAGCAATTTGTTGGTATCCATTAATTTGGTAAAATAGCTCAAGAAATAGCTGTCTATTTAAAGTTGCCGAATGCTAAAGAATATACGGGACACTGCCTCCACAGAAGTTCTGCCACTTTACTTGTAAATTTAGGAAGTGGTATAACAATGTTGAAAAGACATGGCGGGTGGAAGTCCTCAACTATAGCAGAAGGGTTCATTGAGGATTCTATGGCAAGTGAAACCAGTATTTGTGAAAAATTTTGACAAATGTAGGAACTACCTATGAGGCGAATCAAATTGGCAATATAGTGAATGTAAAGAGAATGATATCTGAGGAAAGAAAAGGGGGCCTATTTATTCAAAATTGTAGTAATTTAACTATTAATGTTATAAACAAATACATATGTTTTTTTAAATTCTTGTTAAAAGTATTATGCAATCGTTAATAAATGTTTTTTTTGTCAAAAAATATCAAATGTTTTATTCCCATTGAGAATAATTATTTTGCTGCCTAGGCAGGAAAAGTAATACTTTGCTGATTGATATGTCTGCAAAATTAATATTTGCTGTCAATCCGTTTAAAAAAAAATATTTATGAAAAACTAAACTTGTTGTAGCATTTTTTCCACACCCTATCAAAACCGGTAAACTAAATAAAAAATTTTCATTTTATACTTTCATAAGTTTACGGACTCACATAAGGGGAAGCCCTAAAAATCTCAAAATAAATTATGAGTTTTCTCATATTATTATAGTATAAAAAAATAAGGCTCCTTCGTGAATTTTATTAGAAAACATTTTGACAAAAGAGAAAAGTCTTTGAATATTGAAGAAATTAATACATTTTTCAACCATTCAATAAAATTGGTTAATTGGTAAATTAATATAGTACACTATTGGCAAAATCGAATCTGGGATGCGAAAGCTCTAATGCAACCAAGAGAAAAGGCACATAATTTGGGCAAATCCTTCAGTTAAAAAGAGACACCTAACCACTTCTACATTGCTACTAAAAGGGGGGATATGTGTATGGTGTGGCCGAGCCTTTCCCCGTGCCGTGAACGTAAACAGATTCAAATTTAGTAACAAAGGAGCTTCGATGGAGCGAGTGTCTGATGTTTTTTGTCGTACGATATTTTTAGGACTTTCATTTTTATATCATGTTTTTCGCTGTTGCATTTGACAATAGAACAGCGGTATAAAAGTTCATGTTATTTATTAGCCTTAAACCTAAAAACAAAATAAAAACTGGTATTCTAGGAAATTAATGATAATTCCAAAAAATTAATACAATAATAATACCTCCTATAAAATACAAAATCGCCCAACAACTCCTTGAGTACTCTCAGCTGTTAAATATCACTTGATATTAATTTGTTGTTCGCGTGAATACATTAGTAATTTAAAATAACAGTTAATACTTCGCAGTAGGAAGGCTTGCTTTATACAAAAATATTTATTCGACTATCGACTGATCCCGTGGCTGCTTTGACCGCGTGTTCTAGAGAATGGAAGGTGGGAGGTAGGGGATAACGTGTTCTCTGTTTAACGTGTTAAACGCTACTAATAATCTCCGTCTAATGCGTTTATATCGGCACCCTAGATTCGAGTTTGCCAATAGTGTATATTATGTCACATAAATAAAATGATCACCGGTGGCGTTCCGTTGTAATAAATATCGCGACAGAATATTATGTTAACAAAAGTACACCGTGTAAATGAAATCTGTTAAATATAAAGTTTCAACATTTATGTATCTCTAATGCAAAAAAATTTAAGCAAGACTATCTCCTATGCCAATATACAAGATATAAAGCAGGCTATATAGTCATATCCATATTTTACAAAGCTTGGTGTCCATTGATGTGGGCTGATGAAGGCCATTCGGGCTCGGTTTTAATTAGAACTCACAAGATAAATTAAAACCAAAAACCATGAAAGCTTATAGAGAGTTGGAACGGAAACCATTCAAAGTAATCCAGTAATAATAATATTTTAGAGCTTCTGTTGATATTATAATAATTATATTGTAGGTGAAAAGTAAAATGGCTAATACTCATTTTAGAATATTTTCATTCAGTGTTAGGAGGGGGGGGGATGTTTAACGCGTAGACCTAATAAGAACAAGAAAACCATTCCTATGTCCACTTTATCCGTTTCTTTTTTTGTAAGGCTAATGCTGCTGCCACTGTACACAAATGTATAATCTTCATAACCTTTTGATAGCCACAGACTCGTTAGACGGACATTACGTTTTCTTTGGTTAAACAGGAAAAACCCCCACGGTCGCTTTGCTCCATGAACTGCTTGACGAGGAGTCTGTTCAAACAAAAACGGCGAGAACGAATCCAGCTGTTTGTATTTAAAAACACATGGCATTGTGGCGGCTTTGTACTACGCCGCGAACGTAAATTATAATATGGCAACGAAGCATTGAACGCGAAACATGCGCAGGCGCTCCGCTCGATTGGCTTGTAGCTACAATATCTGGACGGCGAAACTGTTGTATATTGCCAGTGTTATTTATAGCGTTTTCCATTCGTAAGATTAGTGCATGCTAAATTTATTTCTTTCTATGTTTTACCGATGAATAACGCTATAACTTTTAATATACCACAAGTTGAGTTCGATGTTTCAACTGTACATAAAATAAATGCTATATTTTTGCCCCTTTGCCCCCCCCCCCCCCCCCCCCTAGAGGTAGAATTTTATAAGTCTATCTTCTTTCCAGCGGTCGCGTCGGAAAGTTACCTTCTCCATTTATACCACCTAGGGGCAACATTTTTCGAAACATCAAAACACTTACTTGGTTATTTTAACAGAGTAAGCATAGTACCAATTTTTAGCAATATAGCTTAAAATTATAGAATATGTATAGTGTTTCTTAGGTCAATTTAATGACATTAAACAGTAGGAATTTCCTAACCATAGGTGTCCCAAACAAATAATTAAAATGCGTATACACACTTATAAGTTTGTTTCACATTAGGTGTTTGTACATACTACACTTTATAAACCCACTGTATATATAATAATATTATATTAAAATAATAAATATAAGGTAACTCAAAAATTCTATACACAAAACTAAAATCAGAAAAATAAACCTGACACGGCACGACACTGCTCAGAAAATTCTTTAATTTTTTTACCAGAACTCTATTTTCGGACCATTGTCCAGCCCGTCCACAAGTTCCAAATAACGTATATTTTATCTTCGTCTCTTCCACGCCATCGGCGGTCACTGGCATATCTCTCTGTGTGACAGAATCGATCGTTGAACGGGTCGGAGACCGCTTCAGCTTATCCCAGCCGCTTTAACTGTTTTCGGATTTGTAAGCACAATGTAAGTATATACGAGAAACAAGGGTTTGTTAATTAGTTGTTTTTAAACACTGAAAACACTTTTTGTCTTGATTTCAGTTATATTGTTTCTTAAGGACTAAAGAATGTATTATTATAACAATGAATGGCTTGTTATTTTTTTCTGTCACACTCAAAACTCCTCGGTTTAAAGTATATTTGCAAACTAGCTTTCAAAGAAAGTTACTGACTAACAATTGAATACTGATATAAATGAAACATCTTTAATAAAAAAACTTAAAGAATTGAAGAAGAAAGATATGACAACCCTGGTTGTGAGGTCGGTCCGTATGGAATGATTAGAATGTCCTCAAACTGAGTTTGGATAAATTATACCCTCTCAAAATAGACTAGACCCCTTTTTTCAACCTCCACCAGTTTTAGCCCCTGAGATACAGAAATTTCGACCCCCGTTTTAACCCTCTTAGGAGTGTTTTCCTTGTATCATGATGTATATCAAAATGCTTTGGTTGTACCGAGACGACCAATCAGAGTCGAGCTGAGCCGAGCCAAGTTGAGCCGAGTCGATTCTGTGACCGTCTTGCTTTAAGGATGCAATTCAGCAAGACGTCTTACTTCGATATTTCGAAAATTTCCATCATTTCGTCAAACAAGCAGCAACCAGCAATAAGCAAGCATCTAGTTTCCTTTTACAGTTATGCCTTATTAACACTCACAAGTTTGAAAAATATGCCTCGTGGCATAGAGAGAATGTAGATATTCGTAAAATTTTCCTTTTTCTTTGTTGATTTTTTTTGTAGGCAACAGTTTATGCCAAAACAAGTTTCTAAAACACTACAGTTGACATTTAGCCGGAACAAACAAACGAAATTTTCAGTTTTGTTCAATTTATATTGTGAAAACAACTTTTTGTTCCGCTTGAATAACAGAGTTGGTTCATTCTCGCAATTCTAAAGCCCTTGCTTGTTGTTTATAGTTCCACTCATTGTTTGAGATATGAATATACTTTAAATTACATGTTACGCGATAGGAATAGCCTCATATTCTATTAGGGGTTTATTTGGTGTTATTGTTATAAGGCTAAGTATTATTTATAAAGATTATCTAATTATCTACTTATTTAACAATAAATTATGTACACTATCTTAGTAATACTGCATGATATTGAACGGTACCGAAACAACGGAATGGTACTGAACAATACTGAATTGTGAATTATACCTACCACAGACCTGTAATATACAGTGTCTGTGACAAAAAAAAAGTTGTATTTCTTGACTTTTTAAATCTTTCAAAATGAGGCCTACACTGGAGTATTTCCGATCGTTCAACATTTTACTTAAAGTCGCCACAGTGGATCTTTTCCCGTGCGTCATCACTTTCACGTCATCAAAATCGTATGAATCAAATCAAAATTACGAGACGAAAAAAGTCAAAACTAAGTATAAGTTCATAAAATGGACGTGCCTGCCTACCGTTTGACGTACCTACAAAATATCCCGAAAAATTATTATTTATTTTAAGTTTTGCCCGGCATTCTCTATTATCTAAAAGAAATTGACAAACAAATGCTAATACATTTATTACTATTTTAAAAGCTTAAAATCTAGAAAAGTTTGGTGTTTTATTGACTATTAAAATCGCAAAAGTCAAATTTTTGACATCCTTTCATTTAAGGGAATTTAGCCACTGCCGTAAACTTTTCAAAGAACTTTCACGATTAGAATATTTAAAATAAATAAATAAGGTATTATAACAATCCATAAATACTTACCGCCAAAACAGATGGTGGGTATAATTAGCTCTTAAAAGAACTATTTTTAGAAAAAGGAACAGTTTTAAAGTACACAAATTTACAAAATACGAATTAGATTGGCAGATCAAAATAAGGTTGACAATGACGTTCTAAAATACAACGGTAGTCAACTAAACAAATAAAAAAAGTAATTAATTGACGTTTATAGTTTTATTCTTGTCTAGCACGTTATATTATTGCGGAATCTTGGAGACGTTCTTTTATGCTTTTATTCAAACTTGGTACTGTAATAAATAAAGATGCAGAGTTATTAGCCACGTTGAGTCCTGATCGTTGATTGATGACGCACGGGAAAAAATCCACTGTGGCGACTTTAGACGATTTTAGTTCATCATTACTCCAAAAATAAATTAAATTAGTGCAAAATGAAAAAAAATATTCACGATTAAAAAGTGTACTCCTTTAATTTGAGCCACAGTGTATATTATCCAAATTTTTGTTTAAAAAATTTTATGTACATTTTTTTTTCATTTTTTTGGAAATTCAACTAAGCATTACTTTTTTTAAATTTTTTTTGTATCAGTTTATTGAAAATACCTACTTATTTTGTATCAGACTAACTGCATTTTAGAATTTAGTTATCTTATAAACCCATTTTATAGCAAAGAAAAAATTTTCTCCAGAAAATTTAAGGCGCATCTGGACTATTTGTCTTGTTTGCGTAGGATAAATTTAAATTCCAATCTTTATACAAAAATATCTTTTACCAATAATTGGCTAATATTGGACAATAACGACCATATGTCGGTCTGTAAAGCACAATTATCAACAGTTTCAAGTTTTGATTTAAAAATTAATAAAAACAAAGAATAAATTGACTTGCGAACAAGTAATAAAAACGATGTTCTCGTCAAACGAAGTGCTGAAAATATGAAAACTTCAGTGTACAGGGTTTTTCCGTATATTTTTGTGCACCCCTGGAGCTTTTATTTGAAGACCTAGAAAAAACTTTAAATTACCAAAGTTGCATGATTTATCCTGAACTGCCAGAATTTGTTATCGGACAAAACAAATGAACATCGTAAATTTGTTTAATAATGCCAATGTCGACTTTTTTAAATGGAACACCCTGTATATTAATTTTTTTAACTCCTCACTCTTTTCTGATTCCCAATTTGTATATATGTTATATGTTTACTTTAGTCGTTTAGGCAAAATTTCATTTCAAAATATTGCGGATTAGAAAATCTATATTGGTGTGAGGAAAACATGCTAGAACATAATGCTTATTCAGTAACAATAATTAATATAAATAATGATAATAATTTATGAAACAAACATATAACATATATACATATTTGGAATCAGAAAAGAGTGAGGAGTTAAAAAAAAATTAATATACAGGGTGTTCCATTTAAAAAAATCGACATTGGCATTATTAAACAAATTTACGATGTTCATTTGTTTTGTCCGATGACAAATTCTGGCAGCTCAAGAGAAATCATGCAACTTAGGTAATTTAAAGTTTTTTCTAGGTCTTCAAATAAAAGCTCCAGGGGTGCTCCAAAATATACGGAAAAACCCTGTACAGGAAGCCCACTCACACGGGGCAATACCTTAATCACGGATCGAACCATTCAAACTCCATAAAACAGGGCATAATTCGAACTCTTTATCACAGAGCATCTAACGTTTGCAACAATTCGGATGAACTTAATATTAAAATTTCAAACATCAAAAAAAAATTAAAACAGAATTGTTACCCTGAAAACTTTGTAACTTATACAATCTCAAAAACTTAAAAATCGCGAAGTAAAAACTAATACAGAAACGAAAGAGTAGCAAGCATTTCTTACAGTACCTTATGTCAAGGGGATTTCTGAAAAGATTAGAATGAATATTTCCCTCATATGTTAAAGTTCCCATAAGAGAAATGCAATTTTCGCAAAATTACAGCGAAAACAGCACTGCCAGAAATCGAAAATTGCATCGCAACTTTATATTGTTGACGAAACGTCAAAGCGGGATTTTATTGTTAACAAACGTCAAAAAATGTAATATTCTGACAATTAACGTCATCTTATTTATTATTATACGAGCAACCGCCGTATCAAAACTTGCCAAAAAAGGTGTTGGAGAACAACAGTTAATTAAACTAAGTGGACACTCAAATACCAAATCACTGACGCCTTACATTCAGATATGAGAACCACCATATGCTTTTGATTGAAAAAATGCGGGACAATGACCAACCGTCAAGCTCAAGAGAGTCCCCCGCCGAAATAAGCTCTCGCTCGTTGACTGCATCAACCACCATGTCTACGAATTCAAAACAAAATATTGTTAATTACAATAATTGTACTTTTCATTGCAATTCTTGTAATTTTTAAGCATTTTACTTTTATTGTTAGTATTTTCTGTTAAATAAAATATTTAAATTTACTTGATTCGAGTTCTTAACTAATTTGGGAAATATTCAAATTAATTACACTCGTGCATAAAAATAACCAGATAATTTTTTTATTCAATGTGTTTTTTTTACAAATTGCAATCGTTTGTTTTCATATTTTACGAAAATGCCCACCTCCTGCGGAGTCGGGCTTTTCGCGAAAATATGAAAACAAACTCTTGCAATTATAAAAAACACATTTCATTCAAAAATTATCGGTAATTTTGATGCACTTGTGCACTTACCCCCGATAACCAAAAACTATAATATCAAAACAGCCTTCAAATCCGGAAATAAGCTTAGAAGCTTTCTTAATAAAGTAACCCCCCCAGTGGCGTAACTAGGGGGGACCAGGGGGGGCCCGGCTCCCCCCAGAGGTCTGCCTGCCCCCCCTCCCCCAGAATCCGCTAGAAACAAATTTATTCTGCCAGACCACCCAAATGCGAACGATAAGTCAAACGAAAAATTGATTAATTGAATTTTTTTTAAATATTATATTTTTCAAGTTAATCTTTAAATTTACTGAAAAAAATATTATGTAGTTCTTTGGAGGAAGGAATCGTGAACCTAAACCTAACCTTATTAAATTATTTGTTTTAATTATCTTAAATTATATAATAAAATTCTGAGTCTGAGTATTTAAAGCTCAATTTAATTAAAGGTAAGATATTTATTTGTATTTTTATCTTTGAGTAGGTATGCCTTTTTTTATATTTTTACATTGACTATTACTAGGAGGTAGGGCATCAGTTAAACTGTTAAGCAATAAAAACTAAAAACAAAATACAAAATAACTACATAAATTAATTATATTTATTCATCAATTATATTTTTAGTCTAGTCTATACCCTATACGCGCAACTAAACCTCGGAATCGGAACTCCAAGCCAGGTCTGTAAAGTTAGAAATCCAATGCTGCCTTCCAAAACGCTCTCGGAATCTAATCAGAATAAACCAAATTTAACTCGAAAAATTTCCAAAAAAAGTTTTTGTGACAGCTGAAAAATCTAACCGATAAAAAACGAGGTCTTGTGATATTACTGTTGATTATTGACCAAATTTGTTAAAATTTGGGCGTGGTCCAGAAAAGAATTTCGCCTATCAAATCCCTTGCGTGTGTGGCGAACCGTACATTGGAGAGAAGAAACAAAAAGAAGACATCTTCCCGTACGAGTTAATGAACGTCTAAAACATACTCAAGGAAGTGAAACTTCGAAATCAGGTATAGTGGAACATGTATGGACCGACCAACATAATATACAGTGGTTAGAAGCCAAGGTTTTGGCCACGGAACAACACTGGAGAAAACGAAAATTCAAAGAAGCAGCTTTCATAAATCAAAATACCCGTATATTTAGTAAACCAAGTATAGATATCCCCAATATCTGAAAGCCTCTTCTTGTCCAAAACCAATAGCTCAAACTTCATACTCCAATAAGCACGTAGGCGGAGTCATCAAGCTTCATTGCACATGGATAGTATTTAAGACAGTAGCCTTAGAATTATAATTTAGTTTACACTTGAAAACGGTTAGAGATACTAACTAACAGAAACGTTGTGTTAAGTAACAAAATAAAGACAATGGAAGTCCGACAAGGTAATTTTTTTGATATTACTTTATTGTCTACCACATTCAAACAAACAAGTAACAAAATGTTGATCAAAAAATATAAATTGCAAATTAGTCCGTACTATTCTGATCTATGTCAAAATAACTAACGGATTTCAATGTTTGTAAAAAGACATTTATTGGAGAAGCAACATTTGTGTCCGAAGGTGTATCATAAATATAACTATTTATATAACTTGAAGGTAAATAACAGTTTATATTATTATTTAACGTTTTGTTGATAAGACTTTAAATTAAAGTTTGATTTGTATTTTGCTAATGCAAAATTTCTATCTATCAAATTTACCAGTTTGTTTTAGAGAAAACGGCTGAATTTACATTCATTTCAGTTATGTATATTTTGATTTCAACTTTTTGTTGTGCTTGTTAAAAAGTTTTTACGCTTAACAAGCTGCTAACGCGGCATGAAAATCGTAAAGTGTATTCTTGCGTTTTCAAATTTCTCGTTTAATATTTAACCAGGGATTAAATTGAGTTAGTTATACGATATACATACCAGCCCACTTTAAATGCACAGGTAATTTATATGTTTACCATATTCTAATAAAAAATCCAATTGAGTAGGTATATACCGTGCGAGCAAAAATTATTAGCATCAAAGAGGGCTTGGATTAAAAAACGTGGCACTTGGTTTAGATCACAATGATATAGAGACGACATATCTAACCAAATCATATTATGACATGATATGCCAAACTAATGAGTAATAAAATAAGTAGACAAACACAAATTTATTTTTATTGTTTACAACATTAACAAAGTAAGAATATACAGGAAGAAAAAGAAAAATAATTACATAAATTGCTGAAATTGGCCACCGCCATGCTCCAAACATAAATTCACACTTCTCTTCATATTTTCGAAAGTGTTGATCTCTGCAGAAATGTTACCACATTTTTGGATAATCCCTTCTTGTAATTGTTCTAAATTTGCAACTGGTGTTTTAAAAATAGTGTTCTTTAAATGAAGAAAAACGAAGTAATCCATAACCGTTAAACAAGGTGATCTAGGTGGGAATTCAATGTCTGATAGAAAACTGATCAATCTGTCGTCGAAAAAATTGCGTAAGCAGTTAATAGTTTCGGCGGCAGTATGGGCGGTTGCACCGTCCTGTTGGAAATATCCAAAACGTAGTTCGTCGTCAAGTAATTGCTCCACAAATGGATTGAAAATATTGTCTCTATACCGCTGTAACTGTGTCATGAAAAAAAAAATAGGACCAACAATTCTTCTTCGGGAAACAGCTAACCAGACACCAATTTTTTGAGGGTGCAATGTGGTCTCTACAAAAAAATGGGAATTTTCACTACTTTACATGCGTGTATTCTGAGAATTCACATAACCGGAGAGGTGGAACCAGGCTTCATCCGAAAAAAATTTCAGGTCTAATAAATCATTTCTTTCCAATAAATGTTGGGTAAACTATTGGGAGTAATTCCTGCGTCTTTCAAAATCTGCGGCTTGTATTTCTTGGAATACTTGCACATTATAAGGAAATAAATTTAGCTGCTTCTTAAGAATAGTCCTGCATGTTCCATAAGATCTTCCCACTTCTTGGGACAGGCGTCTTATACAATTTGTTGGCATATTTTGCATTATTTCACGAACAATTTGCAACAAGTTCTTACAGATGGTCTTCCTGCTCCTTTTTTGTGTTGTATAGAACCTGTTTTTCTAAACACAGCCACGGTTCTTTTCAGGCAATGATAAAAATCCCCAGCAATAAAAGCAACGTTAGGAAAATGTTCGTGAAAATCCATGCACAAACCAGGATTGTATTGCCACTTACCATTTACTCTAACCCCGTTTCGAAAATACGCTTCAACCATGAATGTTGTGTGCCATTGTGTGAATTGTTCAAGAAATTGGAAAAATTAGCGATGAATCAAATTACTTGTAACGACTGTCAAAGATGTCGGAATAGCTGATTGATTGTTAATTCAGGTAGTCAGATAGAATGTCTAGGTTTATGTTTAGTTTATACACTAACCAAAATAAGCATGGCCTAATGCAGTGGCGTAGCCACGGGGGGGGGGGGATACGGGGGATATATCCCCCCCATAACCATGCAAAAAAAAATTATTGCGTAATGTTACATGACCTGTTACAAATGCGTTTTAGTGGCAACATTGGCAACAAGGCTTACGTGTCGTAGTAACTAGAATCGTCTGATCAGGCCAGTGTTGCCAATCGGCGGACTTTAGTCCGATTGTCGGACTTTTTTTAAGGCTATGGACTTTTGTCGGACTTTGAAACTATTTCGGACTTTTTGATACCTGACGAAAATATGCTAAATTGCAAATTTGGAAATAAAATCGGCAGGTAACTTACTGTTTATTTACCAAGTGTTGGGTTGTCTTATTACTTATTACATTAACTTTTTTATTATTGTTTTCTTTTGTTATTAAAAAGTAAATGTTTATAGAGTTATCAGTCTTTTTCATTATATAATATACCCCCAACAGTAAAAAATAAATATCACATATGGCGAATGCGCCAGACGAAGCATTTTCATTTCGACGCGGACTAAATCGGACTTTTTCGTGCCACTGGGCGGACATTTTCACCTAATGTCATTGGCAACACTGGATCAGGCTTTTAGTCAACGAATACTTACACCAGGCTTTTAGTAGTTGTTGATGCGCAGGCTATGCAGGGCCTATAGTAAGCTTAATTATAATATCAATTAAAATATTGCGTGAAAAGAAACGTTTTTACAATGCAGCAGTCAAAATACTGGTTTTTTTAAGCGAAAAGAAAGAGATTGGGAGGCCGACAGCAATACAGAGAAAAACGAAGAGTATTCTGGGACTTCTCGAGATATAAAAACCTCTTAGAGCGTGAGCAATAATAATCTTCATGTTGATCAGCCCAGTTTAGTTCATAAAATGGATATATCCAACTTTATAAAAGGCGGTAACCAAGATATTTTAAACACTATTAGTTCATTGTGGTATCCGGCAAAAGTGTACAAATTTCCCATATTAGAAAAATATAAGGAAAAAAAACTAAAGCTTAAATTCCAATATAAGTGGTTCATCGAATATGATTGGCTGGCATACTCGGAAAAGGAGCGAGGAGCGTTTTGTAAATACTATGTTTTTTTTTCCACTTCAGGAGGAATTGGTTCCCAGCAGTTAGGGGCACTGGTTAGAAAAAAATTTGACAACTGGAAAAATGCTAGAGAGGTTTGTATTATAAAATACTAGTAGAGTTTTCTTCTTGACCTTATGATTTAAATTTTCTTGTTTATGGGTTTTTAGGTCATTTAAAAATAAATAAAAGTTTGGTTCAAGTTGACGTTTCGGTTTATATTACATTAAACCATCTTCAAAACTACAATTACGGGAAAATGTGATATGGACGATTAGATTTTATTTTATAACCATTTTTCACATTTATGGTAAATAGATGTACATGTATTAAGAGAATATATTGCATTTGATTTCTGCGAGATGTAACTTTGGGTTACCTTTCACCAGTCTACAGAAGAGTATATACTAACTTTGATGTTTTTATATCCCCCCCCACGAAGCAACTCTGGCTACGCCACTGGCCTAATGAAACATTTAAAAGTAATTCTGTGAATCGTCGAATAATATTTTTCAGAAATATTATATTTTTATTTCAACTTTGCAGGACATAATGCGCGGAATAGTACCTACCACTCCACGGCTTCATATTTATCACTCGGAATATTTTACGCTTCCCTCTCAAAAATTGAATTTAAATCAAAACAAAGCGCCATAAAACCGAACACCAATCCCTATATCGTATTATTCCATTTTTCTGACCTTTAAATCATTTTAAAATCAACTATACGTCAAACATCGAAAAATATATTGCCGTTTTTATGACCGTGTGCGGCTGCCGGCAAAATACTTTAAAATATAAATTCGCATTAATAGAATGTGTTTTGTTTTATTTAAATCAATTATGTTTTGCGGTGGAAATAATACCGCATATTTATCGATTTGCAGTATTTTTAAAAGTATTGCGACACCCATTTGTGGATACATTGTCCGACTGCGGCTGCGTAGTGTGCATAGACAAGCGAGTTGCGCGCTCTCAAGGATATATAGGCAACTTAACATAGTAAATTGGTTCCCTGATAGCGCCACATGCGACCGGGGGAAAAACTAAATATAGTCGTGGTGGGGGTAGGCGCCAAGCATAAAAATTTTAATTTTATTATTACTTTGAATTCAAATTTTCGCGCTTCCAACTTAACGGAAAAGTTTGAAGCGCGAAACATCTGATTCAAGTTAAAATAATTTGGGAGAACGAAAGGAAATTATAACAATGATATGGCGACAAGATTTATTAATATTAGATATTTACATAAATATGGTTTACATAAAAAAACAGCTTACATTATTATATTATTATTTTCTGTAGATTTTTCTAACAATTCCGTGTTATTTTCAAGTTTTTATTTAATAAACTAGTTATTGTACCTTGTAGTTCATTAAGTTGTGAAGTAAAGTTTCTTTCTATATCTTTAATAGCTTTCGCTGTACTTTCCAATCGTTGGGCGACATTAATGAAGTCTTCAGGAGGTTCCACGCTCTTGGTAATTGCCTTGGTTTTTCTTCCCGATTTCTTTGGTCGCGACATATTAAATATATACCTATTTACGATTCTCAAACTACCGACTGCGCCATGTTAAGTTTATAAATTATATATGAATAATTATTTAATAATAACTTTATTTTGTATATATTTTACAAATCAATCATAAAATGACAATGACAATCTTTCACCAGTCCAGGTAAGACTTCAGGATCGATCACAACAATCCATATTTTTATCTTTCTCGCACATATTATGCAGGTACAGAGCGAGAGAGAGGTACAGAATGTTGGCCATGCTCATTCTAAATGAATATTCTGTTCCTACCAACGTTAGGAGATGAACAACCTTCTAAAACAAAATTCCTACAATAGCGCCACTAGCGACCGGGGGGCTAAATTAAACGAACAGTGGACGACCTTCACCATTTAAGTTATCCTAGCCTGGTAGTGTGGTTAGGAAACGTCATATCGCTCAAATTGTCAAAATAACAGCTGTGAAAATATAACTTGGAATTTAATTCACCTGTCGAACTCCATATTTTAACAATTAGGTACCATAATTTTATTGTGTGTTTTAGTGGTTATTCTATTGTTGCAAAAAATTATCGCGATAATTTTTGGACAGAAAAAATTATCACTTATAATATCCCTAGCGATTAAATTAATACCGGAAATTTTTCTGAGGTCATGAATAGTTTTAAAATTATATCGAGCCGAAGGCGAGTAGTAGTAGTAACATGTTTTATTTAGCAAAAAGCTACAATTAAATATTTTTTAATACATTTTTTAACACATTTTTATAAATTTATTTTTAAATTTTAATACGCAATGTATCAAATATTACGTATCATTTTGTTTTTTAATTAAATGTAATTTTAAAGTTTTTTTAAATAGTTTTAATGATATTTGAGATTTAATAAAATTTTCCAAATAATTATATTCTGTCAAACCTTTAAAAAAATATACTTATAAACTAATATTTTAGACACTCCGAATTTTGATTAGTTCTTGTTTTATAATTATGATGGTCTTAATTAAAAGAACAAAATTTTTTTAAACAATCAGGCAATAAATTATTTTTAATTTTATGTATAAAGATACATCTTCTTAACATAGTATAAAACAAAGTCGCTGTCGCTGTCTGTCCGTCCCTACCAGCTATATATGCTTAAATCTTTAAAACTACGCCACGGATTTTGAAGCGGTTTTTTTTAATAGATAGAGTGATTCAAGAGGAAGGTTTTTATGTATAATTAGCGACCCGCCCCGGCTTCGCACGGGTGCAATTTCAGAAAGTGGCATAACACATTTTTATAAATTTATTTTTAAATTTTAATACGCAATGTATCAAATATTACGTATCATTTTGTTTTTTAATTAAATGTAATTTTAAAGTTTTTTTAAATAGTTTTAATGATATTTGAGATTTAATAAAATTTTCCAAATAATTATATTCTGTCAAACCTTTAAAAAAATATACTTATAAACTAATATTTTAGACACTCCGAATTTTGATTAGTTCTTGTTTTATAATTATGATGGTCTTAATTAAAAGAACAAAATTTTTTTAAACAATCAGGCAATAAATTATTTTTAATTTTATGTATAAAGATACATCTTCTTAACATAGTATAAAACAAAGTCGCTGTCGCTGTCTGTCCGTCCCTACCAGCTATATATGCTTAAATCTTTAAAACTACGCCACGGATTTTGAAGCGGTTTTTTTTAATAGATAGAGTGATTCAAGAGGAAGGTTTTTATGTATAATTAGCGACCCGCCCCGGCTTCGCACGGGTGCAATTTCAGAAAGTGGCATGCCGGGTACTACAGATATGCCCGAAATAAACAGTACTGAAACTAAGTTGGCGGTGTTTTTATGCGTGCGCTGTCACACTCAAGTTAGCTAGTATAGACCTGTCAAGTAAACCTCAAACAAGTAATTAGTAGGGCCTAATTGTTAAAAATGGTGTTAAGTACAGAGGAGAAAGTGTTTCTGGTAGAGCATTATTTTCGCTCATACGGAATGGGCCGACATAATGGTGCAAGTTTGCTATACGTGTCTGATCAATTCACACAACGGTTTAATAAACGTTCTCCAAGTAATGCTGTAATTTTGAAGGTTATTGAAAAGTTCAGAAATACTGGTAGTGTATTGTGCCAACGAAAAGGAAACTCGGGGCGTCCCAGGACAGTTAACAACAACAATAACCATGAACGTGTTTTTGAGCAAATCTTACAAAATCCGAAAGCCAGCCAGGCAAGGACAGCGTTACAACTTGATTTAAAAAGAACTTCCTTTCAAAGAATCCTGAAGGAGCTGGGTGCATTTTCGTATGTGATTCAGGTACATCAACAACTACATCCTCGGGATTATCGCAGTAGAGTGGAATATTGCGCCAGAATTCTCGCGTTACAGTATGAAAATCCTGAATTTTTGAAAAATGTTTGGTTTTCAGACGAAGCACACTTTCACTTGTCAGGCTATGTGAATCGTCGCACAAATCGATTTCTGGGCTTTGCCAGACCCGATGAGGTTCAAGAGGTTCCTTTACATAGTGCAAAAGTGAGTGTCTGGTGTGCTGTGTCCGGACACGGAATCATTGGTCCGTACTTCATCGAAGAGAATGGTAGGCAGGTCACACTTAATCAACAGAGGTACAGACACATCTTAACATGATTTATCCCTGATCTACGTCAATTCTGTCGTGCACGTAACTTGGCATTTCGAAACCAATTTTTTCAGCAGGACGGGGCAACTTGCCATACTGCTGCCGCAATTCGTCAATTTCTTCAAGAACATTTTCCAAGCAAATTCATTTCACGATTTACTGACTTCCCTTATCCTTCACATTCTCCAGACCTCACACCTCCAGACGCATACATTTGGGGCATGGCTAAAAATGCCGTTTTCAAACAGGCACCACAAACCATCGATGAATTAAAGGATGCCGTTAGAGTCTTCTTCGCAGCTCTGAGACAACCCTTATTTAATAACATGACCAGAAACTTAGAACATCGTTATGAAGTCTGTCTTGAACGAGGAGGTGCACATTTAGAACATATAATAAAGTGTCAATAATATGTATTTTTTAAATATATAATACGATTACAAGTTCAGTACTGTTTATTTCGGGCAATACTGTAATATATCGGGTTTGTATTTATACCAGCGGATTGCAACGCATGCCGGATACACGCTAGTACAAATAAAAAATTAAATTTCTGACATTTAACCAATATAAATTTTTTAACATAAAATTTGTTTTTGTATATTTGTAACAATTTGAAATAATCCGCATTGCGTTATTTTGTAAAATTTGTAATTTATTAAACATTTCCTCACTAGCACAATATAAAATGGAAGAACAATAAAGAAAATGTGCTAATATAATAGTATTGAATACAGTTTTCTTTTAGAAAACAAACTTAAATTAGAACTGATTCTTTTAAAATAACCTACTTTTCCGGCAATCTTCGATATGATACTTTCAAAATAATTAAAAAATTTTAAGTTTGAATCAATAATTATCCCAAAATATTTAAAACTGTTTACTAATTGCAATTATTTGTTACCATCAATTACAACCTTTATATTTTGACAATTTAAATTATTACCCATAACCATACATTTAGTTTTTGAAATATTTAATTTTAATTTATTTACTTTTAGCAAATTTGCTATAAGAATTTAGAGTATTTAGACCATCGAAAATATTTAAAACATTGATGTAAATTAAGGTGTCATTAGCAAACATTTGTAACTTACACATCTTTAAAACTAAAGGCATATCCTTGATATATAAAATAAATAATATTGGACCTAGTATACTCCCTTCAGGAATATTACAATTTATTTGATACCCTGTATATCCCATAAACTTTAACTAAGCGGTACAAAGTATTTAAATTGAAGAAAGTCAACAAAATTTCTAGACAAAGATTTATTTTCCTTTTTGTAATCCCTCAACTTGTTGTGTTTTCCCCATAAATTTAAAATATCACATAAATATTTCATAAGATTTAAATATAGAAACGTCGAAAGGAATATTATTTAATGACCTAAATATCGTCACATAAAATATCTCGATATGGAAATTATTATGGCCTCCTAAACATGACAATAATTGCGACAAACCCTTCCGCCACACCGATTTAAGATGTCAGTCAAACTGTCATAAATTTTTGGATGATTTTAACGACTCTCTTCGAACGGAAACTTATCTGCGCTTTGTGAATATTTTACGAAATACATTTAAAAGTAAGTCTTATATTTATTTATACTGGAATTACCATAACAGTGACGACTCGTCGTGTAAAATTTTAAGGACTTATTAATTTTTTAAAATTGTTACTTTTAGAAATTCATTCGGTAAATATTTTTTTCGGCAACCGTCCGAGAAGTACCTACTTCCCGGACGTTTTTCCTTTGAGAAAGCAGCATTTCTCCGGCCTAGTCCGGGAAGTACGTGCCTAGTCCCGGAAGTACGTACTTCCCGGACTAGGCCGGGAAGAATCACATCAATATTAGCAATTGCTCGAATTTTAATATAAATATTAATATAAATAAGAATTAGAATGTTTCTGTTAGTACCTATCTTCTGTTCGAATTTCAATATTTAATACAAATAAAAATTAAAATATTCGAAATTTTGTTCTACAAAGAAATATAATAGAGAAATGTGTCTCATTGATTTGTTATTCTACACGGTTGCCGAAAAAATAGTGTACGCAACACGTCCGAAAACAGTTTTTTTGGACTCGCAGACTTCCAGCTAGAATTTTGTCGACTCGTCCAAAAAAACAGTATTTTCCGGACTTGTAACGTAAATTACTATTTCCTACGATCGTGGGTAAAAGTTACTTTTCGGTACGATTTATCAAAATAATATATAAATTGTGGGAAAACCTAATATACAAATTGGGAAAACCTAAATAATAAAATTAAAAAAGATTTTAAAATTATAAAAAATTGGTTTAATAACAATTTGTTAACAATTAATTTTAATAAAACAAATTATATTCCTTTTACTTTAAGCCTAAATAACCTACCACGAAATATGAATAGTATTTAAATAAATAAAGACATTCAATGTTTTAAAGTTAATAAAATAAAATATTTAGGAATTATTTTTGATAGTAAATTAAATTGGAATTTTCACTTAGAATACTTCATTAAAAAATTAAAAAGTTTACTACCGATTTTTAAAAACATTAAAAAAATTTTAAATGTAAGACATATGGAAATATTATATTACATGTTAGTTAAAACTCATTTAAATTAGGGAATTTTAGGTTGGGGAGAAATAAATAGGACTTAGAAATATTACAAAAAAGGTTTCTAAAAATTTTATTCAATAAATATAATTTTTATCCTTCTAAAGAATTATATTTAGAAACAAAAAAGTTGAACAAAAGACAACTTTACATTTATAACATCCTAATATATGTATATTAAAAAATAAAAACCTTATACAATTTAAAAACCACAATCATAATACACGTCATTAAAATGAAATAACCATAAAACCTAAAATAAATAGGTCCATAGGACAAAAAAATTTCAAATATTTATGTTTTTATTTAAACGATTATTTACCTACAAAAATTAAAAAATTGATTTTATTAAAAAAATTTTAAGTCGAAATAAAAACATGGATATTAAAAACAGACAATTTGAAAATATTTTTAGAAATCCTTTAATTAATTAATATTGTTCTGAATAATTTATATAAGTAATATTTTTTACTTAAAAATTATAAATTAATAATTTTCTTATAGGTAATATATTTTTTTTAAAAAACTGCGTTTATATTATAGATTAACATTTTTACTTTAAAACTTAATTTTTAATGCATATTTATAAGTTATAATTTTACATACTAAAACAAAAAATAAGAATAAGTTTATAGAAGAAACATAACATAAACATATTATATTATTAAATTTTAAATAAACTTATTATTATTAATTTATGCATGTAAACGATTTTTTTAAAAGATCACCTAACTCGTTTTCGAGATCTTTTAATAGACCACTAAATATGGAATCACCCTGTTTACGTAAAATAGTTGGTCCGTCCGGGGTCGAAGGAACAAACGAATAACATTCCGCTTAATAACGGACTAATAAAAAAAGAATTCACATTGAATATAATAAAACTGAAGAAACCCACGCAATCAAGTAAAAGAAAGGAGTCATCAACCCGAGCATTAAACCATTAGACCGAACGAGATAATAGACATTAAATTGACACGTTTTAAATATGACACCCCAATTTTCCTTTTTCTTTTGACACAAAAAAAAGAGTCGACTTTTTATTTAGACTTACAAATTGCTTTATTATGGACCCGGGTAACGTCACTCTGAGCGTCGCAGTTTCAATGACGTAGGTATAGGAATAAATTAGTACAAAAAAGGAATTAGGCCAAAATCATTTTAGATGTCCTATGAACTAATGTAATGTGCGGATAAAACTAATATAATGTGCGGATAAAACTAATCTAATGTGCGGATAGAACTAATGTAATGTGCGGATATAACTAATTTCATGTGCAGATAGGTTAGGTTCGAGTGGCAGACCTCTGGCATTGTACAAACAGTCACACGTAGTCCTATAAGGACCGTTGTGGTACCACACATGTTCCGCGGAATATATCCGCATCAGCTTCCTGATGGTTAACGCGATCGTAGAAGAATCTTGACAGCTCATTCAAACCAGCCACTGCTATTAATAAACTTAGTGAGTCGACCCAGTTGCAGGCTGCTCACTTCCTCCAGATCATTAAAGAATGGTTCGCCCAGGGCATTGAACCTTCTCCTCGCGAGGCCGGGGCATTCACACAAGAAATGCTTAATACTTTCCTCCTCTTCTTTATCTGTAACTTCTACAGAAGTCGTTAGTTGGTATTTGCATACGTTCAGCGTGTCTACCGAGCAGGCAATGTCCGGTGACTACGGCAGTAATGTTTCTTAGGTCCTTTTGACTGTGATGTAATAGCGCTGCGGTTTTCCTGTTATCAAGTAGGGGCCACAATTGCCTGGAGATGCTACAAGTTGTAAGCCCTGTCCATCTGCTTTGCGTTAGTTGTTTAGCTGTTCGATCTATCTCTTCTTTGACTGATTCCATTGGTCTAGCCACAGTATTATCTGCTAGTTCGACAGACATGCGTGCGCGCTCCCTGGCGAGCGCATCAGCAGTCTCGTTGCCGTATTTATATTATATTGCTGTGTCCAGGAACCCAACACAAGGTGATTCGATGTTGAGCGCCAAGGCCTGTTCATTTAAAAAAATGAATTGTGAACTTTTGACTTTTAACTAAGTCTCATGCAGCAGTCTTCGGCCATAGCAATCTACTACTCGGCTAGTAAAGATACAAACCAACAGTATAGCTAACCAAAATGGTTGTTGATTTTTTTGATATTTTGACGTCTTGTCGTAATTTGGGCAAACAAAACTAATCTGACAATATATCGATGTCAACATCATAATTTAAGCAAAACTAACCTGAAATTATTTAGTTAAACTCCGTGCCGCCTACATGGAGGTCACCACTTGACCGGGCTGACCCCTAGAAGATGCCCTCCCACCTAGTTAACATTAAGATGCTGCAAATATTTTCTTTTTAAAATTATGTACCGTAAAACGGGGCTACTTGAAAACGCGGAGGTAACTTGATAATTTCAGCCGATACTGTTTAAGTCACGTGCCACCAACAGCTGGTGTGAAATATAAAGTGCGCATGTAAGGCGAGCGTGTCGAGACCTGTTAGTTGGTAGGTTGGATTATACGCGGGAAGTTTTTTGTGCTGGTTAGTAGTGATTTTGTAGCGTTAAAAAAAAGTAAGTTTTATATATTTTTTATATACCTGTATACATCCTATTACACAAAGACACATATGAGTTATATAACACAGCCATATTTTTTTTTTCGAAAGAGACTGGTATTTCCTTTGACACCCTAACCTCAAAACATATATTTCGTGTTTTACTAGCCAGTGGTGTAGCATATTATTTTTTATTGTCATTTCAGGGGCTACTTGAAAATAGTGCGATTTTACAAAAGAAAGCCAGGAAATTGAAAATATCGAGACTACGATGAAGAATCACTCCAGCCTGCGGTACAATTATATAGATAGGGTGGCAACTTAAGAGATTTAAGTGAACAATTGGATATTCCCTATTGTAACCTTACGGCCCCCGGCTCATATGACCGGAGTAAAAAGCTGAAAGAAATATTAATTAGTGGGTTATTAAAATAGGTTAATTAAATTAACAATAACCTGCAAAGCTGAAAAATAAAAATTACTTTTTTATTATTATTATTACAACAAAAAAATTTGTGCCCTTGGAGGTCTGATTTAACACAAAAGTGTTATTTGCACGACTCATGGTATTGAGTCTATTCACCTATTCCAGAATTCCACATGTGACATTCAAATACATAAAATAATGCATTAGCATGTCTCACATACAATAGAGAAATAGGCTCGGACGTGACCGTCTAGATTCGGGCAAGAATCTATGGCCGACCCTACGTTGTGTTCGTCAGGTTCGCTGAAAAATACTAATTGAAGTATTATACTGAGTGGACAAAATTTTAACCAAAATCTATTATGGCCGTTAGTTAAATAAACACTATTTTAAAGAAAACTTTGAAACACGACAGGAAGGCAGAATTCTTCGCTATTAAAAAAAAATAAAAGAAAATTTAAAACAAAAGTTGTCAGTTGTGCAAAAGAAAGCTCCTGTAACGCACTCTCGACCACGTTTCCAAAGGTTTCCCTACCCTGTGCACCGGACGAGACTATGGGGCTGTCGCCCAGGGCAGTAGCCCTTCTCTATAGGTTCCCCTCATACAGTTGCTGGTCCCGGCTGTCGGCGGGCTGTCCCACGTTGAAGGAAACATTGTGAACCGACAAGTCTGTATCAAAAGAACGAGTCATTCACTGTTCCCTGTACAACCTCCAACAAAATTTAAGGTTTAGTTTTAGTTTTTAAAGTTACTTATAAAAGAAGCAAAAACTGCCACCTGTTATTTAAACATCAGAACGCTGGTATCGTTGCTTCAGACTAACACATAACATAAGAAAATGAGAGGGCTTTTTCCTGCCTGATAAAAATCCCCACATCCCCACGAGATTAATCTCGTTGCTACGTCCAGCGTGAGGCTGTCGGCTCCGTAACAGCGCGAAGGGAGAGCATGGTAATAGGATAACCCTGAACTTAAATCATTAAGGAAAACTCACATAAACTCAGTTATGAAAAAAAAAAACAATAAAGGTTCTTTTGGTTTGTTAATAGTGAGGTTTGTTGAGTTTTATTTCATTTGGTCTTAACAACAGATACCAAAAAAAAAAAAAAAAAAAAAAAAAACTTTGTTACTGTTTTAAAGCCATAATTAGTTTTGGGTAGAAATAAAGGATAACTATAATCTTAATTGTCATTTAAAATTTAACCTGGAAGATCAGTAAAACTGTTTCTCTCCCTTTCACCTTCTGGTGTCATTTTAATAACTTAAATTTTTGTTACTCTCTAAAAATTAAAATATAAATTTTAAAATCGTTGTGAAATAGATAATTAGTATCAAACTTTCATTATGGTATTATATTTAATATTTTCCTCCCCTTTTATTTAATTTAATTTAGGTTGATATAGTAAACAACGTAAAATTGAAAAAGAATTTTGTTGCTATAGCTTGATTATTTTTGTCCTTTAAGAGTGAGAGAAAATATTAGAATTATTTATTGTTTATTTAAAGACATAAGAGGTGATATCCAAGACAAGTGGGATAACCGTGCTAATGTCTTGTAAGAAAATATGAGATTTATTTATTTTTTTGTTTATTTAAAGACATAAGAGGTGATATCCAAACAAACGGGATAACCGTGCTAATGTCATGTTAGAAAATATGAGATTTATTTATATTTTGTTTATTTAAAGACATAAGAGGTGATATCCAAACAAACGGGATAACCGTGCTAATGTCATGTTAGAAAATATGAGATTTATTTATATTTTGTTTATTTAAAGACATAAGAGGTGATATCCAAACAAACGGGATAACCGTGCTAATGTCATGTTAGAAAATATGAGATTTATTTAAAGACATAAGAGGTGATATCCAAACAAACGGGATAACCGTACTAATGTCATGTTAGAAAATATGAGATTTATTTAAAGACATAAGAGGTGATATCCAAACAAACGGGATAACCGTGCTAATGTCATGTTAGAAATTATGAGATTTATTTAAAGACATAAGAGGTGATATCCAAACAAACGGGATAACCGTGCTAATGTCATGTTAGAAATTATGAGATTTATTTAAAGACATAAGAGGTGATATCCAAACAAACGGGATAACCGTGCTAATGTCATGTTAGAAATTATGAGATTTATTTAAAGACATAAGAGGTGATATCCAAACAAACGGGATAACCGTGCTAATGTCATGTTAGAAATTATGAGATTTATTTAAAGACATAAGAGGTGATATCCAAACAAACGGGATAACCGTGCTAATGTCATGTTAGAAAATATGAGATTTATTTAAAGACATAAGAGGTGATATCCAAACAAACGGGATAACCGTGCTAATGTCATGTTAGAAAATATGAGATTTATTTAAAGACATAAGAGGTGATATCCAAACAAACGGGATAACCGTGCTAATGTCATGTTAGAAAATATGAGATTTATTTAAAGACATAAGAGGTGATATCCAAACAAACGGGATAACCGTGCTAATGTCATGTTAGAAATTATGAGATTTATTTAAAGACATAAGAGGTGATATCCAAACAAACGGGATAACCGTGCTAATGTCTTGTTAGAAAATATGAGATTTATTTATATTTTGTTTATTTAAAGACATAAGAGGTGATATCCAAACAAACGGGATAACCGTGCTAATGTCATGTTAGAAAATATTAGATTTATTTAAAGACATAAGAGGTGATATCCAAACAAACGGGATAACCATGCTAATGTCATGTAAGAAAATATCCTTTAATAAAGAAAAATTAGTAATTTAAAATTATATTCCTATATCATTAAAATAAATTTTGTTGTTTACCATACCTACAGTCTGAAAAATATATTTTGCCCTGTATATAAAAAAAACAACCAGTATTCCCAAATTAGAGTAACCCAACAAAATAAAAAACTAAAGAAAATAAACTTGGTCTTTAAGAACTTAACACCCTTTTTAAAAAAAAAACATCCCCAGAATTGTAAATTGTTACACAAATTAAATCCACACAAATAAAATTAAACCCATTTAACCCAATACCATTTGTTTGGCTATTTGAATTTTTGTATTTAGAAAAATTAATTTTAAAGAAAATCAACAGAAAATAAACTTATGATGACTCTTGAATTTAGGTGCTTACCGTACCTATCGAAGTTAATAAGTGTCTCTTTAGAAATTCTCTGTTTAGCAGCTAACCCATCTTCTCCCCCACCAAAGTCTTCGTTTTTGCGTTTTAAAACCCTGCGTCGTTTGTAATACGAAGTACGACGTTGGCTGCTATAAAAAAATCAATAATTGCGGCAAAGATGTGAACGGTCCAAAGTTCACGCGTCCTCCTAAATATCATCGGAAATATACTGAGGATTTTCAAGATTGGCTACCTAAATAGATTTATCAGGGCCTATATTTGGAAATGAAAAGTTATTACACTTTTAATAAAAAATTTTTCCAGTATTGCAGGGTAAATTAAAATCATAATATAATTTTAATTAAATATAAATAATAGAGTAAAATAATTAAACCTCAGGGCGTAACATGGGGAAAAGAATAAGTTTACCAAATAAATAAATTAACAAAAATAGTGAAAAAAAATTCAAATAAGGGCACCTAGGTCTGCTCTGTCACAGTCACCCCCTATTATTTTGAGCGAAAAACAGGGTTATGAGCGAAAAATAATACCAAAAAAAAAAACAGTACAATTAAAAAAATTTCAATCCTGAAAAAAAAAAAAAAAACCACATCAGTACAATTTGAAAGAACTTCAATCCTAAACAAAATAAAGCAACCACATCAGTACAATTTGAAAAACTTCAATCCTGGTCACGGCACCACTGTAACCTTACGGCCCCCGGCTCATATGACCGGAGTAAAAAGCTGAAAGAAATATTAATTAGTGGGTTATTAAAATAGGTTAATTAAATTAACAATAACCTGCAAAGCTGAAAAATAAAAATTACTTTTTTATTATTATTATTACAACAAAAAAATTTGTGCCCTTGGAGGTCTGATTTAACACAAAAGTGTTATTTGCACGACTCATGGTATTGAGTCTATTCACCTATTCCAGAATTCCACATGTGACATTCAAATACATAAAATAATGCATTAGCATGTCTCACATACAATAGAGAAATAGGCTCGGACGTGACCGTCTAGATTCGGGCAAGAATCTATGGCCGACCCTACGTTGTGTTCGTCAGGTTCGCTGAAAAATACTAATTGAAGTATTATACTGAGTGGACAAAATTTTAACCAAAATCTATTATGGCCGTTAGTTAAATAAACACTATTTTAAAGAAAACTTTGAAACACGACAGGAAGGCAGAATTCTTCGCTATTAAAAAAAAATAAAAGAAAATTTAAAACAAAAGTTGTCAGTTGTGCAAAAGAAAGCTCCTGTAACGCACTCTCGACCACGTTTCCAAAGGTTTCCCTACCCTGTGCACCGGACGAGACTATGGGGCTGTCGCCCAGGGCAGTAGCCCTTCTCTATAGGTTCCCCTCATACAGTTGCTGGTCCCGGCTGTCGGCGGGCTGTCCCACGTTGAAGGAAACATTGTGAACCGACAAGTCTGTATCAAAAGAACGAGTCATTCACTGTTCCCTGTACAACCTCCAACAAAATTTAAGGTTTAGTTTTAGTTTTTAAAGTTACTTATAAAAGAAGCAAAAACTGCCACCTGTTATTTAAACATCAGAACGCTGGTATCGTTGCTTCAGACTAACACATAACATAAGAAAATGAGAGGGCTTTTTCCTGCCTGATAAAAATCCCCACATCCCCACGAGATTAATCTCGTTGCTACGTCCAGCGTGAGGCTGTCGGCTCCGTAACAGCGCGAAGGGAGAGCATGGTAATAGGATAACCCTGAACTTAAATCATTAAGGAAAACTCACATAAACTCAGTTATGAAAAAAAAAAACAATAAAGGTTCTTTTGGTTTGTTAATAGTGAGGTTTGTTGAGTTTTATTTCATTTGGTCTTAACAACAGATACCAAAAAAAAAAAAAAAAAAAAAAAAAACTTTGTTACTGTTTTAAAGCCATAATTAGTTTTGGGTAGAAATAAAGGATAACTATAATCTTAATTGTCATTTAAAATTTAACCTGGAAGATCAGTAAAACTGTTTCTCTCCCTTTCACCTTCTGGTGTCATTTTAATAACTTAAATTTTTGTTACTCTCTAAAAATTAAAATATAAATTTTAAAATCGTTGTGAAATAGATAATTAGTATCAAACTTTCATTATGGTATTATATTTAATATTTTCCTCCCCTTTTATTTAATTTAATTTAGGTTGATATAGTAAACAACGTAAAATTGAAAAAGAATTTTGTTGCTATAGCTTGATTATTTTTGTCCTTTAAGAGTGAGAGAAAATATTAGAATTATTTATTGTTTATTTAAAGACATAAGAGGTGATATCCAAGACAAGTGGGATAACCGTGCTAATGTCTTGTAAGAAAATATGAGATTTATTTATTTTTTTGTTTATTTAAAGACATAAGAGGTGATATCCAAACAAACGGGATAACCGTGCTAATGTCATGTTAGAAAATATGAGATTTATTTATATTTTGTTTATTTAAAGACATAAGAGGTGATATCCAAACAAACGGGATAACCGTGCTAATGTCATGTTAGAAAATATGAGATTTATTTATATTTTGTTTATTTAAAGACATAAGAGGTGATATCCAAACAAACGGGATAACCGTGCTAATGTCATGTTAGAAAATATGAGATTTATTTAAAGACATAAGAGGTGATATCCAAACAAACGGGATAACCGTACTAATGTCATGTTAGAAAATATGAGATTTATTTAAAGACATAAGAGGTGATATCCAAACAAACGGGATAACCGTGCTAATGTCATGTTAGAAATTATGAGATTTATTTAAAGACATAAGAGGTGATATCCAAACAAACGGGATAACCGTGCTAATGTCATGTTAGAAATTATGAGATTTATTTAAAGACATAAGAGGTGATATCCAAACAAACGGGATAACCGTGCTAATGTCATGTTAGAAATTATGAGATTTATTTAAAGACATAAGAGGTGATATCCAAACAAACGGGATAACCGTGCTAATGTCATGTTAGAAATTATGAGATTTATTTAAAGACATAAGAGGTGATATCCAAACAAACGGGATAACCGTGCTAATGTCATGTTAGAAAATATGAGATTTATTTAAAGACATAAGAGGTGATATCCAAACAAACGGGATAACCGTGCTAATGTCATGTTAGAAAATATGAGATTTATTTAAAGACATAAGAGGTGATATCCAAACAAACGGGATAACCGTGCTAATGTCATGTTAGAAAATATGAGATTTATTTAAAGACATAAGAGGTGATATCCAAACAAACGGGATAACCGTGCTAATGTCATGTTAGAAATTATGAGATTTATTTAAAGACATAAGAGGTGATATCCAAACAAACGGGATAACCGTGCTAATGTCTTGTTAGAAAATATGAGATTTATTTATATTTTGTTTATTTAAAGACATAAGAGGTGATATCCAAACAAACGGGATAACCGTGCTAATGTCATGTTAGAAAATATTAGATTTATTTAAAGACATAAGAGGTGATATCCAAACAAACGGGATAACCATGCTAATGTCATGTAAGAAAATATCCTTTAATAAAGAAAAATTAGTAATTTAAAATTATATTCCTATATCATTAAAATAAATTTTGTTGTTTACCATACCTACAGTCTGAAAAATATATTTTGCCCTGTATATAAAAAAAACAACCAGTATTCCCAAATTAGAGTAACCCAACAAAATAAAAAACTAAAGAAAATAAACTTGGTCTTTAAGAACTTAACACCCTTTTTAAAAAAAAAACATCCCCAGAATTGTAAATTGTTACACAAATTAAATCCACACAAATAAAATTAAACCCATTTAACCCAATACCATTTGTTTGGCTATTTGAATTTTTGTATTTAGAAAAATTAATTTTAAAGAAAATCAACAGAAAATAAACTTATGATGACTCTTGAATTTAGGTGCTTACCGTACCTATCGAAGTTAATAAGTGTCTCTTTAGAAATTCTCTGTTTAGCAGCTAACCCATCTTCTCCCCCACCAAAGTCTTCGTTTTTGCGTTTTAAAACCCTGCGTCGTTTGTAATACGAAGTACGACGTTGGCTGCTATAAAAAAATCAATAATTGCGGCAAAGATGTGAACGGTCCAAAGTTCACGCGTCCTCCTAAATATCATCGGAAATATACTGAGGATTTTCAAGATTGGCTACCTAAATAGATTTATCAGGGCCTATATTTGGAAATGAAAAGTTATTACACTTTTAATAAAAAATTTTTCCAGTATTGCAGGGTAAATTAAAATCATAATATAATTTTAATTAAATATAAATAATAGAGTAAAATAATTAAACCTCAGGGCGTAACATGGGGAAAAGAATAAGTTTACCAAATAAATAAATTAACAAAAATAGTGAAAAAAAATTCAAATAAGGGCACCTAGGTCTGCTCTGTCACACTATATAATTTTATATCGAAAAGTTAAGGGCTTGCACACAAAATCGGGTTTTTTATAGTTTTCTCTTAGTTTGTAGAAAGTGGTTGATTTTTGAATGTTTTGTTGTTTTTGCAATATGTATTTTTTTAAAACGTAAATAAAACTATTTTTTGCCATAAATCCAATATTTTTTTAAAATTACTAACTGCGGGTTTTATTAAAAGATAATTTGCGTTTCAAGTAGCCTTAATTGTGAGTATACTTGCATTTTAGATGCGATTTTCAAACAAATTTTATTTAGCCCCATCACGGGGCTACTTGAAAAAATGTATTTCAAAATTTTTTTTCTCCAGTGTGGCAAGGGCTAGATTTTTTTCAGTGTTACACCTGATAGCCCTTACCCCAAAGTAATCTAAAATAATTTTTGTTTCGATGAACGTAGCTTTGTTGCAACGAGGTAGGACCTAAAAGTTGAAAAAGTGTATCAAGTAGCCCCGTTTCACGGTACTGAGAAAGAACATATTTACGGCTGAACAATAGGTAGCGTGTTAGTCAACACGCAATTAAATACTTCGAACACATTACTGCCTTAAATAATACCGCCCCTCCTCCGTTTTTAATAAAAATGCAACTTGTGCGCTCCACAACGTACTCGGGGAAATTTTAATTATTTCGGTATTTCCCACCATGAACTAAAATTTTAAACAAAATGAACCAACCTCTACACATTTGCCTTTTTATTTTATGAAAGGGTGGTTTATGTGGTTTATTTACAAGTAAAGTACAGATACGGGGAGAGTTAAAGGGGAAAATATAATTTATTTACTTTGCACTAATTTCGATTTAAAAAAATATCCCTTTGGTTCCTATAAAACTAATTTGTTACAAATTTAATTTTTTATCTCAAATTTTAGTGTGACTAAAATATAGGTCGGATGTATGAAACTTATTTTGCGCATAAATAATTTTTTTAAAAATATTTACAATTAAAGCACGACAGACCTATACGTTTTAAAATATAGCCGAAGCGCATAATAAAGTTTCATATTAATCCCAGTATTTTTGGACAGGATAATTCCTTATTACCCCAATATTAACATATAAAAGAAAAGTAAACTTACGTCATTTATAATAATTGCTTCATAAAGTTTGAAATCTCGTAACGGCATGTAACAGGCCATTTAAAATTTAGCGGCACATAACACCTTACGAGACGGTTTAAAACTTTTAACAAGCAAGCCGTCGGCAATGACATGTCACCGAGCTTAAATCTCATTTAACAAGTTAGCTGATGGGATTGATACAAAGTTGTGTTCGCAGACGATTTTTTTTCTTTTCCTAAAGTACAAGAAAACATTTTATAAAATATAAAATATAAAATATAAAATATAAAATATAAAATATAAAATATAAAATATAAAATATAAAATATAAAATATAAAATATAAAATATAAAATATAAAATATAAAATATAAAATATAAAATATAAAATATAAAATATAAAATATAAAATATAAAATATAAAATATAAAATATAAAATATAAAATATAAAATATAAAATATAAAATATAAAATATAAAATATAAAATATAAAATATAAAATATAAAATATAAAATATAAAATATAAAATATAAAATATAAAATATAAAATATAAAATATAAAATATAAAATATAAAATATAAAATATAAAATATAAAATATAAAATATAAAATACAAAATATAAAATATAAAATATAAAATATAAAATACAAAATACAAAATACAAAATACAAAATACAAAATATAAAATATAAAATATAAAATATAAAATATAAAATATAAAATATAAAATATAAAATATAAAATATAAAATATAAAATATAAAATATAAAATATAAAATACAAAATATAAAATATAAAATATAAAATATAAAATATAAAGTATAAAGTATAAAATATAAAATATAAAATATAAAATATAAAATATAAAATATAAAATATAAAATATAAAATATAAAATATAAAATATAAAATATAAAATATAAAATATAAAATATAAAATATAAAATATAAAATATAAAATATAAAATATAAAATATAAAATATAAAATATAAAATATAAAATATAAAATATAAAATATAAAATATAAAATATAAAATATAAAATATAAAATATAAAATATAAAATATAAAATATAAAATATAAAATATAAAATATAAAATATAAAATATAAAATATAAAATATAAAATATAAAATATAAAATATAAAATATAAAATATAAAATATAAAATATAAAATATAAAATATAAAATATAAAATATAAAATATAAAATATAAAATATAAAATATAAAATATAAAATATAAAATATAAAATATAAAATATATAATTTCTAATCTACTTGCAACATAATTTGTAAAGATTGATTTAGTTATTCTTTTGTGCTAAATTATTATGTATGTGAAAAAACTTTTATCCAAATTCTTTAAAATTTCAGAAACTTATTTGCAAACTTAATAAGATTTTATGCTTTGTGCTTATATATCCTAAAAACACTGAGTAAATAACAACATATATTTTCCCCTCTTATCCAGAGTAATAAAAACCTGTTTTGACTGTCAAAGATATTTGCTTAGCAAACAAAGTCTCATTTCTTCCGGAATGGAGATAAGAATGCGACGGTATTTTATGCTTATATGTAGAGTTTTTTAAGTAAACAGAACATTGTTAGATTTGATTTGCTTAAAAAATGCGAGATTTATTATGAGGTAAAAATAAAAAGTTTCCTTCTTTACGTGATTTTAAAAAATGGCTTGTTTAAAGATTAACGAATATCTAAATGTCTTATTCACTTCATAAATGACCTTGAGTTCATCTTAATTAATTTTACATCTAGCTAAACGGTATTATAGTTTATCCTCTTCAGGTACAACACTATATGTGGCGCCCTCTAACATTAAACAAAAACTAAGTAAACATTTAAGGTTCTCATCTTTAGTACTTCCAGTGTCCCGAATTTCGTCAAATGGACAGTAGCTCAAGAACCAAGCCGTTGCTGACCTATGTTCAAATTAACTTTTTATCTTAAAATTAGTCAAACATTAACCCTTCAATGTTTGTACAAGTAGTTAATAAATACCCTGTATACGTTATAATCTTTATAGAATACGCATATATTTAAAAAAAAACTCTTTTTCTAGGGGTAAACCATCCCTCCCAAGAAAAATTAGGGAAGGGGTATTGCCAGAGACTTTAATTAAAATAAAATTTGGAACGCCCCTCTATCTCAGAAAGCTGCCTTAAAAAAATCACAGTTATAATTATGAGCTTCTACTATTTACGTGGTAGTAGTATTAGTAGTTACATGTTTTATTTAGCAAAAAGCTACAATTAAATATTTTTTAACACATTTTTATTGATTTATTTTTAAATTTTAAAACGCAACCTTCTTTTAAAAAAAAACAGACAGAAAAGTTAAACATTTTGCAAATTGTATCTAATATTACGTTTCATTTTGTTTTTTAATTAAATGTAATTTTAAAGTTTTTTTAAACAGTTTTAATGATTTTTGAGATTTAATAGAATTTTCCAAATTATTATATTCTATCAAACCTTTATAAAAAATAAATTTAGAAGCTAATGTTTTAGTCACTCTATCCACATAAAAATTTTAATTAGTTCTTGTTTTATAATTATGATGGTCATAATTAAAAGAACAAAAATGTTTTAAACAATCAGGCAATAAATTATTTTTAATTTTATGTATAAAGATATATACTAAATAAAAAATTAAATTTCTGAAATTCAACCAATCTAAATTTATCAGCATAAAATTAATTTTTGTATATTTGTCACAATTTAAAATAATCCGCATTGCCTTATTTTGTAATTTATCAAATATTTCCTCACTAGCACAATATAAAATGGAAAAACAATAAAAAAAATGTGGTAATATAATAGTATTAAATACAGTTTTTTAGAAAACAAACTTAAATTAGAACTGATTCTTTTAACATAACCTAATATTACTAAATAAAATTTAAATTTTGAATCAATGATTATCCCTAAATATTTAAAACTGTTTACTAATTCCAATTTTTCACCATCAATTACAATATTTATATTTTGACAATTTTAATTATTACCCATAACCATACATTTAGTTTTTGAAATATTTAATTTTAATTTATTTACTTTTAGCCAATTTAATAATATATTTATCTCAGAACTTAGAGTATTTAGACCATCAAAAATATTTAAAACATAAATGTAAATTAAGGTGTCATCAGCAAACATTTGTAACTTACACATTTTTAAAACTAAAGGCATATCGTTGATGTATAAAATAAGTAATATTGGACCTAGTATACTTCCTTGAGGAACTCCTATATTACTTATTTTTTTATTTGAATATGTTTTTGAATCCTTCAAAAAAATTATTACTTCTATTTACTATTTGGCATAGTTCTTCATTTCCTGAACTTATTCACTAAACAATTTCTTCAATGCTCTGAATATAATAAGAATTTAGTTTTTCAGCAATAATAAATGGTTCCGTTTCTTTTTTATCTTCCAAAATTATTTCTTTAATGTTATTTCTAACTGTAGGTTTAACTAAATTTTTTAAGGTTTTCCACATTTTTTTACCATCTCCCTTGTTATTATCTATTTGTTTATCATAATATAAAGTATTTTCTCTTTTTAAAACTGATACACATTTATTTCTAAGTTTTTTATATTCTCGTGGAGACACAAATTATCAATTCTTTGCAAAGGATATTAGCGGAGTGGTCGGGGGGGTGGGAGAAGCCCACAGTTTGTCATTCAAAGTCAAATTGATAACACGTTGACATCGGTTTATTTACTAATAAATTTTCAATTAATAATGTTCTTATCTGTCTTATTGTAAATTGGCAGGAAACAACAATTTTGATGACAATTTAACAAAATTATTAAATACAAGCAGTGGAACGGAGAGCTAAAATGAAGACAAACTTTAACAGTTATTCATCCGAAAACAAAAATTAATGGTGTAGAGCAAGGCCGCGGCGTATGACGTTGTCGTTCACCCTTTTATCTTTTGGCGAGAGCAAAAAGACGAGAGTTGCAAATGATAATTTTAATTTAGGGACACATGGCACGGAATAATAGTTAATAAGCTGCTTGTAGCGTGTAGCTTTTTAAATTGAAAGTTATTAATTTTAATGTAATTAATCTTAATTTAATTAAACTAAATCGGAAAATGCGTTTTCTTTCTTGGCTAATATTTAAATAGAAACAAAAGAAAAACTAAAAGTCTTCCTCCACAAGTTTATTAGAATAAAAATATTCCATTGAGGTATCTACATGTTTCGAGCGCAGAAACGTTCATAATCATGTCATGACATATAAAAAAACCTTTAAGCCAATTTTAAATACTTTTCCCTCCTCACACTTACGTTGCTGATTCACTAATTTGTGACTTTTCGGTTACTCTTTATTTTAAAATAAAAAACTTTTTACAACTTCTACTATTCCAATTTTAAATATTCTTCTCTCCTCACACTTATGGTGCTGTCTCACTAATACGACACATAGCTTACTGCTATGATAACTTTATAACTTAGTTTCTACCAATACTTCACGAATGGCCTCTCGTTAAGTCTATCATTGCGTTGGACGTTTCTCCAAATAATTTAGTTGTTCTTTTCATCATCCTGTAGCTGCGTTTGGACTGTTCGCACCTATTGTATTTCTTATATATTACTTATTCTATTCTCCTGACGACATGATGACGAATGTATATACATTCGAAACATGTAGATAATTTACCCTTCAGTAAAACTTAAAACTTATTTTAATATACCAGTGGAGGAAGACTTACAAAAGGGATTAGTTCTTATTATATTATAAAGTATCTTAATAACAACAGAAAATTTTAGGGTTAAGGGGTGAATAAACACAAATAAACAATGTAAGGTCATATCTACACAACACTTATATCACGGAATACAAGATTTGGTTTGTAGTCATGCACCATACCATCAGACATCAATCACCCACCAACAACGGCAATCAAATGATATGTTATGATATACTTCGTTCAACTTAAACCACGCGGAGCAACGAAGATCATTGTTTTAAGTTAGTTCGTCCCCCTCTGATACATTGTAATAAGGGATAGACTATATAGCGCTCGTTGAAAGTTACCTAACCGATTTCTCCATATTTTAAAAAAAGGACGTATCTTGTTCCTAAAAAGTATATTTTAGTTATAAAAAGGGGATTTCCTTTTCGTTTATTTTTTGTGATAATTAGATAACCTTGTAGGATTTAAAAAATATTCTATTAAAAATATTCGGAATGGTTAAACGGTATTGTGTTACTAAAAAAAAATATGTTGTCAAAAAAACGCCCTGGTGTGTGTCTAAACGAAATATTTTAGGGATTAAAGGATTTATTTTTGTGGTAACCCATAAATATTAAAAAAAAAAACTTGTATTGAATCATTTTCCTCAGTGTAATTACAATTTGTGTGTTAAGGAATTGAGGCTGAAGGCTGGAAGGGCCAAACATAAGCTGTTGTTAGTTACGCCAATGTAGGTGAGAAACAAAGATTTACTTAGATTATGGTATAAAATTTATCCCATTTTCTTTTTGCGTATAAATCTGGAAAATTCTCGCTGTTAATAATTTAGGCGAACCAAAACTCGATATCAGTTTAACGAAACAAATAAATACGGTTGCAAAATTCAGGACCGAAATGAAGACAAAGTTTAGCAGTTGTTCATCTGAAAACTAAAATTAATCACAGAAAGGAAGGAGGAATGTGACGCCCTTTTGTCTCCTGGCAACAGCAAAAGTCGCGCGTTGTAAATGGGGAGGTTAATTTCCCGACAGATGGCAACAAATAACAATGAACAAGTTATTTGTTGTGATTTATTTCAAATTTGAATATTTTTATTACTTTAACAGATTTTAGAAAAGGCACATTTTTTTTTTGAAGGCTCGTATAAAATGATGAAAAATTAAATGCAGGTCCGTCTAATAACTTTAACCACTCTTGTTCCCCAACACCTTGTTTTAAAGGGCAGACACAGGGGAAGATCGATAAGAATGATTTGTTATTTTATGCTTCTTGGTATCTATTCCAATTCTTTCCGCTGAAGTTTTGGTCCACTTAGATACTGTATTTATTCCTTGTAGAGTTATTTTGAACCAACTGCCAGTTTGGATGAACGGAGAGATATAGTCTGTCTGTGGAAATGTTTGGTCCTCTTTTTTCCAATAATTTTAAAAATAATCTTACAGGGCATAAGTCTTTGTTTGATGAATTCCTTACCAACCATTTGCTGTTTTCCAATCCTTATGACCCACCTTGAGCTGTCTTGGAAAATATGCTGTTATATTTAATTCGTCCGGTAAACTCTCGCATGGTATCAAACTCCTTGGCCTCATTGCCTCTCCAAGCTAATTCAAATGAGCAGAGTTTTTTGTGCTTCATCGGGGTTTTCTTCATTGTAGCTTTGCATAATTGTTAGTAAATGTTTGGTAGATAGTGCTTTTGAACTTACTTTCCTCTTTTCCTGACAACTTTAGAGCTGCTTTCTCTTTGCGTCTCTTGCCATTTGCGCAATTTTAAAGGAAATATCCGTAAAAGGGTCAATCTTTATTTCGTATTCTATAAAATACATTTCTTGAATCATTTTTGCTGTAGTGTTCCATATAGCCTTTACAGAAGATTCTTTATAGTCTTTGCCATTACCCTTCTTCATATTAAAGGCGTAATCTTCGAGGATTTTCGCCAGTTCCTTCACAGTAGTACATTTTTCCAGCTTATAATTCCTTACCATTAGAAACTTTGAGAACTGTGCCCAAATTGAGTTCCTGGATTTCTGTGTGTTAAGTGGAATATTTTCAGCTATCGATTTTTTTTATTTCTAGGATAGATTGGCACCCAAATCTTGCATTTTCGTTTAAATTGCTCATTTTGTCTTTTTCAAACCAGGATGACATTTGTCAGACTAACAATAGTTTTTACCTGACATCTATCAAAATTATGCCGCTGAAAAACCATCCCTTAGAAAACAGGCTCCGTTGCTGTGATATTTTGCCAGTATAAAACACTCTAGTAAAATAGTCACAATATGAAATTGCTAGAAAAGGATGACATTTTGGTGAAAAAGGGGAAAGGACAACTCAATGAGTTAAAGAAGTACTGTCCTCTCGGAAGGATGGCACTTGACAACCCCCTCCTATCATATACAATTATTATAAATCTATTTTAACGCCGCACTAGTAATATTTAACCTTTTCATTCCTAACATTAAATTAAAGTACCTACTTGATTGTAAACACTTGAAGTAAACACATCATAATTTCAAGAAACACGTCTAATCCCTGTCTAAGACAACACCATCCATCTTTTAACATAAACATCTTTGTAGACATTAGCATATTATCTTGTGTTTGTATAGAACTATTGACGCATTATATCTATGTAAAATATGTTGTGAACAAACAGGCCTGACAGACACGCTTTTATTTGGCATTTGCTTGTGTGGAACTGTACATTTTTTCAATAACAGTCATTATGTTTCTAACAAAGATGCGAGAGCACATCAATGTCGCCATTTACAGATAATATAGCGGCAAGATAAAAACTCGCTCTATAGCTACGAGGTTTTTTTTTCGAGAAGAATCTCCTGTGAAGCAGAGTAGTGTTGGATTCAACCCTTTCGACTAAATTCCCCGGGTTCCTGCGGTTTCCGCGCCATAGGCGTATAAACCTTCAGACCACTCGCTTAGTATTTCCGCTCTGCACGACTAGTGCGTGCTTCGCTTCGTACTTCACCTAGGCCTAGGTACCGGTGCCGGTGTACCTAGATTTCGGTTTTGTCGTAGTATTTGTTTATTTATTTGCAGCTTACTGTGAAGGTGTTTGTGTAGGGATAAGGCTTTTGGTGCATTGAACGTGTTTGTGCTTCAGAAGAGATAACACGTGCCCATGCTTCACGGCTATGAGTGCTGATCTGAAGCAGTAGTAAGTTGTTAGAAGTGTTGGTTGTGTTTGTTGTTAGCGACTTACTGTGATAGTGTTTGTGTAGTTCTCTGATTTGGTGCAGTGTAGGTGTTTGTGCTTCAGAAGATATTCACGTGCGCATGCTTCACAGCTACGAGGTGCGCGTGCGCATAAAATATGAGTTTGTAGTATTCCTGTTTCTAAATTTGTTTTAGATCTAATTGTTTATTATGCGGTGGCGTGCTATGCAGTGTATTTTTGGTAATACTCGCATTTGTGATAATTTGATTTTCTTAAATTAAGCTATAATGAAGGCTTAATGTTCTTTCTGTTAAAAAACAAATTAACGTGAAATTCGTTTTCCACTAAATTTATAACCGTAGCAAAGACTTCTCGGATAATCTCAACTATGTATTATTTTTTAATAATATTACTGTTGATAGCGATGTTAATAAATCGTCTTAAATACCATTAAGGTATATTGCCTTAATCATGTTGAGTGTTTATCATTTTTAACATTTCCTGAATTCATCAAATTGTAAATGCTGTATGGGAATGTCGTATGTAAATTTTCTGTAATTTAATGATAATTAATTAAGGCCAGAGAACAGGCCCCGCCCCTATTGAAAATGGGTATAAAATAGCATGCAAAACAGGGGTACTTGCTGTTCAACATTTCTCTTAAACTATGGGTTTTACATACCTAAAATTTTGGTGAGGTGTCATAGAAGGTTGGTGGATTATCATGAAGTAAATCGCTTTTCGAAAAAAGGTATAAATAATAAAGAAATTACACTTGAAAAATCATGTTTTTGCTTTTCATGACCTCGACAAGAAAATCACTTATATACAGAAGTCCACATAAAAAACACAAATTTAATATACTTATTAATATTCACTACAACTTTCTGTTCTCCTAAAAACCTATTTTTTTGTTAAATGTTCGCACAATTTCGATAAATATAAAAAAAACTTGCTCAGAACCTGGTTTACTTTTAGGCAGTCAGCTGTTAGTAACTTTTAGGGATATTTGGTTTTCACCAATATAAAATCTACAGAAACCTACCATTTAATCGGTTTGAGGGGTCTCCGCTAGGTGTCGGCACCGCGAATGTCCCATTCTATTATTTCATTCATAAAAATCCGTTATGTCGGCTTTACACCATAATAACGCAATTATCTATATTGACCCAAGTCGATGTAACTGGAACATAGAATTGAACTTACGATAATTTAAAAGTTATGGCGTTTTTGTCGCTTTTAATTGGTAAAACGATGGTAGAACATGCATTTACCACTAAGCTTGTTATCTCGGTTTTAGTTATGTGAAAATAAGCTAATTTATTTTATAAGCTAATTTATTTTTTTTTTTATTAAAAAAATTAAAAGTATAGAGTAAAAGTGTACTTTAATATTTTATTTTACGATAATAATTACACTAGATATATTTTTTGTTATGTTATCTTCATACTTCTTTAATTATTATTCTCTCATCCATTTTGTTTTGCCTCTGTCAGTCGTATGAGTTTTTAAACCATCGGCATGTAGATATGTGTTTCTGTAACTGATCCTAGAAAAATATAGGCATGTTTTAAATATAGGTAAAAAATACGTATAGCCAATCACACATTGCTGCCCTTTAATATTTTAATAGTTTGTTGAGAATAAGTAAAACAAAATGTATAAAACATTGATTCATGTGTCAACCGTCATTAATTCTTGACAAAATATGTATAAACTTACAAGAAATACCTATGCTGTACAGGACGTGGGACAGAATTATAAAGTACTTTAAGACTTTTTTTTTCACTGGATACCTCCTCGAGAGCAAAGTAAATCATCACCATTTTCAGATAATTGGTGTAAATTTTACAGGCACAAACACTGTCATTATCAATTTTTCTGTATTTCTATTCTTTGAAAAATTCCTCAAATAGGTAATACCTATTTAAGCCAAAAAAACTATTCAAAATCCCGTTAGTTGATTTTATATGTAGTAAAAATCAAATAGCAGGACTCTGAATAACCTTTTCGAATCACGTTAAAATAAAATGCTCTATATTATTGTTTGTCTAGCCTCGAAGAAAATTAAAAATAAAACTCGGACATGCAAATGACATTTTCATTAAAATATTAAAAGGAAATCACAAGTCTGTCTTAGAATTCCTCGTAATCTGCTGATCGAGTGCCTCGTTTACTGGTTTTTCATTCATTCTCTACTTGAAGCTTTCTCAGCAATGTGTGTATTTTCAATAAAAATATCTACTTCCATTGTCAGCCTGGGTAAAATAGCTAACCTAAAGGTGACAACAAAATCTTGTCTTCAAAATTAATTCTTTCACATCACATAACGAACAGCTGATCTAAAACAAAAATACCACAATGCAAAAACACTTCAGATTGGGTTAAAATAAAATTATTTCCACTTGAGTTTAGCAGAGAATCGACAAGGTTTAAAAGATCAAAAAAATAGATCGTATAATATACATAGTAAGCAAGAATCAGCAAGATTTAAATTAGTATCGTAGGGTTTAGTAATTAAAATATGCGTGGGTATTTATACATTTACCAAAACTTAGGAAAAAATAATCAAACAAGTGTTGGCACATTTTGGTTAATAATGAGTTATAAGTATGGGATGACTTGTATAATCATAAAAATAATTAATCAAATTTAACAAACTTACCTTTAGCAGAACAAAATGTAAAAAGGCTCGTGTTCATAAACAATATTAGTAGAAAAGATAAATAAACTCTTTGATAAAGTCTGTCAGCCATTATCACTTGGGGTTGGGCTGGGCGATTCTATTTTTGTGGCATTGGCCGAGTCCAATCCAAGAAGACTGTGAACAATGCAAAATAATGCTCGGGCCCTTCGTAGCCTATATTTGTCTCCGTCTGCATTAAATTACCTTCGCTACATATAAAGAGAGACATATATAGCTCGAACGAAGATAGCTCTCCTTGCTTAGTAAAGACGTTCAGTTTTTACAAATAACGACGTAGGAGTTATATTAAGTCATACATGATGGGGACGGTAAACGTGGGACGGTAAACGTAGGGCGCCTACTAGCGGCAGAAGTCTGGCTCTGACGTCACAACATGTGCTTCCATTCCGCCAATCTTATTTTCACATTGTCACGTTTGTCATTGTTTACAAAAAAATCACATCCAATAAAACTTTTTACCAAATAGCGTAAAAAGGATTCTAGAAGAAGTAAAATTTAAATTTTACCCTACAAAGTGCAATGTTGCCAGAATGTTCTGCAGTGGCAGTTTATACTTTCAGGGTTTATTTCTGCGATTATTTTTTAAAATATGGTTAATAAGTACCTACCTAATTTCGCAAGTATGGACGCAAAAATCCTTATTTTAAACAATATTCAGGACTTATTATTTTATCATTTATTCAGTTACCTACATAAATTGTATATTTACAAAAAATACAAGTACCTACGCGCTTTAGGTAAGTGAATGGGGAATCAAATCAAAAAAATAGTATTTAATTAATTACACAATAAATAATTGCAGGCAATTTCAGAGATTTTAAAACAGTGGTATTATTGTTTGTTTGAAGGTTGTAGACAATGATGTATCTTGAGTAATAGATGTGTTTTGGACTTCCATTGCCTTTAGTTTTTCATATCACAACCACAACGTTTCAACTGGAGATACTTACCAGTTGAAAGTTGAAACGTTTGTGATATGAAAAACTAAAGGCAATGGAAGTCCAAAACACATCTATATTAGTCAAGTGGTATTTTATTATTATTATTATTACGCAAATATGAGAATATTTATTTAAAACGGCAACATTGCACTGCTTTTGGAGACAGAAAAATAACAAAATACCTATAAAATAAAAGCCCATCAAAAATTATTTTAAATTGGCATTCTATTTTGGGAGTACAATTCTCCGAAATCTTGAACTGACTGCGATTCCAATAGACCAGTAAATTACAGTATATTAAAAAGTGACCATCGGCGAGTAAAGAATAATTTGTCAACTAGCTGTTGCATTGTGTTCATAAAACGCGCTATGTTGCCATTATAAATTACGTTCGCGGCTCGGTACAGCGCCATGTATTACAAACAGCTGATTAAATTCATAATAAGCGCAAGGTTTGGCAACATCCTAGCTTTGTAAGGAAAATCACACAACACTGCTATTATTGGAGAAGTGGCCTTAAATGAGATCATAGAATTTTACTATCTTTTACAACTCCATTCAAAATTTTAGGCAAGTAAAAATATATTGCAAATCGGAACGGTGGCGCCGTCTTATTAGGTTTTATGAAAGTATTTTGTGATGACGTCTGTGATCACATGATGTGTGGTGAAAAGCACGTGGATAATGTTCCCTTAAGAGTTTATTTTTAAGTTTTCAAATGGATAATTTTTTGCAAATGTGGTTTTTTTAGGTTAATTTAAAAATATTTTCCCCGGTTGGGCCTGCGCCACACTTTCAGCGTAGAGATCCTAATCCGGCATATAGGGATTATGAACGCGTTACGATGGTTGCATATTTCAGATTAAAATACCACTTAGTTTTAACAATTTAATAATACGCATACAGTGTGACCAGTAAAGTCCGAATCATATGGGATTTTTTTTTATTAATAGCTTTATTCGAAATTTGACTTTGGCATCAAGTTCTGCTTCAATCGAAACGAAAATTAAGCAAAAAAACTGTAGTCACGTCATTCGCATTATCTGTCAAATTTTAATTTTTTTAAATCCAGTTTTTAGCCCATATGCAATTTCAGCTGCATAAGATAATTTTAAATTTTACCTTTCACTAAAATTTATTTTCCACTTAATGAACACTTTACTGATGACACTGTGTTCTTTTTTGTCTTAATATTAACGTGTATTACTTTCAGATACAAACTACGTTTTCAAAAATACTTACTTTATGAAGTTACCTTATACATGGTCAAAAACAAATAAACTTGCATCACATGCGACCAAATTTTAATAGCCCAATTTTGATTTTGTAGAAAAACACACATTTAGTATGGCGCTACTTTAAAGAAAATGTATCTGAAATAAAGGATTGTCAAAACTAAGAAGTTTTATGTAAGTTGCGTTGAGTCTTAGTTTGCAAAAGTGGTGCAATTTACAAAATATGGGTAAAAAATCAAAATTATCTTATGTAGCTAAAATTTTGCATGTGGGCTTTAAAAAAACTTTTTCTAATACCTTTTTTCGACACTTTCAGAAATAATCCTACTTTTAAATTATTTTTTGAAAAAAATTAGAATTTGACAGATAATGCGAATCACGTGACTACTATTTTTTTGCTTAATTTTCATCTCGATCGAAGCACAACTTGATGCCAATAACAAAGTTATTAATAAAATCCCATATGATGCGGACTTTACTAAGGACACTGTATAAAATTATAATTGATAATTTTTTGCCATTCCAATTTTATATAGAGATGATTGACCTAACGGTCTAGGTAAAAATTGACAATTCCATGTGCCATTAAAAAAATACCTATTTTGCCCAATTAATACCAAAATAACTATTTGCTTTTTTCTTAACAATTAATTACCCATTAAAAATGACACCGAGGTGACTGGGGAGTAAATAAATTGTACAAGATAATGGCCAAACTAAAATACAAAGTATGTTTAACTTTCCACAATTAACTAAACTATAGCACAGACTTAAACTGCCACTTGTACAAAGATAGATAATAGACAAAACTGGATACTAACTTGCACAACTCACCACAATCCACAATAATTTAACTTTATGAAAGAGATAAACGGTTGAGACATTAAGAGCCAACTTTATAGTTTTGTCTGGAATGAGATGCCGGTATTTGAAAGGAGAGATCGTAATGAACAGATGCAGTTTATGTTCACATGTTATAACATTTTATTTATAAAATATTGTGTTATTTTGAAAAATAATAGAACTTTTTTATGAATTATTGTACGTTTTTAATGTCTTGCCTACACAATGACATGTCTGCCAGATAGTGTGCAGTATATTATGGGGAAAATTTTTATCTATATATTATATATATACCTACAGTGTCACCAGTAAAGTCCGCATCATATGGGATTGTTTTTTATTAATAACTTTATTCAAAATTTGACTTTGGCATCAAGTTCTGCTTCGATCGAGATGAAAATTAAACAAAAAAAATAATAGTCACGTAGTTCGCATTAATATCTGTCAAATTTTAATTTTTTCCAAAAAATAATTCAAAAGTGGGGTTATTTCTAAAAATATCAAAAAAAGTAGTAAAAAAATAAAGTAAAGGGTTTTTAATTAAATCGTTGAAAATAGATAAACTTTACGTTAAGTTAAACTAAAATTTATTTTCCACTTAATGAACACTTTACTGATGACACTGTGTTCTTTTTGTCTTAATATTAAGGTGTATTACTTTCAGACACAAACAACGTTTTCAAAAATACTTATTTTATAAAGTTACCTTATACAGGGTCAAAAACAAATAAGCTTTGCATCACATGCGACCCAATTTTAATAGACCAATTCTGATTTTGTAGAAAAACACACATCTAATATGGCGCTGTGGCGCTACTTTAAAGAAAATGTATCTGAAATAAGGCATTGTCAAAACTAAGAAGTTTTATGTAGGTTGCGTTGAGTCTTATTTTGCAAAAGTGGTGCAATTTACAAAATATAGGTAAAAAATCAAAATTATCTTATGTAGCTAAAATTTTGCATGTGGGCTAGAAACTGCATTCAAAAAAACTTTTTCTAATAACTTTTTTCGATATTTTCAGAAATAACCCCACTTTTAAATTATTTTTTGGAAAAAATTAAAATTTGACAGATAATGCGAATCACGTGACTACTATTTTTTTGCTTAATTTTCATCTTGATCGAAGCAGAACTTGATGCCAAAGTCAAATTTCGAATAAAGCTATTAATAAAAAAAAAATCCCATATGATGCTGACTTTACTGGTGACACTGTATCTAGTTAATAATTTTATTTCATTTCGAAAAAGTTGTACATTATCGTCAAACCAAAATAATACCATCAAATTAAGTGTAAGTCTTATGGTCTTATTGCGCGTGAAGTCTTGAGAGCAACTCCACAAAGTTAGACGCTGCGCAAGTGAGCAGTGTTCAGGAGAGAACATCTGATTTTTTTTTTATTGTTACCTTCTGCGATTACAACCAACTGACGTCCTTAAATAGGTCTTAATAGCACTAACCAGTTATTTTTATTTTATGATTATAAAATATATGTTTTGTTTACTACTACTACAAAAGACGGCCAATATAACCATAAAAAGGACGCCGTAAATCATGAATTTATAATATTCAAAGCCCCGGCATTCAGCATTTAATGTTGAAATTGAATTGTAATAGGGATTTTCAGCATATATGCAGAGGAATTGCAGTTATATGGGAGTTTATAATAATGACTGCTAATTGTAAGAACCAGTACCTATAACGCTCCCAGTGGCGGTCCTAAGGAGGAGAGTTAATTTACCCATAACTAACACCGCTAAATGGTTTTTTAACCTATACTTTTGAATAGGCTGACCTAGCATAATAAACAGTTTTAAAGGCTCTGCTGTCGAATTTGAATAAACTAATTGGGAAACACAAACACCTCCTCTCCAAAATGTCTGATTAGGATGTCAGTTTTAATAGACTCTAGGAAGAGTTAGTTATTATAAGAAACAAAAACGTTTTTTTTTTGTTGTAAGATAAGATGTTTCTGACGAAGTATTAAAAAAAAGGAAACATTACCCTATAGTGTTTTTTTTTGTGAAAACCCATTTATTATGCAAAATGGGCAAGCGTTTAGTTTTGAAAACTATGGTGGGCAAAGGCAACACATCCTAAACATTTAAATTTAACATGAAGATCCGGAGCTTCTCTGCAGTAGCAGTACTATAAAACTATTTTTTATTCTCTCTACAACCGCCTACTTTCCCATGCTACACACAAAGACGAAATGAACCGGCACCGTGCAAACGACGCGTTCAATGCCACCTGCAACTGAAAAGTCTCTGCAGCTGTGCTGTGGAGCTGACCCAGGGTCCTCCCCAACTAAGGACACGAGATTTGGGGTAGATTGCACAGTATCTACCATTTTCAAATGCTAATAGATACAGGTAATTCTTTTAGAAGAAGTTTAGCCCCTCTTTTGGTTGAAACATTGGCTGATATTTTAATGTTAAAAAGCCACGGTGGTTGGAAGTCTTATTCTGTAGCAGAAGGATATATTAAATATTCCATTTCAATAAAAAAGGAATCAAATAGAATTCTTGCAGGAGAGGAAGGTACTTAAGGTTTGCGTTTTCCTGTCCACAATAATTCCAAAGAATTTCACTTAGTTTTTTGGCCTCACCTGAAATTGGCTTAGCCTCGGCTGCGCCTTGGACGCAAATTTCCTATTCGCCGTAGATCAACTTTACAACCATGATACACAAATAACTATTTTGTTTAAAGGTGAAGCGCGTGGGGTGATAAATCGAACGGCGACAGACTGTGCCGATGAACGGATAATAGAGCAAGAAATTAAAAGTGTCAATCGTTGTGTCCACTGCACGAACCTTTGATGACGTTTTAACGGGGTGCGTCGGTTGATTTAGCCAATGATAAGTTACCGTTAGGACGCATAAGAAATATGAGCATGAAAGCCCTTGACGTCAGCTCCATTGGTGTCGAAAGATAGAGACAAATACCAACTTTATTTAACTAATAGTAGGTAGTTGGTTTAAAGGGAGGGGTATAATTATTTCAGGAACATACGCAGGTAAAAAAAGCAATGGAAGTTTAAAACTGTCTAAATTATTTTTGCTCTCTTCATTTTTCTGCCCAAAACGGGGCCTTTGCACTAGCCCTTGACTTTCCAGTAAGCTGAAGCCTTGTCGGTCTTCTAACTATTAATTTTGTACACCTCGTGTACACCATTGAACGGCTTAATCCTACTTATTTTTTTCTCTATTGCTATCAACATCAGCATTGTACTATTTACTTTGTTTTCTTTATGATGAGTGTTTCTACACACAAAATATGTCGAATTATTATTAATTATTCTAGGTTCGCGTTGCTATTCTAATAAACTTGTGAAGAAAGACTTTGTGCTTTTCTTTTTCTATTTATTTTAATGTGTTTGTCAGAGATGCTGGTATCCTTAAAAGGTATATAATATCAATACTACTAGATGTTGCCACGGGTTACACTATACCAAGCAACAATCTTTATTAATTTTGACCATAATCAAATTTTTAAACTAATTATCCAATTACGGAAAAATTTATCACAATTGGCTATGCCTCTCTAATATTGCATACTGTGCTGTGCATACAGTCTCCCTGTCGGTATTATCTATAGACTATAGTAATACGCTGGATGACACTAAACGTAGAGTTTATTAGGATCGCCGGAAACCGTTATCTATCTGTCCACACATTTTGTGTCAATGATGATTGATAATGGTACTTATTTACTCTACCACCATTTTAAGCTTAATATTACTAATTTAAATTAACTCTAATTTTAGTATTTACTGTTTCTATTCATGTACCTAAATAAGAGGATTACTGAAGCCATCCTGAGCTTTAAAAAATCAATGCTTATCAGATAAAAAAAATAATTTAATAAAAATAAATATTTTGGTTTACTTTATATTAATGACAGCGTTATAATAAAGAAACGGATCTGCCTTTTATATATGTCGTAGGCTGATAGTGAAATCCGTCATTTCATGAAAAGCCTAGTCATATCATGCTGCACGCTAAAAGGTATATTTGCAACTGGTTTGTTCGTTGTTACCCAGAGCATTTTTTTAAATTTTTTTTAATTTAATTTAAATTTTATTTTTATAAAATAATATTAGTTGAAAAAATTGAAAAAAATGCTCTGGGGAACAACGACCAAACCAGTTGCAATATACCTTTTAGCCACGCTTCATGATATGACGAATTTCACTATCAGCCTACGACATATACAGGGTTAGGAAAAATTACCAGAACGATCGATTATTTCAAAATATACAGGGGTTATCAAAAAACGTCTTATATAAAAATGTAGGGCTGTTAAAAATCTACATATCGGTGATAAATTGAAATATACAGAGTCGCCCACAAAGTTGTGGAGAATGATAGTTATATTTTTTTAAATGCAACACCCTGTATATTTTTACATTTTTAAATTCCACATAAAATTATAATTATTTTTATTATTAAGATATTGACTCTCGAAAAGTGACATTTTTGAACTTTGACAGCTTATAACTTTCTAACAGTACGTCTTGGAGCAAATCGGCTTACATGTCCCTATCTTCAATTTTTATTATCTTCCCAAAAAAATCAACTTCCGGTTAAACCGGGTGTAACTCGAAAGCAGGAAATATAGTTGTTCCGCTTCAACTGGAAGTTGATTTTTTTGGGAAGATAATAAAAATCGAAGATAGGGACATGAAAGCCGTTTTGCTCTAAGACGTACTATTAGAAAGTTAGAAGCTGTCAAAAAATGTCACTTTTCGAGAGTCAATATCTCGGAAACTATAAAGTATATACTATTAGTGCATTTAATAAAAAATAATTATAATTTTATGTGGAATTTAAAAATGTAAAAATATACAGAGTATTCTATTTAAAAAAATATAACTATCATTCTCCACAACTTTGTGGGCGACCCTGTATATTTCAATTTATCACCGATATGTAGATTTTTAACAGCCCTACATTTTTATATAAGACGTTTTTTGATAACCCCTGTATATTTTGAAATAATCACCCACTTAATCAAGGGTCGCTCGTACCCGTCAAATTATTTTTAGTAAGTAATAAAATAAGGAGACAAATACAAATTTATTTTTGTTGTTTACAAAATTAACAAAGTAAGAATATAAAGAAAGAAAAATAATGACATAAATTGCTGAAATTGGCCACCGCCAAGCATAAATTCACACATCCTTCATATTTTCGAAAGTGTTGATCAGCATCTCTGGAGAAATGTTACCACATTCTTGGATAATCCTTTCTTGTAATTGTTCTAAATTTGCAACTGGTGTTTTAAAAATAGTGTTCTTTAAATGAGGAAAAACGAAGTAATCCATAACCGTTAAACAAAGTGATCTAGGTGAGAATTTTGGGTAATCCATTGAGAGTAATTCCTGCGTCTTTCAAAATCTGCGGCTTGTATTTCTTGGAATACTTGCAGTCCTGCATGTTTCATAAGATCTTCCCACTTCTTGGGACAGGCGTCTTATACAATTTGTTGGCGTATTTTGCATTATTTCACGAACGTTTGCAACAAGTTCTTCTGTTCTTACAGGTGGTCTTCCTGCTCCTTTTTTGTGTGTATAGAACCTGTTTCCCTAAACACAGCCACGGTTCTTTTCAGGCAATGATAAAAATCCCCAGCAATAAAAGCAACCATGAATGTTTTGTGCTGTTCCGTAAAGCCCATTGTGTGAATTGTTCAAGAAATTGGAAAAATTAGCGATGAATCAAATTACTTGTAACGACTGTCAAAGATGACGGAATAACTGATTGATTATTAATTCAGGTAGTTACTGACATCCAACAGGTATTAAGCTCTACGGCTAAGCATTATGTCCTTAAATGCAAGGCCCTCTTTGATACAAATAATTTTTGCTCGCACGGTATAACAAAATCCCATATTAAATTCGGTTACAACTGAAATTTACTAGAAAGAGTTTTCTGCTTTTGCACAGATGTTAACTATCACAAGCCATCAGTTTTGATGAAATGACGCGTCATAAATTAGAAAACAAATATTAAAATGCGCATACAATTCGTCACAGCCAAGTCAATATTGGATTGAAGCATTCTTCAAGTTTCCAGAAGCGCAGCTGTCACAATCATTTACGATCCACTTATAGATTCGGGATTATTTGATTAAAGTTTGGTAAAGATAAAACTAGACCGTAAATTCTTGGTTAAGATTTTATGTCGCTGAACGTCAAGTTGTTTAGTTTTCTTGAAAATTACATAAATTTATTTTCAACCAATTAGAAGGTTCCTTTTGCTCACGTTGCTTATAGCAACATGAGATTATCGCGATAATTTTGTTAGTTCCTATTAACTTAACGAAATTAATAAGTGAACATTTTTCTGTCAAAAATGAAGTGCTTTATACCTATGGGCAAAAGTTACTCAGAATAAAATCAAAATATATTTTGTTGCTAACTTATAATTTTTATTGATACTAACCAATTTGCATTACATATCGAACACCGGGGCTAAAAAAGATACCATCAAAAATTTAACTGAACTCATCGGAAATATGTTTTTTTAAGTTTCATTCATGTAATTTCAGATGTTATGGTTGAAAACGAATTAATGTTTTTAATGTTCCTGAAATTTTAGTAATAAATCTTAGTTACTAACAAGTAAAATCAACTACTATTGTAAAAATACACTGCGTCATATTAAACTAAACTCATCGGAAATATGTTTTCTTAAGTTTCATTTGAATTTAAAACTATAAAGACATTGGATTTCAGATAACAAATTTGTAATTTAATGTTTCTCACATTTTAGTAATAAAAACGGCTAAAATGAACTTTATATCAAAAACTCTAATTAGTTATAATTAATTAAAGCCGCCGGATATATGTTTTTGTAGCATTTTAGCAAATAAATTACAATAAGAAAAAAGTCGAATTTATGAAATTTTTTTTACCGAATCTCCTACGCAGCAGAATTAGTTCCCGGTAATTCTGCTGCTAGGAAGATTATAAGTGACAATCAAACAAAAAAATGGTTTAGTTTACATGACAACCAAACATAAAAAACAACTTTACACAACAATATAAAAAACAATTATTTTTGGAAGTAAATATCCTTACAAAACCAGCGGTTATAGAAAACATCATAATGTATGTAATTTGAACATAAGACTAAAAGATAAGGTCTTTCAACAATGTGATTGAATCGGTCGATATACATGGTGAAAATCGATTTTAAATTTGGTGGAAGTTGCAGTAAGATGTTTCCTTTTTACTTCCATTAACCTGAATTTAAAATCTTTTACTGGACTTTCGTGGTATTTTTTCCGGTCCAATCTGGTTAAAACTGCTATCTGGCCTAAAAATCGTCCAAGCAGTGCTAATTTCCTTCCTCGTTTCTAAAAAAAATCAGTTATTAATTTCAATTCGGTAATGATATTTCAATATCAAGGCTGGTCAAAGACTGCTGGGTAACATTGGATTAACCAAATCATAGTAGTAGTAGTAGTTGTAGTAATAGTAATTGAGGGGAGGTTATAAAACCTGGCAAAGTAGCCCAAGATCCTTCTTGCCTAGCCCAAAGTCTTTCCCCATCCACTCTAACGACTTTTACCCTCGCCGAAATATCCCGAATCTTAACATAGTATAAAACAAAGTCGCTATCGCCCGTCTGTCTCTATATCCCTATATGTGCTTAAATCTTCAAAACTACGCAACGGATTTTGAAGCTGTTTTTTTTTAATAGATAAAGTGATTCAAGATGTAGGTTTTTATGTATAATTAGCGACCCGCCCCGGCTTCGCACGGGTGCAATTTCAGAAAGTGGCATGCCGGGTACTAATATATCGGGTTTGTTCGGGTTTGTATTTATACCAGCGGGTTGCAATGCATGCCGGGTACACGCTAGTTCCTTATAAAGGCAAGTATATCGCTGGTATGGTCGTAATTTCTTTCTTTTGGAGAACCTCCGATCCTAGCACCTGATGCCTGAGTCTTTCCAGGACCTGGTAGGTGCTCAGAAAGTGCAGCAGGATCTCTTCTTCCTCCAGCCTACCTAATCTGCGATTAGGTCTTTTTGAACGCCGATCAGGTCTAGATGCATTCTCAGCTTGTAGTGTTCACTCAGTATCCCAATTAAGTGGTCCATGACCATGACACATCGTCTTCTGTTTAAAATCTACTCTAGCCTAGCCTTGTTTAGCTTATCTGCGCCCTTGCTTTATGGAACGAACAGTACCAGTGGCGGCTCGTATTGAAGGGCTCTGGGGCGCCGCCCTTCCTGCAATTATTTCAAACAGAATCCAAAAATACTTTACTTAAAAAACGCAATGTATGTAAGCAATCAATTAAAATAATTCAAACCATTATTCGTCCCGCTTCAACGCGATTACTCGGTCGGTTGCCATGACTACGGAGGCGTGACATCACCTACACATCGCACAACGAGCTGCACGGATGGACTCCAATTTTCCGCCGAACAACAGCTCTTCGCGATGCGACCTGTCGATGCCGCTGACGTTTTGTTTTGACTTATTTTATTAGTTATGTTATATAGTTGGAAAATTTCGTCTAATATGAAGGTCAGTGATTTACAAAAGCTTCTGTTTAGTTCTCTAAGTTTAAATGAAAAACTTGATTTAAAAAATGCAGGGGGGCCACTACCAATATTGAACATAGTACAAGTGCAAGCAAAATGTAAAAGTAAGACACAGTTTACGCTTAAGTTTGACAAAGAAATATATAATTAAAAATCCTGGATAATATGCGGTTGTGAGGAGAAAAATTCAGAGACATAGATAATTTTAATAACAAAGTCACCGAGAAGTTTATTTCCGAAAAAAAAACGAAGATTTGACTTTCACTTTAAAGTAAAATATAATATTTGTTTGTGTTATCATTTGGTATGTTTAACAAAAAACGATTTGACTATAGTTATATTATTTAAAGTCAGCGCCCCCCTTGACTCGCTAGTCATGAGCCGCCACTGAATAGTACACAATAAATAATAATTTAAATTAACGAATTTACGTAAAATTTAACAATAATTTTACTGCCGATAAATCATCGGCGGCATGAGAATATGGGGGTATCAGGTATCAGCCCAACCTCTTATCTCCTAAAAAAACTCATTACATAAGCAAAATAAATCAATCCCTATTTTTATATTACTTAAAGAAATCGATAATATTTAAGTCGTTTCTAACAATATTGCTTTCCTCCCTGAGCTGCCAGCATACCATCGAAGTTCCAACAAATTGGCAAACCATAAATTAGAAACTGCAAACAAATATCAAAACGTGCATAAAATTTGTCACAGTTGAGTCAATATTAAACCGGAAGTTTCAGAAGTGTAAGTTCTCATAAGTATTTACCATCCACTCATAGATTCTCGTTCATTTCATTAAAATTTGTAGACTCATGGAAAGAGAAAGATTGTCGGGTTAACGTTGTCGTGTTAAACGTCTATGTCGCCCTTACAAAACCCAAATGAGAAAATCTAAACTATAGAGTGTTGTACCGTGCGAGCAAAAATTATTTGCATCAAAGAGGGCATTGCATCTAAGGACGTAATGCTTAGCCGTAGAGATTAATACCTGTTGGATGTCAGTAACTAAATGAATTAACAATCAATCAGTTATTCCTTCATCTTTGACAGTCGTTACAAGTAATTCGATTCATCGCTAATTTTTCCAATTTCTTAAACAATTCACACAATGGGCTTTACGGAACAGCTCAAAACATTCATGGTTAAAGCGTATTTTCGAAAAGGGGTTAGAGTAAATGGTGAGTGGCAATACAATCCGGGTTTGTGCATGGACGATTTTTACGAACATTTCCTAACGTTGCTTTTATTGTTGGGGATTTTTATCATTGCCTGAAAAGAACAGTGGCTGTGTTTAGGGAAGCAGGTTCTATACAACACAAAAAAGGAGCAGAAAGACAATCTGTAAGAACAGAAGAACTTGTTGCAAACGTTCGTGAAATAATGCAAAATACGCCAACAAATTGTATAAGACGCCTGTCCCAAGAAGTGGGAAGATCTTATGGAACATGCAGGACTATTCTTAAGAAGCAGCCAAATTTATTTCCTTATAAAGTCCAAATATTCTTACCTACTATCTTACTTTGTTAATTTTGTAAACAACAAAAATAAATTTTTATTTGTCTACTTATTTTATTACTGATTAGTTTGGCATATTATGTCATAATATGAATTTGACAAAATTTTGACCTAGATTTGGTTAGATATATCGTCCCCATATCATTGTGATCTAAACCAAGCCCTACGTTTTTTAATCCAAGCCCTCTTTGATGCAAAAAATTTGAGCTCGCGCGGTACCATAAAAGCGTCCGTTTTTTTTTAACAATAAGAATGCGTATGTTTACTATTTTATGTCTCATGAAAGCGTGAAATGAACCTGACATTGTTAGAAGTTAAAAGTTTATTTATTTTATAATATTCCTATAAGGACTTACATCCTGGGACATCCAATATAAAAGTCGCATTTGCTTGCATTAGAAAAATAAAAATGTTTATAAAATCTTTTACAGGCAATTGTCACTATACTCTATGGAGAGCCGTTTGCAGTAACCTACTAAAGTAAACCAAACTACCATTTCAGTAATAAACTCTCTGCTTGGCCCTACAACGACATGTTTGTTACTTTCAGTAGATAAGTTGTATTTTCCGGTTTTAATGGTCCCAAGTTTCTTTGTTGTAAATAGATTAGCCGGCGAGAATCGCCTCTTAAAAGCTTGTGCGGAGCTTTTATTTTCTTTCGAACTAAGTAAACAATTTTTGTGGAAGTAGTTTTAATGCAGCACGCTCTAATGCCAAGTTAAGTCTGTTTGCTCATTGTAAATGCAATTGAAATGTTCCTTCTGCTATATTTCTTTAGCGGTAAACTTTGTCGCTGTTGCAGCAAACTCAGCTAATGGGTTGGACTAGTTATATTTAAATTGGATATAATGACATTTTACTTAAAAGCCGATAATTTTGAGATACATATTGCATAAATTTATTTTCAACACATTAGAAGGCTCCTTTTTGTTTACGTTGCTTATACCAACGGGAGATTATCGCGATAATTTTGTTAGTTCATATTAAGTACTTTATATATATTGGCAAAATTCACTCAGAATAAAATCAAAATACATTTTCTTGCCAACTTATAATTTTTATTTATTTTATACTAACCAATTTGCTTTACATATCGAGCACCGGGGTTAAAAGAGACACATCAAAAATTTAACTTAACTCATCGGAAATATGTTTTTTTAAGTTTCATTTGAAACTATGTAGACATGTAATTTCAGATGGTATGGTTAAAAACGAATTAATGTTTTTAAGGTTTCTGAAATTTTAGTAATAAACCATAGGTACTAACAAGTAAAATCTACTTCTATTGTAAAAATATAGTGCGTCGTATTTAACTAAACTTATCGGAAATATGTTTTTTAAAGTTTTATTTCAAACTATGTAGACATGTAATATTTCAGATGTTATGGTTGAAAACAAATTGTTTTTAATGTTCCTGAAATTTTAGTAATAAACCTTAGTTACTAACAAGTAAAATCAACTTCTATTGTAAAAATACAGTGCGTCCTATTTAACGAAACTCATCGGAAATGTGTTTATTAAAGTTTTATTTGAATTTAAAAGTACAAAGACATTGGATTTCAGATAACAAATTTGTTATTTAATATTTCTCACATTTTAGTAATAAAAATAAGTTACTAACGGCTTAGATGAACTTTATTTCTAAAACTTTAATTAGTTAAAATTAACTAAAGCCTCCGGAAATTGGTTTTTGTAGCATTTTAGCAATACAATTACAATAAGAAAAAACTCCAATTTATGAAATTTTCTTACCGAATTTCCCACGCAGCAGAACTAATTCCCGATAATTTGTTTCTTGGTTTCACTTATGTTTTGTTGATAAAAAATTTCACTCGTCTTCGACTCGGGATAATTTTCTATCGACATAATATAGCTAGATTTAACTTTCATGTTCCTTATGTTAATTCTTCGTTTGTACAAAATACAAAATGGTTTATTTTATCGAGAGTTAAGAGACTTTAATAATATTTTTGCAGATATAACATGCTGTAAGGTTTAACAAATTAAAAAAATTGTTAAGAAAAGACATATTAGATTACCATACTTTATAGGAATAAATATGCTGAATAATGCAATAATCAAATGGAATTTTTCCGAAAGACATATTTTAAACCCAATCACAGTATAATTATCACTTATAATTTCCCTAGCAGCAGAATTATTACCGATAATTTTTTTCAAGGTCAACAAAAACATGAGTGAAACCGAAAAAAATTATCGGGAATTAATTCTGCTACGTGGGAGATTCGGTAAGAAAATTTCATAAATTGGAGTTTTTTCTTATTGTAATATTTTGCTAAAATGCCACAAAAACATATTTCCGGCGGCTTTAGTTAATTGTAACTAATTAGAGTTTTAAAAATGAAGTTCATTTTAGCCGTTAGTAACTCATTTTTGTTACTAAAATGTGAGAAACATAAAATAACAAATTTGTTATCTGAAATCCAATGTCTTTATAGTTTTAAATTCAAATAAAACTTAAAAAACATATATGCGATGAGTTTAGTTAAATATGACACACTATATTGTTACAATAGAAATTGATTTTACTTGTTAGTAACTAATTGGTTTATTACTAAAATTTCAGGAACATTAAAAACATTAATTTGTTTTCAACCATGTCATCTGATATTAGAATCATGTCTACATAGTTTCAAATAAAACTTAAAAAAACATATTTCCGATGAGTTTAGTTAAATATGACGCAGTATATTTTTACAATAGAAGTTGATTTTACTTGTTAGTAACTAAGGTTTATTACTAAAATTTCAGGAACATTAAAAACATTAATTCGTTTTTAACTTAAAAAAACATATTTCCGATGAGTTTAGTTAAATTTTTGATGTGTCCCTTTTAGCCCCGGTGTTCGATATGTAAAGCAAATTGGTTGGTATCGACAAAAATTATAATTTAGCAACAAAATGTATTTTGATTTTATTCTGAGCGACTTTTGCCAATAGATACAAAGTACTTAATTTTTGACAGAAAAATGCATCACTTATTAATTGCATTAAGTTAATAGGAACTAACAAAATTATCGCGATAATCTCCCGTTGGTATAAGCAACGTTAACAAAAATAAGCCTGGTTGGTTGGTTGAAAATAAATGTATGTAATAGTTTGTAGTATTAAGCTGTATTATTAAAAAAATAGGACAATTCACTTTAATTTAGGCGTTATTAAAATTTCTATTTAAAAATAATTATAATGATTTTTAGTTTACGTTTTATCCTAGTCAGAGCTTTAATGAAGGCTCGGAAATTACTTTTGAAATTAGAACGCGCGAACTACTTTCTAATAATAAGCCTCGCCTTTACATGCAAGATGGAGAAGATTCGGTGGAAGAAAATTCGTTGCGAAGCGAAAATTTTATTTTAGATAATATTTTCCATACCTTGCCTGTTGGCAATGATTTTTAAACGGCGCATAGCCACTCTTGTTGGTTTGTTTAAAGTTTATAAAATTATATAGAAAAAAGAAAAGCACAAAGTCTTTCTCCACAATTTTTTTATTCGAATAACTAGGCGAACCTAGAATGATTCATAATAAATTGAATCGACATGTTTCGAGTGTAGAAACACTCATCATCAGAAAAACAAAGTAAATAGTATAATGCTGATGTTGTTAGCAGTAGAGAAAATAACAAGTGAGACTAAGCCCTAATGGAGCTTTCAATGGTACATACGAGGAGTGAAAAAATTGAATAGTCAAAAAGACAGAAAAGACTTCAGCATACTGAAAAGTCAAGGACCAGTGCAAAGCCACTGTCTTGGTTGGAAAATGAAGAGAAAAAAGAAAAATTAGGAAGTTTTAAAAAAACTTTTTAAAAATCATTTTTAAGTGTAAGTAAGTAATGAAAAATCTTTAGTTTAATTCAGCTATGTAGGAGACATGTGGAAGTGGTAAAATAAGAGTCTCATGTCTCCGACATAGCTGAATTAAACTAGAGATTTTTCATTACTTACACTAAAAAATTATTTTTACAAAGTCTTTTTAAAACTCCTTAATTTTTCTTTTTTTTCTTCATTTCCCACCCAAGACAGTGGCTTTGCACTGGTCCTTGACTTTTCAGTATGCTGAAGTCTTTTCTGTCTTTTTGACTATTCAAATTTTTTCACTCCTCGTATGTACAGGGTTATCCAACCAAGACTAGACAAGGCGATTTTTTGACTTATCCTGTACTTTTATAAAAAAACTGAAATAGCCATCTTAAGTCATTTTCTCCCGCGAATTCGAATATCTTCAGCAAAAAACAATTGAACATCAAACAAAAGTACTAGGTGTCACTTTGATATTTTTTTAAATGGAACACCCTGTATATTTTTACATTTTTAAATTCCATATAAAATTATAATTATTTTTTATTAAATGCACTATTAGTCTATACTTCATAGTTTCCGAGATATTGACTCTCGAAAAGTGACATTTTTGAACTTTGACAGCTTATAACTTTCTAACAGTACGTCTTAGAGCAAAACGGCTTACATGTCCCTATCTTCAATTTTTATTATCTTCCCAAAAAAATCAACTTCCAGTTAAACCGGAACAACTATATTTCCTTCTTTCGAGTTACATCCGGTTTAACCGGAAGTTGATTTTTTTGGGAAGATAATAAAATTTAAAGATAGGGACATGTAAGCCGTTTTGCCCTAAGACGTACTGTTAGAAAGTTATAAGCTGTCAAAGTTCATAAATGTCACTTTTCGAGAGTCAATATCTCGGAAACTATGAAGTATAGACTAATAGTGCATTTAATAAAAAATAATTATAATTTTATGTGGAATTTAAAAATGTAAAAATATACAGGGTGTTCCATTTAAAAAAATATCAAAGTTACCCCTAGTACTTTTGTTTGATGTTCAATTGTTTTTTGCTGAAGATATTCGAATTCGCGGGAGAAAATGACTTAAGATGGCTATTTCAGTTTTTTTATAAAAGTACAGGAAAAGTCAAAAAATCGCCTTGTCTAGTCTTGGTTGGATAACCCTGTACCATTGAAAGCTCCATTACGGCTTAGTCTCACTTGTTATTTTCTCTACTGCTAACAACATCAGCATTATACTATTTACTTCGTTTTCCCCATGATGAGTATTTCTACACTCGAAACATGTCGATTCAATTTATTATGAATCATTCTAAGTTCGCCTAGTTATTCGAATAAAAAAATTGTGGAGAAAGACTTTGTGCTTTTCTTTTTTCTATATCATTTAACTCCACTTTGAGTATGGACTACTTCTTTAAAATTATAAAATTATGTTTATATATCCTTTTTAACGATGTACCGATTGGGTGCATGCGAATTAAAAATACTATAAATAATTAATTTATTATTTTGTTTTCAGGCATTTTGGCAGCGCAGGTGGACGTCGAGAGGAGAGAACAAACGGTTCTTCCAGGTCAGAATGCCACCTTTATGTGTAGGGTGGCAGTACCTTTACAATACTGCCGAGTCGAAATTCCAGGACTGAGGACGTATAATTTAAATAGAGGCATTTCGAATGCAGATGTAAGTATTTTACAAATTTTATGGTGGTGCTTTTTGGTCTACACTGTTACTGTACAGGATTGTGATAATTACACGAAGCAATCTTTTATAGGTACATAGATAGTATCGCTTACTTAATCAAGAAAAATTTAGTTTAGACACATGCTATTATATCTAAATGCATTGTATTTAAGGTTTCTTACTATGGCGAAGGACTAGATGCAGGCCAATGTGGCTTTATGTTACACAAAGCTAGAGACGAGAATAATGGCGAAATTAAATGTACACTTGGCATAGCCAGCGAAGCACAAGAATCTATTGGAACAATGAGTTTGATAGTTGCAAGTAAGTTTATTATTACTTGATATGTTAGTTTTGCTATCTGTATTACTATATTAAACAATACTTGAAAATATGTTAAGGGACATGTAAAACAGTTTCCTGATTTGAGTAATTGATAGACCCAGGTTCGATTCCCAGTGGAGATATACCACATACCACTTTTTTTAAATTCCTCTAATCATATTCAAGTTCTTGTTTGAGTTCCGCTAATTACATTATTTCAAGTTAGATTATGTTTTAAACCCTAAACTACATATTTCCGTTTAGATTTAGTATAAATTATGATATGCAACCAGTAGAAATTAAAATGTTTTTTTTTTGTATTGGTTCTGCATGAGAACTTAATTGTTATAACTATGCATGTCTAATATTTTTATTATATTTTAGGGGCACCCAAACCGCCAGAACTAGACCTTAGTAGAGGCGCCGACTATCTCAACGTCTACAAAGTTGACGATACTCTACAAGCTACTTGTGTAGTACAAGATGGAAGACCCGTTGCCAATATCAGCTGGTTTTTAGGTAAAGACATTTTTTGTAAAGATTGTGCTGCTAGAACGTCTCAAAACCACCCATCTATATTTATGAATTTAATGACAATAATAACAAAAGTGATACGCGCTTATAAATATTTGGTCCGAGCTTTTAGCTACCCTTATAATATTATATTTAATTTTATATTGAAACCAGTGGGTTATAGCATTGGCAGTGTGGACTGGACAATTATCTTGTTGAAATATGAAAGAATTATTGGGATATATTTGCTCAGCAGATTGTAACAATATGTTTTCTAAAATGTTAATGTAATTTCCGACATTAAATCTTCCCCCACTCGCCAGCAAACACCAGGTCCATGAATAGTTATTCAGCCCCATACATTTACAGAGAAACGCCCATGTCTAGAAGTGCTAGGTAGTATATCGCTCTTCAAACATGGTATTGTTTGGACGGTACACTCCAATTTGTCCATTATAAGTTGACTGGAACGTCTTTTCATCAGTAAAAATGACCCCGTTCCAAAATTAAGGATTGCGGAATATATAATTTAAAGCAAGAATAATAATTCTTGATTGTCGCTGTTCTTCGGTAAAAAAACATTTTTGTCGCAGTTGGCGACATTTTAGTTCAGATTCCCCGACTCTCCTGCTGGCGGTAGGTTGGGAGGCAGGAAATGCTGTATCAATAACAGCATCCCATGCAGTTGCAAATGGATTATTTCTTATATATCCCAAAAAAGCAGCATTCTTCAGGGTTCCAACGTTTGGGACGACCTAAACCAATTTTCCTCTTTAGGGACAGCGCAGCGCTGCTTAATTTTCATTATATTTTTTTATTTCTATTATACAACTGCGCTACAGCACGGATTGACCATCCTTCTTCGATTCTTGATACAATTTGAGCCTTTTCAACTTCAGACAACTGACGAGGCATTTTTATGTTCTTCTGTCAAAGTTTATCAAACGTTACCGCCATGCAGTTTCAAAATTAATTACACTGACGCCAATGCTTTGCATTTTTGATAATCTATGACGTATGATAACCTCCAATAAATAATCATTTAGACAAGCCGGTTTTACGCAAACATATGACAGAACTTACTTCTCATTTTAATTCTTGTACGCTTTTTTATGAATACAACTGTACCTTGATGTGAAATTAAAAATGTGTTGGTATTAGAAATAAAGAGATTAAGAAAGAAATGTAAAGTCCCAATAGAACTTTTAAAGCAACATAAGTTGCCTGAGAAACTTTATACAATGACGACCTCGAAGAATAAGACCGATGAACCGTGCATACAAAATGTTAATTTTGTTGTTATATTATAGATAATTATAATATGTCTATTATATCTAGGCCAATAGTTAAAACTTATTACTTAAACTTCTTTTTTTAGATTATGAACCAGTTGATAGCAGCGAACTACGTATGCCAACAGTCATGGACATGGCCAAAGAAAATCTCCAATCAAAACTTCAAAATTTTACGAGAAGGTTGCGAGCTTCTGACAATGGCAAATTCTTGAGGTGTGTTGCCTATCATCCTGCCTATCCAGGAGGTCAAGCGGAAACCAAAAGAAGATTGGACATTAAATGTGAGTAAAATATTATTTTCAGTAAATTATTTGGGCCCTTCTAAGGGTATTTATGAATTTACCCGAGTCCTTCTTTATGTAAAATTCCTCTAATAGGTAATTATTATCCTTATAACAAAATTTTTATAGACCGATAAACTTTGAAGTACGTTCGCAGTAAATAGAGCTATTTGTAGTGCAACTTTAAAAAAGTTAGTTTTTTAAAGTGCAAATGGTTTTCGGGAAACTTTTTATCGCTCAGTAAATGCAAGATGTGTAGTTTAGGAGTAGTTGTAGTTGAAGTTATGTATAAAAAAAAATAGTACACAGACCGGATCATCGACTCTTAATTAAAAAAAATAAAAGTATAGTAATAGGATAGTGTCGACCGCTTTCGATGGTGTTGATCAGGAATTGGAAGAAGTTCAATAAAAAATTGTTGCCGTCTATCTTTGCAATAGCAAATATTCGCTTATGATGATATTGTAGGTACCGATATGACTTTCTATTAATATTTTCCCCCTTTTCCCTCTCGTATTTAACAATTTAACCAATAAATTTAAAAGTTTCTCACAGTACTTCGGTAGGTTTGAACTAAGCAAGCTATTTTTTAAAGAGCCCACACTTTTCAGCTCTTAAATTTTGTTTTAATTCATGTGTAACCTGCAGTTGAAAAAATATCCCGTTTAAAGTAAAAAACAGATAAAGAAAGCAGCTTATAGAAAAATAATTACTAAAAAGTATTCTTTTATCTAGATGCGCCTCTACCACAACGTCAGCCCATAGAAGAATTCGGATATGAAATAGGCAAAATAGGTGTGATCAATGTTACGGTGGAAGCCAATCCAAGACCTAGCATTGAATGGAACGTAGATGGACAGAAAATTAGAGAAGGCAGCCACGACAATACTGGAATTATGGAAGCAGAAACTGCAAAAGATATGGTAAGTTTTAAAATCTTTTCAATATATTTGCCGGTCGCCAATATTCAGTTTTTTATACCGGGTGGCGCACCGAACACTTTCCACCCAGGTTTATTTTCTTGTTAATAAATAAATCAAAATTCGCTTGAACACGGGAACCTTAATTCTCAGGGGGATATATTTTTTTGCTATTTTCACTCCCCCTGCTAGAATACCTACGACGGGGTGGCTTCCACCTTTAAAATATTTAATGGAAAGGGGGGTCGAGTGATACTTTATTTTAAAGGGAATTGAATTGCCTTCCAAACGCGACCTTGCTCGTTTAAATCGAGTGAATAGTTCCTGAGAAATAGGGCTAAAAAGAAAAGAAAATTTAAAAGTAATAAAATTTATTACCGCTTGTATGAATCAAGTAAATGTTGAAAATGTCCACCTCCAACCTCCATGTAATTGTAAAGACACTGTTCAAAATGTTCGCGAACTTTATGGAGCATTGCGGGAGTTATTTGTCAGCACTCGTACACAATTCGTTGTCGCAAGTCTTCCAAAGAATTGTGTTGGGTTGCATAAATTTTAGACTTTAAATGTCCCCACAAAAAAAAGTTCAGTGGCGTCAAATCAAGAGATCTTGCAGGCCATTCAATAGGACCTCTTCTTCCAATCCATTTTCCTGGAAAATGTTCATCCAGAAACTGTCTAACGGGGAATGCATAATGCGGGGATGCTCCGTCTTGCTGAAAGTAAATATTTTCTGGCCGATAACGGTAATTTTCTTTTATGGCATTCGTTAAAGCAGGGTTAATAGTGGTTTCCAACAGGTTCAGGTAAATTTCACCTGTTAAATTTCCAGGTATAAAATTCGGCCCAAAAATACGGTCCCCAAAAATTCCAGCCCACACATTTAATTTTTCGGGATGTTGAGTATGCACTTCTCTAAAAATTCTATGGTTGGAATCCGACCAATACCTGCAATTCTGTGGATTGACAGTACCGTGAAGAAAAAAAGTGCATTCATCGGAGAAACAAATGTTAAAAATAAATTGTGGATTGCGAATGATCATTTCACTAATTAACCCGCTAAATTGCAAACGGCGATCGTCATCGTCTTCATTAAGTTCATGAACCAGTTTTATTTTATAGGGATGTAACTTATGCGTTTTTAAAGTACGCTGAATCGTTCAACGCGAAACACCCGACGCATCTGACACTTTCCTCGTGCTAAGTGTGGGATCGATGGCAATATGACCCAAAACTACAACTTCTACAGCTTCATTTCTTACAGAATTTTCAACAATCCTTTTTTTGTTGAGCACTGATCCTGTTTCACGAAATTTTGCCACTGATTGTAGCACGTAAATATGAGACAAGTGTGCATTATGCATTATAAGACAGGGCGGCAGCTCGAGCACAATAGTTACTCTAAAGAAAAGTGAAATAATTTCGACCCTTTCTTGAAGAGTATACGTTATTTTAATCAGTTATTGAACACACAAAGCAAAATTAATTTTTATTCATAATATTAAAAAGTATTTTATTTATTTATTTTTAGGGAAACGGAAAGTACGTTGCAAGCCTTAGAATAGCAAGGATAAGCAAACATGACACAGAAAAGGAATACATACTGACGGCGTACAATGACCAGGGTAGTCAAGACTTTCGAGTAAAAATTTCGACGAATCCCGAACCAAAAGGTAAATATTGTTTTTTAATATCTGTACACTCGTGTGAAGATTTTTTTAATTATCATTATAACTTACATTGCAAATGTATATTTACGTATTTTTTTTATTTTCACGCTGCAGGAATTACTAAATTTTTTAGACAACACGTCTATGGTGTTTACGGTAGGTAACATCAAATTACATATTTTCCTGCTTTTTTGTTTTTCGGTCAGAAATACCTAATAAGAGAACTATTTCTATGATTCTGGCGTCGGTTTATTTAGTGTAAATAGCCCACTGACTTGTGCCGAAGGTTATATTAATTATATGTTTGAGATATGTTTCAAGTTTCAAGTTTAAGTTAGGTAATTAGACCAGGGTCGATAATTTTTGAAACCAAAAAAAATAATAGTAGGATGAAACCCATTGGAAAAGGAAGAGAATATAACAAAAATTAAAGGAAAAATAAATTACGGGCGATCCGAGGTCGGGAAGTGGAAAGGGGTGAGTTTTTAAGGGTACAAAACGATTTATCTCGATTTCCGGCAAAACTACAAGTCCTACGGAAAAACTTTAAAAAGCAAAGTTGTAGGTAATAAAAAGATCTAAAACTTTTGTATTTACACTTTTTTCACATAACCTTTCAATTTATGTGAAAAATTGAAATAACCAAGTTTTTGGTTTTTTATTTTTACCTTTTACAAAAAAAAAATTTTATACACGAAATTTGGTGAAAACTTACCTTTTTATGTCCCAAACACACTGTAATTTTTTTGATTTGAAATATTTATTTTTTTAACCTTATTTTGACTTAATATCGAAAAAGCACCCTAATTTTCAATCGAAAATTCTCACGTCAAAATATCTGCTTTTTCAAAAAAGTCGGTGGGCTTTTTGTTCGTTGAAATCTCTACTTTCGGATGGTGTAAAAAATAAACATTACTATGGTAAATATTCTCTAAAAATGCAAAGAAACGAAAAAAACTCGAATCCGAATTTTTTTTTTTAATCATTATGTACAATTTTGAGCTATTTATTAAAATTTATACTTTAATTACTCGAATAACGTAAGATTTCATGTTACATTGATAAACAAAAAAATTACAAATCCATAAAACATAAAAATCGCAAAAAATATGCGTAAATAGTTGTTCTAAATATAATAAAAGGTAGGATTTAAAGGGGATTTCATCACATTTACCATAGTAATGTATATCGTTTTTAAACCATCAGAAAGTAGAGATTTCAACGAACAAAAAGCCCACCGACTTTTTAAAAAAAGCAGATATTTTGACGTGAGAATTTTCGATTGAAAATTAGGGTTCTTTTTCGATATTAAGTCAAAATAAGGTGAAAAAATAAATATTTTAAATTAAAAAAATTACAGTGTGTTTGGGACATAAAAAGGTAAGTTTTCACCAAATTTCGTGTATAAAAAAAATTGTTTGTAAAAGATAAAAATAAAAAACCAAAAACTTGATTATTTGAATTTTTTACATACATTTTGAGGTTATGTGAAAAAAGTGCAAATACAAAAGTTGTAGATCTTTTTATTACCTAACTTAACTTTGCCATTTAACGTTTTTCCATAGGACTTGTAGTTTTGCCGTAAATCGAGATAAATCGTTTTCTAACCTTAAAAACTCACTCCCCCCACTTCCCGACCTCGGATCGCCCGTAATTTATTTTTCCTTTCATTTTTGTTATATTCTCTTCCTTTTCCAATGGGTTTCATTTTACTATTATTTTGTTTCACTTTTTACCATTTTCAAAGGCTTCAGCCCTGGTCTAAATAAGTATGTACCTATTACGTATAAATATTCTACTTACTAAATATATGTGAACGTTTTTTAAAAGTTACTACTCGTAAAATTATTTATTTCCAAATTACATCAAATTATAATGTTTTAGGGAGATCAATGTGGCAATGCTGTACGGGCGTTTTACTCCATTTTACTCACATTTTACTACGCGTGACGCTACCGTGACGCCGAATTTTTGAGATTTTTCGTGTTCATTCATTTTCGGACGGTGAAGTGTCGTTAAGCTGGTGGTTGTTACATACTGTGGTTGTCGATTAATTTTTAGTCTTTTTGTGAAAATATAACTATTTAGTGCTATTTATTAGCTTACAATAACGGTTCGCCAGTGCGTGGTGTGTAAGAGACCCGACCATTATAACCCTGGATTAATATTTCTTCGGTAATAGCCTAGTGCACCGATTGGCTATAACTCGAGTAATACATATCCCGAGGGTTAAACTTAGCTCGTGATTAATTTTAATTCAAGTGCACCGCGCTTGAGTTACCTAATCCGAAGTTAATATAATTTTATCATGACAACGTCGCAAAATTTAGGGAATTTTTGGTTTAGTGTAGTGGGAATAGTTATTGTTGACGATTTTTTAACCCGCACCGCACCAGTTTTATTTGTGACCTACTTAACCTAAGATTACAACTAACATTTTTCTCTGATTATTTTTTATTTAATATTGTTATATTTTTTAAAATAAGACCGGTGTCAAAATATGGAGAAAAAAACAGCCAGAGGAGGCAATTTTTCGCTGGGAGAAAAAAGCCTGCTAATAAACTTGGCACATAAGCATCGCGCAGTTATTGAGGATAAAAAAAACGGATGGTATATACGTGTGTTCAAGCTAAAAATAATGCTTGGGAACTAATTTATCGTGAATTTAATTTGCTGTGCTTTAGCCGAGGTCCTTTTACGTTACTTTTAAATAGCAAAGCAAAGCATAATAAAGATTTTTTCCTCCCTCCTTGCCGCGGTTAAGTATGACCCTCTATATTTCACTTGTCCCCCTCCTCTTCGAATTGCAGCATTGTTTGAATAATATATACTTCAAATTTTCGATTTCTATTTGCTTACAAGTTATAAACAATAAACACGTATACATAACCACAATGCCCCAAAAGATTTGTTAACTCGCGTTTAACTCCCCGTTTTTGACGAGTTAAATAAAATCCCGTGTTAGGGTTTTAACCTAAGGATTAAAACGCGGTGCACTAGAAATTTATCGTTAATCCGTGAGTAGCGTTAACCCTGGGTTAAAAACGTCGGTGCACTTGGCCATTGTGAGGTTATTCAGCTTAACTTAAGCAGTGGGAATAGGCGCAGCTTACAGCGTCGCCACAGCTGTACAAAAGTAATAAACAAACCGATGTCAACATTTTTTTTTTTGCTCGGAATTTGAAAGTAATCATACAGAATTTGACCCAGTTCTTTTATAGATGTCGTGCTATGTGTGTGTATGTATGCAGAGCTGTCGCAATTACTCTTAAAAAGTAATTCAATTACAATTACCCATTACCCTCCGAAAAAGGCATCAATTACAATACCAATTACTAACAGTACGATAAAAATATTTAAATTACCAATTACCCACTAAAAGTAATGGATTCCTTGATCAATTACCGCATTCGAATTACTAAGTTTAATTCAATTACTTTTATACTAATTGAATGACTTTATAGTAATGGAACTACCCTAAAAGTAATTGAATTACTCTGAATCTATAAATTATAGGCACTTTTTTGGCAAATAAATTACTCTGAGTAATTTAATTACATTTTGGTAAGTAATTGAATTACATTTTTGGTAATTCAATTACATTTTGATAATTGAATTACATTCTGGCAATTGAATTACAGTTTGGTAATTGAATTACATTTTTAAAATTGAATTAGTAAATAAGCAATGGAATAACTTTTTTTACATTTTACAAAAAAAGAGTTGTATAGGTAAGGTATTATTTTTTTAAAGCAGTAGGTCCTACTATCACACTTTATTAAAGAAAGAAATTTACAAAATTTCGAAATTTAGAGTTAAATTTGATCTCCTAATTTTGATAAGTATGTACCTACTTACCTTAAACAAATTGACCAATAATAACAACTCTCCATAACAAGTCTTTTTTGTATAATATGATTTATTTGTTAAAATAAAACAAACGTAATATTAGGGAAAATAAAAAATAATTGAAAAAAAACTAGGTAGGTACTAATACCTACTACTACTAATAGTACTATAATATACAGATAGGTACCTACAAAGAAACGCGAAATTTTTCCAAAAACAAATACCTACGAAACGTTTGTTTTTTATTGGTTTTCAAAATAACTGATTCTTCGAAATGTTTGTCAGATAGAGCATATCTTCGGGGGCTATTAATGATCTCAGCAAAAGAAATTTTTTAAAGGAATTGAATTATTTTGTAGTAATTCAATTACTTTTAATCTAATTGAATTATTCGGGAGTAATTAAATTACTTTTTATGTAAATGAATTATTTGGGAGTAATTCAATTACCTTTATTCTAATTGAATTATTTACGAGTAATTAAATTTCTTTTTATGTAATTGAATTATTTGGGAGTAATTTAATTACTTTTTAAAATAATTGAATTACTTTTAAGTAATTCAATTACCTCAGATTTCTTAAAACCAATTACCAATTACAATTACTTTATCACAATAATTGGAAAATCAATTACAATTACTATTTTCAAAAAGTAATTCAATTACAGTAATTCAATTACTAAAAAGTAATTGAACACGAGTTTTCAGTTATTTTATTTCAATTGCCGACAGCTCTGTATAGTCTAATAATACTACTAATAATCTAGTATGTCGACTGATCAATGGACAAACAACAGAATATCTTTGTCAACTTACGGTTGTCATTAAAACGCCATTTTGGTACAAAAGCTCGTTATTAAGCATCGGAATACTAACAACAACAGAAGTTGTTAATCACACTTTATCAACTCCCCGCTATTTATTGTATAACTCCGCCTAAACTTATTAAAAAGTAAACATTGACCTTTCGACTTAACTTCTTTTGTTCGTGCAAAACGCCAACCTCTTTTGACTGTCATTATCTGATTGCAAGTCTTATCGATCATGGAAATCTCAATAAATTTTTTTTATAAAAAAATTACCCTATACCTGAACCGGATCTTAATTATAATAATTCGATGTTATTAGTAGTTTTGCTTAAATGCTTATTAAGTTTGCATGGAGTTAATAGAGGCTTGCTGTCCTATTTTGTCCGGTTGGTCGCTATACGTGTTCGTTTAAAAATTTCAACACAATAAAAATCCATATAAAAATGATATAGCGAGTATAATTACGAAATTTATTGTCGGCCGATTATTAAATTATTATAGAAGCCCTGTTTTAATGAAAGTATGCATCTTTATTTGGCTAGATACGCTGTTTGTATGTTTTCTTAATTTTTCTTTGAAGATATAGTCCATACTTGAAGTGAGGTGGAAATTTAAATAAGACAAATTATACTCTTCTCTACGTCTTCTTCCACTGACATATTTAAGATATTTCCATTACTAATGTAGTATCCAAATCCTCGATGTTGTCAATTGCTCTTCTCTGCGACAAGCGCCTAATATACCCAATATAGTGGATACTTTAATCATGGGGTACTAATCGTCTGATAGATTTATCAGGAACTACTTATTTAGTCTCGGCCAAATCATAAACTTTTAAAGTTGATAGCCTTCTAAAAAGTGACAAGCTCATAACATTGGCTTATTTCTATATTGCAATTATTTTATCATGGCATGGCACTTATTTCGCTCTTCACGTTAGCCAGATAATCACAAGTTTTGACGCTGTTTCTCCCTTTGACCATTCAGATATTCTATTATATTATGGCTAACGAAAATGCATAGACACTATTAGATAGATGCCAAGAAGTACGGCATTTGGGTATTTATTTATTAAACACAGAAAGTAAACGCACATAATCACATATTTATATTTATACATTAAACTTTACAATTTAGTTAATATTGTCATCGTGAAATGTATTTATTAAAAAAAATATTCAAAAAGGTTACTTAGCAAAAAAATGTTCCGTTTTCTTTGCAGCAACTATTATTTATCATTTTAATAGACGGTGCTGGTTTTTGTATTAGGGACTCTTGACTGTAAAATTACTGAACATCACGCAAATCGAAACAAGAAATAAAGTAAAGGAAAACTTATTTATTTTTTCTGCAAAGTAGAAAGTCATCATTATTAATTCTAGTGGCGTTTTCCTAGTAAATAGACGATATATGGTTCCTAGGAGAAATCGCTGCGATTTAGATGTATTAGGTTTTCGCCTTTATGTTACGTTTCTTTTTATTTTGGACTATAAACTACGTCACTTTGTCGGAGAATTGTATTGCATATCTTGATATTTTCGTAAATTGTAGCCTAGAGAAAGAAAGGAAAATAAGCGAGAAATCTAGAAAATTCCACGATTTATTCAAATACTTCTTTATTTATATTTTATTTAATTATCCATATTTACGATTCTTGTCCTTATTTAACATTTTGGTCACTTCTTGCAGTTGAAAAAATTCAACGATTTGCTGGATTTCTTCTTCAAAATTACATAGGACAACAAATTTTAAACAAATTAACAAACATAGAATGTAAATTGAAAATAGGAGTCAGCCTAGGCAACCCAATAACTAAAAATAATTTCCAAGAATTTCTCTTGGCCACATTTACGAAACACATTTTTTAAATAAAAATAATATATATAGTAGGAAAAATAGCATATTCTCGAACGAGGATAACCAGTAAGCGTTCGAGGCCGAGAATATTATTTTCCTATGAGGTGCACATACTATTTTTTCTGCAATCGAAAAGAAAATAAGATAAATACATAAATAAAATGATTGTGCCTAATAAAAATTTAATTAAAAGTCATTATTCCAGTATTGTTCACCGTTGCTAAGTAATGAGCCATACTATATCGATACGAGAATATTATATTCTCGGCATTGGCCGGGAATAATATATTCCCGTATCGTTATATGTCTCATTGCATAGCAACGGTTAACAACACTGGAAAAATGAACTTTGTGGGGTCAAATCACTCCAGAAAGATGTCAGTTTGTGGACGATTGCAGAAAATATTTTTTATTCTCCTTTACAGTCAAAAGATGTAGAGAATTAACCATTTTTTACTTTTCTTTATTTAAATATACCAGTGGGGAAAAATTACATCATAATAATACTGCTAAGAAGCAAATGACTAATTGCTATAGTCGTCTCTTGTCTCGTGCGATTATCCGTCGAAAAATACTACTTTTTTTACATGAAAAACATTTTCTTATTTATATTTAAAAATAATTTATATCCTTGTTAAAATGCCTACTTAATAATAATATTATTATTACATGTTTGTTTTTTTTTACAGGCGTAGAAATAGGTGTTGCATCCATCATCGGAATAATAGTCGGTATTATGTTCATTATTTTGGTAATATCGATTCTAATATTTGCCAAAATGACGGGACGATGGTGTTTTAGCGGTAAGTACCTGTTCAATTACCTATTGTATGTTTGTTTAATAAAAACGGTTTAAAAAACTTTATATAATATTTAAGCCATCTTTTTTAGTCTTTTTATGCAGTGACCGACAGAAAGTGCGCAGCATATATGTACAGAAATATTACGGCACTATAATAGGGTGGCCCACATTTTGCGACTATTTTTTCTGCGGTCTCACCCTTATAAAATGTTGTAAATATCAAGTAAATGGCGTGTGCGAAATTTCCAGTCACATAATACATATATTATACACATATATACACATATTAATCCAAAATGGTGCCGTCGATGGAATAAAATACAAAGGTTTTTAAATTTTAAAGCTTTTATTATTATAACTACCACTGAACTGACTACATAGAAACAGATTATACTATATACTTAGGTATTATAGGTATATTATATTAATAAATTGTACCAAAGAACTAACCCTATTATGTATTTACACAAATAGTTTGTTTTAATTTATTTTAACATCAGTTTTAAAAAGTTTCCGCAAGTGTGGTCTTCCAGACATCTTTAAATTTTTTTCTATAAAAATATATCTTTATATGGACGAGTTTACACTAACAGTCAGGGAAAGGAAGAGTATCAGAGATGTGTGCATTTTTATCGTCAAAATTTATGTTAAGGCTTGGTTCACCGCTCCTTGCCCATACAGAGATCCATATCAAGATCTTCAATTTGCCAAAAATCTATTGATCCACAGATATCTGAAGCTGCTGTTGAAATGAAAAAAAAATCACCTGTGGTACTTGTCTTCTAGGATATGCGCAGTATTGTTCTTTGATAACGAAATCCCTCTTGAATATAAAAGAAATATAATAGAGGCTCTAGAAAAAAAAGACTCGCAAGAAGGGGCTAAAAAACAAGCTAAATTAGGTAATATAAACGAAATAGAACATGAAGAACTTTGGGAATTTATATCTAAAAATACTCTTGGATTTTTTGAAAGGTTAGGGTTATGCATAAATTTTTTAAAAGAGAATCCAGAAAACTGGGAAAGTAATGATGAGTACATAAATAATTTTAATGTAGTGAAAAAGCTTAAAGTAGGGAATGATACAGCAGAAAGGGGTATTAAACTCATAGACGAATATAATAAAATATTAATAAAAGATGAAGAACAACGCCTGGTTACTGCAAATTGTAAGCGAATATAGAAAAAAATTTAAAGATTTCAGTAAGACGACACGTGCGGAAACTTTTTAAAAGTGATGTTAAAATAAATTAAAACAAACTATTTGTGTAAATAGATAATGTAGTTAGTTCTTAGGTACAATTTATTAATATAATATACCTTTAATGCCTATATAATAAACTCTGTTTCTATGTAGTCAGGTCAGTGCTGGTTATGATAATAAAAGTTTTAAAATTTAAAAACCTTTGTGTTTTATTCCATCGGGCGGCGGCACCATTTTGGACTAATTAAATGGCTTGAAATTTCGCACACGCCATTTTCCTGACATTTACAACATTTTAAAACGATGAGACCGCCAAAAAAAAGTCGCAAAATGTGGGCCACTCTCCACTATAATTTTTAAATTTATTTTTGTGATATATTATTTATACATTAGCAACATAAGTTTATTCAAAATAAAAACTGTACATTTTTTAGCAATTTGCCATTGAGAGTACAGTACATTTTCAAATAATTTTAACAGGCATATTTTTAAATATTCTTCCAATACTATCTTTTTGGATTTTTTTAATTTACAAAATTAAATGGGCATTTTATTGATGTTTGATAAAAGATGCCTAAAAAATAATTCGATAGTTTTTTATATAATTATATTTAAAGTTTTTTAAACTAACTTAATTGATTGGTATGTGGTAAGGTATTTTAGTAAGAAGTCTTGCATCTAGAACTTTTAGTTGAATTTTAAACATATCTTAGCCATTCAAAATTTAAAACCATCGCTCGTCACCAGAAAAATTAAACAAAATAGTTTGTCATACAGGGCAACGAGAGAATACTGTAAAATTTATTGTTTTTACAAAATTTTAACATTGAAGCCATGTTTTACTACTTGGGTCTCCACAATTTTATATTCAGTACGTTCAATAATATAATTTTAATGGCTACATCTGTTTGTACCCTAATTTTTTATTGTTTACGTTATATCTGCTGCATGTTTATCTTGTTTTTTGATTGCAAGAAGCATGATTTAGTTAAAATTCAATTTTAAAAGCTGAACTTCCCGGCAGGAACACAAAAACACGTACAGAACAACAATATATCAAAACAAGAAACTTGTAAACACAAAAACGAGTTAAACTTAGTGAAACTTACACTATTCATTGTTAGAATTTACAAGACATTTTGCCACAGCAGAAAACAGAGTTTGGAGTTGAATTACCTTTCTTGATTGAACATTTTAATTTCTAAGCTCATCGAAATGCTGTTTCTGTACTAACAAAGAACAATCTAGTTAAAAACTATACAGTCCCGTGCAAGAAAAAACTGGCATAATAAAGTTTGGATTAAGTTTAGGCCTTTATAACTTTTATAATTTTACTCCGATTTAAGTGAATTTTTAGAGAGCTATAGATACATTTATTAGTTTTAATATGCTTATACAAATCTTAAGAGAAATTGGATTTCTGTTATATTATACAAGGATAATCCGAAAAGTTTTTTTTGCTTAGTGTCAAAACACTCTGTGGAATAATTAAGAAGCAAATTTACTTCAAAATATCAGTTTCCATTAAGCCGCAACCATTCTTTGCATTTTGATTTTTCGTTTATGTCAATACGTGCATTTGTTCTCACCCAAATGCAAAATGTTCTTGATGATGTTAATAATTTAAATTTTTTCCATAATTTCCTCATTGCCATTGCATTCAGAATAAAATAGACTATTAAAATGCAAGTAAACAAACGTTATTTTAATTATCAAGATTTAATAAACAAATAAATTTACGGAAAAAGGTGCGTATACCTAAGATTTAAAAAATAACATTTTCCCAAAACAAACTTAACAGGTATCAACAACAACTTTTTCACTTAAACGCATCTCTATTATTTCTATTGCCTTCTCTAGCCCTTACTACTGCTTGTACACGTCGGTTCATGTCATCAATTAGCCCGCCAATATCATCCTGGGTAATATTCCTCCATTCTTGACTCTTATGACGCGGTAGTAATTTAGGTCCAGTTCCTGGTCTGCGTGAGTTTAAATTACCTTCGTGTAATCTTCGACGAACTGTCCGAGAACTGACATTTTTATTTCTAACCTTTCGAAGTTGGTTTTTCGCCTGTACTGACGTCGAACGACGATTCCGAGGAGTTTAGTTTTGCGTTTCCTAAATTATTGACATCATTAAGATCATTTTGCATTTGGATGAGAACAAATGCACGTATTGACATGAACTAAAAACCAAAATGCAAAGAACATTTGTGGCTTAATGGAAACTGATATTTTGAAGTAATTTTGCTTCTTAATTATTCCACAGGGTGTTTTGACACTAGGCAAAAAAAAACTTTTCGATTATCCTTGTATAATATGTCAAAAATCAATTTCTCTTAAAATTTGTATAGACATGTTAAAACTAATAAATGTATCTATAGCTCTCTAAAAAATCACTTAAATCGGAGAAATATGGTCAAAGTTGTGATGTATTTATATATTAATTAGGGACCTACTGCCTCATTTTAATTTTTGCTCTGACTGTATTTGTAATTTGAATTTTATTTGCATTAATTTATTGTAATTGCATTCTCCCTCTCTCATCAGACCCTTGAAAAAGTTTATAATATAAAACGAAACGTTGGGATAAATACAATTGTGTCATTTCATTGCCTGCCTCATTCCCGCTATAATACTTATTCGAATTTAAATTTAAGAATACATCATTGATTTGTGCATGCAGTTGCTCTATGTATACAGTGAGGACCTAAAGTCCGTCCGTCCCCCCCCCCTCTAACTTCTTAACCGTTCGGTATATTTTAATTAAATTTTGAACGATAATATTTGAGCAAGTCTTGCACTTTTTGACATACCAATGACAGCTGTAAATGTCAAGATGACAGCTGGGTCCGCTTTTGGAATATTTTTTTAAATGGAACACCCTGTATATTTTTACATTTTTAAATTCCACATAAAATTATAATTATTTTTTATTAAATGCATTATTAGTCTATACTTCATAGTTTCCGAGATATTGACTCTCGAAAAGTGACATTTTTGAAATTTGACAGCTTATAACCTTCTAACAGTACGTCTTAGAGCAAAACGGCTTACATGTCCCTATCTTCAATTTTTATTATCTTCCCAAAAAAATGAACTTCCAGTTAAACCGGAACAACTATATTTCCTGCTTTCGAGTTACATCCGGTTTAACCCAAAATATTCCAAAAGCGGACCCAGCTGTCATCTTGACATTTAAAGCTGTCATTGGTATGTCAAAAAGTGCAAGACTTGCTCAAAAATTATCGTTCAAAATTTCATTAAAATATATCGAACGGTTTAGAAGTTAGAGGGGGGGGAAGGACTTTAGGTCCTCACTGATGCATTTTCTTTTTAATATTTATAATAAGAGACAACAGGCATATCATAAGACCATTTTAATTATTAGATATTGTCGAATTATCTTAAAGTAGCTGACCGCTATGCAAGGGCATGCTAACTGTATTATTATGTAGCACATACTAAGAGTAAACTTCCCGAGTATTGTATAAAACCTATTTTCTACTTTGTAAACATAATTTTAAAGTTAATTTCGAATGTCGCTTCACACAATATCTTGTTATTAATCTAAGCGCTTGAACGAGCCAACAGACAATTCACAAGATGTTTTGTTTAGACGAAAACGGGGAACAGTTTTTACGAGTCTCCTTGCAGCTTACGTGGCGCCACACCTACTATAGTCATAGTTTTCGCAACTACTGCCAAAGAAAGCTTTATCGAATTATAAACTTTTGCCAAAAAAAAACACGACGAAAAGTTTTTATTTTGCGCCAGACCAATTAAAAGTTAACAATCCATAAATATCCTGGAGAAAAAGATAAACTTTGCAACGTAAAAAAGAAGATCGAATATGTTGTCAAGATAAAATCTAAAACTACAATGTAAACAGAGGTAATACATCCGTCCACAGGGTCAACACTAGAAACATCTTAATTCAAAAAGTACACTGATGAATTAGACGACATTTTCAAATGCTATTCTTGAAAGACTATTCTCTCACTTTATAAACGATCAATTTTAACTCATGCAATATATTTTAGCATCATTCGCTTTATGCTATATAGGTGTTAGAACCTAATAGATAATGTGTATTTTAGAGGATTATATGTTTTTGAAGTTTTAAATTCCCGTAGTGTCATAATCTATATAACAGCTTTGAAAATTTTGATACTTTGAAACCCGTTACAAACCATGGGTCTTCCGGTGTTGACTAGTAAAGCATTTAATGCTGAGTACTAACTGTACTGTGGCTTTTTATTTTCGTTGTAAGGACAGTAAATGGTTCCTACTAGTTATGGTCTATACTTTTGGATTTTAACTTGTTGATTTATTATATACTTTTTTTTTAAATTTAGTATTAGCCTTACTAATAGTGTTATGATATACAGTTCTTATAAAAGATAACAACTTACTTAGTTATGACCTCCATTTTCTTAATTTGATTTTAACTTATTAAACTACGATACACCTTTCAGTTGTGGAGTAACAACTTACATAATTCGAGACTACACTTATTTAATTAAGTGTTATCTTACTTACTATACCGAGTGAAAACGAAATTAATATCCATCTTGTTACGTGCTTATAAAATAAAACATTAATATGAAATTTTGATAGGTTATATGGCTGCACTGTCCGCACATTTTTGGTATTCAAACGCCATACTGTTACTTCCGGTTAAACCGGAAGTCCACACAACTTTGTTATTTTCAATAGAACACCCTGTATATTTAAAAAATGTGCATTCCACAATAAGTTCTCAGCATATAACATCATCATATCCTATACCTATCTAAGAGTTTCCTAGAAAATAGCGTTGGAAATTGTTAAATTAGCCACACATTTTTAGCAACAATTCAGCTTTAGCTATAGCTATAGCTATGGATCCCCACAGATCTTTTTGAAAGTTTAAAAATAATATGACTATAATGTCGCAGAATAGCTACCTTAGATAAAGCTATGAATAAATTAACTAACAGCAATAATTATTATTGCTTGTTGGATAGTGTAATTAAATTTTTAATTGCTGATATCTTAAAAATTAATAAGTTTAGACACAGGGAAGCATGAATAGAAATGTGCGCACATTGGAATTGTATAACCTACCAAAATTTCATAATAATGTTTTATTTTATGATGTGACAAGCTGCGTCGGAATCTCGTTCCCACTTGGTATAACACGTCTTTTTATTGAAAGTTAATTTACAAAGTTATGAATTATACTTTTTTTATATGAGTTTCCAACTTGTTACCCTCGATAGCAGGTTTCCAGTTTTTGATTTTTCTATTGGTAACAGTAGTTTTGGTAATAATGTGGTATTCTTGTAAGCAATACGAGTACATTTTTTTATAAATTTAATTTTTTAATAATATTTCTGTTCTAAAATAAAAATTGGCTACCATCAATCTTTGCGGTTACTAGTTGCCCATTTTTGGAGTTAAGATAAGTTTTTTTTTGAAATCCTATAAAAAGTATGGGCTCATAGTAAGAGAAGTATAATTTTTCCAAGGGATTTGAAAAAAACACGGTTTTACTAGTGATTAATAAAGGTTAACTTTTTGAAAACCTTATTTTTATTTATTTTATTTCGGTTAATACCATTTTGTAGTGACTGGAAATTATTTTTGAACAAAGTTTTTATATAGACAATATTATTTTTATTAATTAGGTGAAAAATCCAAAGCGAGGCAGTATTTTTAAAAAAATTTTATTTAATTAATTTTTGCATGTTTAAAATGTTATATTTTTGATTGTAGAACGTAGAGCTTTGTCGTACATTTATTATAATACACCCCTTTTGAGCAAATTTATGCGTTTTATTTATTTTTTATTGGTTACCTGTTGACTTATATTTTTATAATATTTATAAAATAACGCAACTGCTCTTCAATATTGGGCTTGCGAAAACTATTCATTTTTCCTGTCGTTTTTTTTGCCCCCAAACAAAAGCTAATATATTAGAAAGCGTTGCTAGTTTTGTTTGTCTAAAGATCAGATTTGGTATGGAATGTGTCATTAGATTTAGTAGCTGTTTTTTTAGAAAAGGTTCCCCATCAAATCATTTTTATTTATTAAATATTTGACTAGGTGAAATAGGTACTAAATAATGAAAATGTGTTTTCTGAATTAATTATTATTATATCACTGTTTCAGGGCATCCTAAAATCATCCGATTTGTGCCCGTTCCCTGTTATTATAATTAATTTTAAAACTAGCTACCTATATACAGGGTTCCATTTAAAACGAAACGGGCTAAATATCTGGTTCCACGTTAATTTAAAAAAGAAACACTCGGACCCGTCGATTTTTATTTCGAGGGGGACATCTTTTGCGTATATTGTCAATCTTGTTACTTCTAGCCCCTAGGAGGGAGGGGGGGGGGGAAGATCTAAATCCTAAATGGATACCGCTATTTTATATAATTTTTTTGGATTCTGCATAAAATTCTGAACATTTTTTAATAAAAGCATTATTAGTCTATACTAAACAGTTTCCGAGATATTGACTCTTGAAAAATGAGATTTTTGAACTTTGACAGCGTCCAGCTTTCTAACTGTACGTCTTAGAGTAAAACGGCTTACATGTCCCTATCTTCGATTTTTATTATCTTTCCAATAGTGTCAACTTCCGGTTAAACCGGTTGTAAGAAATATAGTACTTCCGCTCACATTTTGTCATTATCCGTTTTTTTATAGACATTTGTCAAAGATATGACGACATCGATCTTTTTTTTTTAATGAAAACATACAGCTTGTGATTTATTATTTGAAAGCTAATATCTCGTACAGTATGCTCATAAATTTTGGCGCGATTCTGTCAAAATATTTTAAAATAGCGGTTGTTAAAAGTTCTTACAGAAACTCATACTGTATAGCTTGACAGTATACAGTATACAGTATACATGCATGTCCCTGAGATTTAGATGTAGAACTGTTACATTTACCCGATTTTTTTGAAAATGAATCTGCATCGTGCTTGTGCCTTGTTAAAAGATTTTTGTTTTACATTAGAAATGCCTACATGATAAAGTGTTGATTTTAGTGCTAGTTTAAATTTTTCCAAAATAACATTGTTTAATAGCAATAGGACTGTAGGTAACAACAAAATAACTCTTGTATTTTAAATTTGCAGGTTATTACTGAACAACAAGCACCTCGACAGCGCATCCCAGGTGCGTTGTCCAGTTAGTTTTTTGTTTTATCCGTTATAATTACTTAGAATTTGTATTTCTTAAAGTATTTAATTATCCAATCCGTTTTGTTATTAATTTTCCAAAATATAAAGCACATTGCTACTGTGCGAGCAAAAATTATTTGCATCAAAGAGGGCCTTGCATCTAAGGACGTAATGCTTAGCCGTAGAGCTTAATACCTGTTGGGAGTCAGTAACTACCTGAATTAACAATCAATCAGTTATTCCGTCATCTTTGACAGTCGTTACTAGTAATTTGATTCATCGCTAATTTTTCTAAAATTTCCTGAACAATTCACACAATGGGCTTTACGGAACAGGACAAAACATTCATGGTTGAAGCGTATTTTTGAAACGGGGCTACAGTAAATGGTGAGTGACAATACAATCCGGGTTTGTGCATGGACGATTTTCACGAACATTTTCCTAACGTTGCTTTTATTGCTGGAGATTTTTATCATTGCCTGAAAAGAACCGTGGCTATGTTTAGGGAAACAGGTTTTATACAACACAAAAAAGGAGCAGGAAGACCATCTGGAAGAACAGAAGAACTTGTTGGAAACGTTCGTGAAATAATGCAAATTACGCAAACAAATTGTATAAGACGCCTGTCCCAAGAAGTGGGAAGATCTTATGGAACATGCAGGACTATTCTTAAGAAGTAGTTAAATTTATTTCCTTATAAAGTGCAAGTATTCGAAGAAATACAAGCCGCAGATTTTGAAAGACGCAGGAATTACTCTCAATGGTTTACCAAAAATTTATTGGAAAGAAATGATTTATTAGACCTGACATTTTTTCGGATGAAGCCTGGTTCCACATCTCCGGTTATGTGAATTCTCAGAATACATGCATGTGGAATAGTGAAAATTTCCATTTTTTTGTAGAGTCCACATTGCACCCTCAAAAAATTGGTGTCTATATATTCCTACTTTGTTAATTTTGTAAACAACAAAAATAAATTTGTATTTGTCTAGTTATTTTATTACTCATTAGTTTGGCATATCATGTCATAATATGAATTTGACAAAACTTTAACCTAGATTTGGTTGGGTATATCGTCCCCATATCATTGTGATCTAAACCGAGCCATACGTTTTTTAATCCAAGCCCTCTTTGATGCAAATAATTTTTGGTCGCACTGTACTTGAACAAAATTAAATATATTAATTTAATGGTAATTGAAATACAGGGTTCCCCATTTAAAACGAAACAGGCTAAATATCTGGTTCCACGCTAATTTAAAAAAAAACGCTCGGACCCGTCGATTTTTATTTCGAGGGGGACATCTTTTGCGTATATTGCCCATTTTCAAGCCCCTAGGAGGGTGGGGCGGGGGGGGGGGGGGGGGGTAAGATCTAAATCTTAAATGGATACCCCTATTTTATATGTTTTTTTTTTGGTTCTGCATAAAATTCTTAACATTTTTTAATAAAAGCATTATTAGTCTATACTAAACAGTTTCCGAGATATTGACTCTTGAAAAATGAGATTTTTGAACTTTGACAGCGTCTAGCTTTCTAACTGTACGTCTTAGAGTAAAACGGCTTACATGTCCCTATCTTCGATTTTTATTATCTTTCCAATAGTGTCAACTTCCGGTTAAACCGGAAGTACTATATTTCTTACAACCGGTTTAACCGGAAGTTGACACTATTCGAAAGATAATAAAAATCGAAGACAGGAACATGTAAGCCGTTTTACTCTAAGACGTACAGTTAGAAAGCTAGACGCTGTCAAAGTTGAAAAGTGTTATTTTTCAAGAGTCAATATCTCGGAAACTGTTTAGTATAGACTAATAATGCTTTTATAAAAAAATGTTTACAATTTTATGCAGAATCCAAAAAAATTATATAAAATGGGGTATCCATTTAAGATTTAGATCTTACCCCCCTACCGCCTAGGGGCTTGAAGTAACAAGATTGACAATAAACGCAAAAGATGTCCCCCTCGAAATAAAAATCGACGGGTCCGAGCGTTTTTTTTTTAATTAACGTGGAACCAGATATTTAGCCTGTTTCGTTTTAAATGGGGAACCCTGTATAAAAATCATTTGAAAGTTGAAGACAATGATGTTTCTTGAATGAGAGAAGAGGTTTGCATTGTCGTTATGTGTTTTAAATCACAACGTTTCAACTGGCATGTATCTCCAATCGTCTTCAGGTACAGCTCCATTTATACTAAGTAGGTACACTGGAGCCCAACTGAGATGGGTGCAATTATGCGATTGCGAATTAGAGAAGAGTTTTGAAGAGCTTTGTCTTTATTAGATTGAAGTCACAACGTTTTCCTGCACCCATCTCGGTTATCACAATGCAAGTCTAAAAGTGTTCTGTCAGTCCATAAAAATTATTAATTTGTAATTAAACTTGACTGCTATTATAATGGGTGATCAGTATAACTTAGGAACATATTATTAGGTACAAAATTATATAAATTAATTTTTTTAATAGCATAATATCTAAAAAAGATATAGCCCCATTCATTTTCTTTTCTTAATGAACAAATATCCTAAAATGAACTTAAAATAACTTAAATCAGTGCTGTCTTAACTTCAAGTGGCCCAAAGGCCTTTGTATACAGGGTGGTCCAACGAAAACTTAACACCTCGATTTTCCTGCTTTAAAATGAAAATGTGGAAAATCGCTCGGACACGTCGATTTTTATTTCGAGGGGGACATCTTTTGCGTATATTGTCAATCTTCTTACTTCAAGCCCCTAGGAGGGAGGGAGGGTAAGATCTAAATTCTAAATGGATACCCCTATTTTATATAATTTTTTTTGATTCTGCATAAAATTTTGAACATTTTTTAATAAAAGCATTATTAGTCTATACTTAACAGTTTCCGAGATATTGACTCTTGAAAAATTACATTTTTGAACTTTGACAGCGTCTAGCTTTCTAACTGTACTATATTTCTTACATCCGGTTTAACCAAAAGTTGACACTATTGGAAAGATAATAAAAATCGAAGATAGGGACATGTAAGCCGTTTTGCTCTAAGACGTACAGAAAGCTAGACGCTGTCAAAGTTCAAAAGTGTCATTTTTTAAGAGTCAATATCTCGGAAACTGTTAAGTATAGTATATATATATATTAATGCTTTTATTAAAAAATGTTCAGAATTTTATGCAGAATCAAAAAAAATTATATAAAATAGGGGTATCCATTTAAGATTTAGATCTTACCCCCCCCTCCCGCCTAGGGGCATGAAGTAACAAGATTCACTTTTTACCATTTTCAAAGGCTTCAGCCCTGGTCTACGCAGCATTGAGCCCATTGTAAGTTTCGCACGTTGGGGTAACGTACTCCTGAGAGTAACTTAAAAAAGTTCAATCCTATTTCGGTTCTTCTGTGGTAAAAATACTGCAAATCACACAATTCCAGTAAGGCTACGTTCTCAACAGAAATAGTAAATGACGGGGAAATAAAAACTGTAATTTCTCCTCGATTTGTATCAATATGTTTTATATGAGTTAAATAGAAAATTAACTCAAACTCTTTCATTTCCTCAAAGTGCTCTTTACAGCTTGAAAAACTTGAAAAACCTAATTTTATTTTCAAATTATCTTATAAGACCATATAAGTTGGCAATAATCTGTTGCTTTTCTTGCAGCTTCAAATTTAAATCTTATTGTATGCTTCCAGCGGGGAATCGAACCCGGAGCCTTTCAAGCACCGATCAATAATTTTAAAAACTTCGCCTGCACACCGATTAACATTTAAAATTTTACATGTCCAGTTTTAGATTAGAAAACAATTATGTATTTTTGTCTAAAACAATTAAAAAGGCTTCTGAACCATCTCTTTATTCGCCTCATTAAAACGTCTGTTACAACCGACGGAACTCACCGTGAGTACTATTGCTGTCTGGCTTAAGTTAATTATATTTTAATTAAGAAATTTTTAATTTGGATTGAAAGGGTATCAAATTGAGACATACTTTTTACAAACAAACAATTGAATGTCACTTCCAGTTTTTCCGGAAGTAGGCTTAAGTCAAGGAGGTGAGATGTCAGGTCTAATAGAAATTATGTATCTACAATCTTATTATCCAATTCCGTATTTCATCGTTCGTGTAGAAAATACTCGCTTGTGCATATTTTAATGTCTTATGTTGGACAGCTCTGACTTAAATCCTTCTTAAAGCTATTATTATTTTTAAGCTGGAAAATTAATTTTATTCCTTTAATAACCCGATTTACGTAGCACATTTAAAACCGAACTTTTGAACATCTAACGTTTTTGTACAATAATATCTTGTACTTAAATTTATATCAGGAAATTCAAGTTATTTTTATTATACCTACTTAAATATTAGTTTCAACTTAAACAAAATAAAACACCCATTTGGGTTCTAACAGACACTCAAACTTGCTTATGAAACAGTAATTAGTTATTAAAGGCAGTAAAACTGTATAATAATTTTAAAAAAATTAATTCATTAATTATAATAAAATGTCAACACTTCTTGACATAATGGGGAACATGCAAAATTTTTTTTATTGCATAAATATGTTCAGCCACACCAAAAAATAACATACAAAATATCGCTCCTAAGCAAACTTTAATCGCTTCTATTTAATCTAGGAGATTAAAAAAAATAACCATCTCTTAGTGAACTGTGGGTTTTTTCATGAACGCTTAAGAACATTATTTATCAAATTTAATTTTCTTGCAAGTTCCCTATTACACCTAGTTAACACCATTGTTTGTTTGAAGGTGGTAGACCATGAAGTAATATCAAAAAAATTATTGTCTTTATTTTGTTACTTAACACAACGTTTCGTTAGTTAGTATCTCTAACCGTTTTCAAGTGTAAACTATATTATAATTCTAAGGCTACTATCTTAAATAGCAATGAAGCTTGATGACTCCGCGTACGTGCTTATTGGAGTGTGAAGTTTGAGCTGTTGGTTTTGAAGGCTGTTTTCATCCGGAAATACGCTTAGAAGCTTTCTTACAAAAGTATAACCCCCCCGTAATGAAAACACAAAAAATTGTATCCATCAAATCCTTTTCGAGTGTGGCGAATCGTACATCGGAGAAACAAAAAGACCTCTTCCCGTACGAGTTAAAGAACATCTGAAACACACTCAAAGAGGTGAAATTTTGAGATCCGGTATAGCGGAACATGTATGGACCAACCAACATAATATACAGTGGTCAGAAGCCAAGGTTTTGGACACGGAACAGCACTGGAGAAAACGAAAATTCAAAGAAGCAGCTTTCATAAATCAAAATACCCATATGTTTAGTAAACCAAGTATAGATATCTCCAATATCTGGAAGCCTCTTCTTGTCCAAAACCAACAGCTCAAACTTCACACTCTAATAAGCACGTGGCATAGACAATTTACCTTTAGATAAACAAACAATAATCACGAATGTGGCAGTTTTATGACCTCGCGCATGTAAACAAAACTGGGAACTATTAGACATGCGCACTGCAACATTATCGTTTGACGAATGGGAAAATAGACAGGTCCGGGCTTTAAAATTTAAATTCTTGCTTATATGCCACCATAGAGGGTTTATTTTACCCCTATTTGGGCATAATACAATTATACAACGGCTGCAACTAGTACTAGTCATTGTTTATATTACAATCCGAGTCACTAAAAGCACAAACACAATTCACTAACTAAACTACACAAAAACCAGAAATCCATAAATATTAAACACCAGTCCCACAATTCACAATAACCGATCCGATAGCTGAAAACTTTAGAAAACTACAAGGAATCCGCAGAGAAGAGAAACCTTAAAACACAACAACAAAAATGGCGGCCGAGCCCGGAGCCGGTTCTGGAGAGTATTCTTGAGCGCGTCGATTATTGTCGATAAAGTAGGACGGCCGATAACACGAGGTTTGTGCGCATGCACGAAGGTTCCCCGAATGAAGACAGCTGACCGACGAGTCATGCGCTCGGACGTATTTTTTCACCCATAAAACGTAACTTTTGTTTGCGCAGGAGATAAGCTGTAGGTATCTAAAGGTAAATTGTCTATGGCACGTAGGCGGAGTCTTGAAGCTTTATTGCACATAGATAGTATTTAAGACAGTAGCCTTAGAATTATAATTTAGTTTACACTTGAAAACGGTTTGAGATACTAACTAAGCGAAACGTTGTGTTAAGTAACAAAATAAAGACAATGGAAGTCCGACAAGGTATTTTTTTTTGATAGTTAACACCAGTTTACTTTGACGCTAGAACTTGGGTTATTTAGATATTCTAAAAATCATATTTTTTGTTGTGTGCATTATGAACAAATATTCTAATAACCATATACAGGGTGAGTCGGGAAGAACGGACCAAACTTTAGGAGCGTAATATACCCGCAAAAACAATTTGAAAAACCCATATTTTATGTTCTTATTCGATAATCATTTGTTTTCAAGTTATAGCGTAATGTAATAGCAAATAAAGAAAAGTTCATATATTAACGGTTTCCTAATTATAGCATTCTTTTAATAAATGTTCAAAAATACCGCCGTTGTCTTCTAAACATTTTCTGCTTCGTCTACGATTATGGTCCGTTGCTCTTCTAATTGCTTCATGTGTTTCTTCTTTAAAATTGGCTACAGTATTTCTAATACGTCGATTAGTGCTTGCCGAGTGTCCACTTTTACTTTGTACACTTCATTTTTAAACCAGCCCCATAAACAATAATCTAGTGCTGTGAGGTCTGGAGATCTTGGAGGCCAATTAATAGGACCACCGCGACCAATCCAACGCCCTAGAAATGTTTCGTCTAAATGTTGCTTGACCTGACGAACAAAATGTGCAGAAACTCCATCGTGCTAGTAATACATTTGCCTTCTGATATTTACAGGAACATCCTCTAGTAGTCCTTGTAACTCATGTTGTAAAAAATTTAAGTCGTTGTCTCCTGTGAGGCGATTCTCCATAATGAAAAGGCCAATTAAATAGCTCTCGAGCATACCACACCACACGTTAACCGAAAATTTATGTTGAAAATTACTTTCAACTGTTGCGTGGGGTTTCGATTGACTATACATGAGAGTTACGGGTATTATTAATACCGTCACGGGTAAATGTTGCTTCATGTGTAAAAATTATACGCGATACAACACGATGATTATTTATCAACCGACAAAATTCAATACGTTTAGCATAATCTTCCGGTTTTAGGTGCTGTGCTCTCTGCATGTACATGGTATGGATATGTCGTAGGCTGATAGTGAAATCCGTCATTTCATGAAAAGCCTAGTCACTTCATGAAGCGTCGGCAGATTGTGTAAAAACATGAAATTACACGATCTGCCGCGTCACTTCATGAAGATACCTTGACGTTTCGGCGTATTATGTATAACACAATCTGCCAAATTTTAAATATCGTCACTTCATGTAGTACCTAACGATGTCATGTCAGTCGGCAGATTGTGTAATTCCGTCTAAAAGGTATATTGGCAACTGGTTTGTTCGTTGTTCCCCAGAGCAATTTTTTTTTAATTAAATTTTTTCAACTGATATTATTTTACAAAAATAAAAAGAATTCTCTGACAAACCCGAACAAACCAGTTGCCAATATACCTTTTAGACGGAATTACACAATATGCCTTGTTTTTGTGGCATTTCATGAAGTGACGATATTTAAAATTAGGCAGATTGTGTTATACATAATACGCCGAAACGTCAAGGTCTCTTCATGAAATGACGCGGCAGATCGTGTAACTTCATGTTTTTACACAATCTGCCGACGCTTCATGAAGTGACTAGGCTTTTCATGAAATGACGGATTTCACTATCAGCCTACGACAGATATAAGCCTTGCTCGTGGAGTGTGTTTAATACTCTTTTTTGTGGAATGCCCAATTGAGTTCCAATTCTTCGTCAGCTGGTCGTTGCATTTTCTTCTACTAAATCCAGAATATTTCTACTTCTCCTAAACCTTGTCAAGTAGCTCGTTCCGATGTCATGTTGGCACTGGGAGCTTACCATTCTCGCACAAATTGTTAAAAACTCTGATAAACACATTTCTAGTTGGATGTCTGTGGTGTCGATACTGTTGACGATATTCTTTAACAGCAGCTGTAGCACTTCCATTACAGAAACCATAAATAAGCACCATTTTTGCATATTCTAAATTTGAAAAAGTATTTGGCATTTTGTAACACTTTAATCACTCAAACTTGAAAATAAACGTTTAATTACTGCCCCAATACACAGACACATTGTCAAGACAACATAGATGTCAAATAGTTTAGAGTCTTGAGCATGGCATACTCTAATTACGTGAAAATTTTGATAAAAGTGGAACGTAAAAAAAAATTGATATTGCGCTATAACTTGAAAACAAATTAATATCGGATAAGAACATATTATTATGGGTTTTTTACATTGAAATTTGATCCGTTCCTCCCGACTCACCCTGTATAATTGGAAAAACCAAAAAAATACAGTTTTTGTAGTTTGCATGCAGTTTCCCATGTCCCAAAGTTATAATGGTTACCCCCAATAATTTAAAAAAAAATGTATTACATTATTTTTATAAGTAACTACCTAGATAGCCTTTCAGACAATGTGCTTTATTACACCTTTTAAATCAATTTTCGATTTGGCCATTTTAAAGAATATGGCAGCAATTTTTTATCGGTAATTATTAAGTTATAACCATCTTATGAAATATTAGATACACCCAAAATTTTAAAGTAGCATAACTATAAAATTATAATACCATGTAAGTTTGTAACTTTACTTTACTTTTTAGTTAACTTTATACGGTATAAGTTTGTTACTTGGAGTAAATTCAGTAAAAACAGTTTTTTTTTTTAAATGCTTCAATAAATGCTCTAAAGGTTGTCCATTCACTATTTGGCAATATCCTAAAGGCAAGTAAAACTCGTTTTAAACATTTGTAATTATTTCGGGAGAAATTAACCTACACTTATTCGTGCTTTCAATGTCTTATAAATGACAAGAAATAGTTTCTCAAATTTGAAATTTGGTACTTATGTATAATTTAATATACACTTTAAAAATAGTTAATAAACAACTACAACCATTTAAAAAAAATTCGATATCGTCATATATCTAATTTGGGACACACTGTATCAATATTTTTTTTTATAAAAAGGAGCACAACTTAAAATGTTAATACTCGTAGCCAAGCATTTTTCCAAAAAAAAAGACTGTATTGGATTTACTGCATTTATTTCAAGTCACATACTCACACTGTATAAAGGTTCATCACCAGGTTCAAGGTATAATTTTAACGAAAATATTAGAAATAGTTTACTGCAAAAATTTTACTTTCCTTTTTAATACAAAAAAAATAACCCAAACAAAAAATAAATTTAAAAAAACTCCTTATGATAATTCTAAAAACACATTTTCGGAATACACTTTTACCCCTTAATAAATGGTCTAATGTGCGTATTGCAACTTTATAATAATAATCGTCAATTTCAGAAACGGCTCACAATTTTGTTATGGGATTAAAATCAAACAGGTCTAGTATCAAAATATTAACTGTGATAATAAAAAAAACTTTTCAATGTAGGCTTGTATTACAGTTGTATTCATAAAAAAAGCGTACAAGAATTATTATAATGAGAGGTAAGTTTTGTCATATTTGCGTAAAACCGGCTTGTCTAAATGATTGTTTATTGGAGGTTATCACACGTCACAGATTATCAAAAATGCAAAGCATTGGCGTCGGTGTAATTAATGTTGAAACTGCATGGTGGTAACGTTTGATAAACTTTGATAGAAGAACATAAAAATGCCTCATCAGTTGAAAATCATTAAGTTGAAAAGGCTCAAATTGTATCAAGAATCGAAGAAGGATGGTCAATCCGTGCTGTAGCGCGGTTGTATAATAGAAATAAAAAACAGTATTGAGAATTAAGCAACGCTGGCAACAAGAAGAACAAGAATAATCCCCTAAAGAGGAAATTTGGTTCAGGTCGTCCCAAACGGTCCAACCCTGAACAGGATGCTGCTTTTTTGGGATATTTTTAAGAAATAATCAATTTGCAAATGCAAGGGATGCTGTTATTGATACAGCATTTATTTTCCTGCCTCCCAACCTACCGCCGGCAGGAGAGTCAAGGAATCTGAACTAAAATGTCGCCCAGCTGCGAAAAAAATGTTTCTTACCGAAGAACAGCGGCAATCAAGGATTAGTTTTGCTTTAAATTATACAGGGTCCTGCAATAGTGCGTCAGGCTTCCATAGCTCCTATACGAATTTAGTTAGGAATTCCATTCAAACGCTAACTTATACTGTATCATACGGGGTACTTTAGGAAAATATTATTTCATATACAGGGTGGCCCAAAAAAGTGTGGTCATAAAAAGTTGTGTTTTTTTAAATGGCATACCCCATATTTTTTTGCATATTTAGATTTATGCTATCGTCCTTGATAAATGCCTAAAATTTTGTTTAATTTGCTTTGGTAGTTTAACAGCAATCAACTAAAAACTAAAAAAAAATAATTTTGAAGTCGTGGAAAAAATATCAAAACAAAACAATCTAAAATTAGTTTTTTAACCACGGTATTAAGTCACTTTAATGACAAGAGGTTTAAAGATACTATGAATCGAATAGTATTTATTTATTTTATACAGGGTGTTCATAATAAGGTTCCAAAAATGACACATTTCAAACCTATTTTTCTCACCTTTTTCAAATAAAACACCCTGTATATTATTTGGGTATTTTATATAAAATACACAAGCAATTTTTTTTTATAGTTGAAGCATATAAGTTATTTCCAGCCGTTTTCGAAATAAATGCAAATTTCATAAATTATGTTGATTAAACAGAGTTTATTTTTAAAATTAGGCGTAGGCGACTAGACTAATAATTAAAAACTACAGTAATTGTTCAAAATGTCTTCCATTTTGTTCTGTGCCCAAGCCAACACGCTTTCCAAAAGATCTGTTTACTTTCCTTAAAATTTCAGGGGAAATGCTAGCAAACACGTCTCTTATCCTTTGCTGCATTTTATTAGCAGTTGTAGGTGGATCATTGTAAACAATTTGTTTTACGTGTCCCCATAAAAAAATAGTCTAGTTTTGTAAGATCCGGCGATCGAGCTGGCAGGGGGGTCCGTTTCTATCGATCCATTGGTTTGGAGAGGTATATTAAGATAATTTCTTATAATTTATTCGCCCGATATTACACCTTTTTAAAATGAATTAAAGAACTTGTCAAACTAAGTATAAGAATCCATGTTTTATTTCAAAGCCTACTATATAGGTTTTAGAAATAAACCTTACTAATGAACCTCTTTGCTGGTATTGCAATTGAAAGGAAAAATTTAAAAGAAAATAAACATATCTTTTCAAAAACATGTTGGCTTATGCACAGAACAAAATGAAAGATATTTTGAACAATTACTGTAGTTTTTAATTATTAGTCTAGTCGCCTACGCTTAATTTTAAAAATACACTCTGTTTAATCAACATAATTTATGAAATTTGCATTTATTTCGAAAACGGCTAGAAATAACTTATATGCTTCAACTACAAAAAAAATTGCTTGTGTACTTTATATAAAATACCGAAATAATATACAGGGTGTTTCATTTGAAAAAGTTAAGAAAAATAGGTTTGAAATGTGTAATTTTTGAAACCTTATTATGAACACCCTGTATAAAATAAATAAATACTATTCGATTCATAGTACCTTTGAACCTCTTGTCATTAAAGTGACTTAATACCGTGGTTGAAAAACAAATTTTAGATTGTTTTTTTTTGATATTTTTTCCACGACTTCAAAATAATTTTTTTTTAGTTTTTAATTGATTGCTGTTAAACTACCAAAGCAAATCAAACAAAAGTTTAGGCATTTATAAAGGACGATAGCATAAATCTAAATATGCAAAAAATATGAGGTAAGCCATTTAAAAAATCACAACTTTTTATGACCACACTTTTTTGGGCCACCCTGTATATGAAAAAATATTTTTTTGAAGTACCCCGTATGATACAGTATAAGTTAGCGTTTGAATGAAATTCCTAACTAAATTCGTATAGGAGCTATGGAAGCCTGACGCACTATTGCAGGACCCTGTATATACCGCAATCCTCAATGTTGGAACAGGGTCATTTTTACTGATGAAAAGACGTTCCAGTCGACTTATAACGGACAAATTCGTGTGTATCGTTCAAACAATACCAGGTTTGAAGAGCGATATACTAACCCTACAACCAAAACTTCTAGACATGGGCGCTTCTCTGTAAATGTATGGGGCTGGTTTGTGCCGGCGAATAGAGGGAATATTTAATGCCGGAAATTACATTAACATTTTAGAAAACATATTGTTACCATCTGCTGAGCAAATATATCCCAATAATACTTTTATATTTCAACAAGATAATTGTCCAGTCCACACCGCCAATGTTGTAACCCACTGGTTTCAAACCCATAATGTGAAAGTGCTGCCTTGGGTCGCTTATAGTCCCGATACCAATCCAATTGAAAATATAAGGGGTATAATCGTAAAAAAAATATATAATCGAAATTTTAGGCCGCAAATTCAGAAGATTTATGGGAAATAATACATGCGTGCTGGGAGGAGCTTGATCCAAATATTGTATCAAATATAATTCAGTCAATTCTGAATAGACTGGCTTAAGTAATAGAGAAACAGGGATATATGATTAAATATTAGATTTTATTTATTCTTGTTAAACGTTTTTTGTTTCTATTTTAATTTATATAAAACTGTTAAGATATATTATAAAATAAAAAAATTAATTTTTGTTATTCTATTGAACTAACGCCCAACGCCAATGCTTTGCATTTTTAATAACCTTTAACATGCGTTAAGTCGGTATTACGCAAATATGGTTAAGGTTTCCTTTCATTCTAATTCGTGTATACTTTTTTTATGAATACAACTATACTTAAGAAGAAATAGTTTGAAATCTTAGATAACGATATTTTTCCGTTTCTGTATTTAACGTTGACATTTGCAGCATCGACATTAATTCATAGTTAGTAATATATTTCGATAATCGATTATTTGAAAACATCTCCACGACATTAACGCTTAAATTGTTAGGGCTCAAGCATCATACATGTTTATAGATGGATGAATTTCTATTACACGAGCAGGTTCAAATACCAGGATTATATTCTTAATGGGGCGAAAATGTTAAATGCGGTCAAGTGAACACACTTCACAATGTAGCGTGTACCAATTTATTTCCCATCCTTCGCGTGACTTAATAGGTTATTTTAGTCCCATAATGGAATTGTGCAATGTTTCAGAATTATTATTTATTTTAGCCATCAAAACCGTTACCCATACCAATTAGCTTAACTTTCATAGTAGATACACAGCCGTCAATATTCCAAAACAGCAACAATATATTAGCTTTTATTTGTTATAGGTGGCGCCACAGTAATCGATTATACAGGGGGCGATAATCAGCACCACCATAGCGATGTAAGCGGCGACGGAGTCGATAATCCCCACCATCAAGTTTCCTCCGAGTACATCAATGGCAATGATATGATTAAAAAAGACGAAAAGATAAATACTGCCGTGTAAATGTAGTCAATATAGTTTTCTATTGATTTGCGTTACGGTCAAAACGACTTTTTAAGTTGTGAAAATGTCAATCGGTGTAGATGAGTTTTATAGATAGGGCTTTATATGTTTAATATTTAAATTACTGTGGTGATATAAACAAGTGAAAATGATCAGTTTCAAAATGAAAACGTAAACGAGATAGTGTCGATGTCGCCATAACTATATTCAAAGTTGAATAGTATTAAACCCTGGACTTACTATAGTTGTCAGTTTGCTTGGTTGATAAGTACTAGGTACAAGCGCGCGGGTGAAACGATTTACCTTGTACGGCATTGGGCGCCATCTACCAAAGCAATTTATGATTGGTAACAATATTAACATTAGGTATGTTACCTATGCAGCCACGTTATTGACCCTTAATTTTTAATATTATGCCTCGCAATGTATATTTTTAAACTACATCACCAATAAAATTAGCCAATCCATACCACGTGACGTTTAATGACGACTGTGGGCAGAATGCATGGCGCCTCCCGTTATAATACCACTGGCAATGTTATTTTTATTGTCAGTATTTATTCACAGCCGCCATTTCGGACACATAGTTGAATTGCCTTAAAGATGACTTGTCGTATCTTAACAAATTGTAAACTATCAGATAACCATTAGCATCGGCGGTTTAACAAACGAGCTTATAAGTGCGGTTCAGCCTATTCGTGTACAGGAACCTAAAGATAAAAAAAAGTCCGTGTAATTTTTTGCCCTCTGTTGCCTGGTAATGTCAAAGTTCTTATTAAAGCAAAGCTACAGAAATTACAAGGTATACAGTGTGTCAGGGAAAATGTGGGAAATCTTCCGAATATAAAAAAAATACGTAAAAAGAATACTACAAGTTCATATAAACTTCTTTCGTATATCGGCCTCCTGTTCGGAGATATGGGCTCCCAAAGAGCTCCCATGGCATTAAGTTTTTGACACATAATTATTAAACCAACAGGTATATTCCAATTTTCATATGATCTATACCAGGTAAGACCCTTCAAATTACAATCCCAGAAAGTGTTATGAATTACTCACAGCGGCAGGGACGGACTAGCTGTGATACTAATGTGCCCATTTTTTTACGCCCTGTATAATAAAAACTTTGGACAACGTTTTTTACATACCTTTAACTATTGACTTAAACTTAAGTGTCGCTAATCCTAACGGTTTTCGAGAAAACGTCATTTTTAATATATTTACATCATGTATATTTACCGTATTTCAATAAAATATACATCTTTGTTCCTATAAATTATAAATGTTCACTTAATATTAATACATGATCGCAATAAAATGACGTTTTTCCGAAAACGGTTAGGATTAGCGACATGAATGAAGAGTACCTACTTAATTTTTAGTCAATAGTTAAAGGTATGTAAAAAACGTTGTCCAAAGTTTTTATCATACAAGGCGTAAAAAAAAATGGGCACATTAGTGTCACAGCTTGTCCATCCCTGCAGCTGTGAGTAATTCGCAACACTTTCTGGGATAGTAATTTGAAGGGTCTTACCTGGTATAGGTACATCATATGAAAAAAATTGAAATATACCTGTTGGTTTAATAATTAGGTGTCAAAAACTTAATTCCATAGGAGCTCATATCTCCGAACAGGAGGCCGATACGAACTTGTAGTATTCTTTTCACGTGTTTTTTTCATATCCGAAAGATTTCCCACGTTTTCCCGGACACCCTGTATAGTTAAATCTTTCGTTTTAATAGTTAATCTTAAACGTAAACCAAGTTTATAAAACGGATTCCTTATAATCTTTTGTTTGACAAGAATTCCGTACAAAATGTTCAAAAATAACAAATAAAGCTAAGGTTAATTAAGGGAGTCTCCGAGGGGTCAGTCAGCCTGATCAAATGGTGACCTCCATGTTGGCGGCACAAGGGTTTAACTAAAAATAGTTTGTGGTTAGTGTCTGTGTTTTACTATTTTGAGGTTTAAGGATTGACATCAGTATATTTTCAGATTAGTTTTTTTTTTGATATTTATGACAAAATATTAAAAATCAACTATACTATTTTGGTGAAATTCTGACTTTTATCAGGTGGAGCAAAGATTCAAACCAAACTGTTTAGTTGAGAAGCAAACCAAAATTACAGTTGTATTTTTATGTTTTGATCACAGAAAATAAAGGGTTTATTTTGCCAAGTCACGAATTTTTAAAATTAATGATCTTTTTCAAAGTAACAAAAAGATAACTTGTACCTCTTTATGGGCAATTTTTTTTTATAGATGTCGGTACTTTTTGGTAATATAATGTGTGTTAATGTAGCTTCATTAAAATTACACCCCATGCAAAACAGGAAATGTATAATGAATCGTATCGAGTGTTTAAAATTTTAAATCTTTTATATGGTTTTTAATCATGTTTTTAAAGGTCTCTTTACCCATATAAACCATGTATTTACGGACATGCATTCATAGAATACCTACCTACATTTATGTAACTTATATAAGTATTTACTTGTTATTTCATAAGTTAAAACAGAAATATTTTGACCGGCTTTTATATAGTTGGACTTGCATCCACGAACCTAACAACAATATAGCATTTTACTATAAAACTTGATAAACTAAACCAGGAGTTTATTATTCAATAAAATAGACAAGGGCGATGCACTTATTATTTAATATGCATAAAAAAAATCCGTGCAAATGTAAAACCAACATCGAATAAATCCAGTTGATTTCGTAAAGGCACGCGGTACAGAATTCATATAGACGAGACGGTAGTGCTATGACAAAATGATGAAAATATTTCAGTCACTTGAAAATATACTCGAATTAGCGTATCTTCTCGATAAGTTTTCTAATTTTGACAACTCCCTAGTTTTGTAACTTTTATAAAGTAATGACACTTTTAAGATTGAACTAATAGTATATTATTTAACGAGCGTATAATGGGTGCTATATTACACGAGATTTTAAAACACGAGCCGAAGGCTCGTGTTTTAAGAATCCGAGTGTAATATAGCCATTATACGCGAGTCAAATACTATACTTCTTTATCTACGACTATTCAGTATTCAAAAAATTAGAAAATGCATTCAGAGCAACAAATTTTATAACAATAGGATATTTTTACATAACAAGGTAATATTATTAATGGTATTTCTTAACTAAAAAATACAATTCAACAATGTTAACAATAATTAAACAAAATACATCTACTTATTTCTAGTTTTTCATGAAATTGATTATAACATTAGAGCAATTATTATGAAAATGAATGGGAGCAGGAATATTACTTACCTATATTCATATCGTTTTTATTAGTAATGGAAAAAGTCTCGGAGCTAACATGATAGATGTAGATGGGCATAAATTTTTATTTGTTTTAAAATTTTATTAGCAGCGCCTATTTTCCCTTTTTTTGAATCAGCAATATAACCTTCATTGTGGGGACCGTGGATTATGAAATCTCATAATCCACGGTTGTAGATTATGAGTAACTATCTTAATATGAACCACATTATATTATATGTCCTAACAAACACATTATGCTTCTATTATTAAAAATAGTCGTAGAACAGTTTTATTTCAAAATAACAAGTTCAGCAGACGTTTCAATATACTTTATTGAATTAAAAACAAACCGATGTCAAAGTGTTGTCATCTGTCATGATTTGACAAGCAACACTACCCTAACCATCAAATTATTAAGTTCAGTTTTGTGCCGCTGACTTTAAGACGCCACCTGAGGTGGATATCACCCCTCGGAGACGCTCCCACCCCACCTGGATCCGTCAGTTGTATTTTCTTTTATTAACCCGATTAACAACGCTTATTTCTTTAATTTCCAAATTAGTTTAGCGCTTTTAGGCTTGACAGTGATAATAAATTATCATTAAACGAATAGACAAATATGTAAATACTACCGTTTAAAGGCACCAGATGGAACAATAAATTTAAGTATAAGTTGCCAATTATTTTATAAAAAGTAACATTTGAATCTGCCTTGTTAAATTATCAACCTCCCTGTACCGATCGGCATTTTCTCAGCTAACTATAAAACACATTCCATATTAGTGCAAAAAGTATCAGAGGTATCAAAGGGTAACAAAAAGCTCATCCCGATATTAACTTCATAATAATAATTCTAAACCTTATGGATATTGAAATAGTTTATAAATCACTTTGTAAATATTAATTAAAATAATAATCGAGGTTGACAACCGGCTAAAATAATTTTCAGAAGTATTTCAATAAAATCATGTGGGCGGAAAGTTTAAAATACAGTTCACAAAATCGATTTAGCCGGCGACATTCTTTCCGCAGAATTTTCATTAAGCTTTTAATAAAATATCTTGTTTATTTTATTTGAACTTTTGTTACCTGTCGAACTACATTACACAAATATTGGTTTTAGTGTCATAAAAGTAATTTTCTGCTGTTTCTCTATTTTTAGTTTTCGATTTAATACCGTTTCCAATATTATGAACACAAATTAAGTGTTTATAATTTGACTGATAAAATATTTGCTTTCAAATTAAATTATTTTTCAAATTTAAAACATTTTGTATTGGTTAAAAATCTGCCTAGAGTCTTCAATATAAAATGAAACCAATGAAAATCGTTTTAACTAACGATCACAATACAATGACATGTTCTGTTCTCTTCCTTTTTTTTATAGTGTTTTCGTCGCATTTTATATACAGGGTTGTCCAGAAATCCGGATAAAAATTAATATAGCCTTTAACCTGTCACTTTTGGGAAAATGCTCGGACACGTCAATTTAGTTTTATATTTATGCTCACATTTTGACGTTATTCGTTTGTTTTTTTATAGACATTTGTCAAAGATATGACGACATCGATCTTTTTTTTTAATGGAAACATACAGCTTGTGATACATCATTTGAAAGCTAATATCTCGTACAGTATGCTCATAAATTTTGGCGCGATTCTGTCGAGCTATTTCAAAATGGCGACTGTTAAAAGTTTTTAAAAAATCTTTATTTAAATAAGCGGAATTGATAAATCACTGATGTTTTTTTACCTTTCAAGGTAAGAAATCTTCATTGTTTCACGTTCTGATGGCTTCGGCCGATATGTTATGTATCTCCAATCTAATTTGGTATTTCAGATCTTCAATATTATTTGGCCTATTTTGGTCAACTTTTTCTTTCAAATATCCCCAAAGAAAATAGTCTAGAGGCGTTAAGTCTAGGGACCTCGGTAGCCATTCAATTGTACCACGTCGTCCAATCCAGCGATCTGGAAATATCTCATCTAAATATCTTCTTACATTGACACCAAAATGTGGGGGAGCACCCTGTTTAAATAGAAAGTAGCTTTACCCGAAAATAATATGTTCCGTGGAAACCTATTATTCCATATATTTTACTAACATTGCCCTTTGAAATTTGATTATCCGGATATTTAGGATTAAATAAAGTACACACTGTACTTTGACTTCTTATTTTATCTCCACACCCTAACAATATCAAGACTCGATACGCTGTCTTTCCGACAAAACCATTTTTGTTTAGAAAATTGTAATATGATACTTCGGAATTACCTAAATTAATTTTACAAGTTCACAATGTCACAAAACGTCAGAACGTGAAATAATGAAGATTTCTTACCTTGAAAGGTAAAAAAAACATCAATGATTGATCATTTCCGCTCATTTAAATAGACATTTTTTAAAAGCTTTTATTTAACAGCCGCCATTTTAAAATAGCTTAACAAAATCGCGCCAAAATTTATGAGCATACTGTAAGAGATATTAGCTTTCAAATAATGTATTACGAGTTGTGTTTCAATTAAAAAAAAAGATCGATGTCATGATATCTTTGACAAATGTCTAAAAAAACTTTGGATTGAGTAGTCCGTCACTTTGTGATATTGCATATTAACAAAAACAATATGAATAATTTACTTTGTTATAATATCAGTTTATTTGAAAAAATATTAGTGACTGCACTTTTGTAGTACTACTACATTATCAAACTGACCACCTTAAAACTACGGTGTACCCTTATAAATAGGTTTGACAAAAGATCTGGTCATAGCAATAAACAATACAAATAATTATTGCTTAACTTACTTATTTATCCTTAAGTATTGTGAATAGCGGGGAATTCCACAGGTCTGTTTGGTCATTTAGTAAGTTTATGGTAGAGTTTTTATAAAGTTTGTAAATTTCAATTGATTCTAAAATATAAAATGTCTTACTTTTTGGAACGTTATACGAAGTTTTTAAATTATTAATATCTGGGAAACAATGACCTGTCTCCAAACAATGTTTTGCGATATTAGAGTTTTCTTTGTTTAACAAATAAGATGCCTTATGTTCAATAAATCTAACATTAAAATTTATTTCTGTTTGTTCTACAAATAGTGACAAAAGATATATAAAAGAGAAACTAAAAAATAAGAAGAGAATTTTGGGCAAAAACAGCTTTTACAATATTTCTGTCGTAGTTCGTAGTTTTTAATTCCCGATCCAAACATTTCAACATAATCGTTTCTATTGAAAATCCTTTTACCTCCCCCTCCCCTTTCCGTCCATACAGAGACAAGACAATGAGCTGTGTGATATAAGTTTAATACTTTCAGGACTAGTTTCGACGGCTCGGCTGCCTTACTACCCATTGGCAAATGAATTATATTTTTGATTTTGCGAAATGTAATAAAAACATTGGGAACAGGAAATCGAAAACCTAAATGGAATGTTATAATTTTTTTAATATAAATTGTAGCTAATAAAAATGTAATGTGCTTTTATGATACTTAAGCTTAAAATATTAATAAATGGTTTTAACAGGTACTAAAACTGATTTTAAATTCATTCGTTATATATAAAATATTTTTCGTTAAATATCTATTATAAGATTAAATCTAAATTAGCGTTAAAATTAGCTGTATAAAACAATCATACCAACTTTGACTTAGCATAAGTTGGTGTTATTGGCGACTCAAAAAGAAATGGACTGCTAATCGACTAGATCTAAAAACTAGTGATTTTTCAATTATTAAATATTAATATGTTGTCTATTAGATATATTTAATGTAAATATTATAATAATATAGTTGAAGTTATTTTCCAAAATCGGCACACGTTTGTCAACAAATATATCTATGTATTACTTCTAAATGTCTCAGTGTCCACTATCTTAAACGTTTTTCGAAAATTATACAGGGTGTACAAACATTTCTGTAAAAACATTTATATTTCGAAAACATGTCATATTATGGTCTTTTTAAATTATTATTTGAATCATTGGACACTCTGTATAATGAAGAAATAAATTTATTATCTATATTGTATATTTACAGATATATTTTATAAAATAAATATAAAGCATCAATATTTCTCGTTAAGGCAAAACTAAAATTAACTTTTTCGTTGAGTTTAGGATATTTAATACTCATTTTTATAAGAAAAACAGGTTATAGCGTGTATAAAAATATGTTAGTTTACACCTTTAGTTTTTATGCTAAGAGTACCGTATATTTATGGAGTAAATATAAACTAGGATAGGTTTAAACATATTCAACGTGTAGATATAAAAATGTACTTTTTATGGTCCCCAAGATTAAAACTTATTATACGTTTTGAAACCTTTTTTAAAAGGCATAATGAAAAGTTATTATTTAATAATAAACCTATGAATATTAATTTATACAAAAAAACATAAAGCGCAGAATGTTAAAAGCTATTCTGGTTTTTTACTCGTTACTATGCTTATGTGTAGCACGATTTCTTTATGATGTTCTTTACGCGGTCTACAATAGCCAACAAAAAATATATTCTTCAGTTCTGAGAAGAGGTAAGTTACCTTAATTTTACATAAGGACCAATGATATTTTAATTTTAAGCTCATAATATTTTTTGTTGGCTTTGTTTTCCTAGGCAAATTTAACTTAAAATCAACAAACCATATTTTGTTTCAAAATATATTACTGCCATAAAGTCAAACAGATAAAATATGGGTTAAAAATTACCTCTACAATATATTATTTCGTGGTAACGTTGAGTAGATTACTAATTTTTGCCTGTATATATAGACAATAATTTAAAATTTTTCCGCTATGTATAAAATAATGGCGATAATTCACTAGTAAATGGAAAAAATTTATAAGAGGCCGAAACACAATTAAAACATAACTATTAAGCGATAAGCAATAAGCAACAGAAATAAGATTTGAAACGTAGAAATAAATCAATCGCGACACAATTAAGTTTTTAAGTAACAAGCAACAAAAAACAAATTTTAAGATATCGAAATATTGGATTTTCTGTTGCAAGTTTCTTATTACTGCCCAATTGAAAAGCTGTATAGCATATGCCTTGCTCTTAATAACTTTTCTGGCATGTTGTCACTTTATTTTTCAGGCTAGAGAGGTATTTTTACTTTCTTTTTAACAATTTGTTTATGTGTTTGCGATAAAACCTGTGAGCTTACAAAAATAATCATATTTTTTGATATGTATTACAAATTGATATAAATACAGTTTAATTAAGTGATAATATAATTAAGTGATAATAAACAACCTCTAACAACATACCTGCCAACCCCGGAATCCCCCATTAAATACCCTGTGTATAATCAAAATGTAAATATAATTATTATAATCTTCAGATTGGAAAATCCCTGAAATAAGTACCGAACTGGACATTAAACCTTTAACGTTTTAAATTTTTTGATAAGGCCGAAAACATAAAAATATGCTCTTAAAATAATAATTTATGAAAAATATGCATTTTATTATAAAATTGACAAAATATGCAAGAAATGCATATATATGCATTTTGCATATATTCCGCCCTTTATTTATGAGTTATCATCTGGCGCATGATTTAATGACACAAATTGTTTATATTTATTCTATTAAACAGGCAAAAATATTAAATCTACCGTTACAAACTTCGTGATTTGGAACTAAGTATTAGGTTTATAATCGCTTGTTATTTTTTTTGTAAAATACGACAATAATAATTTTTTTCTCTACTCTACTCTTAAGATATATTATGTGTTAGTCTATATAAAGTTAGAATATTTATGCGAACCATTTTTTGTACTTTTTTATATTATTATTTATATTATTTATGTACTATTTTAAGATTAGGTTTTCAGGTTATCACAGCGTTTCAGCATTATATTTCGTCTTTGACATACTATCGGCTTTATAGTTACTATAAATATTGCCAACCAAAAGATACTTAAATTCAAAGTAATATTTTCATTATTTTGTATGTAATTAAACAATAGGGAACTTGACAAAAATTTTAAATGGGGAAAAAATTCTATAAATCATAAGTACATATTGTCATAAAACATATGGCTGCAAAAAAAACAACATATTTCGTCCCAAAAGACTGCTAGAAAGATTTAAAAATGCCCCAAAATTCAAATTATTCCAAGCGGCTAAAAACGCGCTGCTAGTAGTCGTGACGTCAAGGGGTATCATTTGTCAGATTTGTGTGTGACAATCACAAAATAGGTTATAGGTTTTCAATAAATTTGATGATTTGTCAGATTTGACATCCACGCGTCAAGCGACACGACCTTAAAACAACAATACAATAACACACGGCAATCCAAATGCAAATTGGGTCGCTCGGCACCTGCCAGGAGTGTCAGGATGACGGATGACCAAAAGTCATACCCCCTGACGTCATCGGGATTCTCGCGCTTTAGAGATCGTTTGAAATGCTTTTGACACGCGCGAAACTTTAAAGAATTTTTACCAAGTTATTTTTTATTTTTAAGGAGTAATAATTGGGAAATACTTTTTTCAGGCCTAACTAAATCATATTATTGAAAAAAAAAATTGGAAAGTTCCCTATTAGGCACGAAAGCCACAAATCCATATTTTAGCTGCAGCTTCAAAGGTTTCTAAAACAAAATTTCCAGACGTGCTTTAGTAATATGCTATGATATTTTTCGATTCAAATAATTATACTTTATTTGTTTCTCCTGTATCTATCATAAGTACTTTTGGTTGGTATTTTTTTGGAACAAAAATTGTTGTCAATTTTGTACGCTAAGAGGTATTTTAGTTTATTAGTTGTATTAGATAGAATGGATTGTAAACTTTTGTAAACTTTATGTACTTAAAATATATTTAGAGTTTCATCTATTTTTATTTATTTTATAAATAAAGACGAATTATTAAATCAAATTTGAACTTAACTTATTTTCTAGTTTATAGACACGTTCAAAATAGTTATTTTGAACGGGGTTGCCATATTTACTGACTCATACAGTGTCACCAGGAAAGTCCGCATCATATGGGATTTTTTTTATTGATAGCTTTATTCGAAATTTGACTTTAGCATCAAGTTCTGCCTCGATCGCGATGAAAATTAAGCAAAAACATAGTAGTCACGTGATTCGCATTATCTGTCAAATTTTAATTTTTTTCAAAAAACAATTCAATTCTGAAAATTTCGAAAAAAAGTTATTAGAAAAAGTTGTTTTAAACGCAGTTTCTAGCCCACATGCAAAATTTTAGCTGCATAAGATAATTTTGATTTTTTACCTATATTTTGTAAATTGCACCACTTTTGCAAAATAAGACTTAACGCAACCTACATAAAACTTCTCAGTTTCTTATGCAGCTGAAATTTTGCATGTGGACTAGAAACTGCATTTAAAGAAACTTTTTCTAATAACTTTTTTCGATATTTTCAGAAATAACCCCACTTTAGAATTATTTTTTGGAAAAAATTAAAATTTGACAGATACTGCGAATCACGTGACTACTATTTTTTCCTTAATTTTTATCTCGATCGAAGCAGAACTTGATGCCAAAATCAAATTTTGAATAAAGCTATTATTAAAAAAAAAATCCCATATGATGCGGACTTTACTGGTAACAATGTATATTATGATAAAATAAATATATATGACATTAATACAGGGTGGTTCAAAAAGTGCGACAACATAAAATTGTATTTTTTTATATTTTTAGATTTGTATTAGTGTTATTTAAAATGTTTATAATTTTATTGGATTTGCCTTGGTAGTTTAGAAGTAAGTAATAAAAAACACAAATAAATAATCTAAAAGCATTTTTTTAAATGACTGTATTGAACCCGTACATGTCAATCTATTTTATTTTCCACAGTTGCTAAACTTATTTTTTAGGTTTAAATTTATTGCTTCTAAACTACCAAAGAAAATTTAATAAAATGATTAACAGTTATAAATGACACTAATACAAATCTAAAAGTGTAAAAAAATACAGGGTGTTCCATTTAAAAAATAACCTACCTACTTTAAGTTATCACACTTTTTGTTGCCCTTCTATATATGCGAAAAGATTTTTCTAAATACGCCACGTGAATCTCTACAAGTCTAGGACCTATGGAAGCCTGACGCACTATTGCAGGACCGTGCATATATTTGTGTAGGTCAAACCAGTGGCGGCTTGTGCCATTTTAGTGAAGTAGGGCCAGGTAAACCCTTAGCGCCGCAGGCCAAAAAAATTTTGGGTGCCACGCCCTTTTTTGTTAATAGTTCTTGCTTTTAAAGTAGGAAAAATAAGCAAAAAGGCACCTAATTTAATTTATGAATTTACAATCATATCTTGAATATACCTAAACACGATAACAAGTTGAAACACACAAGCAATGTCAGTGGTTTCATCTGCGATAACAGCGATAAACGGAGAGTCCTTTATTTCTTTTATGCCTTCATCATGATACACATCTAACATACAGTCCAGAAGTTCATTTTGTAGGGGTTTTGATGTTCCTTTAAATACTTTCGATTTTTCAATATGATCTTTAAGAGTTTTGTCTTATTCTGAGCTGAAATTTATTAATTCACGAAATATGCCCCTATTTTCCGACGTCTCTTTTTCGTCATGACCTCTCAAAGCCAACTCAAATGCACCACAAAACCGAACGCAGTTTATAATTTGGTTTAATATGTATCTGTTTTTATCAATTTGTTCGTTTTTCTTCATTATTTTATTGTGATATGCAGAATTTAATTGAGTTTTAATGTTAATTTTACCAAGCATACTGAAATTAAATATATTGTTTAAATGTACCTTCGATTTTTCATGTGTCTTCATTTTGTCCCAGAAATGGACCAAATCATCTGTACCTTTTTGGGACCAAGTTTGCTTCCCACCAAATAAAACACACATAAAACAAAATTGTCTATTAGATTCATCACAACCGCACACCCAAGTATTTTTTCCATAAAGTTTCCTTTAAAAATCTAATAGTATTCATTACTTATGTATTTCTAAAATAAAAAGTTCGTTAACCCTACATTAAATCAGCCGCCGGCCGAACGAAAACAAATCGGGACGCGACGCGACGCGAACATCAGCTGTTTGAAACGTCTAACATCAAACGGTCAAACGAAGAGAGCCTGGCTACGTCGTCGAGATTTTTGCCTGCTTGCATTCAAGGTCATTTTCCAACGTTTTTTTATTGAGGTGATGGCGTTTCGTCACCTCCCGTGTGCCTCGTCGCGCTTGGCGCGGAAGCTACGTTACCGTTTTACGCATAATCGCTTCCTTTTAGATGGAAATTTGCACCCGACTGTGTTCCATTTTTAAATTATTTTGCTAATTGCTTTAAAAACGAGAATATTAATTTTAATAGGTTTTGGTAATTTGTAAAGGGCAGGACGCTAGACAGGAGGGCAGGTAGTGCCATGGCACTGTGGCTCTACCCCACGAGCCGCCACTGGGTCAAACGTTCCCGAAATGATTTGCAACAAGTTTAATCTTCTTAGTCTTACCTTAGTAATCTCACATATCGCTGATGTCACAACAAAAACAAAGAATTTTATAATCTTTTAACTGAAATATACAGAGAGGCTGTTGTTAATTTTATAAAAAAAAATGAAATGACTAATTATACCTAATTTAACGAGTAATATACCCTTAAACAGTTTGTTCAACGAAAGCTTTTTTACATGCGAACAATGGTAGATAACACAGGCCTGCATTTTTTAACAGTTTGAAAGTTGATTTAAAAATTTTAACTGTTTTCTAGTAATTTGGTAGGGCTGATTTCAAATCTGCTTTCAGTTTTTTATATCACGTAAGGTTATTTTTCAAACCGGTAAAATCCAAAAATATAGAAAAAACACGATTTATTTAATTTATAAGCTAGTTTTTTAATATATTAAGGAAAAAAAAACAAAAATATACACATATAAACTATTATAAATGGTTATTTATTCGTTACGCTTCTTCAAAAAACGGTTTCTTTTTTCAGAAAAGCTTCTTTTGGTTGTTTTTCTGTTTCAGCTAAAGGAAGATCTCCTCTCAATGTCCAACAGAAATCGGCCATCATTGTTGTGTCCCAGCGCCCCTGCTATCTTTTTTCCATCTCTTTAATATATTGATGAAATCTTTCACCTTGCTCTTCACCCACGTCCCCAAGATTTTACGGGAATTAGTCCAAATGGGAATGTAAAAAGTGAATTTTTATGCTCATATCCTGAAATTAAAAGCATTCCATGCATGTTTTTCCTTATGTTCCATTACCTTTTCAAATTCTGTATCTTTCATCAAGCTGCTAATCTGCGGCCCTACAAAGATGCCCTCCTTTAATTTTGCCTCTGACAGAGCCGGAAATGTTTTACACAAATATTTAAGACAATTTCCTTCTTTGTTTAATGCCTTAATAAATTGTTTCATACGTCCAAGTTTTATGTGAAGTTGTGGAAGTAAAACTTTTTGAGGGTCAATAAGAACTTCGCGAATTACATTTTTGTTTCCAGGTGTTAAAGTCTCTCTTTTGACCAGTCTCTTTTTATCCAATGCTGTTCTCGATTCCTGCTAGCCCACTCGCACAGGAAACATGGAAATTTAGTAAATCCAGACTGCTGACCTAAGAGAAGACCTAAAATTTTTAGATCTTCACACACTTCCCAGTTGTGATTTTCATATTGTATTCTTAAAAGTAATTCCTCTAAATTTTTATAGTTTTTCTTTAACTTAACTGTATGGCCGACCGAAACAGAAGCAAAAACATTGTCATTATGTAAAAGAACAGCTTTAAAGCTCCTTTTTGAAGTCGATTAAAAGTCTCCAGTCGGAAGGTTTGTAGCACCACAGAAAATCATTTTTTATTCATCAATCATTTAGAATTTGAAGTCCTACATTCATTTTAAAATGTATTAAAACGCCTATTATAAGTTTTTTTTTATATTTTTTCTTTTTTTTTCAAAAAAAAAAATCTGTGGGTGATAGAGACCAATTGTATTTTAATTAGTTATTTCTATATAAAAACTAAGCTCAACAAACAGAAATCACGTCATCACAAATTTCATGCAGGCCTGTGTAATTATTCAATAGGTAATCTGTCAAAAGAATCCGTGGCATTACTTTTTTGAAAGGGTAGTAAAGGTGTACACCTTCTAAGAGTAATGGATAATGGAAACTTGTGTATTAGGTGTAAGGTTAACGTATTAATAGCAGAGCGCTTTCAACATATTGGCCATCCTCAGTGCCTCCTGCAAAGCAATAAATAAACTTAGTAAAGTATAAAAACTTTTATGAAAAATTTGAAAAATGTGATAATAAAAAGAGGTGTTTTCACAAATTGCGCATATTGTTGTTAGGTATGAATAATATTTTTTAAACAAATTTAAGCCAATAGACAATTTTCAAAAAACTTCATATCATCATAAATTTGATAAATATAGAAAAATTTTACCATTCCTATTAATATTTCTATTTGTCAAGGAAAAAAATTGTTTAATTCAGAACAATCTTAAACAAAAACAAAGGTACTTTACCACATTCCAATGAGTGATATTTAACACATAAATTATAACTTAAGTATTTTTAATTTTTGCAGGATCTCGAGATAACAGGTACATAGCAGAGTCGTAAGTATAGAAAATTTATTTCACAGGGGTACCAACCTAATTTTTTACCGGATGATTACTATAATTTTGGAACATAGGGGAATACCTACGTGTAAAATTTTATAAATAGGTTTATTTGTGTACTATGTGGTGTGACATATATAAAGTATTTATTTCTCAGTTTTTTTTATAATTTTGGAAGTAAAAACTTAACTGAACTGAAATTAATTCGGGTGTACTTTTTTATTTATCAACACAATAAATCTTTAAAACCACTTCCGGTAGTGAGGTCAAGTTTTTATTTTAAGTAATGACATACATACCATTTTCATTTGATTCTGATAATAGAAAATTCATCTTAATTTATAAAAATATCTGCCAAAATCCATGTTCCTTCATTTTATAAAATGTTAATTAGAAGATGATATTATAGTGTCCGCAAAAATAATTAAAAGAGAATATTGTGGTATATCGGACAAGTGTGTAACTATTTTTTTATATTGGAATACACAGGGATTCAAGTTTAATGGATACCCTGGGGCGGGTAGACCACGACGGCCTTTTCGCCCTTGTTAGGACTCTACGGTCAGCCATAATCCAAGCAATTCCAAGAACGACGGTAAAATGTACTAAAAGCCTCTTTGCAAAGTCAAAGCGGCCATCAATGTTCCGTAGCGCCATCCCAGCGGAATTACTTTCAATATAAAAGGCAGTCACACTGGTCATAATCGAAAGGTAGACAACTAAATAAACCACGGATCACTGGATTGTGATGCACTTCGTGGTTTATTTAGTTGTCTACCTTTCGATTATTACCAGTGTGACTGCTATTTATATTGGAGTTAATTCCGCTGGGATGGCGCTACGGTGTATTGATGGCCGCTTTGCTTTTGTAAAAAGGCTTATAATACATCTTACTGCTGTTGTCGGGATTGCTTGGGTTATGACTGCCTGTAGAGTCCTAACAAGGACGAAACTGCCGTAGTGGTCTACCCGCCCCAGGTCATCCATTAAACTTGAATCCCTGTGTATTTTAATATAAAAAATAGTTACACACTTGTCCGATATGCCACAATATTATATTTTAATACAATAATATTCTAGAATCTTTTAATATAATAGTCTAGGGAATAGCGTGCAAATTTAACGATAAAGATAAGAAATTTTTGGTTAGATCGCCGGCAATAAAAAAAAAGTCTAACCACATTCCGTTCAGCGAACGGTAAGTAAAATTAGACATAATACTCGGAAATTTATCTGAAAAAATCCAACAAAAAAAAACAGAACCTTTACAAAAATTACCAATTTTACCTTTGATCCATGGCATAACAGCAAAGCGTCTGATATTCTAATTCTCTTAAATATAAGAATTTTCACTTTCATTCTTATACTCGCTCATTTTTGGCCTTTTGATTTTAAAATATTCCTTTTCAAAATTACAAAAGCGAAATATTTGTCGAAAAAATTCGCGCTCGCCAACTTAGTAACATGTTTAATAATAATAGCAGGTAGTAATAAACAAATATATGGCAACAACAAATCAATCAATCTATCAAAAAAAAAACAGTTGCTTAGTTCTTTAAATCAGTCGTACAAAAAATTGTATAAAGGAACACATTACTATCATGGAAACTAAATAACAGTCCATCTTTATCTTCAGAGTTCGAAGAAGATTTAGAAAGAACGTGTGCAGTCATAGCGACTGAAAAACTTAAAACTAGGCAATGGATACAATCATGACATTAATTTAATAAATACAGTTTAAAAAAACTAAAAAAACACGCTTTAATAATTAATCAAACTATAACACAAAAAATATATATAGTTTAAAATAATTCTAGAAATTCTTAATATAGGCGGAAAATAATAATGAACGAGAAACATTAGTATTATTGTAAGAAAAGCGTGGGGTGCTCAATATACGAAAAATATAGCACAAAGAGCCCCACGCTTTTTTCACAATAATAGGGTAGAAGCACCAATTGTGGCCACTTTTAGCAATTTACACACTTTGAAAATCTGTAAAAATTTAATGGGTATCAGGTATGGATTTAAATTATGTGGGTACAATTTTCAGGTGGTTTATCTAATAAAAAATTATACTAATCTCGGAATGGAGACTTGCATCTATTACATATTTCATATATTTTGCTCTAAATCGATTTTCACCATTTGTGGCCACATTTAACCAGTTTTGGCCACTGGATGTGCCATTTGTGGCCCCTAGGATTAAGGTCGGAAATTTGTTACCTAACTGAAAATAAAACAATAATTTTTACATGGCTAATTTATATTATAACTTATAACACAGATAAAAAATATATATATATATATTTTTCTTTGGCCTTTTCCTGGGTGTTTTTTACTTTCATTATATTTGGCTTTAGGCCTTTTTCCTTCAGTATTTTTCTTTTCAGACTTTCGTTTCTCATTTTGTTTAGCATTCATTTAATTTCAAGGTCTTCTTTTTTTTCATTTATTGTTTTGTCATTTCTATTCATATCGGGAAGTTTTTGTATATTTACTCTTGTTTTCATATTCTTTTGATTCTCTTCGTTTTTCTTCACTACTGTTTGCTGATTTTTTCTGTTTCAGAGCATTCTTTTTCTCTGCTACTGTTTCTTTGATATTTTGAGTTTGCGTTTCAGTTTTTTTACAAGAGTTTTTCTGTTCTAGTTCTTCTCCTTCATTACTCGTACTATTTAACTTTGGGCACTCATTTGTACTAATCTCAAGATCTAAATTATCGACGTCGTTGTTATTTTACAATGATAAGGGTTTAATTATTAATTCTTGTAATATGTTTATTTTCGGAGTTGTTTCATCATTAATAAAACTTACTTCCTCATTGCTAGAGAATTCTGGAATAAGGCAAAAAATATCAAAAAATTCTGCAAAATAATACATGGCCAGAAATGGTACATTTAGTTGACCCTTTTCTGGCCATGGTAGTGGCCACAATTAGTTAAACACAATCAAAAAATTGCTATTAGTGGCCACCTGATTAATTCTATAATGTTCAATAAATTTAAAATTTTAAACTATATAACTCAATTATTATTATATTACATTCAGGAAAACTATATTAAAAAAGGAATATCTTATAATATTTAGTAAATAAAATAGCTTTACTTATATTCCAATCCTTAACAAAATGACGAAGAAATGACGACAAGAAAACACACGTTCTTTCATTGACGTTTAACTATGTACTGTTCCACTTTTGCAGCATATAATTTAAAGTAGATGACACTAGGCATATTGGATTAGGAATTGACATCTGCACATTGTTGCCAGGTATATTAAATGTCTAAATATTTAATATTTTTCTGTAAAATGGCCACAATCGGTGCTTCTACCCTACTAATGTTTATCGTTCATTATTATTTTCTGCCTATATTAAGAATTTGAAGAATTATTTTAAACTATATTTATTTTCCGCTTTTTAGTTTGATTAATTATTATTAAAGCGTGTTTTTTAGTTTTTTTAAACTATATTTATTTTTCATTTTTTAGTTTGAGTTATATTGTTAACAAAAAAAAATTTTTTTGAGTAGAGATAGTCATAGAGAAGTCCGGAGTAGAGATGGAATACTGTCACTAATTTAACAATGACTCTTTGAAATGGCTAGATTTAAAGCAGTGGATCCATTTTTTTTAAATGGCTAGATTCAAAGAATTGGATCCACAAACCGGAACAAACCCGCTCGGCTAACGGACCAACTGATAGCGAAATAATGTACCAATACTATTAAACCGAGTGCTCTCACTCTCATACAGAGGATCTGTAAGGAAATGATTTAATTCCGGCGATCCTGATCAGGATAATAAGATAAACTTCTCAAATTATTGTATTGTCAGCGGTTCTTGAAAAGTCTACAAAATTTAAATTAAATCTGACAGTTTAAAGTGGGTCAAAATCGGGTTTGTTCGGATTTGCTCGGGTTTGTATCAAATTATTGTATCGTCAGTGGTTCTTGATAAGCCTAGAAAATTTAAATTAAATCTGACAGTTTAAAGTGGGTCAAAATCGGGTTCAAAGAAGTCGGAAGTCCACAAAATTTAAATTAAATCTGATCGTTTAAAGTGGGTCAAAATCGGGTTCAAAGAAGTCGGTTACAAACAAACATACAGGTGAAGCTAATGTAAGCGTGTTAAGAAGAAGGGAGAAAAGTGAATTTCACACTTTATTCCCGGAGTTATTGCAAGCTGATGAAGATCGTTTTAAGATGTACTATCGTTAAAACTTCCTCCATTTTTCTAAACTCACGCTTCACGAAATCGATGTTTAAACAGAAAATCTGAGCACGTGACGACCTGCAATATCACGTGCTTTTACGTATGACAAAAGTGTGTCTTTTGTTAATCTGTACCTATGGAAAAACGGGTTTTATCAAATTCACTGCTAATGTGTCTTCACGTGAACTCACGCGAGGTGATAGTAATGTGTTTCCATCCATCGATCAGTATGTCGTCCTTACCGTTCTTAATACTTAAATATCGATCTTTTCGATCATCGATTAGCAGACGGTAAAAGATTACGTCGAATTTGCACGCTACTTCTCTGATTAAAATGAGATTTACTTGACCCTAATAATAATAACAATATAATATTTTTAGTAGTGACACAGAAAGTGCCGACGTGCGTCCGAAAGAAAACAAACTGAGACTGCCCACTATTCAACTGACCTCCGCCTTTTTCAAAAAGAAACAAGACAAAGTGTCTTCCGAGGACGAACCAGGCGCGCTTCATATCGATACGGACGAAGCCGACGCGGACACGATAACGGCCGAAGATCAGGAGAATGCAGCCCAAGGTAAAACGGCAGTACTGGACGTAAAGAAAACTCAAAGTGAAAAGGACCCAGGCTTAGTGTACGCCGAGCTGGATTTGGTCAGACCGAACAGTCCGACTTTGAAGCCGGTAGTGGTAAACGATGACGAGAAAACTGAATATGCCGAAATTGTATACACGCCAACGAAAACTGAAGACGGGAAGGAAAAAAAAGGTAGCCCGGTTAAGGAGAAGAAGTAATAGTAATTATAAGATATGACCCGAAATCGGATTATACATTTCCATCCAGACTAGTAGCAAGATATACAGTGAGCTCAAAAAGGTTGGAATAAATTCGTTTAAAATGCAGGTGATTATTTTCTGGAAAAACGCTTGGACATGTAAATTATTATTTTTAATTGCGAATTTTTTGACATAAGAAATGTGTATAAGTACAGGTTGTCTCAAGAAGAACATACAACGTCAACATTGATTTTTTTTAAATAGAACACCCTGTATATTATATTATTTTTAAATTCTGCGATACATTCTGAACACTTTTTGTATAATATACCATTATCTCCAAAATCAACGGTTTTCGATATATTGACATTTTAATATTTTTCTGAAAAAATTATGAGATCCGTGGATTTTTAGTTTTAATTGCGTGAGTACTTGGATACAGTCTATCCTGGCAAGTGGATTGGTCGACGGGGTCCAATAGAATGGCCGGCAAGGTCACCAGATTTGACGCCGCTAGATTTTTTTCTATGGGGCTATTTAAAATCCAAAGTATACTTTAACAGACCTAACAATATTGATAAACTTAAAGCTCGAATATCGATGAGGTTAGATTAATAGAGCCGCAGGTAATTCATAACGTTCTGGAAGAATTCAAAGATAGGCTTGCATATTGCCAGAAAGTTGGTGGCGGTCAATTTCAACATTTATTAAAATAAAATTTATTATAGTCTATGTAAATATTATATACTAAATAGATGTATAGAGTTCATTTTTAATTGTAGTTTTCGTACCAGAAAAAATGCCAATATATCGAAAACCGTTGATTTTGGAGATATGGTATGTTATACAAAAAGTGTTCGGAATGTAGGTATCGTAGAATTTAAAAATAATATAATATACAGGGTGTTCTATTTAAAAAAATGTTGACGGTATATGTTCTTCTTCAGACAACCTCTATACATATTTCTTATGTCAAAAAATTAGCAATTAACAATAATATTCGACATGTTTAAGTGTTTTTCCAGAAAATAATCACCTGAATTTTAAACGAATTTATTCCAACCTTTTTGAGGTCCCTATATTTGTCCATAATTTTTTTATTAAATGAAAATATGTTATGTAATATATGTACCTATCTGGACTTTTAGGTACTGAAGCATATATAAAAATAATTTGAATGTGTTGTTAGGCTTAACAATTTTTACCATTGGTCACCCATAAAAAATGAATAATAAGCCCATCGGGGCCAAATGAAAAAATCAATGCAAATTCTTTTAATTATTATTGAATTGTTTATAACCCAAAGCAAACTATAAAGAACGCCATAAGCAATAATACTTTATTAAATTTTAGTTTAAATTATAGCTGTAATTAGTATACTGGGCTATTGGTAGATACTATAAATAAACTGTTAAAATTGTTTAAAAGAATAAGGCCCAAATTATCAATATCCTGTTAACATTAACTGTAAGAGCTTATCTTTTAACTGCTAAAGAAAAGGTACCAATATTAAAACACTTGTTATCATGGAAGTTATGTGGCTGTTAGTACTTACAGAACATTTTTAATTTAGGCCTTAAAGGTGAACTATCCACTGCTGAATTTTAACAGCTCTATTCACTAAAGGGGTCAAAATTTAAAACCGTCCTAAATTGACAGTTCTAGGTTTGAAATGACAAGTGTGAGAATAAGTCAAGTAAGTTGGTATTGTTTTGTAAATGGTTTTTTGATTCGTCTTAAATTCCTAAAGAAAATAGATTTTGATAGATACTAATTTCTTTAGTAGAACTGAAACTATTTTGGTAACAACATCCCGGTAAAAGTATTTATTGGTAAAACGATTTAATTGCAAAAAATCGAATTAACGCGGAAACGTTATAAGGCGTACTGAAACAATGACATGATGAAAACACAACTGGTAGACTAGAAGATCTATATTTTTTGATGGATTAATTTTAAAACTGTTTAGTGAATACGAGTGTTAATATCAAAAAAATTACCTTGTCGGACTTCCATTGTCTTTATTTTGTTACTTAACACAACGTTTCGATTAGTTAGTATCTCTAACCGTTTTCAAGTGTAAACTAAATTGTAATTCTAAGGCTACTGTCCATATGCAATCAAGCTTGATGACTCCGCCTACGTGCTCATTGGAGTGTAAAGTTTGAGCTGTTGGTTTTGGATAAAAAAAGGCTTCCAGATATTGGAGATTTATTATCTGGACAAACAGCAACGAAGAGCTGACACGGTTTTTTGGAACATATTAATAGCATAAGACAATCCATTAAATTTACCATGAAAACAGAAAAACATTCATCTTTACCTTTTCTCGATGTTATCGTCAAACGAAGTGCTGAAAACATAAAAACTTCAGTGTACAGGAAACCCACTCACACGGGGCAATACCTTAATCATGGATCGAATCATTCAAACTCTTTATCACAGAGCATCTAACGTTTGCAACAATCCGGAAGACCTTAATATTGAAATGTCAAGTATCAAAAAAGATTTAAAACAGAACGGTTACCCGGAAACCTTTGTAACTAATACCATCTCAAAATTTGTAAATCGCGAAGTAAAAACTAATACAGAAACGACAGAGGAGCAAGCATTCCTCACAATACCTTATATCAAAGGGATTTCTGAAAAGATTAGAAGGATAATCAAAAACAATAATATCAAAACAGCCTTCAAATCCGGCAATACGCTTAGAAGATTTCTTACAAAAGTAAAACCCCCCGTAATGAAAACACAAAAAATTGTATCTATCAAATCCCTTGCGAGTGTGGTGAATTGTACATTGGAGAAACAAAAAGACCTCTTCCCGTACGAGTTAAAGAACATCTGAAACATACTCAAAGAGGAGAAACTTCGAGATCAGGTATAGCGAAACATGTATGGTCCAATCAGCGTAATATACAGTGGTTAGAAGCCAAGGTTTTGGACAGAGAACAGCACTGGAGAAAACGAAAGTTCAAAGAAGCAGCTTTCATGAATCAAAATACCCATATATTTAGTAAACCAAGTATAGATATCCCCAATATCTGGAAGCCTGTCCTTTTCCAAAACCCACAGCTTAAACTTCACACTCCAATAAGCACGTAGGCGGAGTCATCAAGCTTCATTGCACATGGATAGTATTTAAGACAGTAGCCTTAGAATTATAATTTAGTTTACGCTTGAAAACGGTTGGGGATACTAACTAACCGAAACGTTGTGTTAAGTAACAAAATAAAGACAATGGAAGGTAATTTTTTTGATATTACTTCATTGTCTACCACCTTCAAACAAACACGAGTGTTAATGTTTGTAGTAGACTGTGTGTTTTTTCTGGAAAGTGAAGAGACACTTAAATTGTTTTTTTATAATATAGTATAATGTATGTACTTAAGTTTAAGTAATGAAAAGGCCTTATCTACAAATCCTTTTGCACGTTTTATCAATCAAACCCAATAGTGCCTTCTTAACACGATATAAGTTACTTATTTTACCATCATTCTTTATTATTACAAACGCCATAATTGTTTTTAAATAATAATCAACTAATCAAGCAAATGCCTGTCTTTTAAATGTATTTTTTAAACAGTTACATTTTTATGTTTAAGACTTATTTAAGATCTTATATAGAATTATATTTTTAAATTATTTTTTTTTAAGTATATAATTTCCTAAAAGTTACCAGGCCCATACACAGTGTACCCCTTAGACAATTGACCTGTAAATCTTTATATTATGCGCTTACCACGCCAAAATTGATGATTTTTTTTTAGGAATGTTAAGTGAACCAATGAGTAAAAAGGCTCATGTTTAATGCAGTTCGGTACCGTTTACCCCTAATTTTCCTTCTTTAAGATTAAAAAGAACCAAAAACCTTTGGTTCCTCCAAAATAACAAAATCATTTTGGATGGTAAGCTATTCTAGCTTCGACAAGAAATAAATTTAATAAACTCGTGTTTTAAAATAAATATTTAAAGTGAAAAGGTAATACAATATGCCCTTTTTTGAAATTTTAAAGTGAAAGAAGTTTCAATATCATTATGTAACATAAAAAAAAGAGTGATTTATTTGCAATAAAGAAGGAAAATTGTAAAATTTTTCGGTGCTGACATAACCGATTGAAAAATAACACTTTAAGGTGGAATTATCAACGTCTCAATTTATTGCCAACCTATAACCTAATTCGCCTTGTTTTTCTTAGTTTATTATTTTATTGACTAAGATTTAAATTTATCAATATCGTCTGCACATTATTTAGGTAGAGTGTAAAGTCTGTTATATTACAAAAATATCAATTTATTTCATTGCTTATATTGGGAGAATTGTATAGTGAAAGAACAATTACATAAAAATGTTAAAAAAAATCTTAACCGATATTTTTCGATAATACAATTATCCTTAAATAACTTATGAAATTCCTTGATATTTATTTCACATGTTAATTATTACCTATAGAATATGAAGCCGATATTGATTTTATTTAAATTTTGTGTAAAAGTTAGAAAAAAATAAATAAATCTACGCGAAATAGGTTATAAGTTGGCAAGCATGTTGATACTCCCACCTTAAGAACGAATATCTTAAATACTAGGCCTTTTCGGTGAAAATCGTTTTCAGATTCGTAACCTACGCCCAAAGTTCATCATTTCCAAGAAAATCATCAATTTTGGCTTAGTGAGCCAGATATTTTTGTATAATCACAAAGTTTTTTTCTTCAGAAACGTAAACCCAACCAATTTTTTTTAGCAGTCAGTTTACCTGTTTATCAATTAAATGTCTTCTACAACCAAGTAAATTTTGGGGTAAAATATATATGTTTCAGTAAAAAAACTAATTTCTAATATTTTTATTTAGTTTTGCTACTAGCACTATTTTTTGCCCCAAACCCTCTATCAAACAATGTTATATACCCTTTTTGAAAAATATTAGCAAACAAGTTCAAATACTCTACTTCCGAAATTACCAACATGTTTTTTTTTTGTTTCTATTTACAACATAAAAAGGGGGAAAAGTAATATAGTGCAGTAAAAATAAATTATGACCTGGGCAAAATTACAACACAAATAATTCTTTTTGCATTCTATTGTGAAGAGTGCATACTTTAACATATTTAAAATCCCCAATAATCCTGGCCCCGGAAATCAATCAAAATCCAAGATGGCGGCTGAATTTTGTATTTTTAATTACAAAATTTACAACTTTGTTTTTATAAGGTGTAACTTGGCAAAAATGTTTAAAATACAAAGATAAAAGTATAAAATAGGTATTGAATAGGTAGGATAGGTATTGAATCACTCAAATTGCCTATTATACATTAGAGAAAACTTTATTACACATTAGACTTACCAAGAAAAAAAAGCATTATTGGAATGAACAAAAATTAAAATGATTTGGCTGTTTTTTCACAATTCACAATCTTCATTTGTACTTTCCATTTCTTCATCTTCTATTCGCTGCGGACTATTTTCACAATTTGTTTCTTGACACTGACCACATAAACTGGTACCTACATTCCAAACCATTCTTTCGGCAACTACCTTTCATGGCACCACAGCCGGTTTTGCAATTACATCTTACTATGCGTAATATACTTTTATGTACTGTTGGCAAATCCATTGTTTTCGGTACATACATTCATCCCCAGTCTGTTGGGTTCAAGCCTTTTTGCATTTGTTTCCATATACAAATTTGCAAATATACATGGAAGCTATGGTACTTGACAGCTGATTCCGTTGGGGGAAGGTTCTGTGGCTGAACGAAACATTTTGCCTTCGATACTTTATTAATAATAGTTCTATACCTAAGTGTAGTTAGTGTATCATCTCGATTTCTTCAACAACACGTTTCAAAACTGATTGCTTTCCAATATGGAATATTTTGGAGGTGCTGTCACATCCTGTATACGAATGTATAAAAAATAGACTGTTCGCCAAGTCATTTCCGTGCGAATATCTAATGGCATTGATAACATAAATGTTATTCTGTTTGAAAGATTTTTTACCACTTCTGAAAAACAGCTTGTGGTATGCTTGAAAACAATAATAAATCAGCAATACCAATAGGTCAGTGTATTCTCCAAACACTGTTGTATTTTTAATTTTTAAAGATTCCACTGCCGTTTTAACAATGTCAACATCAGCATCATTAACTGAATGAATTACTGAACAACCATGTTGTCGTATTTCTTCAGCGATTACTTATATTAATTATTTTCTGCTTATTTTCCTTATTAGTGAGAAACATTTCCTTGCTTCCTAAACAGTTCATATTTCATTACTTCCGCAAGATCAATTTCACTAGAAGAACATGTGTAACATAACGGTTGGTATGATGATAATACAAAAGTACAATGAAAATGGCTGCAAAATGGTAGCCTATAAATATTTTAAAAGCAAATACCTAATTATTTAAATGGCCGCCATTTAAAAAAAAAAGTTAAGTCGAATCTTTGTATTTTAAACATTTTTGCCAAGTTACACCTTATAAATTTTGTAATTAAAAATACAAAATTTAGCCGCCATCTTGGATTTTGACTGATTTCCGGGGCCAGGATTAATGGGGATTTTAAATATGTTAAAATATACATTTTACACATTAGAATGCAAAAAGAATCATTTGTGTTGCAATTTTGCCCAGGTCAAGGGAATTTTTACACCATATTGACTGCACTAAATAGCATAGGAATTTTTAATACCTAATAATTTATATTTTAATTTTTGGCGATCCTGCTTAGAGGCGGAGCCTATTCAGGAGTCTTTTGGGGTAGCCAGTTAGTATAGTTGCTGCATTTTTTCCAAACAATAAATTGAAAAAGCTATTGCAGTAATTAAAATGGTATTTCTTGTTTATATTTAATAAATACTATTTTACTTCGTTAGTATCTTAAGAAAATGCACTTAATATTGCGTAATATTTTGTATTAAAATTTTTATAATTAATTATTTTTTTTATTTTACACATAATATTTATGCCTAATACTGTAACAGGTGTCTTTTGTGTGGCTTATTAATTATTTAAAATGTTTTAGGATTACAGTATTACAGTAATTCGTCCATTAGTCGTTAGGAACTATCACTGTTTGTACTTAATATGTCGTAAAATTTTATATTGATTTTTAAATAAATATATTTTAAACTCTTGCATTTTTTTTTATTTATATTATACAGGGTGAGTCGGGAGGAAAGGGCGAAACTCTAAGGGTGTAATATATGCATTAAAATAATAAGAAAAACCCCAAATGTTGTTACCCAATATTCATTTCTTTTCAAATTACAGCGTTAAAGAAAATAATACTATTGTTAAACCAAAATAATATGCAACATTAACATTGTTTTAAATAAATTATTGGTTTAGTAAATTTTCAAATATACCGCCATTGACTTCCAAACATTTTCTACTTCGTTTTCGAAGGGCGCGCGTAGCTCTTCTAATTGATTCTTGAATATTGAGTGCAGCATTTCTAATGCGTCTAATTAATGCATCCCTAATATCTACTTTTACTTTGTATACCTTATTTTTTAACCAACCCCATAAATTATAGTCCAACGGTGTGAGGTCTGGTGATCTAGGAGGCCATTTAATAGGACCATTGCGACCAATCCAAACCTCTGGATCAACTTTTAGTCCATATATTGCGCAAGTACCAAATATGCGAGAATTCGGCAAATAATAATTCTGTAGGTACTTTTCATGGGTGAGTAAATATAAAGTTGTTATTCGGATACCAGTATACTGGGACGCTAGTAAAATAAATTTAAAAATAACACTATGTTTTTCACTAGATTTTTATTTCGACCCTTTTTTTATGGTTCCAGTTTTCAATTTTTGAAATACTTACTGCCAAAATAAATTATCTCTAATAAAAACCTACGAAATTAGAGATCTACGTCACACCACAAGCAATAGACTGAAATGATGACGTATTATCCGAACTGACTTTATCTGAATAATTATTGTTTCCTGTTTTCAAGCTATTCTTTTCTATTTAAATTATCAAGACAAAGACTTCAGTGTTCAACACATCAGCATCAGGCAGGCCCAGTGGCGCCGAAAGAGTCAAATATTGGGGGAGGCAAGTCAAGATTAGGGTTGCCAGATATGTTAAAAACAAAAAAACGGACAAAAGGATTTGCGCCGCAGGCGAAAAATTTTTTGGTGCCACGCCCTTTTTTGGGTAAAATAACCGTAAAGCTTAATCTGCGGCAATATGCCAAACTTTAAAACACTCTTTTATTTTAAGAGAAATTCGAAATTTTAGCTATTGAATGATATTAAAATTTTAGTATCAGTTTATCAGTTGTGTTATATGATTTTTTTTTAATCAGTATAGTATTTTGTTTTAATAAATCAAAATAGGATATGATATTAAATTTTCTAGGGGGGGGGGACAAGTGCCCTGCTTTGCCCCCCCCCCCCCCTTCCGGCGCCCTTGGGCAGGCCCCTAGAGATATAGATACCTATTTCCAGTGACCTTATTCTATAGTTTTTCAAAATAAACGCTAGTGTTCTAAATTAAAATATTCTATTCTAATTAATAATAAATAAACAATGATTATGGATGCGTTTTAGTATAATCTAGACAATATAATATAAGTGGGATTGCGTCATTCATGTAATGGGTTTTAAATCAGTCACTTTTACTTCATATATAAAAAAGTCTCCCCCTCTTAAAGTAAGGGTCACTACATGAAGTAATCTATTGAGGCTAACAGTCCTTAAAATATAAGCTTTTTCCAGTCCTTCCATAAACATCGGACTGCCATGTGCATCGGCTTCAAACATGTAGTACTCGTGTGGTTTTGTCTTACCGAAAGCGATTTGCCTTTTGTAAGTATCAGATTTCGTACAACATATTATTCCCGATCTCCTGTCATAGTGATCGAAGAAAAATCTAAAATGATTTTATAAAAGACTGTTAAGTAGCTCACAGACTGTCGAAAGCTTCGTACGACCAGCGACACGTCGTGCTGCACTTCGTGCAGCACGTGGTGCCGGTAGTCGGACATTCTATTCGAACACGAAACACTCAAGAGTGTTTCATATTAAATAGCAGTAGCATAGTAGCACACATACCCGAGGTTTAAACTAGATGGCATAATTATTGCTAATTAGCACCCGAGGGTGCTTCTAATATTAGTACCGACCTAAAAATTAACTGAAATTTTCATTAATAAATTGGATATACAGGGTGTCCGGGAAAGTGTGGGAAATCTCCCGGATATGAAAAAAACACGTGAAAAGAATACTACAAGTTCATATTATAAACTTCTTTCGTATCGGCCTTCTCTTCGGAGATATGGGTTCCCAAAGAGCTCCAATGAAATTAAGTTTTTGACACATAATTATTAAACCAACAGGTATATTTCAATTTTTTTTTCATATGATCTGTACCAGGTAAGCTCCTCCTCCTCAGCTGCAGGGACGGACTAGCTGTGACACTAATGTGCCCATTTTTTTTAAGCCCTGTATGATAAAAACTTTGGACAACGATTTTTACATACCTTTAACTACGGACGAAATATTAAGTACTCTTCATTCATGTCGCTAATCCTAACTGTTTTCGGAAAAACGCCATTTTATTACCATCATGTATTAATACTAAGCAGTTAAAAGTGAACATTTTTATAATTTATAGGAACAAAGATGTATCTTTTATCGAAATACAATACGCAATAAAATGATTGTTTTTCGAAAACGGTTAGGATTAGCGACATGAATGAAGAGTACTTAATTTTTACTCAATAGTTAAAGGTATGTAAAAAACTTTGTCCCAAAGTTTTTATCATATAGGGCGTAAAAAAAATTAGCACATTAGTTTTACAGCTAGTCCGTCCCTGCAGATGTGAGTAATTCGTAACACTTTTTGGGATAGTAATTTGAAGGGTCTTACCTGATATACATCATATTATGAAAAAAAATTGAAATATACCTGTTGGTTTAATAATTATGTGTTAAAAACGTAATTCCATGGGAGCTCTTTGGGAGCCCATATCTCCGAGGAGGAGGCCGATACGAAAGAAGTTTATATGAACTTGTAGTATTCTTTTCACGTGTTTTTTTCATATCCGGGAGATTTTCCACATTTTCCCGGACACGGTTTTTTGGTCAAAATAGAAACTTAAGGTATCATAAATAATGTATTTCATACAAATTTTAAGTTCAAACCGTTAAAATAACTTGACATGAAGACAAAATACACCAATCTTGCCTAATTCTAAGGGCACATTTCATTTCAATCGAGACGAAAATAAAGATTACATTTTTCCAAAGCCTAGCTAACTTCAAGATTCGTGACAGAATGCAAATCAGCAAATATATAAAGTACGGCTTACAATAATCTACTTTTACTTACCGAAGAGCCTTAAAAAGATTAAACTGCGTAGGTCTCACCAAAAACATCGTACCTTCCACCACAGGCTTAAATGCAGCTTTAAATGTAAAGGGAAATATACTGCAGTCTTCCTAAAACAAAACAGTCATTGTGGGTTAGATAAAATTGGTAAAAATAAGGATATTTTGAAGCGTAACAACAAGAATTATCATAATATGTATACATTTAATAGCAGTTTTAGTCAATATCAATATCGTGCCTTATGGCACACTAGAGTGGTTAGTGAGTCCCAAAAATATAGTAGGTAATGTAATACCAGTTTATTAGAATCTGGCATGAAGCAAGGCAGGGATACCAACAATAACTACCGTGCCAGCAAAAATTATTTGCATCAAAGAGGACTTGCATTAAAAAACGTAGGGCTTAGATAACAATGATATGGGGACGATATATCTACATGATACGCCAAACTAATGAGTAATAAAATAAGTAGACAAATTAATTTTTGTTATTTACAAAATTAACAAAGTAAGAATAATACAGAAAGAAAAAGAAAAATAATTACATAAATTGCTGAAATTGGTCACCGCCATGCTCCAAGCATAAATTCACACGTCTCGTCATATTTTCGAAAGTGTTGACCAGCATCTCTGGAGAAATGTTACCACATTTTTGGATAATCGTTTCTTGTAATTAATTGTTCTAAATTTGCAACTGGTGTTTCAAAAATAGTGATTTTAAATGAGGAAAAACGAAGTAATCCATAATCGTTAAACAAGGTGATCTAGGTGGGAATATGCGGCTTGTATTTCTTGGAATACTTGCACTTTATAAGGTAATAAATTTAGCTGCTTCTTAGGAATAGTCCTGCATGTTCCATAAGATCTTCCTACTTCTTGGGACAGGCGTCTTATACAATTTGTTGGCGTATTTTGCAATATTTCACGAACGTTTGCAACAAGGTCTTCTATTCTTACAAATGGTATTCCTGTTCCTTTTTTGTGTTGTATATGTATTGTTGTTTCTCTAAACACAGCCACGATTCTTTTCAGGCAATGATAAAAATCCCCAGCAATAAAAGCAACTTTAGGAAAAAGTTCGTGAAAATCGTTCATGGACAAACTAGGATTGTATTGCCACTCACCATTTACTCTAACCCCGTTTCGAAAATACGCTTCAACCCTGAATGTTACTAACAACTCCTATAACATGCGTACTGTGAATGATATTCCTCTTCCAATACCAAAAACAACTCTCACCAAAAATTCCTTGATATTTGAGAGCATCAAAATTTATAACCACATACCACTGGCTTATCGGCAGGTGATTGATGAAAAGATTTTTAAGCAAAGACTAAAAAGGCAACTAATTACTAGACCCTACTATACTATCCAGGAATTTTACGATGATAATATCTAGGCATTTTCTTTGATTTTTTATTTTTTTTTATTTTGTTTAATTAAAACTGATGATATTCCTGCCAGATTTTTTCGTAGGATTAAGCTTGTCTTCGTCTTAAATTGATTTGTGTGTACATTTTTTTACCATTACTGTTTTATTGTCTTATAATGTGTGATTACCTATTTATTTGTTTATTAGATTACTTATTCTTACTTTATATAGTGAACATTGTAATTTACATACATAATAATAGCTTTGTTAACAAGATGTACTTCTTCTAACAATAAAGTGTATTTTGATTTGATTTGATTTGTTTTGTGCCGTAAAGCCCATTGTGTGAATTGTTTAAGAAATTGGAAAAATTAGCGATGAATCAAATTACTTGTAACGACTGTCAAAGATGACGGAATAACTGATTGATTGTTAATTCAGGTAGTTACTGACACTCAACAGACAGGTATTAAGCTCTATGGCTAAACATTACGTCCTTAGATGCAAGGCTCTTTTTGATGCAAATAATTTTTGCTCGCACGGTACTACAAAACGTATATCTGTCAAAATGTTATAATGGAAATAAAATTAGGTTTTTTCCTTGCAAACGGTGGTTAATCTCTCGTTTTTATATCTGCATTTATTTAGAATCCCTCAACTGAGAGGTCTTAAAGGTGAAACTTTACGATGTACTTACCTGTTTAAAAGCTAAAAATAATAAGTGGCCTGATTTTCTATTAATACAGTAACATCTTACCTTTAAGTCGTCGATGGACAATTCATAGTCATCATCCTTAATCTCTTCGATGCACTCGTGGAAATATTGATCTCCATTGACCAATATGGAATCAATTACGGCGGAATTCCATTCCGTAAAGTCATAGATCTCTAACATACCAATACAGGTCACTAAATTACAAAGAGTTTGTTTCCCTCGTGAATCTTCAGGGAATCTGTCAGGAAAAATGTAAAAGAAATATATCGTGGAAGTGCAAAAGGTCTATTCTTAGACGTGTTTCGCTGTACCACAGCTAATCAGTAAGACTAGGATCTAATGACATGATTCATTCAATGGTTTAAATTAAACAGAAAATGATGGTCCAGATTGATCAGTTACCAATAGCTTTGACTGGTTCTGGCTGTTTTTTCAAGCAGTTTGTCGTTATAGCTTACCTATCGGAATCTTGATGAATATTGCCCAACAAAGAAAATAAGTCTTTGCTATATTCGGTGTCCCAGTTACCCCACAGATTTTCCAAAACACCTCTTACTTTTCCTTCTGGGTTTTTGGCAGCTATTCGGGACCATGGTGTTGGTTCTGCTTTAAGCCATTCTACGTCCTCGTAGAATGGTTTACCTAAAATTTATACGTGACAAAATCTATAACTGACTGAGAACTGAGAACAACAAAATTTATATTTATTTGACCCCGTTGAAAAAACTATTTACAACAAACAATTGCCCTAACACCTAAAATGGTAAATCTACGTAAACCTTCTTTGATGCGCAAGTTGAAAAAATGCCAAATTTGACCTAGCAACATTTGAAAAATAATGTACCTGGGTACCAAACACAAACTGCGATTGATAAGTTTTAAACCCTAACAAATTATCTGGAATAGCCTATTTATCCATTAAGTAGATTGTTAAGAAAACAGAAAATATATGTAGCAGTAGAGAAATAAATTTACTCTGAAATTATCTCACCAACTTCGGCAATATAACTTTATTCAATTTTTAATGTTAGTATACAGGGTATTCGGGAATATGTGGAAAATCTCCCGGATATAAAAAAAAAACACTATAGGTTTATATAAACTTTCTTCATTTGGGCCACCTTTTTGGAGATATGGGCTCCCAACCACCACGCATATTCCAATTTTTTTAGTATGATGTATCCTTTCAAATTACTATTCAAGAAAGTGTTGTGAATTACTCACAGCTGCAGGGACGGACTAGCTGTGACACGCATGACCCCATTTTCTTTTCGCCCTGTATAATCAGAACTTTAGACAACGAACATACCCTTAATAGTTAAGGAGCTAGCGTGCAAAAAACGCCATAGTTGGCTGCCCGTCAGTCGAGTTTGAAAAAACGTTGCCATTACTCCACTGAACACCCTGGTGCTTGAAGTTTTGCTTTTACCCATCAACTTTAAGATTTATTGGCAATAATGACATAGGGCGATTGGCCATAGTGAGGAGCCCGTCAGTCAGGTTGAAAATTATGTTCTGTAGGTTGCCAAGATCATGTATTTAAAATTTCGTTGCGATCTAACCACTAGATCGTGAATTAGGCCAAATGGAAGATTATAATTTGTTTTTTGACCGCCATTTTATTGGCCATAGTAAGGAGCCCCTCCAAAACTTGTTTCTACCTCTTCGTTTGGATAAAATGACAGGAAAAATGCACTTGACTGACAAATCGAATCACGACGTTCTTCCCTGGGTGACCTACAAAATCTCGAAAAATCCAATTTTTCAGTCTTTAGCATGGCTTTTTCAGAAATTCAACCAAAATCATCAGTCAATCATTTTTCCTGATTTTTAGACATCCAATTATGTAGAAATCACAAACGACTGACATTTTCCTCGAATATTTTCAATTTGGCCATACTTTGAAAATTTTCTGATTTTGGACTTTTTTATAATGGCTCAATAATGCTGTTCCAAATGGACTTAAAAGTAAAACAATGTATGACGATGATGTTTGATGACCTAAAAAACGTTTCAATACATAACTATCACCTATTTACCCCTTCCTCCACCCCTCTGCTACCCTCCACCCCTATTCATTATACATCATACACAAACAAGTTTTGGAGGGGCTCCTTACTATGGCCAACAAAATGGCGGTCAAAAAACAAATTATAATCTTCCATTTGGCCTAATTCACGATCTAGTGGTTAGATCGCAACGAAATTTTAGATACATGATCTTGGCAACCTACAGAACATAATTTTCAACCTGACTGACGGGCTCCTCACTATGGCCAATCGCCCTATGTCATTATTGCCAATAAATCTTAAAGTTGATGGGTAAAAGCAAAACTTCAAGCACCAGGGTGTTCAGTGGAGTAATGGCAACGTTTTTTCAAACTCGACTGACGGGCAGCCAACTATGGCGTTTTTTGCACACTAGCTCCTTAACTATAACTATTGACTAAAAATTAGGTACTCTATTCATGTCGCTAATCCTAAGTTTTTGAAAAACGTTATTTTATTTACATCATGTATTTGACGTACTTATTTCGATCGTTGTTCCTATCAAATGTTCAACCTTTAACCCACATGGTTTCAAGAAAAAGTTTTTACCTGCTTAATATTAATATTAATACATGATGTAAATAAAATGAAGTTTATTCGAAAACGGTTAGGATTAGCGACATGAATAAAGAGTACTTAATTTTTTAGTCAACAGTTGAAGGTATGTAAAAAATGTCCAATGTTCTTATCATACGGAACATAAAAAAAATTGGGTCATGAATGTCACAGCTAGTCCGTCCCTGCATTTAAGTAATTCATAACACTTTTTTGGATATTAATTGGAATGGTCTTACCCTGGTATAGATATATCATATTAAATATAACAATAATATAAATTACACCCGTAGTTTAATAGTTATGTGTAAAAAACTTGATTCCATTGGGTCTCCTTGGGAGCAGTATCACCAAAGAAAAAACGAAAAAAGTTTATATAAACTTGTAATATTCTTTGCGCGTTTTTTTTTTATTTCTGGGAGAATTCCCACGTCTTTTCGAATACCCTGTACTCCTGTATACAGTTTGAAATTCCCTATGATTTTAAACCGTATATTAAGGGAAAGGAAGTTACTCATGATCACTGACTTACCTACTAGCAGTAATTATTTTTTTTCCAAAGCGGTTAAAAAAATAATATTGATAATTAAAAAAACATTACAAGAATATTTTGAATTTTTTCTATTAATTGCTTACCAAATTGTTCGGGTTTCTTCGGTTTGTCCAATTCGTACTGATTAAGTCTATAGTTAATCAACATATTTTTAGGAGCTTTTCTTATGGAAGTTACTTCAAAAGTATAAAATTCGTAAGCTTCGGCCCCTTTTTTAATTGCTTTTTTCAGTCTTTTTTTTGCACACTGGAATACAATAATAAATTACATTTACCATTTGAATATCAAACTATAAGAATAGCGGATCTTATTGGATCCGGTTTGGCCGGATTGATTATTGGAGACGGTTTGGCCGCCATTGTGGAGTTCATCATAAATCTATAGTTATAAATGCAGCGCCTCGGCAACAGATGTCTCAAATTCACTGATGTGATGTCGTGGTGTTGCCGCATATCCTATTTTATTGGAATTTTTAAGGATTTATGCATTTTTAACAGACAATAAAATAGGAGGTTCTCAATTCCAGCCGAATGTATGTTTTTGGTAATAATATGTACGCTGATTACTCCGGGGTAATTGAACCGATTTTCATAATGATTTTACCGTTGCATTAAGTGTTAAATGTTATACAAATAAAAGTAGATAAAAAGCGACAGCAAGTATAACTAAAATAGGGTTTACTTCGTCGAAATATAGCAAAATAAAAATCAAACCAAGTCATTTTAGCTATTTGTAGTTGGGTCGAAAACTCACTAAGTCACTTAATGAATCGTTTGTACGTACAAATACTATTTTGTAAAAATATATTGAAAAAAGTTTGTACATACATATACACATGACAACTTCGTAGGCATAACATTATTGCACATTTTTTTAATAAATCACTTTAAACTCCGCCATTTCTTAAAACTCGGTTTTACTGAAAACTGTCAATTTTGTCTTAATGATTTTGTTTACTAAGCCGGCGAAATATTATGCCAGTGCAAGGCAATTCAGGCACCGCAATGCGCGTGACGGTATGGTTATGGTAGTGGGAAGAGGATCATGCAGCAAGTCAAAGAGACAGGCGGCAACAATGTTTTAATTTAGCAGTGAAAAGGCTTGTCGTTACTGGCTGCATCAACACGCTTTATTGTTGGTGACTCATTGTGCCATCTATGAATTTAACGTAGCAGATTTAGGAAATCTGCTTATATGCCTTCTTATAGTTTGATATTCAATGCATTTACCAATATATTCAGGAATCTAAAAACACTTTTCAAATTGCGGCGCCATCAATAAAATCGGTAAAATTAGCTTACGATTAACTGAAATCTTACTTTCCTTTGGTTAAAACTAGTTATAGGACTTAATCAAGACTGGACAATTTTACCCGAAACGCCTATAGAAAGATCCTGCAAACTATGTCAGATGATCTTTTTTTGATTTGAGGGATATGGCGCATGCGTAATACACAACATAATAATCAGTCGGGAGTACTACCCCATAATTTTCCTGTGGCACGTCTACAGCTGGCAGTCAATCGTTGGATTTTAACGTTACTTATCGTTCGGAAGGTACCTGCCATCTGGTATTTGGTAGCGGACGCAACGACGAAGGACTAACTCCGACTAACCCGATTGGTACTAATCGGCTAGAGAAAATAAAGCACGTGTGTCAAATCGCGGCGTTATTTGGGAACTGACCAAGGTCCAAAAATCCCTATAAGCGAGTTAGAGAGTATGTATTTTATGCGACAGCCTGGACAGGCCTAAATAAAACAAAAAATAACCTTTCGGTAAGAGTGCATTATTAAACTGGAATATTATTAATAAGGTTTCACTAACTTTTAAGTCATTACATCTTAACCACCCGCCAACAGGTCCGCCACCTCCTGCTGCTCCATCTTCTTCGTCATTTGTCTTGGTATCGCTTTTCTTTTGGGGAAGTCCACGTGGATAGAACAAATTAAAAGTTTCGTTAGCCGTGGATTTGTGGACTACATAACAACTGTCAGGGAATTGAACCAAAAAGTATGTCATTCTTTTTCGCATTAGTGTGTCAATACCTAAAAATGTTAAACCTATATAAGTACCGACATAAAATGTTATTGTGATAAAGATTTTGGTATAGAGTAACAAGTTTGTCGGCAAAATTTTCGACTAGTTATAGGTAAAAGGTTGTTGCTTGGTAGTTTTACGAAAGACAATTTTTTTTTAAATCGCGAACCGTTAGACGAGTGATTTGTACCAAATTTAATTTTTAAATATAAAAGAATTAGAAATACTTTATTATTCTTTAGTACAAACCCAATTAAATTATGGAATACTAGGATGGGGAGGCATAAAAATTAAGAAACTTAAGTACTTCTCACCCTAAACCTAATCATAAACACTTACCCTTATTTAAATTTTTGTTATCTCTCCAGTTTTCAATCTTTACTTTCTTGACAATAATATCGAAAAAGTTTTTCCCGATCAGAATATTTTTAATAGTCCTCTTCTCAGACATCTCAAGATCATCGGCGTGGGAGTATACGTGACTTCCATGTTCCAACACCTCGTCCACTTTTTTTGTATCCCATTTTTCCACCGGACAAGAGAGAAGCATAAGACACGCACAAATACAGGCGAAATGATCTTCTTGAAGTTCGTTGAGAACAACTTTTTTTTTATGGTCGTCTTCCTCTTCACCGCGGTCGGGAGCCACGATGGATCTGGTGCCCTCGATAACGAAAACTCCATTTTTACGTCGATATCTGAAACATGTTTGTATTTTATATCATTTTTTATTGTTTACTTTTACAGGGTGTACGGAAAATACGTTTACATAATGCTAACGCAAATACCTGCACTAAGAACAATGCCTTCTATTCCTTATAAGAATTCACATACTCTTTATACCGTGCGAGCAAAAATTATGTGCATCAAAGAGGGCCTTGCATCTAAGGACATACTGCTTAGCCGTAGAGCTTAATACCTGTTGGGTGTCAGCGAGGGTGTCAGTAACTACCTGAATTACCAATCAGTCAGTTATTCCGTCATCTTTGACAGTCGTTACAAGTAATTTGATTTATCGCTTATTTTTCCAATTTCTTGAACAATTCACACAATGGGCTTTACGGAACAGCACAAAACATTCATGGTTCAAGCGTACTTTCGAAATGGGGTTAGAGCAAATGGTGAGTGGCAATACAATCCGGGTTTGTGCATGGACGATTTTCACGAAAATTTTCCTAACGTTGCTTTTATTGCTGGGAATTTTTATCATTGCCTGAAAAGAACCGTGGCTGTGTTTAGGAAAACAGGTTCAATACAATACAAGAAAGGAGCAGGAAGTTGCAAACGTTCGTGAAATAATGCAAAATACGCCAACAAATTGTATAAGGCCTGTCCCAAGAAGTGGGAAGATCTTATGGAACATGCAGGACTATTCTTAAGAAGCAGCTAAATTTATTTCCTTATAAAGTGCAAGTATTCTAAGAAATACAAGCCGCAGATTTTGAAAGACGCAGGAATTACTCTCAATGGTTTACCCAAAATTTATTGGAAAGAAATGATTTATTAGACCTGACATTTTTTTCGGATGAAGCCTTTTTCCACCTCTCCGGTTATGTGAATTCTCAGAAAACACGCATGTGGAGTACTGAAAATCCCCATTTTTTTGGTCCACCTTGCACCCACAAAAAATTGGTGTCTGGTTAGCTGTTTCGCGAAGAAGAATTGTTGGTCCTATTTTTTCCATGACACAGTTACAGCACAGCGGTATAGAGACAATATTTTAAATCCATTTGTTAAGCAATTACTTGCCGACGAACTACGTTTTGAATACTTTCAACCGGATGGTGCAACCGCCCATACAGCCGCCGAAACTATTAGCTACTTACTCAATTTTTTCGACGACAGATTGATCAGTTTTCGATCAGACATTGAATTCCCACCCAGATCACCTTGTTTAACGGTTAAGGATTACTTCGTTTTTTCTTACTTAAAGAACACTATTTTTAAAACTCCAGTTGCAAATTTAGAACAATTATTACAAGAAAGGATTATCCAAGAATCTGGTAACATTTCTACAGAGATGCTGGTCAACACTTTCGAAAATATAAGGAGACGTGTAAATTTATGCTTGGAGCATGGCGGTGACCAATTTCAGCAATTTATGTAATTATTTTTATTTTTCTTTCTGTATATTCTTACTTTGTTAATTTTATTTGTCTACTTATTTTATTACTCATTAGTTTGGCATATCATGTCATAATATGAATTTAACAAAATTTTAACCTAGATTTGGTTGGATATATCGTCCCTATATCATTGTGATCTAAACCAAGCCCTACGTATTTTAATCCAAGCCCTCTTTGATGCAAATAGTTTTTGCTCGCACGGTATATGAGCTATGGAAGCAATTATTGCAGGACCCTGTATATGAAATATGGTTATTATAATTTGCAAAATTACTAAAAAAATATATATTTTAACGTACCCAACTTTATTTTCTGGTTCGGGTTTTTTGTCTTCGTCGTCAGTCTTTGGTGGTTTCGAGGGTTCCTCAAAATCCATTCCTTCACCTTCCTCGGCCTGTGCTGCCATTTCCTCTTCTATGTCAGCCTCCTTTTCTTTTTTTTTGTCTTTCAATAATGTCTCTCCTAAAAAATATTATATCCTTAATGAAATGGTTCTTTGGTGTCCATTTTTGGACACTTTTTCAGGGTCTCTCATATATTTAAAGATAGAGGATTGTAATTTTCATAGCACTGTGTTACTTTTCTGTGAAACTAAATATGCCGTTAACAAACATTTTATAGCACTGTTGATTTTTGAGATACATGGTGAAAATGGAAATGATAACTGGGCACCCTCCGTATCTCTGTTGTCTTAACTTATTTGAGAGGTAAAAAGGTATTATATAGAACCTTTTCCGTAGAATCCAGTGGCGTACTTTGTTTTTTTCTTGCGTCATCTGTTGTTTAGTTATAAAACAAATATATATAAGTTAACTAATTAACTTCTCGAAACAAGTTTTTAAAAAACAAATTTTTATTTTAAAAAAAGACAAGTTTTACGTTACAGAATTAAATTCAGACTAATTGATTTTACAAACGATTGATTCTAATTTTCTATTATGTTTATGTTGAAAAACTGCTGACGGTGCCGGTCACTGTCCTGTTCATCCATTGCATGTTCATGTTGTTATTAAAGCCGGGTAATTGTATAATAAGTTAATGATGTTTATGGATCATTGGGTCCATAACTCCTCCCCTCCTAGAATGAGGCATCGCCAGGAAGATTTAGCTTAACTTCTTCGGAAGATGACCTTGTATTTTCACTTTTGCTTTTGTGTTGAATAAGTTTTGCTATGTTCTTGCGTTTTCTTATTCCATAACCAATAACTGTACCTATTAGGAGTATGTACAAGGTGATGGTCCATATGCTGGGTGTATACAGCTTGTTTACAGTATTCTCATAGGGGATAATTGGGCTGAAGTGAGGTATCTCGAAATTTAATTTTTTTAGTTCAATTTCAAATTTGGGCTGGTTTACTGTTCCAAATTTCATGTTTGGTGTATTTATTACTAATGGACTTCCAAAGCTGGTTTCTTGAAAGAAGAGTTCCTGTTTTCTAAATATAAGGGTACAAGAACCTTTTTTTATAAGGAATATTCCTCTTAGTTCTTTGGTTTCTATTTGGTTTTCACAGTGGATTTGCATCTTTTCTGGGGTCGGAAAACGGCTAAATATTGGTTCAGTTCTGGAATAATTTCTATGTGGTTTTCTGGGATTTTAAGTTTTATGAAGGTGCATTTCTCTGTGTTTTCGCTCAAAAGGATTTCTTTTTCGCATGTCACGTTATTTGTATTCTGCAGAGAATTGGGACAGTGGTACGGTTTACCATGGGTACATATGTCGCTTAGAGGTTTAAAAATATTATCAGATTGTGAATTTAAGAGGTATTTTACGTTAGGAATAACAGTTACAAATTCTGATTCGTGTACAGTGGGGATAGGTATAAATTGATATAGGTTAAAGTTTGTTTCAAAATCAATTGGTAGCGAAAGAAAGTAAGAAATTTTGTTGTAACCGATCTTGCAGTTAATTTTTAAAATATTCTCGAAATAAAGTATATTTTCGAATATTAATTCAAATGGTAGTTGGTTATTATAGTGTTTTTGAATTTTTTGTAATTCGTAAAACAGATCTTTTGACTTTATTATGCTTGGATGTAAGATTTTTAATTTACAAAAGGTAATAGAATTCTCGACATCTTGTAGAGTATTTAGGATTGCATTATATAATATAACAAGTTGATTTAATAGATCTTTTGCAAAGAGCAAATCTTGGCGAGTAGCACTGTCCTTAAAAATTTGGTTTAGTTGGTATATTCTAGAGGTTAAAACATATTCGTTGTGTTGTATATTTTTAATGGTTTCATTAAAGTTTTTTACAATTGCGTAATTAAGTGAGTACTGCATTTTTAGCTGGTTCTCAATGCTGTTTTCATTATTTTCAAGGTGATTAAGAATTCTGTTAATTTTTTCACCGTCATTAGCGTCTAAATTGCCTGTTATCCCTTTTATTATGGATCCTAGCCCATTAATCAACCCTCTCTTTGTACGATTACTATAATGCACTCTAATATTTTCTATTTTTTCATAAATTAGTCTTTGGTTATAGTTAGCAATACTATAATAATCGCTAAGGTCGCTCTTAATAAGTGAATTATTACTGAAAACAAGTTTAAGGTCGTCGAATTGTAAGTTAAGGTTATTAAACTGCGCGTATAAGGGTTCTAAGTTGTAATAGTGTAAAAATGTATGTTCCGTCCTTTGAAGTTTGGCGGGCCCCAGGTTTACTGGTAAAATGCCCAGGTTTTGTGTAATGTTCTTTATTTCTGTTCCTTGTCCGATGGTGAGGAACCTGAAATATTTCGAAAAGTATAAGTTTTTTTTTCTAGGCCTTTTAATATTTGATAAGTGAATTTAATTGGCAGTGTTGCCATGGGTTGTAGAGATTTTCGCGGTTTTAAGGAATTTGTCAATAGTTTTTACTTTTTCGGGTTTGTATTTATTGGACGTTTTGCTTTGTTTTTGTTTGTTACGAACAAGTACTTGTTCGGGTATGTTAGGGAGGTCTTCTCTATTTTCATTAGCCCTATTTATTACAAGTTCCTTTTGTTTTTGTATATCCGTGTTTAATTTACCGTAGATTAATTTCATTTTTTCGCGATGAGTGGAGACAAAATTATTTATAAGTTGTTTGTTTAATTCTAGATTAAAGGGCGAGTTCGTGTCCAAATGACCATTTATAATTTCGCATGGTTTCAGTTTTGTAACAGAATGTATAGGGTTGTTATAGGCCAAAATCGAATAAGATACCTTATTGTCAATCGGTTCATTTTTGTATTCCTTTTGATTATTTAAAAGCCTAATATGTTCGATAAGGGTGGAATGAAATCTTTCAATTAAACCGTTTGATTCTGGGTGTTGAGAACTTATAAAATGGATTTTAATTTTGTGGACAGCTAATAATTCTTGAATTACAGAATTTCGGAACTCTGGTCCGTTGTCGGAGATGATTTGATCTGGGATACGATGATGCGAAAAAAAATTGATAAGTTTTGTTGCTACTTCAATACCTTGCGAAGAGTTTAGTTTATAAGCTTGGGCATATTTTGAAAATGAGTCGATAATTGTCAAAAAGTTGCAGTTTTCGAGAGTAAGACTGTCAACATGTAATATTTGGAAGGGCCGGACAGCAGTGGGGGTAATATTGTATCGTAGGTTAAGAGGGTGTCTATCGTGTTTAGTGATTTGACATATGTCACAAGAGTTTATATAGGTTTGAATGGAATTTTGCTGGTTAGGCCAATAATACAAGCTTTTAATTCGATTAGTTGTCTCTTCTATACCGCGGTGATTTGTTTTTCCTTCGTGGTGGTTTTGTATTGTTTGTTTAATGTCGTCGTCGGAGAGAATGTCTGTTAATTTTTTCGAGCATTTAATCATCTCAACTTGTGAATTCTTAAAATATTTTTGTAAGGTAGTGCTAAATTTTTCGTATATAGGGTCTTCGAAGTATAAATGATATTTAGTTTTCGGTATAATATGTTCTTTAATAAATTTTATTACGTCTTGATCAAAGTTATTTTTCGAAAATTGAACGAGAATTCTTTGTTTTGTATTATATAACTTTACTATCGTCGGCTCGGCAGGGGAAAAATTTACTTCAGAGATAATAATCTGGTTTTTTCCGTAATTTACAGGACAGTCTACTATTGGGATACCTACTATCGAATGTTCATCGTTAGAATGTACAGTGGCATCTATTACGTTTTCTGGATTGTCTAGGTCTCCGGTTTCTACGATAACTGATTGGTTATCTTGTCGTGAATGTCTGTTTGTTGTTACAATGTCATTTTGGAAATATGGTCGTGTTTGTCTGGTAAAAGATTCATTAAAATTTTGAATATAATCGTTGAGGGTAAATATGGAGTCGGTTTTTGCTTGTGTCTCGTTCGCGTTTATTTCAATTCTTGACAATGCGTCCGCGTTTTTGTTTAAACTCCCTTTTTTGTAACCTCTCTGTAAAATCTCATAATCAAATTCCTCAGGATTCATATGATCTGTCCTAAGTTTAGAGATATCAAATTTCACCTTTTCGGTATTAAAGTTATTATAGTTATTACATTGTTCTGTTTGAATTTCGAAGTTATTGAGATCAATTACGTCACACGGTACCGATATTTCGATTGTTTTCGGTGTTTCGGACGAGTTTAGGATTGAGCAAATGGCATGACTATTATTTACCGTGGTTATGCATTCTGGAATTTCTAATTCGCCGATTTTTGTATAAGGAATTAAAATATCGCCGTTTTGGATACCATTGACTCTAAATTTCACAATTTGTTCGCATCTCGGCTGCACCGTGATACAATTTGTCGAGACTGATAAGTCATAAAAAAGTAGTGGTATTTCCGTTTTGTGTGTTATTAGAAGGTTTTTTTCTAAATCTACATTTGCTTTAAGAAACTTCAAATTATCTATTCCCAACAAACAATCAAAATTTTTATGAAAATTAAAAATATAAAATTTTAGCGGCTTGTGATCTGTTTTGAAAATTTTTGAGCATGGGATAGTGGTACTAAATTTTTCGACAGAACTCCCATGAGCGGTTGTGATTTTAAAAGGATCTTGTTGAATAAATTTTCGAAAAAATTTATTAGCGATATCGGGTTTTACGAAAGATTTAGTACTGCCAGTGTCAATTAACATTTTAAGGTTAAGTTCAGGATAAATAATATATGGTAATTTACTTTCAGTATTTGACAGATTCATAAGTTCTAGGTTGGGTATTCGGGACTCGAGGCCGATGCCTGAAAAAACTGTTCATTATCGGCAAAATCGTTGTCTTCGGGGTGTTCAATAGAAGGTTGAACGTTTAATTCGTCGTATTGATTTCCAATTTCATATTGATTACTAGTGTTGCTTTGATCATCAATGTTAAAGAGTTCTTCAACAATAAACTTTGGTTGATTTTGATTAGTTGTAAAATTTTGTCGATAATTTTGGGTTCCATTTTGAGAAGAACTATTTTGTGGTCTAAGGGTGTTTCTTGTTGATACTGTCATGGGACTAGGTTTTGGAAAATTAGTATTTTGGTTAGGCCTAAAAACGTTAGGTGTCTGTCCCAAATTTGTATTAAAATGAGGTTGGTTGTTATAATTTGGAAATTTTTGTGTGTACATAGATGAATTTTGGGTATTATTCGGAAAGTTTGTTATTTGAAATGGGGCTACTGGTCTAGGTTTAAATTGATTTACTATTTTGTTATTTTTATTCTGGGGAAATTTTATTTTTTGTAAATTAGTCGAAATAGTTTCAATTTGGAAATCATTCGTTAGCATACTTAAAGCGGTATTAAGGTTATCCGGGTTTTTAGTGCGCATTAATGACCCCACAGGCTCTTTTAACCCACGTAATAAAACCCTAAGTGCTAGATTACGACAGTATTGAGACAATATTGGAGCCTCAGTTGCATTAAAATGAGTTGAAATAAATGAAATTTGTAAATGTAATAATTGTTGCACTTTATTGTAAAAATCAAAATGGCTCTCATTTTCCTGTTTCAATTCTGTCATTTCTATATTTAATGTGTAAATATCACGCTTGTCAGCGTAAGCATTGAGAAGCGCTAATTTTAAATCATTCCAAGTGTTTATTAAACATGAAGATATATTGAGGGCGGCCTCGCCTTTAATTTTAGCTAAAATACTTGACATTAAATATTCATTTTGGAAATCTGTTAAATCATTGTTGTTATAAAATTTTGCTACTAATTTTTCACAAATACTTATAAATCGCGGCAAAAGTTCTGTTTCACCGTGAAATTCTGGGATCATACCCAGATATTCTGGTTTTAAAGACATATTTAAATTACAGTTTTTAGAATTATGATTTACAAAAATACGCCTTTTTGGCGTAGGTTTTTGTTTCAAGGGGGATCTTGTGCGATACAAGTTAGCAATTGAGTCTGAATCAGAATCTGTACTTGTGTCTGAGTAATCAGAGAAACTTGTTTTTTTTGAAAGGTTTAAAGACCCTCTAAATGACATAAATTACTTACAGTAGTACCAGTATCTTGTCCATATGCTTGGATTGTTGCTTAGATCTCCGATGTGCTTCGAGGATTTAGCCCCAAGATGCTGCTTCTCGTTAGGCTACTCAATTCACCCAACTATACCACTGTGAAACGAGTTTGCGGAACGCGACGAAAAGTCTAAAATTTCGCGAAACTCCCGAAAAATGTTCTTTACTCAATAAATCGTAGAAACGAACCGGACTTATGTGCTTAAGGCCGTTTGAGTATCCTACTAATGCGACTGCGCCAGTTAACTAATTAACTTCTCGAAACAAGTTTTTAAAAAACAAATTTTTATTTTAAAAAAAGACAAGTTTTACGTTACAGAATTAAATTCAGACTAATTGATTTTACAAACGATTGATTCTAATTTTCTATTATGTTTATGTTGAAAAACTGCTGACGGTGCCGGTCACTGTCCTGTTCATCCATTGCATGTTCATGTTGTTATTAAAGCCGGGTAATTGTATAATAAGTTAATGATGTTTATGGATCATTGGGTCCATAACTTATATATATATTTTTAAATTAATTTGACTAAATTTGTTCCAAGTTACAAACTCACTCTGTATATTTTATAAAATACAGCGTGCTAAAATATAAACTTACCTTTATCATCTAACCTCTTTACCCTTACAGTACTTAGAACGAATCTTGTATAAATAACTTCTTCGTTGTTTTCTCGTTTTCGTTTATTATACATAATCCTAGTTGTCAGCGAATGAATATCCTAATCGATAAAAAAATTAAAAAAAGCATTAAAAAGTCAATTATTTCAGCTATGATATTGTTTTCTCTAATACGTCAAAATCAATTTTTTTTTAAGAAATCGAAGCTAGAAAAATGTTTTTTAAAAGTGCCTTCTAAATATAATAATATGTAAATGGCTTCAAATTAATAAATTATCAATAAATTTTAATAAATCATCTTTTATAAGTAAATCAAAATTAAGAAATAGTAATATTTTTTCACTATCTCTCAATAATCATATAATGAAATATACTAAAACAACTAAATTTTTAGATTTATATATTGACGAAAATTTAAGTTGAAAAAACATATTGAATATTGAAGAAGTTACATCTCACCAATAACTGGCATTTTGTTTAAAGCTAAAAATTACATATCATTAAAATATTTCAAAAATATATATTATTCTTTGATTTATTCAAAATAACAGTACATAATTTCAATTTGGCGATCAGCAAATTTAACTACAATTCAGTCATTAAAAAAACTACAAAATAAAATAATTAAATTCATACATAAACTTCCTTTTTTGGAACCAACCATAAATTTATATAAACCAAACGGATATTTGAATTAATAAAGCTTTATCAATTAAAACTATGCATTCTAATACACCATATTATTATTAAAGAAAAACAATCGAATATAATATTTCATCCGACCAACATTATTCACAACACGAGACAAAACCATCATATTCAAACACTTATGGTAAAGAGTACTTTTGGCCAAAGATCAATATTGTATAAAGGAATAAGAATTTACAACAGTTTGCCGAAAAAAATTAAAGAAATATAAAAATTATGGATTTAAAAAAAAAATAAAAAAATATTTTTTGAAACTAAACTAGTAACTTTAACGTATTATATATTATTATTTATATTATTTTTTTATAAGTGGTTATTATATATATTTTTTTTTGAATAATTTCAAAGTTATTAATAGTTACTAAACATGAGTTTTATTATTTGTGATTTTTTTTAATATTGTATATTTGGTGTTATATTCTCTGTAATGAACTTTAAAAGTTGGTTAAGAATAAAGATATATTAATAATAATTATTATCCGCACTAATTAATTTTAATAATATTTATATAAACGTTCGATTCGGAACAAAAAGTTCTTTAAAATAAGCCATAATAATTGGTTTCATCTATTCGGTGAACGCAGAGCAAAATTACGGGCTTTTAAGTATTTTTAGTTGTTACGCTTCTGCACCACCGTTACCATGGTAACTACCAAGCAATTGTCATTTGATATTACTGAGATGACAAAAACTTAATTTCTGATCTACGTTGTATTAAAGTTATTGGTAGAAATTAACGACTTTTCACGACATAAAAACTACGCCCCCGTAGATGTAGAAATAGGAACTTAAAAATTATTTCCAGTGATTTTTGTTGTCATTTTCAACATAATAATTTTGTAACCCCAAAATCGTATCTTTAAACTAAAACAAATATCTTTACTTGAAGGTGGTAGACAATGAAGTAAAATCAAAAAAATTACGTTGTCCGACTTCCATTGTCTTTATTTTGTTACCTAACACAACGTTTCGGTTAGTTAGTATCTATATCTCTTTGGTTATAATTTAACCAAAAACTATAATATCCAAACAGCCTTCAAATTTGGAAATACGCTCAGAAGCTTTCTTACAAAAATAAATCCCCCCCCGTAATGAAAACACAAAAAAATTTTATCTATCAAATCCCTTGCGAGTGTGGCGAATTGTACATTGGAGAAACAAAAATACCTCATCCCGTACGAGTTTAAGAACATCTGAAACATACTCAAAGAGGTGAAACTTGGAGATCAGACCTTGTATGGACCAACCAATGATCTGCTACCTATAGATGCCGCACGCCATTCATAAACGCTATTTAAATCTGCTGCCAAAATCGTTTGTAGGAGAGAGGAGGTGAAGTACTTCGAATGGCCGGGAGTGGGGATTACGTTGCCGCCGTTAGAATTTTACCTCGTTACTATGCGCTATCATATGGTCACAGCGGCGTCTCGTTTCAGGGTTCACAATAAAATAAAATTATCCAATCTGAAATTAAATATTTTTTAACGTTTGTGAAAAAAAGGGTTTGTAGAACAGTAAAGTTTAATGTATGATAGAAAAAATGGTCCGCGGAGCAGTAAAATTCAATGTAAGTTAATAACTATTTATTGTAATAATTATTATAAGGGAAACTTTGGATAGCTATAATTATAACATTTGGTGAACTGAGCTGACCTAAAAATAATTACACTATGTACTTAAAACACGGTTTTTACGGTTTTATTGGTCAAGTGACACTCTTTCAATTTTGGTCTATTATACTTTTATAAGTTGGCATAAATTCCAGGACTGGACTTGAAAATTTAACATGTGATACCTTCTAAAATAATTGATGCAATAGTCTCATCGGTTTTACCGCTTTAATATTGCCAAATAATAATAATAATTTCTTTTGAAAGTTTTGTTCTATAAATATTATAATTTAAGGTAGGTAAAGTCGATTAAGCCAGTAAACCTGCAAGATGGCCGACATGTCATATGACAAAAGTAATTGATTTTATTTAGCTTGAATATGACTTTTGTCATATGACATGTCGGCCATCTTGCAGGTTTACTGGCTGAATCGACTTTACCTAATAATAAACATGAGTCTTTATATGGTTTAAAGATAAAGTGTCAAAATAGATTTAAAAACTATATAATATTACAATTACCTATCCAAACCTTGAAAATACTAAATTAACTGAAACGCAACTTTAAATAGGATTCTGTCACTCATATTTACAACAGAATTTTTTTTGTTTTATTTCTTCATATTATACCTATATATCTATAGGTAAAATACAATACCTACAGTTCCACATAAACTAATTGAATTCAGTCAGATATTACATTTACTGTCAAGGAAATACCCATATATGACTTACGTAAGGTACGTAGACCCAAAAGTGGTTTTTATGAAATTTGTTGGTTATGATACAGTTGCATTTTTAAATTTGTATGTGGGCTAACATAAAGTTAAAAGCTTCAATTTAGCCAGGGTTTTAATTTTTCTCTCAATGGAAACCCTAATTTAACAGTTTTTGACTTACGTAAGGTACGAAGACCCAAATACGGTTTTTATAGAATTTGTTGGTTATGATACAGTTACATTTCCAAACTTTTATGTGGGCTAACATAAAGTTAAAAGCTTTAATTTAGCCAGGGATTACATTTTTCTGTCAGTGAAAACACTACTTTAACAGTTTTTGACTTACGTATAAGGTACGTAGACCCAAAAGTGGTTCTTATGGAATTTGTTCGATAAAATGGAATTTATTGATACGGTTATACCTATTTCTAAACTTGTATGTAGGCTAACTTAATGTTAAAAAATTTAGAAATAAAACCAGCATATAATAATAATCATAGGTAGGTATATAGGTATATATTATCTTTATTCTCAAGTAACTATAGCTGTTGATTACAGAAATTATTGCACATGGATAGTATTTAAGACAGTATTCTTAGAATTATAATAATTTAGTTTACAACTGAAAACGGTTAGAGATACTAAACTAACCGAAACGTTGTGATAAGTAACAAAATAAAAACAATGGATGTCCGACAAAGTACTTTTTTTGAAAATATGGAATGTAAATTCCATGTTTTACGTTTTTTATACAGGTTTTTTTTTAATTATGTAAATTAAGCCGTTTAGATAAGTGTGCATTGTTTTATATGTTTGAACTATTGGCCGATTGATACTGGATAATAAAAAAAAATTTTAATTAGTGATTTCTAGAATACCTTGAATCTTGAAAAACAAGCGGTCCCATTCTCGGATAATCCTTCGCTTAATCCAACCTCATTATTTCCGAATCCGTCATACATGTAATACAGATGGTTTTTATACAGCAATGCGCATGCGTAGGTTGGCGTTACCAAGACTCCCATATCTGATCTTATGAACAAAATCTTATCAATCGCGAGTTCCAAGATATTTTGTCTTGTATACGAATCAAATACGTATTCCACGAGGCAAGTGAACTTGGTTTTTCCCAGAGATATTTGGGGAATCTCCAGTTTCGACACCTAAAAAGAATTTCACTTGTATTATTTGATTATTTCATTTTTTGTCAAAAATAATTACCTGATCATACCTAAACTTCGATGCGTTATACAACTCCACTCCACATTTTAAAATATAATCTACAATCTCCGACGTCCATGATAAAACTGAATATTTCTTTGCCACCACGTCAGCCATTACACACACAAATGGTGCGATAAATTCAATCTCGTCGCCAAATGCTGATATATTTTTGGTGCCTCTAATAATCTAAAAATATTCATCGTCATTGTCAATTTGTCATAAAAGTTTATTAACATAGAATCCATTTAATACCTATTTTTCTCTTGTGTATCTGTCGATTTTCATAAATCTATAACATTCTGACAGGTTATAAGATAAAAGATCTGGTAATGACATACCTAGATACTGACAAAATCCCGGCGTCGCGTCGTAACCAATCGGCGGCGGTCAAATTGAACACAAAAATGCATTTTTCGCATTTTATACAGTAATGCACTAGATTAATGACCTCAAAATCGTACAGTAATGGGTCACTTTACAGCATAGCAATCATTACAGCATAGCAACCATTACTGCATAGAACGACAATGTCATTCAAAACATAATTTTACAAGAAAGAAATTAGTTTATTTTAAATCTTATTACAATAAATATTAAAAGAACAATTATTTAAGTTAGAAAAGGATGCCAATGCTGACGCCGTATTAAGTAGTTGTTGCTGAACATTTTTTTCATTCACCACAATTCCTATGGGGACTTCTTAGGGTAGTCCGTAGTCCCGGTTCGACATTTTTGAATACCCTTTGAGAATTTTTCATTTTATTTTCAATGCTTTCTTCCACGTATCCTTCAGCTACCCTTGTGAACCGCCGTCCCCCATGCCGTTTAAGATCCTGAATATCAGCACCATTGTCAGCAAGAAAAGTTGCAGATATTCTTCTCAAACAATGACCGGTGTAGCTTGAAGCATCAGGAAGGTTTGGATATTCCGCAATTTTTGCGAAAGTGTTGATGCCAACTGGCTGTACAGTACAGGGTGTCCCAAATTCGAGCCTCATCATGGGGATCTCGGAAACTATAAGAGATACAACATCGGTCAAATTGTGGCAAAGTTGCGTAATTTCGTACTGAGCAATATCGCAAAAAAATATCTGAGCTATCTTTTTTAGTTTTTGAAATTTTTGCAAAAAACTAAAATTTTGAGTTTTTGTTTTTTTAAACTGCTTGACTTATTTTATCCGCCACAGAAAAACAAGCACAACATTGTCGAGGCAATTGGGCGTTTTTAGAATTGTGACGTTTTTAGAATTTCGTTACAACGTTTCGTTTTTAAGGAAATATTATCCACTTTAATTTTTTTAATACGGACCTGCATTTTTTATTTTATATTTTGATAGCCCTTTAAGCCCTGAAATAAACCATGTACCACACTTAATTATATTTAGACGTTTTGATGTCATTATTACATCACTTCAGGAATGTGATAATTATTTTTGAATACGGCCCTGGTGTACGTTACTTAATCTTTTTACCACATACAACATGTAAATGGATCCGGAATTTTATACAAATAATTTACTATACCTATTTAAGTTTTTATATAAATTGTAACAAAGTAAAAATAAAACCAAACAAAACAAAGGTTGCTATGACAAGAACTTTTACTTGATTGTTTGGCTTAAGGTGGAATTCTCAACGTCATTTCATCTATTGCCAACCTATAACCTATTTCGCGTTGCTTTTTTTAGTTTATTATTTGATTAACTATGAATTAAATAAAATCAATATCGTCGGTACATTATTTAGGTAGTATCTGACATATTACAAAAATATCAATTTATTTCATTGCTAATTTTGGGAGAATTGTATAGTGAAAGAAGAATGACATAATAACGTTAAAAAAAATCATACCCGACATTTTTCGCTATAAAATTCTCCCAAAATATTTAATGAAATTCCTTGATATTTATTTAATATGTCAATTATAACCTATAAAATATGAAGAGGATAATGATTTTATTTAAGTTTTGTGTAAAAGCTAGAAAAATTAAATAAATATACGCGAAATAGTTTATAGGTTGGCAAGCATGTTGATACTTCCACCTTAATTATCTTGACAACTGCAGTCACCATTTATACTGAATATTTCATCAAAATTATGTTTTCTGCTTTAGAAAAGCGCGACATGTTACGAGTTTATTATTCTTCCAATAGGAATTCACAAATTTCTTGTGACCGTTATTTACAGGACTATCCTGAACGCTTGCAGCCTCATTATAGTTATTTTGCTACGCTTGATACTAATTTAGCCCAGTATGGTAGTTTTAATAAACCAAGAGTCAAATATACACCAGGGCCGTATTTAAAAATAATTATCACATTCCTAAAGATTTAATAATGACATCAAAACGTCTAAATATAATTAAGTGTGGTACATGGTTGAATTCAGGGCTTAAAGAGCTATCAAAAAATAAAATAAAAAATGCAGGTCCGTATTTAAAAAATTAAAGTTGATAATAGTTCCACAAAAACGAAACGTTGTAACGAAATTCTAAAAACATCACAATATGAAGCGTAAAAAGTTGCCTTAACAAGGTTGTGCTTGTTTTTCTGTAGCGGATAAAATAAGTCGAACAATTTAAAAAAACAAAAACTCAAAATTTTAGTTTTTTGCAAAAATTTCAAAAACTAAAAAAAATAGCTCAGATATTTTTTTGCGATATTGCTCAGTACGAAATTGCGCAACTTTGCCACAATTTAACCGATTCTGTATATCTTATAGTTTCCGAGATCACCATGATGAGGCTCGAATTTGGGACACCCTGTACATTTGCCATGACGATAAAACAGGAAAAATCGATTGTGCCTTACTGTTTTGGGTCTTAACAGTAAGTACTTGTGGTAAATTTTATACCCATTGCCGTCTGATCCTACGGTAAATACACGTTTTTTCTTTGTTTTGGTATCATGTAACGTTACTATTAGCATTGTTCCTGAATCCTCTATATCTTCAGATGTTAAACTGCATAGTTCTGCACGCCGACATGCGCCATTCAGCCCAAAAATTAATAATTTTTACTCATTAACAGAAACGTGCCGTCTGGAGCTTCCTTCAAATACTTCGTGACGTTTTCCATGGTCAAAACTTTTGATTTTTGAGGTTCATAATAATTTGTCGTTTTAACGTTTCAAAAAAAACGATTAACTTTTTATATTGTGAAATATCCGTATTTTCACTGATAAGTAACTAGTGTGCTTTTGATCATAGAGTACGTAGACCATAAACTAGAAGCTTTGTGGACTTTTGTCTAAAACAAATAACAAAATTAGTACCTATATACCACACTTTAACCATATAAAATAGCTTACCTTCTCGTAAAAGTATGCCAGCATCAAATTTTCGTCAATGCCTTTAAAATTCTTGGTGTTTCTCCACTCGCAGAACATATTATATGCTTTCTCGTATCTTTCCTTGGATTTTACTGGAAGCAAACTTAAAGAAGCTTCGTGGGCCGCATTCAGGATATCTTCCAAGTCGTTTTCATTAGCCATTTCCATAATTCTTGTGAAATTCACTCTTCAAATATGATTTTATTTGGATGCTGTCAATAGTCGTCAAACACAAAAAAACATCTTGTTTATATTGCTAAGTTACCGAGAAGTCAGACGACTAAGTTTTTGTAGATTTTCTTCAGTAACTATTCTTTTTAGATTTTAATATGACATGCAACATAATTAATTACTTACAAAATGCAAAAAAATAGTATACGCACCTACCATACGCATACCAGAAAAGTGATTTTACTTGACTCGTATGGAAATTAAATCCTCGCTTCGCTCGGATTCAAACTAACCATACTCGTCAAGTAAAGTTCTACTTTTCTAAACTTGATATGTAATGTTCTATTGAAGCCTTTCCAGCTTCATGATTTTTTTTAAATGCCAGTTTCCTGATTAGGCAGTTGCTTGAAGGTAACGTTCAGATAATCACGAGACAGACCCATTTTTTTTAACGATATAGTACTCAAAATAGTGATTAATTTTACTTGTGTATCATCAGGTAAATCGATAAAGTTCGTGTCCTTTCGTAACTCTTCCGACTTTGTGATATCAGGGACTACTGGTAGATAGGCGTCATCCCATTCATGGCCTGTTTTAAACCTATTTAGTCGGGACTTCATTTGCTGTTTGCCCCTGACATAGGTGGGGTATAATATCTCTTTTCTAATGGGGAAGTAGGTCAGATCTGTGTTGATCTAAAAATGTAAACATGATTGATTGGCAAAAATATTTTTTTAAATCAACCTTCACATTAATAACATATTTATTTATTACTTACTTCTTCTGAGACTACCCTAGGAACCAAAGATTCAGTTCTAACTTGCGCATACTCGTCTGCAGTGTAATAAAAGTCTTCCCCTTCTCCTGCTTCTCTCGACATCTCCTTTTCAATAGCTGCTTCAAAATCTTCTTCCCCTTCTTCTATAAGTCTCTCTAAAGAAAAATAATTATATACAGTTTATGTGTGGAAAGTGTCTGAGTCAAGGTAAGGTCGGAAAAACTTTCTCAAGCATCACCCAATTATTCGTCAGATCTAACAGAGTGAAACTTACTTTTCTAGAGGTCACACAATATTCGCAATATTGTCACAAATGTTCCTCTATGAATTTCATCATTTTTTTCAAAATTTATTTGTGTTCAAAAATAGCTATTAACATTCGAAACTCTAATTCATACAAGCTCGAAAATTGAGGCCCTGATCTGGTTAAATATTCCTTTAAACCTACTATAGTCCAACTCTTATCATGCAGGTCCTACTATTTATCAACGAGAAACTTTTAAGTTTGTTTTTCTTTTAATGCAATCACACCTCCCAAATAAAATTTATAAGATAAATAAGACAGACCTATACAATTTCGGCATAAAGAAAAGGGATAGACTTATAATTTTCAGCGGTTCTAAAAAAATGTTGATTAACTAACAAAATAAATGTCCGTTTTGTAAATTTGAAGTGACAAATTTGAGGTATTGTGAATAAGAAAAAGCAATTTTTGCATTCCCGAGCAAAAACAATGGTTTTAAATTTGATAAATTATTTGGCGCGTTAAGACCAGATTTGACTATATCACCTCAACTTAATTGGTGTATGTAACGTCTAATTACCGTCTCCTTCCCCGTCATATCCTTCTCCATATACCTGTTCCAGTTCAATTTCTTCCTGCGTAAGGTCAAATGAATCCATATCCATAAATGGAATAGCTTCGTCTTCTTTAGGTTGACTTGGTCGTGGTGGAGCAATCTATAGATACCAAAGCGGTAAAATCGTTTTAGAGGGTTGCCAGTTTATTAAATTTTTATTTGATACCTTTGGTAAACACTGGTAAGGTAAATATAATTTTTAGAAATAACATTATTGCCAACTTTTCTATATCGTGGTAGAAATTGGTTTTGTTAAACTCTACCAAGTAATTACTGAGAGTCGATCAATCTTCTGGAAATTTCGTTTTAGCAAGTCAATTTTGTTGTCTATTTTGAACGGGTTCTGTAATATTTTTATAATTTTAATTTTTTTGTAATTCTAAAATACTCTGACAACAATATTCGAATAATTATTTCTTCAGTTTACATAAGTTCAACAAAACACAGAGGTGTTAGTTCCATGTTAATTACTTTTCTCTATCTTTTTAAATGGCAACCCTAATTGTTAATTTAGTATTTATAAAGTGCATATTACGTAACAACCAAATTTAAAATTTGTATTCCTAGTAAATTAATACACGAGTACACTGAGAAAAAGCTTTCTATTTCTTATAAGAATTCACTTACTCTTTATACACCTGTTACTACTATACTATAAGTGACAGCAACGCGCTTTTCTACCGCAAGACCATCGGCGTAGCTAGGGGGGGGGGGGCAGGGGGGCCTGGCCCCCCTGAAATATTCAATAGAAAAAAATTAATAATAGTAATAATAATAATAATAATATACATTTATTGTTATAATCCATTCTTTTACATTGTTACAATTATTGTGTAGGAAATTTTGCAAATTGAGTGGACAACAATAGGCCTTGATACGGCAGCCATCTAGATTAAATCCAGATACTGTTCAGGCCCTAATTTATATTGAATAATTAAATATCTAACTAAAACTAGTAAAATAATTTAAATTTGGGAAGCGCTAATAGTTTAATTAATATTATATAAGAGAAATATTGCTTGTTCAAAGGGAAAAGGCATGGGAGGGGGAAGAGAAGGGGTGTAAACTGATAATATGATATTAATGCAGAAAATAAAGCCATCCACTACTGTGATTGTAGTAGGCGTTTTTTTACTTTGTTTTTGAATGATAATGTAGACTTATCTGTATTAAAACAATCAATGGCGTTAACGGTAAAGGCGATGTTATACGTAAAGGACTTTTTAAAACTTTCTTTGCGATGGCGTGGAATTGTAAGAAGATGCTTTTTGCGCAGAGCCAAGTTATGAATCTGTTCGATTGTAATGTACACTGTGACCCAGGCTCCTCCTGAAAACTAAGGCTAGCTACGCCGATGCGTAAGACAACGAAAATTGCTAGACCGTTGTGTAGTGATAATATCACGGTAATTTAGCTACCGTAGAATGGTTAATTGCCATTATTGCTCTAAAAACTCACAGTAATTATCAAGTTTTATTGGGGGTGTAATCTGGTTTTATATACTGTATTAGTTCCGACTGGCAGTTGTAATGAAACTTGACATTAATCATAATAACATTTGCTTGCTACGGTTAATTTTAAAAATCAGTACTGCAGTTCTCAAAAATTTAAATAGCTTCTAATATGCAACATAGTTTACTGAGATGGTAAAATTCGTCCATAGATTATACCTAAAGTCCAATACTAGGGTTGTGCGAAATAAGAATATTCTATTACTTTAACTGACATGCAAGATTGCAAAAAAACTTAACTTTCAAAATGTCTTTATTCCAAACTAACTTTTACAGTTCATTACATGGAAAGTGATAACATAATATATAAAATAATAACCATAAAAAAAATAACAATAAAAAATAAAATGGAAGTTAATCCAATTTAATTCATTATTAAAATCAATTTAAAAAAAAAATATAATAAATAATTTAATTTAGTAAATATCTCTTTAATTGTTTTTTAAAAATTGCCAATTTTTTAATTTTTCTGATTGGAAGATTGTTATATTTTATTATTCCGTCATATAAAAGCGATTTTTTTCCAAAATTACTTTTTACTGGTATAGTTTGATAATTTATACAATGTCTGATGTTATGATCATGTAATGTCTTATTCTCCTGAAGTGTTATGTTAGATTTTTTTCTTTTAAAATACAAAGTAAAAATAAATTAATTGAAACAGGTATTGGTACGATCAATAAAATTCGAATTTAGACAAGACAGCTAGAAGACTCCGAACAACGATGTTACCTGCGCAACAAATACGTTAAAACTACTAATAAGGTATGCGGCAATTGCCGATCGCTACGAACTCCCCACCAAAGTCTTGTGGATTCTAGGTTCTAACGGATACAATTCATTTTTGGGGGCGCTGTTCTGCTTCCTTCATTTTACAGAAAACGCTTTATTAGGAACAAAATGCGTCGCATTAAGAAGATACAATTTATTTCTTAACAAAATTGCTGTATTAAAAGTAGTTCATTATTCAACAAGACTGTGCTGCTAATGGAACTGATTACTACCAAGAAAAACACTGTTCTAGTAAATCTGGAATTGATATAACATTAAAGCGTGTTTGATACACTAGCAATTTATTTAATATGAATGAATACAAACTATGTCTTAGATCATTAGATGATTTTCCTCAGTGTATAGGTTTATTTCACCCGAAGTAATTAGAAATGTTCAATTCGAGTTTTGTTTGCGTTTAGGATGCTTCCAAATAGTGAGTAGACAACATTTTGAGCATTTATTGACGAGAAAGTAATCAACATGGGTAGAAGGTTTCTTTTATTTTACAATTAAATTAATTTTGTTTTGTTTATTTATTATAAACGAAAAGGAATAACATTTTTTAATTTGTTACTTATGTATTACTTAATATGCACTTAACTTTTAAAATGTCTTTATTTCAAACTAACTTTTACAGTTCATTACATGGAAAGTGACAACATAATATAGAAAATAATAACCATTAAAAAAAATAACAATAAAAAAAAATGGAAGTTAACCCAATTTAATTCATTATTAAAACCAATTAAAAAAATAGTATAAATAATTTAATTAAGTAAATATATCTTTAATTGTTTTTTAAAAGTTGCCAATTTTTTAATTTTTCTGATATTTTTTGGAAGATTGTTATATTTTATTATTCCGTCATATAAAAGCGATTTTTTTCAAAAATTACTTTTCATTGGCATAGTTTGATAATTTATTCAACGTCTGGTGTTATGATCATGTAATATCTTATTCTCCTAAAGTGTTATGTTTGATTTTTTTCTTTTAAAATATTAGAGTGAATTAGAAATGTTTAATTTATAAATGTTTTGAACATGTTAATACCTTTTCGGTCTAAATAGATTAACAGTTGGTTCTAAATGTGGTAATTTGTGTATACATTTAATAACTTTATTTTGCTTTTTTTTAATGGTTTTAAGTTTAAGAAACAAGCAGATTCCCATGCAGAAGCTAAGTATTGTAATTTTTAATATATTAACAAAAAATATATATTTTTTAAAGTATTTCAAAGGAATGAAATAACTAGCTCTGTACAAAACAGATACCAAAGGAGATATCGAGTTGATAATATGTATACTGGATATGCTATTTCCAATTTAAATTTTCGTCTAAAACTAAATAATCCTAAAAATTTTGTCGTTTTTGAATATTGAATATTTTCATTATTAACTGTTAAAGGGTTAATGATGGAGTTTATTTTATTTTTAGTTATAAACATAAAAGAAGATTTTGTAAAATTTAACGTAAGTTTATTTGATTGAAGCCAAGAAAGAAGTATTTTTAAATCATTATTAACATCAAAATACATTTCTGCAAGAGTTTCAGCATAATAAATAATAGTCGTATCATCTGCAAATAGCTTTATATTGCCCTTTAAGTTCAATTTGGAAACGGAATTAATGTAAATTAAGAATAATAAGTGACCTAATATTGATCCTTGTGGAACTCCACATATTATTTCTTCTTCCGAACTTTTTCTTTCCACAATTTGAACAAATTGTTTACGATAACTTAAATAACTTTGAAGTAGTTTGTGAGTATTTCCCCTTATCCCAATACTGTATAATTTTCTTAATAATATATCATGGTTTACGGTGTCAAAAACCTTACACAGATTTAAGGATAGGAAACAGCATTTTTTACTGCTGTCGACATTAGCTTGAATATTTGTTATGATATCTCCTACAGCTATTTCTGTATCCTTAGATCTGCGAAAACCATACTGGTTAGCAAAAAGTAAATTTTGGCTTTCTAGAAAGTCGCATAATTTATTATTTATTATTTTTTTCTAATATTTTTGAAAAGATTGCTAAACCAGATATTGGGCGATAATTGCTGCATTTATATCTTTAAAAATGGTTTAATTAAAATGTCACGAGCCGCCACTAGTTCAAATAATAATAATAATGTCTTTTATTTTATAAAAAAATTTATATACAAAAAATATTCATAAAGGTGGCGGTATCCAAGTATAGCGGCTCATAAAACCACCAAATACTTTCTTGTAAGTATGTATAATGTCTTAAAAATTAAATAAAAATTAAATGTATGAGGCAGTCGCCAAAAATGTAATCACTATACAGGGTGATTTACGGTGGATGGAACGTTAGACGTTTCTGACGAACCAGTAAAGGAATCGTTCTGAAAATTTGGTCGTTTACATAAACGGACACCTTCTACCTATCTAAAATATTTTTAACAATACAGTGTTGCCGCTTCCACACAAAAATAATAGCCACTTCGATATTTTAAATGGAACACCCTATATATTATTTAATTTTTAAATTCTACTTAAAATTATAATAATTTTAAAAAAAGCATTATTAGTCTATGCTTAATGGTTTCCGAGATATTGTCTCTTGAAAAATTACATTTTTGAACTTTGACAGCTTCTAGCTTTTTAACGTACGTCTAAGAGCAAAACGGCTTACATGTCCCTATCTTCGATTTTTATTATCTTTTCAAAATTGTCAATTTCCGGTTAAACCGGATGTAGGAAATATGATACTTTCGGTTTGACCGGAAGTTGTTACTTTTGGAAAGATAATAAAAATCGAAGATAGGGACATGTAGGTAAGCCGTTTTGCTCTCAGACGTACAGTTAAAAAGCTAAAAGCTGTCAAAGTTCAAAAATGTAATTTTTCAAGAGACAATATCTCGGAAACCATTAAGCATAGACTAATAATGCTTTTATTAAAACATAATTATAATTTTATGTAGAATTTAAAAATTTAATAATATATAGGGTGTTCCATTTAAAATATCGAAGTGGCTATTATTTTTGTATGGAAGCGGCAACACTGTATTATTAAAAATATTTTAGATAGGTAGAGCGTGTCCGTTTATGTAAACGACCAAATTTTCAGAACGATTCCTTTACTGGTTCGTCAGAAACGTCTAACGTTCCATCCACCGTGAATCACCCTGTATATTTTTGACAATTTGCGCTCATTTTATAAATACAACATGTCCTAAAGCGAAACCGTTTTATTCGTTGCTTTACTATTTACCTGCGTATCTGATAAGCTAGGTGAATCTAAGTCAGCGATAATATTCTTGTCGGTTGGCTTGTAAGGGATTGCAGTTTTCGGAGGTATTCTTTCAGCGTGCAGGAGCGGAGGAATTTGTTCTAGAGCTAAACTTTCGACACGCGAACCTAAAAGATAATTTAATTGAAAGTAAGGTAATGGAAACTTGGGTAGGACGAGATTAGACCAAAATCGTAGATAATCGTTATCATTTAACTTTCAAAATGCCTTTATTTCAAACTAACTGTTACAGTTCATTACATGGAAAATGACAATATAATATAAAAACTAATAGCCATTAAAGAAAAATAACAAAAAAAAAAGTTAATCCAATTTAATTTATGAAAAAAAAATTAAAAAAATAGTATAAATAATTTCATTTAGTAAATATCTCTTTAAATGTTTTTAAAAGTTGCCAATTTTTAAAATTTTCTGATATTTTTCAGAAGATTGTTATATTTTATTATTCCGTCATATAAAAGCGATTTTTTCCGAAATTACTTTTAACTGGTATAGTTTAATAATTTATACAATGTCTGGTGTTATGATTATGTAATGTCTTATTCTCCTGAAGTGTTATATTTGATTTTTCTCTTTTACAATAATAGAATAAATTAGAATTCAAATTTTTAATTTATAAATCTTTTGAACGTGTAAATACCCTTTTGGTCTATATAGATTAACAGTTGGTTCTAAATGTGGTAATTTGTGCATACATTTAATAACTTTATTTTGCAAGTTTTGTAATGGTTTTAAGTTTGATAAACAAGCAGATCCTCATACAGAAGCTAAATATTGAAATTTTAAATTTATATTTTAACGAATAATATATATATTTTAAATATTTCGAATGAATGTAATATCTAGCCCTGTACAAAACAGATACCAAGGGAGATATCGAGTTTATAATACATATATTGGATATGACTTTTCTAGTTTAAATTTTCGTCTAAAACTAATCCTAAAAATGTTGTTGCTTTTGAATATTGAATATTGTCAACTAAAACCCACAGTGGTCCGGTATATTTAGGATACTCGACCACTGTGCGTTGTTGAGATTGCAACCCACTGTACGCTATTCAGGGTCAAGTGCATTGCAATCTCAACACTTATTTGTGTATATAAACTGGGCCAACTCAAGCAACAGCATCGAAGCCTGCCGCTCGATCAAACCATCAACAAGTGACTATCCTTGACCATCGTCAAGTGCCGCACTTAGTCTTCAGTTCTACAATAGGTGACTAGCCTTGACCATCGTCAAGTGACGCGCCTAATAACACGATAGCCCATTACCCGAACAAGTTACAGACATGCTGGTTTCCCTACTAGGGTAATAATTAAGAAGAGACAATAGACGACCATTTTTTAGAATCCAGACTTTCCTTTCTCTACCACTACGACCCCTACGAAGAGAAACTTCGTGACAATATTTTCATTATTAAATATTAATGGAGATTGCAGCCCAGTGCTGCAAAGACGGAAGTATCGTGTTTCCACCTAAACAACAAGATGGCCAACTACCAACTTAAAATTAACTTTGAAGGCAGACTTCTCAGCCACAATATGCGACCGAAATACTTGGGTGTCATACTCGACAGAACGCTAGGCTTTAAAGAACACCTTATGAAGACAGCTGCAAAACTCAGAACCCGAAATAATATCCTGTAAAAGCTATGCGGCACCACATGGGGTTCTACAGCGCCACACACTTAGATCGACAGCACTGGGTTTAGTGTACCCCGTCGCGGAATACTGTGCACCGGTGTGGATCAACAGACCACACATCAAACGTGTTGAAGCCCAACTCAATTAAGCTATGCGTACTATATCAGGCACAATCAAGGCCACGCCAACTTATTGGCTACCCACACTGAGCCACATAGCTCCTCCACAAATTCGCCGAGAACATGCTCTGGTCAGGGAGTATGAAAAAATTAACGCCGACACTGTGCTCCGCTCCCACGTTGGAATAACCGGCAGAACCATAAATAGGCTACGCTCACGAAAACCTCCTCTGAAAACGGCAGAAACTCTTATCGAAGAAAACTTCAACATAATTGAGCAATGGAAAGAAGGCTGGGAGAAGAAGGCCTCACCTGCCAAAACCGGGATATGCCATACGTTACAAGCAAGCCAGAGGGCTTTGACCATGACCAACCAAGACGAATCTGGACAACACTTAATAGAATAAGGTCAAACTGCGGCAGGTGCTCTGACCCACTTTTCAGGTGGGAAAAGATACCTTCCCCAATTTGTGACTGCGGCGCTGAAAGACAGGCTATTAAACACCTAATAGAGGACTGTCCAATTAGTTCTTACAGTGGCAACCTATCCGATTTCCTGATTGCGACAAGAGAGTCAATAGAATACATTTGTAATCTTAATGTTTGTTTGTGAGATTTATGTATTTGTAATCTTAGTGTTATTTTTGTTATATACCTACTTACCTGTGATGTAGCCATACGCTAAATAATAAAATAAATAAATAAATAAATGGGTTAATTTATTTTATTTTTAGTTATCAACATAAAAGAAGATTTTGTAAAATTTAACGTAAATTTATTTTATTGAAGCCAAAAAATGTAGTTAAAATCGCCCTAATTTTTTGTGAAATTTGATATGATTACTTTAGAAAAGTTAGCTGCCCTTATTCACTAAGCGGATAGAAACTAACCGTAAAAGTTTTAAAAAAATGCGCGGTGAGGAAAAGGGAGCCATGTTTGTTTGTAAAATAAGCTTGGACTAGATTTAAAGTAGAAAGAAGTATAGTTTTTAATAAATAATAAATTTGGATAATGTCTTATTTTCATGACAATATCATACTTGTTAAATTTAGTATTACGTTATTTTTAATATTTTACCGATTTCAAATATGGATGGATCTGGCGTCTCTCCCATAAGAAGGCTGCGCATCGCCCCAGCAGAATAGTCCACAGTAACGGGTTTCTCAGTGGCAGGTTTTCTACTTTTTCTCATTTTGTAAGTTTTAAATTCGTCAGGTGGAAATTCGTCGAGAGGAATGTGTCTAGGGAAACGAACAGATTGTACCTAAAAATTTCAAAAAAGTTTTACATTTATTTACAGTGAGGTAGATTGAATGTACAACAAATGGGAAATTATAAAAAATAGAGAACAAAGCATACAACAAAAAAAATTTTTGCCTGGAAAAGAAAACCGGCTTTGTGATTAAGTGGGAAGTTACTATTTTTCACATATTAATCCTAATCTTAACCATTTCGAAAAAACGTAATTTTCTCATCATGTATTTGGCGCTAAAGTTTATTGAAACTATGTTTTTTATTTAACTTTCAAAATGTCTTTTTTCCAAACTAACTTTTACAGTTCATTACATGGAAAGTGAAAACATAATATAGAAAATAATAATCATAAAAAAAAACAATAAAAAAAAATTGAAGTTAATCCAATTTAATTCATTAATAAAATCAATTTAAAAAAAAATAGTATATGTTGGGTGAAGGTTGAACATTTGATAGGAACAAAGCTGTATCTTTTATCGACATACGCCAAATACATAATGTAAATAAAATGACGTTTTTCCGAAAACGGTTAGGATAAGCGACATGAAGGAAGAATACTTAATATTGTGTCACTGGTTAAAGATAGGTAAAAATACGTTGTCCAAAGTCATTATCATGCCGGGCGTAAAAAAATGGGGTCATGAGGGTCAGAGCTAGTCCGACCCTGCATTATATGTAAAAGACTTGATTTCATTGGAGCTCTTTGAAAGCCCATAATATCTCCTAAGAGGAGGCCTATGCGAATAAAGTTTATACAAACTTGTAGTATTCTTTCACGTGTTTTTTTCAATCCGGGAGATTTCCCACATTTTCAAGAATTTCACCGTTACACCGTACACAAGTATTAATGATACAATTAAAATCTTTGACGACAAAACATTTAAAAGATATAATTACGAAAAAGGTAAAATGTAAATCCTAAAAATATAATATATTATATACCTACCTACATATATAATTTAGTTATTATTATTAAATTTCTTATAAATTATTCTTTTGAGTTTAATTTAATTTTTATTTATGTTGTAAAATTTAAAAATTAAATTTTGGTATTTGTTTTGTACATATTTCATTTATTTGAAATACTTAAAAAATATATATTTTTTATTACTATATTCAAAATTTCAATACTTAGCGGATCTGCTTGTTTATCAAACTTAAAACCATTACAAAAATTGCAAAATAAAATTATTAAATGTATACACAAATTACCACATTTAGAACCAACTGTTAATCTAAATAGACCGAAGGGTTATATACACGTTCAAAACATTTATAAATTTAAAATTTGTATTCTAATTTACTCTATTATTTTAAAAGAAAAAATCAAACATAACACTTCAGGAGAATAAGACATTACATGATCATAACACCACACGTTTTATAAATTATCAAACTATACCAGTAAAAAGTAATTTCGGAAAAAAATCGCTTTTATATGACGGAATAATAAAATATAACAATCTTCTAAAAAATAACAGAAAAGTTAAAAAATTGGCAACTTTTAAAAAACAATTAAAGAGATATTTACTAAATTAAATTATTTATACTATTTTTTTAATTGATTTTATTAATGAATTAAATTGGATTAACATTTCGAAAAAAAATATACTATTATTATTATTGTATGCAGTGCCCTCCAAAAAGTTAGCATCAAATGGGATTTGTTTTATTTGACAGTTTCGGTACAATTTAACATTGAACAACATTTTTGCCTTTTAAGAAAAGAAAAATACCGTAATATAGTTCAGGTTTCATGATCTTTTTCGACCAGGATAATTTCTAAGATATCGGTATAAAAGCCAGATTTTCCTGAATAGGTACTAAAAAAATTCTGAAAACTGAAACTTTAATACTTCCGAATAATCGTCAATAAACCATCATTACACCATCCATTATCTTTGCTTACCGGATCTCGATGTATTTTGCACACTTTTAAAGCGTGAATATTAAAGATACTATCCTTTTGATCGAAATTATGGGTGATGACGTCAACCAATGATTCCAGATTTGCATGCATTGACACACATCCATAACCATCTCGGCACCTGTAACCTTAAAATAACGTTTATTCTATCAATACAATCTGATCAGGATGTGACAGCAGCCCAACTATATCAAAGTCTATTCGAGAATCACAAATAGTTTGCCGATAAAAATTGTATCACTTTTGCCCTGTAATGTCAGTATCTCGTTAACGGTGGGTTTTGGTTACGTATGGGAAGAAGGTCGCCTTTCAACTGCAGTGATTTTGCCATTTACCGTGCGAGCAAACATTATTTGCATCAAAGAGGGCCTTGCATCTAAGGACGGAATGCTTAGCCGTAGAACTTAATACCTGTTGGGTGTCAGTAACTACCTGAATTAACAATCAATCAGTTATTCCGTCATCTTTGGCAGTCGTTACAAATAATTTGATTCATCGTTAATTTTTCCAATTTCTTGAACAATTCACACAATGGGCTTTACGGAACAGCACAAAATATTCATAGTTGAAGCGTATTTTCAAAACGGGAGTAAATGGTGAGTGGCAATATAATCCGGATTTGTGCATGGACGATTTTCATGAACATTTTAATATCGTTGCCTGAAAAGAACCGTGGCTGTGTTTAGGCAAACAGGTTCTATACAACATAAAAAAAGGAGCAGGAAGACCATCTGTAAGAACAGAAAAACTTGTTGCAAACGTTCGTGAAATAATGCAAAATACGCCAACAAATTGTATAAGACGCCTGTCCCAAGAACTGGGAAGATCTTATGGAACATGAAAGACTTAAGAAGCTGCTAAATTTATTTCCTTATAAAGTGCAAGTATTCCAAGAAATACAAGCCGCAGGTTTTGAAAGACGCAGGAATTACTCTCAATGGTTTACCCAAAATTTATTGGAAAGAAATGATTTATTAGACCTGACATTTTTTTCGGATGAAGCCTGGTTCCACCTCTTCGGTTATGTGAATTCTCAGAATCCACGCATGTGGAGTAGTGAAAATTCCAATTTTTTTATAGAGTCCACATTGCACCCTCAAAAAATTGGTGTCTGGTTAGCTGTTTCCCGAAGAAGAATTATTGTTGATCCTATTTTTTTCCATGACACCGTTGTAGCACAGCGATATAGAGACAATATTTTGAATCCATTTTTGCAGCAATTACTTGATGAGCTACATATTGGATTATTTTAACAGGACGGTGCAACCGCCTATACAGCCGCCGAAACTATTAACTACTTATGCAATTTTTTCGACGACAGATTGATCAGCTTTGATCAGACATTGAATTCCCACCTAGATCACCTTGTTTAACGGTTATGGATGGAAAATCAGGCGTCTATAAATTAAAATGCAAAGATTGTCCTAAAATATACATTGGCCAAACAGGTAGACAGTTTGACAAAAGAATACAGGAACATTATAACAGTTTTCTAAAAAATAAAACAGACTCAAACTATGCTAACCATTTACTTGACATAATTTCGATCCTTCCTTTAAAATCTTACATACAGAAAACAAAGGCTTAAAACTGAATTTGTTAGAATCTATGGAAATAAATAAACTTAAAAATACGAACCTGTTACTTAATGATCAATTAGATTTAAATAATTCACCTTTGCTAAATTTATTCTGTTAACCATATAATTAAGATTTTGTAAATACCTACCCATATTGTACCTAATTTATATTTAATTTTTAAACCCTCTGTTGGATTTCCCCGCAATTGTAACCCTCCCACTGTTTTATTTACATCTTAAATAGTTTAATTTTATTGCACCCAATTTTTACTTTTCACTTTTATTAAATCATTGTCATCTGACGAAGCTACAGTGTTAGCGAAACATGTCATTTTCTGTCTAATGTAGTGGAAATTTACAAGTTCAACTTTGTTTTACTGTATCTCATAATACTATAATAATGGTTATGGATTACTTCGTTTTTCCTCATTTAAAGAACACTATTTTTAAAACACCATCAGATGCAAATTTAGAACAATTACAAGAAAGGATTGTTCAAGAATGTGGTAACATTTCTTCAGAGATGCTGGTCAACACTTTCGAAAATATGAAGAGACGTGTGAATTTATGCTTGGAGCATGGCGATGGCCAATTTCAGCAATTTATGTAATTATTTTCTTTTTTCTTTCTGTATATTCTTACTTTGTTAATTTTGTTAACGACAAAAATAAGTTTGTATTTGTCTACTTATTTTATTACTCATTAATTAGGCATATCATGTCATAATATGAATTTGACAAAATTTTAACCTAGATTTGGTTAGATATATATCGTCCCCATATCATTGTGATCTAAACCAAGCCCTACGTTTTTTAATACAAGCCCTCTTTAATGCAAATTATTTTTGCTCGCACGGTAGAATACCAGTGTGTATTGCATAATATGCAATACTACGTAGCAACCGGACAAAATATATCCGCCAGACATGTCCGCGATCTAACCAGATACCTTCCGCTTGCGATGTGTGAACACCACCGCTGCGCTAGGCTGTTATCTAAAAATTTACAATAAACTTAAATAGCACGAACCTTCGGATCCTCTTGGATAAGGGTCAAAACAGAAAATCATATTTCTTTGCTTCCAAATAGCTAAGTAAGAAAGACCAATTTGCACTATAGCGTTCGAGTTGCTTTGAAAAAATTCTTCCAGGCAACATTTCAATTGACAGTTACATTTTTCGTACATCATATCCACCATTCTATTTGCGTAAATATAAATCTCCACTAAAATAATAATTTATAGATTATTAATTTTTCTTACATAATAATAAGAATCTATAATATCTTTATTCATCAAATTAACACTCTTACAAAAAAATTAAGAAACACTTTATGTAAATTTAGACTTTTAAAAAATATTGTGAATCAAAAACTTTGTTTAATGTTTTATTATGAACTTTTTCAATCAATTCTTTTCTAGGGTATAATTGGTTGGGGAAGTGCATACGACTCGAATTTGAAACCGCCTATAACAATACAAAAATATGTTTTAAAAATAATATTTAATAAACATGTTTTGTTTCCTTTAAAAATATTATTTGTTTATAATAATATTCTGAGTTTAAACAACTTTATTACAAAACTTTTTAAAAATTTTAATATATTACCTAGGTACTAATTTGAAAACTATGAGTTTTTTGGCATTAAAAAAAAAATTAAAATCATGGATTATGTAAAATTATTTAGCCAACTTATATAAAGTGGCACCAGTAAAGTCCGCATCATATGGGATTTTTTTTATTAATAGCTTTATTTAAAATTTGACTTCAAGTTCTGCTGCGATCGAGATGAAAATTAAGCAAAAAAAATAGTAGTCGCGTGATTCGCATTACGTTTTCAAAAATACTTATTTTAAGAAGTTACCTTATACAGCGTCAAAAACAAATAAACTTTGCATCACATGCGACCAAATTTTAATAGCCCAATTTTGATTTTGTAGAAAAACACGCATTAAATATGGCGCTACTTTAAAGAAAATGTATCTGAAATAAAGCCTTGTCAAAACTAAGAAGTTTTATGTAGGTTGCGTTGAGTCTTATTTTGCAAAAGTGGTGCAATTTACAAAATATAGGTAAAAAATCAAAAGTATCTTATGCAGCTGAAATTGCACGTGGGCTAGAAACTGTATTTAAAAAAACTTTTTCTAATAACTTTTTTCGATATTTTCAGAAATAACCCCACTTTTGAATTATTTTTTGGAAAAAATCAAAATTTGACAGATAATGCGAATCACGTGACTACTATTTTTCTGCTTAATTTTCATCTAGACCGAAGCAGAACTTGATGCCAAGGTCAAATTTTGAATAAAGCTATTATTACAAGAAAATCCCATATGATGCGGACTTTACTGGTGACACTGTATAGGTAATAATAATACTAAATATTACAATTTTTATATTATAATTTCTGACTTATTTATAATTTTAATATTTATATTTCAACTTAAAAAGTTCATTACAGAGAATATAACACCAAGTGAATTAAGTATATAATAATATATAAAATCACAAATAATAAAAATTATGTTTAGTAACTATTAATAACTCCATCGGAATTATTTAAAAAAAAAATATAAATATATATATATATATATATAATAACCATTTACAAAAAAATAACATATAATACCTCAAAGTTAGTTTAGTTTTAAGAAATATTTTTTTAGTCCATAATTTTGATTTTTCTTTAATTTTTTCGGCAAACTTGTAAATTGTTATTCCTTTATATAATATTGATCTTTCGCAAAAAGTATTCTTTACCATAGGTGTTTACATATTATAATGGTTCTGTCTCGTGATGTAAATTATATTGGTCAAAGGAAATATTATATGCGATTGTCTTTCTTTAATAATAATAGAGTGTATTAAAATGCATGGTTTTAATTTATAAAGCTTTTCAAAATTTAAATATCCGTTTGGTTCATACAAATTTATAGTTGGTTCTTAAAAAGGAAGTTTATGTATTGAATTAATTATTTTCTTTTGTAGTTGTTTTAATGGCTGAATTGTAGTTAAATTGAAATCATATACTGTAATTTTGAATAAACCAAAGAATAATATATATTTTTTAAATATTTTAATGTTATATAATTTTTAGCTTTAAACAAAATGCCAATTATTGGTGAGATGTAACGTCTTAAATATTCAAATGTTTTTTTCAACTTAAATTTTCGTCAATATATAAATCTAAAAATTTAATTGTATTGGTATATTTAATTATATGATTATTGAAAGATAGTGAAGAAATATTATTATTTTTTTAATTTTGGCAAGCATGTTGATACTCCTACCCTAAGAAGGAATATCTTACAAACTAGTGTTGGGAAAATCGAACAATTTTATTAATCGATTACTCAGTACTCTAGTAACTAATCATTCGAATTAATATAATCGAATCTAAAATAGATGTATCGGCTAAATCTTTCCATGTTTCCCAACATCGTTTTTTAAAAAAATCATACATTTTGCGCAGTCAGCTTATATTATGCGTTAATATCGTTCTTAAAAGCTGTAAAGTTAGCGACAAGTAAAATAAGGTTTACCTATGTAAGGCCCGACCGTAAAGAATGCTGGAAGGGTACTCAAAACGATCTCATCAATTGTTTCACATTGCATACATTCTGTATACAGTTGATTTCCTATGATCATAATTTTATCTAGAGTTGTCTTATGCCAAGCACTAGGTGGTGTTATTCGTGAATATACCTACAAATATAATGTATATACAGGGTTTCCGGAAATGACGAGCAAAAAATTTAGGGGATAATTCTAGACCGAAAATAAATGCTATCTCTTCCTAAAACATTTTTACGAAAATTAATTATTGATAGAGTTATAGAGTGTTAAAGATAAATTTTATTTGCAGTTTTAAAATACATAAAATACTGGAACAATAAAAATTAAAAATTCAAATCAAAGGTTCAAAGTGACGTCCTTCCTCTTCAATGCATAAATTAATTCTTTTTAAAAAAATCCGACGAACTCCATGGAATATTCCTTCCTTTGCTATGCTATGTTTAGGTAAGGTTGAAAATAAATTTAAATGATTTCGTTTTCATCACATGCAAGCAATGTTATTTTAGCGTTTTTCTCGAAAACGGTTAGATTTATCGACAGAAAAGTAGTATACCTTTTTTATGTCAAAAGGTTAGGAGAATAAAATTATTCAGTCAAAATGCGCATACCGTGCAGGACAAAAAAGTTGGGACCATTCAAATTAAACTATAGGCCCCTATGTGGCGCCCTCTACAAAATGCGAAAAAAAGGTGGGCAAATTTGTATTCCTTAACCCGAAAAAGCCCCATATACGAGATGTCGTCAAAATATTATGAACGTGGCAAAAGATATTGCAAAAAAACTGCAAATAAAATTTAAATTTAACACTGTTAATAATCAATTTTCGAAAAATGTGATAGGAAGAGATAGCATTTATTTTGGGTCTAAAATTTCCGGACAGCTTGTATAATTACAATAATTTAAAAGAAAATTGGTATACACTGGAAAAACAAATACTATGCCAAATTATTTTTTTAAGGTATTTTTCTTGTACAATCTTGTACAAACTTATACCGTGCGAGCAAAAATTATTTGCATCAAAAAGGGCCTTGCATCTAAGGACGTAATGCTTAGCCGTAGACCTTAATACCTGTTGGGTGTCAGTAACTACCGGAATTAACAATCAATCAGTTATTTCCGTCATCTTTGACAGTCGTTACATGTAATTTGATTCATTGCTAATTTTTCCAATTTCTTGAACAATTCACATAATGGGCTTTACGGAACAGCACAAAACATTCATGGTTGAAGCGTATTTTCGAAACGGGATTAGAGTAAATGGTGAGTGGCAATATAATCCGGGTTTGTGCATGGACGATTTTCACGAACATTTTCCTAACGTTGCTTTTATTGCTGGGGATTTTTATCATTGCCTGAAAAGAACCGTGGCTGTGTTTAGGGAAGCAGGTTCTATACAACACAAAAAAGGAGCAGGAAGACCATCTGTAAGAATAGAAGAACTTGTTGCAAATGTTCGTGAAATAATGCAAAATACGCCAACAAATTGTATAAGACGCCTGTCCTAAGAAGTGGGAAGATCTTATGGAACATGCAGGACTATTCTTAAGAAGCAGCTAAATTTATTTCCTTATAAAGTGCAAGTATTCCAAGAAATACAAGCCGCAGATTTTGAAAGACGCAGGGATTACTCTTAATGATTTACAAAAAATTAATTGGAAAGAAATGATTTATTAGATCTGACATTTTTTTCGGATGAAGCCTGGTTCCACCCAACAAGCTCAGCTTCAGGGGATTGAAAAATAAGTTTATCGAAGACAACATAAACATATTTATTATATTATTAAATTTTTAAATAAACTTATTATATATACCTCTCCGGTTATGTGAATTCTCAGAATACACGCATGTGGAGTAGTGAAAATTCCCATTTTTTTGCAGAGTCCACATTGCACCCTCAAAAAAATGTGTCTGGTTAGCTGTTTCCCGAAGAAGAATTATTGGTCCTATTTTTTTTTAAATGACACAGTTACAGCACAGCGGTATAGAGACAATAATTTAAATCCATTTGTGGAGCAATTACTTGACGATGAACTACGTTTTGGATATTTTCAACAGGCATTGAATTCCCACCTAGATCATCTTGTTTAACGGTTATGGATTACTTCGTTTTTCCTCATTTAAAGAACACTATTTTTAAAACACCAGTTGCAAATTTAGAACGATTACAAGAAAGGATTATCCAAGAATGTGGTAACATTTCCCCAGAGATGCTGGTCAGCACTTTTGAAAATATGAAGAGACGTGTGAATTTATGCTTGGAACATAGCGGTGGCCAATTTCAGCAATTTATGTAATTATTTTTCTTTTTCTTTCTGCATATTCTTATTTTGTTAATTTTGTAAACAACAAAAATAAATTTGTATTTGTCTACTTATTTTATTACTCATTAGTTTGGCATATCATGTCATAATATGAATTTGACAAAATTTTAACCAAGATTTGGTTAGATATATCATCCCCATATCATTGTGATCTAAATCAAGCCCTACGTTTTTTAATCCAAGCCCTCTTTGATGCAAATTTTTGCTCGCACGGTACAATTCTATATTATGCCCAAAACATTTTTGAAATAAAATTGCCTTCAAAAAATCTTCTTTTCTTTTATACCGTATAATTAGTTAGCAGTTATTTAAATAATATCATTTATAGTAAAAATATATTTCGTGAAACATATCATACCAAACATACTACTGCCATTGGCAGGCTCTGTTTATTTCGTGTAAATCCAAAACACTTGTCTCCCAAATCGTACGATCCCATTAAAACAGCTTTGTTTTGGTTTAAAATATTATAGTTGCTTCTGGCATCAAGACCAGTCCTTTTCTCTTCGGCATCTTCCTCGTCCTTGTTTAAAACCTAAAACACAAATATACACCGTTTCCAGAGAAGTTCTAGACATATGGGAATTTTTTTTTTGTTCATTTTACGAAAAAAAGTTATTCTTTATAAACAGTTCTGCTTGATGCGAAAATAATATTGACATATCAAAACTTAAGATATCACGTACTGGGCGGCAAAAAAATATAGTAACACAGAATTACGTTAAGAGGGAAGTACCCTCGATTTTTATTTTAGAACAAATTATTATAAGAGAACTTTACTAAGGACTACAAAACGCGGTCAGATACAATTTTTCGTTGAAATATTTTAATTAACAGGGTACCATCAAAAAATCTCTTGTTAATTAAGGAGTACACGCATTGAATCGACTCGGACCGGTCGACTCGGAAAAGAGCAGTCGAAAAATTTTGATATTCATGTAATTAAATTAGACCCCGCGCACTGCGTCGGACCGGTCGACTCGGATCGGTCGACTCGACCCCATGATGTTAGATATTCCGACTGCTCTTTTCCGAGTCGACCGGTCCGAGTCGATTCAATGCGCGTCGTCCTTAAGTCGAAAAATATTAAACGATTTATGACTAACATGTCAATATTCGTTACTATAGTATTGCACATAGTTGTTGCGAATTCGTTGCAGGTAAAAATTAAAGAAATAAAATAAAAAAATATTTTGCAAAGGCTGCAATTTGCAGAAACGTCAAGACAAAAATATTAACTACCTATACTTCTTGATTGTCAAGATTGACATGACTTGGCTACGGCCATGATTTTATCATACATTCCCCTACTTTTTATTAAATGACAGTATTTGTGTTAAGCTAAAGTTTGTCACGAGAGAGTTCATATTTTTGACGTGACGAATTTAGTCATCTTGGCCAACAAGTATTATTTCGCGACAGTAATAAAACGCATAATTACTACGGTTTATAATATACTATAGTAACCATACAATAATTATATTATATTTTATACATCGCTGATTCATATGAAATTATACAAAATTTTATAAATCATGATATGAAAATCGTTGAATTATGGATGTGTCGTCATAAATTAACATTAAATTTGGAAAAATCCTCTTTTTTATGTATATGAAAGAAGCCCAATTTATACAGAAGTGATTTAAAATTAAAAGTCGGGCATTTAAAACAATCAAATAAAATTAAAGTTTTGATAATAGATGAAGCTATTAATTGGAGTGAACAGATTGAATAAATTGAACAGAAAATAGTTGTACCAGTGGGGATTTTAAAAAAACTCAGTTTTTTGACTCGAAATTATATGTTACGTCCTATTTATTTTGCTATTATTCACTCTCATTTTTACAATATTTAACTTTAATATGGGGATTAACTTTTCAAAATTTGCTTAACCCTTTGCAAGTTTTACAAAATAATTAAAAATATATATTGCTTGGATGGACCATATTCAACTAAACTTTTATATAAAAATTTTAATATTATGTTAATTAATGCAAAATATTGTTTTTGTTCACCAAATTATATCAAAAAATAAACATTCAAATATAAAATTCAATTACAGACGTGACGTACATGATCACTTAACTAGAACTGTTTTCAATATTGACTTACCTTAAATACACACTAGGACAGGTTAGAACTGCATTTATTATCAAGGTATGAAATTTTATAACGAAATACCCCAAGAATTAAAATTTTTAAATATAAAACGTTTTAAAATGATAACTAAGAAAATACTTAAAAAAGGGAAGCTAAATTTTAAACTAAAAAATATTTAAACGTGCACTTATTTTCTGATTAATTATTCTTTTCAAAATTATTTATAAATGATATCTAAACGATATTATTAGTTATATTATTTTATTAAAAGAAATATTAATTGAATAATTTTATACATATTTAAATATTTTTATTTTTTTATTGAATATTAACATTTTAAGAATTATTTTGACTTAACTTGTATTTTATTAGTTATATTTAACAAATATATTTTTGATGTTGCATTAGTAGATAATCCAGCATAAACAGATGTTTTTGTGATTTTATTTGGATAAATAAATAAATAATAATATAATTATAACTTATAACTGACCTTAAAAGTTTTAATGGGATATATTACAAATGGCCAATTTTGCATCCCAGATCTCTGCAAAAGTACGGTTACTACCGCAGGAATATCATAAAAATTAGCCATTACTGCAGTACCGTTGTTGGAGTAATACAAATCTTTCGTTCTAGGTTTCCCATCGAAAAAGTAAAAGTATTTATCCTTCCAAATGGCAAGATTCGTATCTTGAGTTTGAAGGAGTCCGGCTTTCTGACGGGCAAAAAATATACTTAATCCTTTCGTTAGGTTAAACACTGTTTTGTCGGTGGATTTTATTAGACCTGAAACCTCGGGTTCGTCCACTAAAAACCGTATTTTCTTTTCCCCTGAAAATAATGTATAATAAAACTTACAGCAGTTACAAAAATTACCATTCAAAATTTAGTCGGTTATTTTCTACGATAGACAAAAGCGGGGTTGCATGATTTTTCCCTGTAATACCCAGGGTTGGATGAACCCACCGGGACACCGGGAAATTCCCGGCCCGTTGGTTGGTAGGCCGATTCCGACCTACCGATTTCGATACGATTTTTTTTTTGCGTCTGTACGATACTTCAAAAAGTTCTAAAATATTCCTGTTTATTTAATACTGAAAATAGTTGTCTAGAGAATAAAACTGTTTAATATTTTCATTTAGTATTTTAATTTTTATTAAAATTCTTTGTTTCTGAAATTTGGTTCTTTTTCAAGCGGCATACCTATGTAAAATAGTGTTTAAACTTAACTTTATGGATATATTTTTAAATGATTTTTATTCTCAGTGTGTGCATGGTAAAAAACAACCAATCCAGCGCCAAACCTAATTACTTTTAATAGCTAAATAGTAATTTAATTAAAACCCGAAAAGCGACAAATAATCCGATTATGACATAAAATAGTTATTTTCTATAACTAAATAAAACCCGATTTGCGACAAATTACCCTCCCTATTGTGACATAATAGGAGTCTCGCCAAACACTTAACCTCCTAACCAAGGTACAAGGAAGGTACGAAGTAACGCACGCCCCAAACGTACAGAGCAGAAATTGCAAAATAAGATGTCTGGAGGTTTTATAGGCCAAAGGCGTAGAAACTGAAGAAACACGTGAGTTTAGTCGGTAGGCAGCCCCTTCGGGGTTAGATCCGACACTATCCTGCTCGTCTCTTTGTAGGTAGGTAGGTATTTGAGTTTTTAGTTTAGCTTATTTTTAACAGTTTTTTTTATAGTAAATTTTTGAGAAATTTTGGGCGTGGTCCCGAAAATGTTTCTCCCGACACTATCCTGCTCGTCTCTTTGTAGGTAGGTAGATATTTCAGTTTTTAGTTTAACTTATTTTTAATATTTTTTTTCAGAGTGAATTTTTGATTTTGGGCGTGGTCGCGAAAATTTTTCGCCTGCGGCGCTTCCTTTCTGCAGCCTAGCCTTCCCGTCTAAATCAGTCACGAGCCGCCACTGCATGTAAGGGGGGGGGGGGGGCTACAGCCCCCCATAAATCCATCAATGTGTGGGCTGCTAGACTGGAATTTCCCGGGCCACTTCAAAAAGTTCGTCCAACCCTGGTAATACCCCTTTTGTCACGTGCCGCCACCACGTTTTCAGCAACCAAGAAGACACGTTATTGGATTCTATTTTTAAGTTACTGCAATGGCAATAAATTAACAACTACAGGCCAATATCCCTGCTTGGTATATATTCAAAAATCGTTGAACATATACTGTACGACAGACTAATAAATTATCTTGGCCGATTTAAAGTGATAAGGGACGATCAACATGGTTTTCATAGGGGTAAATCCGCCGAGTCGGCTGCATTCGAACTTATTCAATTTATACATCAAGAACTAGAATTAAACAAGGTGTTTGTCAAAATTTTCTTTGATTTATCACGGGCCTTTGATACTTTGAACCTAAAGTTTGTCGAACAGAAACTCTATGCTGTTGAAATAAGGGAAAACGCAATGTCCTTAATAATGTCATTTTCAAGCAAAAGAAGGCTTTTAGTCAAAATCATACCTCCTCAGAATATGAATTAAACATCGGAGCTACCCAAGGATCTATCCTCGCACCTCTCATATTCATATTATTTGTAAATGATCTATCACTACCTGGATATGACCCCGAAGCACACATGAAAATACAAGATGTAACAGAAAAAATGAACAGATGGTATTTTTCGAATCAACTCATACTAAACGAGGACAAAACGGTTCACATTCATTTCAACAAAACTTCTCCCAAAATGCAATTAAACCAGGCGGGATGCTCTTCTAAATTTCTGGGAACATATCTTGATTCCAAACTATCATGGAAACCTCAACTGAATCATGTATGTTCTAAATCGGCACATGCTTACTACGCTTAAAGTTCAGATACACAGTGCCTGTCCCTACTCAAATAACATCTTACTACGCATTAGCCTATCCTCATCTCAGCTAGAATATTTTACTGTGGGGACAAGCAGTAAACATACAGAGAAATTTACAAAAAACACAAAATCACATCACAGTCACATCGTTTAGTTCTCCACATATGCACACAAGAACAAGAACGAATTCCATGAACATAGATACAATCACAACAACTATCCTACAAGAAACGCAAATGGCCTTGTAGTCCATAAACACACTTCAACACGATAAAAAAAAATCTCTTCACTATGCCTGCATCAACATTTTTAATAAACTACCAGAAGAAATGAAACAATCCATAACAAGGAATATATTTGGAAGAAAACTAAAGGACTTTCTTATAAAAAATGGTTTTCACACACTAAAATACTTTATGAATACATAAACGTTAACGATGTTATATTTGCGTAAAAGGTTTTAACGTGCTAGATTTTTCTCGTATATTTAATGTTAGTAGTCTGAAATTAAAGGTAAACTGCCTCCTAAGCTAGTTAATTTTATAGTTTTATATGACGGACCTCAAATCATAATGTATGATCCTTAATAGAATAAAATTTATTTGAAATTAAATGAAGAGGATTAATTTTTAAATGTAGTTATGAAAATTCCAGCGCAATACAATTTTTAAAGATGCTGTTCTACGTTTATTACTTATTATTCTTAATAATTTTCTGAGCAAGTTTGGCTTACTTCCAGTTTTCTTAATAGGCCTCCAGTTGAATTTTTGAAAATTCTGAATAAAGAACGCTGTAAGATTAGGTTATTTTTACACAATTCCTTGTTAAAAATTCTCCAAATGTATTCCTATTTTTAAAATTGGGAATTAAAAAGAATCAATATATTTATATTTTTAAAAGGAAAAGAAATAAGACACTTTAAGTCTTCCTCCACTGGTATCTTAAAATTAGTTTTAATAAAGGTAAATTATCTACATGTTTCGAATGTATATACATTCGTCATCAGGAGAATAGAATAAGGAATATAAGAAATACAACAGGTTCAAACAGTCCAAACGGAGCTAAAAGATGATGGAAAGGACAAATAAAGTAAATGGTGCGATGTCACTAATTTGACACTAAAGGAGCCTACAGACACACGAACATGTATTAGTACATGTACGCGCGTTGATGTACGCGCGTTGATGTTCGCCAGTGTGTAGACAAAATACCGACAACAAAACCGGCGCTACTTGTATGTCAGTCTTTTAGGCGTTGCGGTTTCAGCATGTCGAGTGACGATGAACTAAACTTATTGGCAGTGGCTTGCGTGTGTGTAATAAGAAAAATTTCTTAAATCCGCCATGTTCAAATCAAACTACAACAACAAAACTAACACGACACTGACAAAATCCTTGAAACAAACAAACTTTCGTCTCCTCACCTTCATACATGTACGCGCGTTCATGTACGTGCGTACATAAATTCAAGCGGAAACAGTAAACATGTGCGTCGGTTTTGTTGTCGGTATTTTGTCTACACACTGGCGAACATCAACGCGCGTACATCAACGCGCATACATCAACGCGCGTACATGTACTAATACATGTACGCGTGTCTGTAGGCCCCTTTGCTTGCTGCTATGTTAGCTTAATAACTTGGTTTTTGCCCATTCTACACGAATGACCTCTTGATGATAATAATAATAATAATAATAATAATAATAATAATAATAATAATAATAATAATAGGTTTATTTAAAATTTAATTATATAATAAATATGTTTATGTTGTCTTCAATAAACTTATTCTTCAATCCCCTGAAGCTGAGCTTCTTAGGGGCAAATCATATTTTTTTTTAGTATGTAAAATCATAAATCATAAATATGCATTAAAAATCAAGTTTTTTAAAGTAAAAATGTTAATTTATAGTATAAACGCAGCTTTTTTGAAGAAATATATTACCTATAATAAAATTATTAATTTATAATTTTTAGGTAAAAAATATTACTTATATAAATTATTCAAAACAATATTAATTAATTAAAGCATTTCTAAAAATATTTTCAAATTGTCTGTTTTTAATATCCATGTTTTTATTTCGACTTAAAATTTTTTTAATGAAATTAATTTTTTAATTTTTGTTGGTAAATAATCGTTTAAATAAAAACATAAATATTTGCAATTTTTTTGTCCTATGTACTTATTTATTTTAGGTTTTATGGTTATTTTATTTTTATGACGTGTATTATGATTATGGTTTTTAAATTGTATAAGGTTTTTATTTTTAAATATATATATTAAGATGTTATAAATGTAAAGTTGTCTTATGTTCAACTTTTTTGTTTCTGAATATAATTCTTTTGAAGAATAAAAATAATCTTTATTGTATATAATTTTTAGAAACCTTTTTTGTAATAATTCTAATTTTTTAACCAAAGTTCTATTTATTCCTCCCCAACCTAAAATTCCGTAATTTAAATGAGTTTTAACTAACGCGTAATATAATATTTCCATATGTCTTACATTTAAAAATTTTTTAATGTTTTTAAAAATCGGTAGTAAACTTCTTAATTTTTTAATTAAGTATTCCATGTGAAAATTCCAATTTAATTTACTGTCAAAAATAATTCCTAAATATTTTATTTTATTAACTTTAAAAATTTGAATGTCTTCATTTATTTGAATATTATTCATATTTTGTGGTAGGTTATTTAGGTTTAAAGTAAAAGGAATATAATTTGTTTTATTAAAATTAGTTGTTAACAAATTGTTATGAAACCAATTTTTTATAATTTTAAAATCTTTTTTAATTTTATTATTTAAGGTTTCCCAATTTGTATCGGTATAAAAAATTGTAGTATCATCTGCAAAACTATGAATTTGTCCATCGCAATTTATACTAAATAAGTCGTCAATATAAATATTAAAAAATAATGGTCCTAAAATTGTTCCTTGGGGAACACCATACTTAAATACCTTTGGATAGCTTTTTTCTTTATCTATTTGAACATAAGTTGGTCTATTTTTCAAATAATTTTTGATTAATTCTAATTGCTTTCCTCTGAATCCAATATTTTCAAACTTTTTTAACAGCAAATTATGGCTAACTGTATGAAAGGCTTTTGCTAAATCTAGAAAAATACTAATACAAGGTTTTTTATTATCTAGTGCATCATATATTTGTTCTGTTAGATAGCAAATAGCATTTTGTGTTGATTTATTTTTTTGAAACTCAAACGGTTTATTAGAAATAAAATTTATTTTTTCCGAATAATTTTCGATTCTTAATTTTAAAACTTTTTCGAATACTTTTGCTATCGAAGATATTAATGTTATTGGTCTATAATTACTAGTTTTACTAGAATCTCCATTTTTAAAAATAGGTTTCATTATACCAATTTTGAAAGCTTCTGGATATATACTGGTTTTAAAATTATTATTTATAAGAAATGTTAGTGGTCTAGAAATAGAAGTTTTAATATTTCTGTTGTTATTCCGTCGGCACCTGGAGATTTCTTTAATTTTAAACTATCAATAAAATTTTCAACTTCTTTATGATTAGTTTCTTCTAAATAAAATGAATTTATATTGTTTATTTTTTTATTTGAAAATGTGTTATTACCTTTATTGATTTTGTTTGCTAGCTTTATATGATAGGTATATCATTACGGTGGACGTTTTTCCAATTACTTTATTTGTCCTTTCCATCATCTTGTAGCTCCGTTTGGACTGTTTGCATCTGTTGTATTTCTTATATTCCTTCTTCTATTCTCCCGATGATGAATGTAGGTATATACATTCGAAACATGAAGAGAATTTACCTTTATTAAAACTTATCTTAATATACCAGTGGAGGAAGACCTAAAGTGTCTTATTTCTTTCCCTTTTAAAGGTACACTCCACTTAAAGTATGGGCTATTTGTTCAAATAATATATTTGTTTTCTTACCGATATAACAGTATTTATTCAAATCCGTAGGCTTCAGTTCTTTTCCAGGTCGGTGTACATGCAAACTATATAAGCTGCTTAAATAGAGTTTACTTGCAACGTCTAGAATTTCATCAATTGTTTCAGTTGCCCACTTGTTGGGATGTTTAAGGAAAGAATAGCAATAAGCAGCTACAGGAACACAAATTCCTTGCATGTTGCGTGCTCCTTCCGGTAAATGTTCATCATCTGAAACGGTTTAACGGTATAATAGCTTTTACATCTAGTTTTCTCGTGGTTATAAGAGTACCATCGCTTTTACTCGCGGCATGCATTTATACCATTTACTCGAAACCCTTTAAACCTATCGACTTTATTTGACGATATACAGTGTGACCAGTAAGGTCCGCATCATATGGGATTTTTTTAATTAATAGCTTCATTCGAAATTTGACTTTGGCATCAAGTTCTGCTTCGATCGAGATGAAAATTAAGCAAAAAAATAGTAGTCACGTGATTCGCATTATCAGTCAAATTTTAATTTTTTTCAAAAAATAATTCAAAAGTGGGGTTATTTCTGAAAATATCGAAAAACGTTATTAAAAAAAGTTTTTTTTTAATGCAGTGTCTAGCCCATATGCAAAATTTTAGCTGCATAAGATAATTTTGAATTTTTACCCACCACTAAAATTTATTTTCTACTTAATTGACTTAATGAACACTTTACTGATGACACTGTGTTCTATTTTGTTATAATATTAAGGTACAAACAACGTTTTCAAAAATACTTATTTTATGACGTTACCTTATACAGGGTCAAAAACAAATAAACTTTGCATCACATGCGACCAAATTTGAATAGCCCAATTTTGATTTTGTAGAAAAACACACATTTAATATGGTGCTACTTTAAAGAAAATGTATCTGAAATGAAGCATTGTCAAAACTAAGAAGTTTTAGGTAGGTTGCGTTGAGTCTTATTTTCCAAAAGTGGTGCAATTTACAAAATATGGGTAAAAAATCAAAATTATCTTATGCAGCTAAAATTTTGCATGTGGGTTAGAAACTGCATTAAAAAAAACTTTTTCTTATAACTTTTTTCGATACTTTTTAACCCCACTTTTAAATTATTTTTTGGAAAAAATTAAAATTTGACAGATAATGCCAATCACGTGACTACTATTTTTTTTGCTTAATTTTCATCTCGATCGAAGCAGAACTTGATGCCAAAGACAAATTTCGAATAAAGCTATTAATAAAAAAAAATTCCATATGATACGGACTTTACTGGTCCCACTGTATTTGTTTATTAAGAAATACTAAAGCAATTTTTGTACATTGGACTTTTCTACTATTAATTTAGTATCACTGGATAGCTGTATCACTGGATAGCTATTGGTTTAAACGTTGTTTGTCTTGTAACATACTTTTAATTTAGGCCTTCTTTGGGAAAAAATAATTTTTAAAGTTGACTTATTTATACTAGCACAAATTATACTATATTTTAAGAATGAGAGGCTTATCCGAAAATCTGCTACTTGAGGAACTTTCAATAGTTTCAAATTAAAGTAAATCGTATGCGCTGTTTCGGAGAAATATGGTGACAGCGAGTAGCAGGAATTGGGTTTATTTTATACAGGGTTCCCCATTTAAAACGAAACAGGCTAAATATCTGGTTCCACGTTAATTAAAAAAAACGCTCGGACCCGTCGATTTTTATTTCGAGGGGGGCATCTTTTGCGTATATTGTCTATCTTGTCCCCCCCCCCTATCAAGCCCCTAGGAGGGGGGGGGGGGGGTAAGATCTAAATCTTAAATGGATACCCCTATTTTCTATAATTCTTTTGGATTCTGCATAAAATTCTGAACATTTTTCAATAAAAGCATTATTAGTCTATACTAAACAGTTTCCGAGATATTGACTCTTGAAAAATGAGATTTTTGAACTTTGACAGTGTCTAGCTTTCTAACTGTACAGGGTGTCCAGTTTTCGACACTTTTGACGGGTATCTCAGTTATTAGTACAGATAGAATGATGCGGTTTTCGCAAACCTGTGTCACTTTTTTGTGAAACAAACGATGCCCTTAACGGATTTATCATGGCCATCTTGGTTTTTGAGATACAGGGCGAAATTGAAAACGGTGCATTTTCAGACACCCCTTGTATTTTAATTATCTTATACCTTATTGAAAATATAAGAACGGGGTGTTATACGGTTTTTTACGTAGAATCCAGTGGCGTAGTTAGTATTTTTCCAGGTGTCTCCATTTTTGAGAAATATACCAAAGTTATGTTTTTTTAAATGGAACGCCCTGTATATTTTTTTATATTTTCATTCTGCTTACTGAGAGCTTTCCAAAAATATATAATAGTTGGCACTTTGTTTTAACAGGAAGGTTAAAATTCATATTTTTAAAAAAATTGGGAGCAGGCCTTGGATTTTGTTTCACTAGAACAATTATATTGTGGATTAAAATGCATACTTTTTATTTATAAATATTGTTGAAAATGGTTGCCATTCTCCCTAATACAACGCTGACACATTTCGGTAATAAGTCTCAAGGCGTTTAAAATTATTATAGGCCTGTGGTTTTGTAGAAATTGAAATGCTAAATGGGTAGCCTGTCGAAGTTCCTCTACAGTTCTGTGCCTGGTATTGTATATCTTGCTCTGCAAAAAACCCCAAAGAAAGAAGTCCAACACCGATAGATCGGGCGATCGCGGTGGCCATCTTACAGCTCCATTTGCGCCTATCCATTTTTGTTGAAAATAATTTTCTAGAAAATGCCTTACTACGTAAGAGTTATGACTCGGTGCACCGTCTTGCTGGAAATGTATAGCATTTAGCTGGGCAAGGGGAACGATTTCTAATAACTCGGGTATATAACCTCTTCCAAAATTTCCAGATATATATTTGCCGTAAGGCCTCCCTCATAAATACGGTAAGTTATTTGATTACCTAATATGAAGCAAGAAACACCAAATCCAAAGCGCCCTTGCTGCTCCCTTTCGTAAATAACATATTGATTTTCTTCAGACCAGTGCCTTGTATTATGCCGGTTAAAAATTCCAGCACTAGAAATATGGTTCTCATCGGACCAGATTACTAATCTTCCAAAATTGGCATTGGCCCGGATTTGTTCTGTATACCAACGACAAAAGATCAATCGCCGATCTGCATCTCCAGGATGTAAATTTTGCACAATTTTAAATTTGTATGGATGGTATTTATATTTTCTTAGAAATGGCATCCATTTTCAACAATATTTATAAATAAAAAGAATGCATTTTAATCCACAATTTAATTGTTCTAGTGAAACAAAATCCAAGGCCTGCTCCCAATTTTTAAAAAAATATGAATTTTGACCTTCCTGTTAACACAAAGTGCTAACTATTATATATTTTTGGAAAGCTCTCAGTAAGCAGAATGCAAATATGAAAAAATATACAGGGCATTCCATTTAAAAAAACATAACTTTGGTATATTTCTCAAAAATGGAGACACCTGGAAAAATACTAACTACGCCACTGGATTCTACGTAAAAAACTGTATAACATTCCGTTTATATATTTTCGATAAGGTATAAGATAACTAAAATACAAGGGGTGTCTGAAAATGCACCGTTTTCAATTTCGCCCTGTATCTCAAAACCCAAGATGGCCATGATAAATCCGTTAAGGGCATCGTTTGTTTCACAAAAAAGTGATACAGGTTTGCGAAAACCGCATCATTCTATCTGTACTAATAACTGAGATACCCGTCAAAAGTGTCGAAAACTGGACACCCTGTACGTCTTAGAGTAAATCGGCTTACATGTCCCTATCTTCGATTTTTATTATCTTTCCAATAGTGTCAACTTCCGGTTAAGGTTGAATTCTCAACGTCATTCAATCTGATTGCCAACCTATAACCTATTTCGCGTTGATTTTTTGAGTTTATTATTTTAATAACTAACATTTAAAAAAAATCAATATCGTCGGTACATTATTTAGGTAGTATCTGATATATTACAAAAATATCAATTTATTTCATTGCTAATTTTGGGAGAATTGTATAGTGAAAGAGCAATGAGTGACAATGACATAATATTGTTAAAAAAAATCTTACCCGATATTTTTCGCTATACAATTCTCCTAACATAAGTTATGAAATTCCTTGATATTTATTAAATATGTCAATTATTACCTATAAAATATCAAGTCGATACTGATTTTCTTTAAATTTTGTATAAAAGCTAGAAAACATAAATAAATCTACGCGAAATAGGTTATAGGTTGGCAAGCATGTTGATACTCCCACCTTAAACCGGTTGTAAGAAATATAGTACTTTCGGTTTAACCGGAAGTTGACACTATTGGAAAGATAATAAAAATCGAAGATAGGGACATGTAAGCCGTTTTACTCTAAGACGTACAGTTAGAAAGGTAGACGCTGTCAAATTTCAAAAATCTCATTTTTCAAGAGTCAATATCTCGGAAACTGTTAAGTATAGACTAATAATGCTTTTATTAAAAAATGTTCAGAATTTTATGCAAAATCCAAAAAAATTATATAAAATAGGGGTATCCATTTAAGATTTAGATCTTACCCCCCCCCCCCTCCCTCCTAGGGGCTTGAAGTATCAAGATTGACAATATACGCAAAAGATGTCCCCCTCGAAATAAAAATCGACGGGTCCGAGCGTTTTTTTTTTTTAATTAACGGGGAACCAGATATTTAGCCTGTTTCGTTTTAAATGGGGAACCCTGTATGTGGTAATGCACTCTTAACTATAGTTGGTTGGTTGGATGATGAAGGGTTGACATGTTGCCATTATACAGCAGCCGAACGACCTATGGTATCCCTGTGTTTTACGTCTGACGCAATAAATTGTGTTTTTCCAAAACGAGTTATTTGCACATTTTTTTTTCTATCCTACCCACAATCTTAACCACAACCCTAGTACAACATGTTCATTTTTTCCATTACTAAAAATGTACAGGGTCTTCCAACGAGGACTGAACAGGGGCTCATTTTTGAGCTTCCTTGTATTTAAAGAAAAATCCAAAATAGCCAATCGATGTACTTTTTCCTGCAGAATTCAAAAATGAAACCAAAAATTTATTTGAACCAGAAACAAAAGAGTTACGCTATGGATAAGGTGTTTTTTAAATGGAACATAGCTTTTTTTATACGATTTTTGGAACGAGTGATTTTTTTTTTGTCCGTTCTGATTAAAATATTTAATATTGTGACAGCTATTTTTATTAAATTTTAATGTTTTATCCAGTATAATTTAACTTTAACCTGTTTGAAACATACACTAGGTAATAAAGGTATAATCACCTTTAAATCCTTCAAAGTCATTTCGGCTATTATAGTAAATTCGTCAAATATTTTGACTTTGAAGGATTCAAAGGTGATTATACCTTTATTACCTAGTGTATGTTTCAAACAGGTTTTTGGTTTCATTTTTGAATTCTGCAGGAAAAAGTACATAGATTGGCTATTTTGGATTTTTCTTTAAATACAAGGAAGCTCAAAAATGAGCCCCTGTTCAGTCCTCGTTGGAAGACCCTGTACCTTGATGCATGGTTCCCTGCTTTGAGCCAAAGTAGAAATCCTTTAATATTGGTTGATAAATATTTGTGAACGAGTGACTTTCCAACGTTCCTCTTCTAAATTTTCTTTTCTTTGGTTCAAATCTTTTAATTTCTGAATCTCTTCTAAATTTCTGAGCAAATTTGTCCATAACGGGAGATGTTATAGACCCCTCTCTTTCGGATTCGAAGTCCTTGCTTTGGTACGACGTGGCATTTGACATCTAAAAAACAAATATATATTGCTCCTGAATCATAAAATATAAATTAGAAGATGATATAATGTCCGCGAAAATAATTAAAAGAAAGAAAATATTGTAGCATATCGGACAAGTGTGTAACTATTTTTTATATTGGGATACACAGTGATCCAAGTTTAATGGATACCCTGGGGCGGGTAGACCACGACGGCCGTTTCGTCCTTGTTAGGACTCGGCGGGCAGCCATAACCCAAGCAATTCCAAGAACGACGGAAAAATGTACTAAAAGCCTCCTTGCAGAATCAAGGCGGCCATCAATACACCGTAGCGCCATTTCAGCGGAGAAAGTATAAATTTGAATAAATAACTCAAAATTGTACATAATGATTTAAAAAAAAAATTCGGTTTCGAGTTTTTTTCGTTTCTTTGCATTTTTTGAGAACATTTGCCATAGTAATGTATATTTTTTTATACCGTCAGAAAGTACAGATTTCAACGAACAAAAAGCCCACAGACTTATTTAAAAAAGCAGATATTTTGATGTGAGAATTTTCGATTGAAACTTAGGGTGCTTTTTCGATATTAAGTCAAAATATAGTGAAAAAATAAAATATTTTAAATCAAAAAAATTACAGTGTGTTTGGGACATAAAAAGGTAAGGTTTCACCAAATTTCGTGAAAAAATTTTTTTTTGTAAAATAAAAATAAAAAACCAAAAACTTGGTTATTTGAATTTTTCACATAAATTTTAAGGTTATGTAAAAAAGAGGGTACCTAAATACAAAAGTTGTAGACATTTTTATTACCTACAACTTTGCCATTTAACGTTTTTCCATATGACTTGTAGTTTTGCCGGAAATCGAGATAAATCGTTTTCTACCCTTAAAAACTCACCCCTTTCCACTTCCCGACCTCGGATCGCCCGTAAATTATTTTTCCTTTAATTTTTGTCATGTTCTCTTTCTTTTCCAATGGGTTTCATCGTACTATTATTTTTTTTTCACTTTTTACCATTTTCAAAGTTCAGCCCTGATTATGATTTTACAGAAAAACAAAAAAAATATTTACAATGCAAGAATTACTTGACTTATTCTGACACTTGGCATTTTCAACCAGGAACTGTCAATTTAAGACGGTTTTAAGTTTGGACCCCTTTAGTGAATATGGCTGTAAAAGACTTATCCGGTACAATCGACTACATTTTACTTACTAATGATACTTTTCTCCTAAACTGTTTAGTTAAATAATCGACAGGACCCATATCACCTTCACCATATTCACCAAACGTAATTTCATTTTCCATTTCTTTCTCCATTGCTTTTAGATATTCCTCTTCCGGCAATAATTCTAAAGAAACATATTGTTTTTGGTGCTCTTGAACTCCACAAACTTTACCTGTTCTTACTGATGCTATCCTTGATTTTTACTTAACATTATTTCATCGATTTCCAAATAGACCCCGGAACATTTTAAAAGTTGGTAAAATTTAAGTAAAATAAATATTTTAACCCTAATTCGGCTACGCCGCAAAAACTAATTTGTCATAAAGTGAAAAAATGTTTTAATTACTACCCACTTATTTTTAATTAACTTGAAAAATGCAACTATTAGTAGTGTTTCTATTATTTTGATTATTTCCCTTTATTTCCCTCATTATGAAATAGACAAATCAGACACCACCTGTTTTCGAATAAACTTTGTTTAGATAAGTGCTTAAGGTGGAATTATCAACGTCATTCAATTTATTGCCAACCTATAACCTATTTCGCCTTGTTTTTCTTAGTTTATTATTTAATTGACTAAGATTTAAATAAAATCAATATCGTCTGCACATTATTTAGGTAATATCTGCTGATATATTACAAAAATATCAATTTATTTAATAATAATAATAATAATAAACGTCTTTTAGTAGGATAAACAAAAAAAACAATTACAAAAACTAACAATAATAGGCAAACAAGCAAAAGCGAGGCGCAGTCTAGCCACAAGGCTAATCTACTGAACCCCACACTGCTTGCTAAAATAATAATAAAAAATATAAAGAATTATAAATTTACAGATATTATATAAATATTGTAGAAAGAAGAAATAAGAAAAAAAAGACTGGTTTAAATAGTTAACATTCTAGAAAAAAGAAAATTACGCTACATTCTGACCTGATGGAGAAGATAATTTGAAGAATGACCTGCAAAACATTCATAAAAATAATAATTTAACAAAAATAATTAATGATTAAAATGTTCATTTTGAATACTGAGTAGATTTTTTTATATTGCAATTTAAATTTGTTACTGTCAAGGGAAACCATTTCATTAGGCAAGGAGTTGTATAATTTAACAGAGTTGTAGGTAAATAATCTCTGAAACATGGCACTCTGATGTTGAGGCACCGTCAATCTATTAGGAAATCTCATATCACGTAAATGTATATTTTCATGAAATACAAACCTACTTTTTAAAGAAAGGGGCAGAGCCGGATTATTTAGAGTTTTAACCAAAAAATTCCCCAAATGTAAAGTTCTACGGTTGTTCATTACTAGCCACTTAAGATTTTTAAACGTATGAGAAATATGATCAAATTTTCGAAGTCCAAAAATAAGACGGGAGCATGTATTCTGTACCCTTTGTATCCTATTCCTATCGGCTACATCAAGGCATAGCCCATAAATGAAATCACAGTAGTTTTAAAGCTGGATAAAACGAGACTCTTACAGAGCATTTTATGCAATTTAAAATTTAGGACATGACGGTTGTTGTATAATACTCTTAAAGACATATATGACTTTTGAATTAGCTTTTTGAGATACTTCCTAAACCTTAGTTCAGTATCCAGAATTATACCCAGATTTTTAGCTGTTTTAACTACGGGGAGCCTAACACCATTGATAACTATATTGATATTATCATTCAAAAAGCCAATTTTGTTCTTATACCCAAAAAGCATCAAGGATGACTTTAATGAATTCAACCTTAGATTATGATCCAGAGAAAGTTGATTTAACATGCTTAAATCTTCGTTAAGCAAATGAGTAAAACAATGCTTATTTTGGGAGAATTGTATAGTGAAAAGTAAAAACAATCTTATCCGATATTTTTCGATATACAATTCTCCTTAAATAACTTATAAAATTCCTTGATATTTATTTAACATGTTAATTATTACCTATAGAATATAAAGACGATATTGATTTTATTTAAATTTTGTGTGAAAGTTAGAAAAAATAAATAAATCTACGCGAAATAGGTTATAGGTTGGCAAGCATGTTGATACTCCCACCTTAATCCGCTGAACCCGTTCAACCCATTTAGGATTTGTTGTTTGTAAAAAAAACTGTTAGAATTGTTAGAAAATGAAAATCTTATTATCATTCGCGGTCTCGGGTTTCTTATTTAATTATGGTAATATATTCTAAGCAAAGTCATGCTTAAAATACGTCGACATTAGGCTACCTTACCTTTCGGCTGACTGATTTTTTTTGAGGCTTTTCCTTTTTTCCTTTTTTTGCCTTTTTTTCTTACACCTTCTTCCCCTTCTTCTGTTATATCCTCCAGAGTGTCCCGTTTTCCTTTCCTTTTCTTACGTTTTCTTAATAATAAAAGAAAGTCGATTAAAAAATAAAATAAAATAATAATAAAAAACTAAATAGTTATGCCCCGAGGGCATGTAGGTGATCGATTGCCCTTCAGCAATAATAATAATAATAATAATAATCAGTTTATTTAAAATTTATTAAAATAATAATTATATGCTATGTTGTCATCTATAAACTTATTCTTCAATCCGAAGCTGAGCTTGTTAGGGGCAAATCTTATTAAACGCAGTTTTTTTTTAAAGAAATATATTACCTAAAATAAAATTATTAATTTATAATTTTTAAGTAAAAAATATTACTTATATAAATTATTCAGAACAATATTAATTGAACTATAGGCTGGAACAACGTTGTAACCGCCATAAAGTGTAAATGCGGTATTTCCGTGGAACAACGTTGCATATGCCATAAATAATGTACCGACGCGATATGGACAACGCCGCACATTTTTTTGATGATTTCCCAGTATTTTTTCGATCAGTACAATTCGTTATTTCGTGGAACAACGTTGTATATGCCATCATTGTTGTGAGTTTCGCGCGTTTTTGACTTGCTTACACGTGTTTGAGGAGTAATTTGTTGTTTGTTGTCCTAAGGGAAGCGTATAATGAACCTCTTCCAATCAAAAAAGAAAAATTGGCCAACTTGCTTGATATGTGTGATTATATTCCACTAAAATATATTGATTTTTATCAAAATATTAAGAGCCACGCTTAAAACTACATGTAATACATTTCCTTTTCTGTTCATTTCTTTAATAAAAAATACTTTTTTATTTTCACTTGTACTTTATTTTTAATATAAAACAACGTTGTAACCGCCCTAGTTTCATAAAACAAGGTTGTAACCGACGTGGATATACAACGTTGTTTTATTAAAATGAGGAAAATATGCTCGTATTCGTAATATCCTGCATGTGATCGAATCTGCAATACCTGTTATATAATTAGTTTATTTTAAGTAGTCATATTAGTCATATAATAACTTTACCTGATAAAGCAATAGATCATATTTCGTTTTTTTCAATTTCCCAACAAAATGATATTTGGCGGTTACAACGTTGTTCCAGCCTATAGTTCAATTAATTAAAGCATTTCTAAAAATATGTTCAAGTTGTCTGTTTTAAATATCCATGTTTTTATTTCGACTTTAAATTTTTTTAATAAAATCAATTTTTTAATTTTTGGTGGAAAATAAACGTTTAAATAAAAACATAAATATTTGAATTTTTTTTGTCCTATGGACTTATATTTTAGGTTTTATCGTTATTTCATTTTTATGACTTGTATTATGATTACGGTCTTTAAATTGTATAAGGTTTTTATTTTTAAATATATATATTAAGATAAGATGTTATAAATGTAAAGTTGTCTTATGTTCAACTTTTTTGTTTCTGAATATAATTCTTTTGAAGGATAAAGATAATCTTTATTAAATATAATTTTTAGAACCCTTTTTTGTAATATTTCTAATTTTTTAACCAAAGTTCTATTTATTCCTCCCCAACCTAAAATTCCGTAATTTAAATGAGCTTTAACTAATGCGTAATATAATATTTCCATATGTCTTACATAAAAAAATTTTAATGTTTTTAAAAATCGGTATAAACTTCTTAGTTTTTTAATTAAAGAAAAAATTCCAATTTAATTTAGTGTAAAATAATTCTAAATATTTTATTTTATTAACTTTAAAAATTTGAATGTCTTCATTTATTTGAATACTGTTCATATTTTCGTGGTGAGTTGTTATTTAGGTTTAAAGTACTTTAAAGTAAAAGGAATATAATCTGTTTTATTAAAATTAATTGTTAACAAATTGTTATCAATCCAATTTTTTATAATTTTAAAATCTTTTTTAATTTTATTATTTAAGTTGGCCCAATTTTTATCAGTATAAAAAATTGTAGTATTATCTGCAAAACTAAGAATTTGTCCATCGCAATTTATGCTAAATAAGTCGCTAATATAAATATTAAAAAATAATGGTTAATATAAAAATTATAATTACGAGCATCAAGCGTTTTTGGCAACGTTCGTCAAATTAACGTAAATATAACAAAAATGTACCTATCAGGTCGTGGTTGTCGAGTATACACCAAATTGAAGCTATCGTAATCGCCGATCGGTTGCTTTGGGTCGGTCTCGTTTATAAAAATTCCACTTTTGGGCTTTTTTAGACCCAGTTCTTCACTGGCTTGTGGATCGGGATAGAGCCAGCTTGCTGTTGGAGAAACCCTCCTCACTGCTACCTTGGCACTTGATGGTTCAGGTGATGGAACTTCAAACTAAAAATATGAAATCAGTAAAGCGCCAGTCAAATTTAAGCTATACTTTTTCATCAGTTTTTACCACAGAAATATAATATATAAGAAGACAAAACATCTCCGAACATCATTTGAATTATGCAAAGCGCCCATCTTTCTAAACATCCAACATTACGCAAAGCGCCCAGCCACAACACCTTGAAAGAAGCCGTAAAACAGAAACATCGACAACACTGCTTGAAGATCCATGTGTTACGAAACTTTTTTGAGGTTAGCCATGGTTTAGTATGTAATTTACGCGCGAACTAGGTGGAGGTGTCGTATTCATTTGTATGTTTATCCGGTTTTCGATTGATACCTAATAGAAAATTTAAGTGACATGATTGCCAAGACCTCTACAAAATAATGATGAACATTTTTGGTGCGGGTTTGCTCTAATAGCATTAATAAAGTGAAAAAGCCAACAGCCTGGCCGGCCTGGCGGTTTGTTTACGGGTCTTATAAATGGGGGCAGAATTTTATTTGTTTTAATCTAAAAGTTGTGTTTTTTGCATTTTAGTTAGCTCTTTGGGATAAACTTTATTGTTTTGTGGCTACAGTTAGGTAATTTATTAAATATTGAAGTGTTTATTTAACTTGAAGGTATATGTGAATTAGTTTAAAAATATCACTATAGTAAAAAGCAAGTAAAGTTTTAACGTGTTTAGGTTAGGTTCTGTCATATTTGACATATATTGCACACAATTTATGTCAAATATGACAGAACCTAACCTAAACGCGTTAAAACTTTACTTGATTTTAACTATAGTAGAGATAGTTCATTAGTAGGTAGGATACCTCTAGATACCTAGGTACTTAGGTAAGTACTATTTTTTTCTTTTAGTTTGTTTATTTATCAACATGCTAAGCTCCTGCTGTATTCCTGGGTGTAACTCTAACTATAAAAGTGTTTTAAAAGCAGGTGAAGAGAGTGTTATATATTTTATAGTTTTGATTTGACCAATCAATGAATAAATATTGTTAATCAGGTTTTAGTGGACATTAATAATATAAAGGTAAAGGTTTTTTTTAAAAGGTAATTAATTGGCTTACAATGATTTGAAATGGATTTTACTCTTTGAAATTAAACTAAGCAGGTGGTTTCAGCTTGAAAACTTATTGTCTCGGTACCAATCCATACGTTGTAAAAGTAACGAAGTTACGCAGATAGTACCTAGATGACTTTCTTAAGACAAACGTAGATTTCTTAAACAAAGCCTTAAGCTTACTAAATTTTGAGACTTCAGAAGTCGATAATCAATCCTGTAATTTAAACGCAGAAGATAATAATGTGTATAATAGAATATTACTTTTGATCGATCAAATAAATCTACTCGTAGTGAATCAAAAACAGCTTCTCAGCGCAATATTACTATTATACAGTAAGGACCTAAAGTCCGTCCCCCCCCCCCCCCCTCTAACTTCTAAACCGTTCGGTATATTTTAATGAAATTTTGAACGATAATAATTTAGCAAGTCTTGCACTTTTTGACATACCAATGACAGCTTTAAATGTTAAGATGACAGCTGGGTCCGCTTTTGGAATATTTTTTTAAATGGAACACCTTGTATATTTTTACATTTTTAAATTCCACATAAAATTATAATTATTTTTTATTAAATGCATTATTAGTCTATACTTCATAGTTTCCGAGATATTGACTCTCGAAAAATGACATTTTTGAACTTTGACAGCTTATAACCTTCTAACAGTACGTCTTAGAGCAAAACGGCTTACATGTCCCTATCTTCAATTTTTATTATCTTCCCAAAAAAATCAACTTCCGGTTAAACCGGATGTAACTCGAAAGCAGGAAATATAGTTGTTTCGGTTTAACTGGAAGTTGATTTTTTTGGAAGATAATAAAAATTGAAGATAGGGACATGTAAGCCGTTTTGCTCTAAGACGTACTGTTAGAAGGTTATAAGCTGTCAAATTTCAAAAATGTCACTTTTCGAGAGTCAATATCTCGGAAACTATGAAGTATAGACAAATAATGCATTTAATAAAAAATAATTATAATTTTATGTAAAATTTAAAAATGTAAAAATATACAAGGTGTTCCATTTAAAAAAATATTCCAAAAGCGGACCCAGCTGTTATCTTAACATTTAAAGCTGTCATTGGTATTGCTCAAATATTATCGTTCAAAATTTCATTAAAATATACCGAACGGTTTAGAAGTTAGAGGGGGGGGGACGGACTTTAGGTCCTCACTGTATAATAATTAGGTAAGTTGTTCTTGTTATCCAAAACTATTTATTACTTTTTTGTACATTTTTCAATATCAATATAGTGGCAACAGAGCCAAAAAAAACACAAAAAATATCAGAAAGAATAAAATCTCGCCCGTTGCCGCGCGTCATAATACTAGCTTGTGGATCCGCAACTCCCAGCTGATGCGGCGTTGCCCGATGTCACTTCATGGCTTCTTTTCAAGGTGGTTGTGGCCCAGCTTTCAACGTCTCAACTCAATTATTGTCCAAAGCGCCCAACTTTTAACACAACAAACATTACGCAAAGTACCTACCTTTAACGTTTTGTTTAATACTATCTTTAACGTTTTGTTTAATACTATCTTTCTTTTTATACTTCACATCAAAACTTATTATTATTAACAATGTCACTATTTCTAATACGGGCAATTATAGCAAAAACACTTTTACCAATCTCTAATAACAAATTATTACTTTCTTACTAACCTGCGCTACTCGTGAAAAATAACGAAAAAAATTTCAAAACACAAAATCATTTAAAATTATTAATGTTGCCTCATTATAGGAACATAATAATAATAATAATAATAATAGTCGATAAAATCAAAACAACAATCAATAAATAAAATAAATTAGTTTTGGGACACCAGTCCACTGTGCGACATTGTTAAAAGTATTCGACTGACTCTACTTGTGATGTAATAATTAAATTATCTGCTTATTTATTTTATCAATGCCGGTATTTGTTTCAGCAAACTAAGTATCTACAAGTACAAACACAAGACATTGTAATTGAGTTCCAAGCCAATATGTTTTTGTTTAGCCCTACTAAAAACCGTCTATTGTTTGCAAAAACGTATAAATCTTTCAGAAATGAAATACTTACATACGTACTGTCAAATATATTTCGCGTATAAAATTGTGGACACTCGTTGACGAGTCCAACTTCTGATTTTAGAAATCAAGGAAAAAACAAAGCACACAACACACAAAAAATAATCCAAATTTACGAATTTACATAAAATTAAACTATAATTTTACTGGCAATAAATTTTCGGCGGTATAAGAATACGAGCATGTGAGGTATCTGACCAATGACCATGACTGGCATATTTTTCATCACCGAACGATGATACCGGCCGGTTCTTATCTTGCTTGCATAAGCAAAATGAATCAATCCCTTTTTTATAAAACTATAAAAAATCGATAATATTTAGGAAGTTTCTTACGACTAAGTATTATTTAAAATGGTTTCTTAAGTAAGAAAGTAAGCCAACTTATATACAGGGTTGGGCAAATGTTCCGGAACGGCTTAAGTACAGGCGAACGAAAAGTGATATCGGATCCGGGTTTTGGGCAATCTATAAGACAAAAATTTTACTATTTGACTATTATACCATATTATGTCAGTAATGTCACCAACTGTCAAGTGTTGACGTTATTTTTTTTTAAATGGAACACCCTGTATATTTTTACATTTTTAAATTCCACATAAAATTATAATTATTTTTTATTAAATGCACTATTAGTCTATATACTTCATAGTTTCCGAGATATTGACTCTCGAAAAGTGACATTTTTGAACTTTGACAGCTTATAACTTTCTAACAGTACGTCTTAGAGCAAAACGGCTTACATGTCTCTATCTTCAATTTTTATTATCTTCTCAAAAAAATCAACTTCCAGTTAAACCGGAACAACTATATTTCCTGCTTTCGAGTTACATCCGGTTTTACCGGAAGTTGATTTTTTTGGGAAGATAATAAAAATTGAAGATAGGGACATGTAATCCGTTTTGCTCTAAGACGTACTGCTAGAAAGTTATACGCTGTCAAAGTTTAAAAATGTCACTTTTCGAGAGTCAATATCTCGGAAACTATACAGTATAGACTAATAGTGCATTTAATAAAAAATAATTATAATTTTATGTGGAATTTAAAAATGTAAAAATATATAGGGTGTTCCATTTAAAAAAAAAATAACGTCAACACTTGACAGTTGGTGACATTACTGAAATATGGTATAATACTCAAATAATAAAATTTTAGTCCTATAGATTGCCCAAAACCCGGATCCGATATCACTTTTCGTTCGCCTGTAATTAAGCCGTTCCGGAACATTTGCCCAACCCTGTATAGGCAATAATAATACTAAATATTACAATTTTTCTATTATAATTTCTCCCTTATTTATAATTTTTCCTTTCTTTTTTGGTGAAATATTTTTGAATTACTTACTGTTACATATTTTAAATATATTTATGATGTGATTAAAATTAATCTAAAGTCTAAATGGGTGTATATTTTTTTATTACAAAATCGGACAAATTTGTTAATCTATGGTTTTGTAATGATGCTTTCATTGGATTTATTTTTATAAAAAAAAAATGTTATTGATTTTTAATATTATTATAAAGAAACCTGCAAATAAATAATAATAATATAATTAAAGTTGAGCGTTTTTCAAATCGCTTTCCAAAATATGATAGAATTAGTAAATGGGCACTCTATATACCGGGTGGACTACTAAAATGGGACACAGGGGTATATCTTGGAAACCGTTTACCGTATGGCTTGCGGAAAAAAATATTTATTACAAAAATAACCAAGAGAAATTGCTGTAAATCAATTTTAAGTTCGTAGCTTGGCCGCTAGGGGGCGTAACTACAGTGTCACCAGTAAAGTCCGCATCATATGGGATTTTTTTTTTATTAATAGCTTTATGCAAAATTTGACTTTGGCATCAAGTCCTGCTTCAATCGAGATAAAAATAAAGCAAAAAATAGTAGTTACGTAATTCGCATTATCTGTCAAATTTTAATTTTTTCCAAAAAATAATTCAAAAGTGGGGTTATTTCTGAAAATATCGAAAAAAGTTGTAAGAAAAAATTTTTTTAAATGCAGTTTCTTGCCCACATGCAAAATTTCAGTTGCAAAAGATAATTTTTATTTTTTACCTTTATTTTGTAAATTGCACCTCTTTGCAAAATAAGAATCAACATACACTACATAAAACTTCTTAGTTTTGACAATGCTTTATTTCAGATACATTTTCTTTAAAGTATCGCCATATTAAATGTGTGTTTTTCTACAAAATCAAAATTGGGCTATTAAAATTTGGTCGCATGTGATGCAAAGTTTATTTCTTTTTGACCCTGTATAAGGTAACTTCATAAAATAAGTATTTTGGAAAACGTAGTTTGCATCTGAAAGTAATACACCTTAATATTAAGACAAAAAAGAACACAGTGTCTTCAGTGATGTGTTTTTTAAGTGGAAAATAAATTTGTTTATCTATTTTCAACGATTTAATTTAAAACCCCTATATTATAATTATTTATTATTAAGCCATGTCATAATAAGTTTAACGAGTATTACTTTCAGACACAAACTACGTTTTCAAAAATACTTATTTTGCGAAGTTACCTTATACAGGGCCAAAAACAAATAAACTTTGCATCACATGCGACCAAATTTTAATAGCCCAATTTTGATTTTTTAGAAAAACACACATTTAATATGGCGCTACTTTAAAGAAAATGTATCTGAAATAAAACAATGCCAAAACCAAGAAGTTGGGTGCGTTGAGTCTTATTTCGCAAAAGTGGTGCAATTTACAAAATATAGGTAAAAAATCAAAATTTTCTTATGCAGCTGAAATTTTGCATGTGGGCAAGAAATTGCATTTAAAAAAACTTTTTCTAATAACTTTTTTTGATATTTTCAAAAATAACCCCACTTTTCAATTATTTTTTTGGAAAAAATTTAAATTTGACAGATAATGCGAATCACGTGACTATTATTTTTTTGCTTAATTTTCATCTCGATCAAAGCAGAACTTGATGCCAAAGTCAAATTTTAAATAAAGCCATTAATAAAAAAAAAACCATATGATGCGGACTTTACTGGTGACCCTGTATAGTGACCAAACAAAAAACTGGATTTTCCAAAAATCCCCATAGTTAACATGTATTAAAGGTGGTATTTTTTTTAATTTAATGAAAATTCTGGATAACTTTCGTTTTGGAGTTTTTGTTCTACCTTTTGCTTAAAGTGGAGGGGACAAATATTACTATGCAAAAATATTCACAGCTTTGGTTTGACTTATAGGAATTTGACCAATTTCAACTCACTAAATAGGGATTCTTTTGTTTTATCCATTTTATAAAAAAACTAAGTCGTTCTGAATTCCGTTGCGACAGCTAGAGGGAGCTATTTAGCAGAATCAACAATTTGTTAATTTTTCTCAAAATTTTTTAATGCAACGATGTATTTGTTTAACTAAGCAAAAAAAAACAGCAAGCCAATATATTTTTTTAAAGCGGAGATATGAAAAATAAAAAAATTGTCAAATTCCGATAAGCCAAACCAAAGTTGTGAATATTTTTACAGCCTGCGTCCCTTTTTATTTATACACCCGGTACATACACAGACTGTGTAAGCTTGATATAATAGAATAGTGTACGAGCGTTGTTTTTATACCTTTGTGTTAACTTTCTTTGAGGGAATTGGATCCGCCATTTTTACTGTTTCGTAATGGCAAAACTTTTTGTAAGTATAAGCTCTGTTTTTCTCCATCTGTTGTCTCTCTTTTTTGGTTTTTTGTACGATATATTTCGGTATAGGTTTGCCTTCTTCGTAAACTGCCCCCGGAACATATTGAAGGTCGATTCTAGTTCTAAAATATTAATATATTGAACTGTAAAATATCTGAAAAGCCTGAAATATTGCAAATATTTCAAAAATTGCTGAATATAATTTTTTGAACATAGGCACATCTATTTAAAAGAACGAAACAATTTTTGTAACTAATAATAATAATAATAATAATAATAATAATAATAATAATAATAATAATAATAATAATAATAATAATAATAATAATAATAATAATAATAATAATAATAATAATAATAATAATAATAATAATAATAATTATTATTATTATAATAATAATAATAATAATAATAATTATAATAATACTATTAATAAGTTTATTTAAAATTTAATAATATAATAAATATGTTTATGTTGTCTTCGATAAACTTATTCTTCAATCCCCTCCCCTAAAGCTGAGCTTGTTAAGGGCAAATTTTTTGTTTTAGTATGTAAAATCATAAATCATAAATATGCATTAAAAATCAAGTTTTTTAAAGTAAAAATGTTAATCTATACTATAAACGCAGGTTTTTTGAAGAAATATATTACCTATAATAAATTTATTAATTTATAATTTTTAAGTAAAAAATATTACTTATATAAATTATTCAGAACAATATTAATTAATTAAAGCATTTCTAAAAATATTTTCAAATTGTCTGTTTTTAATATCCATGTTTTTATTTCGACTTTAAATTTTTTTAATGAAATCAATTTTTTAATTTTTGTTGGTATAATCTTTTAAATAAAAACATAAATATTTGAAATTTTTTTGTCTCATTGACTTATTTATTTTAGGTTTTATGGTTATTTCATTTTTATGACGTGTATTATGATTATGGTTTTTAAATTGTATAAGGTTTTTATTTTTAAATATATATATTAAGACGTTATAAATGTAAAGTTGTCTTAGGATCAACTGTTTTGTTTCTGAATATAATTCTTTTGAAGGATAAAGATAATCTTTATTGTATATAATTTTTAGAAACCTTTTTTGTAATATTTCTAATTTTTTAACTAAAGTTCTATTTATTCCTCCCCAACCTAAAATTCCGTAATTTAAATGAGTTTTAACTAACGCGTAATATATTTTCATATGTCTTACATTTAAAATTTTTTTAATGTTTGTAAAAATCGGTAGTAAACTTCTTAATTTTTAATTAATTATGTGAAAATTCCAATTTAATTTACTGTCAAAAATAATTCCTAAATATTTTATTTTATTAACTTTAAAAATTTGAATGTCGTCATTTATTTGAATGCTATTCATATTTTGTGATAGGTTATTTAGGTTTAAAGTAAAAGGAATATAATTTGTTTTATTAAAATTAATTGTTAACAAATTGTTATCAAACCAATTTTTTATAATTTTAAAATCTTTTTTAATTTTATTATTTAAGTTTTCCCAATTTGTATCGGTATAAAAAATTGTAGTATCATCTGCAAAACTATGAATTTGTCCATCGCAATTTCTACTAAATAAGTCATTAATATAAACATTAAAAAATAATTGTCCTAAAATTGTTCCTTGAGGACCACCATACTTAAATACCTTTGGATAGTTTTTTTCTTTATCTATTTGAACATAAGTTGGTCTATTTTTCAGATAATTTTTAATTAATTCTAATTGCTTTCCTCTGAATCCAATATTTTCAAACTTTTTTAACAGTAAATTATGGCTAACTGTATCAAAGGCTTTTGCTAAATCTAGAAAAATACTAATACAAGGTTTTTTATTATCTAGTGCATTATATATTTGTTCTGTTAGATAGCAAATAGCATTTTGTATTGATTTATTTTTTTGAAACCCAAACTGTTTATTAGAAATAAAATGTATTTTTTCCAAATAATTTTCGATTCTTAATTTTAAAACTTTTTCGAATACTTGCTATCGAAGATATTAATGTTATTGGTCTATAATTACTAGTTTTACTAGAATCTCCATTTTTAAAAATAGGTTAGTAGGGTTAGTCACAAAATATACTTTTTTATTTTAATTTGAACGTCCTGTATATTATTAAAGAATCCGTTGCGTCCGCCAGTGAAGAGAAGAATTGAACGACACTTACTTTTTGGGTACTTATCTTCAATCTCCAACTATATATTGATTTTTGTAAATACCCTGTCTACCAGGGAGTCTGTTTGATAGCTGGGTTGCCAAAACTAGTAAAATTATAGAATCAAATAGTCCCTTAAAAGAAGAAGGACCCCTCACATCGCTTATGGAATTAGTACAAAAAAAAACTATACCTTTTCGTATTTTAAACCAAAAGTAAAAAAGCTATGAAATGGTACGTAAAATCAAAAATCCATTCAAATATAGGATGTCCCATTTAAAAAAATCAAACTTTGTCACACCCTACTGTTTGAGCGCACCCTTGCACAACAACAAGAGAATGGCCTTCGGCTATATCTCGGAAACCGTCTACCCATCTAGAAATTTAAAAGTAATTTCCAGAAATTTATCTTCGACACTATTGTAATAAAATTGTCTGCAAGGCGTGGGCTAAACGGTTTATGAGATACAACTGGAGGCCATACTTAGTTGACCATATTGACCAACCGGTACAACAACATAAAAGCTTATTATCGACAAATCTTAACTTCAAGCCATAAAATTACTCGCAATCGTCGACTCACCCGGTACAGCCATAAAATGCGTCTCCTTTGAAGACTTACCCTACAGACGGCGTTATTTTCGCACTAATAATGCTTTGTTTCTCCGGTATGACATCCAGTGGTTTCTTAAAAAATAATTTATCTTTCTGTTTTTGATACTTCACTGGGTCGGATACTTTCAAAGTGGGGACGAATTGAGGACGAGCATTTTCTACTGGCAAGTCCTTGCCGTCATTACTAGTATCACTTTCACTAGAAAAGGAAATCACTAATCACTTCGTAAATCACGAAAATCTTTGGTAATTATCTATTATACGCACACCACGCCGATTTTGGTGATTTTTTCAGGAAACACGTATTTCGATGCGTAGATTACGAATCCGAAAACGAAAGTTGTCGGAAAAGCTTAGTTTCCGAGATATTTCCTTTTTAAGTTACGATTTTTCATGGGTTTGTTTACATCGTGTTTATACTTGGGATTTTTATCGTTTTTCAACCATCTCTCACTACTTTTTAGGTTACACAGGATATATACTAATTTAAATCGTGGTTAAAAGAAGGAAAATGCGCGTGAAAACGCGCATTTTCCTTTTTTTAACCACGATTTTCCACTATGGGAAGCCATCGAAGAAACGAGGTTAGGGTAAGTTTAAGTTTTAGATTTTATGTTGGTAACCATGAGTAATATTTGATGCGAAATATTTATATTTAAATCAATCTAGTGGGCGCTCTTTTTTCAATTTTTTTCGTTTTTAAAAGTGCTTTCCACTACTTTTCAGTCTCCGTCTTTTTATTTAGGTTAAATTAAGGAACTTTTGAAAACGTGAGTTTATAATTAATTAGAAACAATATATTTAACAAGAAAAATTAATATTGCCTATGACATGAGGTTGCACTTTGTTTTCTTCTTCTTTTGGTTCACACAGTACTTGCCGCAGCGGAACTTTAGAAGAGTATATTTGTTTAACTTGCAAATATTTGAGCACTTTCCACAATTAATTTTAGATACAAATATTCCGAGCTCCAATAAATAATCAATAAGTGGCAAATAAGCATTAGTTAATACTAAAAATTCAGTGAAATTCATTTTTTGGAATAGCTTTCTAATAAAAACCAAACTTAATAATGAAAATAAAGCGGCATTGGTTGGTAGCGTCATTTAAAAACGAAAAAAATTGAAAAAAGAGCGCCCACTAGATTGATTTAAATATAAATAGTTTCGCACCAAATATTACTCATGGTAACCAACATAAAATCTAAAACTTAAACTTACCCTAACCTCGTTTCTTCGATGGCTTCCCATAGTGGAAAATCGTGGTTAAAAGAAGGAAAATGCGCGTTTTCACGCGCATTTTCCTTCTTTTAACCACGATTTAAATTAGTATATATCCTGTGTAACCTTAAAAGTAGTGAGAGGTGGCTGAAAAATCCCAAGTAAACACGATGTAAACAAACCCATGAAAAATCTTAACTTAAAAAGGAAATTTCTCGGAAACTAAGCTTTTCCGACAACTTTCGTTTTCGGATTCGTAATCTACGCATCGAAATACGTGTTTCCTGAAAAAATCATCAAAATCGGCGTGGTGTGCGTATAATAGATAATTACCAAATCTTTGTTCATTGAGCATAAAATCTTCATGCCTTGTTTATTAATAATAATAATAATAATAATAAAGATATTTATTTGTGAAAATAAATAACGGTGGCAGTAACATACCAGTTCAGACCAGTGTGGATGGAACAGATAAAAAAAATTGCAGCTGTAACGGAAAATTACCTAAGCCTAAATTATCGAATTTTTGCAATTATTATTATACAATACAATATTTTAGAATTCCTTACATACCTAAGATTTTGCATTTTCAAAAACCCCTTTTTATGACACCCAAGTCGCCAAATTGAATTTAAAAACGAAACTGTTGTTTGACAAAAATTTACACCAGTTGCTAAAAGTGTCAAAGTCACGTCTCATTATTGTTTGGTTTTAAATTTGTCAGTATAGTTGTTCAAAATTTTGTGTATTAGTTTCTTAGAAATCTACAAATATGAGGTAAGGTTTGAACCGTTTATTTTTATATTAACATTACAATAAGATTAAAGGGTATTATTATTATTTACCAATTATCTGCTACCGTGGTAGGTAAAATCGTGTTTTTGGAATTTACACAAAGATGGTTTATAGTTTCGATATTTTAATGTCCAAATCTGAGGTTTTCGGTGATCCGTAGCAGAATTGAATAACGGTAGCTTTACAACAAAAAATACTAGGAAAAAAGTTTCAGCCCAAAGTTGTAGGGCATTAAAAGCTGAATATGAAAGTTTATAATCATTATTACGATATCTCTGATGGTTATGGTCATAGAATCATCAAGCAGCTTTCCAAATAAATTCCTAATGATTCTCTCATAAGGCACGCGTTCAACTTCTATTCTATAAACAACTATCTTCTCACGTGGTGGATTTTTTAGTTCGAACTCTTCTACTATTAATTTTGTTTTAAATTTCTTTAAGGGGTAATTATCTATTATACGCACACCACGCCGATTTTGATGATTTTTTCAGGAAACACGTATTTCGATGCGTAGATTACGAATCCGAAAACGAAAGTTGTCGGAAAAGCTTAGTTTCCGAGATATTTCCTTCTTAAGTTACGATTTTTCATGGGTTTGTTTACATTTGGGATTTTTATCGTTTTTCAGCCACCTCTCACTACTTTTTAGGTTACACAGGATATATACTAATTTAATTCCTTCTTTTAACCACGATTTTCCACTATGGGAAGCCATCGAAGAAACGAGGTTAGGGTAAGTTTAAGTTTTAGATTTTATGTTGGTTACCATGAGTAATATTTGGTGCGAAACTATTTATATTTAAATCAATCTAGTGGGCGTTCTTTTTTCAATTTTTTTCGTTTTTAAATGACGCTACCAACCAATGCGGCTTTATTTTCATTATTAAGTTTGGTTTTTATTAGGACGCTATTCCAAAAAATGAATTTCACTGAATTTTTAGTATTAACTAATGCTTATTTGCCGCTTATTGATTATTTATTGGACCTCGGAATATTTGTATCTGAAATTAATTGTGGAAAGTGCTCAAATATTTGCAAGTTAAACAAATATACTCTAAAGTTCCGCTGCGGCAAGTATTGTGTGAACCAAAAGAAGAAGAAAACAAAGTGCAACCTCATTTTATAGGCAATATTCATTTTTCTTGTTAAATATATTGTTTCTAATTAATTATAAACTCACGTTTTTAAGTTCCTTAATTTAACCTAAATAAAAAGACGGGGACTGAAAAGTAATGGAAAGCACTTTTAAAAACGAAAAAAATTGAAAAAAGAGCGCCCACTAGATTGATTTAAATATAAATATTTCGCACCAAATATTACTCATGGTTACCAACATAAAATCTAAAACTTAAACTTACCCTAACCTCGTTTCTTCGATGGCTTCCCAAAGTGGAAAATCGTGGTTAGAAGAAGGAAAATGCGCGTTTTCAAGCGCATTTTCCTTCTTTTAACCACGATTTAAATTAGTATATATCCTGTGTAACCTAAAAAGTAGTGAGAGGTGGCTGAAAAACGATAAAAATCCCAAAAGTAAACACGATGTAAACAAACCCATGAAAAATCGTAACTTAAAAAGGAAATATTTCGGAAACTAAGCTTTTCCGACAACTTTCGTTTTCGGATTCGTAATCTACGCATCGAAATACGTGTTTCCTGAAAAAATCACCAAAATCGGCGTGGTGTGCGTATAATAGATAATAAGGAAACTACAAAACTGTCTAAACTCAAAAAAAAAGTACCTAATGCACAAACTAACATAAAAAAAAATTCCAATAAAGGCGTGTTAATAATCCCTCCGCGTTTTGGGTTCACGAGCAGTTTATTTTTAGGATCAAAAAACACAAACCAAGATCGAGACCTAAGGTAGTTATCGATTATCCGCCGGTCCCTACAAAAAAATGGATACCTCCAGAAAAAAGACAAAAACCTCCCAAGCCCGAGCCTGCCTACGTTAAGCCCGAAGGAATATCGCAAAAGTTGGCCGTTTCTTCCCTGAAAAAAATCTGGAACCAATTTGAGATTAATGGAGAAGCGGGAATACTAACCGGAACCTTCAGCCAAACTCATAAGAGGTTCGCTTTTAAGTCTAACGGATTTCAAGGTACATACAGGGTTCCCCATTTAAAACGAAACAGGCTAAATATCTGGTTCCCCGTTAATTTAAAAAAAAACGCTCGGACTCGTCGAGGGGGACATCTTTTGCGTATATTGTCAATATTGTTACTTCAAGCTCCTAGGAGGGAGGGGTAAGATCTAAATCTTAAATGGATACCCCTATTTTATATAATTTTTTTGGATTCTGCATAAAATTCTGAACATTTTTTAATAAAAGCATTATTAGTCTATACTATGGAGGGCTTTAGGAAGGAGTCCGATCGAAAATGGCTGTTCTTTAAATTTACGTCCCTGTTTAGTAGTTAGTTCACTGTTTCCCTGTCGCGGCGCAGTGATCGTCAAGTGTTTGACTTTTTACGGGTTTTGATAGACGTCAGCGGTATTTTTATCCAATAATTAATAAAATAAGCTTTATTAGATATAATATATACATATCTCAGCCTGTAGAGGGTTTTAGTTAACGAAATTCAATAAAACAGCTGATTATCCCATAAGAACCCATGCATTTTACAGATTTAAAGGAACACATGCGCCCCTGACGGCCATTTTTAAAGCTGCTTTACCGATCCAAAACTTTGCCCGAAACCAATGTATTGCGATCGGTCTCCTAACCTAAAGCCCTCCATAGTCTATACTAAACAGTTTCCGAGATATCGACTCTTGAAAAATGAGATTTTTGAACTTTGACAGCGTCTAGCTTTCTAACTGTACGTCTTTTGAGTAAAACGGCTTACATGTCCCTATCTTCGATTTGTATTATCTTTCCAATAGTGTCAACTTCCGGTTAAACCGGTTGTAAGAAATATAGTACTTCTACTTAATATAATAGAATAAAAAGAGATAAAGTCAAACTTCCTAAAGTCATAAATAGTGATGGGAACAAAAGGGAAAAGCTCGCTTTTCTTGGTAGTAAGTTCCGTTTTACACAGACGTAATTTTAATACAAATTTTGTGCTAAAATTGATGATAAATTTTATTAGGAAAAATTTATAACAAAAATATGTAGGTACAAAATTACATGGAATTTTAATGTGTATGACACAGTAACAAATTTGGATGCAATTTTTGCAAGAAATAATGCGCACTAAAGACCAGTGATGCATTGTTAAATGTCAATGTCCAATTATATATACAGTGTATCCACGGATGGACCTAACTATACTTGTAAAAAATTTTATTTTCAATTTTTCGAAAAAAAGTCATTCTTCATCATTTCTTTTGCTTATTAAATAAATATAATTCACGAAAGAAAATTTCCATTTATTTATACAGGGTGCACAAAAAATGTAAAAATGTAGATTTGCAAAATTAAAAATTTTTGATCCAACTTTTCTGAATTACCAAAATAAAAGAGATTGGAAAGGGAATTCGAAAAGCCGAATAAAGTTTTGAGATATGACCTGTGATAACTTCGATATTTTATATTAAAACTTTAATCTGAAGGAAAATATTTGAACTTGGAATTTTGTACTTACATATTTTTGTTATAAATTTTTACTAATGAAATTTATCATAAATTTTAGCACAAAATTTGTGTTAAAATTACGTCTGTGTAAAGCGGCACTTAGGTACACGTTAAAATTTAGTTGTAAACAACTTTCTGCTTAAGGGTATGGTCCGAAAGTAACTAGTGTCGTGGTTTAGCGTTCCGTATTTAACCAAATGATAGCGGTAGCCAAAAAATAGGTTTATTTTGGAACACGGTTTTCGGATATGACGTCACCCAAATGTCAAAATGCTCACCGGCTTTAAACGCCGGTTACCAGTGGTTTCTCCTGTCACTTGTCATTATAAAATATTGTTATGAATTTAATTTCAAAATATTTGGCCGATGGTTGGTAATTTATTAAGAGAATTAATCTCAATGAATTTATAAGTAAGTGTATTTAGCATTTCTGTAAATTATCAGTCTGTCGTGAACTTTTTAAAATTAAAGGTTATGATTTTAACGAACATATACGAAAAAATAGAAAACAAGCCGCCCGATATTCAGGTAGATGCGGCGCTCGACCTTCAGCCCCTGCGATCCATGGATCGAGGAAGATGTAACTTTCTTCGCGTATTTTTATTAAAGAAAGTGTCTTGTTGGTTTATTTTCTCGGTAAATAATTCTAAATTTTAAAAACGTAAAAAATTTTATATTTTCTTTCTTTATGCAGTAGGATAAAAATCAAAATTATGAAAAAAGCCCATTATAGCTTATTATTCTATAGTTTTACAGCTGGCATTATTCGTAATAATATGTTACTTTATATCAGTCCAAGAAGATTAAATCAAAGCAAATTTCTTTTTCCGAGTATTTTTTTGGCCGCAATGGCACAATTATTAAGTGGTTGGCAAGATTGCCAGGCAATGAGTAAGACATGAAAACGGACAATGGTACAAAATGCTGAATATTTCCAATATTATTTATAATAAGAAAAATATTTAAAATTTATTACATAATAATAAAAAAAGCTTATTTTTAGCACACTATAATTAATATCTCTGTACTAGTGGGGTTTCATTTTTATAGGTTGCCATCCACAAATTTGAGTTGGCAGCATCGTTTCAACTGACTGTAACTTCGCATCGATCGACGTCCGCCAACTTTAAATATAACATAACCCTATATGTTATTTGGGTCAAAAAAAAAATTACTAATAATATTTGCACTTCACCCGGCAGCCACAGTTTATCAAAAACAACTTTTAAAATTTGATTATGGCATTTATAATATATCTTAATCTACCTATTGAAATGCATTATCTGTTGAAAGAGATATCCTCAGCCTCACTTTTCTTCACATCAAATTGTTCAAATAAATTAATAACACAGTTAACACGCGAACAAGTTAATAAAAATAGGTTTGATCGGCTCGCCGACTCGCCGTGGTTCGACGAGACTCGTGTTTTTGGTTGGCGTTATTATAATTTTATAAGGTTGGCAAAGAAACACACACCAAGACACATTATCCCGATTCATCTTTTAATATATTTTATTTGCAGCCCTGCAATCTAATTAGATACGCCTATTTTTCGGACAATATATTGCTTCTAAAAGTTTAAAAGATAATTTTCTCTATTCTTATATTATATAAAAGAAAAAGTAAATACCAAGGTATGTTTATATTAATCCAAGGGTGAAAGTATTCCACGGGTCACGTTCTTGGGCAAAAACTTTTTGCCAAATTGTAAAAATCAATACACGTTATAATATACCAACTAGGTAATATTATTTGAAGTTTTATATTTTGATTATTATTATAGTGTTAGTTCTCTTTCTTTTTAAACTAAAAACATGAAGACGAATCATTTTTAAACAAATTTTAGAAACAAGCCCTTAAAAACAATTTTCTATCCTCAAAATCTGATCGGTTCGCAACTACTAAAAATGCCAGAAATAACTACCTTACCTTATTTCCGAACGTGGTCAAAAATTGAGAAGAAATTCCAATTTTTTGGCAAGAATTAAGGGCAAATGTTATCTGTTTACACGTAAAAATTAATTGAAGGTAAACTTTTCGAATTTCTTGAGCAAGAACTTAAATTTTAAAGCCCGGATCTGTCTATTTTCCCATTCGTCAAATGATAATGTTGTAGTGCGCATGCCTAATCCGGTGTAGCTTTGTTTACATGCGCGAGGTCATAAATTTGCTACTTTTGTGATTTGCTTATCCAAAGGTAAATATTTATGTATACATGTGATTTTTCGTCCCGAATATAACCGGATTTTTATGGTTGATCTGTCATTTGTCGGGGTTAACCGTGGTTACTGGTGGTGATATTCGGACCATACCCTAAATTTATTGTCAAATTTGCTACTGTGTAAAACGATACTAACATATAATCCGAATTTGCATTTTATTAAGGACCTTGTAATATTAGGCATAAAACTATATTTCTTGCATATTTCTATGGGTATAAAACCATTTTACATTAGATGGTTAATTTTGTTCTCTTCTTTGATATGTCTAAATAACTGTTAAATATTGTTCCTGACTTGTATTGACCTGAATTGTTTCTAATTATTTTTAGGAGCATGTAACTCGGCAATAGCTTGCATCTATGCGCAACTTTACAAAATGTCTCTCTGGTCCACGTACCTCATTAACGATATACTGATTAGAGGGGATGAATTATACGTCAGAAGTACTCAACAAGGAGACAAGTGTCTGATAGAGGTACCACCAGAAAAAATATATCACTCTTTTTTCCTGGGAAATCAAAAAATCACCATTTTTGTCAGTCCGAATAGTAAGGTAGTAGAAGAGGTAAAAGCAACGTCTGAAGAAAAAACAAAAGAAATGTTTGTAAACTTTATCGAAAATTTCTTGAAAGACAATGCGTCTGGTATATTTTATGACGATAGCAAATATACCGCTCTTTGGGTGAAGGATGGAGTCTATTACTTTTTTGATCCAACAGAGCATGATGAGTATGGATACCCCTGGACGGGAATAACCGGTAATTTTTTTATTTATGGTTTTTTTACAATTGGTTGACATTAGGAGCAGCATAGAAGAACTAAAGAAAACATTAAGATAGAAAAGTTTTAATTAAAAAAAAAATTGAAAACGAATAAATTATTTACATACAAAATCAATTTAAACATAATAGTCTAGGGTTGCTAGCGAATTTGTTGGTTACTTTGTTTATAAAATCGTCCAAGTTCTTGAAAATGTGTTGCCTGTGTACACTTATCATGGCGAGGCCATTGAGGCGAGTTCCAGTCATCGTGCTCCTCAACCAGGTTTTGATTCTCCTCAAGCTACTGAATGACCTTTCAACTGTACAAGTGGTACAAGGTAAAGCAATAAGAATCCTCAAGGCCTTCTTTATCGCAGGAAAAAATCGTCAGTTTCCTTAAGGACTTCCACAACACTTAGTTTGGTCGATTCTGGTTTTTCCTCCCATATTTTTTTCTAAAGTTCTATCCTATTCTTGATATCCAAAATACCGTAAAAGTTTCTGAATTCCTCGCATGCTTCTTTAAGGTCTTCCAAAGATATGTTTTTCATTTGCGCAGGGTGTAGTTTTGTTAGGACAAAGGATGGTCTATTTTCTTCAGAGAACCTTATTTCGAGGGAATTTATAATTGAGTCCAAATAAGGAATTATCATAGACCTCAGCCAGAATTCTGAATGGCTTTTTGCCGGGTGGTTGCTGCGGTGTTGTTGTCTTTCAGCAGTACGGGGTATGGATTTCATATCTTCCGTCAGTCCAATTTTTTCCGCAATAGCAGTAGCATCTTTAATCAGTTTTAAAATGCGACTAATATGCTGGGATGCCTGAACCGTTTCGAAGGATACTGATTGGAGCACGTTTACTGTGGGTTCTATAATACCGGAATATTTGGATATCAATACGAGGCTAAAAATAAATGAAGCTTTGGAAGCTGCCGCATGGAGCTGATATACGCATGTTTCCTTGTCGCATTATTGCCATCTCGAGACAATGTTTCTAAAGCCTCCATTATAGCACAAAAATTCTCTTTAAAAGCTCTGATGCTTTTGTGTTTTTCGCTCCGCCTTGTTTCGCATAACCGGAAAATATTGGGTATTAATTTCAGTCTTAGAACCGATTCTCGAAAAAATGTTATTATATCCTTGATGGTCCCAACGGTATTTCTGATGTCGGGCAGGGCGTTCAGATCATTGATGACCAGATTGAGCTTATGTGACGAGTAATCTTCGCGAACCGATGCAGTGTTGCCGTTGATTCCCGGAAATTCTCGGTTATTGTTTCGATTAGCCGGGTGCGCGTAATTTTATTTTTAATTCCAGTAAGCCGTATTTTTAGAACCTCTAGGGGGGGAGGCAGCTGCCCCCTTCCCTGCCCCCCTCTGGCAACGCCCTTGACCCATTCTCTATGCTTTTAAAATTTACTCAATAATTAAATAGTTTTTTTAAGTTCAGTCTTATGTTATTAAAGTATTGTTTGTACAAAGACAATTATTTTTTGGAAGATTGTTATATTTCATTATTCCATTGCAGGCCTAACCTACCCAAACCTACATGCTCCTCTTAAAATTTCAAAAATTTCTAAATCTCCAGCGCCTGACTTGAAATTTATGAAGTAGCTTAGCGACAATACACTGTCTAGATACAAAAAACTGACGCTACTTGCACATATACAGTGTGACCAGTAAAGTCCGCATCGTATGGGGTTTTTTTTATTAATAAATTTATTCAAAATTTGACTTTGGCATTAAGTTCTGCTTCGATTGAAATGAAAATTTCACACCTGTCATTCTAAGCCAATCACACACTTTCATTTCGACAGTTACCAATGACAACCTTTAAATTTTTCGGAAATTTTTCTCCTCCTGCCAAGCTAGGCGAACAAAATTAATAAGTGGAACTTTTTTCTTGACAGCTATCATATGATCCGAAAATCAGTATTCAGGATCAAATTTTGGTATTTAATGTTTTTATTCATTTTATAATACTAAATAAATACAAATATTTATTTACCAAATATTTCTTTCATTAAGGCTAAATATTTTTGGAATTCTGGTTCGACCTCTTCTCTTCGTAATGGAGAATAACAAGGATAATGGTTATCTTTCCTTTCCACTTCTATCAGATGTCTATGTTTAATATAATAGATGTAATATTTGGATGCAATTTTGTTCTGCTGAATTCTGGTTTTTCTTAAAAAGGATGGGATATCTTCCCCCAAAATCTTCTGGATAGCTGAGAAAAGGTTTTCTTGATGGGGATTTAATTCAGTTTTTTCCATTAAACATTGCAAATACTTTAAATTTTTATGAGAGATATTAATGTCCCCTATTTCAGAGCAAGATTTATAAACACCGTAGGGCTTAAAATTAGTTTCTTGATTGTTTACTGCCATGATTTAATTATTGTGAACTAAAGAAGCACGTTTAAGAAATAACTGTCGACGTGACGTATAGCAGAGACGATTTTGACATCACAAGCCTAAGCCTACTTGACTGTGGTATCTACTATCTACCTAGATTTTAAAAATTGTTTTATCTGGCATAACTAGCCTAAACTAGACTATACTATGCTTTCCCTTTGTTTTAGTAAATGAAATGTAGTAAAAATAAATAAAAAGGATAATTTTCACTTATATTTTTTCCATTTCGTTTAACTAAACGGTGAGGAAACTTTTTTTGAAAGTTTATGTATTCCCATAATTATGGATAATTTTAATAAAATAATTCAAATAATTTTTTTTTGCTTAATTTTTACTTATAATCTCCCTAGTGCTCGAATTATTTCCGGAAATTCTTCCTCAATCACGCATTTTTCTAGAAAATTTTCAAAAAATGCGTTCCTTCGGAAAAATTTCCGGAAATAATTCGAGCACTAGGGAGATTATAAGTGAAAATTAAACGAAAAAAATAGTATTCACGTAATTCGCATTATCTGTCAAATTTTAATTTTTTCGAAAAAATAATTCAAAAGTGGGATTATTTCTAAAAATATCGAAAAAAGTTATAAGAAAAAGTTTTTTTTTAATGCAGTTTCTAGCTTACAGGCAAAGTTTTAGGTGCATAAGATAATTTTGATTTTTTTACCCATATTTTGTAAATTGCACCACTTTTGCAAAAAAAGACTTAACGCAACCTACATAAAACTTCTTAGTTTTGACAATGCTTTAGGTATTTCAGATACATTTTCTTTAAAGTAGCGCCATATTTAATGTGTGCTACAAAATCAAAATTGGGCTATTCAAATTTGGTCGCATGTGATGCAAAGTTTATTTGTTTATGACCCTGTATAAGGTAACGTCATAAAATAAGTATTTTTGAAAACGTAGTTTGTGCCTGAAAGTAATACACCTTAATATTATTAATATTAAGACAAAAAAGAACACAGTGTCATCAGTGAAGTGTTTATTAAGTGAAAAATAAATTTTAGTGGTGTGTAAAAAATTAAAATTATCTTATGCAGCAGAAATTTTGCAAATGGGCAAAAAACTGCATTTAAAAAAATTTTCCAATCACTTTTTTCGATATTTTCAGAAATAACTCCACTTTTGAATTATTTTTTGGAAAAAATTTAAATTTTACAGATAATGCGAATCACGTGACTACTATTTTTTTGCTTAATTTTCATCTCGATCGAAGCAGAACTTGATGCCAAACCCAAATTTCGAATAAAGCTATTAAAAAAAAATCCCATATGATGCGAACTTTACTGGTCACACCGTATTATAAAAGCTTACGCAATCGAGTTAACAATGTAAACATTGCAGTAGAGTCGAAAAAAGCTTATTTACAACATACCTTTAGAAAGACCCTAAAAACTTTTGGCACACCATACATTTTTAAAATTTGAGTTCTAACTCTTAAGCCTCTAATTCATTTTTAAAAGTAGGCGATTCTAATGATTTTAATAATCTTTTTACTAATTCACTACCTACCCATTGTGGGCCCTACAGATCTTAACTTTATTTTATAAAACTACGAAAATAAAAGGTTTAGCCAGTGGGATGATTTTAAATTTAATGCAGTTACTGATGTAGATATTGATAAAATTATTACCAGCTTAAAGAGCAATGCTGTTGGAAATGACGGCATAAATTTAAAAATGCTGTTTCATTCAGAGTTTCCTTAAAATGACTATACAACGCTTAACCACAAATTCCTTAACCAAAAATAAGGCGATCTAGCCAAACTTACCTATATGCATTGTCATATAACAGCGATTTTTTTTGCGGAAATTACTTTTTACTAATTTATGGGTGGAAAAAGAAAGCCTTTACTTAAAATAAAATTAGTACCTACGGTTTTTTACCAAATAAGCCATTATCAGGACTGCTGTAAGAAACATGAAACAAGTTATACAATATAAAAAATAATACAAACTAAAAACTTACAGGCAGTGAGATCCAAAAACAAACAGTGACAAAGTAGGACGCACTTTGGTCAATTTAAATAAATTAAATTAATATTTTAACATAATACACAGATGGTACATTTTAAAAAAGACTGCAAACAATCAAAACATAGCGTCATGTCATCCGAGTTAACCACTACTGACAAATTAATTATTTTTAAATAAAATAGTTAGTGCAAAAAAAGTACATAGCATTGTGTCGAACATCGAGACAAAAAAGAATGCATGTATCCCCGAGATAAACAATAAAAGTAAAGGATGATTTACATTTAATTGATGTATATAAAAATTATTTTTAATCGTTAAAAGTTACGACATAATTACGATATGAAAAACTACTCTGTTCATTATGGTTTTGTGGAGAGCGGGATTGGGACACAGCGATTTCTACGTTCTCTAATACTAATACGTCCAGTTGTAGTCCCTTATTTAAATGGTGTAAAACTATAAAATTTTCGTCTATTTCGAAAGAGTTTTTATATTATTAGATTTTACTAGTATAATTTGATAATTTATACACTGTCTGGTGTTATGATCATCTTATTCTCCAAAAGTGTTGTGTTTGTTTTTTTTTTCTTTTGAAATAATAGAGAGAATTAGAGTACAAATTTTAAATTTCTAATTGTTATGAACGTGTTAAGACCCCTTAGGTCTATACAGGGTGTTTCAGAACATGTGGGCAATCTCTCGGATTCATATAGATTAGGTGAAAATAACATGATAAGTTCATATAATATTTTTTCCTAAGAGCCCCCCTCGAGGAGATATATGCCCCTAAAGACCGGCCCTGAAAACTAGTTTTTTATTGATAGCCTTTGAATCGCCCTGTATATTTTGATTAAAATTTAGTATAATCTACACTATGGAAAGCTTTATTAAATAGGTTAATAATAAAATGTATAGTTCATTCTGTGGGCCAGGGACGGACTAGCTTGGGCATAAAAAGTCTTACATCTTTGACAGGTGTCATGCAATCGGGATTTTTATATTATTTTTGGATAGCTTACATAAATCTAGGGACAGTAGGCAGCATTTTTGGTTTCTACCAACATTTTGTTGAATATAATATAATACTTTTGCATAGAAACCTAACCTTTTAATATCGAATATCTCAAAAACTAGGCGATATTGAAAGCACGAATATCTTGATGATTATCTTGCTTAATTTTTGCAAAATGGCTTTTAGTACATTGTGCCACTATCTGTGGAGTTGCTTAAGGGTTATGGCTGCCCGTAGTCCTAATAAGGACTAAACGGCCGGCGTGGTTTACCCACCCCGGCAGGGCCCGCTCTAGCAATAACGCCGCCCTGGGCAAAACAAAAAATTGCCGCCTTTTTCCAGTGGTGGTTCGTGAATTCTTGGGGGTGCACTAAAAGAAAATGTTTAAAGACCACGCCCAAATTTGATCAATAATTTTTTGTGAATATTTTTAAAATTTGTGATTAGGTACCTACTACTTATTTTATTGAAAATGAAATAAGACAAAAAAAATAAAAAAGGCCAATTTATTTTTCATTAGGTAGTGGGTACATTGTTTAAAAGTAAAGTCCAATCTTCTGTTTTTATTTGCAGCAAACTTATCAATAAAAATAAAGTTTCTAAATCTACACTTTGTGATCTGTGTCAAGTTAATTTCGGGTTTAGGTCTTCCCTCAATTTTAATTTCAATTTTGCTCAATACTTAATGAGCTAAAATTGTTTTTCAAATATTTCACATTCATAGTCGTTTTGGCATTAAAACTGATTATTTTTATTAAAATAAGTCTTTACTGCCCCAAAATAATAACAAAAATATCAAGGAGAACTCCAAATAATAAATTCATACCGCAATTAACACGCAATGAACTCAACGGCGCACATTTAAATTGTACGAGTTTTCCTATTAGAATCGCGCTTTCCCCCACCACACCTACTAGTACAAGATGCATAGAGAGACAGCAGAAACCCCGCCTTCTTTAACGCACGTGCGACCAGTATGGAATATCCCACGAATATTGAACTTTAAGTAAAAATTTCCCTTTTCCCTTTGGACCTTATAATTTCCAACGAATCGGGAAATTTCCCACGAGTTGGTAACACTGCGTGCGACTTAAATTCCTACGCGTTACAATCGTTGACAAAATATTAAAAAGAAAATGGATGTGTTGAAATGTCACTGCTTAGAACATAAGACGGCAAAACAAAGGAAATTAATTTGTTAACTGGGAATTGGAATGGTTCAAACTTCAAATATACATAGGAACGTACTTAGGCAAAACGGGGATTTATGGCCCCTGTAGTTTTTAGATTTTTCATGCCGCACTCCCAACTTGCCGCCCTGAGCAGGGGCCCAGGTTGCCCCCCTAGAGCGGGCCCTGCACCCCAGGGTATCCATTATGCTTGAAACCCTATGTATATTATTATAAATTGAACTTAAAGGGCTTTGGTATCTGTTTTGTACAGAGCTAGATATTTCATTCCTTTTAAATACTTTAAAATATATATTTTTCATTAATATATTCAAAATTACAATACTTACCTTCTGCATAGGGGTCTGCTTGTTTATCAAACGTAAAACCATTGCAAAAATTGCAAAATAAAGTTGTTAAATGTATACACAAATTACCACATTAAGAACCAACTGTTAATCTATATAGACCGAAAGAATATTTACACTTTCAAAACATTTATAAATTAAAAATTTGTGTTCTAATTCACTCTATTATTTCAAAAGAAAAAAAATTAAACATAATACTTCAGAAGAATAAGACATTACTATACCAGTAAAAAGTAATTTCGGAAAAAAATCGCTTTTATATGAAGGAAAAATAAAATATAACAATTTCAGAAAAATTAAAAAATTTGCAACTTTTAAAAAGCATTTAAAGAGATATTTACTAAATTAAATTATTGATACTATTTTTTTAAATTGATTTTATTAATGAATGAAATTGGATTAACTTCAATTTTTTTTTATTGTTATTTTTTTTAATGGTTATTATTTTCTATATTATATTATCAATTTCCATGTAATGAACTGTAAAAGTTAGTTTGGAATAAAGACATTTTAAAAGTTAATACAATACAGAGTTATATACACACGTGTCCGCTATACCCTATGTTACTGCTTTTAATTATAGACATATTTTTTTTTAACAACACCACGATGTTTGTCAAAAACTTGTTATAAATATTTTTAGGTTCTGGATATTCATTTCTGGGAAGGTTCAAAACCCTATCGGCTCTTTGCGACTACGTCTATAAGAATTTTCCCAGCGCAAAAGTATCCCAAAGCCGATTCTACCTTATACCATGTGGTATTGCTCGAATTGTCAATATTAATACTGAGCCCCCCGAAACTTTCGAAGAACTAGCACCACAAGATGTTGTTTTTACTAAAATCATTGAAGACAACGGTAAGTGTGCAATAAATAGCAAATCATAGAAAAAAACGATAAAACTAAAACCTGTTGGTGAAATTAAAATTTTTAATTTTTAAAAGTCTTTGACAGAAATCATTGATTTATAAAACGTTTTTACTGTTTTTCATTGGTTCCAAACTACAATTATTATTGTACTGACAGTTAATATCTTTGAAAAATTTGATTTATCGTGCGAGCAAAAATTATTTGCATCAAAGAGGGCTTGAAATAAAAAACGTAGGGCTTGGTTTAGATCACAATGATATGGGGACGATATATCTGACCAAATCTAGGTTAAAATTTTGTCAAATTCATATTATGACATGATATGCCAAACTAATGAGTAATAAAATAAGTAGACAAATACAAATTTATTTTTGTTGTTTACAAAATTAACAAAGTAAGAATATACAGAAAGAAAAAGAAAAATAATTACATGTATTCTGAGAATTCACATAACCGGAGAGGTTGAACAAGGCTTCGTCCGAAAAAAATATCAGGTCTAATAAATAATCATTTATTTCCAATACATCTTGGGTAAACCATTGAGAGTAATTCCTGCGTCTTTCGAAATCTGCGGCTTGTATTTCTTGGAATACTTGCACTTTATAAGGAAATAAATTTAGCTGCTTCTTAAGAATAGTCCTGCATGTTCCATAAAATCTTCCCAATTCTTGGGACAGGCGTCTTATACAATTTGTTGGAATATTTTGCATTATTTCACGAACGTTCGCAACAAGTTCTTCTGTTCTTACAGATGACCTTCCTTCTCCTTTTTTGTGTTGTATATGTTTACCTAAACACAGCCATGCACGGTTCTTTTAAGGCAATGATAAAAATCCCCAGCAACAAAAGCAACGTTAGGAAAATGTTCGTGAAAATCGTCCATGCACAAACCCGGATTGTATTGCCACCCACCATTTACTCTAACCCCGTTTCGAAAATACGCTGCAACCATGAATGTTTTGTGCTGTTCCGTAATATAAAGCCCATTGTGTGAATTGTTCAAGAAATTGGAAAAATTAGCGATTAATCAAATTACTTGTAACGTGTCGGAATGGCTGATTGATTGTTAATTCAGGTAGTTACTGACACCAAACAGGTATTAAGCTCTACGGCTAAGCATTACGTCCTTAGATGCAAGGCCCTCTTTTGCTCGCACGGTATAAGTCTTATCGTATTCGCCACAGATCTTGACTGGTTTGGGATATTATTGAAGTGCTACTTCAAAGGATGATTCCAATGAGTCTTCAATCCATCGCGATCAGAATAACGCGATGGATTGGCACGATTTTAATGAAAATACCACAGAGGTGAGGTGAGAGGTGTGTGTATCTTATCAACCTGATTCTATTTCATTTAACAAAATAAAGCAAGGTTTTTTTATTTTAGTTCCTGTCCCTCCAAATAAAAAATTCGAACGACTAAAAGAGTATTTAGGAGAAGCTACGGAGCCAAAAGATCCTTTGGTAATACAAATTGAAGAGTTATCGCCCGACGTGCCATACGATTTTCCACCAAGCAGGCGGCCATCTTTTTTGGGGGATGCACCGATCGAGAAAAATGACATGTGCCGATATCCTGTGCCTGTGCCTACTTATCTTAAAGGAGAAAATGCGAGACTTACTTACTACACAGGTTTAAAAATGTTGTAAAAGTAAATTTACACGCACGGTTTTTTTCTTCATGTCCAAAAAAATAACTAAATTCAGTAAGTAGCAATAACGGAATGTGTTGCTAATTAGTAACCATATAAATATTTAATATGACAAAAATCTTAAAAATAAAACGACTAAATTTCACGAAAATGTTATCTCTCATGTCCACCTCAGGCCTTGTAATTTTTTTTTTTGATAACAATAGTAAGAGAGCCCAATATGAAAAGTCCACCATGGAAAAAAATTAAAGGCCCTATAAGAAATTCATTATATTTTTTTTAACTTTACCTATTTTCGAAAAAATGGGTAAATTGGATGTTATCACAGAATATATTATAGATTTGCGTAGCTTTCGCTTATGGCAAAATAAGAAACGTCAACCCTAGTTTATTTAAAAGAGGAAATTTTATGCTTCCATTTGAGTCCAAACACGACAGTCTACGACGATAATTACCACTAAGCTACCAGTCCCTAGCGCATTATCTTCGGCTATTCGGGGTCTTTTTTATGTGGCACATTCCCGAGAACTCTACTGTTCATGTCAGATAATGACTTTTTTTTTTTGTATTTTTTTCGAAAAATGCAATTTTTCGAAAAATGCAAAGTTTTAAGATAATGATAAGTTTTTTGTAGGGTACACGTCCAATTTCTATTTTGTGAACAGGTTGCCCCCCTACCTTTCCATGGTGGATCTGTCGAATGGGATCTTAGACTATAAAGTTGACTACAAGACTTTTATATATGCCTAAAATGTTCTTATTAACTATATTTGTCAATTTATTATTGTTATTATCTTGATAAATTTGTCAACAAAATAAAAACTGGTCATCAGGCCGTAATATAAAGAAAATAAGTACAGGGTGGCCCATTAATAAGGGTGGCCGGCTTTATCTCGGAAACCATTAATCGAACAGCTTTCGGAAAAAAAATTTTATGAGTAGAGCGGTCATGAGAAAATTCTGGAAATTAGTTCCAAGTTCCTCATTTCGCCGCAAGGGGCACAATTGAAAATTAGTGTTTTAAATTTTAAATTTCTCTGAAAATTCTCATATTAAGGTATAACTCTGATTATATCATTGGAAAGCTTAGACAATTCTGCATCATTTTGGTTTAAGGTTTGTTGGCGTACCGACCTTGATAAGAGTGAGGGAAGCTATTGAATGTGTAAACATTAAAATCGCTGTAACTTCTAAACGACTTATCCGATTTTACTAAATTTAAGCTTGTTTGGAAGTACCTTCAATTGTCGTATCTAATGGTACACAATAGTTTCTAATAAAATTGCTAGTGGGCGCAATTTGTATTAAAATGTATTGTTCTGGCAATAACTCTGAAACGAACAAAGATATCGAACTGCGGTTTTCACATCTTTTCTTGCAAATTACATCTACTTTCCGATTATGACGTCATAGGTATACCGTATGATTTGAATTTTCGGGATAAAATCAAAAAAACTGTTATTATTACAAATTGCGCCCTCTAACAATTTTATTAGAAACTATCGTGTACCATTGGATACGACGATTGAAGGTACTTACCTTTCCCTTCCAAACAAGCTTAAGTTTAGTAAAATCGGATAAGTCGTTTAGAAGTTACGGCGATTTTAATGTTTACACATTCAATAGCTTTCCCCACTCTTATCAAGGTCGGTACACCAACGAGCCTTAAACCAAAATCATGCAGAATTGTCTAAGCTTTCCAATGATATACCTTAACATGTGAATTTTTGGAGAAATTTAAAATTTAAAAAACTAATTTTCAATTATGCCCCCTTGCGGCGAAATGAGGAACTTGAAAGTAATTTCCAGAATTTTCTCATGTTCGCTTTACCAATAAATTTTTTTTCCGAAAGCTGTACGATTAATGGTTTCCGAGATATAGCCGGCGTCCCTTATTAATGGGCCACCCTGTACATGAATTTATAGTATTTTTGTTGGTCACCAATTAATACATCTAAAACACCATAGGTTCGATAGCTTCACTTCTTGACATTACGTTTTTCTAAAGTAACAATTGACTATTATTCTTAGTCAGATTAAAATAACAGATAAATAAATAATGTACACTTTCACTTAGTCTCGAAGAAGAATTCAATATAACATTTTAAAGAATAATTATTGACAAAGACATTGGTTCATTACCCGATACATAATCATTTTTAGAACTGGTTCCCGAGACAATGGGCATTCTTAGAGGAAACGTTTGCCAGACAAATCCAAATTTTTCCAAATACCTTGGCAGACAAAGCATGGGAAATGCACTTTCAGCCTTAATAATGCTACGATTTTCAAAGGCAAAACATTGGGTTCCAAGAATCGTTGACACTGTTTTGAAAAACGGTGAGACATTATATAGGTAAGTTAATCGTTCTTTTAATATCGAATATCGAAATTTTATATCGAATTACGAAAAAACCCATAAACCCCATAGAGACTTAAGTTTAGGCTTTTAACATCTTTTCGTAATGCGAAGTGGCGCCGTGTCATCAGAAAAAATTAAATTTTGTCCAGGAGGTAGTTCTGTAATAGTTATTAATGATACTAGTTCGATATGGACACTATAACGAAACGCGTGCAACGTTAAACAACGAGGCGTTAGCCGAGTGGTTTAATTGCACAAGTTTCATTAAGAAAGTTCATATCGAACGTGTATCATTCAAAATTTAATCTACGACAGTGCAAATAGATTTTATTCGTCTAAATTTCATTGATATCAGCTAACGTTTTCGTAATTTTTAAAATTTTCAGGTGTCCATATTAGTCGATAACATGGAAACCGCATTTTTGATTGTTTCAATTTTGATTTTGACAACGTCATTATTGCCATCTAATTTTCTATTGTATGCAAAGTGTTGGCCAAAAATAATTTAAACATGGGAGATTCTGAATCCGAAAGTGTCCCTTCGGATGTCGAAGATATCGCGCAAAGCGTAATAGATTCCCTACTTCCCGAAAAGTCAAGGCAGGTGTACGAACAGACCTACGCAAAATATGAAGATTGGTGTAATGGAAAAGGAATCAAAAACATCAGCAGCGAGAAGGCGTTCCGCTCCTTGCATATTTTAACCTTCTCGCAAAACATAGCAAGGCTTCGTCGCTTTGGGTCTATTAATCTATGCTACGTTCAGTTATGTCAGTGAAGAAAAATACGGATATCAGTAAGTGCGTCCATTTAATTCCGTTTCTTAAACGAAAATCAGAAGGATTTCGAACAAAAAAATCTAAGATTTTAACAAAAGAAGATATAACCCGTTTTTTCTTGGAAGCTGATGACAGAACTTATTTTATGATGAAAGTTGCAGTGATTGTGGGGCTTGCGGGTGCGTGCAGGCGCACTGAATTGACGAATCTGCAGCTACAAAATGTCAAAGATGAAGGACAATGCATTTATGTTACTATCCCAATTACGAAAACGAAGATACGAGATTTTTTCATCACAAGCGGTAATGTTGAAGGAATTAATATGGTCGAAATGGTTCGAACATACAAAGCAATGCGGCCAAGTAACGCAGATCACACTCGATTTTTTGTGGGATACAGAAAGGGAACATGTATTAAGCAACCAGTTGGCATTAATACTTTTGGAAAAATGCCGTATAATATAGCATCCTTCTTAGGCCTTCCAAATCCTAAACTTTATACTGGACATTGTTTTCGTAGATCGGCTGCGTCGTTGCTTACAGATTCTGGAGTCGATTTATTAACTGTTAAGAGGCATGGTGGTTGGCGTTTGAGCACAGTGGCAGGGTGTTTCAGAATAAGATGCTGATCCTTAACGGTGTAAATCCTTAGGTGATTTTAAGAAGAAAAGTTCATATTTATATATATCCTTAACCTATCAACTTTCGAACTACAGGGCGTTAAAATTTTAAGAAAAAAATTGTTTTTCTATCATTTTTTCAAAATTTTAACCAGTGGCGTCCTGAAAGGGTTTGGACTAGACATTTTGGAAAAATATTATGTACGCCACTGCTTTTTCTCAAGATAAAAATTATTTTTACAATAATCATTCATTTTAGGCCAAATATAATATCTTGCCTTTTTATCGTTCGACAAACAGTTTCCGACAAAAAAAATAAAAACATTAAATTCGCATTCGCTATGTGCCTATGGTTTGTTTTGACACTATCAGCGTACGAGACTCAATGAGGAGAAGAGCTGAAGCATGCATTCTTGCAAGTGGTGGCCACTTTCAACAGCTAATCTAAATTATTTTCGTTTTTGTTCACACGTTATTTAATGTTAGCTGTTTTAATTTATTGTTAAAAAATAAACCATAGGCACATAGCGAATGCGCATTTAATGCTTTTTATTTTTTTTGTCAGAAACTGTTTGTCGGACGATAAAAAGGCAAGATATTAAATTTGGCCTAAAATGAATGAGTATTTTAAAAATAAGTTTTATCTTGAGAAAAATCAGTGGCGTACATAATATTTTTCCAAAATATCTAGTCCAACCCCTTTCAGGACGCCACTGGTTAAAAATTTTTAAAATTTTTCTACACTAAAGAATGGCTATTGATGCTTAGAGGGCATGTGTAAAAAAATCATAAAAATAGCTAGAAAGTTTTTAAAGTTATGATAGAAAAACGATTTTTTTCTTAAAACTTTAACGCCCTGTAGTTCGAAAGTTGATAGGTTAAGGATATATATTAATATGAACTTTTCTTCTTAAAATCACCTAAGGATTCACACCGTTAAGGATCAGCATCTTATTCTGAAACACCCTGTATAGAAGATTCCAAAGAAAATAAGAAGAAAGTGTCCTCTAATATTTTGGGTAATATTTCAGGCACTGATGGCCCTTTCGACAAGTTCGAGCACTCGGGGAATAAACTTACTTTCTAAAAATTCAGCCCACCTGTCATCGGCTGGAATTAACTTAACTACTTGTTCAGATTTTGTAATTAATGTTTACAATAAATAAATGCAATCCGTTTTTCTAAGTAATAATAACAAATAAATAGTTTGCACCGACTTTTTTTTTGTTTTTGTATCTTAACATTTGGATGTTATTATGAATTCATAATGGCACTGAGTGCTATTATGAAGGTCATAATGACATCTAAGTGATAATGCTAAAAACGTCATAATGGCACCGTCGTAGATTAAAGTTATTTAATTTTGTATTTGCCCCATTGCCATCCCAAACGTATAGTATATTTGGAAGACTAATAATTAATGGTTAATAAAAATCTTATATTTTTATGGTATTATGGACAACACGTATTTATACGTTTAAAAGATTTATAAATTAGAAGTTTGTATTCTAATTCACTCTATTATTTTAAAAGAAAAAAAAGCAAACAACACTTCAGGAGAATAAGACATTACAATGACATGATCATAACACCAGACAACAAACAACAAATGCAAATAAACGAACGTCTTATTAAATTTTAACTTATTCGGTTGTTAATTATTATAGTAGTATATTTCGACTTGCAATTTTTTGTTTATCAATGTAACATGGAATCTTACGTTTTTCGAGTAATTAAAGTATACATTTTAATAAATAGCTCAAAATTGTACATAATGATTTTAAAAAAATATTCGGATTCGAGTTTTTTTCGTTTCTTTGCATTTTTTGAGAACATTTACCACATAGTAATGTATATTCTTTTACACCATCAGAAAGTAGAGGTTTCAACGAATAAAAAGCCCACCGACTTTTTTAAAAAAGCTGATATTTTGATGTGAGAATGCTGGATTGAAAATTAGGGTTCTTTTTTCGATATTAAGTCCAAATAAGGTGAAAAAATTAATATTTTAAATCAAAAAAATTACAGTGTGTTTGGGACATAAAAAGGTAAGTTGTCACCAATTTTCGTAACAAAATTTTTTTTTGTAAAAGAAAAATAAACAACCAAAAACTTGGTTATTTGAATTTTTCACATAAATTTTGAGGTTATGTGAAAAAAATGTAAATACAAAAGTTGTAGATCTTTTTATTACCTACAACTTTGCCAGTTAATGTTTTTCAATAGTACTTGTAGTTTTGCCGGAAATCGAGATAAATTGTTTTCTACCCTTAAAAACTCCCCCCTTTCCACTTCCCGACCTCGGATCGCCCGTAAATTATTTTTCCTTTCATTTTTGTTATATTCTCTTCCTTTTCCAATGGGTTTCATCCTACTATTATTTTTCACTTTTTACCATTTTCAAAGGCTTTAGCCCTGGTCTATATGAGCGGCAGAATTTTTAAATTTAAATTTGATATAAACTTACGTTTTTAGGGATGCAATGCTGACCATACCAAGGTCACATAGCTTACGTTTATCAAATTTCCCGAACAAATTGGAATACGAAGGAAGAAAGTTCACCCCGGACATTGACGAGTACGCGCTCGTTGGACAAATGCAAAGCCAGGACTTTGAAATATTGGACTTAGGTCCAGCCTTGGAAGAATTCATGACTGATCACGATTGTTGCATTATTCTAGGTCCTCTAATATTAGCCGTTTGGTTGGAAGATGGAATCTATTATATGTTTGATCCTAATGAAAGGGATATAAACGGAAAAGGTATTTCTTAATGAAATTGGATAGGTATCTGAATCTGAATCCAATTATTTAAGGCATTTTAAACCCCAATCTGCGGAAAAATTCCTAGTGAGCTGAATTTTTGTATACACCCTTATTACGGCGTTGTAATGAAGATGTGAAAAATCGACATTGATACCGTGCCGGCTAAAAAAGTTATAAAGGTCGAAAGGTCACGAAAATCAGTTTTTCGCAAATATCTCGCGACCTATTGCTCGGAGGTCAATAGAGGTCATTATATCAGCACGTGTCTAACCCAGACGGGAAATGACGCTGGTCGCAGCGAACTTCTTTCTAAGATGTTCATGAAAAACGAAACTTTTTAAAAAAATTTCTCTGAAAATGTCATAAACTTATTCTTTATTCTTTGAACTAAATGTGTCAATTTTGACTCCTGCTGGGGTAACTGGGCCGTAACAAGCTTGGTACCCCAACAGCATTTTATTTCAAGCTAAATGGTAAGCTAATCTAACTTATTTTATTACATTTCATTCATTACATCCCTCTTTTTTATAATTTACAGAAAGCATCTACAACACTTTAATAAAAATACATACTTTTTCTTTTTCTCTCCCTCATACTTGACGTCTTTCACACTTCTTCGACATAGTTGAATCTAACTAAAATGTTTTTATCACGTACACTTAAAATAATTTCTACAAAGTCCTTTATTTGATACTTCCTAATTTTTCTCTTTTTTCCCACCCACAGTGGCTTTTCACTGGTCCTTGACCTTACAGCGTGCTGATATGTTTTCTGTTGTTTGACTACAAAAAGTTTTTTCACCCCCTATGCGTGCCATTGAAAGCTCCATTATGGATTAGTTCCACCTTTTAATTTTATTGTTATTTTCTCTTTTGCTAACAACATCAGCTGTTCATAATATTTGTTTCAATTTCCTGATGATGAGTGTTTCTACACTCGAAACATGTCGATTCTACCCTAGGTTCGCCTAGCTATTGAATTAAAATTGTGGAGAAAGACTTTATGGTTTTATTTTCCCTATATCATTCAACTCCACTTTGAGTATGGACTACTTCTTCAAAATTATAATAATTTAATTATTATTTCAAACTAAATCGAAGCATCCATGCCGTCATAATAACGCGTGATAGCGGCACGTTACATACTCACAGATAGAAGTAATATGTGCTGTGACATAATGGTTTCCTTCTCGCCACTGTATGTGGTAGGTATTTTCAATACGCTTATGATACTTGCGTAAGATGCAAGATCTGTGAATTTTTATTATTCAAAACGAACTGGTATGACATAAAAGTTTTTATGCACCACGGGCGACACACATAATCATCTACTTAGTACCCTTGATACATAAATAACTATTATGATAAAATATAGAAATGTTTCTATATTTTCGTAAAATATTATAATATTTTTCTAATAAAATTTGTAAAGTGTGTATTACACGTTAAAATTTAGTTGTAAACAAATGTCTGCTTAAATTAATCGTCAAATTTGCTACTGTGTAAAATGATACTAAGTAAAATAATTCTTGAATTAAACTAGTTTTTTCCAAAACCAAAATAAGGTTATCCCCCATAAGGTTTGTCACCCCTCGGCCCTCACTCGCCCCTTTAATGACGCTATGCCACTGCCGGTAGTGTATTAACATTAAGAAAATTTTTTAGCACTTATAAAAGCAACAACAGTTGGTTCCAACGTGGTTAACTTAGAACCACCCACTGGGGTAGCTTGTGTCGTCTGGTGCAAGGACCTTAAAGATTTGGCAAACCTGTATGTAAACAACACCGATCGAGAAAAAAGAAATGACAGATTTTACCTAAGCAAGGTTGTAATTAGGGATTATGTGGAAGTACCTGAAGAATGGAATAATTTTTCGGGTTAATATTCTATAATTATATCGGGTTTCACAAACATGTTAAACAATAATTAACTTACCAGCAACTTTGACTGTGATGTAAATGACAGAAGTGGCAGAAATGATATTCTCACATTCAGAGTGGCCCTGTAAGCGTAAGGTGGAATTTTCACTGATAATCTCCCTAGCAGCAGAATTATCGGGAATTAATTCTGCTGCGTGGGAGATTCGGTAAGAAAATTTCATAAATTGAAGTTTTTTCTTATTGTAATTTTTTTGCGAAAATGCTACAAAAACATATTTCCGGCGGCTTTAGTTAATTGTAACTAATTAGAGTTTTAGAAATGAAATTCATTTTAGCCGTTAGTAACTCATTTTTATTACTAAAATGTGAGAAACATTAAATAACAAATTTCTTATCTGAAATTTAATGTCTTTATAGTTTTAAATTCCAATAAAACTTTAAAAAACATATTTCCGATGAGTTTAGTTTAATATGACGCACTGTATTTTTACAATAGAACTTGATTTGTAGTTGTTTAGTTGTTAGTAACTAAGGTTTATTACTAAAATTTCAGGAACATTAAAAACATTAATTCGTTTTCACATATAACATCTGATATAACACGTCTACATAGTTTCAAATGAAACTTATAAAAAACATATTTCCGATGAGTTTAGTTAAATATGACGCACTATATTTTTACAATAGAAGTTGATTTTTATTTGTTAGTAACTAAGGTTTATTACTAAAATTTCAGGAACATTAAAAACATTAATTCGTTTTCAACGATAACATCTGAAATTGCATGTCTACATAGTTTCAAATGAAACTTAAAAAAACATATTTCCGTTGAGTTTAGTTGAATTTTTGATCTGTCTCTTTTAGCCCCGGTGTTCGATATGTAAAACAAATTGGTTAGTATCAATAAAAATTATAAATTGGCAACAAAATGTATTTTGATTTTATTCTGAGTGACTTTTGCCACTAGATATAAAGCACTTCATTTTTGACAGAAAAATTATCACTTATTAATTTCATTAAGGTAAAAGGAACTAACAAAATTATCAGCTATAATAACCCTAGGACATTGATAATGGACGAGATAATTTTAGTCGAAAGCACGTTGCCTGGTAACAACCCGACGCTGAAGGCGGAGGGTTGTTACCTTGGTTACGTGCTTGAGATAAAATTATGAGGCATTGGTCAATGTCCGAGGGATATTCGGTCAGAAAATTTTTTGATAAATATTTGATAAAAAAATAAAATTTCTCGCAACCAAACAATTATTTATTTATTAAAAGTACAATTTGTAAAGGTACAGTTATTAAAATTTAACGTAACATTTGATTCGCTATTTTTTTCTACTATAGAAGATCCATTACCACGCATAGTATTAATAATCTTATTGTGGTGTTCTTGGTCGATGTTTAAGTATGGTTTTATAGAATTTGGATTGTTATGACCAGTGATTTTCAGCAATTGTTGTTCTTGCACACTTTTTTTGCCAATTCGCTAACAGCAGTTGACCTGTTTGAATGGTTTGTTATTTTTTTGTCCTTTATATTCAGGCCGATAGCTTCAGCAGACGATTTTGTCCATCCATTAATAGTATTTTTTCCAACAGGGAGATTATCGTACCAACTATCGGTTTCCGTTTTCCAGTGTCGATTTGGTTTTAAGAACAGCCGTGGTGAGGTTATATGTACGCCTCGTTTTGATGTCAATTTATGAAACAGGCGTACAGGGCATCTTTGACTTTCACTATTGACAATCAACCATTTACTACTTGTACAGCTTTTTGAACCGCCTTGGCAAGTTTTACTGAACACTGGATTATATTCAATACGATTTGTTGGAGAACCATCGTTCTTTTTTCGATTTGAAAAAAATCCAGGAGACATGCAACTGCTTCGCCTCCTCTCCACGCTAATTCTACTGCAGCAATATGGTAGAATTTACGCCTAAGACCTTCAGGGGTATTTTCATTCCAGAACAATATTATTTGGTTTACTTCATATAGACTTAACGAAACTGAACTGGTCTTACGTTTACATGGATCTGCTTGTAATTTCTTTCTGGTTGCATCGCGGGCATCTCGGGCTGGTTTAAATACTATCCTGTTAAACGGGTCAATCATAATCTTATATTCATTATAGTACTTTTCTTGTAAAATTTTGCACGAAACGTTCCACATAGTCTTTACCGTTGCTTCTTTGAATTCAGTCTCATATTTTTTTCTCATATTAACCGCCCAATCTTTCAGTATCATTGCCAGCTCTTCTACGATTCTATGTTTATTTAACTCGTATTTGCGTTCACAGCAAAACTTCATAAATATTCCCCACGTGTATTTGTGACTGTTTCTGGTATTTTTTGGGATTGTTTCATTAACTAGCGCGTTAATGCAATTAAAATTTGCATTGCCAAAACGTGACATTTTGAAATTTATATAGTTATAATATAAACTGTCAAAGTATTGGTGTCATAATAAATGATGCCTGGGTGTCATAGTGATTGAAAACTACCCGGAGTGTTGTTTTCACTTAAATGTTGATATGATTGGGTGATTTATGTAAGATGATAAAGAATAACAAAATTTAATTGGCTGTTTGAACTGTCAAAAAATTTTCGCGATAATCTCCCGTTGCTATAAGCAACGTAAATAAAAAGGAGCCTTCTAATTGGTTGAAAATAATTTTATGTAATTTTCAACGTCATTAAATCTACTGCCAACCTGTAACCTATTTCGTGTTGTTTTTTTAGTTTATTATTTTATTAACTAACATTTAAATAAAATCAATGTCATCGACCCATTATTTACGTAATATCTGACATATTGCAAAAATATCTATTTATTTCATTGCTAATTTTGGGAAAATTGTATAAACAAAGAACAATGACATAATAATGTTAATTATTAATCTTACCCGATATCTTTTACTATACAATTCTCCTAAAATAATTTATGAAATTCCTTGACATTTTTTTAATATGTCAATTATTACCCATAGCATATGCAGCCGATATTGATTTTATTTAAATTGTGTGTAAAAGCTAGAAAAAATAAATAAATCTAGGCGATATAGGTTATAGGTTGGCAAGCGAGTTGATAATCCTACCCTAATTCTAGATTTACCAATCAGACAACTTTGATTGTAAATAAATATTGTTTGTCAATATCATTTATGTCATAGTGAAAGTTCCCTAGTTAGTTTATTATTGTTAAAAGCCTTTGTGCTACCCCACTTTAGAGAATTGATATTGTTATTTAAGACAAACAAATATATCGACCACTGTATTAATAATAATAATAATAATAATAACAATAATAATAATAATAATAATAATAATAATAATAATAATAATAATAATAATAGGTTTATTTAAAATTTAATAATATAATAAATATGTTTATGTTGTCTTTGATAAACTTATTCTTCAGTCCCCTGAAGCTTAGGGGCAAATCTTATTTTTTGTTTTAGTATGTAAAATCATAAATATCCATTAAAAATCAAGTTTTAAAGTAAAAATGTATATAATATAGTATAATAAACGCAGCTTTTTTGACGAAATATATTACCTATAATAAATTTATAAATTTATAATTTTTAAGTAAAAAATATTACCTATATAAATTATTCAGAACAATATTAATTAATTAAAGCATTTCTAAAAATATTTTCAAATGGTCTGTTTTTAATATCCCTGTTTTTATTTCGACTTTAAATTTTTTTAATGAAATCAATTTATTAATTTTTGTTCGTAAAGAATCGTTTAAATAAAAACATAAATATTTGAAATTTTTTTGTCCTATGGGCTTATTTACTTTACGTTTTATGGGTAATTCAATATTAGACCACTCTTTAATGGTTATATAGGTTTTAATGTTTGAAACAGATGCTGAAATACACTGTTCAAAAAAAATTAAAGAAACACTTTTGGATAACCCTGTAACATTTTGGCTTGCTGTTATTAACAAATGAAAATTATATTTTCATAATTGATTTGCATTTTGTTTTAGTGATTTGTTAAAAAATAAACGTGTTTGTGCTAATTTATTCGAGATAAGTTTAACGTTCCACAGCAAGTACAAAAAAATAAAGTGATTATGAAAATATTCACATTTAGGTTTTAGGTTGCGGCAGGCTTATTAGAGAGCTCACCGATCTTGTAGTGATACCAGGAAGTCTTATAGCTGCAAGATAAATTGATATCATTCTGTCAGATCACGTTATTCCTGATGCAGCATATTATGGCAAAGGCCCTGATTTTCTTTTCATGCAGGATAATGCAAGGCCTCATACTGCTGCGATTACTATAGATATTCGATTTCTTATCGAGCATAAAATTCGTAAAATGGATTGGCCAGCAATAAGCCCCGAGCTTAATCCAATTGAATACTTATGGGATATATTGGACAGACGTATTCGACGTCGTCCAAATCCACCTCAAACCCTTCAGAAACTAACAGAAGCCCTAGTCGAAGAGTGGGATAGTATACCACAGGAAAACATTCGATGGCTCGTGATAAGTATGCCAAGAAGATGCCAAGAAGTAATTCGTGCTGCTGGAGGGTAGACGCGGTATTAAAACACATTGGTTTTCAGATAGCGGAACATGGCCATTAAAAAAAATGTTCTTTTCGTTTTTTTATTCGCACTTTTTTTAAAATTGTTGATCTAAGTTTACGAATAAAGGAGCTCTAAGAATCTATTGATTGGAAGAAAATATGGGTCTTTCAGAATATAAATGTTCATTTGCATATAACTATCAATTAATATGTTACAGGGTTATCCAAAAGTGTTTCTTTAATTTTTTTAGCAGTGTATGTAACTCCTAAATAAATAATCCCAATATTTTTGTTTTATTTTTTTAAATTCTATTATATATTTGGCTTATATTAATAGTAATTCAATTTTTTAGGTATGTCTTTAGGAAAATGGATACTCCGTGGCACATTTAGCCAAGGTGGTTATCGATTTGCTCCGGAAACACGTAACAATCAAGGAACAGCTAACGCATTTTTGTCTTTGGCGATGCATGTTTTATTTGATGTCAGAGAGTGGTCTAGCGATACTGTTGATGAGGTAAATAATAGTTATTTATGTATCAAGGAAATTATAAGGGTCTTAATTACCAAAGAGGGCCTTTGGCCCGAGGGACAGCAATTGACCGAGGTGATTGAGACTCTTATAATTCCCGTGGTACACGGTGATCATTTGTAATGTCCCCCCCTCTCCCCCTCTTAACTTTTTTGTTTTTTGCATTAGATAAAAATGTTAAATATAAAACTTGTACAGAATCATGTAAGCTATTTGCAGAATAATATAAATTGTATAAAAATTTTGTTTTTAAATAGTACACCCTATATATTTTTAGCTTTTAAGAATCTCCTAAAACTTCTAAATATTTTTCTTATAACATGTCCTATACCTAAATATAATAGTTTTCGAAATAATCGCATTTTACCTAAGCGGCTACATTCAAATATAAATATTCTAGATTTCAGTAAAGTTCTTAGGTGGCCGTGAATTAGGCGGTGGCGGAGAAACTATTTAGTGATTTTTAGTGACAGTTACTGACATATTAAGTAAATATAACATTTTTTTGATAAAGATGCCTTATTCAGAAAGGGATAAACAAGTAATTTTGCTAACATTTATTAAAGCAAACAATAGCCTTAAATTGGCTCAACGGGAACTGCGTAGAATTAATCCCCGGATGCACGTTCCAGACAAAAAGACATTCCATCGAATCTATAAAAAGTTTCAACAAACATCTAGCCTAGCGAGAAAAAAGAGAACAATGAAAATAGACGAAAATAGTGATTTAAATATTGTTATATTTGTACTTTAATGCGTATATTTGATCTATAATAAAACACACGCGGGTTCAATATCATCGTCTATTCACTGCTAAAATATTATACATATCACAGTCACGTTACTTAAGCTATTTCATGTTTCGGAGGACAGAAGGAAGAGAGCGATCTTGAATCATGTATTCCTATTTATAGTACGGCGCTATCGCGCATGGCAGTGTTGCCAAACCTAACACACCCCCTTGTAATTTTAAAAAAATCTAAATTTTTTTTTAGAAGTTATTGCTATGCAGCAGTTTATCTGTTGTCAGAAGTGCAGACACTGTATCTAAGCTATGTAACTATTTTTCGATACAGGGTCTGGCCTTATTTCACAGACATTTTACTTTACATTTGGTGTGTGTTTGTACATTCTAAATTTGATATGAACTTTAACAATTTAACTTTAAAATGTACCTCTCTGTCCTCCCCCTACTTAATTTAAAAGCTCCTACTTTTTTTTACAGAAATATTACAGCAATGTCAATTTACAATATAATTACAATATATATATATAATACTTTGTCACATGGTACGCATACATTTTACACAAACAAAACACAATGACTATTAAGTATACGTACATTAGTAAAATTTTCTCAAAAAAAAATTGAAAAGTATTTTTTTTTTATACATGCAAAAAATGAAACTTGAGAAAATTTTACTGACTCAGACCGTTTAAAAATCCTCGTCAGACTCGCTGGTGGTGGCAGTCGAGAACATTCCTAGCCAGCTGGGGGGCTTCCTCGACCTTTTGGACTGCCTTGTCTCCAATGTTGTGTTGGTCTTCTTGCTCTTTCCACTATCCTCCATTGACCGTGTTGCTGATTTTTCCTGTGGATTAAAATTAACATTAGATTTATCAGCCAACTCGTTATTTTTATCTAAAAAGTATTTTTTTTGCTTTTTAGATTTTGACGCTTTAAAACTTGAAACATTGTCATTGTCCACACTTTTGTCTGTTTCACGTTGGTCTATGTCTTTATAAGTCGGATCAGAACTTTTTGAATTTTTACTGTTCAAAATGGGCACACTATTTAAAAAGTCATTTACACAAGTTTCAGGGGTGTTGTCAATACTCACCACGTCACAGTCATTTACTCGGGTTTGGGGGTTAAGGGGGGTTTCAACGTTACCTGAGTGTTGCTGTGACTCCTGGTAGACAGCTATTCTATTTTGCAGTCTACTCAAGCCTGTCTTGTCTGCCCGTCTGTATCCGCTCACCGAGGCTTCCGTACCTTTTCCGATGATTTGGTCGATATGCCTCTTGCATACATATCCCTTTTCTATTTTAACTAGATATGTCGTTTTACCAATCCTCTTCACTATTTGTGCATCAGTCCAGAATTCTTGGTTATTCCTGTATATCTTGGTCATAACCTGTTCATTGACATTGAATTTTCTGGTTCTTCCTTTGCTGTAATACTTCTTTTGATTTTCTTGAGCTTTTCTGATGTTGATAGTGATTTGGTTTTCTTCTGGGACTTCTGTTTCTTTCAAAAGACTGAGCCTTGTCCTAATTTCTCTTCCAAAGAGTATTTTTGCAGGCGTCTCTCCAGTGGTTTCATGTTTTGTTGTTCTATAATTCAACAAAAATCTACATACCAGTGTTTCCAATTTAACTCCTTTATTTTCTCTATCTGAAAGTGCTGTCTTAATCTTTCTTTTAAAAGTTTTCACAGCATTCTCTGCTTGGCCATTACTTTGAGGGTGGGCTACTGCTGATGTCATATGTCTGATGCCATTTTTGCTTAGAAATACTTGAAATGACTTTGACGTGAACTGAGTTCCATTATCTGTCACCAAAGTCTCCGGTAGTCCATACATTGAAAAAGTTTCTCTAAACTTGTCCTCAGTTTCTTCTGCTGAAAGACCTTTCATCCTATGTACAACCGGGTATTTGCTATAGGCATCAATAATGATTAAAAAATTTACTTTCTTGTTTGGCTCCAGTAAAAAATCAGCATGCACGCGAGTCCATGGCTTTCCTTCACTCTTCCATGGGGTGTATTCGGACTTTGGGGGATTACTTTGGTTCCTTAGACATGGATCACATGACTTAACCAATATTTCTATCTCTTCGTCAATTTTTGGCCACCACATATAGCTTCTCGCAATTGACTTTGACTTGGATAGACCCCAGTGCGCAGGCGCATGCATTTCCATTAATAATCTTTTTCTTAGGGCTTTAGGAATGATAATTCGGTATCCCCACGTTAGAATACCATTTTCTTCACGAATTTCATCCCTTTTTGTGAAAAATGGTTTTAAGTCTGGATCACATTTCCATTTTTGGTTTCTAACCATTTCCAGTACTCGTTTAAGCTCACTATCCTTTTCAGTGCACTTTTTTACTTCTTCAGCATCCACTGGCCATTTTTCACTTGTGTTTATGAAGTTGAAATATTCACCTTTTCCTTCATACTCTTCATCCACAACTTTAACGTTCCTTGGAGCCCTAGAAAAATAATCAGCAAAAATATTTTTCTTTCCTTTTAAATATACAATTTTATAGTTAAATCCTGCCATATAAATAGCCCATCTTTGAAGTTTATTCGTGTGCATTTGGGGTATCTGTTTATGTTCACCCAAAATTGATATTAACGGTTTACAGTCAGTCCTTAAAATTACTTTGTTGTTTCCTAAAAGATAATCTTCAAATTTAATGCATGAATAATATAATGCTAGTGCTTCTTTCATTAGAGACGAGTAATTTTTTTCACAAGGCATTAAAGTACGAGATATACATGCTATTGGCTTTTCTTGTCCATTTGGAAAAATGTGACTTAAAATTCCTGCAATGCCATTATTTGAAGCATCCGTGGTTAAATACAAAGGTAACTTTGGATCAAAATGAACTAACGTTATATCTTCAGCGATTTTTGCTTTGATACTATCAAAGGCTTGTTTACATTCTTTTGACCAAAAAAATTTCGCTTTTGTTTTCAATAAATCATAGATTGGTCTTAAAACTGTTGCTAAATGAGGAATAAATTGACTATAATAATTTACCATTCCCAAAAATGAACGTACTTCAGTAATATTGGTTGGTGCTGGTGCCTCTAAAATTGCTTTTACCTTAGTTTCAGTTTTATGGAGCCCAAATTTGTCAATCTTGAAACCTAAATATTCTACCTCATTTTGGAAAAACTTGCACTTTTCTTTTTTTGCTGTTAGGCCAGCTTCCTCTAGTTTCATAAAAACTTCCTCCAGTGTTTGCATATGCTCTTCTTCATTTTTCCCTGTTAAAATTATGTCGTCAACAAAACAGCTTACATTCTTGATACCCTGAAACAGTTGGTCGATATACTTTTGAAAAATTGCTGTACCTGGGGTTATGCCATAAGGCATTCGATTCATTTTGTACGTACCACGATGAGTACTAACTGCAAGCAATTTTTTTGATTCGTCTGTAAGTTCAAATTGAGCATAAGCATGTGAAAGATCAATAACAGAAAATTTCTCACCTCCTTGAAGTTTTGCAAAGATGTGCGACATCTTGGGTAAAGGATAGGTTATGTCCTCCAGATGTTTGTTTACGGTGCTCTTATAGTCTCCGCATACTCTTAATTTTCCATCTGTCTTCAGTACACATACTAGTGGTGTTCCCCATGAGCTGCTGCTTATAGGCGTTATCACTCCCAAACGCTCCAGACGATCCAGTTCCTGTTCCAGAAGTTCTTGGTAGGCAAAAGGTACGTTTCTCGGTTTGCAGTACACAGGCTTCGCTGTTGGCTTGAGCTGCAAAGAAATTTTGGCATGTTTAAATAAACCTAACTCATTTTCGAAAACATCTTTATATTTAAACATCAATTTTTGCACTTTATTATTTTCAGTTATCGAGTTAACCATACTTAATGTAATATTAAACAGTTTCATCCAATCACGACCCAAAATACACGGTCCACCGTTACGTATAACATAAAATTTTATTTTTCGTTGTTTATTTTGATAAGTTAAATCAACTAAGATATACCCTAAAGGCGTAAAATTTGAGTTGTTATATCCTTTTAAAAGCATATTGTCCTTTTTTAGTCGATATTTCACTAAATTTTCATTATAAAATTTATCATTTATACAGCTAACACTTGCACCTGAGTCTATGTCCATTAGAAAGTCTTTATTCTCAATGTTTATTTTAACTGTGAATGGATTATCGTAGGATTCCCTATTATTTTCTACTGAAAAAATTTCTTTTTGCTTAATGTTTTCGATTTCTACAAAATTTAAACGTTTTTGTCCCTTATTACATACTCTCGATAAGTGCCCCTTTTTATTGCATATATTACATTGATAATTTGCGTACTTACATTGTCCTGAGTGAGTTTTACCACATATTTTACACTCTTTTTTATACTTTTTACCCATGTTTTGTTTTGACATTTCTGACTGTGACGTGTGAGCGCCATCTTGGTGGCTGCTTCCCCTTCCATTTCCATGTCGATTGCGTGCGAACCATCGCTGCGCTGACGGATTATCCACGTGATGGCCTCTTTCCATGCGTCGCCGCGCTCGAGAGTCCAACGTTGCCACGTGCTCTTGTCGATTTTCTTGGATGGATTTTCCGATCTTGTGGATTTGTCCATGTTGAATCGATTCTTTCTGCATCGCCAGTTTTACCATCTCGTCCATGGATTTGGTTGCATCTTCCTCGCAAAGGCGGTCCTGGATTTTTCCTTTTTCTAATCCGGTTACAAATTTGTCCTTTAGAACGTCTTTTAGATTGGCGCCAAAACTGCAGTTGACTGCTAAGCTTTTTATTCGGGCAAACCAATCAGCGATCGTTTCACTATTTTCTTGTCGTGCGTCGTAAAATTTGATTCTTTCTCTCCAAATTGATGTATAGGAACCAAATTGTTGAGCTAGAAGTAGGCATAATTCTTCATACTTCTTAGTTTTCGGCAGGTCCGGATGACAGAGGTCTCTTAGCAATTTGTACGTTGGAGTGCCAATCAGGCTAAGGAGGGTTGCTACCTGAATTTTTTCATCCTCAATTTTGTTGGCACAGAAATATTGCTCCAACCTTTCTTTATAAACGATCCAATCATCCGCGTTTTGACAAAATTCAGCTATTTGTCCTATTAAACCAGCCGCGGCCATTTTATACGACGTACACTACTCGCGTACTTATACGACACGCCACGTGAATTTTCACCTTGCTGATAAATTCTATTACGCGCGTTTTCTTGAATAGAACCGATGATTTCCTCGTCGCCAATTGTTATATTTGTACTTTAATGCGTATATTTGATCTATAATAAAACACACGCGGGTTCAATATCATCGTCTATTCACTGCTAAAATATTATACATATCACAGTCACGTTACTTAAGCTATTTCATGTTTCGGAGGACAGAAGGAAGAGAGCGATCTTGAATCATGTATTCCTATTTATAGTACGGCGCTATCGCGCATGGCAGTGTTGCCAAACCTAACAAATATACTACTAAAAGTTGAAGAAACTCCAAACATGTCTTTAAGAACAGCATCGAAATGTTTAAAGGAAGAGCTTGATGATTAAAAAAATACCTCTTATGGAAGGGTTCAAAACACTCTTAAAAAATATGAATATAAGGCTTTCAAAATTAGGCCTGTAACAAAATTAACGCAGAGACAGCAAGAAAAAAGGGTTGAATTTTGCCAAATTATGATGGAAAAAATTAATGTAAATCCCAGTTATTTCGAAAATGTATTTTGGACCGACGAGTCATCATTTTCAACTAGTGGCATGATAAACAGAAAAAATAGCAAACAATGGGCCACAGTAAATCCCCACTGCTACAGGGAATTTAAATTTCAAGGACGTCAAACTATTAATGTGTGGTGTGCTATTTTAAACAACAAAATAATAGGTCCCCATTTTTTTAACGGTACTTTAAATGGAGAAGGTTATTTGAATTTTCTCCAACACGAGCTAGAGGACTATTTTGATGTGCCTCCGTTGGAACAAGAGCGAAACATCGTCTTCCAACAAGATGGCGCTCCACCTCACAGTGTAGTAGCTGATACAAATTACCTTAATTAAAGGTTCAATGAATGGATTGGACGGAATGCACCAATACAATGGCCACCTAACAGCCCTAACTTGACGCCGATGGATGCATTTTTATGGGGAACACTAAAGGGTCGAGTGAATGCAAATAACATTGAAAGCACTGAACATTTAAAAGAACTTATTAGAGCAGAAATTCGAATTCTGAATGATTATTCTCAATCTATCACCGCCGCATTACGAAGGTTACGAAAAACGTATATTAAATGTATTTAAGAAAACGGTGGCCCAGTTGAGCAATTTGATTTGTAATTACCAAAAGTTTTTCTTTATTGTTAAGACATTAAATTTAAAAATTATTTTTAATTTTGTATTTCAAATTTCATATACTTTTAGTAGTATATTTAAATCACTATTTTCGTCTCTTTTCATTGTTCTCTTTTTTCTCGCTAGGCTAGATGTTTGTTGAAACTTTTTATAGATTTGATGGAATGTTTTTTTGTCTGAAACGTGGACCCGGCGAATAATTCTATGCAGTTCCCGCTCAGCCAATTTACCGCTATTGTTTGCTTTAATAAATGTTTGCAAAATTACTTCTTTTCCCTTTCTGAATAAGGCATCTTTTAAAAAAAAAATTATATTTACTTAATATGTCAGTAACTGTCACTAATAAGCATAGTTTTTGTTTCTTCGCGACCGCCTAATTCACGGCAACCTAAGAACTTTACTGAAATCTAGAATTTATATTTGAATGTAGCCGCTTAGGTAAAATGCGATTATTTCGAAAACTATTATATTTAGGTATAGGACATATTATAAGAAAAATATTCAGAAGTTTTAGGAGATTCTAAAAAGCTAAAAATATATAGGGTGTACCATTTAAAAAAAAAATTTAACCTGTGTCTCATTTCTGCACTACCCTGTATATATTTATATAATTCTGCAAATAGCTTACATGATTCCGTACAACTTTTATATTTAACATTTTTATATAATGTAAAAAACAAAAAAGTTAAGAGGGGGGGACATTATAAATGATCACCGTGTACATAGATAATTTTATTTCTGACCGATTTTAATTTTTGTTCATTTTTAAACCGGAATAAATGTTTTAATTTATTACCTTTCCGGTATATTTGAATCAGGTGCCGTCAATAAAGACATTGACGTTGTAATGACATGAATAAAAAATAGTTATTTTAGCATTTTCTGTTTTATTTTACCTGTAAAAGGTAGAGGGAATTAGAAAATCTTTAATATCCCAAAGGAGTCATAACCGTCTTTATTGATAGCGTAACCATGATGATATAAACTTATAATATCCCGGTCAGAAATAAAATATATATCTACTTACTTCTTTATATAATCAAAGCAAATAAAATTTATGTGTTACACGAAAAACATAAATTTACTCACGCTGATCGTCCATTAGAATATTTAGGAAAGTAATGCGATTTCAATCCTGTAAATTTGGATAATCGGGTTTTCGTAGACGGTCTCTTAATTGAAATAACAGCGATCGTATGCTACTTCCGGTTATTATAAAATTATTTGGTTATTATAAAAAGGGGAATCAAATTTCAGCTAATATTAAATAAATACAGGGTGGTCCTTAAGTACATCAAGAAAATCTAGGATATGATTTCTGGCATCAATTTAAGTTGAAAAGTTTATATGGACTTATGCCCTAAAATGCTTACCCTCTAAGATACAGGGTGTTAAAATATTTTCCATTTTCCTTTAAAACTGCCATTTTTTTCCAAAACATAGTAGAGACAACTTTTGTTCCGCTTATATCAGTAATGCATAAAAATGCATCGGAGTTTTAAAAAAACAGTGGCGTATCACATATTTTCACAAAAAAAATATTGATGGTATCTTCATGCACGCCACTGGTGGAAGTAGGCAAACCCTTTTTTAACCAAAAAGTGCAGTTTAATACGAAATCAATCGACATCAATTTTCAATACCGTATCTTCAAGGAGTTTCGAAATTTTAAAAAAACAATTATTTTTTAAAAATATTTTAACACCCTGTATCTTAGAGGGTAAGCATTTTAGGGCATAAGTCCATATGAACTTTTCAACTTAAATTGATACCAGGAATCATATCCTAGATTTTCTTGATGTACTTAAGGACCACCCTGTATATTATAACTAAAAATAAAATAAATTCCATTAATAACCCCTTAACATTTAATAGGTAATGAAAATATTCAATATTCAAAAACGACAAAATTTTTAGGATTAGTTTTAGAAGAAAATTTAAATTGGAAATGCCATATCCAGTATATTATTATCAACTCGATATCTCCTTTGGTATCTGTTTTGTACCGAGCTAAATATTTCATTCCTTTGAAATCCTTAAAAAAATTATATTTTTCAATAATATATTCAATATTACAATAATTAGCTTCCGCATGGGGATCTGCTTGTTTATAAAACTTAAAACCATTACAAAAATTGCAAAATAAAGTTATAAAATGTATACACAAATTACCACCTTTAGAACCAACTGTTAATCTATATGGACCGAAAGGGTATTTACAAGTTCAAAACATTTATAAATTAAAAATTTGTATTCTAATTCACTCATTTTAAAAGAAAAAAAAATCAAACATAACACTTCAGGAGAATAAAACATGACATGATCATAACACCAGACATTGTATAAATTATCAAACTATGCCAGTAAAAAGTAATTTCGGAAAAAAATCGCTTTTATATGACGGAATAATAAAATATAACAATTTTCCAAAAAATATCAGAAAAATTAAAAATTGGCAACTTTTAAAAACAATTAAAGAAATATTTACTAAATTAAATTATTTATACAATTTTTTTTTTAAATTGATTTTATTAAATTGGATTAACTTCAATTTTTTTTTATTGTTATTTTTTTTTAATGGTTATTATTTTCTATATTATGTTAGTTTGGAATAAAGACATTTTGAAAGTTAATATGGATGATTTATTTTCAGATCCTTATGACTGGTGACAAATTTTACAGTTCGTCAGTTAATAGTCTCCAAGAGAAAGGAGCATTTAGTAATCAGCTGTTGATGTTAAGCGAACTAAACCATTTTGCCAAAATTCGAGATAAAGAAGCTCATTTCGAGTTGGAAGAATGCATTGTGAATGGTCTAGTAAATGCTAAACATAAAAATGATCCCTCTGATATACACAAGGTAATATTTTTGAACCCAACATCAATGCATACTGTTGATAAATTCGGGGTTGGTTCTGAATCTACGTCAACCACAAAACCTTGCTTTCTGGTAAAACCGTCCGACATTTATACAGTACAAGGTGTTGGGAAAATCACCTATTACATAATAGTAGTAATAAGTCTGAACCCGGCTTAAATCTTCTAAAAGAAATATAATTAATTTTAAGTTTTAAATAATGCCAAAATTATTTTATTTCATTTATTACTCCCTGCTTTTGTCCATTCCCTTATAATTAAAAATATGTATTGTAGGGACTACAAACCTTCTTTACTGATAATGACGCCGGTGTTATAACTACAAGAGAAATATCATTAGCTATTTGGCAAAAGGATGGAGCGTTTTACTATCTGGATCCTCACAGTAGAGATGAAAATGGTTTAGCTACGGGTAATTACTTTTAAATCTTTAAATTATACCTTACCTTGCCTTTCTTGTCTAATGTTTGTAGTTATAAACACGCTTTGTTGACCAATTAAATTTGATTAACTTTTGAAATTAAATTATTAAATTTTTTTTTAAATACTGAAATTTTTCGACAAACTAAAACAGAAGTATGTATTACAAATCGATATAATAACTACTTATACTACAAGCGATGTAGGTAACATTTACTAGTCGAGAACGATTTAGCGCACGAGCGATAGCGAGGGCTAGCAATAAAGTTCGGGACTAGTAAATAAACTTACATCCCGTGAAGTATATAACATTTTTTCTCCTCCCCGCAGAAATTATTCTTGGATTTTTATTAATTTAACTAGATACGTTTCGTATGAAATTATGGACAGCTTTGACCGGTTTCTATAGCATCATAAGCATTGTTATTTTAACAGCAAGGTCAAGCTGGAAATTTATTATCAAACATTGAGAGAAATTGAAATTATTGATTTGTATAACAGCCAAATGGATATAGAAGAATCAGCAAATATCGCTTGTCTGTCGCTGCTTCCAGAAAAATCGAGGAAGAGGTATGAAACAACGTATCATTACTTCAAGAAATGGTGCCAATCAAAGACTGCTACTGCAGTTTCAGAAACCGTGCTTTTGGCGTATTTTCACGAAAAATCTGCTGTATTAAAGTCTTCATCAAGCTTACAGTGTAAATATTCCATGCTGAAGTCCACCCTTTTCATAGAGGAAAACATAGATATTTCCAAATATCCTAAACTTCGAGCATTTTTAAAAAGAGAAAATGACGGATATAAACCCAAAAAATCTAATGTGTTTGACAGGAAAGATGTAAATAAATTCCTGTTTGAAGCCCCGGATGATATTTATTTAATGATGAAGGTTGTAATGATAATGGGAATTGCTGGAGCGTGTCGTTCTAGTAAACTCTGTGCAATGAAAATGGACAATGTTGAATTAAGGAATGAAGTCATATTTGTTATTATTCATGATTCAAAAAATGGAATGGCACGTAAATTTATAGTGACTAATAGTGACGATGAGAAGGTTTGCTATTTGAAAATAGTTCGAAATTACATTGATATATTTAAGATCCCACATGACGAATCCTAATCCTCGCTTCGTCATGCGATATCAAAATGGAAAGTGCTTAAACCAGCCTGTCGGGAAAAACTCGATTTCTTCAATTCCAAGTAAAATTGCTAAATTTCTGAACTTTCCAGAACTTTAAGGAGTATACTGGACACTCCCTTAGAAGAACATCAGTCACTTTATTAGCGAATACTTGAGTTGATGTCTTAGCCCTCAAGCGGCATGGATGAAAATCGGCAACTATTGCGGACAGTTATGTAGCGGAGAGAGTCAACAATAAAAAGGAAGTTGCAAATAAAGTTTTATACAATATAACGAAGCCAGAAGTCTCCTACAGTAGTCCTTCCAGAGTAGCAGAAAACTTGGTTAGAGATGGAGAAATTATGGAGTCAGAACATTTCATACAAACAGAGAAAAAAACGAGAAAACATTTATCCAAATTTTGTAAATAATGTTCATAATTGTAATAATTGTACTATTAATATTCATATCACCTTATATTACTCAATTTTTATAAATCATTGTTCTTATATGACATAAATTATTACCACTCAAGGGTGGTAAGTTGACTTACAACCCGTCGTCAAGGGCAATCGATAGCTTTTTCGTAATTGTCATACTTACGTCCTTCAAAACAGTGTCAAAATGCGTTGTTTACAATATAGGGAGGAGAAAAATACAATTTGTTAAGCAGGTAATAATAACGCATTATTAAGTGACAATAAACAATCCCTAACAATATACCTGCAAATCCCGGAAACCCAAAGTATGAGTCAATCATGGATTTACCTAAAGTATTTAAGGATGATTGCATTATTATTATTATTGCATGGTGCCAGTATCTCTGTACTGATTTAAGGTAATAAATAAATAAATTTAAAAAAAATATATTTTTCAGGATATGGAACCTCTTGCGTCTTGCGACTACTTTCTATTGATGAGCTCGCCAATTGTATCGAGGCCAACTTAGATCCGAACACCGACGATTTGTTCAACATTACTAAAGTCTCGGTTACCCTCTACGAACCCAGTGACGATGGTTTTACGAGACCGCCTCTTCATAACTATACCGCTATTAACAATAAATCCGCCATTTTGAGAAGTTGGTTGAGCGAGCAAGATGAGAAGTACCAAATCAGAAAGGGAAGACAAACAGTCCCTATGTGTCTTATCGCAGTGGGTTTCAACAAACTCAAGCCATCTTTGGAGTGGACCAGAAATGACATGGATGTTATTTTGGATAAAGGTAAGTTTACAGAGAGTTTTAAACCTTATTATACAGGGTGTCCGGAAAATACGTGTACAACGTTTGACGACAGACTCCTGACGTCAAAATAGGTCGATCTAAGCCGACTTAGTTATATGCAAAATTATCTAGTTTAGCCGGTGGAGGGCGTCAAAAATTTGTAAAAATATTGGTTTTTCCTAAATTACGTGAAAACCTGCTAATCGATTTTAATGATTTTTAGTATGTAGACTAATACTATAAAATGACGTTTTCTGCTGGCTGTAAATAAGTGGAAGTGTTATAAAAGTGATATAATACGTCAACATTTCTCCTCATTTTTTATATGAACGGCGTTATGACAACCCAGATATTTTTGTAGAGTGACTGGATGTATTTGAAAGCTATTTTACCTCTTTAATATTTTTCGTTGAATGAGCTGTTTTGCCAGAAGAAAAAATTTACAATTACCTGCATACATCAATTATTAACAATAAAAATAAAACAAAGTACAACAAAGTTGAAAGTATGTATTGTAAGAAACAAGTCAAACAAAAACATTACTTAAGCAAATGTGTAAAATGGCCGCCATCTTGCTGAAAACACTTATTAAAACTCCTTAAAAAGTGATATTGGACCCTATCTAATGTCTCGGGGTTATTAAAATGGTTGCCTGCATTTAAAATCCGCTGCAATAAATCATCGCGTGTGTTTACCGGAGTCTTGTAAACTTCTGTTTTAATAGCGCCCCACAAAAATAAGTCACACATATTTAACTTAGGAGAACGTGGTGGCCATTTTACTGGTGCATCATTGCCCCTTCCAATCCATCGGTTGGGATATTGATGATGTAAGTATTGCCGAACGGCAACGGAAAAATGGGGCGGGGCACTATCATGCATATACCACATTTCCCTCCGAAGTAAAAGGGGCAAATTTTCCAGAAGAATTGGTAATGTGTCTTGCAAAAAAATTTAAATAAATATTTCCATCTAACCTGTCTGGAATAACAATGGGACCAATAAGGTAGCGATCAATAATACCTGCCCAAATATTTAATTTAAATTGATGCTGATGATGTTCAACTTTAATAGCATGTGGATTTTCATCGGAATAAATATGTTCGTTGTGCAGATCTTGTAAAGCACGCCTCGTCAGTAAACATAATTGTTCTACAAAAATTTGGATAACGGATTCTTTTGTTTCTAATAATTTGACAAAATGTAAGCCGCATGGGGGATCAGTCGGTAAAAGTTCCTGGACTTTTTGCACGTGATAAGGATGTAACAACTGTTCTTTTAAAACCTCATTGACAATCGTTTTAGGAACATGTAACTTACGTTCTAAGCGACTGGTACTTTGTTCTTCTTCAACTCTTTCCAGAATCATCTCTTTGTTTCCACAGTTCAAGTTGTTCGCATACGACCCCTGCCTTCAAAGTTTGGTAGTATTCGATGGTTAGGAAACCTCTCCATGTAAACCCTAACACTCTGACGCCCATTTCCTTGACAAAACCCGTATACCAGGAGCATGTCAACCTTCTCAGAGTTCGTATAATTTTCCATTTTTAATGGTAAAATGAACTTGTAATTCAAGAATGTTGAGTGGCCTGTTAACTTAATTAACTCTTGTTCCCCAACACCTTGTTAAAATAGGGCAGACACAGCGGAAGATTGATGAGAATGATTTGTTATTTTATGCTTCTTCGTATCTATTCCAATTCTTTCCGCTGAAGTTTTGGTCCACTTAGATACTGTATTTATTCCTAGTGGAGTATTTTTGAACCAACATCCCTTCTGCCAGTTTGAATGAACGGAGAGAAATAGTATGTCTGTGGAAATGTTTGGTCCTCTTTTTTCCAATCATTTTAAAAATAATCTTACAGGGCAAGTCTTTGTTTGATGAATTTCTTACCAACCATTTCCTGTTTGCCAATCCTTTTGGCCCACCTTAAGCTGTCTTGGAAAAAATTCTGTTATATTCAAGTCGTCCGGTAAATTCTCCTATTGTATCAAACTTCTTTCGAAAATATTAAATTTTGCAATTTACGACCTCATTGCCTCTCCAAGCTAGTTCAAATGAGCACAGATGGAAAAAAATTTTTTGTGCTTCATCGGAGTTTTCTTCATTGTAGCTCTGCATTATTGCTAGTAAATCTTTAGTAGATAATGCTTTTGAACTTACTTTCCTCTTTTCCTGACAACTTTGGAGCTGCTTTCTCTTTGCGTCTCTTGCCATTCGCGCATTTTTAAAGGAAATATCCGTAAAATGGTCAATCTTTATTTCGAATTCTGTAAAATACATTTCTTAAATCATTTTTGCTATAGTGTTCCATATAGTCTTCGCCATTACCCTTCTTTATATTAAAGGCGTAATCTTCGAGGATTTTCGCCAGTTCCATCACAGCAGTACATTTTGCCAGTTTATAATTTCTTACCATTAGAAACTCTGAGAACTGTGCCCAAATTGAGTTCTGCGATTTCTGTGTGTTAAGTGGAATATTTTCAGCTATCGATTTTCTTATTTCTTGGATAGATTGGCACCCAAATCTTGCATTTTCATTAAAATTGCTCATTTTGTCTTTTTCAAACCAGGATGACATTTGTTAGACTAACAATAGTTTTTACCATTTACTATCAAAATTATGCCGCTGAAAAACCGTCTTGTTGATTTTGTCTAGGTTATAATTAAGAGTTTTTCCACTAGAAAACAGGCCGTCGCTATGATATTTTGCCAGTATAAGACATTCTAGTAAAATAGTCAACAAAAAACTATGGTTGCCATAAAAAAAAATTATCGATATAGTCATATATGGAATAAGTGCTATCATAATGACATTTCTCTATCGGTATGTGGGACACCGATACCGATGATATCGGTATGTGTGAAACCGCGTTGAGGGTTAAAAAAATATGGAACGATACACATTAGTGCGTGTAATAAACTAAACCTTTACGAATACAGGCTATATTTTGCAGAACTTGACATTAAATAATAATACATGACATTGACTGAATTGTCACCAGTAACACACATGGAACAGGTAGAGTTTATACAAGAGAAATCATAAAGAATTTATACTACATTCACCCCCAGTTTACTTTTATTTTATCGTGAGAAATATGAGGGTTTATTTCGGGGTCTTGAGGATCTACGCACTTGTGGTGTATCCGTAGTGATTTCCTCGGTGTGTTGAGCTGCTATATTTTCTTCGATATTTTCAGCTGATCTGTCTGCTGGTTTATTCTGATTATTTAAATCTCTGTTGCCATTCTCTGCAATATAAGATTGTATATCAATTTCAGTTTCTGAATTTAATAAGTCTATAATATCTCCTCTAGGGGCCAAATAATTAATGGAAACTGTACTTTCTCTGCCATTATTATGATAAATAAGTGCGTAATTTGGATTGGCCTCCAGTAATTCAACTTCCTCCACTAAAAGATCAAATTTACTATGACGTACAAATATTTTTCATAAAACAGTGTCCGATTATTTTAACCGCGAGGGGATAGAGGTTCCACTAGTTGATCGTCGTTGATAATTAAATAATCGTTCATGAGGAGTGCAGTTGATTGCTGTACAGAGTAGGCTTCTGATAGAATGTAATGCATCTGGTAACACAATTTCCCATTGAAAATATTTTAGGTTTCGTGATTTAAGTGCAAGAGTAACATTTTTCCAAATTATACCTTTATATCGTTCCACTTGGCCATTTCCTTTTGGATTATAAGGTGTAGTTCGACTATTATTATACCGGGTGTTTCTCAAAATACGTTCACCCCGATAACTTTTTTATATTTATAGGTATTAAAATGAAATTTTGAGATTATGCATAAGAGATGAGTCTGCATTTATTGGCCTAAATTTCAATTTGCTAGCACTTCCGGTTTGACCGGAAGTGACCTTAACTTTGGCATTTTAAATGGGACATATTTTGTATATTTTTACTTATTTGGGTTCAGCATAACATTATGAGTGAAATGACACCTCACTTGTCATTTTTTTACGTGTTATGACATTTTTATGTTTATTTGTTTACTTTTAATCTAGAGTGCTACAAATTAATTAAATCTGTTAATTTATAGTCAAGTAGTATATGAAAATTAAAATTATGTCATAATAATTGACTTTCTAAGTTTCACAAGCGTTAAAAAAAAATTTTGTTTTCTTGACATTTACTTCATTTTCCCAAATGGAACGATGGTAGTTTACTAGGATATTTAAAACGAGCATTATTTTTTCCAACAATTTGGTATCATACACTCTTATGCTATTTTAAAATTGACACGAAAAAATTTGCCTTAAGTCCCAATCGCAAATTAAAAAGCGTTATGCATTATTGCTTTTCTAAAGAAATATAAAGGCGACTTTGAAAAACAACGAAATGGTTTTGAAAAGCAATACGGTATTAAATTAAAATTGTAATGCCATTCGTTTATTAAACTTACATTGTGAATCAGATAAAATGGTTAGTTTTACTATAAATGAACAAATTGATATGCTCCTAATTTTTGGAGTGACCAGAAAAATTCTTCTGAAGCCGCAAGATTCTATGTATTCTATGTTTTATAAACTAACGACATCACAACTTTAAATTAAAGCCATATAGCTTTTCAAAAGCATTCCGTTGTTTTTCAAAGCCGCCTTTATATTTCTTTAGAAAAGAGAGGGCGGCAATAATGCATAACGCTTTTAAATTTGCGATTGGGACTTGGCAAATTTTTTCGTGTCAATTTTAAAATAGCATAGGAGTGTATGGAATCAAATTGTTGGAAAAAAAATGCCTGTTTTAAATACCCTAGTGAACTGCCACCGTTCCATTTGGAAAAATGGAGTAAACGTCAAGAACACAAAATTTCATTTTTTAAACGCTTGTGAAACTTAGAAAGTCAATTATTATGACATAATTTTAATTTTCATTTACTACTTGACCATAAATTAACAGATTTAATTAATTTGTAGTACTCTAGATTGAAAATAAAAAATTAACATAAAAATGTTATAGCACGTCAAAAAATCACAAGTGAGGTGTCATTTCACTCATAATGTTATGCTGAACCCAAATAAGTAAAAATACAAAAGATGTCCCATTTAAAATACCGAAGTTAAGGTCACTCCCGGTCAAACCGGAAATTATGCCAATAAATGCAGACTCATCTCTTATGCATATTCTCAAAATTTTATTTTAATATCGATAAATATAAAAAAGTTACAGGGGTGAACGTCTTTTGAGAAACACCCGGTATATTCCCTGAGATTGTAGATAGTTTTTGAATTCGTTGGAACTAAAGGATTATTATTATTATTAAGTTTTATACCAGTGTCTGTATTCTTTAGAGGCTGTTGTGGTATTTGGATCTGTTTCGAATCTGTCAAAATAAATTATAATAATCTAAACCTTTACGAATATAGGCTTTGTTTTGCAGAACTTGACATTAAATAATAATACATGACATTGACTGAATTGTCATTAGTAACACACATGAAACAGATAGAGTTTATATAAGAGAAATCATAAAAAATTGATACCACAGTGCGAGTATTATTTGACCACCTTTTTTCTACATTTGTTAGGTGATAATCACTATTTGGAATCGATGGCTAAGGTACAGAAAGAAATTGAAGCAGAGGGACCTGCTTCACCTGAAATGCAAGTGGGTGCTGAAACTCCGGATACAATGGCTGGGGGTGACACTAAACCAGCATCAGTAGTGCCTTCAAAATCTGAAGGTAAGAACCTGCAAATACAGAAAAATATTTTAGTAGTAACTATGGCCCAATTTCTGTTTTACCCTGCACATTTTCAAAGATTTTTGAAAACATTTTAAATTATAGAATAGTAAATTTTTTTAGAAGAAAAAAAATTGCTGTCTCCATTTCAATACGGTTTTCGTAAATTTAGAGATACAAAAGTTGCAGCTGCATATATATATATAGGTATATATAATTAAAGATATTCAACCAAACGTTGATAACAACCAAAAATGCTGCCTACTGTTCCTAGATTTATGTAAAAAATTTGATACAGTCAACCACAACATTTAATTAAATTATCGACGGGAATTATAGAACCCGGTGCGACATCTTGCGTCCCAGTACGGTACCTTAGAAAAGGTCAGTCGTAAAAGGGTTATTCTGTAAAAACAGAAAATTTTGCAAGTGCGCTCTCAAAACCGGTACAAGTGCCGGACCACAGATATTAATGCAAAAAAGTTTTGTCTGTTTCCTTCCGCCAAACTCATCCCCAGGCGCGTTTCGCCGTTTACGGCTCATCAGTGAGGCTCAGTTTGGCAGAAAGAAACAGGGCTCGAAGACAAATCACTTGTCAGGATCGATTATCGACGGGAATTATAGAACCCGGTGCGACATCTTGCGTCCCAGTACGGTACCTTAGAAAAGGTCAGTCAGACAAAACTTTTTTGCATTAATATGATCCTGACAAGTGATTTGTCTTCGAGCCCTGTTTCTCTGCCAAACTGAGCTTCACTGATGAGCCGTAAACGGCGAAACGCGTCTGGGGATGAGTTTGGCGGAAGGAAACAGAAAAAACTTTTTTGCATTAATATCTGTGGTCCGGCACTTGTACCGGTTTTAAGAGCGCACTTGCAAAATTTTCTGTTTTTACAGAATAACCCCTTTACGACTGACCTTTTCTAAGGTACCGTACTGGGACGCAAGATGTCGCACCGGGTTCTATAATCCCCGTCGATAATCGATCCTGACAAGTGATTTGTCTTCGAGCCCTGTTTCCTTCTGCCAAACTGAGCCTCACTGATGAGCCGTAAACGGCGAAACGCGTCTGGGAGTCTGGGGATGAGTTGGGCGGAAGGAAACAGACAAAACTTTTTTGCATTTAATTAAATGCCTATACAATATTGGAATTCGGGGAAATATTTATTTATTGTTAAAAAATTACTTTAGTAGTAGAAAACAGTTTTTTCACATGGAAAATGTTAAAAGTTCACTGAAAAACATAACTTGCGGTGTTCCGCAAGGATCAACCTTAGGACCTAATTTTTTAAAAATCTATATTAATTCTATAACAGGGTAAAATAAAATTATTTGCTGATGATAATACCATTGTTTATTTTCTTAAAGGCTATGCTCAAATTCATAATAACATTAACCAAGACCTAAATGTAATATGTAAATGGCTTGAAATTAATAAATTAAATCATTAAATTTTAATAAATCAACTTTTATGTTTATAAGTAAATCAAAATTAAAAAATAATAATATTTTTGCCCTATCTTTCAATAATCATATAATTAAATATACTAAAACAATTAAATTTTTATTTTTAAAATTTTTATTTCTTCTTATTCTTTTTAAAAATATTGTAAAATTAAATCTAAACGATTTTTATTAGTTTTATTGATTACATTAAAATAAATAATTGAGTGAACCATGTAGGTACATATTTCTATTTTTTTATTTGGATATTAACATTTAAAGTATTATTTTAGTTTTAAATATTTATTTTTATTGATTTACCTTGTATTTTTAATTAATTATATTGTACCACTTACGTTATTTAAGATGTTGCAATTCATACAGAATCCCTCATAAACTAATGTTTTTAGAATTTTTTTTGGAAAAAAAACTTTAGGTTTGCCAATAGTGTATAATATGAGTAATGTTTTCGATATGCACTAAATTTTTATTTTTATATATACAGGGTGATTCAGAAGTGCGATAAGGTTTCATATCTCGTATATTTTAAACAATAGAAAAAACCCTTACCTATATACAAAAGATATGCGGACACTAGAGGTGCATATTTTTAAAATATTGCTTATTATACAGGGTGGGCAAAAATAAAGATACAATCCAAACCTAGGTTTTTTTAAATATTTCTCGATTTTCAGATTTCCTAGTTAATTTTAGTCATATTATTTCTATACTTAAACAGGAAAATCTTGATAGTTTTGACTGCTTGTATATTAGAAGAAGGATATGGAATTGTTATAGTTTTCTATAAAATATTGTGACCATTATTTAAGTCTTGCGCATTCTGCTAAAGGTATTCAGGGTGAAACAAAACGCAAAAGTAATTTTCCCCCAATTTTTTGAAATGCCCTGTATATTTTTGCTCATACAATTCTAAATATAATTCGTGTAGCATACATACCCTTATACCTAAAAAAACGTTTGTAAAGCCATAAATGTAAAATAACACATAAAATATTTGTAAATTTATCTTCGTAGAGGCGGCTTATGAGGAAGAAAACATCGAAGATGTTGAGGAAGAAGAAGAGGCAGAACCACCAGAAGTTGAGGTGAAGATGATATCGGAAAATGTTATACCTGAATTTAATATTGGACCAAATAATTTAAAACTGGAGTTTTCAAATATAGCTGAAGGTATAGTATATATAATATATATAAATTTATAGATTTTTAATGGCAATACCAACATTTAACTGAATAAGAAACACAGTGTGTCCTTCACCTTTTTATTATTAATTATAATTTTAATAAAACAAGGTTATAAGGATACACGTTGTCTCTCATTCAGCTCATAATGTACTTCTGGAGACGAGATATGATTTTGTAACCTGCAAAAGGTTTATTGCATATTTCTTGTTAGAGTCGATTCACTCAGTAAACCTGCAAGATTGCCGACATGTCATATGACAAAAGTCATATTTCAGCTAAATAAAATAAATTTTTGCATTTCCAATGACTTTTGTCATATGACATGTCGGCCATCTTGCAGGTTTACTGAGTGAATCGACTTTAGAATAAGCTACCACTCGTTTTTATATTTTTATTAATAAAATACCCAGCTACCGTGCGAGCAACAATTATTTGATTCAAAGAGGGCTTGGATTAAAAACCGTAGATGGGGACGATATATCTAACCAAATCTAGGTTAAAATTTTGTCAAATTCATATTATGACATGATATGCCAAACTAATGAGTAATAAAATAAGTAGACAAATACAAATGTATTTGTTGTTGTTTTTTACAAAATTAATAAAGTAAGAATATCGAGAAAGAAAAAGAAAAATAATTATATGTATTCTGAGAATTCATATAACCGGAGAGGTGGAACCAGGCTTCATCCGAAAAAAATGTCAGGTCTAATAAATCATTTATTTTCAATAAATGTTGGGTAAAACATTGAGAGTAATTCCTGCATCTTTCAAAATCTGCGGCTTGTATTTCTTGGAGTACTTGCACTTTATAAGAAAATACATTTAGCTGCTTCTTAAGAATAGTCCTGCATGTTCCATAAGATCTTCCCACTTCTTGGGACAGGCGTCTTATACAATTTGTTTGCGTATTTTGCATTATTTCACGAACGTTTGCAACAAGTTCTTCTGTTCTTACAGATGGTCTTCCTGCTCCTTTTTTTGTGTTGTATAGAACCTGTTTCCTAAACACAGCCACGGTTCTTTTCAGGCAATGATAAAAATCCCCAGCAATAAAAGCAACGTTAGGAAAATGTTCGTGAAAATCGTCCATGCACAAACCAGGATTGTATTGCCACTCACCATTTACTCTAACCCCGTTTCGAAAATACGCTTCAACCATGAATGTTTTGTGCTGTTTCGTAAAGCCCATTGTGTGAATTGTTGAAGAAATTGAAAAAATTAGCGATGAATCAAATTACTTGCAACGACTGTCAAAGATGACGGAATAACTGATTCATTGTTAATTCAGGTAGTTACTGACACCCAACAGGTATTAAGCTCTACGGCTAAGCATTACGTTCTTAAATGCAAGGCCCTTTTTGATGCAAATAATTTTTGCTCTCAAAAAATTAACTTTTTCTAATATTTTTAAGGAAACATTAGAGAATCACTAACGAACTCTTTGCGAGAATTCTACAAAAAAGAACAAACCGAAGAGAACTTTAATCAAGAGGCCTTATTGGAAACCAAACATTATACTGTCGCAATGTGGAGAGATGATAAAGCTTTTTATGTATTCGATTCAAAACCAAGAGATAAGAACGGAGAAGTCATAGGTAAGTAATATTACATAAACAAGGGGCAGTTCTAAAAATATCCTAAACAAAATTTCATATTTTAAATAATTTAATATTATCACAGATAATTGTGATATTATTTATGAAGTCCCGAAAGATGTAGAAATATGCTAGCATGAAACCCTTACGGGCTGAAGTATATTATCAAACTTATACAGGTTAAATTAACTCTCATTTTAATTAATTGATTTAAGCCGTTTTACTACGCTTTATAGTGCGTTATCTGGTCTGTGAAATATAAAAGATTTTTAGTAGTTTAATTGCACAACATTTTACCGAAAACATCTGTCATTTTACAGATAAGAAAACAGATCAACGCTGGCACCCACCAGAATTCACGCAATCCGTTTGAGTTTTGAGCCATAAAAATGTTTATAAAAAATTTAAAAGAAAATATTGTGGCTTATCGGACAATTGTGTAACTATTTCTTATATTGGAATATACAGAGAATAGCGTTCCATATACTAGATTGTGATGCACTTCGTGGTTATTAGTTCTATACCTTCCGATTTTTACCAGTGTAACTGCCTTTTATATTGGAGTTAATTCCGCTGGAGGCTTTTAGTACTTTTTCTGTCGTTCTTGGAATTTGGAATTGCTTGGGTTATGGCTACTGTGTTAAGTCCTAACAAGGACGAAACAGCCGTCATGGTCTACCCGCCCCAGAATATCCATTAAACTTGGATCCCTGCGTATTCCAATATAAGAAATAGTTACACACTTGTCCGATATGCCACAATATTTTCTTTTAATTATTTTCGCAGACACTGTATCATCTTCTAATTAATAATAATTATCACAATAATGAAAACTGTACAAATAATAATTAATTAATTATTTTAATTTTAGTCTTTGATTTTAATATCCAAAAATATGACAAAAATGTCCTATAAACATACCCCGAGAAATGTTCCTTTAGGGGGCTAGGGCCCCTCAAAGAGGGTCGGGAAGGAAGTATTTTTTATAATAGTATGGAAACCATTAAAGATAATAACATGAAAATTGGTACGTGCCTTCCAACCGATAAGTTGTACATAACAGTTTAGAGTGAAAATATTTCTTCCAGTGGCGTCGCACGGAGTGGGGCTGAGTGTAAATATTATCCTATATTTTTTATTTCTAGGATTTTTTAATTTTAAGTACAATATTTTAAGAACCTCGAGTTTTTTCTTTAAAAAAGTACCCCCTGTTTTATTTCGATAGGAGACCGTTTTCAAGTAAAATTAATTTTAAAATAAAACGTATTTTTAAAAAGAAAGGTTAGTCCATAATAATATGAGTTCAGGTAAATATTCCTAGGGCGTAAAGTACATCAAAAAATATTACAAAAATGTTCTATAAACATACCCTCAGAAATGCTCCTTTAGGGGAGTAGAGCCTCTCAAAAGAAGGAAAATTTTTTTTTCGTAATAGCATGAAGTCTTTGAAATGATCCATTTTCTATTAAGTTTCGATGGACCGTAGCAAATCTTCTACGGCTAGGTATTCTTCAATGCGGAAATCGCCTCCTGTACTATATTACAGCGGCAGTAGAACTACCATTACAAAATCCATACACAAAATGAATATCTGTGAGGCCTCTGTTGCCCCCTTTTGAGAGGCTCTAGTCCCCTAAAGAAGCATTTCTGAGGGTATGTTTATAGAACATTTTTGTAATATTTTTGGATGTACTTTACGCCCTAGGAATATTGCACGCTAACTTTCGGATTTACCTAAACTCATATGGACTAACCTTTCTTTTGAAAAATACGTTTTATTTTAAAATTAATTTTACTTGAAAACGGTGCCTCCTATTGAAATAAAACAAGGGGTACTTTTTTTAAAGAAAAAACTCGAGGTTCTTAAAATATTGTACTTAAAATTAAAAAATTTTTAGAAATAAAAAATATAGGATAATATTTACCCTCAGCCCCACTCCGTGCGACGCCACTGGAAGAAATATTTTTATTCTAAACTAACAGTTATGTACAGTTTATCGGTTGGAAGGCACGCACCAATTTTCATGTCATTATCTTTAAGGGTTTGTTTTCATACTATTATAAAAAAAGACTTCCTTCCGGACCATCTTTGAGGGGCTCTAGCCCCCTAAAGGAGCATTTCTCGGGATATGTTTATAGGACATTTTTGTCATATTTTTGGATATAGTTTACGCCCTAGAAATATTGCACGCTAATTTTGGGACACCCTGTATAGATATCTATATTTTGCAAAGAATTCGTTAGATATTAATCTGTTGACAGCCACAGAGCCTACTTGATAGTTTTAGTTTCATTTTCCTAATTTCTAAAGAAAAATGTCATGCTATAACTTTTTATATTATTTTGTTGTGAAATTTTCTTACCGAATCTCTCACGTTGTTGAATTAATAACCGAATGTATCTCCTCGAGCATGAATTTTTTGAGAATATTCATGCTCTCGGAAATATTTCCGGAAGTAATTCTAGTGCTAGGGAACTTAGTAGTGGTAAAATATTCATTTATATCCAACACATGACAGTTATGACTATCATTATCAATGTCATTTTAGACAAGTAACCTATCAAATAACACACTAGTGCCTATAATTCATAACTCACTAGTGAGTTATGGATTATAACTCACGTTCATATTTATAGTAGTATTATATTCATTTATATTACAATTACAAGCAGAATTCACATTGATATTGAAATTAAAGGAAAACGCTAACTGTTTGTTCGAATTTGAAGTCTGTAAAATTCGTTGGTTCATTGAAACCAGACGCTCCCATATCGGTACAGCTGCTGATAGTGCTAGAAGACGCCGACACATTAGAAACTTGTATTTTTTCTGCAATTTGTATTTTGTTATGCACCGATTCTTCTAGGTATCCTTCTGCTACCGTCGAGTACTTCCATCCTCCGTGACGCTTCAATGTAGTCATGTTAGCCCCTGCATTGGCCAAAAGAGTCGCCGAAGACCTTCTCAGACTGTGACCGGTGTAGAGCGCTGGTTCCTCCAATTTCAAAAACATTGCAATTCTTGAAGGTATCTTCTACAACGTATTTATTCCCACACACTGGCTGGTACACCTCCCATTTTTGTAAAAAACAAAAAAGCGGCTAGTATTCTTTGGTCTTAAAGACATGTATTTTTTATTTACTTTTTGATTGGGTTGACTGGAAATTCTTCTTCAAGTATGGTGAAACTTCTCGATTTATTGGTTTTAATGTCTGGCAAAATTACGTAAAATATTTCCCTTGTCTTGAATATTTTCTATTTTCAATTTGCTCAATTCATCGCATCTACAAGCACCGCTAATTCCCATTATCAAAGCCAATTTCATCATCAAGTACTCGTCGTCGGGAGCTTCGTTCAAAAACTTCTCTATTTCAGGCCGTTCTAATGTCTTGGACTTCTTTGGTTTGTATCCCTGTGATTTGCTTTTCAAAAAGCTCGTCAGTTTGCCATATTTTGAAATGTCGATTATAACGGTGAATAGTCGAGCGAAGCATCGAGTATTTGGTCCGTAGCGACGATGGGGCTAATTTTTTTTGCAAATGTAAAAAATAAGCCAATAGAACATTTTCATCGATACCTTTTATCTTCCGTGAATTCAGCCAAGACTATTATTTTGAACTCCTTGTCGTAAGCATCTCGGGACTTTTCTGGCAAAATCTGCATCGCTGCTTCTTCCGCTTCCTTAAGGATATCCTCAGGAACGTAATTTTCATCGGTTTCCTCCAATTTCTATAGGTTTTTTTCTTCAAAAAAGCTTCCCTTTTCTGCAGGGAAAACTGACAAGTGTCAAAATTTATTTAAACATTTGCTAACAATGTATCATGCCCGTGGCAACCAAACAATCTACCAACTTTGACAAAATGTAAAAAAGTCACTGTCAAGTCATTCTGACATTTATAGGCTACTAAGACGCAAGTAGCTTTGATTATTTTTATTTTGATTATTTTGATTATTAATTATTATCTTATAAAAAAACGATTTCTTCCACTTGTTGGATAAAACATTGTATGCCACTCGTGTGTTATGTTTCCTAAGTCACTTGAGAATTTATACCAATGTATAAATCTTTCTCGCGTGACTTATTTTCAACATATCACACTAGTACCATAAATAACTATTTCTCTATAGTCAGCAAGTGAGCACATTATTTGTTTTCTAACATATGACTATGATATAACCATGGTCTTTCTGACTGCATCAGTTCAAAATTTATTTTATTTTTTTCCACAGGAAAAGACGACTGGGATCCGGAACCAGCAATGGAACCACCAAGTCAAACTGATGGTTGGGAAAGTAGGGAAAATTTGGAGGAAAAAGTTAAAAAAGAAACGGATTTTAAAGAGGAGCACCCAGAAGAACTGGAGGAAGAGGAGGAAGAGGAGGAAGAAGAGGAAGAGGAGGAAGAAAAAGTGCCTCCGCCTACTACACCTCACATTGCAGCGGTAGTAAAAACAGAAGAAGGCGAAGAAGAATTGGAAGGAGAAGAAGAAGAAGAAGAGGAAGAGGAGGACGCAGGGTTGGAAACTGTTTATATTTAACACAGTTTTTTTTTTCGAGTTGAGCACCTAGTCTTATAATTATGTGGCTTTCCACCTATAGGCTATTGGTGTAAGCTATCAGCCTATGCTATCTCAAGAAGTCCTCTGGCGATGACATAGGGCAGACTATTCGAGATGTTTTAAAAATACTATGTAACAAAAAAGCCACGTTTTAAATGGCGATTTATCAAACTAACAATATAATGAAAAATACTTTTTTTATGGGCAGCTGTTAAATTATTTAGTAGCAACAAAGTATTGTTTCAGCTAATGCTCAACTTATTCCAGTTAAAAATTCCACCCTTTATATAAATGGCCTATTTTCAAGTCTACTGTTGCTGTATAGTTATGGGGCACCCTATATTTCAAGCGTCTTTTTTTTTTACTAAATGAAACAGTTCTTCCATTTTTACAACTATTTTATAGCTCACTCACAATAAAAGTGCAACAACTGAAAGTCGTTTTTTATATATTTTAAAACTTATCGCAAAAATAGTAAAATAGTGAAATTCTCTATAAAAATTTTAATAACAAATGCATCTTCATTTTTAGAGAAAAATCACCAGATGAAGAGTTAGGAGAAGAAGAAGAGAAAGAAGAAGAATCACCGAAAATCAAAAAGTCTCCATCTTATTGGTCAGAACAAGAAAAAACTGGACGCGCATGTACGCGATGGTTTTTGGACCTTGAGGATTTAATAAAATTTGTATATGAAAATATTCCCGTCAAGGACAGGTTGAAAACTGAGTTCGTACTGAAAAGTGTAAATATTGTGAATAACTTGCAAATAAAGAATAAGTTCCGTCCCGAAAATGAAAGGGAAAATGTCTACGCTGGCGACTGGTACGATTTTAAGGAAGTAGACTATGGAATGTGGATTATGAGAGGTAATATTCGTTTAACTGTAACGACAACTCGTGTGAAAAAGTATCACTCTCATCATGTGTTTTTTTTTCGAGGGTTCGTCTATGTACCGGATGCACGTCGCCCTAGTATGGCCCATTGTGCCCACCCTAGTTGGTCTTACATGCACTCAGTTATAGACCAGGGCTAAAGCCTTTGAAAATGGTAAAAAGTGAAAAAAAATAATAGTATGATGAAACCCATTGGAAAAGGAAGAGAATATAACAAAAATGAAAGGAAAAATAATTTACGGGCGATCCGAGGTCGGGAAGTGGAAAAGGGTAAGTTTATAAGGGTTGAAAACCATTTATTTCGATTTTCGGCAAAACTACAAGTCCTATGAAAAAACATTAAATGGCAAAGTTATAGGTAATAAAAAGATCTACAACTTTTGTATTTGCACTTTTTTTACATAACCTCAAAATTTATGTGAAAAATTCAAATAACCAAGTTTTCAGTTTTTTAAAAAAGTCGGTGGGCTTTTTGCTCGTTGAAATCTCTACTTTCTGATGGTGTAAAAAAATATACATACTATGGTAAATGTTCTCAGTTTTAGATGAAATCCCCTTTAAATCCTACCTTTAATTATTTAGAACAACTATTTTCGCATGTTTTTTGCGATCTTTATGTTATATGGATTTGTAATTTTTTTGTTTATCAATGTAACATGAAATCTTACGCTTTTCGAGTAATTAAAGTATAAATTTTAATAAATAGCTCAAAATTGTATATAATGATTAAAAAAAAAATTTCAGATTCGAGTTTTTTTCGTTTCTTTGCATTTTTTGAGAACATTTACCGTAGTAATGTATATTTTTTTAACACCATCAGAAAGTAGAGATCTCAACGAACAACAGGCCTACCGACTTTTTTAAAGAAGCAGATATTTTACAGGCCTACCGACTTTTTTAAAGAGCAGATATTTTGACGTGAGAATTTTCGATTGAAAATTAGGGTGCTTTTTCGATATTAAGTCAAAATAAGGTGAAAAAATAAATATTTTAAATCAAAAAAATTACAGTTTGTTTGGAACATAAAAAGGTAAGTTTTCACCAAATTTCGTGATAAAATTTTTTTTTTGTAAAAGATAAAAATAAAAAACCAAAAACTTGGTTATTTGAATTTTTTACAGAAATTTTGAGGTTATGTGAAAAAAGTGTAAATACAAAAGTTGTAGATCTTTTTATTACCTACAACTTTGCTATTTAACGTTTTTCCATAGGACTTGTATTTTTGCCGAAAATCGAGATAAATCGTTTTCTACCCTTAAAAACTCACCCCCTTCCACTTCCCGACCTTGGATCGCCCGAAATTTTGTTCCTCTCATTTTTGTTATATTCTCTTCCTTTTCCAATGGGTTTCATCCTACTATTATTTTTTTTGTTTCAAAAGTTATCGACCCTGGTCTATTAATCCAGTTCCTTGCAGCAGTTTTTGTAGGTCAGTTGGGGAGAGCATCGGTATATCCTATGGTTCTAGCCTTGATTGTCCGAGTGTTAGGTGCCATTTTCGATCCAGTGCCTTGCATTGGCAGATTATATGCTGTACGGGTTTCTTCTCTCGTCCGCATATCCTGCAGCTTAGGTCTCCGTACAGTTTCATATGATGCAGGTGTTTCTTAATAGACGTGTCCTGTCAGAATTCCTGTGATGGTTCTCAGCTGGTTTCTGCTCATCAGAAGTTGCTGTATCGGGTCAGAATCCCCGATGAAAGATTTGCTATGGTTTAATATATTTTGTTGTTCCAGTAGATTTTATGTGCATTCTTTGTCCATCGTTTTATGGCACAACGTACTGTGCACCTTGGTACTCCGTGTGCCGGTTCTTGACCTATGAATGTCTTTTCTGAACCCTTTTTTGCTTTAAAAGCCTTTTTATTTCCTGCAATACCTTCATGTCTTGGCACCCCTTGTTGTATTACTTTGTTAGTTTTTGGCAGGACCACAAGGTCCTCTTTTCCTGCCCAGACCAGTCTTGATGTCGCCTTGCTGCATGCTAGCGCTCTAGGGTCTTCCTAGCTGTCAGAGTATATATGGATTCGCTAATTTATATAATATCTCCTGTTCTTTTCATACAAACACTGCAAGATAGCGTAGATTTCTGATGGAACACCGTGTATGTAATACGGGTCTAGTAACCATGGATGGCATTAAAAATTGTTCATGACATTCCTTCGAATTAAACAACAAAAATTGTAATACAGTAGACCACCGATTATCCGAAATGATGTGGACCGGACAGATTTCGGATAATCGAAATTTCGGATAATGCGGAGATTGAGGAAAATCATTATAGGAAAAGTAACTATATCTATGTACTTTTATAGTTTGTTGTATATACATACATAATAAATTCTAATACTTATGTATGTATATTAGTATGTATTCATATTCATAAATTCAAGAAAGAGGTAATTGGCAGGTAAGTACTTGTTTTAATTTTAAAGTCTGTCGATTTTTGGCCGCAACTACAAAACCAACAAAACATTTCTTAGAAATCATTTCGGATAATCCGGTTTATGGGTCGTTTCGGATAATGCGGAGTTCGCATAATCGAGTTTCGGATAATCGAGAGTCTACTGTAAGTGAAATTTTAAAAATGTAATCTTTATTTTTAGCAACTTTGGATATAATGCATGATCTCTTCCCGGAATCGAATCGAGGCAAACAAACTCTCACAACGAGCTTGATTGCTTTAGGTATTGCTCATATCTACGAGATGACATGTTTTTCGGCTACTGTTCCGGACAGTATAATTGTATATGGAGACAAGTTATACACGTTTATGAAAAAGTGTAGAAAGAAACAATTGCTTAAGGATGCAAGTAATTTAAAGGAAGACGAGGTAATAATTCTAGTACATAGGTATTGCTAAATATTTGGAAATAATATGTATTTATACAGGGTCCTGCAATACTGCGTCAGGCTTCCACAGCTCCTATACAAATTTAGTTAGAACTTTCATTCATGTCATGACATGTTTGCCCAAAAAAGTGTGGCCATAAAAAGTTGTGTTTTTTAAATGGCATACCCCATATTTTTTTACATATTTAGATTTGTGCTATCGTCCTTTATAAATGCCTAAAATTTTGTTTGATTTGCTTTGGTAGTTTAAGAGCAATCAAGTAAAAACTAAAAAATATTTTGAAGTCGTGGAAAAAATATCAAAAAAAACAATCTAAAAGTAGTTTTTCCACCACGGTATTAAGTGAGTTTAATGACAAGAGGTTTAAATATACTATTAATCGAATAGTATTTATTTATTTTATACAGGGTGTTCATAATAAGGTTTCAAAAATGACACATTTCAACCCTATTTTTTTTCAACTTTTTCAAATGGAACACCCTGTATATTATTTCGGTATTTTATATAAAATACACAATCAATCCTTTTTTGTAGTTGAAGCATATAAGTTATTTCCAGCCGTTTTCGAAATAAATGCAAATTTCATAAATTATGTTGATTAAGGTGGAATTATCAACGTCATTCAATCTATTGCCAACCTATAACCTATTTCGCGTTATTTTTTCAAGTTTATTATTTTATTGACTTAACATTTAAATAAAATCAGTATCGTCGGCACATTACTTAGGTAATATGTGATGTACTACAAAAATCTCAATTTATTTTATTGCTAATTTTGGGAGATTTTATAGTGAAAGAACAATGACATAATAATGTTAAAAAAATCTTACCCGATATTTTTCGCTATACAATTCTCCTAAAATAAGTTATGAAATTCCTATTTATTTATTAAATATGTCTATTATTACCTATAGAATATCAAGTCGATACTGATTTTATTTAAATTTTATGTAAAAGCTAGAAAACATAAATAAATCTACACGAAATAGGTTACATGTTGGCAGGCATGTTGATACTCCCACCTTAAACAGAGTTTATTTTTAAAATTAAGCGTAGGCGACTAGACGAACAATTAAAAACTACAGTAATTGTTCAAAATGTCTTCCATTTTGTTCTGTGCACAAGCCAACATGTTTTTGAAAAGATCTGTTTATTTTCCTTTTAACATTTCAATGGCAATACCAGCAAAGAGCTTCATTAGTAAGGTTTATCTCTAAAACCCATAGTAGGCTTTGAAATAAAACATGGATTCTTCTACTTAGTTTGACAAGTTCTTTAATTCATTTTAAAAAGGTGTAAGATCGGGCGAATAAATTAAAAGAAATTATCTTGATAATACCTCTTCGAACCAATGGATCGGTAGAAACGGACCCCCCTGTCAGCTAGATTGCCAGATCTTACAAAACTAGACTTTTTTATGGGGACACGTAAAACAATTGTTTACAATGATCCACTTACAACTGCTAATAAAATGCAGCAAAGGATAAGAGACGTGTTTGCTAGCATTTCCCCTGAAATGTTAAGGGAAGTAAACAGATCTTTTGGAAAGCGTGTTGGCTTGTGCACAGAACAAAATGGAAGACATTTTGAACAATTACTGTAGTTTTCAATTATTAGTCTAGTCGCCTATGCTTAATTTTAAAAATAAACTCTGTTTAATCAACATAATTTATGAAATTTGCATTTATTTCGAAAACGGCTGGAAATAACTTATATGCTTCAACTACAAAAAAGAATTGCTTGTGTATTTTATATAAAATACCAAAATAATATACATTTGAAAAAGTTAAGAAAAATAGGTTTGAAATGTGTCATTTTTGAAACATTATTATGAATACCCTGTATAAAATAGATAAATACTATTTGATTCATAGAATTTTTAAACCTCTTGTCATTAAACTCGCTTAATATCGTGGTTAAAAAACTAATTTTAGATTGTTTTTTTTTGATATTTTTTCCACGACTTCAAAATAATTTTTTTTTAGTCTTTAATTGATTGCTCTTAAACTACAAAAGCAAATCAAACAAAATTTTAGGCATTTATAAAGGACGATAGCATAAATCTAAATATGCAAAAAAATATGGGGTATGCCATTTAAAAAATCACAACTTTTTATGACCACACTTTTTTGGTTTAAAAAAAAAATATTTTCCAGAAGTACCCCGTATGATACAGTATAAGTTAGCGTATAAATGAAAGTCCTAACTAAATTCGTATAGGAGCTGTGGAAGCCTGACGCACTATTGCTGGACCCTGTAAAATTTATATTAAACAATCAGTCAAATATAATTTTAAATCCTTTTTTATATTTAATTACATTAGTGTAATTTTTTTTTCAAATAAAGTTGCATTATCGGGAAACAGTTTAGTTTGTTCAAGTAATTTTAACTTTGCAACAGAATTGGCATAAATTAAATTAAAATGTTGGTCAGTTCATAAATACACTCCAGTGCAAAAAAAACGGACATCATAAAATTTGGATTAACTTAAGGGCATTATAACTTTTATTTTGACTCCGATTTAAGTGATTTTTTAAAGAGCTATAGATTCATTTATTAGTTTTAATATGCCTATGCAAATTTTAAGAGAAATTGAATTTTTGACATATAATACAAGAATAATCGAAAAAAAATTTTGGCCTAGTATCAAAACACCCTGTGGACTAATTAAGAAGCAAAATTACTTCAAAATATCAGTTTCCATTAAGCCACGAATATTCCTTACATTTTGGTTTTTGGTTTATGTCAATACGTGCATTTGTTCTCACGCAAATGCAAAATGATCTTGATGATGTCAATAATTTGGGAAACGCAAAACTGAAGCTATTGATGACCGATTTTTGTACTTAAAACTCTTCGGAATCGTCGTTTGACGTCAGCACAGGCAAAAAACCAACTTCGAGTGGTTCGAATTAAAAATGTCAGTTCTTGGACAGTTCGTCGAAGATTACACGAAGGTAATTTATGGCCGTTTGCATCGCTTGGATTAGATGCTACTTAATCTAAGGTTCACCTTATCTCCAGAATTTGGTTTGCACGCGTTGACTTTTTGCCTAAAGCTTGGCTTCCAGCCGAACAAAGCTAAGCCCCATTTATTCGGCTTATCTTGGAAATCTAACCTTAAACCATTGAAAAAAATAATATAACCTAAACGTCAGTCAAGTCCAAGTCAACCTAAACAGGAAAAATGGATTTATTAGAACTCATTGCTGATGACGATGAAGTCGACGAAATTAATTTGATTATTTTTGGTTTGCCTAGAAAAGTGTACAACAGGGCTAATTATTTAAACAGTTTTGACCAAAAGCCGTTTTTTATGTAGGTTGATTTTGGATGACGAATGAAAATGAAACGACAAAACAATTAGGGGAGAAAAGATTCGGTGCAAAAGTTACTAAAAAATTACCAGATTGACGCCGTTGTCAAGCTAAGTTTTACGGGTATTGACCCGATGCATTCCATTTTAATTTAAGGTGAGCTTTAAGTAGAAGGTTCGCCCTAGCTAATCTTTAACTTTAAGCAAGGCGGTGCAAACGGCCATTTTAAACTTACGCGGACCAGCAACTGGACCTAAATTACTACCGCGTCATAAGAGTCAAGAATGGAGGAATATTACCCAGGATGATATTCGCGGGCTACTTGATGGCATGAACCGGCTTGTACAGGCAGTAGTAAGGTATAGAGGAGGCAATAGAAATAATAGAGATGTGTTTAAGTCAAAAAATTACTGTTGGTACCTGTTAAAATTGTTTTGCGAAAATGTTATTTTTTAAATCTTAGATATACGCACCTTTTTCCGCATATTTATTTGTTAATTAAATCTTGATTATTACAATAACATTTGTTTTCTTGCATTTTAATAGTCTATTTTATTTTGAATGCAATGGCAATAAGAAAATTATGAAAACATTTAAATTATTGACATCGTCAAGCATGGGCGCCGACTTTTAAAAATGTTTATGGGTGCTGGAGCATGTCCATTTTTAATTCTTTCTTTAAAGATACGCCGCGGCCCATGAGATTAGAGAGTTGTAAAACGTTGCCTTTCCGATTTAATAGGGGTGTATCACAAATAAATTATGACAGTGACAGTCATAACAACAATTATTAAATTATTAGATATTATTGTCATTGTGGTGCGGATAAAACAACTAAGTAATGCACGCAATATGTGCGGTTTTAAATAATAGCTTTTGTAGGGATTTTTTTTCATGCTTACCTTGACGGAAATTATATTAATTTGTATGGGTGCTCTGCACCCATAAGATATTCGGTATGGGTGCTTGCGCACCCATAGCACCCATGGAGTCGGCGCCTGTCATCAAGATCATTTTGCATTTGGGTAAGAACAAATGCAAGTATTAACATGAACGAAAAACCAAAATGCAAAGAATGTTTGTGGCTTAATAAACTGATATTTTGAAGTAATTTTGCTTCTTAATTATTCCACATTATGGTGTTTTGACACTAGGCAGAAAAAACAACTTTTCGATTATCCTTGTATAATATGTCAAGACCAACTCCAATTTTTCTTAAAATTTGTATAAGCATGTTAAAACTAATAAATAATGTATCTACAGCTCTCTAAAAAATCACATAAAAAATCGGAGTAAAAATAAAATGTTATAAAGCCGTAACCTTAATCCAAATTTCATTATGCCCGTTGTTTTTTCACGGAGTGCATTATTGTTATACCCTTTTATCATTTGATTCATATTTATAATTATAGCAAAAGGTTGATTATAATATCGTTTATATAAAATTTTTGTTTTTTGGCAATGTACACAAGAAAATCCCACTTGTAATAATGATTGTCAATAATTTAACCTAAAATATAACAAAACTTACAGTGTCGATCCAACATAAAGCATTGAGCAACATTTGTTTATTTTAAGTTGAAAAAAGCATATTGAATATTTAAGACTTCTCACCAATAATTGGCATTTTGTTTAAAGCTAAAAATTATAATCGTCAAAATATTTAAAAAATATATATTATTCTTTGGTTTATTCAAAATTCCAGTATAATATGATTTTAATTTGGGGATAAACTTCCTTTTTTAGAACCAACTATAAATTTGTATGAACCAAACGGATATTTAAATTTAGAAAAGCTTTATAAATTAAAACTATGCATCCTAATACACTCTATTATTATTAAAGAAAAACAATCGAATATAATATTTCCTTCGAGCAACATTATTCACATCACGAGACAAAATCATCATATTCAAACACCAATGGTAAAGAGTACTTTTGGCCAAAAATCAATAAAATATAAAGGAATAACAATTTATAACAGTTTGCCGAAAAAAATTAAAGAAATATCAAAATTATGGACTTTTAAAAAAACACTACAAAAATATTTTTTAAACCTAAACTAACTTTAACCTATTATATATTAATATTTTTTTTTGTAAATGGTTATTATAATATATTTTTTTTTGAATAATTTCGATGGAGTTATTAATAGTTACTAAACATATTTGGTGTTATATTCTCTGTAATAAACTTTTTTTAAGTTGGTTGAGAATAAAGATATACAGTGACCGGCAAAGAGTTCGCAACATATGGGAAAAATTTTTATTAGCGGAATATTGAAAAATCTTTTTTGGGGGATTGGATGTGCATGTCCCATAACCACGTGACCAATGGTACGGCGGGAAAGTTGAAAAAACCAATATGAAATCATCATAAATCAGATAAGTTGATGAGATAGCGAAAAAATTCCAAGAATAAAAAGTGTTTAGAATTCCATTAGAACCTTAAATACAATGTTTGGGATATCTACTTAAAAAAACATAAAATCGAATATTTTTGTAAATATTTTTTTACCGAATTAAAAATTTCCATATTTTTCCTTTCTTAAAGCGTCATTAAAGTAAAACTGACATCTGGGGACCACAACTAGAAATATTCTTTTGTTTTTCTGACAATTTGGAGCAATAATTCAAAAAATTCGTTTACACTTGGATACCAGCTGTTGCAATAGTCTATTTCTAATAACCTTATCGATATTTTTTATATCGAAATATTCTATTACGTTAAGAAATCCTTACATTCATTAATCCGAAGAAAATTGTATTTATAACCGTAAAAAATAATTTTGAATTTCGCAGAAATCTTTAAAAAAATCTAAAAATTAATAAAAATTTAAATTATTTTTTACGGTTATAAATAAAATTTGCTTTGGATTAATGAATTTAAGGATTTCTTAACATAATAGAATATTTCGATATAAAAAATATCGATAAGGTTATTAGAAATAGACCATTGCAACAGCTGGTATCCAAGTGTAAACGAATTTTTTGAATTATTGTTCCAAATTGTCAGAAAAACAAAAGAATATTTCTAGTTGTGGTCACCAGATGTCAGTTTTACTTTAATGAAGCTTTAAGAAAGGAAAAATATGGAAATTTTTAATTCGGTAAAAAAATATTTACAAAAATATTCGATTTTATGTTTTTTTAAGTAGATATATTAAACATTGTATTTAAAGTTCTAATGGAATTCTAAACACTTTTTATTCTTGGAATTTTTTCGATATCTCATCAACCTATCTGATTTATGATGATTTCATATTGGTTTTTTCAACTTTCCCGCCATACCATTGGTCACGTGACGTATGGCAAAATCGATTTTAAGGTTATGGGACATGCACATCCAATCCCCCAAAAAAGATTTTTCAATATTCCGCTAATAAAAATTTTCCCATATGTTGCGAACTCTTTGCCGGTCACTGTATATTATTATTATTATTATTATTATTTAACAGGGGTTGCCTAAAATTAAATATATTATATTTAATTGGCATTTTGTTTAAAGTTAAAAATTATATCGTTAAAATATTTAAAAAATATATATTATTCTTTGGTTTATTAAAAATTACAGTATATGATTTTAATTTGGGGATCAGCGAATTTTACTACAATTCAGCCATTAAAAAAAACTACAAAACAAAATAATTAAAAGCATACATAAACTTCCTTTTCTAGAACCAACTATAAATTTGTATAAACCAAATGGATATTTAAATTTAGAAAAGCTTTATAAATTAAAATTATGCATTCTAATGCACTCTATTATTATTAAAGAAAAACAATTGAATATAATATTTCTTTCGACCAACATTATTCACATCACGAGATAAAATCATATTCAAATACCAATGGTAATGAGTACTTTTGGCCAAAAATTAATTTTATATGAAGGAATAACATTTTACAACAGTTTGCCGAAAAAAATTAAAGAAATATCAAAATTATGGACTTTAAAAAAATATTTTTTAAAACTGAACTAACTTTAACGTATAAACTTTTAAAATGTCTTTATTCCAAACTAACTTCTACAGTTCATTACATGGAAAGTGACAATATAATATAGAAAATAATAACCATAAAAAAAATAACAATAAAAAAAAAATGGAAGTTAATCCAATTTAATTCATTATTAAAATCAATTAAAAAAAAATAGTATAAATAATTTAATTTAGTAAATATCTCTTTAATTGTTTTTTAAAAATTGCCAATTTTTTAATTTTTCTGATATTTTTTGGAAGATTGTTATATTTTATTATTCCGTCATATAAAAGCGATTTTTTTCCAAAATTACTTTTTACTGGTATAGTTTGATAATTTATACAATGTCTTGTGTTATGATCATGTAATGTTTTATTTTCCTGAAGTGTTATGTTTGATTTTTTTTCTTTTAAAATAATAGAGTGAATTAGAATACAAATTTTTAATTTATAAATGTTTTGAACGTGTAAATACCCTTTCGGTCTATATAAATGAACAGTTGGTTCTAAATGTGGTAATTTATGTATACATTTAATAACTTTATTTTGCAATTTTTGTAATGGTTTTAAGTTTGATAAACAAGCAAATCCCCATGCAGAAGTTAAGTATTGTAATTTTGAATATATTAATGAAAAATATATATTTTTTAAATATTTCAAAGGAATAAAATATCTAGCTCTGTACAAAACAGATACCAAAGGAGATATCGAGTTGATAATATACTGGATATGGCATTTCCAATTTAAATTTTCATCTAAAACTAATCCTAAAAATTTTGTCGTTTTTGAATATTGAATATTTTCATTATTAAATGTTAAGGGGTTAATGATGGAATTTATTTTATTTTTAGTTATAAACATAAAAGAAGATTTTCTAAAATTTAACGTAAGTTTATTTGATTGAAGCCAAGAAAGAAGTATTTTTAAATCATTATTAATACCAAAATACATTTCTGCAAGAGTTTCAGCAAAATAAATAATTGTCGTATCATCTGCAAATAGCTTTATATTGCCCTTTAAGTTCAATTTGGAAACGGAATTAATGTAAATTAAGAATAATAACGGACCTAATATTGATCCTTGTGGAACTCCACATATTATTTCTTTTTCCGAACTTTTTCTTTCCCCAATTTAAACAAATTGTTTACGATAGCTTAAATAACTTTGAAGTAGTTTGTGTGTATTTCCCCTTATCCCAATACTGTATAATTTTCTTAATAAAATATTGTGGTTTACGGTGTCAAAAGCCTTACACAGATCTAAGGATAGTAAACAGCATTTTTTACTGCTGTCAACAATAGCTTGAATATTTGTTATGATATCTCCTACAGCTATTTCTGTATCCTTAGATCTGCGAAAACCATACTGGTTAGCAAAAAGTAAATTTTGGCTTTCTAGAAAGTCGCATAATTTATTATTTATTATTTTTTCTAATATTTTTGAAAAGATTGGTAAAACAGATATTGGGCGATAATTGCTGCATTTATATCTTTTGTCAGTTTTAAATACTGGAGTTACTTTAGCAATTTTCATTTTGTCTGGAAAAATACCTGTTTCTAGAGATAATTTAGTTAAATGAAATAAAATTGGAGTAATTTCATTTAATATTAATGTTTTTTTATGGGTATTATATACCGGGTGTAACAGGATCATGGTACAACCCCGTATCTTCGTTAGTTTTAAAGGTAATTGATTGAAATTTGGAATATCCCATATACATAATAAGCGGTACTTTTTGACCTACAAATAATTTTTTTTTTACTTCCGGTTTTTATAAGCAAATAAAATTCATTGTAATCATTTTTGGGGTAAAACTCAATTTTTCCAAATGGAACCATATTGGTACCGTGGTACCATTTCTTAGTACTATTAATAAAGAATTTATTCATACCTGGTAATAACATGTGCGATAAATACAATCAAAATTACAGCTAAAAGAAAATACATGTATAAATGTGCGGCATTTTGAACAAAAATAACAACAAATAATGTAACTTTTCCAATACACAATAAAAACACCGATAATCCACTGAATACTTATTTGACAATCTGAATAATTTCATTGTTTTCAAAGCCACCTTAGTAACTTCTTAGCATTAAATTAGAACAAAATAATTGTATTTTCTTTTAGCTGTAATTTTGATTGTATTTATCGCACATGTTATTACCAGGTATGAATAAATTCCATATTAACAGTACTAAGAAATGGTACCACGGTACCAATATGGTTCCATTTGGAAAAATTGAGTTTTACCCCAAAAACGATTACGACGAATTTTATTTGCTTATAAAAAACGCAATTTAGTATTTTTGACGGGACTTCGATTTTTCTAGCATTAGACAGATCAACTGGAATAAATCGGAACCGTCATGGCACACTTAAATGGAAAATTAAAAATTAAATAATAAATATTTTTTACGCTTGAAATGTCACTTTTGTGGTATCATTGGATTCAGAAAATTATGCAGAATTCAAAAATGTAATAATATATAGGGTGTTCCACTTAAAAATCGAAAGTTGGTGTCACTTCCGGCAAAACCGGAAGTGAAAAAATATCATTTGTAGGTCAAAAAGTACCGCTTATTATGTTTATGGGATATCCCAAATTTCAATGAATTACCTTTAAAACTAAAGGAGATACGGGGGTCTACCATGATCCTGTTACACCCGGTATACATAATTTATTTTTTAATCATTTATTAATAGTTACTAAACATGGTTTTTATTATTTGTGAATTTATATATTGTATATTTGGTGTTATATTCTCTGTAATAAACTTTTTTAAGTTGGTTAAGAATAAAGATATATATTAAAAGTTTTCGAAAAAGTTTTAAAAGAAAGATTAGAAAATTTCTTAAACAAAAATAAAATCCTATCAGACAAACAATTTGGATTTCAAAAAAATAAATCTACACAAGATGCAATTTGTCACCTAACAAATTAAATATATAATTCAATTGATAATAAAATGAACAGTATATGCATATTTTTGGATTTAGCTAAAGCCTTCGATACTGTCAGTCATAAAATTCTTATTAACAAATTAGAAAAACTTGGATTTCGTGGTCAAATATTAACTTTATTTAAAAACTATTTATATAACAGAGTACATTATGTTGAAATTGGTGAAAATATTAGTTCACCAAAAATATTTAATTATGGAGTACCACAAGGTACAGTCCTAGGACCAATACTTTTTAATATTTATCTAAATGATATTTTTAATTTAAATTGTCAAGGAAAACTACATAGTTTTGCTGATGATACCGTAATTTTTTATGAAGGTATAAATTGGAATATTTAAAAAAATACTATTGAAAAAGATTTTATAAAAATAAGCAGCTGGTTTAATAAAAACTTATTAACTATAAATTATAACAAAACAACATACATTTCATTTACTTCATACAAAAATAAACTTCCAAATATTGGTCCAATAATATGCAATAATAATATTAACATAAAAGAAGGTGAAAATATTAAATATCTAGGAATAATTTTTGATAAGCATTTAAAATGGGATTTACATAGTGACTACATTATAAAAAAACTAAAAATTCTTATACCAAAATTTAAACATCCTAAACTATTTTTAAATATAAAAGAATTAGAACTACTTTATTATTCTTTAGTACAAACACATTTAAATTATGGAATACTAGGATGGGGAGGCATAAATAAGAATTATCTTAATAATATTGAAACTATTCAAAAATACATTTTAAAAATTATTTACGAAAAAGACCACCAATATTCTTCAGATTTACTATTTAAAGATAGCAAAAAAATGGATATTAAACAAATATTTTCTTATAACATGTTAATATATATTTTTAAACATAAAAATATAATAAATTATATTAATCACACACATGAAACTCGTCATAAAAATACTATTACATATAAAAATAGAGTAAACAAAACAATAGCACACAAACATTTTTTGAACATCAATCCATATATTTTTGATATGCTACCACAGTCAATTAAAATAATTAAATCGTTAAATAATTATAAAAATAAAATTAAAAATTGGATATTATCTAATCCAAGAGATATATTCAAGAACGTCATTAATAAATAATGAATAAAATAAAGAATATATATTTGTATTTCCCTAGTTTCTTTCAAATATATTTATATATATATATTATATACATAACGTATTGTATCTTCGTATAATATAGTGATATAAAATACAAATAAAATATTGTCATGTTTGTTTTATATTATAACATAGTTGTGTCTGAATTATGAAATATATTCTTTACAATAAATATTATATTATTATTTAACTTTAAATTTATATTTAACTTATTATTATATTTAACTCAATACAAGTATTTACTTCTGAGTTGCGGGAATAAGTTTATACAAAAAAATATATATTAACATTAAATGTAAACAAAAAATGTTGAATAAACTTTTTATTATTATTATTATTATTATTATTATTATTTAAAAATAAAATAGTAAAATTCGAATTTCCGGTTGTGGAATTAGATAGTATGATGCTCATAATGAAATGGAAGTTTAAACCGAATGAGAAATCAAATGCGTCCTTCACCTTCTTTATTATATAAAAATGTAATTTTACTGTCTACGCGTTTCGGTTAAAAACCATCATCAGGAATTGTAGGTTTGAAATAAAGGCATTTTAAAATAAGAATAAAACTCCTCAAAATAATTTTATTTATTTTAGATCGATTGGTTAGTCCAACACGAAGAATTTAAAATATCCGACGTGCCGGCAAGAATATGCGTGTCTAAATTTATGTTTGAAGTAACCGTAAACCCGAATGTTGTAACAGGCGACATCAAAGCTCAAAACTTTGAAGATATTCTGGACGTTAAACGGGGAGTTGACAAATTTTTCGAAGATGCGAAATACGGAATATTATTTGCCAAAGGTAAGTCGATGAAATGCTACTTTATTGTTAGAGTCCTTTGAGAACATCCATAATAGTAGGGATAAATGATTGAAAAAAAAATTGTATTCTAATTCACTCTATTATTTTAAAAGAAAAAAATAAGACATGATGCTTTAGGTAAATGAGACATTACTTGATCATAACACCAGACATTGTATAAATTTATCAAACCATATCAGTAATAGAATATTTAAAATATAATAATCTTTCAAAAAATGTAATAAGAATTAAAAAAGTGGTAACTTTTAAAAACAATTATTATTATTAGGTATTATTATTTATTTATTGCAGGTTTTTTTATAATAATATTAAAAATCAATAACATTGTTTTTTTTTCTAATAAAAATAACTTCAATGAAAGCATCATAGATTAACAAATCTGTCCGATTTTGTAATGAAAAATATACACATATTTATAGTATTCATTTTAATCAGATCATAAATAATATTTTTAAAAATATAAGTAAGTAATTTAAAAATATTTAACCAAAAAAAAAAGGAAAAATCATAAATAAGGTAGAAATGATAATAGAAAAATTGTAATATTTAGTATTATTATTATATTACCTATATACAATAATAAATAAGTTTATGCTGTCTTCTATAAACTTATACTTCAATCCCCTGAAGCTGAGCTTGTTAGGGGCAAATCTTATTTTTTGTTTTAGTATGTAAAATCATAACTCATAAATAAATATGCATTAAAAATCAACTTTTAAAGTAAAAATGTTAATTTATAGTATAAACGCAGTTTTTTTTTTGAAGAAATATATTCCCTATCTATCAAAAAATTATTTGTTTCCAATTTTTAAGTAAAAAATATTACTTATATAAATTATTCAGAACAATATTAATTAATTAAAGCATTTCTAAAAATATTTTTAAATTGTCTCTTTTTATTTCGACTTTAAATTTTTTAAATTAAATCAATATTTTTATTTTTGTTTAATAATCGTTTAAATAAAAACATAAATATTTGAAAATGTTTGTCCTATGGACTTATTTATTTTAGGTTTTATGGTTATTTCATTTTTATGACGTGTATCATGATTATGGTTTTTAAATTGTATAAGGTTTTTATTTTTAAATATATATATTTTAAGATGTTATAAATGTAAAGTTGTCTTATGTTCAAATTTTTTGGTTCTGAATATAATTCTTTTGAAGGATAAAGATAATCTTTATTGAATATAATTTTTAGAAACCTTTTTTGTAATATTTCTAATTTTTTAACTAAAGTTTTATTTATTCCTTCCCAACCTAATCAACAAATCCGAACAACCCCTCCGTAATTTAAATAAGTTTTAACTAACGCGTAATATAATATTTCCATAGGTCTTAAATTTAAAAAATTTTTAATGTTTTTAAAAATTGGTAGTAAACTTCTTAATTTTTTAATTAAGTATTCCAAGTAAAAATTCCAATTTAATTTACTGTCAAAAATAATTCCTAAATATTTTATTTTATTAGTAGTAGTAGTAGTAACAAGATTTATTTAGCAATGTGCTACAATTTAACAAGTTATATAAAATATTTGAACTAATTTAACAATATCATCTGTAAAAAATTTTTATCAGTCACTATTTTGTTTTTTAAAGAAATAATTTTTCAATGATGGTTTAAAATTTTTCAAAGAGGTCTGTGATTTAATTAAAATATTCAAGTTATTATATTCACTTAATCCTTTATAGAAAACCGATTTATATGTCAAATGTTTTGATACCCTACCTAGACAAAAATCTTTATTATACCTGGTTAAATAGTTATGATTTTCAAAATTTTGAGTTATAAAATCTTTCAAATGAGAAGGCAGTAAGTTATGTTGTATTTTAAAAATAAAAGTACAAATCAAAAGAAATATTAAATTTTTAACCTTTAACCACTGAAGTTTCTTTAATATTAAATTTAATTTCGTATATTTATCCACATTTAAAATTATACGCATAGCTTTATTTTGCAAAACTTGGAGTCTATTAAAGACCCCATCATTTGCTGTGTATAAAATAGTTGAACAATATAAAAAAGTAAAATTATAGTGTTATAAATTGTTTTTCGTGAAAATAGACTCAAATTTTGACTAATTCTTTTTAAATAATTATTTTTTTTTCCAATTTTAGATACCAGATTTTCAAAATGTAATTCAAATTTTAACTTAGAATCTAAAATTTTTAATCAAATATTTAAAAGAGTCTATAATTTCTAATTTTTCATCGTCAACAAAAATATTTATGTCTGTATTAATCACGCTATTTCCAATAACCATAAATTTTGTTTTAGAAACATTTAATTTTAATTTATTTACCTTTAAAAATTTGAATGTCTTCATTTATTTGAATACTATTCATATTTCGTTGTAGGTTATTTGGGTTTAAAATAAAAGGAATATAATGTGTTTTATTAAAATTAATTGTTAACAAATTGTTATCAAACCATTTTTTTACAATTTTAATTAAGGGGACATTTACTAAATTAAATTATTTATACTTTAAAGTAAATTCATTTTAGGTATTTATGTTGCCATCTGGAGAGGTGAAAAAATTGTCTATATGTTTGACGGACTCAAACGAGGACCGAATGGCATTCAGTCGACTATAGGAACGGGATGTATAACAAGATATTTAGACACAGAAAAACTGGCAAACGTGTTTATACAAAATTTACCGGCGTACGGTAAAAGTGAATTTGTTATCCATAAGGTATTTATTATTATGTTCTTTCGTGGTTTCCCAAAAGGTCATGGGCCGAGGTCCTTCAACCTAACAATCATTATTTTTACGCTAATGGTATAATGGTCAATTTTAACCTTCAACCTTTGAAATATAAAATAAGGAATCCTTAATTCGAAGGTTTGTCAAGTTCTCGTTCGTCTAGCGTTTTTCTTGGATAGAAAGAGATTGGTCTGACCTCCTGCGAGACGAACCAGCGGTATCTCGAAAATGGTCGACTATACGACCTTATACCAAGGAAACCTTTTTTACATAAAAATGTTCCAAGAATCATAATTTATTTAAAAGATAGCGAAAATACACTCGGCGAAAAAATATAACCCTAAATAACTCACCACCCCTTTGTTCCCACGCCACTGGTTGCAATTATGGGTCACCTGATATTTTCAAAGAGTGACCTCGAATCACTCTAACTTATACGTAGAAGTTAATTCCTGTATTGTAAGTAGATCTAAATAAATTAAATAAAATCCACTTTTATGACACCATCTTCAAGGGCCTGTAGCTCCCTCTGGAAGCATTTCCTGACCTATGTTAATATGAACTTTTTTTCATATCTTTTTATATAGAATCATACCTTAAATTTTTTCATCGTCATTGCCGGACACCCTGTATACCTATATTTTTTTGTTTTAGATATTGTTAAGTAGAAACTTATGTCCAAGAGAAAGAGCTCCTTTTGAAATCATACCACCACCAAAAACGGTTACCAAATTGGCAACATTAAAAGCTGTTGTGAGCGGAAAATTTATTATCAGGTAAATTTGACTATAATTAAAATACACCAACCTGAAAACAAATATAAGTTGTCTTCGAAGATGTAACGATTTCTCGGTATCAGGCACCTAGTTTTGTTTAATTTTAAAATAAAAGTTTATATTAAAGTCATCATTCAAATCAGTATGTCCACGGATAGAGTTTGGAAGAGGAAAAACTTTTTTATCATAGGTATAGAAGAAAAAGTTATTCTTTATAAAAACGTCTGCAGAAAGAATTTAATCTTATATAAAGGCGACAGTGCACCCCCTTCGCCTTTTATCAGTATATATCAGTAAAAAAATAATTTGCGAACCACTTTCTAACCATTTTCGCAGTCAAATCGATATAACTTTCTGAAATCATTATATCTGCAATTTTTACGTACACTGTAGATTTTTCTTTAACGGACGTTCACATATTCAGCCATAATTGAAGACACAAATCAACAGTAACGCACGTGTATGCTACTACTACAACTAAAGTTGATTGCTACCAAGCAAATGATGCAGGGGTCGACCTACCTTAAAAGTTGAAAGCAATCGGTACACTAGAAAAGGCAATTCCTTAATTTATTCATCACATTTTAAGCAACGATAGCAATTGCTACTATTTTTTAAGAAAAAGCATTGACTAGAAGCAATTGCTGGACGCAAAAGCAATTACTTTAGTTTTTATTCATTGGCTTTCAAGAAATTACTTCGATTTTTATAAGAAAAAGCAATTGCTACATTTTATTCATTAGGCTCACTGCCTTTAAAAAACAAAACAGTTTTTCATAATTACCTCTATAGTAACGTATAGCAAGGTGAAATCGTAGATACCACTTACCTTGTCGAAAGGTTTCCATAGTAGTATAGGAGCAATATATTTTGATTTTATTTCTTGTAACAGTATATTTTAGCCGCAATAAAACATTCAAAGACAATACTATTCCAGGTTTGTGTAATCATTGGAGATTACCAATTTATTATCAGGTCAAATTTTATTTATTATTTTGGCTCGGAAGAAATTCTTGTAATAATACCTTGACGCATTTTAGAGGTACAATCAGTCAAGAAGATCCAAGATTTGGGAAAGGTCCGAATGTTATGAGTGCCCCAATAGCAATTGTGGCATTAACAATGTCCATTGTCCACAAACCTGAAACTTGGTCCAGGCCTATAGTGGACGAAATTCTTCTATTAGGTAAACTTGAGTTTCTAAAGCATTAGTTTTTATTGTGTGATAAGGAGTATTACAGAACCCGAAAATGTCAAAAATGCATTACGCTCGCATTTTGTTTCTTTTTTTATTGATGGAGGTAAGGTAAAATTGGTTATTACTAAAACATTGCTGCAGGTTTTAAGATTATCCAGGGCATTACAAAAATAATGGATTCTTTGCGGAACACTTCATTTAAGCTTGTTGCGAAAAAAACACTAAATAGATATACCTAATACAAATCACGCAACAAACATCACAAATAGATATTTAAAAAATAATAACTTGTATTTAATGTTTACAAGTTATAATTTGGTAAAATTATGTAAAGCAGAATGCAAAAATGTAGTTAACTAATTTAAAATTTAAAAGTGCTACAATTATTTCAAAATGGTTTGTTTTTATTTACCTACGGTGAAAAATAAAATTCTGGTATATGCACTTCTACTTTTTAAATCTTAACATAGTATAAAACAAAGTCGCTGTCGCCCGTCTGTCCCCTTATGTGTGTAAATCTTTAAAACTACGCAACGGATTTTGAAGCGGTTTTTTTTAATAGATTGATGGCCGTTTGCATCGCTTGGATTAGATGCTACTTAATCTAAGGTTCACCTTATCTCCAGAATTTGGTTTGCACGCGTTGACTTTTTGCCTAAAGCTTGGCTTCCAGCCGAACAAAGCTAAGCCCCAGAATTATTCGGCTTATCTTGGAAATCTAACAAACCATTAAAAAAAATTATATAACCTAAACGTCAGTCAAGTCCAAGTCAACCTAAACAGGAAAAATGGATTTATTAGAACTCATTGCTGATGACGATGAAGTCGACTAAATTAATTTGATTATTTCTGGTTTGCCTAGAAAAGTGTACAACAGGGCTGATTATTTTAACAGTTTTGACCAAAAACCGCTTTTTATGTAGGTTGATTTTGGATGACGAATGAAAATGAAACGACAAAACAATTAGGGGAGAAAAGATTCGGTGCAAAAGTTAGTAAAAAAATTACCAGATTGACGCCGTTGTCAAACTTCTTAAAACCCTAGCTAAGTTTTACGTGTATTGACCAGGTGCATTCCATTTTATTTAAGGTGAGCTTAAGTATAAGGTCCGCCCTAGCTACTCTTTAACTTTAAGCAAGGCGGTGCAAACAGCCATTAGTGATTCAAGGGGAAGGTTTTTGTGTTTAACTAGCGACCCGCCCCGGCTTCGCACGGGTGCAATTTCAGAAAGTGGCATGCCGGGTACTAATATATCGGGTTTGTTCGGGTTTGTATTTATGCCAGCGGGTTGCAACGCATGCCGGGTACACGCTAGTTTATTATAATACCTATTTAAGAAAGTCTTCGGTGTTAAGAAGGGCTGGTAGGTATACAATAACACAAAACGTCTACTTTCTCTGCTGTCTCAGCCTTTGCATACCAATTTTTAATTTTGGTTCTTGGGAGTAAACCATTTCAATTCACCAGCAGATATTTTACCGGATGCTTACCTGAAAAATTCAGTCGCGATAGAAAACATGAAACATCGATGTGTATGCTTCGCTAATCCGAACGCATTTGCTGCTATGGAGGAATACAAGGAGAATCGGACCTCGAACAGAAGTTGGCACTTGTCTACGTTGAATCTTTGTCTATCTCTTTTTAACACACGACGAGTACATTTTGTATTCATTTCTGTACATTAATAGACTGTACTGTATGGCTGTGATGCGACGTGGTGATGAATTGGAGTTTTTCACCTCCACAGAACGACATGAAACCGTTCATACTAAGCACAATAATCTTTTATCCGCATTAAGTTTCTTCCAACGTGTTTCACCACGTCTCATCTGTCTGATTCACACCTTTGTAGTCTCCATTCAGATACAGTGTGACCAGTAAAGTCCGCATCATATGGGATTATTTTTTATTAACAGCTTTATTCGAAATTTGACTAGCATCAAGGTCTGCTTCAATCGAGATAAAAATTAAGCAAAAAAATAGTAGTCACGTGATTCGCATTATCTGTCAAATTTTAATTTTTTCCAAAAAATAATTCAAAAGTAGGGTTATTTCTGAAAATATCGAAAAATGTTATTGGAAAATGCTTTTTTAAATGCAGTTTCTAGCCCACGTGCAAATTTCAGCTGCATAAGATAATTTTGATTTTTTACCCATATTTTCTAAATTGCACCACTTTTGCAAAATAAGACTCAACGAAAACTACATAAAACTTCTCAGTTTTAACAATGCTTTATTTCAGATAAATTTTCTTTAAAGCAGCGCCATAATAAATGTGTGTTTTTCTACAAAATCAAAATTGGGCTATTAAAATTTGGTCGCATGTGATGCAAAGTTTATTTGTTTTTGACCCTGTATAAGGTAACTTCATAAAATAAGTATTTTAGAAAACGTAGTTTGTGTCTGAAAGTAATACATCTTAATATTAAGACAAAAAAGATCAGTGTCATCATCAGTAAAGTGTTCATTAAGTGGAAAATAAATTTTAGTTTAATTTAACGTCGTTTCAACGATTTAATTTAAAAACCCTTTATTTTATTTATTATTTTTTTACTTTCAGACACAAACTACGTTTTTAAAAATACTTATTTTATGAAATTACCTTATACAGGGTCAAAAACAAATAAACTTTGCATCACATGCGACCAAATTTTAATAGCCCAATTTTGATTTTGTAGAAAAACACACATTTAATATGGCGCTGCATTAAAGAAAATGTATCTGAAATAAATCATCGTTAAAACTAAGAAATTTTATGTAGATTGGTTGGGTCTTATTTTGCAAAAGTGTGCAATTAATAAAATATGGGTAAAAAATCAAAATTATCTTATGCAGCTAAAATTTTGCAAGTGGCTAGAAACTGCATTTAAAAAAACTTTTTCTAATAACTTTTTCGATATTTTCAGAAATAACCCCACTTTTGAATTATTTTTTGGAAAAAACTAAAATTTGACAGATACTTAATGCGAATCACGCTATATACTATTTTTTTTACTTAATTTTCATCTCGATTGAAGCAGAACTTGATGCCAAAGTCAAATTTCGAATAAAGCTGTTAATAAAAAAAAATTCCATATGATGCGGACTTTACTGGTGACACTGTATATTATGCTTCTCTACGCCCCTGTAACAATAATATTTCGTGTTAAAAACCGATTCTCCTATTGTGCTTCAAATCTATTCAAGTTATGTTATTCTAAAGGAAAGTGTTATGTTAAAATATCTAGGACAAGAATAAACTTATTAAATAATGAATAATTATTCAAATAGGTTCCGAATTATACGAGGAAAGCGTTAATGAGCTGGGATTCGACTTCAACCCTTGGGAAGACAGACTTGATATCTATAGAGTTAAAAAAGATTTTAAAATTGGAGTAATTAAAGCCAACTGTGAACTCAGACATACTGACCAAAGAGGGCTTATTGATGCAAAAGATTCCAATTTTCAAAATCTTCGTCAAGGTAAGTCATGTAATGAGTTAGTATAGTATTTTTGGCCTTAGATTGAATATGGAGATTTATAAATCGACAGCACAAATCCGTCAATTGATAGGTTACCATTAGGTTACCATCTGTAGTCAGTAATTGAGAGGACCATATTACCTAAAGTCGCCACAGTGGTTCTTTTCCCGTGCGTCATCACTTTTACGTCATCAAAATCGTATGAATCAAATCAAAATTACGAGACGAAAAAAGTCAAAACTAAGTTAAGTTCATAAAATGGACGTGCCTGCCTACCGTTTGACGTACCTACATAATATCACGAAAAATGATTATTTATTTTAAGTTTTGCCCGGCATTCTCTATTATCTAAAAGAAATTGACAAACAAATGTTTATACATTTAATACTATTTTTAAAGCTTAAAATCTACAAAAGTTTGGTGTTTTATTGACTATTAAAATCGCAAAAGTCAAATTTTTAACATCCTTTCATTTAAGGGAATTTAGCCACTGCCGTAAACGTTTCAAAGAACTTTCACGGTTAGAATATTTAAAATAAATAAATTAATTATTATAAAAATCCATAAATACTTACCGCCAAAACAGATGGTGGGTATAATTACCTCTAAAAAGAACTATTTTTAGAAGCAGGAACAGTTCTAAGGCACACAGATTTACAACATACGAATTAGATTGGCAGATCAAAATAAGGTTGACAATGACGTTCTAAAATACAATGGTTGTCAACTAAACAAATAAAGAAAGTAATTAACTGACGTTTATAGTTTTATCCTTGTCTAGCACGTTATATTATTGCGGAATTTTGGAGACGTTATTTTATGCTTTTATTCAAACTTGTTACTGTAATAAACAAGGATGCAGAGTTATTAACCACGTCGAGTCCTGATCGTTGATTGATGACGCACGGGCAAAGATCCACTGTGGCAACTTTACGGGATGCTTTTTGAAAATTTACAATTGCTATTTTCTACACTAAAGAAGATAGCAAAGACCCAAAAGTACAGGGTGATCGCGTATAAAGTTACCCCCCTTCAACTTCTTTGTTTCGAAATTAAGAAAAAACTGTTAAATACAAAAGTTGTAGGATTTATTGTAAACTTCTTGCAAAATATATCTTCGTAGATACAGGATGTTGCATAAAAGCGTGATAGATCAAAGTTATATTTTTTTAAATGGAATACCCTGTATATTGTTGCATTATTGGATTCTACGGACAATTCTAAACATAATTTATATATACCAATATTTATCTAAATTGAACCGTTTTCGATATATTGATGTTTGAAAATTACTATATATATATATTATTTAAGAAAATAAGGTCATTCAAGTCAAGATGTATTGTTTCCATGGATAAAACAGGATGATGATACTGAACTGAATATTTTTGCCAACTATTAAAAAAAAATCAAGCACAAAATGATGAACACGTAAACTGACTTGCCATTTTCACATTATTATTATTTTTAATAAGCCATTAAAATCGTCTGCTTTTCTTGAATAGAATAAGGCATTTTTGAATATAAATTCTTACTATTAATTAAAACTGACAATTCATGTTTTTCGAGTTTTTTTCGAAATTTACCAAGTTACCATTGTTAATATTATTATCCATGGAAACGATACATCTTGACTTGAATGACCTTATTTTCTTAAATAATATAAAATTAGGCGAAAACGGTTTAATTTAGATATATAGTGGTATATATAAATTATGTTTAGAATTGTCCGAATAATGCAACAATATACAGGGTATTCCATTTAAAAAATATAACTTTGATCTGTCACGCTTTTATGCAACACCCTGTATCTACGAAGATATATTTGGCAAGAAGTTTACATTAAATCCTACAACTTTTGTATTTAACAGTTTTTTTTTAATTTCGAAACAAAGAAGTTAAAGGGGAGTAACAGTATAGGCGATTACCCTGTACCATTTCTACAAAAAATATATGGAAATCCCAAAAGTACCGTTCCTACAACTTCCTAATACCCCTTTTTTATGTTTATCTTTGGTCTGTGACCACCCTATGGCTTTGATTGTTTCCCTGTTAATCTTCAATTAATTTTGTTACATATCGCTCCATTTCCTGATAGCATATCGCTCCATTTCCTGATAGCATTAGTGTAGTAATCTTTTCAAATAATTATAATTAGTTTGGTCACTCTTTTATCTTTCATTTCAAAACAATTAGGTAATACCCAATTTTTTCTTGCAGACGTTTTGGCTGGACTTTACTTGCAATTTCTTGACGCGGACTGCGGTCCACCCCCACTGATTTTTTCTTTGATAATTTTCTGATTGGACTTTTTGATGACAGTATTATTTGTAATAATGGAATTGAAGTAAATGAATATTTAGATTTTTATAAGGTTCGGCCTTTAAATAATTAATAGTTTAATATTGTTGCTGCGTCTTTGTTAATTAACAGCAATCTTAAGGCTTTTCTACTATGTATTGGCGATGCGACGCAATGGGAGCTAACGTCTGGAACCGTAGTGCTAGTTCGGCGAGTGTCGTCTGATCAATTCGCAGTTTTATCCAACTAATTGTTGTCAATACACGAATTCGGCGTTGGGATTTTATTTTCGTTACCCAAGATTGCTGACGCACTGTTAATCGACATTCGGAACCGTAGGGTCGACCCAGAGCATGAACGAAAGCTAGGATAAGTACAAAAAATTCTTTAATTGTATCATGAATAAATTGCCAAAACAAATAGCTAACTGGCAGCGTAACGACTTTACCATGTGATTGAGAAAATTACCCTAACGAATTTTGTGTAATTTTTAAATAGAATTGCCAAACCCTAAGTGCAAATTAAGTTAGCTTAGGAAGTAAATAACTATTATTTTGTATAGGTTCCATCCTTTACGCTACAAAAGCCTTTACAACCCCGATGGTGTGTGCTTGTGTTTGAGCATGACTGGTATACTTTGTGATATAAGTTTCACCGCTGTTGGGAATGAGACGGTTTACTTCTCCGTCTATCAATAATACATTATGAGTTTTTTTTATTCTCAACCAATTTAAGGTTGAATTCTCAACGTCATTCAATCTATTGCCAACCTATAACCTATTTCGCGTTGATTTTTTGTTTATTATTTTAATCACTAACATTTAAAGAAAATCAAAATCGTCGGTACATTATTTAGGTAGTATCTGATATATTACAAAAATATCAATTTATTTTATTGCTAATTTTGGGAGAATTGTATAGTGAAAGAACAATGAGTGACAATGACATAATAATGTTTAAAAAAATCTTACCCGATATTTTTCGCTATACAATTCTCCTAAAATAAGTTATGAAATTCCTTGATATTTATTAAATATGCCAATTATTACCTACAGAATATCAAGTCGATACTGATTTTCTTTAAATTTTGTAAAAAAGCTAGAAAAATTAAATAAATCTACGCGAAATAGGTTATAGGTTGGCAAGCATGTTGATTCTCCTACCTTAAAGAAAAGTGTATTACAGAGAATATAACAATATACAATATATAAATTTATAAATAGTAAAAACCATGTTTAGTAACTATTAATAACTCCATCGAAATTATTCAAAAAAATATATATCATAATAACCATTTACAAAAAAAAATATTAATATATAATAGGTTAAAGTTAGTTCAGTTTTAAAAAATATTTTTGTAGTGTTTTTTTAAAAGTCCATAATTTTGATATTTCTTTAATTTTTTTCGGCAAACTGTTATAAATTGTTATTCCTTTATATTTTATTGATTTTTGGCCAAAAGTACTCTTTACCATTGGTGTTTGAATATGATGATTTTGTCTCGTGATGTGAATAATGTTGGTCGAAGAAAATATTATATTTGACTGTTTTTCTTTAATAATAATAGAGTGTATTAGAATGCATAGTTTTAATTTATAAAGCTTTTCTAAATTTAAATATCCATTTGGTTTATATAAATTTATGGTTGGTTCCAAAAAAGGAAGTTTATGTATGCATTTAATTACTTTGTTTTGTAGTTTTTTTAATGGCTGAATTGTTGTTAAATTCGCTGATCCCCAAATTCAAATCATATACTGTAATTTTGAATAAACCGAAGAATAATATATATTTTTTAAATATTTTAATGATTTATGATTCTTTAAACAAAATGCCAATTATTGGTGAGATGTAACTTCTTAAAAATTCAATATGTTTTTTCCAACTTAAATTTTCATCAATATATAAACCTAAAAATGTAATTGTATTAGTATATTTAATTAAATGATTATTGAAAGACATTGAAGAAATATTGTTATTTTTTAATTTTAATTTACTTATAAACATAAAAGATGATTTATTAAAATGTAATGATAATTTATTAATTTCAAGCCATTTACATATTACATTTAGGTCGTGGTTAATGTTATTATGAATTAACTTTCAAAATGTCTTTATTCCAAACTAACTTTTACAGTTCATTACATGGAAAGTGACAACATAATGTAGAAAATAATAACCATTAAAAAAAAATAACAATAAAAATAATTGAAGTTAATCCAATTTGATTCATTAATAAAATCAATAAAAAAAAATAGTATAAATAATTTAATTTAGTAAATATCTCTTTAATTGTTTTTTAAAAGTTGCCAATTTTTTAATTTTTCTGATATTTTTTGGAAGATTGTTATATTTTTTTATTCCGTCATATAAAAGCGATTTTTTTCCGAAATTACTTTTTACTGGTATAGTTTGATAATTTATACAATGTCTGGTGTTATGATCATGTAATGTCTTATTCTCCTGAAGTGTTATGTTTGATTTTTTTTCTTTTAAAATGATGGAGTGAATTAGAATACAAATTTTTAATTTATAAATGTTTTGAACATGTAAATACCCTTTCGGTCTATATAGATTAACAGTTGGTTCTAAATGTGGTAATTTGTGTATACATTTAATAACTTTATTTTGCAATTTTTGTAATGGTTTTAAGTTTGATAAACAAGCAGATCCCCATGCAGAAGCTAAGTATTGTAATTTTGAATATATTAATGAAAAATATATATTTTTTAAGTATCTCAAAGGAATGAAATATCTAGCTCTGTACAAAACAGATACCAAAGAGATATCGAGTTGATAATATACTGGATATGGCATTTCCAATTTAAATTTTCGTCTAAAACTAATCCTAAACATTTTGTCGTTTTTGAATATTGAATATTTTCATTATTAAATTTTAAGGGGTTAATGATGGAATTTATTTTATTTTTAGTTATAAACATAAAAGAAGATTTTTTAAAATTTAACGTAAGTTTATTTGATTGAAGCCAAGAAAGAAGTATTTTTAAATCATTATTAATATCGAAATACATTTCTGCAAGAGTTTCAGCAAAATAAATAATTGTTGTATCATCTGCAAATAGCTTTATATTGCCCTTTAAGTTCAATTTGGAAACGGAATTAATGTAAATTAAGAATAATAAAGGACCTAATATTGATCCTTGTGGAACTCCACATATTATTTCTTTTTCCGAACTTTTTCTTTCCCCAATTTGAACAAATTGTTTACGATAGCTTAAATAACTTTGAAGTAGTTTGTGTGTATTTCCCCTTATCCCAATACTGTATAATTTTCTTAATAAAATATCATGGTTTACGGTGTCAAAAGCCTTACACAGATCTAAGGATAGTAAACAGCATTTTTTACATAATTTGAGCCCAGTCTTCATAAAAATACCTATACAATAGTACATCGGCAAACAATTTTATTTAACGTTTTAAATTTAATTTTGCTATATAATTAATGTAGATTAAAAAAAAAAGTAGGTCCTAAGGTTCATCCTTGCGGAACACCACAAGTTATGTTTTTTTGTGAACTTTTAACATTTTCAATTTGAACAAACTGCTTTCTATTGCTTAAGTAATTTTTTACCAAGAAAAAAATATTTCCCCGAATTCCAATATTGTATAGGCATTTAAGTCAAATGTTGTGACTGACTAAATCAAATGCTTTAAATAAAATAGTTATTACATCAATCTTTAGAAAAATTATTTTTTCAGGGATGGAACGATTTTTTGAAGAAAATACCCATGGCATCCTAGTTACCGAACCGTTCACATTAGCCATATGGGAACAGCCGCAAGATGAGGGCGATTCGATGATTTACATGTTCGATCCCAATCCCAGGAGTTCAACAGGAATGCCGCTTTACGCCGGCACGGCATGTGTTCTATCTTTTGTGAATTCCAAATTAGCCTCGGATCATATCATAGGTATTCATTTCTTAAGGTCGTGGGCTGCCCTGTTTCAAAAATGTTTTATTGCATGTTAGAAATGTACGGCCAAAGCAGTCAAGCTATCATATTAACTACGAGTTCGCACAATCACGCACAATAAATGTCTGGTCTGCTTGATAGATTTTATAAATTAAAGCTGCGACAGGGCCGATCCTAGGGTGTCGGCCGACCGCGTCCAAAGACCTATTATGCCGCCCCTCTAAAGAATTTTTCCTATTTTGAGTAATACTTAAAGTTGACGTCAGTGGCGCAGCCAGAAATTTTGTTCGGGGGGGCCTTAACTTCCTGCGCCGAAGGCGCTCTTTTGCGCTACAGGCGAAAATTGTTTGGGTAAAGTACGTATGACTGACGAGAGCGACAGCCCCCTAAAACTTCTGCAATAATGCGCCGCTGGCCCTAACTAAATATTTATGAAAAAAAAATTAGAGATTTTATTTTAATTAGTAAAAATGTATTTAAAATAAGTAACGCATATATTAATCATACTTATACTAAAACAAAACAAAAATCTTATACAATAAGTTGTAAGTAATCACCAATAATACTAATATCAATATCGTGGTTCGCATAAAGAACTGCCAAACCATTTAATCTGTCGGACTTGCAAACTACTTAACAACCAACGTATCAACGATAATTAGATAAATACAAAGCACCAAACCTCACAAACCTTAATAAATAAAATTCACAATAATTCGGTGTACAAAAGGGTAGCGGGTAGAAACATCGCTTTCAAATTAACGGACAGCTCGAGCTTAGTCGTGAGTGTCACGTGCCAATATGACGTTCGGGATACATTGTTGTCACACGTAGTATAATTTCACTATTGATAACATGATTGATGTAAATTATGTGGCTGAATATAAAATATTAGTAAAAGGCGTGACATGAAAAATTGGTTTGCAAATTAAACGAATAGGCTAAGTTTCTAAGCTCGGGGGGGGGGGGGGGGGGACTGCAGCCCGGCACCCTCCCCCCTGGTTGCGCCACTGGTTGACGTTATAAACTTATCTACATATACATAAGAGTAAATAGTTAAACATTAATAAAAATGCAAACTACAAATAAAATTTTACGGGAAAGACTTTATTTTTGGGCCAGCTAATATGTTAGATATATTATTAGGGACACATTTTTTTCTTTTTACTCTAACAAAATAATAAACCAACAAAAATATTACTTTTGAAACCAAACATAGACATTTTATAATTAGAAATGTAAAACAACAGTATTTACCAGAAAATATAAAATAACAAAAAGTACTAAAGCATAAATCTCGCGAAACGAAAAGTATATAAATCAGTCCTTCCTCGAAGACTATACCTAATAATTAACTATAAAATAATTTTTCTGGCTTTCTGAGAAGAAAAATTGTCAATAATTGCGGTGAGATCAATTTTTTCAGAGATTTTGGATTCAATAGAGATGATGGCCAAATCTGAAAGTCTTTCTTGTGTCATATTATTTCTAAGTAATTTTTAATAATTTTTAATTTACTGAAACTTCTTTTACCTGAAGCCACAGAAACAGGTAAAATAAAGTTTATTTTGTCCCATTGATCTGCGAGCCGCGTGCCGTCGGCCGACCGCGGCCGTTTGATTGAAAATCTTTAATAAATAAATCCATTTGAAATAATTCACAAAAATATTGCTTTCTTCTTCGACGTTAATTTAAAGTTATCTTTTATAGTTTAATAAATGCCACTTTATTTTTATTTCAAGAAATTCGTAAAAAGTTTTGCTTGATTGACAGAACTATCTGCTGCCTACGGTCGCCCTTTGATTTGGCCGCCCGCGTGCGCTACACGCGCTGCACATCTGCTAGGATCGGCTCAGACAGGGCCGTCTTGGCTTCGCTGCTATTAGCTGCTGAACTTTTATTTTATAGATATTTTTATTAGAAAGGGTGGAATTGTTAGCTGTTGCTGTACGACTCCTTAGTTATGAAACGCCCTATATCGTTCTGACAATTTTACAGGATGTATTCTGGATATCAGTAAACGCAGTGGTGAATATATAATAGTACCGGTTGAAATTGTTGTCGGAAGTTCGAAAACAACAAGAAAACTGCCCAAAAAGTCACCTACAAGAAGTAGCATAAACATATTGCCGAGATGCTCAAATTTGGTAGCGGCGGAACAGAAAAAGAAAATGAGAAAAATGGTACGAAATATTTTTAACTCCCTATTATATGATTAAAGGGCTGATCGTCAGCCATTTTAGCTTAGATATAGATAGATAGATATGTAATCGGGTGGCGTTCTTCACCTCATCCACTGCGACCTTTTCAGATCTATTGTGGTTCCCTTTTTACGCTTAGAGGACTTGCTCTAGCTTTATCCTCTTGATTGTTCCTAGGATCCTTGTTAGCGGGTGCTTTACGTAGCTTTCCGCCTCGGGATATTCTAGTCCTGTTTGTGTGAATCTTGTCCTTACTAGTCCTTCACATTCACACAGGATATGCATGGGGGTTTCCTCTTTCTCCTGGCAGAACCGGCAAAGAGCGTCTTCTGCCAGACCCATGTTTGTCATATGTTTTCTAAGCTTACAGTGTCCGGTTAGCATGCCCACCAATGTTCTTACGGACTTCCTGTCCCTGCTTAGTAGGTCTTCTGTAAGCTTTGGCGATGGTTCTTTTATGAACTGTTTCGCCTGTCTCTGTCCTGGTGATTCTTTCCATGCCCTTATGAATTCCTCTGTAATCCATTGTTTATTGGCTTGCTTAACTGTTGCTTTAGCTATGCCACAGGACGGTTCTGGGCCAATGAATGCCATAGTCGATCCTCGTCTAGCAAGTTCGTCGGCTTTTTCGTTACCCGGGTGTCCGCTATGTCCTGGAACCCAGATCAGGGTTACCTTTCTTTGCTTGCTCAGATCATTCAGAGCCTGTGCGCAGTCCCATACTAGCCTGGAGTTTACCTGCATGGAATCTAGCGCTTTTAGCGTCGCTTGGCTATCGGAGAAAATGGCAATGGAGCGCGCTGCCTCGTTTTGCCTGTGAATTTCTCCGGCACAGTGGTGTATCGCTGTGACTTCCGCTTGGAAAACGGTGGTTTCTTTTGTAAGGCTAATTGGGATCATCGTTTTGGATTTTAGTCCGTAGATTCCGGCTCCCACGCCCTCTTCGGTCTTTGAGCCGTCTGTATACCAAACTGATTCTGCACCTATTGGTGGACCGTTCTTCCAGTCTTCTCTGTCCGGTATCACCACTTTATAACTTTTCTCAAAGTTGTATTTAGTGGGCATGGCATCGCTTGGCATCCCCATTATCGGGTTCGCCTTTAGCTCTCTTAGTATCCTTTGATATTCCGCTCCATGCGATCGGCCTATGGGCGACAGTTCTTGCCTTAGTCTATGGTTAACCGACCTGGCTTCTCCTTGAACGAATATGTGTAGCGGTGGTAGATTAAGTAGGACCTCCATCGCTGCGGTCGGAGTGGTTCTCATGGCCCCTGTGACACTGAGGCATGCTTGTCTTTGTATGCCACTTAACAGCCTAATAGCTCCGACTTGTTGGATCTTCGGCCACCACGCCACTGCCCCATAGGTTACCATGGGTCTGATCACCCTTGTATACAGCCATAGGGTCATTTTGGGGTTCAGTCCCCAGTTTTTTCCACACATTCTTCTGCATCTGCCTAGGGCTATCGATGCCTTTTTGGCCGTGTTCAGGATATGTGTTTTCCATGTGAGTTTTTGGTCGAAAGTTATACCTAAGTACTTTACTTCCTTTGCAAATGTGATTTCTGTTCCCCCGAGCACTGGAGGTTTTAAGCCTTGTAGTGCCCTCTTTCTTGTAAAGGGGATAATCCGTGTCTTCTGGGCGTTGATTGGCATTTTTTCTCTTTTGCACCAGTTATTCACTATGTTTAGGGCCATCTGCATCCTTTCTGAAATTATTCCAGCGAATCGGCCTTTGATGATCATTTTAGCTTATTAAACCATTAAAATTGGAAAAAAAATTCTGTTTGTTCTTAAATATATTTTTGTTCTTCGGAACTAAGTAGTTTTGAATCAAGACGTATAAACTAGCAAGATTGTCTTATGGAGCAGCATTCCGGTGAAGGGTCCGCGCGGGTGGAGCGGTAGACGTGACGTCGCTTCTATAATGTTTCTTTACCATTATTATATAGTTGTTTATTCGTTGCAATATTGTGTGTGGTTTGTTATCTCAATGATTTAAAGTAGGTATTTCCTAAATAAATATTTTTAGAGAGTTTTATAAGTTGTATAAATATTATTGAGAATAAGTATTAGTGCTATTACCGTACTCTTGGTTGTTAGGTTAGTATATTCTAAGTAAGTAATCGCCATTATTTCCTACATTTCTCTAATATTTTTCTACCTAGGAAACTAACGATAATAAATAATCACCAGGTAAATAATTAATACCTTTTTTATTTTACTTTACTCTCAACCAACTTTACAAGTTTATTACAGGGATAAGTATATAAAAATAACTAACAGTTATTACTCTACCTTAATAGGTATATTATATAAAAAAAGACAGTTAAAAAAAATCGTTTTGTATTATAAACGTTTGATTAACTCGCTAAGAAAGAAAATTATACTAGGAAATATTTTTTAAATGAAATTTAAATAATGAACGTTTTTTAATGTTTTAATATTTTCGGATAAAATATTATATAATATTAATCCATTATATAACAATGACCGTTTTCCAAAGTATGTTTATTTTAATAGTTTGTAAAAAATTAGTTTGTCTGGTATCATGTCTATAAATATCATGAACTATTGTAAACGTTATGCAGAAATTTTTTGTTTGTGTGCGGAAATGTATGAATACATTTAATAATTTTATTTTGTAATTTCTTTAAAGGTTTTAGTACTATTGAATTGGCTGAACCCCAAATAGAAATAAGATACTGAATTTTTGAATGTACTAATGCATGATAAATATTTTTTAAATAATTTAAAGATATAAAATGATGAATTTTAAAGAATATCCTAATTAACGGATAAATGTAAGTTCGAATATATTCTACATGTTTTCTCCAGCCTAAATTTTATGTTATCTTTGTAATTAATATTTTTCCCATTAAATATTATTGGTTGCTTCTCCATATCTAGTCTTTGTTTGTCAATGTACATGTACATAAATGAAGATTTATTAAATTTTAAAGTTAATTTATAAGATTGCAACCAGTCAAATATAATTTTTAAATCTTTTTTGATATTTAATTGGATGTCCTTAATATTTTTAGCATAATAAATAATTGTTGTGTCGTCGGCAAAAAATTTAATTTGTTCATATAATTTTAATTTTGAAATAGAATTGATATAAATAGGAAACAATGTGGGTCCTAGAATAGAACCTTGTGGTACTCCACATCTAATTGTTTGATAGGAAGTAATATTACTTCCTATTTTAACTTGTGTGTAATAGGTTTAAGTTACGCACGATTTTAGCATTCTTACTCGCCTTGTATAAATATTCATGATAGGTACTATTAAAAGATAAATTCACTTGGCCATCCAATTTCGTACGACGTTACGCATGACGTCACTGGGAGACACAAATGCTGCTGGTCACTATGGAAAAGAATTATTGTAGAGCGGTTTTTATTAATGTTTAGGACATTTTCTTCAAAAAAAAGTACTAAATTTTCTATCATTATTCTATTAATTTTTATAAACAATATCTAGGCTGAAGACGAAAGAAAGAAAAAAGAAGCTAAAAAACTACAAATGATTGGCAGAAATGGCTATCATCTCAAAGGTGGAGAAGCAATTTTAAGAGGTTATAAGAGCCAAAATTCCCAGAGTTACTGCCCAGAATCTAGAAATAATCAGGACATTCCAAACTGTATTGTTGCAGGTAGGATGTAATTTACAATTGTTGTTTTCTTTCTTAGTTCTCTTGCCAGGTTTCAAGGTGCTTTACACAAACTCGAACCCAACAACAAAAATGGAAAATACAAAAATTAAATAAATCTTTACTTTTGAAAACATCAGTAATATTATATGGTGATATATTTATACATGTAACGTATCAACCATTTTCCATAAACGTCTAACGTGAAACACCCTGTATAAAATGGTTACATCGTCGGCAAAGAGTTTGATACTACCTTTATTCATCAAAACATAAATATATCCAAATATTTTAATTATATTAATTAATTATTTCAGTGGTTATGCATTCTTTGCTGTCCATCGATGATTGGAACTATAAACACATTGACGTTATATTGGACACGGGAGACCAGTTGTATATAGATTCATATATCGCATATGGACCCAAAGACCCCAAACTTGGTATGCAGAACATTTTGAGGAAGTTTTTCATGGGAAGTCTTGAGGTACGTCCGGATTTCATTAGAGTAACTGTATTTGCGTTGTTATATTTATATTGATGACCTTAGAGCAGGAAGTCAGTATGGGATTTCCATTATACGGGTAGCAGCGAGCCTGTGAAGACCGATTACATACCAAAGGTGTTTTGTTTGCTAACCTATTTAATTTGTTTTATTTTTAGGTCCACGTTACTGTCTACAAACCCGTGCTCACTGAAGTATTTACCCCCAGTAAGCTTACCTTTGTATTAGAAGCCTTCTTCCAACAAGAAACTGCGTGTATTCTTAGCTATAGTCAGCAATGGATTAGCGTGTTCTGCAAGACCGGATTTTACTTTGTTTTCGATCCACATGAAAGAGATTTGGACGGTATGTAATGGTTTTTTCTTAGTAGGGGGTCCGTAAAATATAAATCCTATTATAAATCCCGATAAACATATAATAGGTATACTGTTCTTGACCTATTCATTTATTGATATGACTACAGGTGATAACGTCACAAATAAGCGCTGTATCTTTGTTTATAGGAGTTGTTGGCGGTTCCCCGTTACGTTATAAAAAAAAGTTTCTTGCTACGATTTTTATTTTATTTTGTTTATTTTAGGCAACTTAGTAAAACCAGATAAGCTAGGCACAGCAGTTGCAATCAGATTTGAGAGTCTTAATGCAATGGCATTAAAAATTGTTCACAATTTGGGAGGGAATACTGAGGATGCTGATACATTTTCGTTGTGGTTAATTTCTATCGATACAAAATAAAAAAAGATAGGAATAAAATGTTACTTTCTTAGTGCTTATGTTCGTTTGTCTATGAAATAAAGTGTTGTTTTGTTTTATTTACAATAGAATACCTTAATGACCATCACAAATGATAAACTGTCGTGATGCGAAATCGTAAATCTGCGGGAAAACAAAAGCTAGAGAGAAGGCTTGCGTAACACTAGTAAAACGTTTTAAATGTTAAAGCCCGGACCTGTCTATCTTTCCGATCGTTAAAAGAGAATTTTGCCAAGCGCATGCCTGTTACTGTATGGCTTTGTTTACATGTGTAGGGGAAAGTGGTACTCATTCGGCATATTAGCATTTAGGAGCCAAATCTGAGAAACTTGGTCATATTATTCATAAAATAATAATAACTAATTAAACTGTCATTTATTCGGAACTGGTTTAAGGGTTAAAAAAAGTTATATTTATAGAGTAGGTTCATGATTTTTATTTAATTATTTTTTTTTCACAAATGGCCGAATGTACCCCACTGGGGGGGGGGGGGGTACTTTCGGCTATGTGAAGGGGAACATTTGGCTATAAATGGAAATATCTAATAACAGTAAAAGAAACAAAAACTATATTAAAAAATGTCAAATTCTTTATTATATATAATGAGGTAAGGCTGAGCAGATTACAAAACGCAAATAGAAACTTAAAACTCATTGAAAATATACTTTGGTAGTAGCAACATAAAGTCAGTTTATCTTATATTTAGATTGGCGTAGAAGTTTACATTAAATTTATAAACACCCTATGTCCTTGCGGTTCTCAAGGGAGGGGTTACAAACGGTAAGAGAGCTGCAATGTTTTCTCTATCAATTATTGAAATGTCATCAACATCAGGAAATAGAAAAATATTTAAATTCTCCTTTCTGTGAAGAAATTTTATTTCGTATTCCTTAAAACGTATCTATAGAGAGGATTTTCCCAAAATAATAAATTTTCAATTTGGATGCTAAAAATCTCCCACTTCAATATTGTCCTCTTCGCAGATCTGTTTTATATCTTCTAGAAACTCTTCATCAGATGATTCATCTAAAACCAAATCCACACTTGACTCACTAGACATGGAAATATTTCTTCTTCTATTTACCAAATTAACTTTAACTGATTTTTTTTCTCTTTAAGTGATTGTTTTCTTTTCCTTTCTGCCTCTATTTGTTGTCTTGTTTTATATTCTGGTGTGTTAGTATTATATATTGCTGATTGTGATTTTCTTTTCTTGTTTTCTTTAAAGGCAACTTTCGGAAATGGCCTAATTTCACTTAGATAGGGACTTCTTAATTGCCCAGGGGGCGTTTTATCTCTGTTAGAATCTGTTTGCCCTTTTGAAGTTGAGGGAATGGGTATTGCGATTTTCGGATGAATCGTGCACCGCTTCATTTTGCGTATCATCAATATGAATACCATCTTCAAAAGCTTCATACGGGGAACATTCGGCTATCAGCCGAATCTTAACTACGCGGACTAGCCGAATGTTCCCAATATGACATCACAATAGTTTTGATGGCGCAATTGGTTTTAAAAATTATTGTTTTGGCAATAACTCAGAAACGAACGGAGATATCGAGCTGCGGTTTTAATATTTTTTCTAGCAAATTTCATCTCCTTGTCGATTATGGTATCATAATTATACCGTATGATTTATTTTTTCGGAGTAAAATCAAAAAATATATTGTTATTGGAAAATGCGCCCTCTAGCATTTTTTTTAGAACTATTATGGACAACTAAATACGACTGGTCAAAGTGCATACATTTCTCTTCCAAACAGTCTTTAGTTTGCTAAAATCGGATAAGTCGTTTATAAGTTACAGCGATTTAAATGATTACACTTTCAACAGCTTCCCCCACTCTTATTAAAGTCGGTACGCCAATGAGCATAGGATCAAAATGATGCATAATTGTCCAAGCTTTAAAATGGTGTTATCAAACATATACCTTAATGTGGAATTTTCGGAGTTATGTAAAATTTAAAAATTTACTTTTCAGTTACGCCCTCTTGCGGCAAAATGCGGAACTTGAAAATACTGTACTGTACTAACCCAACTACCCCTTTCATTTTAACAATAATAATAATATAATAAACAGCACAACAGGTTTCAATGCCCTTAATTTTTCTATAAAAATAATAAACTTATTATTTGTTTATTATTTTTATCAAACTTGTAGGCCATTACTTGTTATTTATGATTGGTTTCGCAGGTCACTAACCAGCAGTTATTAATACATTTTTATAGACGTCGATATCAAATGGACCGCAATGCAAATACAGTGTTAGGAAAAATTACCAGAACGGTCGATTATTTCAAAACATACAGGGGTTATCAAAAAACGTCTTATATAAAAAATGTAGGGCTGTTAAAAATCTACATATCGGTGATAAATTGAAATATACAGGGTCGCCCACAAAGTTGTGGAGAATGATAGTTATATTTTTTTAAATGGAACACCCTGTATATTTTTACTTATTTTGATTGTCGACTCAATTTTAAACATTTTTTATTAACCATGTGTTATACCTAAATTCATTACTTTCCTAGAAATCGGCGTTTCAAATAATAACGTATAACGATGCGATTTTCGAACATAGTGAACAACAAATAAGGCACGACCATGGTTACTAATAAATAATTAATAGTTTGACATCCGAAACTCAAATTCTGACAGAAATAGACAAAAAAGAAAATAGCATGGCATTTTTACTTACTGAAACAGAGAGAATTGATATTTTAATTTTAAGGGGGGTTGGCGATAAACAGAGATCATATCATGAGGTATGTAATATTTACAATAATTTGCATCCAGACAGCACATTAAAAAAAATGCAGTTTTTCGAACTATTGGGCGTTACAGAATGACTGATACTGTAAAAAACCGCCCAAGATCTGGAAGACCTAGGACTGCTACCTCTGAGGAAAAAAAGCTGGACATTCTGCTTGCGATAGAAGAAAATCCCAAACAATCTACTAATCAGCTTGCTTTGGATCATGAAATTGATCAAAAATCAATACGAACCGTTCTTCATACTGAGAAAATGCATCCATACAAAATTAATGTTGTACAAGAACTTTTTGACGTTGACTGTGATCGAAGGCTAGAATTTTGCGAAATAATGACTAGAAATATGGAAAAAAACCCGAATTTTTCAAACAATATTGTGTTCTCGGATGAAGCGACTTTTACACTACACGGAATGGTGAATAAGCAAAATTACCGTGACCGGGCGCGAAATAACCCTAACTGGTATGAAGAGCTGCATACACAGTTCCTCAGAAAAGTTAATGTCTGGGCTGGATTGTTTGCGGGACATGTAATTGGACCCTTTTTTATCGAGGAAAATTTGAACGGTGATCGATATCTCCGGCTTCTTCGGCAAGAAATAGTTCCAGCTATAAACAATTTAAATGCTGATATTAACTTAACCTGGTATCAGCAAGATGGAGCTCCTCCGCGTTTTACTCGCGAAGTTAGAGAATTTTTGGATGTCACGTTCCCAAATCGATGGCTAGGAAGAAGAGGGCCTATCGAATGGCCTTCACGGTCCCCCGATCTTTCGTTATTAGATTTTTTTTATTGGGGTCACCTGAAAACCATAGTTTATCAAAATAAATCCAATAATTTAGAAGAATTAAGAATGAAAATTGTCAATGAAAGTGCGAGAATAACAAGGGAAATGGTTTTAAACACCCAAAGACATTTTTGCGATAATTTGTATCATACTCAGTTAGTAAATGGGAGTCATTTTCAACACTTATTAAAAAATAGAGCCGTTTTGCCATGATTTGTTATACGTTTTTGTTTAAAGTTAACTTAATAAATTGTTTCTTGAAATTTATTTTGTGTTTTGTAGCTGATCAATTTATGTAGGAAAGTAATGAATTTAGGTATAACACATGGTTAATAAAAAATGTTTAAAATTGAGTCGACAATCAAAATAAGTAAAAATATACAGGGTATTACATTTAAAAAAATATAACTATTATTCTCCACAACTTTGTGGGCGACCCTGTATATTTCAATTTATCACCGATATGTAGATTTTTAACAGCCCTACATTTTTTATATAAGACGTTTTTTGATAACCCCTGCATATTTTGAAATAATCGACCGTTCTGGTAATTTTTCCTAACCCTGTATGTGACATAAACTAATAATTACCAAATGTTGATGATAAAAAAAAACTGTGTCACAGAAATGAATTTTGTTTTCATGTTTAGAAAATTGTTTTTGGGTTACTGATAAGGGCAGCATGTAGGAGTAATAATACTTTATAAATGCAATTATTTAGTTTATTTAATCGAGTCCTTTATCTAATTATTTCTAAAATTGTTTGTGGGATCTCTGAGTAGGTATAACGTGACCAGACATCCTCTTTTTTTCCGACAAAGTCCTGGAATTTCCGTAACACCCTGTCATACCCTGGGCCTACTGCTGTCACTCGCACTTTCGTCTTTCGTCCTTCCCCAATTGGCTAGAAAAATGAAATCTGGCATATCGTCCCCTATCCATGGATACTTACCTTTAGATAAGCAAACAATAATTACAATAGTGGCAAATTTATGGACTCGCGCCTGTAAACGAAGATAAACTCGATTAGACATGCGCACTGCAACATTATTATTTGACGAATGGGAAAATAGACAGGTCCGGGCTTTAAAATTTAAGTTCTGGCTCAAGAAATAGTGAAAATATCTTTCTCTAACACTACTTTAGAAACCACGCATTCTTGACGTAAAATCTGCATCAGAATGTTTTCATTCTAACACACTGTTACAGAATGGATTCATTCTGTATCACCTAGGGCAAAGACAACTAGATTTTCGATTTCAACATCTAAACTGCACGGGAAAACCAAACAAATTTTAAAAATCAAGACAGCTTTGTTTCGATTATTTTGACACTGTCATGTCAAGTTTCACTTTGACGGCGGTTGATTTTATTTTACGTAGAAGGTAAGTTTTATTATAAAGCATCGATTTCATAACAAAATAAACTATTTTTTTTAAGTAATACTAATAAATAAATAATGTTTTAGTAACTATGTCAAGCGATGAAGCTTTTGTTGAAAGTACACCCCCAGAAATGCAAATAATTGCAGAAGAAACGATCAAAAACTTATTACCTTCAAAATCGAAGAATATTTACGAATTAGAGTACACCAAGTTTATGAATTGGCGCTTTGAAAAGAGGATTTCTTCATTCTCGGAAACTGTTGTGTTGGCTTATTTTACATGTTTGTCCGAAAAGTATAAATCGTCCACACTATTATTAAAAAATTTTTAATAAATTAATTTATTAATGTAGTCTTATTTCGTTTTTCTAAAATAGCGTTAGAGAAAGTATAGTCTATAACAAGCATGGAATGGCATTCCTGCACTCGCGGAACCGTAGACCTCGCCTGCGGCTCGGCCTACAAACTTTTCGCTCGTGCGGAATATATCTATTCCATACTTGTTATAGAATATACTATTATGTAAATATAAAAGCTTTATTGTAAAATTGTTTTTTTATTAAGTTGTTAACGTGAGAAATAAACCTTAAATCAGCATCTATATACAAGCCTAGATTCTTACAAGTATTAACTGGTTGTAAAGCAACCCCGTTAAGTATGATCCTAAAAGCAGGGTTGTCAAGGAGCTCCCTTCTATCCTTCCCTATTAGCATAAGTTGTGTTTTGCCCTTATTAGGAACCAATCCGTGAGCCTTAGAAACCTTGGAGATTGTTGCTAGATCATGGATAATTTTATCCATAGCTAACAGTAGAAACAACATATGAAATGAAAAATATATCTGGGTATCATCAGCGTATTGATGTGAACTACAGTACTTAAGGTGGGAGTATCAACATGCTTGCCAACCTATAACCTATTTCACGTAGACTTATTTATGTTTTCTAGCTTTTATACAAAATTTAAAGAAAATCAGTACCGACTTGATATTCTATAGGTAATAAATTACATTAATAAATATTAAGGAATTTCATAACTTATTTTAGGAGAATTGTATAGCGAAAAATATCGGGTAAGATTTTTTTTAACATTATTGTCATTGTCACTCATTGTTCTTTCACTATACAATTCTCCCAAAATTAGCAATGAAATATGTAAATTGATATTTTTGTAATATATCAGATATTACCTAAGTAATGTACCGACGATACTGATTTTATTTAAATGTTAGTTTAAAAAATAATAAACTTGAAAAAACAAAGCGAAATAGGTTATAGGTTGGCAATAAATTGAACGACGTTGAAAATTCAACCTTAAGAAAACTACAAAAATCAGCTGTGTAAAGGGAAAAAATTATAGGACCCAGGATGCTGCCCTGAGTCCTATAATTTAAACCTTTGTTTACATGGAGAAGCTTTAACGTATTATTTTTTATTACAACTCTCTGGTATCTGCCTTCAAAATAGTTTTTAAAAAAATTCCTATAAAGCTATTCCCTAACTAATAATAATAATAATAATAATAATAATAATAATAATAATAAGTTTATTTTAAAATTTTATAATATAATAAATATGTTTATATTGTCTTCGATAAACTTATTCTTCAATCCCCTGAAGCTGAGCTTGTTAGGGGCAAATCTTATTTTTGTTTTAGTATGTAAAATCATAAATACGCATTAAAAATCAAGTTTTTTAAAGTAAAAATGTTAATTTATAGTATAAACGCAGCTTTTTTGAAGAAATATATTACCTATAATAAAATTATTAATGTATAATTTTTAAGTAAAAAATATTACTTATATAAATTATTTAGAACAATATTAATTAATTAAAGCATTTCTAAAAATATTTTCAAATTGTCTGTTTTTAATATCCATGTTTTTATTTCGACTTTAAATTTTTTTAATGAAATCAATTTTTTAATTTTTGTTGATAAATAATCGTTTAAATAAAAACATAAATATTTGAAATTTTTTTGTCCTATGGACTTATTTATTTTAGGTTTTATGGTAATTTCATTTTTATGACGTGTCTTACGATTATGGTTTTTAAATTGTATAAGGTTTTTATTTTTAAATATGTATATATATTAAGATGTTATAAATGTAAAGTTGTCTTATGTTCAACTTTTTTGTTTCTGAATATAATTCTTTTGAATGATAAAGATAATCTTTATTGTATATAATTTTTAGAAACCTTTTTTGTAATATTTCTAATTTTTTAACTAAAGTTCTATTTATTCCTCCCCAACCTAAAATTCCGTAATTTAAATGAGTTTTAACTAACGCGTAATATAATATTTCCATATGTCTTATATTTAAAAAATTTTTAATGTTTTTAAAAATCGGTAGTAAACTTCTTAATTTTTTAATTAGGTATTCTATGTGAAAATTCAAATTTAATTTACTGTCAAAAATAATTCCTAAATATTTTATTTTATTAACTTTAAAAATTTGAATGTCGTCATTTATTTGAATACTATTCATATTTTGTGGTAGGTTATTTAGGTTTAAAGTAAAAGGAATATAATTTGTTTTATTAAAATTAATTGTTAACAAATTGTTATCAAACCATTTTTTATAATTTTAAAATCTTTTTCAATTTTATTATTTAAGTTTTCCCAATTTGTATCGGTATAAAAAATTGTAGTATCATCTGCAAAACTATTAATTTGTCCATCGCAATTTATACTAAATAAGTCATTAATATAAAATATAAATATTAAAAACTAAAATTTTAAGAAACTATTTTAAACCGTTTTCGAGATATCGCCTTGTAACACTTTAAAAAACTCATCCTGTATAAATCGTTTACTCTAAAGACTATTCGCAAATTATAATTGTTGTTTGCCTTTTTACCTAGTTTTTCCATAAATTATAAATATATTTTGTTTACTGATATTAGGGTTCGGTTCACTTGCATGCTATCGAATAAATAGAATTCAAGATTATAGGCAATAACATTGAACTTATTTACCAATAAATTAATAAATATTTCTAATATTTTTAAGACAATAATAGCACAAGGACCAACGATCATGTTAGGCTCAATAATTTCTTAATTTATAGGGCATGTTCGTTAACAAATTGTTTTGTATCCTATTTTACATAATTGCAAGTGAACAACAATAAATTTAAGTACAATAAGTACATATTTTCATTCGGCTTTAATAAATAAATATGCACTGTCTGTTTTAATGTATTTTATACTAACTAAGGCCTTGGTTAGATGGTCAATGCCGTCAATATATCATTTTACGGGTGCCGAGGGCTGCCGTACGGTGGTAGGAACGGTGCCGATTTTGTCGTGGGGGGGTGGCTAAGGGGGCTGTAAAGTTTGGAGGCGACAGATCGGTGTTGAAAGAAAAAAGTAATATATCTAATACCTACATAAAAAATTATTATAGGTAATTTACATAAAAAAAACTTGAAATTATATTAGTAGGTACCTACTACCAAATAGAACTAATAATAATAATAATAGGTAGATACCAGTATTATTTTTATTTTATCTATATATATAAAAATGAATGTTTGTCTGTCTGTCTGTATGTCATACCATTTATCCAATTACGATGACTATTTAACTAGAGTGTTTTACACTGGCAAAATGTCATAGCAACGGCCGGTCTTCTACTGGCAAAATTACTACCTGCACCTACCTGGACAAAATTCACATGTGATTTTTGCCGCGGCAAAATTTTGTCTTTTTTCTAGTTAAATAGTCATGTCGAATACCACTCGAGAAAAAATTGTGTAAGCAAAATTGTTCTCAAGGATTTATTTAAGTTTGTTGCTTTTAAGCAATTTCGCTCATGACATTTTCGACAAAATCACTCGCCTGACGGCTCGTGATTTTGTCAAAAATATCATTCGCGAAATTGCCAAGCAACAAACTTTCATACCTTTCGAAAATTTTGCCGACAAAATTTTATCTCTTGTGATATTATATATGAAAATTTGGTGAGTTGTTGTGTGCAGGCCGAGGAAAATTATAGGCTAAAAAAAACTGGCATTTTGACATTGACAGGAGTGAATTCAACTTCTTTTAATTGAAATATTTCATTTGGCAATATTGTAGCTACCATCCCAGACAAGAAAAAAATGAAAAAAAATTTGACACTTACCTGTCAAAATTTGACAGATCAAGTATAAATTGTTTTTTTTTCATATTTTTGATATCGGATTCTTGCAGCTACGATCTTGGACAAAAAAGAAATGCAAAAAAGTTTTTAACATGAAAAAAAAAGTATATGTCAATCTGTCAAAATTTGACAGCTGTCACATAAAATCGCGTGTAACTTTCTTATTTGAAGAGATAACAAATTTTTGATTTCGGATTAATTTAAGTATTAACCTGGGTGAAAAAATGGCAGTTACAAATTTGATATTGACAGCTGTCAAAATTTGACAGGAGTGATTTCAACTTTTTTTAATTGAAATATTTCATTTGACAATATTGTAGCTACCATCCCGGACAAGAAAAAAATGAAAAAAAAATTGACACTTACCTGTCAAAATTTGACAGATCAAGTATAAATTGTTTTTTTTTCATATTTTTGATATCGGATTCTTGCAGCTACGATCTTTGACAAAAAAGAAATGTAAAAAATGTTGACATATTAGACCTGTCAAAATATGACAGCAGTGATTTAAAGTCTTATTATTTAAATTTTTAACCTCGCAATCTTGCAGCTATGATCTAGGAAAGGAAAAAATGAAAAAAATTTGACACTTACCTGTCAAAATTTGACAGGTCAAATATAATTTTTTTTCCCTTACTTTTGATATCGCATTCTTGCAACTACGATAGTCGACAAGAAAAAAAATTTAAAAAAAATTGACACCGACCTATCAAAATTTGACAGCTCAAGTATAAATTGTTTTTTTTTTAATTCTTGATATCGGATTCTTGCGGCTATGATCTAGAAGAAAAAAATTTGACACCTATCTGTCAAAATTTGACAGTTCAAGTATAACTTTTTTTTCTTACTTTTGATATCGCATTCTTGCAGCTACGATACTCGAAAATTTGACAGATCAAGTATAAATTGTGTTTTTTTCATATTTTTGATATCGGATTCTTGCAGCTACGATCTTTGACAAAAAATAAATGTAAAAAAATTTGACATATTAGACCTGTCAAAATATGACAGCAGTGATTTAAAGTCTTATTATTTAAATTTTTAACCTCGCAATCTTGCAGCTATGATCTAGGAAAGGAAAAAATGAAAAAAATTTGACACTTACCTGTCAAAATTTGACAGGTCAAATATAATTTTTTTTCTCTTACTTTTGATATCGCATTCTTGCAACTACGATAGTCGACAAGAAAAAAATTTAAAAAAAATTGACACCCACCTGCTAAAATCTTGACAGCTCAAGTTAAATTGTTTTTTTTTTTAATTCTTGATATCGGAGTCTTGCGGCTATGATCTAGAAGAAAAAAATTTTAAAAAATTTGACACCTACCTGTCAAAATTTGACAGTTCAAGTATAACTTTTTTTCTTACTTTTGATATCACATTCTTACAGCTACAATACTCGACAATAAAAAAAATGGAAAAAAAGTTGACACATACCTGTCAAAATTTGACAGCTCAGGTATAAAATTTCGGTATTTAGGTACAGAAAATTTCTTTAATTTCGTTTTCTTAAGCGACAATCATGGATACCAGAAAAACGAAATGGATTTGTGAAAAAAATACACAATGTTTTAAAGCAATCTTTGGCTGTGAAAAAATTATACATATTTGATAAGACGATCTTGGGTTATGAAAAACTATACTAATGTGAAAAACTACAGATACCCGAACAGTGCCGTGCCCGAAGGGTTCGGCACAATATTATTGTCTGAAATACATCATGGATTGCGGATAAATTGACACATACCCAAACAGTGTCGTGCCCAAAGGATTCGGTATAATAGTATTGTCACAAGTGTACAACGATCTTAGGTTGTAGAAAAAATGACACACACCCTAACAGTGTCGTGTATATATATAAAAATGAATATTTGTCTGTCTGGCTGTATGTCCCGTATACGTTCCTATACCATTCATCCGATTGCGATGAAACCTTGGTGAGTTGTTGTGTGCAGGCCGAGGAAGGTTTCAGCATTAAAAAAGTGGCATTGTAACAACGCATGCCGGGTACTAATATATAGAATAATTCGGGTTTGTCCGGGTTTGTTCGGGTTTGTATCTATAAATCTGTAAAGTATTACTTGACGTGATCGTGATGGTGAACTCGCCTTATTATGGCATCTCAGAGAAAGCGACCATAGCAAGACGTATACCAGGGCGTATACCGGTAGGTATACCGGGGCGAATGCCGGACATTTCAACGCATGCCGGGTACACGCTAGTTTTTTTTATAAAAAAAATTTTTATAAAAATATATACAGGGTGTCCCAAAAGTAATGGGACACAGAGCAACAGCAGACTCCTTAGGGCGAAATAATGTGATTTACTTAAACTTGCCCTATCCCAAAATTGATAACAACCAAGGTACAGGGTGGCAAAGTTTTAATTTTGTTTTCGTTTTTTTGCGATTACTTCTTAACGAAACGACATAGCAGCACAAAATTAGGGCTTTTGGGGTTTTTTGAGGTGAGGAATTCAAAATTATCCATAGTTTTTGTGTACCCAGTAGAGGGCGCTGCCTACGGCATGGCCCACTCCTTTTAGCTGGCATAACTTTGTTTAGGCTTCTTATATCGGTCCGACTATTAAAAAAATAAGTTACTTTACTTCTTTTACATCAAAAATGTATAACTTATTAAAGTCGATAGGGACAACCATTTTCGAGATAATTGCATTCGATATTTGGGTACCATCGCACATAGGAATTATAGGGAATGAGGAGGCTGATAGCGCCGCGCGGGCTGCAATTGAAGATGCAGATTCTATTATGGTGCCAAATACAATCACTAGTGACTTTAAGTATTATATTAAAACAGAAATTATAAACTCATGGCAAAATGAGTGGATAAATTCGACCCCTAAACTCCGTGAGTGTAAAAGTAGTGTCAAACCGTGCGAAAACAACCTAAAAACTCGTAAAGACCAAGTGACAATAAATCGCCTCCGAATAGGACACACAAAGCTCACGCATGGCTATATTTTATCAAGAGATAACCAACCGTCTTGTGACCAGTGCCAAGTGCCTCTATCGGTAAAACACATTTTAATCGAGTGCCCCAAATTTGACGCGATTAGGCACCAACACGACATGAAAGACAGTTTACAACACGTTCTTAATAAAGACTTACAAAAGACAATAAACTTTCTTAAAGACTGCGGCCTACTTGACCAAATATAACCTAGAGACAGTAAAATTCATAATTAAGTACCTCATGCGCTAATAACCCTAGGTGGTTGATGCGCTTTTTTGTAAAAAAAAAAAAAAAAAGAATTCTAAAATATTTAAATTAATTAAATCATTGAAATCAATGGTGACCATTTTGAACAATTGCTATCACGGCGTTACCATTTTTATTTCTAACCATTTTGTTACTTTTAAATGTTATTAAAGTAAGTATTAAAAAAAAATTACCCAGTTCCAAAATTGAGGATTGCGGTATATATAATTTGAAGCAAAAATAATCCTTAATTGTCGCTGTTCTTCGGTAAGAAACATTTATTTCGCAGCTGGGCGACATTTTAGTTCAGATTCCTCGACTCTCCTGCTGCGGGTAGATTGGGAGGCAGGAATTGCTGTATCAATAACAGCATCCCTTGCAGTAGCAAAAGGATTATTTCTTAAATATCCCAAAAAAGCAGCATCCTGTTCAGGGTTGGAACGTTTGGGATGACCTGAACCAATTTTCCTCTTTAGGGATTCTTCTTGTTCCCAGCGTTGCTTAATTTTTAATATAGTTTTTTTATTCCCATTATACAACTGCGCTACCGCACAAATTGACCATCCTTCTTCGATTCTTGATACAATTTGAGCCTTTTCAACTTAATGATTTTCAACTGACGAGGCATTTTTATATTCTTCTTTTCTATTTCTTCAAAATTAATTACACCGACGCCAATGCTTTGCATTTTCGATAACCTATGACGTGTGATAACCTCAAATAAACAATCATTTAGAGAAGCCGGTTTTACGCAAATACGACAAAACTTACCTCTCATTCTAATTCTTGTACGCTTTTTTATGAATACAACTGTACCAAAAATATTGTGAAAATCGACGGTGACCATAGGTTTCCTTTTAGTTTTAAGTATACAGACTCGCGTGCGTAGATATCGGGATAAATTATATGTGATTTCTAGACCCTAATTCGTTCCGAAAACTATTTATTGTTAGATAGTAATTAGTAATAGCATATAATTATGTCCACACGAGAAGCGGAAAATATTTAATTACCCGTTTTAGAATAATTAATTACCGTCAATTATAATCTATATCATTCAGTGCACTATTTTATTTTGATTTTACCGAGGTTTGAGGTATAAAGTAGGGTTCGGAATTGTATTCGAACAATTCGAATATTCGACTATTCTAAATTCGAATTTTTTGTTAGTTAAAAAATTCAACTATTCAAATATTCGACTATTCGAAATTCGAATAATTGACTATTCGAATATTCGACTATTTAAGTATTCGACTATTCAAATATTTGACTATTCGAAACAGTTACAGAGTTCTCAAGTTCTCATATCTTGAAATAATTTAACAGAATTATTTATTTGTCATCTTACTTTATTCGACAAAATGCACATTATTATTATTCGATAATTTAGATATTAAAAATGACTAATAGGTACTTTAAAATGTTCCTTTATTATGTTTAATCAGTTAAACCACTTCTACCGTGATTAAACGACTGTATTTCGATATTTAAATAGACGACTATTCGAATATCCGACTATTTAAATATTTGACTATTCGAATATTTGACTATTCGACTATTCAAGTATCTATTTGACTATTCGAATTATTCGACTATATTTGACTATTCGAATTATTCGACTATTTGAATAACATACCAAACGACTATTCGAATACTTATATTTTAAAAATACCGAGCCCTGGTAGGGCTCGGAATTGTATTCGAACAATTCGAATATTCAACTATTCTAAATTCGAATTTTTTGTTAGTTAAAAAATTCAACTATTCAAATATTCGACTATTCGAAATTCGAATAATTGACTATTCGAATATTCGACTATTTAAGTATTCGACTATTCAAATATTTGACTATTCGAAACAATTACAGAGTTCTCAAGTTCTCATATCTTGAAATAATTTAACAGAATTATTTATTTGTCATCTTACTTTATTCGACAAAATGCACATTATTATTATTCGATAATTTAGATATTAAAAATGACTAATAGGTACTTTAAAATGTTCCTTTATTATATTTAAGCAGTTAAACCACTTCTACCGTGATTAAACGACTGTATTTCGATATTTAAATAGACGACTATTCGAATATTCGACTATTTAAATATTCGACTATCTAAATATTCGACTATTCGAATATTTGAATATTCGACTATTCGAATTATTCGACTATATTCGACTATTCAATTATTCGACTATTCAAATAACATACCAAACGACTATTCGAATACTTATATTTTAAAAATTCCGAGCCCTAGTATAAAGCTTTTAAATAACGTTGTCCATATAGTAGTAATCATTTCTAATTTAAGTAAAACTACAGTGTGACCAGTAAAGTCTGCATCATATGGGATTTTTTTTTATTAATAACTTTATTCGAAATTTGACTTTGGCATCAAGTTCTGCTTCGATCGAGATGAAAATTAAGCAAAAAAATAGTAGTCACGTGATTTGCATTATCTGTCAATATTTAATTTTTTCCCAAAAATAATTCAAAAGAGGGGTTATTTCTAAAAATAACGAAAAGTTATTAGCAAAAGTTTTTTTAAATGCAGCTTCTAGCCCACGTGGAAAATTTTACCTGCATAAGATAATTTTGATTTTTTTACCCATATTTTGAAAATTGCACCACTTTTGCAAAATAAGACTCGACGCAACCTACATAAAACTTCGTAGTTTTGACAATGCTTTATTTCAGATACATTTTCTTTAAAGTATATTGAATGTGTGTTTTTCTACAAAATCAAAATTGGGCTATTAAAATTTGGTCGCATGTGATGCAAAGTTTATTTGTTTTTTTCCCTGTATAAAGTAACTCCATAAAATAAGTATTTTTAAAAACGTAGTTTGTGTCTGAAAGTAATACACCTTAATATTGAGTTGAGTTGCGTAGAGTCTTATTTTGCAAAAGTAGTGCAATTTACAAAATATGGGTAAAAAAATCAAAATTATGCAATAATTCATAATTATTATTAATTATGCAGCAGAAATTTTGCATGTGGGCTAGAAACTGCATTTAAAAAAACCTTTTTCTAATAACTTTTTTTGATATTTTCAGAAATAACCCCACTTTTGAATTATTTTTTGGAAAAAATTTAAATTTCGTGACTAATATTTTTTGCTTAATTTTCATATCGATCGAAACAGATCTTGATGCCAAAGTCAAATTTCGAATAAAGTTATTAATAAAAAAAAAATCCCATATGACGCGGACTTTAAAAATCTATTTTTTTATAAAGGTTTGATAGAATATAATAATTTGGAAATTTCTATTAAATCTCAAAAGTCATTGAATCTGTTTAAAAAAACCTTAAAATTACATTTAATTAAAAAACAAAATGATGGGTAATGTTTGATACAATTTACAAAATGTTTAACTTTTCTGTCTGTTTTTGTTAAAAGAAGGTTGCGTTTTAAAATTTAAAAATAAATACATTCCAAGTTACAAATTCAACATATCGCCAAAATTCCTAATAATTTAGTGACAAATAACAAAGCTTACATTCGGTTCATTTTACACAATTAAATTAAACATTAAATAAAAAACGGGGTTTCTCAACTTGGGGGGTAGGGGAAATTGGTATAATACGGCATACTAGGAAAAAATGGCACACCACCTGTATAATAAATTACGCGCATTTCTTAAATCCCGCCATGCGATTTTCGACACTGGTGGGGAGCATACGACAACTGGAGATTAAAACGAAGAAGATGTCCAGCCCGGTGAGACAAAGATTGGCGGAATGGAAACATGTGACGTCAGAGTGTGACGTCACATGCCAGACAATTGTCAATAGAACCGCCCTACGTTTATCGTCCCCATCCTTGTCGTCTATCCTTGTCTAAGGTCCTCATCATTTATGAGTTAATATACCTCCTACGTCGTTATTTGTTTAAACTGAATGTGTTTACTAAGAAACGCGACCTTTCTTCGTTCAAGCTATACTTGTCTCTCTTTATATATAGCGAAGGTAACTTGATGCCGACAGTGACAGATCTGTGCTACAAATTACCCGAGCCATTAAATTATTTTTAAACGTTCAGTGTTTTCTTGGACTCGGCCACAAATAATGGAATCGCCCAGCCCAACCTCGCCTTTTTAAAATAAAATGATAATGGCCGACAAAGTTTATGAAAGAGTTTGTTTAACTTATTAACTTGATCTTTTCTATTAATATTGTTCATGAACACGAGCCTGTTTACATTTCATTCTGCTAAAGGTAAGTTTGCTAACTTTGATTAATTATTTCTATGATTATACAAATCAAAACCATAACATAAACTGAATATTAACCAAAATGTGCCAACACTTGTTTGATTCTTTTCTCCTAAATTTTGGTAAATCTATAAATACGCATATTTTAATTACTAAACCCTACGATACTAATTTAAATCTTGCTGATTCTTGCTTATTATGTATGTATATTATACGATCTATTTTTTTGATCTTTTTTAAACCTTTTGTAGATTCTCTGCCTACTAAACTCAAGTGGAAATAATTTTATTTTAACCCACTCGGAAGTGTTTTTTCCATGATCTGATCATTGGTTTTTTACATTGTGGTATTTTTGTTTTAGATCAGCTGTTCGTTATGTGAAAGAATGAATTTTGGAGATGAGAGTTTGTCTTCACCTTAAGGTTAGCTATAAAAAGTTTTTACCCAGGCCTTTCCGCTTTTCCAGGCTGACAATGGAAATATGTATTTTTATTCAAAATACCTACACATTGCTTAGAAAGCTTCAAGTAGAGAATGAATGAAAAACCAGTTAACGAGGAACTCAATCAGCAGATTACGAGAAATTATAAGACATACTCAAATGGTAATTATTGTGATTTTCATTTAATATTTTAATAAAATTACGTCATGTGCATTTTTGAGTTTTATTTTTATTTTCTTCGAGGCTAGACCAACAACAATATAGAGTATTTTATTTTAAAGTGATATTTAGTCGAGAAGGTTATTCAGAATGCTGCTATTTGATTTTTACTACATATAAAATCAACTGACGGGATTTTGAATAGTTTTTTTGGCTTAAATATTACTTTAAAATATTTCGCCAGAAAAAAATAACAAAACTATGGGCATTTAAACGTCCCGCCTCGAGGTTCCAGCCAGACCCGATGGTGGCGCTCTTTTTGACAGTTTTGACATTTCCTTAATGACATTTTTGCTTCGACCAATTAACATGCTTGTTTGTCTTCTTCCTGGTGTAAGTATTCGTTGAAGATGTCAGTGGATGTTTAGCGGTGGTAGGTAGTTGTTAGTTTGTTTTCGTGTATGTTTGAAATTGTTTGGAGATTAAGAGAACGTGCCTGAAACTTATAACCTACAACTTATTGAACAATTATTTATAACTTGACAGGTAAGTAGAATACTGAAGCATGTTTTTGTATTATTTGTATATTTTAAAAGTTATTTTATAAATATTTAATAACAAGCAAAATTTTACTTACCCGTTTTGAATAAAATGGCACAGGGATGATATGTTTAAAATGGTACTGTGCCGTTTTATCCAAAATTATAAAATAATATTATTTTGTGTTTTAAGTAATGCGCGTTATTGCCTAACGTGCAACAATTACAGAATAAAATAAAACGAAAGAGCCAGGGACCAAATGTTTTAAACTCAATTTCAAATTTAATAGAGATGAAACAGAAAGCAGAAAAAAAATTGAGAAGAAAGAAGATCTCAAAGAAAACGAAAAGCGAAAGTAGACCTTACAGATCAGTTCCCCAAATTTGATTCCGGAAACGAAGTTATTTCATCAGGATAATGATAAAGCATCTTATATTGTATTGTAATGAACTATTTTCAATGTCAAAGCTGTAGAAAATGGAGCCATTGTGATGAGTGTGCAGGACTTTCTCTAAAAACGAAAATGTTTAGGTATTTGTGAACTTTGCCAACCATAATTATTAACCATATTTCACCTTAAAAATATTTTTATTTCAACATACATTATACGAGCAGATATGTATGCCATATTACCCAATTGGTTGGATAAAACGGCACACCTAACACCTGTGCATGAAGACCGTATATTCAAGGTTTTTGTTCCTGATACGCAGTATTTATATTGTTTTACCCAAAGATAAAGCCAAAACAGATGTTATGTTTTCTTTGCAGTTTTGTATCTTTATATTTAAAATATATATTTTCAGTTTTGTAAAAAGTATGCCGTATTAGGTATACCAATTTCCCCTTCCCGGGTAGCAAGGTGACGTATTTAAGACGTCGATTATTGGTCATCAGCGACGTCATAAATTACGTAAATAAAACGTTAAAAAGACGTGCTTAAGTCACAGACCAATGACGTATTTTTTTGACGTAAAAAATACGTCATCTTAGGACGTCTTTTTAGGTGTAGAAAACGTCAATAAACGTCATAATTTACGAAAAACGAACATTTACTAAAAACTTCCTAAAATAATACATAATAGGGGTAAAAAATACATATAAATATTTTATGTAAAAAATCCTTTTAATGATAATAAATTAACTATTACAACTTTCATGTGTATGCAGAATTGGAAAAATGCTAAGGAATCCTTTAATGGCGGCTAAAATACTTCTTTTTTTCGGGGCGTAACCCAGTTTGAGTGCACAACGGCTACTCCCCCGCCGTCAATTGCCTCGAACTCGATAACGTGGTACATTTATATTCGTTTATAACACAAAATATATAGAAACCATGATAGAAACTAAATCAAAATCACCATAAACTTTCCACTTTCACTTTTGCCGAACTGTCGACTGCCTGACTGCTAGCGCCAACAACAGAATACCAATGCGTTCTGCGTTCTGTCAGACTGCCAATGTCATAAAACGGAGCGCGGGTAATTTAAATTTGATATTCGCAGACTTTTAATGACAAAATATTCGCTTTTGCAAATTTTACATACATGAATGGTTAATTTGAAATGGTAATATTTTAAAAGTTTTATGATACGTACGTGCCTTTAACTATAAGAAAAAGCTATTCTCAGGCATTTTACTTATTTAAAAGTCTGTCCCACTATATTTTCAAAAAACTTGGTCATTTAGATACTTTTTAATTATACGTATAATTCAATAAAATGACTAAAAATGGACGTTTTTATTACGTAAAATTATGACGTATAATACACGTGTTAAAAACTATGTTATTTTGACGTCATCTTGCGACCAAAAGACGTCAAGTGACTAAAAATCCCCAATATTCGACGTCATAAAGACGTCATCCTGCTACCTGGGTTCTTCCTGCAGCACCATAAATGCACCGGGTTAGTTAAAGTCAAAAATTTAAGAACACGCCGTATCGTGGCGAAGTCACCTGTCACTTAAGGCACCCTGTTAAAGTATGGTATATTTTACGTTGTTGGCGACAGAGACAGGACTGGGCTAAGTTCTTTAACCATCGCATTCGCCATATTTTAAATATGTACGGGGGTCTTAATGGTTTATTAGCATAATGGCTTGCAAGAATACAGCTTTAATTCTATTTACATTTGAAATATCGAACTCAACGTGCGATGGATTAATAGTAGGTATATTATTTAACGAGCGTATAATGTAGGCTATATTACACGAGATTTTAAAACACGAGCCTTCGGCTCAAGGCCGTAGCTAGAAAATAATTTCGGGGGGGGGGGGGTTGTTCCACTGGCGGATTTAGGATTTGTTCTAGGGGGGGCGCGAAAGGAAACTGCGCCATTATATATGTACTAACAAACACATTATGCTTCTATTATTAAATAGTCGTAGATAAAAGTTATTGCGTTATTCATTCGTAAAATATAGAAATACGCATGCCCTAAATTTACCAACGGAAAACGCTATGACTAACCCTGACAACATAAAAAAGTTTCGTAGCCCAAATATTGTACCTAATCAAGCGGCAAGCGGTGCGCCTACACATGTTTCGCGTTCAATGCTGCGTTGCCATAATATATGTGCCAAGTGTTTTTAAATACAAACAGCTGGTTAGTTCTCATTAAGCGCAAGGTTTGGTAATGTATTGTAGCGTAATTAAAATGGATACGACAAACTTTCAAATGAAGACATCCAACTCCAGAAGCCGAAAGGATAGGAAAGTCGCCAGCCTCTAATTTTCGAACTTACGGAGGGAGGAGTTATGTAGGTAATATAAAAACTTCTATCTTTGTATAAAATACATATTATCTTTTGTTTACAACTTAGATACATATAAACAGCCCAGGTAGCAGGATGACGTCTTTATGACGTCGAATATTGGGGATTTTTAGTCACTTGACGTCTTTTGATCGCAAGATGACGTCAAAATAACGTAGTTTTTAACACGTGTATTATACGTCATAATTTTACGTAATAAAAACGTCCATTTTTAGTCATTTTATTGAATTATACGTATCATTAAAAAGTATCTAAATGACCAAGTTTTTTGAAAATATAGTGGGACAGACTTTTAAATAAGTAAAATGCCTGAGAATAGCTTTTTCTTATAGTTAAAGGCACGTACGTATCATAAAACTTTTAAAATATTACCATTTCAAATTAACCATTCATGTATGTAAAATTTGCAAAAGCGAATATTTTGTCATTAAAAGTCTGCGAATATCAAATTTAAATTACCCGCGCTCCGTTTTATGACATTGGCAGTCTGACTTCTCTGACAGAACGCAGAACGCATTGGTATTCTGTTGTTGGCGCTAGCAGTCAGGCAGTCGACAGTTCGGCAAAAGTGAAAGTGGAAAGTTTATGGTGATTTTGATTTAGTTTCTATCATGGTTTCTATATATTTTGTGTTATAAACGAATATAAATGTACCAGGTTATCGAGTTCAAGGCAATTGACGGCGGGGGAGTAGCCGTTGTGCACTCAAACTGGGTGACGCCCCGAAAAAAAGAAGTATTTTAGCCGCCATTAAAGGATTCCTTAGCATTTTTCCAATTCTGCATACACATGAAAGTTGTAATAGTTAATTTATTATCATTAAAAGGATTTTTTACATAAAATTGTATATGTATTTTTTACCCCTATTATGTAATATTTTAGTTTTTAGTAAATGTTCGTTTTTCGTAAATTATGACGTTTATTGACGTTTTCTACACCTAAAAAGACGTCCTAAGATGACGTATTTTTTACGTCAAAAAAATACGTCATTGGTCTGTGACTTAAGCACGTCTTTTTAACGTTTTATTTACGTAATTTATGACGTCGCTGATGACCAATACTCGACGTCTTAAATACGTCACCTTGCTACCTGGGAGATTTCCAGCATAGAACATTTTACTGAATATTCGATATTCACGTAGTTGAGAAGTTACTTTGTAAATTATATTTTGTATTCTTATCAATAAAATTGTTTTTTAAAATAATGTGTTGAGTGCAAATAATAACTTTACTCGGATCTATTTAAGAAATTGACTAGTTCTTTCCATTTGACAGAATATGTACCAACCTCGGTGTCAATCAAACAAATTGTTAACACGTTAAACGCCACGGCGGTCTCTAGGGCCCGCTCAGAGTATATCCTACCACGCCACCGCGGGTCGTGGGCCCGCCAGATACTAAATTGATTTTTTTTTAAACCCACCAAAAAATTTACACTTTCTGGACAATTTTTCGTCTAGAAAATAACGTTTTTCCGGTCTCTAATGTCACTGTCACCCTGTTTTTTGTTTTTCCAATCGCTCTTTGATAATAAAAGATACCTTGATTTCGTTATTATGACAACAACATTTCGATGTATTGTCGAGTGACAGTTCGTTGATTTTTAATTGTGTTCTTTATGTCAAACTTGTTTCGCGTATATTATAAAATATATCGAAGTGTCGGTCTTAAAAAAAATATTGTACGTCACGCAACCGAAAATTAGTATTTTCCAGGTCTCTCCAAGCTTCCAGGACTCGCCTATGGCTCGCCCTGGAAATGCTTGTCTCGACCTGAAAAACACTACTTTCCGGTCTTGTAACGTAAATTACTATTTCGTGCCTTGTACGCCAGCGGACCTCTATCAAACCTAGTGAAACATTATAGCCGGACCGCTGTGGCGTACAGGTAACGTGTATTCACTCGAACTTTTAATTTAATTCGAGATAAAATAAAAATTCTGTGGTTAATTAAAAATAGATGTTTTTGTTTTAAATATAAAAAAAAATTATCGTCCTAATATTACCGAAAATAAAATAACAAAAAAATTAATTCAGAGTATTGCGATTACGTCGATAATGACATAATTCGTGGTATGAGGGTCTTACTTGATAATAAATATGATAACTCTTGGTTATCACCGGCAATAAATCATACACATTCCAAATTATTTCGCCAAAAAATTCTCGAAATTAAATGATGTAAAATATTATTCTTCTGGTTAGCGAATTAGAGGATAAATTTAATACGATTCACGCGACAGATCTGAAGATATATTACGATATATTTTATTACTTACAGGGCGAATCAAGAGTACTACAATATACACTAGCATGCCAAATTAACCGAACAAACCAATTAAAAAATTAATTAAATACTTTTTAACGCGCTTTTATTAGCTTCACCCGAGGCTTCACCTGTGCGTTTGTCCGTAACCGACTTCTTTGAACCCTGTTTTGACCCACTTTAAACGGTCAGATTTAATTTAAATTTTGTAGACTTATCAAGAACCGCTGACAAAACAATAATCTACACGCAAAAAATTCTCCTGTCAAATGTTGAGAGCTGTCAGGTATAAAACGAAGAAGCGATTTTGACAAAACCAATTATGGGGTCGTAGTACTCGATGCGGATACTTCGGAAAAAATAAGCAAAAAATTCTCCTGTCAAAATTTGACAGCTGTGCCGTCAATATGTCAAATCATTTAAAAAAAATTATATTACTGAAAAAACTATAAGGTCGTATGTATATTGACGGTGGAAAGTTGAAAAAAATACGCAAAAAATTCTCTTGTCAAAATTTGACACCTGTCAATATGTCAGAATTATTACCATAACCTATAGTGAACAAACATGGGGTCGTATAGATATTGTCGCTAAGAATAGAGAAAAATTTAAAAAAATCTACCGGTCACAATAAAATTTTAACAAATTTTTTGAAAAAATTTTGGAAATTTTTGTCGTTTGTTCGGGTTTGTATGTATGTTTGTTTGTAACCAACTTCTTTGAACCCGATTTTAACCCCCTTTAAAAGGTCAGATTTAATTTAAATTTGGTAGACTTATCAAGAACCGCTGACAGTACAATAATAATACTAATCTAGCTCAATCTACTCAAAAAAAATGTTTCTTAACAATAACTCAAAGTAAAAAATGAAAAATAAATATAGTTTAAAAAAACTAAAAAACACGCTTTAATAATTAATCAAACTAAAAAGCGGAAAATAAATATAGTTTAAAATAATTCTTGAAATTTTTAATATAGGCAGAAAATAATAATGAACGATAAACATTAGTATTATTGTGAAAAAAGCGTGGGTTGCTTTGTGCTATATTTTTCGTATATCGAGCACCCCACGCTTTTTTCACAATAATACTAATCTTTAACGTTCATTATTATTTTTTGCCTATATTAAGAATTTCAAGAATTAATTTAAACTATATTTATTTTCCACTTTTTAGTTTGATTAATTATTAAAGCATGTTTTTTAGTTTTTTTAAATTATATTTATTTTTTAACCTGAGCCTCAGTTTCGATTACTTTTTTTTTGTCAAGTTATAAGTAGAGGAAAGGTGCCTATTATCGGATACTTTTTTGTTTTGATCTATGAAAAATAGTTTTCAGCTACCTATTACGAGTATGTTTTCGTATACCATTGCAAAACCTATATTTTTTAATATTATGAAATTTCAAGCGTCAAACTTAATTTATTTCTCATATAAAAAAAAATATATTTTGGAATGCAAAAATCACAATTTCAAAAATGGTTTCCTAATATCGGATTTTTATTATTCATATTATAAATATCTGTATTCTCTCGTAAACATACACAATTTAGTTTAAAAAAATTACAGTGACATCATTGTAATTAAAAATTGGTATTAAAATCGAGTATTTGGTCCCTGGGCTTAAGAAACAGTTCTCATCCTTTCTGGCATAGACAGAATTATACGAGCAACTGATGCGTCTTGGGGTATGGGTTAAAAATACAAAAACATTTTAAAATATAACTTTTGATCTATCCGGTACAATATTAAAATATTAGAAATTAGGAATATAAAAATATAAAAAGAAATTATTTAAATAATATTTCGTGATAATCAGACACACTTTTGTCTTCAAGACAAATAAACTTAATTGTTTACAAAAAATTGAATTTTCTCGGAACTTCTTATCAAGTAGGAGTATTAATTCCATAAATAATGTTATTATTTCATTTAGTATTTCTTTTTAAATAATTATCAAGTGTTTAATTGGCAAAATAATGTTTATAAACGTTTATTTACATGCAGAATAGTTCTGGTAGAATCAAAACCTTGAAAATGACCTATGGCAGCTACACACGTTCAAGTCTACAGTCCAGTTTGCATGAGACTTGAGGCTTGATAAAGTGAAGGGTGTCAAGTGAAAACAGGGAATGTCCTCGAGGCAAATATTAGAGTAGATTCAATTTTTAAGTTTAGAAACTCACGGTTCTAATTTTTTTTAATGAAATAAAATCATGTTTTTTAACGAATAACTCATATATATTGAACGATCAAAATACAATCCATCTTGAACTCAACTATTTTGGTTGAAAACGGCGACAGTCCTGTCATATACCTATGAAAAGGAAAAAATCGTAGAAAAAAACCTTTTCTCTAACTGTTTTAATTTTACCTAAGTATGCAGCATTTTTAAATTGATGGACTTCTTTTCTTGGTGGCGACTGTCTTCTTAGATGTATGTTGACGACGTTTTGAGTTAGTATCTTTCTTGCCAGAATCCACTGCATCCTGTTCATTGGAGGAACCTGTACGATCCATTGATTTCTTGGTGATGACAGTCTTCTCGGTTGGAGTTTTACTACATTTTGAGGTTTTAAGTTTCTTTCCAGTACCAACCAAACCCTGTTCATTGGAGGAACGTTTCTGGTTTGATTTTTCAGCATGTGGAAGACTGGCATAATGTCGTTTCACACAAGCAACACTGGGATTCTGTTGCCTAGTAACGGTACGATTATTATTTGTGGTGTTTATATTTTTTCAATGTCTTGGGCAGAGTCAGAAGCACTATTCAAGATGCGATCAGTCGCTTTCGTCAAACCGGTGAGTATACACGACGCGACGTCCCGGATCAGGAAGATCAGGAACCACAAACCAGCGAGATGATCATTTCATTACCTTGACTGCCTTACGTGACCGCGGAGTAACATTAACTGTAATTAGTCGTCGACTTGAAAATGTACGTGGCACAAGAGTCTGTGGACGAACCGTCCGTCGTAGATTACATGAATACGGATTGATGTCAAGAAGACCAGCTGCTTGTCCAGCTTTACTTGCAGCTCATCGTGCGCAACGATTAAATTTTGCCCGTGAACGTATAGACTGGAATGACGAAGAATGGGGATGTGTATTATTCACAGACGAATCACGTTTTTGTTTGCGTTCACCGGATGGGCGAGAGCGTGTATGGAGAAGACGAGGAGAACGATTTTCTGAATCTTGTATATTATAAGAACACCTTTTGGAGGTGGTAGTATCATGGTGTGGGCTGGAATTACAAGTCACGCCCGTACGGACCTCGTTTTAGTTGAAAATGGCGCTTTAAATGCTAACCGATATATCGATGAATGTTTTGCAGATCACGTAATTTCCTTCGCTCCAATTGTTGGTGAAAATTTTTGTTTGATGCACGATGATGCCAGGCCTCATGTCACAAGACTTGTAAATGATTATCTGGATAAAATGAACATTCGACGATTAGACTGGCCTTCACGTAGCCCTGACCTAAACCCGATTGAGCATGTATGGGACATGTTAGGAAGACAAATTCGCAACCGACAAATAGAAACCATTCCAGCTCTTCGAATGGCTCTTATTGAAGAGTGGGAAACTATTCCTCAAAGGGCAATTGCCAATTGTGTTTTATCCTTACCACGTCGCATGGCAGCAGTGATTAGAGCAAGGGGAGGCAATACCCGATATTAGAGTTTGTTTATGTGTTTAAGTTACCTATATTATAATAAACTTTTTAGTTTTTGTTTAATAATGTTTTTAATTTTTGTTATTGGCGTAAATTGCATAGTTTCCTTTAAAAATGTGTGTATAATTTGCGAATAAAGATATCGATTTCAATGAAAGAAATTATTGTTAAGAAATTACGAGGCTTAAAAATCGGATACATAGACACATCATTGTGTGGTCAAATTCTTCCACAGAGTGTTTAGAAATTTAGGACAAAATGCAACTTTTGGTTCTACACTGTATAGTACCAAATTAATTACAACTTTTTGTAAATTTGATATCAGTTAACCATATAGACAAAAGCGCCCACAACTTTAAAAAAAATTAGCAAGATCGATGCAAAACTTAAAAAGTTATTTAAGATTGACTTTGAACAAAATTTTGTTTGTCCGGTTTTTTATGTCCAGAAGTGTATATAAATATCAATGTTAAAGGTCAGCTGGGGTCATCCGACCTAATTATGGTAACTGCATATCAAATTCGTGGTTCTTAATTCTTATCAAAATCGGAAAATTATTATTTTAAGATTCGTCGGGATGTCCACCACTTTGTTTTTGCCGTTTAATCGTGCGGGTCGTTTATTGTCGTATGATCTATTTGGGGCTGGTTACGATTTGAGCTTAAAATGACTTTATAAAAAGTTATCCTAAACATTTTTTATTTTCGAAAAATTAAAAAATAATTTTGTTGAATTACTGTTATAGTGTGGTGAGGTTATTTGAACGTTCTGTCGAATAATTTATTTTTGACATTCTCGGGTGTAATATAGGAAATATACAATTTGTGCATTTCTCTATATTTGAGCCAAATAAACCTACAAAAACTTATAACCATGCTCGGTGGCTTCAAGAATACTTCTGTTAAGTGCCTGGAGGCGTCGCACAAATTTAGAGGTAAGTGTAGAATATTATACACTTATACAGTGTGAGGTTGTGGTCTTTTTTATAAAAAAAATATTGATACAGTGTGTCCGAAATTAGAGATATGGCGATATCGATCATTTTTTTAAATGGCAACCTTAGTTTTTTATTGACTACTTTTAAAGTGCATATTTGGGTATACATAAGAACCAAATTTCAAATTTTGATTCCTTGTCGTTCATAAGATATTAAACAAAGAAAAATTTATTTAATTGAAAACTATATTGTTCATTTTTGATATTTTTTTTGTCAATTAATGCACAAAATGCTGTTCAATCACTATTTGGCAATATCTTAAGCGCAATCGCAAGTAAATCTCGTTTTGAACATTTCTAATTACTTCTGGAGAAATTAACCCACATTCATGTCTTATTCGCAGGGCCGGATTAACCACTAGGCCAAATAGGCCATAGACTAAGGCGCAACGAACGAAATAGGCGCCGCGGCTTTTTAACGAATTTCAGTGTACCTATAATAATTATTATTTTATACATTTAAGTTACTATTTAAACTATGGCATAATTGCTAATTATCATACCTATAAAGTATAAAGAACATTCCACAAATCAACTTCCTTCGACGACATTATCCAAAATTTCTCGAGTCAAAAATGTCAAAAAAACATTTCTAGTAAGTATCTTAATACTCTTAAAAATATGTCGTTATTTTTAAAATTACCTTTAATAAAAGTTTTGAACGTTGGGCCACAAAAACTGTTCCTTTATTACCTTTATATTTTTTGCTAAAAACATTTAAATATATGATTTTATTTGTTGATGTCATTAATATCGTTAATAACGAGGCGTTATTGATCTGATGTTTTAGAAGTAATCCCTATACTTTGGTTTATATCATTTTGTGTACAGTAGACTCCCGATTATCCGAATCTCAATTATGCGAACTCCGCATTATCCGAAACGACCCATGAACCGGATTATCCGAAATGATTATATATACAGGGTTAGGAAAAATTACCAGAACGGTCGATTATTTCAAAATATACAGGGGTTATCAAAAAACGTCTTATATAAAAAATGTAGGGCTGTTAAAAATCTACATATCGGTGATAAATTGAAATATACAGGGTCGCCCACAAAGTTGTGGAGAATGATAGTTATATTTTTTTAAATGGAACACCCTGTATATTTTTACATTTTTAAATTCCACATAAAATTATAATTATTTTTTATTAAATGCATTATTAGTCTATACTTTATAGTTTCCGAGATATTGACTCTCGAAAAGTGACATTTTTGAACTTTGACAATATAAAAAAATTTTATTTTGAAGGAAATAATTCAAGGATAACGGGAAAAATATAATCTGCCGATTACCACAAGCCGAAGTAACAAAAATCGTCAATAAAGTTTACTAGCGCGTGCAGCTGCAGTGAAGCACTTCGCGCCTCAATATCTCTTTCTTTATCACTCACTCTCTCGCACCGTCCCCACACTACTTTCCATCAGCCATCAGGCCATCACAGGCGGATCACAGCATTCGTGGGATTATATGTACAGGGTTTTATATTAGTTTACATTTTAGTTTGTCCCACTTTTAAAAGCCTGTAACTTTTTTATTTTTTGAGTTAGCGCGTTCACTCAAAAAGTAGGATGTAGAACTTTTGGCCAAGTATTTATGGGTTTTGTCAAAAATGACAGTAGGTGTCACATGTCACATTTAAAACCAAACATTTATTTTTTTAAATGAGACACTCTGTATATTAGAAGCGCATTAGATGGTTCCTTTTCTTCCGATTTCAAAAATATAACACACTTATGCATTCTTCTCTTAATTCCATCAAAAATATGTAAAAATAATATTATTTAAAAGCATCAAGATAGTTATGAAAGAAACCGTTTTGTTGCTATGGATTTTGTCTTTATTTATATCGCAGTCTGTTACTCTCATTGTTATTACTCGTTCCAAATTTTGTACCGAAATATTTTTGTAAGTGAATTAAATTTTGTAAGATTTAAGAAAAAAAAATCATGAAATTTTTTTTTTAAACGGTCAGATTAACAAAATCCCTCAAAATAATCGTCAGATTATGAATCAGCACGACCAGGACACCAAGCTGAACCGTCTGTATAAAAATCTGACGCGCTCGAGTATGTCAAAATAGCGTTTTTTTTTTGCATTTTCGAAAAGTCGCCACGAGCTTGCGTCACATCCGAATCGTCAGTCTATTGAATGGGAGCTTTCTTAGGGATCCCTTAACATCCCCTCTGAATATCTGACACGCTCGAGTAAATTTTTTTTTTCCCATTTTTAACCCTTCCGTACCGCCGCCCCTACCATCAAAACCGGCAGATTAATGTACCTCCGTCATGAGAGTCACGTGGGGCATATATACACTATTAATATCTGACGCGCTCGAGTATATCCATGTGACTGTTTTTTTTTACATTTTTGAAAGCCTGTAGTAACTCCCCCCACCGGTGAAAGGATACACATGATATGACATTTTTTCCTTTCTACCATCCAATCTTCAAGATCCAATAGGTCCCCACGACGCTCGAGTAAATCCCCATTTAGCATCGTGGGCTCCCCTACTATAACTTTGTATGCACTCTAAAAATAGACACACTAGTAGTAGGTATCAATATTTTTTTGTAAAAAAGACCACAACTTAAAATATTAATACCCATGTCCAAGCATTATTCCAAAAAAGTACTGGATTTACTGAATTTATGCCAAGTTACAAATTCACACTGTATCTTGTATACAGGGTTGCCCAGAAGTCCGGAATAAAATTAATATAGCATTAACCTGTAACTTTTGGGCAGTGGCGGCTCGTGATAGTTGAAACGGGTGGGGCCAAAATATCAAAATAAAAATATTTAATGAGAATATAAAAAAAACTTGCCGATTAATTCAATGGTGCATCACAGCATAAAATAAACAGTGTTCTAAAGAAATACGGTTTTTTGAATAAATACTGTTATTAAATTTCCGAACACGCGATTTTTGTCCACTTTGAGTTTTTGTTATAAGTTCTGGCAATGGACGACCCAATTCCTTAACTTGCATTTTTTCTTCTAATGAGAGAGAGGAAAATCGCGAATTTTTAAAAAAACTTATTTTATTAATTTTAAAACTGAATAAATTAAACCCGGAATATAACTCACTGACAAACTGACCTGAAAACCTAACCTAAAAAAGTCACAGAATAAAAATAGTCAAAACGAAAAGCTGTTAAAAAAAATTTAAACTTCATACCTATTTGGACAGGGAAACCCGTATTAAAAACAGCCGCCATCTGGTATCTGGTAGTGAAAGCAAATCAAGGCCCATTCGACTGCGACTCTTCATTCTCGTAACTAAAGCAAGTGTAAATCCACCAATCGCGGCCCGCCACGAAGGCATATGCGCCAGTAAGAGAAGGCGATATGTTTATTATCTCTCTCGTAAGCAAGGTGTTGTCTGGCCATCTCCGGGGAATTTTCCCAGTCTCAGGGAGTTTTTGCAGAGTTAGACGTCATCAGATATCGTAAATTTTAAATTATTTACATTCACATTTACCAAAAGAATGAAGCGTAGAGAGCCTAAGTAATAATTATGAGTGTAAATAAATAGCTTGGTGTACAGGTAGGGTAGGTAGGGCCATGGCACTGTGGCCCTACTGCACGAGCCGCCACTGCTTTTGGGGAAAACGCTCGGATACGTTAATTTAGTTTTATATATGCTCACATTTTGACGTTATTCGTTTGTTTGTTTATGGACATTTTGTCAAAGATATGACGACATCGGTCTTTTTTTTTTTTAATCGAAACATACAGCTTGTGATACATCATTTGAAAGCGAATATCTCGTACAGTATGCTCATAAATTTTGGCGCGATCCTGTCGAGCTATTTTAAAACAATTTTAATTCAATTAATTTAACTTTTCATGAAGAATTAATTTATGCATTGAAGAGGAAGGACGTCACTTTGAACCTTTGATTTGAATGTTTAATTTATTATTCTACTAACTTATGTATTTTAAAATTGCAAATAAAATTTAACTTTAACACCCTGTAACTCCGCCATTAATTAATTTTCGAAAAAATTTTACAGGAAGAGATAGCATTTATTTTCGGTCTAGAATTATCACCTAAATTTTTTGCTCACCATTTCCGGACACCCTGTATAAATAATTCTGAGAATTTACCAAAAAAAGTCGAAAAATTACAATAATCTTTCTATGTGTTATTCCAGTTTTCAGAAAAAACTATGCAACTTAAAAAAAAAACAAGTAATTATAGAATTTTTATAATTCAATTTGGCAACGATTTCTTTTTAAATTTTGCTCTTATAAAAATCGGGTTCGGCCACGGCGTAGATTTAATTTCACTTGAAAAGCACTTGATACTCTAACTGGTGAATCCAAGATATTCGGTTATTATTACGGTTAATCATTTGAAAGAATATTGCATTGAAAAAATCTCTGAAGGTTTTTGTGAGTCACGGACTGACGATCTGAAAAAAAAAATGCCTTATAATTATTTCCGACATTTTTGGAGCTAACTTTTATAAATTTAATAAAGAATGTAGTTTGTACACGTAAAAAAAATAAGATTGGTTGAATGTACCGGTTATAGCATTTGGCAGGAAGGTCGAAAATTATTATTAAAAACAAGAATTACCAAAGGAAAATAATGTGCTTCATGTAAAACCAGGTTTTTCAATTTGGTATTTCATTGCATTGATGAGTTTTTTAAAAAATATACCGAACTATGTACCGGGTGGTACCGGAAATCCCTTGTAACTTTTGCTACCCTCAAATAATTTACATCAACTTCGTATAAGATTTTTTAAGTACCTAATGGGCTGACACACCAATTTTTTTTTTTAGTCAATTAAAAATTATTTTAAAAACTCTTCTTCATTAAATTCTAAGAAATGAAAAACAGATGTAACACTTAGGTACCTCAATGAAACCCCTAGTAATAATTATGATTTTGTCAAATAATACTAAATTTGAAATAGTTCTCCAAGAGCATCCGAAATGTTTTCCGACTTCCAAGAAACACAAAATAGTGTAAATAAGTATAGATCCCATTATTTCGTTTAAAGTACCGTGCGAGCAAAAATTATTTGCATCAAAGAGGGCCTTGCATCTAAGGACGTAATGCTTAGCCGTAGAGATTAATAACTGTTGGGTGTCAGTAACTACCTGAATTAACAATCAATCAGTTATTCCGTCATCTTTGACGGTCGTTACAAGTAATTTGATTCATCGCTAATTTTTCCAATTTCTTGAACAATTCACACAATGGGCTTAACGGAACAGCACAAAACATTCATGGTTGAAGCGTATTTTCGAAACGGGGTTAGAGTAAATGGTGAGTGGCAATACAATCCGGGTTTGTGCATGGACGATTTTCACGAACATTTTCCTAACGTTGCTTTTATTGCTGGGGATTTTAATCATTGCCTGAAAAGAACCGTGGCTGTTTTTAAGGAAACAGGTTCTATACAGTAGAACTTGTAGCAAAAGTTCGTGAAATAATGCAAAATACGCCAACAAATTGTATAAGACGCCTGTCCCAAGAAGTCCGAAGATCTTATGGAACATACAGGACTATTCTTAAGAAGCAGCTAAATTTATTTCCTTATAAAGTGTAAGTATTCCAAAAAATACAAGCCGCAGCTTTTGAACGACGCAGGAGTTACTCTCAATGGTTTTATGTGACCTGACATTTTTTTCGGATGAAGCCTGGTTCCACCTCTCCAGTTATGTGAATTCTCAGAATACACGCATGTGGAGTAGTGAAAATCCCCATTTTTTCCACATTGCACCCTCAAAAAATTGGTGTCTGGTTAGCTGTTTTCTTAAGTAGAATAAAATTGTTGGTCCTATTTTTTTCCATGACACAGTTACAGTACAGCGGTATAGACACAATATTTTGTATCCATTTGTGGAGCAATTACTTGACGACGAACTACGTTTTGGATATTTTCAACAGGACGGTGCAACCGCCCATACAGCCGCCGAAACTATTAACTACTTACGCAATTTTTTCGACGACAGATTGATCAGTTTTCGATCAGACATTGAATTCCCACCTAGATCACCTTGTTTAACGGTTATAGATTACTTCGTTTTTCCTCATTTAAAGAACACTTTTTTGAAAACACCAGTTGCAAATTTAGAACAATTATAACAAGGAAGGATTATCCAAGAATGTGGTAACATTTCTCCAGAGATGCTGGTCAACACTTTCGAAAATATGAAGAGACGTGTGAATTTATGTTTGGAGCATGGCGGTGGCCAATTTCAGCAATTTATTAAATTCTTTTTCTTTTTCTTTCTGTATATTCTTACTTTGTTAATTTTGTAAACAACAAAAATAAATTTGTATTTGTCTACTTATTTTATTACTCATTAGTTTGGCATATCATGTCGTAATATGAATTTGACAAAATTTTAACCTTGATTTGGTTAGATATATCGTCCCCATATCATTGTGATCTAAACCAAGCCCTACGTTTTTTAATCCGAGCCCTCTTTGATGCAAATAATTTTTGCTCGCACGGTATATTTCTCTCATTCAAATGCACCATCAGTATATAACGACAAGTTCCTGAATCACCAAAGTCTAGTCTGTTTTCTGAAAAAATGTCTCCTTCTCACTTCATCCAAAAATAAATAAATTCGAATAAAAAATAAAAGAGTTATAAGACGTCAAACAAGAAACTTTGGCCGACAGTGTATAATTTTATCTTTAAGAATAATTTATTATGAAAATACTTTGTGCGCATACCAGATCAAATATGAAGGGTAATGACTTAGTGTTTGACACACATTGATTGCAAAATAATCTCGGCACCATGCGTAACGATTAAAATAATAGCAAATATTATATAAAAATGCAATCGTAAAGATACGTAGCATATGTCTGCACCGGAAGCATTTCCTTGTGCATTTTAGAAATAAATAACCGGATTTAATTGAATTTGCCTATGATATTACTGAATAGATTTTCTTGCTTTATAATCTAGTGGTAGTAGAAGTAGTAACATGTTTTATTTAGCAAAAAGCTAGAATTACATATTTTTTAATGCATTTTTTAATACATTTTTATAGATTTATTTTTAAATTTTAAAACGCAACCTTCTTTTAACAAAAACAGACAGAAAAGTTGAACATTTTGTAAATTGTATCAAATATTACGTATTATTTTGTTTTTTAATTAAATGTAATTTTAAAGTTTTTTAGATGTTTGAGATTTAATAGAATTTTCCAAATTATTATATTCTATCAAACCTTTATAAAAAATAGATTTATAAGCTAATGTTTTAGACACTCTATCCACATAAAATGTTTTATTAGTTCGTGTTTTATAATTATTATGATCGTCATAATTAAAAGAACAAAATTCTTTTAAACAATCAGGCAATAAATTATTTTTAATATTATGTGTAAAGATGCATACTTAATAAAAAATGAAATTTCTGACATTCAACCAATCTAAATTTTTCAACATAAAATTAATTTTTGTATATTTGTCACAATTTAAAATAATCCGCATTGCCTTATTTTATAAAATTTGTAATTTGTCAATTATTTCCTCACTAGCACAATATAAAATGGAAGAACAATAAATAACCTAGTTTTCCGGCAATCTTCGATATAATACTTTCAAAATAATTAAAAAAATTTAATTTTGAATCGATGATTATCCCTAAATAGGTATTTAAAACTGTTTACTAATTCCAATTTTTCACCATCAATTACAACATTTACATTTTGACAATTTAAATTATTACCCATAACAATACATTTGGTTTTTGAAATATTTAATTTAGTCAATTTAATAATATATTTATCTCGGAACTTAAAGTATTTAGACCATCAAAAATATTTAAAGCATTAATGTTAATTAAGGTGTCATTAGCAAACATTTGTAACTTACACATTTTCAAAACTAAAGGCATATTGTTGATGTATTAAATAAATAATATTGGACCTATTATGATTCCTTGAGGATTTCCTATATTATCAATTTTTTTATTTGAATATGCTGTTGGTATTTTTGTTTTTTGTGACCTGTTACTTAAATAATTTTTTCTACTACTGTGTAAATAAATTAACTTTCGGGCCCTAGCAACACGAAAGAAAACGAAAGTAAATGTTACAGTTACCTGAATATTATCCATTGCTAGCTACGAAAGTAGGTTGCTAGCTACGAAAGTAATACTTTCGGTGCCAGGACAAAAAAATCGAACTGACAGACTCTGACAGTACTCAAATAACTAGTTGTCAACAATACTCAAATAACTAGTTGTCATGGATTATTTTATAGGCGAAAAAAAAATTTATTTTATCATTTTAATTTGAATAAAATCAAAGTTTATTACTTAATAATATATTTGTCAGAGAACAGTAGTAGAAAAAATGTAATACATTACACGATTCGAAAGCCTTTTTTGGTGGTCGGAGGTATTAAATCACCTCGGCTTTGCCTCGGCAATTCAAAAACCTCCTCACACCAAAAAATTAACTTTCGCATCTAGTAATGTAAATAACTATTTAAACCATTTATAAACGTTTCCGCGAATACCATAGTGATACAATTTACTCAATAATCTAGCCCTGTCAATTGTTTCGAATGCAGCACTAAATACCGGGTTATCATGAAGTAAGCGATATGACAACGTTGTTTGTAGGAGCGAGGGAGTGAAGAGCTGGGTGTGGCAAGGAGTAGGGATAACGGTGAATTGACCATTGAATGTTACCTTGCAAGTATAGTTTAAGCCTAACCTAGAAATAACCCAACTTACTATTTACTCACCTATGAAAAGTAACCGCAGAATTATTATTTTCCGAATTCTTGCATACTTGACACTTGCGACTCATCTTAATATCCAAAAAATATCACAAAACACTGAAAACACAGCAATTAGTACAAAAAACCGATGAACTGAATAAAATTTCATATCGCTGTCAAAGAAACACCAAATGGAAATAGGGATGTTCGATATACATCGACGCATCGAAATCATCGATATTTTCAATGCGAATTTGTGGGTGGATTTCTTACTGCTGCGTTGCCACACTGCAGACTTTTTATAAGGTTTTAGACAAAGATTTTAATTTCTCACGTCATGCTTCCCACATCATGATAATGATGAAATTTTTAACAGCGTAAGTTTGGTAAATAAAGTGGAAGGGCGAAATTTGTATGTTGATTTACTTCAGAATGAAATACGATTTTGTCAATTGTTATTGTCACTTGTTATTGTTTCATCTATATCATTGGAATATATGATAAATTAAATTGAATAATAGTTCCAATTTTTTAAAACAATAAAAAAAAAAAAAAACATTGGTGAAAGCAAAAAAGCACTAGTATATTTTAAGTGATAATTTGAACGATGAAAAATGTACATTAATGATAATTATGCATTAATGCATAATAATGCATTCCGATTGTGTGTTCTTTCATTAGTTTTAAAACTATTTAAATAATAATGCTATTTAAATTACGTCTATAATATTGTTAAATTTAATTATTAAAGGTTTAATTACTCTCATTTAGTGGCGACTCCTGGTAGTTTTCAACGGAAAAGAGAAAAAAGTACTTTTATATTTTCAGCAAGCACAAAAAGTGCCGTGCACCAAGCGCCGAAGGCGAAATTTATTTCTGGTGCCAAGTCCATTCAAGCATTTTTTGGCGATTCATAAAATTTAACACAGTCTAATTTTGATGTTTATCCTATCGCAGACAGAAAGAACAAATAAAATTATCTACGGTTTCAGTTTTTAAAATTTCGAATTAGTTACTGAGAAAATAAATAAACAAGATACACTCTTTAATAAAAATAATGGATTAAAATCACTGACGTCACATTTGCCTGGACTTATGGGTCCTAGTAATTCAGCTGAAGGTCGAAACGCCGCGTCTACCTGAATATTGGACGTCTTGTTTTCTATTTTTAAGCTGTTCTTGTCGGTTTAATTTATCAAAGCAAAGAGAGCAATATAATCCGTCGCGCCTGACAAATAATAGAATTCCGCGGATTATGCGATGACGTAATAGAGATGATACGAACCTCATGGGAAACGATTCGTTATAAGCGAAGTTCGCAATAAGCGATTAATGTTGATACATATCAAGAATGTGGTATTCAGGGCCGATCCTAGGGTGTCGGCCGCCCGCGTGCAAAGACCTATTATGCCGCCCCTCTAAATAATTTTTCCTATTTTGAGTAATACTTAACGTTGACGTTATAAACTCATCTACATGTACATAAGAGTAAAAAGTTAAACATTAATAAATATGCAAACTACAAATAAAATTTTACGGGAAAGACTTTATTTTTGAGCCAGCTAATATGTTATATTAGCGACACCTTTTTTTCTTTTTACTTTAACAAAATAATAAACCAACAAAATCATTACTTTTGAAACAAAAATAGACATTTTATAATTAGAAATGTAAAACAACAGTATTTACATAACATTACATTTAAACATTCTGTCCTGTACTTATTTCCGTAACGAATCATCATTACACGTTTATGAGCTTTTTTTAAAAATTAGGTAGGCACCTTATTCGGAAACTAAGGAAACACCCTGTACATTTCATTTATAAATCTAATCAAGAACTTCTATAGAAGACATTTTCTCAAAAATGTGAAACAGGAACAGGGGACAGGAATAAGTGAATACTACATCAAGTAAGTAAGTTTTGTACTTACCAGAGATTTTACACTATACAGTTCTGATTTAAACAAAACTCACTAGCAACACCTTTTCTTCTTTTCACTAATTTTTAATATTTACTGACACTCAGTGTCGTACTGAGGGCGAGGCGCCTAAGGCGCTTGCCTCGGGCGCAATCACCGAGAGGGCGTAAAAAATTGACAAAATAATCTGAGATTTAGCAATTTTCAAATTTCGCGGACTTTTCCAGCTTAACTTAATATAGAATAATTGTATAATATTTTACAAGCGCCCTTTTCCCATTTGAGTGAAAACCATAGAATATCATAACATTGGAATCGTAAAATAAAATCAACTTTTGTATCTTGTACGAAACGATCGCAATCGCAAGCTAAAACTCATCAAAAATTATTTGAGATCAACCATGAGACAAGAAAGATTGACTAACTTGGCAATTATGTCGATTGAATATGAGATTGCTCAGAGTATTGATTTTGACGACATAATTGATCAATTCGCTGCAATGAAATCTCGAAAAGTTTTGTTGTGAATCAAGAAAATTGAATATATTTTGTATAATGCAATTCTACTTTTCTTGTGTACAACAATTATCCTTATAGGTATTGTCATTGTAAATTGCAGCAAAATAAACATAAAAGCTTGACTTCAAAATAGTGTTGAAAATGTTCGATTTATTTAAAATTTTGTTGAGGGACGAAGGGGCGAAAAATTTGTAATTTGCCTCGGGCGCCAAAATAGCTGGTTACGGCCCTGCTGACACTTATCTTGATTATGTTACCTTACCAGTATCATTTACCGTATGTTAAATCAAAATTGAATGAACCTATTGTTATGCGAATGGTTGTTCTTATTTTCCCTTTATATACTGGTAAAGTCGCGGAAAAAATGTCGAAATGATTTAGTTCTTATCTACAAAGAAGACCGGTAAAATAAAGTTTCCTTTGTCCCATTGATCTGCGAGCCGCGTGCCGTCGGCCGACCGCGGCCGTTTGATTGAAAGAATGTCTTTTTAAAAAAAAATTTAATTTTCGACACCTTTTTAGATAGGTTTTTCTTTCTCAGTTTATTTGGTTGGTTTGAACCATAGACAATTTACCTTTAGATACCTACAGCTTATCTCCTGCGCAAACAAAAGTTACGTTTTATGGGTGAAAAAATACGTCCGAGCGCATGACTCGTCGGTCAGCTGTGTTCATTCGGGGAACCTTCGTGCATGCGCACAAACCTCGTGTTATCGGCCGTCCTACTTTATCGACAATAATCGACGCGCTCAAGAATACTCTCCAGAACCGGCTCGGCCGCCATTTTTGTTGTTGTGTTTTAAGATTTCTCTGCGGATTCCTTGTAGTTTTCTAAAGTTTTCAGCTATCGGATCGGCTATCGTGGATTGTGGAACTGGTGTTTAATATTTATGGATTTCTGGTTTTTGTGTAGTTTAGTTAGTGAATTGTGTTTGTGCTTTTATAGTGACTCGGATTGTAATATAAACAATGACTATAGTTCTAGTTGCAGCCGTTGTATAATTGTATTATGCCCAAATAGGGGTAAAATAAACCTTCTATGGTGGCATATGAGCAAGAATTTAAATTTTAAAGCCCGGACCTGTCTATTTTCCCATTCGTCAAACGATAATGTTGCAGTGCGCATGTCTAATAGTTCCCAGTTTTGTTAACATGCGCGAGGCCATAAAACTGCCACATTCGTGATTATTGTTTGTTTATCTAAAGGTAAATTGTCTATGGTTTGAACCCAATTTACTGACTTCTCTCATAATAAGTATGTTTTGACTATTATCAATTTCTTTATAGTATGTCTATTTTACTCACCAAAATTTGTAATTACATAAAAGCTCCATTACGGTTCTACACCTTTTTTCTCTTATGCTAAAACCATCAGCATATCAGCAACAAATATATTTTCTGTCTCCTGATGATGAACGTTTCTACGTTCGAAACATGTAGAGACTCTTACTACTGAATATTTATTCTATTAAACTTTGTGGAGGAAGACTTTGAGTTTTTTCTTTCTTTCCCATAACAAGTAGTTATTATTTTTTCTTCCTGGGCAATGGAACAACAGTTTCACCAAGCATGTAGCCCAACACAAATCCTAATCTTAACATAGTATAAAACAAAATCGCTGTCGACCGTCTGTCCCCTTATGTGCGTAAATCTTTAAAACTACGCAACGGATTTTGAAGCGGTTTTTTTTAATTTTTTTTTTTTATTTATTTATTTTACGTCGGCCTTTTTCCGCAACGAGGCCAATCACCGACGCCAGGGAATTTGTCACACACTATCTGGTAATTTTGCCGAATCCCTCTTTGTCGAGGGTAGGGTTCTTTAACGTGCCAACATCCATGACACGGGGCCCACAGTTTAACGTCTCTTCCGAAAGACGGCGCCACCTCTTAAACCAAATTCCAAATTTACTACTACTACGATCTGTGAGGCTGCTGCGCTTACCACCAGACCACAACGTCGACGGTTTTTTTTAATAGATAGAGTGATTCAAGGGGAAGGTTTTTATGTATAATTAGCGACCCGCCCCGGCTTCGCACGGGTGCAATTTCAGAAAGTGACATGCCTATATATCGGGTTTGTTCGGGTTTGTATTTATACCAGCGGGTTGCAACGCATGCCGGGTACACGCTACTTAATTATAAACCAATATATTTTGTAATAAATTCAATAGGTTAAGAGGGTTTCGAGTAAAAGGTTGGCGGGGGCACAGTTTACATAACCCATCCCCCCCCCCCCCATCGTTAATGCTCTTTACGTCACTGGAAGTGAGTTATAAGGGTAAGCGTCTCCTTCCTTATTCACATGGTATAATAAAAAAAGAAAATTACTTTTAATACGCATCATGAAGAATACAAAATAAATTTAGCAGCTCAGGTATAAAACCTAACGGAACGTTGTTTTCGACTTATTTGTAAAAATCGAGTTTTTTTGATTACTGATTATCTACTTAAGTGATGGGTGATGGATGGTAAATGGTGATGATATTATGGTTATTAATTTTACGTTTAGCTGCTCTAACGTTCGCAAGTAAAAAACAAAAATAACAAACAAAACACGAAGAGCGCAAACATCTATTATTATTGCAAAGATAAAGTACTTGAACTCAGCATCAAAACACTTTTTTTATAATAGTTAATTGTACTTTATTTAAATCCTTACTGCAAAAATATTCCTTTACGCAAATAGTTGCGTGTCGAAGGACATCAGCCGTTAAAAATATTTATACGTTGAGGTATTACCCATAAGGATATATTATATTCTTAAGTTGAGACTCTACTTATTATTTATGTTTTTACACAACTTGTTTTTTAGCACAAATAAAAAATACCAGGAATATTGATGGAATCATTACTGTATTTTTAATTTTTATTGATAAAGATTTTTAGTAATAAGTAATAAAAATGAGACTAACAAGATAACGCCACAATAAATCTAGGCATTGGCGTACTGCCGTAAGGAGAGGGTATTCCAGTGGCGTTTTTTCCGATTTTGATTTATGAAGTTCAAATGAAAGTTTGTTTTCTAAAAATATTTTTAGCATTTTCAGAGTTTGTAAAAAGTGGTTTGCCATTATTTATGGTTTGTTCGTGGTGAGGTACTTAATCAATAAAATATTTTCATAGGTAACTTTTGATACTTTATATTAGAAAGAACCGAATAATACACTACGCCCATTAATTGTCGAATATTAAAAAATGCACCCTCAATTTAATAAGCTGTAATTTCGTATAGATATAAGATTCTCGTGTTTAGCGCAGAGTAGTTTGCGTCCTGACACGTCTTATTGTACGGGGTAGCGCATAAACTCTATATGCATGTAAATTTCCCTAAATTTAAAACTGACATATCTTACATAAAAATTGAATTCAATTTATTTTTCAAACGAAAGCAATTAGACATCTATCTGCGCTAGAAACTGGCCAAAAAGTTTCGCCATGCCACTAGAGGCAAAGAAAAAAATACCATTTCTTCGAAATAAATTCTGTTGCCGAAAAAATGTTTCGTAAATAATCAATGAGTCATTTTATCACTTTTGGCATTTAAATTTAGAATAAAAAATATGTCAACAAATAAAGTCTATAATACAGAGTGCTACGGAAATATCTAACTATTTAATTAAATTGCTTAAAATTAAAAATACAAAAATAATAATACAAATACAAATTCAGGGATATATTCTGTGAACGAATTAAATGGATAAGTTTTTGCGTGCCACCCTGTATTATAGACTTTATTTGTTGACATTTTTTTAAATCTAAATTTAAAAGTCAAAAGTGATAAAATGACTCATTGATTATTTACGAAACACTTTTTCGGCAACAGAATTTATTTCGAAGAAATGGTATTTTTTTCTTTGCCTCTAGTGGCATGGCGAAACTTTTTGGCCAGTTTCTAGCGCAGATAGATGTATAATTGCTTTCGTTTAAAAAATAAATTAAATTCAATTTTTATGTAAGATATGTCAGTTTTAAATTTAAGGAAATTTACATGCATCTAGAGTTTATGCGCTACCCCGTACAAGACGTGTCAGGACGCAAACTTCTCTGCGCTAAACGCGAGAATCTTATATCTAAAATTAAAAAAAAAAGTTCAAAATTGGTTTATTATTAGGGAAATTACAGCTAATTAATTTGAGGGTGCATTTTTTAATATTCGATAATTATTAATGGGCGTAGTGTATTATATAAAAAATTTGGGGCCAAATTCGACTGATGCTTTTATTGGTTTGATTACAATTTAACGATTTAAAAAAATAAATAATACTTTTATTTTGATTAAAATTGCAGCAAACTTGTGATTTTGATTTGATCTAATCTTGCTGTAAATTTATTGATTTGATTAGGATTTACTGATTGTCTCGGAGTATTTTTCAATTTAGAGCCTTTTGGGGCAAAATAATTTGTTTTGATTTTGATATAGCGCATTAATAGAGTGCCAACCAATTTATTGTTGTTGAAATTTATGATTAAATTTCTTGTAATTTAATTTCTAATATTGTATTTTATTAAAATATCAGATTAAAAAGTTTGTGTACTCACCGAGTTTAATTTAAGTACGATTTTTACAGGAGTTTGAACATTTTTTGATTTCTAATTACGATTAATTTTAAATTTTGATTACCAAAATGCCTGCTATAAAGGCCTCTGAGATTAAACAGCTATATCGAAAAAGAGGTGTAATTGAAAATCGTTTAAATGTATTTGAAAATTTCATTAACTCTCTTAAAAAGAACGCAATTCAGGATCTTAGCGAAGATCAGATTGCAGATGTAGAGGTACAATTTGAAAGGGTTAATACCTTTTAACGGAATTTGAGGAAGTGCAAATGAAAATTGAATTAAATTGTAATGATGAGATTATAGAGGAAGACTATTCATATAGAAAGAAAACTGATGAGATATTTTCAATAAATTTGTCTTTTGTTAAAGCATTTTTGAAAAGGATTATTAATTTTGATTTGAACAGTGTCAAGACTGTTTCTGATAAACAATCTGCATTTAAGAGTAGTGCAGGTTTAATAGGTAGTAAGCCTCCAATTCAGTTACCTGTGTTTAAAGGAGATTATTTAAAATGGATTCAATTTAAAGATACGTTTGAAGTGCTAATTCATACTAATCTAATACTTACGGACATACAAAAATATTATTATTTACGAGTTAGTTTAACTGATGACGCTTCAAAAATTATACAAAGTTTAGATTTTTCTGCACAAAATTACAATTATGCTTGGGAAGCTTTGTGCAATCCTTTTAGCAATTCTCGTATGTTAGTAAATAATCACATAAAGGCTCTTTTTGAAATGGATTGGTTATTTAAAGAGACAGCAACAGGATTAAGAAATTTGTTAGACACGGTCAAAAAATATTTATGTGCTTTAAAAACTCTTCAATTACCTATAGAGCATTGGGATGCAGCTTTTATTCATTTAATGTTCGGGAAGCTGGATAAAATAAGCTCAAGGAAATGGGAGAAATTTAAATGTGACAGATCTGTGCCCATGCCATGAGTTCTTTAATTTTTTGATTTGTTGATTTTTCTGGGACCTAAAAGAGAATTTAAAAAAAAATGATTTGATGCCAATTTGGTTTGATTACAATTTAACGATTTAAAATTGTAATCAAACCAACAAAAGCATCAGTCGAATTTGGCCCTAAATTTTACTGGTCTTTTCTTTTTTCTTAATCTAAATTTACCTGGTCCAACAATTATTGTACAGTTCCATTTTTTTTTGTAGTACATTATTCGCATCTTGTTTTTAATTAAATAATATTCTAAGAATTATATGTTTTGGGGAGTAGATCACGTCTCTAAACGAGTTATTCTTTACCTCTACAATACTACACTCCAACAACTCTAGTACGAGAAAATAGTAAGTTAAAAAGAGACAAGCAGCGTGCAAGTTGCAGCTTTGCATTAAAAAAGCGCCAATGACCTCCATCCGCGAGGCCCGTCGTGACCGACCGACATTATTGGCCCGCGAATTTCAAAAAACAGGACGTGTCGTGGGAAACAGGACGGTTATCAACCCTACACAAATTAACTACTAAGTATCTATTTTATAGTATCAAATCGAATCAATGATTGCAACACTACTAATTTTACCTAATTCTTTATTTAAATCTAATAGTTTCAAAAATATGTTAAAATAAATAGATTTATGCTTATAACTAAAGCTTTAAAATAAAATGGGTTGATTGGATGGGTTTATTGTTCGTTTTTGTATAATCTACCAGTTTTGTAAAAGATTTGCGACGCAGCTGTTATAATGGTATTTATACCGGGTGAACGGTTAATTTATGACGTTATGACAAAATTTTATATTTGATAAATAAAGAGTAGAGGACCCCACGCAAGAGTTATTCTAAAACTAACGTAATATTACTTAAGAGGAATGTTTTTACTTAATTATAGCCGAGTTCTTTTTAGTTGCAAACCTTATCAGATTTTGAGGATAAAAAATTGTTTCTAAAATTTGTTTTAAAATGATTCATCGTAATGTTTTTAGTTTAAAAAGAAAGAGAACAAGTCAATTAAACTATAAATCTTATAAAATCGAATATAAAAAGCAAACAAAACCAGCAAAATAACCAATCTTCGATGTTATCGCGTGCCTAACCTCAACTCCAATATTAGTTGGTATTTAACTTGTATTGAATTTTACAATTTGGCAAAAACTTGGGTAGGAACGTGTAAAACATTTTCGAGAACAATTTCTTGTTCAAGAATTTGAAAGAGTTTTTGCCGGAGAACGTGACCTGTGGAATACTTTTACACTTGGATTAGTATAAACATACCTAGGTTTTTACTTTTTTCTTTTGTATGATTTAAGTATAGAGTATAATAATATGGTCTTTTAAACATTTTGAAGCAATATATTCCCCGAAAAATAGACGTACCTAATTAGATTGCAGGGCTGCAAATAAAATATACCAAAACATGCATCTGTCTTGGTGTGTGTTTCTTTTTATTTTCAAACCATAGTTGTGTAGCCTAGGCCTAGTTAGATGTGTTTAAATTGATCATAATAAAATAAAGTTATATATCAAGATACATCACTACTCCATACTTACTGAAAATACGAAATACCCGGAATTTTACCGTTATTTGGGCATAATAAGATACCATGGCTGTAACTAGTCATTGTTTATATTCCAATACGAGTCACTAAAAGCGCAAACACAATTCACTAAACTACACAAAAACTAAAAATCCGTAAATATTAAAATCCCACAATAGGGAATTCACAGGGAAAACTTAAAACACAATAACAAAAATGGCGCTGAGCCGGTTCTGGAGTGTATTTTGACGCTGTCGATAAAGAGTTTGTGCGCATGCCCAATTCTGCTGGGAGGAAAGGCAGCTGATCGGCGAGCCGCGCGTTCGGACTATTTTTTCATCCATAAAATGTAACTTTTGTTTGCGCAGGAGATAAGCTGTACGTACCGTAAAATGGGGTGAATAGGATAAGCGGGGTAAATAGGATTGAAATTTACCTTCAAATTTCAAAAATCTGTAATAATTGTATTTTTAAAGTGTAGGTCATTTCAATGTACAGATTTTAAGTAACGGTTGCTAAAAGTAATTTTTATTACATTAAACTTAAAATAACTTGGCCACATCGCAGGCTGAATACCATAATCTAAAACGTCAAATTTAGCGGTTAAACTGTTGGTCACATTATCTTTGCTTTTGTCTTATAAACTTCATATCTCTACAACTCTGCAGCACTTATAAAATTTAGGTAATATTATTTTTAGTACTCTTTTATATTACTTAAGATAAATTTGTGTGCAAAATTCTATACACCCCGCGGTTGTTTAAATGCGATACAGTCAATAAATCAATCAATGATCCTATTGACACCGCCTGCGGGGTGAATAGGATTTGTGCACAAAAAAATATATATATTCAACAGGGTACACCCGGTATAAAATCTTATACCACCATTTAAAAGTACCAACCTTAACTCATGTTTTAAGCTATTGAGAAATTTATTCAGGCAGATAGTTTTCAAGTTACAAGCTTTCAAAGTGGAAAATTGATCCTTTTCACCCCATTTTACGGTATTTAAAGGTAAATGTCTATGAAAAACCAAATGGCACGGCACTGCACTGCACTGTAAGGATAACAGCGAGTAGATGCGCTGCTTACACGTTGCCATTTTTTAAAGCCATCTCCTTGTAACTTACGTGAAACTGTGAAAGTGTGTATTATTTCAAACAAATAATGTTTTACGAATGGAATGTTTTGTCCACTTTATTATATGTCAATGGTTCATATACAGATCCTCCCCCTGCTAACTTGGAAGTGGCTTTAGATCTAATACTTTAATTCGTTATGTGTAAATAATAAGTAAAATACTTACTTTAAAAAAAAAATTCTATGTTATTCGAGACGGTGAAGATCCACATTACAGTTACCTCTCTTATACCTAAGTAAATTTTTGTTGTTATAGCGCTATAAAACTCAAGAAAGGAATACGTTCTTGGACGATTGCCGTTTAAAAGTAGCTAACAAAATTGTATTCCCAATAATAAAATTAACATGCCCGAGTGTTTTTACAGAAACAGCAAATGGCCAAAGATACCGCTGGTTTGTTTTCTATTGACCACCCATGTATATGACCGCCCAATATCTAATAATAACAAAAACAAATAAATAAATTTAAAAAAAAAACCTAATTAAGAATATGTAAATTTTCCAAATACAACAATTAATATTTATATAACACATTATGGTTTATAAAAACTATGGTGTATAAAATTTTAAATGTTTCTATAAATAGAGAAATTAAATTCAAAAGAACATTTTGTTATAAAAAATAAGTAGGTACCTATTAGAAAAAGTAACCTTTCCCAACGACTCGTAAAATTTGTACAATATTTTTCCAAACACATAGCCTAGGCGCTATTCTCGTAAGGTGGTTAACTAAAAATGGCCGTCGGGTATATCTCACAAACTAGTATTCATAGACACCCAAGTAAATTTTTTTTAATGAAAATGGTTAAAAGAAAATGCACAGAAATATTTTCAAGTTTGTAAAATGTCCACAATTCAAGACCAAGGGTAAAATAAAGATTTTCTTCTTATTGTAATAAAGAGGTATGGAAAATATTTGTATTTTAATTCTTCCATATTTCCTAATACTTCTTGTTTGACACACATTGTTCGATCTAGTACCGTGCGAGCAAAAATTATTTGCATCAAAGAGGACTTGGATTAAAAAACGCTTGGTTTAGATCACAATAATCTGGGGACGATATATCTAACCAAATCTAGGTTAAAATTTTGTCAAATTTATATTATGACATGACGTATGCCAATTGTATTGCCACTCACCATTTGCTCTAACCCCGTTTCGAAAATACGCTTCAACCATGAATGTTTTGTGCTGTTCCGTAAAGCCCATTGTGTGAATTGTTCAAGAAACTGGAAAAATTAGCGATGAATCAAGTTACTTGTAACGACTGTCAAAGATGACGGAATAACTGATTAATTGATAATTCAGGTAGTTACTGACACCCAACAGGTCATTAAGCGCGACGGCTAAGCATTACGTCATTAGATGCAAATAATTTTTTCTCGCACAGTACATTGTATGTTAAATTGTTAAACCAATATCATCAATTATTATTGATAGCATTTGCCAAAAAATAAAAATATAATTAATTGGTCTTTGATTAAGTCATTTACGTACAATATTTTTAAATTCCCTTAAAAAAAAGATGGTTTAATTAATAAAATTAATAAGGATTAATGATGGGACAGGGTATTATCAATTAGGGCTCGAAATTGTATTCGAATAATTCGAATATTCGACTATTCTCAATTCGAATTTTTTGTTAGTTAAAATATTCGACTATTCGAAATTCGAATATTTGACTATTTAAATAATTTAACAGAATTATTTATTTGTCATCTTACTTTATTCGACAAAATGCACATTATTATTATTCGATAATTTAGATATTAAAACTGACTAACACTTAAAAATGTTCCTTTATTATGTTTAAGCAGTTAAACCACTTCTACCGTGATTAAACGACTGTATTTCGATATTTAAATAGACGACTATTCAAACATTCGACTATTCGAATTTAGTCGAATTATTCGACTATTCGAATTTAGTCGAATTATTCGACTATTCGAATTATTCGACTATTCGAATACTTATATTTTAAAAATTCCTAGCCCCATTATCAATATTATAGTTATTTGGCGGTTCATTTATATAATGTTGCCTAAACTATAACTTAAGAGCATTGGTCCCGATATCTTCACAATGGGTTTATTCTACTCATCATTCAATTTAAATAATAAACACCAAGAAAATTTTGTCTTTGAAACCTGATGCGTGAGCTTGCTATGGCCCACTACTAAACATTTAGGAATAAACCAGTACCAGCTGTTAATGTCCCATGTGGGTGTCAACTGTCGAAACGCTTTGTTTTTAAAAAGATTTTACTTCACTGAGAAAAAAGCCTTGCATTTCTTATAAGAATTCACATACTCTTTATACAACTGTTTAATACTATATGTGATAGCAACCAGAGCTGTCGGTAATTGAATTAAAATAATTGAAAAATCGTATTCAATTACTTTTTAGTAATTGAATTACTATAATTGAATTACTTTTTGAAAATAGTAATTGTAATTGATTTTCCAATTACTATGATAAAGTAATTGTAATTGGTAATTGGTTTTAAGAAATCTGAGGTAATTGAATTACTTAAAAGTAATTCAATTATTTTTAAAAAAATGAATTACTCCCAAATAACTCAATTACATAAAAAGTAATTTAATTACTCCCAAATAATTCAATTACTTAGAATAAAGGTAATTGAATTACTTCCAAATAATTCAATAATCTAAAAAGTAATTTAATCACTCCCGAATAATTCAATTGGATTAAAAGAATTGAATTACTCCAAAATAATTCAATTCCTTTAAAAAATTTCATAATTCCTTTACTCTAGAAAGAAAAAAAATATTTTTTATTTTCCCTAACATTACGTTTGTTTTATTTCAACAAATAAATCATATTAAATAAAAAAGACAGTTGTTAAAATTAGGAGATTAGGTTTAACTATAAATTTCCACATTTTTTAAATTTCTCTCTTTAATAAAGTATGATAGTAGGACCGTTGCCTACGTTAGTAGGCATAATAAACTTTATTTTTCATGTACCACGTAAAAAAGCAGAAAAGATTTTCCAAAACAGAATGCGGCACAGCATTTTAAAAACTTTTAACTTTACCTTGGAAACTTATATATATCCAGGTGGAATCATGGAAACCACTTACCTTTTCGAAAGGGTTTTATAATAGTTTATGAGAACCATGTTTTAATTTTTTTTTCTTGTACCAGTATATTTTACCGCAAGGATTCATGGCAAATAAGAACCAAAAAGCACAGGCGGGCCTAAAAACTTCTCATAACTAAACGGCGGATTATATGCACTTAAATTTAGCCAAAATATGTGCATATATATGTCTTGTTTGTCTTTAAAATATGCCGTTATTTGCATTTTTTTACGAAATATGCATACTGGTATGCAATATTTCTTAATTTATTATAGTAAAATGAGGTAAAGAAACACATAGGGTTCTAAAAAATATGTTTATTTTTAAAAAGATGCAAAAAAAACAAAGATAAATAAAAGTAAACAATTTTTTAACCTAAAATTGTATAAAAGGCATTTATTACTAAATATTTTTCAAAATTTTCAACTAAAAAGGATTGCCTTCTATTAGTAAAAATATGTTTATACAATGAGAAGCTTCATTCAACATCTACTGATGTAATCGGACAATACTGCATCTTAGATAGCAAAATATAAGGCCACGATACAACTTCGTTGGATGGTTTACCCTCATAAATGCTTTTTACTGCAATTAAGTATTTAAATCCTTCATTCCTTTTTACCGTTACATCCAATTTGTTCCTTACTTGACCTCCTACTTTTCCGGGGCTGTTGTTACATTTAGCGAAAAAGTTTTAACAATACCTGCATTGCAATTGCATGAGTCTCTTAAATTTAAATTTCAAATCGATATAAATACAGTTTGTTAAGCAAAGCATTATTAAATGACAATAAACAACCCCTAACAATATACTTGCCAACCCCGAAAACCCCCAATTAATACCTTGTGTAGAACCAAAATGTAAATATAATTATTATAATCTAGATTGGAAAATCTCTGAAATAAGTACCGAACTGGACATTAAACCTTTAACGTTTTAAATTTTTTGATAAAGCCGAAAACATAAAAATATGCTCTTAAAATAATAATTTATGAAAAATATGCATTTTATTATAAAATTGACAAAATATGCAAAAAATTCATATATAATATGCATTTTGCATATATTCCGTCCTTTACTCATAACTATTAAATAAAAATTAAAATGAGATATTTACTAAAAAAATTAAATATCGAACGAGACACTGGTGGTGAATCCCCTAATAAACATTCTTTTAACTTGTTAGCCGTTATGAAGAATGGAATTTTTTACAGCTTGTAGAAGATTTTTTTTAAAGACATGGGGATTCTGCAAGTTCAGTTCTAAAATATTCAATAATACCGTCATAACAACCATTCTTAGTCAAGTTTGGACCACATTTTTTGTTATTATTGCAAGAACCCGTTGAAGATGAAAATTAGAAAGCTTTCAATCAAACCAAAAAATAAAAAAACGCCGTAGGAGAAATTTTTTAGTAAAATACGACCAAAAGCCAAAATCTTTCTAGTTAAATTAATTTTTTTTTATTCTAACCGCCTTTGTAATTAACAAATATAATTTTTCACATCGTATATGGTTTCCCAGTAAATGTTTTTTTTCCCTAATTTCTTGCTTGCTCTTTTGAGGTTTGGGCCCCCTAACTCAACCCCCTCCTGGCTGCGCTCTCGTTTTTTTTTATTTATTTTAATTTAGTTGTATTTTCTGGCTGCTAATTTTTTCCAGCTTGATCTAACTGACTTAATACGTGAAAATAGACAACAATATTAGAAAACAGTATTAGGTCTATAAAGTGGCTAATTGAGCTTAACGAGTAAAAATGTAGCGATTGCTTTTTCTTATAAGATCAAAGTAATTTCTTGAAAGCCAATGAATAAAAACTAAAGTAATTGCTTTTGCGTTCAGCAGTCGCTTAAAAGTTCATGAATTGCTTCTAGTCAATGCTTTTTCTTAAAAAATAGAAGCAATTGCTATCGTTTGCTTAAAATGTAATGAATAAATTAAGGAATCGCCTTTTCTAGTGTAGCAATTGCTTTCAAATTTTTAAGGTAGGTCGACCCCTGCATCATTTGCTTGGTAGCGATCAACTTTAGTTGTAGTAGTAGCATACACGTGCGTTACTCTTAATTTGTATCTTCAATTATGGCTGAATATGTGAACGTCCGTAAAAGAAAAATCTACAATGTTCGTAAAAATTCCAGATATGATGATTTCAGAAAGTTATATCGATTTGACTGCGAAAATGTTGAGTGGTTGGCAAATTATTTTTTGACTGATATTGGTAAAAGGCGAGGGGGTGCACTGTCGCCTTTTAAAAAGATTAAAGTCTTTCTGCGGAAATCGTAGGATCCGGGCTTTTAAAATTCTGTAGGTGAAGGACTAGGTGTTCACTAACTACTGTCTGTATGACATACACTTCTGTAACGGATGCACTTTTGGAGAAGGCCAATATTTTTAATAAATTTCCTACAAGTGTTGAAGCTGTTGTGGAAGCTAAAATGTTGTGGTCAGAAAGATTTATTTATGTTCCTTCAATTTGTGAACGAATATCAATTGCTTGTCTTTAATTTCTTCATCAATACTATCACTTCTTTCCTCATTTTCACTGAAATCTGCCATATCACAAATATAAGTTTCCTATTTTCCATAAAAACGTAACAGATTACTATCGTACTAAATAAATAGACCAACGTTGTTGTATTTACGTCAACTCTTTTGCAAATTAGGCACCAAACTGAACATGAAATCTATAATCTGAACAAGTAAATAAGACACGTCTGAACTTGTCTTGAATAAGCATTTGCTACAGATGTGTAACAAAAACAGCAGTTGCGTCAAAAAAATGTTCATATCCAGATCTAGGAATTGCTTTTACTTATAGCATTTGCTAGTCAAGCAATTGCTTTTACTAAAAAGTAATCGCTTCAAGTAATTGCTTAATTTTTATTCATTAGGCTCATTGAGTGGTAGGATTTTTATTTTGCAAATTTTAGTATTAAAACCCAAGTGACTACATGATTTTGGACACCCGGTATAAGGTTTAAGGTGTTTTTATTAACAGAGTTTGCTAAAAAATAATTATAGCTCCCGCTTAGAATAAAAAATTTATATGAATACATGCTAAGTTTGCTTAGGCATTTACATTTTAATTTCTGTGTTAAAAACACATGCTTGTCAAAAAAATTATAATGATTCCAGTCTTAAGACTCGTTAAATATAAACTGCCAAAGCCATCTTGAGGGATCGACTAGAGCAAGTATTTAGAATCATTTTGATTGACATATTTTTTTTTCATTTTGTTTGAAAAAAATGGTTAAAGACAACCGACCGCATACGGCAGCGATGCTGGGTATTTCCCAGAGAAAGATTAAAATAAATACAGTTTCAATATCCGGGTAAACATGTTTTATTGGCCGTAATTACGTTGAGTGCTCCTTATCTGATGATAATGATCAGCAATCCATCCCGTTAATTATTTTTGAACTTTAAATTTAACGACTGTTTTCTTAGTTATAATAATTATTATTGGGCAAAAATTACTAATTGGCGCCCGATTCGATAGAAAGCTCAACGTAGGAATAAGACATCATAGTCTTTAAATTAACCAATCCAAATTACGCGACTTGTAGTGGCAGTTAGTTGGCAAAAACCATTGCTACACCCGTGAAATGCCACAAGGTATTTTTTACCCCAGAGAGAAGAAATGTATATTATAAACTTAGTTACTGTTTACTACGTGACAAGTTTGGAAAAAGACACTTTTCTGAATTTGTGGGTACAAAACCTGAAAGGCACATATTTTCTTGGAACTGATAGACCGTAAAAAGTCTTTTTAGAATATATTAACAGCCTACACAATAATATCAAGTTTACAATAGAACACGAAAGTGACAATTCTATTAATTTTCTTGATTTAAATATTAAGAGAAAAAATAAATAAATCATATCATACTGATACTGTCATACACTGATACATGAAACTTCGAGATCAGGTATAGCGGAACATGTATGAACTAACCAACATGATATACAGTAATCAGAAGCCAAGGTTTTGGACACAGAACAGCACTGGAGTAAACGAAAATTCAAAGAAGCATCTGTCATGAATCAAAATACCCATATATTTAGTAAACCAAGTATAGATATTTCCAATATCTGGAAGCCTATTCTTGTCCAAAACCAACAGCGCAAACTTCACACTCCAATAAGCACGTTGGCGGAGTCATCAAGCTTCATTGCACATGGATAGTATTTAAGACAGTAGCATTAGAATTATAATTTAGTTTACACTTGAAAACGGTTAGAGATACTAACTGACAGAAACGTTATGTTAAGTAACCAAAGAAATACAATGGAATTTCGACGAGGTTACAAGCTGTTGACTTGGTGACGAGCGAATAATGTTGAGTAATCCAATTTACTGTAGGTTAAGTGCTATAAATCCAGCGTCTACTGCTACCTCTTTTTGTAGAATTTTCCCGTTCGATTCTTGGAAGTATTTTCTTATAGACGGCTCTTATTACACGAATTAAATATGTTAATAAGACCTCTTGCTCCTTTCTTTCGTTTTAAATAGATCTTTTCAGGTGGAGGTGGCGGAATCTAAATTTTGTCAACAGCCTCGGCGTCCTAATCGGTGTCTGAGTACTTAAGAATTCCGATTGAGTCGGTTTTGATGGTAATAATAAGGTTAGTCTACGACAGTGCCATTATGACGTATTTAGCATTATTATTTAGATGTCATTATGACCTTCATAATAGCACTCAGTGCCATTATGAATTCATAATAACATCCAAATGTTAGATGTTTAGATAGGTCTGTTCGTACACCTGCATTGACTTTTCGGGAAGTAGGGAATCTATTACGCTTTGCGCGATATCTTCGACATCCGAAGGGACACTTTCGGATTCAGAATCTCCGATATTTAAATTATTTTTGGCCAATACTTTGCCTACAATAGAAAATTAGACGGCAATAATGACGTTGTCAAAATCAAAATTGAAACAATCAAAAATGCGGTTACCATGATATCGACTAATATGGACATCTGAAAATTTTAAAAATTACGAAAACGTTATCTGATATCAATGAAATTTAGACGAATAAAATCTATTTGCACTGTGGTAGATTAAATTTTGAATGATACACGTTCGATATAAACTTTGTTAATGAAACTTGTGCAATTAAACGTTGCACACGTTTCATTATAGTGTTATAACTATAATAGCATTCAGATAAGTATTAAAAAGCTTTGTGTCTGCTTTTATATCAATTTTTAAACTCCTGTTTTGTAAAATGCGTAATTATTTATATGTTTTGTGCTCATCTAGTAGTATATCTATGCCTTCAAGCGATCAATATTTTTTTGGGTTTTTCCTCTTAAAACATTCAAGACTGCGTACTTGTATAATCCAAACGGCATTTTGATGTCGTCGTTAAAGCCTTAGTTACTTGCATTAGGGACTGTAAATAACTTTTGCTTTCGGCGTAGAATGATCTGTTGCGATGTTGCTGATATAGGTTGTCTATTTCAGTAGTAAGAAGTGAGAATAGTGGGTTCATGGCCAAAGTGCACCAAAGGAGGCTTAACGAGAGCCTTGGAATAACCCTTTTGATATATTTATATTTTCTAGCTTTTCTGCTCCCACATGAATTAGTATTCCATTGTTTCATTAGGATGCGTTTTACGGGATGTATTTTATAGAATTGCAATATTTTTTTAGCCAGTCGTGTGGAACAGAATGAAATGCTTTACTATAGAATCAAATGCTTTACTATATAATCAATGTATATCACATACTCAGATTTTGCCTATCCATTTGCGTTGTGTTTTACCGTGCGAGCAAAAATTATTTGCATCAAAGTGGGCCTTGCATCTAAGGACGTAATGCTTAGCCGTAGAGCTGTTGGGTGTCAGTAACTACCTAAATTAACAATCAATCAGTTATTCCGTCTTCTTTGACAGTCGTTACAAGTAATTTGATTCATCGGTAATTTTTCCAATTTCTTGAACAAATCACACATTTGGCTTTACGGAACAGCACAAAACATTCATGGTTGAAGCGTATTTTCGAAACGTGGTTACAGTAAATGGTGAGTGGCAATACAATCCGGGTTTGTGCATGCACGATTTTCACGAACATTTTCCTAACGTTGCTTTTATTGCTGGGGATTTTTATCATTGCCTGAAAAGAACCGTGGCTGTGTTTAGGGAAACAGGTTCTATACAACACAAAAAGGAGCAGGAAGATCATCTGTAAGTACAGAAGAACTTGTTGCAAACGTTCGTAAAATAATGCAAAATACGCCAACAAATTGTATGAGACGCCTGTCCCAAGAAGTGGGAAGATCTTATGGAAAATGCAGGACTATTCCTAAGAAGCAGCTAAATTTATTTCCTTATAAAGTGCAAGGGGTCCAAGAAATACAAGCCGCAGATTTTGAAAGACGTAGGAATAATTACTCTCAATGGTTTACCCAAAATTTATTGGAAAGAAATGATTTATTAGACCTGACATTTTTTTCGGATGAAGCCTGGTTCCACCTCTCCGGTTACGTGAATTCTCAGAATACACGCATGTGGAGTAGTGAAAATCCCCATGTTTTTGTAGAGTCCACATTGCACCATCAAAAAATTGGTGTCTGGTTAGCGGTTTCCCGAAGAAGAAATTGTTGGTCCGATTTTTTTCCATGACACAGTTACAGCATAGCGGTATAGAGACAATATTTTAAATCCATTTGTGGAGCAATTACTTGACGACGAACTACGTTTTGGATATTTTCAACAGGACGGTGCAACCGCCCATACAGCCGCCGAAACTATTAACTACTTACGCAATTGTTTCGACGACAGATTGAACAGGTTTCGATCAGACATTGAATTCCCACCTAGATCACCTTATTTAACGGTTATGGACTACTTCGTTTTTCCTCATTTAAAGAATACTATTTTTAAAACACCACATGCAAATTTAGAACAATTACAAGAAAGGATCATCCAAGAATGTGGTAACATTTCTCCAGAGATGCTGGTCAACACTTTTGAAAATACGAAGAGACGTATGAATTTATGCTTGGAGCATGGCGGTGGCCAATTTCAGCAATTTATGTAATTATTTTTCTTTTTCTTTCTGTATATTCTTACTTTGTTAATTTGTAAACAACAAAAATAAATTTTGTATTTGTTTACTTATTTTATTACTCATTAGTTTGGCACATCATGTCATAATATGAATTTGACCAAATTTTAACCTAGATTTGGTAAGATAGGTATATTGTCTCCATATCATTGTGATCTAAACCAACCCCTACGTTTTTTAATCCAAGCCCTTTTGATGCAAATAATTTTTGCTCGCACGGTAGTAATTTAATTAATTATAATATTATACACCAAACATCATTAAAATAAGTTGGCATGTTGTTTAAAAAGAAATTAAATCATTACCGTCCTTTATCGGCTAAACATTTTTGAATATAGCTATGACTGGTTGATTAAATCGTATATTTCTTTCTTTTATTTACTGATCTTCCGAGCATACGTTTTTTTTATTAAGCGTATGCTCTCCAAGGATCGAACTCGGGCTGAGCCATCACTGTGACCTTTAAGGTAATTACTTGTACACTTAACATATTTCGAAAAATTTAATGAAACAGTTAGAATATGACAATGATATTTAAAATATTATTCCAGTTGTCAGCCAAAATTATTAAACTTAGAAAAAATATTTCAAGAAATAATTTTTAGAATTCAATTTTAAATTAAAGTTTTTTTTTTTTGATTTACCTATAGATAAATAAATGTTCAATAAACTGTTCTTTATTTATTACTAAATTATTTAAATAATATTACCATTGAACCGTGTAACAGATAATACAATAAATTAATAACGATTATCTGTTTCGAAATATTTTATGTAAAAATGTATTTTTCTCATTGGGAAAAACCTGACAAAACAAAACAAATATGTATATGTTTTTGTTTTTTTTTAGTGTATCCAGATTTAGTATTTACATTTTGGGTCACTTCTTTTAATAAATAAAAGTTTTATTCAATTGCATTTTAAAACCCCTTAAATCAAGTATGATTTAAAAAGTTTGCTTATTTTGTTCAATTGATCAGTATCGATTTAAAGTAATCGAATATGATTATTTTTTGCAAATAACAGTACAAGTCAAATCATACAACTAATTTATGAGTTGATTAAAATTTAACTCAAAAAATATAATCAAATAAATTGAATCAGATATCCCTCGATATGCTACTCAATTGAATTTTTTACTGTGATACAGCTAATATGAAAACTTTTTGGCTTAGACGTTGATCGCACAATTGGCGTAAAAGAAAATTTGTGTCGGTCTTCTTGCGGGTTAATGAAGAACTAGAAATAACGTTTGGCCTAAGTACATAAATTTTTTATTTCAATTTTTAGTCTCAAAATTGCTTTTTGGGTTTTTTTTAACTCGAAAAATATTGGCTGCAAAGATATCTTCAAATAAATTCGACAACTTTAGAGGCTTTTGAGTAAATAGCATAAATGCAAGTACCAGGCAAAAGCAATGGTCCACAATAAATAAGGATTAATGATATTTTAATTTGGGTAAAAATACCGATAAGTCATCGGAAAAATGACTTTATAGATTTAAAACGAATTAGTAAAGTTCTTTTTTTTATCAATTAAACATAAAACATAAACAATCCTTATTTTCAAATTTGTTACAGGAAATAACAAAGTGAAATGACGTCAAAAAATAGTTTCGAATTATTATTATGAAAAATATAATTTTCATAAACAATAAATTAATCTATTACATATTTAGATAATCGTTCAGACAATAGGGTTTTAACTGAATAATAATTTTTTAAATTTCTGTTTTTAACAGGCGTTGACTATCAGTGCGTTTGATTCGTAGTGGTAATTTATTGTATAATTTAACACACATATATTATGGGCTTGTTTCTGTACTATGAAGGCGATGTATGGGGTAACTGAATTTGTCTCTTCTTATTAAATGTAATATTGTGAAATAAATAAAGTTTGGTTTCTACGTAAAAACATAAGACATTCAAAAATGTATAAGGCATAAGTCATGATACCGTTTACTTTAAAAACATTTCGACAGAACTGATTGAACTCCATTTTTTTAATTATCCTTAGTGCCCTTTTTTGCGAATCAAAAATATTTTGCACATGGCTATGCCTCCCTCAAAAAATTATACCATATTTTAAAACAGACAAAGTTTGCAAAGTATAGAATCTTCAAGGTTTTATAATTCACGTATCTGCCAAAAACTTGCACTCCATAGTAGACTGAGTTCAACCTTCTCAATAGCTGGCTTATGTGAAAAGACCAGTTTAGATTTTGGTTAATATAAATAACGAAAAACTTTGCATTTTCAGAGACATCTAATTAATAATTGCAGTTCTTGATTTTTTTGTTTTAAAAAGCATTGTTTGTTTTATTTGAGTTAAAAATTAGATGATTGTCGGTAAACCATTTTTTTACTCTATTAAAAAGTTATTACTATCTGCCAATAGCTGAAACATGTTTTTACTACCCGTTATTAAGTTTGTATCATCCGCATAATTAATTATTGTCTGACACGGTTGATCTGCCTCAGAGTACAAGTCATTAATATATATTACAAACAAGAGTGGACCCAAGATGCTACCCTGAGCGATTCCATACTCGATGTTTAACATTTATGATTTGCAGGACTCTCTTTGCAGGACTCTCCATCCTTAGTGGCGCCCACTATTTCTGTTCTTCCATTAAGATAAGATTCCAGCCATTTCAGAGCATTCCCCCTTACCCCATACATTTCCAATTTTTTTATGAATAACTCCCTATTAAGACAGTCATAGGCCTTAGTCAAATCTAAGTACATGCCAATTGCAATTTTACCATTTTCAAAGAACTTCGAAATTGTTTTAATAAATTGCTGTTTGCGTAGATTTTCCCTTTAAAAATCCATGTTGGTTATAATGTAATGTTTTGCAACTGGTTATGAAATTAATTTATCTATTATACATGGCAAGTTCGAATAATTTGGAAAATCCCGGCAAAAAACTTATAGGTCTATAAAACTGTCGTTTGCTCGGGATTACCTTTTTTAAACAGTAGTTTAATTAATGATACTTTTAATTCATCCGGAAACACTCCGATTCTAAATTAATTATTGATCATAAAATATGTTTTAATTCATTTACAGAGCTTTTTATAATACTTACTGGTAGCAAAGCAAAGCAAAGAAAACTATAGGGAATATTTAGTTTTAATGATGTCGTTTATTAAGCAATTTTGGGCGATATTCGGGAAAAGAGATTCGACCACATTCTTGGAAGTCTTTTCGCTGTTGTTTAGAAATGGTCTTACCGAAATTCTCAAAAGATATTATGTTAGGTTATAAAATGACGTTAAAATATAACATGAAAAACACTACCAACAAAATTTCTCTTACTTGAAAATTTTAATTTTTTGCACGGCTTTCTGTGATGGGCAGTTTATATACAAGGCCTACAATTGTTCTATGTTGTACCCCATAAACGTAGCTATACTATTTCTAGTGGCTCCTATGCTCATATTGCCCTGTGGCTCCTATTTCCCGGCGGCTCCTACTACCCCACGTTCCCCTATTGGTCACTCTTGCTGGCTTTAGCCCTGCAAAGAAACTAGTTACGTGAAAATGCGTTTTTATTGTAACCTGTTACGTGCTAATTATACAACTTTTTATTAATTTTTAAACCTTTTCGCTAAATTGGTTATATTTTAGTAACTACTATAGATTAATGTCGCCAACGCAGACAGTACTTAATATCCTGCTAGGTTATGTAGGTATTCACTTGTACTTAATGGATATTTACAAACGCAAGGGCCATCACATAGCTTGCCCTTTTCTTGCATTTTAAAAGTAAGAATGACCATTATCATGCATTAGTTACATGACAATATTCAAACAAGACTCAATAATTCATATTTCATTACGTTACTAGACCGGTTTTAAACAACAACGAAAAGACCAAAAATGTGGTCAAATCTTTTTTCCCGGATATCGCCCGAAATTGCGTAAACCACATCATTAAAACAAAATATTCCCTACAATTTTCCTTTAATTGACAAAACAAGGACCTTTACTAATACGTTTTAAATCTATAAAGTAATTTCTTCGATGCCTTATCGGTATTTTTACCTAAATTAAAATATCATTAATCCATTTATTGTGGACCATTGCTTTTACTTGGTACTTGCATTTATGCCATTTACTCAAAAGCCTCTAAAGTTGTCGAATTTATTTCAAGATATATTTGTAGCCAATATTTTTCGAGTTAGAGAGCACCCCCTTAAAAAACCCAAAAAGCAATTTTGAAGACTAAAAATTAAAAGACATAAAATGTATACAGTGTGACCAGTAAAGTCCGCATCATATGGGATTTTTTTTAATTAATAACTTTATTCGAAATTTGACTTTGGCATCAAGTTCTGCTTCGATTGAGATAAAAATTAAGCAAAAAAATAGTAGGCACGTGATTCGCATTATCAGTCAAATTTTAATTTTTTCCAAAAACTAATTCAAAAGTGGGGCTATTTCTGAAAGTATCGAAAAAAGTTATAAAAAAAAGTTTTTTTAAAGTTTAACAGTATAAATGGAAGTGGGATAGTTTTTAAAATAGTTTCTAGCCCACATGCAAAATTTTAGCTGCATAAGATAATTTTGATTTTTTACCCATATTTTGTAAATTGCACCACTTTTGTAAAATAAGACTCAACGCAACCTACATAAAACTTCTTAGACAATGCTTTATTTCACATACATTTTCTTTAAAGTAGCGCCATATTAAATGTGTGTTTTTTTACAATATCAAAATTGGGCTATTAAAATTTGGTCGCATGTGATGCAAAGTTTATTTGTTTTTGACCCTGTTCAAGGTAACTTCATAAAATAAGTATTTTTAATAACGTAGTTTGTGTCTGAAAGTAATACACCTTAAGGTAGGAGTATCAACATGCTTGCCAACCTTTAACCTATTTCGCGTAGATTTATTTATGTTTTCTAGCTTTTATACAAAATTTGAAGAAAATCAGTATCGACTTGATATTCTATAGGTAATAATTGACATATTTAATAAATATCAAGGAGTTTCATAACTTATTTTAGGAGAATTGTATAGCGAAAAATATCGGGTAAGATTTTTTTTAACATTATTATGTCATTGTCACTCATTGTTCTTTCACTATACAATTCTCCCCAAATTAGCAATAAAATAAATTGATATTTTTGTAATATATCAGATACTACCTAAATAATGTACCGACGATATTGATTTTCTTTAAATGTTAGTTATTAAAATAATAAACTCAAAAAATCAACGCGAAATAGGTTATAGGTTGGCAATAGATTGAATGACGTTGGGAATTCAACCTTAATATTAAGACAAAAAAGAAGTGTCAGTGTCATCAGTAAAGTGTTCATTTAGTGGAAAATAAATTTTAGTGGTGGGTAAAAAATCAAAATTATCTTATGCAGCTGAAATTTTGCATGTGGGCTAGAAACTGCATTTAAAAACACTTTCTTTAATAATTTTTTTCTATACTTTCAGAAATAACACCACTTTTGAATTATTTTTTGGAAAAAATTAAAATTTGACAGATAATGCGACTCACGTGACTACTATTTTCTTGCTTAATTTTTATCTCGATCAAAGCAGAACTTAATGTCAAAGTAAAATTTCAAATAAAGTTATTAATAAAAAAAAATCCCATATGATGAGGACTTTACTGGTCACACTGTATATACTAGGCCAAACGTAATTTCTAGTTTTTCGTTAACCCGCAAAAAGACCGACTCAAATTTTCTTTTATGTCAATTTTCATTTGTCTCACCATAATAGTTTAAAAAATGCGATGCGATGGACGTCTAAGCGAAACAATAAGTTTTCATATTAGCTGTATCACAGTAAACATTTAATTGATCATGATCAGCATAGCGAGGGATAGGTATCTGATTTAATTTTTTATTTGAATATATTTTTTGATTTTAATTTTAATCAACTAGTAAATTAGTTGTATGTTTTGTACTGTTATTAACAAAAAATAATCATATTCGATTACTTTAAATCGATACTGATCAATTGTATAATATATTAATTAATTCAGCCGATACTAGGTAGAAATCCATAATTATAGTATATGGGATACAGTAAAACAAAGTTGAACTTGTAAATTTCCACTATATTAACTAGAAAAATGACATGTTTCGTTAACACTGTAGCTTCGTCAGATGGCAATGATTTAATAAAGGTAAAAATTAAAAATTGGGGTGCAATAAAATTAAATTATTGAACATGCAAATAAAACAGTGGAAGGGTTACAATAGCGGAAAAAAACAACAATTAAAAAGGAAATTAAAAAAAAAATTAAAATAAAATGCAAAAATTGTCCTAAAACATACATTGGCCAAACGGGTAGACATTTTGACAAAAGAATACAGCAACATTATAACAGTTTTCTAAAAAATAAAACAGACTCAAACTATGATAACCATTTACTTGATTATCAACATAATTTCGACCCTTCCTTTAAAATCTTACATAGGTACAGAAAACAAAGGTTTAAAACTAAATTTGTTAAAATCTATGGAAATAAATAAACTTGAAAATACGGATCTGTTACTTAATGATCAACTAGATTTAAATAATTCACCTTTGTTAAACTTATTCTGTTGACCATATACTTAAGATTTTATAAATTACCCATATGCCATATTCTACCTAATTTAATTTAATTTTTAAACCCTCTGTTGGATTTTCCCGCTATTGTAACATTTTCACTGTTTTATTTACATCTTCAATAATTTTATTTTATTGCACCCCAATTTTTAATTTTCACCTTTATTAAATCATTGTCCTCTGACGAAGCTACAGTCTTAGCGAAACATGTCATTTTTCTAGTTAATATAGATAGTGGAAATTTCCAAGTTCAGTATAAAATATCCCAACTTTTTAAATCATTTTGGTTTAAATGGCTTTAAACGTTTTGTATCGTTCTTAAGGTGCCGATTCATTTTGTCGGTGACCTGTGACATAAGCAAGTGAGTTGTTGTACAATACTATGGAGGGCTTTAGGAAGGAGTCCGATCGAAAATGGCCGTTCTTTAAATTTACGTCCCTGTTTAGTAGTTAGTTCGCTGGTTTCCCGGTCGCGGCGCAGTGATCGCCAAGTGTTTGACGTGTGTTTGACTCTTTACAGGTTTTGATAGACGTCTGCGGTATTTTTGTCTAATAATTAATAAAATAAGCTTTATTATAATATTTTGGCCTTATTAGTATAAACAATGAGGGGCGTAAGAAGATATAGAAATAGCGTTTGCTTCGTACCGGGTTGTAAAAGTGGATATTCTTCATTCTTCTGATAAAAATCTCAGGAAAAATCGAGGTGAGAAAAAACCCTAGTCTTTTTCAAGCTCCTAAGGTGGGTAAAAATCACAAAAAAAGGTTCACAATATTGTTTTTCCACTACTAACCTATAACATCGCCATTATTGACCGATTAATTAACGCCAGAAATCGTTTTTCTCTCCCTTCTCAGTTGCTATTGACGACGGTCAATAATAAAGCATTGAAATCCATTATTGACCGATCTATTTAAAACCAGGTAACTTGATTTGTTAATTCCCCAATAAATAACATGAAAGGTGACGCCAAGCCAACTGACAAGAAAACAAATTATCTTGCCAATATGCCAAAGCAGGTAACTTGATTAAAATATATATTTATACCTACCTAATATTTTTTATAATTTATTAACACTGTACAAAATAAAAGTGTTAGTAGTGGAAAAAAAATTATATTACCCACGGTTTAGACAGCCTATAGCCCTCGCGCCCTAAATCCCTCGTCGCTCCGCTCCTCGTGATTTAAACTTGACGCTCGGGCAATAATGATGGCTGTCTAAACCTTGGTTAATAATATACTATTATTATGAATTCAAATAAAAAATGTATATAGCAACGTGCAGCATTGTGTAATTATTTGCTTTCCAAACAAAAAGTTGTTTGTGTGTCTAGAAAGACCGGTATTTGAGAAAACAAAGCATCCTTGTAATAATGATACATTGTCTAAGAATGAACTACACACGAAGATTATGTATCAAGGAAGTATCGCGAAACTATCTCTTATACATATCTCAGCCTGTAGAGGGTTTTAGTTAACTAAATTCAATAAAACAGTTAATTATCCCATAAGAACCCATGCATTTTACAGATTTAAAGGAACACATGCGCCCCTGGCGGCCATTTTTAAAGCTGCTTTACCGATCCAAAACTTGGCCCGAAACCAATGTATTGCGATGGGACTCCTAACCTAAAGTCCTCCATATACAATACTAAACGTACAGTACTATTACTGCAGAAAAGCTTTCGTATCTTCATCTTAAATTTATATGTTTATGTGTTGTATTTTTAAAACAGTTCGACAGCCTTTATGACAAGTTTATGCTAGTCTATACAAAAGTATAGGCTAAGAAACCAATTAGGGGCATCTTTAAACTTCTCCAAATATTGATCATAATCTTGTTAAATTTAATCAAAAATGATTTAAGATTAAATTATTACACACCGATGTCAATTTTATCATTATTGATTAAATTATTTATTATAAATAGATTAAAAAATAATCTTGTCTTTGAGTCTTTGATTTCGTCAGTAGGCAGTGTTAGTTTTTTAAATCAATGTGGTGTGGGCTTTGTTTTATGGAGTACTGGGTTGATTTTCATTTAAAATTTATTCATTTTTATTAAGTGTGTACGGAATCCTCAAAATCCTAATACAGGTCGAATTGACAACTTCATCCTTACTTGAGAAATATCAAAAATAACATCAGTCACACACAATATAAAAACATGCAAAAATGCTGGGTCACGAACATGATAGTGATCAAAACGTTGCCGCAATTATAAAATAATTAGTAGTTTTAATAAAACTACATTAATAATTGGAAAATCAAACGAAACGAAAAAAATAAACAAATTTTTTGTCACTGCTTACGTCAAACTAGTCGAATGATTACTCCTAAAAAGTAAGAAAATAACTATAATTTGCCATGATGATAACGTAAAACTGACACCGATTTTTTAACGGTTAATAAATATGTAATTTTTAGCAAAACAAATTAATAATTAATCCCAACAAAAAAGATTCCATTAGTTTATGTTAGAAACCTGTGACTTACTATAACATAAGCTATATTTGTGCGAGTAAGATGCGATAAGCCGCTTCAAGCGGGGTCATTTGAGCGAATAAATGACGTCACGCTTAAAGACGCTTTAAGCGATACTTGGCGGTGTCTGGAGACCGTCAGAAAGATAAGCGTGGGGTTATGTGACAATTTTGGAATAAATATTGACGGTACTGACAGTCTACATTTTCAGTTTTAAATTTTATTTTTAAACTGTTACAATGTCCGAGGAAATGTCGGGTATGGTCACAGTCAATTTAAAAAAAGTCTTTGTTTAAATACCTGTATATCCAATCATTCTTATAAATGGATCGAATATGTTGTTCCCTTGCCATAAATGAAATTAACAAAATGAGAAACATAGGAAACCGTTTAAAAATAAATAAACACGCGAATACAGAAAACTCATCTTTCTCTATAAAGGAGAATAGTTCTGCTGCAGATATATTTTCTATTTAAAACACGTTTACACCAACATCAAAGCGTAAAACTGTAGGAAAAATTATAAAAATATTTTTTAAGGTTAAAAAAGGTAAAAAGTCAAAACTGAGTGACATTGTGACATTTCAGTGATCTTAAGCGGTGTGTTTGGGCGAATCAAAAATTTGATGAAGTCACGCTTAAAGACGCTTACAAATCCAACTTGAAGACGCCAGTTCGCTCAAATATGGCTTTAGTATCTATTGTAAGATGTTTTTACTTCTGCCAATGTCATTTATGTTGCAGTACAATCAAAATGCCTAGTTAATTAATAATTGAAGGGTGGAATATAATATGCAAAATGAATGTATATACATTTTTTGCATATTTTGTCAATTTTATAATAAAATGCATATTTTTCATAAATTATTATTTTAAGAGCATATTTTTATGTTTTCGGATTTTTCAAAAAATTTAAAACGTTAAAGGTTTAATGTCCAGTTCGGTACTTGTTTCGGGGATTTTAAAATCTGAAGATTATAATCAGTGGCGGATTATCCAATAGGCGCATGGGGGCCTCAAACTTGGAAGCCAGAACAGTTTCGAAAAATAAAAAATTATATGATTTTCAGCATTGTTCATTTTTTACTACTTGGTAATGTTAATGGGGGCCCCAGATCAGTTTGCGCCTGGGGCCTCAGATAGTCATAATCCGCCACTGATTATAATAATTATATTTACATTTGGGTTATACACAAGGTGTTTATTGTTTGCGGGGTTTGCAGGTATCGGGTGCCCGCAGGTATATTGTTAGGGGTTGCTTATTGTCACTTAATAATGTGTTATTATTACCTGCTTAACAAACTGTATTTAAGAAATCGGACATCGCACCTGTCATATTGCCAAGCCAAGCCACAGATGAGTCTATAGGTAGGAACGTCTGGACGGGGAAACGACTAAACAGGAAAGACCTCACATTTCATTCTAAGTGAGGCGAGGAATGTTCAATAACAACGGGGACGGCAAGATTACTCTGTAGAGCTTGTCGAGTAACAGTGAGTAACATCTACGTATCCGGCCCCTCACCTTACCAGTGGGGACTGACGGTTTAATGGAGTTTATCCGATTCACCGTTACCGGACCGTGAGGCACTCTTGCGAGGCATACTCTGTATGTTTCAAGGGGAATTCATACCTCCTTGCACCCTTAAGGGCCAATACCCGTACATTCCTCCGATCATTAAACATCTCAATCCTGTAAGTCGTATCATTGTCCAGCGTTTCGTCCTACTGGGACTCATCAGAGACGCGCGACACCTGTGGCCACGACTTGCAAAACGTCTGTGCCTATGGCTGTCAATCGTCTGACGTCTGTGTGCTTGAGCGATATCCATCATCGTCGAAGGAAATTCAGTCTCCACCAACCCGTCCAAGTCGTTTCCCCGTCCAGACGTTCCTACCTATAGACTCATCTGTGGCTTGGCTTGGCAATATGACACGTGCGGTGTTCGATTTCATAAGATGATCCTTCCAGACTTCTTAGCCCTGTACAGTCGGTGATACATCCGACAAACGGAAGGGTGTCAGTTTCTACTGAACACTGAGTTCTGGTCAGGCTATATGCCTAACTCTTCGATCAAACTGTATTTAAATTAAAATAAACTAATTTCAAATGTAAAATAAGAGTTTCTAAAAGCACCTCTAGGGTGCAGATGTATAAGGAGAGATTACCAAGAGTTAGTTTACCTCCAGAACCTGTAATTACCTGGTGGGGAACATGGATTAAGGCAATAGTATTCTACGCAGAGCATTTTGAAGGCATTAAAGAACTAATTTTGGATTTAGATGAGGATTCGCAGTATGTCGTGCTCAGTAAAGAGTTGTTAAAAAGTGCAAGTGTAGCAAAAGATCTTGGTTTTATTAACGTTAATTTCAGTTTTATCATCAGTTTAGTAGAAATTTAAGTTTAAGAGACCCAATTAGTATTGTTGAAACTTTTTTGTTGAAGCTTTTTCTGCTACATTCCCGGTAAAGTAGGAGGTCAGGTAGGGAACAAATCGGATGTAACTGGAAAAAATAATAAAGGATTTTTTCTACTCCTTACTCGGTAAGTACTTCATTTTGATACTGATTTGAGGGAGGTAAGTACGTTTTACCTCCCTAGGGAGGTAAGTAAATACTTACCTCCCTAGGGAAGTAAGTTAAATAAACTACAAAATTTATCCTAAAAATTCAATGTATGTAATAATATGTAATCAATCCTTGAAGTCCTTGTAACACCGATTGTACCGTTCCTTTGATTTCTTAGGTAATAGTGCAGCGCAAGCTGTATTCGCAACTGCATCGATATCCATTTTTTCGATTTCTTAAAAAAAATGACACTGACAGAACGTTTGTTTGATTATGAACATTATTAATTCCATAGCAATCAACGTGTCAACACTAGAAAACCTGTCATACATACAGGGTATTTCAGTTGGATAGTTCAAATTATAAAATTAAAAAACATTTTTTTTTAATTTGAGGGAACTGGAGTAGAAAAAATATAATAAAAAACTCGGGAGGCAATATTCTTGACCATTCTCGGACTATTTTGCAAGCCCTCGCTGTCGCTCGGGCGCAAACTATGTCCTCGGCTGGTAAGTATCACCTGCCTCCCTTGTAGTGTAAATAACTATAAATACTTAACTGCAGTTAAAATCATGTATGAGGGTTAACCATCCAACGAAGTTGTATCTTGGCCTTATATTTGCCTTATAGATGCAGTATTGTCCGATTACATCAGTAGATGTTGAAAGCAGCTTCTCTTTGTATAAACATATTTTTACTAATAGAAGACAATTTTTGACAATTAGTTGAAAATTTTGAAAAATATTTAGTAATAAATGCCTTTTATACAATTTTAGGTTAAAAAATTTCTTCGTTTTTTTTTTATTTCTTAAAAACTAAACATATTTTTTTAGAACCCAATGTGTCTTTACTATAATAAATTAAGAAATATTGCATACCATTATGCATATTTAGTAAAAAAATGCAAATAACTGCATATTTTAAAGACAAACAAGGCATATATATGTGCATATTTGGGCTGAATTTAAGTGCATATAATCCGCTCTTTGTTAATAATATTGTTCAAAATCTTTGTGCAACCCAACACACAGTGACGGTCATAAATCTCGTTCCATATGGATTACTTTTTTATTATTGACTATTTGGAAAATTTTATTCTTGATAAAAGCCTGATTAGCGCTTTGATTGTGAGTGATTGATGCCTTCCAATGTCACTTATGTCACCGTTAAAGTTGCTGGTTAGTTAATTATTATTAAAAACCTTTGTACAACACAAAATAAATCTAACAAAATTTTCAAAATGTTTTTAAATCGGTAGAACCGTATTCGGACTAAAAAGGGTGATAAAAACAATTATTTATGACACTTTATGAGGCTCAGTTTATGTAAATTATTTCCGATAATTTTTATTATTATACGACTAATTTGACGATAATCGAAAAGTTGTAACCATCATCATCGCCATCATCATTATATCATCCATTTTTTAATTGCGTACAATTTTAAGTTAAGTTTTTGGTTGGAATTTTATCTGGTAGGCCATTGTCCGTAGATGGCAATGACATGTTTGAGTTTTCGTTCCGCACTGCTCTAAGTAGATTTTGATTGGAGCAGTTCTTGTTGGTTATTTTTACAATAATTATCGCATATCGCAAAAACTGTTCATACTGTGTAACAACTTTAAAATTCGTAGAAGTCTACACACAAAATCCGCTTTTCCTAAAATGATTGGTACAGTAATTTTTCTATATATTGAGGCTGTTCGGTTATTACACTGTAATATTTATATTACGCTTAAATTACATATTCTGACAGAATAGATAGGTTTGCAAATTTTATGGAATAGCCAGAAAAAAAGAAAACATTGACATTTAAAAAGTTGTTCCAACTTTTAGGAAAAAGTTAGAAATTTTATTACAGAATATATGCGTATCAATATACAGGGTGATTCAAAAGTACTTTGACAAACTTCAGGAGGTAATTGCTGGCAATATTTTAACATGAAAAGTTCTTATAAGCAGTGGTCCTTGGCGACTTCGTTACGGAGATACAGGGTGTTGAAATGTTAAAAGAAATAGTAATAACTTTTAAATAACTTCTTAACGAGTTATTTTTTTTTTATAAAATTTTGTGAATTAAATAAGCATCTAAGGACACTTATTTTTAAAGTAAAACACGTTCGTAAATTTAACCAGTGGCGTCGGTACAAAATGTTACTATCATATTTTTTGTGAAAAGTATGCTACACCACTGATTTATTTTATTTTAACTTTTTTCCTATAAATCCCCCCTTTATTTACAATAAAAAAGACCACGTGTGTTTTTTTGATACGAGGGATGGTTTAAGCGTAAATGATTATTTTATTTGAATATACACAAATATTAAAAAATGTGTTTTAAACTGATCAACCACTCAAATATTTATTAAAGTATTTAAACGAATACCTACATACATACTTACTAATAAACAAACATGTATATGCCTAAGGAAGGTATCTGAGGATGCCTATTTTCTAAGTATAACATGTTTTCAGTGGCATACATATTTATTTATTAGTACCTATGTTATTTTTTAATATTTTGTGTTTTGACAAGGGGGCTTTGGAAACGCTTTTTTAATATATTGTGTTTTAACAAGGCGGCTTTGGAAATGCATTTTTTGTCGATAAATTAAAACATATTTGACAGTTAGTTACCACTGAAAATAACAAAACTGAAGAAATAAAACTCAATGGTAACTAACTGTCAAATATGTTTTAATTTATTGACAAATGCATTTCCAAAGCCGCCTTGTCAAAATACAAAATATTAAAAAATAAAATACTAATAAATAAATATGTATGCCACTGAAAAAATGTTATAGGTACTTAGAAAATAGGCATCCTCAGATACCTTCCTTAGGCATATACATATTTGTTTATGAGTAAGTATGTATGTTGGTATTTGTTAAAATACTTTAATAAATATTTGAGTGGTTGATTAGTTTAAAACACATTTTTTTAATATTTGTGTATAGTCAAATAAAATAATCATTTACCCTTAAACCGTCCCTCGTATCAAATAAACATACGTGTTTTTTTTTGTTGTAAATGAAGGGGGGATTTATAAGAAGAAAGTTAAAATAAAATAAGTCAGTGGCGTAGAATAGTTTTCACAAAAAATATGGTAGTAACATTTCGTACCGACGCCACTGGTTAAATTTACGAACGTGTTGTACGTTGAAAATGAGTGTCCTTTGATGCTTATTTAATTCACTAAATTTCATAAAAAAAACATAACTCGTTAAGGAGTTATTTTAAAATTATTACTATTCCTTTTAACATTTCAACACCCTGTATCTCCGTAACGATGTCGCCAAGGACCACTACCTCCCGAAGTTTGTCAAAGTACTTTTGAATCACCCTGTATAGTGTGACCAGTAAAGTCCGCATTATATGGGATTTTTTTTTATAATTAATTTTGATTTTTTACCCATATTTTGTAAATTGCGCCACTTTTGCAAAATAGGACTCAACGCAACCTACATAAAACTTCTTAGTTTTGACAATGCTTTATTTCAGATACATTTTCTTTAAAGTAGCGCCATGTTAAATGTGTGTTTTTCTACAAAATCAAAATTGGGCTATTAAAATTTGGTCGCATGTGACGCAAAGTTTATGTGTTTTTGACCCTGTATAAGGTAGATAATTTCATAAAATAAGTATTTTTGAAAACGCAGTTTATGTCTGAAAGTAATATACCTTAATATTAAGACAAAAAAGAACACAGTGTCATCAGTAAAGTGTTCATTAAGTGGAAAATAAATTTTAGTGGTGGGTAAAAAATCAAAATTATCTTATGCAGCTGAAATTTTGCAAGTGGGCTAGAAAATGCATTTAAAAAAACTTTTTTCGATATTTTCAGAAATAACCCCACTTTTTAATTATAATGCAAATCACGTGACTACTACTTTTTTGCTTAATTTTTATCTCGATCGAAGCAGAACTTAATGCCAAAGTCAAATTTCGAATAAAGCTATTAATAAAAAAAAGTCACATATTATTATGATGCGGACTTTACTGGTCACGCTTCACACTGTATTATGTGATAGTAGGAATATATCTGAGACCTATAGAAAAATTTCACCAATCCCTTTAAACACTAAGTGTGCGCTAAACTTCTACATAAAAATAGAAGAGGGTTGTTTTGTTTGTTAATTTCCCTATTTCGTCAAATAATTCTTCTGCCTTACCCTACATTAAAATTTAAGCATGTTCTAATCACCCACCTAAAAATGTCCCCACTAAAATGTAAAACTATTAATAGTGACCAACTTGGATAATTTTACTGCATACGAAAAAAGATATTTCCTAAAATTGAACAACCCTTGAATTATTACATCTTCAACAGAAGCCAGAAATCATAATAAATTAGGTCCACGGAATAAGCGCTTACGGTAAAACTAATTACCTTACTTCACCCTACGTAAATATATAATTTAAAAAATGCCAGAACATACACACACAGTTTCCACGTCGATACTGAATGCGACTGATACGGCAATTACGGCATGCTCTTTTATAATATAACGTTCATTCGGGTCAGTTCGGATTGAATATAGGAGTCGAATTCGAGCGTAACACAGCCGTTGCCGTCGCGCGTGACGCGTGGCGCGACGCGTGACGGCTCAGTTTAATTCAGTGCTCACAAAAAGTGCTAAACGCGCCTAAAGAAGTTTTCACTTCAAAAATTTAAATACGAAAATTACCTACGACAAGTTAAAAAAATAGCGCTAACCCCCAAAAGGACCAGCGGCAAAGTGCGTTGTGGATACTGCGCTTCACAAATACCGAGTTTTTTAAGTCTGTAATTACGATGGAGAGGACTACATACAGTAGACTTCCGATTATACCTACGAAATTATGTGGACCGGACCGATTTCGGATAATCGAAATTTCGGATAATGCGGAGATTGAGGAAAATCGTTAACTATAGGAAAAGTAACTATATCTATGTACTTTTATAGATGTACATACATACATAATAAATTCTAATACTTATGTATGTACATTAGTATGTATTCATATTCAACGACTTCAGTAAGGCATTTGACAAGATTAACCATAAGCGGTTGATTGAGAGACTTGCTGAGGTTGGTGTCTGCCAGCGTCCGCTCAAGTGGATATGGTCCTACATCTCAAAGCGTTCCCAGATTGTTTCTGTAAACGGTTTCCAGTCCGAGACCTTCTCGGTCAGCTCGGGGGTTCCTCAGGGTAGTTATCTGGGTCCCTTGTTTTTCATAATTTATATTAACGATATTGCAAAGTGCTTTCATCACACAATGTTCTTACTATATGCAGATGACCTAAAAATATATCGCGCCATAAGGGGGCTGGATGACTGTCTGAAAATACAAGCGGACCTCAACCGATTGTCCGAGTACTGTGATAGGAACAGTGTTTTCTTAAACGTAACAAAGTGTTGTTTTATAACATTCACTAAAAATATTTATACTTGGGAATACTCATATAGCATAAATAATTCAAATTTAAAGAAGGTAAATCAAATAAAGGATTTATGAGTCATTCTGGACACCAAATGGTTATTTCAAGAACACTTTAATAAAATCTTTACCGAGTCAAACAAAATGCTGGAATTCATTACTAGAATCTGTAAAGACTTTCGAAATCCCAAAACAATGATCTCACTATATTTTACTTTTGTTTGTTTCATAAATTCAAGAAAGAGGTAATCGGTACTTGTTTTAATTTTAAAGTCTGTCGATTTTTGGCCGCAACAACAAAACCAACAAAACATTTCTTAGAAATTTCGGATAATGTGGAGACCTAGAGCAAGAATCATTTCGGATAATCCGGTTCATGGGTCGTTTCGGATAATGCGGAGTTCGCATAATCGGGTTTCGGATAATCGGGAGTCTACTGTAAGTATATTTTACTATCGAGAGTTTGATACCGATAGTTTCTAGAAAAATATCGATAGGTATTTCGACATCTACCCACCGTTTTTATTAAGTATAATAAAGTCAGGCTCCCATACAATAATTTATAGTTACCATAAAGGTTTACCTATAGAACCTCCACTGTAAATGGCCAAGGTCAAGCATTGTTTCGATTTTAGTCCTGCACTGTTGATCGCGATCAGGTCAGAACTTTGGGTTCATTCGGGCTTTAATATAAAGATTCGGGTTTGGCAGCATTGTACAGGTTTATTTTCTTGTGACTGAATAAATTAAAAGACGCTCAGCTACCAAAACGTTATTTCTCAGGAGGGGGTATTTTTTTGATCTTTTTTTCTTGCTGATGGAGTACCGTAAAATTTAATTAATTTATTTTTACTTTGATTATTATTATTATTTTTACTTTGTATTTAAGTTTTTTTTAACTTTGCATGTCAGATAAAGCAATAGAAGGTTCTTATTTCGCACAACCCATCATTAGTATTGGACTTTATAATCTATGGACAAATTTTATCATTTCAGTAAACCATGTTCCATAATAGATAAGCATATGCAATGTTAAACGACAAGAACAATATCACACCGGAAGCTATTTCAATTTTTGAGAACTACAATACTGATTTAAAGTAGTAAGGATACGCTTTATTAACCGTAGCAAGCAAATATTATTATGAGTAATGTGAAGTTTCATTACAACAGCCAGTCGGAACTAATACAGTATATAAAACCATATTACACTCCCAATAGAACTTGATAATTACTATGAGTATACAGAGCAATAATGTTCATGATTCTATAGTAGCAATAATTTCGATTTCCTATTGGCTAATCACTACACAACGATCTAGCAATTTTCGTTGTCTTACAGTAGAAAAGCGCGTTGCTGTCACATATAGTATTAAACAGTAGTTGAATAAAGAGTATGTGAATTCTGATAAGGAATAGATTGCTTTTTTCTCAGTGTATATAAAGATGGCCTACGCCCCCTCATCATTGTGTTTAGAAAATTGAACATTATGATGAGAGAGTTAACTATCAAATAATATTAGTCAGAACAAGAGTCCTTCCATTTCGTCAAATCCATCCTCAGACATGTTTTGCCATACCTATCACTGGTTTATCAGTGTTATTTAATTTTCGATAATTAATTCCTATTCTTTGAACCTATCCTAATAGATATTTGAATTGTATAGAAAGAAGTTACGAACAGCTTCCCTGTGAATTGTTTCAGGAGTCACGTCCATCGACAAATCTCAGCATCTCTTGCGAGCATGCTGTGATGGACCCAGCATGCTTTTTGCAGAAGAAATTTAAGGCTCGGGCTGTTATTGGCCAAGGCGTAACTAAAATCAAAGTATAGTTTCATTTATATTATTATGAGAAACTGTGGACTGTGGTGGAAAAGATGGATAAGCTTAGATTAGCCACATCTGAGATGTTGCTATAGAAGCGTTCTATATAGACTTCAGCCTATGTGTAAATAATCTGCTTTTAATAAAAATCAAAAGTGAGTCGTTCATGACCTCTACCACAGAATTTAATCTTGCGTTGAAATTAATTATATTTATACACTTCCACATAAAAAAATTATTACGAATGTCAAGTTCAATTATTAATTTATTTACAGAATAATAGGGGAGATTTGGGTAAGATGACTGAGGGGGTAGAACGATGACACGAATATCTCGCTGCACAACACATTTTTAAAATAATTGTTGGTACCATCACCATCAGTTACCATCTAGTATTATTAAGATGTAGCGGCCATTTTTTTGACTGTTTGTACGTAGACTGCAAAACGTGAAGACCTATTTTTGTACGCCGGCCGGCACCGTCCCTTGTGCTTATGTTTATATTTCTATTAAGTGTTTTCTAAGTTCGAAACGTGTATTTTGTGTTATTTTGTTGTGGTTTAGATTTAGGTCAAGGTTGGTTGGTTGGTTGGTTAAAGGCGAGGTTTGGGTGTAAGTCTCAATGTCTTGCACTGCAGCCTTATGGCTGTTATACGCCCCAATCTTTTTTGAAACGACTTGTTCCTTCTACGAGGTACAACATTTCTTCATAGTTTGTCATGTCAGGCTACTTTTATTCTGACAGTTGACAAACATAATTTAGGGGAAGGTCGCCTATGATGGCACCTTTTTTTTTACCACCTAATATATTTTTTAGTTCGAACAAACCCATTTAACCATGTTAAAATATTCGATACTGCTTAAATATTCATTATAAAACTTTAAACATATACAAAAACTATTTTTTTGGTAAAAGAAATAATAAAGAAAAAATCACCAAGTATGCCATCATAGGCAACTGCATTACCTATGATGGCATACCCCAGTAAAATGCAAAAATCTGAAGGACATGTAAAAGGAATATTTTTGTTACAGTTTGCACATTTTTATTGTAAAAAGATAAAAATTCAAGCACATAAAACTGTTTAAAAAACTTAAAATAATATATTACATTCTAGGGAACATGTTTAAAACTTTTAAAAAAGATAATGAACACAACTGAATGGCCAATATCGCGCACCCGTCTAACTATGCGGGATAACGCAAAACCGGTTTATTCCAAAGATACCTGTGGTATGCCATCATGGGAATTATGCCATCAAAGGCGACCTTCCCCTACTTATAATCAAAGTGTACAAGTTTGTATAAGTTTGTACGCATTTAAGTACAAGTTTGAACGCACTTGCACAAGTTTTTACAAGTTTAATCGGGTTTGAACAAGTCTGTTCGGTTTTGTACAAACTTGTACACAACTGTACGAACTTGTAAAAACGTAGGCAAACTTGTACGTACCTATACAAAAGCTAACCTTTGATTGTGAGTAAATTTTGTTTGTTAATGTCGTTCCTTCATAGTCAAAGTTGCCTGGTTAATTACCCCATGTTCTTTTTACTCCAGGCCCCTCTATTAAATATTAAGTTTTTTCGACTTGTTTTGACCAAAAATTTAATAAGAAGAAAACATTCCATAATTATTATATAAGGTTTGTTAATTCTTGAAGAAGAGCTGACTAATCTAGTTTGACGTCAATAAAATCGATCAATGTTTTTTATCGTCTACTTTTTTTAATTATGTGTTGTTTGTTGTTGAACAGGACGTGGGGACTACCTAAGCTAAAGCTGGCACAATAATTAAGAACTTTTAAAAATTCCATGGATTCCCAGACCTATAATACCAAAATAGGTAGATACAGGGACGGAACCAGGGGGAGTTGGCAAAAACATACGAAATATCAGCCAAAAGTAATGCTCCGCAGGCCCAATTTTGTAGAGACTCATTCACCATTTTGTCAAAATTGGCGTTTTTGAGCTTGTTAAAGTTATTGGTTAAGTGAAAGATAATAAATTAAAATTCAAATTCCTTTATCTATATTTAAAGTAAAATTAATATTCAAATTTTATGCGGTATTTTTCATTTTCTTACACCGCACACAAACTTAAAATTCTGGCCTGTCCGATACAATACACAACAATCTTGTCAATCGATTCAACAAAACAAGAACTGAAGGAAAGAAAATACTAAAGACGGCTACGCAATTTACAATTATATAAAAAATGAATATCAACCCCATAACCCCTCCCCCTACCCTTGCATACGCGCTTGGGGGCAGAGTCAAAGAAACATGTTGTGCTAGATATCAAAGGAATAAATATTAATAAATTGACGAAAAACTAACATTTTTCTATTGTGGCCGGTGTACAACTATATATGTAGGTATACTGTATCTTGGAAACCGTTTACCTTACAACTTGTGGAAAAAAATATTTATTACAAAAGTAACTAAGAAAAATGGCTGGAAATTATTTTCAACTTCCCAGCTTGACCGCTAGGGGGCGTAACTATAGTAGCCAAACAAAAATTATTTGCATCAAAGAGGGCTTGGATTAAAAAACGTAGGGCTTGGTTTAGATCCCAATGATATGGGGACGATATATCTAACCAAATCTAGGTTAAAATTTTGTCAAATTCATATTATGACATGATATGCCAAACTAATGAGTAATAAAATGTGTAAACAAATACAAATTTATTTTTATTGTTTACAAAATTAACAAAGTAAGAATATACAGAAAGAAAAATAATTACATAAATTGCTGAAATTGGCCACCGCCATGCTCCAAGCATAATTTCACACGTCTCTTCATATTTTCGAAAGTGTTGACCACAGAATATTAACGTTGGCTTTGAGTTCTCTGGTGTTGACCAGCATCTCTGGAGAATTGTACCACATTCTTGGATAATCCTTTCTTGTAATTTTTCTAAATTTGCAAGTGGTGTTTTAAAAATAGTGTTCTTTAAATGAGGAAAACCGAAGTAATCCATAACCGTTAAATAAGGTAATCTAGGTGGGAATTGAATGTCTGATCGAAAACTGATCAATCTGTCGTCGAAAAAATTGCATAAGTAGTTAATAGTTTTGGCGGCTGTATGGGCGGTTGCACCGTCCTGTTGAAAATATCCAAAACGTAGTTCGTCGTCAAGTAATTGCTCCACAAATTCAAAATATTGCTTCTATACCGCTGTGCTGTAACTGTGTCATGGAAAAAAATAGGACCAACAATTCTTCTTCGGAAAACAGCTAACCAGACACCAATTTTTTGAGGGTACAATGTGGACTCGACAAGGAAATGGGGATTTTCACTACTCCACATGCGTGTATTCTGAGAATTCACATAACTGGAGAGGTGGAACCAGGCTTTCTCCGAAAAAAATGTCAGGTCTAATAAATCATTTCTTTTCAATATATTTTGGGTAAACCATTGAGAGTAATTCCTGCGTCTTTCAAAATCTGCGGCTTGTATTTCTTGGAATACTTGCACTTTATTAGGAAATAAATTTAGCTGCTTCTTAAGAATAGTCCTGCATGTTCCATAAGATCTTCCCACTTCTTGGAACAGGCGTCTTATACAATTTGTTGGAGTATTTTGCATTTTGCAAACATAGCCACGGTTCTTTTCAGGCAATGATAAAAATCCCTAGCAATAAAAGCAACGTTAGGAAAATGTTCGTGAAAATCGTCCATGCACAAACCTGGATTGTATTGCCACTCACCATTTACTCTAGCCCCGTTTCAAAAATACGCTTCAACCATGAATGTTTTGTGCTGTTCCGTAAAGCCCGTTGTGTGAATTGTTCAAGAAATTGGAAAAATTAGCGATGAATCAAATTTCTTGTAACGACTTTAATAAATAGTAGTAGTAATATAATAGAATTAATATTTTAATAGTTAATTTGAAGATATCCATAAATTTCAATTCAAATCAATTCCAAAAAACATACAGGGTGACACGAGCAAACCCCAATGAATATTTTTTTATGTTTTTGGTCAAATTCACCCCAGAGGTCAAAGTCACCCCATTTTACGGTACTGTATTTGTAGGCAAAAAGTTACAAATATCATGCCATTGTGTTTTCTACAAAGCTAAAATTAACATAATATTTGTTTAAATTAATGTCCCCCCCCCTCTGACTAAACCGGCCGCCAAAAAGTAAATAGTACGTACTGTTATTGAATATTACTATTATACTAATTAAATTTTTTTTTAGCATAAACAAAATGCCTCCAAGGAGTTCGATGCAAATAAAAAATAAGTGTAAACTTAACCTGATGATCATAAAAAAACTTTACAACAACGTTATTTTCAGTCAAATACTATTTTGTTAGGTCAGGTATGTTAATGTTATTATCCAATTTGATGATAAATTAGTTCTTGTTTAAAAATAACTGTTTAATAGTGCTATCGAACATCGGTTACTCTGAATACGTTGTTTTTTGTGATTTTTGCATCATTATTAAAATCTGGTACATCTATAGAGATGAGACAATAACAAATGAACCTATTGACGAAATGGTACTCTATTCTAAAGTAAATCAACATACTTACATATTTCGCCCCTCCACTTTGTTTGCTAAACTTACGCCGTTAAAAGTATTAACATGATATGGGAAATTTGAATCTGTGTCTAAAACCTTATAAAATGTCTGCAGTATGGCAACGCAGCAATAAGAAATCTGCCCCCAAAGATGTGACCGCCACGCTATTGGTCTGAGGCCATGATGACGTTGTTTTATTTATTTCCGTTTCGGGATGCCCACAGAAAATATATCGCGGAAAAACTTCGATGTTGGCGATGCATCAAAAAAAAAATTTTAATAGGATTAGAATTACAAAACAAATCACAAATCGAATTATTTTAAGCTCACAACTTAACTGAATCCAAAATAATTAAGGCCTAATACATCAACAAATATCAAATAGCATTAATGCATCGCATTGAAAATATTAATGTTTTCGATGCATCGATGTATATCGAACATCCCTATTTCCGTTTAGTGTTTCTTAGACAGCGGTGTGTAATTTTCTTCACTTTATCGGTTTTGTGTAATAATTGTTTTATTTTTAGAGTTTTGTGAAATTTTTTGGAGACTAATTAGATGAGTTACAAGTGTCGAGTATGCGATAATTCGGAAAATAATAATTCTGCAGTTACTTTCATACCGTGCGAGCAAAAATTATTTGCATCAAAGAGGGCCTTGCATCTAAGGACGTAATGCTTAGCCGTAGAGCTTAATACCTGTTGGGTATCAGTAACTACCTGAATTAACAATCAGTCAGTTATTCCGTCATCTTTGACAGTCGTTACAAGTAATTTGATTCATGGCTAATTTTTCCAATTTCTTGAACAATTCACACAATGGGCTTTACGGAACAGCACAAAACATTCATGGTTGAAGCGCATTTTCGAAACGGGGTTAGAGTAAATGGTGAGTGGCAATACAATCCGGATTTGTACATGGGGGATTTTCACGAACATTTTTCTAACGTTGCTTTTATTGCTGGGGATTTTTATTATTGCCTAAAAAGAACCGTGGCTGTGTTTAGGGAAACAGGTTCTATACAACACAAAAAAGGAACAGGAAGAACCATCTGTAAGAACAGAAAAACTTGTTGCAAACGTTCGTAAAATAATGCAAAATACGCCAACAAATTGTATAAGACGCCTGTCCCAAGAAGTGGCAAGATCTTATGGAACATGCAGGATTATTCTTAAGAAGCAGCTAAATTTATTTCCTTATAAAGTGAAAGTATTATAATTTTGTAAACAACAAAAATAAATTTGTATTTGTCTACTTATTTTATTACTCATTAGTTTGGCATATCATGTAATAATATGAATTTGACAAAATTTTAACCTAGATTTGGTTAGATATATCGTCCCCATATCATTGTGATCTAAACCAAGCCCTACGTTTTTTAATCCAAGCCCTCTTTGATGCAAATAATTTTTGCTCGCACGGTAGATGAGTAAATAGAAAGTTGGGTTATTTGTTGGTTAGGTTTAAGCCATAGTAGCAAAGTCGCATTCAAGCGTAAATCCACAGTAATCCCTACTCCCTGCTGCACCCAGCTCTTCACTGCCTCTCTCCTACAAATGATGTTGTCAAAACATTTTAATAACGTTTAAAAATGACATATGCGATCTATAGGTATCTACCATATCAATGGTAGCAATAGTTTCGGGAAAATGCTCGCTGTTATAGCAGAATTCTTTAAGTTCCCATCAGATCCGAAACTCTACACTTTAGTCCTGTCTCCGTGTAGTGCGAACCTGAGAACCATCAAAAGACACGGTGGATGTAAGTTATCAACAGTGACACAAGGATATATTTAAAACTTTAAAAACTTAAAAAAAGTAATTTTTTATTTTCAGTATTTTAAAACTGGTTGCTTCTCAAGGTCTTCGATTTCTTCATAATTAAAACGTAGGTACCTATAGTTAACCGGCGAAGAATATTTAATCAAATAAAACGAAGTATACAAGTTTTTATACACAATATTTTTAAAAATATTTCAAAAAAATTCCAATTGGGGAAGACATTAACTCAATCGAGATTGAAAGCTATGGATTTTAATATTTGATAATGTTAATTAATTAATTTTAAATGTTGGACAGGAAACAAAAAAAGCCATCCAGGCTTATCAAATCCAAGAAACTTTAAAAGATGGGAAGTGGTTTAAATTAATAATATAAATATATTTTACTTATCCGGAGTGTTGAAGTTCAGTTTAGAAAGCGGGGGAATATTTTTTAATAAATTAATAAAATTGTCAAAACTTTAATTTGTTATCCAAACATTGTTTATTTAAATGTGCGTCTTAGACTACTTTAAAACGATAAAAGTTTTCTTTGTTTATTTCTAATAATTTACAGAGGAGTAATGGGGGATTTTAAAACTCGTTTTTGTCAGGACTTGGCCAGCAAGTTGTTGGTGAAGCGAGTAGTGTCTGATTCAACCCTGATGGGGCTGCCAACCGACTAAGCTCCCCGTGTTCCTGCGGTTCTCGCGCTATAAGTGTATAAACTTTCAGACCACTCGATTAGTATTTCTACTCTACACGCCTATTGCTTTGCTTCGTACTTCACCTAGACCTAGGTACCGATGCACCTAGGTTTCCGTTTTGTCACACTTTGTTTGTTTACAGTTGACTGTGAAGGTGTTTGTGTAGTTGTAAAGCTTTTGGTGCAGTGTACGTGTTTGTGTTTCTTCTCTACACGTTGAAAAAGGTTGGATTTTTAAATAAATAAAAAAAAAAGAAATATGGGCAAAGTTGAGAAAATTTAATTTTTTGCTTTTACTAATTTAATAATTATTTTTTTTTAACAAAATTGTATAGGTAATTGCTACCCGAAAACACAAGCGTCTGCATCTCGGCCGTTGACTTTGGATCCAACCAATCAGATAGGGTTATATAAAAAGCATTAAAAATATATCAGTTACGAACCAAACCGTACTTGTTGGTTGTTGTTTTATAAACATTAATAATCATCATATCTATTGTTAAAGTGTGTTTATAAACGTTTAATTATGTTTTCTTGTAAGATTTGTTCTACAAATTACGAGAGTTTTAAATTCCTTCAAAGACATGAGAAACAGAAACATTCACTGTATACAGGGTAAGTCGGGAGGAACGGACTAAACTTTAGGAGCGTAATATACACGCAAAAACAATTTGAAAAAACCCATATTATGTTCTTATTCGATAATCATTTGTTTTTAAGTTATAGCGTAATACCAAATAAAGAAAATATCATACATTAACGGTTTCCTAATCATAGCGTTCTTTTACTAAATGTTCAAAAATACCGCCATTGACTTCTAAACATTTTCTGCTTCATCAACGAAGATGAAGAAGTTGCTCTTCTAATTGCTTCATGTCTTTCTTCTTTAAAATTGGCTACAGTATTTCTAATACGTCGAATTAGTGCATCCCGAGTGTCCACTTTTACTTTGTACACTTCATTTTTAAACCAGCCCCATAAACAATAATTTAGTGCTGTGAGGTCCGGATACCTTGGAGGCCAATTAATAGGACCACCGCGACCAATCCAACGCCCTGGAAATGTTTCGTCTAAATGTTGCTTGACCTGACGAGCAAAATGTGCAGGAGCTCCATCGTACTGGTAATACATTTGCCTTCTGATATTTACAGGAACATCCTCTAGTAGTCCTTGTAACTCATGTTGTGAAAAATTTAGGTAGTGGTCTCCTGTGGGGCGATTCTCCAAAATAAAAGGGCCAATTAAATAGCTATCGAGCATACCATACCACACGTTAACCGAAAACTTATGTTGAAAAATACTTTCAACTGTTGCGTGGGGATTTTCGATTGGCCATACATGAGAGTTACGAGTGTTATTAAAACCGTCACGGGTGAATGTTGCTTCATCTGTAAAAATTATAGGCGATACAACACGATCATTATTTATCCACCGACAAAATTCAATACGTTTAGCATAAACTTCCGATTTTAGGTGCTGTACTCTCTGTACATGGTATGAATATAAGCCTTGCTCGTGGAGTGTGTTTAATACTCTTTTTTGTGGAATGCCCAATTGAGTACCAATTCTTCGTGAGCTGGTCGTTGCATTTTCTTCTACTAAATCCAGAATATTTTCTACTTCTCCTAAACCTTGTCGAGTAGCTCGTTCAGATGTAATGTTGGCACTGGGAAGCTTATCATTCTCGCACAAATTTTTAAAAACTCTGATAAACACGTTTCTAGTCGGATGTCTGTGATGTGGATATCGTTGACGATATTCTTCAATAGCAGCTGTAACACTTTCATTACAGAAACCATAAATAAACACCAAATTTGCATATTCTAAATTTGAATAAGTATTTGGCATTTAGTAACACTTTAATCACTCAAACTTGAAAATAAACGTTTAATTACTGCCCCAATACACAGACACATTGTCAAGACAACATACAGGGTGGCCTTTTAGTGTGGCAAAGTACAATAGCTCCGTTACTATTTCAAATACATTAAAAATATTAATACAAAAGTTGAAGGGCAGTAAGTGACTTATAACGTAAAATTATTTTTAACTCTATAGGGTGGCTCAAAAAAGCGGAACAATAAAAAATGTACTTTTTTTAAATGGAACACCCTGTATATTTTTTCATTTTTAAATTCTAGATAAAATTATAATTATTTTTTATTAAATACATTATTAGTCTATACTTTATAGTTTCCGAGATATTGACTCTTGAAAAGTGACATTTTTGAACTTTGACAGCTTCTAACTTTCTAACAGTACGTCTTAGAGCAAAACGGCTTACATGTCCCTATCTTCAATTTTTATTATCTTCCCAAAAAAATCAACTTCCGGTTAAACCGGATGTTACTCGAAAGCAGGAAATATAGTTGTTCCGGTTTAACTGGAAGTTGATTTTTTTGGGAAGATAATAAAAATTGAAGATAGGGACATGTAAGCCGTTTTGCTCTAAGACGTAGTGTTAGAAAGTTAGAAGCTGTCAAAGTTCAAAAATGTCACTTTTCGGGAGTCAATATCTCGGAAAATATGAAGTATAGACTAATAATGCATTTGATAAAAAATAATTGTAATTTTATGTGGAATTTAAAAATGTAAAAATATACAGGGTGTTCCATTTGAAAAAAGTACATTTTTTCTTGTTCCGCTTTTTTGAGCCACCCTATAGAGTTAAAAATAATTTTACGTTATAAGTCACTTACTGCCCTTCAACTTTTGTATTAATATTTTTAATGTATTTGAAATAGTAACGGAGCTATTGTACTTTGCCACACTAAAGGGCCACCCTGTAGATGTCAGATAGTTAAGAGTCTTGAGCATGGTATACTCTAATTACGTAAAAATTTTGATAAAAGTGGAACGTAGAAAAAAATTTGACATGGCGCTATAACTTGAGAACAAATGAATATCTGATAACATACGGGTTTTTTTACATTGTTTTCGCGCGCGTGTATAATACACTCCTGAAATTTGGTCCGTTCCTCCCGACTCACCCTGTATAAGAATAAGAAATATTATATAAGAGAAGTTTTACAACAATTCAAATCAAATCAAATCAAATTTATTTCCAAAACTAAATTTACAATGTTAAGCATCAAACGTAATTTTAAGCATCTAGGTATAAATACCTGTGTGTGCTTGTGCCCTACTACTGTTATTTCCAATATTACATCTTATATCACACAAACAATAGGAATATATATATATATTTTATACAAAAATAATTACGCTTTTCACTTTCCCTTTTTCCCCATATCACACAAACGTTCAAACTCTGATAAATCCATAAAAAGATATATCGCTCACTGGGTGCAATAGTGGCACATCTCAATATTTGGTCATATTGAGTAAGTGGTACCATATTACCTTGAATACCTTATTTATCACACTAACAATAGTGGCATAAAGTTATCTCTAGTGGAACTCGCTAGATGGTACTAGTGTCACTATTGAATTTCGCGCCTTTTTGATCGAGTACGTAGACAACAGTGGCACTTGAATTTTAATACGATAAGTTGGAACAAACTTTACATTTTTAATAATGCAACAGTGTCATATTACAGGTGGTGTCAATATTGCATGTCATTATTTTATATTTTATTGCTAATTTTAGTGGAATAAGTTTAGTTGTGCCAGTATTGCCTTTTTAATTGTAAATTTTTTATTTATGTGTCGTGATTTATTGTTAAAACCTGGACTATTAGTTCATGTTCAAACTAAATAAACAACATGTTTCTTTTTCAACCTGTTCCTGTTCCTTTTTGCAATAAAATATTGTTAAAACACATATTTTTAATCAAAATTAATCATTAAAATAGACCATTTTATTTAATGAAGTGACGTATGTACAGGGTCTTCCAACGAGGACTGAACAGGGGCTCATTTTTGAGCTTCCTTGTATTTAACGAAAAATCCAAAATAGCCAATCGATGTACTTTTTCCTGCAGAATTCAAAAATGAAACCAAAAATTTATTTGAACCAGAAACAAAAGAATTACGCTATGGATAAGGTGTTTTTTAAATGGAACATAGCTTTTTTTATACGATTTTTGGAACGAGTGATTTTTTTTTGTCCGTTCTGATTAAAATATTTAATATTGTGACAGCTACTTTTATTAAATTTTAATGTTTTATCCAGTATAATTTAACTTTAACCTGTTATACACTAGGAAATAAAGGTATAATCACCTTTGAATCCTTCAAAGTCATTTGTTAAATTTTTTGACTTTGAAGGATTCAAAGGTGATTATACCTTTATTACCTAGTGTATGTTTCAAACAGGTTAAAGTTAAATTATACTGGATAAAACATTACAATTTAATAAAAATAGCTGTCACAGTATTAAATATTTTAATCAGAACGGACAAAAAAAAAATTACTCGTTCCAAAAATCGTATAAAAAAAGCTACGTTCCATTTAAAAAACACCTTATCCATAGCGTAACTCTTTTGTTTCTGGATCAAATAAATTTTTGGTTTCATTTTTGAATTCTGCAGAAAAAAGTACATCGATTGGCTATTTTGGATTTTTCTTTAAATACAAGGAAGCTCAAAAATGAGCCCCTGTTCAGTCCTCCTTGGAAGACCCTGTACGTAAAAGTCAACAATGGCACAACTTAATATTTTTCAATTTAAAAAAATATATATACAGTTTGAATAAAAAAATTAAGTACAATACCATTCGACCTTAAATATTGAACATAATTTATTATTAGTTTTATAATTAAATAAGACAGCTTCTTTAAAACTCAATATATTTAATTTCCAGATTACAAATTGTTGATTTTCTCAAAACTTACAATTTTTTAATGTGCCATTATTGCACCCAGTGAGCGATATAATCAATTTAGATTCAAAATCCCACCATACTATCTTCTCCTTTCCCAAACCATACTGTAAACCCACCTCACACCCAGAAACTAAGTTATTTAATTATGTAAGTTCTGATATATTTTCCATGCTGAAACCAAAAGAAAAAAGGCAACAGAAAGAATAGCAAAGGTAATCACAGCAGTATCTGATTTTCTACAATGAACTTTTTTACTTCCCGTACAAATTTCTTTCCCCTCGCCATGTTCCTTACTCTGACGGGCAACAAATTATAATACTTTGGACCTAGATAAACAATGGAATGTAAACTTATAGATCTATTGCTTTGTGGTATTATGATATGCCTCCCTACATTTATTCTGGTTAAATAGTTATGATCTATCAATATTTGGGTGCTATAATTCTTCTTTATGAACATACAAATTGCCAGAGCATAGAGTGATTTAAGATTACAAATTTCGATGGAGTAGAGTTGTGTTGTAGGGTAAAGTCTGAGTCTCTTAAAAATAATTTTAATTACAGTATTTTGTATTATTTTCAAAGATTCTAAATGTGACTCATATGCTCCACCCCAAACTGAAATTCCATACCTAATTAGTAAATTAATTTAAACATATAGGTATTATTTTTTTCTTCAAATGATGGTTTTCCAACGACTGTGTCATTTTGTTTTAATTTCTTATATGTAAAAAATAACCTTAATTGGTTTTCCATTAAGTTATTAGCAGGTACACGGTGATCATTTATAATGTCCCCCCCTATTAACTATTTTGTTTTTTGCATTAGATAAAAATGTCAAATATAAAAGTTGTACAGAATCATGTAAGCTATTTGCAGAATAATATAAATATATACAGAGTATTGCAGAAATGAGTCACAGGTTAATTTTTTTTTTAAATGTTACACCCTATATATTTTTAGCTTTTTAGAATCTCCTAAAACTTCTGAATATTTTTCTTATAATATATCCTATACCTAAATATAATAGTTTTCGAAATAATCGCATTTTACCTAAGCCGCTACATTCAAATATAAATTCTAGATTTCAGTAAAGTTCTTAGGTTGCCGTGAATTAGGCGGTCGCGGAGAAACAAAAACTATGCTTATTAGTGACAGTTACTGACATATTAAGTAAATGTAACATCTTTTTTTGATAAGTCTTCATTCAGAATTCGAATTTCTGTTCTAATAAGTTCTTTTAAATGTTCAGTGCTTTCAATGTTATTTGCATTCACTCGATCTTTTAGTGTTCCCCATAAAAATGCATCCATCGGAGTCAAGTCAGGGCTGTTAGGTGGCCATTGTATTGGTGCATTCCGTCCAATCCATTCATTGAACCTTTGATTAAGTTAATTTGTAACAGCTACTACACTGTGAGGTGAAGCGCCATCTTGTTGGAAGACGATGTTTCGCTCTTGTTCCAACGGAAGCACATCAAAATAGTCCTCTAGCTCGTGGGTAAAATTCAAATAACCTTCTCCATTTAAAGTACTTTTAAAAAAATGGGGACCTATTATTTTGTTGTTTAAAATAGCACACCACACATTAATAGTTTGACGTCCTTGAAATTTAAATTCCCTGTAGCAGTGGGGATTTACTGTGGCCCATTGTCTGCTATTTTTTCTGTTTATCATGCCACTAGTTAAAAATGATGACTCGTCGGTCCAAAATACATTTTCGAAATAACTGGGATTTACATTAATTTTTTCCATCATAGTTTGGCAAAATTCAACCCTTTTTTCTCGCTGTCTCTGTGTTAATTTTGTTACAGGCCTAATTTTGAAAGCTTTATATCCATATTTTTTAAGAGTGTTTTGAACCCTTCCATAAGAGGTTTTTTTTTAAATCATCAAGCTCTTCCTTTAAACATTTCGATGCTGTTCTTAAAGACATGTTTGGAGTTTCTTCAACTTTTAGTATTATATTTAAATCACTATTTTCGTCTATTTTCATTGTTCTCTTTTTTCTCGCTAGGCTAGATGTTTGTTGAAACTTTTCATAGATTCGATTAAATGTTTTTTTGTCTGGAACGTGCATCCGGGGATTAATTCTACGCAGTTCCCGTTGAGCCAATTTAACGCTATTGTTTGCTTTAATAAATGTTTGCAAAATTACTTGTTTTTCCCTTTCTGAATAAGGCATCTTTATCAAAAAAATGTTATATTAACTTAATATGTCAACTGTCGAACTGTCACTAATAAACATAGTTTTGGTTTCACCGCGACCGCCTAATTCACGGCCACCTAAGAACTTTACTGAAATCTAGAAAATTTATATTTGAATGTAGCCGCTTAGGTAAAATGCGATTATTTCGAAAACTATTATATTTAGGTATAGGACATGTTATAAGAAAAATATTTATAAGTTTTAGGAGATCCTAAAAAGCTAAAAATATATAGGGTGTACCATTTAAAAAAAAATGTTTAACCTATGACTCATTTCTGCAATACCCTGTATATATTTATATTATTCTGCAAATAGCTTACATGATTCTGTACAACTTTTATATTTAACATTTTTATCTAATGCAAAAAACAAAAAAGTTAAGAGGGGGGACATTATAAATGATCACCGTGTACATTTTTATGAGTTCCAATTTTTCGTGGTTGGTATAGCCCTCAGCGAATAGGAATTCGAAAAAAATATGAGTAAGAAAAAGTGTACCTGTCAGGGCCGCTTTGTAAATGTTAAATTTTGTGACTCTTTCATTACAAACATTGCAAAAATACCTAAATTTAAACTACTTCTTTGCCTATAATAAAATTACTTTTCGAACAGATGTTAGGAACTTGGCTCTAAGCAGAAAGCATCTTCTTATAATCACCCACCGTCACAAAAAAGTTTTATTAAAAATGGTCCTTCACATATTGCCTTTTCCATTAACGCCATTGATAATTTTAATACAGATCAGTTTGCATTATCATTTAAAAATAAAGTGAAAAAACGTTTGCTAAGGTCAGAGCAGCGAGTGGCTTTATTTCCTGCTTTGATATCACATTATCAGTTTAAACCCTTCCTCCTTCCTTTTTCCTTTTCAACAAGCAGTTTTTTTTCTTATATATTATCTATCTTATATACCGGGTGTCAACGAGAGTACTAGCAAGGTTCCCTAAAAAGAAACTCATCTAATTCAAACTTTGGAAATTGTTATGATTGATTATAATGTAGGGGAGAACCGGGTAAGATGACGAAGCGTGTAATGTGACGAATTATAAGAAAACTACATAATATTAGATTTATTTACTAGCTATTTATGTCGCCATCTCCTAGAGATAAGTAAAACTAATTTAAATAGTTTGCTAGGCACGATGGCGAACCGGTCACATGTTATTTAATGTTTCTTGTTTGACAGGTGAGCGTTGCAATTTCAGAGCTCAAGTTATTAGCGTTTTTTGCTAATTACACGTAAGTATTTTTTATTTTTTTTTATTAGTTTAATATTAGAACTTTAACAGATGGTTTGAATTATTTAGATGGCGAATATTTAATTTTTCAAAAAAAATGTGTTGCCTTTTAATAAATCGATGCGTGGCGGGTAAGATGGCGCGTATAAGTTGACGAAATCGTCTGGTACTGGTACTCCATTAAAAAAAGAGATGGAAGAAAAGGAAAGACTTGCGAGGAAAATAGAAGAAAGAAAGAACCAAAAAATGCGAATCAAACTCAGAGAGCCGCTAAAGACAATAAAATTAAGAATAAGACACCCATAAGCATAATAAAGATCACGTTACTGGGGAATCAGAGGCAGATTGTGAAGTTATAGCCTGCCCAGGGTGTAGTGAACTATACCAAGAACCGTTTAAGGAAGATTGGATCCAATGTACTTCCTGTCCAATGCGGTGGCACGAGCAGTGTAGCAATTTTGATTGTAATCATTATTTTATTTATGATTTTTGTTGCTGATTCGTCATCTTACCTGCTTATGGTCGTCAACTTATACGACGCATCGCGTAAGATGACGAAAATCCACTTCTTTTAAGTATTAAAATTTCTTATATTTTTAAAGGATTTGTTTATATTTTGTCATTTCTAGTATTTAGGTCTTCCACGTAAATAACTATAAAACAACAACGTTTGAAGGCAATATTTGTTGTATAAAAAAGTTGTTTCAATTTATGCTTAACCTCGTCATCTCCCCTACATTTTGAATGTTCAGAGAAATGAGAGTCGTTTCGTTTTAACCGAAAGCGCTATTACCTTTCTCATTTTTAATGAAACACCCTGTATTTTTTTTAAATTTGATTCTACGTAAAATTTTAAGTACCGTGCGAGCAAAAATTATTTTCATCAAAGAGGGCCTTGCATCTAAGGACGTAATGCTTAGCCGTAGAGCTTAATACCTGTTGGGTGTCAGTAACTACCTGAATTAACAATCAATCAGTTATTCTGTCATCTTTGACAATCGTTACAAGTAATTTGATTCATCGCTAATTTTTCCAATTTCTTGAACATTCACATAATGGGCTTTACGGAACAGCACAAAACATTCATGGTTGAAGCGTATTTTCGAAACGGGGTTAGAGTAAATGGTGAGTGGCAATACAATCCGGGTTTGTGCATGGACGATTTTCACGAACATTTTCCTAACATTGCTTTTATTGCTAGGGATTTTTATCATTGCCTGAAAAGAACCGTGGCTGCGTTTAGGGAAACAGGTTCTATACAACACAAAAAAGGAGCAGGAAGACCATCTGTAAGAACAGAAGAACTTGTTGCAAACGTTTGTGAAATAATGCAAAATACGCCAACAAATTGTACCTATAAGACGCCTGTCCCAAGAAGTGGGAAGATGTTATGGAACATGCAGGACTATTCTTAAAAAGCAGCTAAATGTATTTCCTTATAAAGTGCAAGTATTCTAAGAAATACAAGCCGCAGATTTTGAAAGACGCAGGAATTACTCTCAATGGTTTACCCAAAATGTATTGGAAAGAAATGATTTATTAGACCTGACATTTTTTTCGGATGAAGCCTGCTTCCACCTTGGAGCATGGCGGTGGCCAATTTCAGGAATTTATGTAATTATTTCTCTTTTTCTTTCTGTATATTCTTACTTTGTTAATTTTGTAAACAACAAAAATAAATTTGTATTTGTCTACTTATTTTATTACTCTTTAGTTGGGCATATCATGTCATAATATGAATTTGACAAAATTACAACCTAGATTTGGTTAGATATATCGTCCCCATATCATTGTGATCTAAACCAAGCCCTACGTATTTTAATCCAAGCCCTCTTTGATGCAAATAATTTTTGCTCGCACGGTATAAAACATATATTATTTCCTATACTTATCTTTGACAATAAATGACTTTTCATTTTAAAATAAAAACTTGTATGCAAAAAAAAAGGCATTTTATTCCCTAAAATTTTGTACATGAGAGAATCTCTCACGCGCGACTAACGATGGGATTCTATTCCTAATGCTTGGTGGCTCCTAATTGGTTCTTTAGTGCTAACAGATGACCAAATAAACAACTTTTTTACCTGGTCCCTATTTGAGCGGTTCCCACACCTATCAACCGAACAAAACTTCACCTTTCTGGAAATCAACTAAAATAGTAGAAATAAAACAACAGTAAGCTTGCTTTTATTCCACACTTTACAATCTAGAAAAAGTAGGTAGTTTTTAACACTAATAATGTCAAAAAACTTAGAAAAAATTGTAAAAATCACCAACTTGCAAGTTCTAGGGGTCCACACTTTAACTTTAAGGCTTACACAATTATTATTGTAACACTTTTAAATTCGGCGACTGCCGATCGCTATGAACCCCCACCAACGTCTTGTGGATTATGGGTTCTAACGGATACAATTCGTTTTTGGGGGCGCTATTCTGCTTCCTTCATTTTACAGAAAATGCTTGATCAGGAAAAAAATGCGTCGCATTAACCATTAAGAAGATACAATTTATTTCTTAACAAAATGCTGCTAATGGAACTGATTACTACAAATAAAAACACTGTTCTAGCTTACTTGCATTGATATAAACCTAAAGCAGGTTTGATACACTAGCAATTTATTTAATATGGATTAATAAAAAAAAAGCTATCAATACAAACTAGATATGTCTTAGCAAGCCTGTTGTATTAGATCATTTTCTTCAGTGTATAATGTTGAATAGTTCAAATCAAAATATGGAGCAATAACTTAAAAGTCCGGCAAAATTCAAACTAATTAAGGTGTGATTTGCATCGTTAAAAATTTTACAAAATACATTCAAAACACATTAATTCAATTTTAAAGACATTCCAAAATCGGATAAATTGTACCGGTAGTTGACACAATATTTTATCAAATCCGGCCGACGACAGGAAAATTATTAACTAATAAGGTGGCTAGAATGGAAATATCAATCCTAATGGGCCCATAAATTTGTAATTAGGAATAAATAATATTTTTTCGTCAATTATTATTTAAATGCTTATAAACTAAAAATTGTCATAACATAGTTTGATATTTTTTGTGTGGCTTTGAAAAAAGTTATTGTATGTACAAGGTGTCCCAAATTCGAGCCCTGTAAGAGACAAAACACCGGTCAAAAAGTGTCAAAGTTGCAGAATTTAGTGTCTAGTAATATAGTGAAAAAAAATTTAATCTAGCTTTTCTAGTTTATGGAATTTTCAAAAAAATTCAAAACGAACTTTGCCTGACGATAAACAAAGCATAAAACAACTTTTTCCATATTGCTTTTACCAATTTTAATTTTTTAATTACTGTATTTTTTTTAATCTCTTAAAATTTAACTATGTATTGCACTTAATAGGTTTTAGACGTTTGGATGTAACCTTTAAGGTGTGAGTTTGTAACTTGGAATAAATTCAGTCAAGCCAGAAGTTTTTTTTTGTAAAAATGCTTGGATTGTGGCTGTTTATAATATTTATCAATTTCTAGTTGTTCTGTAGTTTAGTGAATTGTGTTTGTGTCTTTAGTGACTCGAATACAATGACTAGTAAGGACCATTGTATGATTTTATTATGCCCTAATAGGGGTAAAATACCGGGTATTTCGTATTTTCAGTAAGTATCAATTAGTGATAGTTTTTATTATGATCAATTTAAACACCAGATTATTGAGTAAATTGTATCAGTATGGTATTCGCGGAAACGGTTATAAATGGTTTAAAAATTATTTAAGTAACAGGTCACAAAAAACAAAAATATCAAAAACATATTTAAATAAAAAAAATAAATAATATAGGAGTTCCTCAAGGAAGTATACTAGGTCCAATATTATTTATTTTATACATCAACGATATGCCTTTAGTTTTAAAAATGTGTAAGGTACAAATGTTTGCTGATGACACCTTAATTTACATTAATGGTTTAAATATTTTTGATGGTCTAAATACTCTAAATTCTGAGATAAATATATTATTAAATTGGCTAAAAGTAAATAAATTAAAATTAAATATTTCAAAAACTAAGTGTATGGTTATGGGTAATAATTTAAATTGTCAAAATATAAATGTTGTAATTGATGGTGAAAAATTGGAATCAATAAACAGTTTTAAAGTTTTAGGGATAATCATTGATTCAAAATTAATAAATTTTAATTATTTTGAAAGTATTATATCGAAGATTGCCGGAAAAGTAGGTTATTATAAAATAATCAGTTCTAATTTAATTTTGTTTTTTAAAAAAACTATATTTAATACTATTATATTACCACATTTTCTTTATTGTTCTTCCATTTTATATTGTGCTAGTGAGGAAATATTTGATAAATTACGAATTTTACAAAATAATGCAATGCGGATTATTTTAAATTGTGACAAATATACAAAAATTAATTTTATATTGAAAAATTTAGATTGGTTGAATGTTAGAAATTTAATTTTTTATTTAGTATGTATCTTTATACATAAAATTAAAAATAACTTTTTGCCTGATTGTTTAAAAAAATTTTTGTTCTTTTAATTATGACCATCAGAATTATAAAACAAGAACTAATCAAAATTTTTATGTGGATAGAGTATCTAAAACATTAGCTTATAAATCTATTTTTTATAAAGGTTTGATAAAATATAATAATTTGGAAAATTTTATTAAATCTCAAAATTAATTAAAATTACATTTAATTAAAAAACAAAATGATACGTAATATTTTATATTATTTACAAAATGTTTAACTTTTCAGTCTGTTTTTGTTAAAAGAAGGTTGCGTTTTAAAATTTAAAAATAAATCTATAAAAAATTTAAAAAAAAATGTACTAAGGTATTAAAGAATATTTAATTGTAGCGTTTTGCTAAATAAAACATGTTACTACTACTAATATAGATCTAACTAGGCCTAGGCCACACAAACAAAATGTCAAAGCCTGGGCCTGTCTATTTTCCTATTTGTTAAGCACTAATTTTGCAGTGCGCATGCCTATTCCTTAGTGGTTTTGTTTACATGCTCAAGGCCATAAATTTGCAGCTTTCCCGACTATTGTTTACTTATCCAAAGGTAAATGTCTATGCGCTATAGACTTTTAACAACTTGGCCCTAAGACATCTAGGGTGGGAGAACATTTCCAGTAAAACATTGCCTTTTATATAAAATATATTATAGAAGGTAAGTAAGTACTTAGGTCTGTTTTCGGCGTCGACGTCGTTCCCCCACCACCAACACAAAATTCCTGGGTTCATCGCTCTCGATAAATAGATAATAAACTTATAATTGGCAACAAAATTTTCCATCGTTTGATCTTTCAAGATTACCTCTTACATAACAGCAACATCAATATCTTAAAGCAAGAACATATTCTAGAATTTTATTAATTAAATATTTTAGTACTCTTTGAACCCGTAATTATTTTTATTTATCATTAAACTAGGTACTAAAAATAAACTTTTCGCAAAGTAATAATTGAAAACCTGTACGAAATAATTCTGGGTACGCAAATATAGGTATTTGAAACAAAAAAAGTTATTAACATTATGGAAAAAAACCATGTTCAACTTTATAATTTTCTGGGGACTAAACACAAAAAAAAATTAATTACGTTTCTTTGTAGTAAGGTACATACTTATAATTTTTTAACAATAATTTTTTTATGTTATTGACGTAAATCAATAATAATGTATAAATCTTTTTGGCCGTTGTTAAAAAATGTTCACATTATAAAAATCACCACCAAATCATGTCACAGTCAGACCCGAGCCAACCTGGGGTGGTGCACGGGTAAACGTTATTTTGAACGCCCTGTATAAAATAGATGAAATCTACTTAATCTATAGTATCTCCAGACCCTTGCTATTAATCTTATACAATGCCGTAATTAAAAAAAAGTTTTTAGATTGCTTTATTTGATTTTTCTTTCCTATATTATCTGCAAAAAAATTATTCTTTCTCATCGTTTTCTCGAAAACCGCTAATTCCATCGAGACAAATGTAGAGTACATTTTTTAAATAAAAATAACTAAAGTATTTAGAAAATTAGTTTTCAGCTCTGTAAAATAACACCTATCAAAATTTTGGCTCAACGAGTGTGGTGGCAAGTGCGTTCCTGATTTCCCTGACGATGTAAAACATCTATTGTAGTACGGTTTTATGAGTCTCCATGTCCTACACAAAATACTAAAATTTCATTAAATTATACGTGTCGGTTCAAAAGTTAGAGCCGAAAAGGTAAGTCGCTGGGTACCCCTTTGTGGCCCTGTATCTCCGTTAAGGGGCACTTTAGGTTTTTTTATATGATAAAGTAGAGTTATTTTGACCTCCCCCATACGCTCCCGAGAGTATGCCATATACTTACCGAAAACCCTGTATATGACACTAGTACAGACCAAAAAATATAAATAAATACCGGGTGTCCCATTTAAAAAATGCTACTTTATGTTATCACAATTTTCTGGGCCAACCTGCATAATGTAAAAAGATTTTCCTGTGAAACAGTATTAGTCAGCATAAGGATAAAATTTGTGACTTAATTTGATTATGAAAGCCTGATGCACCATTGCAGGACCTTGGATACTTGTAGTTTTTGTTAGGGCTATTGGCTAAGTATTTAACTATACGGCCAATCTTGTTGTAAGAAAATTATTTCTGCCAATGTTTTATGTCACGTTCAAAGTTGTCTAATTAGTTACCTAATTATAAAACTAGTTAAGAATAGGCGCATAATACGTGTGATAGTAAGAGCATTATGATATGCTTAATACACCTAGAACTATAATATATTATATTAAATTCGTAATAATTCAAGAGCCACAACCATATTTTAACAACCAAAGATACATCCATCTGTGTTCCAGCTTCATTATAACATAAAAGTAAATTTCTTATAACTAAATATGACTAAACTTCGGGAAAAGATGTAAGCAAACTCGCTCGCAGACTCCCGAACTATATAATGTCATTCGCGTCGCATCGCATTGCTGTTACTATGGAAACGCCAAATGTCAATATACTTAAATATCTTGATCTAAATGTTAACGTTTCGTTTTGTGTGTCGAATAAGTATTAATTGATTTTGTAAATAGTAAAAATGAAACGCGATGGATGGTTGTAGATAAAGCATATTATTTAACTCTCGTATAATGAAATTACACTCGGATGATTATACAGGGTAACCTTTTTAAATTTTACAATGGCTTTATTATTATTTTCTACTCTAAAGAAGATATCAAAAAACTAAAAATTTCATTTCTATAAAAATGCGGGGGAATAAGATTGAGGTATTTTGCGGATCACCCTCACCCACCCCTAAAGCCACTACCCTCTTTAAATGGCACTACCCCACTTATGACACGTTTGTGGAAAGCACATGGGGGCGTCACTGAAAATTATGTTATTACTTAACTATGCCTTATGTAAGAATTTTTGATTTTAGTGTTTGTTTTCTAAATTACGTAGTTTTTTTCTTCGCTACGTAGTATTTTCACATTACCAAAAGGCGTCAGGACGTTAATATTTTCATATTAATCACTAAAGGGCGGGCAGTGTACATTCTTCGCATATTTTATAAAATGCATATTTTTTATAAATTATTATTTTAATAGCATATTTTTATGTTTTTGGTTTTATCAAAAATTTTAAACATTAATGGTTTAATGTCCAGTTCGGTACTTATTTCAGGGATTTTCCAATCTGAAGATTATAATAATTATATTTACATTTTGGTTATACGCAAGGTATTTATTGGGGGTTTCCGGGGTTTGCAGCTATATTGTTAGGGGTTGTTTATTGTCACTTAATAATGCGTTATTATTACCTGCTTAACAAACTGTATTTAAATTTAAATAAATTAATTTCAAAAAGTGTTTCTTAACGCAGTTGTATAAGGAGAGATTATCAGGAGTTAGTTTACCTCCAGAACCTGTAATTACCCGGTGGGGAACATGAATTAGGGCCGCAATATTCTACGCAGAGCATTTCGGAGCAATAAAAGAACTCATTTTGGATTTGCCAAGTAAAGAGCTAGCCAAAGATATTATTTTTATAAGGGTTAATTTCAGTTTTATACCGAACATAATATCCTTGTTGGAGAGTAAAAATTTAAGTTTAAGAGACTCAATCAGTATTGTTGAAACTTTTTCCGCTAAATACAACAATATTCCCGGTAAAGTAGGAGGTCAAGTAAGGAACAAATTGGATGTAACTGTAAAAAATAATGAAGGATCTAAATACTTAACTGCAGTAAAGAGCATTTATGAGGGTAAACCATCCAACGAAGTTATATCTTGAGCTTAAATTATGCTACCTAAGTTGCAGTATTGTCCAATTATATCAGTAGATGTTGAAAGAAGCTTCTTTTTGTATAAACATTTTACTAATAGAAGACAATCCTTTTTGGTTGAAAATTTTTAAAAATATTTAGTAATAAATGCCTTTTATACAATTTTAGGTTAAAAAATTGCGTGTTTATTTTTCTTTATTTTTTGCATTTTTTTTTAAATAAACGTATTTTTAGAGCCCAATGGGTTTCTTTGCCTCATTTTACCATAATAAGTTGAGAAATATTGGATACCAGTATGAATATTTGGTAAAAAAATGCAAATAACTGCATATTTTAAAAGCAAACGGGGCATACAGTGATAGGCTAAAATATGGAACAAATTCTTTTAAAAATCAGGTATTCATTTTTTGAAAAAACGCTCGGACACGTCGATTATAATTCTTTCTTCCGGATTTTTTGCCTCAAAAAGAAATTATACCGGGTGTGTCAAAAAGTAGATGTAGCAAAAAATTTTTGTTTTTTAAATAGAACTATTTTTACTTATTACCCTAATTCTACGTCAAATTCTGCGCATAATTCATGTAGCATACTTTATCCTTATCTCTAACGGTTTTAGAGAAAAATTACATCATAAAAAAAAAATTCTTTAAAAAAAGGTTAAAAAATTAGTTATATAAGTGTTGAAAATGCAAACCATTTACTTCTTGACAATATGCTAATCTACTTAAAAACCCTTCTAAACATTATTTACAGTATTTTCATTAATTTGCCTAATTTCATATCTAATTTTAAATTTTACGTCTTCCAAATTTTGTGGTTTATCCTTATACACTTTTGATTTCAAATAACCCCAAAGAAAGAAATCCATGGGTGTAAGATCGGGAGATCTTGCAGGCCATTCTATGGGTCCTCTTCTACCTATCCATCGTTCGGGAAATACAGTATTCAAATACTCTCGTACTTGTCGAGCAAAATGAGGCGGACCACCATCCTGCTGAAACCAAATAGACGCTTCTGGTAGATGAGGCTGATTCGGATTTGGAAAATCCGCTGCTAGTGTGGGAATTAATTCATCTTAAAGAAATTGTAAATACCGGTCTCCTGTAAGATTTCCATCGAAGAAAAAAGGTCCAATAAATCTATCTCATTTAAATTTACCTGTTTACCTTTAAGTAGATACATGTACCTTTTTTAAAAGAATTTTTTTTTATGATGTAACTTTTCTCTAAAACCGTTAGAGATAAGGATAGAATATGCTACATGAATTATGCGCAGAATTTGAGGTAGAATTAGGGTAATATTTAAAAATAAGGGGGGGTCTATTTAAAAAACAAAAAATTTTGCTACATCTACTTTTTGACACACCCGGAATAATTTCTTTTTGAGGCAAAAAATCTGGAAGAAAGAATTATAATCGACGTGTCCGACCGTTTTTTCAAAAAATGAATACCTGATTTTTTAATGAATTTGTTCCATATTTTAGCCCATCACTTATGGTTGAATTTAAGTGCATATAATCCGCCCGTTATTAATCACAATTCGCTATGGCGATTTTGGTTATGAAAACTAAAAGTTGTGGCTTTCGGATTATCACGAATTTATAGTAATCCTAGGTGTTTAATGAGAAACTATTATGTATAAAATATGTATATTATGTATTATATAATGTATTATGTATTATGTATTATGCGCCTATTAGGTATTAATTAACTGGTTGTGAATTAAATAATTATCTTTTAATATTTGAGGGTCCATGCTCCATTATCGCTCATGTATTTTCCACTCGCGCTTGGCACTTATTAGGTTTATCTTAAAACGACTTAAACTATACCGGATTTTTATTTCAACATATTATATCTGTTTATTACCAGATACCCAAGTATTTTTTCTACATTTTCTAAAGTAATTGCTGGCCTTCGGCTGTCACATGATATCACTGGTAGTATTTTATTATTAATAATAATTATAATTATTAAATATAAACTTTGTATCACTGGATAGCTAAAGGTTCAAAAAATGTTGTTTGTAATGTAATTGATTTTTAATTAAGAACTTTGATTTTTAGAAAATAATTTTCAAAGAATGAATATCGTTTTCTTGGAGTAACACTGTGTAAAGTGGTATGTCAGATACATGTTCAGTGTGACCAGTAAAGTCCGCATCATATGTTTTTTTTATTAATAGCTTTATTCGAAATTTGACTTTGGCACCAAGTTCTGCTTCGATCGAGATGAAAATTAAGCAAAAAAATAGTAGTGATTCGCATTATCTGTCAAATTTTAATTTTTTCCAGAAAATAATTCAAAAGTGGGGTTATTTCTGAAAGTATCGAAAAAGTTATTAGAAAAAGTTTTTTTAAATGCAGTTTCTAGTCAACATGCAAAATTTCAGCTGTCAAAGTTCAAAAATGTAATTTTTCAAGAGTCAATATCTCGGAAACTGTTAAGTATAGACTAATAATGCTATAATTAAAAAATGTTCAGAATTTTATGCAGAATCCAAAAAAATTATATAAAATAGGGGTATCTATTTAAGATTTAGATCTTACCCCCCCTCCCTCCTAGGGCTTAAAGTAAGAAGATTGACAATATACGCAAAAGATGTCCCCCTCGAAATAAAAATCGACGGGTCCGAGTGATTTTCCACATTTTCATTTTAAAGCAGGAAAATCGAGGTGTAAAGTTTTTGTTGGACCACCCTGTATAAGTTCCTTTAATTTAACAAGAATTTAGTTGTTTCATCATTTTTTCAAAATTCACTTAAAAGTTGAAAAAAGGGGTGTAGTCTATTTTAAGGGGGGTACATATAACTTTCTATAATTTTAAGCTAAATTGCTAAAAATTGGTACTATCCTTTAAAATAAGCAAGTACGTGTTTTAATGTTTTGGAAAATTTTGCCCCTAGGGGGTAAAATGGGGAAGGTAAGGCTCCAATGCAACCGCTAAAGAAAAAAATATAACTAAAAAATATTAAGTAATAAATATTGTCCATAAATCTTGAAACCTACAAAAAAAAACCATAAAACTAATACAGATAATTTGAAGAAGTATCTAGTCCATGCTTAAAGTGGAGTTGAAAGTATGGGAAAGAAAGAAAAAACTAAAAGTCTTCCTCCACAAAATTTAATAGAACAAAGATTTGTTCAGAGGTCTCTACATGTTTCGAACGTAGAAACGTTCATCATCAGGAGACAGAAAATGTATTTAAATAATGCTGATTGTTTTAGCACAAGAGAAAATGGTGAAGAACCTTAATGGAGCTTTCATAGAACTAAAAAATGATGTGTAAAAGAGCCATAATATGGAGAAATTAATAAAAGTTAAAACACACTCAGTATGTGAGAAGTCAGTAAATGTGGTCTAAACCAACTAAAAACTGGGGAAGAAGAAAAAACCTTTCTAAAAAGAAAGTGTCAAAGATTATTTAAATTTTTTTAAAAAACATTTTTAGGTTTTTGTCAAAAACACATTGATGGGATAAAATAGATAGTAATTATCACAGAGGTAATGAAAATTACATACAGCGGGGTTACTGAGCTTTAAACGTCAGTACCCGACTAAGCGCTTTGCTGTATGTAGTTTTCATTACCTCAGTGATAATTACTACTTACCTATTTTATCCCATCAATGTCTTTTTGACAAAAACCTAAAAATTGTTTTTAAAAAAATTTAAATAATCTTTGACACTTTCTTTTTAGAAAGGTTTTTTCTTCTTCCCCAGTTTTTTAGTTGGTTTAGACCACATTTACTCACTTCTCACATACTGAGTATGTTTTAACTTTTATTAATTTCTCCATATTATGGCTCTTTTACACATCATTTTTTAATTCTATGAAAGCTCCATTAAGGTTATTCGCCATTTTCTCTTCTGCTAAAACCATCAGCATTATTTAAATATATTTTCTGTCTCCTGATGATGAACGTTTCTACGTTCGAAACATGTAGAGAACCTTAAGAATTCTATTCTATTAAATTTTGTGGAGGAAGACTTTTAGTTCTTTTCTTTCTTTCTAATACAGATAAGGTGATAACATGAGTAATGCGGGGAATTACCCACGCAGCAAAAGAATAAAATACAAATTTTTGTCATAAAAACTCAACCCAATCAAAACATCATTAACCAAACGTCATCAATAATAAGAAATCCAGCACTGGTAGTGCGTAAAATATGTAAATGAAGGTGCTTTTCGCTGTTCTCTAAGTACCTTGAGCTTACAGCAGGACCAACAAATCCCGCGGTACTCTTAGCAAAGCTCCCGCAGTCGGTGGGAAATCCGTCCGGCCTTCCGATTGGCCAGTGAAAGTATGACGTACGAAACAAGCGTGCGACAGCTTAGGTATTAATCCTGCAAATCTATATATACAAACGATGTATTGCGTTAGGGACTATTTGAATTCTAAAAGCTGCCACAAGCATAACGTGAATTGGAAAGTGGTGGTACTGGTGGTACTTTAACGCGCCGATTTGTTTACATACAGAAGTAGTACCAAGTTCAATTATTATTTAAGCTGTGAGAAAATTGTTACACATTGGACGCTCGTTTTTTGTGAATTGGAGATTTGTTTTTAATAGTGCACTTTTATTGGCTGGAGTGCTAGTTATACTGGACTTTTTACATTAGTGTTGTGGTGATACGATTTTTGTGGTGCGTATTTTAGTTATTTTTATTATTTCTTTCTTGTTTTATTTGTGTGTTTTGGTTCAAATATTTTTCAGCCAATCTTGACAATACTATTTTTATTTCTTTCGTAAACTACTCAACTTTGATAAGGAGTATAAAATGTTTTGGTTTAATAATAAAACACTATTTTTAATATTATAAATTTTAATTGCAATTACTACTTTTCTATAACTATTTTAATCTATACAAGTTTTTCTAAATAACCATTATTTAAAACGATTTTAAAAATACGTATTGATCTAGATACGTTTTTGTTCACTGAGATGATATTTTTACTGACATGTTTTATCAAAATTATATACTTTTTATATTTAAAAAAAAAATGTATCTTTACTATGGCAATTCTAAAATATGATTAAGGTGGGAGTATCAACATGCTTGCCAACCTATAACGTATTTAAAGCAGATTTTATTACTTTTTCTAGCTTTTACACAAAATTTAAATAAAATGAATATCGACTGCATATTCTATACGTAATAATTGACATATTAAATAAATATCAAGGAATTTCATAAATTATTTTAGAAGAATTGTGTAACGAAAAATATTGGGTAAGATTTTTTTAAATATTATTATGTCATTGTTCTTTCACTATACAATTCTCCCAAAATTAGCAATGAAATAAATTAATACTTTTGTAATACATCAGATATTACCTAAATAATAGGCCGACGATATTGATTTTATTTAAAAGTTAGCAAATAAAATAATAAACTAAAAAAAAAAACAACGCGAAATAGGTTACAGGTTGGCAATAGAATGAATGACATTGAGAATTCCACCTTAAGAGCAAACACTAGTGACGTCTTCGAAATCTCCATTTTTGATCCATATTTCGTCACTTTTTCTTTTTATCCAACAATCGTTCGAATAATTGGAGTATAAAAAGCTGCCGTTTTACGTTAAAAAAGGATGGAATTATAAATTAGTAAGAGCAAAAAAAGAAATATGAAAAGATTGGACAAAATTTGGTTTTATATACCGGGTGTTTCTCAAAAGACGTTCACCCCTATAACTTTTCTGTATTTATAGATATTAAAATGAAATTTTGAGACTATGCATAAGAGATGAGAGATGATTTATTGGCATAATTTTCAATTTGTTAGCACTTCCGGTTTGATCGGAAGTTACCTTGACTTTGTATTTTAAATGGGACATCTTGTATATTTTTAATTGTTGGGATTCAGCATAACATTCTGAGTAAAATGTCACCTCACTTTTTTGACGTGTTATAACATTTTTATGTTTATTTTTTATTTTCAATCTAGAGTCCTACAAATTAATTAAATCTGTTAATTTATAGTCAATAAAAATTAAAATTATGTCCTAATAATGAAATTTTAGAGTTTCACTCGGTTTTAAAAAATGAAAGTTTGTTTTCTTGACGTTTACTCCATTTTTCCAAAAAAAACCAATATGGTTTTAAATTAAAATTGTAATGTATAATTTCTCATTTTTTTTTATTTGGCCAATTTTTGGAAAAAACGAAATATAATATGAAATAATGAAACGGCGAATTCGTCACTAGTGTTCGCTTTTAATACAAAAGATTTCGTCTAAAAATTAACCATTTTTATACAATAAAAAAATACCAAGTTCCTATTATGGGAAGACCATTTACCATTTGTAATGGTAGAACACAATAAAAAATTGATTGATGGTTCTGGTACCTTCTTTAGCAGTTATTAATTTATTACCAGATTTGTAAGAATTATAAAATAAAGAACCGTTAACGATAGGCTTGACCTATATCAATTTTATATATCTTGGCGTATCTTACGTTGTTATAATAAAACATTGTTGTTGACTTCACAGTCAATCACTCTATTAAATACGTTTATGAATTATTATAAATGGCTATTTTTTTTTAAATACATAACTTTGATAATTATTGAATTATACATAAATATAATTTGGCGTCAGGGTTGATACCAGAATTTTCTCAACCCTTAACAATTATAATGTTCCTTGAATTATTCACTCAATATTAATTTTTTCATGCTTCCTGAAAAATAAGGGCTCAACTTTCATTTAGCTGAAATCAGTTATATTCAAGCCTTTTCAAACAGAGTCACAAAAAATTTTCTGCAGAAATGCATCATTTTAATTTTTCTTACTTTACAATGATTGAAATTGGTCACAAGAAAACATTTTTTTTTTAATTATTTATTTTACGTCGGCCTTTTTCCGCAACGAGGCCAATCACCGACGCCAGGGAATTTGTCACACACTATCTGGTAATTTTTGCCGAATCCCTCTTTGTCGAAGATCCATCCATGACACGGGGCCCACAGTTTAACGTCTCTTCCGAAAGACCTCTTAAACCAAATTCCAAATTTAACATCGACGTTGCCGGCACCGGGAATGGAACCCGGGCCTACGATCTGTGAGGCCGCTGCGCTGACCACCAGACCACAACGTCGATCACAAGAAAACATAATTGTAGAGATTTTAATCATTTATTAAGAAAATATTTTAGACTTTTTTTATCAAAAAATTAAAATTACGCATTTCCGCAATTTTTTTTTGTAATTTTCTGTTTGTGAGGCTGGTACCTATATACTAATTTTTTTCTTTAAATGGGTAAAAAACTAAATTTACCCCCAAAATAAACTCAATGATTCGTATATTCCAAAATTAAAATCGAAGTAAGGCGATAAGCAATAAACAGAAATAAAATTTGATACGTAAAAACAATTTTTATTTTCTATTACCTACCCATTTCTTATTGCATATCGCTTACTGTTTATTTTTAATTGTGTCTCGGCATTAACCAAAACACACAAAAATATAACAACAAAAATCAAAAAGCACCTGAAAATTTATACCTAACTTAAAAAATTTCAGCTCGAAAGAAAACGGGCTAACGAAACCAAATTTAAAAAAAAGTAAAAATGAAAGATTTCAACACAATATGGAGGGGCGTCATCGGTAGGACATATGACGTAGTTCAAACAAAAGACCCTCTGAAACAATTTGAAAAAGCACAGAAGCAAACTGAACAATCCCTTAAAAGTAGAAAATGTGGCAAAAGAAAGAGTAAGTATAAAAAAAATCAGAGAAAAAGTTTTCTAGTGTAACACCCGTTAAATATGCTAACAGTGTTTTTTTTTAAATTTCTATATGGCGTTTTTATACACGTGTTAAACTTATTGAAGTAAAATAACTTATGACAAAAAATGGTGTTGAATTTTAAATCTAAATGCTTCACGAATATAAACAGTAGCAGGAACTATTTAGTAAGAAGTTACAGTGTCGCATCCGGAATCTCACTAAGGAGAGGGGGGCACATAAACTAAATAGTTTTTAGAAGTGAATGAATGGAAATGAAATACAAAAAAAATGGTACTCCAAAACAAGTGCATATATTTATTAGGTAGGAGCAGCGGCGCACCCAGGATTTTATGTTAGGGGGGGGCCGCCAACCAGTGCTGGAAGCAAATTTTTTAATAAACTTTTAAGTTACGCATTTTTCTAGAACTTTGGAGCTTTTTTAACACGTACTCTTGCAGGGAAGATCGCAATAGCCTAGTCATGGGAGTCGTTAAACGGTTTCTTAGGGGGGGGGGGGGCATTGGCGGCTTGTGACTTGTTAACTTGGGGGTGTACTAAAAGCCTGCTGTAGGCGAAATGCGGCGCAGGCGAAATTTTTTTTAAGACCACGCCCAAATTTGGTCAATAATTATTATAGTAAATATTTTAAAAATTCATGATTACCTTCTTATTCTATTGAAAATGAAATAAGATAAAAAATAAAAAGGCTAATTTATTTTTCATTAGTGGGTACATTGTTTAAAAGTAAAGTTCATTCATCTGTTTTTATTTGCAGCACACTTATCAATAACAATAAAGTCCCTAGATTTACACTTTGTGGTATGTATCAAGTTAATATCGAGAGTTTAGGTTTTCCCTTAATTTTAATTTTAATTTTTTGCTCAATACTTAATGAGCTAAAATTGTTTCTCAAACATTCATAGTCGTTTTGGCATTAAAACTGTTTATTTTTATTAAAATAAGTCTTTACTACCCCAAAATAATAACAAAAATATAAAGGAAAACTCGAAATAATAAATTCTTAAATTCAATCAAACCATATTAAACCTCAAAAAGTCAACTTTTGTCAATAATTCAACTTCCAGGCGAAGGGGGGGGGGGGGGGCAAATGCCCCACCTGGCCCCCCTCAAACGAGGCCCGTGAGGTAAATCTAAGAAAATTGACTTTTTAAAATACTTATCCACTTTTATAATTTTTCATTTCATTGGGGGTTTTGGGGGGGGCCACGTCCCCCTTGGCCCCCCAGCTGGGTGCGCCACTGGGCAGGAGAGAACAAATAAAACTTTGAATAGCATACACAGAACGTAACTTTTATCTACGGTGATGACGTCCATTATAATATTGTGGAAAGTAATGTAATTTGAATCTGCAAATTTAAACTGCAAATTTAAATAATAGAGTTTTCCGGGAGGCTCTCCTTACATGAAATAAAAAGGACCATATTGTGCGACTTCCGGTTATACCGGAAGTTGTCTCAAACTTGCTTATTTTAAATGGAGCACCCTGTATAAATTTTTTTGTTCCTTTCTTCATTTCCAATCATTTTTATTTAAAGTTTTTATTTAAATAAAAAATATATACCGGGTGTTTCAATAAAAACTCCCAGGGCAATTATTTCGAAAACTAAAACTGACATGTAAATTCTGTAAACGCCAGTTTTTAACCTCTATGATTGGCTTCACAACTGTGCAAAAAATTTGTTTGAATAATACAAGATGTAGGTGGCGCCACGGTGCAAAGAATTTTTTCGACTACAGGAACTTTTAAATATTGTGGTTCTTAAAGATAATTAATTTTTGATCAAATTATGTTCCATAAAAATTTTTGATAAATCCAACGTGAACGGAGATATTTGGGGTTAAGTTTTTTTTAAAATAATTTTAACGACTTATTTTAACTAATTATAAATATTTTTAATATCCTTTAGCAGATTTTAATTTCATTTTGGTAATAATAATTTTAGTAATAAAAAGCTCGTGTAGCGCTAAATTAATACGTCCAGTGACGTCTCAGGGAGCACCTTAACAAATAACATTGGCAAAAAATAAGACGCCACTGAGTTTTTGTAAATTTTTATATTTTTTTCGGATTAACCAACTAAAAATATCCTTTTTCTTGTCTGTTCAATTGTTTTCGTAACTTGGTTCGTTTTCGAGAAATAAAATTAAAAACAAACAGCGTCTTATTTTTTGCCAACATTATTTGTTAAGGCGCCCCCTGAGACGTCACTGGACGTAATAATTTAGCGCTACACGAGCGTTTTATCACTAAAATTATCATTATCAAAATAAAATTAAAATCTGCTAAAAGATATTAAAAATATTATTTATAATTAAAATACTCGTTAAAATTATTTAACCCCAAATTTCTTCGTTCATGTTGGATTTATCAAAAATTTTTATGGGACATAATTTGATCAAAAATTAATTTATCTTTAAGAACCACAACATTTAAAAGTTCCTGTCATCGAAAAAATTCTTTGCACCGTGGCGCCACCTACATCTTGTATTATTCAAGCACATTTTTTACACAGTTGTGAAGCCAATCATAAAGGTTAAAAAGTGACGTTTACAGAATCTACATGTCACTTTTAGTTTTCGACATAATTGGCCTGGGAGTTTTTATTGAAACACCCTGTATATAAAATATTATAAACTTAAAGTTTTGTTACCATGCGTAAAAAAAGCAACAATTTGCAAAAGAAAACTATTTAATAACTAAACATACATCCATTATCCATCATTAGAAAAATGTTATGGAAATTATATGCAAACTCTTTTTTTCTTTAAAACATCTGAATTAATAATTAGCAAATTTTTTTCCAAGAAAAGCGGAGAAGTGACTCGTTTCAACAATCAATTACAATAATTTTCCCATTACAATAAATTTTTGCTGTCATTAAGTAACGATGAATCCGCACTAGAATCAATAATTTCTATTACTTTTATGCTCATTAAACGCATAAAAACTCATCGGGCGATGGTGTGGAATGTGGTTTTCGAAAAGATAAATAAGAATATGGTGACAAGCCCGATTTTTAGAAAATTGATTATTATGGAACTTATTGCAAAAAATCGGCAAGTACTTCCTCGGTAATACCGTGCGAGCAAAAATTATTTGCATCACAGAGGGCTTGGATTAAAAAACGTAGGGCTTGATTTAGATCACAACGATATAGGGACGATATATCTAACCAAATCTATGTTAAAATTTTGTCAAATTCATATTATGCCAAACTAATGAGTAATAAAATAAGTAGACAAATACGAATTTATTTTTGTTGTCTACAAAATTAACAAAGTAAGAATATACAGAAAGAAAAAGAAAAATAATTACATAAATTGCTGAAATTGGCCACCACCAAGCATAAATTCCTGCAGTAATTCCTGCGTCTTTCAAAATCTACGGCTTGTATTTCTTGGAATACTTGCACTTTATAAGAAAATAAATTAAGCTGCTTCTTAAGAATATTCCTGCATGTTCCATAAGATCTTCCCACTTCTTGGGACATGCGTCTTATACAATTTGTTGGCGTATTTTGGGTTATTTCACGAACGTTTGCAACAAGTTCTTCTGTTCTTACAGAGGGTCTTTCTGCTCCTTTTTTGTGTTGTATAGAACCTGCTTCCCTAAACACAGCCACGGTTCTTTTAAAAATCCCCAGCAATAAAAGCAACGTAAGGAAAATGTTCGTGAAAATCGTCCATGCAGAAACCCGGATTGTATTGCCACTCACCATTTACTCTAACCCCGCTTTGAAAATACGCTTCAACCATGAATTTTTTATGCTGTTCCGTAAAGCCCATTGTGTGAATTGTTCAAGAAATTGGAAAAATTAGCGATGAATCAAATTACTTGTAACGACTGTCAAAGATGACGGAATAACTGATTGATTGTTAATTCAGGTAGTTACTGACACCCAACAGGTATTAAGCTCTACGGCTAAGCAATGCGTCCTTAGATGCAAGGCCCTCTTTGATGCAAATAATTTTTGCTCGCACGGTACAACATGTGCCGTTATAATTACTTATAAATTCGTATTTTTAATTTTAATGGATTGTCTGCATTTTTCGTCATCATCAAATAAAGTGTTAGCTGATATTTAAAATAAAATGAACTCTGGGGTGATATAAAAAATTTGGCTTACAAATAATTACCCTAGAGCCAATTTTCAAAAATAATCATAATAACAGCATACCAGACATAAATCTGTTACGTATCGAAACCTTGCAACGGTATTAAAATCGACCACCTCACTTATGCAATCGTTAACGAAATTTTTCTAGTTTATTGCTATGTCATCAATTTCTAAATTAAACACAATGTTAATTTATTTATCTTTCGGAACTATAAATATTTGTTTCCTTATAGCATTAGTATATTATAATAATAACCGCTAATTAGAAGCATTTTGATTTATTTAAACATATTTTTCAAAATCGTATATTAAATAAATGCATCGTCGAAAGGTAGGCGGGATTCAAAGCACAGGAATCGTATGCTCGTGTAATGTCGTCGAAAATAATTGAAAGGTAATTAATAAGCAATTATTACGAGTAATTCTTACTTAATTATTCCATTGCCTACTTTATTCCATCAACCTTAAAAGTACACCTGACACCCTAGCATTAGTAACTTAAAAAAAAGTTTTTTTTTTTATCTATATGAACACGCACATTAATAATACTATTAATTACGTTATAGATAATTAGGATATTTAAAATTAATTATGATGGGAAAAATCTTGTAACGAACAAGTAAAAATTAAAAAAGAAATTGTAAAGAAATATTTGCAGTAATGTTTCAGGAGAAGAAGGCGCTAGAAAAATTGTCACGCCAACATTTAAACAAGAGCTTTTTGTTGTTTCAAAAAAAAATTGATTAGTTCTTGTATTTTTCTACGTATTTTTTAAATCGCTTGTTCCTTACTAATAAACCATCATAGCTTTAAAAATTATCACTTATAATCTCCCTAGCAGCAAAATTATCGGGAATTAATTCTGCTGCGTGGCAGATTCGGTAAGAAAATTTCATTAATTGGAGTTTCTTTTAATGTTCCTGAAATTTTAGTAATAAACCTTAGTTACTAACAAGTGAAATACGCATCTATGGTAAAACACAGTTCGTCATATTAAACTAAACTCATCGGAAATATGTTTTTTAAAGTTATATTTGAATTTAAAACTATAAAGACATTGGATTGTCTCACTTGTCACTTCGAAATGACTTGACATTTGAATTAAAATTAAGTCGTAGTAGTCGTACCTAAGAAAAATTATCACTTATTAATTTTATTAGATTAATAGGCTATAGATTATCGCGATAGTCTCCCGTTGCTATAAGCAACGTAAACAAAAAGGAGCCTTCTAATTGGTTAAAAATAAATTTATGAAATGTTCTCGATAAAATACCTTTAATTTACTACAGTAAGGAAGGTATTTGTAAAAATCTGTTAACCAAGAGAAAAAATTATCATTATTTTATTATCCTAGTTGGCTTGTTGGTTGTTTAGACAATTGTACAACAATACTAGTGACGCCATTTAGTTTTTTGATCAATATTTCGTTACTTACTACTTCGTTGTATCCAAAAACCGTCCAAATACCCCTCTTTGGAGTACAATTATTACCAAAGTTTGAATTTATATATTAATAAAAGTAGAAAAAATAATTTGGCAAATTGCACAAATAGTTTTTACTTCTGAGATTTGCGTAAAAATTCCTATTCGTGTTAGAAGACCTATTACACACTTGTTGCATAAATAACTAAACTCAAGGGCGGATCATATGCACTTAAATTCAGCCAAAATATGCGCATATAATATGCCTTGTTTGCCTTTAAAATATGCAGTTATTTTTTGGCAAATATGCATACTGATATGCAATATTTCTGAATTTATTATAGTAAAATGAGGTAAAGAAACACATTGGGTTATAATAAATATGTTTATTTTTTAAAAAATGCAAAAAAAACAAACAAAAATAAAAGTAAATAATTTTTTAATCTAAAATTGTATAAAAAGCATTTAATAGGTACTTACTAAACATTTTTCAAAATTTTTAACTAAAAAATGTCTTCTAATAACTAGTAAAAATATGTTTATACAAAGAGAAGCTTCTTTCAACATCTACTGATGTAATCGGACAATAGTGCAACTTATGTAGCACAATATAAGGCCATTCATTGGGTGGTTTACCCTCATAAATGCTTTTTATTGCAGTTAAGTATTTAAATCTTTCATTCTTAACACAACTTTGAAATTACTAGTTTCACACTGAAAATACTGAAATCTTTGGACAAACTAAAACAGAAGTATATTATTACAAATCGATATAAATACAGTTTGTTAAGCAGGTAATAATAACTCATTATTAAGTGACAATACACAACCCCTAACAATATACCTGCAATCTCCGGAAACCCCCAATAAGTACCTTGTGAATAACCAAAATGTAAATATAATTATTATAATCTTCGGATTGGAAAATCTCTGAAATTAGTACCAAACTGGATATTAAACCTTTAACGTTTTAAATTTTCTGATAAAGCGGAAAACATAAAAATATACTCTTAAAATAATAATTTGTGAAAAATATGCATTTTATTATAAAATTGACAAAAAGTGCATATATATGCATTTTGCATATATTTTGCCTTTTAAATCATCATAATTGGTGGAAATAAATTGTCTTTTCGTATATTCTCAATACAGTACATTATTCTTAGTAATTTTATCAAAAAACGTTTTCTTTTTTATTTTGTCAGAAAATCAGAAAACTTTCAATTGAGAAATGTCACTTTTAACCAATGGAACACCCTTTATTTATTTATTATATTCTTGTCTTTAGCTATGAAAAGCTAACTAAGGTTTATTTCTTCAAATACTATTCAACAATAATTTTGTGTATATGAGCAAAAACAAATTAATTTATCATAATTATTTTAATAGTAATATAATTTACGTAGCAATATTCCTTTATGCGTAAATGAGTAGGTATGTAGTAAAGACGTATAATTGTTTTTTATTAATTATGCTCCATAATTAATATAAAAATATATTTATAACATTACCAATATAGTACCTAATAAATAACCAGTCGGTATTTGCTATTTTAATATTAATATAAAATTTAAATAAAATGATATTTTATTTCTTTCCGTATTTTAATATTTGCTGGGATGTCCTTTAAAATAAACCACTATCTTTTACGTCCCACCAGAATGTTGTTTGCATGCTTATTTTAATAAACATAAAGAAATTACTGCAATAGGAACAGATTCTCGAATTTTAATGGCTATTAAAGCAAAAAAAGTAGTTACTGAACTTTGTAGAGACAAAGATAAATTATGTATATATTTAAAACAGGTAATCTACATTATTTTAATCGTACAATCGACATAAACAAACGGTGCAAAGATTAATTAGATAGTAGTGCTTTAAAATCGTGATGGTTTTTTTTATAGTCTAATTGGAATCCCACTTCTGATAAGTAGATATTATACTATAACACTATAGAACAGGGCTGAAGCCTTTGAAAATGGTAAAAAGTGAAAAAAATAATAGTAGGATGAAACCCATTAGAAAAGAAAGAGAATATAACAAAAATGAAAGGAAAAATAATTTACGGGCGATCCAAGGTCGGGAAGTGGAAAGGGGAGAGTTTTTAAGGGTAGAAAACGATTTATCTCGATTCCCGGCAAAACTACAAGTCCTCTGGAAAAACGTTAAATGGCAAAGTTGTAGGTCATAAAAAGACCTTCAACTTTTGTATTTACGCTTTTTTCACATAACCTCAAAATGTATGTGAAATTACCAATTTCAAATAAACAAGTTTTTGGTTTTTTATTTTTATCTTTTACAAAAAAATTTTTTTTCACGATGTTTGGTGAAAACTTACCTTTTTATGTCCCTAACACACTGTCATTTTTTTGATTTAAAATATTTATTTTTTCACCTTATTTTGACTTAATATCGAAAAATTACCCTAATTTTCAATCAAAAATTCTCACGTCAAAATATCTGCTTTTTTAAAAAAGTCGGTGGGTTTTTTGTTCGTTGAAATATCTACTTTCTGATGGTGTAAAAAAAAATATAAATTACTATGGTAAATGTTCTCAAAAAATGCAAAGAAGCGAAAAAAACTCGAATCCGACATATTTTTTTTTTAATCATTATGTACAATTTTGAGCTATTTATTAAAATTTATACTTTAATTACTCGAAAAACGTAAGATTCCATGTTACGTTGATAAACAAAAAATTGCAAGTCAAAAAAATATACTATTTACTATAATTAACAACCAAATAAGTTAATAAAGTTAATATTTATTTTTGAGAACATTTACCATAGTAATGTATATTTTTTTACACCATCAGAAAGTAGAGATTTCAGCGAACAAAAAGCCCACCGACTTTTTTTAAAAAGCAGATATTTTGACGTGAGAATTTTCGATTGAAAATTAGGGTGCTTTTTCCATATTAAATCAAAATAAATATTTTAAATCAAAAAAATTACAGAGTGTTTGGGACATAAAAAGGTATGTTTCCACTAAAGTTCGTGAAAATTTTTTTTTTGTAAAATACATTTTAAGGTTATGTGAAAAAGTGTAAATACAAAAGTTGTAGATCTTTTTATTACCTACAACTTTTGCCATTTAACGTTTTTCCATAAGACTTGTAGTTTTGCCGGAAATCGAGATAAATCGTTTTCTACCCTTAAAAACTCACCCCCTTCCACTTCCCGACCTCGGATCGCCCGTAAATTATTTTTCCTTTCATTTTTGTTATATTCTCTTCCTTTTCCAGTGGGTTTCATCCTGCTATTATTTTTTTTGGTTTCAAAAATTATCGACCCTGGTCTACAGACCGAGGGGTTATATTATAAATCACATAAAGTCCTATAGTCAGCGGGGGAGCAAGGGGGCTGCAGAGGATACCCTTGCACCAGGAGCCAACCTGAAACAGGCGCCCAAAAAGCAACATATACTTTTATACTTATTTATTTAATTTAAAAAAATTATTGGACTGGATTACTGCCAAATAATATAAGCAGGAAAAAAAGATGTAAGTATGCTAATTTAATCTATAAGATTTATTTGGGCAGCGAATTAAATGGAGGTCAACAATTATCAGAAGCAATTAATTGTTGCTAAAATTAATTGACCTTAAAATTTGGCAATTGCAGTCTTTGTGAATGGAATAAGCGGAAGATAATTTCGGATTATATATTATCATGCGGATTTTCTTTAATTATTTTATGGAAGTAAACGGAAGGTCATTGTCTTGTAGGGCGAAAATTTGGTATTAAAACAATGTATTAAAACCTTCGGAACACGTGCAAATCTTATGCTTCCTTACTAAATGAATATTTTATTAATCGTAAAAATACACATATTGTAATATTAATTGGGTAAATCAATCATGCAAAATAATTTTCTGTTCGTAAAATAATGTACCACATATTATATAGAAATGTAAAATAAGCTTTCCTCGATCATAAAATTTAAGGAAATAAATTGCTTACTACAGAAAGGGGACATTATACCCTTCAATGTGAATTTATAACTTGGAATAAATTCGGTAAATCGAGTACAATATTTTTCTTGGAAAAATGCTAGGACACGTATATTAACATTTTAAGTTGTGCTCATTTTTATAAAAAAAATATTAATACAGTGTGTCCTGAATTACAGATATGACGATATCGATATTTTTTTAAATGGGAACCCTAATTTTATATTGACTGTTTCTAAAGTAGGTACATATTAAGTTGCATACATACAACACACATCTCTTTCTATAACATTTTTTCGAAAATTGATTATTAACGAAGTTACAGGGTGTTAAAGTTAAATTTTATTTGCAGTTTTCCTGGCAATACCTTTTGCCAACGCTCATAATATTTTGATGAAATCTCGTATATGGGGCTTTTTCGGGATGGGGAATACGAATTTGCCCACCGCTTTTTCTCATTTTGTAGAGGGCGCCATATAGGACCCTGTAATATAATTTAAATGTTCCCAACTTTTTTGTCCTACACTGTATGCACATTTTAATAGAATATTTTTATTCTCCTAATATTTTGTCACAAAAAAGGTATACTGCTTTTGCTTCGATAAATCTAACCGTTTTCGAGAAAAACGCTAAAATAACATTGCTTGCATGTGATGAATACGAAATCATTTTAATTTATTATTTTTTAATTTAATTAATTTAATTTTTTAAGAAGAATTAATTTATGCATTGAAGAGGAAGGACGTCACTTTGAACCTCTGATTTGAATGTTTAATTTATTGTTCTAGTAACTTGTGTATTTTAAAACTGCAAATAAAATTTAACTTTAACACCCTGTAACTCCGTCATTAATTAATTTTCGAAAAAATTTTATAGGAAGAGATCGCATTTATTTTCGGTCTAGAATTATCCCCTACATATTTTGCTTGTCACACCCTGTATAGATAATTCGGAGAATTTACCGAAAAAGCCGAAAAATGACAATAATCTTTCTATATGTTATTCCAGTTTTTAGAAAAAACTATGCAACTTAGAGGAAAACAAGTAATTAAATAATTTTTTTAATTCAATTTTGCAACGATTTCTTTTTAAATTTTGCTCTTATAAAAATCGGGTTCGGCCACAGCGTAGATTTAATTTCATATGAGAAGCATTTGATACTCTAACTGGTGAATCCAAGGTATTTGTTCATTATTACGGTTAATCATTTGGAAGAAAATAACATTGCATTGAAAAAATCTTTGGAGGTTTTTGTGAGTCACGGACTGACGATCTGAAAAAAAATGCCTTATTAATTATTTCCGACATTTTTAGAGCTAACTTTTATAAATTTAATAAAGAATGTAGTTTGTACATGTAAAAAAAATAAGATTGGTTGAATGTACCGGTTATAACATTTGGCAGGAAGGTCGAAAATTCTTATTAAAAACAAGAATTACCAAAGGAAAATAATATGCTTCATGTAAAACCAGGTTTTTCAATTTGGTATTTCTTTGCCTTGATGAGTTTTTTGCAAAACAAACGTAACTATGTACCGGGTGGTACAACCCCAAACTGGCCACCGGAAATCCCTTGTAACTTTTGCTACCCTCAAATAATTTACATCAACATGTAAGTTTTTTGAAGGTACTTGTATAATGGACTTACTTATTAAATTTTATTATTTTCTAATCAGGTAATTAAAAGTTATTTTTCTATTTGACGTTCATAATAAGTTCATTATGAACTTGAAATAAAGTTCATAATAAAGCTATTTCGATACGCGTTTTTTCTTTATTTGATGTTGGTAACATTGAAATTGAAAAATTGAAAAATTGACGTAAAATCACGTCTTTTGAAATTCAAAAAAAAATTAGCAAAATTGCCCGAATTTCCGAACGCTCTGTATATGTACCGAATGTACAAGGATCACACAACGTATTCCGTCCAATTTCAAATCTCATATCGCTAAAATAACTTTAGAATCTCGTGGTGAAAATGGGTCAATAAATCAAAAAATGACAGTTCGCAAAATAATTTTTGTTGTCCAGAGGTTACTATGATAAAAAATAGTATTACCAACAAAAAATTTAGACATAAAAATTTAAAGGGTTAATTTTCTTTTTAAATATGTATTTTTTATTGAAAAAACTACAAATAGAAAAAATAGTATAAAGCACGTGGTGCATAAGGCGTTTTAGCGCACGGGTCAATTAAAAAACTCGCCACTTCGTGGCTCGTTTTTTAAAATAGACGCGTGCGCTAAAACCGCTTCTTATGAAACGTGTACTTTAATATACTATTAGATAAACGTGATATTACACGTACTTTAATGAAACCTAGTAATATTTACCGCAAAGTCTGCATTCAATGGGTTAATTATAAATTCCCACTCGTTAGTAGTAGTAGTAGTAGTAGTAGTAGTAGTAGTAGTAGTAGTAGTAGTAGTAGTAGTAGTAGTAGTAGTAGTAACATGTTTTATTTAGCAAAAAGCTACAATTAAATATTTTTTAATACATTTTTTTAACACATTTTTATAGATTTATTTTTAAATTTTAAAACGCAACCTTCTTTTAATAAAAACAAACAGAAAAGTTAAACATTTTTTAAATTGTATCAAATATTACGTATCATTTTGTTTTCTAATTAACTGTAATTTTAAAGTGTTTTTAAAAGAATTTTCCAAATTATTATATTCTATCAAACCTTTATAAAAAATAAATTTATAAGCTAATGTTTTAGACACTCTATCCATATAAAAATTTTAATTAGTTTTCGTTTTATAATTATGATGGTCATAATTAAAAGGACAAAAAAATTTTAAACAATCAGGCAATAAATTATTTTTAATTTTATGTATAAAGATACATACTAAATAAAAAATTAAATTTCTGACATTCAACCAATATAAATTTTTCAACAAAAAATTAATTTTTGTATATTTGTCACAATTTAAAATAATCCGCATTGCCTTATTTTGTAAAATTTGTAATTTATCAAATATTTCCTCACTAGCACAATAGAAAATGGAATAACAATAAAGAAAATGTGTAATATAATAATACAGTTTTTTTAGAAAACAAACTTAAAGTAGAACTGTTTCTTTTATATGTATCTTATGGTCGTGGTAGCCCTTTTCAAGATTCTTTTGTGGACCTTTAATAGTAATTTACGTTACAAGACCGGAAAGTAGTGTTTTTTAGGTCGAGACAAGCATTTCCAGGGCGAGCCATAGGCGAGTCCTGGAAGCTTGGAGATACCTGGAAAACACTAATTTTCGGTTGCGTGACGTACAGTATTTTTTTTAAGACCGACACTTCTATATATTTTATAATCTACGCGAAACAAGTTTGACATAGAGAACAAAATTAAAAATCGACGAAAAATACATCGAAATGTTGTTGTCATAATAATGAAATCAAGGTATCTTGTATTATCAAAGTGCGATTGGAAAAACAAAAAACAGAGTGACAGTGACGTTAGAGACCGGAAAAGTGACATTAGAGTCCGGAAAAGATTTTTCCGGTCTCTAATGTCACTTTTCCGGTCTTGCGATCGGAAAAACGTTATTTTCTAGACGAAAAATTGTCCAGAAAGTGTAAATTTTCTGGTCGGTTTTAAAAAAAAAATTATTACAATTTTGATATAAAATTAATAGGGGAATCAATATGGTGGCAAAATTTACATGGGATTTTCCATGGCCAGTATCGTGTTGCACCACCCGGTATAGTGGATCATATAACTTGTAGGTCATGGTTTTTAACCGCAAATTATCATTATATTTGACATTTTTAGGGATACTGATCTTGTTAATTAACGATTTTTTTAACAAAAAGTAAAAATAGTTTTTCCTTGTTGCAGGTGCCTTGACATTTGCGTTCTTAGGAGTCGGGGCATTGCTATCAGGACTTTTTATTCTGATAGTGGATCCTTACAATTTGATTTTTGAATGGGTAAGCATTGACATATGTTTTAACTATACATTATGTAACTAAAGTGTTACTCAAGAATATCGCAACGCGGCATTTTCAAAAGTTTTTTTCATCTTTTCACTCGCAATGGTTTGTGTCTAATGATTGTATTATTTTTTTTGAAGATTTTTGTTCTAAAGTGCCTTGAAAAAAAAACCTTTTTTAAATACATTTTTTGTATATCTCGTCACCTAACCTCACTTTATGTAAATTAACAATTTTTTTTTATTTGATTCTATACCAGTAGTAGCATGACGTATATAAAAATTAATTTTTAGGTCATCGGATATATACAGTGTGACCAGTAAAGTCCGCATCATATGGGTTTTTTTTTATTAATAGCTTTATTGGAAATTTGACTTTGGCATCAAGTTCTGCTTCGATCGAGATGAAAATTAAACAAAAAAATAGGAGTCACGTGATTCGCATTATCTGTCAAATTTTAATTTTTTCCTGAAAATAATTCCAAAGTGGGGTTATTTCAGAAAGTATCGAAAAAAGTTATTATAAAAAGTTTTTTTAAATGCAGTTTCTTGCCCACATGCAAAATTTCAGCAGCATAAAATAATTTTGATTTTTTACCCATATTTTGTAAATAACACCAGTTTTGCAAAATAATACTCAACGCAACCTATATAAAACTTGTTTTGACAATGCTTTATTTCAGATACATTTTCTTTAAACTAGCGCCATATTAAATGTGTGTTTTTCTACAAAATCAAAATTGGTCTATTAAAATTTGGTTGCATGTGACGCAAAGTTTATTTGTTTTTGGCCCTGTACAAGGTAACTTCATAAAATAAGTAATTTTAAAAACGTAGTTCGTGTCTGAAACTAATATACCTTAATATTAAGACAAAAAAGAACACAGTAGTGTCATCAGTAAAGTGTTCATTCAGTGGAAAACAAATTTTAGTTGTGGGTAAAAAATCAAAATTATCTTATGCAGCTGAAATTTTGCATGTGGGCTAGAAACCGCACTAAAAAAAACTTTCTCCTATAACTTTTTTCGATATTTTCAGAAATAGCCCCACTTTTGAATTATTTTTTGAAAAAAATTAAAATTTGACAGATAATGGCTACTATTTTCTTGCTTAATTTTCATCTCGATTGAAGCAGAACTTCATGCCAAAGTCAAATTTCGAATAAGGCTATCAATAAAAAAAAATCCCATATGATGCGGACTTTACTGGTCACACTGTAGTAGGTATCTATAGGTATATTCTGAAAAGGTTTTTCGGTACGTTACTAATAAAAATGTTACCCATATTTTGTTACGAATTTTTTGTCGCTCACTGCCTACTTCTTCAAACTTCAACGGCAATTAATTTATTTTCTAGAAACTTACTTTCGGCCCCGGTGGGGAAATATTCACTCTATGGGAGAAACCTCCGGTGGATCTATATTTAAAAGTCTACCTCTGGAATGTGACGAATAAGGATGAATATTTGAGTGGAAAAGATGATAAGCTGAAATTCCAGGAAGTTGGGCCTTATGTTTATCGGTAAGTCAATTAAATTATAAAACCTAGACGATAGTGTTAACAAATATGTTAAATTTTGAAGAAGTAGTCCATACTCAAAGTGGAGTTAAATTATATAGAAAAAAAGAAAAGCACGAAGTCTTTCTCCACAAATTTTTATTGTTCGAATCACAACAGCAAAAGAGAAAATAATAAAACATCAGCATTTTACCTTTAACATTGTTTTCCTGATGATGAGTGTTTCTACACTCGAAACATGTGGATGTGATTCTAGGTTCACCTATAGTTATTCGAACAATACAAATTTGTGGAGAAAGACTTCGTGCTTTTCTTTTTTTCTAAATATGTTAAAATCAAATGTTCAAGCAAATATATCTCTAAGATAGTTTTAAAGGTTTTTGGACATTTCTATCTTCTTACATATAATATTACAATTGCCTACGCGTTTCGGCTTACATAAGCCATCATCAGTGCGTAGAGGTATGAAAAATCACATATAGGGCCTTATAGTGAGACGCACCCAGTCAACACACGTCATATCTCTAATTTTTAGATGTTCAAATATGGTAGTGGGTAGGTACGTATACATACAAAATAAGACATCCTATGTCCTTACCCCGAGTCAAAAGTGTACTCCCAACAAAGTCGGTTGAAGTTAAAATTCGCGATAAAGAAAAATTTTCAGGAAGTTCCGCTATAATTTTAGGTTGTTCAACCTTTGAAATTAAAATTGCTGTTATGACCATGAAAATAATTAAGATCAAGTTCGCAGCAATTTACAATATTTACATTGAAACAATAAGAGGTACTATTACAAAACGGTTGATGGTGGTTCAGAGGAATAAGAAATCTTTCACTGTAATATTTCGCATACCGAAAGAGAGACTGGCGATCGGGTTATTCCTTAAAAAGTGAATATTATTTACTATTTTTTAATGCCTGAGAAAGGTCAAGGATCAGTGACATAGACGTCTCATAAAATAGACTACATTGTTTGCGTTTTAAAAAAATTAAAGATTCCATCGTTCACAATTTGCTTGGTTAGCTGTATGGCCCACGTATGGTCCACCATACTTAGAACGTGCATTAAAAAAAGCGCTGTTGTCAAACTTACTGTTAAGTCGCATATTCGATTCATAAAATACACGTTTTACAAGTATGATGTAGATATATTTCAAACGTTAATAAGTTACTATAGGTAGAACAAGTTTTTGTTTTGTTGGTTTAAATAAAATAAATATGATTATTTAAGGTCTTTGTATTTAGTACCTACTTATTTTAGTTCCATGGTAATAAAATCTAGAATTGCATAGGTAGAAAAAATAATAACTACTTGTTATGTTTCACAAATTTATTCAGTTTCCTGACACGTGTTTTGGCCCTTACGGGTCATTGTCGAAGGAGTACAAGATACTAAATTCTACATGACATTACAAAGGTATTTATATCATATTATAAGCATTACAACTTTAGTCTTAAATAAGTGTGCTGTTAAGAATTAGGGAAGCACCTGAAGGTATTTCGGTTTGATTATTAACAACATTACATTTACATTTCAAAAACATCATAAAAAACAAATGTAATGTTGTTAACAATCAAACCGAAATGCCTTTAGGTGCTTCCCTAATTCTTAATAGCACACTTATTTAGGACTAAATATGTACCTTTCAAAATTAGGAAAACCCACAGTTGCCCGTTCAATCTTCTAATCCTACTTTTAATTTTATGACATGTCATTCAGGAGTAGCAACAAAAACAAGTGTAGTAATCAAAGAAACTTTTTTTCTGTGAGTAATCGTAGTATTTGTTCTTGCAATGTCGTGGTTAGTCGTCAGAATACTCGTATTTGTACGTGTTTTGTGAAGTTTTGTGTTTTTTATAAAGGATTTTTCATTTTATTGTATTGTACTCAACAAAATGGTGCCTCCGTGTCAGATTTGTGAAAAATTAGATTCACACACTACTCACAAAATGTTACTTATATGACTCTTTCCTATCTTGAATAGTTTTGTAGGGCGTTGGTTACATCATTGGCGTACAACTCTATTAATCTACAAGAAACAATATATCAAACTCTGTATTCCGCTTTAAAATCTATGATGTAGTTTTCGAATTACAGACCCGTAATAAAAATGAAAAAAAAATTGTGGAACTTTGCGATGAGCAGTTTATAACCAATTTTTGAAAATATTTATCACAACAGGTATAAATCTGATACCTGTAAAAACGAAGCAGACTCTTTTGAGACGTAAATATTATCGCATTTTGTAAATGAACCAATCTGTTTATTTGGACTGAGACAAGTGTTGACCAACACTTATTTGCTACGCCAAGAGAAAAAGTAAGCCAAGAGTTGTTAGCGGGTTATGCAATAAAAAAATTAGCAATTACGGTCTGATTTTCAATTTCTGAATAAGCATTGGTATGTGGTGTGTTATTATCTATCTGTGTTCTTATTTTAACTTAAAGTTATTATTTCACCGGCACGCTCACTTAAATAATCTATCATGTGTTGTACATATTACAATGATAGAAATACAAAGTCAGAGGTTTTTTTTATTTTAATTTTTAAGTTGGTTTATATATTTTTTAATCCAATTCTTAAACAAAACAAACTGTTTTTCTTAAATCTATACTCTTTACGATAAAAGTTATTATAGTAATAACCGTTTTGGTTATTCGATGGGCGTTTGGTTAGTATCAACATCGAAGTTGAGTTATTTTGACGTTTTTGAATTTAATCACTATTAAAGAATTATTATTTAATTAGTCATTTTTAAAATAAATTAAAAGTATTTGTCACAACAAGGAACTGAACTGGGATTCACAACATTATATATGCGTATTGAAAAATTAAATACATACTATATATTTTTAAATAGAAAGACATTAAATCTTAGTTACTTGTTACTTGTTTATTTTTATTCGTATTTTTTTTAACTGATAAAAATTCAAATTAAAATATAGGAACTAATTTACCGTCGTTTACACAAACTAGTACTGTAATGTCAATTAATATAAATTGAAAGCAAGGTGAGTGATTCCGAACTATATAATGGGGTTACTGTTCTTACCGATTGTTGACCTCTAAAACTCTTCTCTTTATTTGCGAATAATAAGGTTGTTAGGTAGTAATTTTAATCGTTAAACGAAAAAATAAGTTTAACTTTTATGTAAGTATGAATAATAAATTTGACTGTGGGCTTAATTATTACAAATTTTTTGCAAATAATTATTGGTTAGAATAATAATAAAGAAATGAGTTTTTTTTAACACGCTACAGTTTTATTCTACAGTTATAGAACATAAAGGTCTTCAACCCTAATTATATAATATACAAAAAGGTTTTTAAAGATAAAAAAAACACATTATTATAATTTGATCTAATAGAAACAAGTTTAATAATAATTGAAAAAATTATACCTACTATCTTTAACATTTTTTATTGCCGTTACTTTGTTATTTACTTTGATGTTAAATGTCAGTTACTCAGACATTACAATGTACAATGTACCTATTTTATTGTATATTTTAATCCAGTAATAGATTTCATTTGTCCAAATTATTAAAAATTTAAAATATATTAGTAGTCAACAAATTCATATAAAGATTTTGATACAATACTGTTCTTGAAAAAAGTTTTTTTTAACATAATGTTGTCTTTGTCAAATTAGTTTGTTACAAAAATGTTGTGGACATACTGTATTGTTAAAAATGATTGATGGAATTCTATTTATTTATTTAGGTTTTTGCTATTCCGAAGATTTAATTTGTTGCCTGCAGCTTAGCAAAAAACGTAATAAAATAAATTGAACAGATATTAGTACTCTAGTAGGGTTACTGGTGTAACTGACTGTTGAGTTTCAATTTTAAATGATTGAATTTTGCATTTTTTTCTTTACTTTTGGTATGAGTAGGACAAGAAAGGGTGTATACTACAAAAATAGCGATAAATGAATTTACCTCTTCGTTTTTATATTTTTAAATGTGCTAGACGCAAGAAATCCTTTATGTAAGAACTTCAATACATACACACAAAAAAGGGGCAGAAAATATTCGCCAAAAACAACAGTTTTACCTTTTTGGATATGTTTTTTTATTCTAATTTTCAATTCCTTGATTTATTAAATGAATTTTGCTTGTGCTGAAACTACAATTTTAAATAAAGTCGATTCACTCAGTAAACCTGCAAGATGGCCGACATGTCATATGACAAAAGTCATATTCCAGCTAAATAAAAATTTTTTTTGCATTTTCAATGACTTTTGTCATATGACATGTCGGCCATCTTGCAGGTTTACTGAGTGAATCGACTTCTATCAGATTTGCGATTACTATACAGGGTTCGCCAAAAACAACATTTTTAGTTTTTTGGATTTCGTTAAAAATAAATTTACGTAGAAACAAACAACTATTGTTGCTTTCTTACTTCGAATATGATTTTATATCTGGCCGAGTAACGATTTTGTTGTAAGAGAACCATTTTTATTTGCCTACTTTTGAGGTATTTTTATTATTACATGTCATATTTCTTCAATTCATTCAATCATAAATTATAAAACTTTTAATCAAACGGGGTACCACCGAGTTAGCGCATAGTTCAATTCAACTCGACATCTGAATTCCCGATAACAGTTAGTAAACTTGCTGTATTGAGATATTTGCAATAACTACTCTTATTTTTTCTTTCAAGATATCTAAGTTATTTTTGAAATTGGTTTTATACACATGTAGTTTTAGATATCCCCATAAATGAATGTCGATAATTGTGAGATCGGGACTCCTACGTGCCAACTGATTTGGACCAAAATAGGTACCTTCCAATCTATTTATTTCCAAAGTGATGATTTAGCCAATCATCAAAAGGAATTTAAAAAATCCAAAAAACAAAAACTGTTGTTTTTGACGAACCCTGTATAGTAATCGCAAATCTTATAGTTGAAATTGTAGTTTAAACACTAGCAAAATTTATTTAATAAATTAAGGAATGGCAAAAAAGATCGAAAAAAGTAAAAATGTTGTTTTTGACGAACCCTGCATAGTAATCGCAAATTTGGTATTCGAAATTGTAATTTCAATACAAGCAGACGTTTTTATAAGGAATGACTTTTTCTTCTATAGCTACTAATTAAAAAGTTTTTAGGCTTCCAAATTCTGCGTGGACACACTGTATATACATTTTTTTGCACGATGAAAATGTTGTTTCGTCATAAAACAGAACTTTTTCCCATGAATTATTCTGGAGTTGCGATATTAAATGCAAATATCTACTTTTCTCAATTTTTTTTTTATCAGACAACAATAAATTTTTAAGATGTTCTCTTGGATAGATGAGAAGCCCGGTATCTTCATCCTCCGTCGAGATATTCCTCTTACCGGAACCTGATTTTCTTTTCCAAAAAATTAAAATTGCAAAACAATTATTCTGGACATAATAAAAGACCATGATAGAAAAACCCATCTTTGATAGGTATTGAATAAACATGGCGGACTTTGCGTAAGGTCATTATTTATTCTATTAACGTAATTAGTTTCCATGTTTTTTGCTAAACGAACCTAAGAAAAAAGACTTTTAACATTTTTAAATAATTAATAAAAAAAAAGAAAAATGAAGTGGTATCAATCAATAAGTTATTCTTTATATACTATTAGACTAGTACCTCATTAATTTTAAAAAAACTGTTGAATATTTAAATCCAGTAATGTCACTAATTTATTGATACAGAAATAAGCACTTAGTGATATTTTTTTTCTTACATACTGAACGTCAATTAAGTAAGTCGCAGAATCATTTTAAAAAGATCCATTAGCAAATTTGATTATATAAGTTAGCAAACGTTTTCATTAAACAAAAGCAAACATTACTAAATTATATTTGCTTAATCCTTCAAAAATGTTACCAAAATACTAAAACAACAAGTGTTCGTCCCAATTTTTTAATGTTTTAACCCAACAAACATTTGGTTACAATAATTATTTCTGTACCATATTGCGAAATTAATAAGCAAAATGCGTAATTTCAATACATACCGACAAAATACTCAGTAATTTTATGACAAACTTAATAATTTTAGATTACTCGGTCGATCAGGCCAAGCACCTTGAGCAATTTTAATTTAACAAAATTATTATTTAATCCGTTGCAAAACTGCTATAAGGCAGATATTTTTGATTTTGTATAAATTGCTATTTGGATTATGTGATTAGATTATCTCTTGTTACATTTTACACGTTAGTTTTTTTTGACTAGTTTTAAAGTACATATAAAGTTATACAGGGTGTTCATTTCAAAACTTCCCACCTCGATTTTCCTGCTTTAAAATGAAAATGTGGAAAATCGCTCGGACCCGTCGATTTTTATTTCGAGGAGGACATCTTTTGCGTATATTGTCAATCTTGTTACTTCAAGCCCCTAGGAGGGAGGGGGGATAAGATCTAAATCTTAAATGGATACCCCTATTTTATATAATTATTTTGGATTCTGCATAAAATTCTGAACATTTTTTAATAAAAGCATCTATACTTCACAGTTTCCGAGATATTGACTCTTGAAAAATGACATTTTTGAACTTTGACAGCGTCTAGCTTTCTAATTGTACGTCTTAGAGCAAAACAGCTTACGTGTCCCTATCTTCGATTTTTATTATCTTTCCAATAGTGTCAACTTCCGGTCAAACCGGAAGTTGACACTATAGTGAAGTACTTACTATATTTCTTACAGTTACATTTAATTTGTTCCTTACTTGACCTCCTACTTTACCGGGAACGTTGTTACATTTAACGGAAAAAGTTTCAACAATACTAATTGAGTCTCTTAAACTTAAATTTCTACTCTCCAACGGGGATATTATGTCCGGTATGAAACTGAAATTAACCTTAATAAAAACAAGCTTTTAAGCTACACTTGCACTTTTTAACAACTCTTTACTTTGCACGACACACTGCGAATCGTCATCTAAATCCAAAATTCGTTTTTAATGACTTTGAAATGCTCTGCGTACAATATTGGCGGGCCTAATCCATGTTACCCACCGGGTTATTACAGGTTCTGGATCGATATAAATAAGGTTTGTTAAACAGGTAATAATAACGCATTCTTAAGTGAGAATAAACAACCCCATCCATCCATAAAACAAGACGGTATTGGACAAGTCACAAATTCACATTGTAGTGTTCCAAAAAGACAATTTTGTTGATTGTTTCTTTTAACCACTTTTTGGATATGCCACGGTCTGAAATTACCCAATAGTAAAGTTACACGCATTTGCCCATATTGAATAAATGTGTTGTAGTAATATGTTTTTATTTTAAGGAATAATCGGAACAAAGCCATAAAAATGATTATTTTTTTCAGAGAATTATTAACACACGAAAACGTTACATTTAATGATAATGGAACCCTGACATCTATACCCAAACATCCACTTGTATGGGACGCTGAAAAGTCTGGTGATAGAAAGGAAGACGATTTGCTTATCTTGCCAAATATAGCTTTACTGGTAAGTGCATTATGTAATGACGATATTAAATTCTAGCTAATTCCATTCCATATTCAGTTTACTACAGATGTTAGTTTGGGGATTAAAAGAATATTTGTTAATATCTAATAATAAAATTTGTTGCACAAAATAACTCAAACGATAAACAAATTTGTCAGACTCTTTAAATCGAAACGATAAATATTATGGCAGGAATGGCCACAATACATCTTCAATTTCGATGATTTGAATTCAAAACGTCAAGTTTTAATTTAAATTGGGTGTAAAATTTCATTACCGAATGCCACACGTGCTTAACTGATTTCCGGATATTTTCTCTTGGTGCAAAATATTCGTGAACTCTCTATTGTCTTCTCTATTAAATTTTTTGAATCATTTAAAGAGATATTATTATATAAAATATATTTTCTAGAATTAATGCTTCTTGTATGGAAAATCAAATGGGAGATACTCTAGATAGAGATATACTACTTCTAAAAGAAGTAGACATCAAAAAATCTTCCAGAAAAAAAATTTTTTTTTATAGTTTAGAATTGATTGTTTTCAAAAGTATAGTACTGAGGTATCTCATTGCAGAAGATATAAGAAAAAACTACGAATTAGTTTCCCAAAATTATGATTACATAACAAGAAATAAAAGTATCAAGAACATTCATTTTATATTAGTTCAAATATATTTAATATGTTTCCGAAAAAAAGTTATTAAGTAAAGTTTTAAAAAATATATAAAAAAGTTGTTTACCTGAGGCTCAAATTCAATTCCAAATTATTAAATAATTAAAATAATTACATTACCAATCATAAATGGTAAATGTTAAATTAAAAAAATTAATATCTACATATGTATATGTTGCCTTTTACGTATTTGATATTTTTTTATATTAAACCTAATTTGAGTGAGCTTTAAGTAATACCTATGTATTTTATTTTTTAATGCATTTTTTTTCCTATTTATAAAAATACTTTAATACCGTGCGAGTAAAAATTATTTGCATCAAAGAGGGCTTGGATTAAAAAACGAAGGGCTTGGTTTAGATCACAATGATATGAGGACGATATATCTAACCAAATCTTGGTTAAAATTTTGTCAAATTCATATTATGACATGATATGACAAACTAATGAGTAATAAAATAAGTAGACAAATACAAATTTATTTTTGTTGTTTACAAAATTAACAAAGTAAGAATATACAGAAAGAAAAAGAATAATAATTACATAAAATGCTGAAATTGGCCACCGTTATGCTCCAAGCATTAATTCACACGTCTCTTCATATTTTCGAAAGTGTTGACCAGCATCTTTGGAGAAATGTTACCACATTCTTGGATAATCCTTTCTGGTAATTGTTTTAAATTTGCAACTGGTGATCGTCCATGCACAAACTTGGATTGTATTGCCACTCACCATTTACTCTAACCCCGTTTCGAAAATACGATTCAACCATGAATGTTTTGCGCTGTTCCGTAAAGCTCATTGTATGAATTGTTCCAGAAATTGGAAAAATTAGCGATGAATCAAATTACTTGTAACGACTGTCAAAGATGGCGGAATAACTGATTGATTGTTAATTCAGGTAGTTACTGACACCCAACAGGTATTAAGCTCTACGGCTAAGCATTACGTCCCTAGATGCAAGGCTCTCTTTGATGCAAATAATTTTTGCTCGCACGGTAATTCCTCCGTCACTAAAATCCTCGAAAGTTTCGCTCCTATTTTTAAAGCAAACATTGTCATAGTTGGGTACAAATAATTTAAAAAAAGTCCTGTCATGTTAAAAGAGTTTGTATTAAATTAAATAGGTCTTAAAATTGCAGATTAATACTGATTATTATTTTAAGAAAATAAACCACTAGAAATAAAATGTAGGTACATGTATTTTATAGAAACAATGAACTTTATGCAAAACCAGTTCGGATATCAAGGGTAATTAATAAAACTTGTGATAGTACAAAGGTCTCGGTAATTAGATTTCTTGTAAAATCCAGTGACGTGCAGGGTAGGCAAAACATAATATGGCAAACTATTTATTTTGTTGTATTCCTTTATTATAATGGCACAAAGTATTTTTTCTTAGTACCTATTATACCTCAATAGCACACAATTAAGTTTTTTTAAATAACTGGGGCATTACATTTAGATTCTGCTAGTCGACAGAATACGTTTTTGTCCGTGTAAAAGGAAAACTAGCATCCGTAAAATTTGCAATCAATCCACACTTTATTATTGTCAAAAAAAAAATGCAAACCCCTTGCCACATCAATAAATTGGTATATTGAAGAATAAGTAATGTTATATAGGAGATCTATAATTATTTTATATTAAAATTAGAGAAAATAATTTCTTCTTAAAAAAATTTAATACTAACAACATTAGCGACAGTGCGAGGCTAAGTCGACGCGACAGCATGGTGTAGGTGTTGCTTCTTTCTAACGTAGGTCATCTCCGTTCCTTATACAAAAGCACTGCCTTGGTTTCGCTATGAATTCGTATAGGAGGAAAGCCCTGTGCTTGCCTTGAAGCTCTTGCGGAATGCCTAGACACACAAGGTAGACTTTATGGGTTTCTTCGGGCTTATTCGGGTATATTCTTATGAAAGCGAGGACTCAATAATTTTATTGTTGATATTTTAAGTATTATTTAAAAAATAATTTAATATTTCGTAGAGTAAGGTTTACAAACCAAAACAAATTTAAAAATACAAAGTTATAATTTTATGCCAGTTCTATTGTGCAGTAGTAGATAATGCTTTTTTGCCTACGCTACTGGTAAAACCCCCTAGAACCAATAACCACAAGAATTATTATACATAACAATATCCTTGTATGAATAATAAGTATATTAGCTATAAATAAAACTACCTATATATTAGGTATTTAACGGTAAGATTTCATTGATATTAAACCGAGTAACAAGATTACAATTGCATATAAGAAATAATTGAATTGCAACAGGGAATAGGCCACAATTTGCTAACACCAAGCTTTAAATACCACAAACCATAGTATTGTGAAAAATGCTATTTGTCAATGTCAGTTTTTTATACCTACCTGAGTTATAAAAAATTTGATTGATAAAGGCATAAAAATTTCTTGTAAATTTGCACATAGTTTTTTTCTGCTTTTATTAATTTATAAATTCAACATTTTTAACGTAAATCAGCAGTTAATTCACCCAAAAAGGGTGTTGAAATTTATTTAATGTCTGAAGATAAATTTCTACAAACCTGATGCTGAATTTAAAATTTGCATTTTGGAACAGAAATATCGTCAAAATACTCAATTTTCGGCTGCCCTAAATTTTACAACCTAAAAATTAAGGATGATTTAGAAAAGTTATAAAGTAATAAATATAGTTTAAAAAAACTAGAAAAACACGCTTTAATAATAAATCAAACTAAAAAGCGGAAAATAAATATAGTTTAAAATAATTCTTGAAATTCTTAATATAGGCAGAAAATAATAATGAACGATAAACATTAGTATTATTTTGAAAAAAGCGTGTGGTGCTGAATATACGAAAAATATAGCACAAAGCGACCCACGCTTTTTTCACAATAATACTAATGTTTATCTTTCATTATTATTTTCTGCCTATATTAAGAATTTCAAAAAGTATTTTAAACTATATTTATTTTCCGCTTTTTAGTTTGATTAACTATTAAAGCGTGTTTTTTAGTTTTTTTAAACTATATTTATTTTCATTTTTTAGTTTAAGTTATTGTTAAGAAAAAAAAATTTTTTTTGGGTAGATTGAGTAGGTATTATATATTAGTAGATTATTGTATTGTCAGCAGTTCTTGATAAGTAAGTCTACAAAATTTAAATTAAATCTGACCGTTTAAAGTGGGTCAAAATCGGATTTTTAAAAAAAAATTGTCAAAATTTTATTTGACGGGTAAAATTTTTTTTAAATTTTTCTCTATACGACCCCATGTTTGTTTCATTACTATCGGTTATTGTAATAATTCTGACATATTGACAGGTGTAAAATTTTCACAAGAGAATTTTTTGCGTACTTTTTTTCAACTTTCCACCGTCAATATACATACGACCTTATAGTTTTTTCATTAAGGTTGAATTCTCAACGTCATTCAATCTATTGCCAACCTATAACCTATTTCGCGTTGATTTTTTGAGTTTATTATTTTAATAACTAACATTTAAAGAAAATCAATATCGTCGGTACATGATTTAGGTAGTATTTGATATATTACAAAAATATCAATTTATTTCATTGCTAATTTTGGGAGAATTGTATAGTGAAAGAACAATGAGTGACAATGACATAATAATGTAAAAAAAAATCTTACCCGATATTTTTCGCTATACAATTCTCCTAAGATAAGTTATGAAATTCCTTGATATTTATTAAATATGTCAATTATTACCTATAGAATATCAAGTGGATACTGATTTTCTTTAAATTTTGTATAAAAGCTAGAAAACATAAATAAATCTACGCGAAATAGGTTATAGGTTGGCAAGCATGCTGATACTCCCACCTTAATATAATTTTTTTTAAACGATTTGACATATTGACAGCTGTCAAATGTTGACAGGAGATTTTTTTGCTTATTTTTCCCGAAGTCTCCGCATCGAATACTATACGACCCCATAATTTGTTTCGTCAAAATCGCTTCTTCGTTTTATACCTGACAGCCGTCAAAACTTGACAGGAGAATTTTTCGCGTGTAGATTATTGTATTGTCAGTGGTTCTTGAGAAGTCTACAAAATTTAAATTAAATCTGACCGTTTAAAGTGGGTCAAAATCGGGTTCAAAGAAGTCGGTTACAAACATACATACATACATACAGCGGCGCACCCAGGATTTTATGTTAGGGAGGGCCCGCCAACCAGTGCTGGAAGCAAATTTTTTAATAAACTTTTAAGTTACGCATTTTTCTAGAACTTTGAAGCTTTTTAACAGGTACTTTTGCAGGGAAGATCGCAATAGCCTAGTCATGGGAGTCGTTAAACGGTTTCTTAGGGGGGGGGGCATTGGCGGTTTGTGACTTGTTAATTTGGGGGTGTACTAAAAGCCTGCTGTAGGCGAAATGCGCCGCAGGCGAAATTTTTTTAAGACTACAATTTGGTCAATAATTATTATAGTAAATATTTTAAAAATTTATGAATACCTTCTTATTCTATTGAAAATGAAATAAGATAAAAAATAAAAAGGCTAATTTTTTTTTCATTAGTGGGTACATTGTTTAAAAGTAAAGTTCATTCATCTGTTTTTATTTGCAGCAAACTTATCAATAACAATAATGTCCCTAGATTTACACTTTGTGGTATGTATCAAGTTAATTTCGAGAGTTTAGGTCTTCCCTTAATTTTAATTTCAATTTTTTGCTCAATACTTAATGAGCTAAAATTGTTTCTCAAACATTCATAGTCGTTTTGGCATTAAAACTGTTTATTTTTATTAAAATAAGTCTTTACTAGCCCAAAATAATAACAAAAATATAAAGGAAAACTCAAAATAATAAATTCATACATTCAATCAAACCATATTAAACCTCAATAAGTCGACTTTTGTCAATAAGTCAACTTCCAGGGGGAGGGAGGGGGGGAGGGCAAATGCCCCACCTGGCCCCCCTCAAACGAGGCCCGTGAGGTAAATCTAAGAAAATTGACTTTTTAAAATACTTATCCACTTTCATAATTTTTCATTTCATTGGGGGTTTTGGGGGGGGGGCAAGGCGCCCCCCCTGGGTGCGCCACTGCATACATACACACATACAGGTGAAGCTAATAAAAGCCTGTTATAAATCGACAAATTTTTGGTTGTTTATCCTGTATCGAATAGACTCAATTTTTTAAATATAAAGGAATGCAATAATTTTGAATTGGAAATTATAATAATTGAAAACAGGACACCCTGAACATTATTATTTTCTATTTTACTAGGAGTGTGTAAAGGTTTGTTAGCTGTTTAGCCTTTTTAAATTTTACTTATAAGGACAGTATTTCAATTGATAATGAGGTTACATGGTAAAAAAGATTATAGAATCTATAAACATCGTAACAAAATAGCTATCCCATAAAAAAAATCATAATTTTGACCAGATATTTGTATATGTTAAAATGTTTCAAAATAATAATGAGACCTATTGACCCACATTTTTAGATAAAGAAACCAGATAATGAAAAAATATTACATCTAAAATTATATAATTCCCTATTGAAAAAGGTCATTCATTCAATGGTACCTACCGAATATGTAGGTACCCTACTTAGATTTGCTATGACATAATCATTCGATATACGTTCTGTAATACCTACTTCACACGAGAATAAAGGTAATCAAGAGCTAACTATTTGGAAACATCATAAAAATGAAATTTTTTATTCGAGAAAAATTATTGTTATTTAATGTTGGCGTGTTTACATTTCTTCATACTCTCTGTCTACTCTATTTATTTCCAATGAAAGTAGACGTTTAACGTCTGTCGTAGATTAGTGAACTTGGCTTCTATAAATAAGGAAAGTAGATTTGTAGTCATAAATACCTACTTAGCATTTCACCGACCGGTATAATTTGTTGGATCACTGTGCTTCTTATGTTAGTTATGCAATTATTTAGTTGTTACAAGATGGTTTGGCACATTTAAAAAAAACTAACTATTGGGGGGTAGCTCATTTATGATACAGTCTATCTTAGATTTTTATTTTTTAGTTAAAAATGCTAACGGTAACAGTACATCACACAACAACTTAAAAAAAGTTAATGGCAACCCTAGTTTTTTATTTGCTATTTTTAAAGTCTGTTATAAGTTATACATAAGTACCAAGTTTCATATTTTTATTCCTTGTAATAAACAAACAAAAAATAATTTAATTGAAAAATAAAAAAACTTTTATCCAACTGAAATACTTTTTCGTCAATAAATGCTTGAAATTCGGTCCATTCACTATTTGGCAATAGCCTAAACGTAAGTAGTACCACAGAATATATAGTGTGTACCAGCCAAATGGAATAAACTCGATAATAAATACATGGTATTTCTGGTTGTGCATTTTTTTCAATAAAAACTTTTTATAGAGGGTGTGTCACGTAACAGTAGTAGTAGTAGTAGTAGTAGTAGTAACAAGATTTATTTAGCAATGTGCTACAATTTAACAAGTTATATAAAATATTTGAACTAATTTAACAATATCATCTTTAAAAAAATTTTATCAGTCACTATTTTGTTTTTTAAATAAATAATTTTTCAATGATTTTTTAAAATTTTTCAAAGAGGTCTGTGATTTAATTAAAATATTCAAGTTATTATATTCACTTAATCCTTTATAGAAAACCGATTTATATGTCAAATGTTTTGATACCCTACCTAGACAAAAATCTTTATTTAAACCTGGTTGAATAGTTATGATTTTCAAAATTTTGAGTTATAAAATCTTTCAAATGAGAAGGCAGTAAGTTATGTTGTATTTTAAAAATAAAAGTACAAATCAAAAGAAATACTAAATTTTTAACATTTAACCACTGAAGTTTCTTTAACATTAGATTTATTTTCGTATATTTATCCACATTTAAAATTATACGCATAGCTTTATTTTGCAAAACTTGGAGTCTATTAAAGACCCCATCATTTGCTGTGTATAAAATAGTTGAACAATATAAAAAATGAGGTAAAATTATAATGTTATAAATTGTTTTTCGTGAAAATAAACTCAAATTTTGACTAATTCTTTTTAAATAATTAATTTTTTTTCCAATTTTAGATACCAGATTTTCAAAATGTAATTCAAATTTTAACTTAGAATCTAAAATTACTCCCAAATATTTAAAAGAGTCTATAATTTCTAATTTTTCATCATCAACAAAAATATTTATGTCTGTATTAATCACGCTATTTCCAATAACCATAAATTTTGTTTTAGAAACATTTAATTTTAATTTATTTACCTTTAACCAGTTTGATAAAGTTTTTAATTCAAAATTTAAAATGTCTATACAATCAAGAATATTTTTACCCTTTATATATAATAAGGTATCGTCAGCAAACATTTGAATAAAACTTTGTTTTAAAACATTTGGCATATCATTTATATAAAGAATAAATAATAATGGACCCAAAATGCTACCTTGTGGTACCCCAATATTATTATATTCCTTTTTAGAAAAAATATTATCAATTTTTGTTTTTTGCTGCCTATTACTTAAATAATTTTAAAACCATTTATAAACAACTCCCCTTAATCCATACTGATATAATTTTTTTAATAATTTATCCCTATCAATTGTTTCGAATGCACGTTTAAAATCCAAAAATACTGCCAATACAACTTCATTTTTGTCAACGCTTCGCTTCCAATTTTCAATTACAGACTGGATTGCCGTTTCTGTTGAATATCCTTTTCTAAAACCTCCTTGCATATTTACTAAAATTTTGTTTTCTTCAATAAATTCGAGTATCTGTTCATAAACTGTCATTTCCAATAATTTTTCAATATCCCATAATATATTTATTGGCCTCATTTCACAGCTTTTTTTTGTATTTTTAATTTTTGGAACTGGTGTTATAATAGAACATTTTAGATCTTCAGGCATTTCTCCATATTTTAGGCAGGTATTGATTAATCTTAATATAATTTCACCTGTGCTTGTAAAAGTTTCTTTCATTACTTTTTTTGATAAAATTTCACTATAATTATTGTTTGATTTGAGTTTGTTAATTTTAAATTTTAATTCTTTTAATGAAACTTCTCGGAATTCTTCAATGATATTGGAACATGTAGCAATTTTAGGACATAATATTTCATTTCCAACCTCGATATCATCAACTATTTCTTTAATACTATTAACGTAATAATTATTCATATTTTCAGCAATACAATACGGATTTGTTTCTTTTCTGCCGTTAAATATCATTTCCTTTATTTCACTTTTTGTAGTTGGCTTGACAAAATTCTTTAAAGATTTCCACATTCTTTTTGGATCATATTTATTTCTATCTATTTGTTCATCATAATATTTTTCTTTTCTTTTCGTAAGACACTGACACAACAGTTTCTTAATTTTTTGTACTCCTCCCAATCATTAGAACTTTTGGTAATAATAAATTTTTTATACATATTGTCACGTTTTTTCTTCGCTTCCATAATAATTTTGTTAAACCATGGTGTCGGATGATTTCTATTGGTGACTATCTTTGTTATTACAATTTTGTTAATAGACTTTTCAACATTACATATTATATTGTCAAACAAAACATTTACATTTAAACTATTATAATTCCAGACACTTGATAATAGTTCATTTGACAATTTTTTGTAGTCAACATACTTCATAATTTTACTTTTATCTCTGTCTTCTAAAAACTTTTCAATATTTACATAAATCCAATCGTGATCACTAATTTTCGGCTCCTGTACAACACTGGTATTTAAATAATGGTCGTTTGATATTATTAAGTCAATAATTGTTTTAGATTTATTAGTTACTCTGGTGTAATCTGTTATCAGTGGCCAACTTTCTTATTTTAAATGCAACACCCTGTACATTATTCAATTTTTGGATTCTTCAGAAAGTTTTAGACATATTTCATGTATAATATCCTATACCTATCTTTAACTGTTTCGAAAAAAAAATATTAAGTGTTTTCAGATTTATTGCATTTCAGCTTTTCTTTTTACTGATATGAAAGAAAAAAAGATATAAATAGTTTTGTTTACTATTGTTTTTCGCATTTTATACAGTAATGCACTAGATTAATGAACTCAAAATCGTAGTAATGGGTTACTTTACACTTTACAGCATAGCAACCATTACTGCATAAAACGTCAATGTCATTCAAAACACAATTTTACATATTATATGCTTTCTCGTATCTTTCCTTGGATTTTACTGGAAGCAGACTTGAAGAACCTTCGCGGGTCGCATTCAGGATATCTTCCAAGTCGTTTTCACTAGCCATTTCCATAATTCTTGTGAAATTTACTCTTCAAATATGACTTTATTTGGATGCTGTCAATAGTCGTCAAACACAAAAAAACATCTTGTTTATATTGCTAAGTTACCGAGAAGTCATACTACTAAGTTTTTGTAGATTTTCTTCAGTAACTATTCTTTTTAGATTTTAATATGAAATACAAAATAATTAATTACTTAAAAAATGCGAAAAAATAGTATACGCACCTCGTCAGAAAAGTGATTTTACTTGACTTGTATGGAAATTAAATCCTCGCTTCGCTCGGATTCAAACTAACCATACTTGTCAAGTAAAGTTCCACTTTTCTAAACTTGATACGTAATGTAGGACTATTAAAACTCCTGCCCTTAGCAAATTGTTGTCTGTCTGCATGACGGTAGTTGTCAGTGACATTACGGTATAGTAAAGTGACATTTCGATGTGGTAAAGTGTCGTTTTAGTAAATAATTTTAAATTTTGTAATATAGTACATTATCATTCAAAATGCGATTAAAAACGTTTAAAATGTTTCCCTACATTTATGTTTTTAGTTATTGCATTTTTCTTTATATTTAAATAATCTGAATCTTTTCGATATAGGGTGAACGACCAAAAATTTAAATATTAACGGGGAAAGTATCGGGCAAAGGCATTCGACAATTTTTTCAATCAATTCAATATTTAAAATAGTTACATAGTGCAATAAGATGACCTCAACCAAATTAACTATTGAGTACCTATTTAAAAACTATGCCGAAAAATGTACGCTCCGTAATATGGTGAAATATTATTTAATATTCAATATGGCACCTTATAGAAGAAACAAGTGATTTGAAATTTCCTAAGATGCAGTGTATTATGCATTTAAACGGCAAGTTGATTGATATTGAACTTAAAAGAAGCAATTAAAAGGTCAATAATGCATTGAAATATACACTACTGGCAAATTCCAAGTTATAGTAACATTTTATGTCTCTTTTTATTTCGCGTCAACTCCATTTTGTATTAATTTCTTTACATTAAAAACCTTGCCAGTACAGTATATTATATGCAGTGTGTCTACTTAAGTTGGCTACAAATATTGGAAACTTTTTTATTATTAACTTTACGAAAAAAAGTTATTCTTCATAAAAAGTTCTGCATTGTCCAAAACCTAAAATGCAATCATCAGATATTACATTTTTTCAGTCGTATACGAGGTTTGTCAAAAAATATGAATTTTGCCCAAGAGTAAAGTATCTTTATTTTTGACAATATCGAAAACTGTAATTATGAAAAGTTGTTGGAAATGTAAAACTATATTTTATTATGCAATTACATCCTTCTACCTAATTTTTTTTATTTTTACAATTTTTTCTCAAACTACGGATACCGAACATTTTTATCTTTTTAATTTATTAAAAAAATCATGATAACCTTTCTGTTTCGTTCAGAAAATAATAAATCTCAAAACAACACTTATTTCTAAAAATTTAATTAATACGCCATTAAAATAAAAATCCGTAATTTGAGAAAAATTTGTAAAAATAAAAAAAAAATTAAGTAGAAGGATGTAATCGCATATTAAAATATAATTTTACATTCCGAACAACTTTTCATAATTACAGTTTTCGATATTGTCAAAAATAAAGGTACTTTACTCTTGGGCAAAATTCATATTTCTTGACAAGCCTCGTATACGACTAAAAAAAATGTAACATCTGATGGTTGCATTTTAGGTTTTGGGCCATGCAGAACTTTTTATGAAGAATAACTTTTTTTCGTAAAGTTAATAATAAAAAAGTTTCCCATATGTAGCCAACTTAAGTCGACACACTGTATATTTTACTTTACTGTTTAGGTAAAAATACCCATAGGTAAAAATCGATCTAATAAGGTTAAATGTTTCAGCGAATTATTGATATTTACTCACTTCATTATAACCAAAATGTTGATGGTCATTGATTTTAATGTGACCATATTTTTGCATGATTCACTTCCTTGGGAACAAAAAAATCTTTGGGGTTTACCCAGATTGTGTGCGTAATTTTCAAGTAAATTTTACCTAAATTTAAAAAGGGGAATAGATTAGTAAGTAGCTTAGGTCATTATTTTAATAGTTGGGCATGTTTACCCGGGATCGTCTTTAATATATTAAACATATTATATCCAATAATTTATTACATTAATAATAACAATCGATTAGCGAATATTGTGTTTAAAATATATTTTTAATTTTATTTAATGATTCAGTGCTTTTAAAAAAATAAGTTTTTTCTAAAATGCTGGTCATTCCTTCTTATGACTTCTTAAGTCATTTTCAGGTGTTTAAAAACAATTCCTACAAAGAATTTGCAAGTACCTATCCTTTTTTGTACTTCTGTATGTGCTATATAAATGTTGTAACAGTAGCGGCATAAAAAGTTATATCTTTATATAATATGTATATATAACAATATTTCAGCATATACAATACATACACATTATCATACACATTTTCCTGTAGTCTGTAAACAACTATTTCCCAACCTAGCAAGAATTTTCACCATTTATGTACCTATACCTACTAAAACTACTTCTGTTACTTATATAACACCTCGAATGTATCATACAGTTTTTTTTGCTCATTTTATTTCCACATGTAGGACGGTGGAGGGGGGGGGGGGGATCTTTTTAACATCACGCAATTTTTCAACACCCTTAAACACATACTTCCATTTAGTATTTTGACTTTTAGAGCACATACTTGGGAAGGAGAAGGATAAATAAGAAATAGGTAAAAAATGAATATACTGTGAGGCAGCAAATTATTAGTATTTTACAAACGTAGGTAGTGTAAAATAAAGTTATGCAAAAAGAAAATGCGAAAAAAAAATTTACTGCGAAAAATGCATGTGGTCGCTTACCCTTTGCAATAATAAAAAATATACTACAATTTTATTTCGGGGGCTAATAAGCAGCTTAGGGGGCCATAATTATTAAAATATGGTATTTGCAATATATTGTTTATATACCGGGTGTCCACGGAAGGTGGCTCGCCCCTCTAACTTTTTGGTTTTTCAAGATAATGAAATAAAATTCGGGGGAGTTGTATTCGACATAAAACTGCATTTTTTGACAGGTGACTTAACATTATGGAACTTCCGGTTTAACCGGAAGTGACATAAACTTTCTATTTTTAAATGGGACACCTGGTATATTTTTACTTTACTTTACTTACTCCATATGACATTCTAAATACAACGATGTATCACTTGTCACTTTTTGTCACCAAGAAAATATTTTTTTTCCAAATTTATTGTTTTATCTAGAGGGCTATGAATACCTTAAAATCACTTATTTCAGTTCTTTAATCTTGGGAAAAATAAAATTTTACTATTTTTGGTCCAATGCTATGTGCTATGTAAAATTTAATCTTTAAAGTTGTATAACTCATTTTTGTTAAATGGCAACATGGTGGCTCGTCGGGATAGGAAAAAAGAGGATTTTATTACGATTATTTTGATACTATACACTATTAGGTTTTAGAAAAGCTGCCATTAAAAAACTTTAAAAAGTTAACTTGGAACTTTCCTAAAATAAAGCAACCTTTGAGAATAAATTTAGATTTAAATGTATCATACCCTGTGACCAGCAAAACTAATAAAACAAAATCATGCCTTGAAGAAAATTGAAATGCCAACAGCATCTGCCAAAGTAAAGTAGTTTGTTGTTTAAAAAACATATAAAATAATAATTTTACAAGGAGTGAAAAAGTTAATATGTTATTAGTGTTTGGAGAATGTAGAAATAATTGAACCGATGCTGCACGACTTTACGCACAAAGATATTTTAATCGGCGTTATCCAACCCGGCACTATTAGGTACCCAAAACTGGTTCCGAAAATGCGAAATGAGCCTGACAATAATAGCATATCAACTTTTTCACTCCTTGTAAAACTATTATTTTCCATGGTTTTTAAACAACAAACTAATTTACTTTGGCAGATGCTGTAGGCATTTTAATTTTCTTCAAGGCATGATTTCGTTTTATTAGTTTTGCTGGTCACAGGCTATGATACATTTAAATCTAAATTTATTCTCAAAGGTTGCTTTATTTTAGGAAAGTTCTAAGTTAACTTTTAAAAGTTTTTTAATGGCAGCTTTTCTAAAACCTAATAGTGTATGGTATCAAAATAATCGTAATAAAATCCTCTTTTTTCTTAACCCGGCGAGCCACCATGTTGCCATTTAAAAAAAATGAGATATACAACTTTAAAGATTAAATTTTACATAGCACATAGCATTGGACCAAAAATTGTAAAATTGTATTTTTCCAAAGATTAAAGAACTGAAATAAGTGATTTTAAGGTATCCATAGCCCTCTAGATAAAACAATAAATTTGGAAAAAAAATATTTTCTTGCTAACAAAAAGTGACAAGTGACACATCGTTGTATTTAGAATGTCATATGGAGTCAAAAAAAGTAAAAATATAGCAGGTGTCGCATTTAAAAATCGAAAGGTTATGTCACTTCCGGTTAAACCGGAAGTTCGATAATGTTGAGTCACCTGTCAAAAAATGCAGTTTTATGGCGTATACAAATCCCCCAAATTTTATTCCATTATCTTGAAAAACAAAAAAGTTAGAGGGGCGAACCACCTTCCGTGGACACCCGGTATAGGAATTTCATCCGATGCGGTAGTGTTTACAATCCATCACCAGTAGCGGTGGACCAAGGTGAATTTTCTTGTTTATTATTGCAAAGGGACATTTAAAAATATTTTTGGGCTGTTTTCATATCAGGATTTGCAGTTTAAAAATAATAAGTAATTTATATAAATTCCTGTAAATACAAACTTTTTTTATATGTATTTTTATACTACCTTACACCTTTCTAATAAAATACTTCTAAAGGATTTCAAAATGTCTCAAAACTATATTTTTACTTTTTTTTTTCAGAGTATAGCAGATGTAGTATCAAAAAAGAACATATTTACAAGAATGGGACTTAACGTCGTTATTCGACAGACTAAAACTGAAGCATTAGTTAATATGACGGCCAAAGAATTCATGTTTGGCTACAAAAGCACGCTGATGACTTTGGGGAACACTTTTATGCCATCATGGGTTTCTTTTGATAAGCTTGGATTGATTGATAGGGTAAGTTGATGTTAAAAACATGAAATTTGTCGAAGCTGTTCTTTGAGACAGCTATTTTTGGAAATATAGTTTTAGTCGTTTTTCAGTACCTAGGTATACAGGGTGTTCGGAAAATGCGTTAGGAAATTTTAAGGGGATTTCGACATTTTGCCAAATGATCTACTAGCATTATTTTTGCATGTAGAATCACGCCTTAAAATTTCCTAACGCATTTTCCGAACACCCTGTATAATCCTTATAAAAACACAACAACAACGATGAACCCTTAAACCATACCATACTTACTAATTTCACTAAACATTTTGTTTTGTTTTAGATGTACGAATTCTCAGGAGATTTTTCAACATTCTTTACAGGAACTAAGCATGGTCTGAACAACATCGGTCTGTTGGATACCTACAATGGAAAGACTAAAATTCCACAGTGGGATAGCCCGTGTGGTGACATCATTGGTGCTTCGGATGGCGCCAAATTCCCTGGGTACATCAAACCCAACGATACGTTACTATTCTACAGAAAGAGTTTGTGCAGAGCAAAATCATTGGTGAGTTCAACCAAATAAATTAATCATATAGCAGGTGTCAAAATACAAAATAGTACAAAGGAAAATAGACTTTAAGAGTTTTTTTTCGGCAAGGGATAAGTACTTCAACCGTTCTAAATATTATACAATATTTCAGGTCCATGTTAATGATACAATCGTGGACGGCTTCCCAGCTTACGTTTACCACTTCGGCAAGGATCTTGATGATAATGGTCATATTCACGAAAAGAACCGCTGTTTCTGTACAGAAGCAAATATCGACAAATGCTTGCCAAACGGCCTGCTAGATGTGAGAGGTTGTTACTACGGATTTCCCATTGCACTTAGTTACCCCCACTTCTACGAAACAGATCCGATTGTTTTAAGGAAGGTGGCGAGTGGAATGCATCCCGATACCGAGAAGCATAGAAGCGAGTTGGTGATCGAACCAGTGAGTTAATTTTACCTATTAATATACTATGTTTTGGTGTTCCTCAAGGAACAATTTTAGGACCATTATTTTTTAATATTTATATTAACGACTTATTTAGTATAAATTGCGATTGACAAATTCATAGTTTTGCAGATGATACTAGAACTTTTTATACCGATACAAATTCGGACAACTTCAATAATAAAATTAAAAAAGATTTTAAAATTATAAAAAATTGGTTTGAATACAATTTGTTAACAATTAAAAAAATAAAACAAATTATATTCCTTTTACTTTAAACCTAAATAACCTCTACCACGAAATTTATATATAGACATCAAATTTTTAAAATTAATAAAATAAAATATTTAGGAATTATTTTTGACAGTAAATTAAATTGGAATTTTCACTTAGAATACTTAATTAAAAAATTTAGAAGTTTACTACCGATTTTTAAAAATCTTAAAAAAGTTTTAAATGTAAGACATGGAAATATTACGCGTTAGTTAAAACTCATTCAAATTACGGAATTTTAGGTTGAGGAGGAATAAATAGAACTTTAGTTAAAAAATTAGAAATATTACAAAAAAGATTTCTAAAAATTATATTCAATAAAGATTATCTTTATCCTTCAAAAGAATTATATTCAGAAACAAAAAAGTTGAACATAAGACAACTTTACATTTATAACATCTTAATATATATATTTAAAAATAAAAACCGTATACAACTTAAAAACCATAAACATAATACACATCACAAAAATTAAATAACCATAAAACCTAAAATAAATAAGTCCATAGGACAAAAAAATTTCAAATATTTATATTTTTATTTAAACGATTATTTACCAACAAAAATTAAAAAATTAATTTCATTAAAAAAATTTAAAGTCGAAATAAAAACATGGATATTAAAAACAGACAATTTGAAAATATTTTTAGAAATGCTTTAATTAATTAATTGATATTGTTCTGAATAATTTATATAAGTAGATAATATTTTTTACTTAAAAATTATAAATTAATAATTTTTTTATATGTACCTAATATATTTCTTCAAAAAAAAACTGCGTTTATACTATAAATTAACATTTTTACTTTAAAACTTGATTTTTAATGCATAATTATGATTTATGATTTTACATACTAAAACAAAAGATAAGATTTGCCCCTATAACAAGCTCAGCTTCAGGGGATTGAAGAATAAGTTTATAGAAGACAACATAAACATATTTATTATATTATTAAATTTTAAATAAACTTATTATTATTATTATTATTATGATTATTATTATTATTATTATTATTATTATTATTATTATTATTATTATTATTATATAAGAACTAGCGGTATTTAGACCAGTTAAGAAAATTTACTTTTCGCCATGAATCGAAGACAAATTAGAGAAAATTCTAAGATTATCGGATTGTATGAACTATTTTCCATTTATTGTTGTAAAAACCATTTATTGTTATATCATTTGTTAGCCCTTTTTCAGCACTCCTATAATTTGTTTTTCTTTCTTTTTTAGATTTCTGGAATGCCTCTTAAGGTCGCGGTCAGATACCAAATCAACATGGCTTTGGGAAATCTTCAAAATATTGCCAATGCTGACAGGTTCTCGGACATGGTTCTTCCTCTTTTATGGACCGAAATTGTAAGTTTATATGTACAATTAGATTAGTTGACTCGCCCGCACATAATTTAGTTTTTATTGTGCGAAATATCCAACAATGTTTAGACTTGGTACTGTCTTGTAATATTGTTTTGTTATATATAACGAATGGAAATGATAATTCTTATTTTCATTACTATTAGGTACAGGTTTATGAATTTATGAAGTCGTTAATCGTGTAATAATTTAATTAGGCTTAAACCCACATTATGTGTGTTAAGTACCTACCTACTATTAAAACCGCAAAAAATTCGAATTTGTTTTATAGTCCTAGGTAGACTGGTAGACATAACATAGATGGTTATTAAGTTATTATACAGAATATTCCAGCAAACATGATGCAAAATCAAAATTTTAAAACACCACTTATAATGTTGCTTACCATGTATGGTAGTAACGGGGGTGGCAGTGATCGAGCCTCATAGAATCCAAAAGACAGAAAACAGTAAAATACATGAACACTCAACAAGTCTGCACAAATATTATGTCACTGAGTACATACAAGGTATTATACAAAACGACCAGATCGTCGAGAGTTTTTTTGCAAAATCGTTTATAATTTCGTCGATATTTAATGTTTTAACAAACTCGTGTTTGATACTGATTATGGATAAATCCGAAAGGCGTTGTTGTCCCATGGTTTTAAATAAATAAATGGATTTTTACTATTTTAAGTTTGGAAAAAGATCGTTCCGCTGATGCCACACTAACTGATAAAGTTAGAAATAACATCATTGCACTAGATTTAGATCAGTGGCGGTTGCTCTATAAGGCTGCGTGGCCGCGCGCCCCTCCTAGGAATTTTAACATAACACACAAATCAAATGTTTATTTAAATATTTATTATTACTATTCATTTTAATACTAATATTATTATTATTATTCATATAGGTAGTTAAAATTTCTAAATTTTAAAAAACCATAGCAACTCACCAATTCTGAACTAATCTCTAATTGTCCGTTTTCGTTGACCAACGATAAGCAAGCCTCCTCCTGTGAATTTTAGATAATTGAATTCCGTCGTTAAAAGTCTGCGACCGACGGTGAATCTCGCCTGGCGTATATAAATTTCGCCGAACGAACCCGAACGTCACCCGGTTATATCCGATTTAGTTAGGGACTCTACGGCCGCGGTATTCTAGCGCCTGCATTGCTTTATACATTTCGGACTTTGTTGTGGCGTAAGCGCGCGTCGAGTTCGAAGTAATAAAAATTTCGTCAATAATTTAATTCAAATAAATTTTTGTAGGCTGCCATTAGCGGATAAACTTAAAATTAAAAAACTGGGGAGGCCGTTGCCAGATATAAAGTTATCACAAACTTGTGAACGACGGGCCGAAAACCGATCTTTTACGCGTCGATTTTCAAAAGACATTTATAAATGTATGTATTAATTTACGTAAAAAATTTTTTATAAATAGATACTTTTTCGAGCAATTTGCTTATATGTCATTTGATATTGGATTTCTATTGCGCCCCTCCAAACACAAACCCCACGACACGCCACTGATTTAGATACATCTGGAAAATTTGAAGAAACACACCGATTTTTTATTAATAAATGATCCGCAAGTTCATACACTATTTTTTATTTTGAAATACTATCTCCAAGTCCCTTTCTGAGGCTTAAAATTTGACTAGGAAAGTCAATGGACAAGTCTTTATGGTACATCGTTTGTAAATTTCGCGCTTTCACGTATAATTCTTCTTCACTTAACGAAGTTAAATTCTCAGGATAAAAAAAATAAAATTAATTATGAAATGAAGTAACTATAAAAAGCAAATGGCAGCAAATTTTGAGGGGGCCGTCAGTGTGCCCCCCCCCCCCCCCCCGACGATAACGAGGAACATACTTCTTTTGATCTAGCTAGGGCCTCTGACATAGACATCTGATAATATTTTTTTTTAAACGGCGATGTAATTGTTTATTTATTCTTCTGTTTCTTTTCAGGGGATGTATGGACTTCCAGACAACCTAATCGTTCGATTTAAAATCTACCTACAAATTCTGCCATTAGGTCAGACTTGCATTATGTACACCTTCTTTTTGGGTTCCGTCCTCTTCTGTCTATATTCCATCCACAAATGCTTGTCTTTGAGAAAGATCCATCTACAAAACCGATCTCCCTGGATTGAAGACGACCTGGTATTGAGTATTGACAGAAAGTTATCGAGTTATATCCCAGAAAAAAATCAAACTTTAACGTCGAAAGAATTAGAGGTGTACTTTAACAGTTTAGTGACACCGTTAAATCAAACTTTAGAGGGAGATAGAGGATTGGAAGAACCATAAAAGCTTATGCCAAGGAAAATAAAGAGGAAGATAATGAAGTATTAATTAACTATTGAATTACAATTTTCTGAAATACTCATAATTTAAAAAAACTAACTAGGTTCTGTTCAAGGTTATCAAATTTCGATTATTTCTACATTAATTGAACAGTAGTTTAGTTTACTCTTTATAACTTTTACTTTATTTCATTCTTTTCCACCTTTTCGGTTTTGTGATTTTTATTTTTATTATTTATTTCTTACTTTTAAGACGATGTAGTGAATTGCGTGTACGGTTTTTGTAAACTTTTGTTTGATCTTGCCATACTAGTTTATAAGGAAATATTTGTACTTAAATACTAAATTGCGGCCTCAACCGCACGAGCCAAGAATATTCTTCGTTTAGTACAATTCCAGTTACGTACACTCTCTCTCAAGTTTCTTAAAAACCTTGCAACGCACATCTAAAAACTTTATAATATAAGGAAAAAATGAAGGGGCAATGGTGCTGATTATTTCCAACTTCATTACAAGGCAAAATATAGAATATTTTAAGCAGGAAGCTTTGAGTTGGCACGGCAAAGTAGAAAGGTTTGTTATACATGCAACTATAGCTTTCTTCCAACCCAGCAAAAGATTCCTTCCTCATCGGTCATTTCCATGTCATTTCTAGTCGCCCAACCAATATATGCCAAATCAGCAATCGATTGTTAAGTTCAAAACTTAATTGACATTCTGCTTGGTGGCAAAAAAGCTTAAGCATTTGAAGGGGGGGCGCACTGAATCGAAATGTTATCTCTTGCACATGGTGTCTTTTGTAATTACGAAGAAAAGTAGCAAGTTCAATGAATATACAGGGTGTTTCAATAAAAACTCCCAGGAGGCCAATTATTTCGAAAACTAGAAGTGACATTTAAATTCTGTGACACAGTTGTGAAGCCAATCATAGAGGCTAAAAACTGGCGTTTACAGAATTTAAATGTCACTTTTAGTTTTCGAAATAATTGGCCTGGGAGTTTTTTATTGAAACACCCTGTATGTGCTAAATGAAACGATTGCCAAAACAATGAAGTTTTATTATAGACATCAGCACCATTATCCTAAACTCTAAAACAACAGAGTGTTTTATTTAGAACTTGAATCGTCATTTTATTATATCATTAGATAATATTAAACAGTAGCAGATTTTTAATTTTTACATTTTCTAATTAAAAGCTGCGAGCGGCGGCATTTGATTAATTTTTTAATGCACTTGTTTTTTTTTTTTATTGCGGGTTGACTTGTGTTAGCCTAAACGTTTGGGCTTCTCAATATTGCCTAAACTTAGGGTTGGGCAAAAATTCGATATATCGATATTTTTATCGATAACGATAATTAAAAAATGAAATATCGATATATCGACTATATCGATATTCGATTGGAATTTCAATATCGTTCTTATAACACAAGGATCAAAATTTATTTAAATTTTTTTTCTTCCTGTTTTCATAATTAGAGTCTCCCCTTGAAATGAAGGTACGGAGTTTTACAGGGCACATAAGAAAATATTGATATACCTATTTATAATATAATATTTTTATGTTTTATCGATAATATACATCAGTGTCACCAGTAAAGTCCGCATCATATGGGATTTTTTTTTATTAATAGCTTTATTCAAAATTTGACTTTGGCATCAAGTTCTGCTTCGATCGAGATGAAAATTAAGCAAAAAAATAGTAGTCACGTGATTCGCATTATCTGTCAAATTTTAATTTTTTCCAAAAAATAATTCAAAAGTGGGGTTATTTCTGAAAATATCGAAAAAAGTTATTAGAAAAAGTTTTTTTAATGCAGTTTCCAGCCTACATGCAAAATTTCAGCTGCATAAGATAATTTTGATTTTTCACCTATATTTTGTAAATTGTACCACTTTTGCAAAATAAGACTCGACGCAACCTACATAAAACTTCTCAGTTTTGATAAGGCTTTATTTCAGATACATTTTCTTTAAAGTAGCGCCATATTAAATGTGTGTTTTTCTACAAAATCAAAATTGGGCTATTAAAATTTGGTCGCATGTGATGCAAAGTTTATTTGTTTTTGAATAAAGGTAGATATTAATAAAAAAAATCCCATATGATGCGGACTTTACTGGTGACACTGTATATTATTAATATATCGAATAACGATATTTAAAAAATAAAATATCGATACAGTAGAGCTTCGCTAATCCGGAATAATAAAAACTGAGGAAATCCGGATTATTGGAATCTTTTTAAAAGCTATAAAAATGCACCAAATACACATTGTTGTAGCATTTATTAACACAAAAAATTTAAACATTTTTAATTTTTGTAAAATATCATGTTTTTCCGCTAGTGTTAAAGTTTTGTGTGCTCTCTTTGGTGCCATGATGCTTTTTAACCTCTAAAAAATCTCGACTCGTCTTTTGCGGCTTTTTAATAATTAGGGGATTCACCTGGACAACGCCATAAAAGTTACATGAAATTATCGAAGAACACATGATCCGGACTATGAAATACATAAAATACATTAGAAATCCGGATTATAGAATACATAATGTAAATAAGTAATATTTAAATTTTGTCCGGATTACTGGAGTTCGGATTAGCGAAGCTCTACTGTATATCGATATTATCGATATATCGCCTATATCGATATGTTTTTTAATATCGATATTCGATATTGGAATTTCAAAGCGCCCAGCCCTACCTAAACTTAGCAATCGGAGCCCTTAAAATCCAAATAAGATTTAGCTAGTAGCTTTCCGGTTACCAGTTAGATCTTGATAGATAATTTGATCTTAGTAGCTCCTGTAGCATCCTCATATTATCGGTAGTTTGACCAAGCCCGTTCTAAATGGAAGATTCCGTTTTGGTTAACCAATAATAACATTTATTTTACTTGATTTAAAATCAAAAACAGGTAAAACGAGAATATGTTTTGTTATATCGATCTATATATAACGCTCTGATTGTTGTGTGGGAATTTTAATAAAAATATGATTTAGACACGTTATAGTGACTATAGCAATGCTCAGTAATAGTGTTAAGAACTAATTATTTTATAGCGTATGTTCCGAAAAACATTTCCAAAACAAAAATGTTTTTCTAAGAAAATTTTTTAGGTGATTTTACGTGGACGACCATTCTTGCCACTGTTAATTAGGTATACATATAGTGCGTTCGGTTAATGCAAATCTGTCTCCTCGGTCTGCTCATTGGTGTAGTGTTGCGTTCGTTTATTAGATCTATGACCTCGGGTGTAACTGCTCGGCGTTCGATATTTGAAAAATCGAGCACTCGGAGTTACCTCGTATCGCCTCACCTAAAAATATGGAGCTAACGGAGCAAACTAATTGAATTTGTGTTTTGACATTTGGAAATTTCTTTTACCTAACCTAACATACAAAATCAAACATAATTCCCGTACCGAAATCGTTCCAAATTGGACAAACACCAGATCATAACTAAAAGTTCTTTTTCCAACGGTATTGATGGATGTCCTTTGTGAGTTGCTTTGGGAGGCAAAATACTGTGCACTTTTTGCAATAGAACTTCAAAAGTTTCCGGTGTTATACGAAAATTATATTGAAATTGTTTGTCAGAGAATGCTGGGACAATATTTTCGGCATAGCCATCAACTTTTGTAATCGAACAGCTTTCTTCCTCGTCGCTATCATCATCAAACATCATCATTTGTGCTCCCCTAAGTGCTAGAATATTTTCCATTTTCGTCTCTTCAAACCACCAACATAAAGTGAGGTTAATTTTATATTTTATGTCAGATGGAACTCGACAAACTCTATAAGGGTTCGGTAAATGCTACGCGCTCGTTTAGCCCGAATATCACGTGACATTAAATCTGCATCTGCTCGCTCTGCTCGACCTTTTCAAAACCGAACGCACTAATAGTTTAAGGATAATATTTTACAATGTGTTTACGTAGAATCGACCACCTTGTGATAATATAGTTAAAATTGATAATAAACAAAATAAGTACCTATTTTGATGGTATTTATTCATCGGTCCTGGTTCTGACAGACAAGCATTATTTTTTTATTTACATTATACAGAGTGTCCGGAAATGATGAGCAAAAAGTGTAGGGGATAATTCTAGACCGAAAATAAATACTATATCTTCCTATAAAATTTTTTCGAAAATTAATTATTGATAGAGTTACAGGGTGTTAAAGTTAAAAAAAAATTTCAGTTTTTTTGCAATACCTTTTGCCACGCTCATAATATTTTGACGAAATCTCGTATATGGGGCTTTTTCGGAATGAGGAATACAAATTTGCCCACCGTTTTTTCGCATTTTGTAGAGGGCGCCACATAGGAGCCTATACTTCAATTTGAATGGTCCCAACTTTTTTGTCCTACACTGTATGCACATTTTGACTGAATATTTTTATTCTCCTAATCTTTTGACATACGAAAGTTATACTACTTTTGTTTCGATAAATCTAACCGTTTTCGAGAAAAACGCTAAAATAACATTGCTTGCATGTGATGAATACGAAATTATTTTAATTTATTTTCAACCTTAAACATAGCATAGCAAAGGAAGGAATATTCCATGGAGTTCGTTGAAATTTTTTAAGAAAAATTAATTTATGCATTGAAGAGGAATGACCGTCACTTTGAACCTTCGATTTGAATGTTTAATTTATTGTTCTAGTAACTTATGTATTTTAAAACTGCAAATAAAATTTAACTTTAACACCCTGTAACTAGGAAGAGATAGCATTTATTTTCGGTCTAAAAATGATCACTTACATTTTTTTGCTCATCATTTCCGGACCCCTGTATACAGGGTGTTTCTTAATAAGAGGCAAATATTTAAGGAGCTTATTATAGGGCTCATTTTAAGAAAAAAACTTTATATAAACATATGTCCTAAAATTCTTAACTGTTGAACTACAGGGTGCTAAAGTTTTAAGAAATTTTTTTTTTTATGATAACTTTGGTATGACCCTGTATATTTTTGTGAAACGTAATACGCATCTTCTATGAATCAAAAGGCGTTTACTGCTGTACAACATAATTTTTTATTCTTGCCAGTGGCGTTCGGGTTTGTGCGGGATTTGAACTGCATCATTTTAAAGAGAAAAGTGTTACGCCACTGCTTTTTCTTTACATAAAAATTATTTTTTAAATCCTTATTCCTTACTGAGTAAATCTGGTCTCTTCATTTTGATTCATTTGACGTATGGTTTTCGCATAAAAAAATAAAATACATTGATTTGCATCTCGCAAGACCACTTACCAGAAAAAACAATTTAAGTAACTTTAAACAACAATTTATTTAACAGAATGGTTTTTAAACGGTAAAATTATGAAATTATAAGAACTTAAATACACTTTGGAATGTTAACACAAAATTACCCTGAACGCACAAAGAAATAAATTAAATCAGGTGTTGAAAATGTCCACCTCCTGCAAATATGCATGCATCTGCTCTTTTTCTCATGGACTCAAGTACTCATTGGAAAATACCGGGACTATTCCTAATTGTTTCGCAAGAAACTATAATGCGATTTCTCAACTGCTTTTCAGTATGAATTGTTGTGCTGTAAACCAATGTTTTAAGATGACCCCACAGGAAGTAATATAAACTATTGAGGTCTGTGGGCCTCCGCGACCTATTCAGCGATTATTATAATTTTCGTTTAAATGTTCGCGCGCCAGAATACTGAAGTGCGCTGGCGCCCCGTCGTGCATAAACCAGAGTCGATTTCTTACTAAACTGGGAACATCTTCCTTCAAAGCTGGTAATTCTTCCTCGAGGAACTGCCGATAATTAAAATTTCATAATTTTACCGTTTAGAAACCATTCTGTTAAATAAATTGTTGTTTAAAGTTACTTACATAAATTGTTTTTTCTGGTAAGTGGTCTTGCGAGATGCAAATCAATGTATTTTATTTTTTTTATGCGAAAACCATACGTCAAATGAATCAAAATGAAGAGACCAGATTTACTCAGTAAGGAATAAGGATTTAAAAAAAAAATTTTATGTAAAGAAAAAGCAGTGGCGTAACACTTTTCTCTTTAAAATGATGCAGTTCAAATCCCGCACGAACGCCACTGGCAAGAATAAAAAATTATGTTGTACAGCAGTAAACGTCTTTTGATTCATAGAAGATGCGTACCACGTTTCACAAAAATATACAGGGTCATACCAAAGTTATCATAAAAAAAATATTTTTTTTTTAAAACTTTAGCACCCTGTAGTTCAACAGTTAAGAATTTTAGAACATAAGTTTATATGAAGTTTTTTTCTTAAAATGGGCCCTATAATAAGCTCCTTAAATATTTGCATCTTATTAAGAAACACCCTGTATAGAAAAATAATTTTTGCTAAAAATATTTTAAAGGGATTTTGAAAATTGACAAAAATTGCAAGTGCAATGTCGACCCTTTCTTTAAAAATATACTTAGGAACAAGGACAAGTGGTCAGAGTTTTTAATATTTTTAGATTTCACGATAGACAGAAAATATTTTGAATTTTATTAAAACATACGGATGTTTAGCTATTGGAAAAACATCTGTATGAGACCTTCCACGATCAGTATTATGTAATTTTTATCCTGATTAATTAGTAATAACATCATTATTATTATGTATTTAATTAACGTGTGCATATATTTACTATATTACTGTAAAAAATACATTATTACCGATCGTGCTAGGTTTGCATTGATACAGAGCTGAATCCAGTTTTTAGTTATAAGTAGTTGTTTATTGTTTTGTGTAAATATTGTACATATCGGTGATGCTTAGTTTTTTGCTCAATAAATAAAAAAAAGTATTTTCAATATTGTTTTTTTTTTTAGTTCTACTTTAACCCAATTAAAATAAATTTCAACCATGGATTAGCTAGAATTAAAATAATACGTTGAGTAAGTCAAGCGAACCTATAATATCGACTGACTTCATAAGATATAGTCGATTCAGCCAGTAAACCTGTAAGATGGCGGCTGATAATCCATGTCAGCGCTCTCCAATCACAAATAAATTAAGGCAAAAAGTTACTAGGATTTCACACCAGAAATTATTAAAATTCAATTCCAAACATAAGTAAAAGCAACTATTATTAAGTCCCTAAATCATAATATATCTTTCTTGTTTCTTCGTATCGAGTTAAATGCATGATAGAGAGAGACACATACCGGTGCTAACCAACACGAACCGTTATATGATCACAGGGCAGGCCAGGCATTGCTTTTGTAAAGCGCAACGTAGAGACCGTTTCCGGGGTTTCCAGGAGTAGCAACACGCAATATGTCTTGAACGGAATATAACGTATTAGACAGAGATATAGTTAACCTATTGCTGCCAATATTATTCTTACTAAAAATTAAATAGCTGGAATATGACTTTTGTCATATGACATGTCGGCCACCTTGCAGGTTTACTGGCTGAATCGACTTTATTATGATGATGTTTGATTGATCCAGTGGCGTAACAGACACCACCGCGGGGGGGGGGGGGGGGGGCGGCGGCGACAGCCGGGAGGCCTACATCGACGGCCCCTTCAAAATTTGATGCCAGCTTTGCTTCTCATAGGTATTTTATTTCATAATTAATTTTATTTTTTTATATCCCGAGAATTTATAACTTCGTTAAGTGAAGAAGAACTATACGTGAAAGCGCGGAATTTACAAACGATATACCATAAAGACTTGTCCATTGACTTTCCTAGTCAAATTTTAAGCCTCAGATAGGGACTTGGAGATAGTATTTCAAAATTAAAAATAGTGTATGAACTTGCGGATCATTTATTAATAAAAAATCAGTGTGTTCTTCAAATTTTCCAGATGTATCCAGTGCAATGATGCTATTTCTAACTTTACCAGTTAGTGTGGCATCAGCGGAACGATCTTTTTCTAAACTTAAAATAGAAAACCCCATTTACGTAACACCATGGGACAACAACGCCTTTCGGATTTATCCCTAATCAGTATCGAACACGAGTTTCTTAAAAAAAAAAAATATGAACAAAATTATAAACGATTTTGCAAAAAAAAAATTTTGGACGAACTGGTCGTTTTGTATAATACCTTGTATAGTACTTAGTGACATAATGTTTGTGCAGGCTTGTTGAGTGTTCATATTGTGTTTTACTGTTTTCTGTCTTTTGGATTCTATGAGGCTTATTGAGAGGGGGCCCCTGAAAAGGTTTGCAGGGGGGGGCACTCAGTTTTTGTTACGCCACTGAATTGATCAGTGGCAGAACATCACTAAGGGGGGAGCACATGACCTAAATGTTTTTCTATAAGAAGTCTATGGTAGTGTATAAAAAATCAACTGAATATTATAAAACCTGAAACGGTAAAAAATTTTACAAGTAAAACAAATTGTATACCTACTGAGTTTCGATATTCCTGTTTTATTTCAATATTATAGACAATATCTTTTAAATAAGAGTTAATATTTTTCACTCAAATACAGTGTCCGCAAAAAAGTCCGCATCAAATGGAATTTTTTTTTATTATTAGGTAAAGGTAAAAATTGAAAAGGCAGTTAGTTTTTGCTCACCTAAAAACCAAAAATGACGTATACTGAAGCAGCTGCACGACTTGCGTTACCTGTCAAATTTGACATTTTTAATAAAATAGGTTCAAAAATGCCCTTATTTAACAAAATATCGAAAAACTTTATTCGAAAAAGTTGTTTATTTAGGCATTTTTAGTCTCTGCACGAAATTTTGACAGTCTAATACAGTTTTTATTTTTTGCTAGGTTCTTAAAAATTTTGATCAACCCTCGTAGATTAACTTTTATACATCGATGTAAAACCATTTGCCTTTACTTCATTTGTAATCTTAATGCAATTTTGTGTAAAATTTTTGTTTCCTATTATTTGTTTTGCTTCAAAAACTGAAATTGTTATTGATTAGTATGTAATGTTTGATGCAAAGTTTATCTAATTACATCAGTTTTGCCAAAACCGACGTTTCTTATTTTTCTTAAGTTAGTAAACAGATGTACAAAAAGAAAATATTAGGAAGCTTTTGTTGAAATTTTACTTAATTATTATTGGATTAAAAAGAATAAATATTAATCGCTTGAAACATTTTATTCAACAAAAATATAGTTTAATATAATTAATTTAATTTAATATTAATTAAGTAAAATTTCAACGAAAGCTTCCAATATTTTCTTTTTGTACATCTGTTTACTAACTTAAGAAAAATGAGAAACGTCGGTTTTGGCAAAACTGATGTAATTAGATAAACTTTGCATCAAACATTACATACTGATCAATAACAATTTCAGTTTTTGAAGCAAAATAAATAATAGGAAACCAAAATTTTACACAAAATTGCATTAAGATTACAAATGCAGTAAAAGCAAATGGTTTTACATCGATGTATAAAAGTTAATCTACGAGGGTTGATCAAAATTTTCAAGAACCTGGCAAAAAATAAAAATTGTATTAGACTGTCAAAATTTCGTACAGAGACTAAAAATACCTAAATAAACAACTTTCTCAAATAAAGTTTTTCGATATTTTGATAAATAATGGCATTTTTGAACCTATTTTATTAAAAATGTCAAATTTGACAGGTAACGCAAGTCGTGCAGCTGCTTCAGTATATACGTCATTTTTGGTTTTTAGGTAAGCAAAAACTAACTGCTTTTTCAATTTTTACCTATACCTAATAATTTAAAAAAATCCCATTTAATGCGAACTTTCTTGCGGACACTGTATATGCGGGAATTGCGGGAATATTTGTTTCAATTATTCAGTTTCTCTCTTCACATTTTCGAAGCATCCAACAATTGTCATCTTGAACAGAAATGTAAAACCGAACATAATTTATGCAGAATATACCTAATTTCGTTGTAGTACTGCTTGATTTCAACAGTTGCTGCTTGGCAAATTCACAAGCCAAAGTGATAATTGAAAGATTTAAGCTTCACAATAAGATTCACGATCTTCTATACATAGTCTTGTTTTAGACCAACCCAACTTCAGGGCCACTTAAATTCATATAGCTAATTTTCAGTTCATTTTCCAGAGTATCTTGATGCTCCACATTATGGGTATTCCTTAAGTGTTGTTTTACGTACGATTTGTCATTAAATTTCTTTTCACAGATGGGACAGTTAAATGGTTTTTCCCCGGAATGGGTGTAGATATGCCTGGTCAGCTTATTTTTGGCGTAATAGGCCTTTGGACAAAAATGACAGGCGTATTTTCGTTCCCTAACTGGTATTTTTATTTTTCCTAGTCCGATTCCATGGATTTTTGCCATGTGCACCTAGAATTATGAATGTGAATGTCAACAGCAAGACCTATTAGTCGCAAGGAAAAAAAATAAAAGGGGTTAAGATCTGGCGATCTTTCCGGCCACTCAATTGTACACTTCTTCTTTCTATCTACCGATTAGAAAAAACATTATTCAAATAGTGTCGATTGGTCAAGGTGTTCGCCGCTCAGGATATTTCGTCCTGTATAATCTTTTAAATTTATTTTTCGTATTTCTTTACAAATTTGAAGAGTTTCTGACGAGCTTTAAGATGACAGAGAAATATACTATTAAGAGTGTAATTTTTCTAAAAAAAATTTTTTTTAATTGAATAGGCAGTTTTTCCTGAAAATTGGAATTACTTTTAAACTGACTGCATTGTCGTTTTCGGGCTTTTTTATTAAATTTTTCGAATTTCTACAGTGCCGATATTAGGTCGTCCCAAACGTTCCAACCCTGAACAGAATGCTGCTTTTTTGGGATATTTAAAAAATAATTCATTTGCAACTGCAAGGGATGTTGTTGATTGATACAGCATTTCCTGCCTTCCAACCTACCGCCAGCAGGAGAGTCAAGGAATCTGAACTAAAATGTCGCCCAGCTGCGAAAAAAATGTTTCTTACCGAAAAACAGCAACAATCAAAGATTAGTTTTGCTCTAAACTATGTAAGTATACCGCAATCCTAAATTTTGGAACAGGGTAATTTTTACTGATGAAAAGACATTCCAGTCCACTTATAACGGATAAATTCGTGTGTACCGTCCAAACAATACCAAGTTTGAAGAGCGATATACTAACCCCCTTATAATCTTCTAGACATGGTATTTGAAAATATATACTAAATCGAAATTTTAGGCCACAAAATTAAGAAGATTTATGGGAAATAATACATGCGTGCTGGAAAGAGCTTGATCCAAATATTGTATCAAATATAATTCAGTCAATTGCGAATAGACTGGCTCAAGTAATAGAAACACAGGGATATTATGACCAAATATTAGATTTTATTCTTGTTAAACGTTTTTTGTTTCAATTGTAATTTTTATAAAACTGTTAAGATATATTATAAAATAAAAAAATTTATTTTTGTTATTCTAGTGAACTAACGCCCAACGCCAATGCTTTACATTTTTAATAACCTTTAACATCCGATAAGCCGGTTTTACGCAAATATGGTTAAGGTTTCCTCTCATTCTAATTCGTGAACGATTTTTTTATGAATACAACTGTACTTTTAGTAAAAGCACAACGGGCATAAATCTAATACATATAGAAAAATTGCACCAATCCCCTGAAGACTTTTGAAGAAAACTTATACCATTACCTTTAAGACTCGTTCATCTTTATATTCCTTCTCGCAGTGTTGACACTGATGCTCCCTAACGTGAGAATGACTTCTAGTATGTCTTTGCAAATCACATTTAGTAGTAAATTTTTTCTCGCATAGATGACAGGCGAATTTCTTGTCACCTGTATGTCGCCTCATGTGACTATCATAATTCGATTTTATAGGAAATGGCTTGTTGCATATCTCACAGGCGTACTTCCATTTAGATGAGTCAGTGTGGACTATAAGTTTATGAGATCTAAAATATTTTTTAATTCAATGTATTATTATTTTTAGTAGTCCATATATTCACATTAAAGGAAGGGGGTACATATTGTATAATTAGGCACCTATACCTATCTATATCAAGGGACTTAAATATTTATTATAACATTTGCCGTAATACATACAAAAATGTAATTTTTTGGTAAATTCCAAGATCAATATCCCGGATGTTTCAAGAGGAACGCTCACCCCTATAGCTTTTTTATTGTTTAATTTACAGAAATAAATTTAGTGGGTTTATATGTGATAAAAATAAAATGGCTTTTCCTCTTAAGAGCAATAAAATAGACAAACTTAAACTTACCGAATATCCTTATGAGTATTAAAACTTTTTCCACATGCTTCACATTCATACTCTCTCATATTCAAATGCTTTTTTTCGTGATTGAGAAGATCAGTCTTTGTGATAAATCCCTTGCCGCAGTAAGAACATATATTGCATTTTATTCCATCGTGATACTTTATGTGCTGCCACAGATTTGACGATGTTGAAAACCTTTGTGGACACCTAAAAGAGAGAATCACAAGTTTTTTTATAAACAACAAATGCAATTGGTAATTTAAATTCACCCTTTTAATGTGATTTTTTTAAATTTCTTTTTTCATAACTTAAAATGGCTAATTTAATACTCGATTTAATAATTGACTTCTTATTCTTCCTATTCTTCTATTATATATTTTCGTAGAGGTTCTGATAGATACATTGTACATTTGTACAGGATGATTTACAGTGATTTGCAGTGGATGGTACGTTAGACGTATTAGTAGGAAATCTCGACCTGAAGAATCCCCGATGGAATGATAGGTAAGTTTTGTCGTATTTGCGTAAAACCGGCTTCTCTAAATGATTGTTTATTGGAGGTTATCACACGTCATAGATTATCAAGAATGCAAAGCATTGGCGTCGGTGTAATTCATTTTGAAACTGCATAGTGGTAACGTGTGATAAACTTTGACAGAAGAACATAAAAATGCCTCGTCAGTTGTCTGAAGTTGAAAAGGCTCAAATTGTATCAAGAATCGAAGAAGGATGGTCAATCCGTGCTGTAGCGCAGTTATATAATAGAAATAAAAAAAAACTATATTGAAAATTAAGCAACGCTGGGAACAAGAAGAGGAAAATTGGTTCAGGTCGTTCCAACCGTGAACAGAATGCTGCTTTTTTGGGATATTTAAGAAATAATCCATTTGCAACTGCAAGGGATGCTGTTATTCATACAGCATTTCCTGCCTCCTAACCTACCGCCAGCAGGAGAGTCGAGGAATCTGAACTAAAATGTCGCCCAGCTACGAAAAAAATGTTTCTTACCGAAAAACAGCGACAATCAAGAATTATTTTTGCTTTAAATGTACCGCAATCCTCAATTTTGGAACAGGGTCATTTTTACTGATAAAAAGAAGTTCCAGTCGACTTATAAGAAACAAATTCGTGTGTAAGTACCGTCCAAACAATACCAGGTTTAAAGAGCGATATACTAACCTCCTCACTTCTGGACATGGGCGTTTCTCTGTAAATGTATGGGGCTGGATAAGTGTTCATGGACCTGGTGTTTGCTGGCGAATAGAGGGAAGATTTAATTTCGGAAACTATATTAACATTTTAGAAAACATATTATTACCAGCAATGCTGCTGAGCAAATATATCCCCATAATACTTGATTTGCAGTGGATGGTACGTTAGACGTATTAGTAGGAAATCTCGACCTGAAGAATCCCCGATGGAATGATAGGTAAGTTTTGTCGTATTTGCGTAAAACCGGCTTCTCTAAATGATTGTTTATTGGAGGTTATCACACGTCATAGATTATCAAGAATGCAAAGCATTGGCGTCGGTGTAATTCATTTTGAAACTGCGTAGTGGTAACGTGTGATAAACTTTGACAGAAGAACATAAAAATGCCTCGTCAGTTGTCTGAAGTTGAAAAGGCTCAAATTGTATCAAGAATCGAAGAAGAATGGTCAATCCGTGCTGTAGCGCAGTTATATAATAGAAATAAAAAAAAACTATATTGAAAATTAAGCAACGCTGGGAACAAGAAGAGGAAAATTGGTTCAGGTCGTCCCAACCGTTCCAACCGTGAACAGAATGCTGCTTTTTTTGGATATTTAGGAAATAATCCATTTGCAACTGCAAGGGATGCTGTTATTCATACAGCATTTCCTGCCTCCTAACCTACCGCCAGCAGGAGAGTCGAGGAATCTGAACTAAAATGTCGCCCAGCTACGAAAAAAATGTTTCTTACCGAAAAACAGCGACAATCAAGAATTATTTTTGCTTTAAATATAACGCAATCCTCAATTTTGGAACAGGGTCATTTTTACTAATAAAAAGAAGTTCCAGTCGACTTATAAGAAACAAATTCGTGTGTAAGTACCGTCCAAACAATACCAGGTTTAAAGAGCGATATACTAACCCCCTCATTTCTTTACATGGGCGTTTCTCTGTAAATGTATGGGGCTGGATAAGTGTTCATGGACCTGGTGTTTGCTGGCGAATAGAGGGAAGATTTAATGCCGGAAACTATATTAACATTTTAGAAAACATATTGTTACCAGCTCGGTTACCCAAATATATCCTAATAATACTTTCATATTTCAACAAGATAATTGTCCAGTCCACACTGCCAATGCTGTAACCCACTGGATTCAAACCCATAATGTGGAAGTGCCGCCTTGGGTCGCTTATAGTCCCCCGATATCAATCCAATTGAAAATATTTGGGGTATAATCGTAAAAAAAAATATATACCCAATCGAAATTTTAGGACACAAAATTTAAAAGATTTAAAAGCGTGCTGGGAAGAGCTTGATCCAAATATTGTATCAAATATAATTCAGTCAATTCCGAATAGACTGGCTTAAGTAATACAAAAGCAGGGATATATGTCCAAATATTAGATATAATTTATTCTTGTTAAACGTTTTTTGTTTCTTATTTTATTTTTTATAAAACTGCTGAGGAATATTATAAAATAAAAAAATTAATTTTTGTTATTCTATTGAACTAACGCCCAACGCCAATGCATTGCATTTTTAATAACCTTTAACATGCGATAAGCCGGTTTTACGCAAATATGGTTAAAGCGTGTTAAGAAAAAAAGGCCGTTTCATGAATTGCAAGCTTAGTCTCTTTTACTTTTTTATCTAAGATCCTACCTGTCACAAACGAAAGGTTTGACATCCTTTAAATCCATTCCGTGCTCTTCAGTACAATGTTCAACCAACTTAGTACTTGCGGAAAAGTTTGATTGACATTTTTCGCATTCAAACTTTAACTTTTTCCTCTTTTTTCTTGGAACTTCCTTTTTTTCATGATACGTTCTAACTACTCTTCGTTTTTTTCGTTTTTGGTGAGTGTATTTTACATCGACGTGGTCACTTCTATAAGTATCTAGGTTAAAACAACCCGATATCATTAATAATAATAATAATAATATTAATAATAATAATAATATTAATAATAATAATAATAATAATAATAATAATAATAATAATAAACTTTATTGTTCATATTGAAAGAAATTTAAAAAATAAGAAGTTGAATTTGCTAGACTGGTAAATAATTTGCCCCTATCTCTTATACATGCAGATTTTAAATTTTAAACCAGTGGCGGCTCGTCAGGGGAGGCAGTGCCTCCCCAACAAAAACTTACAAAATAGTATTTTTTTAAAGATAACTTTATTCATTTTGAAAATGATTCTTGATGAAATTCATATTATTATATTCTCAGTGTATCAAAAATCCTGAATTAGATACTTCAAGAAAAACACTTTCTTTCTATAATATTTTTATTATTGCCGCTCAGCTTCAGGACTATTAGGTAGTGTCCGCCCGCATCAGCGAATAGGCGCCTAGACTATTACCAACGGAGGCAAGCCTCCAACGGTCAAATATTTTCTGCACGGATAATACATAATTTTCCACTTGTTTCAATGCAAGAAGCGAGAGTAAGTACGATCGTGCGCGTTGTTTTTGTCGCGTAAAACCGACAGCCGGAGGCAGAAACGCCCACAAATATTTCGCGGGATTGGGGTTTCGTGTTTGTACCTAAAACCTAACCTAATCTGTAATCTGTGTGATTGTTTTCGGACGTTTCGTAAGGAATTTTTTCTGTTAGTGTGTGCCGGATTGTTAATTTGGGTGTGGATTTCGTTTTCGCGATTTTATTGTGCATAAAAAATACTTGTCCATGTAAGTTATTATTATTTTATTGTTTATTTAACTTCATTTATTTATTTTATCTCTGTATTATTATAAAAATGGAGGTAACTGAAATTGGCGAATCTAGTAGAAGCTTTAATGCTAATAATGCTGAAATTAACGTTCGAAATTGCAAAGATATCGTGGAATACGTAATAAAATATAGATTTAGTCGAACGACGATAAATTGTTTATAAAAGACTTAAAGGTACCACGACCAGCAACCGAGCAAAATTTTAATTATTCAGGGTTCAGGGTAAACCGCCTCGCAGTTTTGTCTGGAGGTTTTATATTCCAAAGGCTAAGAAACTGAAGAAACACGGGGAGTTTATTCGGTAGGCAGCCACTTCGCGGTTGAATCCGACACTATCCTGCTCGTCTCTTTGTAGGTAGGTAGATATTTCAGTTTTTAGTTTAACTTATTTTTAACATTTTTTTTCAGAGTGAATTTTTGATTTTGGGCGTGGTCGCGAAAATTTTTCATTTCTAAAACTTAGCCTCCCCATCTAAATCAGTCACGAGCCGCCACTGTTTTAAACTATACCTACTGTAGGTATCTTTCCGCAGTGAAAATAAAAATAAAATTAGATAAAAATAGATCAAAAGAACACATCAAAGTATTTTGCCGAACTCTTCTGTCATGCCATTTATTAACATATCGCTTTCTGCGATGTTGTTATACTTCCCCTAGGCACAATAGTAATTTACGTTACAAGACCGGAAAGTAGTGTTTTTCAGGTCGAGACAAGCATTTCCAGGGCGAGCCGTAGGCGAGTCCTGGAAGCTTGGAGAGACTTGGAAAACACTAATTTTCGGTTGCGTGACGTACAATATTTTTTTTAAGACCGACACTTCGATATATTTTATAATCTACGCGAAACAAGTTTGACATAAAGAACAAAATTAAAAATGAACGAAACTGTCACTCGACAATACATCGAAATGTTGTTGTCATAATAACGAAATCAAGGTATCTTGTATTATCAAAGAGCGATTGGAAAAACAAATAACAGGGTAACAGTGACATTAGAGACCGGAGAAGTGACATTAGAGTCCGGAAAAGTGACATTATAGTCCGGAAAAGATTTTTCCGGTCTCTAATGTCACTTTTCCGGTCTTGCGATCGGAAAAACCTTATTTTCTAGACGAAAAATTGTCCAGAAAGTGTAAATTTTCTGGTCGGTTTTAAAAAAATTTAATTATTTGTTTACAATGTAGAGGAAGAAAATTGATTCTTTTCGAATTTTATTTTACTATATACCACTTTTTAATCTGTTTTCGTCTAAGCACTCAAAATGTCCTCGTCTTATTCATGGTTTTTAGTTTTTAATTTTAAAAAAATCTTTTACATTCCTAGTATCAGTGGCACTTGGGCCTTTCGGTGCTGATGATGGTACTCCCTAGTACCGAAACATGTACACCACATTAATCTGACTTTTAATATAAGTATTTGTGGAGACGACTGTGGGTTTTTTCCCTATATTTTTACCATCTGCTTAAAAGGTTTGAATGTTGGTACATCGAAATTAACAGAAAATTTGACTTAAAATAGAACTTGTTCTGATTTGTGAAAAACTTCACCAAGAAATTCATAAATTAGTTTGACATCAAAGTTAGCCCTTTACATTATTAAAGTTCGCCTAGAAGTGACTTCATGAATGAATTCAAAAGAAACTTGACAGAATGATATAAACACCGCTTACATTTAGGATTTAATCGATACATTCATTTTTGTAGTTTGTCAAAGATAGTTTGACACAAATTAGCGTTTAGCCATTTAAACTTGTGGGAAGAATTGTGCCTATATTTTAGATGTACTTAATCCCATTTAATTTTTCTCTGATACAGTGACCTGCAGAAAGTACAGGGTCATCCAACCAGGACTGAACAGGGGCCTATTTTTTTAGTTTCCCTGTATTTTTATTTAAACCAATATAGCCATTTAGTTTACACTTTGCCGTAGAATCTAAAATTACCATTTAAAAAGCGATCTGACTTAAAACAAAGGAACTGTGGCGTAAAGTTGTTGTTTTTTTAATGGAACACCCTGTATAATATTTATTTTTATGAAACGCCCTTCTTTCCTGATTCCATAAATATATAGTTTGTCCATATTAGCTCAAACCGTTTTTTAAAAAATGAGCAATCAAACATTTAAAAAGCTGTATTCATTTGAGCTTAATACGTCTAGAATGATTTGGAAAAGAAAATCCCCGTAATGGCGATGCATTAAAATACAGCATTTTAAATGTTTGATTACTCATATCTTAAAAACGGTTTGAGCTAATATGGACAAACTATATATTTATGGAATCAGGAAAGAAGGGCGTTTCATAAAACTAAATAATATACAGGGTGTTCCATTGAAAAAACAACAACTTTACGCCACAGTTCCTTTGTTTTAAGTCAGATCGCTTTTTAAATGGTAACTTTAGATTCTTCAGCAAAGCATAAACTAAATGGCTATATTGGTTTTAATATAAATACAGGGAAACTAAAAAAATAGGCCCCTGTTTAGTCCTGGTTGGATGACCCTGTACACACCAAAGGGGATTTTTTTAAATTTCAAACTTAGCAAATTTTTTTGGCGGTGGAAAAGTTCTGCATGTCCCTAAGCCAAAAAGAGCATTGACAAAACTAGTAAATATTGCGCTGTATACGAGGGAGAGGTGAAAACGTTAAATTCACTCAAGAATAAAGTGCCCTTATTTTTTACTGTAGAATTTTTTTTTATAAGGAAATGTTGTTTGCACTTAAAAGTTATCCATAAATATTAATTTTCAGCTCAGTAGCACGAAAAAAGTGCTTTTACTTTTTTTGACGCCCGTATAACGAATCGATAGAAGCCATGTAACCTATAAATTAAATTTTTTAACAGCTCTTGGGCAATTAGACACATAACTTACTTAAATTTGTTTAAATACGCGAGAATTGGACGTTTAATAAAATAACGTCAAAAATAATCCAACTTTTCTGGTGCACACCGTACATTATTCTATGGATAAGCGGAATAACTTTATGCAAAATAAATGAGGGTTTACTTCATACATTTAACAATATTTTGCCGTTCCAAATTTTTCAAAAACTCTTAAACCCATTGGTTCATGAATTAAAGTTTAAACCCTTACAATAAAATTCGTTTTCATTTAAATCTAGTAGCCATGAAAAATATTTATATTTGTGCTACCGAGCTGAAATTTTGTATTTATGGATAACTTTTAAGTGCAAACAACATTTCCTAATAAAAAAATTTCCTTAGTGAAAAATAAAGGCAATTTATTCTTGAGTGAATTTAACGTTTTCACCTCTCCCTCGTATACGGCGCAATATTTACTAGTTCTGTCTATGCTCTTTTTTGTTTAGGGACATGCAGAACTTTTCCACCGCCAAAAAAATTTGGTAAGTTTTAAACGGTTTTAAAATTTGAAAAAAATCCCCTTTGGTGCGTACTTTCTGCCGGTCACTGTACCGGGTGGTCAACTAAGAATGGCCGCCGGCTATATCTCAAAAACTACTAAACATAGAAACTTGGGAAAAAAATTTATGATTAAAGCGGTCGTGAGAAAATTCTGGAAAATACTTTCAAGTTCCTCATTTCGCCGCAAGGGGGCACAATTGAAAATAATTTTTTTAAATTTTAAATTTCTCTGAAAATTCCCATATTAAGGTATAACTCTGATTACATCATTGGAAAGCTTAGACAATTCTGCATCATTTTGGTTTAAGGCTCGTTGACGTACCGACCTTGATAAGAGTGGAAGTGTAAACATTAAAATCGCTGTAACTTCTAAACGCCCTATCCGATTTTACTAAATTTAAGCTTGTTTGGAAGGGAAAGGTAAGTAGCTTTAATCGTCGTATCCAATGATACACGATAGTTTCTAATAAAATTGCTAGAGGGCGCAATTTGTAATAATAACAGTTTTTTTGATTTTATCCCGAAAATTCAAATCGTACGGTATACTTATGACATCAGAATCGGAAAGTAGATGAAATTTACAAAAAAAGATGTGAAAACCGCAGTTTGATATCTTTGTTCGTTTCAGAGTTATTGCCAAAACAATAATTTTTAATACAAATTACGCCCTCTAGCAATTTTATTAGAAACGATTGTGTACCTTTGGATATGACAATTAAAGGTACTTACCTTTCTCTTCCAAACAAGCTTAAATATAATAAAATCGGATAAGGCGTTTAGAAGTTACAGCGATTTTAATGTTTACACGTTCACTTGATAAGAGTGGGAGAAGCTATTGAATGTGTAAATATTAAAATCGCTGTAACTTCTAAACGACTTATCCGATTTTCCTAAATTTTAGCTTGTTTGGAAGAAAAAGATAAGTACCTTTAATTGTCATATCCAATGCTACACAATCGTTTCTAATAAAATTGCTAGAGGGCGCAATTTGTATTAAAAATTATTGTTTTGGCAATAACTGTGAAACGAACAAAGATATCAAACTGCGGTTTTCACATCTTTTCTTGTAAATTTCATCTACTTTCCGATTATGATGTTATAAGTATACTGTATGATTTGAATTTTCGGGATAAAATCAAAAAAACTGTTATTATTACAAATTGCGCCATCTAGCAATTTTATTAGAAACTATTGTGTATCATTGGATACGACGATTGAAGGTACTTACCTTTCCCTTCCAAACAAGCTTAAATTTAGTAAAATCGGATAAGTCGTTTAGAAGTTACAGCGATTTTAATGTTTACACTTTCAATAGCTTTCCCCACTCTTATTAGGATCGGTACGCCAACGAGCCTTAAACCAAAATGATGCAGAATTGTCTAAGCTTTTCAATGATGTAATCAGAGTTATACCTTAATATGGGAATTTTCAGAGAAATTTAAAATTTAAAAAAAATATTTTCAATTGTGCCCCCTTGCGGCGAAATGAGGAACTTGAAAGTAATTTCCAGAATTTTCTCATGACCGCTTTAATCATAATTTTTTTTCCCCAAGTTTCTATGTTTAGTAGTTTCTGAGATATAGCCGGCGGACATTCTTAGTTGACCACCCGGTATAACCCAAATGCAGAAAAAGTCTAAAATTATCCTCTAAATTTAGGCAACAGTTTTTTATTTAGGAAAAGGTACATTTAGGCCTCTTCTGACATACAGGGTGGCCTTTTAGTGTGGCAAAGTACAATAGCTCCGTTACTATTTCAAATACATTAAAAATGTTGATACAAAAGTTGAAGGGCAGTTAGTGACTTATAACGTAAAATTATTTTTAACTCTATAGGGTGGCTCAAAAAAGCGGAACAATAAAAAATGTACTTTCTTTAAATGGAACACCCTGTATATTTTTTCATTTTTAAATTCTAGATAAAATTATAATTATTTTTTATTAAATACATTATTAGTCTATACTTTATAGTTTCCGAGATATTGACTCTTGAAAAGTGACATTTTTGAACTTTGACAGCTTCTAACTTTCTAACAGTACGTCTTAGAGCAAAACGGCTTACATGTCCCTATCTTCAATTTTTATTATCTTCCCAAAAAAATCAACTTCCGGTTAAACCGGATGTTACTCGAAAGCAGGAAATATAGTTGTTCCGGTTTAACTGGAAGTTGATTTTTTTGGGAAGATAATAAAAATTGAAGATAGGGACATGTAAGCCGTTTTGCTCTAAGACGTACTGTTAGAAAGTTAGAAGCTGTCAAAGTTCAAAAATGTCACTTTTCAAGAGTCAATATCTCGGAAACTATAAAGTATAGACTAATAATGTATTTGATAAAAAATAATTGTAATTTTATGTGGAATTTAAAAATGTAAAAATATACAGGGTGTTCCATTTGAAAAAAGTACATTTTTTCTTGTTCCGCTTTTTTGAGCCACCCTATAGAGTTAAAAATAATTTTACGTTATAAGTCACTTACTGCCCTTCAACTTTTGTATTAATATTTTTAATGTATTTGAAATAGTAACGGAGCTATTGTACTTTGCCACACTAAAGGGCCACCCTGTATAGGCCAAAGTACTTTAATATACACCATAAATTAATAGTGATTACCATTCTCTTGATCACTTCCATCAGAATAAGATGGGTCATTGGCATCATCATTGTCTTCTGTATTACTACACACTTCTTCATTGGCTTCATCTTTTATGTCGTCCTTCAATTCACCTAAAGTACCAAACACATTTACCTAACTAAGATAAAATATTTTAAATTTTTACAAAATTTTATATTGAAAGGGGATTGTACCTAATGCTTTGAAATTATTAATAAATGTGTTCTTTTAAACATGGTATGTTTTAGATCATTAGGACCCGGTCAGGGTTGAAAAATTTTAGGGGATGGTATTTTGGATATACAGTGTCACCAGTAAAGTCCGCATCATATGGGATTTTTTTTTATTAATAGCTTTATTCAAAATTTGACTTTGGCATCAAGTTCTGCTTCGATCGAGATGAAAATTAAGCAAAAAAAGAGTAGTCACGTGATTCGCATTATCTGTCAAATTTTAATTTTTTCCAAAAAATAATTCAAAAGTGGGGTTATTTCTGAAAATATCGAAAAAAGTTATTAAAAAAAGTTTTTTTAAATGCAGTTTCTAGCCCACATGCAAAATTTCAGCTGCATAAGATATTTTTTATTTTTTACCTATATTTTGTAAATTGCACCACTTTTGCGAAATAAGACTCAACGCAACCTACATAAAACTTCTTAGTTTTGATAATGCTTTAATTCAGATACATTTTCTTTAAAGTAGCGCCATATGAAATGTGTGTTTTTCTACAAAATCAAAATCGGGCTATTAAAATTTGGTCGTATGTGATGCAAAGTTTATTTGTTTTTGACCCTGTATAAGGTAACTTCATAAAATAAGTATTTTTGAAAACGTAGTTTGTGCCTGAAAGTAAAAAAATAAAAAATAAAGTAAAGGGGTTTTTAATTAAATCATTGAAAATATATAAACTTTATGTTAAGTTAAACTAAAATTTATTTTCCACCTAAAAACACTTTACTGAAGACACTGTGTTTTTTTTTGTCCGAGTTTTTGTCCTAATATTAAGGTGTATTACTTTCAGACACAAACTACGTTTTCAAAAACACTTATTCTATGAAGTTACCTTATACAGGGTCAAAAACAAATAAACTTTGCATCACATCCGACCAAATTTTAATAGCCCAATTTTGATTTCGTAGAAAAACATACATTTAATATGGCGCTACTTTAAAGAAAATGTATCTGAATTAAAGCATTATCAAAACTAAGAAGTTTTATGTAGGTTGCGTTGAGTCTTATTTTGCAAAAGTGGTGCAATTTGCAAAATATAGGTAAAAAATCAAAATTATCTTATGCAGCTGAAATTTTGCATGTGGGCTACAAACTGCATTTAAAAAAACTTTTTCTAATAACTTTTTTCAATATTTTCAGAAATAACCCCACTTTTGAATTATTTTTTGGAAAAAATTAAAATTTGACAGATAATGCGAATCACGTGACTACTAATTTTTTACTTAATTTTCATCTCGATCGAAGCAGAACTTGATGCCAAAGTCAAATATTGAATAAAGCTATTAATAAAAAAAAATCCCATATGATGCGGACTTTACTGGTGACACTGTATAGTATTATGACAAAAAATTGAAAAATCCTGGAAAAACAGCTATTCAGATCCAAATTTTCCAAATATAACCGAAAACCTTTCCAAAGACATATAAATTGAGAACAATACCTTCTGTTGCATAATCATCTTGCTTCAGCTCTTGCTCTATTTCTACTACATTTTCTATAAGGATTTCTTCTTCAAATTTATTTTCCTCTGTTTTTACATCATCTTGTTCGACTTTTCTTATATAATTGGAGTTCAAACATGTTTCAAGAAATTCATAAGATGTATTTAACACACTTGTACATTTTAAACATATGTGATAAGATGCTGTCCATTCCTAAATTACAAAAAAAAATTTAATAAATTACAAAAATAGGTAAGTAGGTAGGTAGAACAAAAAATTACAATCTAAAATTAATTTCTTAAACTGATGACTGATGAGTAGAGAAGAACTTACTATTATTTAAAGAATGTTTTTCTCTTGAGTAATTACCGAGGTAGCTAATTACTCAAAAAAATTAATTTTAGTTGTTTTTAGCAAACCACCCTGTAGGGACCTACCGAGGGACCGACCAGTACCTACTTACTTATTTCGTGAATCAAAAACAATTTGGCAAGTTAATGCAAGTTAATCTTAAAAAATCTTTAAAAGTGGCACATTTTCACTAAATAACTTATGCAGTAACTTATGTAGAATTTACCGTTTACAAAATTACAAGATATTAATTATTAACTTTTTGATACCCGAGTTGCCACTCTTCATACCTAGAGAGTTATTAGAATTTAAAACTTTGAATTATTGATAAATTGATTAATATAAAGAGGTATACTTTTATAAATCACAACGTTATGCAGTAAAAGTTGTAAAGGTACCTACATATTATAACAATCTGGGGGATTCGTGAAAAAATAATAATATACTTGATACCTGTGGCCATATGAAATATAATATTATTACTCGTTTGCTACAAGTAAAACACCCAGACAAAATTTAGTAGGTAAGGTACGGGCAGTTTATACTTAGATCTTGGAAAATATGTGCAGTAGATAAAAATTAAGCTTTACCACGTCCCTGATGCAGGACTTTAATTTCGTCAGCAAAGTAACCTTTTCGTCTTTCTTAGAAAGTTTATTAAAATGTATCCCTTTCGTTAAACATGCACAACAGGCTCTTTCGAGAGGTCTTCTTCCCATCTTTAGTCAAAACTACTTGTTTTAAAAGGAACGAAAATAAACAAAAAATCACAACAAATATATCTGTCATTTGTGTGGGGTTAGGTTTATTTTTTCTTATTTTTTAAGAAACCCAAACGAACCCATTTTTTCTGTGCGTCCACCTGAACAGCACAGAGGAATGATATGTACAATTTTATGCATTAGATATGTACGAATAACAGAGGTCTACAAAACTTTCTTTAAAGGCTTCTTTACCCATATAAACTATTTACATCCAAATTATTTCATAAAATACCTACCTACTTTTCAGTAATTTATATAAGTATTTACTTGTTATTTCATAAAATTTTGCGAGCGGCATTTATATAAGTAGTTGGACTTACATCCAGGAACGCATTTTCACTATAAAACTTGAAAAACTAAACCAAGAATTTATTATTCAATAAAATAGACAATGCAAATGCATTTATTATTTCATATGCATACAAAAAAATCCGTGCAAACGAGAAACCAACATCGAATAAATCCAGCTGATTTCATAAAGGTCACGCTGTCGCGCACCACAGAATTCATGGAGACGATACGGGACGAACCGGCAGTACTATGATATAGGTATTTCAGTAACTTGAAAATATACTGGGATTAACGTTGATTGTAACTTCTCGATAACTTTCCTGATTTTGGCAATTATTTCAACATATATTTATCTTCATAAGATTTTATAAAAGACTACACCTCCCTAATTTTATAAAGCAATAAAAGACACTTTTAGATTTGAATTAAACAGTTTTATGTCAAAATCTTAAGTTCAGCAGGCGTTTAAATGTTATTGGTACTTTCCATTTAGTGTACAACAAGCCCAAGATGGCGTTTGGACGGATCCGGGGATTGGGGTGGTTGAGGGGCTGAAAGACGCCCGGGCCTCGCTCGTTAAATAATTTAATAACCTGAACGAACAGATGTTAACGTTTTGTTAATTTGACTTCGATTAACCAGCCCGGCGTCTCTCATTCCCTCAACCTCTAGACTAAAATGCAGCGATGTAGCGATGTCAATGCCGAGAAATTACTTTATCGGCTTTGCTTAGTTTGCTTTGCTGTTTAAATAAAAGAAGCAAAAGGAAACAACCTTTGAAAGGAAATTTGGATTTTCGGTATAAAAAAAATTTTTGATTTGAAAAAAAGCCCGGTTCCACTGAACCTCATCTATTTAATTCGAACTGTACACATTACAATTATTATAAACTAGGTACTAAATAAGTTAGTTTCAGAATAATGCCCAAATTCATCTTTAATAGAGTTCCTAATATTGTGCACGCTCTTTAGGTGATGTGACAAATAGCTTTTATCACTAAACCGTTTATCACATCCATGACATGCATAAGGCTTGACACCTGTATGGGTCCGTATATGTCTCTGCAATTTATTATTGTCAAAAAACTGACTAGGACAAACATGACAGACAAATTTTTTTACTCTTACAGGCAACTTGACAGTTCCAATGCCATGCGTTTTTGACATGTGTAAGTCCAAGTAACGTTTATCACGGTAATTTTTTTGACATTGAGTACATTTAAAGGGTGCAATATTTGAGTGCAGTTTTACATGCTTCTTTACTTCTTGCTTGCTCACAAAGGTCTTTTTACAAATATGACATGTATAATCTTTGCTACCTTGGTGCCTCTTGACATGCTCCCGAAAATTTGCTCTCATTGCAAACCTTTTCAAACATACTGCGCACTCATATTTCCATTTCTTCGGGTCCGTATGCACAACATAAACATGAGTCTTTAAGTTTTGACTTGTATTAAAGCTTTTATTACACTTATCACAGCCATATTTTCGCTGGTTATCATGAACCTTTTCATGTCCACTTAGATCACGTTTTGTTATAAATGATTTGCCACAAACTGAACATACGAAAGTTCTATCACCATCATGATATTTTTTGTGTTGCATAAGCAACGTTGAAGAACTAAATTTATTTTTACACTGAGTGCACCAATACGGCTTAACGTCTTTTGGGTTTATAGAATGTACTATAGAACAATGCTCCAAAATATGCTTAAGCAAAGAAAAGTACTCTCCACACACATCACACTGAAACTTTGTAGACTTAGGGTTAAGCTCCGAGTGATCATTTTTTGCATGAATCTTGAGCTCTTTTTTCGTAATAAAAGTTTTTGAACACTGACTGCAGATATTACTGTGATTTGGTAAATGTTTCTCAAAAGTATGTTTTGATTTAAATTTTCTATTACAGTGAAAACATATAAAAAGGTCGTTCTTGGACCATTGAGGAGCTAAAACATTTTCAGTTATATAAATGGGGTTCTCCTCTTGAATACAATGTTTAGCAGCATGTACTGTTCCTGCCTCATCAGATAGTGTTTCAGCATCCAAATCATTTTCAGAATGATAGGAATCACTAGTCTCAAAAATTTCTTTAGTTTGCTGACTAAATTCTATACGAGCCTGGTCATTTTTAAGACAGAGTTCTTTAAAGTTGTATGCATTATCCAACAATAAATTGCATTCTTTACACATGGAGAAGATTTTTAACCATTTCTAGAAATAATAAAAATAAATTTATAGAGATGAGCTACGAGTCTCCACTATGCCTATATATTTCCAGTTTGTTATTGAAGATGTAGAACAGTTCACATTTGGATTTGTTGCTTTCAAAAACAGCTTACAGTCATCTTTATTATTATTTGATTAAATCTTTAATTGTCCAGATTACTGAAAATAAGTAGGTACCCTAATCCCGAGGGGTGTCTCACTGTGGCAGTAGGTGTACAAATGTTAAGGCAGGACCGTGGCAGGACTGTAGCAGGACCTGGCAGGATCGAAGCAGGACTGTGGCAGGATCGAAGCAGGACAGGCAGTATCTTTCAGATCCAATCAGATTTCTCCAATAACTTTAGGAGTAGGGATAAATAGCGGGAAGCAAAAAATGTTTTTGTTTGCTTTTGTTTATTAATTGAAAGTATAAATGGAAGTGCGTGTAACACACGTCGCAGTTTTTAAAGTTCTCGGCGCGCGTCGCCGCATAATATTCCTGTTTGAGTTCCGTTGTAAACACCGGTGAATCACAACAGTCAACTAGTCGAGTTTGCAGTCTCATTTATTATGTTCATGCAAGTTATTGATAAAATATATTGTTTATTTCCGAGTTTATTTCTTTGTTAAGAAAGAAGATAAATATTTAGAAGTTGTGTGTCCGTGATAGGACAGTAACAGGACCGTAGCAGGACAAGCAGGACCCTGGCAGGACCGTGGCAGGACAAGGGCAAAAACGACAAGTCCTGGTGTACAAATTTTGACTAGTGAGACACCCCTCGCCTAATCCCTAATTTAAAATAATTAGTATGGTTGGTGATGAGATGTGGTTTTGTTAGCCAGCAATCGATGGTTTTAGAAATAATAAAGATGTCAAGGGAAAGGTAGTGAAGATACCCTATATGGTTTTTTATTTAAATAAAAGAATAACTTACTTGTTCTGGAGCAATATAATTTAACTTTTTGATAAGTTTAACATTATCTTTGCCTTCAGTCTCTAGTTTCTGTAGTAGTAGAGTAGAGTCTAAGCAAATACAGCACGCTCTTAGGATCATTTATGAAAATATTTGCATTCAGCTTGAAACAGGTTTGTTTAAATGGATTGCTTCAACCCTATTTATTTATTGTTTTTAAATTTTCACATTTCCCTGTAAAAGAAAGGTTATTAAATTTATTGTTTATGTTTTGGATTTTTCGACATATTCTTTTGAACTATTTTTGTTGTCAATAAATACCTACCTTTTCTTTGTGCTGATGGCGGTTGTAGAACAGGGGTGGATTAAAAAATTAATTTTTTTGTCCGAGAAGCTTTTATCATAGTCCAGACGTCGACATCGGTTTGGTAGTTAAAAAAGCTTTAGAAAACGAACCATTTAGATTTAATTTAAACAGTTATATTTTAGGGTAAATTTTAAATTAAACATTTTTACCGTAAACAAAATTTTGGTCTGACAGGCGAACCTCGTACTACGTTGCTCAGCCTTCCAACCTCCCCGATCAGTCAGAACGCCATTTTTAAAATGGCCGGATTACTGTCTTCTTCTACTCTTAAACATCCTAGACGGCCATGGATAAAATAATAGTGTACATTATTAGTTAAAAATATATTTAAAAAGACGACTACAAAATGTCTATATTTCATAAATAATATTATTAAAAGTGTAACAATAACATTTTTCTTTAATATTTTTAAACATGTGTGAGACATTCTAAATATCAGTAACTTTATATACATAAGGTATACGGCATATATTAAAAAATTAGGTAATAAAAAATATTTAAAACCCTATGTACAAAATTATATACAAATTAAATATCTAATATATTATTTGGAATATATACAGGGTGTCCCAGATAAGAATGCACTCTACAGGGATCTCGTAAACCATAGTAGATACAGAGATGGTTAAATTAGAGAAAAATTGCGCATAACTGAATCATGTAACGTCATGTTTTCAAATTTAAAAAATTCCGAATGCTTCCGAAGATATTTGGATAAAACCGAATATTCGCGATTTCGTTTTAATTAATTTATGATTCTATTTAAAGAGACATTTCAAAATAAATTTAACATTCTCATTGCCACTTTTTCTCCCCTACAAGGTGGTTTAATTACATTTTTGATCCGACGTTTTGTTTAGTCACAACCATCATCAACTTTGTTATTTTAAATAGTCGGAAAATGTATTTGTATGCTTAATAAATTCTACGTTTTATTCTAAATCTAAAGGTGTATCACACTTATTATTTATTAGACGTTTCGATATAGAAAAACACATCATCAATGAAAATAGGCACATTAAACATTTAAACAATTGCAAATAACGTCAATCAATTTCATAGCCACATGATGACGAATTTAAATGGTACGTTATGTTAGAATATTATCAGGCATTTTTTAAAAATAAAAAATAATTGTATTTAATAATTAAAATTAATTATTACTTGTTGCATTTTTCAGATAAGCTTTATTAGATATTATGTTTTGTTATAAGTTTATTTTTAAAAAAATGTTTTAAAATCCAACTAGTGTTTAAATACAACAATAAAAACAAAAATATTTTCGATAATGTGCCTATTTTCATTGATGATGCGTTTTTCTATATCGAAACGTCTAATAAATAATAAGTGTGATACACCGTTAGATTTAGAATAAAACGTAGAATTTATTAAGCATAAAATAAAATTTTCCTACTATTTAAAATAACAAAGTTGATGATGGTTGTGACTAAACGAAACGTCGGATCAAAAATGTAATAAAACCATCTTGTAGGGGAGAAAAAGTGGCAATGAGAATGTTAAATTTATTTTGAAATGTCTCTTCAAATAGAATCATAAATCAATTAAAACGAAATCGCGAATATCGGTTTTATCCAAATATCTTCGGAAGCATTCGGAATTTTTTAAATTTGAAAACATGACGTTACAGGATTCAGTTATGCGCAACTTTTCTCTAATTTAACCATCTCTGTATCTCTTATGGTTTACGAGATCCCTGTACAATGCATTCTTATCTGGGACACCCTGTATACTCATTTTTATTTTAGTAGGGGAAAATAAAGAGCAAAGATTTTGTTTGTTCACCATAAAAAATAACGTAAATAACTACGTGATTACAACGTTAATAATTTGGAACTAAAACATTTACGAAACGCTTCTAAATGCTAACAATATCACAAAGTATTAGAGATTGAAGAAATTAAGTGTTAAGGTGCAGTGCTTTGAGGCACCATCTTTATGTGCTATCTACTAAATGGGCTTTTCTCTAACTCTTCTATAACTTGAAGAAGCCTCTGGCGAGATTTTTTATTGTTTTGGCAGGCGCAACTGACAAGTCCAAACAGATGTTTTGAAGAATATTCCTAAAACAAAATCGACCTTTTTTAGAAACGTAAAATTTTATAATATACAGGTTCCGGCGCAAAGTTAGCGACAGAAGGGAAAAACACTTTTTATGCCCATTCTCTGTATATTGGGTAAACTAAAAATTCATTTTGACATTTTCACGTGACTGTTTGTACGCGGAAAAATTGTAAAAATATATTTTGTCATGAAAATTGGTAATAGATTACGATATATTGAAAAAGTTATTTGAAAAAGGTATTTAGATTTTAATTTTATGCTTATGTAGAGAGTTTCATGAAAAAAATTCAAAAATATATATTTTTTTAAATTTAATTCTCTTCCTCCTTCAGTGAAATGTAACCTTATTTATGTCTAATAAGAAGAAGAACCGATTTGGGTTACTTACATTATGTTCTCTAATCCATTTTTCTAGTTCGATTTCAGGTAAATAATATGCCTTCACATAATTTTCCACATATTCTTTATGTGGAACAGGCTTTAGAGACGATATCTTTTCAAATTTCGATAAAAATTGAGTAAAATCAAGTTGCATCAACGCTCTTCCACCATTTGAACACTTCTTGGCATCCGAAAATCTAAAAATAAAATTATTATTAGATAAAGATTTTAAAATATAGTTTAAATATTATTTTACACATAGGCTACCTAGGCTACAGCCTATGAGCCCGCATCAGAAAAGGTCCCGGGACCATTTTCCAGGTAAGAAAGTCATTTTTTGTTTTAGTTAATAAATGGTATCTAAAACTTTTATGATAATAATCATCATTTATTGGTAAAACTTTTATTTGTTACTGTTTAATTGTTTTTACCTTTGGTAATTTGTAACGAGTAGAATTGAATAAATGAGATGTTAAAAACGACAACGATATTGTCATTTAAATGAAATGAAATAAAAATTATATCAGACACAGACGGTTAAAAAGCTTGATATTTGGTCCTTCAAGCCGGATCCAAATATATCTTATAAACATAAAACATAATATAACAATGACTTAGACAATCAATTAGGAAATGAACTGATTCAACAAGTCTTTTTACCCCGAATTTGAAAAAAATGACGACGAAAATGATAAGGTTATTAGTCAGGACAGGTGGATGTATAAACTTATCTTAGAAAAAAAGTTACAGGTTGTTTCTGTAATATTGAGATTACCTTAACAATGTACATACCTGTCACTTATCGTCACACAAAGCAGTGGAAGGTCATTTTCAAAATTAAAGTTGATCAAAAACAGGCTTTGAACCTCCATGTTAGAAGACAGGCTTAACTTTTAGCTTTACTCAGCATTGTAAGTGACATTTTAAGACAACAAAATTATGAAGTGTAGAAGTAGCTTCATTAGTACGACGTGTAGGCTTAAACTAATTAGCCATTGAGATTACGTGACAACTGACGCTATAGTTAGATTGTTTGGAAAAGTTCTGTATTTGAATTAAATAACATATTATGTCTGTTGTATAAGTTAAGTAAATTCTTCTTGTTCATTTAAACTAAATAACTTTTGAGTTATCCTATCCCAATTCTAGTTTCTGAGATGGACTTATAGGCCGTGAATCACACTGTATATTTGAAAAAAAAAAACAGGACAAATTAATCACTATTAACTTACCCTTGTACTAAAGTATGTGTAACGATATGGGCAATGCTCTCCCACAAAACCCTGTACACTTCATTTGTAATAGGCACTTTATGTGCAACATCTTCTAATCGTAGCCTGAATATCTGAACTTCCTAAAAACAATTGCTTTATTTCTTTATTACACAAACGAAGGTTTATTTATTCCCACAAAATCATACAAAAGTGTTTTGCAAAATGCTATACTTACATGTGAGGAAAATAAACATTATTGATGCCTATTTATACTTTATCTCTTACCCTTAGTATCATATCTATGTAGGAATTGTGCTGCGACATGACATCTTTAACTTCCCAGTTGATTTTTGACATTGACATTAAAATTTGTCTCAAATCAAAAGCTTGTGCTACTACTGTCATGTAAACTGGCTTTCGTAAATGTGAAGCGCTTACAATATTCTGCAAAAAAAAAAAGAAAACATCAGCATTTCTTCACATTCAATTATAATACAATCAGGATCCAGGTTTTATCTTAGAATATTCCCTGGGAAGCGCATAAGTTACCTTATCAAGTTTATGCCGTTATAAGGGCTAGGGATATGCCCCTCCTGAATAATGTTTCTTAAAGTTTAGTTGCGCTCATCATAATGATCAAATATTTCTTAAAAAATATTGAATGGCGTTAATAGGGAACTTGACAAAAAATTTAAATGGAGAAAAAATTCTATAAATCATAAGTATATATTGTCATAAAACATATGGCAGCAAAAAAAAAACTACATATTTCGTCCCAAAAGACCGCTAGCAAGATTCAAAAATGCCCCAAAATTCAAATTATCCCAAGCGGGTAAAAACGGGTCGTGACGTCAAGAAGTATAATTCGTGTGTGACATCCACGGAATAGGTTACATAGGTTGGCAATAAATTGAACGACGTCGAGAATTCCACCTTAAAACAACAATACAATAACAATAACACATGGCAATCCAAACGCAAACTCGGTAGCTCGGCCACCGGTCAGGATAACGGATAAGTCATACTTCCTGACGTCATCGGGCTTGGCGCGCTTAAAAGGTCGTTGGAAATGCTTTTGACACGCGCGAAACTTTTTTAGAATTTTTACCAAGTTATTACTGATTTTTAAGGAGTAATAATTGGGGAATATTTTTTTTAGGCATAACTAAATCATATTATTGAAAAAAAAAATTGGAAAGTTCCCTATTATTTCTACTTCTATATTAACCCCTGTTAAAGCAGCTCTTTACATTTTCTGCATTTTAGCTTTTACAATGGTAGATCGTTTAGAGTTTAGAACATTATTTATTAATTAGAAGATGCCACAATATTTTCTTTGAATTATTTATTAATCTTCCAAAGAAAAAGTTTTTTTTTTTTTTTTTTTTATTTATTTATTTTACGTCGGCCTTTTTCCGCAACGAGGCCAATCACCGACGCCAGGGAATTTGTCACACACTATCTGGTAATTTTGCCGAATCCCTCTTTGTCGAGGGTAGGGTTCTTTAACGTGCCAACATCCATGACACGGGGCCCACAGTTTAACGTCTCTTCCGAAAGACGGCGCCACCTCTTAAACCAAATTCCAAATTTAACATCGACGTTGCCGGCACCGGGAATGGAACTCGGGCCTACGATCTGTGAGGCTGCTGCGCTAACCACTAGACCACAACGTCGACTTAAATAATGTTGTTCGTATAGGATACGGACCTGTCTATGGTTCATGGTTCATATGAACTACCGCCAAACACATCCGTCAAAATTTCTTAACCTCAAATTATTTGAATGAAAATACACATGGGAAGTTGAGAAACCTTTCTTTTATTAAAAAATGGAACAAAGCCCTCAAGAAATAAAAGTAGGAGACTACGTGATAGTCCAAAGGCAAGGGTATACAAAATTACACAAATTAAAAAAACATGGAAACATTGTTATTGGAAAATTCACTGTAGAAATGGACAATGTCGTGGGACAGAAGTATTTTGATACCTTCCAGATGAAAAACAGTACAGCAAACAAAAAGATATTCGTTTTGGAAAAGATTGAGGACGTTAGCAGTACCAGTAGTGGAGTGACCATTGAAAAAAGTGGTAGAGATAACAGACATATCCTTGAAGACAATGCTTCCCAAGCGTTAACGAAAGATGATTTGGATAAGTTGCAAGAATCAGAATTAAACTCAAATGTTATTGTAGGCGAGCTTATTAGCAATTCAAAAACGTTTATTATGAAAACAGAGTATTCCCAAGAAAAATATATCAAGAAAAAAGAGAAGAAGTACTTTGAATATATCCAGATTCGCAAACCGACTCTGAGACTATTAACCAACATGTTTTACCGACAGGACCCAACAAAAACTTTGGGTATTCGGATAGATGATTTATCACAGATTCTCAGCTATGCAAACCTACATTCTGACGGTAACCATTTGCTTTATGATAGCGGTACATCAGGACTTATGACTGCAGCCCTAATGAATAGTATTGGCTCCAATACCAAAGGTACATTAATTCATATGCATCCGGGCAATGAATGTCAAAAAAACGCCTTTGTTGCTATGCACTTTCCACAAGAACAAAAAGACAGATGTGTTAATGTAAATATTTACTCAGTTTTAAGGTGCTTTTATCAAAATAAGAATGACCCTAATCAAATGGATGAACAATCAAAAACGATAACAAATGAAGAGTCTGGTGACCTTTCGGGTGAACCGATGGTGAAAAAGCAAAAGTTAGATAATAATCCACAGGCTTCAACCACTAAACAACCCCAGTGGCAACTTGAAAATGAAAGTGCATGTAAACTACTACAGCATAAATGTGATTCTCTGATTATAACAGCAAAAGAACATCCTGTAAATATTGTTAAGGAATTATTACAATTTTTAAAAGGTGGTCGTCAACTTGTGGTATTTAGTTTAGTTCGTGAATCACTTCAGGACTTATATTTATATTTAAAAGGAAGGTTAGATATTGTAGCTATTAAATTAAGTAGTAATTTCTTGAGAAACTACCAAGTATTACCAGAAAGAACTCACCCTGAGGTTATGATGAATACTGGAGGATTTATACTAACAGCTGTTAAACTTAATTGTGGATAAACTTCCTGAAAGTATTAAAATTGTCTTTATCTACCTAATGTATGTTATATTTTGTAAATGTTGTTGGGTATAAAATATTAATAATTTGCTTAATAACAAAAAATAATACCTATAGATATCAAGAATTTTTGAAATAAATTTGTTTTATTTATTGTCTCCTTTCACAAGTGCTATTTTTATAAGCAAATACAAATTGAATTTTTACTAGTAATACCTAGTTATGAATAAATAAGAATAAAACGAAATAATATTTTAATGATCTACTTTGGTACCCAACCCTACAGGTAGGTATACCTATACAGTTAATGGGACAATGAAATACCATTATCAAAATTGTTAAGGTTATTAAAAAAAAAAACTATTTTAGCCAATAAAATATTTTAAAAAAGCTAGGAGTGTAAGGAGTCGACTTCCATTTAACTAGGCTTTTAGCACCAGAATGTTAAATGATTGTATTTCGGGTGCCATAGTGACAATGTGGCAAAAATATTAAGGTTAACATCCAAATAACTAAAATATGGTAAACTAGAAGTATTCAATACGGCATCAGTAGAAAGGGTCAATAATAATCTGGTACCTATGGATGAAACAATAATAAATGAACCTATTGACATTGACAAAATTGCATTCCATTCTGAAGTAAATCAACATGCAAATGTCGCCCCCTCCACTTTTTGCCAAACTTAAGCTGTTAATAGTAATTTAACAAACTAGTGTATTAATCGCTATTTAATATACGCGTTACAATATTGTTCCGTCGATTGTCTTGTTAATAGATTATATTTTTTTAAATTTAGAACCAAACTACATATTATAAGCGTTGTACCAACAAATTTTTGAATTTCAAACTTATTGACATCGACAGAAACTATGGCAACGCCATTATGTACGCGGCAGTGCGTGCTTTTGTAGTATGTTTGGTTGCCTAAAATCGTTTATTAATAAAAAAAAATCATGCATTAATAGGGGCCATTAATGTATGATTTTTTATCATCGAGTTAGTTTTTTATACATTAATTAAGGTTGTAAATACACGGTCGACGGAAAAAGTATTAACATAATGTCGATAATTGAAATCAGTCTAAAACCTTATAAAAAGTGCATTATGGCAACGCAGCAGTAAGAGATCTGCCCCCAAAGATGTTACCGCCACGACATTGGTCTGAGGCCATGACGTTGTTTCATTTACTTCCGTTTAGAGATGTCCACAGAAAATGTATCGCGGCAAAACATTGATGTTAATATGATGCACCGATTAATTTTTTTTTTATTAAAATTAGAATTACAAAACAAATCACAAATCTAATTATTCTAAGCTCACACCTTAACTGAAATCAAAGGTAAAAGGCAGGGTTGGCAAATATCCGATATATATCGATATACTTACAGGGTTAGTTAAAATAACCGGAACGGCTAATTTTCTTCAAAACTGTAAGGCTAAATCAATGAATTTTGGTAAAGGTGGATAACTTAAAAAATTTAATTGAAAATTGACAGTTGCGACGTTGCCAGATTTTTAGTTTTATCGGTTTCATAATCAAATTAATGTAGTGTACTATAATATGTAAGTAATTTTTACTAGCTATGTTATTGTTAGTAGTTGTTTGTTGTTATTATCGTTATCGATACTATTAGGTACATTATGTCTACCAACCTTCCTTTTCACATTATTTGAAACGTTTTTAGACGGAAATAGATTGGATTTTTTTTACCGTAAGGGGTTGTAACTTATAACTAATTAACTTTTTTCCCATAGAACTATTTGAGATAAAAATTTGATACTATCAGGAAATGGTAATGTTGATGGGAGGAATCGAATTTAATAAAAAAAGAGTAGCGTTACATTTGAAAAAAAAAACATTCCTTGAGTTACAGAAAAAACTAAAAATCTGGCAACGTCGCAATTTTCAATTCAATTTTTTAAGTTATCCACCTGTAACAAAATTCATTGATTTAGCCTTGGTAGTTTTGAAGAAAATTAGCCGTTCCGGTTATTTCAACTAACCCTGTATATCCGATATATCTAAATTTGGATATTTATTTATATTTTTAATTATTTTTAAATTATTTCATCTGTTTTCTGTAAAGATATACATATTTTAAAAATTTAAAGTGATAACCACAGAATATATAGCAAAGCAGAAGCGACAATACCTGTCGGTACCTTTGATATCGACTGGTCGTTTTTCAGTGACCTTCACACAACGATAACGGTCGATCCACAGCTTGATACTCCGAGAAAACTTACTTATTTTCTACACTGAGCGACCTTACTTTTTAGTACAGATGCAAATGCAACAGAACGAAAACAAAATAATATCACAATTAGCTAGGCGCAACGTCAGCTCGCGGACTAAACACAATTTAGACGAGCACATGGTTTTTAGCGATACACAACTTATTTGCCACATGCGCCTACCAAAACAGGACACGCAAAACGCCGAGCTGTCGCTTCTCGTTGACTTTGAGTTTTCTGGTAATAACGTCTTATAAACCTGTAAATTTGTATTTCAATTATATTCAATGATACTTGCTATCACAATAACAAGTTTTTTTAGTACTCCCATGTTGGGAATGTGAAATGTAGGTAAAAAATACAAGTTTATGAATATGAACATATGAAAATGAACCCAAAGTAGATTTTTTATTTTTGGCATTGTAAAATTTTTATTTCATAAAACAAACAGCAAAATATTGCTCCGTTCAATCAGAAATTGGAACTAAATAAAAATGCCACAACGCGACAAAGAACAACAGGTGGTCAACGCCTCGTAAAGATGGGGAATCACCGCATCGTAAGCAGCATAATACGCTGTTGCCGGCTCAGCGGCAGCGGGGCCATATTTTTATACTGATTAATAGAATTTTAGAAAAAAAAATATTGATATACAGGGTGTCTCACGGTCGATGGTACCTTAGACGTTTCGGACGAACCAGTAAAGGAATCGTTCTGAAAATTTGGTCGCGTACATAAACGGACATGCTCTACCAACCTAAAATATTTTTAACAATACAGTGTTGCCGCTTCCACACAGAAATAATAGTAACTTCGATTTTTTAAATGCAACACCATATATTTTATTTTATTTTTGAAACCCCCATTACTTTCCTTACAATTTTTATTAACTCTACTCTATATTTATCTCTTACCGTCTCTAAGATATAAATTAATTTCCGTTTTTTTTTGTCCGAAAACGTCACTTTTAAAAATGCAGATAATTTTGAACTCTAAAACACTGAAACCCTGAAATTTGGTAAATAGTTAACTAATACCATAGGGCTCTTTGCCCTAGTCCCAAATCTTAGTTGCAATATACAGGGTGATTGAAAAATACACTTATTCTGGTAACTTGAAAAAGTGACCATAAGTCCTTTTTTTCAAATGTAACACCCTGTATATTATTACGGATTTGAAAAGCTGCTAAAATTTCACTTAATTCTGTATATCAACCTGTACCTAACTAACTAGTTTAACCATTTTTTTGACGTATTAAGCATAATTTGTAAAATTTTCTATACAATTCAATTTTTATTCGGTTATTAGTTAGTTAGCCATGACAAAAACTGATGTTTACGTATGAATAAATTCATAAAAACTGCATTTGTATAGTTTTCTTCCATGACTTTAAAGTGTATTTCTATCTTGTATCTAAACTTAATGAAATGTCAAAACGATAACCATAGTAACATACGTAAACATCAGTTTTTGTCATGGCTAACTAACTAATAACCGAATAAAAATTGAATTGTATAGAAAATTTTACAATAATTTATGCTTAATACGTCAAAAAAAATGGTTAAACTAGTTAGTTAGACACAGGCATGATATACAAGAATTAAGTGAAATTTTAGCAGCTTTATAAATCCGTAATAATATACAGGGTGTTACATTTGAAAAAAAGGACTTATGGTCCCTTTTTCAAGTTACCAGAATAAGTGTATTTTTCAACCACCCTGTATATTGCAACTAAGATTTGGAACTAGGGCAAATGGGGCTATGGTATTAGTTAACTATTTACCAAATTTCAGGGTTTCAGTGTTTTAGAGTTTAAAATTATCAGCATTTTTAAAAGTGACGTTTTTGGTCAAAAAAAACTGAAATTAATTTATATCTTAGAAACGGTAAGAGATAAGTATAACTTAGGGTTAATAAAAATTGTAAGGAAAGTAATGGGGGTTTCGAAAATAAAATAAAATATATGGTGCTGCATTTAAAAAATCGAAGTTACTATTATTTTTGTGTGGAAGCGGCAATACTGTATTGTTAAAAATATTTTAGGTTGGTAGAGCATGTCCGTTTATGTACGCGACCAAATTTTCAGAACGATTCCTTTACTGGTTCGTCAGAAACGTCTAAGGTACCATCGACCGTGAGACACCCTGTATATCAGGATAAATATCGTCGCATAAATATCATGATATTTATCACGGATATATATCCTGCCAACCTTGGTAAAAGGTATCATCAAGATCAAGAGGCAACGGCAAAATAATTATTACATTACATAAATATTAAGGCTTAATACATCGATGCATCGACAAATATCAAATGGCCTTGATGCATCGCTTAAAAACGATGTATCGCATTGAAAATATCGATGCGTCGATGTATATCCCTATTTCCGTGGTGTTTCTTTGACAACGGTCTGAAATTCTCTTCAAGTTATCGGTTTTGTGTAATAATTGCTGTTTTTTGATTTTTTTGGAGACTAATTAAGAGTCGTAAGTATCAAGAGTATGTACGATGTATCGCATTGAAAATATCGATGCGTCGATGTATATTCCTATTTCCGTGGTGTTTCTTTGACAACGGTCTGAAATTCTCTTCAAGTTATCGGTTTTGTGTAATAATTGCTGTTTTTTGATTTTTTTGGAGACTAATTAAGAGTCGTAAGTATCAAGAGTATGTACGATGTATCGCATTGAAAATATCGATGCGTCGATGTATATCCCTATTTCCGTGGTGTTTCTTTAACAACGGTCTGAAATTCTCTTCAAGTTATCGGTTTTGTGTAATATTTGATGTTTTTTGATTTTTTTGGAGACTAATTAAGAGTCGTAAGTATCAAGAGTATGTACGATGTATCGCATTGAAAATATCGATGCGTCGATGTATATCCCTATTTCCGTGGTGTTTCTTTGACAACGGTCTGAAATTCTCTTCAAGTTATCGGTTTTGTGTAATAATTGCTGTTTTTTGATTTTTTTGGAGACTAATTAAGAGTCGTAAGTATCAAGAGTATGTACGATGTATCGCATTGAAAATATCGATGCGTCGATGTATATCCCTATTTCCGTGGTGTTTCTTTGACAACGGTCTGAAATTCTCTTCAAGTTATCGGTTTTGTGTAATAATTGCTGTTTTTTGATTTTTTTGGAGACTAATTAAGAGTCGTAAGTATCAAGAGTATGTACGATGTATCGCATTGAAAATATCGATGCGTCGATGTATATCCCTATTTCCGTGGTGTTTCTTTGACTACGGTCTGAAATTCTCTTCAAGTTATCGGTTTTGTGTAATAATTGCTGTTTTTTGATTTTTTTGGAGACTAATTAAGAGTCGTAAGTATCAAGAGTATGTACGATGTATCGCATTGAAAATATCGATGCGTCGATGTATATCCCTATTTCCGTGGTGTTTCTTTGACTACGGTCTGAAATTCTCTTCAAGTTATCGGTTTTGTGTAATAATTGCTGTTTTTTTTAATTTTTTTGGAGACTAATTAAGAGTCGTAAGTATCAAGAGTATGTACGATGTATCGCATTGAAAATATCGATGCGTCGATGTATATACCTATTTCCGTGGTGTTTCTTTGACAACGGTCTGAAATTCTCTTCAAGTTATCGGTTTTGTGTAATAATTGCTGTTTTTTGATTTTTTTGGAGACTAATTAAGAGTCGTAAGTATCAAGAGTATGTACGATGTATCGCATTGAAAATATCGATGCGTCGATGTATATCCCTATTTCCGTGGTGTTTCTTTGACTACGGTCTGAAATTCTCTTCAAGATATCGGTTTTGTGTAATAATTGCTGTTTTTTGTTTTTTTTGGAGACTAATTAAGAGTCGTAAGTATCAAGAGTATGTACGATGTATCGCATTGAAAATATCGATGCGTCGATGTATATCCCTATTTCCGTGGTGTTTCTTTGACTACGGTCTGAAATTCTCTTCAAGTTATCGGTTTTGTGTAATAATTGCTGTTTTTTAAATTTTTTTGGAGACTAATTAAGAGTCGTAAGTATCAAGAGTATGTACGATGTATCGCATTGAAAATATCGATGCGTCGATGTATATCCCTATTTCCGTGGTGTTTCTTTGACAACGGTCTGAAATTCTCTTCAAGTTATCGGTTTCGTGTAATAATTGCTGTGTTTCTTGATTTTTTTGGAGACTAATTAAGAGTCGTAAGTATCAAGAGTATGTATGCGAAAATTCTGAAAATGATAATTCTGCAGATACTTTTCATAGGTGAGTAAATAGAAAGTTGGGTTATTTGTAGGTTAGGTTTAAACTATAGTAGTAAGGTCACATTCAAAGATAAATCCTGGTATCGAAAGGGGTTTTTAGAAATCAAAAAATATAGAGGGCACATGGGGAGTAGAAAAAGTAATATAGCTTTTGTCTCTTACTTGTGCATAAAACTGCTGTAGCATAATTTTATTTGTCTGAGGTACTAAGTGTTCCAAATACTCCTGCAAAAATTCATACTGCTTCGACAAAAATATTACACTCTCCACCGCCACTATTTTCTTAGCGAGTCCATGTAGTTTTTCCGGTTTCTTCAAGTCCACCATTATTGATAAGGATGGTTTTAAGATGCGACCTTCAGGTATTTGGAGCTCTTGGTCTTGGGGATAATATTCAAAAATTAGATTGTCGTTTATTTTCCTCAAGACTATGGATAACTCTTCCGAGTAGAGATTGTTACTGGACACAGTCTGGAAAGGAGGAATATGTATTTTGTAATAATTTATAGTTTAAAAAAAAGTTTGTTACAAAATATACAGTGACTGGCAGAAAGTGCGCAACATATAGGAAAATGTTCATCTTTTATTTTAGTAAATTTATTTTATCTTAGGAAAGTTCTGCATATTCTCAAACCAAAATTACACCCATCAAATTCGGTAAAAGTCTTATGGTGTCACTTCGCAATTTTGAAACCATAAAAACCAAGACAATAGTGCTAAATATAAAAAATAATAAATAAAATCGCTTTTATATGACGGAATAATAAAATATAACAATCTTCCAAAAAATATCAGAAAAATTAAAAAAATGGCAATTTTTAAAAAACAATTAAGTAAAGAGATATTAAGTATTTACTAAATTAAATTATTTATACTATTTTTTTTTTAATTGATTTTATTAAGTAATGAATTAAATTGGACTAACTTTTTTTTTAATGTTATTTTTTTTATGGTTATTATTTTCTATATTATGTTGTCACTTTCTATGTAATGGACTGTAAAAGTTAGTTTGGAATAAAAACATTTTGAAAGTTAAATTTATATTCCTGCAAAGGCTTACATTGTAAATCAGATAAAATGGTTAGTTTTATTAGAAATGAACAAATTGATCCTAATTTTTGGAGTGACCAGAAAAATTCTTCTGAAGCCGCAAGGTATGTTTTATAAACTAATGACATTGCAACTTTAAATTAAAGCCATATTATTGCTTTTCAAAACCATTCCATTGTTTTTCAAAGCCGCCTTCCTTAGAAAAGAGAGTGCGGCAATAAGGCATACCTAACGCTTTCAAATTTGCGATTGGAATTTAAGGTTGAATTCTCAACGTCATTCAATCTATTGCCAACCTATAACCTATTTCGCGTTGATTTTTTGAGTTTATTATTTTAATAACTAACATTTAAAGAAAATCAATATCGTCGGTACAATATTTAGGTAGTATCTGATATATTACAAAAATATCAATTTATTTCATTGCTAATTTTGGGAGAATTGTATAGTGAAAGAACAATGAGTGACAATGACATAATAATGTAAAAAAAATCTTACCCGATATTTTTCTCCATACAATTATCCTAAAATAAGTTATGAAATTCCTTGATATTTATTAAATATGTCAATTATTACCTATAGAATATCAAGTCGATATTGATTTTTTTTAAATTTTGTATAAAAGCTAGAAAACATAAATAAATCTACGCGAAATAGGTTATAGGTTGGCAAGCATGTTGATACTCCCACCTTAAGGCAAATTTTTCAGTGTCAATTTTAAAATAGCATAGGAGTGTATGGTATCAAATTATTGGAAAAAAAAATGGTCGTTTTAAATATCCTAGTAAACCACCATCGTTCCATTTGGAAAAACGGAGTAAACGTCAAGAAAACAAAATTTTATTTTTTAAACGCTTGTGAAACTTAGAAAGTCAATTATTATGACATAATTTTAATTTTCATAAAATATACTACTTGACTATAAATTAACAGATTTAATTAATTTTAAGCACTCTAGATTGAAAATAAAAATAAACATAAAAATGTTATAACACGTCAAAAAATGACAAGTGAGAGGTCATCTTACTCAGAATGTTATGCTGAATCCCAATAAGTAAAAATATACAAGATATGTCCCTTTAAAATACCAAAGTCAAGGTCACTTTCGGTGAAACCGGAAGTGCTAACAAATTGAAAATTATGCCAATAAATGCAGACTCGTCTCCTATGCATAATCTCAAAATTTCATTTTAATATCTATAAATACAGAAAAGTTATAGGAGTGAACGTTTTTCGAGAAACACCCGGTAGATACACTTACCAAATCTACAGTAAAGAACAAGTGAACCGAATACAAATAGAAGTCAAAGAGTTGATTCATACAAGTAATAATTTGATAGGCTATTGGTTTCAATAGACGAGACATCTGAATATACTTTCCCATCTGCCTCAAAACCAGGATTGTCGTATTTGCCAAAATTGGACATTTCTGATGGTGTGTATGTTTTTCTTCGCTTCTTGGGCTAGCATTTGGTCTAAAAGAAATTATTTAATAAATGATACAGCAAGAACTGTCACAAAAAGCCGGTTCGGTACAATTCTATGACTAAATAAAACTACTATTAGCGTACAAAATGTACTTGGACACGTCCAAAATTCAACCCTTTTATATTATTTTATTAAAAGTTCCAAAATAAATTCTTACTTTACATTATCTTCATCAACAAAATCCTTTCGCAGATCTTCCGACTCTTCCTCACTATCCTCGGAGAAATATCCAGAGCCTTCGTTATCTGCCAAAATATCTTCCTCTATTATCGTTTCATCCAGACTTGCTTCAAAAGGGGTTCCATGTTCAGCATACCGTACAAAATAGTTACCTAAACATTTTGAAAACTCTTCAACAACACAAAATAGCATTCGCTAGAAGTTTCTGCGTTACGCTCGATTACGTAGTAACCAACTAACTGGTAAAGTGCATCTCAAAGTAGATCGTCTTGGCTTTTGCTACCTATTATTTATTTTAATATAACCTCATTGTTGTATACCTGAAAGGTCTACAGAGTGACATATTTACAACTTTAATAAGATCATAAGGCATTATAAAAATATCTAATATGAAGAGGACAGGGAAAAAGGGGCCCATTGATATTTTGTTAGTATTGATCGAGTTACTGCAAAATAATAATAATAATAATAATAATAATAACCATAATAATAAGTTTATGTTGTCTTCTATAAACTTATTCTTCAATCCCCTGAAGCTGAGCTTGTTAGGGGCAAATCTTATTTTTTGTTTTAGTATGTAAAATCATAAATGATAAAGATATGCATTAAAAATCAAGTTTTAAAGTAAAAATGTTAATTTATAATATAAACGCAGCTTTTTTGAAGAAATATATTACCTTTAATAAAATTATTGATTTATAATTTTTAAGTAAAAAATATTATTTACTTATGTAAATTATTCAGAACAATATTAATGAATTAAAGCATTTCTAAAAATATTTCCAAATTGTCTGTTTTTAATATCCATGTTTTTATTTCGACTTTAAATTTTTTTAATGAAATCAATTTTTTAAATTTTTGTTGGCAAATAATCGTTTAAATAAAAACATAAATATTTGAAATTTTTTTGTCCTATGGACTTATTTATTTTAGGTTTTATGGTTATTTCATTTTTATGACGTGTATTATGATTATGGTTTTTAAATTGTCCTTAAGTACATCAAGAAAATTTAGGATATGATTCCTGGCATCAATTTAAGTTGAAAAGTTCATATGGACTTATGCCCTAAAATGCTTACCCTCTAAGATACAGGGTGTTAAAATATTTTTAAAAAATGATTGTTTTTTTAAAATTTCGAAACTCCTTGAAGATACGGTATTGAAAATTGATGTCGATTGATTTCGTATTAAACTGCACTTTTTGGTTAAAAAAGGGTTTGCCTACTTCCACCAGTGGCGTGCATGAAGATACCATCAATATTTTTTTTGTGAAAATATGTGATACGCCACTTTTTTTTTTAAACTCTGATGCATTTTTATGCATTACTGATATAAGCGGAACAAAAGTTGTCTCTACTATGTTTTTGAAAAAAATGGTAGTTTTAAAGGAAAATGGAAAATATTTTAACACCCTGTATCTTAGAGGGTAAGCATTTTAGGGCATAAGTCCATATGAACTTTTCAACTTAAATTGATGCCAGGAATTATATCCTAGATTTTCTTAATGTACTTAAGGACCACCCTGTATAAGGTTTTTATTTTTAAATACAGTGTGTCCACGGATGGACCTAACTATACTTGTAAAAAACTTTATTTTCAATTTTTCGAAAAAAAGTCATTGTTCATCATTTCTTTTGCTTATTAAATAAATATAATTCACGTAAGAAAATTTTCATTTTTTTATACAGGGTGCACAAAAAATGTAAAAATGTAGATTTGCAAAATAAAAAATTTTTGATCCAACTTTTTTGAATGATCAAAATAAAAGAGATTGGAACGATAATTCGAAAAGCCGAATAAAGTTTTGAGCTATGACCTGTGGTAACTACGATATGTTATATTAAAGTTAAATAAATTATTGATATTTTCCTTCAGATTAAAGTTTTAATATAAAATATCGTAGTTACCACAGGTCATATCTCAAAACTTTATTCGGCTTTTCGAATTATCTTTCCAATCTCTTTTATTTTGATCATTCAGAAAACTTGGATCAAAAATTTTTAATTTTGCAAATCTACATTTTTACATTTTTTGTGCACCCTGTATAAAAAAATGGAAATTTTCTTACGTGAATTATATTTATTTAATAAGCAAAAGAAATGATGAAGAATGGGTTTTTTTCGAAAAATTGAAAATAAAGTTTTTTACAAGTATAGTTAGGTCCATCCGTGGATACACTGTATATATTAAGATGTTATTAGGGTTGTGCCTGGTCAATTGACCGCGGTCAGTTGACCGATTTTGACCGGAGAGATTTTGACCGGGTCAAATTCGGTCAAAAACTTTTGCAGCCTTTTGTGAGAGAAATTGGTCCTCATGGGGCATTGTACAGGGTTATTTTTTATATTTGCGTACCCACCTACAGGGCTGACAGAAAAAAACTTTTAATACAAAAGTTGCATAATGTTTCCCGTCATATCTTTTAGACTTATTAAAAGAAACATCTGCACATCGAAAAGTTAAAAAACAAATGAAAGTCTTCTTTTTTTAAATGGAACACCCTATATATTTTTTACCAGGGCGAAAGATCTCTTTCTCCTGATTTCAAAAATATATGACATGTCATCATTTAATCCAGTCGTTTGTGAAATATTTGAGTTTTTGATTAATTGAATTGACTATAATCTAGTCGGCGATCCGCATACTTCAACGTGTATATCCCATTTTCCTTACTGAATCTTTTAATTTAAAGTAAAGTGACAAATATGTCACGTTGAAGTATGCGGAACGCCGACTAGATTATAGTCAATTCAATTAATCAAAAACTCAAATATTTCACAAACGACTCGATTAAATGATGACATGTTATATATTTTTGAAATCAGGAGAAAGAGATCTTTCGCGCTGGTAAAAAATATATAGGGTGTTCCATTTAAAAAAATAATACTTTCATTTGTTTTGTAACTTTCCGATGTGCAGATGTTTTTTTTTAATAAGTCTAAAAGATATGACGGGAAACATTATGCAACTTTTGTATTAAAAGTTTTTTTCTGTCGCTTATATTAAGCCCTGTAGGTGGGTACGCAAATATAAAAAATAACCCTGTACATTCGCTCAGGAAAGCTTGTTTATATAAAGTACAACTTAAAGCTGTTAAGTGGCAGTGGAAATAAAAAAAAATTGGAAATTCGGAGGAACCAGCGCTAAATTTCAGTAGTGAGGATAAAACGAGTGATTCAGATTCGGAAGAACATAAAGGCAATGCCGGGGGTGAGTTCAGTGACGAAGATGGTGTACCTTTATCTAAGCTATCTACCAAGACCAGTACTGCCAGTAGTCTCTCATTTCATCATCAATCAGTCACTCACTAATTACTTCATTAGTAATTTAGAATTGTTAGATTAATATTATACATAATATTTATGTGTCATTTTTGTGTTTTTTGTACCTCAGAATGGTTTCTTTATTTTTTGTTAGCTGTTTTAATAAAGACACGTTTCTATGTAATTACTCATGGCTTTGATTCCTTTTACAAAACTGAGGAATTTGACCGGGGCTTGGTCAATTGACCACAAAAGATTTTGACGGTCAAAATCCCAACCCTAGATGTTATAAATGTAAATATAAGATTTAAACCATAATATAATATACTTAATGCTTTTAATACAATGTTGATGTTGATACTTTTTACATAATTGTTATCATTGTTATTTTATTATATTTACTGACAGCAATAAAATATCGGCACCAATTTTGTGTAATAATTGTTTTTTAATAGAAAAACATAAACGTGCCAGACAAGAAGGGGCACATTACAAAAATACAAATTATAATAATTAGGCATCTACATAAGTACCTACACTTTTTGTTATAAAAAAAAACTAATGAAAACTCCTGCTACTCTTCCATTAATAACCTCGAAACTAAAAACATATAAACATAAACAGCTGACTGTCGATGCCGCGCCGGTAAGCACATTCATGCAATAAGCCCGTTTTTACAAGTTCCGCGCGCAATAAGCCCGTTTTTGCCCTGTCCCTATTATTTTATATTGTCGCTTTACAGTAAACTAGCCTGTTTTTGCTTTTTTTTAGAAGCAGGCCACAAAGATCCCATTAAAGTAAATAGTTTTATATGACCAGTTTAATTCCGCTAAATTTGCAATGAGCCCCTTTTCCCCCTGTCCTCTTCATATGTTTTGTTTAGTTCTAAAAATAATTAATTTAGTTTTCTCGTCATTTAAAATTAATTTGTTATGTGAAAGCCAGTTACGTCATGACAAAAGCAGCTTCTGCATTGTTCATAAGTTCCTGGATATTTGATCCCGAAACAAGAAGATTTGTGTCATCTGCATAATGTTATTAAAAAATTGTTCTCTATCTACCGAGGTCATTTAAGAAGATAATGAATAGTATGGGGCCCAGTATACGCCCCTGAGCTATGCCAATACTGTTTTCTTGTAAATCAGATTTGATTTCTTTGTTACTATCCTGAAACACTACTCTTTGCACTCTATCTGACAGATAAGACTTTATATTTATCTGTTTCTTGCCTGTTTGTGCTAATTATGTTTTTATGTTTATATCAAAGATACTGTGTAATTATATTTAGTATAGCCTATTTTAGGAAGCTTTGTAAATAAGAACTTGTTTCTTTTACAATAAAGCATTTTTGACTTTGACTTTGACTATCCACGCATATACATTTCCCCTGATACCATGTCTATTCAGTTTACACAATAACAAGTCCCTATCTAAGCAATCATATGCTTTGCTTAAGTCCATGAACATACCCAAAGCCAGGTTTTTATTTACTAATTGATCTAAAATAGTTTTTGTAAACTGAAAAATGGCAGATGTGGTGGACCTACCTGTCAGGTAGCTGTGCTGTGTATGGGAGAAAAGCTGACATTTATTCATGAAATTAACCAATCGAGGATATATTATATTACTAGTTCGAAAATTTTCAAAAAACTGGGAAGTAATCTATATTTAAGTAACAAATAATTTACCTGTTATACTACTGCCATCTTGGGAATGAGTAGAGGAACACTCAGTCGAGTTTGTGGAATAAACCGGGACTGTGGGACTCATGTGGGGGTTATTTTTATAATTTTTAAGGGCTGACCTAATAGATTTAAATTCCTAAAAGAAATACACACGGTCGTAATTTGTATTGGCTCAAAGTTTATATGTCATTATTAGTAAAAAACACCATGGCAATATTTTTCCTAAAAATAATGTATAACTCATGTTATGGCAACCCTGGAAGATTCACCAACCAGGTATTGGCGGCATCGTTGCTGTCGCATGCATTTCCCTAGCACCTATTGCGCTTTTGTTTCTGTTGTGATTTCATAAATTATAATAATAAAAATACTTTGACTTTTTCGGGATCAATACCTCGATTCCGTTCGATCCAGAAAATCCCGGGATCCACACATACATCCGGGATTGCAAGCCTTACTAGTTATGCAAAGGGATAATTTTGTTTTTTTACTGTGAGTTTTTGAATGATGCCACACGCTATTAAACACATTTTTCTGAGATAGAGAGAGATGATGATTTGACGATTTATAAAAAAAACATTAAGAGACAAAGATAGGTTTATCATGTAATCATTGTTATAAAATATGCAAAAGATATCCGTTAATATGTCTTAAGGTGGAATTATCAACGTCATTCAATTTATTGCCAACCTATAACCTATTTCGCCTTGTTTTTCTTAGTTTATTATTTTATTGACTAAGATTTAAATAAAATCCATATCGTCTGCATATTATTTAGGTAATATCTGATATATTACAAAAATATCAATTTATGTCATTGCTTATTTTGGGACAATTGTATAGTGAAAGAACAATGACATAATAATGTTAAAAAAAATCTTAACCGATATTTTTCGATATACAATTCTCCTTAAATAATTTATGAAATTCCTTGATATTTATTTAACATGTTAATTATTACCTATAGAATATGAAGAAGATATTGATTTTATTAAAATTTTGTGTAAAAGTTAGAAAAAATAAATAAATCTACGCGAAATAGGTTATAGGTTGGCAAGCATGTTGATACTCCCACCTTAAATTCTTGACATTTACCTGCAATTGTAACATACTAAAAGTGTGCTTAACAGGACATATTTCCCACACTTCGTGTTCCAAAAGTATTTTTAATTCTTCTAGCTTTTGAGCATGGTAGTTTCGGAAATAGTTAACGCTTTGTTTACGTATTGATTCTTGAAGATCTTCTGATTTACTTGAGCAAAATTCTTCTCCTACTTGTATTAACCTAAAATAAATCATATAATATGTGATGTAGTTGAAAATGAAAACGCTCTAAATCAGTTCCTTTACAGCCATGTTATACTGTCTCGTAATATTGCTTTGTTATAATATTCAAACAACACGTAAAAATGTTTAAACTTCATTACTATTTTCACAATAACCTAATAATGCGAATAAACGAACCTACTGAATGTATTTTCAACTACTTATGTCGACCAACTGACTTCCATTCTATAATGTTTAAATATTTGCCTTACCTATGAACTACTCTTAAAATCTGTACAAACTGGTCGAATTCATAGCTGGCTAAACCAGCATTTAACAGTAAACTTGATACTTTTCTTTGAACGTCATCCCAAATTTTCACCACGTTATGGTCCAATTTTTGTTTGCTCATAGTTAATTCTACATCTAAAATATATTTATTATTTTTTAATATTTATATTAACGACTTATTTAGTATAAATTGCGATGGACAAATTCATAGTTTTGCAGATGATACTACAATTTTTTATACCGATACAAATTGGGACAACTTAAATAATAAAATTAAAAAAGATTTTAAAATTATAAAAAATTGGTTTGATAACAATTTGTTAAAACAAGCTATATTCCTTTACCTTTAAACATAAATAACCTACCACGAAATATGAATAGTATTCAAATAAATGAAGACATTCAAATTTTTAAAGTTAATATAATAAAATATTTAGGAATTATTTTTGACAGTAAATTAAATTGGAATTTTCACTTAGAATACTAAATTAAAAAATTAAGAAGTTTGCTACCGATTTTTAAAAACATTAACAAATTTTTAAATGTAAGACATGGAAATATTATTTTACGCGTTAGTTAAAACTCATTTAAATTGCAGAATTTTAGGTTGGGGAGGAATAAATAGAACTTTAGTTAAAAAATTAGAAATATTACAAAAAAGGTTTCTAAAAATTATATTCAATAAAGATTATCTTTATCCTTCAAAAGAATTATATTCAGAAACAAAAAAGTTGAACATAAGAAAACTTTACATTTATAACATCTTAATATATACAAAATTAAAAATTTTTAAATTATTAAAAAACAATTTAAAAACAAAAACCTTATACAATTTAAAAACCATAATCATAATACACGTCATAACAATAATTAAACCATAAAACCTAAAATAAATAAGTCCATAGGAAAAAAAAATTTCAAATATTTATGTTTTTATTTAAACGATTATTTACCAACAAAAATAAAAAAATTGATTTTATTAAAAAAATTTAAAGTCGAAATAAAAACATGGATATTAAAAACAGACAATTTGAAAATATTTTTAGAAATGCTTAAATAATTAATTTTGTTTTGAATAATTTATATAAGTATTAAGTAATAGGGTAAAGTTGGTAGAGATGCCCCACTTTTTCTTAACCTGGCCTAAATTTTATAAAAATAAATAATAAAAAAAATGAGCATGCTTTTCATGAATTGAAACTTTATTCAGTTACGATATTTATAATAAGATGCAGAAAAAACAAGTTTTATTTCACAATAATGCATAAAGAAAAATTTTTGTAATTGGCCATCTCTCCCTTAGGGGTTGGGTAAGATGCCCCACGCAGGGTGGTAGTGATGGCCTATGTACGCGGATACAAAATAAGTTAGGTCTTCTTTTTAGTAAAGTCGATTCGCTCAGTAAACCTGCAAGATGGCCGACATGTCATATGACAAAAGTCATTGAAAATGCAAAAATTCACTTTATTTAGCTGGAATATGACTTTTGTCATATGACATGTCGGCCATCTTGCAGGTTTACTGAGTGAATCGACTCTAGCTACTCTTCCACAGGGATAGCAAAAAATAACAAATTTGCTGCATCCATCGTGATACCATTGCTCGCAGTGTATACATTTTACCCAGTCATCTTTTCTGGTGGTTTAGGAATATTTCTCTCCACATCCCGCAATATTAACAGGCCATCTCTACCCACTTTGACTGGGGCATCTATACCAAAAGATGGTATAAGATGCCTCACCATGTATTTTGTATAAATATACAGGTACATGTGTTTTGAGGTTAGAATATTGTAGCACATGCATTCCACAATTGTTTGACCAAATTGCAAATTAAATAAAATCATATTAATGATTTTGAAACCTATATAGCGTAATCATTTATAAAAATTTGCACCTACCTCAAAAAAACTATCACAAAACTTTGTCAAAACCAGACAATTGTGAGCAGCTACACCACTTTTCGGGCTTTAGCATAAACAACTGATTGGGTATGGACAAACCAAACGATCGTATATGTAAATGTTTTCGAGTTATAAAGGTAGGCCATCTCTACCACTGGGGCATCTCTACCAACTTTACCCTATTAAGTAATTTTAAATTACTTAATAATATTATTATAGGTAATATATTTCTTTAAAAAAAAACTGCGTTTATACTATAAGTAACATTTTTACTTTAAAACTTGATTTTTAATGCATATTTATGATTTATGATTTTACTTAGTACTAAAACAAAAAATAAGATTTGCCCCTAACAAGCTCAGCTTCAGGGGATTGAAGAATAAGTTTATAGAAGACAACATAAACATAATATTTACTATATTATTAAATTTTAAATAAACTTATTATTATTATTAGGTATTATTAAAAAAAACCCAAAAAATAAACAATTAATTTTAAGAGGTTTACCTAAACCATTTTCATTTTGTCCATCCGTTTCCAAGTTGTAGTACCATTTAATAAGCCTGTGGTAGCTAAGTACTATTTTAAACAGCACTTTACACAATTGTACTAAGCATGAAATAAAACATTCTTGAGGCACTGACTAAAAAACAATAATAATTAAGTCGACTACTACAGAAAAACAAAAAATAAAATGTCTATTTACTGAGAAAATAATTATTCAACAAAATATCATCTCTAATAAAAATACGCCAAAACATTGATACTTATGGTAATTAAATCTTCAAATTATGATTATTTGGTTAAAGAGTGAAGAACGGACCGAAAAATACAATTTTGATATATATTGAACACGATGGTATAATAATTAAAATTCTCCTATTTTCACACAACTAATGGCGGCCAGTTCTTATCTACTAAAAAATATTATTACATAAGCAAAATGAATTTCTGAATGAAATTTCTTATATAACTTAAATAAACCGATAATAGTTATGACACTAGTATGTATATTCTCGCATCCGTTAGATAATAGCCTTCAATACTTTTTTAAATCTTGTTAATCGTATCTATTTATTATGGCTACATTACATTTATCGCCGCACATCCACTCCTATTAATCTTTTTTTAACTTTAATTATTACATTACCTATCTGCCCTAAATTATTTGTTTTGACCTCAATTTTCCCAAAAACCATTTTTGACAAAAAAAAGTTCCCTGTTACATTTTATCTACTCTTATTTGTATTTTAAAGTTTAATAACTAATGCATCATCCTAAAAACAACGGTAAAAGAATTATGAGAATCGGCCCGGAGTAATCGGCGTACATTTTATTATCAAAAAACACATATTCAGCTCATATTGAGAATTTCCTATATTGATGTCCGGTAAAAATGCCCAATTCCTAAAAATTTAGACGAAATACGATATGGGGCGACACTGCATACGTGATTTTAAGACCTCTGTTGCCAAGGCGCTGCATGTATATCTATAGATTGACGATCAACTTCACAATGTCGGCTAAACCAACTCCCCGACAGGGTTGTCATGTTTTTCCAAAGATCCGACATTCTGTATAGCTTGATATTCAAAGATGTAATCCACCAATACAACAATATTATTGCTACATTTATTTTAGGTATTGTTTTGATAATATTATACAAATTAATACTGTTTGTCAAAAAATCCAGTTTTTACACAAAACTAGCAATGCCCCTTATTGTTGTTAATTATTTAAAACATGACGCTTCCTTGTTAAATAAATAGCAATTTCTTACCTGGCACAAAGTTTTATAAGGATTCTTCCCACTGTTCTCGCCATATTCCAATACTTGTGCAGACGACACGTATGAATTAACTATATTAAATGAAGAATTATAAATAGCTGTTATATAATGTACATGAATATTGTCAATCATAGACACCTGAGATTTTTCTAATAAATTGTAAGCTGCCTGTAGTTTTCTGTATCTGTCGTTGTCAAAATGATAGCACATCTGCAAATTCAGGAACATAATTAAACATATTAAAGATATTAAATTTAATAGGCCGAAAATACTTAATTCTTTTTTAACTTAAGCAATCTAGAAATATATAATTTTTAAACGTATATATCAGAGAGGGCGGTCAGTGCATTCCCATAAAATGCTAATGTTGCGGGAGACAAGAAAAACATATATCATGGAGTAAAACTGCTTACCTGAGCCAAAATTCTATCTAACTGGGCATCTGTATTCTCCAAAGTTTCTTGTAACTTATATGTCAAAGCAGCTACACAGCCAAAATGTCTATATTTTATAGCTACCTTTTGACATCTTTTCAATTCTGTTATGGCACCCGCAAAATCTTCATCGTTTAACAACTGTTGACACCTTTTATCAAAACTGTGCTATAAGTAAACATATTGGTTCTATAAGTATTTTAACAAGTAAGACAACGAATTTTATGCCTTGAAGATAAGATTTGTCCATAATGAGCTTTTTATGGTTGTGGCTATCAAACAGGAAAGGGTTGCAAAGTTTGATTTTTTTAATGGGACACCTCGGATTTTTATATTCTATGTGTCATTTCATAACTCTTTTGCTATTGGTTTAATAGGTTTGTAGCTTGGAAAAAATTCAGTTAATCCAGTAGTTTAGTTTAACTGATATTTTGTGATACTTTTTAGCCCATAGCACGTCCCAAATGATATATTTATACATAGAAGTAGGTCTATTCTTTTTTTTAACACGCTTTGTAGACATCAAGAACCGCTGACAATACAATAATCTACACGCAAAAAATTATCCTGTCAAATTTTGACAGCTGTCAGGTATAAAACGAAGAAGCGGTTTTGACGAAACAAATTATGGGGTAGTTCGATGCGGAGACTTCGGGAAAAATAAGCAAAAAATTCTCCTGTCAAAATTTGACAGCTGTCAATATGTCAAATCGTTTTAAAAAAATGATATTAATGAAAAAACTATAAGGTCGTATGTATTGACGGTGGAAAGTTGAAAAAAATACGCAAAAAATTCTCTTGTCAAAATTTGACACCTGTCAATATGTCAGAATTATTACAATAATCGATAGTAATGAAACAAACGTGGGGTCGTATAGATATTGTCGTTAAGAATACAGAAAAATTTAAAAAAAAATTCTACCCGTCAAAATAAGATTTTGACAATTTTTTTTTTTTATTTTGAAAATTTTTGTCGTTTGTTCGGGTTTGTATGTATGTTTGTTTATAACCCACTTCTTTGAACCCGATTTTGACCCACTTTAAATGGTCAGATTTAATTTAAATTTTGTAGACTTATCAAGAACCGCTGACAATACAATAATCTACTAATCTAACTCAATCTACTCAAAAAAAAAAAAATTTCTTAACAATAACTCGAGCAACAACTCAAACTAAAAAATAAATATAGTTTAACATAACTAAAAAACACGCTTTAATAATTAATCAAACTAAAAAGCGGAAAATTAATATAGTTTAAAATAATTCTTGAAATTCTTAATATAGGCAGAAAATAATAATGAACGATAAACAATTTATTTTTTGATAATTCAATTTATTCAATTCAATTCAAGTAAAATTTTTTTTTTAAACATATAATTACAAAAGGGTTATTGCTAATTAAGGTAGCTGTTTGTATAAAAGGTACCTAGCTGAACAAACAGCTGTATGTACCTACTAGTTAACAATATTTTATAAGTTAGTCGAAGGAAATTACAATTTAAGCTATTATTGACAATTTATTAATACTTGCACACACATCAACACATACATACATACACACACACATTCATACTATAGTAATAGAGAAAAAGAATCATAGGATAACCATAAATTTGCTATTATTTTTGTAAATAAATTTTTTACTTTTTTTGATAAATTGTTTTTGATTTTTGATTTTTCTGATATCAGCTGGCAGTATATTATAGAACTTAGGCCCGAGGTATGTCAAGAATCTCTGATTTAAGGTTTTATTACTTTTTGGTATTTTTAGATTACATTGAGCCTTATTTCTAGTTTCATGAGGGTGATCCACATATTTGGGTGTCCTCCGCCCATGTGTGTAAGAACATACTGACAACACATATAGTGATCTCACACTAAATATGTCCTCATCGTACAGCATAGCAGTGGGAAAGCGTTAAACATTAGTATTATTGTAAAAAAAGCGTGGGGCGCTTTGTGCTATATTTTTCGTATATTGAGCACCTCACGCTTTTTTCACAATAATACTAATGTTTATCCCAGTGTTTATCGTTCATTATTATTTTCTGCCTATATTAAGAATTTCAAGAATTATTTTAAACTATTTTTATTTTCCGCTTTTTAGTTTGATTACCTAATTATTATTAAAGCATGTTTTTTAGTTTTTTTGAACTATATTTATTTAGATTTTAATTGTGACCGTCATATGTAAGAAAATAATTTTAAATATATTTTGATGAGGTTTGAATGACGTTTAAAATTCAAAACTTGCTAAACCTGGCATAGCGTATGATTCCGCATAACCTCGCTCTTAACATTCATTTAAAATTAAAATTGCAAAACCGCACAGACCACAATACTTTTCACATACTTACCAAATTCTTGATCATATTAAAATTGCTCAGCAAAATCTGTGCTAGTTTTCTTTTCCTATAATTAGCTAGAATTCCTAAGCTAGCTGAAAACTGTTTTCCTGCTATAGCCAACTGCTTTCTGCTATCTTTGCATTGTTCTAAGGTATCTTTAACTTGTTCTAAGATTTCTTGAACAGTTTTAAATTCTTCATTACAAGAGTTCTGGTGCTCTAAGATAAGTTGTAGGACTTTTTTTGAAACCACCGAATGTTGTTGCTTCAAGTTTTTGAAGTCTCTTTGGATTTGATCACAGTCTAAGACTTCTGGTAGTTTCTAATTATAGAAATAGAAATTTTAAATGGAATCTTAAAACTATTAAACTTAAAATGGTTTTTACTTTATATTCCATGTTTATTTTTAAAACAACTTACACATAATAATAGATAGGTACATCTAAATTTCCAATTTTCAAAAAAAAAATTACCTAGTACCTAACTTGGCAGGTACCTGGTTGTACCAGGGCTAAGGATGGTAAGAATACATCAATAGTTTCCAACATTACCTGCTGTTTTAACCCTCAGTAAGCTTAATTACAAATACCTTGTTATTTACCTAATAAATATTTATTTAAGTCCTATGCTATGTAACAGGGATAGAAAATATTACCATATTTATTGGAAATATTAAAATATCCAATAGGTACCCAATTTCGATTTCTAACTAAGTGCATTTAATTCATATTGGTACCAAGTAAATGTTAATTACGTACTGTTTCAAATAATTTTTTAAGAGTTTAGGTTCTATAAGGAATTTTGATTAAAATATTTGAGCATAAGCCTGAATTGTTTTTATTATTAATTGTTTACCAATAACACTTGCATCTATTCCAGTAGATATCACCATGTAAATGTTTATCACAAAAATCACAGTGTGTAATGGACAAATGGGTATTTTATATTTGTAAGTAATTTTTGGCACTTTTGATAATAATTCACATACCAACTTATCAAGGTATCAAGAATTTTGATTTTTTTTGTATAGATAGTATCACATTATAATATACCTACCTTAGTATTTTTCCTGGTATTTTTCAATGAATGTAGAATATTATAAGTACGTAGATATAGGTATAATATACTTACTGATAATTCAAATCTACAAATATCAAAGTCATTGTTCATTGAAAAATAAGCAGCTTCTATACTTTCTAAAATGTCTTGATCTGCTGGCCGATCAGAATCTTGCACAGTTTTACTATTAATTGATAAGGTAGGCATTTGGGAAAAGTGATAATTAGAATCATCAAACCCCATTGAAGGAATTTTGGGTGGCTAGAAAAATAAATAATAAAATTCTCAGGAATGCTTAAAACTATACAAATCATAAATCGATTTATCAAAAATTAAAACAAAAATAGGTACCAAAATTACCAAGAAAAAAATCAAGGGTAAAAGCCATCAATAAAGTTTACTGGTTTTAGACCTACAGTACCTATTAACAAGCCTCCAAAGTGTAAACTGATAACGCCTTTCATTCTTTTACTCATAACTGCCATTCTGGTTCTAAGATGGTTTACGTAAAGTTATGAAAATAATTAAAATATCTTGGGAGTTCTTGTCAAGTATAAGACCCCTCGATTTTTGAATTGGATTCTGTACCCATAGATATAATATTAAGCAAGAAATTTTAGAGAGGAAAATTAAAATGAAGTTTTCTTTGCTTACCTGCTTGTTTATAAGTCCCATAATTTTCTGCTTCAATTCATCCATTTTATTTGCCATGGTTTAATATACTGATGAACTTAATAAATATTAGAACATGCTACTTAATTTGCTTTAATTGCTTTATTTACAGTAAAGTTGTCCCACTCAAATATTTTTTTTTTATTTGTAATTTGTGACATCAAATCAACATTAACCATCGAACCATCTGATTCTGACAGTTGAAATTAGGCGTATAGTTGGTCACATATCACAGAGGCAAAATTGGTATCAAAGTTGAATTAAATGAAATAATTGTATCGGGTCAGATTACAGAGACTCTGGATCTGACATCTGCAGCTGCAAGTAGGAGGGATGAAATTTGTATAATGATTTCCCTCAAAATAGAATATAATTTTGTCAATAGGTTTATTTGTTACAATAATTGTTACCTATTGTTTCATTTATAGATACTAGATCAATTTACGGTCGCCCAAATTGCGAATGGCGATTAATGCTGCCGACGCCAAAAAGTTGTGAAAAGAAAAGAAGAAGAAAAAATAAGGTTATGGAAACATTCAGTCATGGACTTCAAAAAAAGATTGAAAAAAACCCAAAAGAAACCAAAACTAAGACTTCTTCAGGTAATAGAAGCAAATCTTCATAAGGATAAAGGTAAGATCAATTTTAGATGCAAACAAACCCAAAGGGTAACCCATTTCTCATATTATATTTGATACTTCTTGTTTCATCTCATGCATTTTCATTCATTCATGAATTCTTGGGTGTTGTTTGGATATAATATACAAGTCTAGCAGACTGGCAAGACAATTTTTTTTAAATATTCACGGCTAAGTGTTGTACAAGGTATCATAAAAAGGTTTATCAAGAAAATGTTCAGACAAACACTGGTTTATTCAACCCCGTATATCGGGAGACAAATGTATAATAATTTACCATAAAATATGAAAGCTGCTAATAGGGTTACAAAGTTTAAAGATTGTTGTCTCGTTATTTAAAACAGAAGTTAAAAGATAAAAATTAAGTATCATAATTTTAGATAAAAGTCATGATGCCTCGCATGACGCTCAATCCCAAAGTAAAGGACCAAAAAGGATGCACGAAGATGACCATGAACTTTCAAAAAGTAAGAAGATACACATTTTTTAATTTAGAATAAGACTCTGAATAGGATTAAAAGAACTGTTGACAAAAGTTGTTTTCATTCAGTTAACTTACACTATTGGCCTATCCAAAACTACCTATAATAGTTTTGACAAGTCACAATACGATTATATAAAACTTTTGCAGAAGTAACCCGAACTAACCCTGAAAAGCAATTAAGTATTTTTTAAAAATTTCCAACAACGTTGCAGTACATTATAGGAAATAATATAAACAATTCTTATAATAGTGGTGTAGGTTTGAGGTTGTTTGGTGAGGAATTGAAATGTGTTGGTGAATGCAAATATTTGGGCATAATGATTGACAATAAACTAAATTTTAAAAGTCACACGAACTATATAATTAGGAAAATAAACAAAAAATTAGGTTTTTTTAGAAGAACTTGTCAGTCATTGTCTCTACAATCTAGAATAACTGTTTATAAAACTATAATAAGTCCACATTTTGGGTATTGTCCAACAATAATGTTATATATTAACAAGACTGATAAAGATAAATGGCAGACATTACAAAATAGGGCCATGCCTGTGATTTTAAGAGTAGATAAATACACTAGGATATCTGATATGTTGACTACACTGCATTTTATGTCAATTCACCAGAGACTAGTAACTTTAAATTTGTTGTTTATTTATAAGATAATTCATGGAATGTTGCCCAATTATATGAGTAAAAAGCTTAAATTTGTGAATGACATACATGCATATAATACAAGAGCGTCCTCAAACATATACATTCCAATGGTCAAAAAGAGTGGAACACAAAGTTCTTTGTTTTTTGAAGGGTTGGTTGAGTATAATACTGTTCCATTGTATATTAGGGCAGCTAGTAATTTAAGAGAGTTTAGGAGACGTGATAGGATTTGTGAAAGAAAATTATTGATCAGAGGAATTAAGTATATTTCTGCTAAGTGTACATAGTTTGTAAATTGTTATTTATAGCATAAGTTGCTAATAAAATCTTTTCATTTCATTTCAATAAATGACAGTATTAAATAGAGAACTTTCCAATTTTTTTTTTTCAATTTAATATGATTTAGTTAGGTCTAAAAAATATATTCCCCAATTATTACTCCTTAAAAATCGGTAATAACTTGGTAAAAAATCTTTAAAGTTTCGCACGTGTCAAAAGCATTTTAAACGACCTCTTAAGCGCGCCAAGCCCGATGACGTCAGGAAGTATGACTTTCCGTCATCCGTCATCCTGACCGGTGGCCGAGCGACCGACTTTGCATTTGGATTGCCGTGTGTTATTGTTATTTTATTGTTGTTGTAAGGTGGAATTCTCAACGTCGTTCAATTTATTGCCAACCTATAACCTATTTCGTGGATGTCGCACACGAATTATACTTCTTGACGTCACGACCCGTTTTTACCCGCTTGGGATAATTTGAATTTTGGGGCATTTTTAAATCTTGCTAGCGGTCTTTTGGGACGAAATATGTTGTTTTTTTGCTGCCATATGTTTTATGACAATATATAAGTACTTATGATTTATAGAATTTTTTCCCCATTTAAAATTTTTGTCAAGTTCCCTATTGTAAAGTTTAATGCATAAATATATTTAATAGGCAATTAAGTAAGTGTTGAATGATGAAAGAGTTTTGTACATCCATTTTCTTTATTTGTTTTAAATCACAACGTTTCAACTGGTAAGTATCTCCAGTCGTCTTCAGGTGAATACTAAATAAGTAAAGTAACTACAAGACTATTTATACTAGCTAGGTGCACTAAAGCATAACTGAGGTGGGTGTAGTCATGCGTTCAGTTGGCACGTCATCTTATCCTAAGATTACATCTATCTAACAAAGGTTTCCAGATATTTCTTATGTCTAATGATGGTTTACTAAAGCAGCCTGGGTTCTGGTGAATAGCAGCAGCTTCCTTGAACTTTCTTTTCCTCCAGTGTGGTTCCTTATGTAGGATTTCAGCTTCTGACCACATGATATGGTGACCATGTTTCCAGGCATGGTCAGCTGCACCTAACTTTTCGGTCTCTCCTTTTAACGTATTGTTTTTGTGTTCTTTAATCCTTGTTTCTAATGGTCTTAATGTCTCACCTATATAAGATTGGCCGCATTCGCAGGGGATCTGGTAGACGCAGTTTGATAGTCTTGTAGTTACTTTACTTATTTAGTATTCACCTGAAGACGACTGGAGATACTTACCAGTTGAAACGTTGTGATTTAAAACAAATAAAGACAATGGAAGTCCAAAACTCTTTCATCATTCAAGAAACATCATTGTCTCCAACCTTTAAACAGTCATAAGTAAGTGTTGTTATATTTTAATTTATTTGAAGTTTTATCATTGTAAATAAAAAGCGTTTGCCTTTGTTGTATCAAAACTAGTCACCATAAAAAAGAAATATATCCTTTAAGAAATATTGCTAATCTTGAAATTCCTTATATAGAGAAAAGAAAAAGAAAGAAAAAGGAGACCGACTATCTTGGAGACGTAGAAGTATCTGAGCTCCACAAAAATGAAGAACTCAAAATACCCGAAAAAAATACCCATTTGGGAGACGAAAAGTTTCAAAAATTTGAAAATCAATGTAAGTTTTTAATAGAAATAAGCTTCATAACAACATTTTATATTGTGGAAACATATTTATTTTTAATTTGCCAATTTTATTATTATTTCGTATTTATCTTTTTTATATCATCTCAATTATTGTCTTATTTTTTTACAGAGAAGGTAACGGCTTTTTGAAAAATGTACGGCAAGCTTTTACAAGCCAAAAATCAGTTTTTCAACGATATCTATAGCACTTTGAAATTTAAATTTAAAATTTTGCTACCATTAATCTCTCTAATAAATTGTTAATCTCTGATGATGAGAAGACCAAATCCTCTAGAAAAACTTAAACAATGTGCGTTTTTACATAATTTATTCCAATTATGTTATATAAAGTTTCCACTCTGTATGTACATGGGCTACAATTTCGTGTGCATACGTGAGGATCTCGACAACGGTAAGAGATACAAGGATCGTTAAATTTAGGGATTTTGGATTTAAATAACTCAATAAAAGTATAAAACATGTTAATTTAACTGCTGCGAAACGTTTTTTTTAAATACATCCAAAATAAAGCCGAAAAAAAATTCAAAACTTAAAATTTATGGATTTATTTATTTATTTATTTGCCGGTTTCTTTATAATAATATTAGAAACCAATAAAATTGTTTTTTTTAAATAAAAATAAATCCAATGAAAGCATCATTACAAAACCATAGAGTAACAAATCTATCCGATTTTGTAATGAAAAAATATACACCACACCCATTTAGATTATTAATTTTATTCACATCATAAATATATTTAAAAATATAAGTTAGTACTTAAGTCATTCAAAAATATTTCACCCAAAAAAAAAGAAAAATTATAAATAGGTAAAGGAGAAATTATAATAAAAAAATTGTAATATTTAGTATTATTATTACCTATACCACAGTGTTTTCAGTAAAGTGTTTTTTAAGTGGAAAATAAAATTTAGTTTAACAACGTAAAGTTTATCTATTTTCAACGATCATAATAACGTTTTTGTAGAAAAACACACATTTAAAGAATATGTATCTGAAATAAAGCATTGTCAAAACTAAGAAGTTTTATGTAGGTTGCGTTGAGTCTTATTTTGCAATAGTGGTGCAATTTACAAAATATAAGTAAAAAATCAGAATTATCTTATGCAGCTGAAATTTTGCATGTGGGCTAGAAACTACATTTAAAAAAACTTTTTTCGATATTTTCAAAAATAACCCCACTTTTGAATTATTTTTTGGAAAAAATTAAAATTTGACAGATAATGCGAATCACGTGACTACTATTTTTTTGCTTAATTTTCATCTCGATCGAAGCAGAACTTGATGCCAAAGTGAAATTTTGAATAAAGCTATCTATTAATTAAAAAAATACCATATGATGCGGACATTACTGGTGACACTGTATATTAATATTTTCTTATGCGCCCTTTAAAACTCCGTACCTTTATTTCAAGGGGAGATTCTAATTATGAAAACATGAAGAAAGAAGATTGAATTAAATATCGGTTCTTAAATGTGTTATAAGGACGATATTGAAATTCCAATCGATAATATCGATATATATATTTTTTTAATATCGTTTATCGATATATCGATTCGATATATCGAATTTTTGCCCAGCCCTAGTCTAGTCACGTAGTCACATCTTATCGAATCCAAAAAATATTTTATAAATATTTTATTTTTAGTATCAGGGAGCGCTGCTCTGGAAATTGCTATTAACCGAAAATTCGAGTCACTGAAAAATATTATCTCCGAAAATACATTTAAAGCTATTGCAGATATGGGATTTGCCACTATGACGGAAATTCAGGCTAAAAGTATACCATCGTTACTTGAGGGTAAATATTTTTAATTCATAAATTTACTGTATTATAAGACCTGCGCCTGCGTACCCTACATAAAAAAAATTGTCAAAAAATAAAACCTTGAATATTTTAAGTGTAAGTTATTTATCACTTATAATCTCCCTAGCAGCAAAATTATCGGGAATTGATTCTGCTGCGTGGGAGATTCGGTAAGAGAATTTCATAAATTGGAGTTTCTTTTAATGTTCCTGAAATTTTAGTAATAAACCTTAGTTACTAACAAGTAAAATCAAATTCTATTGTAAAAATACAGTGCGTCATATTAAACTAACCTCATCGGAAATATGTTTTTTAAAGTTATATTTGAATTTAAAACTATAAATACATTGGATTGTCTCACCTGTCCCTTCGAAATGACTTGACATTTGAATTAAAATTAAGTCGTAGTAGTCGTACCTAAGAAAAATTATCACTTATTAATTTTATTAGGTTAATAGGCTATAGACTATCGCGATAGTCTCCCGTTGCTATAAGCAACGTAAACAAAAAGAGCCTTCTAATTGGTTGAGAATAAATTTATGAAATTTTCCCTGTAATAAACTAGTAAAGTTGATTGGGAGTAAGTGTAAAAATAAAGTTTATTTTACACGTTTTTTAACAAATCACCCAGTTGGTTGGTTGGTTAAAGGCGGGGGTTGAGTGTGTAGTAGTAGTAGTGACATATTTTATTTAGCAAAAGGCTGCAATTAAATATTTTTTAATACATTTTTTATAGATTTATTTTAAATTTTAAAACGCAACCTTCTTTTAACAAAAACAGATAGAAAAGTTAAACATTTTTTAAATTGTATCAAATATTACGTATCATTTTGTTTTTTAATTAAATGTAATTTTAAAGTTTTTTTAGACAGTTTTAATGATTTTTGAGATTTAATAGAATTTTCGAAATTATTATGTTCTATTAAACCTTTATAAAAAATAGATTTATAAGCTAATGTTTTAGACACTCTATCCACATAAAAATTTTGATTAGTTGATAGTTCTTGTTTTATAATTATGATGGTCATAATTAAAAGAACAAAATTTTTTAAACAATCAGGCAATAAATTATTTTTAATTTTATAAATAAAGATACATACTAAATAAAAATTAAATGTCTGACATTCAACCAAGAAAATATTCCGCATTACCTTATTTTGTAAAATTTGTAATTTATCAAATATTTCCTCGCTAGCACAATATGAAATGGAAGAACAATAAAGAAAATGTGGTAATATAATAGTATTAAATACAGTTTTTTTAGAAAACAAACTTTAATTAGAACTGATTCTTTTAAAATAACCTACTTTTCCGACAATCTTCGATATAATACATTCAAAATAATTAAAAATTTTTAATTTTGAATCAATGATTATCCCTAAATATTTAAAACTGTTTACTAATTCCAATTGTATCCCAAGCTTTTTGCACTGCAACCTAATTACTTATTTACCACCCCATTCTTGCTAGAAAAGATTTATTCCTTTCATAAGGTTTAATTTTCTACCAAGTTTGTCATGCGGGAGTTTGTCGCCGCGTATGAAACACATTTATTTCACCAATCCAAAAAGTCAAAAATAAAATACGCACGAACAAACATAAAAGGCTAATATAGGTCGAAGTAATATCCTCACTTTTTAAAGTCTTTTAAAAAAAATTTTTTTTCTGTAATTGTGATTTATAAAATTATTTTTAGGTAAAGACTTAGTTGGAGCAGCTAAGACTGGATCTGGTAAAACACTAGCTTTTCTAATACCGGCCGTGGAATTGATTTTCAAGTTGAATTTGTCACATAGGGATGGTAGGTATTGATTAACAATTTTCTCGAAAAAAATGTTAAGAACGTAATTAATATTTTAAAACAACAATATTATTTTTTAAGGGACTGGCGTTATAATAATCTCTCCCACAAGAGAATTATCGATGCAAACCTTTGGTGTTTTAAGTGAACTAATGACATATCACCGGCATACTTATGGACTTATTATGGGAGGGGCGAACAGACCTGTGGAAGCCGCGAAATTATCAAAGGGAATTAATATTTTGGTGGCAACTCCGGGAAGGTAAAATGATACTGTTGAGTAAATAAGTTTTGCATTTGAGTTTTTTTTTCTTTACACAAACCTACCCCTTTACAAACACTACAAAGAACTACAGATTTGTAATAAAGGTGTTTAAAAGTTTTTTATCGAACATTGTGTTTAGTCTAAATAGTTTAGAGGATAGTATTCCATAAATAACGATCGAACAATATTTACCATTATTGAATTATTTACCATTCTTGGTCTTATTTTATTTATGTTTTAAGATTATTAGATCACCTGCAAAATACACCAAAGTTTCTCTTTAAAAATCTTCAGTGCCTAATTATCGATGAGGCTGATCGAATTCTAGAAGTTGGCTTTGAAGAAGAGATGAAAAAAATTATTAATTTATTACCTAGTAAGTATAAGAGCTATTGAAATTGCCAAATTAGCATCTTTTTTGGGGGATTTTGCAAAAAAAGCTCGGAATGATTAGGAATCCGGTAAAAATGGAAACAATTTGGTCTTTGGATTGATTAATAATAAAATTTTAGAAAAACGGCAAACCATGTTGTTTAGTGCCACTCAAAGCAAAAAGACCGATGCCTTAACATCTTTAGCTTTAAAAAAGGAACCTCTTTATGTAGGCGTAGAGGACACTAAAAAGGCGACGGTGACTGGTAAGTTAACATAAATTCTGAAAAGTTAACCTTGACTTTTTGTTTATCTAGAAATGACAGACATTAAAACGCGTTTTTTTAAGTGAGAGGCAGTTATAAAATTTCCATATTATTAAATTTCTAATTTCCGGACCTATTTATTAGGCCACTCACCGTGAATGACTCTGTATACAACCAAAACGTAGAGTCGATTCACTCAGTAAACCTGCAAGATGGCCGACATGTCATATGACAAAAGTCATATTCCAGCTAAATAAAATAACTTTTTGCATTTTCAATGACTTGTCATATGACATGTCGGCCATCTTGTAGGTTTACTGAGTGAATCGACTTTACTAAGACTTCAATTTTTGAATTTTGCTTAAAATTCCACATCCATTTTATACAGGGTAATTCACGAGGAACGTTAATTTGAACTTTTGAGAAAACTAACAAAGATGTTTTTCTTCTTTTAATTTTGCATATTTGCATTTTCAGATAGGTATGCCCTTAATATTTAAGATTTCTAGTTCTAATAGATTATTTTGTAATACTCAACAATTTATATGAATCTTTACAGGGATGACAAACATTTATTAATTATTTTCAGTGTTTTCATTTTTTTATGCCGCTAAACAATATGTATGCACCTATTTTGTACATAGTCTACCTGTATTTTTATAATTTTTTTTTTTAGGATTAGAACAAGGTTATATCCTATGTCCCTCCGAAAGACGCCTAGTTGTACTCTACACATTTCTCAAGAAAAATAAAGATAAGAAAATCATGGTTTTTTTTAGTTCCTGTATGTCTGTTAAATATCATTCAGAGTTATTTAATTACATTGATACCCCCGTTTTGTGTATTCATGTAAGTATTCGTTAAGTGAGTACTCGGGTCCGAATAAATATTTAAGTTCAATTATTTTTACTAATAATATCATATACCGGGTGTTTCTCAAAAGACGTTCACCCCTATAACTTTTCTGTATTTATATTAAAATAAAATTTTAAGATTATGCATAAGAGATGAGTTTGCATTTATTGGCATAATTTTTAATTTGTTAACGCTTCCGGTTTAACCGGAAGTGACCTTGACTTTGGTATTTTAAATGGGAGATCTTGTATATTTTTACTTATTGGGATTCAGCATAACATTCTGAGTAAAATGACACATCACTTGTAATTTTTTGACGTGTTATAACATTTTTATGTTTATTTTTATTTTCAATCTAGAGTGCTAGAAATTAATTAAATCTGTTAATTTATAGTCAAGTAGTATATGAAAATTAAAATGATGTCATAATAATTGACTTTCCAAGTTTCACAAGCTTTAAAAAATGAAATTTTGTTTTCTTGACGTTTACTCCATTTTTCCAAATGGAACGATGTTGGTTCAGTAGGAAATTTAAAACTACCATTTTTTTCCAACAATTTGATACCATACACTCCTATGCTATTTTAAAATAGACACTGAAAATTTTTCCTTAAGTCCCAATCACAAATTTAAAAGCGTTATGCATTATTGCCGCCCTCTCATCTAAAGAAATATAAAGGCGGCTTTGAAAAACAATGGAATGGTTTTGAAAAGCAAAATGGCTTTAATTTAAAGTTGTAATGTCATTAGTTTATAAAACATACAATACATACATACAATCTTGCGGCTTCAGAAGAATTTTTCTGGTCACTCCACAAATTAGGAGCATATCAATTTGTTCATTTCTAGTAAAACTAACCATTTTATCTGATTTACAATGTATGTTTTATAAACTAATGACATTACAACTTTAAATTAAAGCCATATTGCTTTTCAAAACCATTCCATTGTTTTTCAAAGCCGCCTTTATATTTCTGTAGACAAGAGAGGGCGGCAATAATGCATACCGCTTTTAAATTTGCGATTGGGATTTAAGGCTAATTTTTCAGTGTCAATTTTAAAATAGCATAGGAGTGTATGGTATCAAATTGTTGGAAAAAAAAATGCTCGTTTTAAATATCCTAGTGAACCACCATCGTCCATTTGGAAAAATGGAGTAAAGTCAAGAAAACCAAATTTCATTTTTTAAACGCTTGTGAAACTTAGAAAGTCAATTATTATGACATAATTTTAATTTTTATAATATATTACTTGACTATAAATTAAGAGATTTAATTAATTTGTAGCACTTAAGATTGAAAATAAAAAATAAACATAAAAATGTTATAACACGTCAAGAAATGACAAGTGAGGTTTCATTTTACTCAGAATGTTATGATGAAGTGCTTACAAATTGAAAATTATGCCAATAAATGCAGACTCATCTTTTATGCATAATCTTAAAATTTCATTTTAATATCTATAAATAGGTTACAGAAAAGTTATAGAGGTCTTTTGAGAAACACCCGGTATATTTTTTTATTACATGTTAATATATATTTTTAGAAATACAAATAAAATAAATTATAATTATCACACACATGAAACGCGTCATAAAAATATAATTACATATAAAAACAGACTAAACGAAACAATAGGAGTAATAGGACACAAACATTTTTAAACGACAATCCATATTTTTTTGATATACTACCACAATAAAATTTGCGTGTAATTTTCTATAGTTCGCGGACTATTCTCAGCAGAATAGCTTTACCTAATAATTTTTTTATCTTCAGGGCAGACAAAAACAGAATAAGCGGACAACTACATTTTTCAATTTTTGCAATACCAAATCCGGCATTTTATTTTGCACAGACGTGGCTGCAAGAGGTTTAGATATTCCGGCAGTTGATTGGATTATACAATTCGATCCTCCCAATGATCCCAAGGAGTATATTCACAGGGTGGGACGAACTGCTAGAGGAGAAGGTATATCTACTTAATATACGAATTTATTAACTGGTTGTATTTTTTTTATAATTTTTTAATTTATTTGTTTTTACATTGGCACTTTAAAAGTTATGCGGAAACCACCACTATATTGAACCCATTTTATTGCAATATTAAAAACAAAAAAATGGCACAAAAACCTTTTATGCGGAGACGGTTCGGAGGAATAAAAACTATTTTAAACTGCTTACAATCCTTCGTTCAAAGTAAACATTTTCCGTAGATATTCTATATACTTTTTGTCAGAACTACTTAGAACAGCTAAAATCGCGATATTTGTATACTAACCATATCATGAAGCATGCATTTGTTGTTTCCAGTTGCCAAAGGATACGGAGATTGTGGCAGATTTATAATTGTTTTCTAGCAATAATAAATATAGGAATAACAAAAAAGCAGGTAGGATCCGCACTCAACGAGTGGGCTGAACGCCGCTCTAAGGAGCATTGGCGGACGATCCAAGGGTGCAGACAAGCTAAGGACTTTATAGCTTGGCCGAGCAAGGCTAAGCTAGATTGGATTCTAAATAGAAGACGATGTGTCCTAAATCCCTTGATTGGGATACTGACAGGACACTGCAAGCTGAGGAAGCACCTATCACTGATTGGTGTCGAAGACGACCCAATCTGTGCCGGATGCCTGGAGGAGGAAGAGACCCCACTGCATTTTCTGGGTACCTGCGAGGCCCTGGGAAGACTCAGGCACCAGGTCCTGGGATCAGCGGCTCTCCAGAAGGAAGAAATCACGGCCCTGGCCTGGAGCGACATACTCAACTTCATAAAGAGGTCGGGACGCTTTGGCGGAGGCCAAGGTGGTTAGCGTGATTGGGGGAAGACTCTGGAGTAGGCAAAAAGGATCGCGGTTGGTCTACTTGCCAGGTTTTCGGAACCTCTCCTCAATTACTACTACTACTACTACTAGCAATAATAAAGAAAAACGAAAAGTAAATTATTTTGATTTTTGCTTTGAAATTTAAATATTTTACATTGAGTTAGGCAAGCTTTACTACTAATGGCTCCTTTCTTTTTTCCTGTGTTTAATTATTTAGCTACATAGACTAGATGCAGATATTTTTATTAAATTGAAGGTCTTATTGTTATATAGTTACATGTCACACTATTTTATTTAATGTAATATAATGCGAAGCCACAATCAGATCACAGATGGCACCATACAAGACGTGTCATTATATCAAAATCTGTGCTTAGCTAAGTTGTTAAAGGAATGCTTCGCGATCAAGTTCGTATGAGAAATATAGAGGGCATACTTAACCGCGGCAAGGGGGGAGGAAAAAATATTTGCTAAGCTAAGTTCAATTTTTAAAAGGAACACTTAATTTAGCCGTTGGGTTTGCTGTTTAAAAGGAACTCAGTTATAGTGTTTCTTAGGTCAATTTAATGACATAAAACAGTATGAAACTCCTAACCATAGGCGTCCCAAACAAATAATTAAAATGCGTATACACACTTATAAGTTTGTTTAACATTAGGTGTTTGTACATACTACACTTTATAAACCCACTGTATATATAATAATATTATATTAAAATAATAAATATAAGGTAACTTAAAGATTCTATGCACAAAACTAAAACCAGAAAAATAAACCTGACACGGCACGACCTTGCTCAGAAAATGCTATAATTTTTTTACCAGAACTCCATTCTGGGACCATTCCCCGGCCCGTCCATAAGTTCCAAATCATGTATATTTTATCTTCGTCATTTCCACGCCATCGGCGGTCACTGGCCTATCTCTGTCTGACAGAATCGATCGTTGAACGGGCTGCAGACCGCTTCAGCTTATACCAGCCGCTTTAACTCGCGCTTATCACCCCTGACAACTTGCATAAATTGTGAACGGTTTCCAGTTCTACCAAATTTTCTGGTTTGTTAATATATTATGTATAAGTATACGAGAAACAAGGGCTTGTTAATTAGTTGTTTTTAAACACTGAAAACACTTTTTGTCTTGATTTCAGTTATATTGTTTCTTAAGGACTAAAGAATGTATTATTATAACAATGAATGGCTTGTTATTTTTTTCTGTCACACTCAAAACTCCTTGGTTTAAAGTATATTTGCAAACTAGCTTTCAAAGAAAGTTACTGACTAACAATTGAATACTGATATAAATGAAACATATTTAATAAAAAAACTTAAAGAATTGAAGAAGAAAGATCTGACAACCCTGGTTGTGAGGTCGGTCTCTTTGAGACTGTTTACCGCCATATGGAATGATTGGAATGTCCTCAACCTGAGTTTGGATAAATTATACTTACTAGCTCCACAAGCTGTGGTATAGCAAAAATGAATGACACAAACAACACTAATGATAAACACCAATGATCTGCTACCTAAGATCATTGATAAACACTGCGATTCACCATTGGATGATTTTTACTATTATCCAGATAAGCGAATTTTATTTGATTTGTGGCTTGTCATATTTTAGATTTTAAATATTCAGCGAACTATTTTATGGCGATATTAAATGGGCCTTTTTACTAAATTTTGATTCTTATCATATCGGTTAGAGAAAGATAAAATAAAATTAGTAGAGGTTTCAGTTTTTAAAATCATATGAAATTATACAAAATTTTATAAATTATGATATGAAAATCATTGAATTATGGATGTGTAGTCATAAATTAACATTAAATTTGGAAAAATCCTCTTTTATGTATAGGAAAGAAACCCAATTTATACAGAAGTGATTTAAAATTAAAAGTCGGACATTTAAAACAATCAAATAAAATTAAATTTTTGGGGTTGATAATAGATGATATTAATTGGAGTGAACACATTAAATATATTAAACATAAAATAGTTGCACCAGTGGGGATTTTAAAAAAACTCAGTTTTTTGACTCCAAATTATATGTTACGTCCTATTTATTTTGCTATTATTCATTCTCATTTACAATATTTAACTTATTTTATGATTAATTATTCTTTTTAAAATTATTTATAAATGATATCTAAACGATATTATTAGTTATATTATTTTTTTAAAAGAAATAATAATTGAATAATTTTATACTTACATATTGAAATATTTTTATTTTTTTTATTGAATATTAACATTTTAAGTATTATTTTGACTTACCTTGTATTTTAATTAGTTATATTTAACAATTACATTTTTAGATGTTGTTATTAGTAGAGAATCCCTCATGAACAATTTTTTTTCGGATTTTATTTGGAATAAATAAAAAATAAATAAATTTTGAATTATTTTCTGAGAAAATAAATAAACAAGATCTTTAATAAAAACACGGGAATAAACTCACTGACGTCACATCTGCCTCGACCTATATATGGGTCCCAGTTATTCAGCTGAAGGTCGAACGCCGCGTCTGCCTGAATATCGGGCGGATTGTTTTTATTTTTAAGCTGTTCTTGTCTATTTAGTTAATCAAAACAAAGATAGCAATATAATCCGCCGAGGCTGACAAGAACAACAATTGCGTGGATAACTGGATGACCTAACAAGGTTTTGATTTTATGTAGAAATGAATGGATTCTTTGTTACAAAATTTATTTGGATAGTATACTTCTTGGAATCTTTTTTGTAATTATTTTAGGTAGCAGTGGCCATGCACTGCTCATCTTGAGACCGGAGGAGCTTGGTTTTTTGTGGTATCTCGAGCAAGCTAAGGTTCCTGTAAACGAACTTGAAATTAACTGGAGTAAAGTTGGAAACATTCAAGCGCAGGTAACATATATTATAGCGTTATAATAAGGAAACGGATCAGCTTTAGAATACCGCCCACTTTGAATGGGTCTCTAAAATACTCTTTTTGCCATCTTCTTTTTAGAAGTGTTTTTTCTACCTCCCCGGTCTTTTTGGTTGTTCTAGACCCTTTCAACTAACTTTCACATACTCCAGTATGTTTACACTTATTTTCATTTCTATTTTCTTCACATTATGTCATTTCAACAATCCAATTTTGATGCCATAAAAGCTCCATTAAGATTTTATTCCACATATAATTTTCTCATCTGCTAAAACCATCAGCAATATATTTTCTCTGTCTCCTGATGATGAACGTTGCTACGTTCGAAACATGTAGAGACCTTTAACAAAGAATTTTTCTATTAAATTTTGTGGAGGACAACTTTTAGTTTTTTCTTTTCTATTCATTCTTTCAACTTCACTTAGAGCATGGACTATTACATCAAATTTACTGATATTTTTTGACGTCTTAAACTTAAATAGCAAATTGTCATTGTCAATGGCTTAAAGATTGTGAGTTGAGTTCAGAATGTTGCATGGAGAAACATATCAATGATGCATACCAACATTAAAGTTAATACCATGCGAGCAAAAATTATTTGCATCAAAGAGGGCTTGGATTAAAAAACGTAGGGCTTGGTTTAGATCACAATGATATGGGGACGATATATCTAACCAAATCCAGGTTAAAATTTTGTTAAATTCATATTATGACATGATATGCCAAACTAATGAGCAATAAAATAAGTAGACAAATAAAAGTTTATTTTTGTTGTTTACAAAATTAACAAAGTAAGAATATACAGAAAGAAAAAAAAAATTATTACATAAATTGCTGAAATTGGCCACCGCCATGCTCCAATTTGTTGGCATATTTTGTATTATTTCACGAACGTTTGCAACAAGTTCTTCTGTTCTTACAGATGGTCTTCCTGCTCCCTTTTTGTGTTGTATAGAACCTGTTTCCCTAAACACAGCCACGGTTCTTTTCAGGCAATTATAAAAATCCCCAGCAATAAAAGCAACGTTAGGAAAATGTTCGTGAAAATCGTGCATGCACAAACCCGGATTATATTGCCACTCACCATTTCGATATATAACATAACCCCGTTTCGAAAATACGCTTCAACCATGAATGTTTTGTGATGTTCCGTAAAGCCCATTGTGTGAATTGTTCAAGAAATTGGAAAAATTAGCGATGAATCAAATTACTTGTAACGACTGTCAAAGATCACGGAATAACTGATTGATTATTAATTCAGGTAGTTACTGACACCCAACAAGTATTAAACTCTACGGCCAAGCATTACATCCTTAGATGCAAGGCCCTCTTTAATGCAAATAATTTTTGCTCGCACGATATTTCGTAAACAGTATAGGACATGATTAATAAAAATGTCTAGAATTAATTGTAAAATGTAAAAATAAAATATTTTTTTATAAAAAGATCACAACTAAAAATGTTAATACTAACTGTACTGGCTTTACTGAATTTATTCCAAGTAATCCTCGCTGTATTGTAATTTCCCTATTATAAACTGTAATTTTTTTGAGAATTAATGTAAAAATTACGGTTTTTATAAAAATCTTGTATTTTTTTAGCTCGAAGATCTTATAAGTAAACACAAACCACTTAATGTATCGGCTAAGGATGCGTATAGGGCGTACATAAGAGCGTACGATTCTCACCATTTAAAAAACATATTTGACATTGATACACTGGATTTGAACAAGGTAGCACGGTCGTTTGGATTTAAGGAACGGCCTGTTATGGACCTTAACGTTTCAGATAAAAAAGGTAGGATTATACACGGTAATTCACGACGTACTACGTATAGCGTTTTCGGTTTATTGCTCTCGGGCACTCCGAGCGTGCTCTCCCCGAGATTTGCATATTCGGTTGTCAAAATAGACTGATCTCACTCGGAGTAACAAGTTTCATTTATCAAAAAATTACCTTGTCGGACTTCCATTGTCTTAATTTTGTTACTTAACGCAATGTTTCGGTTAGTTAGTATCTCTAACCGTTTTAAAGTGTAAACTCAATTATAATTCTAAGGCTACTGTCTTAAATACTATCCAAGCGTAATCACAGATCGAATCATTCAAACTCCACAAAAAAGAGGGTATAATTCAAACTCTTAATTACAGAGCATCTAACGTTTGCAACAATCCGGAAGACCTTAATATTGAAATTTCAAACATCAAAATAGATTTAAAACAGAATGGTTACCCTGAAACCTTTGTATCTAATACTATCTCAGAACTTAAAAATCGCGAAGTAAAAACGAATACAGAAACGAAAAAGGAGCAAGCATTTTTTACAATACCTTCTGTCAAGGGAATTTCTGAAAAGATTAGAAGGATAACCAAAAACTATAATATCAAAACAGCCTTCAAATCGGGAAATACGCTTTGAAGCTTTCTTACAAAAGTAAAACCCCCCGTAATGAAAATACAAAAAACTGTATCTATCAAGTCCCTTAGAGAAACAAAAAGACTTCTTCCCGTACAAGTTAAAGAACATCTGAAACATACTCGAGGTGAAATTTCAAGATCAGGTATAGTGGAACATGTATGGACCAACCAACATAATATACACAGGTCAGAAGCCAAGGTTTTGGACACGAGAGAAAACGAAAATTTAAAGAAGCAGCTTTCATGAATCAAAATACCCATATATTTATTAAACCAAGTATAGATATTTCCATTATCTGGAAGCCTCTTCTTGTCCAAAACCGACAGCTCAACCTTCACACTCCAATAAGCACGTAGGCGGAGTCATCAAGCTTTATTGCACATGGATAGTATTTGAGACAGTAGCCTTGGAATTATAATTTAGTATACACTTGAAAACGGTTAGAGATACTAACTAGCCGAAACGTTGTGTTAAGTAACAAAATAAAGATAATAGAAGTCCGACAAGGGTTTTTTGTGATATTACTTCATTGTCTACCACCTTCAAACAAATTTCCATTTAGTTACTTGGTTAGCTACGAAGCTGGATAGTACCACTAAACACACCAGTTATAGTTTTAATGCTATTAATTTCTAAGCGATTTTTAATGCTGAATTCAATTTATGGATACTATAAACAGAAAAATGTTCATCGAAATTTACCTACATTATAGTTTAATAGATACTATTGGGATAGTGATATTCGGGGGTAAGTGCACAAGTGCATCAAAATTACCGATAATTTTTGAATGAAATGTGTTTTTTTATAATTGCAAGAGTTTGTTTTCATATTTTCGCGAAAAAGCCCGACCCCGCAGGAGGAGGGCATTTTCGTAAAATATGAAAACAAACGAGTGCAATTTGTAAAAAAACACATTGAATAAAAAAATTATCTGGTTATTTTTAGGCACGAGTGTAATTTATTTGAATATTTCCCAAATTAATTAAGAAGTCGAATCAAGTAAATTTAAATATTTTATTTAACAGAATGCAAAGAGATAGTTATTAACAATTCTTGACAAAATGAAAGGAAAACATTCGTTGACATTGACTTTTTTGTCTGCTGTCATTCAATAAGATGACGTTAATTGTCAGAATATTACATTTTTTGACGTTTGTTAACAATAAAATCCCGCTTTGACGTTTCGTCAACAATATAAACTTGCGATGCAATTTTCGATTTCTGGCAGTGCTGTTTTCGGGGGTAAGTGCACAAGTGCATCAAAATTACCGATAATTTTTAAATGAAATGTGTTTTTTTATAATTGCAAGAGTTTGTTTTCATATTTTCGCGAAAAAGCCCGATTCCGCAGGAGGAGGGCATTTTCTTAAAATATGAAAACAAACGATTGCAATTTGTAAAAAAACACATTGAATAAAAAAATTATCTGGTTATTTTTATGCACGAGTGTAATTTATTTGAATATTTCCCAAATTAATTAAGAACTCGAATCAAGTAAATTTAAATATTTTATTTAACAGAAAATTATTAACAATTCTTGACAAAATGAAAGGAAAACATTCGTTGACATTGACTTTTTTGTCTGCTGTCACTCAATAAGATGACGTTAATTGTCAGAATATTACATTTTTTGACGTTTGTTAACAATAAAATCCCGCTTTGACGTTTCGTCAACAATATAAACTTGCGATGCAATTTTAGATTTCTGGCAGTGCTGTTTTTGCTGTAATTTTGCGAAAATTGCATTTCTCTTATGGGAACTTTAACATATGAGGGAAATATTCGCTGTAATTTTGCGAAAATTGCATTTCTCTTATGGGAACTTTAACATATGAGGGAAATATTCAGTTAGAATTTGCTTAGACAGCCACAGTATTTATTATTTAATTATTACTGCATTTACAGAATGTCCCATAGTACGAAAAAGTAGAATAGCTCTCTTGTAGTGTTGGATAGAAAAAAAAAGCTTTTATAAGATTCGTACAAGATCCTAAGGGGCACATTTAAACAATATATTGCGTCTTTTGTGAATCGAGGCCATATCGAACATACATTTTTTTAAAATAGGACACCCTACTTTTTTATTCCATAATTAAATTCCGCTTACTTTTCGGGAGTCTTTTGATAAAAGGTTTAAATAATCTACTGTGACCAGTAAAGTCCGCATCATATGGCATTTTTTTTTAATAATAACTTTATTCGAAATTTGACTTTGGCATCAAGTTCTGCTTCGATCGAGATGAAAATTAAGCAAAAAAAATAGTAGTCACGTGATTCGCATTATCTGTAAAATTTTAATTTTTTCCAAAAAATAATTCAAAAGTAGGGTTATTTCTGAAAGTATCGAAAAAAGTTATAAGAAAAAGTTTTTCTAATTTAATTTTCGATTTTTTCAGAAATAACCCCACTTTTGAATTATTTATTGGAAAAAAATTAAAATTTGATTGATAATGCGAATCACGTGACTACTATGTTTTTGCCTAATTTTCATCTCGATCGAAGCAGAACTTGATGCCAAAGTCAAATTTCGAATAAAGCTATTAATAGAAAAAATCCCATATGATGCGGACTTTACTGGTCACACTGTATATACAAGGTATTTTAGAATGTATGGCAGATTTTATGTCAAAATTGTTATGATTTTATGGTGCTGTATCTTTGTCACTGCTTTTTGAGATATTTCACTTTTATAGGAAAAATATCAAAAATGGCCATTATAACAGCCTAATACGTAGTGTATTGTGTCACATTATCATCATATTATTTTTTTACATAAAAATAATACCACAACAGTTTTATTTTACCTTCTTTCTTTATTCGCTTTTAGGAATATTTTTCCTATAAAATTTCTACAGCTTGATTCTGATGTTCTTTTTATTTGCAGCTAAAAAACCAAGTAAAAAACGAAATGGAAAAACTTTTGGATTTGGGAAAATATTAAGTCGGTGACGAGGACAGAAGCTTTAGTAAGTAATGACGAAAAAGTGCCTGCATAAAATTTTTTTTTTAGTTGGTGTGTCATTTTTACGTACCATTTGTCCTATTTTAAACGCAATTTTCCGACATGCCATACAATAAAAAATTTATTTACAGATATTTTTTTAAAATTCGCCCATCAAAGGATTATACGAAAAAGAAGCCGCCAAACCCAAAATTTAGCCAATAGAGAGACAAAAGTTGCTATGTTTTAGATACTTGGAAGGTAAAATCGGGATCTCGGGTAAAATTTATAAGGTTTTTAATAAATTCTGACACCATTTATCGTAAAACTGATTTATTTATTTAATTATTTATATAGTAACAGGCAAAAAATGGAGCAGGAGAGAGAGGTGACTTTAAGTTGATAGTGCAATAATAAACTATACATTTTAATATACAGGGTGTCCGGGAAAATGTGGAAAATCCCCCGGATATGAAAATAACACGTGAAAAGAATACTACAAGTTTATATAAACTTCTTTCGTATCGGCCTCCTCTTCGGAGATACGGGCTCCCAAAGAGCTCCCATGGAATTAAGTGTTTGACACATAATTATTAAACCAACCGGTATATTTCATTTTTTTTTTCATATGATGTATACCAGGTAAGACCCTTCAAATTACTATACCAGAAAGTGTTGCGAATTACTCACAGCTGAGGGACGGACTAGCTGTGACACTAATGTGTCCATTTTTTTTTACGCCCTGTATGATACAAACTTTGGACAACGTTTTTTACATACCTTTAACTATTGACTAAAAATTAAGTACTCTTCATTCATGTCGCTAATCCTAACCGTTTTCAGAAAAACGTCATTTTATTTACATCATGTATTTAGCGTATTTCGATAAAATATACATCTCTGTTTCTATAAATTATAAATGTTTACTTTTAACTGCTTAATATTAATATATGATGGCAATAAAATGACGTTTTTCCAAAAACGGTTAGGATTAGCGACATGAATGAAGAGTACTTAATTTTTAGTCAATAGTTAAAGGTATGTAAAAACGTTGTCCAAAGTTTTTATCATACAGGGCTTTAAAAAAAATTGGCACATTAGTGTCACAGCTAGTCCGTCCCTGCAGCTGTGAGTAATTCGCAACACTTTCTGGGATAGTAATTTGAAGGGTCTTACCTGGTATACATCATAGGAAAAAAAAATTGAAATATACCTGTTGGTTTAATAATTATGTGTCAAAAACTTAATTCCATGGGAGCTCTTTGGGAGCCCATATCTTCGAAGAGTAGGCCAATACGAAAGAAGTTTATATGAACGTGTTTTTTCATATTCGGGGGATTTCCCACATTTTCCCGGACACCCAGTAGAGTGCGATTTGGAAAACAAGTTCCTTAAATCGCACCAATTACAGGCTCTTACAAATTTGCTTCACTTGCAATGGTAGTAATGCCAATGCCTTTATACTTTAAAATTATCTACCTCAAATGAAAAAAAAAAAAATAAGTAGTGATAACTTCATACAAAATCATTACCACTCACCTACCCGCTTTTGTAACCGACGACATTTTGTTCACAAAATGTCGTCCAGCGTGTGAACTAATTGGTCGATTAGGCAGACATTTTAAAAAATGGCGGTAATCAACCAATCACCTCTTAAAGAAAAGGTACGCTGTCAATCTTACGCTGTGAAATTAAATTACGCCCATGGATATCCGGTCTTATTCGAAGTAATTCGAGAGAAAAACAACATGCATGAAACATATTATCGTGCTGGTAGAGCACTCAGGATATTCTTTAAAATTTGAAAATAATTAGGGTGAAATTGAACAAAAAGTGTCAGAAGTGCAATGTGTTTTGTATTCTTCAACTATTTACTAATGAAAGGGTACAGCATAGGATATCTATATCTATCGAATAAAGATTTCCTTTATAGGAGCTTTATTAAATACACTTCTTGCATAGTTCATAAAATATTGAGCAATCGATTTTTCGTATTCGTCTTCAACGTCTCGAAAAATGGTATACCATTCATCGTTTATTAGCTTGTTAATATTATCGCCCAACAATTTGTTTCCATCAAAAAGGTTATCAAAACGACAGCTCGCATGTTGTGGATATAATTTAAGAGTGTATGATTTTGGATTGTAATATATCTCGTCCTGTTTCTTTACTTCCTCAAATTCTAATAAATGATCGGAAACAGTGTTTTCTAAAAAATCGAGCCAGATTAGTACATTTATTATTCGTTGTCATTTTATGCGCGTTAGAAATTAGGTCAGATAGATATTTTTTCTTTTATTTAAAGAAAAGGGAAAATGAGAATTGAGTTTATTTAGTTTTTAAATGGAAAATATTCACTAAAACAAGATAATTAAAAAATAAATTACGATTATATTTATCAAATAGAACAACCCTCGGAACAACCCATACCATTTTATACAGCGCGGTTCTTTTCTAAATGGGATAAATTTAAAACAACCAGATTGTTGTTTCAAAATCGCTTGAAACTGCCGCCTCTTATTTTCAGATGTGATTTTTTTGTCCAAAAAATTTTACTTAGTCAGTTGTATTCATAAAAAAGGCGTACAAGAATTAGAATGAGAGGTAAGTTTTGCCATATTTGCGTTAAACCGGCTTGTCTAAATGATTGTTTATTGGAGGTTATCACACGTCATAGATTATCAAAAATGCAAAGCATTGGCGTCGGTGTAATTAATTTTGTAACTGCATGGTGGTAACGTTTGATAAACTTTGACAGAAGAACATAAAAATGCCTCGTCAGTTGTTTGAAGTTGAAAAGGCTCAAATTGTACCAAGAATCGAAGAAGGATGGTCAATAGGTCAATCCGTGCTGTAGCGCAGTTGTATAATAGAAATAAAAAAACTATATTGAAAATTAAGCAACGCTGGCAACAAGAAGAATTCCTAAAGAGGAAAATTGGTTCAGGTTATCCCAAACGTTCCAACCCTGAACAGGATGCTGCTTTTTTGGGGATATTTAAGAAATAATCCATTTGCAACTGCAAGGGATGCTGGTATTGATACAGCATTTCCTGCCTCCCAACCTACCGCCAGCAGGAGAGTCAAGGAATCTGAACTAAAATGTCGCCCAGCTGCGAAAAAAATGTTTCTTGCCGAAGAACAGCGACAATAAAAGATTGGGTTTGCTTTAAATTATATATACCGCAATCCTCAACTTTGGAACAGGGTAATTTTTACTGATGAAAAGACGTTCCAGTCGACTTATAACTGACAAATTCGTGTGTACCGTCCAAAAATACCAGGTTTGAAGAGCGATATACTAACCCCCCTCACTTCTAAACATAAGCGTTTCTCTGTAAATGTATGGGGCTGAATAATAAATTAATAATACTAATAAATTACATTAACATTTTAGAAAAGATATTGTTACCATCTGCTGAGCAAATAGGTATATCCCAATAATACTTTCATATTTTAACAAGATAATTGTCCAGTCCATACTGCCAATGCTGTAACCCACTGGTTTCAAACCCATTATGTGGGAGTACTGCTTGGGTCGCTTATAGTCCCGATATCAATCCAATATAAAATATTAAACTTGATTTTTAATGCATATTTATGATTTATGATTTTACATACTAAAACAAAAAATAAGATTTGCCCCTAACAAGCTCAGCTTCAGGGGATTGAAGAATAAGGTTATCAAAGACAACATAAACATATTTATTATATTATTTATTTTAAATAAACTTTTTTTTTTAATTTGGGGTTAGTTCGTAAAATCGTAAACAAAATATATAATCGAAATTTTAGGCCACAAAATTTAGAAGATTTATGGGAAATAATACATGCGTGCTAGGAAGAGCTTGATCCAAATATTGTATCAAATATAATTCAGTCAATTCCGAATGGACTGGCTCAAGTAATAGAAACACAGGGATATATGACCAACTATATAATTTTTATAAAACTGTTAAGATATATTATAAAAAAAATTAATTTTTGTTATTCTAGTGAACTAACGCACAACGCCAATGCTTTGCATTTGTAATAACTTTTAACATGCGATTAGCCGGTTTTATGCAAATATGGTTAAGGTTTCCTCTCATTCTAATTCGTGTACGCTTTTTTTATGAATACAACTGTACATACAGGGTCCCCTCAAGAAACCAAGTTTCGTCGAAGATTTTTAAAATTGCAACACCTGTAGGACTAAAAGATCCATTCTAGCTCCTCTTTGCAGGAACCAAAGTACCTACATACTTTACTTCCGAAATTACCAAAATTGATTTTTACTTTTACTCAATTTTGAACGCTGTAGGTTAGAATTTACGATCATTTTTGATAGATTTGACAACTTCCTTCGTAGTCGCCAATTTAGGTGGAGAAAATTGGGTCCCTAAGTTAGAGCTTCCATAGGCCTTCTTGAGTGCGGAATCAATATTGGTGCAAACGAAATCGGTACTTAACCTAAATTTTAGGAATTTTTAGCCTTAAGTATGTCCTATCTCTGTTGATGCAAACTGGCATTATTAATAATTCTTTAATGAAACTTATTGTGGCCATCTTATTTACACTAGCAGTATTATCTGACATAATTCTAGAGTCACTCTACAAGCATCTAAGGTCTTAAAAGTACAGTATTTTTAACTTACCTAAAGTTAAAGAACATGGTCCAGTACCATGGACAGGAAGCATTAGAATTTTACCATTTAGAGTATAATGAGCTTTTTGTACTAGAAGCGGGCTTATAACTGTAAATCTTAGAATTTTCTTGTCAAAATCTATGCTAAAATGTAAATATTTTAATTGTTTTGTCTGTGAAAATAACTTAATAAAGATTATTACATTAACTAGAAAATTCGCAAGGGAAGAGTATTGTAGTGATGCGAAGTACTACAACATAGGTACTACAAAATTTTTTAAAATGACATGGACATAATAGGTAGTAGTAGTAGGTAGTAACATGTTTGATTTAGCAAAAAGCTATAATTAATTATTTTTTAATACATTTTTTTACCAACATTTTTATAGAATTATTTTTAATTTTAAAACGGAACCTTCTTTTAACAAAAACCAGACAGAAAAGTTAAACATTTTGCAAATTGTATCGAAAATTACGTATCGTTTTGTTTTTTAAATAAATGTTATTTTATTTATTTATTTCATGATGAAAAATATTATACAATTAAATAATGCAAGAGAGGCAGCATGTATCCGAGGATATGTGTGTGCCTCGTTAGAAAGTAAATAATACACATTTTCTACTTATAATTATAACATAATTTAAATTTAAGTTAACCTAGGTATACCAAAACAATAATTAAAGCCAACCAATTTTAGTTGAGATTACAGCAAAGTTACCTTTTATCCATTTTTCCAATTTAGCTTTGTCGTAAGGCCTTAATTTCCGTTTTAATAGATTTCTCGGCAACAGATGCATTATGTAGGGAGCCAAGTAATTTAGATGTCTCTGTGTGGCAGTAAAGTTTTGAAAAGGTATGTAAATATGAGAATAACTTACAGCTCTAGTTGTTATATGGTGTAAAACACTTCTCCGACACATTCCATTATTCATCGCAAAAACAATAACCCTATAGCAGAAAATTTCCCTAATTGACAAATGTTTTGTTTCTTTAAAAAGTAAGTTACTAGGATACCTCTTGGATTTAAAGTATATAACTTTTAATATGTACTTTTGAGCAATTGTTAATGCACCAAGTGCAGACTGAGAAGCCGATCCCCAACAAACTATACCATAGGTGAGAAGTGATTCCACCAACGCGGAGTATACAGTTTTTAATATATACAGTGGTAAAATGTTTCTTAACTCATAAAACTTAAATATGGTTTTTTTAATTTTTGACAGCACGTAGCCAATGTGCACATCCCAACGCAAAAATCTATCTATATAAACGCCCAGATATTTGACAGAACCAGCCTGCACAATTGTATCCGTGCAAAAACATTCACCATCCCTTAAAGTGCAAGAGGGTTTATGCAAAAGTAAAGAATTAATGTTGGATACCCCCTTTGAATTCATAGAAAATTCGATAAAAAGCGTTTTTTCCGTATTTAAGGTTAATTGATTGCTATCCAACCAACATCCGACAGCATGCAGTACTTTTTCAGCCCTAAGATACGCCATATCCCAAGATGGTGCCCTAACCAGTACAACAGTATCGTCCGCGAAACATAGTATTCTACCCAATGATTCGATTTCCAGAATACTGTTTATATAAACTAAAAATAGAATTGGACCCAAAACTGTCCCTTGAGGTACACCAATAAGCATATTTTTGGCATCACTGTAAACGTCGTCCACTTTTACCCTTTGCACGCGATTTGCTAAATAAGACTTAAACAAACTGTTGACAATCCCCCTAACCCCAACATGATCCAAACTCTCCAACAAGATTGCGTGATCTACCGTATCAAAAGCTTTTTTTAGGTCTAAAAATATGGCAAGAGGCTTTTGATGCATATTAAAACTGTCAGCGATAAAACTAGTTACCTCATGCAGTGCATTTTCCGTCGAACATCCTGTTTTAAAACCGTATTGATGTTGGGATAAAATATTGTTTTTGTCTAAAAAGTCACATAGACTTAATTTTATACATTTTTCTACAATTTTGTGTAATTTTAAAGTTTTTTTAAATGGTTTTAATTATATTTGAGATTTAATAGAATTTTCCAAATTATTATATTCTATCAAACCTTTATAATAAATAAGCTAATGTTTTAGACACTCTATCCACAAAAATTTTTTGATTAGTTCTTGTTTTATAATTATGATGGTCATGATGGAAAGAACAAACATTTTTTAAACAATCAGGCAATAAATTATTTTTAATTTTATGTATAAAGATACATACCTACTAAATAAAAAATTAAATTTCTAACATTCAACCAATCTAAATTTTTTAACAGAAAATTTATTTTTGTATATTTGTCACAATTTAAAATAATCCGCATTGCCTTATTTTGTAAAATTTTTTATTTGTGAAATATTTCCTCACTAGCACAATATAAAATGGAAGAACAATAAAGAAAATGTTCTAATATAATAGTATTAAATACAGTTTTTTTAGAAAAGAAACTTAAATTAGAACTGATTCTTTTAAAATAACCTACTTTTCCGGCAATCTTCGATATGATACTTTTAAAATAATTTAAAAATTTTAATTTGGAATCAATAATCCCAAAATATTTAAAACTGTTCACTAATAATTCCAATTTTTACCATCAATTACAACATTTATATTTTGACAAGGTACCTATAATAATTGATTATACTCACTGGGAGTAATTTACTTTAAGGTCTGTAAATCCTGTAATTGTCACATCTTTATAGTTTTGAATTAAATTGACAGCACCTGACCCAGCGCCCACCGTCATTGAATCAACATGAAAAGGATCTAAGGGCGGTAAATTATATTCCGATAAACCTAAAAATAAATTGGAAAATTATTTTACAAAAGAAGTTAAAAAAGAGTAACACGCATACCATAGGCTTAAAAACCGCTGTTGTAAACTATATTACGAAAATAAAATAAATAAGATTATTATTATTATTATTAAGAGTAGGTATACCATTTTTCATTAGCTTCACCCCATTTTCAATAGCACTGTTGAGGCATGACTTAAACTTGGACTCCTTTAATTTACATGCCGTCAACCCATCATCTAAAATACGTCAAAAAATATAATATACCTGGTGAATTTTGGTTGAGTTTTGAGTTCAGGTCCGGGCTAGGAGTTAAAAGCGGCCCTCATTGGCGTCGTAACAAGCATTTTTATGGGGAAGGGATGCATGCAGCCTGCACGATATAGACAAAGAACTCGCTTTTATTTGTGATTCTTACTTACTTACGTAAATTTGCTAATTTCCTGATTATTGTTTGCTCATCTAAAGGTAAATGTCCATGATTAAATAAGAAAAATGTATTTGGATAATATAGCGTTAAAATTAAAACAACTTCTCTTTATAAGTAAAATGGTAGTACTTTACTTACAAAGATTTCCGATGGAATAGTGAACCGTCATTCCCAGGACAAAAAGAACATTTGTTACTTTGTGTTTCATCTTTTTGATTATTACTACTACATTTATGCCACAGTTGCAAACTTATATTGACAAAAAAGATTATTACTTAGCACGCGAGAATGAAAATAATACACTATTAAACCAACCCAAACATATATATTTTAAACTAATTACTTGACGCTGTCGCTAACTGTATAATTAATATTTGGTAATGAACCATTTCTTTTAAAATTCGAAATACCGCTTAAACAATAACGACCGTATTCACTAAATAGGTCAAAATTTGAAACAGTCTTAAATAATTGACAGTTCTATGTTTAAAATGTCAAAATAAGACAACTTACTGTGTGGCAAATATTTTTTTTTTATTGATACCCTATTTCGCTTATTTAAAGTACGCCTCAGCGTGTTTAAATCCCACTTTCAAAAACGCGCGTGTTTTAAAGTTACCATGGCAACATCAACAACCCGTGAAACCTGAAGCTCAGAATAAGGACTATAATACAGAAGCGACAAAGCGCATCGGCCCAAAATTTTTAGGAGGGGGAAATGAGGGACAACTGTCAAATCAAGCAAGTCTGCTGACAATTACAATGACCAATGCTCATTTACGACCTTCCAATTTTGAAAAAATGAAAGTTAGTTTAGCTGCTCAAGTTCTTAGCCACACAGTGGCCCGTGGAATGACCACATATATGACTTTAGGTGCTCTACCTGCAGACGCGTTTGGTACAATTGAAGTCATTGAAAGGTTTAACAATTTGTTTGATATTTTAAATTCATTTTCCCTAAGAAATCCCAATAATTACCTCTTTTTGTGTGCGTAATATAATTTTATTTATTATTTTATAGTCTTAAATATAGTTTATTATTTTTTTTTGTTTGATGGTTGCGTCGAAGAGCATGAATTTGAACGTCGCCATCGCTTTATAACTATTTGTAATGTTTATTTAATTTATTAAAAAATACATTTTGTATTGTATTATTGTAATTAAGGCCGCATGCATTTATGTACCTACTTATTATGTAAAATGTATGTAATAAAAAAAGGATAAAGCACATTTTATTGTTTCAGTTTTTTTCCCAATAAAACTAAAGTCATTTGCATTTCAAATAGTATATACCACTCTGGTATTTTGGCCGGGATTTCAGTGATTCTACATGAGGGGCAGATTTCATAAATGAAAAATACATTTTGAAACGGCAACATTTTGAAACTTATTTATTTCTTGATTTTAAATGAGTATTGTCTAAACTCACTTAAAATTAAGTTGAAATGATTTTTTAATATTTTCTTACATTATGCGGATATTAATATTATTTTCCCAGTGTACAACCCGAATTGTAAGCGTATAACTGAGTTTATCTCAGTGTAAAATGTAGGACATGTGCCACACACGTCAAGCGTGACGTCACAGATTCGTTTCCCATATAAGCAATGCTATTGGGAGCTCTTTGTCGCTTCTGTATAGTCCTTTATTCTGAGCCTGAAGTCTAAATATGTCAACTTTTTAATTATTGATTTGACAGAATTACCTTTTAACTTCAAATAAAATATTTTTTTAAGCAATACACAACCAATGTCAACGGTGACAACAACAGTCTTATGTGACAGATTGGAAGTTATTTTTGTTCTCATTTTCATGACAACGACAGTATCACATCACGAATTCGACCATTTCACTTACTTACTAAGTTATTATTTCCATTTTTTGTAATATAAATACCAATAAGTGTACCAATAAAAAAAATTATGTAAAGTATTCGTGGATAACTGGTCTTTAATATCCACTTATACTTACTTTAATATACTATTTTGATTCTTCTGTAAATTCATAAAGAAAGAAATTTTGATAGTACGCTTATTTCTTACTTCTTGGGAAATTAGCCCCTAAATACCGTGCGAGCAAAAATTATTTGCCTCAAAGAGGGCTTGGATTAAAAAACGTAGGGCTCGGTTTAGATCACAATAATATGGGGACGATATAAGTATCTAACCAAATCTAGGTTAAAATTTTGTCAATCATATTATGACATGAGCTGGCTGAATAGCTGCACAGCTCAAGCCAAAAAAAAAAAAAAAAAAAAAAAATATTATGACATGATATGCCAAACTAATGGTTAATAAAATAAATAGACAAATACAAATTTATTTTTGTTGTTTACAAAATTAACAAAGTAAAAATATACAGAAAGAAAAAGAAAAATTATTACATAAATTGCTGAAATTGGCCACTGCCAATTCTTCTTCGGGAAACAGCTAACCATACACCAATTTTTTGAGGGTGCAATGTGGACTCTACAAAAAAATGAGGATTTTCACTACTCCACATGCATGTATTCTGAGAATTCACATAACCGGAGAGGCTTCATCCGAAAAAAATGTCAGGTCTAATAAATAATTTATTTTCAATAAATTTTGGGTAAACCATTGAAAGTAATTCCTGCGTCTTTCAAAATCTGCGGCTTGTATTTCTTGGAATACTTGCACTTTATAAGAAAATAAATTTAGCTGCTTCTTAAGAATAGTCCTGCATGTTCCATAAGATCTTCCCTCTTCTTGAGACAGGCGTCTTATACAATTTGTTGGCGTATTTTGCATTATTTCACGAACGTTTGCAACAAGTCCTTCTGTTCTTACAGATGGTCTTCCTGCTCCATTTTTGTATTGTATAGAACCTGTTTCCCTAAACACAGCCACGGTTCTTTTCAGGCAATGATAGTTTTCCGCAGCAATAAAAGCAACGTTAGGAAAATGTTCGTGAAAATCGTCCATGCACAAACCCGGATTGTATTGCCATTCACCATTTACTCTAACACCGTTTTGAAAATACGCTTCAACCATGAATGTTTTGTGCTGTTCCGTAAAGCCCATTGTGTGAATTGTTCAAGAAATTGGAAAAATTAGCGATGTATCAAATTACTTGTAACGACTGTCAAAGATGACGGAATAACTGATTGATTGTTAATTCAGATAGTTACTGACACCCAACAGGTATTAAGCTCTACGGCTAAGCATTACGTCCTTAGATAATAATTTGCTCGCACGGTAGGTCCAAATTTGAAACAAACTTACTGTATGGCAAATATTTTTTGGTTCTTCTGAGTAAATTCATAAAGAAAGAAATTTTGATAGTAGGTTATTGAATACGTCCAAAATTAAGGGATAGAAAGGAACAATTGCGTTGGAAGGTTTTTATGGTTTAATATGTTAGTTGGTCACCTAAATATGATGATTTTTATACTTTTCTAAAGCATTCTTTATTTGTATGCTGATGATTCTCAGATCTACTTATTAATATATAATAATAATAATTATTATTATTACTTGTAATTTTTTCCTTAAAGATTTTCTCACACATACACACAAGTATTAAAATTAAATGAAGATCTTGACATTATTGTTAGAATCTCACAGGCACACTCACTTAAATTAAATGAAAACAAAACGCAAGTATTGTTATTTGGGAAAAACAGTAATCTGCTATAACCTAATGATGATTTTGTACTTCACTTAAATGGTTCTCTTTTAACTTTTACTAATGTCGTAATCTAGGAGTGCAATTTGATTCAAACATAAGATTCTCAGGCCATGTAAATAATTTACTTCAAAAGTCCTATTTTAAACTTAACTTGTTATTCATGCATGAAGATATTCTTACTGTACTGATATCAAGCTAAAACTGTGTGACTCTTTAATTCTTTCATTTGTATCTTATTGTGATGTTGTTTTCTAGCCCGAGTTACATGCAAGATTTCTTACAAAAATTACAAAATTCTTTTGTTTGATTCTCTTACAATTTACGTAAATTTGATCATATCTCGGACCGTTTTAGGAATTCCCACTGGCTAAACCTGGATGAACGGTTTAAAGTACGTATGGCCTGTTTGGTTTATAAAATAATTAATAAGACTAAAACGCCTCCTTACCTATACCAAAAACTCTTCAAAGGAACTGACATACATAAACGTCTAACAAGATCATCATCCCTTTACAGTATTCCCAGGCATTAGGTACACCTCCTTGTTTCGGCGATCCTTTTCTTATAATGCGACAAAAATTTATAGTTTAAGTTATAGTTCCCAAATCAGCAATGGGCCGTAGCAAGCTCACGCGTCAGGTTGTGTCGTATCATTTTCTTCCGATTTTAATGTTTTTAAGTGTTTCACTGTCTGTTTTTTGTGCAGTCTGTGTTTTAAACATTTTACTTTTGGATTTTATATATTTCAGCGGTACAGTAGCATAGGCGTAGTTACGGGGGTACTTGGGGGTGCTATGCACCCCCGAAATCTAAATTAGCACCCCCAAAAAAATTTACAATATATAGGCTAATTTTAGAACTAACCTATTTTTATAATATACATTATATTATGTAATGAATTTTTCATATTAATATTTCAAGCATTCGAATTCTGGTACAAATTCAAGTATATTTAGGTAGTTGCGGATTCTGTTCAAAATTCATCTCCGTGTACCGTGTACTTCACGCCCAGTTTACTTGTCAGAGCGGGTCTATGATCATATAAATTTCGTAAAATAGGAGAGTGGCATAATAGCGTGTGTATGTCATGTTCTGCATTAATTTGATAATTTAAATTTAACCAGTCGTAGTCGTTCAATTTCGCGGAAATTTTTAGCCGGTATTTTGACTATTTTTTTTTGTTTATTAAGGTTTAATATGGTTTTATTGAATTCAGGTAAAGTTTAAAGTTAAATAAACACGAAAAACAATGAGTGCGTCGTCGGATATAAAATACACCGTGGAATTTTTGAAAAAAATCTTTTAGCAAGTTACCGTTGGAGGAGAAAGTGATTGTCAAGAACATTGAAAGACCTAAACCTGCTATTAACATCACATTAAAATATTTACTAAAAATTATTGACCAAATTTGGGCGTGGTCCTAAAAAAAATTAAGGGGCTTTTGTGCACCCCCCACGTTAACATGTCACGAGCCCCCACTGAACTTCAGCACTCCCAGTTTTGACGGTCTAATTACGCCTATGCGGTACAGTAGTATAGAACTGGGTAAAGCATTGCTGGTACTCAATTATCAAAAACAATAAAAACAAAAATCAGGCGTCTATAAATTAAAATGCAAAGATTGTCCTAAAACATACATTGGCCAAAGGGGTAGACATTTTAACAAATGAATACAAGAACATTATAGCAGTTTTATAAAAAAACAAAACAGGCTCAAACTATCCTAACTATTTACTTGATTATCAACATAATTTCGATCCTTCCTTTAAAATCTTACATACAGAAGACAAATGCTTAAGACTAAGTTTGTTAGAATCTATGGAAATGAATAAACTTAAAAATACGGACATGTTACTTAATGATCAACTAGATTTAAATAATTCAATTGTTAAATTTATTCTGTTGACCATATAGGTACTTAAGATTTTGTAAATTACCCATATTGTACCTTATTTAATTGTTAAACCCTCTGTTGGATTTTCCCGCTATTGTAACCCTTCCACTGTTTTATTGACATCTTCAATAATTTAATTTTATTACACCCCCTTTTTATTTTCACCTTTTTTTAAATCTTTGTCATCAGTACGATACGCATTTGCGTATTGTAATGAAGCTATTTCGATACGCGTTTTTTCTTTAATTGATGTTGGTAACATTTAAATGTTTTATTTCGTTGACTTGCGCGGCCTTTGTGATTTACGAGAAACCCCATTTTTCGCAGATGAAAAATAGCTTGATAACTTACTTTTTTATTCTGTGTGGATAACAGTCATGTATGTTGGTTGCATAAATCTATAAATCAATCTTTTGTAGATGCTTCAAGCTATCATTTTCTGCCAAATCATATCCAAAATTCAATCTGCTAACCTTCCAATGTCGATTTTAACTTCAACTTTATTTGGATTTTCCATCTTCCCTATAGGTACTAAACTGCAATGCCGTGACGTAAAATCACGTCTTTTGAAATTCGAAAAAAAGTAGCAAAATCTCCCGAATTTCCGAACGCTCTGTATATGTACCGAATGTACAAGGATCACACAACGTATTCCGTCCAATTTCAAATCTCATATCACTAAATTAACTTTAGAATCTCGTGGTGAAAATGGGTCAATAAATCAAAAAATGGCAGTTTGCAAAATAATTTTTGTTGTCCAGAGGCTACTATGATAAAAAATAGTATTACCAACGAATTTAGACATAAAAATTTACAAAATTTGAAGGATTTATTTTCTTTTTAAAATGTATTTTTCTTGATTATAAAAGGTGAAATAGAAAAAAATATATAAAGCACATGTTTCATAAGGCGTTTTAGCGCACGTGTCAATAAAAAAACTCGCCACTTTGTGGCTCGTTTTTTAAAATAGACGCGTGCGCTAAAACCTCTTTTTATGAAACGTGTACTATAATATACTATTAAATAATTTCGCATCTAGCACAAAATTTATTACTTTAAGTAAGCGGTAACAAACAAATAAATACAATTTTCTATATTTTTCAACTGTTTAATAGTGTAGGGGAGGGGTACAGGTAGAGCATAGGATAAATATAACTATTGAATAAAGATTTCCTTTATAGGAGCTTTATCAAATACATTTTTAGCGTATACCAAAAAATATTGACCAAACAATGTTTCATATCCTTCTTGAACATCGCTAAAAATGGTATACCATTCATCGTTGATTAGCTTGTTAATATTATCGCCCAACAATTTGTTTCCATCAAATAGGTTATCAAAATGGTACCTTGCATGTTGTGGATATAATTTAACAGTGAGCGATTTTGGGCTGTAATATATCTCGTTCTGTTTCTTCACTTCCTCAAATTCTATTACGAGATCGGAGACAGTGTTTTCTAAAAAAAAAACGAGTCAGATTAGTACAGTGATATTTCTGTTCTGAAATAAAGATTTAAACTTTTGCCACCATTAATGTATGCGGGTACGGCTGCTGCTATCTTTGAAGATAGGAAAATCCATGTTTTTCACCTCACCATCGAAAAACTGTGGACATATAGTAGATAGCATTGAATATCAAACTATAAGAAGGCCATATGAGCCGATTTCCTAAACCTGCTACGTCAAATTCATAGATGGCACAATGAGTTCACCAACAAGAAAGCGACTAACGTTTTCACTGCTAAATTAAAACATTGTTACTGCATGAGTTTTTTAAATTTATTTTTATAGCTTATCGTAAAACTTGATTTCACATAAGTATGTCTAGACCTAAAAATGTACCTATTTTTAATTGCTTTGTAGCATATAATATTTTCAACCTTTTGACGTCCCAATGTTAATTACATGAAAACATATTGACCGCCATGTATTCTATTTCTAACAGAACTAAATGACGACTCTCACTATTCAATACCTACCTAGGCTACAACGTATATGTTGGGTAAAATATGAATGATGTGCGGTTTGTATAACTTGGTTTTTATTTGCAATTATTACTACTTTTCAAAATGGTTAAAATAAGTAGGTCTTACTTTCTTACTTAAGAAACATTCAGTTTGTTTGTATTAGTGTATTACGTATTTTGCTATTTTTCGACGAAATAAAACCTATTTTAGTTGTACTTGCTGTCGCTTTTATCTACTTTTATTTGTTTAACATTTAACACCTAATGCAACTGTAAAATAATTATGAAAGTCAGTCCAATTACCCCGGAGTAATCAGCGTACATATTGTTATCAAAAACATACATTCGGCTGGAATTAAGAACCTCCTATTTTATTGTCTGTTAAAAATGCTTGAATTCTTAAAAATACCAATAAAATACAATATGCGGCAACACCACGACATCACATCAGTGAATTTGAGACATCTGTTGCCGAGGCGCTGCATTATAACGACAGACAGGCGACAGATTTAAGGTTCGAGTTACGATCAGCTCCACAATGGCGGCCAAACCAGCTCCAATACGTCAAAAAATGGGTTGTCAACTTTTCTCGGACATCCGTCATTCTTATATAGTTTGATATTCAATGTACATAGTCTAAAAAATTGAAGGGGTGTTGGTGCACTTTAGGACCCACGGAATTTCACAAATTTCTAAAAGTAAAAGCGAAAGAGTATTTAATGTTGAGTAGTTCAAGATACAAAAATTATGGATGAACCGTTTTGGAGTGTATGGGATGTTTTTTACAGCAAGCGTACTTTATTATGGAATGTTTCTTACCCATTTCCTATATATTATAAAATTACGACCTTTGTACCTATTGCTTTCTTTTAACCACAAAATATCGAAACCCTTTTCGACAGCTTGTCGGTTGTCATATTAAAGAAGCAACATAGTCAAATGTATTATTAATATACAGTGTCACCAGTAAAGTCCGCAATAGTCCGCATCACATGGGATTTTTTTTTATTAATAGCTTTATTCAAAATTTGCCTTTACATCAAGTTCTGCTTCGATCGAGATGAAAATTAAGCAAAAAAATAATAGGCACGTGATTCGCATTATCAGACAAAATTTTAATTTTTTCCAAAAAATAATTCAAAGGTGGGGCTATTTCTGAAAATATCGAAAAAAGTTACTAGAAAAAGTTTTTTTTAAATGCAGTTTCTAGCCCACATGCAAAATTTCAGCTGCATAAGATAATTTTGATTTTTACCTATATTTTGTAAATTGCACCACTTTTGCAAAATAAGACTCAACGCAACCTACATAAAACTTCTTAGTTTTGACAAGGCTTTATTTCAGATACATTTTCTTTAAAGTAGCATATTAAATGAGTGTTTTTCTACAAAATCAAAATTGGGCTATTAAAATTTGGTCGCATGTGATGCAAAGTTTATTTGTTTTTGACCATGTATAAGGTAACTTCATGAAATAAGTATTTTGGAAAACGTAGTTTGTGCCTGAAAGTAATACACCTTAATATTAAGACAAAAAAGAACACAGTGTCAACGTAAAGTTTATCCATTTTCAACGATTTAATTTAAAACCCCTTTAATTTTTTTACTTTCAGGCACAAACTACGTTTTTAAAAATACTTATTTTATGAAGTTACCGTATACAGGGTCAAAAACAAATAAAATTTACATCACATATGCGACCAAATTTTAATAGCCCAATTTTGATTTTGTAGAAAAACACATTTAATATGGCGCTACTTTAAAGAAAATTTATCTGAAATAAAGCCTTGTCAAAACTAAGAAGTTTTATGTTGGTTGCGTTGAGTCTTTTAAAAAATCAAAATTTTCTTATGCAGCTGAAATTTTGCAAGTGGGCTAGAAACTGCATTTAAAAAAACTTTTTCTAATAACTTTTTCGATATTTTCAAAAATAACCGCACTGTTGAATCATTTTTTGGAAAAAATTGAAATTTGACTGATAATGCGAATCACGTGACTACTATTTTTTTGCTTAATTTTCATCTCGATCGAAGCAGAACTTGATGCCAAAGTCAAATTTTGAATAAAGCTATTAATAAAAAAAAATCCCTTAATATGCGGACTTTACTGGCGACACTGTATAAGTACATTAAAAGGGACTTAACATCTACTACTCTCTAATCGGTATACTAAAAGGTGTATTGGCAACCAACCGGTTTATTGTTCGTTGTTACCCAGAGCATTTTTTTTTTATTTATTAACTGAATTGACCAAAAAAAAAAGTCAAATCGCCTATGAACTCCCTATCACTTTATATCTTATACTAAATCTGGCAACATTGTTAAGAATGACTAACGTAACGGAGAGTTTTCGCATAAAATAATTGTCAAAGACAAATTTTTTTTTCAGAGAAAAATAGTCTTGTCCATAATTTTTTTGCCTTTAATGTGTTCTATATACAAACAGGATGACGCTGATTGGCGTGGAGGAGGAACCAATTCGTACTGGGTGTCAGTAAGAGGGGGAAACACTGCTGCACTTCCTGGGGTCGTGTAAGGCTCTAGGGAGAGTCATTGCCCTCGCCTGAAAGGCTATTCTGACTCTGATAACTAGAGCGGGAAGGTAAGGCGAGGGCACATGTGGTTAGAGAAGTTGGCGGAAGATTTAGGGGTAGGCAAAAAGGATCGCTTTGGCCTACTTTCCAGGTTGCTAAGCCTCTCCACTTCTCCACAACTACTACTAATATGCTCAAGAAAATTGTTTTTTTTTTATTTATTTCAAATAAAATCCCAAAAACATTTGTTTATGCAGGATTCTCTACTAGTAACAACATCTTAAAATATAATTGTTAAATATAACTAATTAAAATACAAGGCAAGTCAAAATAATACCTCAATGTTAATATTTAATAAAAAAAAATAAAAATATTTAAATATGTATAAAATTATTCGATTATTATTTATTTTAATAAAATAATATAACTAATAATATCGTTTAGATATAATTTATAAATAATTTTTAAAATAATAATTAATCATAAAATAAGTGCACGTTTAAATATTTTTTAGTTTAAAATTTAGCTTCCCCTTTTTTAAGTATTTTCTGGGTTATCATTTTTTAAAACGTCACGTCTGTAATTGATCTTTATATTTAAATGTTTATTTTTTGATATAATTTGGTGAACAAAAACAATATTTTGCATTAATTAAGTGAATATCCTAAATTGACATAATTTTTATATAAAAGTTTAGTTGAATATTGTCTATCCAAGCAATATATATTTTTAATTGCTTTATTTTGTAAAACTTGTAAAGGGTTAAGCAAATTTTGAAAAGTTGATCCCCATATTAAAGTTAAATATTGTAAATGAGGTGATTAATAGCAAAATAAAAGGACGTAACATATAATTTGGAGTCAAAAAACTGAGTTTTTTAAAATCCCCACTGGTGCAACTATTTTCTGTTTAATATAGGTATTCAATATAAAAAAACTCCAATTAATAGCTTCATCTATTATCAACCCCAAAAATATAATTGTATTTGATTGTTTTAAATGCCCGACTTTTAATTTTAAATCACTTCTGTATAAATTGGTTTTCTTTCCTATACATAAAAAAGAGGATTTTTCCGAATTTAATGTTAATTTATAACTACACATCCATAATTCAATGATTTTCATATCATGATTTAAAAATTTTTGTATAATTTTATATGAATCAGCGATGTATAAAATAGTTGTATCATCAGCAAACAATCTAATTTTCAATTTTAATTTAAATATAGAATAAAGGAAAAATAAAGGGATCAAACGTTTCATGTTTTAAACATTATCAACTGAAACAATTTAAATCCCAAAATAATCAGTATTTTGTCGTAAAAAATAAAAATAGAAATTGATTTTTTCGGATATATATTCGATATTTAAAATTTATTTTTAACATATTATTGAGCATTAAAAAATATGCTTCTTCGCCTACATTTAATCAACTCTCTATCTCCTATAGTAATCAAGATAGCAATGCTAATGCATTAATTTTGTAACACTATGTATACAGTTTGAAATATTCTGATGTCTTGGTTGGGAGAGGGTTATTAAGGGAAAGGAACTCACTCGTGACCACTTATCATTAAGATCTGTTTTATCATTACTTACCTAAAGTTATTGAACTTGGACCAGTACCATGGACAGGAAGCATTAGAATTTTACCATTTAGAGTATAATGAGCTTTTTGTACTAGAAGCGGGCTTATAACTGTAAATCGTAGAACTTTCTTGTCAAAATCTATGCTAAAATGTAAATATTTTAACTTGTAAATAATTTGGGTCGCTTATTCTTTAAAAAAAGTAATAACTGATGAGAACCAATTTTACGATAATATGAGGCGTCTAGACGTTTACGAACCTTTCGCCAGTTAAGTAATAATAATAATAATAAGTTTATTTAAAATTTAATAATATAATAAATATGTTTATGTTGTCTTCTATAAACTTATTCTTCAATCCCATGAAGCTAAGCTTGTTAGGGGCAAATCTTATTTTTTGTTTTAGTATGTAAAATCATAAATCATAAATATGCATTAAAAATCAAGTTTTAAAGTAAAAATGTTAATTTATAGTATAAACGCAATTTTTTTTTGAAGAAATACATTACCTAATAAAATTATTAATTTATAATTTTTAAGTTAAAATATTACTTATATAAATTATTCAGAACAATATTAATTAATTAAAGCATTTCTAAAAATATTTTTAAACTGTCTGTTTTTAATATCCATGTTTTTATTTCGACTTAAAAAATTTGTAATGAAATCAATTTTTTAATTTTTTTTGGTAAATAATCGTTTAAATAAAAACATAAATAATTGAATTTTTTTTTCCCATGGACTTATTTATTTTAGGTTTTATGGTTATTTCACTTTTATGACGTGTATTATGATTATAGTTTTTAAATTGTATAAGGTTTTTATTTTTAAATATATATATTAAGACGTTATAAATGTAAAGTTGTCTTATGTTTAACTTTTTTGTTTCTGAATATAATTCTTTTGAAGGATAAAGATAATCCTTATTGAATATAATTTTTAGAAACCTTTTTTGTAATATTTCTAATTTTTTAACTAAAGTTCTATTTATTCCTTCCCAACCTAAAATTCCGTAATTTAAATGAGTTTTAACTAACGCGCAATATAATATTTTCATATGTTTTACATTTAAAAATTGTTTAATGTTTTTAAAAATCGGTAGTAAACTTCTTAATTTTTTAATTAAGTATTCTATGTGAAAATTCCAATTTAATTTACTGTCAACAATAATTCCTAAATATTTTATTTTATTAACTTTAAAAATTTGAATGTCTTCATTTATTTGAATACCTATTATTCATATTTTGTGGTAGGTTATTTAGGTTTAAAGTAAAAGGAATATAATTTGTTTTATTGAAATTAATTGTTAACAAATTGTTATCGAACCAATTTTTTATAATTTCAAAATCTTTTTTAATTTTATATTTAAGTTTTCCCAGTTTGCATCGATATAAAAAATTGTAGTATCATCTGCAAAACTATGAATTTGTCCATCGCAATTTATACTTAATAGGTATGTATTATTTAAAGCTAATTACTTTCTTAATATTAATTACTCAACCGCATAATTTTTACGGTAATTATTAGTAATATTCTATAATTACAAAAGCGAAACGCGTAATTTACTGTAAACCCTTTTGAATTGAGCGTTTCTATCAACATGCTTATTAAACCTAACTAGATATATAGTATTATCATCATTTTACTACATCTACTCTCGCGGTGCGGCGGTGCCCATCCATTAGAATATTTCGGAAAGTAAATGCAATTTGAATCCTTCAAATTTTGATAATAAGGTTTTTGAAGACGCTCTTTTCAAATGAAATAACAGCGTCTATATTATGTGACCTGTTGTACTGGAAGTTGTCTGGAAACTTGCTTATTTTAAATAGAACACCCGTTTTGTCCATGTCCATATTATTACTTGCAAACATGCTTGTTTAACTCTCAGGCCATTGCAGGGTTATGTTATTTGGGTTTGTTGAAACGTCAAAAAAAAGCTAATATTAATATCTGGACATCATAAACAATTTTAAAAATTTCGGTATGATATTATTTATAATATCTGAATAAACAATGCATCTATTAAGATTCATTACCTGTTGAAAGAGATATACATCCTCTGCGGTACTTTTCGTACTATAACACAATTATGCACTAAACACAGTGGCATTGTTAATACCTCTTGTTTTGAAAGTGTAGGTATACCTACTTTTTTTGGTTTTAACCAATTTTTTAAATAAATATCTTTCTCCGGGTAATACACTATAAGAAATAAATAACTATAATATATTCAAGTTTTTTAGAATAACACAACAGGCTTTGTCCAAATAACTTTATACTTTACTTATAAAAATACGCTTTATATGAAATTAAAATCCTATTTCTATCGTTAGTAGTTTTCGAGATATTTAATGAAGTTTATTTTCAGAAGGTGTAGCCCCACCCTGGGGAAGGTTCAACGTGGGTTTGTTGTGCGTGCCCCCTTGCGGTCATATCACGAACTTTTATTTTATTTATAGTGTTTTAATAAATATACAGTGACCGGCAGAAAGTGCGCAGCATATGGGAAAGTTTTTTATCTTTAAGTTTAGAAAATTAATTTTATTTTAGATAGGTTCTGCATGTTCTCAAACCAAAATAACACCCAATAAATCCAGTAAAATCTTATGGTATACGAGGTAGGATCAAAAATTTGAAATTCCGCTAAGAGTAAAGTACCTCCATCTTTCATTTTAGAATATTTTTTTACTAAGAATTATTGTTTTAATTTCAAAGTTATACCAAAATTCCAAATTTCGCTTATTTTGGACAAAAAAATGGATTTAATCGTGTTTTCTGAATAACCCTGTATAAAAAATAAATGGCAACCGAACAGTACGAAAATAAGATTTTCTGCAGACTTTGTTAGAGATTACCGTCGATCATAAGTCCGATTAGTTCGTTTTCATAATATTATAGCCTTTTAAAATAAAAACATAAAAATATTAAATATTTTTGCTGCACACCGTATTTTATTTTCTGAGGGAACAAGTTAATTTTATCTAACTGATATTTTTTGATTTACATTGACTTAAAACATCTTCTAAATAGTTTTTTATACATTGAATAAAAATAGAAAGTTTCCTTTTGATTTATAAAGGAAAAAATTTGAATTAAAAATATATTTTGAACGGATACGCAAAATAAGGACACTTTCTATGCAAACTTCAATGTATAAAAAACTATTAAGGAGATGTTTTAAGTCAATGTAAATCAAAAAATATCAGTTAGATAAAATTAACTTGTTCCCTCAGAAAATAAAATACGGTGTCCAAAATAAGCGAAATTTGGAATTTGGGTATAGCTTTCAAATTAAAACAATAATTCGTAGTAAAAAAATATTCTAAAATTAAAGATGGAGGTACTTTACTCTTAGCGAAATTTCAAATTTTTGATCCTACCTCGTATACCATAAGACTTTTACCGGATTTAATGGGTGTTATTTTGGTTTGAGAACATGCAGAACCTATCTAAAATAAAATTAATTTTCTAAACTTAAAGGTAAAAAACTTTCCCATATGCTGCGCACTTTCTGCCGGTCACTGTATAAAGAACTTTTATTTCTTTTTTTTTTTTCATAAATGTTATTATTAAATAGGTACAACAATCTGTATTTTTCACAACTTACTTAAAACTAATTTCAGTTTTCATTAGCGATGATATACCTATATGCTACATAATTAACCTCGTTTTATACACACCCTAGAAAATTCAATAGACTTACTGGGAGTAATTTACTTTAAGATCTGTAAATCCTGTAGTTGTCACGTCGTCATAGTTTTGAACTAAATTGACAGCACCTGACCCAGCGCCTATTGTCATTGTATCAACATGAAAAGGATCTAAGGGCGGTAAATTATATTCCGGTAAACCTAAAAATAAATTGATAAAATTACATATTGTCAAATTTGCGCCTATTTCTTTTTCTGCTTTTATAAGTCCAATCTTTTTAACGTTAAACTGTAGATAACTGTATTCCAAACATGGATTTTTGGATCAAACGAAGAAGTAACGAACTATTGATCAGAAAGCGAGCACTGATAAGTCTAGGACAATAAAACAGTACTTTAAAAAAATTTTAAACTACACTACGCAAATACCTAAATAAAATTATTAGTAGATATACCATTTTTCATTAGCTTCACCCCATTTTCAATGGCACCGTTGAGGCATGATTTAAACTTGGACTCCTTCACGTTACACACCGTAAAACCATCATCTAAAATACGTTAAAAAAACATATTTATTTTTGATCTCTCGTATGGTTTTTTGGAATAAACTATCGCCAAAAGTGTCTGTGATTGAATTGACCACTCATAGATATATCCGCATCGAAATGCTCGCAAAATATGTTAAGGTGGCATTCTCAACGTCATTTAATCCTTTATCTACTTTCATATAGTAATATGAATTTTACAGTTCTGTAAATCGTTTTATAAGGGCATCTATAACAGCACTAGTGCTGTAATAGATACATATTACAGCACTAGTGCTGTAATGGAAAAAATCGTTTTGTAAGAGCATCTATAACAGCACTAGTGCTGTTATAGATGTAATAGCAGGTGCATTTTTATTTTTTAAAATGCCTTTTGCCCAATATTTTTATTCATAGATGAAAGTAGATAAAATTTTGTACAATATTCTTGTTGTAAATTCATTTTACTACGCTCGATGTTTTATTAAACTTGGCTGACGCCTCGTTTGACAACTTTAACATCTCGTGTTGTAATATGAATCTTTACAACACATATCGTAAATAACTATTACCAACCTATCACTGGCGGATCCAGAAATACTCCTAAGGGGGGCCCGCATGCAAAAAATCAAAATAAATCAGTATATTTATATTTTAAATTGTGAAAAACGTAACACAAATTTTTGTAACAGGTATATATTCTATTCAACTAAAAAAGAATTTTCAATGTTTCAACGGGCTTTAGGGGGGGGCGTTGCCCCCCCCCCCCTGGATCCGCCTCTGCAACCTATAACATATTTCTCGTTATTTTCTACGTTTATTACTTTATTACCTAACTAACATTTAATTAAAATCAATATCGTCTGCACATTATTTAGATCATATCTGACAGATTACCAAAATATTAATGCATTTCATTGTTAATTTGGGAAGAAACGCGTTTGAAAGAAAAATGACAGAATAAAATTTAAAAAAATCTTACCAGATATGTTTCGCTACACGATTCTCCTAATAGTATATTAAAGTACACGTTTTATAAAGCATAATTTTACAGCACGCGTCCATGTTAAAAAAAAAACGAGCCGCTTGCGGCGAGTTTTATAACGGGACAGTGCTTAAAACTGCTTTATATAACACGTACGTTATACTATTTTTTCTAATTTGTAGTTTTTTCAATAAAAAACACATATTTAGAAAGAAAATAAATCCTTCAAATTTTGTAAATTTTTATGTCTAAATTTTACGTTGGTAATACTATTTTTTATTATAGTAGCCTCTGGACAACAAAAATTATTTTGCGAACTGTCATTTTTTGATTTATTGACCCATTTTCACCACGAGATTCTAAATTTATTTTAGCGATATGAGATTTGAAATTGGACGGAATACGTTGTGTGATCCTTGTACATTCGGTACATATACAGAGCGTTCGGAAATTCGGGCGATTTTGCTACTCTTTTTCGAATTTCAAAAGACGTGCTTTTACGTCACGGCATTGCAATTTAGTATAGGGAAGATGGAAAATTTAAATAAAGTTGAAGTTAAAATCGACATTGGAAGGTTAGTAGATTGAATTTTGGATAGGATTTGGCAGAAAATGATAGCTTGAAGCATCTACAAAAGATTGATTTATAGATTTATGCAACCAACATACATGACTGTTATCCACAAAGAATAAAAAAGTAGGTCATCAAGCTATTTTTCCTCTGCGAAAAATGGGTTTTCTCGTAAATCACAAAGGCCGCGCAAGTCAATGAAATAAAACATTTAAATGTTACCAACATCAAATAAAGAAAAAACGCGTATTGAAATAACTTCATGACGATACGCAAATGCGTATCGTAATAGATTTGTTATGATACAAAATTAGAAAAAATAATTTATGAAATTCCTTGATATTTATTTAATAGGTCAATTTATTACCTAGGGAATATGCTATCGGCATTGATTTTATTTAAATTTTGGGCAAAAGCTATTAAAAATAAATAAATCTACGCAAAATAGGTTATAGGTTGGCAAGCATGTTGATACTCCCACCTTAAGGTTGAATTCTCAACGTCATTCAATCTATTGCCAACCTATAACCTATTTCGCGTTGATTTTTTGAGTTTATTATATTAATAACTAACATTTAAAGAAAATCAATATCGTCGGTACATTATTTAGGTAGTATCTGATATATTACAAAAATATCATTCTATTTCATTGCTAATTTTGGGAATATTGTATAGTGAAAGAACAATGAGTGACAATGACATAATAATGTTAAAAAAAATCTTACCCGATATTTTTCGCTATACAATTCTCCTAAAATAAGTTATGAAATTCCTTGATATTTATTAAATATGTCAATTATATCAAGTCGATACTGATTTTTTTTTTAATTTTGTATAAAAGCTAGAAAACATAAATAAATCTACGCGAAATAGGTTATAGGTTGGCAAGCATGTTGATACTCCCACCTTAAGACCATCGACATTTACCTTTAGACAGGGGCGGAGTTACATTATTACTTATGGCCGAGTTAACTACGCTATTGTCAAATATGTCAGATGTCAAAAAATGACTGTGGCCATGGCCTTAACTATAAATTCTTGCCGCGATATTTGCATTTTCATTCCAAATAAATTTTAAACACGTCAAACGCCTTTTCGGTTGAGGTCTATCAAATTGTAAGGAATAAATCAAAATTTAGCCTATTAAAATTTTGATACATACTATTTCGTATTTATTTTTTACTAAAGTCGTTTTGGTTTACAGTCCACCTAAAATTTTACTGTAACCTGTAACATTAATTCAGCCATTTTCTGTTATTTTTGTTGTATGTACGCAGGCAAGGACATATAAATAATTTAAATAAATTGTGATTATTCTGGTTTTGTAGAAGACACAATGCTATGATATTATTTCTAATTTCGTGCCAACAAATGCAGTATTAAAATATTAATTTAAGGAAGTAGTCCATGCTTAAAGTGGAGTTAAAAGTATGGGAAAGAAAGAAAAAAGTAAAAGTCTTCCTCCACAAAATTTATTAGAATAAAATTATTTAAAGGTCTCTACATGTTTCGAACGTAGAAACGTTCATCATCAGGAGACAAAAAATATATTTATATAGTGCTGATGGTTTTAGCAGAAGAAAAAATGGTGAAGGACCTTAATGGAGCTTTCATGGAATTAAAAAACGATGTGTAAAAGATACATATATAATATGGAGAAATTAATAAAAGTTAAAACATACTGAGTATGTGAGAAGTCAGTAAATGGGATCCAAACCAACCCAATAAACTGGGGAAGAAGAAAAAACTTTCCCCAACGTTTACGTCTCAAAAATGGGACTTCATAAATTATTAATAAAGTTTCAGCGAACTGGTTCAGTTTCCAATTTAAAAGAAAAACTATGATCAAAATGACGCAGCTTCCCTAATCATATTGCATTCTGTTGATGACAATCCTACCCTTTCATGAAGAAACCGAGCTCAAGAACTTGATGTATATAGTAAAAAAACTCATATTCATTATATTTTAAAGGCAAACAAAATATTCATATTTAAGCCAACTTTTAATCAAACGTTGGAAGAAGGTGACGAAGCCAAACGTTTGAATTTTTGTCTGGGTCCGAAACAAAATTGTAAGTGAAAACAGGAATTTTCATATTTTTATCATGTTCTCCGATGAATCGACATTTTCAACAAACGGGAAAGTGTCTTCTGCGCATATTAGATACTGGAACGAAATTAATCCCCGTTTTAGAATTTCTGCAGTAAGACAATATTACAAAAAAGTAAATGTCTGGTGTGCAATTTCTTATAATGGCATTATTGACCCATACTTTTTCGAAAACACGTGTAACCGTAGGAGTTACCTTGAAAGGTTGGAAACATTCCTTTCTGACAACCTAGAAGAATTGCCTCTCCAATTTAGGAACGAAATTTACTTTCAACAAGATGGATGCCCTGCGCATTTCGCAATTGAAGTGAGGGAAATGCTTAATAATACATTTGGCCACAGATAGATTGGTCGGAATGGTCCGGTTCTGTAGCCCTCAAGAAGTCCCGATTTAACTATTGCAGATGCCTATCTTTGGGAGCGCCTCAAACAATTAGTGTACTTCCGTCCAATTGATAACGACGTACAGCTTCTAAAACAGCGAATTGTTGAAGCTGTTCAAATAATTTCCATTGAAAAAATTCGAAGAAGTTTTGACCACATTCGTTTACAGCTGGAAAAATGTGTTGAATATGGGAGTGTTTGAATAGCAAATTATGAAATTATTATTTGTTGTTTTTTTAAGATTTTTTTGTGTTATTTCCGGGGTCATTTCATTTGTGAAATTAAAAATATATATTTTTTCTACGAGTGACCGCAAAGAATCTACTTTGCGCACACTTTTGCATACGCAAAGTAGCACTTTCCCGCACACTGTGCGGGAAATTTTTTTTCCCGCACACTTATTTTAAAGCAAAATTACCATATTATAGACGCGTTTTTTTCTTCTATTTTATTATTTTTTTAGATATTTATGCAAAAATATTGTAACAAGACAAAGTTGACAGGTGGTTTATGTGTTGCCTTATAAACTATACCGAAGTATTGTGCCGTGCGGGTCAAAATTTTTTTGAAATCTGCATTATTATATTTTCCTCTAATTTTGTTCAAATTAAAAAAAAACAAGAATTTTTGTGTCAAATGCGGTTTGTTCCCTTAGCAACCAAAATACATTGTCATACAACGCTTTCATGTCAGTTTAGAGGTCTTCTTCAAAATTTTCACTAGCATTTTCACCTATTTAAAATAAAAAAAACTGTTTTAAAAATGGATATCACTGAAGAAGAACTTCCAGAAGATGTCCTAGAAGCCGCCAACATGGCTAGTTTGCAATTGCTGCCTGCCAAATCGCGAGAAAAATACGAGAGACAGTACGAGTCGTTTTCCAAATGGTGCGAACAAAGGGGGATAAAAACGTTAAAGGAAGAGGTACTTTTAGCCTACTTTCTTAAGTTAAGCAAAGAATTTAAACCTAACACAATGTGGTCAAAATATTCAATGCTCAAAAATGTAATAAAAATAAAAAGAAACATCGATATTGGTGAACTGCATTTCTGAAAAAGCAGAATATTGGGTTTAAACCAAAAAAAGCAAAAATATTTACGAAGGAAGAAATATTCAGTTTTATTAATTCGGCACCAGATGAAATTTACCTTTTAATTAAAGTTGCCACTATTTTTGGACTTGCCGGCGCATGCCGAAGGGAAGAGCTAGCAAATTTAACCACTGCCGATTTTGAAGATAAAGAAAACCTCATAATTGTCAAAATTAGGAATTCAAAAAATCATACAGCAAGAAACTTTATAATATCGGAAGAAATTCATAACGGAGCCTACCTGCAACTGTACAGAAAATACAAAAGCTTACGCCCGATAACGTTAAACAACCGTTTTTTCTCAGTCTACAAAAAAGGTAAATGCGTTTCACAATGTGTTGGAGTAAATAGTTTCGGAATGATGCCTTCTGAAATAGCTGCCTTTTTGAAACTGCCAAATCCGGAACTCTATACAGGGCACAGTTTCAGAAGGTCATCAGCAACGTTACTGGCCAATTCTGGAGAAGGAATCACTGACATAAAACGTTTGGGGGGTTGGAAATCTACTGCGGTAGCTGAGGGATACATCGATGAGTCCACAACTTATAAAAAAGAGCTGAGCAACAAAATTTTAAGCTGCAGCCCTAAAAAATGTGAAGCAGTTCCAAGTACTTCAAAGAATGGATCCATTTCTTCCTTTTGCAACACGACAGTACTGATGAACCAGGAAATGACATCTACTACAACATTTTCACCTCTAGTTGCTAGATCTGCAATAAATGTAGAAAAAGCGACCAACTGCACATTCCATATTAATGTAATTAATAATAATAAATAGGCAATTTAGGTATAAGTACTTATAAGTTGTTTTTGATGTCAATAAAAATTTAAAATTAAAAAAATATATAGTTATTTCACTCGTAGAAAAAATATTGTTCCTAACACGTGCGCAAAGTAGTTTTCCCGCATTTAAAGCTTATCCGAACTCCGCTTCGCGTCGTTCGTCTAACTGCTTTCGCGTGCGGGAAAACATAACTTTGCGCACTGAATAGGAAAACTACTATATTTCACCAAAAATCAGTTTTTGAAACTTTTTGATACCCCTCTGTCATTGATAATGTATGTATTTCGACCGCTAATGCTGCTATCAAAAAAAAATCTTTTACCTCTAAAAGTTAAAAAAAAATAAAAAAATCGGAAATTTATTTTAAATCTCAGATTTTAATTACAAACGTTATTCCAAATAAGTTTTCTAATTGGCATTTTGGTCAAAAATAAAAAATATGCTCTTGAAAAAAAATCATGTTTTTGAAGTTTTTGCGAATCCTGCATAAAAAATCAAAATTTTCTCTTCGTGAATTGCATTTTTTTACAAGCAAAACTTTTTATCAAGAATGACTTTTTCCCGAAAAATATAATACTCTATATTATACTTACTAAGTTTTCCAATGGAATTGTGAACTAGCAATCCCAGGATACACAGAACGTTAATTGATAGTTTATTTTTCATCTTATTAATAATTAATACTAAACAAAATGAGCCATAGTTGCAAATTTATATTCATAAAAAACTATAGCACTATGGACCGCGAATTAGAATCATTTAAGTATTGAACCAAATCAAATTATATATATTTTAAATGAATTGCATGACGGTACCACAAATTGTATAATTAACCTGTAATGAACCCTTTTCGTAAAAACTTAAAATACTTACTGGAAATAACACTTAAACAATAATTAGAGAATAAATAATAATATGGTAGTTTTATACAAGGTATTTATTACTGTACTTACCTAATTCAAAAGAGAACAATGTTAATTTAAATTAGATTGTATTGCCATTTTTTCTTTTTTTTTATATATAAACTTTACAATAGGTGGGACATCAATTCGACCTATAGTGGATTTTTAAGTCCGTCCATATCACTATCCGAAAACCAGTGGCTCATCCAGAGTTCGAGTCTGGAATAAATCTCTCAAATAGTATTACGTTTTATTCTTTTAATATTAAATATTCAAATTACCCTTTTGGGGGATTTTATTTCAATCAGTATTAGTTAAAAACTGTTAATTGATTTAATTGTATTCAATCAGATCCATTCTTACGTCTGGATAATATCAACCAGACGGGACCTACACACCTTACGTATATAGGTTCATGTACTTGCTAGAGGTAGGTCGTTATTTAGAGAACGCGATTTTGGAGCGGTATATTTTGATAACGCTCCACAGCGACGAAGTAACTAGTTACCGTGGAGCGACACCGCATGTGACGGTAACCTGTACATAAAATCGCAACGGGTTGTTTTGGATTTCAACAGTTCGCTTTGTATCATAGCCGTTGTAAGCGCCCGGTTGTAATATTTTTGTCGATCCAAAGTAACGTTGTTTTGGAGCGTTCGCGATTGCAACGCTCCAGACGTGAACCCGTTTTTTTCATCTCTATAATTTGCTCGACAACATACCAAAGGAACACCCGAATCATACCGAATGATATTAATATATTAGTTATTTTCATTTTATACAAACATTTTTATAAAATATTTATACAGTTCAAACCAAGAAGAAAAAAACAAGATATAAATACACATGAAAATACAATAATTAGTATAGTAAGTATTTTGTACATAATTTTTTTTTATATTCCTGGTCGCTTTTTTTCATAAGAAACCAACAATAATCCTCCATCATTGCTGGATCCCCTCTGCCTTGGTAGCGTTGCTTCATTATTGGTATGTCTTGGTGGAATCCTTGTCCGTCACTAACAGCACCCAAATTTTTTCTACAAGTTTTTCATAGTTTTCTGCTTTTTTGTTTCCTTAAAACTCCGAATCAATTATTTTAAAAGAACTCCACGCAGCTAATTCAAGATCACTTAACTTTTGATCAAACTGTTGATTCCTTAGTATTTTTCTAATTCGTGGTCCAATAATAACACAGGCCTGCATTTTTTAACACTTTGAAAGTTGATTTAAAATTTTTAACTGTTTTCTAGTAATTGGGTAGCGCTGATTTCAAATCTGCTTTCAGTTTTTTTATATCACGTAAGGTTATTTTTCAAACCGGTAAAATCCAAAAATATAGAAAGAAAACACGATTTATTTCATTTATAAGCTAGTTTTTTAATATATTAAGGAAGAAAATACAAAAATATACAAAATATACACATAAATGGTTATTTATTCTTTACGCTTCTTCAAAAAACGTTTTCTTTTTTCAGAAAAGCTTCTTCTGGTTGTTTTTCTGATTCAGCAAAAGGAAGATCTCTTCTCAATGTCCAACAGAAATCGGCCATCATTTTTGTGTCCCAGCGCCCCCTGGTATCTTTTTTCCATCTCTTTAATATACTAATGAAATCGTTCACCTTGCTCTTCACCCACGTCCCCAAGATTTTCCGGGAATTAGTCCAAATGGGAATGTAAAAAGTGAATTTTTATGCTCATATTATGAAATTCCTGAAATTTTCCAGCATATTTTTAACGATCTCAACATAGTAGTAATTTATGTTCAACTTCTTTAAAAGCATTCCATGCATGTTTTTCCTTATCTTCCATTACCTTTTCAAATTCTGTATCTTTCATCAAGCTGCTAATCTGCGGCCCTACAAAGATTCCCTCCTTTAATTTTGCCTTTGACAGAGCCGGAAATGTTTTACACAAATATTTAAAACAATTTCCTTCTTTGTTTAATGCCTTAAAAAATTGTTTCATACGTCCAAGTTTTATGTGAAGTGGTGGAAGTAAAACTTTGAGGGTCAATAAGACTTTCGCGAATTACATTTTTGTTTCCAGGTGTTAAAGTCTCTCTTTGTGACCAGTCTCTTTTTATCCAATGCTGTTCTCGATTCCTGCTAGCCCATTCGCACAGGAAACATGGAAATTTAGTAAATCCAGACTGCTGACCTAAGAGAAGACCTAACATTTTTAGATCTTCACGCACTTCCCAGTTGTGATTTTCATATTATATTCTTAAATGTAATTCCTTTAAATTTTCATAGTTTTCCTTTAACTTAACTGTATGGCCGACCGAAACAGAAGCAAAAACATTGTCATTATGTAAAAGAACAGCTTTAAAGCTCCTTTTTGAAGTCGATAAAAAGTCGGAAGGTGTGTAGCACAACAGAAAATCATTTTTTATTCATCAATCATTTAGAATTTGAAGTACTATATTCATTTTAAAATGTATTAAAACGCCTATTATAAGTTTTTTTTATATTTTTCTTTTTTTTTTGCAAAAAAAAATCTGTGGGTGATAGAGACCAATTGTATTTTAATTAGTTATTTCTATATAAAAACTGAGCTCAACAAACAAAAATCACTTCATCACAAATTTCATGCAGGCCTGTGTAATTATTCCTTCGTTAAGCTTAGCATCACTTAGTTTAGGAAAAATTTGTTTAAGGTATTTAAATGCATCTCCTTCTTTATCTAATGCTTTAACGACACTTTTCATTAATCCCAGTTAAATGTGTAATGAAGTTAAGTTTTTTGGAATCAACAAGACGTATATTCTTTACGTTAGCTTGACCTGCAATATATTGATCTCTCAGAAGCCATTCTTTTACTTGGTAATGGCTCTCTGTTGCTCTATTATCCCAAAGACAAAGAAAATAGCAATACTTCGTAAATCTACCCTGAAGCCCTAGTAATAGTCCTATGAATTTTAAGTCACCACATATTTTCCACATACGTATCATAGCTTATAAAGTAGTGACATACTTTCGTATGTTTCCTTCATGTCAACTGCATGTGCAAGAGGAATAGAGGGTATTTTGTTACCATTATGAAGCAGAACTGCTTTCAAACTTATTTTAGACAAATCTATAAGTAAGCGCCATTCGTCTGGGTTATGTGCAAATCCTAATTTTTTTATAACACTATTTGGATTCACACAAACACACATTTTATCCTGCATAGTAAAAAACGAAGATAACCCCTGGTTGGGGTTCCTAAATATTGTAACTTTGGTTTCAGTGGCTAGTAAATTCCATTGTCGCAATTTGGAACCTAATACTTTTCAGAATGCTCTTGCTGAAAAAATTATAACTCAAAAATCTTAAGTGTTAAGAAGTTTCATTTTCGCATTTTGAGACGAAAAATTAACAAAAAACTGCCTTTTACATTACAGACCCAAATATCGGCTCTAAACTAGTGTTATTTTCAACGAAGACAAGGAAATTGATGTAATGGCATATGTTAAGGTAGGTATATATAGAAAAACTTAAAAATTCCATTCTTATCAATAATTTTGGTAGTAAACCATTTTTTCTAATTTGGTATCATAAACAACTCTATTACGATACGCATTTGCGTATCGTAATGAAGCTATTTCGATACGCGTTTTTTCTTTATTTGATGTTGGTAATAATTAAATGTTTTATTTCATTGACTTGCGCGACCTTTGTGATTTACGAGAAAACCCATTTTTCGCAGAGGAAAAATAGCTTGATAACCTATTTTTTTTATTCTGTGTGGATAACAGTCATGTATGTTGGTTGCATAAATCTATAAATCAATCTTTTGTAGATGCTTCAAGCTATCATTTTCTGCCAAATCCTATCCAAAATTCAATCTACTAACCTTTCAATGTCGATTTTAACTTCAACTTTATTTGAATTTTCCATCTTCCCTATACTAAATTGCAATACGGTGACGTAAAATCACGTCTTTTGAAACTCGAAAAAAAGTAGCAAAATCGCCCGAGTTTCCGAACGCTCTGTATATGTACCGAATGTACGAGGATCACACAACGTATTCCGTCCAATTTCAAATCTCATATCGCTAAAATAACTTTACAATCTCGTGGTGAAAATGGGTCAATAAATCAAAAAATTACAGTTCGCAAAATAATTTTTGTTGTCCAGAGGCTACTATGATAAAAAATAGTATTACCAACATAAAATTTAGATATAAAAATTTACAAAGTTTAAAGGATTTATTTTCTTTTTAAATATGTGTTTTTTATTGAAAAAACTACAAATTAGAAAAAATAGTATAACGTACGTGTTATATAAAGCAGTTTTAAGCACTTGTCCCATTATAAAACTCGCCGCAAGCGGCTCGTTTTTTAACATGGACGCGTACTATAAAATGATGCTTTATAAAACGTGTACGTTAATATACTATTAAAGAGTTCATAGCAATCTAGATTAAAAAAAAAAGAAAAGGAAAAGTGATTTAAAGGGTCAAAAAGCGACGTATGGGGTATCGTTAAATTTGAAATGGTCTTGTGAATCGATGTAGTTAAAAATATACAGGGTGTCGTACTGTCGTATACTATGTAAACAAATAGCTCAGATTCAATACAATTAAAAATATTGCACAAAATAATAACTACTTGTTATGTTTCACAAATTTAATCAGTTTCATGACACGTGTTTCGGCCCCCTTACGGGTCATTGTCAAAGGAGTACAAGAAGATACTAAATTTTACGTGACATAACAAAGGTATTTATATCATATTATGGTAACTATAAACACGTCATAAAATTAAAATTAGGATTAGAAGATTGAATGGTCAACTGTGGGTTTTCCTAATTTTTTAAGGTACAGATACATATTTAGTTCTAAATAAGTGTGCTATTAAGAGTTAGGGAAGCACCTGATGGTATTGCGGTTTGATTATTTACAACATTACATTTGTTTTTTATGACTTTTTTGATAGCTATTGTTTCTAGTAGATTTAGTTTTCTGCTTTTATTGTGTATGTATATGATGGGTTTTATGTTGTTAGAGATTGAGTGATTGTCTTTTATGCAGTGATCAGCTAACCCTGTTTTATTTTTTTTTTAAATAGATGTTGTGTTCTTTAAGCCTGGTGTCAAAATTTCTACCTGTGTGTCAAATGTAGATAGCATCGCGGTTGTCGCATTCCATTTGGTAGACCCCACTTTGTAAATGTTTATTTTTAGTGTCTATTTTAGCATTGGATATGCGTTTCTGTAAGTTGTTTTTATTGACTTGTCCAGGCTTAAAGAACACAAACATATAATTTAAAAAAACAAAATAAAACAGTGTTAGCTGATCACTGCATAAAAGACAAGCAATCAATCTCTAACAACATAAAACCCATATACATACACAATAAAAGCAGAAAACTAAATCTACTTGAAACAATAGCTATCAAAAAGCCATAAAAAACAAATGTAATGTTGTTAATAATTAAACTGAAATACTTTCATCAGGTGCTTTCCTAATTCTTAATAGCACACTTATTTATGACCAAATATGTAAAAATTAGGATAATAACCCACAGTTGACCATTCAATATTCTAATCCTAATTTTAATTTTATGACATGTTTATACCTAGTTACCATAATATGATATAAATACCTTTGTAATGTCTCGTATAATTTAGTATCTTCTTGTACTCCTTTGACAATGACCCGCAAGGGCCGAAACACGTGTCAGAATACTGATTAAATTTGTGAAACATAACAAGTAGTTATTATTTTTTCTTCCTGTGCAATGGAACAACAGTTTCACCAAGCATAATGTAGCAAGAACACAAAGTTATTATACAATTAAAAACGTTACTATAGCTTTAAATATTTTTATTTAAATAATAGTTCTTAAACTACATTTATGAACCTTCCCCCCAATTGTTATATTCCCATAATCTATTAAATTTATTATCATCTAAATCACGATCACTCTGGATGTTTGTAGTAAACGGTCTTCTGCTTGTAGCAGCTGGAGCATATGGCGCATCAACATTGATAGTGTTATCAATCTGAGTATCTCTCACGACCAGCTGTCCATTTGGCGACTCTCCAGGCACGTAATCGGCTGTACTCTTGATACCGTGATCCCAGGATCTTCCTAGGCTAACCTAAAAAAAATCCTTATTAGTGAAAGGATTGTTCATAGGATCAGCTGTAGTAAAATTATCTCAGACGTATCTATTTATAGAGTGGTAATTGTAGTGTTAGGAATTGAAAAAAAAATATGCGCCATCAACTGGCTGGACTATTAACTAAAATATATAGGCAGGTTGTTTAAAATATTATACGTTCTTTATATCTTGATTTAAATAGGCAGTACATTGATATTATTATTCTTATGATCGTATTACAAATATTTTCGAATTTTTTATTAAGTCATTACAAATATCACAATCAATACATAAATATTTATGGCGTAAGGGGCACCGTGTTAAATGTCTTTGAGAGCTACCTTAAGGATCGTCAACAAGTAGTAAAAATCGATAATATACACAGCGATCCGCTAACCGTAAAAATTGGAATACCTCAGGGTACCGTCTTAGGACCAAGTTTATTTATTACCTAAATAAATTCCTTAGCTAATATAAAGTATGAATAACCGAATAGTCATATCATATGCAGACGACACAGTTGTGGTATTTAAGGGTGAAACTTGGACTCAAGTGAAAGAGTCAGCTATGGATGGTATGAATAAAATTAAGATCTGGCTGGATTTCTTTAAATTAACCTTGAATACTTCCAAAACTAATTACATAGCATTCTCTCTTACTTCTTCTCGAAGTTATTTGTGAAGTAACCTCAACAAAATATTTAGGAATTACTATTGATAAACATCTTAAGTGGGGAGCACATATCAGTTATTTGACAAACAATATTCGAAAATTAATTCATAAATTCTATATTTTAAGGGAAATTATTGGCAGAAAACTAGTACTCTAGAAGAATCTCTAATAAGATAAGTACGGTATAATTGCGTGGGGTGGGATCTACAAAAACTCGCTAAAACCTCTAAACATCGTTCAAAATTATATCCTAAAAATAATCTATAAAGAAAAACGCTACTCCACACATTTATTCTACAATTCAGAAATCCTAAATGTTCGATGACTGTATATATTATCAACTGCTGTATTAACACATAAAACCTCCACATTAAGTTATTATATTCATCACCCATATCAGACCCGCAATCATGTAAACACAGTTGATAATTCCTGACAGTAATAAAAATGTTAATTTAAAATTTATTCATTACTACTTAGCTCCAAAAATTTATAATGATCTTCCACTAGAAATAAGAAATATTCCAAACAGCATAAGGTTTAGAAAAAAATGTAGGATTTTTATAAGTAGCAATTTTAATAAATATAGTGTATTATTTTTATAATTAAAATTTAAAGGAATAAAGCTTACCTTGCTTAAACCGGCGTAAGTTGCATCTCCAGTAACATTGCTGTTAATAACCAAGAAACCATATGAACGATCTGGTGACGTATCTGGAGCAAATATTGCAAGCTCGGATGCATCCTTCTTTGCCACTGTGTAGAAAGTTACCATTTTAAAAACTGCAGCTGCACTTCCAAATACGTAGTCTATTTCACCTTCAATATAACACATGTGAACGAGGACTCGTTGAATTTTGTTATTTTCCTCTATTCCTAATCCTACCGTGTCTTGTACCCCTATAAAGCGGTTATTCATAAGATGTATCTAAAAAAAAAGTGCTTTAATATATATTTTATAATAAAATTTATATTTTTTTGCACCTTCACTAGTAAGCCACTAAACATCAAAAATTACGAAAAATAAGCATAACAATTTTTTTTTAATTTAAAAAAGTATAGGTCACAAATTGCCGTGCTGAGAAAGAGGAACAGGAGCATTCTATAGTGCAAGACCACTATTACCTGGAAGTGACTAGGTAACACACTGTTTGTATTGTTTATTATACTGGTTATCAACAAAAAGCTTGTCGCGTTCTTATAAAATCAAACATTATTACACTCAGTATTTAAACGTCTGACTGTCACTTTGGGTTTAACTATTTCCTGCTGCTGTAATGGCTTCTTACTTATAGGACACCCTCATCCCTCATCGGCGCCCTCAAGGGGGGAGCTACGGGGCACGTACACAGAATACTAGAGAAAACTACCGTGCGAGCAAAAATTATTTGCGTCAAAGAAGGCCTTGCATTTAAGGACGTTATGCTTAGCCGTAGAGCTTAATACCTGTTGGGTGTCAGTAACTACCTGAATTAACAATCAATCAATTATTCCGTCATCTTTGACAATCGTTACAAGTAATTTGATTCATCGCTAATTTTTCCAATTCCTTGAACAATTCACACAATGGGCTTTACGGAACAGCACAAAACATTCATGGTTGTAGCGTATTTTCGAAACTGGGTTAGAGTATACAATCCGGGTTTGTGCATGGACGATTTTCACGAACATTTCCTAACGTTGCTTTTATTGTTGGGGATTTTTATCATTGCCTGAAAAGAACCGTGGCTGTCTTTAGGGAAACAGGTTCTATAAAACACAAAAAAAGGGCAGAAAGACAATCTGTAAGAACAGAAGAACTTGTTGCAAACGTTCGTAAAATAATGCAAAATACGCCAACAAATTGTATAAGACGCCTGTCCCAAGAAGTGGGAAGATCTTATGGAACATGCAGGACTATTCTTAAGAAGCAGCTTAATTTATTTCCTTATAAAGTGCAAGGATAATAATTTAGTAAACAAAAATAAATTTGTATTTGTCTATTTATTTTATTACTCTTTAGTTTGGCATATCATGTCATAATATGAATTTGATAAAATTTTAACCTAGATTTGATTAGATAAATATATCGTCCCCATATCATTGTGATCTAAACCAAGCCCTACGTTTTTTAATCCAAGCCCTTTTTTGATGCTAGGGATGTTACGGAATAGCTTTTTCTCGTACCTAGTTGGACCTGTACCTATTCCAAACCCGAACCTATTCCAAATACCTATTACAGGTCCAAACTATTCCAGGTCAAACTTAAACGCCGCTCCGCCGATTGGAGCTATTCCGGCTGCATGGCCGACACGAGTATTTAAAGAAGGCCGCTAGAACTCCAGCGTGGCCAGCAGTTTCCGATTATTCGAATTAAATTTAGTTATAAATTTTTGTAACAGATTAATATTTTTCGCACCAGACTTTTTTGGAAGATTTGATTGTAACGGAGGCCTATTATTTAAAGAAACATGAAGAATAGGCATAGGTACATCCACAATATTATGTTGCCTTTTTAATCAATTCCTCATTGCTGGTTGCATATCCTACATTAAATACGCTATATTTTGTTGCCCAATAAATTATTACAATATTTTTAGAAATATTTATTATTTATTACTATTTCCCTTTATCTTTATTTAGTGAGATTATTTTAATTATTGCAATATGCTTGTAACGGCAACGTTTAAAATTCTCAACTGCAAATTCGCCATATTATAAACATATTATATGAATTTAAAGCAAAACCTGTAGCCGTTCCATTCCCTATATCGTACCTATACCTGACAACTTGAAAAAGGAATAACAATGAAACCAGAGAATCAAACATGTGACAGTGCCAACGGACCTGGAATAGGTACCTGGTAATAGGTAATAGGTACGCGGAATAGGCAGATGATACCTATTCCAAAAGAACAGGTCCAGTTCCACTGTAACACCCCTATTTGATGCAAATAATTTTTGCTCGCACGGTATTAAGTAGTCTACATACTAGGTACGTGTAATAATTGTCCTTTACACCCCTATTATATAAAACAAATTGATCAGCACAAATCATGAATGAACTCACCTGATCACCAGATGTCTTAATAGCTACTGCTTGCGCGTCTGTTGCGCTGTTGTGAATAGTGACTCCCTGCAATTGAAAGTTGTCACTTTGGATCCAAAAAACGGCAGTACATTCCGTGTCTATAACATCTGCTTTATTTGCACATGTGTTATAAAGAGACCAAGCAGGATCGCCTTCTTGATAGTGTTTTCCATCGGGATTTACAATGTTTTTGTATTCTGTTGGTGTAGCAGTAGCACTGAGAGAGGCCATAATGTGAACGTCTGCTGAAGAGTCTCCTGCTCCGTATATAGTAAGTGGAATATTTCCTTTTATATAAACTGTTTCCCTTTAAAAAAAGGTTCTAGTTAAATTACATGTCAAGCCCTATATACCAGGTCCAGAAAAAGAAACAGATTTGACTTAAAATAGGTAAGTATAGCTGCATTTTTTTTTGTTTTAATCTGATTTTAACATTTTTTTGTTGTAAGCGAAGATAATGTAAGAATTTCATGTGCAAAGTTAAGTGTGAATGTAGGTATATCATTAAAATAAAGAGGAGGCTATAGTTATGTAAGTCCCCGGCAAGCTGTGCAGTCAGTGGTGTCCGCCTCGAGTAATACCATATACCAAGGGGGGTGCCACCATCCGATTTTTGGAATTAGGGGCTGTGTCAGAAATGTCTACGGAAAATGAACCTAGGATTGTTCCTCACGAATTTCAATTACAATTGCTTCAGTATCTGCAAGATTCCTCCAAGGATTTAAGCATCTTGAACAACTATTCTTTTTTGAAGAAGATGTTTGTAAAATCTAATTGCATTTTACCCTCTTCAACTCCCGTGAAAAGAATCAAATAGGTACCGTGCGAGCAAAAATTATTTGCATCAAAGAGGGCCTTGCATCAAAGGACGTAATGCTTGGCCGTAGAGCTTAATACCTGTTGGGTGTCAGTAACTACCTGAATTAACAATCAATTAGTTATTCCGTCATCTTTGACAGTCGTTACAAGTAATTTGATTCATCGCTAATTTTTTCAATTTCTTGAACAATTCACAAAATGGGCTTTACGGAACAGCACAAAACATTGATGGTTGAAGCGTATTTTCGAAACGGGGTTAGAGTAAATGGTGAGTGGCAATACAATCCGGGTTTGTGCATGGACGATTTTCACGAACATTTTCCTAACGTTGCTTTTATTGCTGGGGATTTTTATCATTGCCTGAAAAGAACCGTGGCTGTGTTTAGGGAAACAGGTTATATACAACACAAAAAAGGAGCAGGAAGACCATCTGTAAGAACAGAAGAACTTGTTGCAAACGTTCGTGAAATAATGCAAAATACGCCGACAAATTGTATAAGACGCCTGTCCCAAGAAGTGGGAAGATCTTATGGAACATGCAGGACTATTCTTAAAAAGCAGCTAAATTTATTTCCTTATAAAGTGCAAGTATTCCAAGAAATACAAGCCGCAGATTTTGAAAGACGCAGGAATTACTCTCAATGGTTTACCCAAAATTTATTGGAAAGAAATGATTTATAGACCTGACATTTTTTCGGATGAAGCCTGGTTCCATCTCTCCGGTTATGTGAATTCTCAGAATTCACGCATGTGAAGTAGTAAAAATCCCCATTTTTTTGTAGATATTGCACCCTCAAAAAATTGGTGTCTGGTTAGCTGTTTCCCGAAGTAGAATTGTTGGTCCTATTTTTTTCCATGACACAGTTATAGCACAGCGGTATAGAAACAATATTTTGAATCCATTTGTGGAGCAATTACTTGACGACGAACTACGTTTTGGATATTTTCATCAGGACGGTGCAACCGCCCATACAGCCGCCGAAACTATTAATTACTTACGCAATTTTTTCGACGACAGATTGATCAGTTTTCGATCAGACATTGAATTCCCACCTAGATCACCTTGTTTAACGGTTATGGATTACTTCCTTTTTTTTCTCATTTAAAGAACACTATTTTTAAAACACCAGTTGCAAATTTAGAACAATTACAAGAAAGGATTATTCAAGAATGTGGTAACATTTCTTCAGAGATGCTGGTCAACACTTTTGAAAATATGAAGAGACGTGTGAATTTATGCTTGGAGCATGGCGGTGGCCAATTTCAGCAATTTATGTAATTATTTTTCTTTTTCTTTCTGTATATTCTTACTTTGTTAATTTTGTAAACAACAAAAATAAATTTGTAGTTGTCTACTTATTTTATTACTCATTAGTTTGGCATATCATGTCATAATATGAATTTGACAAATTTTAACCTAGATTTGGTTAGACATATCGTTCCCATATCATTGTGATCTAAACCAAGCCCTACGTTTTTTAATCCAAGCCCTCTTTGATGCAAATACTTTTTGCTCGCACGGTAATAAATACAGCTGTATTATCACAAGAATATTAAATAAAAAATAATTATTTAAGTTATGTTCCAAAATTCCATGGTGTTGTTGTTGTTGTTGTAACAAGGTAATCTGTTTTGTATCATTATTTAATAAGTTTTTTTTATTTTCATTTTCTAATAAATATTCGTAAAATCAGTACATTTCTTTTTCTTTAAATAAACCAGAACCTTAAATCATCTTACATGATTTAAATAGATACAAAATCTTGTTGTTGTTGTAACTTGATGTCATATAACTTAAAAACTAAAGATAAAATATTTTCTGTTATGTTTTGACAATTCGAGCGACGTATTCCCTAGTCACAGTCCGGAGAGGAGTGTGAAACAAGGAAAGATATGATTTTTTTTTAAATTTAAGAAAATTTCAGATAATTTACTTTACTTTACATCTGCAGTCTGCTACTGCTATTTATACTGAAACCCTCTGCGTGTTTTTTGTTCAAATAGGCAAGCCACTTGAGTCTATCGTTTTGACTAATTAAAAAAAAATACCTACATATACATTCCTGCTTCAATAAGAATATACGTTCGATAGGCAGGACTTCCATTGGTGATAGCTTCGTTCACTATCGCTTGAATCGAATCGCCAGACTTTACTACGTAATCAGGCTCGGTCGGAATAACTATTTCTTCGGGTTCCCATCCAGAAAAATAATTAATCTGTGTATATTTTGCAGCCTCAGCCTCCGACAGAATTGGTCGAGTTTCTGTTCCTGGATACGTTTGATGGTTTGCAAAGGACCCTTTTGCGGCAATTAGGGCAAATAATAACAATATGTGACCTTTCATAGTGACCTACAATACGAAATTGAAAAAAATAACTTACAAACAGAAAACAAGGCGCATGATATTATTCAGATATAACTGCGGGGGGTCGGGTTTGCCCTATAGTAAGGCTGGGCGATATTATAATTCCAATATCGAATATCGATATTAAAAAATATATCGATATAGTCGATATATCGATATTTTTTTTTTAAATATCGTTATTCGATATATCGATATTTTACTTATTAAATATCGTTATTCGATATATCGATAAAACATAAAAATATTATATTATAAATAATACAGTGTCACCGGTAAAGTCCGCATTATATGGGATTTTTTTTTATTAAAAGCTATTCAAAATTTGACTTTGGCATGAAGTTCTGCTTCGATCGAGATGAAAATTAAGCAAAAAATAGTAGTCACGTGATTCGCATTATCTGTCAAATTTTAATTTTTTCCAAAAAATAATTCAAATGTGGGGTTATTTCTGAAAAAATCGAAAAAAGTTATTGGAAAAAGTTTTTCTAAATGCAGTTTCTAGCCTACATGCAAAATTTCAGCTGCATAAGATAATTTTGATTTTTTACCTGTATTTTGTAAATTGTACCACTTTTGCAAAATAAGACTCAACGCAACCTACATAAAACTTCTTAGTTTTGATAATGCTTTATTTCAGATACATTTTCTTTAAAGTAGCGCCATATTAAATGTGTGTTTTTCTACAAAAACGTTATTATGGCATAGCTTAATAATAAATTATAATATAGGGGTTTTAAATTAAATCGTTGAAAATAGAAACTTTACGTTTTTAAACTAAAATTTATTTTCCATTTAAAAAACACTTTACTGAAGACACTGTGTTCTTTTTTGTCTTAATATTAAGGTGTACTACTTTTAGACACAAACTACGTTTTCAAAAATACTTATTTTATGAAGTTACCTTATACAGGGTCAAAAACAAATAAACTTTGCATCACATGCGAGCAAATTTTAATAGCCCTGTAAAACTCCGTACCTTCATTTCAAGGGGAGACTCTAATTATGAAAACATAAAGAAAAAAGATTGAATTAAATATTGGTCCTTAAATGTGTTATAAGGACGATATTGAAATTCCAATCGAATATCGATAAATATCGATATTATCGATAATATCGTTAAATATTGATAATATCGATAAATATCGATAAATATCGATATTTTATTTTTTAAATATCGTTTATTGATATATCGATAAAAATATCGATATATCAAATTTTTGCCCAACCCTACTCTATAGGCACTAGCGCACCCTTTCATCGCACAGTTACATCAGCTTTCCCCTATCGCAATCTATTGGTCTCAATCCGATTAAATTATAAGTAAAACAAAATTGTTATACTAATTAACTTATTACTTATTTTTTTTTTAAATTGGCTTTTACAATAACAACTATAATTTATGTTAATTATTATACAACCCATTAAACTAAATCAACTTTGCTCTATGATAACACATCATTAAGCATGTAATTATGATCCTGTATAGGGAGAAAACGAACGTCACGTAAAAAATTAAAAACTTCCTCTTTTAGATTCTGTTGTAACTAACTAAATATTTGTGCTGAATGTTTTCAGCTTTTTTTGTCCTAATTTGCATCTATCAAATCCCTTGCGAGTGTGGCGAATCGTATACATTGGAGAAACAAAAAGGCCTCTTCCTGTACGAATTAAAGAACATCTGAAACATACTCAAAGAGGTGAAACTTCGAGATCAGGTATAGCGAAACATGTATGAACCAACCAACATAATATACAGTGGTCAGAAGCCAAGGTGGACACGGAACAGCACTGGCGAAAACGAAAATTCAAAGAAGCAGCTTTTATGGATCAAAATACCCATATATTCAGTAAACCAAGTATAGATATCCCCAATATCTGGAAGCCTCTTCTTGTCCAAAACAAACAGCTTAAACTTCACGCTGCAATAAGCACGTAGGCGGAGTCATCAAGCTTCATTGCACATGGATAGTATTTAAGACAATAGCATTAGAATTATAATTTAGTTTACACTTGAAAACGGTTAGAGATACTAACTAACCGAAACGTTGTGTTAAGTAACAAAGTAAAGACAATGGAAGTCCGATATATACTCCTAAAATTAATCAAAATGGTCGTGATTAAAATTTAGGGCTGGATTATCGCTTGGGGTGGGGGCCAGGAGTTTTGCAAATTGTTCTGTCCGTGGAGTGGTATAAGGAGAGGATTACATCATCCATTACGACAATGCACCAATCCACACAACAAAAATTGTTCAATAATTCACCCGAGAAAACAACGTTTCGTCTTATCGTGAAACCGTGGAGTTCAAAGAGCCCTGAACCCAATCATATATTAAGAATGTTTGAGGAGATGTGACAAAATATTTATATAGGCATGATTTTAGAGCAAGAAGCCAATAACGACTTAAACAAAATAGATGATACTTGAAGCATGGAATGAAATAACAACGGAATTTACAAGAAATTTGGTTTTAAGTATACCACATCGTATCCCGTGCGAGCAAAAATTATTTGCACGTTTGAATTAAAAAGCGTAGAGCTTGGTTTAGATCACAATGATATGGGGACGATATAACTAACCAAATCTAGGTTAAAATTTTGTCGAATTTATATTAAGACATTATAATATGCCAAAGTAATGAGTAATAAAATAAGTAGACAAATACAAATTTATTTCTGTTGTTTACAAAATTAACAAAGTAAGAATATACAGAAAGAAAAGGAATTACATAAATTGCTGAAATTCTTAAGAATAGTCCTGCATGTTCCATAAGATCTTCTCACTTCTTGGGACAGGCGTCTTAGACAATTTGTTGGCGTATTTTGCATTATTTCACGAACGTTTGCAACAAGTTCTTCTGTTCTTACAGATGTTCTTCCTGCTCCTTTTTTGTGTTGTATAGAACCTGTTTCCCTAAACACAGCCACGGTTCTTTTCAGGCAATGATAAAAATCCCCAGCAATAAAAGCAGCGTTAGGAAAATGTTGGTGAAAATCGTCCATGAACAAACCCGGATTATATTGCCACTTACCATTTACTCTAACCCCGTTTCGAAAATACGCTTCAACCATGCATGCTGGTGTGAATTATTCAAAAAATTGGAAAAATTAGCGATGAATCAAATGACTTGTAACGATCTACTGTCAAAGATGACGGAATAACTGATTGATTGTTAATTCATATAGTTACTGACACCCAACAGGTATTAAGCTCTACGGCTAAGCATTACGTCCTTAGATGCAAGGCCCTCTTTGATGCAATTAATTTTTGCTCGCACGGCATATGCCGTCGTTACGTTGCAATGAAGAAATATTAATTATTATTCATACCTAGTTATTTTAATTTATTTTCCCCAAATAGAGCATCGGCTTTATATTTATTTTACTAATCGTTAATAAAAAATACAAGTATCGCTTAAAAAACCCACAAATGCTTTTCAAAAACAGAATGCTACAGAACATTTTAAAAACTTCATCTTTACCTCAAATATATAATATATACCATTGAATATCAAACTATATAAGAATGACGGATGTCCGAGAAAAGTTGACAACCCATTTTTTGACGTATTGGGCTGGTTTGGCCGCCATTGTGGAGTTGATCGTAACTCTAACCTTAAATCAGTCGCCTGTCTGTCGTTATAATGCAGCTCCTCGGCAACAGATGTCTCAAATTCACTGATGTGATGTCGTGGTGTTGCCGCATATCGTATTTTATTGGAATTTTTAAGAATTCAAGCATTTTTAACAGACAATAAAATAGGAGGTGCTCAATTCCAGCCGAATGTATGTTTTTGATAATAATATGCACGCTGATTACTCCGGGGTAATTGGACCGATTTTCACAATGATTTTACCGTTGCATTGGGTGTTAAATGTTAAACAAATAAAAGTAGATAAAAAGCGACAGCAAGTATAACTAAAATAGGTTTTATTTCGTCGTAAAATAGCAAAATGCGTAATACACTAATACAAACAAACTGGATGTTTCTTAAGTAAGAAAATAAAACCTACTTATTTTAACCATTTTGAAAAGTAGTAATAATTGCAAATTAAAACCAAGGTATACAAACAAACCGCACATCATTCATATTTTACCCAATATATACGTTGTAGCCTAGGTATGTATTAAATAGTGAGAGTCGTCATTTAATTCGGTTAAAAATAGAATACATGGCGGTCAATATGTTTTCAGGTAGGTAATTAACGTTGGGACGTCAAAACGTTGAAAATATTATAAGCTACTAAGCAATTAAAAATATAGACAATCTAGACTATAATAATATACACTAAGAGGTAGGAAAATAAATGTAAGCTACTTAAATCTGGGATAGGTGTAGGTACTTATGTGAAATCAAGTTTTACGATAAGCTATAGAAATAAATTTAAAAAATTCATGCAGCAAGTCAAACAGACAGGCGGCAACAATGTTTTAATTTAGCAGTGAAAAGGTTAGTCGCTTTCTTGTTGGTGAACTCATTTTGCCATCTATGAATATAAGGTAGCAGGTTTAGGAAATCGGCTCATATGGCCTTCTTATAGTTTGATATTCAATGTATATACTAACGTATTTTGGCAAGGTGAAATCATAGATACACTTACTTTTTTGAAAGGTTTTTATATTTTGTCCTGATCCTAAACATCAAATTTATACCTGTCACTTGTCACTTAATACATGCCTTATCGAGAACACGTTTTCCATATAAAAGGATAATTCTATCATACCTGAGGCTACAGAGACGTATGTACAAAAACCTTCCTACTTTCTGCTTCTGCTTAAGGTCAATACTAAATCACTTGATAAACAGTTCGAATTGAATTGTCATGGAATCAAATATTATTTATATACGAACCCTTTAAAATATGTAATCTTATCATTATATTTTTGATTTTAGATCAATAGATTGTCAATGTTCATGCATAGGTGGCATGTGGATAAAAAGAGTTAGGTACGTTTGTTAATTGTTAATAAATACTTAAATAAAATATTGACCATAGATATATCGCTTTAATTTGGATATCTAAGCAGGAAACTAAATGTATCTATACAATAAACAATACAAGGAAGGATCATAATATAATGTCTTGGAGACTGTCAATAATTGCAATTATTGTATATTTAAGGATTATCCAAAAATTCATAATGAAACCGAAATGCTAACCGGGCCGTGGTGGGTATATCCATTTTCGTCCTCTTAATTTAATTTTAATTATTGGTTCCCAAAAAATTGTATTGTCAATTATTTCAATACTGTGGCATTAACAAAATAATCTCGGTTTGTCAATGTGATTACCAAGCACTTTAGTACAGCTGTCGCCCTTGTTAAGATTACACATGATATCTAATTGATAAGAAATTAAATAGCGCGTTAGTTCTTTTAGACTTTTTAAAGACCTTTGACACCCTTCATCATTCACGTTTACAAGCAAAATTCAAATATTATGGCTGTGAAGAACCCTCCTTAAATTTAATTAGATCATACTTCAACAACAGGTGCCAAAAAATGTTTAATATAAACACTTACTCAGAACAAATTTAAATATTGTCTGGTGTACCTCACGGATCTATTCTTGGACGTCTTCTATTTATTATCTTTACCTTAGATATTTTAAAATCTTTAAGACACTGTAAGGTTCAGACATATGCTGATGAAATACAAATTTACCTTCATTTTGACTGCCAAGATTATATAAACGCATCGAATTTGCTTAACGATACATGTTAAATCAACTTTCTTTAGTAATAGATGTGTTTTGGACTTCCATTGCCTTTAGTTTTATGATATGATTATGATTGATATAAAAAACTAAAGGCAATGGAAGTCCAAAACACATCTATTACTCAAGATACATCATTGTTTACAACCCTCAAACAAACTTTCTTTAGATCACAAGCTAAGGTTGAATCCATTAAAGTTATTCTTGATGCTTTTTGGAACTAAAAATAGAAATGGCTTTTTGAATGATAATATCAATACTTACTTTTAAAGAGTATTATACAACCGACATGTTCTAAGTTTTAAATTACGCAAAATGCTCTGTGAGAATCTCGTATTGTCCAGCTTTAATTACTGACGTGATTTCATTTATGGACCATGCATTGGTATAGCTGATAAGAACAGAATACAGAAAGTACAAGATACATGCTCACGCCATATTTTTGGACAAGCGGCAAGTAAGGAACAACCGTAGAACTTTACATTAGGGGAATTTCTCGATTAAAACTCTAAATAATTCGGCTCAGAGAGGTTTCAGAGATCATTTACATCTAACTCTGTAAAATTGTATAACTCCCTACCTATTGAAATGGTTTTACTTGACAGTAATAAATTAAAATTAAAAAATATCTACTTAATTTTCAAAATGAACAACTTCGTTAATTGTTTTTGTTAAATTATTATTTGTATCAATGTTTTGCTGGTCCTTCTTCAAATCATGCATTTGTCGTCTTCTCCATAATATTAGAATGTAGCGTATTTTTCTTTTTTCTAAAATATTAACTATTTGTACCAATAATTATTTTCTCTTTTCTACGACATTTGAATGATATCTGTGCATTCATAATTCCTTATTTTTTTAAATTATTATTTTAGCTAGCAGTGCAGAGTTTAGTAGAGTCGCCTTTGTAGCTAGACTGCGTCCCGCTTTTGCTTGTCTGCCTATTATTCTTAGTCTTCGTAATTGTTTTCTTTATTTATCATAATAAAATTCGTTAATTACTATTATTATTATTATTAATTAATTGAAGCCGACCAAGATGTGTAAATCTAGGGTCTTTTATAGAAAGAGAAAAAAATCCAAGAACCAATTTTAATCTAATTTAATTTACAAAATTAGATTTGGGTAAATACTTGACAATCGTTGGTCGTGGCCCCCAAAAATGTTTGCGCAGGCGCATGGCCTGCGGTACTTTTTCCTTTTGGCCCAACCCCACATTTTTAAGGACTGCTTTTGACCTTAAACCTTTTTTTATATTAATTATAATAATTATATAAAGACTCTAATTGCTTAGATTTTAAAAGAATGTGGTGTTAATTATTGTTTTCAAAACAAATATATTTATTACTATTTTATAATATACTTATAAACATTTCATTAAAATAAATATGTCTCTACTGTTAAGTAGTGTACTTTTACTTCATTCCATCCATTTTTGTTGTAAGTATAAAATTGTATAAAAGTTTTAAAATTTTATTTCTTAATTTTAAAACCATCTGAAAGAATACCGAAATGTTACTTGTTTAATACCTTTAAGAAACAAATGAAAATTTTTAGATTTCAATTTGATTTACAAACCTATACGTGTAATCGAATTTTTAGAAATTATTTTCAATAATTTTTTTTTATAATAAGCAAGATTTTTTGCAGTGCTCTTCCCAAGAAACAACTCCTAAAATTCCAAATTTCGTTTATATACCATTTAATCTGTGTGAGGCTCCTTAATTTATCAATCAGTGGTCTTTTTTTCTCTGGAGCCCAATTCAAAATTTAAATATTAAAATTCAAATTTTATTTGCAATATACATAATATACATAAACATTAACAAATCTTCTTAATTTACGAATCTAAATAAAATGGTTTAACGCGTTAAGTCCTTTTGAACTTGTGCGCAAACTTTTATACGACCAGGTTAACAGAGAACAATACAGAAAAAATGTAATTGGTGTATAAGGAGATTCATGAAAATACCCTACCAACTATAAACATTTTTTAAATCAATTAAGCTATGAATCTCCAGCCTGTTTTTTGATTGTATCCATTTTCTTAATTTAATTCTGAATAAGGTAAATTAATTAATTTTTTTAAGTTCTGCAGGTATGGTGTTAAATATTTTTGGTGCTAGAAAAAAATAACTTCTTTGTAAATTGCGTACAATCGTTCTGTTTACTTTAGGTAGGTACTCTTGATCAGTAATCTTTAGCCCTTGTAACATACAGGGTCGCTTTTATGTATGGAAACGGTCGATTATTTGCTAAAGTAAGATAGCTAGCGAAGAATGTTAAATACAAAACTTTTAGGGTTTTTAGAAATCTATTACACTGCACATAAACTAAGTATACAGGATCAGTCAAAAAGCCATGGAACAACAAAGTTACTTTATTTTAAATGGAACCCCCTGTATATTATTCAATATTTCAATTACTTATAAGATTCTAGAAAAAAATGTTAAGCACACCACATATACCCAATCTTAACCGTTTTCGAGATATCGAGTTTCGAATATCATTTTCAAATAAATCTAATAACAATAATAAAAAAGACAAACTAAGTTTTAGTAAGCAACAATTTGAAATCCTATTTTATAAGGTGCTCAAAGTGTCCAGCGTTTACCTCTTGACGTTGATTCATCAGAAAATAAAATGTGGTTGACAAAGTTGACATTTTGATTCAATTTATCCATAATGATTTCACAAAACTGAATTCTGCGATAAAAATCGTCTTCACTCAATTCTTGTAACAAATGAATTTCATATGGTTTTTTTTTTGGTAATTTTTTGAATGGAATAACGACTCATATTGTGATTTAAAGCCCGCTGTTGCGTCGAATTTATTGGATCTTCTACCACATCTAACATGACATTTAGAGAATTTTCTTCATTAGTAACGCTTACCGGTCTTCCACTTTTTGGCCGATCTTTCACACCTCTAGTTTCATGAAAACGCTGCAATGTTTTGGAAACAGTTGATTTAGTTATAGGTTCCCGATCTGGATGCAATTCATTAAAACTATTCACCACTTGGGTAAAACTCGGTGTTCTATCGCCAAACCCTATCATTATTAAAATGTCAATGCGCTCGGTATCACTTTAAACGTGCCATTTTTACGCGAAAATTGTTCACAAATTGGAAATGTAAGTATTTTTGGCATATCTGTTGTCAAGATGACAAAACAACATTGTTATGGAGATAAATATTTCCTAAGGTAACTTGATTGACTAGAAAATTAATGAATGTAATAATTTATTTGAAAATGATATTCGAAACTCGATATCTCGAAAACCGTTAAGTTTGGGTATGTGGTATGCTTAACATTTTTTTTTAGAATCTTGTAAATAATTGAAATATTAAATAATATACAATAATTATAAAAAACAATAATATCCATTTAAAATAAAGTAACTTTGTTCTTCCATGGCTTTTTGACTGATCCTGTATACTTAGTTTATGTGCAGTGTAATAGATTTCTAAAAACCCTAAAAGTTTTGTTTTTAACATTATTCGCTAGCTATCTTACTTTAGCAAATAATCGACCGTTTCCATACATAAAAGCGACCCTGTATATGTAAACTATTTTAACTAATTCTTTTTTACCTGTGTAATTCATGTGTTCATCCCACTTCATGCAACTGTCTATAAAAATTCCCAGTTATTTCACACTTAAACAACCGGTAATCTCCACCCGCATACCTGTTCCCCCAACATTTAGCGCCGTACACTGTGGTAAAAATTGTTTGTTTATTGCAAATGCGACATAGTGAGTTTTGGTAAAATTGACTGTTAGACATTTGTTGTTAAGAAATTTAAAAAGAATGCAAAGTTCTTGTTCGACTTTTGTTTTTAGATTATACCAAGTTGTGTCTTTAAAAAAAATTGCAGTATCATCAGCAAAACTCACTATACCACCATTCTTTAGTATATTATATAAATCGTGTAGATAAATATTAAATAACAACGGACCAAGGCATTGTTCCTTGAAGAACGCCATATTCTATGGTTTCAGTATTGCTATAGATATCCTGGATACATACTTTTTGTAATCTATTGGTCAGGTAAGATATAAAAGACTATATGGAGTTCCTCTGAAACCCAGATCTTGTAAAATGCTCAACAATTGGTTATGGTCCACGGTGTCGAAAGCCTTTGCGAAATCGATGAAGACCGCCATGGCTGACTCACCGTTATCCAGAGCTTTATATATTCGTAGTTAAATGAACCATGGCGTCCTCCGTCGCTTTCCCTCCCTCAAACCAAATTGCTGGTCCGAAAAAATACTATTTTGGATTAAGAAATTTGGTATTCTTGTTTTAAGTACCTTCTCGAACACTTTCGCAAAATTGGTAATCAGGGATATAGGTATATTAGTTTGCCACGTCAAGTTTATCACCGGATTTACCTACCGTCAATGATTTAAATAAAGTGTATTAATGAAAGCGAAAATGAAATATTGCCATTTTGCCTAAATATCTTTTTTTATATTACTAAGTATACATTTTTCTTCTTTGCAGATGGAGGATTCACATTTTGTCCTACAAACTTACCAGATGCGGATCAGTGTTTGGTCAAAGCCATTGAAAATGCATTGCGTTTATTAGAATCGGGTAGGTATTAATAATATAAACTAATACCTACGTAGGTTGTAAAATTATTTTGGGTCTACAATTATCTTAGACACTCTTCATAAAAAAAATAGAAGTTACTGTTCCGATTAGAACAAATTAAACTGGAAGTATGAAATTTTAGGTACAAAAAAAAAACTAAGTTGGAAGGTAAAAACTTTTTACCTCAGATGCATCGTTCCACAACTACAGCCCCTAAATGCTATTTGCAAATGCAATGTTTACCACAATGTATATACAAACAGGTCACAAATTTGGCAGTAATAATAAATTATAGGCTACCAGGGACGGTCTACGGGGGGGCTGGGGGGGCCCAGGACTCCTGAAAAAAGCTTTAAAATATCTCGAGAGAAATACAATCATGCGAAGGCTACCAAAAATTGTGGCTGTGCCAATGTGTCCCCCCAATATTTTGGGTCTAGAACCGCCCCTGTAGGCTACTTATATTAAACCAAACGGTATCTGGCAAGAGCTGAAACTAGAAAAATTTAGATATTTCTTTAGTGAGGCTCTCATGACAGAACCATGGTCCGGTTACCCTATTTTCAGAAATGCCCGCTCAGACATTAAGCTATTTTTGAAGAAGTAGTCCATACTCAAAGTGGAGTTAAATGATACAGAAAAAGAAAAGCACGAAGTCTTTCTCCACAATCTTTATTAATCAAAAAACTAGGCGAACCTAGTATCACATCGACGACATGTTTCGAGTGTAGAAACACTCATCATCAGGAAACAAAGTGAAAATTAAAATGCTGATGTTTTTAGCAAGAGAAAATAATGGTGAGGTTGAGCCGTAATGGAGCTTTTAATGGTGTACAAGAGATGTAAAATTGAAAAATCAGAAGGTCAAAAATCAAGACTCCAGCATACTGAAGAGTCGAGGGTTAAGTGTAGAAGCACACTGTCGTGCAGAAAAATATAGGGTAGTAAAAATTAGGGAGTTTTGAAAAACATATCTGTTAAAAGTATTAATAAATTACTGAAACATCCTGAGTTTTATTGAGCACAGTCAGAAACATTTGAAAATGTTGGGGTGAGATGTAAAGAAAAGAAGAGAAAAAGAAAAAATTGTTTTTTTTTTTTGTCAAAGCATCTTTTATTGTAAAAGTAAAAACAGTTGGGGTACCAGGCTTTTTACGGCCCAGTTAATTTATTAATACTTTTAACAGATATGTTTTTCAAAACTCCCTAATTTTTACTACCCTATCTTTTTCTGCACGACAGTGTGCTTCTACACTTAACCCTCGACTCTTCAGTATGCTGGAGTCTTGATTTTTGACCTTCTGATTTTTCAATTTTACATCTCTTGTACACCATTAAAAGCTCCATTACGGCTCAACCTCACCATTATTTTCTCTTGCTAAAAACATCAGCATTTTAATTTTCACTTTGTTTCCTGATGATGAGTGTTTCTACACTCGAAACATGTCGTCGATGTGATACTAGGTTCGCCTAGTTTTTTGATTAATAAAGATTGTGGAGAAAGACTTCGTGCTTTTCTTTTTCTGTATTAAGCTATTTATTATACTGTAGGTAAAAAGTTTTTTTGATGCTAAATACCTCTTCGTTTAAGAGGTAATACTTATTATAATGGTTACACCGTTGTCAATTCACAGTGTTCTTAAAGTTAATGATATCTTTATTTTAATGTAAACTAAGTATTATTTTTAGATGTCAAAGAATACGAACTTAAGAAAATTGAACCGTATTATTTTTCCAAATTGGCAATTGAAGCCGGCAGTGGAGCAGTCCACGTCGTTCAACGTTATAAAAATGTAGAAATAAATGGATACTCAAAGGGGTTGGTAAAATCTGCACAGTAAGTACAGTCGTACCCATCAATTCGTAATGGCAATCCTTAGGCTTTGTCCGTTAAGTTTCAATAAACTGTCTTTAAAAGTAGTAGTGTTAAGTTTACAATTCAAAAAATAATTTCTACAATATCATTTTGTTTAACCTTCGTCTTCCCGTGTGGGGTACAAATGTACCTCAGAAGCGTTTTTCTTGCATATTTTCCCCAAAAGTGCATATTTTTTGTGACTAATTTTATTTTGTGTCAGTAAGTGTTTTGTAAATAATTACTGCTTGTCAAACAATATATTTTTTTTTTTTGGAAATAATAAATTTTGAATAGCGTGGGGTGCATTTGTACCCCACGTGGGAATCCGCGGCTACTATATTAAGTAGTGACCCGTTCGGATATTTCCACGTTGGAAATCTAAATCGGCGCGCGGCGCTGCTAAAAATAGACTAACAGTCGATAGCGTGATCGTTACACGTAGGGACAAAGAGTGTCAAAATTTCGTATGTGCAGAACACCTTGTAAAGGAAGTAAAGGGTTTTCGATGCAAAGAAGATTAAGACGTTTTTTTAAACCTTGTTTGATTAAAAAAAAATGTTAACTATACTTTGTTCTAAGTTTATTTTATCTATTATTACCTTTTAGTATAATTAAAATCATGTTTAATTATCAAAACTATCATTTTCATCATGGGGTACAAATATACCCCATGTGGGAATCTACGTAATTTTTTTGACGTGGGAAGACGAAGGTTAATACAGTTTTAAAGGATGATTGGCAGGTTAACATTATACATCTCTGGGCAGTAATTAAATACTTTCCTGTATATGTAATACCTATGTATGCATCTGAATGTAAATGTATGTATACGTACATACACGTAGGGAAAATGTTTGTCCGCCCATCTATTAGTAATAAGTTAGAATAGTACAAATATGAAGTATCGCAAAGTAAACAGAAATAGGTAGATTATATTTCCCCCACTCCATCGCATCGGATCTGGCTGGCTCGATGCGTTTTGCTTGATCCTGATCGGGATCCTTTCATTCAGGCGGCAACGTACGAAAGAATGAATATTTATTTGATATTAATAGAATCGAAGCGGCGCGGTTGCTACCAGCGAATGCCATGAGCGAGATGCAATACGATGGAGCGGGGGAAACATAATCTACCTACCTCTGTTTGCTTTGCGATACTTCATATTTGTACTATTCTAACTTATTACTAAGAGATGGGCGGACAAACATTTTCCTTACGTGTATGTTTATACACAATATACAGTGAGTATAACTTGGGGAAATTCAAAGTTATTCCGGCTATTATTGTCGCAGATCATCTGTACGTTGATGAAGGAGAAAGGAGGCGATATAAATGGATTAAAGCGTCATGGGAACTGGATATCTACACAGGTAGCTGAAGAATTCATTGATAGTCTTTGAGAAAGAAGACAGCTACAGCAAATATTATTGCTAAACAGATATATAGTAATGAAGCATCTTCCTTTACAGCAACCGAAATTCCAAATATTTCTATTGAAAAGAAAACTCTTCCAAAATTAATGATAGTTCACGACGAATTCAGTTTATTAATTGTACTATTACTAATTTTAGTGTTATTGACAAATAAAGTTGTTCAATAAATTAGTCGTAGATAAAAATAGAGTATACTACTCGCAATAATAGCTATTAATCCCTCAGAAAAAAAAACTGTACTGGATTTACTGAATTTATTCCAAGTTACAAACTCATTCTGTATATTATTATGTACTTAGCATATTATGAAATATTTTTAGCTTTGACAAAAAAAATAAAGTTTTAAACTGGACAGCTACTATTCCACACATCGTTCAAAAAGCTTATTATAGCTTGGATGGTCACCTATTAGTACTACCAATTGTAGGAAATGGTAACTCAACTTTTTGGTTTGGTAAGAATTCACATAAATTATATACCTATTAAAGTTTATGAAATATTATGAAATAATCCACCTTAAGATCAAACGGATTGATTAATGTTTTTAAGGGTTATTTTTTCTCTTTTCAGATAATTTGGAACTTACAAACACCATGAAGTTTGAAGAGTATAAAGAAAGAGGCAACATATATTTCAAAATAATATCGTGTTCACTTAGAATGATGCCAGAAAAGATGACGACAAATTTCGAGAATCTGTTTAATGGAAACAAGTTATTGGGAGACAACATGAACAAACTGCTTAACGATGAGTGGGAACTATTTTACACTGACGTAAAACTTTCAGCGGAAGCAAACTATTGCGAGAAATTCAAAGAATACGCACAAATGTTCTTTAGTAAAGTACCTAGTAAAGAGATATTTCCAAATTATTAAATACCATAGTTACCTTAACAAAATTCAAAAAATACAGCATATTCAAAAAACAGATGATATAATAATATACGAAATTTAAGATTTTTAAAATGCTATAAAAAATCTTATATCTACACTTTCTCTTATCACAATTGTAAATATCACAATAAAACATAATAACAACATAATAAATAGAATTACAACAAAATAAAATAGAATAGTGCCTAACACGCACCAACCTGAAGTTGTCAAATGGCGTAAGGTTCCTTCGGATAAAGAAGAAATGTTTTTCTTAAAGGTGTTTTAAATATTAGGAATGTTATTATTAAAAGTGTCTGCCGATAACGAATTCCAAATTTTAAGGCCATTATTCAGAGGCTAAAAGAGTCCCAATGAAGTTTAAAGAAAGGCTGATCAAACTTAAAGTGATTGTCATGTCTAGAAATTCTATGTGCTGGTGTTAACCTTGCCTTTAGTTCAGAATAAGTTGGATCTGTTCTTGGACCTCTTCTATTTATTATCTATACCTTAGATATTTTAAAATCTTTAAGACACTGTGTAAGGTTCAGACATATATGCAGATGATACACAAATTTACCTTCATTTTGACTGCCAAGATTATATAAAAGCATCGAATTTGCTTAACGAATATGTTAAATCAACTTTCTTTAAATCACAAGCTATAAGATTGAATCAATTATCCTTGATGCTTTTTGGGACTAAAAATAGAAATGGCTTTTTGAATGATAATATCAATATACTTAGTTAGTTATTGATGGTGTTAGGCTCCCCGTTGTTCAAACATCTAAAAAACGGATATAATGTTCGACATATTCTAAGTTTTAAATTGCGCAAAATGCTCTGTAAGTCTCGTCGTGTCCAGCCTTAACTACTGATGTGATTTCATTTATGGGCCATGCCAGAATACAGAAAGTACAGAATACATGCTCACGCCTTATTTTTAGACTTTGAAAATTTGATAATTTTTCTCATACGTTTAAAAATCTCAAGCGGCGAGTAAGTAACAACCGTAGAACTTTGCATTAGAGGAATTTCTCGGTTAAAATTCTAAATAATCCGGTTCTGCCTCTTTCTTTAAAAAGTAGGCTTGTATTTCGTGAAAATATACATTCCCGTGACATGAGGTTTTTTAATAGGTTGACGGCGCCTCAGCATCAGAGTGCCATCTTTCAGAGATCATTTACCTACAACTCTGTTAAATTGTATACCAACTCCTTACCTAATGAAATGGTTTTACTTGACAGTAATAAATTTAAGGTTGAATTCTCAACGTCATTCAATCTATTGCCAACCCATAACCTATTTCGCGTTGATTTTTTGAGTTTATTATTTTAATAACTAACATTTAAAGAAAATCAATATCGTCGGTACATTATTTAGGTAGTATCTGATATATTACAAAAATATCAATTTATTTCATTGCTAATTTTGGGAGAATTGTAAAGTGAAAGAACAATGAGTGACAATGACATAATAATGTAAAAAAAAATCTTACCCGATATTTTTCGCTATACAATTCTCCTAAAATAAGTTATGAAATTCCTTGATATTTATTAAATATGTCAATTATTACCTATAGAATATCAAGTCGATACTGATTTTCTTTAAATTTTGTTTAAAAGCTAGAAAACATAAATAAATCTACGCGCAATAGGTTATAGGTTGGCACGCACGTTGATACTCCCACCTTAAGTTGCAATATAAAAAATGTCTACTCAATTTTCAAAATGAACGCATTCGTTAATTGTTTTTGTTAAATTATTATTTTTATCAATGTTTTGCTGGTCCTTCTTCAAATCATGTATATTTGTCGTATTCTCCATCAAGTTAGAATGTAGCGTATTTTTATTTTTTTCTAGAATGGTAACTATTTGAACCAATAATTATTTTCTCTTTTCTACGATATTTGTATAATATCTGTACAGGGTGTCCAGTTTTCGACACTTTTGACGGGTATCTCAGTTATTAGTACAGATAGAATGATGCGGTTTTCGCAAACCTGTGTCACTTTTTTGTGAAACAAACGATGCCCTTAACGGATTTATCATGGCCAACTTGGTTTTTGAGATACCGGGCGAAATTGAAAACGGTGCATTTTCAGACACCCCTTGTATTTTAGTTATCTTATACCTTATCGAAAATATAAGAAAGGGTTGTTATACAGTTTTTTGCGTAGAATCCAGTGGCGTAGTTAGTATTTTTCCAGGTGTCCCCATTTTTGAGAAGTATACCAAAGTTATGTTTTTTTAATTGGAACGCCCTGTATATTTTTTCATATTTGCATTCTGCTTACTGAGAGCTTTCCAAAAATATATAATAGTTGGCACTTTGTTTTAGCAGGAAGGTTAAAATTCATATTTTTTAAATAACAAGCTTTAAGTTGACAGTAGTGTATTTTATTTTAATAAAAATAAATTGAGGATACACTACACCATCAATATTACTTTATAGTTTAATTTCAAACATTTAAGTTTTTTAATACTTACAATAGTAAAAAGTCATTTTCTCTTATTGTTGCGTATGTATATTATCGGAATAAACAAAAACATCTAGTAGGCCTTGACTTATCCAGGCTATAAAACAAAATTTTCATAATGGCGTTTAGCTCTTGTCAGAATTGTATTTAGGTATTTAAGGTTGAAAAGTTACTCAGAATTTATTTATGATATTGTTCAATTTCAACGATGCGCGATGGCCCAAAAGTAAGTATGAAAATTATGAAAAATACGATATGCTGGCATGCTTTATACAAAGCCATGAAAACTCCCATGAAGCTGCCGATTTATATTTCAATAGGTAGGCATATTATTATTTTTTACAACGACCATTTTTAAAGTTATATACGGAGTGTTTGTTTAATTAGCGTCTTATATTATCTTCATTTTATATATATCCTGAAAGAAGGCAGCCATTTATAGATAGATTTTCCCTACTAAAGAAAAAATTAATTGAACATGGAACCTTTACTCAGCCTCGACCTAAAACATACAATAAAGAAAATAGAGAAAAAGATGAGGTAAATGTTTTGGCTTATGCAACCGTTACTCCTTCAACTTCATGCAGAAATATAGAAAAGGAAATTGGCATAAAGAAAAGTCGTTCACAACAAATTTTAAGAAAATATAAATACCATTCATACAAATTTAAAATTGTGCAAAATTTACATCCTGGAGATGCAGATCGGCGATTAATCTTCTGTCGGCGATTAATCTTCTGTCGTTGATACAGAACAAATCCGGGCCAATGCCAATTTTGGAAGATTAGTAATCTGGTCTGATGAGAGCCATATTTCTAGTGCTGGAATTTTTAACCGGCATAATACAAGGCATTGGTCTGAAGAAAATCAATATGTTATTTACGAAAGGGAGCAGCAAGGGCGCTTTGGATTTGGTGTTTCTTGCTTCATATTAGGTAATCAAATAACTTACCGTATTTATGAGGGAGGCCTTACGGCAAATATATATCTGGAAATCTTGGAAGAGGTTATACCCGAGTTATTAGAAATCGTTCCCCTTGCCCAGCTAAATGCTATACATTTCCAGCAAGACGGCGCGCCGAGTCATAACTCTCACGTAGTAAGGCATTTTCTAGAAAATAATTTTCAACAAAAATGCATAGGCACAAATGGAGCTGTAAGATGGCCACCACGATCGCCCGATCTATCGATGTTGGACTTCTTTCTTTGGGGTTGTTTGCAGAGCAAGATATACAATACCAGGCACAGAACTGTAGAGGATCTTCGACAGGCTACCCATTTAGCATTTCAATTTCTACAAAACCACCCTATAATAATTTTAAACGCCTTGAGACGAATTACCGAAATGTGTCAGCGTTGTATTAGGGAGAATGGCAACCATTTTCAACAATATTTATAAATAAAAAGTATGCATTTTAATCCACAATTTAATTGTTCTAGTGAAACAAAATCCAAGGCCTGCTCCCAATTTTTAAAAAAATATGAATTTTAACCTTCCTGTTACAACAAAATGCCAACTATTATATATTTTTGGAAAGCTCTCAGCAAGCAGAATGCAAATAGGAAAAAATATACAGGGCGTTCCATTAAAAAAAACATAACTTTGGTATATTTCCCAAAAATGGGGACACCTGAAAAAATACTAACTACGCCACTGGATTCTACGTAAAAAACTGTATAACGCCCCGTTCTTATAGTTTCGATAAGGTATAAGATAACTAAAATACAAGGGGTGTCTGAAAATGCACCGTTTTCAATTTCGCCCTGTATCTCAAAAACCAAGATGGCCATGATAAATCCGTTAAGGGCATCGTTTGTTTCACAAAAAAGTGACACAGGTTTGTGAAAACCGCATCATTCTATCTGTACTAATACCTGAGATAGCCATCAAAAGTGTCGAAAACTGGACACCCTGTACATGCATAATTTCTTATATTTTTTAATTATTATTTTAGTTAACAGTGCAGGATTTAGTAAAGTCGCCTTTGTGGCTAGATTGCGTCCCGTTTCCCGTTTTTGCTTGTCTGCCTATTATTTGTAGTCTTGGTAATTGTTTTCTTTATTTATCATAATAAAAGACGTTTATTATTATTATTATTAATTAATTAAAGCCGACCAAGACGTGGAAACCTAGGGACTTTTATAGAAACAGAAAAAAATCCAACAACCAACTTTAATCTAATTTAATTTACGAAATTAGATTTGGGTGAATACTTGACAAACGTTGGTCGTGGCCCCAAAAATGTTTGCGCAGGCGCATGGCCTGCGGTACTTTTCCTCTTGGCAAAACTTCACATTTCTAAGGACTGCTTCCGACCTTAGACCTTTTTTTTATATTAATTGTAATAATTATATAAAAACTCTAATTGCTAAGATTTAAAAATATTAGGTATGGTGTTAATTATTGCTTTCAAAAAAATTATATTTATTACGATTTTATAATATACTTACATCCCATTAAAATAAATATGTGTCTACTGTTAAGTGTACTTTTACTTTATTCCATCAATTTTTGTTGTAAGTATAAAATTAAATAAAAGTTTTAAAATTTTATTTCTTTATTTTAAAACCATCTGAAAGAGTACCAAAATGTCGCTTGTATAATAGACCAGTGCTTGAAGCCTTTGAAAATGGTAATAAGTGAAAAAAAATAATAGTAGGATGAAACCCATTGGAAAAGGAAGAGAATAGAACAAAAATGAAAGGAAAAATAAATTACGGGCGATCCGAGGTCGGGAAGGGGGGGAGGGGGGGGGGGGGGTTTAAGGGTAGAAAATGATTTATCTCGATTTCCGGTAAAACTACAAGTCCTATGGAAAAACGTTAAATTGCAAAGTTGTAGGTAATAAAAAGATTTACAACTTTTGTATTTACACTTTTTTCATATAACCTCAAAATGTATGTGAAAAATTCAAATAACCAAGTTTTTGGTTTTTTATTTTTATCTTTTACAACATTTTTTTTTATCCACGTAATTTGGTGAAAACTTACCTTTTCATGTCCTAAACACACTGTAATTTTTTTAATTTAAAATATTTATTTTTTAACCTTATTTTGATTTAATATCGAAAAAACACCCTAAATTTCAATCGAACATTCTCACGTCAAAATATCTGCTTTTTTAAAAAAGTCGGTGGGCATTTTGTTCATTGAAATCTCTATTTTCTGATAGTGTTAAAAAAATATACATTACTATGGTAAATGTTCTCAAAAAAATGCAAAGAAACGAAAAAAACTCGAATCCGAAATTTTTTTTTAGATCAGTATATGTACAATTTTGAGCTATTTATTAAAATTTATACTTTAATTACTCGAAAAACGTAAGATTCCATGTTACATTGATAAAAAAAAAGTATACATTTTAATAAATAGCTCAAAATTGTACATATTGATCTAAAAAAAAAATTTCGGATTCGAATTTTTTTCGTTTCTTTGCATTTTTTTGAGAACATTTACCATAGTAATGTATATTTTTTTAACACTATCAGAAAGTAGAGATTTCAACGAACAAAAAGCCCACCGACTTTTTTAAAAAAGCAGATATTTTGACGTGAGAATTTTCGATTGAAAATTAGGGTGTTTTTCGATATTAAGTCAAAATAAGGTTAAAAAATAAATATTTTAAATTAGAAAAATTATAGTGTGTTTAGGACATGAAAAGGTAAGTTTTCACCAAATTTCGTGGATAAAAAAAAATTTTTGTAAAAGATAAAAATAAAAAACCAAAACCTTGGTTTTTTGAATTTTTCACATACATTTTGAGGTTATATGAAAAAAGTGTAAATACAAAAGTTGTAGATCTTTTTATTACCTACAATTTTGCGATTTAACTTAACTTTAATTTTTTTTTTTTTCATTTTTGTTCTATTCTCTTCCTTTTCCAATAAGTTTCATCCTACTATTATTTTTTTTGTTTCAAAAATTATCGACCCTGGTCTATAATCCCTTTAAGAAAAAAATTAAAATTTTCAGATTTTAATTTGATTTACAAAATACGTGTAATCGAATTTTTAGAAATTATTTTCAATAGAAATTTTTGCAGTGTTTTGCTCCTAAGAAACAACCAATAAAATTCCAAATTTCGTTTATATACCATTTATTCTGTGCGAGGCTCCTTAATTTACCAATCAGTGGCCTTTTCTTCTTTGGAGCCCAATTACCTACCGTTAATGATTGAAACCGAAAAAGAAATATTGCCATTTTGCCTAAATATCTTTTTTTAAATTATTAGGAATACATTTTTCTTGTTTGTAGATGGAGGATTCACATTTTGTCCTACAAACTTACCAGATGCGGATCAGTGTTTGGTCAAAGCCATTGAAAATGCATTGCGTTTATTAGAATCGGGTAGGTATTAATAATATAAACTAATACCTACGTAGGTTGTAAATTTATTTTGGGTCTACAATTATCTTAGACACTCTTCATAAAAACATAGAAGTTACTGTTCCGCTTAAAACAAATTGGACTGGAAGTATGGAATTCTAGGTACAAAAAAAAAACTAAGTTGGGAAGGTAAAAACTGTTTGTCTCAGATTCCACAGCTATAGCCCCTAAATGCTATTTGCAAATGCAATGTTTACCACAATGTATTGGTTTTTTTCATTTAACGAAGAGTGTTTTTAAAGTTAATGATATTTTTATTCTAATGTAAACTAATATTTTTAGATGTCAAAGAATACGGACTTAAGAAAATTGAACCGTATTATTTTTCCAAATTGGCAATTGAAGCCGGCAGTGGAGCTGTCCACGTCGTTCAACGTTACAGAGATGTAGAATTGTATGGATACTCAAAGGGGTTGGTAAAATCTGCACAGTAAGTACAGCCGTACCCATCAGTCTGTTATAGCAATCCTTAAGTTATGTCTGTTAAGTTTCAATAAAATGTCATTAAAAGTAGTACTTAGTGTTAAGTTTACAATTCAAAAAATAATGTCTACAATATCATTTTGATTAATAAAGTTTTAAATGACGATTGACATTGAAAAAATGTCAACAAACGTTAAAACGTTAGTTTCCTCAGTTAACTATATAAATTTCTGGGTATAGGAATCAAACACTGTAACACCTCGGTACGTAATATATATGTAATTCCCATGTATGCATCTGAATGTAAGTGTACATATGTTTAAACACAATATACAGTGAGTATAACTTGGAAATTAATTCACAGTTATTATGGCTATTATTATCGCAGATCATCTTCCACTCTGTACATTGATGTTGGAGGCGATATAACTGGATTAAAGCGTCATGGGAGCTGAAGATCTACACAGGTAGCTGAAGAATACATTGATAGTCTATGAGAAAGAAGACAGCTACAGCAAATACCATCGCTAAACAGATATATACTAATGAAGCATCTTCTTCCTGTACAGCAACCGAAATTTCAAATATTTGTATTAAAAACTCTTCCAAAATTAATGCTAGTCAAGACCAATTCAGTTTATTAATAATTGTACTATTAATTACTAATTTTAGTGTTATTGGCAAATAAAGTTGTTCAATAAATTAGTCGTAGATAAAGTAGAGTATACTACTCGCAATAATAGCTATTATTCCCTCAGAAAAGAAACTGTACTGGATTTACGAAATTTATTCCAAGTTATAAACTCACTCTGTATATTATTATATACTACTTAGCATATTATGAAATATTTTCAGCTTTGACAAAAAAAATAAAGTTTTAAACTGGACAGCTACTATTCCACACGTCATTCAAAAAGCTTATTATAACGTGGATGGTCACATATTCGCACTACCAATTGTAGGAAATGGTACCTCAACTTTTTCGTTTGGTAAGAATTCACATAAATTATATATTAAAGTTTATGAAATATTATGAAATAGTCCGCCTTAAGATCCAAGGGATTAATGTTTTTTGAGGGTGTTTTTCCTCTTTTTAGATAATTTTGAACTTACAAACACCATGAAGTTTGAAGAGTATGAAGAAAGAGGCAACATATATTTCAAAATAATATCGTGTTCACTTAGATTGATGCCACAAAAGATGATGACAAATTTCGAGAATCTGTTTAATGGAAACAAGTTATTGGGAGACAACATGAACAAACTGCTTAACGATGAGTGGGAACTATTTTACACTGACGTAAAACCTTCAGTGGAAGCAAATATTTGCGATGCATTCAAAGATCGCGCAGAAACATTTTTTAGTAAAGTACCTAGTAAAGAGATATTTCCAAATTATTAAGTATCCTTACTATTGTTAAGTTTTGTATGGTCCTAGTAAGGACAAGTAAGGAATATAGTAATAAATACTAATAAGAATAGAAATAATTAGCTCTATTATACTATACTCATTTGAAAACTTCCCACCTCGATTTTCCTGCTTTAAAATGAAAATGTGGAAAATCGCTCGGACCCGTCGATTTTTATTTCGAGGGAGGCATCTTTTGCATATATTGTTAATCTTGTTACTTCAAGCCCCTAGGAGGGAGGGGGTAAGATCTAAATCTTAAATGGATACCCCTATTTTATATAATTTTTTTGGATTCTGCATAAAATTCTGAACAATTTTTAGTAAAAGAATTATTAGTCTATACTTAACAGTTACCGAGATATTTACTCTTGAAAATGACATTTTTGAACTTTGACAGCGTCTAGCTTTCTAACTGTACGTCTTAGAGCAAAACGGCTTACATGTCCCTATCTTCGATTTTTATTATCTTTCCAATAGTGTGAACTTTCGGTTAAACCGGATGTAAGAAATATAGTACTTCCTGTTTGACCGGAAGTTGACACTATTGAAAAGATAATAAAAATCGAAGATAGGGACATGTAAGCCGTTTTGCTCTAAGACGTACAGTTAGAAAGCTAGACGCTGTCAAAGTTCAAAAATGTCATTTTTCAAGAGTCAATATCTCGGAAACTGTTAAGTATAGACTAATAATGCTTTCATTAAAAAATGTTCAGAATTTTATGCAGAATTCAAAAATTTTTTATAAAATAGGGGTATCCATTTAAGATTTAGATCTTAGCCCCCCCCCCCCCCTCCCTCCTAGGGGCCTGAAGTAACAAGATTGACAATATACGCAAAAGATGCCCCCCTCGAAATAAAAATCGACGGGTCCGAGCGATTTTCCACATTTTCATTTTAAAGGAGGAAAATCGAGGTGGGAAGTTTTCAAATGAACACCCTGTATATAAAAAACGTGTTAAAATAACATGTCAGTTGAAAACTCAATTTTCGTATGATGTATTTAATTTTTAGCAGCTTAATGGGCTTCTCTCGTAAAAAAATAATGGCATTAGACACAGTGAGGAAGGGAATGATTATGTAAGAATGTTTAGTCAATATCCAATAAACTAACATTAAAATAAATCAATGCCAAATGAGAATGCTGGGAACATCATCAAGATCATTTTGCATTTGGGTGAGAACAAATGCACGTATTGACATGAACACTAAAAACCAAAATGCAAATAATATTTGCGACTTAATGAAAACTGATATTTTGAAGTTATTTTGCTTTTTAATTATTCCACAGGGTGTTTTGACACTAGGCAAAAAAAAAACCTTTTCGATTATCCTTGTATAATATGTTAAAAAACAAAGTTCTCTTAAAATTTGCATAGGCATGTTAAAACTAATAAATGTATCCACAGCTCTTTAAAAAATCACTGAAATCGGTGTAAAAATAGAAAAGTTATAAAGCCCTAAACTTAAGGTGGAATTATCAACGTCATTCAATCTATTGCCAACCTATTTCGCGTTGATTTTTTGAGTTTATTATTTTAATAACTAACATTTAAAGAAAATCAATATCGTCGGTACATTATTTAGGTAGTTTCTGATATATTACAAAAATATCAATTTATTTCATTGCTAATTTTGGGAGAATTGTATACAGGGTCCTGCACCTCACCTCCCGTCTTCTATAGCTCACTTAGTAAAGTTAGAATTTTCATATTTTGCAGACCTTATCTGTATCTTAGGGCGCATTTCAGGAAAATATTTTTTTTCATACAGGGTGTTCCAAAAAAGTGTGACGTCATAAGGGTGTATTTTTTTAAATTACATGCCATATATTTTCTTACATTTTTGGGTGCCTCCTATAGTTACCTACATACCCCTAAAATTTTATTAAAATTGATTCAGTATTATAGACGAAAAAAAATAAAAACTAAAAAATATCAGTTTTGCGCCACTGGTATTAAAAATAAATAAAAAATAAAAATAATGCCTCGTTAATAAATTTATACAAAGAAACTTATTAAATAAGGTATAACAATTTTGTTAACCAAGTTTGGTTAACACGAATTGTACAGGGTGACCAAAGTTTGGTGTCAAACTTTGCAAACTTTAAAGCAATTTATTGTTCCTATTTCAAATGGGAACCCCTGTATATTTTTATGTCATTCGACGCAGAATTAAAAATTAAACTTTTTTGCTAATTACAACCCTATCGAAATTTCTAACGCATCAAGAGTTATTTGCAGAAAACTAATTTTATCAACTATTCCAACAGTCATTATTATAAATAAATATCGAAGGTGGCTTTGAAAAACAATTTATTGGTAATAAAGTTTATTAAAGTCACCATAGACCATTTTGACTTTAGTAATCTAAATGTTTCAAATATTGTTAAATTATTAACTGGAAATGATAATCGTGAATATGGTTATCCTTGAAAATTCGTTGAACTGTTCTCTCGATTACATCTACGGCATCAGCGACTGCTTGTTAAGTAACTGAAGGATTTTCTATAACAGATAATAGCACAGCCAATTGATTTTGTTCAGTTCGGACCGGTTTATTTCTCACTGGTTTTGGGTAGTTTACATTTCCCGTTTGTACAAACCTCTCTAATATGTTTTGCAGGCTCCTTTTGTCTGGATGTCGTCGTTCCGGATAACACTGTGCGTAAATTCGGCTTGCCAAAAAAAAATTCTTTTCGCATGCTCCTAATATAAAGATCATATCTACGAGCTCTTCTTGGTTGTAGTCCATCACAAAAAACAATATAAAGTTATTATAACAGCTTAAATAATTACTAATAATTTAACAGTATTTAAAACTTTTAGATTACTAAAGTCAAAATGGTCTCTGGTTACTTTAATAAACTTTAGTACCAATAAATTGTTTTTCAAAAGCACCTTCGATATTTATTCATAATAATGACTGTTGGAATAGTTGATAAAATTAGTTTTCTGCAAATAGCTCTTGATGCGTTAGAAATTTCGATAGGGTTGCAATTAGGAAAAAAGTTTGATTTTTAATTCTGCATCGAATGACATAAAAATATACAGGGGTTCCCATTTGAAATAAGAAAAATAAATTGCTTTAAAGTTTGCAAAGTTTGACACCAAACTTTGGACACCCTGTACAATTCGTGTTAACCAAACCTGGTTAACAAAATTGTTATACCTTATTTAATATGTTCCTTTGTATAAATTTATTAACGAGGCATTATTTTTATTTTTTATTTATTTTTAATACCAGTGGCGCAAAACTGATATTTTTTAGTTTTTATTTTTTTTTCGTCTATATTACTGAATCAATTTTAATAAAATTTTAGGAGTATGTAGGTAACTATAGGAGGCACCCAAAAATGTAAGAAAATATATGGCATGTAATTTAAAAAAATACATCCTTATGACGTCACACTTTTTTTGGAACACCCTGTATGAAAAAAAATATTTTTCTGAAATGCGCCCTAAGATACAGATAAGGTCTGCAAAATATGAAAATTCTAACTTAATTACTAAGTGAGCTATAGAAGACGGGAGGTGAGGTGCAGGACCCTGTATTGAAACAACAATGACATAATAATGTTAAAAAAAAATCTTACCCGATATTTTTCGCTCTACAATTCTCCTAAAATAATTTATAAAATGCCTTAATATTTATTTAATATGTCAATTATTACCCATAGAATATGCAGTCGATATTGACTTTATTTAAATTTTGTGTAACAGCTAGAAAAGTAAATAAATAGGTTGGCAAGCATGTTGATACTCCCACCTTAATGCAAATTTTATGATGGCCGTTTTCTTTGCACGGGAGTGTATATTATTGAAAATATATATCTTCGGGAATAATTTGTGGAGAAACATGTTCTTGTTCCATTAACATATTAACAACCTTGCAGTTATTTTCTGAAATTATTAGCTAAACTTTGTTAAGGTGTTTATTACGGAAGGAAGATTTCCTTGTTTCCAATCCTAAAAATTGTTTAAAGGATGCTAATAATTTTCAATCATCAATCATATTTATTATTATTAACCATTTAAACAAATTTACTACATATAAATACAAATAATATCAATATCAAAGAAAATACAAAAGTAACCTCAATATTATTACTCTTATTGGAATTATTTCTATCTATTGGATCCCAGTCTCTCTCAAAATCTCTGCCAAAAATGCCAAAGGTAAGTAACCTTGTCTGTGACTTTTTTAGAGCCAGTTTACGAATCATTTTTGAATTAGTTACTTCGTTGTTCCATGAGATGGCGTGTAGTGGTAATGGACGAATTGAACTGAGTAGTGTTGTTGCAAACTGGACCCGTTGGTCAGACGGTGTAAATGAACCTGTTACGTTTATTGATTTAAACGTTACTGGCCAAACTATATTTGAGTAATTTTTAAACCTAAAATAAAAACGAAGTGAAGTACAAGTCCAACTTGTCCCTCTAAACCTATCTCATTTCCTATCTAAGATTGAATTAATTGAACTAAATTGCTATAGTCAAATCTGGTCTTATCATGCGGGTCCAAAGGTCACCGATCGTATGAATCAATTCGAAAATTCGAATGTTGTGAGATCAGTGGCGCAACCAGAAATTTAGTTCGGGGGGGGGAGGCTTTAACTTCTTGCGCTAAAGGCGCTCTTTGGCGAAAAAATTTTTGGGTGCCACGCCCTTTTTTGGGTAAAATACGTATGATTGACGAGAGCGACAGCCCCCTAAAACTTCTGCAATAATACGCCGCTGGCCCTAACTAAATATTTATGAAAAAAAAATTAGAGATTTCATTTTAATTAGTAAAAATGTATTTAAAATAAGTAACGCATATATTAATCATACTTATACTAAAACAAAACAAAAACCTTATACAATAAGTTGTAAGTAATTACTAATAATACTAATATTAAAGTAAAATTCTTCGTTTTGTTTATGCCTTTTCGTCCAGAATTTCTTCCACGTGTAATATCAATATCGTGGTTCGCATAAAGAACTGCCAAACCATTTAATCTGTCCTCTTCCGTGGTGCTACGCTAATGTTTTAAATATTTTAAATTTGAAAAGGACCTTTCAGATGTGGCGGTTGTAAGTTGTAATAGGCAAAGTTAAAAAAATTTGTAAAAGCCTTTTTATTGTAGGAAATATATTGGCATCACATCCGGAATACACTTTGTCCCAATCTTCCTTCAGTTTTTGTTTTTGCATTTTTTATACCACAGCTCAAGTTCATCTTTTAACATCGTTTTAATGGAAAACTCTTCAAGGAACTCATTCTTGTAGAAGCTGTGAAGTTTCAAAAACATTTAAATTGACTATCAAAATCTTGATTATCATATTATGGAAAGAGGCATTCAAAATTTTGAAGGGTTTCTCGATGTTTTAAAAACCGATCCTCGAGATTTGCTATGAGGCCATCTAAAAACGGAATAAAAATTGTTATTTTAAAATTCTCAGCAGCGGATTCGGTTTTTATAACCAATCTTTGTGTTTGTCTTGGCGGTAGTCTAGGTACTCTGATTTCAATATCGTATTCCGAAAGTAGATCTTGAACTTCCTTAAAAATATTTTGAAAATTATCATCTGCCAGGCCTCTTATTTCTTTAACTTGATCTGTTACGTCATTAGCTAACTGTAATGCTTAAAAAAGGTTTAAATCGACTGTTTGTAGAATCTTGCGGCATATATTCTTTCTGTACACATTAGTGCGATCACAAATTTGGGACTTATATCATGCTGGCCAGTAATCCAGATGCCTCAGTGGAAGTATTTCGGTCGGTCCATTCAGTCAGACGTAGTATAATTTCACTATTGATAACATGATTTTTATTATGTGGCTGAAATAAAATATTAGTAAGCTCGGGGGGGGGGGGGGCTGCAGCCCGGCAGCCCCCCCCCCCCTGGTTGCGCCACTGTGTGAGATTATGTAGGTATTAATATACCCGGAGAAAAGAAGCATAGTTTTATTATTTTAACTGTCGTGAAAATAGCCACATATATTATTATTTTTGCAAAAATTATGTACATAATAGTACAGGGGTGGCGAACCTTTATGTATTAACGTGCCATTTTTTCTAAAAAAATATTTAATGAGGCTATAGACGTGCCGTCAAATTCGTAATAAAAAGCACTTGTAATCAATTTAAGAATTACAGAAAATTGTCCATGAAAGAAAGCATAATATAATACCGAAGAATACTAATGATAATGCAAAGAAAACCGTTTATAATTATAGACTAAAAACTGTCATCATCACTTAGAAGTCCTCGTCATCTGAGTCGTCCTCGAACGGAGGAATGATCATCGGCGCTACTTCGACATCTAATACTTGTTCTTGATCCCACCAATTTCTTATTAATTTTTCTGTATGTTCTACCGATTTATTCTAGTACTCTTGCGTAATATGATCCAACGAATCTTGCCAAACTATCTTTACTTGCGAGGATTTAAGACCATCACCTACATGTTTTTCATAAAAAGATTTTGCCCCAGCCCATATTAATTCTATCGCATTAAACAGGCAATGATATGGCGGCAGTCGTAGAACCTCATAGCCATATTCACGCAATATTTCATCTAGAGCGTATATTTTGGGTAATTTGAGAGACTTTGCCATTGATAGGAGTTCAGATTATAACATATTTTTGGTAAAGGATTTTGGTTGTGTTTTTCAAGTCACTCATAAATATCACTTATTTAACCTAGTTAGGTTGTTTATTTAAAATTCTTAAATGATATGATGCATTGTCTAATACAATTTAAAGACGGCTCATCTAAATTTTGGATTAGTTGAGCTTTTAGCCATTTTTCAAACATTTCGCAATTCATATTGTCATGATAGTCAGAACTTTTTGATGTGGAAGAAAAAATTAAGCTTGCACCTGGAACATATCCTGTTACAGAACTGGCATGTAAAATAATGAACCGCTTTCCCGTGCCACATCCCTTTTTCTTTTCACGCTTTTCACAGTTTTCACAGAATGATCTTGCCATGATTTTGAATCACTTTCATTTGAAAATATAATAATTCGTCTAAAAATACTACTTTTCTAAATTTTTATTTGTAATTTTCCGTATATTTTTTTAAAAACTGAATACACTGACTCACTATCTGTGGCTGCTCACATAAAAATCTCCGGTTACAGTATTTTTTACAGCGAAAACCAAACTTTTTTATTAATTTTGAATACGATTCAAGGCCGATTTCCAAAACACCTCGAATTTTTATATTTTCTTAAAACTGGAAGAGTTATATTGGTTTTTGATCTGTATAAATCATAAATTACGTTCCGAACTCCCATTTTAATATTTTCGTTCAAATCTTCAGTCGTTGGCCTTCTTCGTTTACAATTTTTAGTATTCTTCGGTATTATATTATGCTTTCTTTCATGCACAATTTTCTGCACAGTACTTAAACTAATTCCCAGTGCTTTTGCTATGGTTTCCTGCATACTGGTTGGCGAATTTTTTACTTTTCTTTCATTCTCGAAATAGTTTAACAAATTAAGCACCATTTTTTTTTGCGTGAGTAAGCGAAAAACCAGAAAATTGCTTTTTATCGTTCATATTGTCACAATAACTTAATTGTCAAAGTCGTAAAACTGACATCTTTAAATCAAGACGAAGATAGCAGGTACAAACTTTTGTGAATCGCTGAAAATTAAATACATATATCCTTTTCTTTCATGTCAAAATTGCATAAGTCTGTCATATTTGTCTTACGGATTTTGCTTGGATAGTATGATCAAACGCAATAAAAGAAAAGAAAAATTGAAAGTATGTCTTTGTTAAATCGTAAGACCCGCACGATAAGACCGGATATGACTTCTTTAAATTCATATTCGATTATGTAGATGTCAATCCACTCGTCCTTAATTTTTTTAACAATTTTGTTGAACTATGACTGCGTTTACTGCCGGTTTATCTTAGTCAATAATTATTTTAGCAAATGTTGATGTACCTTTGTCCACAAGAGGCTACGGAATCGTTTAGACAAGCTACTAATCCACAAGTCTCTACACCACCGTAATACATTCCCGAGTATGTCCTAATTCCATTGAAAGCAACTAAATGATAAATGTAGTAGGTGCTATCATCTCCCATCTTATTTTGATCAATGGAAAGCGAAATATTAAAATCGCAACAATGATTATTTATTTCATCTCCATGGCATATTCTGGTCTCAATATTTTCCCGAGTGGTATTTAAGATTATAGTATTATGATCTAAAAATTGCGATGGTATATTTACAACAATAGGTGGTTAGGCTATTGAAGATGACATTTAATTTTTTTTGTTCTTGTTGGTATAAGAAGGGTAAAAAGCGAAATCACGACTCACATTGCTATGGCCAATCGTCATGTGATAATGGGGAGTCACAATTTACATTTCTACACTACTGATATACCGTGCGAGCAAAAATTATTTGCATCAAAGAGGGCTTGGATTAAAAAACGTAGGGCTTGGTTTAGATCACAATGATATAGGGACGATATATCTAACCAAATCTAGGTTAAAATTTTGTCAAATTTATATTATGACATGATATGCCAAACTAATGAGTAATAAAATAAGTAGACAAATACAAATTTATTTTTGTTGTTTACAAAATTGACAAAGTAAGAATATAGGTACAGATAGAAAAAGAATAATAAGTACATCATTTGCTGAAATTGGCCACCGCCATGCTCCAAGCATAAATTCGCACGTCTCTTCATATTTTCGAAAGTGTTGACCAGCATCTCTGGAGAAATGTTACCACATTCTTGGATAATCCTTTTTTGTAGGTAATTGTTCTAAATTTGCAACCTGCATGTTCCATAAGATCTTCCCACTTCTTGGGACAGGCGTCTTATACAATTTGTTGGCGTATTTTGCATTATTTCACGAACGTTTGCAACAAGTCCTTCTGTTCTTACAGATGGTCATCCTGCTCCTTTTTTGTGTTGTATAGAACCTGTTTCCCTAAACACAGCCACGGTTCTTTTCAGGCAATGATAAATCCCCAGCAATAAAAGCAACGTTCGGAAAATGTTCGATGTCGAAAATCGTCCATGCACAAGCCCGGATTGATATTGCCATTCACCATTTACTCTAACCCCGTTTCGAAAATACGCTTCAACCATGAATGTGCTGTTCCGTAAAGCCCATTGTGTGAATTGTTCAAGAAATTGGAAAAATTAGCGATGAATAAAATTACTTTGTAACGACTGTCAAAGATGACGGAATAACTAATTGATTGTTAATTCAGGTAGTTACTGACACCCAACAGGTATTAAGCTCTACGGCTAAGCATTACGTCCTTAGATGCAAGGCCCTCTTTGATGCAAATAATTTTTGCTCGCACGGTACTTACTACCTATTTATTTTTAGTTGATTCGGATTGCCGTGAAAGATTTATTTTTTTAAATGATGAATAATTTTCGAAAATAGCATAAAATCCCTTTAAAAATATATAAATCAAAAACAAAGATACAGGTAGGCACAATATGACCAAACACATGTGATTTATACAGGGTCCTGCAATAGTCAGGCATCCATAGCTCCTATACGAGTTAAGTTAGGAATTTCATTCATATGCTTACTTATACCCTTAAGACAGGATGGATTTCAGGAAATATTTTTGCATATACAGGGTGGCCCAATAAAGTGTGGGAATACAAAGTTGGGTTTTTTAAATGGGACATCCTGTTTTTTGTTGTATTATTAGGTTTGTATTAGTGTCCTGTATAGTTGTTTATAATCTTATTAAAATGTCTTTGGTAATAAACTAAAAAAGAATGATTTACAACCCTGGAAAAAAATCAAAGAAACAATCTAAAAGTTTTTTTTTTAATTAGGGCATTGCGTGAGATTAATGGCAGGGTGTCAAGATATACTATAAATTGAATAGATTTCATCTATTTTATACAGGGTGCTTAAAATAACGTTTTAAACACGACACACTAATTTTTCTTAAGTTTTTCATAGGAACACTCTATTTATTATTTTACTATTTGATGAATAATTAAAAAAAAAACATAATTTTCATGTGTGTCACATTTAATTGGTAAATCTAATAGATTTTTTATGGCTGCCTAGCTGTTGTATTTAGAAAACTTTATAAGGGATAGCGATATATCAGCACATCCCGTTCAAAACCGTCGCAACGTTTAAATTTTCAGATTATTTCAATAACAAATTCATATTTGCATATATTACATACCTTTAATAGAAGGGTCTACTAACATATAAAAGTCATCCATGGTGACTGCAATGATATCAATAGATTCATCAGTATCATCGTTCGTAAAATTAGCCTGATTTTGTAAATCTGTCGAGACTGTTTGTAGCATAACTTGTGTACCAGATTTGGCTAGCATAACACTTTGTAGGGTTCCTTGATTACCCATAAATATTCCTGAACCACCAGCACCGGCATCCGGCACGCTGGATCCTGCAGCTAGAAGCACTACGTCAAATTCTTGTGCCCACATTTGTTGGACTTGCAATGCTGTAAAACAGTAATGCACTTTGATTTTAATCAAGAATTAGTTAGAAGCCGTTTTTTGTAAATGGTAAAATACAACAAATATATCCGACAAGAAACCTAGATTATACACAGGGCCGATCCTAGCAGGTGTGCAGCGCGTGCATCGCACGCGGGCGTCCAAAACAAGGGGCGGCCGTAGGCCGCAGATAGTTCTGTCAATCAAGCAAAGCTTTTTACGAATTTCTCGAAATAAAAATAAAGTGACAACATATAGAAACTATAAAAGATAACTTTAAATTAACGTCGAAGAAGAAAACAATATTTTTGTGAATTATTTCAAATGGATTTATTTATTAAAGATTTTCAATCAAACGGCCGCGGTCGGCCGATGGCACGCGGCTCGAAGATCAGAAAGCACAGAAAAAAAGTTCGTTTATTTGATTACGAGGGCAGTGATGAACCAGTTTTAAATCCCTTCCTGCAATTCAAGATTGCTTTCTATTTTGCAATTCTTAATTACGCGATCTCTTCGATAAATGAAAGATTTACCTTTTACCTTATTATCTGAGTGCTATTAAATATTCTGTTTTCTGTATGAGTTTCACACCATTTCTAATGATGACCTCATGAAAACCTGCATGGATTTAGATATTAAGTTACAGGTACAGGAGGAAGGAACTATTGTGAAATATATAGACGGTATACTACTCTTTAATGAAATAACTTCATTTGAAGATATTTTTCCAGGTAAAAAACAGCCAATTAACATATTAGAAATTTTAGTCAAAAATGATCTCATTCCCTGTTTTCCAAATTTTGCTCTAGCAATAAGGATTTTTTTAACCTTACCTGTTTCTATGGCTTCAGGTGAAAGAAGTTTTAATAAATAAAAAAATAAAAAAAATTACTTGAGAAATAATATGAAACAAGAAAGACTTTCAGATTTGGCCATCATCTCTATTGAATCCGAAATCTCTATCTCACCGCAATTATTGACAAATATGCTTCTCAGAAAGCCAGAAAAATTATTTTATAGTTAATTATTAGGTAGTCTTCGAGGGAGGACTGATTTATATACTTTTCGTTTCGCGAGATTAATGCTTTAGTACTTTTTGTTATTTTATATTTTCTGGTAAATACTGCACTGAGAAAATCTCCAGCAGAAACTTCTTTACTGATGTATTTTTGGCTATCCCAGCTAAAATATTTGCTAAAGTTGCAAATTGACTTTCTTGTAGCAGTAAAATAAGGTTTACTGATGTCTTTCTATTGATTTTAATAAGTACTTTGCTGTTGGTAATAAATATTTTCTTAAATATTTCGCAATAGCAAAATACGTAATTGTAAGAGCAAAAAACTTTTTCAAAAGAATTTTTATTTATCCTGAGAAAAAATGTTGCTGCCCCAGCAAAGAAAATTTATTAGATCCGGTATTCGGGTGTTTCCGTGTCGCCATTCGGTGTCGTTAAGAGCCAGTTTCGAGTATTTCAGCCCGTCCGAGCCTGTTGTCGCGCCGTTCGCGCATCATTTCGCTAAGTTTAGAGTTGAGGGAGAGGGTGGGGCTCATAGCCTTACAAAATTATTTGTTTTTTTTTGTTTGTGACCTGCGGCTAGCTGTATTATTTTGATGGAGTACAAGAAAAGTTGAAAGTTTAGAGGCCACCTTTAAATTAAGAAGAAGACTATGCGTTAATGCAAATTTGGGAACATTTTTTGATGATTTTCCATTTCCATGTCCTTATTGTAGTTAAGCACAGGCATTGAATTGGTAAGTTTTGTTTGTATAATCTTACACATAATATACTTGTTTTTGTTTATTTTTATGCATATTTCGGTAAATCATTTATTTGTGTATTTTTAGAGAGAGGCAGTTTTTAACAAAAGGTTTCCTGATTGTGTTGACGTCATATAATATACTAGTAGAAAGTTTGTGCAGGAATAATAGCAAAGTTGAAAGAACGAAAAATCAGCGGATACGGCCTTGAAGAAAATATTGGTAAGTTAAAACGTTTCATTTCGTATATAAAGTGTTTGCCTATTAAACAGGTCTTATAATAATAATTGTAATTGAAAACTAATGAAATAATTATTTTTAGACATCACTGCTAAGGGACTACTGATGTTACTATATTTATTGAGCCCCATAACCATATAAAGTGCCAGAAAAGGTTCTATGGAGACCAAGCAGGAGGGAGGTGCAAGAAAGCTTATTCTTTAACGCAGAGGTAAATATTAACTACTATTCGCTATGCTTGAACTAAGAATCATACATACATACCTAACCTTATACCGTGCGAGCAAAAATTATTTGCATCAAAGAGGGCCTTGCATCTAAGGAATGCTTAGCGGTATCAATTAATCAGTTATTCCATCATCTTTGACAGCCGTTACGCGTAATTTTATCTAAACCAAGCCCTACGTTTTTTAATCCAAGCCCTCTTTGATGCAAATAATTTTTGCTCGCACGGTAGTAACCTGAATCAATGATCTAGGTAGCAGATCATTGACCTGAATGATTAATGGGAGGCTTAACTTGTAGTAGTGTCAACTCTTTTTTGACATTTTGAAGTCGGAACTTTTTAGTAAAATTTAATAATTGCAGTCGTGCATACATTGGTGTTACAATATGACAAACACCGATAAGTTGTCTTAGTCTTGACTTCGCTTGGTTTCTCCCTGGTCCTTCATTTCCAGAATTTTTGATTACCCCTACTATAAATATTTAATCAACATTCTCCGTTCCAGAATGATCATCTCACAGAAAAAATAAACGCAAAATGTGAGAAGCTACAACTGTTTAACCTAACTGTTCAGCCGTTCGGAGTCATAGTGGAAAACCTTGCCTCTCCAAGATATATTATAGTTGTATCAGTGCTGTATCATTATTATTATTATTATTATTATTATTATTATTAGGTGCATATATATAGTCCTGTTTTTGTTATTTTATGTTATAAATAAGTTTCTATAAATTCTTTTTCTTTTATAGCCTGGTAGAGTATAATTATTTTTTCCTCATTTTTTAAAGGTTTGTAAAATGAAACTTTTATTATTGTTAATTATTAGGTGCTTTATGTTCCTGTTGTTTAATGTTATGTTATAACTTATAACGTTCATATAAATCGTTTTTTGCATAACCTGTATTAATATTTGGTTCTTGTCGTATTTTTTTTATATAAAAAAATGTTTATTTCATTTAGATTTTTCCTTTTATTCCTATACCCTATATTTAGACCTTATCATCACAGCAACTACATGCTTAATGTACTCTATTTTATTTATTAGCCCCTAAATTGTCTTTTTTATTGCAGCAAATTTTATTTTGTTTTTACCCTGGATGAAAGTGCGCCTGTGTCACAAATTCGAGTACATGTACGGGAACCTTGAACATTGTAAGAAATACATCAAAGTCGAAATCAAAAAGTGCAACAGCTTTAAATTTTACATTATGTATTTCTTACAGTTTTTAAGATTTCCATTCTTGCACTCGAATTTGTGACACAGGCGCACTTTAACCCATGGTAAAAACAAAAAAAAATTGCTGCAATAAAAAAAAACTTTTTAAGGGTAAGAAAGCACCCTCTTGTGCTAGCTATATAATTTTATTGTAGAAGGAGAGACATTTTTTGTTATTAGAAAAAGTATTTTTACCAACAGCAAAAGATTTTTAAGGTACAAGAAAGATCCTTTCTACTGCAAGAGAGACGTTTTTTACTATATAAAAAAAAGTCACCACTGTAGCAGAAATTTGTTGTTTCAGTAGCAAATAATTTTATAGTTACATTATATAGTTTTATAAGTACAGCAACGTTACTTTTTAGATATAGCAGAATTACTTTATAGCTATAACAAAATTATGTTTGCAAAGTAGCTTTATTACCACAGCAAAGTATGTCTAGCAGAGTGCATTCTCCTGGTACAGTAATGTGCTTGGCTGTCCCCCATTTAGCAAAATATTTTAGCTATGGTTGCTAAAATTTTCGCTAGGAATGAAAAGAGATTTTCTCAGTGTGTTGTTTTACATTTCTAATTATAAAATGTATATTTTTGTTTTAAAAGTAATTATTTTGTTGGTTTATTATTTTGTTAAAATAAAAAGAAAAAAAGGTGTCGCATATATAACATATTAGCTGGCCCAAAAATAAAGTCTTTCCCGTAAAATTTTATTTGTAGTTTGTATTTTTATTAATGTTTAACTTTTTACTCTTATGTACATACATGTAGATGAGTTTATAACGTCAACGTTAAACATACATGTAGATGAGTTTATAACGTCAACGTTAAGTATTACTCAAAATAGGAAAAATTCTTTAGAGGGGCGGCATAATAGGTCTTTGCACGCGGGCGGCCGACACCCTAGGATCGGCCCTGATTATACATAAGTATCCCAAGCATAGATTAACAATGACTAAAAAGGGTGCATATTATCAATGTATTGTGTAATCTTCTACCTAATGACAGTAAAGTAATAGGTAACTTGGAAAAACAAAAAAAAATATTTTTAATTTACTGCTGGAAATAGAACCTGACAATGTGGATAAATATTATTCATATCTTGATCATGGATAGGATATACCTAGAGATTTAAGAGATTATACTGATTGATGTAGATAGTAGCATAAAGAATATAATATATACATTGGGTATTTTGCAACATTGTTTTATGTCTTCAAAATTTACACTTTTTAATTGTATCTACTGCTCTTGTATCTTAAATAACTAAATATTAAAAAGTTGTTAAGAGGTTCAGTATAAATTCACTTAAACTAAACATAAAAAAAACCAAGTTCATGTTGATTGATAATGGTAAGTATCAAAGCGAATTTAAGCAGAGGAAGCTAAGCGTAGAAATAGACGGTAATTCTATTGAAGTGGTGGAAAAAATCAAATATCTTGGATTTTTTATTGACAGCTATCTTAATTTTAAAGAACATATTTTACACATTATAAACAATGTAGGCAACAAGGAATGTTAATTTTTTATCTAGGGTCGCTGCATCTTTATCCCAGTGGACAAAAATTACTGTTTTTAATACTTTGGTTTTGCCGCACCTTATTTTTAGTTCATCTGTACTGTATTTGGCTAACAAAAATGAGATTAATAGGTTACAAAAACTGCAAAATAGGGCGATGCGGATAATTTTGGGGGAAAGAAGAGACACACCTGAGAGAGATATGTTAAATAGACTAAATTGGCTTTCTATTGAAGATTCTCTTAAATTTTGGACACTGGTTCTTATATTTAAAACAAAAAATGGATTGACACCAGGATACTTAACAGAACGGTTACTGACTAACGAATCAGTTCATTCATATCCGACAAGAAACAAAACGAACTTTTACATTACAAAAAAGAATAAAAGTAGCTCGGAAAATTAACTTTTTCATAAAGGCTTAATTAGTTTCAATTCTCTGCCACATGACATTAAGAATGCTAGAAACCTTAATATATTTAAGAATAAATTAAGGAAACACTTAAAGAGAGAATGATTCAATAATCATGATTGTTTTATTCGTGTTATGATGACAAGTACATATGTTAACACATTGACGGTTTTATTTTAATGTAAGTATTGTATTTTTTGACAGTGTGTTGTTAGTATGTATTTTATTTTATTTTATTTGTTATTTTAAATCTTGATATATTTTGTAAATCTTTATTGAAATTATTATTTTTATGTATTAGCCAGGTGCTAAATAAAGGAATATTATTATTTGTGAGTAAATGAAGAATTAGCTAACTATAATTTTATTGGTGACAGAATCATTTCTGCCAGTTTAATTTGTATTACAATAAAACAATAAATAATTATAGTGTCACAAAGTTACAAAAATAATTATATTTTTTGAGAATTGTAAAAACACAAAACAGCAAAAAACGAAAAGCTAAAAGGATATTTAGCTAGCAATTCAACCATTAGGTCACAATACTATATTGTGCCATCATTAATTTATATTTCTTATTTCTTATTGCAAATTGAGACGTCACCAAAATTTAAAATTCCAGGTCCGTATTTAAAAAAATTGACTTGAAGGTGTATCTAGTAACAAACGGAACGTTGAGTTTTGAAACTAACTTTATGAAAAAGTGTTATTGTTTTTTCCAAATAGAATATTAGGGTGCAAAAAATTAAATACCAAAACTGAAAATTTCTGGTATTTCTCCCCTCTCCGGGGGTAATTGAAATATTTAAAAAAGCCTTCACAAATTATTAAGCCCCAATAGACTCAACTTAATCAGCTTAACCATCGCCCTGTATAATAAAGGGTCCGCCAAATAACTTTTTTTTTTTGAAAATGCTATAAAAAAAAACTACTGAATATTTTCTCAAATTTCTTTTTTTATTTGAAAGTACAATCCTTCCGGTTAATAATGGAAAATAATTTCATTCAAATGGCTGCCTCGGCTGGCCATGCAGTAGCCTACACGATCGGTCCAATTTTTAAGCACATTATCGATTGTGTGCAGCTGTATTTCACCAATGGCTTCACGAATATTGTCCTTTAAAGCGTCAATTGTCTCTGGCTTGTCGGCGTAACACTTATCTTTGACGGCACCCCACAAATAATAGTCCAACGGTGTCAAATCGCAGCTCCGAGGTGGCCAAACGACATCAGCTCTGCGGCTGATAATGCGATCTTCAAAAACAGGGCGCAAAACATCGAGTGTAGCTTCGGCTCTGTGGCACGTAGCGCCGTCCTGTTGAAACCAAATGTTGCCAATATCCTCCTCTTCAATTTTTGTGAACAAAAATTCGTTCAACATGGCCCGATAACGATCGCCATTGACTGTAACGGCCACTCCTTGCTCATTTTCGAAGAAAAATGGCCCAATTATGCCTCTGGACCAAAATCCGCACCAAACAGTGACTCGTTTTGGGTGCACCGGCTTTTCAATGTATGCGTGCGGGTTTTCTGTGCCCCAAATGCGACAATTTTGCTTGTTTACATACCCGCCAAGATCAAAATGGGCTTCATCTGAAAAGATGATTTTTTTGGCAAAATCGGCATCTTCTGTAAGTCGATCGCAGGCCCACTGAGCGAAGCGAAATCGCATTGGATGGTCAGTTGGCTTCAACTCCTGAGCAATTGGACTTTGTATGGCGTCATACCAAGGTCTTTATGCAAAATTCGACTCAATGATGTCTCCGAAATGTTCAATTGTTGAGAACGACGGTGAATTGATGTTGATGGCGCTTCACGCACACTTTCTGCCACAGCAGCAATATTCTCGGGTGTACGCACTGTTTTTGGCTTTTCACGCTTTGGTTTATCGATGAGGATGCCAGTTTCTTTTACTTTTTTCACAAGATAACGAACATACGGAGCAACAATTTTCGCACACATTCTGCAACATTACCATGATTTTCAAAGTAATGTCGCAATATTTCCCAGCGTTGTTCAAGCGTATACACTACCATATTCGTTCAGCGGAAGGATAAAACTAATTATCTGTCAAATCAGACATGAGCTAAGTGTATGGAGAACTATGGAGGACTTGAGGTAGGAGGCCGATCGCAATGCATTGGATTCGGTCCCAAATTAGCATCGGTAATTCAGCTTTACGAGTCGCTGTAAGATGGCGCGCGTGTTCGAAGTGGGCTATCAAATAATGGTTTCTTATGGACGCAATAACTATTTTTATTTAAATTAGTTCTTTAAGGAACAAATAAGGACTTTTATATGAATTTACACTTACTTTGTTATATTTATTAGTAAACTCGGCCTGTATAAAGTTCCAACGATGCTTGGTTTTTAAAATACAGGGTATATAACATTCTAGCTATACCTTTGGAGCTAGAAAGAGACTTATTTGGCTGCGTTTTCTTTCTGAAAAAGATCCTGTCTTACACCCCGACACAAAGCAAACTCTACTTTTATAAATTGTACCATTATTTATTATAAATATGGAAATCCATATTAAAAACTAGATCCTCCATAGTTTTTAACTTTTACTTAAACCCTTTATTTTTCTGTGCTTTTACTTTTGACAATTGACATTTTATTTTTCGAAATAACAAATAATGTTTGAAGGCAAGACAAGACAAATAACGTTGTATTGTAATTAATTTCCATATTTATAATAAATAATGGTACAATTTATAAAAGTAGAGTTTGCTTTGTGTCGGGGTGTAAGACAGGATCTTTTTCAGAGAGAAAACGCAGCCAAATAAGTCTCTTTCTAGCTCCAAAGGTATAGCTAGAATGTTTAATACCCTGTATTTTAAAAACCAAGCATCGTTGGAACTTTATACAGGCCGAGTTTACTAATAAGTATAACAAAGTAAGTGTAAATTCATATAAAAGTCCTTATTTGTTCCTTAAAGAACTAATTTAAATAAAAATAGTTATTGCGTACATAAGAAACCATTATTTGATAGCCCACTTCGAACACGCGCGCCATCTTACAGCGACTCGTAAAGCTGAATTACCGATGCTAATTTGGGACCGAATCCAATGCATTGCGATCGGCCTCCTACCTCAAGTCCTCCATAGCTAAGTGTTACCATTCACGAAATAAGCACTAGTTGAAAAAAAAAACGTTAGATGGCGGACCCCTTATATGACTTTAGAACATATCATAAGAAGTAGGTACAGAAATTAGAGTATTCACTAGCACTTTTACCTGTTAGGTATGGTAATTCGGAAATCCAGTTTAAGGGGAATATGATATTTTTTACTTTCTTTTGTCGCGTGAGATTAAAAGCTGGGACCCCAAATTGAATATCAAAGCAAGTCATCATCCCAAATGTCGTATTTTGTATTTCAATGACAGGTAGATCAAGTTTTTGTGGCCTGCTTTTACCACGTTCTCCAAATAGGTTCCATTTTCGATACCTACAATTAAAAAAAAATTAAAAAATCCCAGTGCATGCATGTTTTATGTATTTATTATACATATTATATTTTTATTTGTAGCCCTGCTAAAATTCTAATTAGGTACGCTTATTTTTCTGACGTATATTGCTTCAAAAATGTAAAAGACATTTTTTTCGATAGTTATATTTAAAATAAAAAAGTACATATATTTATTTATATTAATCCAAATCTGAATCAATTTTATTATTATTGTTAATAAATAAATCAAAATTCGTTTGAACACGAGAACCTTAGTTCTCAGGGGGACATATTTTTTGCTATTTTCACCTTTTCTCCATAATCTTCGCGAACATTTTGAACAATGCCTTTACAATTGCATGGAGGTTAGAGGTGGACATTTTCAACATTTACTTGATTGGTGCAAGCGGTAATAAATTTTATTACTTTTAAATTTTCTTCTCTTTTTAGCCCTATTTCTTAGGAACTATTATTCACTCGATTTAAACGAGCAAGGTCGCGTTTGGAAGGCATTTTAATTCCCTTTAAAATAAGGTATCACTCGGCCCCCCTTTTCATTTAAGATTTTAAGGGTGGAAGCCACCCCGTCGTAGGGATTCTAGCAGGAGGGGGGTGACAATAGCAAAAAAATATGTCCCCCTGATAACTTAGGTTCCCGTGTTCGAGCGAATTTTGATTTATTTATTAACAAGAAAATAAACCTGGGTTGAAAGTTTTCGGTGCGCCACCCTGTATTTATTCCATAGTATTATTAAATTGTTCTTGGGATTATTAAATAAGCGTGTACCCGGCCTGCGTTGCAGCCCGACATTATACGACGTGAGATATATAAGGCGAACAAACCTCAAACTCAACCGTTTGCCGGCCCGTCCACAATTCACATCCATGCATAAAACACAGTCTGTCTTCGTCTATTCCGGCTTCGGTGCTTCGGATCGATCGTTGAACGGGCCGGGGACCGGTTAGGTTGGGTCGTTCGTTCTCCCTACTCTAATTTATCAGTGTTTATCAGTGTTTCTCTATAATATTATGCATGTATTATACATAAAAACCTTCCTCTTGAATCACTCTATCTATTAAAAAACAACCGCTTCAAAATCCGTTGCGTAGTTTTAAGGATTTAAGCACATATAGGGACAGGACGGGCGATAGCGACTTCGTTTTATACTATGTTAAGATTTCTTAAACTTACTTGTTGGAATAATAGAAATAATATGACATATTATAACAAACCTAATGACTTTTTAACAAGCCTGAACTTAAAGGAATTTTCGAACTTCGTTTAATAGGTTATTTATTTATCTTACATTAACCTTTTAGTAACAATTTTTAAATTTTAAAGCTCGGCGCTGCCCATCTTCCCATTCGTTAAATAAAAATTTTGCAGTGCGCATTCCTATCTATGCTAGACTTTATTTACATGCGCATGGCTATAAACTTCCACTTTCGTAATTATTACTGTTGACTGATAAAGGTCTATGTCTATGCACCCACCTCGCTATAATGCTACCATTAGAAGCGATTGCAACGTTTGTATTATAAAACACTAAGCCATTATTACAGCTAGTACGGTTTTCTTCCAGATGGCAAGACACTTTTTCTATAAAGTTTATTATAATTGTAGTTTTGTACTGAATAGCTGCGCACGAGATCTCTTTCAGAAATGTTACGTTATCGTTTTCGGTTGCGTCACATAAAATAATGTTACTTGAAGGTGGAATTTGAGCAGCAGTAGCAAAAAAATGATCTTGGTACGAAAGAGTTGATTCTGGAAAAATAATTAGATCCAAAGTCTAAAAAATAATAAAAATATTATTTATAAAATGTCTGGAATAGGAGACGACGAATGTCCGAACAAATAATAAATAATAATAATAATAATAATAAATTTATTTAAAATTTATTAATATAATAAATATTAACATATTATGTTTATGTTGTCTTCTATAAACTTATTCTTCAATCCCCTGAAGCTGAGCTTGTTGGGGGCAAATCGTATTTTTTGTTTTAGTATGTAAAATCATAAATAATAAATATGCATTAAAAATTAAGTTTTAAAGTAAAAATGTTATTTTATAGTATAAACGCAGTTTTTTTGAAGAAATATAATACCTATTATAAAGTTATTAATTTATAATTTTTAAGTAAAAAATATTATTTACATAAATTATTCAGAACAATATTAATTAAATAATTTCTAAAAATATTTTCAAATTGTCTGTTTTTATTATCCATGTTTTTATTTCGATTTTAAATTTTTTTTATGAAATCAATTTTTTAATTTTTGTTGGTAAATAATCGGGGGTAATACCACGAGTGCTTAAAAATTACCGATAATTTTCATGAAAGCTTGTTATTTATAATTCCACGAGTTCGAAGAACGAGTGGAATTAGTATAACAAGCTTGAATGAAAATTATCGGTAATTTTTATGCACGAGCGGTATTTAGGAAGAATATTTCTAGAATGAAATATATATAAATTTTTTTTTTGTCATACAATTTTCAATTTCATATAACATAATTAAAACTGTAACTGAAATCCAATAACAATTTTTTTTTTATTTTATAAAAAAACTTAACAAATAGCAACAAACAATTGAAAAATATTAACTAATTATTGATTGAATAATAAAAATTAAAAAAACTGTCTCGTCAAATAGGTTCGATTGTTGTGTGTTGGATATACAACGTTGTCTAGGCAACCGTTGTATATCCGCTGATATTTTTTTATTTTTAACGTTTCTTATGGGAAAATTTATACATGAGTGAAATATTCGTTTAAATAAAAACATAAATATTTAAAAATATTTTGTCCTATGGACTTATTTATTTTAGGTTTTATGGTTATTTTATTTTTATGACGCGTATTATAATTATGGTTTTTAAATTATATAATGTTTTTATTTTTAAATAATTAATATGTTATAAATGTAAAGTTGTCTTATGTTCAACTTTTTTGTTTCTGAATATAATTCTTTTGAAGGATAACTTTATTGAATATAATTTTTAGAAACCTTTTTTGTAATATTTCTAATTTTTTAACTAAAGTTCTATTTATTCCTCCCCAACCTAAAATTCCGTAATTTAAATAAGTTTTAACTAACGCGTAATATAATATTTCCATGTCTTACATTTAAAATTTTTTTAATGTTTTCAAAAATCGGCAGTAAACTTCTTAATTTTTTAATTAAGTATTCTAAGAGAAAATTCCAATTTAATTTACTATCAAAAATAATTCCTAAATATTTTATTTTATTAACTTTAAAAATTTGAATTTCTTCATTTATTTGAACACTGTTCATATTTCGTGGTAGGTTATTTAGGTTTAAAGTAAAAGGAATATAATTTGTTTTAAATTGTTAACTAATAGTTAACAACCCAATTTTTAATAATTTTAAAATCTTTTTTAACTTTATTATTTAAGTTTTCCCAATTTGTATCGGCATACAAAATTGTAGTATCATCTGCAAATAAAAATAACTCGAACAAACGCCAATTTTTACCTTACTTTGAATTTAAGGAAATTCACAACTCATTTGCTAAATATTGACAAAAGTATATAGTAGGTACCTACATATACCTAGTATAAGACGTTTTTAAAAAACATTTTTAAGTATTTAGGTTTATTTTTAATAAATTGTAATTAATACCTGATTTATTTTTCTTGAAGTTTCTTCGATTATTTTCATATAATTTTTAAGATTTATTGCTAATCTTTCATTTGCTGTTAAGTTGATATCAAGGTTCGGTCCGTATTCTACTACAGCCACATTGTACACGGATCCCTAAAATACATAAGCAAAAAATCAATTATATTAATCAAATGCTTCAATTGTGTAAAACTATTTTTTATTATATTTCAATAAAAAGTCGGTAACCTTTGCCCGCCGGCCCTTAACTCGTAACGTAGACATTTACCTTTAGATAAGCAAACAATAATCACGAAAGTGGCAAAACCTCGCGCATGTAAACAAAGCCATACACGAATAGGCATGCGCACTGCAAAATATATATATCGTTTACCGAATGGGAAAATATACAGGTCTGTCTTAGATGTGTTTAAATTGATCATAAAATAAAATTACATAATATCAAGAATTTTTTTCATAATATTTGGACATAATAAGATCAAACAATGGTCTTTACTAGTCATTGTATCAGAATCCCTAAAGGCACAAACACAATTTACTAAACTATACAAAAACAAAAAATCCATAAATATTAAACACCCACAATAGCAGAGAAAAGACCAAGAAATCATATGTGTGAAGTTAGCTACGTTCATCAGCCCCGTCACAGAATATATAGCTACGCAACAGAACGCTGGTGAGAATAGGAAGGGGTAAAGGTACCTATTAATAATAGACAAACACATTTGTGGCCTACACCGCATTGCCTGCGGCACCTACTTTATATAATAAGAACATTTTTTGTGGTAAAAACCCCCCCTAGGTGGAATTTCTCGCTGCGCCACTGCTTAGTCTGTGTTGGCATTAATTATCGCCTAAATCTTTTCCATGATAATAAAATATGTTGTATCAAGTTTAGGGCTTTAATGTTGGTAATACATAAATTTAATACACTCTTTAAAATCAGCCTTTTAAATTTTATAATTCTACATTTTCTATAAGATGTAGGTACTTTGATTTATTAAAATACTTTTCCTTCGCCTATAGCGTTTGTAAACGAATTTTAATTTTTTTAGTGGCGAAGATTGAAATAATGAGTAAACTACCCCATAGGGGTAAATTACTTGCTATATACGAATTTCCAAAAACCCGGAGGAAAAAGTTACAGGATAAAAACTTCGAAAAGTAGCGTTTGTAAACGAATTTTAATTTTTTTAGTGGCGGAAATTGAAATTCTATCATTTGGATTTATCGTCATGAGTAAACTACCCCATAGGGGTAAATTACCTGCTATATATGAATTCCCAAAAACCCGGAAAAACAAAATTACAGGATAAAAACTTCGAAAAGTAGCGTTTGTAAACGAATTTTAATTTTTTTAGTGGCGGAAATTGAAATTCTATCATTTGGATTTATCGTCATGAGTAAACTACCCCATAGGGGTAAATTACCTGCTATATATGAATTCCCAAAAACCCGGAAAAACAAAATTACAGGATAAAAACTTTGAAAAGTAGCGTTCGTAAACGAATTTTAATTTTTTTAGTGGCGATAATGGAAATTCTATCATTTGGATTTATCGTCATGAGTAAACTACCCCATGGGGGTAAATTACCTGCTATATACGAATTTTCAAAAACCCGGAGGAAAAAGTCACAGGATAAAAACTTCAAAAGTAGCGTTTGTAAACGAATTTTAATTTTTTTAGTGGTGAAGATTGAAATTCTACTATTTGGATTTATCGTCTTAAGTAAAGTATAGGCTAAGCTTTAATACCATAAAAAATATATATGGCATTTAAAAAAATACATATTTGGTACACCCTGCATTTTCTAGACAAGAAATTATTTTTAAAAGATGCATATCATCAGACGCTACAAACTTTTGTAGTTACAGTTTTTTGCTAAAGTCTACAGTTAACGAAATATCGTCCACCGGTACACTAAATGAAAACTCGGTATTAGTTACACATTTTTTAATATCTATTTCCTAGGCATATGCGACAAAACGTACTTTGAGCTTGCGGGAATAAAAAACAATGCACGTGTATGTATTTATAAACGTTTTGTAATTAATTACGTATAGGTACTTACCTTGGATAATCTACAGGATATTGTTAAACATAAACAAATATACAAACAATTTAAACACATATCTTTAAAATCCGCTTCTTAAGTGGTTTGTCTATCAAAATCAAAACATGTTTCTTGATTAAACTTCTAATTGTTGCATATTACGTTCTTATCTAAAATAGTCAGGTTATTCAATTAGTTTTTATAACCCTGGCATGGAATACAAAGGTAAACATTTTAATGAATCTGTAAGTACTCTGATGTGGAGGCCTACTTATTCAAATCCTTTGAATTATCGTTTTATATTTAGTTGGGTGGAGGAGATGGTTTAGATTTGATATTATATTATAAAACCTAGTTTTCATGGGAAAAATAAAGTAGTTTCTTATTAAAAATAAGAAATATTTCAATTTTTCAACGATCTGGAATATATTTTCTAATAACTAACGCCAAGAATATTTAATATTCTATATCTATATAATTGATTATTTCTAACATTTTTTTTTAAACAGGTCAAAGTATATAGATGTATATAGTATAGAATTATACGTTTTAAAACAAGTTAACATGTTTGAAAAAAAACTAGCAATAGACAGTGTTCCATAGGGGTTCGTTAGGCGTGAACCCACACATTTTGCCATGCCATATACAGGGTGAGTCGGGAGGAACGGACCAAACTTTAGGAGCGTAATATACACGCATAAACAATTTGAAAAAACCCATATATATGTTCCTATTCGATAATCGTTTGTTTTCAAGTTATAGCGTAATACCAAATAAAGAAAAGTTCATATTAACGGTTTCCTAATTATATAGCGTTCTTTTAATAAATGTTCAAAAATACCGCCATTGACTTCTATAAACATTTTCTGCTTCGTCTACGAAGATGGCACGTTGCTCTTCTAATTGCTTCATGTCTTTCTTCTTTAAAATTGGCTGCAGTATTTTTAATGAATTAGTCCATCCCGAGTATCCACTTTTACTTTGTACACTTCATTTTTAAACCAGCCCCATAAACAATAATCTAGTGCTGTGAGGTCTGGAAATCTTGGAGGCCAATTAATAGGACCACCGCGACCAATCCAACGCCCTGCCTGCAACACGTTTCTATGCGGATGTCTCCCAGTCCGCAGAAGCACGTCAAGATGACGTCAATATCTGGTGACTACTGGTCAATAGACGTCAGTCGACCAAAAATCGACGACATTTTGACGTTAGTTAATTGTCGAATTTCTGACGTCATTTAATTCACGTCATATTGTCGACTTTACTTGGTGATATCTGGTATAATATATTTTTAATTATTTCTACCCAAAAAACTATAATAACTTGCATGACAAACCCGAACAAACCTTTTTTTTGTGGGTGCCGTAAAAAATAGAATAATCGCCTCATAATCGTGAATTGGCTGCGCGCGCAGTCCCTCCTGCCATAGGCAACGAGAGTAAACGGGGTTGCCAGTTTATTAGAAACTCCCTAAACGCCTATCCACGCCATGACGTCATGTTTAATAGTTTTACTTTTATTGATAAATATTCAGTCGGTAGGTAAAAGCAAAAACAATTATAACTTTACACTGTGCTGACTATATTATTAGTGTATATAGTGAAAACTGAAAATGCCATTTTATGTTTGCCAGGAATACAGAAAAGTTTTGCCAATAATTTTGTATTAAACTGTTGGCAACCTTGCAGACGAACGTCGGCTCCCGGCTCGAGCACGGGCGGTTAGCTGACGCCATTTTTTCACTGTGTCATTTCAAGTAGGTATTTATTTAATAGTGTTGTGTTTGTACGTTTATTAGTGTTGGTGTTTGTTGTTTACATACTTCAACCAACGAAACCAAAGCAAATAAGGTAAGTACTGTTGTTGGGTTGCTGTTCGTTGCTAAATAGCAAGGTCTCTATAAATAGTACCTACTATTTGCAGGTTATTGCTGCTGCATGACAGGATTTATTGATTTCTAGGATTATTTTACTTAGGTTAACGAAGTTTTAAAGACAAAATCTCTAATTTTTAGTGTATTTTGTGCTTAACTTTCTAGTAAAATGTATCTTTTGTCCTATCGCCATGCTGAATTTATAAATTACTTAAAATTTTCAATATTCATTTTAGTTGCCAATATTTAACGCACTTATTTAAGACAATTTTAGGCCCGGTTTATGCAAAAATTCCTTAACTTTAACTTTAGAAATAACGACATATTTTGCCGTAAAAAGTGTTTGAATTAAGGTATTTCATATAAGAGAACATGCAAAAAAACCTTTCCATAACTATAATTTTATATAAATAAATAAAGTATATACTTTTTTTAACTTTTGTGAGAGTGCCAAATTTATTGTTAATTTTTGTTACAGGTGCGGTACAGATTAAACCCCTGCTGCTACTCAAAGTGATATTGAACATGGAATAAAAATTTGGCTAAAACACGCGAAGCAGCGAATGCAAGACGCCTGTTGCTCCTGTCGAACATGATAATTATTACAGTGGTGGTGGTGGTGACATGGTTTAGTAGTATGTACCTACTTACCCATAATAAATGCTTACACAATGTATTAAGTAGTTTTAGTTTAAATTGGATTACTGGTGAATACAAAATATTTTAAGACGTGAATTTCACGTCATGAAATGACGCGAAAGTCACGTCAAGAAATGGCGTGAAAGTCACGTCATTTCAAGACGTAAAAATGACGTCAGATATTGACGTCATCGGTCTGTGACATTAGGAGGTAATTTTCACGTCATATTGTCGTCATATAGTCACGTCATATATGGTAATAGGTCACCAGAATATGACGTCATTTTGACGTGCTCCTGCGGACTGGGCTGTGATGTGAATATATACCGTTGACGATATTCTTCAACAGCAGCTGTAGCACTTCCATTACAGAAACCATAAATAAACACCATATTTGCATATTCGACACTTGAATAAGTATTTGGCATTTTGTAACACTTTAATCATTCAAAATTGAAAATAAACGTTTAATTACTGCCACCATACACAGACACATTGTCAAGACAACATAAGTAGATGTCAAATAGTTTAGAGTCTTGAGCATGGCATACTCTAATTACGTGAAAATTTTGATAAAAGTGGAACGTAGAAAAAAATTTGATATTGCGCTATAACTTGAAAACAAATGAATATCGGATAAGAACATATGGTTTTTTTTACATTGTTTTCGCGTGTATAATACACTCCTGAAATTTGGTCCGTTCCTCCCGACTCACCCTGTATAGGTATCTGCTTAATATAATATAAGTAATTGTTGTAACTATTGTTAAACTTTATTATTCAGTTTTTGTGACAATTCGATTGCACAACTTTATACGGAAACTCCTGAAGCAGTCAAACAAAGGTCGATGTTGCACTTGCAGCAAGTTTTTCCTCTGCTGTTAATAATTCTTACCACCACATCTTCTACCTTATGCTAGGGGCTATAGAGTCTTTGAGATCTTTCAGTAAATTTTTTCGACAGTAAAATATTTATCCCACGTAAAATAAGAATATTTCAAGGAAAAGAGTAAATTTAAATGTGCAGTATGCATCATTTTGATTAGTTCAACATTTTAAAATCATCAAACACAGTTTAGTTTAAATGATAAAACTAGATTTATTACTAAGCACCACTATTACACAACAATGCGCACTGACAGGTTCTTTTTGTACTTTTCGCCAGCACAACCTACGATTTAGTGTCCTCTTCAGCAGCCGTGGTCCTTGGAAATTCCTCAGTAATATCACCAGCGGCGCCGGCCTTTAAAGTTGCCGACTCTAATAATATAATGACATTAAGAACCATTTTTACTTCATCGACGGATAATTGCAGATCAAAACAAGCTGTTCTTGAATATAGGAAGTATAATTTCTCGCCTCGTCCTCAGAAAAAAACCTCGAAAAAAACAATTCGAAAAGTTTAATGACTCGTTTACATTAGGTGCAAGTGCAAGCGTAATGAGGCTGCCGACAAGCTCGCTAAGAGAGGTTCAGCACTAAAATTCACAGGACCCGAGCCGGTAATAAGTATATCTCATGCTACGGCCAGGAAAACAATACTAGCTAAAACAAAAAGCAAATGGGAAAGACACTGGTTAAATCTACCAGGTCTAACACACTCAAAAGCATTTATAAACAGCCATATAAACCAACAACTAACTGAGAAACTACTAGTGCTCAACAGGTCATGCATTAAAGCACTAGTGGGATTGTACACCGGCCACTGCAGATTGCGACACCATATATATCCATAAAATTGGAATAGCCCCAACTGATGAATGCCGGCTTTGAATGGAAGATGCAGAAACAGCAGAACACGTACTGTGCGCTTGCCCCGCAGCAGAAAGAATCAGATTCGCCCTATTCGGCGAGGTGACTCTGCGGTCGGATGACATGAAAAATGTCTCTCCCAATACCATCATTAACTTCATTAAAAAGTTAGACCTATTGTGGGAAATATAAACAAGGTGTGAGCCACAATAGATCGCATGGTCGCAGTGGAGGGTTAGCTTAACCCACGCACTTTCAACCTAACCCATTGTATTTGTTTACTATTTTTAAGTGCCACACAATAAGTAGGTTAAAAATAAGTGAAGACCTTATACACGTTTGTGTTATTATTTCACTAGTAAACAACTAAATTGTGGAAATTGACATCATGTGACCCTGTGCACAAAGCTACAGGAGCCACCAATGATCTGCTAGGTAGCAGATCATTGGGAGCCACCATATCGCACCGTTACGCAGTAATGGGTTTGGGTTCACCCATTTTTATCCATTATACTAACGGAAACCGCTGAATCGGCACAGCGTGCAATTTAGATGGACAATTTTTTAATCGCAGGAAATAATAATTCTTCGCATAACATACCAAGAAATAATAAACCAAGAACGAAAGATTGGTGTCTACGAAACAAAGTAAAACTGCTACATACACGAAAATAAACATTTATTTATATAGTGTATAAAACTGTATGTAGTGTGTATATTTGTAAGTTTTGTTTTTATATTAACATCCGTATATAACCAAGAAGTTACAATATGGAAACATTAAAAAAATTGTGTAAAAATAAAATATTTAAGTACATTTAATAAGTTTATAAATTGTCCTAGTTTACATCTAATGTTGTCAAGACAACTTAGTCCAAGCTAAAGGATCTTCAATTATATCATTTCTATATAACTTCTTCCCCTGAGCTAAACGTTCAGCAAACAGCGAGACAAGTGGATCCATACCTGTGAAATAGTAACAAAATATATGACTTATTTTATAATATAATATAGCATTTAAGTTACTAAATAAGGGTCAACGCATTAATTTCTCTCTTTCTCCTTGGTTACCGTAAACCCAGTAAAATAGTTATACAGTGTCACCAGTAAAGTCCGCATCATATGGGATTTTTTAGCTTTATTCAAAATTTGACTTTGGCATCAAGTTCTGCTTCGATCGAGATAAAAATTAAGCAAAAAATAGTAGTCACGTGATTCGCATTATCTGTCAAATTTTAATTTTTTCCACAAAATAATTTAAAAGTGGGGTTATTTCTGAAAATATCGAAAAAAGTTATTAGAAATGTTTTTTTTTAAATGCAGTTTCTAACCCACATGCAACATTTCTGCTGCTTAAGATAATTTTGATTTTTTACCTATATTTTGTAAATTGCATCACTTTTGCAAAATAAGACTCAACGCAACCTACATAAAACTTCTTAGTTTTGACAAGGCCTTATTTCAGATAAATTTTCTTTAAAGTAGCGCCATATTAAATGTGTGTTTTTCTACAAAATCAAAATTGGGATATCAAAATTTGGTCGCATGTGATGCAAAGTTTATTTGTTTTGGATCCTGTATAAGGTAACTTCATAAAATATGTATTTTTGAAAACGTTGTTTGTGTCTGAAAGTAATACACCTTAATATTAAGACAAAAAGAACACAGTGTCATCAATAAAGTGTTCATTAAGTGGAAAATAAATTTTAGTTTAACTTAACGTAAAGTTTATTTCAACGATTTAATTTAAAACCCCTTTACTTTATTTTTTATTTTTTTACTTTCAGGCACAAACTACGTTTTCAAAAATACTTATTTTATAAAGTTACCTTATACAGGGTCAAAAAGAAATAAACTTTGCATCACATGCGACCAAATTTTAATAGCCCAATTTTGATTTTTAAGAATATGGCGGTACTTTAAAGAAACTGTATCTGAAATAAAGCCTTATCAAAACTGAGAAGTTTTACGTAGGTAAAAAATCAAAATTATCTTATGCAGCTAAAATTTTGCATGTTTGCTAGAAACTGCATTTAAAAAACTTTTTCCAATAAATTTTTTCGATATTTTTAGAAATAACCCCACTTTTGAATTATTTTTTGGAAAAAATTAAAATTTGACAGATAATGCGAATCACGTGACTACTATTTTTTGCTTAATTTTCATCTCGATCGAAGCAGAACTTGATGCCAAAGTTAAGTTTTGAATAAATATATTAATAAAAAAGAATCCCATATGATGCGGACTTTACTGGTGACACCTATGTATAACTAGTGCAAAAAGTATATCTTTGTTGCATGATGCATAAAGTTTGCAGGCTGCAATCATGCTGAGATATGTGATTTATAAAAAAAAAAGTACCGATTGTCAAGATGTCGACCCGAATTTGAGGCCTTTGATAAAGTGGATTTTTTGAGATTTTTAGTATAATAAAAAGGACTTAAAAATCTACTTTTCCCAACTAGTCCCAGCTTTATCCTAATTTGTTCCGGGTTTGTTATACCGGAGTATACGGTTTCACTCAATCGATCGACCCGCTGCTCTACCAGTAAAATTAATAAGTAGTGTATATAAATAAAAAACTAAACGACCGCCACTGTCCGAAGATTATTTATTCTAAATCATTGGCTTGCCAAAACAAAGGTCGATGTTGCACTTGCAGCAAGTTTTTCCTCTGCTGTTAATAATTCTTACCACCACATCTTCTACCTTATGCTAGGGGCTATAGAGTCTTTGAGATCTTTCAGTAAATTTTTTCGACAGTAAAATATTTATCCCACGTAAAATAAGAATATTTCAAGGAAAAGAGTAAATTTAAATGTGCAGTATGCATCATTTTGATTAGTTCAACATTTTAAAATCATCAAACACAGTTTAGTTTAAATGATAAAACTAGATTTATTACTAAGCACCACTATTACACAACAATGCGCACTGACAGGTTCTTTTTGTACTTTTCGCCAGCACAACCTACGATTTAGTGTCCTCTTCAGCAGCCGTGGTCCTTGGAAATTCCTCAGTAATATCACCAGCGGCGCCGGCCTTTAAAGTTGCCGACTCTAATAATATAATGACATTAAGAACCATTTTTACTTCATCGACGGATAATTGCAGATCAAAACAAGCTGTTCTTGAATATAGGAAGTATAATTTCTCGCCTCGTCCTCAGAAAAAAACCTCGAAAAAAACAATTCGAAAAGTTTAATGACTCGTTTACATTAGGTGCAAGTGCAAGCGTAATGAGGCTGCCGACAAGCTCGCTAAGAGAGGTTCAGCACTAAAATTCACAGGACCCGAGCCGGTAATAAGTATATCTCATGCTACGGCCAGGAAAACAATACTAGCTAAAACAAAAAGCAAATGGGAAAGACACTGGTTAAATCTACCAGGTCTAACACACTCAAAAGCATTTATAAACAGCCATATAAACCAACAACTAACTGAGAAACTACTAGTGCTCAACAGGTCATGCATTAAAGCACTAGTGGGATTGTACACCGGCCACTGCAGATTGCGACACCATATATATCCATAAAATTGGAATAGCCCCAACTGATGAATGCCGGCTTTGAATGGAAGATGCAGAAACAGCAGAACACGTACTGTGCGCTTGCCCCGCAGCAGAAAGAATCAGATTCGCCCTATTCGGCGAGGTGACTCTGCGGTCGGATGACATGAAAAATGTCTCTCCCAATACCATCATTAACTTCATTAAAAAGTTAGACCTATTGTGGGAAATATAAACAAGGTGTGAGCCACAATAGATCGCATGGTCGCAGTGGAGGGTTAGCTTAACCCACGCACTTTCAACCTAACCCATTGTATTTGTTTACTATTTTTAAGTGCCACACAATAAGTAGGTTAAAAATAAGTGAAGACCTTATACACGTTTGTGTTATTATTTCACTAGTAAACAACTAAATTGTGGAAATTGACATCATGTGACCCTGTGCACAAAGCTACAGGAGCCACCAATGATCTGCTAGGTAGCAGATCATTGGGAGCCACCATATCGCACCGTTACGCAGTAATGGGTTTGGGTTCACCCATTTTTATCCATTATACTAACGGAAACCGCTGAATCGGCACAGCGTGCAATTTAGATGGACAATTTTTTAATCGCAGGAAATAATAATTCTTCGCATAACATACCAAGAAATAATAAACCAAGAACGAAAGATTGGTGTCTACGAAACAAAGTAAAACTGCTACATACACGAAAATAAACATTTATTTATATAGTGTATAAAACTGTATGTAGTGTGTATATTTGTAAGTTTTGTTTTTATATTAACATCCGTATATAACCAAGAAGTTACAATATGGAAACATTAAAAAAATTGTGTAAAAATAAAATATTTAAGTACATTTAATAAGTTTATAAATTGTCCTAGTTTACATCTAATGTTGTCAAGACAACTTAGTCCAAGCTAAAGGATCTTCAATTATATCATTTCTATATAACTTCTTCCCCTGAGCTAAACGTTCAGCAAACAGCGAGACAAGTGGATCCATACCTGTGAAATAGTAACAAAATATATGACTTATTTTATAATATAATATAGCATTTAAGTTACTAAATAAGGGTCAACGCATTAATTTCTCTCTTTCTCCTTGGTTACCGTAAACCCAGTAAAATAGTTATACAGTGTCACCAGTAAAGTCCGCATCATATGGGATTTTTTAGCTTTATTCAAAATTTGACTTTGGCATCAAGTTCTGCTTCGATCGAGATAAAAATTAAGCAAAAAATAGTAGTCACGTGATTCGCATTATCTGTCAAATTTTAATTTTTTCCACAAAATAATTTAAAAGTGGGGTTATTTCTGAAAATATCGAAAAAAGTTATTAGAAATGTTTTTTTTTAAATGCAGTTTCTAACCCACATGCAACATTTCTGCTGCTTAAGATAATTTTGATTTTTTACCTATATTTTGTAAATTGCATCACTTTTGCAAAATAAGACTCAACGCAACCTACATAAAACTTCTTAGTTTTGACAAGGCCTTATTTCAGATAAATTTTCTTTAAAGTAGCGCCATATTAAATGTGTGTTTTTCTACAAAATCAAAATTGGGATATCAAAATTTGGTCGCATGTGATGCAAAGTTTATTTGTTTTGGATCCTGTATAAGGTAACTTCATAAAATATGTATTTTTGAAAACGTTGTTTGTGTCTGAAAGTAATACACCTTAATATTAAGACAAAAAGAACACAGTGTCATCAATAAAGTGTTCATTAAGTGGAAAATAAATTTTAGTTTAACTTAACGTAAAGTTTATTTCAACGATTTAATTTAAAACCCCTTTACTTTATTTTTTATTTTTTTACTTTCAGGCACAAACTACGTTTTCAAAAATACTTATTTTATAAAGTTACCTTATACAGGGTCAAAAAGAAATAAACTTTGCATCACATGCGACCAAATTTTAATAGCCCAATTTTGATTTTTAAGAATATGGCGGTACTTTAAAGAAACTGTATCTGAAATAAAGCCTTATCAAAACTGAGAAGTTTTACGTAGGTAAAAAATCAAAATTATCTTATGCAGCTAAAATTTTGCATGTTTGCTAGAAACTGCATTTAAAAAACTTTTTCCAATAAATTTTTTCGATATTTTCAGAAATAACCCCACTTTTGAATTATTTTTTGGAAAAAATTAAAATTTGACAGATAATGCGAATCACGTGACTACTATTTTTTGCTTAATTTTCATCTCGATCGAAGCAGAACTTGATGCCAAAGTTAAGTTTTGAATAAATATATTAATAAAAAAGAATCCCATATGATGCGGACTTTACTGGTGACACCTATGTATAACTAGTGCAAAAAGTATATCTTTGTTGCATGATGCATAAAGTTTGCAGGCTGCAATCATGCTGAGATATGTGATTTATAAAAAAAAAAGTACCGATTGTCAAGATGTCGACCCGAATTTGAGGCCTTTGATAAAGTGGATTTTTTGAGATTTTTAGTATAATAAAAAGGACTTAAAAATCTACTTTTCCCAACTAGTCCCAGCTTTATCCTAATTTGTTCCGGGTTTGTTATACCGGAGTATACGGTTTCACTCAATCGATCGACCCGCTGCTCTACCAGTAAAATTAATAAGTAGTGTATATAAATAAAAAACTAAACGACCGCCACTGTCCGAAGATTATTTATTCTAAATCATTGGCTTGCCCTATTATTACAATTTTACGACCCTATTGTGAAAGGTAAAATTGGGGGTGTGCCAATCTATAGTGTTTAAACTACCTGTATTGTTACCAAAATGATTCACTTTCAGGCGAAAATAATATGTTCACCGGGTAAGCTAAAATTTGTGTTTTGCATTTTTAATCAGGGTTCTTACCTGTCAGGCAATAATAGGACACAGACTTTAAATATGAGCGTGTAGATAATGAGCCCAATAAATAAAAATGAAGCAATTAGGTAGGTACTTGAAGCAATTACTTTTTAGTAAAAGCGATTGCTTTACTAGCAAATGGTATAAGTAAAAGCAATTGCTAGATCTGGATATAAATAAATTTTGAAGCAATTGCTCTTTTTCTTACACCTCTGTAGCAAATGCTTATTCAACACAAGTGCAGACGTGGCTTATCCACTTGTTCAGATTATAAATTTTATGTTCAGTTTGGTGCCTAATTTGCAAAAGATTTGACGTAAATACAACAGCGTTGGTCTACTTATTTAGTACAATAGTAATCTGTTACGTTTTTGTGGAAAATAGGAAACTTATAGTTGTGATATGGCAGATTTCAGTGAAAATGAGGAAAGTGATAGTATTAATGAAGAAATTAAAGACAAGCAATTATTGATATTCGTTCACAAATTGAAGGAACATAAATAAATCTCTCTTACCACAACCGTTTAGCTTCCACAACAGCTGCAGCACTTGTAGGAAATTTAATAAAAATATTGGCCTTCTCCAAAACTGCATCCATTACAGAACTGTATGTCTTACAGACAGTAGTTTGGTGAACACTGTAGTTCTTCACCTACAGAATTTTGAAAGCCCGGATCCGACAATTTCCGCAGAAATACTTTAATCTTATTTAAAGGCGATAGTGCACCCCTCGCCTTTTACCAGTATCAGTCAAAAAATAATTTGCCAATTACTCAACATTTTTGCAGTCAAATCGATATACCTTTATGAAACCATCATATCTGCAATTTTTTTACGTACACTGTAGATTTTTCTTTTACGGACGGTCATATATTCAGCCATAATTGAAGACACAAATTAAGAGCAACGCACGTGTATGCCGCGGAGAACTAAAGTTGAGTGCTACCAAGCAAATGATGCAGGGGTCCTCCTACCTTAAAAAGTTTAAAGCAATTGCTACACTAGGAAAAGCTACTCCTTAATTTATTCATCACATTTTAAGCAAACGATAGCAATCGCTTCTATTTTTTCAGAAAAAGCACTGACTAGAAGCGATTCCTGCACTTTTCAGCAATTGCTGGATGCAAAAGCAATTACTTTGGTTTTTATTCATTGGCTTTCAAGAAACTACTTCGATTTTATAAGAAAAAGCAATCGCTACATTTTTATTCATTAGGCTCATTAAACGGCCTTTAAGCATGAATAAGTTAAAATTATTCTTACCACAAGAAGTAACTGCAACAACCTCATCTTCCATCAAGAAGTATGCCATAAATTTTAATTTGTCTACGTCACCGGCATAAATAATATCATCGTATTGCCCATGACCGGCATATCGAAATCCTTTGCCAAAAAGCATAGTCCAAAAGTAGGGAACTGTCTTAATTGGTTCGGGCTTTTCAAGCATTTTTAATGCTGCGTGTTTACCATGGTAATGGGCCAATCCATAGTGACCTGAAAAATGGTGGCTTTGAAACAATCGTAAATAATTGGTTTGGTGGAGATTAATTGGTTTATTAATTTTTATTTGTAATTGATGGTGAAAAATTGGAATTAGTGAACAGTTTTAAATATTTAGTCATAATTATTGATTCAAAATTTAAAAAATTGAATTATTTTAAAAGTATTATATCGAAGATTGCCAGGCTTTTCAAGCATTTTTAATGCTGCGTGTTTACTATGGTAATGGGCCAATCCATAGTGACCTGAAAAATGGTGGCTTTGAAACAATCGTAAATAATTGGTTTGGTGGAGATTAATTGGTTTATTAAATTTTATTTGTAATTGATGGTGAAAAATTGGAATTAGTGAACAGTTTTAAATATTTAGGCATAATTATTGATTCAAATTTAACAAATTTAATTATTTTAAAAGTATTATATCGAAGATTGCCAGAAAATAGATTATTTTAAAAGAATCAGTTCTAATTTAAGTTTGTTTTTCTAAAAAAACTGTATTTAATACTATTATATTAACACATTTCCTTTATTGTTCTTAGATTATATATTGTGCTAGTGAGGAAATATTTGACAAATTACAAATTTTGCAAAATAAGGCAATGTTGTTCTTTTAATTATGACCATCATAACTATAAAACAAGAACTAATCAAAATGTTTATGGATGATAGAGTGTCTAAAACATTAGCTTATTAGTATATTTTTCATAAAGGTTTGATAGAATTTAATAATTTGGAAAATTCTATTAAATCTCAAATATCATTAAAACTACCTATTTAAAAAAAAACTTCAAAATTACATTCAGTTAAAAAACAAAATGATACGTTATATTGATACAATTTGCAAAATGTTAAACTTTTCTGTATGTTTTTGTTAAAAGAAGGTTGCGTTTTAAAATTTAAAAATAAATCTATAAAAATGTTGTTAAAAAAATGTATTAAAAAATATTTAATTGTAGCTTTTTGCTAAATAAAACATGTTACTAATACTACTAAACACGGTCCCCCTTTTTCTCCCTACGTCTTTGCGACGATGAGCAATACAAACTTACCAATAGCCGCTTTTCTGTTATTATGAGACCACACTGGCGCATAAGCGATGTCCCCGCCCGCATAAACATTTGGAACATTGGTTTGCATAAATTCATTAGTCTCTATGGAACCATCGGGCATTAAATCGACTCCAGAACCTTTCAAGAAATCGGTAAAGTAATCGCTCCCAATTCCACTGAAGAGTATATCACATTTGAGTAATTGTCCATCAAGAAGTTCGACGCTTGCAACTGCACCTTGTTCGTTTGAGTTAATTTTTTTAATACCTGAAATTAATTATTATTTTCATTGTACTTTATGATAGGTTTGCCATTACATATACAATGTCTATAATTGAGACTGACCTAAATGTTCTACAGTAAATCGATGATCAAGTTAATTCAAAAGATAATGCGGCAAAGTTAATGCCTATTCTAAACGATCTTTAACCTTTTGTACATTTTCTTGCAAAAGCAATTTTCTCAAAAAATTTGGTAACACTACTTTGATGGTCGATTAAAAACGTGTTTTAAATTTTTAAAAACTGTTTGAAACAATACAATGTCCGCAAGAAAGTCCGCATTAAATGGGATTTTTTTTATTATTAGGTATAGGTAAAAATTGAAAAAGCAGTTAGTTTTTGCTTACCTAAAAACCAAAAATGACGTATACTGAAGCAGCTGCACGACTTGCGTTACTTGTCAAATTTGACATTTTTAATAAAATAGGTTCAAAAATGACCTTATTTAACAAAATATCGAAAAACTTTATTCAAGAAAGTTGTTTATTTAGGCATTTTTAGCTTTTGTACGAAATTTTGACAGTCTAATACAATTTTTATTTTTTGCCAGATTCTTGAAAATTTCGATCAACCCTCGTAGATTAACTTTTATACATCGATGTAAAACCATTTGCCTTTACTTCATTCAGTGGCGTATTTAGAATATTGTTACGGGGGGGGGTCTATACCTTTCGTTTTATCTTTTTTTCTTTCTTTCTTTCTTTAAAAAAGCGCCGCAGGCGAAAAAAATTTCGTTGCCACGCCCTATTTTGAACTATCAAAATTTATAATTTCTATGTTTTGATAGCTGAACCCAAAAAAGGAAGAAATTAAGAAATTTTTAAATATAAACGCAATAATGGGAATATATATTTTTTTAAATATTTATGTTTAAAAATATATATTTCTACATAATATGACCGATTCGGAATCGAATGGTTTTCAAGTTATTTTTGCCATTTTTTTTTGCCAGTTTGGCCATGTGTTTTGTTATCTGTGACACAGTTACTTAATTATTTGTAAAAACAAAGTATTGCTAATAGTTCTAGTTTGCAAAAAAAATACAAAACTAAGTGAACATCATTTCAATTTTTTTAAATTAAATAAATTAGACACGCAGGTAAAAAACAAGAAAAAAATTAAAATAACTCGAAAACCAAGCATTTTCGGAATAGGTCATATTTAAGAAAAAATCACAAATTACCTCCTGCGAGGAATTAATCGAATTATCAATCACCATGTATATATTATTTTACTCACTTAAATTAGAAATTAAATGCAACAAGACATCTGATCTGTTCTGAGTTTTTTTTTATGTTGAGCCCACGGGGGGGGGGGGGTCCAGACCCCTCGGACCCCCCCCCCTAAATACGCCACAACTTCATTTGTAATCTTAATGCAATTTTGTGTAAAATTTTTGTTTCCAATTATTTATTTTGCTTCAAAAACTGAAATGGTTATTGATCAGTATGTAATGTTTGATGCAAAGTTTATCTAATTACATCAGTTTTGTCAAAACCGACGTTTCTCATTTTTCTTAAGTTAGTAAACAGATGTACAAAAAGAAAATATTAGGAAGCTTTCGTTGAAATTTCGTACAAAGGCTAAAAATGCCTAAATAAACAACTTTCTCGAATAAAGTTTTTCGATATTTTGTTAAATAAGGGCATTTTTGAACCTATTTTATTAAAAATGTAAAATTTGACAAGTAACGCAAGTCGTGCAGCTGCTTCAGTATACGTCATTTTTGGTTTTTAGGTAAGCAAAAACTAACTGCTTTTTCAATTTTTACCTATACCTAATAATAAAAAAAAATCCCATTTGATGCGGACTTTCTTGCGGACACTGTATAAAAAATGTTTCTTTTTAAACCCTGGTCAAAATATTTAGTTTCCCAGTTGTGTTCTCATCTGTCATTGTTTTAATACGCCATAAGACGTAAATTTCTGTTTTATAAACATTTTTGAACATTTTTTAAATAATCGAATCGTAGATTATTTAGAAGAAAAAAAATTACTCTCTTCATTTCAATATGGTTTTCGTAAATTTAGAGATACAGAAATTGCAGCTGCAGATATTATCAAAGATATTCAACAACACGTTGATAACAACCAAAAATGCTGCCTACTGTCCCTAGATTTATGTAAAACATTTGATACAGTCAATCACAACATTTTACTTAAATGCTTATACAATATTGAAATTCGGGGAAATATTTATTTATAGTTAAAAATTACTTAAGTAATAGAAAACAGTTTGTTCAAATGGAAAATGTTAAAAGTTCACAAAAAACATAACTTGTAGTGTTCCACAAGGATCAACTTTAGGACCAACTTTTTTTTTAATCTACATTAATTCTATGGCAAAATTAAATTTAAAAGGTAAAATAAAATTGTTTGCTGATAATACTACAATTATATATTTTCATGAAGACTATGCTCAAATTCATAATAACATTAACCACGACCTAAATATAATATGTAATAAATAAATTAGCATTAAATTTTAATAAATCATCTTTTATGTTTAGAAGTAAATCAAAATTAAAAAATAATAATATTTCTTCACTAGCTTTCAATAATCATATAATTAAATATACTACTAATAAGTTGAAATTTTAGGTTTATACATTGATGAAAATTTAAGTTGGAAAAACATATTAAATATTTAAGAAGTTACATCTCACCAATAGTTGGCATTTTGTTTAAAGCTAAAAATTATTTATATAAGTATTTAAAAAATATACATTATTCTTTGGTTTATTCAAAATTACAGTATATGATTTCAATTTGAGGATAAGCAAATTTAACTACAATTCAGCCATTAAAAAAACTACAAAATAAAATATGTAGTTAAATGCATACATAAACTTCCTTTTTTAGAACCAACTATAAATTTGTATGAACCAAACGGATATTTAAATTTAGAAAAGCTTTATAAATTAAAACTATGCATTCTAATACACTCTATTATTATTAAGGAAAAACAATCAAATATAATATTTCTTTCGGCCAACATTATTCACATCACGAGACAAAATCATCATATTCAAACACCTATGATGGTAAAGAGTATTTTTGGCCAAATATCAATATTATATAAAGTAGGGTTGGGATTTTGACCGTCAAAATCTTTTGTGGTCAATTGACCAAGCCCCGGTCAAATTCCTCAGTTTTGTCAAAAGAAATAAAGCCATGAGTAATTATTACATAGAAACGTGTCTTTATTAAAAAACAGTTAACAAAAAATAAAGAAACCATTCTGAGGTACAAAAAACACAAAAATTACACAGAAATATTATGTATAATATTAATCTAACAATACTAAATTACTAATAAAGTAATGAGTGAGTTACTGATTGATGATGAAATGAGCTGGCAGTACTGGCCTTGGTTAATAGCTGAGATAAAGGCACAACATCTTTTTCTTCAGAATCTGAACCACTCGTTTCATCCTCAGTACTGAAATTTAGCGCTGGTTCCTCCGAATTACTATTTTTTTATTTCCACTGCCACTTAACAGCTTTAAGTTGTACTTTATATAAACAAGCTTTCCTGAGCGAGTGGCGAGTGGTTTTCAATCGGTCGCGAAGCTTACTATGGACAATGCTCCATGAGGACCAATTTCTCTCACAAAAGGCTGCAAAAGTTTTTGACCGAATTTGACCCGGTCAAAATCTCTCCGGTCAAAATCTCGGTCAATTGACCGCAGTCAATTGACCAGGCACAACCCTAATATAAAGAAATAACAATTTACAACAGTTTACCGAAAAAAATTAAAGAAATATCAAAATTATGGACTTTTAAAAAAAACTTGTAAATTTTACAACGTTCCCTTTTTTACTTTCATTAACAACCTTAAGAGTGATATTGACACTTTTACTTTAAAATATAAGAAATAATAAATGTAGAATAAGAGCTTACCGCTGTTAGGAATAAACTTGACACCTTTTTGTTCAAATAATTTTAATATAGCAAAACCAATGCGTTCTCCCCAAATGCTTCTGAAAGGTGCAGCACCTCTTCCAATCACAGTAACGCTTTTTACCTTATCCACGCAATAGCCCGCAGCTTCCATTCCAATAAAGCTTGAACCAAGGGCTACTATTTCGGTGTCTTTATTTAAAAGTGGATATACATAGCTAAAAATAACGTAGAAAAGGCAATTCTTTAAAATTTAAGTATTTACATATAACATAGAACACATATATAAATATGAACTTCATTAAATTTTGTCAAGAAATTTCATGATATGGTGCTGATATATTTAAATTTATTTTATGAATAAAAATCAAAGTACGAAATAATAAAAAGTTTTCCAATATTCCTCCATTCTGAACAATTTAGCAGTTCCGTTATTTTATTGTATTTATCACACCCCAATATTGCTCTATTTTGTAAAATCTGTAGTATGTTTTTATCTTTGTTTGAAGGTGGTAGACAATGAAGTAATATCAAAAAAACTACCTTGTCAGACTTCCATTGTCTTTATTTTGTTACTTAACACAAAGTTTCCGTTAGTTAGTATCTCTAACCGTTTTCAAGTGTAAACTAAATTATAATTCTAAGGCTACTGTCTTAAATACTATCCATGTGCAATGAAGCTTGATGGCTTACAAGCTTATTGGAGTGTGAAGTTTGAACTGTTGGTTTTGGACAAGAAGAGGCTTCCAGATCTTGGGGATATCTATACTCGGTTTACTAACTATATGGGAATTTTGATTAATGAAAGCTGCTTCTTTGAACTTTTGTTTTCTCCAGTGCTGTTCCGTGTCCAAAACCTTGGCTTCTGACCACTGTATATTATGTTGGTTGGTCCATACATGTTCCGCCATACCTGATCTCGAAATTTCAGATGTTCTTTAACTCGTACGGGAAGAGGTCTTTTTGTTTCTCCAATCTACGATTCGCCACACTCGCAAGGGATTTGATTGATACAATTTTTTGTGTTTTCATTACGGGGGGTTTTACTTTTGTAAGAAAGCTTCTAACCGTATTTCCGGATATGAAGGCTGTTTTGATATGGTAGTTTTTGGTTATCCTTCTAATCTTTTCAGAAATCCCCTTGACAAAAGGTATTGTAAGAAATTCTTGCTCCTCTTTTATTTCTGTATTAGTTTTTACTTACTTACTTACTTACACTTGAAAACGGTTAGAGATGCTAACTAACCGAAATGTTGTTTTAAGTAACAAAATAAAGACATATCTAGCAAGGTCTGTTAGCCCTAGCTTAAGTTAGGCGGGTATCCAACGTGCTTCAGGAATCAACTCATCGGCCATAGTTTTATGTTATTTCCAAAACGGTAGGTAGGGGAGAGTCACCAACAGTGGCCATGGCAGGTACAGTGGCCGCCAGTGACTATTCTCTTACAAAACGTACACCGCTAGCGCCCTCTCTTGAATCCGTGCATAAGTATGTTTCCAGCACGTGGCGCGCCGAATACTTTCAGTTAAATGGCTGGCTTCGTCGTAATAAGTGCGATATTGAAATTCGGTGTGGAAAGTTTTTTATTAGAGTGACTTTTCGTTTTAATCATTCAAAGCTGGTAAGTGTTTCAGTCACTTTATTGCGTGCTTCTTAAGGATGTGCTATTGCAGTACGAAGTTCAGTGGTAAAAGGCTAAAGAATCTGCATTGTTTTTCTGTTAGGTTAGGTTTTATTTTTTATGTTCCCTTTCTTACAGTGGCCACCTTAACGGAGGGTACATTGGCCACTACTCCCATATATTATAAAGGGGTGGCCACTGTTTCTTAAATTATTTGAATAAAAAAATTTGCATTTATATGATACATGTTTCTTTTGTTTTTCGATGTGTATACTTATAAATTTCCTAATTAAAGGATTTTGTATGAAGTCTTATTACTTATTACAAACTTAAAAATAGTATTTACTATGCTTTTTCACTATGGACACTGTACCACTATGTGGTTCGGTACAGTGGCCATAGTGGTATGTCTTTAAAAACATATTGAGGAGAAGATCCTATACTTTTTAAAATTAAATAGAGTCATATTTGTACAGCCTTATCGTATATGTAGTCAAAAATAATGGAAAAAGCATAAATTTCTTAAACGTTTTTGAAATACGTGGAAATAAAAAAAAGGATGGCCACTGTTGGTGGCTCTCCCCTATATGTATTTACTTACTTTGAATCGTCATAGTCCTTTAAGACTACCACATTTTTACTATCGCCTCCAGGAACTTTAGGTTTTCGCGGATTGACTCCAGTAGCTACAAAGAGTTTGTCGTATGGTATTTGGGACCCGTTTGCTAATGTCACAGTATTGGCAGCTGTATCCACTGCTGTAGCTGCTACACCCTGAAATTAAAATATCTATATAATATATTTTTTTGTTTATATCGGGCGATTTACAGTCGCATTAAGAAATGCATCGTGTGATTTTACCATGTCTCTTTTCCACTTTGCACTTGTCCGGGATATAAAATAAAATGAAATATAATTAGAACCAATCCTAACTAAGGAAATGAAACAAAAACTGCAATATCTGATCAGACGAGCATAAAAATGGCTGCAAGTTCGTATTTCTGAAACGAATCTGTTAAGACATATAGCATCATTATAACTTTTTGTCTTGAAGGAGTGTCAGCAAACATATACCGAAGTTTGTTAAATAATTCTGTGATCACCCTCACACCCTATTTACAGGTTATATATTTCTGGTGTGAAAATTTTGCAGCTGAAACTTTTACAGTTTATTACATGGAAAGTGACAACATAATATAGAAAATAACAACCATTAAAAAAATACCAATAAAAAAATTGAGGTTAATCCAATTTAATTCATTAATAAAATCAATTAAAAAAATAGTATAAATAATTTAATAATAATATCTTTTTAATTGTTTTTTACAAGTTGCCAATTCTTTAATTTTTCTGATATTTTTTGGAAGATTGTTATATTTTGTTATTCCGTCATATAAAAGCGATTTTTTTCCGAAATTACTTTTTACTATATATATATAGTTTGATAATTTATACAACGTCTGGTGTTATGATCATGTAATGTCTTATTCTCCTAAAGTGTTATATTTGATTTTTTTTCTTTTAAAATAATATAATGCATTAGAATAGACATTTTTAATTTATAAATATTTTGAACGTGTAAATACATAACCCTTGGGTCTATATAGATTAACAGTTGGTTCTAAATGTGGTAAATTGTGTATATTATGTCGTAGGCTGAGAGTGAAATCCGTCATTTTATGAAAAGCCTAGTCATTTCATGAAGCGTCGGCAGATTGTGTAAAAACATGAAATAACACGATCTGCCGCGTCACTTCATGAAGAGACCTTGACGTTTCGGCGTATTATGTATAACACAATATGCCTAATTTTAAATATCGTCACTTCATGTAGTACCTAACGATGCCATGTCAGTCGGCAGATTGTGTAATTCCGTCTAAAAGGTATATTGGCAACTGGTTTGTTCGTTGTTCCCCAGAGCATTTTTTTTTAATTAAATTTTTTTAACTAATATTATTTTATAAAAATAAAAATAAATGCTCTGACAAACCCGAACAAACCAGTTGCCAATATACCTTTTAGACGGAATTACACAATATGCCTTGTTTTTGTGGCATTTCATGAACTGACGATATTTAAAATTAGGCAGATTGTGTTATACATAATATGCCGAAACGTCAAGGTCTCTTCATGAAGTGACGCGGCAGATCGTGTAATTTCATGTTTTTACACAATCTGCCGACGCTTCATGAAGTGACTAGGCTTTTCATGAAATGACGGATTTCACTATCAGCCTACGACATATACATTTAATAACTTTATTTTGCAATTTTTATAATGATTTTAAGTTTGATAAACAAGCAGATCCCCATAAAGAAGTTAAGTATTGTAATTTTGAATATATTAATGAAAAATATATATTTTTAAGTATTTTAAAGGAATGAAATATCTAGCTCTGTACAAAACAGAGGCCAAAGGAGTTATCGAGATAATATACTGGATATGGCCTTTCCAATTTAAATTTTCGTCTAAAACTAATCCTACAAATTTTGTCGTTTTCGAATATTAAACATATTTTCATTATTAAATATTATAAGGGTTTAATGATGGAATTTATTTAAAAAATGTAGTTTAATGGCAGTGTCCAATAAAATTTGAATCCTATTCACAGTTTAAAAATCTGTTAAGGCGGAAATTTTCTACCGTAAATTAAGAGAAACGGTGTGATTTTTATATGCATGGAAGGAGAAAGGACATTGTTGCAAAATCCAAGTTGATGGTCCGGAAGAAGTTTTCATGGCAAAACGACGCCTATACTGTGAGCAAGGTTGTACTTACCTTTTTACCGAAGCCGTACATAGAACGATTAGAAAAATTTCCTTTTAAACTCAATTTGCAAAAAAGTTTCCACTATGAAATAACAAAAAAATATGTAACTAACCTTAAGAACCTCTATTCCATTGTCTTGATAAAATTGGTCGTCCCTAAATTCGGCTTTTGTAATGTCAAAGTCCATTGCTTTACTGACTTTAACTCGGTCGTATGGCAAGTAATTTTCTTTACAAATTAAGACTATTTCACCTTGAAAACCTAAAATTACCAAATAAAAAAATAATGTAAATCTAGTCAATATAGAGTTTTAGTTCGGCTTTATTTTTGTCTTATAGTGGTTAAAATAAAGACTAACATTTTGGAAACAGATCAGTAATGAAACTAAAATATTTCTTCACCTAATAATAATTCAGGCAATTTTATTCAAAATTGATTCCTCCTTCGCGAACACGAGTTAACATTCTTTTTAAATCTTCCCGTGGGTATAAAACTTTTAAAAAAGTTTTTCTTATTGTAATAGCAGTACGTATTTTCATTTAATGTCTCGTAAATAATATCCTTTAAGCGACCCCAAAGAAAAAATATCAAAGGGTATATCTGATGACCTTGCTGGCCATCTTATTCGTAAGTTCGATCCAAACCATCGATTGGGATACTGTCTATCCAAATGACCCTTAACAATTTGAGCATTATGCGCAGGAAGTTCATCCTGCTGCAGCCACATATTCGTTATGTAATCAAAGGGTAGCGTGTGCCTCTTCTAACAGTTCCACAAGTGCGTTCTACTTGCCTTCGTAAAACTGAGGTCCAATGAGATATCCATTTAATAAACCCCACTAAACATTAATTCCAAAAACGCGTTGATTTTCTCTTTTTCTAATCCAACGAGGATGATTTTGGGAACGATAGAGACAATTATGTCGGTTGACGATTCCATTATATTGAAAACGACTCCCGTCGCTCCATAAAATGTTGGACAAGATGTTTTTATTTTGGTCATAAAATTCGAAAAATCTTGCTAAGAAGTCCAGTCTTCGTGCGGGATCCCCTGGCTTCAATCTAAGGACAATTTGGTTTTGTACGGATAAAACTTGCAGAATTTTCCATGAAGAGCTTATATTACCAATATTTTCTTTGATTTTCTTTAGTGAAGTTTGGGGGTTATCAAGTAACTATAACACTTGGGCTGTATTTTCATCATTTGTAGCAATTTTCCTCCTAGCTCTTTTGGGTTTTACACACAGCCCTACTCTCTTAAGTGCCTGCACAGAGCTGTAAAAGGCTTTTCAACAGAAATTCTTCTAAGAGGATATCCATACACTCTTTGAGCGTGCTTAGCATTTGATCTGCATTCACAGTAAATCAGTAACATACCTATCAACTCGATGACAACGTAAATGACAAAAATACTTAAAATTCAAAGTACTTTTACTTCACTACCCCCTACTGACCCTGGGTATGCTACTGTTGTCTGCTCAGTCGTTATAGCTTTAAAACAGTCTATCGGACTATAAGTCTATTTCTTCAATTCACCTTTTCCCCAATGTAATTCATCGCAACCCCTACATGGACGGTAAATATTTACTTATAATAATACCCTACTAGACGGAAGTAAAATGAAAATCTTTCCCTTGGCACAGGAAACTGTTTTTTGTATTGTATTGACTACTTACCTTCTTGTCTTAACGTTTCTACACAGGTAGCACCTGCCGGTCCACCGCCAATAACAACAATTCTTTCTTTTTTAACACTACTTTTCTTGACCATGGGCTTAGTTCGTTTGTTAGTAAGCAACTCCGACCGTCTAGCCCTTACCTTTACATTGTCATTTTCTATGGTTACTTTGTAGCATGGTAATGAGTCAAGACCTAAAAATATTTATATTGTATTTAATAACTGTTAGTCTATGCCAATATGGTATTGTCATAGATTCGTGGTAAAATGAATATTAGGCGAAAAAATTATTTCGATCATATTTTAATTATTAGAAAAGATTGACTGAACTGAAGCTATTTTTGCAGTAGTATAGTAAAATTTCCGTTATATCTGCTCCATGTTAAATTTTTAACTCATACAGGGTGGCCCTTTAGTGTGACAAAGTACAATAGCTCCGTTACTATTTCCAATACATTAAAAATATTAATACAAAAGTTGAAGGGCAGTAAGTGACTTATAATGTAAAATTATTTTTAACTCTATAGGGTGACTCAAAAAAGCGGAACAAGAAAAAATGAACTTTTTTCAAATGGAACACCCTGTATATTTTTACATTTTTAAATTCCACATAAAATTACAATTATTTTTTATTAAATACATTATTAGTCTATACTTTATAGTTTCCGAGATATTGACTCTCGAAAAGTGACATTTTTGAACTTTGACAGCTTCTAACTTTCTAACAGTACGTCTTAGAGCAAAACGGTTTACATGTCCCTATCTTCAATTTTTATTATCTTTCCAAAAAAATCAACTTCCAGTTAAACCGGAACAACTATATTTCCTGCTTTCTAGTAACATCCGGTTTAACCGGAAGTTGATTTTTTTAGGAAGATAATAAAAATTGAAGATTGGGACATGTAAGCCGTTTTGCTCTAAGACGTACTGTTAGAAAGTTAGAAGCTGTCAAAGTTCAAAAATGTCACTTTTCGAGAGTCAATATCTCGGAAACTATAAAGTATAGACTAATAATGTATTTAATAAAAAATAATTGTAATTTTATGTGGAATTTAAAAATGTAAAAATATACAGGGTGTTCCATTTGAAAAAAGTACATTTTTTCTTGTTCCGCTTTTTTGAGCCACCCTATAGAGTTAAAAATAATTTTACGTTATAAGTCACTTACTGCCCTTCAACTTTTGTATTAATATTTTCAATGTATTTGAAATAGTAACGGAGCTATTGTACTTTGCCACACTAAAGGGCCACCCTGTATACAAAGTAGGTATAGCTGTAATATTTTAATTTTGTCAAGATGATCATTGGTCAATACTTGAGATGTCATCCACTGGTAAATAGGTCCATGAACATCTGATTGGATAAAAAGAGAGGTGAGCGCCCACCCCCACCATAAAGGTGGTTAATGAAATACAAATTAAACTATATCTTTTACAAAAGAATCAGGAATACTAAAACCCTACCAGAAAAAGAAACATAAGCAATACCCTGAATAAACTAAGGACGGGCCTTGTCTTCTTGCCAAGTAGGTACCATTAATATTTTTCAACAATTCTTTGTTTACGTGTCTGAACAGAATTTAAATATATTATTTAGGTGCGTTATAGTCCAGTATCCCTTAATCCAGCTTTAAATTATATTTTTGGTAGGTATGTTGTAACATGGTAAAAGTGAATTTAAACTAGATTAAAGTTAATCCTACAATTGCATACCGCTGTTAAACAACCAAAGCTGGGGTGAGGCAAGTAAACAATAAGTTTTTTAGGTGATCCGCGGAATTTAATAAGGTAAATAATATGTGACATTACATTTATATTGTATATTTTTAAGTTTTATTTAGAATTATATATAATACAAAAGCCATTAAAAAATATGAAATTTACATTCTGTCTATCCTATTCATCTGGCCTACCTGTAAGATGAAAGATCTATAAACTACAACTATGGCCATTGGCAGCCCTACATCAACAACGGCGGCCTGCTGGTATCGTCGCTCTCGTTTTTACTCGTGTCAATCCGTTAACCGGGCGCAAGCGATGACGTCTCGTCTCGAATTCCGCCCTACTTGACAAGATATTAACAATTTCGTATGCCTCGCGCGTGACGTCATACGGAGAGAGGAGTTTAAAGCGGATTTACCTTTATACGTTATGTAGGATCTCTATTAAGTACTGAAAATTTTATTAATAATAATTATAATACAATGTCCGAAAATGTTAGGTATCCACTCTGATACAATTTACGAATACTTTTCTATTAAAGATAAATCGTTTTCTGTCCTTTTGATATTAATGACTTTGCTTTTTTCTGGAAAAGTAAGATTCTCCCGCAATCCAAGTTTATTTTTAATAGACAAGTACCTTTTGTTGTATCAAAGTGGATAATTTTTTTCGACAATATAAAATGGCAAATGATTTAAATCATTGTAATTATAAAAACTTTCCGTAATAGAGATCCTGCATAAGGCACTCTCACTACAATAACATAAGTAAATCCGCTTCAAATTCCTCTCTCCGTATGACGTCATGCGCAAGTGACAGGAAATTGTGACTGCGATCTAACATATCTTGTTTTCATTGTATCGTGGAGTTAACTTTAACAATTTGAGGCTAGTTTTGTTTGGCATCGGTTTGTTTATTAATAAATATTTAAATAAAAAAAAAACGGTCATTGTTTTATATCCTGAATGAACTTTGTTGTAATTTTAGCATTGCCTGAGGTATGTCTCCAGTAGAGTAGAGGTTTAGGGTCCTCTTAATTTTACTTAATTGTCGATTGAGTCTCTTTAAACTAAATAAGGTAGTCCGAATACCAAAACTAAGTAATGGCACAATGGACAATACGGACTAATTTTTTTTAAATGTTTAAAGAACAGTAATTATATGCCCCCATTAGGAATATAATTATTGGTACTTACCAGGAAAGTCTTCAATATCGCCCGTTGCAAAACTAAAGCAGGCCCCATGCCATTGACATCTGACTCTACCTTCTCCCAAGGCACCGTTTACCAAGGGAGCCCCATAATGAGTACATTTTGTACCAATGGCACTTATTTTTCCATTTTGTTTTACCAACAGAACTTTTTCTTCATCTAGTTCGAATGTTTTCATTTCATTTTCGTTAATGTCTTGTACTTTACAGACCACATCTTCTACGAATTCGCTTTCTACGGTTTCTGGTATTGCTAAAACAAGGCAAAATAGAATATATACAGGGCGAAACACTGCAAATGACCAATCTGACGTTCCTAAATTTGGACATAATAATGGCATGCCATTCATATAGATGTCCGACCAGAGCGAAACACATCCACGTAAAAACTAAAATATACCTGAAGCCGAAGATGGATAATAAAATTAAAATATTCGCCTGCCGCGCTGTTTTTATAAAGGGCATTGTTTTCTCTGGTTACATAGTAAATACCTACATAATATATTGATATTATGCGGGACCATAAGCACTTAACTTATTAACAGGACGTCTCCGTGGGGCGTGGTCAACCTATGGAGGACTTGACACTCCAGTAAAGTCGATTCACCCAGTAAACCTGCAAGATGGCCGACATGTCATATGACAAGTCATTGAAAATGCAAAAATTTATTTTATTTAGCTGGAATATGACTTTTGTCATATGACATGTCGGCCATCTTGCATTTTTACTGGGTGAATCGACTATACTCGATAGGTTCACCTAAGACGGCGTCTTCCAGTCAGCGGCACGGAGTACTAAATACTTTGGGGTTAGTTTTGATTGTCAGTCAAATCATGATCAGACGTTGACATCCGTTTGTTTATTATTAATTTAATATATTGAGGTTAGGTTTATGACATGGCGTTGGCATCGGTAGATATATTTTTAGGTTATAGTTTCGTTTGTTAAAAAATACGTCAAAAAATCAACTGTCATTTTGGTTTGTATATGTTTACTAGCCTATAGTAGTAGATCGAAGGCTTAACTTTACGTCGGCATCGTCCACGAGGTAAACGTTAAAATTTCACCATAGTTTTTTTTTTAACTCACAGGCCTGTATTATCTTTCGCTCACTTCCTAAATCCTAGAAGGCCTTGGTACAAACTACTAAAATTAATTAATAAAACGTACAAATGACACACCAATATATTGTGTTATTAACTAAATAATTAGATAAAAATTCGCAGAGTCATCAAATAATTTCGTAGTTTTATTTCGCTCTTAAGTACTAAATTAAATGTATATGATTGCTTTTTTTTACTTTTTATCTTTCCTGCTAATAGGAAAACACTTGTTACGTCATGAAAAGAGGGGATAATATTTTTCTTTCTTTGCCTTCAAATAATAATATTATGGGAGCCTTAAAGTATCGAATTTTTTATTTAGGGATGATGCTTTGGAACAGGATATGTTTTTTTCGAAACAGGTTTTTATTTGGAACAGGTTGAAACAGGTATGGGTCGATAGGTTTTCCTGTTCCGGCGAAACAGTTTTAGCCGAAGCAGCCAGAGTGAAGCAGGAACAGTGCAGTAGCAAACTGCTGCGATTTGTTCGCGATCTTATCTGGGTGTTCCAGCTGTTTCTTTTTGTTCGTTCCTTCCTCGGCTCGCTGTGCTGCTGCTGCAGTGGAGTGGAGGGCGCGGGTAACTAAACTCGTGGCGCGGTGTTGTCAATGGTTAATATGTTTCAGAGGAAGCAGCAAACAATAACATAATTTTAAAAAAAATATTTATATTTTTACTAAAATAGCGGTCCGATACTCCATGAATACTCCCCATATTTATAACATACATATAATAACAGAAGCAAAACAACGTTTTTTAAAACTTAAATTATCTAGAAAAGAATTAAATATTAAAAAAATATATTATGTGAAATTAAAAAATTCGACAACCGACAACCCGGCCCAGACGAACCATCGTCGCCATCGGGACCATCCGTTATCGCTTCAATACCGGCGTGGAACAACAAACAAGATATATTACATATGTGATCGTTCGCAACAGGAAAACGGCGCGAGGCGCCGAAACAGTTTGGAACTGAAGCAGTTTTCTTGAAACAGGTACTTTTTGAAACTGAAGCAGGTTGTATCTGTTATTTAAAAAACCCTGTTCCAACCATCCCCCCTATTATTCATGATCATGTAGTCACAAACATACTCGTTAAGAAAATGCGCAGAACCGTATGTGAATGGGGAAGAAAGCGGCGTTATTTTAACAAGTGCCGCCAACTTGTTAAAAAGTATCTCTGTGCTCAGTCGTGTTGCAAAACCGGCAGTTGTAATATTCGGGGCGGTAATTTAAATTATTTGTTACAAAACACTTTTTGTTAAACCTCAGTGTACCTATACAATTAAAATCCAATGTCCGTCTATTATATTTAATCTTATATCAACATCAGTCCGCTGTCATTGCGAAAACTCCGTTTTGCCTCTCATTCGGAAAATTAAAATATGTGACCGGTCAAGGTTTCTTCACTATTCAGTGTGTGCTTTCTGTAAATACTGTAATTTACAGTACATATATTCATTTATAATTCTTCAATGTACAATTGCAATGTTACGGTATATTATTTAAAATTTAAAAATAGCTTCTATTTTTTTTTAAATGTTTGTTTAATTAATGCGGCTATTAAGATCGCATAGAATTACACCATAATATAAACAAAAGAAAACACTCACATTCTGTTATTTCAACTTTGGAAGAATTGCAACCCATCTTGAACCAAACAACTATTTTTAATAAACTATATATGAATAAATAACCCACGTAATGATAAAATTAACCGCAAATAAAGAGGAATTTCCCAATCACATTTTTTTGTCTTACACTTAATTTGGCTATCTTAACAAGGTTAGATCAGATTATTGTCACATATTATGATAAAAATAAAATTACAAAAAGATTTATTACAATTATAACGTATCAATGTACCTACAACTGGAACACAACCATTTTTTATCACTGGTCACAATAGTTTTGGTAATCCTAGTTAATCTTCAGTGTTTTTTCAAAAAAGTCGAACCCAACGATGTGAACGCACGAAGCCACATGACTAATAATCTAATAATAATTTTGGGTTTGTATTCTAGTGTTACAGTGTATAGTTTATATACCTATGCACTGGCGCATACGAGTATAGAAAAAATGTTGCTAACCACTTATAAAACATGTTAGATAGTACAGGTGTCCCAACAAACAGGATATTAATAATAAAATGCATTTATTAACCAAATAATGAAATAGGGTATTAAGAAAATTACTTACGTTTATAGTACATTACTTACCTAGTTGGAAAGTGTTTCATTACCGTCGAGAGACAAATCTCAAATTCAGTATATTCTCTTAATATGACACACAGCATGCCGAAGGTGTGTTGAACCAAGAACCAAAAGGTACTTCGGAATAGGATCATCAAGAGTATACAGTGACCGGCAGAAAGGACGCACCAAAGGGGATTTTGTTATATTTCAAAATTTACCAAATTTTTTTGGCGGTGGAAAAGAACAAAAGAAAGAAACAAAAAAGAGCATAGAAAAAAACTAGTAAATATTGCGCCGTATATGAGGGAGAGGTGGAAACGTTAAATTCACTCAAGAATAAATAGCCCTTAATTTTCACCGTGGAAATTTTTTTTATTAGGAAATGTTGTTTGCACTTAAAAGTTATTTATAAATACAAAATTTCAGCTCGGTAGCACAAATATAAATATTTTTCATTGCAACTAGATTTAAATGAAAACGAATTTTATTTTATTGTAAGGGTTTAAACTTTAATTCATGAACCAATGAGTTTAAGAGTTTTTGAAAAATTGGGAACGGCAAAACATTGTTAAATGTATGAAGTAAACCCTCATTTGTTTTGCATAAAGTTATTTCGCTTATCCATAGAATAATGTACGGTGTGCATCAGAAAAGTTAGATTATTTTTGACGTTATTTTATTAAACGTCCAGTTCTCGTGTATTTAAACAAATTTAAGTAAGTTGTGTGTCAAATTGACCAAGAGCTGTTAAAAAATTGAATTTATAGGTCGCATAGCTTCTATCGATTCGTTATACAAGGGGGCGTCAAAAAAAGTGTTTTTAAAAAGTAAAAACACTTTTTTTGTGCTACCGAGCTGAAATTTGATATTTATGAATAACTTTTAAGTGCAAACAACATTTCCTAATAAAAAAAAATTTCTACAGTGAAAAATAAGGGCACTTTATTCTTAAGTGAATTTAACGTTTTCACCTCCCCCTCGTATACAGCGCAATATTTACTAGTTTTATCTATGCTCTTTTATGTTTAAGAACATGCAGAACTTTTCCACCGCCAAAAAAATTTGGTAAGTTTTGAAATTTAAAAAAAAATCCCATTTGTTGCGTACTTTCTGCCGGTCACTGTATACTCGTTGCCTCTAAGATATCCCAGACAACATTTATACTCAAATTATAATATGCTCCCATTAAGTAAATTTACTCCTTTTAATTTCCTTTATTCATATTGTAATGTGTGCTTCTAGACACTCTAATATAGCTTTTTCTATACGGTCAGAGATTCATAATTACAACACTAGGTATGGTAAAAAGCTGAACGTACCATCTTTGCAATCTTATCTGAATAACTTTTGTTTATAAGGTTATCCTCTACCTTTTTGTTTAAGTGGTAGTAGGGGACAAATATTTTTATGATAAATATTCACAACTTTGGTTTGGCTCACCAGAATTTGACAAATTTGAACTTGCTTAATAGATTTTTAAAAAAATGTTAATAAAAAAACTAAGTTGTTTTCAATTTATTTACAGCTAAATGAAGCTTTTTAGTGGAATCAACAATTTTGGAACAATTTTAAAAGCAGAAAAATATATAAGATCTGTGAAAAACAGGTGAAACTATATTAAGATTAATCAATAACTGCCTAGAATACGGAGAAATACCTGAAGATCTAAATTTTTCTTTTATAACACCAGTTCCAAAAATTAACAATACAAAAAAAGATATGGAATGAAGCCAATAAATAAATATATTATGGGATATTGAGAAATTATTAGAAATGACAGTTTATGAACAGATACTCGAATATATTAAAGCAAACTAAATTTTAGTAAATATGCAAGCTGGTTGTAGAAAAGGATATTCAAACAGAAACAGCAGTCCAGTATGTAATTGCAAATTGGAAACGAAGCGTTGACAAAAATGAAGTTATATATGGGCAGTATTTTTGAATTTTAAACGTGCATTCAAAACAATTGATAGGAATAAATTATTTTAAAAATTATATCAGTATGGATTAAGAGGAGTTGTTTATAAATGGTTTCAAAATTATTTAAGTGCAAACAACAAAACTTGATATTTTTTCTAAAAAGAAATTTAACATTATTGGGGTACCACGAGGTATAGTCGGATCTGGTCTTATCGTGCGGGTCATACGATTCAAGAAAGACATACTCTCAGTTTTTGTTTTCTTTACTTGCGTTTAATTTTACCCTCTAAATAAAATACGTAAGATAAATGAGACAGACTTATTCCATTTTGACATGAAAAAAAAAGGATATGTATTTACTTTCCAGCGATTCTAAAAAAGCTTATAATAGCACCAGCTACGTTTTATTTTAAATATGCCAGTTTTGTGACTTTGACAGTTTGTGACAAAATGAAACAATTTTCTGGGTTTTTGCATCCCCAATAAAAAAAAATGGTACTTAATCTGATAAACTATTTCGAAAATGAAAGAAAAAGTGGAAATTCGCCAACCAATATTCAGGAAACAGTAGCCAAAGCACTGGGAATTAGTTTAAGACTGTGCAGAAAATTGTGCATGAAACAAAACATAACATATAATACCCAAGAATACTAAAAAGTGTAAACGAAGAAAGCCAAAGACTGAGGATTTAAGCGAAAATATTAAAATGGGGGTTCGAAATGTGATTTACGATTTATACAAATCAAAAAACAATGTAACTCTTCCAGTTTTACAAAAAACATTAAAAATTCTGGGTGTTTTGGAAATTGGACTTGAAGCGTTATCAAAATTAATAAAAAATTTAGGTTTTCGCTATAAAAAAGACTGTAACCGAAGATTTGAGCAGCCACAGATAGTGAGTCAGCGTGTTCAGTTTTTAAAAAAATATACGGACAATTACAAATCGAAATTTAGAAAAGTGGTATTTTTAGACGAAACGTGGATATTTTTGAATGGAAGTGGTGCAAAATCTTGGCAAGATGAGTCTGTAAAAAGTGTTAAAAGGAAAAAGGGGTGCGGGAAAGCGTTTTATTATTTTGCATGCCGGTTCTGCAACAGGATATGTTGCAGGTGCGAGTTTAATTTTTTCTTCAACATCAAAAAGTGCTGACTATCATGATAATATGAATTGCGAAATGTTTGGAAAATGGTTAAAAGTTCAATTGATACCAAATTTGGATGCTCCGTCTTTAATTGTATTAGATAATGCATCATATCATTCAAGAATTTTAAATAAACAGCGTACTTCATCTTGGAGGAAAAGTGATATTTATGAGTGGCTGGAAAAACACAACCAAAATCCTTTACCAAATATGCTTAAATCGGAACTTCTATCAATAGCAAAGTCTCTTAAAAAACCCAAAATATACGCAGTAGATGAAATACTGCGTGAATATGGTTATGAGGTTCTACGACTGCCGCCATATCATTGCCAGTTTAACGCAATAGAATTAATATGGTGCAAAGTCTTATTATGAAAAACATGTAGGTGATGGTCTTAAATCCGACCAAGTACAAATAGTCTGGCAAGATTCGTTAGATCATATTACACAAGAGTACTGGAAGAAATCGGTGGAACATACAGAAATATTAATAAGGGATTGGTGGGATCGAGAACAAGTACTAGATGTCGAAGTAGCGCCAATGATAATTGCTCCATTCGAAGACGACTCAGACGACGAGGACTTTTCAGATTTTATAAGTGACGATGAGAGTTTTTAGGCTATAATTATAAACGGTGTTTTTCGTTTACATTTTTTAGTATTCTTGGGTATTATATTATGCTTTTTTTCATGCACATTATTCTGCATAGTCCTTAAACTAATTCCCAGTGTTTTCATTACGGTTTCCTGCAAATTGGTTTGCGAATTTCCACTTTTTCTTTCATTATCGAAATAGTTTATCAGACTAAATGCCATTGTATTTTTAGGGTTTAGTAGTAAAATTGTTAAAATAAATTGCACTGTTTATTATTGTCGTTTTTAATTAAAGGGTACAGTAGGTATATAATTAACGATTATATAATTTTTTTGTAACTTTTTCAACTCCCCTGTACATAATTTTTACAAAACTAATAATATTAAGTATATGTCTATCTTCGCGATAGCAAAAATAATGAAACTATTTTTCCTTCCTTGGTATATTTGTAAATAATCTCACAACATTTTGATAGCCTCTGTGTTGTCTGATTTGACGCATATGATCAGTGACCATTGGACCGCACGTTAAGACCAGATCTGACTATATTTATGTATCAAGGGTATAAGTAGATGATTATGCCCTGAGGGCGACAGTCTTACAAAGCAGAGGGCCTCTGGCCTGAGGGTTCGTAAGTCGCCCGAGGGTATATATCTATTAGCACCCGTGGTGCATACAAAATTTTATGTCATACCAGTTCGTTTTGAATAATAAATATTTTTTTTTAAATTTAATTTGATTTTTCCAATTTTTTATTTTTACCTGCGACATTACCTTGACATTATTAAAAAGTTTAATGTGTCAAAGTCAAAAATCAAAAATGGAACAAGATGCACACTTAATGCCCGCGCGGGCCTTAATGTGTACTTTATGCCCGCACGGGCATAAAGTAATCCATTATGTAGATGGTATCTAAGGTATAAAACACAATAATGTACTGGTATGACAAAAATATTTTGCAAAGGCTTTTTTGATGGTACCCTGTAAATTAAAATATTTCAACGAAAAATTGTATCTGACCGCGTTTTGTAGTCCTTAGTAAAATTTTCTTATAACAATTTGCTCTAAAATAAAAATTCCCTCTTAACGTAATTCTGTGTTTTTATATTTTTTTGCCGCCCTGTACATGATATATTAAGATTTGATAGGTCAATAATATTTGCGCATCAAGCAGTACTTTTTATAAAGAATAACTTTTTTTCGTAAAATCAACACAAAAGAAAATTACCATATGTCTAGAACTTCTCTGGACATGCTGTAGATAAATTATGCACATAAATAGCAATGTTTCCCCCTCCCCCCAGTTAAAGTCCCAAGTTTTGATGACTCTAGGTACCCCTATTTGATGTCAATGCCTTAATTAAAGGTTACCTTTTCGTTGACTTTTCATGTTCGCCGCCGTTCTTTTGTCATGTAAAATGAAAAAATAACAAGAAGAAATGTAAACAACCTTATTATTTATGACATTTCAAACAAACTTACAAGATCAAGTAGTTTTTATACAATACTTACACGTTTATTTGAACTAAAAACATTTAATTTCGGTAACTTATATACATATTATCACTATTTGAGTTGTCTTCTTCCAAAACTCTACATGCTCTTGCATCTTCCATCCTGCGGCATTCATTCTCCAAAACTGTGACATTCTCCCCTTCACTGTGCGCCGGCGTTTGGTTTCCTGTAAAGTTTCTATAGAATTCTCCTGCTGATGTATCTTGAGAACCACCTGCAGCCATCTCAAAATCTTCGGTCTTATTAACGAATGTACTGAAAACAGTGTCTACATCAACTTCCAGCTTTCCAAGTTTGATACCTTTATTGGTCCTCCTTTTGTTGTTAACAACCTCAGTTGGTATAAAAATTTGATTTTCCTGTAAGATTGTGAGGAGCGCTTCTTTTTTACGGAGTTCCTCTTTGTGTACTATTGTTTCGTGGCTGAGAAGTAAGTGTTTTCTTCCAAATGTTTCGGAACAATTGCTGCATTTGTACTTTTTGTTTTTGTGAACGTCGCTCATGTGGTTTTCAAGTTCTATACTTGAAGATTTGTAGGCGTGGCAGATGTTGCAGCTAAAAATGTTTTATTTATTATTATACAACTTATACAAATCTTTGAAAAAGAAGTTCAATTATTACTTCCGTACGAATGTTTGAATTTCTCTTGTGGGTAACAATGTTTCCAGTGTGACCGCGGATTGAGTTAACAAGAGAAAAAAATTTTGAATTTCCGCAAAAAACGTATTTATTAATATACAGTGTGACCAGTATAAAGTCCGCATCATATGGGATTTTTTTTATTAATGGCTTTTGTAGCGTCAGGCATACGCGCAGGCGCAAGCATACGAGTCGATAGCTAGAGGAACACGACCAGCCACCGGCAGTCTGTACCTGGTCCCGCTACGCAACCACACGCCGTTTCTCTACACGTAGTTATTAAGTACTTTGTTAAACTGACCAGTACCTTACATTTGTATGTTGTATAATAAAACACAATTATTAATCGGGTGTATCGTTTATTTAAACCACCGGACACCACAAATTGGCGACGAGGAGAAAAGAAAAAAAAATCGTAAAAAGTAAAAACGTGGAAACGTGCGCGAGCGGCAGTGATAAAGCATTCCAAGATGGCAGCCAATCCTGTTGGGCATTTCAACGAATTTAGGCCTGATGTGGACGATTGGGTGATATATCGTGAACGACTGCAAGCATATTTCGCAGCAAATAGCCTAGAAGAAGAAAAAAAAGTGGCAACCCTCCTCAGTCTGATAGGCACCAGAACGTATATCCTGTTGAGAGATCTTTGCAACCCCACAGCACCAAGCGAGAAAACATTTGAGCAGCTGGATGAAATTCTGAAAAACCATTTCACCAAACAGCCAATTATTTGGCGGGAAAGGAAGAGATTCCATGAGGCAAACCAAAGTGCGCAAGAATCTGTAGCCGAATGGCATGCGCGGATTTGCAAGATGGCGGTGGAATGTAAATTTGGAGCCAATTTAGAGCTGTTCATCAGAGAGAAGTTTATTACTGGGCTAAAGGAGGAGAACACTTTCGACCGGATTTGCGAAGAGGATGAAAAAGTTACCCTAAGCAAAGTCCTGGAGCTGGCGAAAAGGAAAGAAAAGTTGGCAACGCCATGTGAAGACGTCAATTTCGCGCGCCATACAAGGGCGCAGCGTCAGGCTGGACCAATAGGAAGATCGACACCCGGCACTTTCATTGGCGGAGCGGATGACAGGCGCAGGTTCAAGCCAGGTCACCGAGAACGAAGCCAAGGCCGCAATCGATTTCCAAAACCAGATGACAGATGGGAGAAAAATGGACGTCAAAATGGTCAAAATAAACTTTTTGGAAGCTTATGTCACGTTTGCGGAAATAAACACGCAGGTCAGTGTATTTATTCTAATTATGTATGCTCAAAATGTAATAAAAAGGGGCATCTAGCCAAAGTTTGTAAACAAAAAAGAATTAATTTTGTAAATGAGGATTCAGACTATTTTGAAACTAATGAGGAACAGGTTTATAAAAAAGATGAAAAAAAAGTTAGGGATTTTTGGCTGGTAAATAAGGCAACAGGTGCAGACTCAAATAAATGTTGTAATTGTAAAAAAGTTTGTTGTAATTGTAATGTAAACAACATTGAAAATTTTAAAGAGAATGTTTATGTTTGTAATATTTTGAAAAAAAAAGATTATAATGACTGTGATATTTTACTAAATAAAAATAATGTTTGTAATGTGGATTTTAGGACACGTCAGAAAGGTGGCGATCCCGGAGGCAAGGAAGTCAGAGAGAGATTCACAGTGGACTTAATTATCGAGAAGAGTAATGTAAAATTTCAGATTGACTCGGGTGCATCTATTTCTGCTATAAGTGAAAAAGTTTTTCAAAACAAATTAAGTCACTATAAATTAAAGAAGGATGATACTATTTTGAAGTCATATGATAATAATATTTTTAAGCCACTGGGATTTATTGAGGTTATGGTGAAATATCAAAATAAAAGTAAAAAAATAAAATTTTATATCGTTTCTAAAGCAGATGTATGTATTTTAGGCCGTGATTGGTTGGATGCATTCGAAGTAGGATTCGGGCTAGTCAACAAGGTTTCCGACCAGGGGATAGACTCCTTGCTGGTGCAGGAATTTCCAGAAGTCTTCGACGAAGGACTCGGAGAGTTTAAGTATGCTGAGATTAAACTTCACCTTAAGGACAATGCCACTCCCATTTTCTGCAAACCAAGACCAGTGCCATTTGCATATAAGAAACTAATGGATGAAGAATTAGAAAAAATGGAAAGAAGCGGAATCATTGCGCCAATAGAAACATCAGAATGGGCGACCCCTCTAGTACCTATTTTAAAGGAAGATGGAAGCTTACGTTTGTGTGGAGATTACTCTGTCACGGTGAACAGGTTTCTTCAAGATTCAAACTATCCCTTGCCACGCATAGAGGGAATTTTTACAAAGCTTCATAAGGGCCAGACATTTTCTAAATTGGATTTGGCTTTTGCTTATAACCAATTCAAGTTGGATGAAGAATCAAGGAAGATAGCATGCATAACTACACCGAAAGGTCTGTATCAAATGAATAGATTACCTTTTGGATTAACAGTTTCTAGTTTTATTTTTCAAAGACATATAGAGAATATATTTAAAGGGGTAGAAAATGTTTCATGTTTTCTGGATGATATTTTAGTAACCGGGGAATCAGAGACAGAACATATTGATACTTTGAAAACCGTGTGTAAAAAATTAAAAGAGGCAGGACTAAAATTAAAGGTAAAAAAATGCGAATTTTTTAAAGAATCTGTGGAGTATTTAGGTTTTAAAATTACCTCTAAGGGTCTTATGAAAGCCAAGGATAAAACTAAAGCAATTTTAGAAGCTCCCAGACCTCAAAATGTTAAAGATGTAAGAATTTTCTTGGGGATTATCAACTATTATGGAAAATTTATCCCAAATTCAGCACAAATATTAAATCCTATTTATAATTTATTAAGGGATAATGTTAGATTTTATTGGAGCAAGGAATGTGAGAAGGCATTTTTGCAAATTAAGGACATTATTGCGTCTGATTTGATTTTAGTGCATTTCAACCCAAGTTTACCATTGATATTGACGTGTGATGCAAGCCAGACAGGAATCTCAGGAGTACTGACACATAGAATGAAAAATGGAGATGAAAGACCGATATGTTTTGCATCGAGGTCGCTGACCCCAGCGGAGAAAAAGTACCCAACTTGCCATCTAGAGGCTTTAGCCATATTTTGGGCCGTTGGTAAATGGTACCAATATCTATATGGTAAGAAATTTATCCTGCGAACCGATCATAAACCTTTATTAACTATATATGGGGAACATAAGGGGATCCCGCAGATGTATGCAAGTAGACTGCAACGATGGGCAGCTTATTTATCAAGTTTTCAATATAAAATAGAATATGTTAAGGGAACAGATAATAAGATTTGTGATTATTTGTCAAGGTTTCCACTGAAAGGTATTTCGAGTTCTAGGGAATTGGTGGATAGAGGTCAATACCTGCATTTTACCGAGACAATGGACGATTGGCCTATGAATAATGAAGAAATTAAGAGACATACGCTAAAGGATGGAGAGCTGAGCGAGGTAAAGAGATACGTAGAAGCAGGAACGTGGCCCTCAAAGGTAAAACGATCTTTATTACCATATTATCATAGAAAAGATGAGTTAACCATTGAGAAAGATATTTTGATGTGGGGGCATAGGATAGTAGTTCCAACAGCAATGCGTAAGAGAATATTAACCGAGCTTCATGCTAGTCACTTTGGTATGGTCAAAACAAAAAGTCTAGCGAGATCATATGTATACTGGCCAAATCTAGATAAAGACATAGAAGAAAAATGCAATAGTTGCATGTATTGTCTCCAAAATAAGCAGGCACCTCATAGGGCAGAATTGACACCCTGGAGACTGGAAGACAAGCCCTGGAACAGAGTTCATTTAGATTTTTGTGGACCGATAGAAGGTAAAAACTTTTTAGTAGCCGTAGATGCTTACTCAAAGTGGGTAGAAGTCTTTGTAATGAGATCTATGACATCGAGTGAAACAGAGGAAAAGATTAAAATCCTTTGTGCACGATGGGGTTTACCAAAGACAGTAGTAACAGATAATGGTGCTCAATTTAAAGCAGCAAATGTACAGAGATTTTTCAATCGAAATGCGATAAAACACATTACTTCACCACCTTACAACCCTCAGTCGAATGGACTAGCAGAGAACGCTGTAAAAACATTTAAAAATAATTTGAGGACCAGACTTTCAGACCCAGAAAATAAAAGTAAGAGTATTTCAATGTTGATTTCAGAATTTTTATTCTTTTCCAGAGCAACCAAACACTCTAGCACAGGGGAAACACCAGCAAAGCTAATGCTAGGCAGAGAAATAAGGACCCGAATGGACGTGCTAAGAGAAGGATTGGAAGGAGTAGAGGAAGAAAAGCAACAAAGTGAAAATAAAACGACCATTCAAAGGCAAAAGAAAGCTCAGGAAAAACAACAAAAAGATTATGGAGGTAGAGCTAGAGCTTTTGAAGAGGGAGAGGAAGTGATGGTAGCAGATTATAGAGTACCGAATAAGAGAAAGTGGGTTCAAGCATGTGTACTTAAAAGACTGGGAAAGTCAACCTATATTTGTAAGATCAAAGAAGGTAATAAATGGAAAAGACACACAAACCAAATACATAAAATGAACCAGAAGATACAAGAACAAGAAACCAGGACCTCAGAGAAGACAGTGCATAAACCTAGTGCACCACCGTATAGGTATTATAGTAGCCTGGAAGGAAAGAAAACCACGGAAGAAGCAGAGAAGGAAGTGGAGGACCAAGGTGAGATTACAATATGCAGAGACGTATCAAGAGAGAGAGAACAGCCAGAAACTTCGGGTGTATCCGACCAACGTGGTGGGAATATTTCTTTAAATGTTTTTGATAGGGTAGCCAAACAATATTTTTCCCAGATAATTGATATTCATAAACCTAGAGTAGATGTAGATGATCCGAATATTTCTTTTTCTAGCTCTCAAGTAGAATTGACTTCACCATCCTCCGGTATCTCCACCATGACTGACATGAGTAGAAGTAAGGACCAAAGCCCCAATAGGGAAACGGAGAGTAAACAAAAAAATATTCCAGGCAGGCAAAGAGAAAAACGTAGCGTAAGCAAACCTAAAAGATTGAAGGACTATGTAGTAAACATAGATTGAGTTTATTTTATTTATGAATTGAATTTTTTATATTCAAATGTTAAAAGTTAAATTATATATTTTTCTGTTGGCTCTTGGGATCAATGTACAGTTCATATTGAAACAATATTATTTTATTACAGAAAAGTATGTAAGAGTGTTAAGGCAATAACATAATGCTAATTTAGTTTTCTCACTAAAGCAGGTATCGCCAAGCTGGGGTGAGGGTGTAGCGTCAGGCATACGCGCAGGCGCAAGCATACGAGTCGATAGCTAGAGGAACACGACCAGCCACCGGCAGTCTGTACCTGGTCCCGCTACGCAACCACACGCCGTTTCTCTACACGTAGTTATTAAGTACTTTGTTAAACTGACCAGTACCTTACATTTGTATGTTGTATAATAAAACACAATTATTAATCGGGTGTATCGTTTATTTAAACCACCGGACACCACAGCTTTCTTCGAAATTTGACTTTGGCATCAAGTTCTGCTTCGATCGAGATGAAAAAATAAAATTTATTTTCCACTTAATGAACACTTTACTGATGACACTGTGTTCTTTTTCCTCTTAATATTAAGGTGTATTACTTTCAGACACAAACTTCGTTTTCAAAAATACTTATTTTATGAAGTTACCTTATACAGGGTCAAAAACAAATAAACTTTGCATCACTTACGACCAAATTTTAATAGCCCAATTTTGATTTTGTAGAAAAACACACATTTAATATGGCGCTACTTTAAAGAAAATGTATCTAAAATAAAGCATTGTCAAATCTAAGAAGTTTTATGTAGGTTGCGCTGAGTCTTATTTTGCAAAAGTGGTGCAATTTTCAAAATATGGGTAAAAAATCAAAATTATCTTATGCAGCTAAAGTTTAGCATGTGGGCTAGAAACTGCATTTAAAAAAAACTTTTTCTAATAACTTTTTTCGATATTTTCAGAAATAACCCCACTTTAGAATTATTTTTTGGAAATAATTAAAATTTGACAGATAATGCGAATCACATGACTACTATTTTTTGCTTAATTTTCATCTCGATCGACGCAGAACTTGATGCCAAAGTCAAATTTCGAATAAAGTTATTAATAAAAAACAATCCCATATGACGCGGACTTTGCTGATCACACATAAGGAGTAATATACATGTGTGTGTATAGACATATTTGGGACATAATGGCAACAATGTTTTGTTACGACCACATTTAAAGTGATTATGAGCATTGGGATTTACGCTAGATAAACTATACATGATTTTGTTCAGTCTTGTACCAAAAATTATTTTTCTTAAAGTTTTTTTTTTTGTTATAAACAACATTTACCTGAACTGATAGTTGGGGTTACTGTGTAGCTTTTTATGATTATTGAGTGCCAGGCTGCCTTGAAATACGATACCACATATGTCGCACTTCGATTCTCTGATATTTAAATGTGCCTAAAAGTAAAATATAAAATGTACACTTAAAATGATCCTTTTGCTAAACTTAATATTCGATCGACACCAAATCGTTAGGAGATTGCTGACGTGCTCCATTGTATTTTGATCTGTGTTCATGAGATAAGAGGTCAAAAAAGCCACAAAATAACGATTTTTCTATTATTTTGTGTTAAATAGTCTATGTATTTTGGATACTATTCGTCTTTACCTTAAGATAATAGTTCATTTTTACACTATCGGACATAAGTATTGCGACAAAATAAAAAGCCTGATATTTAGCAAGGACAAGGAAGCTTGCTGTAAACATCAAAACAATTGTTATCAGAAAAAACTTTTAGAAAAATGTTTTAAAGATCAATTATAATCATTTTTAGAAATTAACAAATTAATTTCACCTAATCAATTTGGATTTCGAGAAAAATTAGGAACAGAGAATGCAATCTTTAATGTTTCTCATTTTATATCTAGGTTCGCCTAGTTTTCTAATAAACTTGTGGAGAAAGACTTTGTGCTTTTCTTTTTTCTTTATATCAAAATGTTAAGATAAAGGTAAAAAAGTTATTGGCATATTCTTAGATTTGCAAGAAGCATTTGATACAGTATCACACAATAAACTGTTATCTAAACTAGAATCTTATGGAGTTAGAGGTATCGCATATAATTTATTTAAAAGTTACTTATCAGATCGAGAACAGAAAGTAAAAATAGATAATTTCAGTAGTAAAACAACTACTTTAATTTGTGGTGTTCCTCGGGGTTATGTTTTGGGACCAATTTTATTCTTACTTTATATTAATGATATTATTATATTAAAATCAGAGTTAAATGGAAAAATATTTTTATATGCAGATGATACTGTATTAATAATACCGGGTAATACTTGAAATGAATGCGGTTTAAATTCAGAACTAGACATTTCAATGATAAAAAATAATTTTAGTTATGACCTATAATAAACTTAAATTTAACTAAAACAAAATTTATGACTTTTTCTTGTTATAATAATACTCAGCCGAATAGTTTAAAAGAAATAAAAATTCATGATTTAAATTGTTTAGAAATATCAGATACAGTTAGAATTAATTATGCTACCTGTTCTTGCCAAAATAAAATTTAAAAAGTTGAATTTGTAATTTGATTGATTGACCAAAATTTAGGATTAATTAAAATTAACACTCTTACACAAAAATTAAGAAACACTTTATGTAAATTTAGACTTTAAAAAATATTGTGAATCAAAAACTTTGTTTAATGTTTTATTATGCACTTTTTAATCAATTCTTTCCTATGGTATAATTGGTTGGGGAAGTGCATACGACTCGAATTTGAAACCGCTAATGACAATACAAAAATATGTTTTAAAAATAATATTTAATAACCATATTTTGTTTCCTTTAAAAATATTATTTGTTTATAATAATATTCTGAGTTTAAAACAACTTTATTACAAAACTTCCATTTTATATAGGTATATATAAAAATAGAAATGTATTACATAACATTATTCATATATAAATACCAAACAAGACAAAAACAAATCTATGTTTATGTTATGATAATTTTAATTTAACACTTTTAAAAAATAATGCTTTATTTGTTGGCATCAACATTTTTAATATATTACCTACTAATTTGAAAACTATGAGTTTTTTGATATTTAAATTAAAATCATGGATTATGCAAAATTATATAAAGGTAAGCCAACTTATATATAGGTAATAATAATACTAAATATTACAATTTTTCTATTATAATTTCTCCCTTATTTATAATTTTTTCTTTTTTCTGAGTGAAATATTTTTGAATTAAGGTAGGTACTTATATTTTTAAATATATTTATGATGTGATTAAAATTAATAATCTAAATGGGTGTATATTTTTTCATTACAAAATCGTAGACATTTGTTAATCTATGGTTTTGTAATGATGCTTTCATAGGATTTATTTTTATTAAAAAAAACTGTAATGCAATTGAAACCTTTTACTTACAAAACAATATTAGAGCAAAATTGTCATATTAAACAAAACATTTTTAACTTGTAATATAACTACCGGCTATATCAGAAGAAAGGCATGTAAGTAAGGAGTGTACTAACTAAACGTATAAAAACCATATTTACCTTATAATGTTTTTTCAGATTAGCTTTGTTGGCCAACACCTTGTTGCATATTTTGCAAACACACTGGTACTGAACTAAAATTAAAAAAAAAAATAATGTAAAAACACTGTAACTGTAAATATCTCTATTGATATAAGAAAGAAAATTCAAAAACTTTTATTGTTTTACCCTCCTATTCTCTAAAAAGTCGTTTTTACCAACGATGTCGTCTAATAACTGCTCTCGTTATAGATTTCATAACGACTTTCTAAACGCCGGATGTTTGTAAAATCTTAGTACACAAATAATAATGCAAGACATACATATTATATTAAATCAAAATGTACCAAATTTTGCTGTTGCGACTACGTTTGTCCTTTTTTTGTCTTAAAGTAAAAAATATTAGTGGTATTAGTCGACTCAAATAAGATCAAAATTTTCAAATACCAAGGACACCAATTATTTTCTAACAGGATTTTTTTAAAATTGGGGAAAGAAAAAGTTCGGAAAAAGAAATAATATGTCGAGTTTCACAAGGATCAATATTAGGCCCGTTATTATTCTTAATTTACAGTAATTCCGTTTCCAAATTGAACTTAAAGGGCAATATAAAGCTATTTCCAGATGATACAACAATTATTTATTTTGCTGAAACTCTTGCAGGAATACCTATATTTTGATATTAATAATGATTTAAAAATACTTATTTCTTGGCTTCAATCAAATAAACTTTACAAAATCTTCTTTTATGTTTATAACTAAAAATAAAATAAATTCCATCATTAACCCCTTAACATTTAATAATGAGAATATTTAATATTCAAAAACGACAAAATTTTTAGGATCAGTTTTAGACGAAAATATAAATTGGAAATGCCATACCCAGTATATTATCAACTCGATATCTCCTTTGGTATCTGTTTTGTACAGAGTTTTAGATATTTCATTCCTTTGAAATACTTAAAAAAATATATATTTTTCATTAATATATTCAAAATTACAATATGTACTTAGCTTCTGCATGGGGATCTGCTTGTTTATCAAACTTCAAACCATTACAAAAATTGCAATATAATGTTATTAAATGTATACACAAATTACCACATTTAGAACCAACTGTTAATCTATATCGACCGGGGTATTCACACGTTCAAAACATTTATAAATTAAAAATTTGTATTCTAATTCACTCTATTATTTAAAAAAAAAAAATCAAACATAACAATTCAGGAGAATAAGACATTACATGATCATAAACCAGACGTTGTATAAATTATCAAACTATACCAGTAAAAAGTAATTTCGAAAAAAAAATCGCTTTTATATGACGGAATAATAAAATATAACAATCTTCCAACAAATAAAAAAATTGGCGACTTTTAAAAAACAATTAAAAAGATGTTTACTGAATTAAATTATTTATACTATTTTTTTAAATTGATTTTATTGATGAATTAAATTGGATTAACTTTAATTTTTTTATTGTTATTTTTTTTTTAATATATTTTCTATATTATGTTGTCACTTTCCATGTAATGAACTGTAAAAGTAAGTTTGGAATAAAGGCATTTTGAAAGTTAAATGGGAGGCGCAGAAAGTTGAAAATCTTGACACAACGTCTATACCAGTTCGTTACTGGAAAATAGCAAACGCGTTATTATGCACAGTTTGCACAGTCTATTTAGTCTGCGTGCTTTTGAATAATGTCTAAAATATTGTTATTAAAGTGCAGACAGACAAACAAAAAAAGGCAATCTCAATAATAATTTAAAATTACAAGAATTTTTGAAACCAAAATTATATCTTAAGCGAATTATGGAATAATAATTATTATAAAATGTAATTTTACCTTTATCATGCCTATATTTAACTCTAAGGCCAGGCGGTCGCTTTCTAGAAGCAGTAGATTCCAAAGAATTTCCATCTCCATCATGACCAGCAAACATGTGGCATTCCAATCGCCAGTCGGAACCAAAACTAAAATAAAAAATAATCCTATTAATATACAGAGTGTCCGGAAAAAGGAGGTCAATCCGGTAACCATATATTCCTGGAGCAAAAACAATATGACATTTATAATGCCATTTTTCATTTTTGACCCTCATGTTCGATATTTTTAAAGTTTGAAATTATAAACAGATTTTTTTGAATAATTCGAGTAGTATTTATAAGACATTAGTTTCAAATTTGGTACATTGCTTCAGCATAAAGAGTGACATCTTTTGAAAAAAACAAAATACAAAACAATTATGATATACAGTGTCCGCAAGAAAGTTCGCATCAAATGGGATTTTTTTTATTATTAGGTATAGGTAAAAATTGAAAAAGCAGTTAGTTTTTGCTTACCTAAAAACCAAAAATGACGTATACTGAAGCAGCTGCACGACTTGCGTTACCTGTCAAATTTGACATTTTTAATAAAATAGGTTCAAAAATGCCCTTATTTATCAAAATATCGAAAAACTTTATTCGAGAAAGTTGTTTATTTAGGCATTTTTAGCCTCTGTACGAAATTTTGACAATCTAATACAATTTTTATTTTTTGCCAGATTCTTGAAAATTTTGATCAACCCTCGTAGATTAACTTTTATACATCGATGTAAAACCATTTGTCTTTACTTCATTTGTAATCTTAATGCAATTTTGTGTAAAATTTTTGTTTCCAATTATTTATTTTGCTTCAAATACTAAAATTGTTATTGATCAGTATGTAATGTTTGATGCAAAGTTTATCTAATTACATCAGTTTTTACCAAAACCGACGTTTCTCATTTTATTAAGTTAGTAAACAGATGTACAAAAAAAAATATTATGAAGGTTTCGTAGAAATTTTACTTAATTAATATTAAATTCAATTAATTATATTAAACTATATTTTTGTTGAATAAAATGTTTCGAGCGATTAATATTTTATTCTTTTTGATCCAATATTAATTAAGTAAAATTTCAACGAAAGCTTCCTAATATTTTCATTTTGTACATCTGTTTACTAACCTAATAAAAATGAGAAACGTCGGTTTTGGCAAAACTGATGTAATTAGATAAACTTTGCATCAAACATTACATACTGATCAATAACAATTTCAGTTTTTGAAGCAAAATAAATAATTGGAAACAAAAATTTTACACAAAATTGCATTAAGATTACAAATGAAGTAAAGGCAAATGGTTTTACATCGATGTATAAAAGTTAATCTACGAGGGTTGATCAAAATTTTCAAGAATCTGGCAAAAAATAAAAATTGTATTCGACTGTCAAAATTTCGTACAGAGGCTAAAAATGCCTAAATAAACAACTTTCTCGAATAAAGTTTTTCGATATTTTGATAAATAAGGGCATTTTTGAACTTATTTTTTTTTAAATGTCAAATTTGACAGGTAACGCAAGTCGTGCAGCTGCTTCAGTATACGTCATTTTTGGTTTTTAGGTAAGCAAAAACTGACTGCTTTTTCAATTTTTACCTATACTTAATAATAAAAAAAAATCCCATTTGATGCGGACTTTCTTGCGGACACTGTATTCAAAACAGGAGGGGTCCCGTACACTGACCTCTCCTATTTTTTATTACGTGCGCCAATAACTTTCAAACTACATTTTTTCGGGAATCATTTGTTTTTGATTATTTTTTGTCTCTTATAAAATTTCGATCAAATGATGCGTTTTGGAAATAATTTGAAAAGTATGAGTCGTTAACTGATGCCAATGTGGCTTACGCAAGTCTCCTTATTTTCAAATGCTAAATCAAGTCAGCCGTTGTGACATTATTATGGAATATTTAAAAAAATACTATTGAAAAAGATTTTATAAAAATAAGCAACTGGTTTAATAAAAACTTATTAACTATAAATTATAACAAAAGAACTTACATTCCATTTACTTCATGGAAAAATAAACTTCCAAATATTGGTCTAATAATAGGCAATAATATTAATATAAAGGAAGGTGAAAATATTAAATATCTAGGAACATTTAAAATGGGATTTACATAGTGACTACATTATAAAAAAACTAAGAATTCTTATACCAAAATTTAAACACCTTAAACAATTTTTAAATATAAAAGAATTAGAAATATTGTATTAATCTTTAGTACAAACGCATTTAAATTATGGAATACTAGGATGGGGAGGCATAAATAAGAATTATCTTAATAATATATATTGAAACTATTCAAAAATACATTTTAAAAATTATTTACGAAAAAGACCACCAATATTCTTCTGATTTACTATTTAAAGATAACAAAAAAATGGATATTAAACAAATAATATTTTCTTGCGTGTTATAATATACAGGGTGGCCCTTTAGTGTGGCAAAGTACAATAGCTCCGTTACTATTTCAAATACATTAAAAATATTAATACAAAAGTTGAAGGGCAGTAAGTGACTTATAACGTAAAATTATTTTTAACTCTATAGGGTGGCTCAAAAAAGCGGAACAAGAAAAAATGTACTTTTTTCAAATGGAACACCCTGTATATTTTTACATTTTTAAATTCCACATAAAATTATAATTATTTTTTATTAAATACATTATTAGTCTATACTTTATAGTTTCCGAGATATTGACTCTCGAAAAGTGACATTTTTGAACTTTGACAGCTTCTAACTTTCTAACAGTACGTCTTAGAGCAAAACGGCTTACATGTCCCTATCTTCAATTTTTATTATCTTCCCAAAAAAATCAACTTCCGGTTAAACCGGATGTTACTAGAAAGCAGGAAATATAGTTGTTCCGGTTTAACTGGAAGTTGATTTTTTTGGGAAGATAATAAAAATTGAAGATAGGGACATGTAAACCGTTTTGCTCTAAGACGTACTGTTAGAAAGTTAGAAGCTGTCAAAGTTCAAAAATGTCACTTTTCGAGAGTCAATATCTCGGAAACTATAAAGTATAGACTAATAATGTATTTAATAAAAAATAATTGTAATTTTATGTGGAATTTAAAAATGTAAAAATATACAGGGTGTTCCATTTGAAAAAAGTTCATTTTTTCTTGTTCCGCTTTTTTGAGCCACCCTATAGAGTTAAAAATAATTTTACATTATAAGTCACTTACTGCCCTTCAACTTTTGTATTAATATTTTTAATGTATTGGAAATAGTAACGGAGCTATTGTACTTTGTCACACTAAAGGGCCACCCTGTATTTTTAAACATAAAAATAAAATAAATTATATTAATCACACACATGAAACTTGTCACAAAAATACTATTACATATAAAAATAGAGTAAACAAACAATAGCACACAAAGATTTTTTAAACATCAATCCATATTTTCACAGTCAATTAAAATAATTAAATCATTAAATAATTATAGAAATAAAATTAAAAATTGGATATTAACCAATCCAGGGTTCGAAAATATCATGATATTTTCGAAAGTATCATATTATCAAAGGATATATATCCGATATATATCGGACATATATCCGACATATAAATCATTTTAACATATTTCTTTTTAATGAAAGGACAACTATTTCGATCAAAAACATACTACTTATATTGAAAACTAAATATTTTTGTAGGATACTTATTAAAATAAACTGACTTTAAAAAACATGACCTAAACTAATGAGTAATGACTAAACAGATAAATCATAAAGGTTAATAATTATAAGATATCCAATAAAAAAAATAAAGCTGAACATATTTTCAAAACGGACCCACCCTTAATATTATTTAAAAACATAAAAACTTTTTTTTTGTTTGATTTGTCGATTGATATATTCTGAATAATCGAAATTTAAAAAAAATTAATTATTGAATATATCGTGATATATATCAAACTATAATAGCATGATATATATCACGATATATATCGCTTGATATATTATATCCTCCGAACCCTGATCCAATCCAAGAGATATATTCAAGAACGTCATTAATAAATAATAAATATACCAAGCTATAATGAATAAAATAAATAACTATATTAATTATATACATGACTTATTGTATCTTTGTATACTGTAGTGATATAAAATATACCAATAAATTATTGTCATATTCGTTTTATATTATAATCTAGTTGTGCCTAAATTATGAAATATATTCTTGACAATAAATATTATATTATTTAACTCAAAACAAGTAGTATTTTACTTCTGAGTTTGGAATTGATAGTTTATACAAAAAAAATTATATATTAGCATTAAATGTCAAAAAATATTTGAATAAAGTTTTATTATTATTAATATTATTATTATTATTATTAGCATGGATACAAGATATAATTATATATACGTATATAGAACGTGAGGGTAAAAAATGAAAAATTGCATTATAAGTCATATTATTTTTGTTTAAGGAATAATGGTTAACAGATTGACCTCCTTTTTCCGGACACCCTGTATAATATACAAGGAGTCCGAAAAGTATGTGGCAAACTCTCTGGAGCGTGTAGGACACTTTAAACGCGACGTTCTTTCCACCGCTAGATTTACGCCTTTAGTACAAATAAAGCAATAGCTTTCAAAATCAAAGGTCGGTAATAATTGCGGTTCCACTGGTAATGACTTCCACCAGCCTTTTGTTATCGTAACTTTTACAGCACGCTGGGCAGGTCAGTTTATCGTTATTGAGCTAATTTTATAATATATTTTTCTCCGGTTAAAAAAAATGATATTGGCTTGCGATTTTTACAGGCTTAGAAGAGCGATTGATCTGTATGATTCCGGGTTGTTTGCCGTTGTTCCGATTTTCAATATTGGTTTGAACAATGCTCTGTTCCACTGTGCCGGAAAATGTTGCAGTTGGAACATTGAGCTGACGATATACATAAATTGGACGCTTGTTTTTAGCGGTATGTTTTTTATTAGTATATTTGCAGTATCTTCTTCCCCTAGTGCTTTGCTATTTTCCAGCTCTCTTATTACCCTACCCAGCTCCGTTGGGCTGATATAGAGGGTTGAAAGGATTTGGGGTAGAATCGTATTTGTTTGTTAGTTCTGTTATGTCATTTTGTTCTTGCGTGGCGTTTGGTTTTACAACATTCATATTTGACGGAGAGATGGCAGGTCGTCTGTGTCACCAAAGACGGTAAGCAGAATTACTCGGCGCCTGTTGAGATACAGCAAGGTGTTCCGCAGGGCTCAATACTGGGCCAACTACTATTTTTGCTGTATGCGAACAGCCTTAGTGACGGTTTTATCGCCGGGCTGGTGTGTCAGTTCGCCGACGATACGTCGGTCATATTGGCGGACCCCACTGTTGGGGGATTGTCTGGGGGATGTTCGCAAATAGTGGATCAGATGCAGGGTTGGTGCCAAAACAATAATCTTAAACTTAATGTGGAGAAAACTGGATTAATAACATTTAATAAAACAAAACAAAATGATTCGCTTTTGGTTAGATTGAATATCAAATCAATACCAGTAAGCGATAACATAAAATTTTTGGGAGTCAATATCGACTCACCGTTGAGCTGGAAATTTCATATTGAGAATTTAACCCTTAAAATAAGCCGATACCGTTTTCTTTTCCGCAGGCTTCGAGAGGTACTTTCCAAAAATACCATAAGAACTTTTTATTTTGCCTGCGTCCAATCAATCATTAGCTACGGGATGTGCCAATAATGCCTTTAGGGCACAGAAAAAGATCATAAGAGCGATCTACAGGTTACATCCAAGAACATCTTGTGAGCCATATTTCTATCAGCTTAGAGTACCTACAGTTCCATCTCTCTACTTCAAATCTTTGGTTACTTTCATAAGGACACATCCGCATTTTTTCCCATCAAACGCAGAAAATTACACCTTGGAAATGTCAATGACAACCAGGGGTAGGGGAGATCTTCGCATCCCATTGCACAATTCAACTTTTTTTGAAAAAGGACCCTACTATAGGGCTATAAAAGCATATAACAGTCTAAAGTCGCCACAGTGGATCTTTTCCCGTGCGTCATCAATCAACGATCAGGACTCAACGTGGTTAATAACTCTGCATCCTTATTTATTACAGGAACAAGTTTGAATAAAAGCATAAAACGTCTCCAAGATTCCGCAATAATATAACGTGCTAGACAAGAATAAAACTATAAACGTTAATTAATTACTTTTTTATTTGTTTAGTTGACTACCGTTGTATTTTAGAACGTCATTGTCAACCTTATTTTGATCTGCCAATCTAATTCGTATTTTCTAAATTTGTGTGCTTTAAAACTGTTCCTTTATCTAAAAAATAGTTCTTTTTAGAGCTAATTATACCCACCATCTGTTTTGGCGGTAAGTATTTATGGATTTTTATAATACCCAATTTATTTGTTTTAAATATTCTAACCGTGAAAGTTCTTTGAAAAGTTTACGGCAGTGGCTAAATTCCCTTAAATGAAAGGATGTCAAAAATTTGACTTTTGCGATTTTAATAGTCAATAAAACACCAAACTTTTCTAGATTTTAAGCTTTAAAAATAGTATTAAATATATTAACATTTGTTTGTCAATTTCTTTTAGATAATAGATAATGCCGGGCAAAACTTAAAATAAATAATAATTTTTCGGGATATTATGTAGGTACGTCAAACGGTAGGCAGGCACGTCCATTTTATGAACTTAGACTTAGTTTTGACTTTTTTCGTCTCGTAATTTTGATTTGATTTATACGATTTTGATGACGTGAAAGATATGACGCACGGGAAAAGAACCACTGTGGCGACTTTACCTAATCATATTAAAGAAATACCCGATATAAGGAGGTTTAAATCCATAATGTACTCGCTCAGTACATTATGGAAAAATGCTTTTACACCTTTGATTTTTAGATTCTTGTATTAAAACTAGTCTTTATCATATCTTATTGCTTTTAATTTTAATTTTATTTTAATTTACATGTTGTATAATTTATTCGCTTGTTTGTTATATCTTAGATATATATCTATATTAGCACTTAGGATATTTTATGTATTCCATGCCTTTTGTGTGACGTTGCTTTGTGATTATGTAAATCATTTTGTTGGCAATAAAGATTATTATTATTATTATTATTATTATTATTATTATTATTATTATTATTATTATTATTATTATTATTATTATTATTATTATTATTATAACACAAATTCGTTCGTATTGTCTGGCTAAGGTTTGTGTTTTTCTTTGTTAGTTTGAATTTCCTGTGTAAGAGGGTATTGTTGTGCGTTTGTTTTGATTTATGAACTTACCTTTTCCTGCAAATGGTGCAAGTATTATTGACGTATTTTTCATGGGCTCGCAAGTGACGTTTGAGGTAATCGCTCCTCAAAAATCCTTCATTACACATGGGACACGTAAATTGTTTAATTCCTAGATGGAACATTCTAAAATTGGAAAAAAATCACAGATTAGCATTAAATGTCAAAAAAATATTTGAATAAACTTTTATTATTATTATTAATTAAATAAATTTTTGTTGGTTAAATATCTTATAAATGGTCTCGAGAACGGTAAGAGATACGAAAATGGTTAAATTGGAGGCAAAGTTGCATATATTGGGACTTTACCTTGTATGTTGTCTTAACGATTCCTTTTTGCTGTAATTCTTACCACATGGACCACAGGGAAATGATCTCTTTGCGGTCGCTTTCGCTTTCGCTGTTTCTAAATGCTTTTTCATGTGTTTTTGTAAATAACGGTTACACACAAATTGTTGCGGACATTTATCGCAAATGTAGTTCTTTTCGCCTGTACCTAAACAACAAAAAATAATTTAAAAATACAGTTATATATCAACCTTTGTTGGTTGTATACAGTGTTACCAGTAAAGTCCGCATCATATGGGATTTTTTTTTATTAATAGCTTTAGCATCAAGTTCTGCTTCGATCGAGATGAAAATGAAGCAAAAAATAGTAGTCACGTGATTCGCATTATATGTCAAATTTTAATTTTTTCAAAAAAATTATTCAAAAGTGGGGTTTTTCTGAAAATATCGAAAAAAGTTATTAGAAAAAGTTTTTCTAAGTGCAGTGCATAAGATAATTTTAATTTTTTACCTATATTTTGTAAATTGCACCACTTTTGTAAAATAAGACTCAACGCAACTTACATAAAACTTCTTAGTTTTGACAATGCTTTATTTCAGATACATTTTCTTTAAAGTAGCGCCATATTAAATGTGTGTTTTTCTACAAAATCAAAATTGGGCTATTAAAATTTGATCGTATGTGATGCAAAGTTTATTTGTTTTTGAACCTGTATAAGGTAACTCCATAAAATAAGTATTTTTGAAAAGGTAGTTTGTGTCTGAAAGTAATACACCTTAATATTAAGACAAAAAAGAACACAGTGTCTTCAGTAAAGTGTTTTTTAAGTGGAAAATAAATTTTAGTTTAACAACGTAAAGTTTATCTATTTTTAACGATTTAATTTAAAACCCCTATATTATAATTTATTATTAAGCTATGTCATAATAATGTGAAAGTCTATTACTTTCAACCACAAACTACGTTTTCAAAAATACTTATTTTATGAAGTTACCTTATACAGGGTCCAAAACAAATAAACTTTGCCACATACGACCAAATTTTAATAGCCCAATTTTGATTTTGTAGAAAAAAACACATTTAATGTGGCGCTCCTTTAAAGAAAATGTATTAGAAATAAAGCATTGTCAAAACTAAGAAGTTTTATGTAAGTTGCGTTGAGTCTTATTTTGGAAAAGTGGTGCAATTTACAAAATATAGGTAAAAAATGAAAATTATCTTATGCGGCTGAAATTTTACATGTGGGCTAGAAACTGCATTTAAAAAAACTTTTTCTAATAACTTTTTTCGATATTTTCAAAAACAACCCCACTTTTAAATAATTTTTTTGAAAAAATTAAAATTTGACAGATAATGCGAATCACGTGACTACTATTTTTTGCTTTCGATTAAAGCAGAACTTGATGCCAAAGACAAATTTCGAATAAGGCTATTAATAAAAAAAAAATCCCATATGATGCGGACTTTACTGGTGACACTGTATAGCCTTTAGTGCCATCTCTTAGTAGTCCCATACAACAATATAGACAGTTACTTGACAGGTAGTGGTGATATAAATATTATGCAAGAAAATATTTTTCTAACCACCTGAAAAATCCTTATACAAACGGGCCTCTGCTCAGAATGTATGGAACTACTAAGATATGACACAAAAGGCTTATTTATATACTTTACTGTATAGCCAACAAAGGTTGATATGATAGTTATTAGTACGGAAGTTGTCTGATCGAATGTATGAACACCTACCCAGTACTGACAAGAACAAAATAGTTCGAAACCGGTCTGCAGGTAGTGACATCATATTGAGATAATTGACTTTGAATTTCATGGTAGTACTTTGCAATCTGAATGTGTATAAATAAATGTTCATTCAAACATTCCAGGGTGATCTCGAATTTCGGTGCAAAGGTATGTTATTCCAGGTCTTCCCTGGTGTCAACTGGTAAAGTATTTTTCACCGTAAATGGTATCGACTTATTGACTGCAATAAAACTACCGGTTTAATCCCATGGTTATACACGATCAACAAGCAAATACACTACAGGGTAGGACTTTAGATATTTAATTCGTTATTAGGTAATAATATATTATTTAATGACATGAACTATCCTAAATAAATAATACATAGCACAGCAAGCACAAGATAGTTAAATATTACCTGCTATAATTACAAATTATAATCCTACCCTGACCGACAGTTTATTTGCATTTTTATGGCCGAGCTCTTACAAAACGTCCCAGGTAGTTAAACGGAGTCAACCATTTATTGTGAAAAATACTTTATGATTTATTATTTTATTAAGTAATGTGATATACAAAAACCTAATTTTTCTCGAAAACTGCTAATTCCATCGAGACAAATGTAAAGTACCTTATTTAAATAAAAATAACTAAAGTATTTAAAAAAAAAAGTTTTTCTGTAAAATGACACCTGCCAAAACGTTGACCCGACTGTGGTGACAAATCCGTTACCTACTGACTTCCCTGACGATGTAAAACATCTAATGTAGTACGGTTTTATGAGTCTCTATGGCCTACATAAAATACTAAAATTTCATTAAATTATACGTGTCGGTTCAAAAGTTAGAGCCGAAAAGGTAAGTCGCTGGCTACCTCTTTGGGGACCTGACCTGTATCTCCGTTAAGGGGCACTTTAGGTTTTTTTATATATTATATTATACTATATAAGTATATATCATATAGTATTATGTACTGTATAACATTGCCTTACCATGTGCAACTTCCATGTGATGAGTTAAAAGTTTCTCGTGGGTTAATATTTTACCACATTCATGGCACATCGCATGTACAGCATTATGCACGTTTTTATTGTGAGTTGCCAAACTGGAACTTTCGTGAAAAGATTTTCCACATTCCGAGCATAAATAATTGGGATGAACTTCAATACAATGAATTTTAAAGTCTTCTTTTGTAAATCTACGAAGAAAACAAAATACATAAACTGTTTTTATCATTTAATTAAATGTATAAAATTTGTTGGAAGCCGTTTGCCAAACTCTCCGGGGAAAAATGTTTCGATATCAAAAAACAAGAAGAGAAATGTAGGGAAAATATTTTATAGTCCCCCGTAAAACCGGGTTATTTCCAGATAAATTAGAAATAGCAAAAGTATCATCAGTTTTTAAAAATGCAGAAAAATATTTTAGTAGTAACTATATATCGCCCAATTTCTGTTTTACTCGCATTTTCAAAGATTTTTGAAAAAATTTTAAATAATAGAATAGTAATTTTCAGAAGAAAAAAAATTATTCTTTTCATTTCAATATGGTTTTCGTAAATTTAGAGATACAGAAGTTGCAGCTGCAGATATTATTAAAGATATTCAACAAAACGTTGATAGCAACCAAAAACGCTGCCTACTGTCCCTAGATTTATGTAAAGCATTTGATACAGTCAATCACAACATTTTACTTAAATGCCTATACAATATTGGAATTCGGATTTATTTATTGTTAAAAAATTACTTACATAATAGAAAACAGTTTGTTCAAATGGAAAATGTTAAAAGTTCACAAAAAACATAACTTGTGGTGTTCCGCAAGGATCAACCTTAGGACCTACTTTTTTTTTAATCTACATTACTTCTATAGCAAAATTAAATTCAAAAGGTAAAATAAAATTGTTTGCTGATGATACTACTGTTGTATATTTTTATGAAGACTATGCTCAAACTCATAGTAACATTAACCACGACCTAAATATAATATGTTAATGGCTTCAAATTAATGAATTATCATTAAATTTTGATAAATCACCTTTTATGTTTATCAGTAGTAAAATTAAAATTTAATAATATTTCTTCACTATCTTTCAATAATCACATAATTAAATATACTAATACAATTAAATTTTTAGGGCTATATATTGATGAAAATTTAAGTTGGAAAAACATATTGAATATTTAAGTAGTTACATCTCACCAATAATTGGCATTTTGTTTAAAGCTTTAAATTATATATCATTAAAATATATAAAAAATATATATTATTCTTTGGTTTATTCAAAATGACAGCAAGTATATTATGATTTCAATTTGGAGATGAGCGAATTTAACTACAATTCAGCGATTTAAAAAAACTGCAAAACAAAATAATTAAATGTAAAACTATGTGCATAAAATTCTTTAATAAGTTGCCTCTTAATATAAAACAGGCAATTAAAGAGAGAATTTTTTAAAAGAAGTTAAAACAATTACTTATGGAATTGGAACCTTGCAGTGTTGATGACTACTTGAACATGTAATTTCTTGGCGTGTATATGTATTTTTGACGTCATTTCATTTTATGTTTGTATTTATATGTATGTAGGTATATATGTATCTATGAATGTAATTTGACATAAATAAAAAAAAACTCTCAAAACTAAGTACTCTTCTCTAATACTTACTTTTTCAGACATACTCTGCACTTTTTATAGTTACAACAGGGCGCATCCTTAACGTCATTTTCGTGTCTAATCCGCGAATAATTTGTGGTAAACTCTGCCGGACATCGTGAACATTTAAAAACACATTTTTCTTGGTCCTTAAACATTTCTGTGTGGCCTTCCAGCAACTTGTAGGCTAAAAAAGTTATATCATTAAAATAATATAATAATAATAAAGGGAAAAGAAAAGCATAAAGTCTTTCGCCACAATTTTAATCCAATAGCTAGGCTAGAATCGACATATTTCGAGTGTAGAAACACTCATCATCAGGAAATTTAAAGAAATATAATGAACAGCTGATGTTATTAGCAAAAGAGAAAATAAAAGTAAAATTAATAGGTGGAACTAATCCATAATGGAGCTTTCAGTGTCACGCATTGGGGATTGAAAAAACTTTTTGCAGTCAAACAACAGAAAATATATCAGCACGCCGAAATGTCAAGGACCAGTGAAAAGCCACTGTGAGTGGGAAAAGAAAAGAAAAATTAGGAAGTATTAAATGAAGGACTTTGTAGAAATCATTTTAAGTGTACGTGATAAAAACATTTTAGTTAGATTCAACTATGTCGAGGAAATGTGAAAGACGTCAAGTATGAGGGAGAGAGAAAGAAAAATATGTATTTTTATTAAAAACGTGTAGATGCTTTCTGTAAAAGATAAAAAAGAGGAATTTAATGAATGAAATGTAATAAAATAAGTTAGATTAGCTTACCATTTAGCTTGAAGTAAAATGCTGTTGGGGTACCAAGCTTGTTGCGGCCCAGTTACCCCAGCAGGAGTCAAAACTGACACATTTAGTTTAAAGAATAAAAGTTTAAGACATTTTCAGAGAAAATTTTAAAAAATTATAAAAAATAATTTTTATTCAATGATATATCACAACAACAAGTTTTTTTAGTACTCCTATGTTAGGAATGTAAAATGTAGGTGAAAAAAACACATAAATAAATAAATAAATAATAAATCAAAATTAACCCAAACTAGATTTTTTATTTTTGGCATTGTAACATTTTTATTTCATAAAACAAACAGCAAAATATTGCTCCCTTCAATCAGAAATCGGAACTAAATAAAAATGCCACGCGGCAAAGAACAACAGGTGGTCAACGTCTCGGAAAGATGGGGAATCACCGCATAATAAGCAGCATAATACGCTGTTGCCGGCTCAGCGGCAGCGGGGCCATATTTTTATACTGATGAATAGAATTTTAGAAAAAAATATATTGATATATATCAGGATAAATATCGTCGCATAAATATCATGATATTTATCAAGATCAGGATATTTATCATGGATATATATCCTACCAACCTTGCAAAATGGGTTTAGAATCTTGAACTAAATTTTAAAATACAATAAAATTTTCTTATTACATATTAACTGAATACGGCTCTCTATAAATCTATAGGAAAACTTGAAAGTTCCTATGTCAGATGGTCATTGTGATATCCGAGAGTTCACTGTCGAAAATCGATACAATTACTATACTTACAACTTTCTTAATACCTACCCAGTAAAACTTCATATTTATTTTAATATTTTAAAAAAATAGCATATAAGTACTTACTTTTATATCTTTTTTTACATTTTGGGCATTCATGAGGAGACGAGATACCATGAAAACGTTTAGTATGTGTTCGAAATTCAATGTCAACTGAGAAGGTTTCCGAACAATAGTTGCATTTATAGATTGGCTCACCTGGAGTCTTGATTTTCCCCCTTCTGTGTAAATGAATATGGTCCAAATAATCACTTCTAGAGGAAAAAGTAATACAGTCAGTTTAAATGTTAAGATTAATATGTATTTTAAGTGTTGACGCCAAAAAGTGTCCTTTTTGAATAAGGTTTTAAGTAGGTATCGACCCACAGGTCTCTTGTTAACATTGGCATAACCTAATTTTGATTTGATAGCATTCTTACTTACTAACTAACTTAAATTTCCTTTTACTAATTTGCGCTAATTTGGGATTTCAATTTCGTTTTTTTGGAATATAAAAGTTGTATAATCTTTTTTCACTCAGAATATGGCCTTTGAAGCACAAATCATTTAAAAACAACTCACCTGCTGAAAAACAGCACGTTACATCTGTAGCATGTACTGTGGCTTCTACACATATCTCTGCTTAAATATATAGTTCTTTTATTATTTTTAGGATTTTTGGACATATTTAAAATATTCACTCCATCACGAACTAACTCATCTTGGTCTTCTGCAGATATATTAATTGGAGTACTCAAAAAGTAAAAGTCAAGAGGCGCAATATCGAGCAAATCTTTTAACTCGTTTTCAAGTTTGGATTGTTGAGAATCTACAGGAATATCAGGCTTAGTTAAAACCGTTTTAGAATTTGGTGGTTTCTTTCTTGTAACCAAAATATTTCGTAAAATATTTGACTCACTAGGATCTACAACTTTCTCAGTAGTGTTTGACTCACTGAAAAAATCATTAGTGTCGTCACCGCCTAAATTATCATTCATGGTAATCATATTTTCTTTTTCTTCTTTATTCGAAAAGTTTTTACATTTTTCTAAAGAATTTTGTTCTTTAGATTGCATATCATTTGGTTGGTTCTTTATAAGGCTCAATTCTATTTGCGTTCCTTTTCTAATGCAATAATCGTGTTCAGACGGCATGGCATTTTCAGAATTACAAATTTGAACATTAATGTTTTCTATATCATTATCAATAATGTCCGTTGTTTCATCTAGGTTTTCATCAGTATCCTCAGTACCGTCATCTGCTTCCCTTGTTTCGCCTAGGTTTACATCAGTATCTTCAGTACCATCATTAGCTTGTGTACCATCATCAGTTTGTGTACCATCATTAGTTTGTATATCAACAGGAGTCTCAAAAATGATTTGTATTTTATTTCCCTTTCTTAAATTGTTTTCAAATATATCTTCTAAAGTTAATTTTTCAGCATTATTTTTTTCATTTAACATATTTTCAGTTTTTAAACATCTCTCTATAAAATCATAGGTGAATTTTAATTGCCACAAACAAGGCTTGCATAGGTAGCTGTCATCTTCAATGGTCTAGAAAATATGTAATACATTTTACAAGTTTCATAGGCAAAGAGACAAATCAACAATAATGTGACTTTCCTTTCTAATGGGAACCTTACACAATCAGTATTCTGGATACTGCTAGAGGGTATTTCTTTAGTATTTAGTCAACATGTTTGTTTTACCGACAAATGCACCTTCGCATTAAACAATAAATGAACCAAATGTTCAAAATTGTGGATTGGAGTACAGAAAATGAACAGTTACAATATTTTGAAAAATTACCGTCTCGATTACTGTCTTTACTCTAACTCTACTCTCTCTACTACTCTTACTCTAACCTTTTGACTTGTAAAATTACCGACTAAATTACTTTGTATGTGCATTCATGAGAAGAGAACTATGGATCAAGTAAGCTATTTAAGTCCACTTTAATTTTGATTGATTTGAATTCCAATTTACAATTCTATGGAACATAATTTCCATTAGTTAAACCAAAGTTAAACTTACCATCCAAGGAACACATAGAAGAATAACATCTTTAATTGTTTTCACAGATTCTTTTGCCCATTTTGTATTTAACCTAACACAGATATTCGTTTCTTTATTTTCCCAACAAACTCTACACTTTATGGCTGGTTCAGTCATTTTTAGGAAATATTTGCTAGTGAAATCAAAATATGTAATAAAAACATAACCGCAATTCGAAACGAAAATCGAAGTCAAAACCGAACACAAACAAGTCGAAATAATTATCACAGAAAAAAAATAAACTACAAAACCACATAGGTAGTTATTAGGTGGCGCTTGATCGATTGGTAATCATCATGGCCCTCGATGATGTTAAGGCAAAACGTGGTTTGGTCAGATTCCGAAATCGAGAGGATGAGCGACGACCGGGGCTCGATCGCTAGTCATCTCGTCAAAATGAAAATTCAATTTTAAGTCAAGTTGATTAACGAACCGAAAGAAACTGAGTTAATTAGGTGGGAGTATCAACATGCTTGCCAACCTATAACCTATTTCCAGTGGCGTAGCGTGCAGGGGGCCAGGGGGGGGCGATCCCCCCCCGCCCTTTGAACTCTTTCCCAAACGGCGCCCCTTCCCACTCGTCCAGTTCAATTTCACTTCACATGATAGAAATTGATAATATTGTTTACCTATCGCAGCAAGAAAAAATTTACTATGTTTATGAATATAAATAATATTTATATACCAAAATCTTATTATCATTTTATTTTCACTACTTGATTTAATTTATAATTAAAATATTATTTGCCACGATCAATAATTTGTATTCTTTCAGTTATTTTGCTTTAACAATTAAAAATTGCTTGAAATCTCTAATTTTTACTAGAGACTAAATTTTATCTTTTTAAAAGTAGTGTGTTATTGTCGCCAATGAGAATAATATGCTCATATTATTATTAATATACATAAAATATTTTATAGAGTTTTAACAAAATTCCCCTTGTCGTAAACATATTCTGTTTTCATGTGACCATTTTAGACAAATTTAAACGAAATTATACATTAGCAGTGAGGCGCCCTCTGAACAAGGGCGTAGATAGGGGGGTAATAACCCCCCCCCCCCCCCCAGGACCCATAATGAGCTATGAGAACGAAGCACTTTTTTTTAATGGATCAATTTTTTGTGTTTTTTTTAAGGATCTTGTGTATTTTATATTTTTCCTACTTGAAAATCAGGCAACATCATCGAAAAAAGGGTGTGGCACCCAAAATTTTTCGCCTGCGGCGCTATTTACACCCCCCCCCTCCCCGTAAAAAAATTTCTACGCCCTTACCTTCGAAGCTTCCGCCCCCTCCGCCCCTTCAACCACGCTACGCCACTGCCTATTTCGCGTAGATTTATTTATGTTTTCTAGCTTTTATGCAAAATTTAAAGAAAATCAGTATCGGCTTGATATTCTATAGGTAATAATTGACATATTTAATAAATATCAAGGAATTTCATAACTTACTTTAGGGGAATTGTATAGCGAAAATATCGGGTAAAATTTTTTTTAACATGATTATGTCATTGTCACTCATTTTTCTTTCACTATACAATTCTCTCAAAATTAGCAATGAAATAAATTGATATTTTTGTAATATATCAGATACTACCTAAATAATGTACCGACGATATTGATTTTCTTTAAATGTTAGTTATTAAGGTTGAATTCTCAACGTCATTCAATCTATTGCCAACCTATAACCTATTTCGCGTTGATTTTTTGAGTTTATTATTTTAATAACTAACATTTAAAGAAAATCAATATCGTCGTCGGTACATTATTTAAGTAGTTTCTAATATATTACAAAAATATCAATTTATTTTATTGCTAATTTTGGGAGAATTGTATAGTGAAAGAACAATAATGAGTGACAATGACATAATAATGTAAAAAAAATCTTACCCGATATTTTTCGGTATACAATTCTCCTAAAATAAGTTATGAAATTCCTTGATATTTATTAAATATGTCAATTATTACCTATAGAATATCAAGTCGATATTGATTTTCTTTAAATTTTGTATAAAAGCTAGAAAACATAAATAAATCTACGCAAAATAGTATAGGTTGGCAAGCATGTTGATACTCCCACCTTAAAATAATAAACTCAAAAAATCAACGCGAAATAGGTTATAGGTTGGCAATAGATTGAATGACGTTGAGAATTCAACCTTAACAAAATAATTTTAATAGAACATGTTTTTATTTAATTATAAATAATGAGAGTTGAGAGTATTGGTAATATAGTATATAATATTCTAAAAAAACATAACTATTTACACTTTGGGCACACTGCAGGTAAACTGCTATATTACATATCGCACAGCAAGAATTTGTTTTACGGTATTTTTTGCAGGATAAATTACACACCTTTCTCTTTGATGATTCCTGGACTTGTCCTGGAATCTTGAAAAGGTCTATCCTCCAAAATAACTCCATTAACGTCTGATGCTAGAGAACGCAGTTTGCGGGAACCTTCTGTATTATGAATTATGCGTTGAATTTTAAAAATGTACAATGTATTTCAGAGTTCTTTCAAGAAATTATGGCGGGAAACTTCTATTCCACTTATGGTAAATAACTGTAGGTACTGGTAACTCCATCAGTAATATTTAAAATACAATGAAATATTACCATTCGCCGGAACGTTAAATAAATGGTGAACTTTTGATCCAATGCATCTACGCCTGCTTTGGTGGAATTATAAAATAAATTTATCTCGGTTTTTTTGCTCATCGCTATCAATGTGCATGCTAGAAATCAGTACAATAACTGCCTTTTCTTGGTTTGGTACGAATGATACCAGCGTTTGCATGCATAAATAAATTTAAATCATTATCGTAAATGGGTCTCGGGTCCCTCTGTGACCCGCGGTTGTAAATACGTTGATTAAAAAAAATAAGAGCACACCACTCGGTCTTTGCTAGAGATGGACCAGTCTGCTATTTTTAAGGAGCAGTGACACAGTGCGACTGCTCCGTCTTTGTCAGTGGGGCAAGTATCAGCGATTTTCCGGAGCAGTTTTCTATATTGCAGCAAAGCTCAAGGCATAAAACTTTAGAGGTATGCAGTACGTTATTATCTGTGGTCTAAGGTATGCGTATCCCAGACGCAGCTTTAACATATATTATCATATACAGGGTTGGGCAAATGTTCCGGAACGGCTTAATTACAGGCGAACGAAAAGTGATATCGGATCCGGGTTTTGGGCAATCCTTATTTTTTTATTAAATACACTATTAGTCTTTACTTCATAGTTTCCGAGATATTGACTCTCGAAAATTGACATTTTTGAACTTTGACAGCTTATAACTTTCTAACAGTACGTCTTAGAGCAAAACGGCTTACATGTCCCTATCTTCAATTTTTATTATCTTCCCAAAAAAATCAACTTCCAGTTAAACCGGAACAACTATATTTCCTGCTTTCGAGTTACATCTGGTTTAACCGGAAGTTGATTTTTTTGGGAAGATAATAAAAATTGAAGATAGGGACATGTAAGCCGTTTTGCTCTAAGACGTACTGTTAGAAAGTTATAAGCTGTCAAAGTTCAAAAATGTCACTTTTCGAGAGTCGATATCTCGGAAACTATAAAGTATAGACTAATAGTGCATTTAATAAAAAATAATTATAATTTTATGTGGAATTTAAAAATGTAAAAATATACAGGGTGTTCCATTTAAAAAAAAAATAACGTCAACACTTGACAGTTGGTGACATTACTAACATATGGTATAATAGTCAAATAGTAAAATTTTAGTCCTATAGATTGCCCAAAACCCGGATCCGATATCACTTTTCGTTCGCCTGTAATTAAGCCGTTCCGGAACATTTGCCCAACCCTGTATAAACAAAAATATATGTCATATATAATAGAAACAAAGGAAAATAATAAAACATAAACTATATTTGTGCTATAAACAGGAATATAAAATAATTGTTACATAAATATTAAATTTCCTAAATAAATATACAGTACTTCTTCAGCCCATTTCGTTTACTTTAGAATATTTCAGATGTTGCCTACACAAAAATGGGCCCAGTTTAAATTGTACAAATATAGGGACAGCTTGCTTATGTCTACTATCCTTTACAAAACCTTTTAGTTTTCCCGACATATTATTGCCTACACTTGCAACAACTCTGTCAACATGACTTTTATAATTATTGAGTTTTAGATTATTTCCCGATATGGAGTCAAAACTTAAAACCTCCGAATAGGCTTCTTCATCTTCACTAAATTTTAATTTTTAATTGTTTCTAGGAAGAGTTTTATTATTATGTTGTATTATCAATAGGTTCAAATTCAGTAAGTTAATGCTGAATATGATGAATTCGGTTATAGTAAAAAGGCCCATTCAAAACATCACGTAATGGTAGTTGTCACTGTCATCCAAAAAGTATTTTGTAGGGTGTGACTTTAAAAATTGCATTTTTTTAATTAAGAGGTTTAAAGTATTAACCCTCAGGATTAAAAACTGTTGCGAAAGTATTAAATTGGTATTCAAAGAAACTTATTGGCCCACAATAATGTTCATAAAAAATAATTTTAGTCCTTAACTATTAATATCAATAAAATAGTTACAAACCTATTATTTGTAACAAAATAATATGAAATAAAGTCGTTTTCAAACTCGCATAAGGCAAGGTAAAGCACTATAAATCGAAATAATAATAACAAATTACAGTTTAAATAAAAACTTTACCTTCTTTGTGGTTAAATTGACATAAACCAAGGGAGTAGAAGCGAGTAGGATATCTATTGTCTCTTAACTCTTATAGCATATTCCATTCACGTTCCATTGCTCTTTGAGTCTTCTTAGAGCAAAGTAAAAAAATCTTAACAGCAAACAAACTCTAACAATTTTTCTTCTTTGAATGACGAAGACGAAAAAATCTCCAAAATACAAAAATAGTTTTACGCAAAATTATTGAAAAAAAAAATGTGTTTGTATGAAACGGATAATGCTATAACTTTTCAGTTTATTAAAAAATCGTCCTTTTTACAATACAATTATTTACGACGTTGATATCAAATCAATATAATTTATCTATTGCAGTGGCGCACCCAGGGGGGGGGGGGCAAGGGGGCCTTGGCCCCCCCAAAACCCCCAATGAAATCAAAAATTATGAAAGTGGATAAGTATTTTAAAAAGTCAATTTTCTTAGATTTACCTCACGGGCCTCGTTTGAGGGGGGCCAGGTGGGGTATTTGCCCCCCCCCCCTCCCCCTGGAAGTTGACTTATTGACAAAAGTTGAATTATTGAGGTTTAATATGGTTTGATTGAATATAAAAATTTATTATTTCGAGTTTTCCTTTATATTTTTGTTATTATTTTGGGGTAGTAAAGACTTATTTTAATAAAAATAAACAGTTCTAATGCCAAAACGACTATGCATGTTTGAGAAACAATTTTAGCTCATTAAGTATTGAGCAAAAAATTGAAATTAAAATTAAGGGAAGACCTAAACTCTTGAAATTAACTTGATACATACCACAAAGTGTAAATCTAGGAACTTTATTGTTATTGATAAGTTTGCTGCAAATAAAAATAGATGAATGAACTTTACTTTTAAACAATGTACCCACTAATGAAAAATAAATTAGCCTTTCTATTTTTTATCTTATTTCATTTTCAATAGAATAAGAAGGTAATCATAAATTTTTAAAATATTTACTATAATAATTATTGACCAAATTTGGGAGAGGTCTTAAAAAAATTTCGCCTACAGCGGGCTTTTAGTACACCCCCAAGTTAACAAGTCACAAGCCGCCAATGCCCCCCCCCCCTAAGAAACCGTTTAACGACTCCCATGACTAGGCTATTGCGATCTTCCCTGCAAGAGTACCTGTTAAAAAAGCTCCAAAGTTCTAGAAAAATGCGTAACTTAAAAGTTTATTAAAAAATTTGCTTCCAGCTCTGGTTGGCGGCCCCCCCTAACATAAAATCCTGGGTGCGCCGCTGATCTATTGAATAGTAATTTACTATGTCAGTGTTAAAAGTGCCGTTTTACGAGTAGGATTCGTCCCTTCAAACAAAATAAAAGCACTTTTAATGCATACATCATAATATAACTATTTTTCTGTAAACATTATTAAAATGGGCACGAAACTAAGCGAATAATATTTGATTCAAATAAGTCAAAATTAGAATTAAAAAAATGAAAATTGAGTAACTATCACTAGTAATCTCCTTAGTACTTAAAATACTACTTGAGGTCGGTTGTTTTTGAGAGTACGCCGGGAGTTCCTCAGGGTTCCAACTTGGGACCTCTTTTGTTTTTAGCAGCTGTAAATAAAATGGCTGGCGGTGTCCGGACTGCTCTAGGGTTGACAGAAAAACTATCGCTGTAATTACACCCAGGGTATCCAGGAGGAAAAAACATCCGTAAAGGTTTGCGGTTGCTATATTAACTAGCTGAAATGAAAGCTTCTTGGCTACTAAACTGTAGGTGTAAAATGTTCTTATGTATTTGTTGTTGGTTGTTCAGCAACCAATATGTATCTGGTGTTAAATACTGAAAAACTCGCTGTCAATAATGTGCCAAAGTACTTAACGTTGGTGTAATAAAAGACTTTTAAAATAAGTGATTTTTGACACTGACAATAAACATTTAAAAGAACAATTTTAATAGTGTTTGTTGAAAAAATTAATTATTAAATTTAATATTAAAGCTATAACCTAACACTAAAATTACTTACTATAAAAATATATATTTATTGGGCATGACTATGGAGGACTTGAGGTAGGAGGCCGATCGCAATGCATTGGATTCGGTCCCAAATTAGCATCGGTAATTCAGCTTTACGAGTCGCTGTAAGATGGCGCGCGTGTTCGAAGTGGGCTATCAAATAATGGTTTCTTATGGACGCAATAACTATTTTTATTTAAATTAGTTCTTTAAGGAACAAATAAGGACTTTTATATGAATTTACACTTACTTTGTTATACTTATTAGTAAACTCGGCCTGTATAAAGTTCCAACGATGCTTGGTTTTTAAAATACAGCAACATTCTACCTAGTGTTTTACCTTTGGAGCTAGAAAGAGACTTATTTGGCTGCGTTTCATCTCTAAAGAAAATCCTGTCTTACACCCGACACAAAGCAAACTCTACTTTTATAAATTGTACCATTATTCATTATAAATATGGAAATTAATTACAATACAACGTTATATGTCTTGTCTTGCCTTCAAACGTTATTTGTTATTTCGAAAAATAAAATGTCAATTGTCAAAAGTAAAAGCACAGAAAAATAAAGGGTTTAAGTAAAAGTTAAAAACTATGGAGGATCTAGTTTTCCATATTAAAAACGAAGAAGAAGAAGACAACATCAGCCCACTTCGGACGCGAGAGCCATCTATCGGCCAACTAGCGAACTAACCAAAAAACCGGGACAGAATTTGAAAATGCTGCCATTGTCGATCGGCCTCCTACCTATATATACTCCATAGGTATGACCATCAAAAACATAACCCCTAGAATTATAAATAAAGCAACTTTGTGATTGTTAATGTCATCCACTAACATTATTTTCATTTGCTTTCCGTGGCTACTGAGATCCAATGATCCAATCTCAAAAACTGTTAGATAGGAATATTACGTATAAAAGTTGAAGATTTTTTAACGAGCTATCGATAGACGTCTTTTTGAATTTTCTGCTGTCAAACTGTTTGGGAATTTGCGATTATTTTTAGTATTTGCATTGATGTGCAACATGCGTGTGTAATTATATTTTACCTCACAATACTCCTCTCACTGCAATAATAGCCCAAATCGTTTTTAATATATGAAAAGGAAAGAAAAAACTAAAAGTCTTCCTCCACAAAATGAAATAGAACAAAAATTTGTTCAGAGGTCTTTACATGTTTCGAACGTAGAAACGTTCATCAGGAGACAGAAAATGTATCTGATGGTTTTAGCAGAAGAGAAAATGATAAATGGTATAAAACCTTAATGGAGCTTTTATGGAATTAAAAATTGGTGTGTCGAAATGACATAAAGTGAAGAAAAATAGAAATAAGTTAAAAATACTGAGTATGTGAAAAAGTCAGTTAAAGTGGTCTAAAACAACCAAATAAACAGGAGAAGAAAAAAACACTTCTAAAAAGAAGATGTCAAAAAGTTTTTTTTTATATAATAGATGTGTCCTCGGATGTGTCTTACAGACATACTTATACAGTGTGGTTGTTTAAGTGTGCAACACATGGCCATTTTTTTTTATTACCGATTTCCCAGAAAATTTTATTCTTGATAAAAGTTGCTGCATGTTCGATAATCATATAAGGTGCACGTGGCATGGTTGCAAGTCAAACGACGTACAGGGTAGGCCAAAAAATATAAAACTTGTACAAGAATAAAGTACCCCTAATTTAAAAAATTCAGCAAAATGTTATTAAGAGAAGTTGTTTAGAATTAAAAGTAATGCATAGATTTAAAAACGTTACCTCCTAAAATAAAAAAAATATATTTTATTAAAAAACATTAGGTAAGTAAAGTCTATTTATCTTACACATAGACTAAACCAAAACAATGCTAGACGCGTGATCACCGATCTGCAGGTGGATAGCACAGTCCTTATTGGTTAACGCGTTGGAGGCGGCTCGAGCTCGGCGCTACCGAAATTTGACAGGGTTGCATTTAGTCGTAACATACGAATTGTTAGATTGTTGCATTTCGGACCTTTATTTACATGATTTTGACGCTTTTATCTGTTGTTATTTATGTGTGGTTGGCTATTGTTGTTACCGTACTATAGGTTAATCGAATTTATCGGTATTATTTTGTTGTTGCGAGTTATTAACAAACGCGATGTCTAGTACAGATACAGCAGAAGAAGTTGTGGATTTTGTTGAACTTTGTACTGTAACAACTTTTTTTGGGTTTTCTTTTAATTTCTAAAGAAAAGGGTATTTACGTACGCGCTGTTGTCTTTAATAGACCCAAACATGTTTTTGTAATTAGGTCCCGGTAAAAATATTGATATGTTAAATAAATTAAGACCAAAAATATGAAATAAAACCAAAAACGTCATACAGCATAAACGAAAACATAATTGGTCGACTAGAAGATCTAAATATTTTGATGGTCTAAATTTAAACCTCTTTAGTAAATAAGGCGGTAAAACATTAAATAGCCAATAATTTAACTAATTACGCGGCGTCTAATATAGGAACTAGTAAAGTAAGGGCTACAAGTATAAGATTATTGTTTACATTTTGATTCGGCCAGTGCTATAGTCGCTTCCTTTGTTATATTTTTTTTGTTCGAATTTTTATATAGAGAACACAAATGTCAACAATAATCCTAACTATAAATAATATAACATCATAACAATAATCTATAAACTTTATAGATATGTACCCTGTATATTTGGAGTTTATTACATCTGTATTATGAAGTCAATTTAACAACTAATTATTTTAAATATATTGTGATACCTACTTAAATTATTTGTCAATTAGGTGTTGTACGTAAATACGGCCCTGTTCACTGTTTCAAATTTCGACAATCACGTGCATAATGCGTGATTGTATTTACGTTTAGTCTATATGTGAAATAAACTGACATAATTTCCCAAAAAAAAATTTTATATTCACTCTAAAGACCTTCTTAAATTAATCAAAATCAAATCAATTTCACATATCTTTGTTCAAATTCAAGCATTGTTTTTTATATATAACTTTATTGATGGAGAACTATTTTGCTTTTGTAGATGCTTCAAGCTATCATTTTCTGCCAAATCCTATCCAAAATTCAATCTACTAAACTTCCAATGTCGATTTTAACTACAACTTTATTTGAATTTTCCATTTTTCCTATACTAAATTGCAATGCCGTGACATAAAATCACGTCTTTTGAAATTCGAAAAAAAGTAGCAAAATCGCCCGAATTTCCGAACGCTCTGTATATGTACCGAATGTACAAGGATCACACAACGTATTCCGTCCAATATCAAATCTTATATCGCTAAAATAACTTTAGAATCTCGTGGTGAAAATAGGTCAATAAATCAAAAAATGACAGTTCGCAAAATAATTTTTTTTGCCCAGAGGCTACTATGATAAAAAAGAAGTATTACCAACATAAAATTTAGACATAAAAATTATTGTATATTTGTAAAATTTACTTGAATTTTTAATTTATTAAGGAATCACAAACTTCGTTTGTTGCAACTATATTACACACACCAATAAAATATCCTACAAATTCTTTTTAACAAGATAAAACATTAGTAATGATAATATGCTAATTAAAAAATTATCATTTAAAGTGCAAAATTTGTATTTTAAATTTTTATTAAAAAACTTTATTCTTGTACAAGTTTCATATTTTTTGGCCTACCCTGTACGCCGTTTGACTTGCAACCATTCCAAGTGCACCTAATATGATTATCGAACATGCACCAACTTTTATCAAGAATAAAATTTTCTGAGAAATCTGTAATAAAAAAAATGCCCATATGTTGGACACTTAAACAACCACACTGTATATAAAAAAAACTTTTAACATCTTCTTTTTAGAAGTGGTTTTTTCTTCTTTCCCGGTTTATTTGGTTGTTTTAGACCCTTTTCACTGACTTACGTCTATTTTTCTTCACATTGTCATTTCGACACACCAATTTTTAATTCCATAAAAGCTCATTATTCTTTTGATAAACTATCGGCAATACATTTTCTGTCTCCTGATGATGAACGTTTCTACGTTCAAACCTTTAGAGACTTTTGAACAAATTTTTATTCTATTAAATTTTGTGGAGGGACTTTTAGTTTTTTCTTTCCTTTTCATATTTTCACTTCCACTTTAAGCATGGACTATTTCTTCGTTTTTAATATAGTCTGGGTCTCATCGTGCCAGGGATATCGACTAGTTAGATGAAAAGTGGCGAGCGAATCGTTCCGAGTCGATTGTGTGGGAGCCCTGCTTTAGACGAAAATACAATAAAAAGTTACATATTAAGCAGGTCTTCCCAGAAACCGTTCAATTACTAACCGATTATACGGAAACGCTTCCTTGTTCCGCACTTTCCGTCAGAGAACTCCTCGTTGATAGTGTTTTGTACGTTTTATGTATTTGTGGACAGCAGCAGCAAAGATCCTTTATCAATCCTCCTAGGCTTTCGCACGAGCTACTTCTAAAAATACCGCTGGACATTTCGTCGCAGTTCGTATCGCCGATGAAAATTTCCAAGTCACTTTTCGGGAAACCCTCGCTGGAAAAATAATTTAAGCTATCAGTATTTTACATCTGTAAACTCCTACACCAATAATTAGTAGTTTTCACTAGCGGTGAAAATTGTTTTCTATCGCATTTTTTTTATGGATTACGAATAGACTTATCATAACAGTAGTAATATGTTTAATCGTTATTGTTCGACGCGACATAGACCGACAAACTGTCACTTGCGACTTGCGCACGACTTTTTTTCCATCCTGTATAACATTGAAACGTGTTGGTAACATAACACAATTTTCCAAATTGTGCAACACGTCTTAAAGTCTGTTTCCTATTGTCTGACAGCTAAGAACCGTCATTAAAAATGCAAAACACAAATTTTAGCTTACCGGGTGAACATATTATTTTTCGCCTGAAAGTAAATCTTTTCAGTAACAATACAGGTAGTTTAAACACTATATAGATTGGCACACCCCTAATTTTATACCTTTCACAATAGGGTCGTAAAATTGTATAGTCGGCTTCCACTTAACTAGGCGCGTTATGAACTTATCATAGAGAAACTTATATTGTGTTGTCTTGCTCAAACCAAGGTTAAAACGGCATTATAAAGATATCCGTTATATAAACGCGATAAACCAATCGGTTGTTTATGAATCTGAGAGAGAAGCACATCTAAATTTCAGTAATTATCAAAATGTTTCGAAGAACACTACCGTATTATATAATGTCGTGATTAAGCTCCCTAGTTTTGACAAATGTATTATTAAAAATATTGCGACATAAAATGTCGAGTACAAATCGGTTTGCAGGTTTTCTGCATCACCTGCAAAAGAAATGGTTCTCAATTTAATAGATTATTTTAAAAATAAAGAAGAAAAGGCTACTGAAACCGGCAAGTTATTAAATCCCAAGTCTATTAAAGAGAACGTATCGGAAGCACTAAAACTAAGTTTAAGATCAATACAGAGGATTGTTCATGAAAGTAGTAGAAATATACCAATGAAGAAAACGCAACAACGATCAAGGAAAACGAAACTTTACAGGAAGGTAAAAAAATGGATGTAAGGAATGTTTTATACGACTTATATACGTCACAAGTCGATATAACGCTTTCAGCTCTGAAAGATGCTTTGAAGGAACGAGGTGTTTTGGAAATAGGTCTCAGGTCATTGTCAGCGCTCATTTAAAGTTTAGGATTTCGTTATAGAAAGGACTACAACAGAAGATATTTGTGCGAACTACCAAGAATTGCGAACGAGTAAAGTTTCTGAAAAAATATGTTGAAAATTATAAATTTAGAAAAGCAGTTTTTTTATATGAAACTTGGGTATTTTCGAATGGAAGTGGGTCTAAATCATCTTGTGACTTGTCTATAAGAGTGTAAACATAGATATTATATGTATTGGCACCAATAAGTTATTTGTACCTATTCGCAATAATATATATACATCAGTTTATTAGTTAAAATAAATGTACACAAAAATATTCAAAATTATATACAATGTAAAATGCAGACAAATTCTGTTCTAATTTTTATTTATAACACAATCACGTACCCCTATTTACGGACCAACATTTGATTCCCAAGGGTGGTCGCTAGTCAGAGGTTTTACTGTAGGTATATTGTTTATCTAATTTTCCATCAATTTAGTTATTAAATTTTTGAAATATAAAACTATTTTTTGTCAACCGTGTGCAACAACACGAACGCACCCCTGGGAAATTAATTTTGGAACGAGACCCGTCACTGTTATTATGTAATTTTTATTATGACTAATAGTTTCAAATTAATTGTTAGAGTCGATTCACTTAGTGAACCTGCAAGATGGCCGACATGTCATATGACAAAAGTCATATTCCAGCTAAATAAAATAAATTTTTGCATTTTCAATGACTTTTGTCATATGACATGTCGGCCATCTTGCAGGTTTACTGAGTGAATCCACTTTAACCTATTAACATTCAATTTTATGGAAAATCAGCTGTCCATATGCCGCCATATTGGTTTTTATATTTTGAAACATTTTTGAACCTCCGATTCAACTGATTTGATTCAGGAGGTCACGTGCGCCTAGTTAAGTGGAAGCCGACTATATCAATAGGGCAAGCCGATGATTTAGAATAAATCTTCGGACAGTGGCGGTCGTTCAGATTTTTATTTATAAAATATAAATTTCTTTTGTTTCCTGTGCCCGTGTTGTAAATAAATTATACATAGTAAAAACTTTATTCGATTTAGTTCTAGCCGATACTATACATTAACAAAACATGGCGATAGTTAAATAGTGTATCGTTTTATGAGACCAGGTCTGCCAAAAAAATTCGACCGTTTTAACCCATTTTTTTAATGCTCAGTTACCTATCCTCTTAAATTGTAATATTATGGTACGTTCTTATTTAATTTTTTTTTTTGGTTTCTATAATATGTAATTTTTATTTATCCGTATGTAGTTTTTAAGGTGTGCAAAAAAGATTTGTATATTTAATGAATAAATTTTATTTTCTCAATACAAAAACAGTTCATACTTAAAAGAGTTAACAAATTAAAGGTATAGAAAGGTGTCTTCACTATCACTAAATTCGAAGGATTCATCTGTGGAGTCAACTGAAATATTAAGTGGTTCTACCGTTTCTTTTATCAGGTTGTCTAAGTCCCACATTTTTTTCCCTCTTTTATTACATGTTTTATAGCTTTTTTCCAATTTTCTTTCGTAATAATGTTTAATGGATACTTCAATAACTCACGTACATTTCTTATTTTAAATGTAGTGTTATTCCTTGCTACATAGCCTTTCATTTGTGCCCATATTACCTCAATTGGATTTAATTCAGTGGTAGGACGGCAGTCTAAGTAAAATGATACCACGTTTTTTAGCCATTTCGTCGATTAGACATTTTTTAAAACGTGACTTATTTTCTTGCACTATTTTTAAAAGCTATTTTTTTAACATGCCATCTTCAAAAGGTATATTTTTCTTAGACAGCCAATTTATAATATCTGTTTTTTTTTCCAAGACGTGGTAAGAAGTTTTTCTAGAAGCCTTGAATGGTAGCTGGCGTTGTCGAATACTATGACAAAATTTTCGGGAATTAATTCTATCATTTGCTCAAAATACTCTTCGAAGACGTCATCAGCAGTCATTTCCTCATGATAATATTTTGTTGATTTTGACTCAAATTCAAGTAAACCACCGTTTACAAATCCACTTTCGCTACCTATGCCGGGTGTCCACGGAAGGTGGCTCGCCCCTTTAACTTTTTTGTTTTTCAAGATAATGAAATAAAATTCGGGGAATTTGTATACGACATAAAACTGCGTTTTTCGACAGGTGACTCAACATTATGGAACTTCCGGTTTAACCGGAAGTGACATAAACTTTCGATTTTTTAATGGGATACCTGGTGTATTTTTACTTTTTTTGACTCCATATGACATTCTAAATACAACGATGTGTCACTTGTCACTTTTTGTCACCAAGAAAATATTTTTTTTCAACTTTTTAACTCCTTGTAAAAATATTATTTTCCATGTTTTTTAAACAACAAACTTATTTACTTTGGCAGAAGCTGTTGGCATTTCAATTTTCTTCAAGGCATGATTTTGTTTTATCAGTTTTGCTGGTCACAGGCTACTTGATGCATTTAAATCTAAATTTATTCTCAAAGGTTGCTTTATTTTAGGAAAGTTCTAAGTTAACTTTTAAAAGTTTTTTAATGGCAGATTTTCTAAAACCTAATAGTGTATGGTATCAAAATAATCGTAATAAAATCCTCTTTTTTCTTAACCCGACGAGCCACCATGTTGCCATTTTAAAAGAATGAGTTATACAACTTTAAAGATTAAATTTTACATAGCACATAGCATTGGACCAAAAATAGTAAAATTGTATTTTTCCCAAGATTAGAGAACTGAAATAAGTGATTTTACGGTATTCATAGCCCTCTAGATAAAACAATAAATTTGGAAAAAAAATATTTTCTTGGTGACAAAAAGTGACAAGTGACACATCGTTGTATTTAGAATGTCATATGGAGTTAAAAAAAGAAAAAATATACCAGGTGTCCCATTTAAAAATCGAAAGTTTATATCACTTCCGGTTAAACCGGAAGTTCCATAATGTTGAGTCACCTGTCAAATAATGCAGTTTTATGTCGTATACAAATCCCCCGAATTTTATTTCATTATCTTCAAAAACAAAAAAGTTAGAGGGGCGAGCCACCTTCCGTGGACACCCGGTATGCGTTATTATTAACCTACGAACTTTACCCGCAGGTATTTTCAAACCAGTAGACAAACCTTCTATAAATGCTTGACGATGACGAGAGCTTTGAATATTTTTATCTAGTCATATCTTTTGTACTGAATGTCCTTCGTTAACCCATCAGGTTTCGTCTAAATAAAAAAATGGTTCTTTTTTCTCTTCTATATCTGCTCATATCTCTTAGATACTGTCGTCTCCAAAAAATGATATCTCCTCTATCCAATAACATAACATTGACTTTCGGTTGTGTTTTTCCCAAGAAAAATTTAATTGATGTAAAATTTGCCACAATTGTTTTCTTCCTACGTTGGGTTTGTTCGGGTTTGTTCGTCTCGTCTTCTTTTACAGCATTTAAAATTTGATCTAATGTTGGGATCTATTTATTGAAATAAAAATTATGCACTTTTCTTCTTATGATACTTTTCACATTCTAATAATAATAATAATAATCTTTATTTAATAGCAAAGCCAACAATTACATAATTAACATTTACAAAACTTTACAATTTGCTAAGTTAACTATATTCATATCTATTGTATGCCAACATTACTTTTACAATAGTCTATACATTTTTTTCGAAAACTCTTTATTGATTGAGAGATCTTCACATTTTTGGGCAGTTGATTGTACTGAATAAGGCCATTGTGGAAAAGGTTTCTTTGGCTATACGTTGTAGACACTGTATTTACATAAAAAGTTCTCCATTGTCCGAGTTGGATAATCATGTACATCTGACACATTTTGTATAGGTGTCCTTGCTGGCGAGTGTTTAGGAGGGGCTACAGTTCCAGATTTTCATTCCCTAAGAAGCCTATAGATTGTTGATTCACTCCCGTCATATTAGCACATGCTGATACTAGGTTTCTGACAGTACTGATGGTGTTTGGTGCACAAGTGCATCGTGTACATTTAAAAGTGTTGTTTTTGCTTTTAGTTTAAGCACACCTTTACAAAATACTGGGGAATAATTATTCGCCATTTTTGTATTATTTTTATAATATAATAATAATAATAATAATAATAATAATAATAATAATAATAAGTCTATTTAAAAATTTAATAATATAATAAATATGTTTATGTGGTCTTCTATAAACTTCAACTTCAATCCCCTGAAGCTGAGCTTGTTATGGGCAAATCTAATATTTTTGTTTTAGTATGTAAAATCATAAATATGCATTAAAAATCAAGTTTTAAAGTAAAAATGTTAATTTATAGTATAAACGCAGTTTATCTGGAAGAAGTATATTACCTATAATAAAATTATTAATTTATAACTTTTAAGTAAAAAATATTACTTATATAAATTATTCAGTTCAATAATAATTAATTAAAGCATTTCTAAAAATATTTTCAAATTGTCTGTTTTTAATATTCATGTTTTTATTTCGACTTTAAATTTTTTAATTTTTGTTGGTAAATAATCGTTTAAATAAAAACATAAATATTTGAAATTTTTTTGTCCTATGGACTCATTTATTTTAGGTTTTATGGTTATTTCATTTTTCTTACGTGTATTATGATTATGGTTTTAATTGTATAAGGTTTTTATTTTTAAATATATATATTAAGATGTTATAAATGTTAAGTTGTCTTATGTTCAACTTTTTTGTTTCTGAATATAATTCTTTTGAAGGATGAAGATAACCTTTATTAAATATAATTTTTAGAAACCTTTTTTGTAATATTTTTAATTTTTTTAACTAAAGTTCTATTTATTCCTCCCCAACCTAAAATTCCGTAATTTAAATTAGTTTTAACTAACGCGTAATATAATATTTCCATATTATGTCTTACATTTAATATTTTTTTAATGTTTTTAAAAATTGCTAGTAAACTTCTTAATTTTTTAATTAAGTATTCTAAGTGAAAATTCCAATTTAATTTACTGTCAAAAATAATTCCTAAATATTTTATTTTATTAACTTCAAAAATTTGAATGTATTCATTTATTTGAATACTATTTATATTTCGTGGTAGGTTATTTAGGTTTAAAGCAAAAGGAATATAATTTGTTTTATTAAAATTAATTGTTAACAAATTGTTATCAAACCATTTTTTTATAATTTTAATTTTTTTTTTAATTTTATTATTTAAGTTGTCCCAATATGTATCGGTATAAAAAATTGTAGTATCATCTGCTAATCTATGAATTTGTCCACCGCAATTGATACTAAATAAGTCGTTAATATAAATATTAAAAAATAATGGTCCCAAAATTGTTCGTTGAGGAACACCATACTTAAATATTTTTGGATAACTTTTTTCTTTATCTATTTGAACATAAGTTGGTCTATTTTTCAGATAATTTTTAATTAAATCTAATTGCTTTCCTCTGAATCGAAAAATTTTCAAATTTTTTTAACAGTAAATTATGGCTAACATACAAGCTTTCGATAACACGTTAAAAATAAAACTAAACTACCTCACGTGAAGTTGGAAATATTCTATGACATAAGCCACCTATCTGTATACCTATGCAATAATAGATAATTTAATTACTTAAGATCAAGTACCTGTTAGTTATTGTTACGCTTATGGTTTATTGAGGTTTAACGACTCATGACCCTCAGCTGTGCTGTCAGGCTTTAAGAAACAGAGTTTAAGTAATTTTTATTCTATCTCGTTTACCTGTATCATACCAAACATTCAACAGCAGCACAACTTACCTGTAATGAAGCTTTATTGTCTCATAGGCATCCATTATCACAGAAATAAACAAACTCAGAATTACGTAGATGTACAGGGCTATGAAGGAGTACAAATAAATTCTGCAGAACCACCACAAAAGGTTAGACTTATTTGACATTATGGAGAACGTAGCGAACATGTCGTCGCCATTGATCAAAGAAAAAAGACATTCGGACGTGGTCGAGAGTGATCGGAACTTTAGATGGTAAGGTCCTAGAATAAGCCATCCGCAGAATGTAAATCCGGCATATATCAAGAGAGCACACAGAAGAAATCTTGCCACCTAAAAATACAGATATACATTTTGACAGGACGTTTCTACAATTTTGCTATTCGTTTTTATTTACATAATAATAATAATTTTATTTAAAATTTAATAATATAATAAATATGTTTATGTTGTCTTCGATAAACTTATTCTTCAATCCCCTGAAGCTGAGCTTGTTAGGGGCAAATCTTATTTTTTGTTTTAGTATGTAAAATCATAAATCATAAATATGCATTAAAAATCAAGGGTTTTAAAGTAAAAATGTTAATTTATTAAACGCAGCTTTTTTGAAGAAATATATTACCTAAAATTAAATTATTAATTTATAATTTTTAAGTAAAAAATATTACTTATATAAATTATTCATCAATATTAATTAATTAAAGCATTTCTAAAAATATGCAGCCTAAGCATAGCCAATTTCGGTTGAACAAGGTTTAAGTAACCTGATTATATTTCTCAATGAAAGACAATTTATTTTGTCAAATTTCCACTTTTATTGAAAAACTTTTTCTTCACACGACGCGTTTCGCTTTATTGTAGCTTCTTCGGGTGTATGGTGCTAACTAATTTTATTTCAGTACAATACCAAAATGGTCTAGATACTTAATTACTCAATTCAGATATACACATTACAAGCTTAATTATTTAATTATATGTTCTTAACACTGTTTAAGTATTGTAAACTTAAATATTATTGTCGGTATAATATATCTTAATCGTATGGGAAATCCAAAGAACCCTATTTAGATTATTGACGCAGACTTAGCAAAGGGGAACTATTTAGTTCTAATTGGTCCTTTAATAATGCAACGGAATTTTTCAATCGATTTATTTCTAAAATTTCCAAAAGATTAAGATTATACGGACAATAATATTTAAGTTTACAATACCTAAACAGTGTTAAGAACATATAATTAAATAATTAGGCTTGCAATCTGTATACCTGAATTGAGTAATTAAGTATTTAGACCATTTTGTCATTGTACTGAAACAAAATTAGTTAGCACCATACACCCAAAGAAGCTACAATGTAGCAAAACACGTCGTGTAAAGAAAAAGTTTTTCAATAAAAGTGGAAATTTTACAAAATAAATTGTCTTTTATTGATTTATAATGAATTTCCATCAAGTAAAGGCCTCAACGATTCAAAGTCCCATTATATTTGGTTGAAGAAGGTTTAAATAACCTGTTCAAACGGCTGTTGTTAAGCAACGGTAAAAGTATTCACATGATCTCTTTACCGCACTTTTAGTTTTAGTTTTGTTACACAACTAGCTAAAATATTCATTTCAATACCTGGGGTGCAGCTTTTTGTAATGTTAAAATAACGACATTGTACGTCTTGAAAAAGCCGAGATAGCGTAATACTCCAAACCACACCAACATATTTCCGACTCCCAAAAATAAACTGCAAACGATCCAATGATCACTGGTAAATTCTTCTCTTTCAATCTGTTCTTTTAAGGCGGAACCTACAACAGAAAATGTTCAATAGCAGACAATTTTTTTTTGGGAATTAAACCCAGAGCCTCTCGATTACCGGTCGAACGCTCTGCCATTTCCAAACTATACCGGGTGTTTCTCAAAAGACGTTCACCCCTATAACTTTTTTATATTTATAGATATTAAAATGATATTTTGAGATTATGCATAAGAGATGAGTCTGCATTTATTGGCATAATTTTCAATTTGTTAGCACTTCCGGTTTGACCGGAAGTGACCTTGACTTTGGTATTTTAAATGGGACATCTTGTATATTTTTACTTATTGGGATTCAGCTATGGAGGACTTGAGGTAGGAGGCCGATCGCAATGCATTGGATTCGGTCCCAAATTAGCATCGGTAATTCAGCTTTACGAGTCGCTGTAAGATGGCGCGCGTGTTCGAAGTGGGCTATCAAATAATGGTTTCTTATGGACGCAATAACTATTTTTATTTAAATTAGTTCTTTAAGGAACAAATAAGGACTTTTATATGAATTTACACTTACTTTGTTATACTTATTAGTAAACTCGGCCTGTATAAAGTTCCAACGATGCTTGGTTTTTAAAATACAAGGTATTAAACATTCTAGCTATACCTTTGGAGCTAGAAAGAGACTTATTTGGCTGCGTTTTCTCTCTGTCTTACACCCCGACACAAAGCAAACTCTACTTTTATAAATTGTACCATTATTCATTATAAATATGGAAATGAATTACAATACAACGGTATTTGTCTTGTCTTGCCTTCAAACATTATTTGTTATTTTGAAAAATAAAATGTCAATTGTAAAAAGTAAAAGCACCGAAAAATAAAGGGTTTAAGTAAAAGTTAAAAACTATGGAGGATCTAGTTTTCCATATTAAAAACGAAGAAGAAGAAGACAACATCAGCCCACTTCGGACGCGAGAGCCATCTATTGGCCAATAGCGAACTAACCAAAAAACCGGGACAGAATTTGAAAATGCTGCCATTGTCGATCGGCCTCCTACCCTATAGTTCTCCATAGATGCAGCATAACATTCTGAGTAAATGACACCTCACTTGTCATTTTTTGACGTGTTATAACATTTTTATGTTTATTTTTTATTTTTAATCTAGAGTGCTACGAATTAATTAAATCTGTTAATTTATAGTCAACTAGTATATAAAAATTAAAATTATTTCATAATAATTGATTTTCTCAGTTTCACAAGCGTTTAAAAAATGAAATTTTGTTTTCTTGACGTTTACTCCACTTCTCCAAATGGAACGATGGTAGTTCGCTAGGATATATTTAAAACGAGCATTTTTTTTTCAACAATTTGATGCCAATAAATGCAGACTCATCTTTTATGCATAATCTCAAAATTTCATTTTAATATCTATAAATACAGAAAATCTATAGGGGTGAACGTCTTTTGAAAAACACCCGGTATACTACGGGGTATACTACTAACATAAAATTGAATAGGTTATATGGCCGAAGTTGGTAAGAAAATTTCAGAGTCTTCGTGGCGCAATTGGTAGAGCGCTCGATTGGCGATCGAGTTCTGTAAAATTTAGGGAAATTATCTAAAAAAAAATGGTAGCATGACAACTTACCAATGATAATTAACACATCGTTGACAATAATCATGATGTACCATAGATTCAAAAATTTGCTCCTATCCTGCACACTCAGCTCCTTCGATAACTGGTGTTTAAAAAAAATCGCCGTAATAGTTTTTAATTGTTGAGCTCTCCATACGGCCCGAGAGCACAAAATGAATGAACAAATACAAGTAAATATAACTGTGTAGTTCAATATGCTACGAAGGATTGTCGAAATTTCGTCGTCAGTAATATAAGTAGTATCACCTAAAAGAATAAATTTATTTATTTAATATCAATTATTTAGCGATTTCGGTTTTATCAACAGATTTGTCAGATTACTCCGCGTCCGTTCGTTTAATGTGTCAGAGCAACAACTCCTATAAACAAGGACACATCGCTTTTTTGTGACGTCATCATCCGGAGTCATATAAATATGTAAATAAATATACGCTATACCTATTATAAGTTTTTCGAGATTTATACAAGGATTTATATATTTGTGTGACATAGATTTACCAATACACTTGAAACTATCGTTATTTACATAATATTTAAGCTGGCATTTAAGCAAATTATGCGTTACTTAAAACATAACATAAGTGAGAAAAGCTATACCTATCTCAGTAGATATTTCAAAACTACCAAACTTGTCAATGCTTTTTGTATTTATAAAAAATAATAGTCTACCCTCGCTTTACTTGCGACATGCACCATTTACTTAAAACCCACTAAACCTATCCAATTAATTTCAAGATATATTTGCGTATTTAGAAATAATAAAGTAATTTTTGTACATTTGACTTTTTATACTACTAATGCTCGCAAAATAAATAATTCAAAAATTAAAACAATATGATAATTTACTTTGTTATATTATCACTTTATTTTAAAAACATTTTCGGTGACTGCAGTTTCGTAGTACTACTACATTATCAAACTGAATACCTTAAAACTACGGTGTACCCTTATAAATAGATTTGACAAAGGGTGTTGCAATAAAATATAATAAAATTATTAATTTTCGTGTTGCTCATCATAAATTTTTTAAATATTTCAAAAAGTAGGTTTAGGTGCGTGACATATTTAACAAAAAATAAAGGCATTAAAAAAATACACCTTATCTGTAAAAAAAATACAGGGTGTTCCATTTTAAAAAATTGAAATATTGCATATTTAAATTGGCGAGATTTGCCGAGACTGTACGAACACCCTGTATAATAAATAGAAAAACTGGTGAATGGTTACATATTATGTACTTTAGGGTACTTACGGTAAAAATTTTATTTAATTCCATGGATTCCATAGACAACTATGATTGTTTTAATAACTACCATAATTTTCTTTAAACACGAGAAAATAATTAATTACTTGGCAACGTCACAATCAATTTCAAAAAACTAAATATGACTGTATGGCTTCTTTCTAGCGCAATCAGAAAGTGAAAATATATATAGGGTTTCATTTAAAAAAAATTTTTTTATGTAGTTCCAATGTTTTGAGCCATCCTTTATATCATAAAATATTATGACGTTATGCTCCATTGTAAGTCCTATAACTTTTATATAACACTTTTTTTATAAATCTCTTATAGTTTAGGCGCTATCGAAGGCGAACACCTTGTTGACACACCCCGTATAATACATGTCACTACCAAATTTCTTTAGAGTGCTGTGTTCTTGTTTATAGGAGTTGTTGGTCAGAGGCTATGGTCAGAGGATAGAGAAAAACATTTTTTTCGTTTATCATATCGACTAGAAAGTGGAGGTAATATTTGGGGGGCGATTTAAATGTTGTCAGGTTTATATTAAACATAGCGAAATCCCTGATGTGAAGGTAATAGCCAACATACCTACCATTGCACTTTAATCTTATTGCTTCAGCATCTAAACTAAGCAGCATCTGCCCGTCATGGTCTTCATTATTAAATAATATTGTAATATCGAATTTGTAGCAATTCGGAGCTGTAATCCTACAAAAAAATAATTGCAAATAATATACTTAATGAATAGGGAACTTAAGAAAAATTTTAAATGGTGAAAAAATTCTATAAATCATAAGTATATATTGTCATAAAACATATGGCAGCAAAAAAAAAAACATATTTCGTCCCAAAAGACCGCTAGAAAGAATCAAAACTGCCCCAAAATTTAAATTATCCCAAGCGAGTAAAAACGGGTCGTGACGTCACGAAGTACTGTTTGTCATTATGTCATCCACGAAATAGGTTATAGGTTGGCAATAAATTGAAAGACGTTGAGAATTCCACCTTAAAAAAACAATACAATAACAATAACACACGGCAATCCAATTGCAAACTCGGTAGCTCGGCCACCGGTCAGGATGACGGATGACGGAAGTCATACTTCGGACGTCATCGGGCTTGGCGCGCTTAAAAGGTCGTTTGAAATGCTTTTGACACGCGCGAAACTTTAAAGAATTTTTACCAAGTTATTACTGATTTTTAAGGAGTAATAATTTTGGAATATTTTTTTTAGGCCTAACTAAATCATGTTATTGAAAAAAAAAATTGGAAAGTTCCCTATTATCCAGTACCCAAAAAGGCTATTAAAAATTAGATATTATTTATAACAGAGAATATCTTGGGCATTTTATATGACTTTTGAATACCAAATTAAGTAATTTTTATCACCTCCCAATTAATTTTGATATTTGTCACCTACTCGTTGGGCTGGGAAATTGTAAAAAATATATTTTGTCTTAAAAAATGGAGAAAGAGAAAAAAAGAGAAAAAAGAGGACGAAAATATCGAAATATGTTATTTGAAAAAGGTGATTAGATTTCATTTTACCAAGTTTGATACAGAAATTCAAAAAAATTATTAAATATTTTTTGAAAGATATCCAATGTCACTTCAATATTCCTATGAATTTAATGAAAATGTGTTAAATGACCAAAAACCAATAATATAGGACCATTTTTCTCATTTTTACGAAGAATCGAAATAAATAGGTTATAGGTCGGTAATCGATTAAGCGACGTTGAGAATTCCACCTTAAGGAGGGAGTATCAACATGTTTGTCGACCTATTAACTGTTTTGCGTAGATTAATTTATTTTTTATAGATTTATACAATATTTAAATAAAATCAATATCGAATGCATATTCTATAGGTAATAATTGACATATTAAATAAATATTAAGGAATTTCATAAATTATTTTAGGAGAACGAAAAATATCGGTAAAGATTTTTATTTTCATTATTATGGCATTGTTCTTTCACTATACAATTCTCCAAAAATTAGCAATGAAAGAAATCGATATTTTTGTAATATTTCAGATATTACCCAAATAATGTGCCGACGATATTGATTTTACTTAAATGTTAGTTAACGAAATAATAAACTAAAAAAAACAAGGCGGAATAGGTTATAGGTTGGCAATAGATTGAATGACGTTGATAATTATTCCATCCGCGTTGGTATCGACAATTTTACGTTTAGAAAAACATAACTTTGTCATACATCTTAATCCTCGGAACACTTTTATTTTAAAATAATTTTAAAACATGCCCTAAAGGTCCCTTAAATTTCTCCAATTTAACATTTTTTTGAAGCTTTGACTAGAAGACTAGAAGTAGTTTTGTATCACTTTTGTTGCACTATTGGGATACCCTGTGGTGGGGAATAACGTAGATAAAGCTATTTATTAGACATTACCTGCTGGCAGCTTTGAAGTTCACAGTCTTTACAGAAAACATCAACTTAGCACGGACAAGTGCTGAAAAACTGATGTTATAATCATTGTCTTCCAGCAATTTTTTCGAATTTAGCAAAGCGCCATTGTCATAACGTGAAATATTTAAACATCTCTCAATCACTTCACTGTTGAATACATAAGATTCATTAAATCCAAATATTATACCCTTTTTATATTGGGAAAGGCACAGTGTCATGTCAGTTGCGGAATTGTCTTCATTCGCGTAAGAATAAGCACCTAAAACAATTCTTATGTTTAATAAAGAAACCTTGTTGATCTATTTACCTTATATTATACGTACAGTACAAACTCTGCCTCTGATCCAAGACCTGTGCATTGGGAGGGATCAAAACCAAAGAAAGTATCCTACCTTTATCCTAACAGAAATCCTAATTTTATATTCCCTCTTGTAGTTTCAGGTGCTTGGAGTAAAAATAAAAATGATTCCTTACCTACAGCTTCGTCTAAATTTACATATCCTTCATAAGCATAGTCCAATGTATTAAAGAAGTCAGGTTTTTCATAAATAGCAAGAGGCCCAACGGCTGGGGGGTATGCATTTACTTCTCGTGTGGCGTCCCATCCTTTCAAGAACAAATGTGAAAATGTTATTCTGTTGTCCCATGTATAGTTTACATGATTGTAACTACTACAAAGGAATAAAACTATATTAGCAAACCTATAAAATTAAAAAATTATACAGGGTTAGTTGAAATAACCGGAACGGCTAATTTTCTTCAAAACTACCAAGGTTAAATCAATGAATTTTGGTACAGGTGGATAACTTAAAAAAATTTAATTAAAAATTGACAATTGCGACGTTTCCAGATTTTTAGTTTTTTCTGTAACTCAAGGATTTTTTTTCAAATGTAACACTACTTTATTTATTGAATTCAATTCCTCCTATCAACATTACCATTTCCTGATAGTATCAAATTTTTATCTCAAATAGTTCTATGGGAAAATAAGTTAATTAGTTACTCTAACTCCAAAAAAATCCAATCTATTTCCATTTAAAACGTTTCAAATAATGTGAAGAGGATGGTTGGTAGACATAATGTACCTAATAGTATTGGTAATGATAATAACAACAAACAACTACTTACTAACAATAACATAGCTAGTAAAAATTACTTACATATTATAGTACACTAAGTACATTAATTTGATTATAAAAAATTAACAAAAAACTGTCTTTTACATTACAGTGGCAAATTAGCTGTAAACAAAAATATAAGTAGGTACAGTAGCAATCAAGAACACTCCATTCAAATTACATAAAACCAGACAACTCCAATTGTTCCTGGAATGGACACATCGGACAAATTATGGTAGAAGTGCTTGTGTTGAAAGGATGTTAAGTAATTACAACAGACATTTTGCAGACTGTGATATTTTTGGAATAAGTCTCGGGGCGCTAAAGAGACATTGAATTTATACAATATAACTATGTGTCTTAATATATTTACCATTTAGAACTTAGGATTCTGTAGAGTACATTGTAAATAAATAAATAAATAAATAATATAATAATGCACATATGCAGCCCAGAGGTAGGTATAGGGAAAAGAAATATAGTTAAAATCGAGGTTAAAATAATTAAATATCACTCTCAAAAATTAAAATTCTTACCTGTAAGCAAACAAACATAACTGCATTGTAACAAAAATAATTTTAACAACTTGCACTACAAATTTGAAGGGAAATCGTTTCTTCGCATGCCATTTTTCAATAGGGTTCATAAAGAAAAACTGAAGTTTCCTTCGCAGCCTCTCTTCTGTCAATAGGGGTTTTTCCGAATTGTGACAGCATCTGCAAACAAAAAACCTAACTACTATCCTTGATTTTAATATTATAGGGTACAGTAAAATAAAGTTGTGTCATCAACAAACTTTAAAATAATCAAAATAATAGGGCTGCCAGATTTTAAAAATTTTAAAGCGGGAAGCGGTAATTAGTGGAAAGCATAGGCTTCTTATAGAATAGACCTCATTATTTACGTTTTAAGGAGAGATTACAGCATTCAGAATTTGTATATTCCACTATACCCACTTAACAATTTAAATGGTTGTTTTGATTTATCTTTTTTCTTAAATTTAATGAATGAGTTAAATGTAATGAGGCTTTAGAATAAAAATAATACCTACAAGGACTTAGACAAAATAAGTAAGTGCTGATTTAGTCTTTGAAGTCATAATATATCGATATTCAAGACACTTATCCCACCTAGGTATATAAGGATTAGATTTAAAAACTTTTTTTAATTAGTTTTGAAACTCTTCGCAGGGCAAATTTCATTTAGTTTCTGGTAAAACATTTAACAACTTTATAGAGTAGTGGTTTCATCCATCCCTAAAATTAGATGTTCTATTGATCCAATAGTTAACTCGTTAACAAAATATATTGCGTTACATTTGGAACATCAATTTAGTAAATAAATTAAACAAACTTTTGGTGTATGATCCCACATCTTTCCTCCTCACTTTCAGATACAGTTTCCACACTATTGTCACTATTAGGTAGTGATTGTTCCATTTTTAAATCAAAAAATTAGTCAAGCAATGGAAATAATCAATCTTTTACTTTTTAAATTGGGTTTCTCTTTACTTTTATTATGATTTATTCACAAAACAGATTTATTTACTTGCTCAGCTGATGGAGTCGCATCATCTGCCACTATGCCACTCCAGTCACTCCACTATTGTCTGATTTTATTAGTAAAAAAATCAGTCACCACGCTGAATTTGTTTTCGTCTCATACTAATAGCACGAAGCAGCAAAGGAAAGAGACGACTCGTAACGTATTACGAAAATAAAGAAACAGATACATAAGGCAAAGAGGATTCAGAAATGCCTCTTGACAGCTCCGACCTTGGTATCAGACAGTACAATGTTGCCAGCAGAAACTAGCAATACCAAACATTCGGTTTTTTTATTGTCGGTCTGCAAGCCAGCAAGAAAATTAGAACATAACAAAAGATAGTTCTTTTACTTATGCTATGGTGAATTATTGGTGATATCGGTTGACGTATGTAAATACGTTACTTGTATATGACACCAATAAACAATTTGAATTTGATATAGAGATCAATGATCAATGATCTGCTATTATACCCTACCCCTATGGGCGTTTTCACACTAGCCGACACGATACCGGCACGCCAACGACAACGACACCGGTGGACGCGTAATCTCATGTAAGTAAAGGGAATGCTTTCACACCTGCCGATATATCGTTATCGTGTCGTTACAGGCGCCGACAGGTCGGCGAGCAGCAAGCGCTCCACTCGTGTCGTTGGCGGTTTTTCCTTTTCCTAGTTGTTTTGGTTAGAACGACAGAATGACAATATTCCTAATTAATTTAAATGATAATTTCGACATACCTACTTAACTTTTAATAGAACTATGGCTAATTTCAAGTATGACATTGTTACTCTGATAGAAGTTGTAGAGTCAAAACCGTGTTTTTGGGACAAAACAAACGAAAATAATAAAAATAAAATACTCATAGAAAAAAAATTCTTTGCGGTCTTCGCTTATTGAGTCTTAAATGCAATAAATATAGCAAATACAATTTATTAACAGGAGCCATGTCTGCGAATACCGGCACAACACTACGACACGACAGAGATGGCTGTCGGCAAATGTGAAAATACTCGCCGATTTATCGTGTCGGTGTCGCTACCGTGTCGTGATCGTGCCGGTGTCGTGTCGGCTAGTGTGAAAACGCCCTATAGCTACGATCATTGATAGAGATTAGAAATAGGTGCTCGGGAAGAAGTACAACTTCTACATTTGGAGTTTGAACTTGGGTATATACCGGTATATCGTTTTATGCATTGAGGTGGTATTATATCAATATCATAAATCAATGTATGACACTAATGTTGGGTTACACTTACACACCTTCTAAACAATAATACCTCCCATTTAACATTTAATTTAATTTAAGATTTAAACTAAACTAAGAATTTAAAAGTTGAAAGTTAATTTTCTTATGCATGCGTTTATACCTCTCATTTAAACTAATTTATCATTTAATTTAATTTAAGAGTTGACCAACTTTCAACTTAAGGTAAAAGATCGTGCCAGATCGTGCTAAATCGCGTTAAATCGTTCTCCACAACTGTCCGTGATTGGCCAGGAAGAAAGATGAATATTTTGATCGGTGACAATAACCTAAAATTATTGTTGGAATTTTTATTTTTATCAACAAATAAAGTGCTTTTTTTCTATTTATTTTGACTGATCTAAATTCTTGTGATTTGTAATGAAAGACTACGATTTGTTTTTTACTACTTGCTTTAATTGTTGTAACAACAGCTGGACAAATCTTCTTTTTTTTGCACTTCATTTAATTTAATTTAGTGGCACGTTTTCGAGGTATAAATTAACAAAATTATTTCTTAGCTTAGTTTAAATGATAAATTAAATCTTAAATGAGAGGTATAAAGCAAGCATTATTAACTAACCAGACAATCCATCAGACATTAAAAGGACATTTGGTAGAAAAAATTACTAACAATCAAATAAAGTTGCGTACTTGCGTGTGATCATATAATAAATAAGAAAAGAACCAACCGTGCCACTGCGGGAATATCCATGAAATCTTAGAAAAGTCACACAGACAATAAAATAAAAATCTTTTGATCAATCCTAAAATATTTTATCAAAACAACGGCAACACTGCTAACTAGCCGTATAGATCTAAAACTTGGGTGGTTCGCGATTCGGGTTTCGGATTTTTGCCGTTTTGTCTTGTTCTCCGTTCGTTCGTTTCCGTTTCTTCCTTGTTTTGTGTTCGGGGTTGCATTCGCGTTTCGCGTTCACAAACCTGTATAGTGTATCCTGTATCCTGTATGTCCTGTGTATAGTGTATTGATTTATTTTACAAAATTCATGAATAAGAATTTGTTAAGTTCCCAATACTTTTAGTTCCGCTATTAAATACACCGTGTTGGTCATTTGTGATTAGTTTATTTCTTACTAAATAAGTACCACCTACTGATTTGTTTGGTTTGGTATCTTGAGTTTCGGTCTTTGGTAAAAAGCTCTTGGTAGGTAAGTAAATGACAAAAATGATTCCCCATTCCGGTTAATAAAATATATTGTAACGTAAAATAAACGAAAATGTTACTTCATTAAAGTGGTTCTAATACAGAAATATAATTAAGTATCTGATATTTAATTAAAAATAAAAAGTGTTTATTTTTAGACCAGAGCTGCAAAATGTCCACCAAAACTATTGCTGATCAGGAATCAACAATAAAAGATTCGCTGTTTGAATTTGTTAAAAAATTCATTCCTGAAGCAGATCTAAATCTTATTGATGAAATTGTGTTGTCCTATGTCATTGCATTTCTCGAAGATGTTGGCTCAGATTCACAATTTGATGTTGAAGGTATGTACCGACCTATCCCATAACACTTAAAATATTGGAGAAGTTTGTGCCAATTTTTTATTATATAACTGAAGATAAAGTTTGTTTAAACTAGATAGGTATTTCTAAATCCCATCAAGTAAATCATAATATGGGAAATGAGAAATGTGAAGGAATCTAACATCAACAAACCTTTGAAATACATTCTTCTCAGCATCGTATGTGTTACTTATAAAAATAATGTGCTTTATACTAAGGGCTTTATAATTGTGCAAATTTGTAAAAATTATATTTTTACAATTTTTACCTTGTTAGAAATAGCATGCACTGTAAAAAATACTAGGGTAAGAATCTTTGACTCTATAAGTAATATTTTAATTAAAATAAATTATAAAAATTTTACTCAGTGGTAAGTATGTAGGTACCTACCTAGGTACTTAAATTTTATAAAATGTGTAAGTATTAATGATTATACAATATAAATATCAAGTAGGTGCCCTAATTGAAAGGCATAAAATACCTACTAATGACTGTGACGAGTTGTAGAGTGTGTACACACTAAGCGGTTATAGGTACATTATTAAATATAAAAAAAAATATTTCTTATTCTCTATCGCCTAAAATTTCATTCATTATAAATAACACTATACACTATTGGCAAAATCAAATCTGGGGTGCGAAATCTCTAATGCAACCAAGAGAGAAGGCACATATGGGCAAAGCCTTCAGTTAAGAAGCGACATCTAACCACTCCTACATTCCTACTGAAAGGAGGGATATGTGTTCAAATTTAGTAACAAAGGAGCTTCGATGAAGCGAGTGTCTGATGTTTTTTGTGGTGCGATATTTTTACGGTTTTCATTTTTATATCATGTTTTTCGCTGTTGCATTTGACAATACAACAGCCGTATAAAAGTTAATGTTATTTATTAGCAATAAACCTAAAAACGAAATAAAAACTGGTATTCTAAGAAAATAATGATAATCCCAAAAAATTAATACAATAAATACCTAATACCTCCTATAAAATAAAAATAAACTGTAAAATAAACTAAAAATTAATAAACTGTTATTTTAATAGGTGCTTGCTTTATACAAAAATATTTATTCGACGTATCGACTGATCCCGCGGCTGCTTCGACCGCGTGTTCTAAAGAAAGGAAGGTGGGAGGTAGGGGATATCGTGTTCTCTGTTTAACGCGTTAAACGCTACTAATAATCTCAGTCTGATGCGTTTATATCGGCACCCTAGATTCGAGTTTGCCAATAGTATATATTATTCACAGCCTAGGCTATTTTCAAAGGTTTCTTTTAATCTTCACTTAAATAAAAACTTATCAATACTTTAATGAAAACTTTGAAAATTATAGACTTAGGGGAGGATGGGGGAATAAGAAACAGGGGTAATAAGATACAAAATGTTTCCTTCCTTTTTTGTACATGGAAAAAATCTAAAAAAAAACACAAGATACCTATAACCTTCATCCACAAGACCTAAAAGGTTTTTCAAGCAATGTCACGAAATTCTATAATTTCTTTGCTTAACAAGTTGGGTCTGTATAAAACTTAATCAGCCCAAAGTAGTGCTTTTTAAGACATTTTCTTTTTTTCTAATCTGGAGTTAAATTTATAAACCAAGTTTTTGGCATGGTCTTGTGGATAATGAATTCAAGTGTTTTTTAAATTATTTTTTTTAACTTAAAACAGATACCACAAAAAGGTGTGTTTCTTATAACCCCAATTTTTCTTTCATGTGGGGGTAATAAGAAATTCACCTTTTTTTTTAATTGCATGCTAATTAAATAGTGCAACAATAATGCCCATAAAATACGTAAAAAAGGGAATTAGGGTCATTATCTACATTAAAAACAACTTTTGTGCCTTTATTTCTTGTTGCTGCTGTAAAAAAAGGACCACTTCCATAAAAATTCTAAAAATTTCAGGGTAATAAGATACACCTCAATAGTGTATCTTAACATCCCAAGTTCATTTTTAATGTTGGTAAATCAGTTCAGTTCGGTTGTTGTATCTTATTACCCCATTGGGGGAAATAAGAAACATTTAGTTGGGGTAATAAGAAACAAATTCATATAATTTTTGGTTTTTGAATTAAAATGATATATTACATATAAATGAGTACCCTCAGGTAAAATTAATACCAGAAAGAGAAATCAGAGTTATATACTTGAAACTATCACCTGTACAAATTTTAATGGTTTCTTATTCCCCCATGTGTTTCTTATTCCCCCATCCTCTCCTACTTATTGTATTTAAAATCCTTGCCCCACCCTGCGTCGCTGGTGTTGACTAACGCTCCGAATTCTTGAGCCATTACAATAAAATTCCGCACGGAGTCTGAAATGTAACCCCATCTCTCTCTTCTGTCTTTGTTTTACACATACAAATGTTTGATGCAAACAAGCAGGCTATTCATGAAATAATGGCTTAGTCTATTCTATAAGAAGTCTATGGTAAAATGCAAGAAAATGTAATAAAATCGTATTGTATTTAAAAAAAATTAAAGTCGTTTCCGGTGTAAGTGAATACTGATACTTCCTGCTTTAAACCGTCTTCAAAGCTATTACAATTACATACAATGCTAGTTTCGGAGATCTTCTAATAGGCCACACACCGTGAATCGCACAGTGTGAAAATTTACTTCATTGCATGTTTTTTTATAAATAGAACATGTTTCAAAAATGCACTAAAATTTGTAAAATATTATTATTTTAGAAATGTAAAAATAAACCTGCAATTTCTGACAGTAGGTACGCTTTTTGATGGTAGTGCAAGTAATGTTAATCATTGCATAAGAATTTATTTGGGGAGGAATAAATAGAACTTTAGTTAAAAAATTAGAAATATTACAAAAAAGGTTTCTAAAAATTATATTCAATAAAGATTATCTTTATCCTTTAAAAGAATTATATTCTGAAACAAAAAAGTTGAACATAGGAAAACTTTACATTTATAACATCTTAATATTATATATATTTAAAAATAAAAACATTAGACAATTTAAAAACCATAATCATAATACACGTCATAAAAATGAAATAACCATAAAACCTAAAATAAATAAGTCCATAGGACAAAAAAAATTCAAATATTTATGTTTTTATTTAAACGATTATTTACCAACAAAAGTTAAAAAAATTGATTTCATTAAAAAAATTTAAGTCGAAATAAAAACATGGATATTAAAAACAGGCAATTTGAAAATTTAGAAATGCTTTAATTAATTAATATTGTTCTAAATAATTTATATAAGTAATATTTTTTACTTAAAAATTATAAATTAATAATTTTTTTATAGGTAATATATTTCTTCAAAAAAGCTGCGTTTATACTATAAATTAACATTTTTACGTTAAAACTTGATTTTTAATGCATATTTATGATTTATGATTTTACATACTAAAACAAAAAATAAGATTTGCCCCTAACAAGCTCAGCTTCAGGGGATTGAAGAATACGTTTATCGAAGACATCAACATATTTATTATATTATTAAATTTTAAATAAACTTATTATTATTATTATTATTTACTGATTTACACCATCAATAAGCTTGCATTATTCTTTGATAATGAATTTTAGAACAACAATTAGTAGGTTTATGAGTTGTGTTAAAGATAAATGAAAATGAACTACTTAGGGTTAAGAAAAAAGTTCTGCTAAACCTAAGTAACTTTTTAAAATCTGCAAAAAAGTCTAATTATTTCATTATTTAAGTGGTTGCCATTTGTTCCACGACTGCCATTAAGATAAATACTAGTCATTATCAATATCAAGTACCTACTTGTCTTGTCTTTATGGTTTTTGATAGGTTAGATTAGTAAAAATTGTAAGTTATAGGTTAATAAATTATAAATTCCTTTAAGAGTTACCTTTGTTTATACAGAGTGTCTGCTTAAGTCGGCAGCATAAGGAAAACCACAGATTACAGAAAAGAACTGTTTTCTGTAATCTGTGAGGAAAACTTCCTTAAAAAATTAATTTTACGGAAATAACTTACTCGTTACTTACTGTTTTTAATACTATTATATTACCACATTTTCTTTATTGTTCTTCCATTTTTTATTGTGCTAGTGAGGAAATATTTGATAAATTACAAATTTTACAAAATAAAGCAATGCGGATTATTTTAAATTGTGACAAATATACAAAAATAAATTTTATGTTAAAAAATTTAGATTGGTTGAATGTCAGAAATTTAATTTTTTATTTAGTAAGTATGTATCTTTATACATAAAATTAAAAATAATTTATTGCCTGATTGGTTAAACTTTTGTTGTTCTTTTAATTATGACCATCATAATTATAAAACAAGAACTAATCAAAATTTTTATGTGGATAGAGCATCTAAAACATTATCTTATAAATCTATTTTTCATAAAGGTTTGATAGAATATAATAATTTGGAAAATTTTAAATATCATTAAAGCTATTAAAAAAAAACTTTAAAATTACATTTAATTAAAAAACAAAATGATACGTAATATTTGATACAATTTGCAAAATGGTTAAATTTTCTGTCTGTTTTTGTTAAAAGAAGGTTGAGTTTTAAAATTTAAAAATAATTTTATAAAAATTTGTTAAAAAAAAATGTTTTAAAAAATATTTAATTTTAGCTTTTTGCTAAATAAAACATGTTACTACTATTCCTACTACTATATACCTACTATTATGAAAAAAGCTGCTTCCTGATAAAATAATAATAAAACATTTGATTTTGAAGTAGCTTATACAGGGTAGTCAAAAACAAAAAAAAAACAGACCAGGCTTGGATGTATTTTAATATTTTTATTTAGGATTTTGTGAAATGATGGAAGCTTACTTTCCGGAATTTGGAAGCATCAATCACAGTATGGTTTGTGAATGGATGTTCGACCTTGAAGAAAAGCTTAGAAAAATGGACGAGTCCGCATCCAAAAGCCCGAACTTGGATATAAGTTTGCCCGAAATCGTTTCTACTAAATCAAAACCTAGGTAAATAAAAAAATAAATAAGCTAATTATTTCAAATCATCATACAAATAGGTACCTGAAATGAAATAACGCCATTAAACCAGGACACGTAGACAATATGGCTCTAAATTTATCAATAATTTATTTTTGATATATACAGGGTGTCCCATAACTTATGGGCCGTAGAGTAACTGGAGATACTAGACATCAAACTAAGCCGATTAAGTCATATAAGTTTTTTCGGATTGTTACTCGTTCTAGAGATACAGGGTGTTGAAAGTAAAAGTTTATTATTATTAATATTATTATTTATTTAGTTAAAAGTTTAATAAAGTGTATTGAGGTCAACGGTGGTCACTTTAACATTTACTAAAGTGAGCTTCTTGTTTTTGTTCCACTGTTTCGAATTTATTGCGTTGTGATAATTAAAATATTAATTTAATTATGTACTATGTTTTTTTATGCTTTGGGATGTTTAAAGGGAAATATCTCGAAAACCGTTAATGATATTAAGATCAATCAAGTACACCTTTTTGAATCAGAAAATGCCCTTCTTTAAGAAACTTGAATTGAAAAACACCTAATATCACAGGTAAGAAAAAAAATCATAGATTTATGAAGCCCAGTGTATGCAACTAGCGCCCTCTAGTGTGAAACCTAAAAATTTCTACAAATTCTTATTTCTTGCTCATAAAAACATAATACTGCCAAAATTCAATTCATTAAACGGTTTTTAAATTATGGCTTATTTTCGAGAATAAACTTTTACTTTCAACACCCTGTATCTCTAGAACGAGTAACAATCCGAAAAAACTTATATGACTTAATCGGCTTAGTTTGATGTCTAGTATCTCCAGTTACTCTACGGCCCATAAGTTATGGGACACCCTGTATTTTATCACTTTTGGTATATTGCCCCGTGTCATGGATGTTGGCACGTTAAAGAACCCTACCCTCGACAAAGAGGGATTCGGCAAAATTACCAGATAGTGTGTGACAAATTCCCTGGCGTCGGTGATTGGCCTCGTTGCGGAAAAAGGCCGACGTAAAATAAATAAATAAAAAAAAAAAAAAAAAAAAAAAAAATTATTAATTAGGTTAACGAACACGTATTGTGGTGATTTTTTCAGTTAAAGCTAGCCTATGTGGTAAGTATTTAAAATCTAGTGTTCTTGTGTTATAGTTATTTTCCGTTTTTGTCTCAAACATGTATTTGTTGGAAAAAATGAACATCAGGCATTCATGAATGTATATTATTATGGCATATACTGTCATCACTCCCATATTCCTAAAAACTGATCTGCAGCTTTGAAGGTACTCCACTTTTTAAATTATTCTTATTGTCCTGTTTTGTACAACAAAAACACTCTGTCCCTTCCCATATCTGATATCCGATTCAAAGTTAGCAAAATATAATATTCTTAGAGAGCTCTAACAGCATATTTATTTTTGATTTATTCATAATTAACCTATTTGTGTTAAAGCATGCAGTCTGTTACCATGTCAAAAAATTCCTCAGCTTTAGCTTAGTGTCTCTAAAGTCTTACTTCAGATAAGAAGATTTGTATCATCTGCATATTATTTTATAATGTGTTGATTAGCAAATACAGATCGTTTTAAAAGGGCCGGTGAATATTCTAATTTATTTTTGTCGCTACTCGAGAATCATATTCCATAACCCAAAATTTCATGTATTAGGTACTGTCGCTCTGTTTTACCAACGTGTATGTTTTTAGGTTTTGTAGAACACCAAATTTAAAAAAAAAAATCGTCAATCAAAAACTATTTAATTTAAGCATAGGATATAATAATAATAATAATAATAATAATAATAATAATAATAATAATAAAAGTTTATTCAAATATTTTTTGACATTTAATGCTAATATATAAATTTTTTTGTATAAACTATCAATTCCTAACTCAGAAGTAAAATACTTGTTTTAAGTTAAATAATATAATATTTTTGTTAAGAATATATTTCATAATTCAGGCACAACTAGATTATAATACAGTATGTGTATAAAGTCTGGAAACGGCTTAATAACATCACAATTTACTGGCCGATTTAAACCAAATTTGGTACAGCTGTGTAAGAGGATCTAACGCACCGAATGACGATATTGGCGTTGTTGCCAGCTTTTTAGTTTGTCTGGAATTCGAACAAATTTTATATTTTTAAATATAACACCCAGTATATTTTTACATTTTTAAATTCCACATAAAATTATAATTATTTTTTATTAAATGCATTATTAGTCTATACTTCATAGTTTCCGAGATATTGACTCTCGAAAAGTGACATTTTTGAACTTTGACAGCTTATAACTTTCTAACAGTACGTCTTAGAGCAAAACGGCTTACATGTCCCTATCTTCAATTTTTATTATCTTCCCAAAAAAATCAACTTCCAGTTAAACTGGAACAACTATATTTCCTGTTTTCGAGTTACATCCGGTTTAACCGGAAGTTGATTTTTTTGGGAAGATAATTAAAATTGAAGATAGGGATATGTAAGCCGATTTGCTCTAAGACGTACTGTTAGAAAGTTATAAGCTGTCAAAGTTCAAAAATGTCACTTTTCGAGAGTCAATATCTTGGAAACTATAAAGTATAGACTAATAATGCATTTAATAAAAAATAATTATAGGAATTTAAAAATGTAAAAATATACTGGGTGTTATATTTAAAAATATAAAATTCGTTCGAATTCCAGACAAACTAAAAAGCTGGCAACAACGCCAATATCGTCATTCGGTGCGTTAGATCCTCTTACACAACTGTACCAAATTTGGTTTAAATCGGCCAGTAAATTGTGATGTTATTAAGCCGTTTCCAGACTTTATACACACACTGTATAAAAGGAATATGACAATATTTTATTGGTATATTTTATATCACTATAGTATGCGAAGATACAATACGTTATTTATATAATACATATATTTATTTATTTTATTCATTATTTATTAATGACGTTCTTGAATATATCTCTTGGATTAGATAATATCCAATTTTTACTTTTATTTTTATAATTATTTAACGATTTAATTATTTTAATTGACTGTGGTAGCATATCAAAAATATGTGGATTGATCTCAGACCAAGCACTATAGACAAAGCTATTTACATTTGGCCATAAAAACAGTTTTATGTTCACAGTATAAGAATTTACGCACTGTAGTAGCAATACGGCTGTGATCGCCGTTCGAGGTTCGACACTCCTTGTCGAAGCGCTTTACAAGACGTATCCCCTCCATTTCGTCCGGTTCTCCGCGCGCCCCGATTGATCCCCCTTATAGTGGTGGGGGACTTACTTGTATCGCTGTTGCATCGCAATGTGACTTGAAATTTGTCAACACAACAACCCCTCTTTCATGAATGGCAATGAGTGGCATGCTTTGTCTATAGTGCTTGGTCTGAGGGATTGATGTTTAAAAAATGTGTGTGTGCTATTGTTTTGTTTACTCTAGTTTTATGACGAGTTTCGCGTGTGTGATTAATATAATTTAGTATATTTTTATGTTTAAAAACATATATTAACATGCTGTAAGAAAATATTTGATTAATATCCATTTTTTTGTTTAAATAGTAAATCAGAAGAATATTCGTGGTCTTTTATGTTTTTTTTATGTTAAGCAAGATGTTCTTAAAATTGTTTGACATGTCCTACGCCCTTGGGGTTTCAAAACTTAAATTTTGTGTATTTGTTTTGCATTTTATTGAGAACCAATAGGATTTTTGATCAAGCGATCCAAAAATATGTATCATAATACCTACAGTGTTCCATTCTAAAAAAAGGTATGTTTGATATGCCCTGGCTATTTGGGACACCCTGTATATTTAAAAATAATTTTAAATTGTAGGCCTATGCCTCCCTAAAACTATGTTTTTGAAAAATAAGTTAAATGCTATGGAAACATAACATCGCCTAAATAATTTGAACATATTTCAGATCTCATAGTAATTCCGAAAGCTTTGACACTCCTAAACGGATCCATAAACTGTCGGAGATGAGTGATGGTGGATCCACTGACAGTTCCTGTTGTGATTTCCCTGATGAAATGGATATTTTGCAGGAGATGTTTCCTTCTGTTTGTACTATTGAGGTTAGTGTAGACAGTGGTTCATGACGAGCGTCCATTAAAACTTTTGAGGAAGAAACTAAATATTTTAAAAATTTTGCGTGCTTATTTATGTTCGTCGATGTGTTAATAATGTTTTTAAGTTCACACTTTTTAATTTGATCCGGCAATTTAATACTAAGTTTTCTAGGGGAAAGAAAGAGGTAAGATATACTTTTGAAGTAGGTCTTTACAGCTATTGTATCCAGACACCCCACCATATATATTTTTTCTATTTAATAAAGCTGGTAGAGGACCCCCAGAAGACTAAGACTGTATCTGGAAATATGCAAATACGTTAAACAACATTAGTAATTGTTGTCTGTTTATGAGTTAATCCAATAAATATATTGTCAATGAACTTTTCACTCAGCCGTTTTTGTCTTAATTAAATCTGACTGACTGGTGTCTTGTCCAAGTTTAAGGTGGCATTCTCAACGTAATTTAATCCATTACCAACCTATAACCTATTTCGCGTTGCTTTTTTTAGTTTATTATTAGATTAACTAACATTTAAATAAAATCAATATCGTCGGTACAATATTTAGGTAATATCTGACATATAACAAAAATATCTATTAATTTTATTGCTAATTTTGGGATAATTGTATAGTGAAAGAACAATGACATAATAATGTTTAAAAAAATCTTACCCGATATTTTTCGCTATACACTTCTCCTAAAATATTTAATGAAATTCCTTGATATTTATTAAATATGTCAATTATTACCTATAGAATATCAAGTCGATACTGATTTTATTTAAATTTTGTGTAAAAGCTAGAAAAATTAAATAAATATACGCGAAATAGGTTATAGGTTGGCAAGCATGTTAATATTCCCACCTTAAGATCATCAACAAACCCTTTCCATTAAAGTTATTGATGCCAACAAACCATTTTCGTGCTGTTACAAAAGATTGTTTATATCCAGTGAAAAACCTGCATAGTCCATACTTCTTAAATTTTTGAAAGAGAATTTTGTGATTGCCACAATCAAAGATGGTTGAAATATTAGACCAAAAATAAAGGAAATGACGTGGTATAGTACTGATTTTGTATATGGAATCTTATGCCAAAAGATATCTTATCAAATCACTGAAACATAATATATAATATTAATATTCAAATAAAAAAATAAATAATATAGGAGTTCCTCAAGGAAGTATACTAGGTCCAATATTATTTATTTTATACATCAACGATATGCCTTTAGTTTTAAAAATGTGTAAGTTACAAATGTTAGCTGATGACACCTTAATTTACATCAATGTTTTAAATATTTTTGATGGTCTAAATACTCTAATTTCTGAGCTAAATATATTATTAAATTAACTAAAAGCAAATAAATTAAAATTAAATATTTCAAAAACTAAATGTATGGTTATGGGTAATAATTTAAACTTTCAAAATATAAATGTTGTAATTGATGGTGAAAAATTGGAATTAGTAAACAGTTTTAAAAGTTTAGGGATAATTATTGATTCAAAATTAAAATTTTTAAATTATTTTGAAGATTATATCGAAAATTGCCGGAAAAGTAGGTTATTTAAAAAGAATCTGCCTAATTTAAGTTTGTTTTCTAAAAAACTGTATTTAATACTATTATATTACCACATTTTCTTTATTGTTCTTCCATTTTATTTTGTGCTAGTGAGGGAAATATTTGACAAATTACAAATTTTACAAAATAAGGCAATGCGGATTATTTTAAATTGTGACAAATATACAAAAATAAATTTTATGTTAAAAAATTTAGATTCGTTGAATGTCAGAAATTTAATTTTTTATTTAGGTAGTATGTATCTTTATACATAAAATTAAAAATAATTTATTGCCTGATTGTTTAAAAAAAATTTTGTTCTTTAAATTATGACCATCATAATACTTATAAAACAAGAACAAATCAACATTTTTTTGTGGATAGAGTGTCTAAAACATTAGCTTATAAGTATATTTTTCATAAAGGTCTGATAGAATATAATAATTTGGAAAATTCTATTAAATCTCAAATATCATGAAAACGAAAAACTTTAAAATTACATTTAATTAAAAAACAAAATGATACGTAATATTTGATACAATTTGCAAAATGTTTAACTTTTCTGTCTGTTTTTGCTGTTTTTGTTAAAAGAAGGTTCCGTTTTAAAATTAAAAATAAATCTATAAAAATGTTGTTAAAAAAATGTATTAAAAAATATTTAATTGTAGCTTTTTTTGCTAAATAAAACATGTTACTACTACTACTATACTACTACTACTACCACGTTGTAGATATATACAGTGTGAAAATTTTATTCTTGATAAAAGTTGGTGCATATTCGATAATCATGTTTGGTGTACTTTGAATGGTTGCAAGTCAAGCGGCGTATAGGGTAGGCCAAAAAATATAAAACTTGTACAAGAATAAAGTACCCCTATTTCAGAAAATTCAGCAAAATGTTATTAAGAAAAGTTGTTTAGAATTAAAAGTTATGCATGGATTCAACGTGACCTCCTAAAATAAAAAAAATAATTTTTTTAAAAAACAATAATTTCCCAAAAAAATTTTTACATTACCATAAAAACCTTCATAAATTAATCAAAATCAAATCTATTTCACATATCTTTGTTCAAATTCAAGCATATTTGTAAAATTTACTTGAATTTTTAATTTATTAAGGAATCACAAACTTTATGTTTGTTGCAACGATATTAAACACAACTTTAAAATATCCAAAAAAAATTTTTTAACAAGATAAAACATTAGTAATGATAAGATGTTAATTAAAAAACTTTATTCTTGTACAAGTTTTATATTTTTTGGCCTACCCTGTACGCCGTTTGACTTGCAACCATTCCAAGTGCACCTAATATGATTATCGAACATGCACCAACTTTTATCAAAAATAAAATTTTCTGAGAAATTGATAATAAAAAAAAGCCCATATGTTGCACACCTAAACAACCACACTGTATACGTTTATCTACCGTCTATGACTGCCTATTTTTTCGGGCTAATATCATTATTACGTTTCTTTAACCTATGCATTTTAAAACGATATATATTTTAAAGGTGAAACACTGCCTTGCTATAGCTGCTGGTGATATCGAACGGGCAACTCAAATACTCATCGATCGGCAGGAAAATGGCCAATGTCTTAGCCAGAATAACACGCTAACTATTCAAATGGCCAAACAAACTATTGATGATGCAGAATTGAAAAGCCGGATCATCGAGCGATATTCGTATGTAGACAAAGATGCTCTGAACAAGGTTAGTATTTAACATGTAGTAAGAACGGGTCACCCAAACGCTATGCCTACTCTATCATCTATTAAAACTCAAAAGGCCAAAGATGTAAACAATGGGCTTTTTCAGTAAAGTTTGATTTTTATCCTATTATACAGGGTGTTTGGGGAGGAAAGGGCAATATTTTGGGAATGTGTTCAGAGGGTGAAAATAAGAGAAATAAACCGATCGGTTTTAGTTCGATTCTCAACCATTTCTGAAATAATCGGTTCTGCATTTTTTTTATATTGAAATAATGAAGGAGTCTTTAGTTTTAAACGTCCGATACATTTTGATTGATATTTTTAACATGCATAGTAGTTGTCAGTTAGCTTCATATTAAGCGAATCGACTTGAACCAAGATTTTCATACTTATTACAATGCCCCACACATTCATTCACAGGGAGTACGCCGACATGATAGTCGTGTATGGTTACTGTAACGGTAGTGCGATGCGCGCAGTTAATCAGGGTGTCTAGGAGCCGGGAAAACCGGGAAAAAAACGGGAATTTTACAAAGCCGGAAAAAACCGGGGATTCGACGGGAAAATTAAGTTTAAGCCGGGAATTTTGAATGAGCAGATAATTTCGAACTTAAAAATTTGAAGTAGGTACTCGGGCACTCCTATTTTCAAAATAGATGTTTTTAAAAAATACAAGAATGGTTTATATTGCAACCTTAAAAAACTCAAGGGATTGATCTAGTATATGGGACTAGAGCGGCTATCAAAAATGGCGTCGGAGTTAAAGATAAAGAAATGATGATCTTTCGCCAGGATTGTCGAAACTGCTTGATGTATACAGTTTCCAAACTTTTGGAAAAATGTTCGTTAGCATATAAATTAACTAAAGCTATAAGTTTCCTTAACCCCAATAAAACTGGCAGAGATCCAAAAAAATCCTTGCAACTGATGTCCAAAGCATCTGAAATTTTGTTAAATTCAAACAGATGCAATGCGACTAAATTGAAAGAAGCAGATAGAGCATTTAGAGACATTCTTACTGATCATTCAGTCTGATCAGACTATGATAAATAAAATGAAAAATTATTCCAGAGGTAACAGAGTAGATGACTTTTGGATGGAATCCATCACAAATGACAGTTTAAAAAACGTGGTGCAACTTCTTCTAACAATTTCTCATGGAAATGCCACAGCAGAAAGGGGATTTTCTGTTAATAAGGAGATTTTGGTGGAAAATTTAAAAGAAGAGTCACTTATAGACCAAAGATTAGTGTACGATTCACTACAAAAAATTGGAAGAGTTCAAATTATGGACATTACAAAATCCATGATACTTTCTATGAGAAATGCCTATTCAAGGTACAACACAGCACAAAAAGGCAAAAGCGGTTGACAGCGAGTTGAAAAAAGCAGAAAAAAGAGAGCTTCAAAAGCAAGCAGAAGAACTGGAAACTAAAAAGAAAAAAACTATCGAACAATCACAAAAGATTTGGCAGCTATAGAACAAGAAATCGTAAAATTAAAAAAGTAACTATATTATTTGGTTGTGCTTAAGCCATGTGTTTTTCAAATAAATGTTTTAAAATTTAACAACGAAAGTGTAGTTAATTTAGGAAAACCCAGCCGGGCAATTTTCAAAAACCGACCGGGATAAACCGGGAATTTTGTTTTCGATTTTTGCTAGACACCCTGTTAATGGTATGGGAGTCACTTAGAAAAAACGGTTTAAAACCTTTTCACGTTCAATCCGTTCAACATCTTCTAGATGGTGATCCTGCTTCAAGGGTACAATTTTGTGAATGGATCCATCAAAATCGAAGTCTACACAAATACATTTTATTTAGCGATAAAGCTCAGTTCACTCGTGATGGAATTAACAATTGCTACAATGAACATCGGTGGTCAGATGGAAACCCTCATGCTACATTTGAACGAAACTTTCAACATCGATTCAGTATTAATGTCTGGTGTGGAATGCTCAACGACCAGTTGTTTGGTCCATTTGAAATGGATGAGCGTCTTTCTGGAGAAGGATGTTTACGGTTTTTGGAAGACCATTTGATACACATTTTGAATGATGTTCCGTTAAATGTTCGACAACGAATTGAATGAAACATGATTGAGCCCCACCCCATTATAGTCTCCATATGCGAAATTTCTTGAAGCATCGTCTTCCTAATCGCTGGATTGGCAGAGGTGGTCCGCACGTTTGGCCACTGAGGTCACCAGACTTAAACCCGCTTGATTATTGCCTTTGTGGATGGATGAAATCGCTAGTATATGAAACACGAGTGGAAACGAGAGAAGCACTCCGCGATCGAATTTTCAATGCTGCAGCTTTTATAAAAAACAATCCCCACTCAATCCAACGTGCTACCCGAGCGATTAACCAACGTGCCGAAAAATTTATTGAAGTTGGTGGAGGGGTTTTTTAAAATATTCTTTTAAGTTAGTTTGTACTGCAGTACCTGCAATTATTCGCTTTTAAAATAAAAATTAACTTACAAAAACTTTAGAACCTATTATTTCAGAAATGGTTGAGAATCGAACTAAAACATATGGGTTTATTTCTCTTATTTTCACCTTCTGAACACATTCCCAAAATAGCTGATATTGGGACATAATAATATCCCCAGATTAGTAGCCCCAACACCGAGTTATGAATTGCGTTTTTGTGCATAAATCTATTTATTGACTGCTTCTAATAGGAATTATTATTACATGAAAACTGCTTTGCTACCATAGATTATGTATTTTACTATTTAGGAGTATCGCCCAGTAGCTCCGAAAGTGGAGCCGAAAAAGTTGGTTCGTTATCGCGACAACAAAATCGTCAGCCTCAAAGGGGAACGCTACACCGAGGTGAAGAAAGGCGACGATGTCGAAGATATTTCTCTAAAGAAAAACAAGAAAGGCCAAGCCCATTCCCCGTAACCAAATGGTACCCTAGGCGCATGCCATCGCTCGGATTCGTACTTTAATTTTACCCCTTTTAACTTATTTAACCCAATTGTTGTGTTGGTATTCGTATTTCCTCGAAGTTATATTTTCGGTGTGTTTGTTTGTTGGTTACTTTTTATATATTATCTTAAGTTTAACGTGTTTATAGTTAAGTTTAATATGGAATTTCCTATGCGTGTTTGTTTTGAGAAATTGATGGCGCCAGTGCTTCGGAGATGGAAATCTCGCCCTTATTTATTATTTTCGTTTTACACAAAAATATTCGTAGGTAGTCCCGTAAAAGTAATGCCGTTTCTTAGATCTGCACTAGTGGTATTTAGAAAATGTAAGGTATTTAACTAGCTATAAGGAGCAAGTGTTAGACATGGTTTGGTGTCGTGGGCAAACAAAAAAATGTATTTGAGTTACTCTATGATTGATGTGAGTGGCATTAAAATAGATAGTTAGTGTTTATTAATATTCCAATGCGCCAAATTCAAATGGAATCGCACCCATACACTGGGCAATCACGTACAGGGTGTGCCTCTCTCAACGCAGGATTCCACATCATCTAAACTACTCAATTTAGCAGGTCTTAGGTCTACAAGTTAAAAATTATCTTGAATTATACAGGGTATACCAAATAGTCGGGACAAATTTTTAAAGTTAATAAAATAAAATATTTAGGAATTGTTTTTGACAGTAAATTAAATTGTAATTTTCACTTAGAATACTTAATTAAAAAATTAAGAAGTTTACTACCGATTTTTAAAAACATTAAAAAAATTTTAAATGTAAGACATTAGGGAAATATTATACTACGCGTTAGTTAAAACTCATTTAAATTACGGAATTTTAGGTTGGGAAGGAATAAATAGAACTTTAGTTAAAAAATGTGAAATGTTACAAAAAAGGTTTCTAAAGATTATATTCAATAAAGATTATCTTTATAAGAATTATATTCAGAAACAAAAAAGTTGAACATAAGACAACTTTACATTTACCTATAACATCTTAATATATATTTAAAAACAAATTAAAAACCATAATCATAATACACGTCATAAAAATGAAAAATAATCATAAAACCTAAAATAAATAAGTCCATAGGACAAAAAAATTTCAAATATTTATGTTTTTATTTAAACGATTATTTACCAACAAAAATTAAAAAATTGATTTCATTAAAAAAATTTAAAAGTCGAAATAAAAACATGATATTAAAAACAGACAATTTGAAAATATTTTTAAAAATGCTTTAATTAATTAATATTGTTCTGAATAATTTATCTAAGTAATATTTTTGACTTAAAAATTATGAATTAATAATTTTATTATAGGTAATATATTTCTTTAAAAAAAACTGCGTTTATACTATAAATTAACATTTTTACTTTAAGACTTGATTTTTAATGCATATTTATGATTTTAAAACAAAAAATAGGATTTGCCCCTAACAGGCTCATCTTCAGGGGATTGAAGAATAAGTTTATAGAAGACAACATAAACATATTTATTATAGTATTAAATTTTAAATAAAGTATAATTCAAAATAATGTTACTTAATTAATTGTTCTTGATAAATACTAAAAAGTTTAGTAGTTTAGATGCTATAGAATTTTACATTGAAAGTGGGCCACCCTGTATATACTATACATACAATATATTCCTATTACCATACTTTAATTATGTCCCCGCTGTGCGCATCCGATCCGGCGCTATTAAGTCTACGCAGTTCACAAAGTTCCTCGTTGTAAATATTCGACAGAATCGGTTGTAACCATAGACAATTTACCTTTAGATACCTACAGCTTATCTCCCGCGCAAACAAAAGTTACGTTTTATGGGTGAAAAAATACGTCCGAGCGCATGACTCGCCGGTCAGCTGCCTTCCTTCTGGACACCTTTTAGTGCATGCGCACAAACCTCGTGTTATCGGCCTGCCCTACTTTATCGACAGAAATCGACATGCTTAAGATACTCTACAGAACCGGCTCGGCCGTCATTTTTGTTGTTGTATTTTAAGGTTTCTCTGTGAATTTCTTGTAGTTTTCTTAGCTATCGTGAATTGTGGGTGGTTAATATTTATGGATTTCTAGTTTTTGTGTAGTTTAGTGAATTGTGTTTGTGCTTCTATAGTGACTCGGATTGGAATATAAACAATGACTAGTACTAGTAGCAGCCGTTGTATAATTTTATTATGCCCAAATAGGGGTAAAATACCTGGTATTTCGTATTTTCGGTAAGTATGGAGTAGTGGATGTATTGAGGTTAGGTACGCGATAACACCGTAGATTGGTTATTTTGCTGGTTTGTTTGTTTTTATATTCGATTTTATAAGACTAGTTTAATTTACCTGTTCTTGTTCTATTCCTTTTCAAACTAAAAACACGACGAATCATTTTTAAACAAATTTTAAAAACAAGACCGTAAAAACAATTTTCTATCCTTAAAATCTGATAGGTTTGCTACTACTAAAAATGCCAGAAATCACTACCTTTTTTCCCAACTTGATCAAAAATTGAGAAGAAATTCCAATTTTTTGGCAAGAATTTAAATTTTAAAGCCCGGACCTGTCTATTTTCCCATTCGTCAAATGATAATGTTGCAGTGCGCATGGCTAATAGTGTCTAGCTTTGTTTACATGCGCGAGGCCATAAAACTGCTACTTTCGTGATTATTGTTTGCTTATCTAAAGGTAAATTGTCTATGGTTGTAACTAATTTACAAGCTTACACTTTTTTCTCCCATCATCTTAAAGTCGGAAGTCACCAACAAAGTTTATAAAAATGTCTAATGTAAAGTTTTATAAATAAATAACGCATGAAACTAGGACATAATACTCGACACAATCACACTGACAACGAGTAAACGGACAAACGATAACTGCGCAAACTCCGCAGGACCCATATTCCAATCGCATGCCGGGGATATTTTTACATTTTACTGCTGTTCGCATTGGCAATATATTGTATCTATGTATATTGTGGGTGCAATTCAGAATTATAAATATTTTTAGTTTGTTTCTATACACGTTAGATATAAAACACTCTGTGTTGCGTTGCGAAAATTATCTACATGGCCAGATGACACAACTTTACGTAAGATATTAAATCAAAAGATCTATATTTTGGTCGAAAGCTAATAAAATTTTAAATGTTTGTCTTTATTGGCTTCATAGTTACTGAACTTTCTTTAAACGGGTTTGCGTAAAGAATCAATTTTCTAATTTTTATCTCAAAAACGAGAGAGGTATGGATTATTATTCGCGAGGGCTGCTTGGGTCTTTATATTGCATTAAAAAATATTAAAATATGTAGGGTGTTATATGAAATACTAAAGTCGACACAAACATCCGCTTAAACCGGACGGGATATAAACATCAAAATATAGTATTATGAAAGTGATTTTTTAAAACTTTTTCAAAGCGGTGAGCGAAAAAAAAATATGATGCAATACGGCTGAATCGCAAGGTGGGTGGTCCGACACAAAGTTTTTACAGATACTTTACTGCTGCAGTGTGTGTATTTTTACGTTTACATTGGCATAGTTGCTTGCAAAGAGCCAGCAGGTAAGTTATTTTATTTATTTTATTTATTTATTTCAGCAATTATAAAATAATACAACTTAAAACTTATTCTAATTATTATAAACTACCTCACAATTGCTAAAAAAATTTAGATGCACAATGGTATTCAAAATAGTGTGTGTGCATCTTCTTCCTTATTATATAATTTAACATTTTTGAGGTTTTAGGTTAATCTTTCATTAATAAGAAAAGTAAAAAAACAACTCTCCAACGTAAGATAAATCAACAGAAATAAATAATACGAGACATAATAATACCAAAAAGAAAAATAAATACACAACAATACAACACTACCCAAAGACATCCAGCTTGACAAAATCCTGTTGACAAGCCAGACATGTCTACAATCACATGTGTTATAAAACAGAGCAATAATGAGATAAACCTGATTAAATGATATAGTTAATTGTAAATTTACTGTCAATAATCCACTTTGTTATATCCCTTTTTATCCTATGATATGGCTTTTCTTTAAATACCTGCGGTAAGCTATTAAATATTTTAGGACCGACACAATACATATGATTTTGGCATATCACATGTTTTGGGTTTCCCCTGACCAAATTATTTTGTGCTACATTTCTAGTGATCTTTCCATGATTAATGGTTTCTCTATAATATAAGGTTTTTAACATAAATCTGATTACTGACTTAATATATAGCTGATTAGGACACAAAAGATTGCTGTCTTTATATACTAATTCAGTTGGATACATTTTATTCCTAAAAAGCATTACCTTAATAATCCACTTTTGTGCAATTTGAAGTTTAGCCATGATTGTGGTGCCAGCACCACCCCACACAACAATACCATAATTAATAATAGACTCCACAAGAGCACAGTAAACCATCCTTAATGTTTTCAATGTTAGAATGTTGCGTAATTCATAGAATTTATAGATTAATTTTCTTATTTTTTGAGTGACATATGCAACATGCTCTTTCCATTGGAACATTTCATCAATAAAAACCCCTAAATACTTTATACAAGATTTTCTTTCAATGAACCTATCACACCTGCACACCAAATTAACATTCAAACCAAAAGCACATTGCGCCAGAAACTTAGTTTTTTCAACATTAAGTGATAGCAGGCTACAGTCTAACCACCTCTTAATTCTCTGCAGCGCTGTTTCTGCGTTATTTTTTACAGAGTTCCAGTCATCTCCACTAACTATTACCCCGGCGTCATCAGCAAAACAAAAGATGTCCCCCTCCATTAACGATAGTATACCATCAATGTAAATATTAAATAACAACGGTGAAAGTACAGTTCCCTGTGGTACACCACACTCCAATCCACAGTATTCACTTTTCTTACCCGAAACATTTACACATTGCTTTCTACCACATAGATAAGACTTAATCAGATTATTTGAAGTACCTCTTATTCCTATCAGTTCCAAGCGTTTCAATAACACTGAGTGAGCCACGGTATCGAAAGCCTTTTGCAGGTCAAGAAATATACCGATGACTTTCCTTCCCTCATCAAGGTGTTTCAATATTTTTTCTGTTACCCTACAAAGTGCATTTTCCGTACTCGAAACTTTCCTAAAGGCAAACTGGTTATCACTCAGAAGTTTATTTTTTTCAAGATAATGTAACAATTTATATCTAAAACATTTTTCAATAATTTTACTTATGGTGCTTGTAAGTGCAATTGGCCTATAGTTATTGGTCAATTTCGGGTCACCCTGTTTGTGCAGTGGAACAACTACGGTATTTTTTAAGATTTCAGGGAATTTACCAGTACTAAAAACCAAATTAACTATGTGGTTAAGGGGTTCTATTAGTTTTACCTCATACTTCTTAATAATATCTGAAGAAATACAATCATCTCCCCCTTTTACCCCTTTTTTTAAACTGCGTATTTGCTTTAGGAGCTCCTGTTCTGAGCAAGGATTTAGAAAAAAAGAATTTACCTCTCTTGTCCTTTCTGTACTACCAGTTTCCTTGCACGTTATAATCTTATCAGCTAATTTTTTGCCTATGCTACTAAAGTATGTATTAAATTCATTTGCAATTTCCATTTCGCTCTTTAGCTCAGTAAATAGCTTGGCAGGCTATTCACTTTCCTGTCTTCGCTACAGGTACATGCAAGTACTTTCCAGTTCTATTTTCCTTGGGTTAGTTACTGTTTGGCAAGTTAATGGTACAATTAACTAACCCTCCTGCTATACCAATGTAAACGCCGCTTTAGTAAAAAAGATACTTTTGCGCTTACACTTGCTTCTTGATTTTAAAATATAAGTTTGTAACCTTTCAAAAACAAATTATTTTCAAGAAGAAAATATTTAAATGAGGTTAATGGAGGCTTACTATTGGTATTTTTATTTAAAAATCAGAAAGTAGGCAATTTGCTATAAGCAGCCCAAATTTATAGTAAATTGAGATTCGGGACTAATATTAGTTTACGAATTTATCTTGCAAATATAATTTATACCAAGATGGACTTTCTAACATTAATTTTAGAATTTAAACATTACGTAAAATACCCTTTAAAAATTATGTTTTGTGTTCTAGTTATTTATCATGTTTCACAAATGTTTTCCATTTGGTTCGGTCATTTTGTTACGTAGTATTCGTTAAGTAGTGAAGTAATGTCAAAATTTAAAAAAATAATATTTTCGAGAAGGTTACCATGTTTAAAAGATCATTCCTAATTTTTCCATCATTTTTAAAATATTTGATTATTTTAGCTATTATTAATTATTTGGAATTATACTAGGTATTTTCAAATTTGGAAGACTTTTTGTCATTCTCACAATTATTCTTCATAAATGTGATATTTTCTTCCACTCCCTGAACCAAAAAATGTGATAAAAATGCCCAATCACCTTAAACCTTAGTCTGACTACTTGCTCCACTTTGATGTTTACACCGTTAGTATTATTATAATAAGATATAAAACTAGTCATTTTGTGTTTTTAAAATGTGTTTCAAATACTCTCTTTGAAAAAAATGAGTATGTCTCACCTACTTACAGGGTTCTTGGTGTCGATGTAAGAGATGATGGCGTCATTTTGTTGTAGAATTAACTATACTATCAAAAGTGATAACTAGCGTGCGGATATCTAATATAAATAACTAATGACATTACAACTTTAAATTAAAGTCATATTGCTTTTCAAAACCATTCCATTGTTTTTCAAATCCGCCTTTATATTTCTTTAGAAAATAATGCATAACGCTTTTAAATTTGAGATTGGGATTTAAGGCAAATTTTTCAGTGTCAATTTTAAAATAGCATAGGAGTGTATGGTAGCAAATTGTTGGAAAAAAAATGCTTGTTTTAAATATCCTAGTGAACCACCATCGTTCCATTTGGAAAAATGGAGTAAACGTTAAGAAAATAAAATTTAATTTTTTAAACGCTTGTGAAACTTCAATTATCAATTATTATGACATAATTTTAATTTTCATGTAGTACTTGACTATAAATTAACAGATTTAATTAATTTGTAGCGCTCTAGATTGAAAATAAAAAATAAACATAGAAATGACAAGTAAGGTGTCATTTCACTCATAATGTTATGCTGAACCCAAATAAGTAAAAATATACAAGACATTTAAAATATCAAAGTCAAGATCACTTCCGGTCAAACCGAAAGTGCTAAAAAATTGAAAAGTATGCCAATAAATGCAGACTCATCTCTTATGCATAATCTCAAAATTTCAGTTTGATATCTATAAATATAAAAAAGTAACGTCTTTTGAGAAACATCCGGTATATTAATTTGGCTTTTATTCAGCTGCTTTGGGAACACCGATTATAATTTCATTAAATTTGTTAAGAGCAAATACTAGTGACGCTTGCCCATTTTTTAAAAATCAATATTACGTTACTTCTTCGTTTTATCCAAAAATCGGCCAAATTTACATATTTGTGAAGCAGTTACCAACAGTTTTATGTTCGATTTATAAATTAATAAAAGCAGTAAAATAAATATGCCCAATTTTGACAAAATTTCGTTTTATGCTTTTATTAACTTATCAATTAATTTATTTTTAACTTAAAACGTAGGTAACTGCTACCCAAAGACCACTTTTTGGAGAAACAGAACATTGATAAGAAAATTGCTCTATTGCTCTTAATAGCGCGTCAAAATATGTCACACACCCACGTGACTTAGTGACGGAGCAGTCAGTGGAAGACAGTATTAAACAAAACATAGTATGGTTAGCATAACTACAAGAAAATGACAACCATTTATATTTAACTATGTATTGTCTGTACCCTGTACCTATTTATTACATATTTTTTAAGAAAGACCTGTGATTTATATTTGCCACTGATATTTTAGGTCTTATTACTATCATTTTAATATGATCTGAAATTTTTAATGTGTAATTTTATGACATAATATTTTGCAAAATGTTTTTGTTTTAGAAGAATTGTGAGTTTTTTAAGTGTCACCTAATAATATATTAAACACAGTAAAGAAAATTCAACGAGGAGTTGAAAAATATATTTAATTTATTGACCAAAGTACCTACATTACACATACACACTACATTTTTACTGCTTTATAGTAAAGGTAACTTTTAATACCTTTAATAGCTTTACCTTTGCCACAGACAAATTACTTTGTTTTGTCACCTAGAAAAAATATCATAGTTTCTAGCAGGTGACAGAGTTAACCCAGCTTTAAGGAATGCACACACTGGCGCGAATAATTCGGTGGGACGGCGAAATTTTTGTCGACTCAAAGTCTTCGGCGTATAACGAGGAGCAACAAACGAAAATTTCGCTTGGCGACAACGAAACTCCAGCGAATTTATTTCCTTCGCGACCAGCCGCGTTTTTTGTCGTTTTCGTTGCGAATCAAAGATGGCTTCAACTGAACTGTTAATAGAGTTTGTGAAGAATTATACGATTTAAGCCATGAAGATAACTAAAATATAAGAAAGAAAGATAAGTTATGGGATGAAATTGAGCAAGAGATACATACTACAGGTAATTAATTCTTAAATTTTCGCGCAAATGGAGACACGAATTTTCTTACCGCCTATGTTCGCTTCGTTATCGCGGCGAATTAATTCGCGTTAATGTGTGCAAACCTTTATCCAGTTGAAATCCGGGCTAGTGTTAGCCTTATATTGACGTTCCGAGACGTATCTATAAATCTTATAGAATTTATGAAATGACAAAGTTCTGCCCATATTGCCAGGGCCTTAACCGTACATTAGTGTCAGTCAAATACCTTTAATATAGCCGATGGCAAGTTACTGGTGTCTTACTTTTAAAAATACTGGGTCGACAATTAGCCACCTGCAATGTGAAACGTATTAAGCGATCTGTATCACACTTTTTTTGCAAAAAGCCTTAAATTATTTTATGTTTGAAAACTTAAAAGCCTAACGTCGAGTTGCAAAAATATTTTGAACGATAATAGCGAACTAACCAGACAACTTTGATTGTGACATCAATAACATGGCAGTGAGCCTAATGAATAAAAATGTAGCGATTGCTTTTTCTTATAAAATCGAAGTAATTTCTTGAAAGCCAATGAATTAAAAAAATAAAGTAATTGCTTTTGCGTCCAGCAATCGCTTAAAAGTGCAGGAATCGCTTCTAGTCAATGCTTTTTCTTAAAAAATAGAAGCAATTGCTATCGTTTGCTTAAAATGTGATGAATAAATTAAGAAATTGCTTTTTCTAGTGTAGCGATGCTTTAAACTTTTTAAGGTAGATCGACCCCTGCATCATTTGCTCGGTAGCAGTGAACTTTAGTTCTCCGCGGCATACACGTGCGTTGCTCTTAATTTGTGTTTTCAATTTTGGCTGAATATATGAACGTCCGTAAAAGAAAAATCTACAGTGTGCGTAAAAATTGCAGATATGATGATTTCAGAAAGTTATATCGAATTGACTGCGAAAATGTTGAGTAGTTGGCAAATTATTTTTTGACTGATACTGGTAAAAGGCACTGTCGCCTTTAAATAAGATTAAAGTATTTCTGCGGAAATTGTCGGATTCGGGCTTTCAAAATTCTGTAGGCGAAGAACTCGGTGTTCACCAAATTACTGTCTGTAAGACATACAATACACTAGTGTAATGGATGCAGTTTTGGAGAAGGCCAATATTTTTATTAAATTTCCTACAAGTACTGAAGCTGTTGTGGAAGCTAAACGGTTGTGGTCAGAGAGATTTATTTATGTTCCTTCAATTTGTGAACGAATATGAACTGCTTGTCTTTAATTTCTTCATCACTACTATCATTCCTTATTTTCACTGAAATCTGCCATATCACAAATATAAGCTTCCTATTTTCCACAAAAACGTAACAGATTACTATTGTTCTAAATAAATAGACCAACGTTGTTGTATTTACGTCAACTCTTTTGCAAATTAGGCACCAAACTGAACATGAAATCTATAATCTGAACAAGTGGATAAGCCACTGTCTAAACTTGTGTTGAATACCTAAGTATTTGCTAGAGAGGTGTAAAAAAACAACAATTGCTTCAAAATTTTATTCATATCCAGATTTAGCAATCGCTTTTAGTAAAAAGTAATTGCTTCAAGTAATTGCTTAATTTTTATTCATTAGGCTCAATAATAATCTACTCGCTGTTGTAAGGGCTTTTTTACTTAATTTTAATTTTGACCCTACGCATAAAGCAAGAACAAATAACATTTTCTACGGATTCAGTTTTAAAAATTTAGAATTACTTACTGAGAAAATAATTAAATAAAATTGGTTCTCTGACAAAAACAGAAAATCTAATACCGCCGTCATCGCAAATCAACGAATCGCCAGCCGTTTAAACTGTTTCCTTTTATTTCAGTTATCGAATTATAGATAACTTTATAAGCAGCCCCTCGACTTGCCAAATAAAAGAATTGTGGGCAATGGGTTGACGTGGTCTGAGTGTGTCCAAACTGTATACTTTCGCGGCACCTTTTTAATTGTTCCTAGAAAAATTTTGTGATAGTAAAATGATATATTTAAATAAGACCAAAAATTGTCAGTGTTTTGTTACTTAATACGTTTATATTCACTTGAAATAAGTTTTATTATTTTAAGAATATGTATTCTCAGTTGTTTTGTTAGTCGTAACTTATATAATTAAGTAGTATTAATTGGACGAAATTTCGTCATGTCATATAAGTCACCGCTTATCAATAATTGACTAAAATAAGCTTTTGCCAAGAACATTTTTTTTGATAATCCTTTTGCGATCTTTTTTGTATGTAAACGAATCGATGCGCCGCGATGCACCATGTCGCGTTATGGCGCGGATGTTCAGGGTGGTACACGTAAGACGTCGTAAGATGACCCTTTATCTGATATCAGAATAAGACCTTTGAAGAAAAGTTAAATACAAAAGTTTTTTGAATTGGCTTACATTTTCAATGTTTATTGTTTTCACGTCTACAGGGTCTCCTAAGCAAGTACCAACGTTCTTATTTTAAATGAAACACCGTATATATTTTTTTTATTTTCGAATTCTACATCAACTACAAGCAATGTTTTTTATAACAAGTTTTTTAAATTTGTGAGTAGTGTTAATTATTTTCGATTTTTTTAGTTCACAAATATTTTCCTAAAATACTTACGGTATAGACCCAAAAGGGGTAACTTTCCAAATGAATGTTTTTGACTAAAACTTATTTTTGATCTGAAGCACGATATATAAAACGAAATGCCATTGCGCATGTGTTTAATAACATTTTTTTAAGACCGACCAGAAAATATACACTTTCTGGACAATTTTTCGTCCAGAAAATAAGGTTTTGTCGATCAAGACCGAAAAATGGACGTGAGGGACCGGCAAGAGATTTTTCCGGTCCGTTTTTTATTTCTCCGATCGCTCTTTGATAGTACAATATACCTTGATTTCGTTACTATGAAAATTTCATAAATTTATTTTCAACCAATTAGAAGGCTCCTTTTTGTTTGCGTTGCTTATAGCAACGGGAGACTATCGCGATAGTCTACAGCCTATTAACCTAATAAAATTAATAAGTGATAATTTTTCTTAGGTACGACTTAATTTTAATTCAAATGTCATTTCGAAGTGACAGGTGAGACAATCCAATGTCTTTATAGTTTTAAATTCAAATATAACTTTAAAAAACATATTTCCGATGAGTTTAGTTTAATATGACGCACTGTATTTTTACAACAAAGTTGATTTTACTTGTTAGTAACTAAGGTTTATTACTAAAATTTCAGGAACATTAAAATAAACTCCAATTTATGAAATTTTCTTACCGAATCTCCCACGCAGCAGAATTAATTCCCGATAATTTTTTTCTCGGTTTCACTCATATTTTTGTTGATAGAAAATTTCGCTCGTCTTCGACTCGGGATAATTTTCTATCAACAAATCCATTCGTGACCTTAAAAAAAATTATCGGTAATAATTCTGCTGCTTGGGAGATTATAAGTGATAACATTTCGATGTATTAATTGTCGACTGACAGTTCGTTGGTTTTTAATTTGTTGTTTATGTCAAACTTGTTTCGCGAGTGCGCAAATTTAAAAATATGAATTCAGAGTTTGATTATCCGACACGGAAAATGAGATTCCAGAAGAAATTTTGGAAGCAGCAAGGAAAGCGACTTACGATATATTGCCAGTAAAATCAAAAGCCCGTTACGAGAAGTCATACGACGTTAAAAATAATATAAAATAAAAAATTAAATGTACCTATATCGAAGTGTCGGTCTTAAAAAAAATATTGTATTCACGCAACCGAAAATTAGTGTTTTGCAGGTATCTCGCCTACATTCCGTCCTGGCAGGGACGGAGTCATGGGGGGGGGGGTTGGGGGGGGGGGCGACGCCCCCCCCAAGTTATCTTAAACATCAAAAGTTGGGAGAACTTGGGTAGACAAAGCTTATTTAACTTCCATTAGTTGCCCCGGTAAGACTGACTGTAATATATAGATAGAAACTTTTGGCATTTTCAGTCATTTAAAGAGTGGCGTGTATCGTACACAACCTAAGTCTTTGGAGGACCTTAAAAACAGTATTTTAGATGCTGTGCATGTTATTTCTCGTAAACATTTGCAAAACGTGCTTTCCCAATTTCCCGAAAGGATTGGACACTGTCAGGTGTTTGAAGGACGACATTTTTAACATTTAATTAAATAACTTTTTTTTTATATTATTGTTTATTTAAAAATTATTACCAATTTTGTTTAAATAATCAAATGTACTACATTCATTTGCCCGTAATTCCGAAACAGTTGAATTTAGTCATATTTATGGTATGCTATACAAAAAATATTTTAAAGTTTTTGAAAATTTAGAATATCTGATAATATACAGAGTGTTCCATTTTAGTCCTATAACGGGTGTCTACAGAAGATGGTTCGCCCCTCTAACTTTTTTGTTTTTCAAGATAATGAAATAAAATTTGGGGGATTGTATATGACATAAACTGAATTTTTTAAAGTTGACTCAACATTATGAAACTTCCAGTCTAACCGGAAGTGATATACATTTTCGATTTTTAAATGGGACACCTGTTATATTTTTCCTTTTTCTGACTCATATGACATTCTTAATATAACGATGACACATTTGTCATTTTTTGTTACCAAGAAAATATTTTTTTCCAAATTTATTGTTTTATCTAGAGGGATGAATACCTTAAAATCCTTATTGCACCTCTTTAATCTTGGGAAAAATACAATTTTACTATTTTTGGTCCAATGCTATGTGCTGTGTAAAATTTAATCTTTAAAGTTGTATTACCTACTCATTTTTTTTTAAACGGCAACATGGTGGCTCGTCGGGTTAAGAAAAAAGAAGATTTTATTACGATTATTTTGATACCACACTATTAGGTTTTAGAAAAGCTGCCATAAAAAAAACTTTAAAAAATTAACTGAACCAGTTTTGGGCAATAGCACGCCGATTAGGATATCTTTGTACGTCGTGCAGCATCGATCGGTTGAATTCTTTCTACATTCTCCAAAGACTAATAACATATTAACTTTTTCACTCCTTGTAAAACTATTATTTTCCATATTTTTTAAACAACAAACTAATTTACTTTGGCAGAAGCTGTCGGCATGTCAATTTTCTTCAAGGCATGATTTTGTTTTATCAGTTTGGCTGGTCACAGACTACTTGATGCATTTAAATCTAAATTTATTCTCAAAAGATGCTTCATTTTAGAAAAGTTTCCAGTTGATTTTTTAAAGTTTTTTCATGGCAGCTTTTCTAAAACCTAATAGTGTGTGGTATCAAAATAATTGTATTAAAATCCTTTGTTTTCTTAACCCGGCGAGCCACCATGTTGCCGTTTAAAAATAATAAGTTATACAACTTTAAAGATTAAATTGTACACAGCACATAGCATTGGACCAAAAATAGTAAAATTGTATTTTTCCTAAGATTAAAGAACTGAAATAAGTGATTTTAAGGTATTCCATAGCCCTCTAGATAAAACAATAAATTTGGAAAAAAATATTTTCTTGGTAACAAAAAGTGTGATACATCGTTATATTAAGAATGTCATATGGAGTCAGATAAACGAAAAATATACCAGGTGTCCCATTTAACAATCAAAAGTTTATGTCACTTCCAGTTAAACCGGAAGTTTCATAATGTTGAGTCAACTATCAAAAAATGCAGTTTTGTGTCATATACAAATCCCCCAAATTTTATTCAATTATCTTGCAAAACAAAAAAGTTAGAGGGGCGAACCACCTTCCGTGGACACCCGGTAGATTGCCCAAAACCCGGATCCGATATCACTTTTAGTTCGCCTGTAATTAAGCCGTTCCGGAACATTTGCCAACTCTGTATATGTTTTTTATACAGTTTATTTGATAATTATGGGTAGGTATCAAATAAATACTTTTTGAATTGTGTTTTTTTTTTATATTTTATAAAGTTGGGAAATTTAGGAATTACACCCCTCCCAAACCAGAGGCCTTCGCTACGTCCCTGCGTCCTGGAAATGCTTGTCTGGGCCTGAAAAAAACGACTTTCCGGTCTTGTAACGTAAATTACTATTTCCATTGCTTACGTCCATTTGACGTCATTTCTCGAATAGAATTTGTTGAACGCATACATTTACAATGCAAATTGATATCAATCAAACGTTGGTGACGCAATGCGCAAAGATGTTAGTTTTGACCTATGGAATGGCATATTCGGTCTATGTCGTGATATTATTTATTTTTATAATTTTGTAAAATGCATTCGAAATAAGTTATTTTGCGTATTTTTGCAGAAGAATTCCTAAAATATCTGTATTTTTACTTAATTTTTGAGTTGAAATATACTTATCTAAATATAATATGCAGAAATTGTTTTATTTATTAAGTTACTAGCTATACCCTGCGCGCGTTGCTACGCTACTTACTTAAATAAATTTGAAGGAGACATTATACAAATATCCGGCATCCGTTGCGCCACTTTTTTTTATGCCGAAACCTTCCTCGGCCTGCACACAACAACTCACCCAATTTTCATCGTAATCGGATAAATGGTATATGAACGCATGCGTTGCATACAAACCTTCATTTTTATACAGGGTGTCCGGAAATGACGATGAAAAATTTTAAGGTGATTCTACATAAAAATATATGAAAAAAAGTTCATATTAACATAGGTCCGGAAATGCTTCCAGAGGGAGCTACAGGCCCTCGAAGATGGTGTCATAAAACTGGTTTTTATTTAATTTATTAGGATCTACTTACAATACAGGAATTAACTTCTACGTATAAGTTAGAGTGATTGGAGGTCACTCTTTGCAAATATCAAGTGCCCATAATTGCAACCACTGGCGTGGGATCAAAGGGGTGGTTAGTTTTAGGGTTATATTTTTTCGCCGAGTGTATTTTTGCTATCTTTTAAATAAATTATGATTTTTTGAACATTTTTACGTAAAAAAGGTTCCCTTGGTATAAAGTCGTATAGTCGACCGTTTTCGAGATAAACGGACTTTAATGCTCAGCTTTTTTTTTTGAATATTAATTTTAATAATAAAAATACCACCAAATCAATAACAAAATAATAAACAAAATAACTTTGAAAAGGATTTAAAAATTTAGGGACAGCGTTGTCAAACATTTTGAGGATAATTAATTTTACCTTTCCTACCGAGTCAGGTCTCTCCATAGCTGACGCGCTGGAAAATTTCAGTATCCAAAATGTACTCACATTCGTCATGAACTGCCAGACTACCGGGGATTAAGAAAAGGAATATTGAAAAAAAACATTCAGGTATCTTATCGAATTTATTCGTAAATCAGAACTCAAATACAAAAAATAGTAATATACACAGACCTAAACAATACAATATAATGCTAAAACCCAGGATTACGATCATTTTATTTGCCACGCAATCACTTAGGCGTTTGCACGAGATAAGACACTAGAACTTTAAAAAAAAATAAATTCTTATTTCGAATATGAAGCCATTCAAAGTTTAAGCATATATTATGCGTTGTTATCAAGTCCCCAATACCTCCTAAACATAAAATAAGGAAATCACTGACCTGCGCCTTTTAAGACTACAATTAATTTGTGTTGGGCTACATCTTTAGTGAAACTGTTGTTCCATTGCACAGGAAGAAAAAATAAAAACTACTAGTTATGTTTAACAAATTTAATCAGTTTCCTGACACGGGTTTCGGCCCTTGCGGGCCATTGTCAAAGGAGTACAAGAAGACACATGTAAATTCTACGTGACATTACAAAGGTATTTATATCATATAATATAATTACCATAAAATGATATAAATACCTTTGTAATGTCACGTAGAATTTGGTATAATCTTGTACTCCTTTGACAATGGCCCGCAAGAGCCGATACATGTGTCAGGAAACTGATTAAATTTGTGAAACATAACCATAGTAGTTTTTATTTTTTCTTCCTGAGCAATTAAACTAACTTTTGTAATAATTTTCGTTTCGAAAAAATCAAGTGTCTTGGAAATTTACAAAAAAGTTATTTTTTCCACTAGCAAAGTGCTTTTTTCTAGGAAATACGAAAAAATGGCCAGAAAGAAAAACTGAGTAAGTGTATGTGCCTATATGTTACATTATTTTCATACCAGCCTCCCAACAACTTTTCTTATAAGTATCTAAATTTCTAATACCTAGATGGATAAAAATAAACCGATGGTTTTGAAATTTTGCAAATTTACGTAAATTAACATATCGTAGTCTCTACGATGATCATTGGAAATAGGACGTCGAGCACTATACGATGCCGTAAACTACCTATCTATACGAGAAAACGGAAATTTTGCACCATTTCTTTTTATTTTCTAGTTTTAGTCAGTTGTTATAATGACAATTTGGCGATATGTTTTCCCTTCACGTTCCGCAGGAATGTGAGGCAAAAAAGAGCAATAGTAAATATAGACAAAAGAAATAAAAATATTCTTTTATTGTGAATGTATTTGAATACTAATAATAGATGCACCCTCGGCTGACGATTAGCGATATGTACCCAGTCTAGTTTATTATTTTGAACAACTTTTCTTAACGAATTTTTTAAATAATTTCAACAGGAAGGGCATAGGATTTTAAAATTTTGTTTTCTTACTAGGTTTTTCTGTCTGAATATCTTTTTTTTATAACTTATTTTATATCTACTAGAGAAAACACCTCGGAACAGGTACTTACTTTACTAGTGGAAAAAATAAGTTTTTTTTCTAATTTCCTAGACATACTTAACTTTTCGAAACTAAAATTATTACACAAATTAGTTTCTATCTATCGACGCAAGGCAAAATTTCAGTCTTTTTCACCTGCTCATGCATCGATTCGGGGGGACACACTGTATATCTCAACCAAACCATAAATCAAATTATTTTAATAGAATAAATAAAATTACTTTAAAATTAATGTCGACTGAAGTACTGAAGAATGGCCTCAATCTAACAAATAAATTAACGTGTACACAACATCAAGAGTAATAAATTTAATAAATGAGTCTCATCGTTCAAAAATTATTTCTCAGTCTTGAAAGGAATGCTACGATTTAATTTAGTCAGTTATTTGTTAGATTATAAAAACACGTGACAATTAAAATAATTATTGTAGAAAACTTAACTTACTATGGACATTTTAATTATACAATAACCTATAATAAGCGTTGTGCATGTAAGAATTATCTAAGTAAATACAAATACAAAAATAAATATTCAAAACAAAAACACATTCTAATTGGATATTACTGAGACACTCGTCGCTGAAAATTCAATTTACTCAAAATCTAGGATAATTTGTATTTGGTTACAGATTTGCTTACAGAACGTATACAGGGTGTTCCTAAATATCATGTAAATACGAAAAGGGGTAATTCTTTGGCTTATTTAATGACTAAAAATTCATATAAACATAGGTCCGCAAACGCTTCGTTGCCGATCTACAGGGTGTTGAAATTTCAAGATTTTTTTAGTTTTTTCTTTATAGCTCTTGTAGTTTTAGAGATATTTACCTCTAATTTGAAATATAGGTTACGCTGTAGGACTTACATCATTAAGCATACCAAATGGTTTCTAGAATCTACAGGGAGATATTTTTCAGGGGTCATGCCCCATTTTCTCCCCATGAACTTTTTTTCGGCGCGCCGCTGGTGGATTCTAAAATACAAAATGCATTATTTGTTTTGCTCTAAAGCATTTTAATCTTTTGTAGTTTTTTCGTATTTACCACAGTTATCGAGAAAAAAAAATAAAAGGTTTTCTGTGTGGCATTTTTTGCAACAAGAATTGCCTATATTACTGGAACACTTACCTCTTTTGCTGAGAACTGAAATGTGGTATATGCACGATGGCGCACCAGCACATTTTTCAATTTTGGCTCGGGAGTATTTAAATGAAGTGTATGAGAACAAGTGGATTGGTCGGGGTTTGCCTCAGGCATGGCCCCATAGGTTCCCTGATTTAAATAGTCTAGATTTTTTTCTATGGAGGCACCTTAAAACTCTAGTGTATACAACACCAGTAAATACCGTTGATGATTTACGAAATCGAATATTACCCAGATGGATTTGAAACCATAAGAAATACTCCGGGGGTATTTGAAGAAGTACGGGCATCAATGAGAAAAAAAACGGGCGCATGCATGAGTAAGCAGAGGTCACTTTCAACAATTTTTATAACGTAGTTTCCTTGTTATTGTTATTATTTGATATTTTTAAAATCATAAAATAAATACAAACAAAAGGTTATCTAAATCAAGCCAGAGCTTATTAGGCTATTTAAAAAGTTTTATTTTCATCTAGCGAAACACAGAAAATATTTTTTTTTTCTCGATAATGGTGGTAAATACGAAAAACTATGCGGACCTATGTTTATATGAATTTTTAGTCTTAAATAAGCCAAAGAATTACCCCTTTTCGTATTTACATGATATTTAGAAAAACCCTGTATAGATAGCACTTAATAAATAAATTACACATTTTGATGTGTAAGTGTAATATGTCATTTTGATGACACATTTTTATTGTGACCCGTTTTCATAATTCACAAAGATGGTTAACGATTTGATCAGGTTATAGTAATCATAACAAATAGAAAATTTGGTTAGTCAGTTGATGTGTATTATTAATTTTAAAAAGTTAACATAAAAATGAGTGTAACTAACATTAGCAGCACAAGAAGTAATTTATAGTTATTAATGATACTAGTTCGATATGAACACTATAATGAAACGTGTGCAACGTTAAACCACGAGGCGTTAGCCGAGTGGTTTAACTGCACAAGTTTCATTAACAAAGCTCATATCGAACGTGTATCATTCAAAATTTAATCTACGACAGTGCAAATAGATTTTATTCGTCTAAATTTCATTGATATCCGATAACGTTTTCGTAATTTTTAAAATTTTCAGGTGTCCATATTAGTCGATATCATGGTAACCGCATTTTTGATCGTTTCAATTTCGATTTTGACGTCATTATTGCCGTCTAATTTTCTATTGTATGCAAAATGTTGCCAAAAATAATTTAAATATGGGAGATTCTGAATCCGAAAGTGTCCCTTCGGATGTTTACAATAAATAAATGCAATCCGTTTTTCTAAGTAATAATAACAAATAAATAGTTTGCACCGACTTTCTTTTTGTTTTTGTATCTTAACATTTGGATGTTATTATGAATTCATAATGGCACCGAGTGCTATAATGAAGGTCATAATGACATCTAAATGATAATGCTAAATACGTCATAATGGCACCGTCGTAGATTAAAAAAAGAATTATGAAATATGAAACTGATTAGATTGAATTTTTGAAACACATAGTAAATTTTTACTATAAATATAGAAAAATCTTATAAAAGTGTAAATGTTATATAAAAGAAACTACAATTTTACCCTTATCATTAATACAATAGCTGTCAAAAATTAAAAGCTGTTTATTTTGCTGTACTATTTTTTATAAATGTCAAGCGCATCGCGAATTAAAACATAAGAACTGTCACATACAAAGCACTTAAGAGCATTGATGCTGATTCCTTTAAAATTCTTTGTTTTGGCGTCTATTTCATTTAGGCCTAGATGCATAGGTTCTAGTAACTCCCAAAGTAAGGGTAAATAAGGACTAGAAACAACAATAAATATTTTAATAACCAAAATCGTCATAGCGGGTTGTGAGCCGCAGTCCAATCTACTGCTGTTATTCCAGCTTTATTATAACATAAAATTAATCTCATTATAACTGAAAATATCACGGGCAGACTTCCGGACTATATAATGTCATTGACCTGCGCGTCGCATTGCCGTTATTATTGAAATTGAGACATGTCAGTATACCTAGGTATGTTGAAAATAGTAAAATTAAAATACCATAGATGGTTGTAGATACAGAGTTGATAGATATTGTTTGCAAGACGATGACTTCCAGGTGCTGTTTTAAAAATTAAACTTCTCTGTAGCGATATACCAGTTCCTATTCCTATGAAATTGTAAAGGATTTCGCACCAATGCCTCCTAATATTATAACAGTTTGAGATTCGTTGATTTCAATAATCCTTCCTTAAATTAAACATTTTCTGTGACAATAAAATAACGCCTATTCGTTGCTTAAAGGACTCTCTCAAGTATTTCATCAGACGTTGGCGCAGTCTAATTTTTTTTGCAAAAGCCATCAGTTTTGCAAAAAAATGTAAAACTGCTAAAACAAAAATACTAATGACAAGTTGCACAAATAATTAACTAATCAGGTGACTGTAGTCAAAGGTGCTTGGTTGGTTAATTATTGTTTAAAATCTTTGTGCAACCCAACATAAAGCACATAAACATTTTCATACTGCATTAAAAAATCATAAAATTAGCCGTTGCGCGTTATTTTATGGCAAAGCCCTTATTTCTATAGGCATATTGTGCAACTAATAAAATAATAGTACACAGTCAGCTGTACAAAAATTTACACTAATATTTCAGTATACTGATACCAGCACGGAATAAAAATACTGAATGTGTTGTCTAGAAACGACTGACACGCACATCTACAAAATTATTAGACAGAAGAAAACTTTCGACGTGGTTGCATCGCACCCCAGCTGTCTCAGACATTACAAAATCTGTCAGTAACATTTATAAATTTATAGTTATAGTCGTCTTGAGACAGCGTTAAGATTTTCTTGGCCCATTCCTTTTTATGAGTAAGGAAGCCCTAAGGCTGACCTCAGACGACTCTTAACTACCAGCCTGTAATGCCTGATATAGGTGGAGTGGGTTTTAAAGTGCCGGAACACTAAAGTTAACGTGGAACTACCCAAATATGTATTGTATTGTAATTAAACCACAATTATTTGCGGTGCTTGTTTGCTACACAATTGTCTTAGTAAATAAAAATAAAATAGCTGCACAATTGTCCGCTGCACGGTGCCTCTGCTTGTACAATGCAGATATAAGTCGTTAATTAGTAATTATGGTCATTAACCATAAGTAAACTATCTACCTAATTCGTAGTGTAAACCCAACGCTATAAGCTTAACTATATTGAGAATCCGATTGTTTAGTTCGTTGCCACCACGCTACGCATACACGTGATCGCCGATCTAAATTTGAATACTGCGCATCACGTCACACTTAATCGACATATCCCAGCAACTCAATAGGCGGCTGTCAACATAACTATAAGGTGCGCGGTACGCCTATTTTTTTTATTGTTGTTCCTGTACATTTCAATTTTTTTTTATTGATATATTAGAGCATTTTGTAAAAAAAAATCTGTAGTTTAAAACAGGGACCTTTGCCAGTTAGGCCCCTTTCACACTATCAGGTTCGCCGTCAGGTTTTAAACCGGACAGAATCCTGAAGTAAGTAAAACCTGAACCTGATAGTGTGAAGAGCTATATTTAAACGAATGGTCCATTACTTGTCCGGTTTGCTTCAGGTTTGAAACCGGACCGGCTAAACCTGATAGTGTGAAAGAGGCCTAACTGTTCTGATTTTATCTGGCAGTGCTGTAGTAACATGTAATATATGTAGGTATAAGGTAATAGCTTTCTTCAAAAAAAAAACTGCGTTTATACTATAAATTAACATTTTTACTTTAAAACTTGATTTTTAATGCATATTTATGATTTTACATACTAAAACAAAAAATAAGATTTGCCCCTAACAAGCTCAGTTTCAGGGGATTGAAGAATAAGTTTATAGAAGACAACATAAACATATTTATTATATTATTACATTTTAAATACACTTATTATTATTATGTAAAAATTCAAATAGCAACGAAAATAACAAGGCAAAAACATTAATTCTTTGAGGCTTTGACATAACATGACAAAATGACAAAAAAAAAGTAAATAATTTTACGTTTTTCTAAAATATGTTAACAATGTGTGTTTTATGGCACTGGCTATCGCCAACTGACCATTATGTAAGGAAATAAATTTAATAATGGTCGCTATATTATGTATTTTGTTAAACGCATTACGCAACCGGTAAATCGTAATGAGGATTTGTCAAGTCTAATTGGAGGGACAGCGATAAAGAATATATGCGCAAGGGTATACCGTGTCTATGTTGCTACATTCTCCAATCAATGTAAGCTTATAGCGGTGTAAACGCAGTTGGATATTTATATTCGTCGCCCTAGAACCAGATTTTTTTATGTGTAATTTTCTAAAATTTTTTTTTGTTGCAGTTTTATAGCTCAATCCTTCAACTAATTCAACCACAAAGTTATATTTTATATTAATTCGAAACTTTAAGATGTTTTCTTTGAAATTCATAAAGTTGCACATATTACAGATTGGTTTTGGGGCTACGATATAAGAAAATAACATTACAATGATGACAGGGACTTTTAAACTGTTTTAATACAGACTTTTTTGCGAAATTATTGAAACTTTATGTATCTTTAACGTGAAAGTCAAATAAGAATTTCTTCTATAATGTAATAATTACTACATACCACCCGTCTTGTTGCTCTCGTCATTATTCAATGTTATTTTTATATTTACTAATATAATCATTTGGTATATTTGAGGGGATCACTGGAGCCCTTAAAAAATATTCATGGAGTTTTTATACATTTTTGTCTCCATATGTACCAAACTACATGATTTATTTTCATTGTCAACACTTACCAAAAAAAATTTTTTTCGATTAAAGGTTCAATGGAAAAGTTTGATGATCAATAGTGGAAAAATTATATGATAAAGGAAAATATCTTTAGTTCACTCACATGGTAGACCAGATCCTAAAATAATACCCTTTTATTAGGAGAAGTAACAAAATGGTGTATGATGGCCCGATTTTTCTTCCTTGATTTAGCCAGAGTAATCCTGGATAGTTAACGTTGGGGGTGGAAATTTCTGGAAATGAAAATAAGGGTATGTTAATAAAGAATTGTAGGGCGAATGTAAAAATTATAAATGCAAAGTATTTTCGTCACCTGGGAAAAATTGGTTAACGTTACTTGTGTTGTTAAAAATAATAGCTAACCAAACTACCTACTTATTTGGTAAAATGTCGAAAAGGCGTTTTTAAAAATGTAAAGCAAATATTTATTTTTAGCCGTTCCGGAGATACGAAATTTTTGATTTTGTTCTGTAAGTAGGTATTACCCCTTTAGATCTTTTGACATATATACTATTTATATACAGGGTGTCCGGGAAAATGTGGGAAATCTCCCGGATATGAAAAAAACACGTGAAATGAATAATACAAGTTTATATAAACTTCTTTCGTATCGGCCTCCTCTTCGAAGATATGGGCTCCCATGGAATTAAGTTTCTGACACATAATTATTAAACCAACAGGTATATTTCAATTTTTTTTTCATATGATCTATACCAGGTAAGACCCTTCAAATTACTATCCCAGAAAGTGTTGCAAATTACTCACAGCTGCAGGGACGGACTAGCTGTGACACTGATGTGCCCATTTTATTTTACGTTTATGATCAAAACTTTGGACAACGTTTTTTACATACCTTTAACTATTGAAAGTACTCTTCATTCATGTCGCTAATCCTAACCGTTTTCGGAAAAACGTAATTTTTAACATATTTACATCATGTATATTTAGCGTATTTCAATAAAATATACATCTTTGTTCCTATAAATTATAAATGTTCACTTTTCACTGCTTAATATTAATACATGATCTCAATAAAATTACGTTTTTCCGAAAACTGTTAGGATTAGCGACATGAATGAAGAGTACTTAATTTTTAGTCAATAGTTAAAGGTATGTAAAAAACGATGTCCAAAGTTTTTATCATACAGGGCGTAAAAAAATGGGCACATCAGTGTCACAGCTAGTCCGTCCCTGTAGCTGTGAGTAATTCGCAACACTTTCTGGGATAGTAATTTGAAGGGTCTTACCTGTTATACATCATATGAAAAAAAAAATTGAAATATACCTGTTGGTTTAATAATTATTTGTCAGAAACTTAATTCCATGGGAGCTCTTTGGGAGCCCATATCTCCGAAGAGGAGGCCGATACGAAAGAAGTTTATATGAACTTGTAGTATTCTTTTCATATCCGGGAGATTTCACACATTTTCCCGGACACCCTGTATATTTGTTATTTACATAATACAATAATTAATCGAAACACCCTATATATTATTAAATATACTCGTATTTTTCTATTTCACGTTCATAATAAGCTCAGTACGATACGCATTTGCGTATCGTAATGAAGCTATTTCGATACGCGTTTTTTCTTTATTTGATGTTGGTAACATTTAAATGTTTTAATTCATTGACTTGCGCGGCCTTTGTGATTTACGAGAAAACCCATTTTTCGCAGAGGAAAAATAGCTTGATAACTTACTTTTTTATTCTGTGCGGATAACAGTCATGTATGTTGGTTGCATAAATCTATAAATCAATCTTTTGTAGATGCTTCAAGCTATCATTTTCTGCCAAATCCTATCCAAAATGCAATCTACTAACCTTCCAATGTCGATTTTAACTTCAACTTTATTTGAATTTTCCATCTTCCCTATACTAAATTGCAATGCCGTGACGTAAAATTACGTCTTTTGAAATTCGAAAAAAAGTAGCAAAATCTCCAGAATTTCCGAACGCTCTGTATATGTACCGAATGTACAAGGATCACACAACGTATTCCGTCCAATTTCAAATCTCATATCGCTAAAATAACTTTAGAATCTCGTGGTGAAAATGGGTCAATAAATCAAAAAAATGACAAGTTTGCAAAATAATTTTTGTTGTCCAGAGGCTACTATGATAAAAAATAGTATTACCAACATAAAATTTAGACATAAAAATTTACAAAATTTGAAGGATTTATTTTCTTTTTAAAATGTATTTTTCTTGATTATAAAAGGTGAAATAGAAAAAAATGTATAAAGCACATGTTTCATAAGGCGTTTTAGAACACGTGCCAATAAAAAAATTCGCCACTTTGTGCCTCGTTTTTTAAAATAGACGCGTGCGCTAAAACCGCTTCTTATGAAACCGTGTACTTTAATATACTATTATTTTTAACCATATGATGAACTTACATAACAAATTTTATTGAGATTAAAAAAAAGTTGGTATTTTATATGCTTATTTTTTGAGTTTTGAGTCTGTTCGACGATGTATATATCCAGAACTGGTCATAGGAAAAGGGAAATCAATATTAAACATGTAAGTAAAACACTTCAAGCCAAAAATGTTAAAAAATAACGAAATTTAACCGATCCAATTTTAATGTACTGGGTGATTTATAAATACATACATGCATTTTTCTGTTATTTTTCTTATATCGTTATTATCATCGGAAACAGCCTGTATAACCTTGATAATTATATATTTTGGAACGATACTGCGTTCGTAGCTTAAATCGTATAAAAAAAAACATTTACTTACCTATAAATACAGATGAAAAGCGTAATAAACAATGCGGCAGTGCTGGTGGATAAAGTAGACGCTTCCCCGTATCGACTCGAACCACAGGCCGGCGGGCACACAGGAATAATGGATTCTACACACAAACAAAGCAATATGCAAAAAACAATCTACCCAATGCACTATATAACTAAGGAATGAGATTAAAATTTAATTAAAAATTAAAATAAACAAAAATCGAACTGTCTAACTTCTAATAATATACAGTGACCGGCAGAAAGTGCGCAGCATAATATGGGAAAGTTTTTTTTATCTTTAAGTTTAGAAAATTAATTTTATTTTAGATAGGTTCTGCACGTTGTCAAACCAAAATAACACCCATTAAATCCGGTAAAAGTCTTATGGTATACGAGGTAGGATCAAAAATTTGAAATTCCGCTAAGAGTAAAGTACCTCCATCTTTCATTTTAGAATATTTTTTCACTAAGAATTATTGTTTTAATTTCAAAGTTATACCCAAATTCGAAATCTCGCTTATTTTGGACAAAAAATGAATTTAATCGTGTTTTCTGAATAACCTTGTACAAAAAATAAATATGGCTACCGAACAGTACGAAAATAAGATTTTCTGCAGACTTTGTTAGAGATAACCGTCCATCATAAGTCCGGTTAGTTTGTTGTCATAATATTATGGCTTTTTAAAATAAAAAAACATAAAAATATTAAATATTTTTGCTGCACACCGTGTTTTATTTTCTGAGGGAACAAGTTAATTTTATCTAACTGATATTTTTTGATTTACATTGACTTAAAGCATCTCCTTAATAGTTTTTTATACATTGAAGTATGCATAGAAAGTTTCCTTTTGATTTATAAAGAAAAAAATTTAAATTAAAAATATGTTTTGAACGGATTTTATTCGTCACGCAAAATAAGGATCAATATAGGTTATTTTCATTTATCAAATACACTTTTAGGATAATCCAACTAATAGGTTAGACTTAGACAATTTTTAACTCAAAAATAGGAAACAAAAAATGCTAATTAAGACTATTTACATTAACAATAATTATTATAACTTTATATTTCTACATGTCCTCCTCCATTATTTTAAAATTATTTAAAATGTGTACAAATTATATTATTGATCATGATTTTGCGTGACGAATAAAATCCGTTCAAAATTAATTTTTAATTTAAATTTTTTTCTTTATAAATCAAAAAGAAATTTTCTATGCATACTTCAATGTATAAAAAACTATTTAAAAGATGCTTTAAGTCAATGTAAATCAAAAATATCAGTTAGATGAAATTAACTTGTTCACTCAGAAAATGTGCAGCAAAAATATTTAATATTCTTACATTTTTATTTTAAAAAGCCATAATATTATGAAAACAAACTAACTGGACTTATGATCGACGGTTATCTCTAACAAAGTCTTCAGAAAATCTTATTTTCGTACTGTTTGGTTACCATTTATTTTTATACAGGGTTATTCAGAAAACACGATTAAATCTATTTTTTTTGTCCAAAATAAGAGACATTTTGGAATAACTTTGAAATTAAAACAATAATTCTTAGTGAAAAATATTCTAAAATGAAAGATGGAGGTACTTTACTCTTAGCGGAATTTCAAATTTTTGATCATACCTCGTATACCATAAGACTTTTACCGGATTTAATGGATGTTATTTTGGTTTGACAACATGCAGAACCTATCTAAAAGAAAATTAATTTTCTAAACTTAAAGATAAAAAAACTTTCCCATATGCTGCGCACTTTCTGCGGGTTACTGTATAACTAAGGAATGAAATTAAAATTTAATTAAAAATTAAAATAAACAAATCGAACTGTCTAACTTCTAATAATATGTATCCTAACACTTTTACTCATAACTTTATATAAAAATGTGTATGCTTAGGCGATATGAGACATGTATTCATTCTCTGCGAAAATAATATTAAAACACGTTCTTTCAATATTCCAACAATAAAAATATTTCCCCACTTTATGACGGCCACTGTATACTAAACTACATAAAATTAAAAATAAGTCATTCTAAAAAAATGTTTATGCCATATGCAATAATAACAACTATGAGGCATTCAAAATTAATACTAAGCGATAAAAGTTACCAAAAACTTTTGGACGTGAAAGGGGGTAGAGCTACCGATCTTTTATCGCTATAGCAAATGCTGATTTTCATTACATGACTATGTACTTCACGTTATCTAATTGCTGACTAAACTTACCAAAAAGTTCTACTCGGCCGTCGGAAGTACCCAACTTATTTGCTGCCTTACAAACATATATTCCATATTGTCTTTTTTCAATTGTAATGACCTAAAACAATTTTGGATAGTACTTAGTCATTAAGGACTACCTACATTCATTCGGGCATAAAAATTTAGCTCATTTGTACAGGGTGTCAGAAAACTATAAACTTTTTAATTTTAAATAGAAAGTCTTGTATATTATTAAAGAATCAAATAGTCCCTTAAAAGACGAATTTAACGATATAAGGATTGTTAAAGAACCCCACACTTATCTTATGGAAAATGGCCCTGGGTTAAACTTCCTAAATTTTTAGTATGTTGTAGAGAATTCTATCTGATCAAAAGTATCCATGGCCACAACAAAATCTGCTGACCAGCAAGTTGCAAAATGTTAATTTACACTACATTATATTTTCGTAGTTTATAATATTAATTCGTTTTGTTTTTCTAGATTTTTGTTGACCCCGTCGTAGATAGGATAGAATACTATGAAAATAGTCTAATTATCTTATTATATACAGGGTGAGTGACGAAAAGTATTTAATATTTTTTGTTAAATCATTGTATTTTCGGCATTAAAAATGTTAACAAAGTAATACTCTAGATGACATTACCTTGGAGCAAGTTAACATAATTTATATTTTTTATATTTATACAGGGTAAATTAAAAAAAAAAAATATTTTTTATTATAGAAAAAAGAAAAGCACAAAGTCTTTCTCCACAGTTTTTTATTAGAATAACTAGGCGAACCTAAAATAATACATAATAATTCAAATCGACACGTTTCGAGTGTAGAAACACTTATATCAGGAAAAAAAAAAAGCTAAAGGTAAAATGCTGATGTTAGCAATAGAGAAAATAATAGTGGGACTGAGCCGTAATGGAGCTTTTAATGGTGTACAAGAGGTGTAAAATTGAATAGTCAAAAGACCGACAATCAAGACTTCAGCATACTGAAAAGTCAAGGGTTAGTGCAAAGGCACTGTCCTGGGCAGAAAAATGACGAGAGCAAAAGAAAAATTGGGAAGTTTTAAAAAACTTATTTGTGAAAATCATTATTAAGTAGTGAAAAATCTTGAGTTTTATTCAGCTTTGTCAGAGACATGTGAAAGTATTGAAGTGAGATGGAAAGAAAAAGAAAAAAAGTTGGAACACCCTGTATAACCTTGATAATTATATATAAATATGGAACCATACGATAAGCGACAAGTAGTACATAAAGAAATATCTACAAAATTTCTTTAAAAACTAATTTAAAAAAAATACGACTTTTGAGTTACCCTGTAAGATAAATATAAATTCTGATAGCTTGCTTCAAGCTATTGTCATATACAGTATCACTTTGTTAACAATTAATTTAATAACGAAAATACGATTTAACAAAAAATATTAAATAATTTTCGTCACTCACCGGGTATACCGGGTGTCCACGGAAGGTGGCTCGCCCCTCTAACTTTTTTGTTTTTCAAGATAATGAAATAAAATTCAGGGGATTTGTATACGACATAAAACTGCATTTTTTGACAGGTGACTCAACATTATGGAACTTCCGGTTTAACCGGAAGTGACATAAACTTTCGATTTTTAAATGGGACACCTGGTATATTTTTACTTTTTTGGACTCCATATGACATTCTAAATACAACGATGTGTCACTTGTCACTTTTTGTCACCAAGAAAATATTTTTTTCCAAATTTATTGTTTTATCTAGAGGGCTATGAATACCTTAAAATCGCTTATTTCAGTTCTTTAATCTTGGGAAAAATACAATTTTACTATTTTCAGTCCAATGCTATGTGCTATGTAAAATTTAATTTTTAAAGTTGTATAACTCATTTTTTTTAAATGGCAACATGGTGGCTCGTGGGGTTAAGAAAAAAGAGGATTTTATTACGATTATTTTGATACCATACACTATTAGGTTTTAGAAAAGCCGCCATAAAAAAACTTTAAAAAGTTAACTTAAAACTTTCCTAAAATGAATTTTGAAAATAAATTAAGATTTAAATGCATCAAGTAGCCCGTGACCAGCAAAACTGATAAAACAAAATCATGCCTTGAAGAAAATTGAAATGCTAACAGCTTCTGTCAAAGTAAATTACTTAGTTTGTTGTTTAAAAAACATGGAAAATAGTAGTTTTACAAGGAGTGAAAAAGTTGATATGTTATTAGTGTTTGGAGAATGTAGAAATAATTCAACCGATGCACGACTTTACGCACAAAGATATTTTAATCGGCGTCATCCAACCCGGCACTATTAGGTACCCAAAACTGGTTCCGAAAATGCGAAATGAGCCTGACAATAATAACATATCAACTTTTTCACTCCTTGTAAAACTATTATTTTCAATGTTTTTTTAAACAACAAACTAATTTACTTTGGCAGAAGCTGTTTGCATTTCAATTTTCTTCAAGGCATGATTTTGTCTTATCAGTTTTGCTGGTCACAGGCTACTTGATGCATTTAAATCTAAATTTATACTCAAAATATGCTTTATTTTCGGAATGTTTAGTTAACTTTTTAAAGTTTTTTAATGGCAGCTTTTTTAAAACCTAATAGTGAATGGTATCAAATTAATCGTAATAAAATCCTCTTTTTTCTTAACCCGACGAGCCACCATGTTGCCATTAAAAAAAAAATGAGTTATACAACTTTAAAAATTAAATTTTACATACCAAGCATTGGACCAAAAGTAGTAAAATTGTATTTTTCCCAAGATTAAAGAACTGAAATAAGTGATTTTAAGGTATTCTAGATAAAACAATAAATTTGGAAAAAAAATATTTTCTTGGTGACAAAAAGTGACAAGTGACACATCGTTGTATTTAGAATGTCATAGGGAGTCAAAAAAAGTAAAAATATACCATGTGTCCCATTTAAAAATCGAAAGTTTATGTCACTTCCGGTTAAACCGGAAGTTCCATAATGTTGAGTCACCTGTCAAAAAATGCAGTTTTATGTCATATACAAATCCCCTGAATTTTATTCCATTATCTTGAAAAACAAAAAAGTTAGAGGGGCGAACCACCTTCCGTGGACACCCGGTATAATAAGAAATTTTAGACTATTTTTATACTATTCTATCCTATCTACGACAGGGTCAACAAAAATCCAGAAAAACAAAACGAATTAAGGTGGGAGTATCAACATGCTTGCCAACCTATAACCAATTTCGCGTAGATTTATTTATGTTTTCTAGCTTTATCACAAAATTTAAAGAAAATCAGTATCGACTTGATATTCTATAGGTAATAATTGACATATTTAATAAATATCAAGGAATTTCATAACTTATTTTAGGAGAATTGTATAGCGAAAAATATCGGGTAAGATTTTTTTTAACATTATTATGTCATTGTCACTCATTGTTCTTTCACTATACAATTCTCCCAAAATTAGCAATGAAATAAATTGATATTTTTGTAATATATCAGATACTACCCAAGTAGCACAACATATTGGCTGATCATTGGTTCCATATTGGCACAATATCGATTCATTTGTATCGGCAAATCAATATATTACCAATATTAGTCCAATATTGCATTTCGTGAAATATTAGAATACTAGCTGAGAAACAAAATGAGGAGCATGAGTCAGATGCATAGCCATAGTATTTAATGTTAATATCATTTTTAATTTAAAAATAAATACAGTTAATAATACTAACAATAATTATTGCCATACTAATTAATTATATAATACCTAATTTAAGTAACAATTTTTCAAACTTTTTAGATCAATCACAATATTTCAAGAATTGCCGATATTTTACTTAATTTTCCATTAATTTTTAGTGTCCACAAAAGAATAACCTTAATAATTTTATGAAAAAAAAATACAATAATGGGCAAATAATTCAAAAAGTCCACATTTGTTTATTGGGCCAATATATGAACGATATTGGGTCAATATTGGATCAATATTGTTGTGCTACTTGGGTACCTAAATAATGTACCGACGATATTGATTTTCTTTAAATGTTAGTTATTAAAATAATAAACTCAAAACATCAACGCGAAATAGGTTATAGGTTGGCAATAGATTGAATGACGTTGAGAATTCAACCTTAATATTATAAACTACGAAAATATAATGCAGTGAAAATTCATATTTTGCAACTTGCACACCCTGTATCTCAAAAACTGGTTGGCAGATTTTGTTGTGGCCATGGATAATTTTGATCAGAATGGCATTCTCTACAACATACTAAATAATTACGTTTTTAAAAATTAGAGAGTGAGAACCCTTTGAAATCAAGTAGTAGGCAAAGCTTGACATTTTAATGATGGTTGAATTTGGTGACCGCAGTTAAAATGGCTGGTGTTAAAATAATTCTTACCCTTAAAGTTGTATCAGTAAATTCGTCAGCAACGGCAAAATGGGATATTTTATAATGCTGATTGTTCGATAAGGTTATATCATCTTTTTCCCACGTTATGGCAGGTGGAGGATACGCCTCTACGTGACATTCAAGGTCCATGTCATATTGGAGAGCTTGGCCCAAACGAGGTCTTGGAACTGTCACGACCGGAGCAAATTCTACCTCAACCGCGATGTTACCTAGATATAATTTCTCATGGATATTTCAAAAGCATTTAATGGGGCGATTCTGTAACGAAATTTACAATGCTATAACTTTCCGTGGCGACAGATAAATGTAACTGTACAGCCCGACGCACGTTTCTACAGCTACAACGCTCAAGAAGGCCTAAAAACGTAGTTTAAAAATGATGTTTTAACTAAAATGTAAAAAGTTAGTGGTACAAAAATGCTTTAGAAACGATTTAAATATTCAAGTGTTCAATTATTATACAGGGTGTTCCTTAATGACGTGCTAATATTTTAGGGTGTGATTTCTCAAGTCATTTTATGAAGAAAAGTTCATATAAACATATGTCCTAAACGGCTTAAATTTTTTGCTAAAGGGTGTTGAATTTTTTCTTTTTTAATGCGTTTTTTGTAATATCTCCGAAAGTACTTTAGATAATATTTTGAATTTTGGCATGTGCTTATAGGACATAAAACTACATGTTTTAGTTATAAAAGTTATTTTTTGTCCCACCAGTGGCGTCCCTGCAAACATGTCCTCTGATATTTTTTAGAAAAAAAGGGGTACCTACACCACTGACATTTTTCCATGTGGTTATTATTTCTAATTAGCCTGGTCAATTCTACATAAAAATGGTCTCTTGAGTTTTTCTCCTCAGGCACACCGTTCTTAATTAAAAGAATTAAATTAAATTAACTCTACTTTTTATTATTATTAACATTGATGATGCAAAATTTTGTTTTATAAAAATTGTTGAAAATGACCACCTTTACTTAATAGGCATTATTCGCTCCCTTAAATTTTCTAAAGTGTTAATGAGAGTTTTATACACTAGAGTTTAAAGATGACCCACAAGAAAAAACTCAAACTATTGAGATCAGGGGATCTTGCTGGCCATTGTTGAGCTCCTCCGCAATCTATCCAACGATTCGGATAAACTGCTTCTAAACGGTCGCGAACGATTACACTGAAATGAGCAGGAGCTCCATCATGCATGTACCACAATTGATTCCTTAGCGCATATGGTACGTCTTCAAGTAACACAGGTAGTTCTTGGAGGAAATGCAGATAAGACTGCCGTTAGGGCGTTAATTATGTTTTTAAAAACGTCACCGCTCCAGGATAACTACATTTATGTAATCAAAAATTATTCGTCAATACTGCAAAATGAAGCTAATTTAATTTAATTATTTTAATCAAGAACAGTGTGCCTGAGGAGAAGAACGCAAGAGACCATTTTTATGTAGAATTGACCAGGCTAATCAGAAATAATACCTACATGAAAAATTGTCAGTGGCGTACCATTTTTTTTTTCTAAAAAATATCAGAGGACATGTTTGCAGGGACGCCACTGGTGGGACAAAAAAAAACTTTTATAGCTAAAACATGTGGTTTTATGTCCTAGTAGCATATGCCAAAATTAAAAATATTATCTAAAGTACTTTCGGGGATATTACAGAAAACTCATTAAAAAAGAAAAAATTCAACACCCTGTAGCAAAAAATTTAAGCCGTTTACGACATATGTTTATATGAACTTTTTTTTATAAAATGACTTGAGAAATCACACCCTAAAATATGAGCACGTCATTAAGGAACACCCTGTATATAAAAAAAAACATTAATAAATCAATGTTTCAAATCTGTATTATTTCAGTACCTGTAGAACCGCGACTCATATAGTCTATTCAGTGTTTTTCAACCTGTGGGTCGTGACCCCCTGGGGGTCGCGAAGCCTCTGTAAGGGGGTCGCGAGAACTCAGTAAAAAAATCAATACATTCTAAAAAAATATTTATAAGCCAGCGCATTCTAGCGAGAATCATCTCGAAACTTGTGGACTTTTCGCGCGGGCCGTGGAGCGCGCGGGAGGCTACCAGCACTATCTGTTGTTAACACTCGGCCCTAACAATATGTTTGTATTTGTTTGTTAGTTATCAATTGGCCACGTATTCGATTTAAAATTATATGTTTTACGTACTTAATTATATATTTATATCCGAATCCTAATAACGCATACATGAAAAAAAAGGGTCGGGGGTCGCGAAATATTTTTTGATACTATAGCATGGGGTCGTGTCCTGAAAAAGGTTGAAAACACTGGTCTATATTATGTCATAATAAGTATTAGTAATGTAAAATCGGTTACAGAATAACTAAATGAAGCAAAGGAGATTGTACCGGATATCCAACTATGGATGAATGTATGATGCAGTATCTTGGAAAACTGTTTACCATAATGCTTGAGGAAAAAATATTAATTACAAAAGTTACATTTTTGCAGTCCCATGAAAATTCTGAACAACTTTTGTTCTTAAGAGTTTACCCTACCCTCTTGTTTAAGGGGGGTAGAAGAGAACAAATATTCCTATGAAAAAAGATTCCCAACTTTTATTTGGCTTACCAGAATTTGACAAATTTGAATTCGCTAAATAGGGTTTCTTTCGTTTTATCGAGTTAATAAAAAACTATTGTCATGCTATTTGCCAGAATCGACAATTCCTTTTATTTTTCTCAAATAAATACAATACTTATCGTTCTTAACTTAAGCAAAAAGAATCACATTAAGTGTTATGTGAAAATAATAAATAAGAAAAATACCTGCAACCCGCAAGTCGATATATTTTCTAAACTGGCGATATGGAAAATATAATAATATGGTGTTTGTAGGCGAGAAGTTACAAAAAATATTATACCATTGTGTCTTCTACAAAGCCATAATAATAACAACAGTTCTTTATGTACACCAAAAATAATAGAGCATGGTTATTTATTTATTTGCAGGTTTCTTCTTTATTATACCGTGTCACCAGTAAAGTCCGCATCATATGGGATTTTTTTTTATTAATAGCTTTATTCGAAATTTGACTTTGGCATCAAGTTCTGCTTCAATCGAGATGAAAATTAAGCAAAAAAAAATAGTAGTCACGTGATTCGCATTATCTGTCAAATTTAAATTTTTTCCAAAAAATTCTGAAATTATTGAAATCAGTTATTAGAAAAAGTTTTTTTAAATGCAGTTTCTAGCCCACGTGCAAAATTTCAGCTGCATAAGATAATTTTGATTTTTTACCTATATTTTATAAATTGTTCCACTTTTGCAAAATAAGACTCGACGCAACCTACATAAAACTTCTTAGTTTTGACAATGCTTTATTTCAGATACATTTTCTTTAAAGTAGCGCCATATTAAATGTGTGTTTTTCTACAAAATCAAAATTGGGCTATTCAAATTTGGTCGCATGTGATGCAAAGTGTATTTGTTTTTGACCCTGCCTAAAGGTAACTTCATAAAATAAGTATTTTTGAAAACGTAGTTTGTGTCAAAAACAAACATTTAATATGGCGCTACTTTAAAGAAAATGTATCTGAAATAAAGCCTTGTCAAAACTGAGTAGTAGAAGTAGGTTGCGTCGAGTCTTATTTTGCAAAAGTGGTGCAATTTACAATTTATAGGTAAAAAATCAAAATTATCTTATGCAGCTGAAATTTTACATTTGGGCTAGAAACTGCGTTAAAAAAAATTTTTTCTAATAACTTTTTTCGATATTTTCAGAAATAACCCCACTTTTGAATTATTTGTTGGAAAAAATTAAAATTTGACAGATAATGCGAATCACGTGACTCTTATTTTTTGCATAATTTTTATCTCGATCGAAGCAGAACTTGATGCCAAAGTCAAATTTCAAATAAAGCTATTAATAAAAAAAATCCCATATGATGCGGACTTTACTGGTGACACTAATATTAAAAATCATCGTTTTTTTTTATAAAAATAAATCCGATGAAAACCTCATTATAAAACCACTGATTAACAAATCTGTCCGATTTTGTAATGAAAAAATATAAGTACACCCAGTTAGGTTGTATTAGTGGAACAAATTGCAACAAAATTTTGGGTCTGCTTTGACAAAAAAAAATGAAATTACAAACAAATTGTTGATTCTGCTATATAGCGCCCTCTAGCTGTCGGAACGGAATTCAGAATAACTATATTTATTATTAAGTTGATAAAACAAAAGAAACCCTATTTGGTGAGTTCAAATTTGTCAAATTCTGGTAAGCCAAACCAAAGTTGTGAATATTTTTCATTTCATTTTTCATCTTTGGCCCAAATGTACAAAGTTATATATTCTTAACATCTCTATCTTATCTCTCATCATCTTAAAAGTTATATAAAATAATTAATAGTCTAGGCAAAGAAATTTGACAATTGCAATTTTTTAAGGAGGTAAATGTAAATTAACTCTTACGTTTTGTGCCTCTTCCAACACCATTATCAGCTACACAGTAGTAAGTACCGCGATCTTCCTTTCGAATTGACTTTATTTTAAGCTTATTTCCTCTGTAGATTGAACCACCAGTCGGCAGGATAGCGTTGTTCTCACGTCTCCAAGAGATCCTTGGCAGAGGATATCCGCCAGCATAACATTCCATTTCGACACCTGCAAAAAATATTTTCTCCTCTTTACAACCCACCAAAAATTTGCTGCACTGTGTAATTTATGTAAAATATTTTTTTTTATTAGATTATTATTATACAGTGTCCGCAAGAAAGTTCGCATCAAATGGGATTTTTTTTTATTATTAGGTATAGGTAAAAATTGAAAAAACAGTTAGTTTTTGCTTACCTAAAAACCAAAAATGACGTATACTGAAGCAGCTGCACGACTTGCGTTACCTGTCAAATTTGACATTTTTAATAAAATATGTTCAAAAATGTCATTATTTATCAAAATATCGAAAAACTTTATTTGAGAAAGTTGTTTATTTAGGCATTTTTAGTCTCTGTACGAAATTTTGACAGTCTAATACAATTTTCATTTTTTACCAGGTTCTTGAAAATTTTGATCAACCCTCGTAGATTTACTTTTATACATCGATGTAAAACCATTTGCCTTTACTTCATTTGCAATCTTAATGCAATTTTGTGTAAAATTTTTGTTTCCTATTATTTATTTTGCTTCAAAAATTGAAATTGTTATTGATCAGTATGTAATGTTTGATGCAAAGGTTATCTAATTACATCAGTTTTGCCAAAACCGACGTTTCTCATTTTTCTTAATTTAGTAAACAGATGTACAAAAAGAAAATATTGGAAGCTTTCGTTGAAATTTTACTTAATTAATATTAAATTAAATTAATTATATTAAACTATATTTTTGTTGAATAAAATGTTTCGATTAATATTTATTCTTTTTAATCCAATATTAATTAAGAAAAATTTCAACAAAAGCTTCCTAATATTTTCTTTTTGTACATCTGTTTACTAACTTAAGAAAAATAAGAAACGTCGGTTTTGGCAAAACTGATGTAATTAGATAACCTTTGCATCAAACATTACATACTAATCAATAACAATTTCAGTTTTTGAAGCAAAACAAATAATAGGAAACAAAAATTTTACACAAAATTGCATTAAGATTACAAATGAAGTAAAAGCAAATGGTTTTACATTAATGTATAAAAGTTAATCTACGAGGGTTGATCAAAATTTTTAAGAACCTGGCAAAAAATAAAAATTGTATTAAACTGTCAAAATTTCGTACAGAGACTAAAAATGCCTAAATAAACAACTTTCTCGAATAAAGTTTTTCGATATTTTGTTAAATAAGGGCATTTTTGAACCTATTTTATTAAAAATGTCAAATTTGACAGGTAACGCAAGTCGTGCAGGTGCTTCAGTATACGTCATTTTTGGTTTTTAGTTAAGCAAAAACTAACTGCTTTTTCAATTTTTACCTATACCTAATAATAAAAAAAAATTCCATTTGATGCGGACTTTCTTGCGGACACTGTATACAGACTGTCAGCAGATAGGGTTTACAATAGCACAAATGGATGAAAAATTTCATTTTTCGGGAAAAAGTCATTCTTGATAAAAAGTTTCGCTTGTAAAAAAAATTCAATTCACGAAGAGCAATATTTTGATTTTTTATACAGGGTTCGCAAAAACTTCAAAAACATGATTTTTCTCCAAGAGTAAACTACCTTTAGTTTTTATTTTTGACCAAAATGCCAAATTAAAAAAAATATTTAGAATAACGTTTGTAATTTAAATCCGAGATTTAAAATAAATCTTCGATTTTTTTAAATTTTCTTTAATTTTTAGAGGTTAATGGAAATTTTGCTGCTCAATAAAAATTTTAATATTAATATAAATTTTTATTACACTCTATTTTCATAATGGGAGGTGTGTATCTTATTTTAAAATTTTAAATGCGTTCCTACAATCTTTTGTAAAAACAAGGAATTCTTTTTACCTTTTTATTACTTTGCTTTACGTATGGGGCAAATTGGAAGTTGTCAAATAGAATTTGATGTGTTTTGAAAATGTTGACCTTAGAACAAAGGTTTATTTAGTTCAATGTTACGGTGCGGGCGAAAGTTCTTACAACTTTGTGATAGAGAAATTTAATCAAAGATACCCTAACGATTACGTCTCAAAAATGGGACTTTATAGATTATTAAGAAAATTTCAGCAAAATGGTTCAGTTTCCAATTAAAAAAAAAAACTATGATCACAATGACGCAGCTTCCCTAATCGTATTGCAGTCTGTTGCTGACAATCCTACCCTTTCATTAAGAAACCGAGCTCAAGAACTTGATGTAGTAAAAAAAAACTAATATTCAGTATATTTTAAAGACAAACAAAATATTCCCATTTAAGCCAACTTTTAATCAAACGTCGGAAGGAGACGAAGCCAAACGTTTGGATTTTTGTCTTTGGGCGCCTCAAACAATTAGTGTACTCCCGTCCAATTAAGAACGACGTACAGCGATTTGTTGAAGCTGTTCAAACAATTTCTATTGAAGAAATTCGAAGAAGTTTTGACCACATTCGTTTACAGCTTGAAAAATGTGTTGAATATTTATTTATTATTTATTTATTTATTTAGCAACAATAGCAATAATAATACAATACACAATACAAGTACGACATAATATATACTAAGACAATTGTTTAATTATATTCCCATTGTTACAAAATTTGTTTTTTTGGTACACAATGGTATTTAAAATACTGTGTGTGTACCCTTTAGCCATTAAGCAATTTCTACTTGAGGTCTTAATTTTAACAGCATCAATATGACATGAACACGACAATCACCAACAAGAACAGACAAATTCATAAGCGAAAAAGAATAAACACAACTCAGATAATGTACTTTATCGTGTAATTAGACTTGATCAACCAATGAGTGATGTGTTTTTTAATTTTATGATACGGTTTTGATTTTAAATTATTCGGCATCTCATTAAATACTTTTGGCCCTACAGAATAAATATGATTCTGACAAACAGTATATTTGGGGTTTTGCAGGACAACATTGTTTTGTACAGCATTTCTCGTGTGTCTGCCATGATTGATATTTTCCCTGTAATAGTTGCACTTTAACATAAATCTTATAATAGTTTTAATATATAATTGGTGTGGTGAGAGCAATTTACTATCGTTATATACCAATAGAGAAGGATACCTTATAGTTTTAAACAGCATTATTTTAATCACCCATTTTTAAGCTATTTGTAATTGAGACATTATTGTTTTACCTGCACAACCCCAGACCACTAATCCATAACTAATAATTGTTTCTATAATTGCATAATACACCATCTTCAAAGTCCCTAGAGGCAACACATTCCTTAATTCATAAAATTTAAATATAAGTTTCCTTATTTTACTGGTTACATATTTTACATGTTCTTTCCAGTTTAACATTTCATCAATTATTATTCCCAAGTACTTTAAATATGGTGCTCTTTCTATAAACTGTTCACATTTACAATTATTATCTAACAAGCAAGATTCATTATGTATTATAAGATTTTCATAAGTTGGTAAAGTCCGAGGCGAGAGGGAGAAGGCTATAAATTTAGTTTTTTCCACATTTAATGAGAGAAGACTATAATCCAACCAACTTTTAATTTTCCTTAATACAGTTTCAGCAGTCCTTCTTGCTGAATCCCAGTTATTTCCACTAATAATGGCAGCTGAATCATCAGCAAAACAAAAAACTTCCCCTTCCTCATTTATCAAAGATAATATATCATTTATATATATGTTAAAAAGTAGTGGAGAAAGCACCGTACCCTGTGGCACACCAAACTCCACCTCAACTGTTTCACTACTCTCCCCTGAAATAATTACACTTTGTTTTCTTTTGCTTAGGTAAGATTTTATCAGGTCAAGAGGGACACCTCTTACTCCTATATTTTCCAGTCTTTCTAAGAGAATTGGGTGTGCCACAGTGTCAAATGCCTTCCTCAAATCTAAAAATAAACCCAGTACTTTCTTGCCCTTATCAAGGTTTTTTAAAACACTTTCTGTTACTCTGCAAAGTGCATTTTCAGTACTAGAATTTTCTCTGAAGGCAAACTGATTTTTATGTAATAAACTATGTCTCTCTAAAAAGTTCAACAATCTAAATCTAAGGCATTTTTCTACTATTTTGCTAATTGTGCTTGTTAACGCTATAGGTCTGTAATTATTTGTAGATTTCTTATCTCCCTGTTTATAAAGTGGTAATATGACAGCTGTTTTCAGTATGTCAGGGTATTCTCCTGTACTAAAAATTACATTTGTAATATGTTTCAAAGGCTTTATTAATTTATCTTTGAACTTTATTATTATGTCTGAACAAATGCAGTCTTCTCCCCCTTTTACCCCCTGTTTTAAACTATTAATTTGCCGAGTTATCTCACTCTCTGACATAGGATACAATAGAAATGAATTCAAAATCCGATTATTATACTTGTTAGTTTTAGGTTGTGAAATTTTCTCTGCTAGTTTTTTACCAATGGTACTGAAGAAATTATTGAATTATGAATATGGAGGGGGAGTGTTTGAATAGCAAATTATGAAATTATTATTTGTTGTTATTTTAAGTTTTTTTGTGTTATTTCCGGGGTCATTTCATTTGGGAAATTAAAAATACATATTTCTGGTACCCCTCTGTCATTGACACTGTATGTATTTCGACCCTATTGTAAACCCTATCCGCGGTCTGTATATATTGAAAGTGAAGATATTTACCCTCTCCTTCTGAGACCACGATAGACCTAGTTGAATTATCAGAGATAAACGGTGGTCGACGCACTTGCACCTCTACTTCTGCACTGACCCTGTTACTGGGTGAAATGAGGATTTGACACGAGTAGGTTCCAGCATCAGTTTCTTGAATATCCTTCACTTGCAGAACGTAAGTTGAACTTGTCTAAAATTTAGTTAAATAAATTTGTCCCGTCCCTTTATGTTGAATAGTGCCATTGAATATCAAACTATAAGAAGGCCATATAAGCAGATTTCCTAAATCTGCTACGTTAAATTCATAGATGGCACAATGAGTCACCAACAATAAAGCGTGTTGATGCAGCCACTAACGACAAGCCTTTTCACTGCTAAATTAAAACATTATTGCCGCCTGTCTGTTTGACTTGCTGCATGATCCTCTCCCCACTACCCTAACCATACCGTCACGCGCATCGCGGTGCCTGGATTGCCTTGCATTGGCATAATATATCGTCGGCTTAGTGCAAAAATTCATCAAGTCAAAATTGACAGTTTTGAGTAAAAAAATGTGCAATAATGTTATGCCTACGAAGTTGTCATGTGCATATTTACAAACTGTTTTTAATATATTTTTACAAAATAGTATTTATTATATGCACAATTCATTAAGTGACTTATGCCGGGTCCACACCGCCGCAAACATTGTTAGCTAACAGTGTTCGCTAACATTGTTAGCTAACATATTTCGATGTATAGAATTCCAATAACATTTCCGCTAACATTCGCAGTCTTAATAACAGTGTTTGTGAAGAAAAAACGAAGTTCGCCAATTTAGCGGTAAACTTCAAAGGGAATAAATGTTATTTCGATATTTTTAGGTAACTACTGGTATTTTCTTGGTTGTCTGTGTGCTAATTGAAAATGGAGTGGTCTGTGGAAAGGTGCATAGCCTTAATAAAAGAATTTGAAAAACACGAGTGTTTGTGGAATGTTCAGGTGGCAGAATATAAAAATGTAATAAAGAAAAAAGACGCGTGGTATGATATTGGTAGTATCATGGACCTAAATGCCGAACAAGTTGAACAAAAAATGAAATCATTACTAGTAATAATACTAATAAGGTCATCCTCGCTGCTACTCGACATTATGACGATCAGCTTCTGGCGAACATTCAACTTACAACATTGGTGTGGACGAGGTATGTTAGTTAACATTTGTTACGAACAGTTGTTAACAAACACCTCTTCACGAACATTGTTAGCTAACAAAGTGTTACCTCGGCTGTCCCAAGGAAAAACACAGTATATGCATTTTTTATAAATATTGAGGTTTTAACATATCTGCACATACTGGCTAATGATCTATCTTATGTGAAAGTAAAAATTTAAATTTAAATCAAAATAACGGAAATAATGAATACAAAAACCCAGTATCTACAGAGCACCAGCATTTATCAAATTTCAAAAACACAGTAACTGCGCATCAACAAGATGTAAAACACAGCACATTCACTGACCAATCAGAACTCGACATTTTGTAACCGTCGACGTAGATGCTGTGTTTTGATATTTGTTTTAGTTTGTCTTGGCAATCTAGTCGTGTAGTTGCTGTCGTTATAATCGTTTATATTTTTTATTGCAATTGAGTAACTTATGCAAAATTAGGAATAAAAATATATACATAATGGAAGGATCTCGTGGCCATAAAATGGTCCAATTAGCTGTGGCTAAAGCAAAGTGAGTAATAATTTTAATTATTTATTTTAGAAAAGTGAGGTTATAGGTTTTTGTCAGATAAATTAAGATTATTAGGTTTAATTCTAGTAAAGCATAACGGGTAATTTGTGCATTTTAATTTTGTTTTTGGGGTTAATTTACTATACCTATATCAGTTTTAAGAGCATTCGTTTCGAAGCAAAAGTGTTGATCTCGGTCTAGGTATTGGTATCGCAAGAAAAATTATTTAGTAATATTTTTTAGGATAGTACATGAGGCTTTTGCTGAATATGATCGGAAAGGAGCAGCAGCTCCGTCTACCATAATACATAGTATAAAGGGAAAATTAGATGAACTAACAAACGATTATTGGAAGGAACCACCAAATGTGACAGCTGATAAAGGAAGAATTTCTGATAAAGAATATGCAGCTCCTAACTTAGAATCGGATTCAGAAGATTCGTCTTCCAGCGAAAATATACCACTTAAATATCTTGTACAAAAAAAATACAACAAAATTGAAAACGAAGTAAACCGGATGGATAATACTCCAAACTTGACAGAAATTCCGAGCGGAGAACAAAATATATGTACTTTCCAAGTTCTTCACAATCGGGAAGATGAAGGCTCGACTAATACCATAGATCCCATAAAAATCAACCCATCAGCAACAATTTCAAATCTAGAAATGATTCCCGATGGAGACGAAACCTTCGAAGACCATAATAATATTGATCTTGTTGTTGAGGAGTTACAAGTTATGGAAAATGAAGAAAATTTAGTGCAAAGGAAAAGAAAAAGAAAAAATGCTTCTGAAAAAATTCAAAGGGATAGAGAAAAGCACCCACAGCTCGGAGGATGTCTACTGAAATGTAAGAATAAAAAGTGTTCTGAAATAACTGACGAGGATAGAAAGGAAATTTGGAATGAGTTTTGGAGCCTCCAATATTCCGTTAGACGTCAATGGTTGTGCCGACATGTCCGAATTTGTCAGGTTCAAAGAAGAACTGTACAACCTAAAAATCTAACAGTTCAAGAATATTTAGATGACGATACAACCGAAGAGGAAAAAACTGGTCGCACTTTTTTAAAGAATGAATCAAGAGAGTATTTTTTACCTCGACCATGCCTACAGTACAAACAAGTCAAAGTTTGCAAAAAATTATTTCTTAGTACTCTTGGATACACCAATGATTCAGTAATTACAGAACTTTCACATGCAATTAAGAAAAGTAATGTTGGAGAGGCGATTGGTGAAAATCGGGGAAGATCGGCTCCTGTCAGTAAAGTTGATCGTAATATTATTATAAATCATATTGAAAGCTTTGGTCCATCTCTTAGTCACTATAGGAGACATAATGCTCCAAACTGTCGCTACTTGTCAAGAGATTTGACTGTCCAGATTATGTATGAAGACTTTTTAGGAAAACATCCAGATTTCTGTAAAGTGGAAACTTACAGAAATACTTTAAAAACCATGAATATTTCTCTAAAAATGCCTAAAGGGGACCGTTGTGCTGAATGTTTAACTTATGAAGCAGCAATTAAGGAGGCTAACAATGAAAACAGACTGGTTGATCCTGATTTATTAGCTAAAAAAGAATTGCACGAGCGCAAAGCAAGTCAAGCGAAGGCTTTATATAAAATCGATAAAACGAGAACTCAAGAACTTCATGAGAGAATATATTCTATGGACCTTCAGAAGGTAATTTTATTGCCTATAATGCCTTATATTAAGGACAGTTTCTTCATAAGCCGGCTTGTCGTGTATAATGAAACCTATGCAATATTAAACAGTAACTACGCATATAAGAGTGTTGCTGTTCTTTGGCACGAGGCACTGCAAGGGCGTAACGCAGATTCTATTGTGGACACAATCTATACTGTTATGAACATGGATAATGAGGCGACTTTATATACGTTCTGGGCAGACAATTGCACGAGCCAAAATAAAAATTGGACCATATATTCCTCCTTAGTCCATATGGTTAATCAACAGACAGGATCACAACAAGTTATAATCCGATACTTAACTAAGGGCCATACCCATATGTCCGCTGACTCTGTACATGGAAATATCGAAAAGGCTATGCGTGCCGCAGGATCCATAGATAACTTTGATGAATTTGTCAGAGTAGTTCAAAGGTCAAGAAAACAATTACATGTGGAAAAGCAAGAAATATTTCGAGAATGGAAAAGCAAGAAACGGGTAAATAGTAATCGTCAAAAAGGGATTAAAGGTGTTAACACCGACCAGCCTGGACCACCAGCTGCTCCTAATGTACTTTTACAACATATTGTTGAAGTTAAATTTGTTAAGGGAAAACGTGAACTTCTTTATAAGACGGATTTTGAATCTGACCAATATGAAGAGATCGACTTTCTTCAGAAAAAGTTTGTTCCAAACCAACAACTTCCACCAATAAAAGGTGCTTATCGCGGTATAAATGCAGAGAAAAAAGCTGCTATAGTTAAAGACCTAGTACCCAAAATGAAAAATATTAACCATCGTGCATTTTGGCTTAATCTTCCTGAAAGTGAACAATCACGTGATCTGCTAAATAATTATGTAGAATAATAATGTATGTTCATACATATTAGTTATAATGAATACTGAATTTACTTTTTGTTTATTTTTTCTCCATAAGAGATTTTGTTTTCTTTTCACTTTTTTCTGAGAATTATGTTAGGTATTTTTTGCGACTGTATTTTTTACCAATACTTGTGCAATAAACGTTTATTTAAAAAACTTAAAGTATTTTTACTGTGTTATCACTATTTTTAAATTTTATATATTCATAAATTTAATATAGTAAAAACACAGTCTGTACTTACTGTCTTTTTTTATATGAAATTCCCATTACCTTAAAACTTTTATTAAAAGCAAAACACAGTATATGCATTTTTGTTCAAAAAACCATTTATTTCTTAGAAGCTAGCAAACCATAATTAAATTAGTGGTATAATATAGTTGAATTAAAGCCTTGCTTCCTCGTTAAACTTATAAAGACGTAAATAAAATCTTAAACGTAATCGTTATAACAAAGCAACTTTTACCCTTAATTTCTCAAAAACATTTTTTTTACATGTACTGTGTTTTTCCTTGGGACAGCCGACCTAACAATGTTTGCGGCGGTGAGGACCCGGCATTAGTGAGTTTTCGACCCAACTATCAAAAACATACATTCGGCTGAAATTGAGAACCTCCTATTTTATTGTCTGTTAATAATGCTTAAAACCTTAAAAATTCCAATAAAATATGATATGTGGCAACACCACGACATCACATCAGTGAATTTGAGACATCTGTTGCCCAGGCGCTGCATTTATAACTATTGATTGACGATCAACTCCACAATGGCGGCCAAACCATTTCCAATACAGCCTAAAACAGTGTTGTCAAGTTTTCTCGAAGATCCGCTATTCTTATAGTTTCATATTCAATGATAGTACTTATCAACTTAAGGGCAATATTAATGTTGATTTGTTTGTCTCCAAAATGGTGATATTTAAATCCGTTTTAAAAAGAAATTTGTAGAGTAATGATCTTAAAAATCTTAATGCCTTTTTAACACAACACTTGGCAAGGTAAGGGAAACCCTCCCGAATGAAGTACAAGCAACACTTTATCATGGTTTAAAAACGGATGCTTGTTTTAGTTTAATTCCAATAATTATTACATACAAATGACTTGTAAATTTAAAAGGCTGAAGTACTTCAGTCGATGGTCTTTTGAGTATTCAATAAAGTTCTTATAAATAAATATGTATTTCTTGTGACAAAACCGAAGAATATACGTATTTGCTCACTGTAGACCAAAAATTTCAATAAGCTAAGTAGGTACACAACTCTTTTAGTTACTTACAGGATCATATCGAAGTGAAAATCGTGAATCGTGCAAAATAAGGGAGCTGCCAGTTGAAATAGGTAAGCTGTTGCCGTTGACGCCTTTGTCTACTTTCATCCATATTACAGAATAATCCTGGGTATACTGTACAGAACATGACAGTTCCACTGTCCCTCCAATATCCTTAATCTGAGTTTGTGATATATAGGATATAGTCGGTGATCTTTGTGCTTTTACTAAAATAAAAAATGATAATCAAATGTGTAATAGTGTGATAATCAAGATAAAAATGTAGGTACTATTTATCAAGGCTGGCAGGATATATATATATACGTGATAAATATCCTGATATATATCCTGATAAATATCATAATATTTATCCTGATATATATCAATATTTTTTTTCTAAAATTCTATTCATCAGTATAAAAATATGGCCCCGCTGCCGCTGAGCCGGCAACAGCGTATTATGCTGCTTACGATACGGTGATTCCCCATCTTTCTGAGACGTTGACCACCTGTTGTTCTTTGCCGCGTGGCATTTTTATTTAGTTCCATTCCGATTTCTGACTGAACGGAGCAATATTTTGCTGTTTGTTTTATGATAGGGATGTTACGGAATAGCTTTTTCTCGTACCTAGTTGGACCTGTACCTATTCCAAACCCGAACCTATTCCAAATACCTATTACAGGTCCAAACTATTCCAGGTCAAACTTAAACGCCGCTCCGCCGATTGGAGCTATTCCGGCTGCATGGCCGACACGAGTTTTTAAAGAAGGCCGCTAGAACTCCAGCGTGGCCAGCAGTTTCCGATTATTCGAATTAAATTTAGTTATAAATTTTTGTAACAGATTAATATTTTTCGCACCAAACTTTTTTGGAAGATTTGATTGTAACGGAGGCCTATTATTTAAAGAACCATGAAAAATAGGCATATAGGTACATCCACAATATTATGTTGCCTTTTTAATCAATTCCTCATTGCTGGTTGCATATCCTACATTAAATACGCTATATTTTGTTGCCCAATAAATTATTACCATATTTTTAGAAATATTTATTATTTATTACTGTTTCCCTTTATCTTTATTTAGTGAGATTATTTTAATTATTGCAATATGCTTGTAACGGCAACGTTTAAAATTCTCAACTGCAAATTCGCCATATTATAAACATATTATATGAATTTAAAGCAAAACCTGTAGCCGTTCCATTCCCTATATCGTACCTGCACCTGACAACTTAAAAAAGGAATAACAATGAAACCAGAGAATCAAACATGTGACAGTGCCAACGGACCTGGAATAGGTACCTGGTCATAGGTAATAGGTACGCGGAATAGGCAGATGATACCTATTCCAAAAGAACAGGTCCAGTTCCACTGTAACACCCCTATTTTATGAAATAAAAATGTTACAATGCCAAAAATAGAAAATCTAGATTGGGTTCATTTTGATTTAATTAACAAGCCCAATAATTCTGGGTTTTAAGTTGAACCATAGTTAAAAGCAAAAATATATGATGTGTTCATATTCATAAACATGTATTTTTTACCTACATTTTACATTCCTAACATAGGAGTACTAAAAAACTTGTTATTGTGATAGCAACTATCATTGAATAGAATTGAAATACAAATTTACAGGTTTATATTAAATCAAGTGATTTTGAATTTTTAAAATATATCTTTACAGAAAACAGATAAAATAATTTAAAAATATAAATAAATATCATGATACTTGCCAACCCTGCTATTTATTAAAAAAATAGGGTATAAGTTTAAACACTCTCTTCATAGCCCTGCAATAATTAATATTGTAATGATTTCCGGTTTCTGAAAAAGCCTCTTAGTTCTGTTCAAAGTTTTTAAAATATCTAAACTTTAAATATATTTAATTTTTATATATAAGTAAGTATTACCTACATCAGCTATACTCTAAGTGTGTTCCGCGGAACCCTAGGGTTCCGCGATACCTCTGTAGGGGTTCCTCAAGAATTTAGAAAAAAAAATCAAAACACCTCTCTCTGGTCGAACGTTTTGACTCCGCGGCCGCGCGTTACAAATGTTTCCTTCAGCAGATACTTCTTTTAATTTGAAGGACCGTTTGTATGATAAAACTTGGTTGTTCCGATTGTCTTTTATGGCGGATATCTTTCAAAAACTGAACGAATTGAATTTATCATTGCAAGGTAACAGTGTTTCAGGCCTATAACAAAATAACTGCCTTCAAAAGAAAATTAGATTTTTGGATTATTTGCATTGGTAAGAAAGAAATAGAAAGCTTTACGTCACTCAGTGAGTTTGTTAGCGATAACGACTCAGAAATGTTTCAAGATGATGTGTTTGAAGAATTGGTCCAATATCTCAGTTCGATGCGCGCATCTTTTGAAAAGTATTTTCCCGAAGAACAGAATACAAAAATGAAACTGAATTCATGGATTCATAATGCTTTTTTACCCAACTTGGAAAAGCCCGAAAGTATGTCAAACGAGATATATGAATCTCTTTTAGAAATGTCATCAGACACAAGTATGGAGTCACTGTTCAAAACGACGCCTCTCAACGATTTTTGGTGCAGAATCCGTGATGAATATCCAATGCTTGGCAAAATGGCTCTGAATATTCTTCTCCCGTTCCCAACAACATATTTGTGCGAAACAGGATTCTCAACCTATGCAGCCACGAAAACAAAATATCGCAATAGACTGGACGCCGAACCTGATATGAGACTTCAACTGTCTTCTATCAAACCTGATATCAACCAATTGATGAAAAGTAAAAAACAGTTTCATACCTCCCATTAGTTAGATTTTTTCTTTTTTAATATCTTCTATTATTGTACTTGCCATGTAGTAAAGTAAGTAATAATTAGTAACTGTTACATTGTACTTTTATTATGCTTATTAATAAAGAATACACTTTTAAAAACTATTGTTTTATTGTAGGGTTCCATCAAGTATTTTGCTTCCCAAAAGGGTTCCGTCACCAAAAAAGTTTGAGAACCGCTGACCTACATCATTATATTTTATATTTCAATCTTAAAAGTCATAGAATTTTAATGGCGTTAGACATAGAAATATAAAATTTAGGGATTAGGTATAAGTCATAAATCTACTCTTTATATTTTCTTAAATTTTACATGTAATGTTGATTTCTTGTACTTTTCTCAAATCCTAACCAAAAATCAACCATTTTAATACATTCATAGCAAAATGAAAACATTAAACGTGTCAAAAAGTGATATAAATATATAGGTATAAGCAATGCAGATTCATATCATAAATATACTAAAGTTACTAAACAAGTGTAAGAGAATAACCCTGTATAGTGTTTATATAATATAGTACGTTGTGGAAAAAGATTTTTCTAATGAAGGGGGTCCATTAAAACCTATAACACTTATAATATCACTTTGGATCAAAAAGGTAGCCATAAGTTAATTTGTTATTTTCAGTTATATTCAATTGTTTTGTATGGTTGTGGAGAACGATTTAGCTAATGGCAGGTGTCCACTAAAACGTATAGCACTTATATCAAATGATATAACTAAAATTAAGGTAAATATTTAAAGGAGGACCCAGGAAGTCCTGGTTGATTAGAGTTACTGAATAATTTAACTGACCTATTCTTAACATGCTTGCTGATATCCCATCAGTGGGATATTATAATTATGTATTATTTATTTAATTAACTACGGTTTTGGTAGCAAATTTTTATTTAAAAAAAAAAGCAAAAAGCATTAGGTACTTAGGCTCCTTGACTAAAAATAAACTATTCAAAAATGAATGAATAAAGAAATTAATTTATTATCAAAAAATGTTTACAATTTTCAATAATTTTATATTATTAAGGTACTTAAATAATGTCTAATTTAGAACCTAAACTGAAATCCATGCATTTTATACTGTATACTTTTGTACCTGTAATATTTCGGTTAAAATTTCATTCACACCTAAATATAGGTATTTCTTGTCTATTAGATGATATGTAAGTACCTACTTATAATAGCAGGTAGGTATTGAATTAGCTAAAAGGCTTGTACTTAATACCTATTTATGTTAAAATTTCATTTTCATTCACACCTAAATTTTTATCTTTCTTGTGGATATATGATGGGCCCAACCGAGGGCAGAACTTATAGCAGGTATCAAATTAGCTAAAGATACTGCTATTTTATTTTTGTTTTGCTGTATATTTGGTGTTATCTTTAATGACCTATAATAGTAAAAATTAAAGGTCAGAACATTTCGATCTCAATTGTGTTGAAAAACCTGCAAGTGGCTGATATTAAGTGTTTATATTTCTGTGGGTAAGAAAAGCACAAAGCTATCATTTAACCTTTTTAAAAGGCGATTGAATAAAAACTTTATTCCATTTAAATTATTTCAATCCTAGTCTCATTGCTTTAATTGAAAATGTGACTCATAAGATGAACAAATGAAATTATATTTTAGAGGAGCATTAAGTTTTGTTTATTACAATAGCAACTGTATGCCATAACTGTTACTTAATATTAAATTAAAAAAATATTAGCATAAAAGCTGGTTTGATGATTGCTAATTATCTATTTTTGCTATTAATAAAATGTAATTTTTATAGACAACTAGCCATGGGATTAAACAATCAGCACACCCTTTTACTTTACGAAATAGGCTAACAAAAAGAAAACCATGAAAGAAATGCGTACAATTCATAATTTATACATTATTCTTATCTTATCTTCGGATATAAATTACGAGAGATAAGTACTTACCAATAATAAAGGAGATAAACAACACAAACACAACCTTTAGAACCGCCATCTTCAAATATCACAGTTGACAAACAACGGAACAACGAACGAAGAAGAACGAACAAGAACAAACAAACGCTTGCTTGTGCAAAATAACGGGGGCCCAGTGTTGCCAGATGCTTAAGATATTAGGTACTTTCCTTTTGCCTCTTTTAAACAGCAAAGCGTAGAAATCGTGGCTTAGCTACGTTTTTAAAGAAACGCTTCGCGAAATCGCGAACAACTTCGTGTAGTCCGCATGGGAAATAGAGTGGGGCATACTTAACTGCGGCAAGGGGGGAGAAAAAAAATCTTTGCTGTGCTAAGATAATTTTTCAAAAGGAATGCTCAACTTAGCCGTTGGCTTTGCTTTCTCTGTTTAAAAGAAACTAAAAGGAACTTTGCCCGACAAAGGGAGAAAAAATCCTTGTTGAGCTTTGCTTGGTTATTCAAAAGTAACTAAAAAGGAACTCTGCTAATATTCCATCCTTTCAGCCGAGGTCCTTTTTAGTTAGTTTTTGGCCAGTTATAGGAGTAGATCAAATATAGGTCACCCGAAATGTACACAGGATTTCCTCAAAACCTGTCTTAGATATAGCAGAGTTTACATCGTCATACCGTTGCTTTATTGGCGGAAAAGTGTTATTTGGCATAATCATAAACTGCAGCTGTGTTTCAAATATTTTAAAGAGCAAAGACAGCATTACTATGCTGAGCACTATTACATAAGTATTAAAAAAATTCGTAATGCATAATTAAAAATATTTGAAAAAAAAAAATTCAAAGACATTGGTTTAGAAAAAAAAAGATAAGCGTGTACCTAGTACGAAATATCTATTACGCAAGTTCGCACTTAATTGCACTTTTTGTTTCTATGTTATTTTTACAGATATGTTGCTGTGCTTTGGAAGCCCTTTGATCGATATAATTGTTTCAGTAAATGATCAATTTTTAGAAAAATATCATCTGAATCCTGACAATGCTATCCGTTCGCAACCCTCACACCAGCAACTATTTCGAGAAATATTATCCCATAAGCATAAAATGTTACCAGGTGGCAGTGTTACAAACACTGCTAGAGTTTTTCAATGGATATTGAAAGAACCAAACAATGTTTTTTATGTTGGTAAGTTGTTAAAGCCAAATGATATCAAATTATTCTTTACTGGCGTGTATCCGGCATGCGTTGCAACCCGCTGGTATAAATACAAACCCGATATATTAGTACCCGGCATGCCACTTTCTGAAAATGCACCCGTGCGAAGCCGGGGCGGGTCGCTAATTATACATAAAAACCTTCCTCTTGAATCACTCTATCTATTAAAAAAAACCGCTTCAAAATCCGTTGCGTAGTTTTAAAGATTTAAGCATATATAGCTGGTAGGGACGGACAGACAGCGACAGCGACTTTGTTTTATACTATGTTAAGATTATTTAAATATTGTACTTATTATAAAATATTACGTTTAATTTTTCTAAAACTTTCCTGCCTTCTAAATTCAATTTATATTTTGTTTTTTTTAGGGACAATTGGACGCGACACATTCGGCTACACCATTAAGAAAAAATTGGAAGAAGAGCAAATTTGCCCTTACTTACTGGAAAATGTAAACGAGGAAACTGGAAAATGTGCAGTTCTAGTATCTGGAAACGAAAAACATAGATCCCTTGTAACCGATTTAGGCGCATCAAAAATATTCGATGTTCAAAATCTTGACTGTCCCGAACTGCAGAATATTATTAAAATTTCCAATGTGTTCTATATCTCTGTAAGTGCGCTTTTGCTCGATATTCGTCAAAGTGGTAGGTTAGGTTAGGTTAGAGTGGCAGAGCTCTGGCATTGTCCAAACAGTCACACGTACTCCTATAAGGACCGTTGTGGTACACATGTTCCGCGGAACCTATCAGCATCAGCCTGATGGTTAACGCGATCGTAGAAGAATCTTGACAGCTCATTCAAACCAGCCACTGCTGTTAAATAAACTTAGTGAGTCGACCCAGTTGCGGGCTGCTTATTTCCTCCAGATCATTAAAGAATGGTTTGCCCAGGGCATTGAACCTTCTTCTCGCGAGGCCGGGGCATTCACACAAGAAATGATGAATACTTTCCTCCTCTTCTTCATCTCTGCAACTTATTCTACAGTAGTCTTTATAGTTGGTATTTGCATACGTTCAGCGTGTCTGCCGAACAGGCAATGTCCGGTGACTACGGCAGTGATACTTCTCAGGTCCTTCCGACTGTGCTGTAATAGCGCTGCGGTTTTCCTGCCGTCAAGTAGGGGCCACAATTGCCTGGAGATGCTACAAGTTGTCAGCCCTGTCCATCTGCTTTGCGCAAGTTGTTTAGCTGTTCAATCTATCTCCTCTTTGACTGATCCCAGTGGTCTAGCCATAGTATTCTCTGCTAGTTCGACAGACATGCTTGCGCCCTCCCTGGCGGTCAGAGTGGTAAATTTCACATTTTATTGTATCGTAACATATTTTTTAAAATGAGCTTAAAAATGCGGAAAACGCAAAGCGGATTTCAGTCAGCAGTTGAGTAAGAAAAATACACTTTAGTGTACGGGTTTGGTAAAATGATTTTTCCAAGAGGTTGGGGATAATAATCAGTTGTTGGTTGCATATAGTAGTATATATTATCAAATAATATCAGTCAAACGGTCAGTTTTACGTAGGTTTCGTACCACAATTTTACCGACAGATCTTATTCTCGGCATAGTCTTTACGGTAACAACTCATGTCCACTACAGATCTCGACGGGGGCAGCCTATGACATCTCCGTGGTGGGAATTAAATGATGTTGCCGCAGAGCCCCCCAAATCCATCGGGATCATTGCCAGAAGTTTCACCTAACGCGACACCGTGAGTCCTGTCGAATCCTCTAATTCAGAGCGTCCCCCAATCCATCCTGATCCAGTACCAGAGATATGTGACCCTATCGTGGAGCACCGCCCATACTGAATCCTTCACTTGGTTTAGGTGTAGCTCACTTCTCGACGACATGCCAAGGAATATTCGAATGATACCGTAGGTTGAGGTCACCTTTCAACTGCGATTTTTTTACCATTGAGGGTGTCAGTGTGTTGCATATGCAGCACTATACGAAGTACGGTGGCCTGGTCACACAAGTAAATAAATCCCCCAAAATCGTCAAATTATAATTGACCCCCTTGTACTTTTAAAAAATGTGTAGCATTTTAATGCGTTTAAATTTCAATAGATTCAGTCCTTTTAGAGCAGGGGTGCTCAGACTTACTATATACAGTGCCGGCGATCTACCACAAAATATTTAGGTGAAAAACGATCGATCAACTACTAAAAAAAAAATACATTTGCAAGAATATGATTTATTGCACTTCAAAACAAAACATATGTCGTAGGCTGATAGTGAAATCAGTAATTTCATGAAAAGCCTAGTCATATCATGCTGCACGCTAAAAGGTATATTTGCAACTGGTTTGTTCGTTGTTCCCCAGAGCATTTTTTTCAATTTTTTCAACTAATATTATTTTATAAAAATAAAATTTAAATTAAATTTTAAAAAAATTGAAAAAAATGCTCTGGGGAACAACGAACAAACCCGTTGCAATATACCTTTTAGCCACGCTTCATGATATGACTAGGCGTTTCATGAAATGACGGATTTCACTATCAGCCTACGACACATACATAAGGAAGGAAGGAAGGCACAAAATGTAAATTACTCTCTGGACGTTGATGCATGGCATTGCATATCGTCGGCGTACTTTTCATAAAGTGCCAACCGCAAGCAGGATGTCAGGTGTTCGTCAGTAAGCCGATTGCGACATTTTGATTGAATAATTTTCATTTCTGAAAATGCTGACTCACACAAATACGTTGATCCGAACAATCCTGATGTCAATTAAAGAGCTACCTCTTTCAAATTCGGGTATCTTTCTTGAGTTATAAAAGACCAAAATTTGACATCAGATGCTCTGGCTTGAAGATGTACATCGGAAATCATCTGCAATACCTCATTTTGAATAGAAGTATTTTCCATGTTAAAAGTGTTCGATAGTTCACTAGAAACTTTTTCGACATTTTCGCAAGAGAATTGATAACTCATGAAAGTGACAATATTTTTCAGTTAGTCGAAATCAGATAATCGTCTTTCAAACTCATCCAAAATGTTTCTTAGCTCGGCCTCGTAAATATCGTAATTTGAGTTGGTACTCTTCCTTGCTTTCAATGCTGGAAAGCTATTCAAGTCATTTCGATTCAGTTGTTGGATCAGTAGCTTTAATTTATTTTTGAAAGCGTTCACTGAACTTATTAAGTCAATAATGAGACGCCTCGCGATCGACTCTGAAAGTTTTCGCGATCCACCGGTCGATCGCGATCGACTGTTTGAGCACCCCTGTTTTAGAGCATTAGGTATGGAATTGTAAGACTTATAAATATGATAGCTAAATGATCCCTGAAATAGCGCAGTACGGCCGGCTACTGTTAGGATGGACCTACTATCCACTTTCTCATCAGTAGGTATAGGTCATAGATACCTACCATATATGTATAAAGTGATACAACAAAAAAAATCAAACTTAAACTATTGTAACACATGTTTTAGGCTTTCTTTCTGGGAGTTTCTATTGACGTTGTTAAGCAGGCCATCGCCATTTTTAAAAAACAGGGTGACCATAAGAAGCTGGTTGTTAATTTGGGTGCACCTTTTTTATGTCAAGCGTATCCAGATGAAGTCAAATTTATGTTTCATAAGGCCGATTTAATCATCGGTAATGAAAAGGTAAGCCCGACCAAAAAAAAGCACTGGCAATTTGGTGATTTAGACCCTTGAATGGTACCAATATCAGTAAATATTTAGGTAAACTAAAAACTTATCAACTTTTTATGCGTATCAAATCCTATTTCTGTTGCTTATTGCTTATCGCCTGATGCTTATTTTTTAATTGTGTCTTGGCCTTAAGAGTATTTATGCTAAGTTTTAAGAAAGTCCGTCAAAAAATATTTTTTCCGATACTACCTATAAATTTTTGCAACCCATATTCATCCCGATAGAATAAATGAGAATAATACCTGGAAAACCCGCAAGCCAATATCTTTTGTTTTAGGTAAACCGGAGATATGGAAAATAGAATATAAAAATGAGCTCCATAAGAACAAACTGGCGTTTTATTACGGTATGTATAGGCAAGAAGTTACAAATACCAAACCATTGTGTCTTCTACAAAGCTATAATCAACACAATACTTCTTTAAATTAATGTTCTGCAAATTTAAATTGTTTACAATTACAACAAAAATAATAAAGGATGGTTGCATTAATGCAACAAATTGCAGTAAAATTTGAAGTGGGCTGTTATACAAAAAAAAAGACAAGAAGGTTTTGATTTAAAATATAAAATAGTATGTGTTAAGCTTAAATGCATTAGATTTTGATTTTAAATTAATTTTCTTAAAATTTTAAACACGACAAACGTCTCTGTGTTGTGTCGATTATCGCTTTGTAGAAGTTACAATGGTAGGGTATTTGTAACTTCTTGCCTACAAATGCCGTATTAAAACGTCAGCTAGTTCTTTTGGAGCTCATTTCATTCGTCATCGTTATATATTCCATATTTCCGGCTTAAAAAAAAGATATTGAGCCTGATGAATAAAAATGTAGCAATTGCCTTTTCTTATAAAATCGAAGTAATTTCTTGAAAGTCAATGAATAAAAACTAAAGTAATTGCTTTTGCGTCCAGCGATTGCCTGAAAGTGCAGGAATTGCGTCTAGTCAATGCTTTTTCTTAAAAAATAGAAGCTATTGCTATCGTTTGCTTAAAATGTGATGAATAAATTAAGGAATTGCTTTTTTTCGTGTAGCAATTGCTTTCAACTTTTTAAGGTAGGTCGACCCCTGCATCATTTGCTTGGTAGCAGTCAACTTTAGTTCTCCGCGGCATCCACGTGCGTTGCTCTTAATTTGTGTCTTCAATTATGGCTGAATATATGAACGACCGTAAAAAGAAATCTACAGTGTACGTAAAAATTGCAGATATGATGATTTCAGAAAGTTATATCGATTTGACTGCGAAAATGTTGAGTGGTTGGCAAATTATTTTTTGACTGATACTGGTAAAAGGCGAGAGGGTGCACTGTCGCCTTTAAATAAGATTAAAGTCTTTCTGCGGAAATTGTCGGATCCGGGCTTTTAAAATTCTGTAGGTGAAGAACTCGGTGTTCACCAAACTACTATCTGTAAGACATACACTTCTGTAATGGATGCAGTTTTGGAGAAGGCCAATATTTTTATTAAATTTCCTACAAGTGCTGAAGCTGTTGTGGAAGCTAAATGGTTGTGGTCAGAGAGATTTTTTATGTTCCTTCCATTTGTGAACGAATATCCATTGCTTTTGTCTTTAATTTCTTTATCACTACTAGGTATCACTTTCCTCATTTTCACTGAAATCTGCCATATCACAAATATAAGTTTCCTATTCTCCACAAAAACAGAACAGATTACTATTGTACTAAATAAATAGACCAACGTTGTTGTATTTACATCAACTCTTTTACAAATTAGGCACCAAACTAAACATAAATCTATTATCTGAACGGATCAGCCATGTCTGAACTTGTGTTGGATAAGCAATCGCTACAGAGGTGTGAGAAAAACTGCAATGGGTTCAAAATTTTATTCATATCCAGATCTAGCAATTGCTTTTACTTATAGCATTTGCTAGTCAAGCAATTGCTTTTACTAAAAAGTAATTGCTTCAAGTAATTGCTTAATTTTTATTCATTACGCTCATTGGCTTGCGGTTTTCACAGATATTTTTCTTATTTCTTCTTCTTTTTGCCTAGCAATATTTGTCCCCTCCTACGCCCCTTTAACAAAAAGGTAGAGCAAAAACTCAAAAACAAAAGTTGTTCAGAATTTTTATTAGATTAATAAAATGCTAACGTTGACACTGTAGATTAAATTAAAACATAAGATATGTATATTTTAGGAATTTTTAAGTTTTGCCACTATATGCGGTACCTATCTGGTCGAGGAAAGTCTGGAAACAAATATTATTAACCTGGTCAATTTTTATTCTATAAATCAAAAAACGAATAAATATTTATTGATAATAACAAGAGGATCGGATCCAATCATGACCCATGAAGATGGCAGAATTCGGTATCACGAAGTTGAGCAAGTTAAAGATATTGTCGATACAAACGGAGCCGGTGATGCATTTATTGGAGGATTTTTAGCGAAATTTATAGTCAATTCCAAACTTGAGGATTGCATTAAATGCGGGATATGGTGTGCTAATAATATACTTCAATGTATTGGATGTGATTTCGATAATAAATTATTATATGAGTAAAAAATAGTTTTTTAGTGACACCATAATTCCTGTGTTTTTTTTAATTTTGCGATATTTCCAATATTATTTTTCTCTTCTAACTTATTACTAGTATTTGGGCGTACAACGTATTTCCATACCTATGTAGATACTTCTTTTGGGTATTTTAAAGAAATGAGACACTTTCTCTACTAATAATATTTAAATAAATGTAGTTTACAAAAACTAAAAAACACGCTTTGATAACACTGGCCGACAAAAAATTATTTTTTTGTCGTAACACAAAGCTAAATATCATCTTGTGGTAGAATGGACCTATCCAAATACGAAAATGAGAAAAAAAAGTTGTAACACGTAACGTTTTCTTGTTACATTTATAGTACCACATTTAATGTTACAATATTTAATATCTATTGAAAAAATTATTTAAGAATTTTCTAACTGTGTTTATCGACTATATTTAAATTTTTACACCTACTAAAGATACCTTACATCTAAGAAAAACACAAACATTACAAATATTAACTGAACACACTAATTAAATTTTATTTTTTCCTTTTATCAGGGGTCATATCTTCTCTTTTCAAAACCAACAGTAATCACCCATCATGGCTGGATCCCATCGTCCTTGATAGCGAATTTCCATTGTCCTGATATCCTGGTGGAACCTTTCACCCTGCTCGTCACTGACAGCTCCCAAATTTTCAGGAAAAAATGACAGATGGGAATGGAGGAAGTGAATTTTTAATGACATTCGGGCACCAAGCGATTTGTAGGAATCTAAAAGTTCATCAACTAACTTGATAGTTTGCATCCATATTGTTGCCCAAAAATCCTCTTACTATACTAACAAATGAGTTCCATGCTCTGAGTTCCTGCCTGGTAAGCTTCTCTGTAAAGTTGACATCGTCCAGCAATTTTCTGATTTGTGGCCCAATAAAAATGCCTTCCTTTAATTTGGCATCACTTAACTGCGAAAAGACTTGTCTTAGGTATTTGAATCCATCACCGTCTTTATTCATAGCTTTCACAAAGTTTTTCATCAGCCCAATTTTAATGTAAAGAGGAGGCAGAAGGACTTTTTTGGGGTCTACAAGAGGTGCAAACTTAACATTTTGAGATCCCGGCTGAAATTCACTTCTTTGTGGCCAATCTTTTATTACACAATAGGTGGGTTCGGGATGCTCACTCTTTTAACTCTATGTGCACAAAACGCTCCCGATCCGTTCGGGTATTGTCCTTTCGAGTAAAAGGTGTGACTCCAAGTGCGGTCGGGTATTGCGACACGGAGTTAAAGGAGCTCACTCCAACAGTTCCACCTCGCGAGAGAAGAACTCCGGAGCGGGCATGCGCAGTGATCGTGTTTTTAGTATTTTACATATTCATAGGTTATAAGTTTAGCTTATTTGTCTTCAAACATGAAATGAAGTTTAAATTGTTTATTGGACATGAGAGGTACTGTAATATCTGCAAAATTCTCAACTACTTCAACATTCTCTTCATCAGAACAATCTTCAAAAAATATTTCTCTGACAAAATTAAGTATTGGCATCAGATGACGAAAGAAATCCATATTAAATTAAATAATAAAGGTACAAAAAACACAAAATATTTACATAATATAATAATAAACCACAAGTGATGAAGCACAAAGACGAAACAAGCGATTGAGATTATGGTGATTAACTCTAAAAACTCTCGAGCGTTCGGGACAGGCCATTCTACACCTAAAACTCTAAGGTCACGTGATTAAAACGCCACTCTAACTCTACTCCAGCTCCGTAAACAATCCCGAACCCAGCTTATGCTGATCTATTGCACAACTGTACCACAAACAAAGAAAACGGCAATATTTTGTAAATCCTCCCTGAAGTCCTACTAAAATTCCTACAGTTCAGGTAATTTTTCTGTTATAAAATGCATCCATTTTAACCGTCCCATAATTAAATTTACTACCTGCTAATGTAAAATGGTCTTATTAAGCTATTGAAAAATGGTAGGTATGTATTGGGGCTTTCCGAATATTTTTTCTATTATTAGAAGGGTATTTCCATTTTAAAAATCAAGAGCTGGCCTGTGTTAGAAAAATCTTGTCGGCCAGTGTAATTAATCAAACTAAAAAGCGGAAAATAAAAATATAGTTTTAAATAATTCTTGAAATTCTTAATATAGGCAGAAAATCATTTTTCTTATTTTTCCCGAAGTCTCCGCATCGAATACTATATATAACACCATAATTTGTTTCGTCAAATTCGCTTCTTCGTTTTATACCTGACAGCTGTCAAAATTTGACAGGAGAATTTTTTGCGTGTAGATTATTGTATCGTCACCGCTTCTTGATAAGTCTACAAAATTTAAATTAAATCTGACCGTTTCAAGTGGGTCAAAATCGGGTTCAAAGAAGTCGGTTACGGACAAACAAACATACTTACAGATGAAGCTAATAAAAGCGTGTTAAAAATAGATAATTAAATGGGGAATAATACTTTTGAAAATCTTTGAAAATTGCAAAACTAAAATTTTAACTGAAAAAATATCACAAATAACTGGAATTATTATTCTAATTTTCGACAGAGCCGATCATAAAATGACTGTATTTGGATTACCAATACAAGGCAATGACAAGAACCCAAATTTTAAAGTTCTTTTAATGGGAATTTAATTACAATTGTGGTGGGTCATTTGCTTTATCTTTGTTATACACACAGAAAACCTTATGCTCTTCCTGCCTGGGCCTTGACTCGGCGATGTATTATTCCTAATGAAATGAACCATGCATCGTTATTATCATTAACGACTTGGTTGGTTGTATTTCTTGGAAAATTAGTATAGGTGGGTTCGGGATGCTCACTCTTTTAACTCTATGTGCACAAAACGCTCCCGATCCGTTCGGGTATTATCCGGAGTTAAAGGAGCTCACTCCAAGAGTTCCACCTCGCGAGAGAAGAACTCCGGAGCGGGCATGCGCATTGATCGTGTTTTTAGTATTTTACATATTCATAGGTTATGAGTTTAGCTTATTTGTCTTCCGGAAATGAAGAAATTGTTTATTGATTGGACATGAGAGGTACTATAATCTCTGCAAAATTCTCAACTACTTCAACATTCTCTTCATCTTCAAAAAATATTTCTCTGACAAAATTAAGTATTGGCACCAGATGACGAGAAAAATCCATATTTTAAATTAAATAATAAAGGTACAAAAAACACAAAATATTTAGATAATATAAAATAATAAACCACAAAGACGAAACAAGCGATTGAGGTTATGGTGATTAACTGTAAAAACTCTCGAGCGTTCGGGACAGACCATTCATACACCTAAAACTCTAAGGTCACGTGATTAAAACGCCACTCTAACTCTACTCTAGCTCCGGAAACAATCCCGAACCCAGCTTTTGTAGTACTATGTGGAGTGAAGTGTAAGTATTTGTTTAATATGGAATATCAGTATCACCGCCGTTAGAACAGGTGAAGGGCACGCAAGGGACAGGTAAATAATGTGATCATTAATATAGTGAACAACTGGATATATTTTGTTAATTTGGTTAAATTCAAGTGATATTACAGTATACATTATTATGGGCAATATTAGGCTAATGATCTGATACCAATAATAGATGGCACATGTCATTCATAAACGCTAATAAAATGTAACAACCCTGTAGGAGAAAGGCGGTGAAGAGCTGGGTGGGGCAGGGAGTAGGGATTACGGTGGATTTATATACCGTTGAATGTGACCTTGCTACTATACTTTAAACCTAACCTACAAATGAGCCAACTTTTTATTTACTCAATTATGAAAAGTAACTGCATAATTATTATTTTCTGAATTCTCGCATACTTCACACTTGCGACTCATCTTAATTAGTCTCCAAAAAATATCACAAAACATTATTAAAAACACAGCATTTATTACATAAAACTGAAGAAAAATTCAGACCGCTGTTAACGAAACACCAAACGGAAATAGGGATGTTCAATATACATCGTTACATCGTTTTTAATCGATAGATCGAGTCCATTTGATATTTGTCGATGCATCGATGTATTTGACCTTAATTTTATTCGCAAAATAATTATGTTGTCGTTGCCTCTCGATCTTGATTATACCTTTGATTTCAATTAAGGTGTGAGCTTAGAATAATTGATTTGTGAATAATGTTAAATACTATACAGGGTGTACGGAAATGATGAGCAAAAAACTTAGTGGATAATTCTAGACCGATAATAGATTCTATCTCTTCCTATAACATTTTTCGAAAATTGATAATTAACGGAGTTACAGGGTGTTAAAGTTAAATTTTATTTGCAGTTTTAAAATACATAAGTTACCTACTAGACCAATAAATTAAATATAGGGAAAAGAAAACCATAAAGTCTTTCTCCACAATTTTAATTCAGTAGCTAATAAGCTAGAATCGACATGTTTCGAGTGTAGAAACACTCATCATCAGGATGTTAAAGTAAAAATTATGAACAGCTGATGTTGTTAGCAAAAGAGAAAATATAATAAAGTTAAGGTGGAACTAATCCATAATGGAGCTTTCAATAGCACGCATAGGGAGTGAGAAAATTTGTTTGCAGTCAAGAGGTGAAAATCTATCAGCACGCTGAAAGGTCCGGGACCAGTAAAAAAGCCACTGTGGGCGGGAAATGAAAGGAAAAACAGGACATATCAGTATAATTCCATGTCAAATGAAGTGCTTTGTGGAAATCAGTTCAAGTGTGTGTGATAAGAACTGATTTCCACAAAGCACTTCATTTGACATGGAATTATACTGATATGTCCTGTTTTTCCTTTCATTTCCCGCCCACAGTGGCTTTTTTACTGGTCCCGGACCTTTCAGCGTGCTGATAGATTTTCACCTCTTGACTGCAAACAAATTTTCTCACTCCCTATGCGTGCTATTGAAAGCTCCATTATGGATTAGTTCCACCTTAACTTTATTATATTTTCTCTTTTGCTAACAACATCAGCTGTTCATAATTTTTACTTTAACATCCTGATGATGAGTGTTTCTACACTCGAAACATGTCGATTCTAGCTTATTAGCTACTGAATTAAAATTGTGGAGAAAGACTTTATGGTTTTCTTTTCCCTATATTATTCAACTCCACTTTGAGTATGGACTACTTCTTCAAAAATAAATTAAATATTTAAATCAAAGGTTCAAAGTGACGTCCTTCCTTTTCAATGCATAAATTAATTATTTAAAAAAAATTCCGACGAACTCCACGGAATATTCCTTCCTTTGCTATGGCTATGTTTAAGGTTGGAGTATCAACATGCTTGCCAACCTATAACCTATTTCGCGTAGATTTATTTATGTTTTCTGGCTTTTATACAAAATTCAAAGAAAATCAGTATCGACTTGGTACTCTATAGGTAATAATTGACATATTTAATAAATATCAAGGAATTTCATACCTTATTTTAGGAGAATTGTATAGCGAAAAGTATCGGGTAAGATTTTTTTTAACATTATTATGTCATTGTCACTCATTGTTCTTTCACTATACAATTCTCCCAAAATTAGCAATGAAATAAATTGATATTTTCGTAATATATCAGATACTACCTAAATAATGTACCGACGATATTGATTTTCTTTAAATGTTAGTTATTAAAATAATAAACTCAAAAAATCAACGCGAAATAGGTTATAGGTTGGCAATAGATTGAATGACGTTGAGAATTCAACCTTAAGGTTAAAAATAAATTAAAATGATTTCGTATTCATCACATGCAAGCAATGTTATTTTAGCGTTTTTTTTTAAAACGGTTAGAGTTATCGAAACGAAAGTAGTCCCCTTTTTTATGTGAAAAGGTTAGCAGAATAAAAATATTCAGTCAAAATGGGCATACAGTGTAGGACAAAAAAGTTGGGACCATTCAAATTAAATTATAGGCTCCTATGTGGCGCCCTCTAGAAAATGCAAAAAAAGTGGTCAAATTTTCATTTCTCATCCCAAAAAAGCCCTATACAGTGTCCGCAAGAAAGTCCGCATCAAATGGGATTTTTTTTTATTATTAGGTTTAGGTAAAAATTGAAAAGGCAGTTAGTTTTTGCTTACCTAAAAACCAAAAATGACGTATACTAAAGCAGCTGCACGACTTGCGCTACCTGTCAAATTTGACATTTTTAATAAAATAGGTTCAAAAATGCCCTTATTTAACAAAATATCAAAAAACTTTATTCGAAAAAGTTGTTTATTTAGGCATTTTTAGTCTCTGTACGAAATTTTGACAGTCTAATACAATTTTTATTTTTTGCCAGGTTCTTGAAAATTTTGATCAACCCTCGTAGATTAACTTTTATACATCGATGTAAAACCATTTTCCTTTACTTCATTTGTAATCTTAATGCAATTTTGTGTAAAATTTTTGTTTCCTATTATTTGTTTTGCTTCAAAAACTGAAATTGTTATTGATTAGTATGTAATGTTTGATGCAAAGTTTATCTAATTACATCAGTTTTGCCAAAACCGACGTTTTTTATTTTTCGTAAGTTAGTAAACAGATGTACAAAAAGAAAATATTAGGAAGCTTTCGTTGAAATTTTACTTAATTAATATTGGATTAAAAAGAATAAATATTAATCGCTCGAAACATTTTATTCAACAAAAATATAGTTTAATATAATTAATTTAATTTAATATTAATTAAGTAAAATTTCAACGAAAGCTTCCAATATTTTCTTTTTGTACATTTGTTTACTAACTTAAGAAAAATGAGAAACGTCGGTTTTGGCAAAACTGATGTAATTAGATAAACTTTGCATCAAACATTACATACTAATCAATAACAATTTCAGTTTTTGAAGCAAATCAAATAGCAGGAAACAAAAATTTTACACAAAATTGCATTAAGATTACAAATGAAGTAAAGGCAAATGGTTTTACATCGATGTATAAAAGTTAATCTATGAGGGTTGATCAAAATTTTCAAGAACCTGGTAAAAAATAAAAATTGTATTAGACTGTCAAAATGCCTAAATAAACAACTTTCTCAAATAAAGTTTTTCGATATTTTGATAAATAATGGCATTTTTAAACCTATTTTATTAAAAATGTCAAATTTGACAGGTAACGCAAGTCGTGCAGCTGCTTCAGTATACGTCATTTTTGGTTTTTAGGTAAGCAAAAACTAACTGCTTTTTCAATTTTTACCTATACCTAATAATAAAAAAAAATCCCATTTGATGCGGACTTTCTTGCGGACACTGTATACGAGATTTCGTCAAAATATTATTAGCGTAGCAAAAGGTATTGCAAAAAAACTGCAAATAAAATTTAACTTCAACACCCTGTAATTCCGTTAATAATCAATTTTCGAAAAAAAATTATAGGAAAAACTAGCAATTATTTTCGGTCTAGAATTATCCCCTAAATTTTTTGCTCATCATTTCCGGACACCCTGTATAGCCCTGGCCGATTGCGAAACATACATACTGCTAACACGTTTGCCCCCTACTGTAAATATTATGTAAACATAACAGTACATGTTTTGTTACATACAATAGATAAGTTAATTATTGCTAGAACGAAATGCCTACATCATCATGGTATCAGTCGTTTAAAAGTGTTAGTTGTTATTAAAATGTTTATACTGTCTTACACTGGAAATTTGTATGTACTTATATTATTAATAGTCCTTAAAAAATATAAGTAAGATAAAAAAAAATCGTCCTCAATGTTGGCGTATAGCAACATCAGCTTCCTAGACAAGTCGTAAATTACTAGCAAAATTCAATAAAACTGATGTGTTTCTATTTAAAACAAAAATATTGATACAATTTCCGGTTAAACCGGAAGAAAAACTTTAATTAGTATACACCGTTATGAACTTTTAAAAAATGTTACTTTTTTTTTAGAATTATTGCAATCAAATAACGGCTGACTATGTTACTATCCGTTGGAAAGCCAATAATAGACATCATAGTTGAAGTTGATGAAGTTTTTTTAAAAAAATATGGATTTAAACCAAATGACGCAGTTAAAGCTACTGAAAGCCAAGCAGAATTGTTTAAAGACATTTTAAGTTTAAATCCCAAATTTATTCCTGGCGGTAGTGTAACCAATACCCTTCGAGTTTATCAATGGGCCATGGGAAATAAGGAAAGGGTTTTTTACATAGGTAAATTTATTCCTACAATATTAGTGATTCATTGTAAAGAGTACGATTTTTTGTCTGGGGGTCCGGACTTGTTACATCCTATATTGTCTTAGTTGGCATTTATTGCTTTAATAAAGGCTATCCATATAAGTGTTATAACCGATAATATAGGTCTTTTAGAGTCATCCAAAAATGTTTTAGCGACGAATACACCTTCACATTAATCAATGAACCAAATGTTTAAAATTGTAGATATTAGAGTAGGGGAAAGTCGGATAAGTTGACGAAGAGGGTGAGATAACTAATGATATTTTGTTTGTCCTCGCTATTAATATAAGTGCCCTGTATGGTGGTGCCATCTCCTCGAAAGGAGACAATTAATTTTCCAAGGGAAATCATGATTTCATAAGCTGTAGTTGGTTTAAAACCGTTGTGTTTGTTCAGGCAAACTGTTATAAGATTATTGTTGTGCCTTGTAACATTTTCCAGTAAATTTATAAGGTATGTTTAAATAAAATTTTGTTTAATTATTGATGATAGCAGTTGTTAATTGCATGCGTAGATAATTTTTGTTCATAGTTCGTCTACTGTGAAAGTATGGTTAGGACATTTAAACATCACCTTTATGGGTAACATGACGCGTATAAGATGACGAGATCGTCGTCTTACCCGCATATTTTTTTTAAATGTTGGTAATTTTCTTTTCTCATATTTTTGGCGAAGAAGATTAAGCTGCAGCTAAAATGTCAGGAAGACATTTTTTTTTCAAGAAACTGTTTCAGAAGCAAAAAATGACACAGTAACTTCACAAGCAGAGTATTCATCGGAAGATGAGCTGCCCTTAATTCACTTTGTACAGAAAAAATCTTCTTTATCTGTTCCAGGAGAAAGATTACACACTAAGAATAATATTTAAGCAAATCATAACTTTATACTATAAGATAATGCTAATGATGCCAGCTTAGCACGCACAAATGTATCAAGCGTTAAAAGAAACATTTTTGGATAATCTTTTAATGAGCGTTTCAGTCCTAGTGGAATCAAAAAAAATATATATCTCATCCCAGTGTAAAAAGTAAAATAGAAGAAACGATGTCGCAATGGAAAATACGTCCTTTCCCAATATATGAAAGATCAGAAAACAAAAAAGGAAGGGAAATTGTTGCAAGTATTAATACCGGTACTCCAATAAAGATACAGTTAGAGGAAAAGTTAGCGACTGAGAAGCAAAAAGAAGATCCTAAAATGTTAATAAAGCAGAAAAGGCAGGAAAAAAAAACAAAACAAATAGAAAAAGTCCGCCGAAACCCACTGATAAAAACAAGAAAGCATTATATGCCCAGGATGTAATAAATGTTTTGAAGATCCACCCACAGAAGACTGGATTCAATGTTTGAAATATCAAAGATGGTGGCACGATTCCTGTAGCGACTAATCAGGAGTGGGAACGTACAAATGCGTTTTATGTTAATAGGTACTTCATCTTACCCGCATAGGTTCGTCATCTTAACCTACTAGTGGGTAAGATGACCAATTTTTCATACAACCCGAAATGTTATTTGTTTAAATAGTCTGTTTAGTTCTTGATAACTTATATTATATTTTTATGTGCATTAAACATTAAGAATTGCATGTAAATTAACGCACATTAAAAAAAAAAATGTATCCGACTTTCCCCTACATAAAATGAACACATATTTGTACAATCAAGGATACCCTAAAAAGGCAAATGTTTGAATGAGCATATTGGGGCATCGGATTATAGGACTTTATTTGGAACAAAATTTGAGTAAAGAAAATTTTCTGAACTTTTACAAAATCAACGCACGTGCATTAGAAGAAGTTGCTCCTGAGTGAAGATATTTGGTTTCAAATGGACGGTGGTCCTATCACCTATGCACAATGCACGAGAAGTAAGGGAATATGCCCAAAACGTTTTCGCAAAATGCACAATAGGTTTAAATTACATCATAAATTGGCCTGCTGGGTCTCCTGATCTGTCATCAAACGACTTTTTCCCATTGGGCCACATTAACAGTTTTATTTATAAAAATGGGCGTTATCAAAATTTAAAAGAACTAAAGATGAAGATGAAATGTCAGGGATATGCAATCGAACCACTGCGTATCAACTAAATAATGTAAGAACTGAATTTCACCCCGGTGAAGCTTAAATGGACGATTTCGCAACACAGTAGAAAGAGAAAGAAGAGAGAGAGAGAGAGAGGGGTGTTAGTGTGCCCGCCGGCCATCAGGGCAAATTAGCGCTGTTGTCGCCAGCTGGCAGTGTAACCGGGTTCTGTCGCATATTTTTGACGTATAGAAGAGAAGGACAGTTATATTCTAACCTACTATAACGCTTCCCAAACTGCGCCAGGTGCTAATTGGAACAAACCAGCCAGCCGCCAGCCCTCCATCCATCCATGTCACCACAACTGTCAATTTTTCTTGTCCATGTTTTTTTTCTGAGGAAATTAATTAATTTTTTGTTATCATTTTAATATACAATTCTATTAGTTTCTATTCTAGAAAACTTCGCCGATGTGTGTAATCTTTCAGTTATTATTCCAGCTTACTATGCAGGTAATTATTTTTTTATTGTTTATCAAATTGATTTTACACTTCCTTACCTATTTTTTTATATAGGAATATAGGAAATGTAAGTTTACAATAAATAAATTAACATGAAATGTATCACATACATAATAGGTATTGGTTAATAAGCCAATCTTAACAAAATATCACTGGGCAACCTGCAGATAACTGCAACACATTGTGCCCGAGGTTAACATTTTTGTTTTACTGAGTGGATTAAAAATTATAACATAATGGCACAAAGATAATGGTTTGAGCTAACTCGATAAGTAGATACTCGGCCATCGGCCATATTTTACAGAGAAATTTATTGTTTACCCGATACTGTTTCTTTTGTTTCAGAGAACGCTGTAAGAATCACCTGATAGTATATGGATCTTTTAGTACGTGTCTCAATGCATCCTAGTGCTTGTGTTTATACAGTATTTGTGATAATATTATATGAATTGAGACAATTCCAGATGAGTGAGACCTGTGAGACGTAACCTAAGGACATTAGTTTATTCTAAACAGTTATTGTTTGTTATGGTTGTCAATGTAGTTTTTATTTATAAATAAACGTAGAAAACATTATTTACGATAAAGTGCTTCCATCTTTATTTTCAAAATCTTGGTTAATATAAAAATGTGCATTATTTATTCCATAAAATAAAAACTTTTGTGCGTCTTTTTATTGATTTAATTTGTGATTTAATAATATTTATATTGAATCACAAATTAAATCAATAAAAACTCGTTCAAAAGTTAATAATTAAATTGAAAAGTCCTAAAACCGCTGTTCAAATTTCCCGCCATTGCGCCTCTGATGGCCAGCGGGCACACTAACACCCCTCTCTCTCTCTTCTTTCTCCCTCTACTGTGTTGCGATTTTTTAATAAGGAGTTAACATTTCTAACCCTATAAATTTTCTTTGCTGAATTTGATGACCGTTTAGGATATTTCTTGGTAGTAAACGGACGACTCTTTGGCTATCTGATTGAAAACATTATGTTACTGTCTGGTCTTCTTTTTGGCATTACAAGGCTAATAATTTTTTTCACCGGTAGTGGTTCATGACTTTTGAACCTTTTTATAATAAAAAATAATTGACTTAAATTTTCCTGCAAACATCTACAAAGGTTTACTTGCAGGTGTAATTGGAAAAGATAAGTTTGGTCTTCAAATCAAATCACAACTAGAAAATGAAAAAATTGAATATCGATTTTTGGAAAATAGCATGGAAACAGTTCAATGCGCTGTTCTAATTTCAAGCAATGGAAGGAATAGATCGCTGGTAACGAACAGTAACTTGAAATCAACTCAAATTACGGTAGATCAATGTATTGCGTTTGATGAGTTTAGAGACGAAATTATTAAATGCAACTGCTTTTATGTACCGGTGGGTTAAGTATATTTAATTAATTTTTAAGAGATCTGTAAATTACAATATACAGTGTGACCAGTAAAGTCCGCATCACATGGGATTTTTTTTATTAATAACTTTATTCGAATTTGACTTTGGCATCAAGTTCTGCTTCGATCGAGATGAAAATTAAGCAAAAAAATAGTAGTCACGTGATCCGCATTATCTGTCCAATTTTAATTTTTTCCAAAAATAATTCAAAAGTGGAATTATTTCTAAAAATATCGAAAAAAGTTATTAGAAAATAGCTATTTATGCCATCAGTTACGAAATGCCTAATTTTGTGTAACGCGTGAGATTTTTGCGGAACGAACGAAGTGAGTTTCGCAAAAATTCACAAGTCACACAAAATTTCATTTCGTAACGTATTGCATACAAGATTTTTTCTAATTTTGAAGAAAGTAATAAAAAAATTAAATTTAATATAATTGATAAAAATTTGGAAAACATAAATTTAGTTTTTCTAATTTTGACATATAACTGATGGCATAAATAGCTATTGTTGCTGTTACTTCATGTTAGTTGTCAGTTTGGCATTTTGTAAAAAAGTCTAGACGGAAGGTTTTTAGCGAGATTGATATATTTTTAGTTTTATTTTTAAAAAATGAGTCATTCAAGTTCTGAAGAGCTACCAAGCGATATTGAAGAGGCAGCAGGTAATGCTCAGTAATTCCCAAAAAGTCAAAGGCAGTTTATGATTTGGCATACGAAAAATTTGTTACGTGGTGTGATGAGAAGAAAATTAAACATGTTAATGAGAAAGTTTTACTTGCATATTTTGAGGGTAAGAAAGGTCTAAAAGTTTCCACATTATAGACACTTTACTCAATGTTAAGGTAAATAGAATAATTCTTTTTGTCACTAATTTTGAAATACATTTTTCGTCACCAATTGCATAAAATTTTACTTTATGCAACTAGTTACAAAAAGTAAGACGTTTCATAATGTCAATCAGTTTTAAAAAGTGTCACTTTATATGTCAAAATTAGAAAAAGTTTTTTTTAATGCAGTTTCTAGCCCACATGCAAAATTTCAGCTGCATAAGATAATTTTGATTTTTTACCCACCAATAAAATTTATTTTCCACTGATGACACTGTGTTCTTTTTTGACTTAATATTAAGGTGTATTACTTTCAGACACAAACTAAGTTTTCAAAAATACTTATTTTATGAAGTTACCTTATACAGGGTCAAAAACAAATAAACTTTGCATCAAATGCGACCAAATTTTAATAGCCCAATTTTGATTTTGTAGAAACACAGACATTTGATATGGCGCTACTTTAAAAAAAAATGTATCTGAAATAAATCATTGTCAAAACTAAGAAGTTTTATGTAGGTTGCGTCGAGTCTTATTTCGCAAAAGTGTTGTAATTTACAAAATATGGATAAAAAATCAAAATTATCTTACGCAGCTAAAATTTTGCATGTGGGCTAGAAACTGCATTTAACAAAACTTTTTTCGATACTTTTGAATTATTTTTTGGAAAAAATTAAAATTTGACAGATAATGCGAATCACGTGACTACTATTTTTTTGCTTAATTTTCATCTCGATCAAAGCAGAACTTGATGCGAAAGTCAAATTTCGAGTAAAGCTATTATTAAAAAAAATCCCATATGATGCAGACTTTACTGGTCACACTGTATATTTTGATTAATTGGACGAAGTTGATGAACTTATTTATTATTAATTACAGTCAAGCCTTCATACAAATCAGGGACAATTAGGGAAGTTTACCAGGATTTCCCAGAAACATCATCGTCTGATTGACCACAGGGACACATGTAACGGACCTTTTATTACCTCAGTGATCTGTGGTCCCAATATAGCTCCAGATACCTACAACCACGTTTCTAGATAAAAAGTCTGTCTTTTCCCCCTAAACTATTTTTGTAAAAAAAACATCAATATACCTACTCATAATAAGATATTGCAACATTTCTAAAAGGCGACCAGTTCCAGTTCAGGTGCGGTATCTTTTATGACAACTGTCAATTTGACAAGTGTGTCAGTGTTAAAAGAACATATCGTATTTTAATTATATTTATGGCCTACTTGAATATTATTGTTTCATATTACCATAGTTACCAAACACTTTAAATGGTATATTATAATACCTTGGGGCATTAAGGTTGAATTCTCAACGTCATTCAATCTATTGCCAACCTATAACCTATTTCGCGTTGATTTTTTGAGTTTATTATTAATAACTAACATTTAAAGAAAATCAATATCGTTGGTACATTATTTAGGTAGTATATGATATATTACAAAAATATCAATTTATTTCAGTGCTAATATTGGGAGAATCGTATAGTACACCCTCGGCCAACTTGCAAACCCTCGGGCCAAAGGCCCACGGCTTTGTGAGATTGTTGCCCTCGGAGGCATAAACATCATCATAATGCCCTTAATACATAAATAACTATTTCCTTTTAATAATGCGTACCGATTGTCCCATCAAATTTTTTATTATTAATATTTTTATAAGACTTAAAGCTAATATGCGCAGGAAAATATAACAATTTATTGTATTTAAAGCATTGAAAAGGCGAAAAGAAACTGACCAAAAAAAAACTTTGACAAGAACACCAAAGCAACACTAACTTATAATACTTATAACTTATTGTATATTTCTTTTTGGAACAACATTTCAAACTTTCAACTTAAAATTTCTCGAAAACATAATGAAGTGACATTTTTCCTCTATCCCCTGTACTCTACTAGTAGTGACTAGTAGACGGTAAACTTTCATCGCCGAATCTACCTGACTATATTATTTTTTTAGACTTACTCATTAGTAATGTTTTCAAACATAATTAAGGACATTGTTGAACATTTTATTGTACATCAGAAGAAGATCGTCGTTAATTTGGGTGCGACGTATATTTTGGAAAAACAATCAGAAAATGTCAAATTTTTAATCAAGCATGCGTATGTTGTTATTGGAAATAAAGAGGTAAGTCGAAATCTGGCTAATTTTGTAATTTTACCAATGCGACCATATCAACCATCATTATAAGTTAGCAACAAAATGTATTTTGATTCTATTCTGAGTGACGTTTGCCATAAAAAATAAAGCACTTCATTTTTGACAGAAAAATTATCACTTATTAATTTTATTAGGTTAATAGGCTATAGACTACCGCGATAGTCTCCCGTCGCTATAAGCAACGCAAACAAAAAGAAGCCTTCTAATTGGTTGAAAATAAATTTATGAAATTTTCCCCTAAATTTTTTGCTCACCATTTCCGGACACCCAGTATAGTCTTTTATTTAAAATGCGAAAGGAGAAACTAGACACCGAGAGGACGAGAAATGATATACTTTAAAAATATAAGCCAATCCAAAAAACTTGTGTATTTACCTTTTGTTTATAGCTTTTATTTTTTTTGCCATCTCTGTAAATAAACCTATGAAAAAATGAAAACAAAAACGAGAATTTTCCGTTTTTTTCCCTAAATACACTGAGCGACATATTTAACGCATAACGAAAAAATTGCCTCAATTTTGATGTTATATATTTTTCAAATTGTAGGTTTTTTCCTTAAGCATATTACTGCCTTTGTTATTTTACTTGAAAAGGTAACTTTGGTATTATACCGGGTGTTATAAAACTGTTATGTTTTTTTTTACGGAAATTCAAAACACCCTGTGGGATTTACTAGCCATTGCAAGTTATCGCAATTCCAGCCAAATTAAAGTCCCATGTTTCGTTTACATTTTCTTTTTTGATTCATTGGTTTATCTCTGTTTTTTTATGAAATATTCAATTTTTAGTTCAACGTGATTTTCATAAAAAAAATGTTTAGTTAAAAAATACAAAATAAACAAAATGCTTTGATTAATGCAACAGCAAGAAAAAACAAATTATAAAGTAAATAAAGAATCAATATCTGGTATTAATTTACTGAATCCACAAAACAGGGCAAAAAAAATACAGGGAAAAAAATTGTAATTTCTAAATGTATTAAAAAAAATTAAATATGAATAATTAGTAGCGAGTATTGCCTCTCCTTGCTCTAACGAATGCTTCGCATCTTCTTGGCATAATTAAAATCAGATTTCTGATTTCATCTTGATTAATCTGATTCCATATTTCCATAAGCCTCAATGACAGATCATTTAAGTTTCTAGGAGGAGGAAGCAAGGCTCTAAGATTCGTCGGCAATACTCGCTACTAATGATTCATATTTAATTTTTTTGAATACCTTTAGAAATTGCAATTTTCTTTCCTGTATTTTTTTGCCCTGTTTTGTGGATTCAGTAAATTAATACCAGATATTGATTCTTTATAATTTGTTTTTTTTGCTGTTGCATTAATCAAAGCATTTCGTTTATTTTGTATTTTTTAACTAAACATTTTTTTATGAAAATCACGTTGAGCTAAAAATTGAATATTTCATGAAAAAACAGAGATAAACCAATGAATCAAAAAAAAATGTAAAGGAAACATGTGACTTCAATTTGGCTGGAATTGCGATAACTTGCAATGGCTAGTAAATGCCACAGGGTGTTTTGAATTTCTGTAAAAAAAACATAACAGTTTTATAACACCCGGTATAATACCAAAGTTACTTTTTCAAGCAAAACAACAAAGGCAATAATATGCTTAAGGAATAAACCTACAATTAGAAAAAAAAAATCATTAGAAACGAACCACAAATTTGGAAAATATATAGCATCAAAATTGAGGCAATTTTTTCGTTATGCGTTAATTATGTCGCGCAGTGATCTTTGGAAATACCCGGCATTTCCCAAGTTTTTATTTTTTAGGAATATCAAACTTTAGCTAAAATGCTCAATGTTCTTGCAACAGATCCTTTGAAAATTCTTATGGAAATTAGATCCACCCTCGTTGGAAGAAAAAATGTTATTTTCGTGATGACGAGAGGAGAGCAAGATATTCTTGTATATAACGACGAGGATGTTAGATACTTTACCGTCGATTCGGTACATGTTGTAGATACAACGGGAGCTGGTGACGCTTTTGCTGCCGGCTTTCTTACACAATACGTGAAAAATTCATCGTTAGAAAGCTGCATTAATTGTGGAATAGCGTGCGCTAGACATGTAGTCCAACATTTTGGCTGCGATTTTAACATACATTTCAATCCCAGTGCATTATTTAAAAATTAACTTTATAATAAAGTTAGTGAAGATATTTATGTTTTTTATTACCTACGTATCTATTAATTTTAATTTGACAAATAAAAATTATATAATATTTCTTTCAAGATACGTGTCTTCGGAAGTTCTTACCAAATGGGAACCTTTTTTATTATTAATTTTACGAAAAAAAATTATTCTTTATAAAAAGCTCTGCATGGTCTAAAACCTAAAATGCAACCATCAAATATCGAAATTTTCCAGTCATATACGAGGTTTGTCAAAAAATGTGAATTTTTCCCAAAAATGTGAATTTTTCCCAAGCGTAAAGTACCTTTATTTTTGACATTATCAAAAACAGTTATTAAAAAAAGTTGATCAAAACAAAAATTACGGCTAAATGTGCAATTATACGCATTTATGTTGAAAAATTATTTTATTGATTTATTATTAATTATTTAATTTTTTAATTATTTAATTAATTTAATGCGTGTTATTGCATATTTAAACGTGGTTTTTAGTTCTGATCAACTTTTGTTAATAACAATTTTTGATAATGTCAAAAATAAAGGTACTTTACTCTTGGGAAAAATTCACATTTTTTGACAAACCTCGTATATGACTGGAAAATTTCGATATTGATGGTTGCATTTTAGGTTTTAGACCATGCAGAGCTTTTTATAAAGAATAATTTTTTTTCGTAAAATTAATAATAAAAAAGTTTTCCATTTGGTAAGAACTTCCGAATACACGCTGTATACAGTATGACCAGTAGATAAAGTCCGCACCATATGGGATTTTTTTTATTACTAGCTTTATTCGAAATTTGACTTTGGCATCAAGTTCTGCTTCGATCGAGATAAAAATTTAGCAAAAAAATAGTAGTCACGTAATTCGCATTATCTGTCAAATTTTAATTTTTTCCTAAAATAATTCAAAAGTGGGGTTATTTCTGAAAATATCGAAAAAAGTTTTTTTAAATGCATTTTCTAGCCCACAGGCCAAATTTCAGCCGCATAAGATAATTTTGATTTGATTGAATTATTTTTGGGAAAAATTTTAATTTGACAGATAATGCGAATTACGTGACTACTATTTTTTTGCTTAATTTTCATCTCGATTAAAGCAGAACTTGATGCCAAAGTCAAATTTAGAATAAAGCTATTAATAAAAAAAAATCCCATATAATGCGGACTTTACTGGTCACACTTAAGAGTCTTCCATCGCTTTTACTAGCGAAATAGATTTATACCATGTACCATCCATCCAGTCGTCTTCAAGTGAATACTGACTACTGGACGTACATACCAGTTAAAATGTTGTGCTTTAAAACAATTAAGACAAAGTAATTCCAAAACTCTGCTATTAAAAATATTCAAACACCATTGTCTCCGACCTTTAAAGAATCATAGTTATATTATGCATAATAATAACTATAGAATAAGAATAGGTGTAGTTATTAATATGATCTATTTAGTTCAAAAAAAAATTGCAATAAAAAAATTATAATCCATGTATTTGTTGTAAATACTGTACTACAGTAAAAAATTACAGATGGACGATTACAATTTAAATACAGCCTTCGCTATTTTTCCTCCTCTTAGAGCTTCCAAAGCGTTTTCGTAATCCTTAAGAGCGTACACTTGAATTCCTAACTTTTCAAAGTCAAGATATCTTGAGCCCATAGCCTCGATGAAACCAATCGATTTAACAAAGCTATATGGATTGAGATGGACAGCAATTATTTTTAATTCTTTGGTATACATTTCGAATGGAGATACACTAAAATTTAAATAAAAATTTATTACAAAATGCGGATGAGATCAAACAAAACTAACCCTACCATTCTTCACTTTGACCATTTAAATTTCAAATATTGTATGGACCTCGAATAACAAGATTTTGATTTTCATATAACATAACCGGATATTAAATTTAAAGAGAGCGTCACTGAAAACCGCATTATCCAATTTGCAGGATTTAAATCGCATTACTTTCCAAATTACCTTAAGTGTATCTAGATGCACAGGGTGTTAATGTGATCATGTTAAAACTTTTACGGTAGATAGAACATGAATACATGTAAAACTTAAATTCTAATATCATATCTAAAGACCTAGCTATATTTTAGTCAAAAGCTGTCAAAATTTTAAGTGTTTAACTTTATTAATTTCAATGTTACTAAACTTTTTTCTCGGTATATTTTGACATGAAAATTCAATTTAATAATTCATATCTCAAAATAGGTTAGAGATAGGTATGGATTATCCCACGGTTACGTTGTTTTAACGTTTATTTAAGGTTTTCTGCGTCGGTAACGTCGGAGACCTAGGAATCAACGTTAATTAAACGTTATATTTTTTAACGTCACTGACGTCGTAAATGAACATGTTAATGTAACGTCTTTTTAATGATCTTTTTTACGTACCCAAGTAGCAAGGATACGTTGTTTTAACGTTGAAATATACGTCATATATCAGTGTTGATTCAACGTTAAAAAGCGACATTAGGAAACGTTGAAAAGCGACGTTAATTTAATGGGGATTCGGAAGAATGAATAGGCCATTAATACACAGAAATCTCAAAAATTATTTTAATCGAAAAAGTGATCATGAAATGAAAAATAGCTATTTCATCGCTTATTAATCGAGTTCCTTTTAAACAGGAAAGCAAAGCCAACGGCTAAATTGAGTTTCTTTTAAAAATTTGACCAGCAAAGATTTATTCTTCTCCCCTTCTCGCAGTTAACTATGCTTCTCTATATATACAGTGTGTCCGCTTGAGTTCTGTACATATGGAAAACTTTTTTAATATTCATTTTACGAAAAAAAGTTACTCTTTATAAAAAGTTCTGCTGGCTGAAAAAATAATATTAGACTATTCAAACTTGAGATAGTATGTACAGGATGATCAAAAAGTATCAAATCAAAATTGACCTACGAGAAAAGTACCCTTAATTTTAATTTTAGAGCAAAATGGGATAAGAAAATGTCGATTGGCATTAAAAATTATATCTGTTTCTACTCTTGGTAGACTATTATTAACAATATATTTGACATTTCAAAAAATATAATTTTTTGAAATGATTTATAATTAATCATTGTATGCAATTCAAGCTAATAAACATTTATCAATTATTTTTATTCAAAGCGTAACCTTTGATTCTTTAGCCCTGTTTTGTAGTAATTTTATGACGCATTTAAATAATTATTGATAGAAACATGATAATTTATTTAGGAAAAATACAATTATAATAATAAACATTAAAATATGAATCATTAACCCCTCACTGCACATTTGCCTCGACATATCCTCCCTCCATTTCAATACATTTAGCCGTTCTTGCAGAAAATTCTCTTAAAACATTTCTAATCATGGCAGGAGTTATATTTGTAATTGTCTCTCTAATTACCCTCTCTAAATGGTCAACATTTTGAAATGGCCTTTGTAGGTATACATTCTGTTTTAAGTAGCCACACAAGAAATAATCGAGGGGGGTCAAGTCCGGAGACCTAGCGGGCCAAGAAAGGTCAGAATATCTATCGATAACTTTTCCATTAAAAAGGGTATTTAAATATTACATTCCTCGCACTCTGGCATGGTGCACCATCTTGTTGGTACCAAATCCGTAGTCTATCGGGTATTTGAAGTCCATGAATAAAATTAAACAAATAATTATTTAAAAAATGCAAGTAACGTTCACTCGTTCACCATTAAAATTTTGTCGAAAAAAAAAGGTCCTATTATTCTATCTTTGTAAATTCCGCACCACACATTTGTGTTAAATGAGTACTGATCACATGTCTGTATAGTGAAATTTGGATTAACGTCACTCCACGTGAACTTTTTTTTTTTTGTGAACTTACAGTCCCGTTCGAGGTAAAGGTTGCTTCGTCTGTAAAAATTATATCTCTTGCCATGAAAGGGTTATCTTCTAACTCTCCTTGTATTAAAAAACAAAATTCTAAGCGTCGCTTAAAATCACCTGGCTTCAAGGTATGTATAAATTTTGGTTTGTAGGGCCGAAATTTATTTTCATGTAATATTTTTGAAATCGTAGTTTTCCCTACATCATTTGGTAATGTTGTTGACCTATTTCGCAATGATTTTTTAGGATCTTCTACTGCAGGCAACATTACTTGGTTCACAGTTTCATTATTTGCAACCCTTGGTCCACGGTTCTTATTGTAGTTATTTTCCACACTTCCAAAGGTCTTGAATTTAGTCACTATGTTCCCTACGGTTGTAAAAGAAATCATTTTATCAGGATATCTGTAGTTACAAATTTCGGCAGTTTCCCGATACGTTTTGTAATTTTCACCAACAATTAAAATTATTTCAATTTTATCTTGCATACTCAATTTCAACGGCATATTTATCTAATTATTCTACCGATGTTTCAGACAAATAACATGACAGTTGAAATTCAAATTCAGGTGGGAAATGGTGGCAAGATAATGCACATGCCATTAAGAATTAAGATTAAAATTTTTAATTTAATTTTCAATAATAGTCTACTAAAGTAGAAACAGATATAATTTTTAATGCCAATCAACATTTTCTTATTCCATTTTGCTCTAAAATTAAAATTAAGAGTACTTTTCTCGTAGGTCAATTTTGATTTGATACTTTTTGATCATCCTGTACATACTATCTCAAGTTTGAATAGTCTAATATTATTTTTTCAGTAAGCAGAGTAACTTTTTTTCGTAACCAAATCTTAACATAGTATAAAGCAAAGTCGCTGTCGCGTCTGTCCCCAGCTATATGTGCTTTAAAACTACGAAACGGATTTTGAAGCGTTTTTTTTTAATAGATAGAGTGATTCAAGAGGAAGGTTTTTATGTATAATACATGCATAATATTGTAGAGAAACACTGATAAATTTAGAGGTTTGTTCAGGTTTGTATTTATAAATCTTGACGTGATGGTGAACTCTCCTTATTATTATCATCTTAGAGGCGTATAATGCCTGTCATTGCAACGCAGGCTGGGTACACGCTAGTAATATATAAACGAAAATTTATATTTTGTTATTTTGTTAATAAAGAATAAGTTAATCGAAAACTGTTTTTGCGCCTTAATGCCCGCGCGGGCCATAATGTGTACTTTATGCCCGCGCGGGCATAAAGTAATCCATTATGTAGATAGTATCTAAGGTATAAAAACACAATAATGTACTGGTTTGACATAAAAAATATAACATTACTCGTTTCCGAGATCTTCTAATGGGTCATTTAATGTCACTAAATGAAATAAATTGTTGAAAAATGCCCGTTTTTTTGTTTTATAGTACTTTTTTATGCTATCACATCGCTTACCTAATTTTACCATTTGGTGGTGCAATACCAAAAGAGCACAGTTTTCCTCCTTTATCCAAAAGGCTTATAGCATGTTCAAGCGCTGGACAAAATCCGGTGCAGTCAATTACAACATCAAAAAGATAATCGGGATCAGCGACTTGATTACTTTTTAATTGATCGGGAGTTACAAGTGCATATCCGGTCTCTATAATAAAGAAGAATTTGGTAAGGTAAAATATTCGTCAATACATTTTTAGGTAATTTTATTATTGCCACATGATCATAAACTCCGTATAAAATGAGTTATTGGTAACCATGCAGTGTTGCACAGCATTTTTTCAATTTCACATAATATTATATTTCTATCACAAAAAGTAAAAATAAATAACGTTTTATAAGCAACACCCAAAAATGTCATGTGGAGAACCACGGGGCATCGTACTGGGACCACTACTATTCTTGATCTAAAGGCGGTAGCAGCTATAGCATGCATGCCCTTTTAAAAATAACAATCCTAGCGGATTGGTAAGGTGCTTGAATCCAGTTTTTTTACAATACCTGTATAATACAGGATACATTTTATTAACTGGAATACATTCGGTAAAAAGAAATCCATCCATTTCTTGCAACATACAAAACTATAAGATAAATAGGTACAGGGTGGCGCATCGAAAACGAAACAGAGACATTTACTGGCAGCTCAGTTCTTTTTTGGAAAAACGCTCAGACCCGTCGATTTTGTTTTCGAGGGGGACACAAAATAATTGGCAAAAAATCACGTTAACACGGTGGCACCACCCCTAAAATCTTAAATGGAAAGGGGGGTCGAGTGATACCTTATTATTTAGTACACTAAATGCATAAGGGCTGTATACGATCCCACGTTTGTTTCATTATTATCGGTTATTGTAATAATTCTGACATATTGACAGGTGTCAAATTTTGACAGGAGAATATTTTGGTTATTTTTCCCGAAGTCTCCGCATCGAATACACAATTTACGATATACGACCCCATAATTTGTTTCGTCAAAATTGCTCCTTCGTTTTATACCTGACAGCTGTCAAAATTTGACAGGAGAATTTTTTGCGTCTAGATTATTGTATTGTCAGCGGTTCTTGATAAGTCTACAAAATTTAAATTAAATCTGACCGTTTAAAGTGGGTCAAAGTCGGGTTTAAAGAAGTCGGTTACAAACATACATACCTACATAGCGATACCCTACTTTGAAAACCTGGTAAGTGCATTTTCCTATATTTTGCAGTAGCAAAGAAAAACTGTTTTGTGTTAGTTGTAAATAGTGGTATGTGAAAACCTCTTAAGTTTTTAGTAATAAACTATGAATGACGAACGTTTTACAATGTAACGGAGCTTAAATTTTATTAGTAGAACATTATGTAACAATCCTTAGATTACACATAAAAATAACAAAAGTACTTACCTACTCTTATTTATATAACCAAAATCTAAAACTTACGAGGATTTCAGTTAGAAATATCAAACTTACGAGGTTTTCAGTTAGAAATATCAAACGGGTAACTTACGAGGTATTTAAATTCGCCAATAGGTGGCGTATTATTCATGATGACCATACGAGGTTCTCACATAACATAAAATATGACACCTTTAATGTAATGACGCATAAAGTTCAATTTTGCAAAAAATTGCACTTACGAGGTTTTCATAGTAGGGTATCGATAGGTACATACAAACATACAGGTGAAGCTAGCGTGTTAAAAATACGACAAATAAATGATTACCTAATTTTTTCAAAAAATTCAGCCTGGTCACGTTTGGTTCTGATACAGTCACTCTTTTATGTCCTTGAAGATGCAATAAACAAACCCATAAGTTGCCGATTATACCAGCTCCATTAACAAGAATCCTAGACCCGACTCGGACTGGGCTAATTAGATCCCAACCATGGGACAAACATGAAAGTGGTTCTGCTAAGGCGCCTAAAACATGAATTTTAAGATTAATAAACAATATTGTTACACCATCATCGCCATCGTCATATGGTATATATTATTTTTATTAATAGACCAGGGTCGATAATTTTTGAAACCAAAAAAAATAATAGTAAGATGAAACCCATTGGAAAAGGAAGAGAATATAACAAAAATGAAAGGAAAAATAATTTACGGGCGATCCGAGGTCGGGAAGTGAGTTTTTAAGGGTAGAAAACGATTTATCTCGATTTCCGGCACAACTACAAGTCCTATGGAAAAACGTTAAATGGTAAAGTTGTAGGTAATGTATTTACACTTTTTTCACATAACCTCAAAATTTATGTGAAAAATTCAAACAACCAAGTTTTTGGTTTTTTATTTTTATCATTTTCAAAAAAAAAAATTTTCACGAAATTTGGTGAAAACTTACCTTTTTATGTCCCAAACACACTGTCCTTTTTTTGATTTAAAATATTTATTTTTTCACCTTATTTTGACTTAATATCGAAAAAGCACCCTAATTTTCAATCGAAAATTCCCACGTCAAAATATCTGCTTTTTTAAAAAAGTCGCTGGGATTTTTGTTCGTTGAAATCTCTACTTTCTGATGGTGTAAAAAAATATACATTACTATGGTAAATGTTCTCAAAAAATGCAAAGAAACGAAAAAACCTCGAATCCGAATTTTTTTTTTAATCATTATGAAAATAGTTGTTCTAAATATAATTAAAGGCAGAATTTTAAAGGGGATTTCATCACATTTACCATAGTAATGTATATTTTTTTATACCATCAGAAAGTAGAGATTTCAACGAACAAAAAGCCCACCGACTTTTTTAAAAAAGCAGATATTTTGACGAGAATTTTCGATTGAAAATTAGGGAGCTTTTTCGATATTAAGTCAAAATAAGGTGAAACCAAAAAAATTACAGTGTGTTTGGGACATAAAAAGGTAAGTTTTTACCAAATTTCGTAAAAAAATTTTTTTTTTAAAAAGATAAAAATAAAAAACCAAAAACTTGGTTATTTGAATTTTTCACATAAATTTTGAGGTTATGTGAAAAAAGTGTAAATACAAAAGTTGTAGATCGTTTTATTATCTACAACTTTGCCATTTAACGTTTTTCCATAGGACTTGTAGTTTTGCCCGAAATCGAGATAAATCGTTTTCTACCCTTAAAAACTCACCCCTTTCCACTTTCCGACCTCGGATCGCCCGTAAATTATTTTTCCTTTCATTTTTGTTATATTCTCTTATTTTTCCAATGGGTTTCATCCTACTATTATTTTTTTTCACTTTTAACCATTTTCAAAATCTTCAGCCCTGGTCTATAACTAAAATATACAAATTACGTATATAGGGTTACCGTTTAGTGTACAATAGCTCCGTTACGATGTAAAATACAGTTTAATTTCGGTAACGTGAACACAAAAAATTCTAAGAAGTTCATATTAACGGAACGTTTAAATTAGCGAAGTTTACAAAAAAATACATATGCAACAAATTATTATTATTGTACCTAGCATACTACATTGTGTGTATTGTAATAACCTAACCTAAAAGATACTTAACTAATCTTTTATAGCAAAATAAGATGTTAATTTGATTGTGTTTTTTTAGCAGAAATGTTTGCTAAAACAGCTTACTCATGAAGGTTTTTTTAAACTCGCGATATCCGTTATGTTTAAGCCATTCTGCTTAGCCCATTCTATTGCTATCATAAGGGGTTCAACTGCTTCACCATGCTTAATTTTAACACTTGGTTGGTCTTGGATTTTAAGATCACTTTCATCCTCTTCATTCTCATTTACGCCTTCTTCCAAGATTGAGTCTTCAATTGCGTCCTTGTTCTAATCTTCTAACTCTTCAGCTTTTATTAACATCCTCTATGATTTTGCTTTTTCGGAAAGATAAAGACATTTTGATTTTCCTTTTACTTTAACCATTTTGAACTGATTAAAGCATAAAATTAAGTACGATTCAAGGTATAACACTCTTTAGCACTGAAGATAAACACTACGCTAATCTAATGTTCACTTTCACAAGCTACATATTATACTACAATGAATCAAGAAAGAAATGCTAAGGCGGCGAAACAAAAACAAACAAGATTTAACAAGTTGTTCATATTACCGTTATTAAACACTGTTCATACTGCAGAGTGGTCAATGCATGAAATATAATGTTCATATTACTGAGTCCAAATATTATTTTTGGTTAAAAAAAATGATTCTTTAATATTTACCTTGTTCCAAAGTAATAGAGTCTGGCAACTTTTGCACGGTGTTCATGGGAACCAATGAATAACTTGCCCATCCTCCGTCCCTAAAGAGCCCAATAGTGTTCGTGATTGCTCCAGTTTTGCAGTAACTAGGATTTCCATTGTGGCAAAAGTCGCAGCATCGACAACCACTACAAAAAAAAGCACTTAAAAAATGATAACTAATGATGTTGTTTTAACGTTAAGTAAGTTTTATACAGTGTGCCTCAAAGGCGATTCTCATCAATCAGTAGCGTGCTTACGATATAGGCAAGAAAGCGTTGCCTACCCTACAAAATAAAAATTGCATAAAATTTTAAAAATTTGTTTTAGGTTGTAGAAGTTAATATTAAATTAAAATAAGTTAATTAATTAATATTAAATCATTACTGTTGTAAAAACATTTATAGAATTACACTACACCGAGACCAAACCTGTTCAAGAGGAAATCCAAAGGGATAATTCAGATTCACTGGGAGAGAAAAAAGACCAATACGCTGTAAAATATGATGATGATGATGATGATGATGATGATGATGATGATGATGATGATGATAGTGATTATATTCCTGACGAGCCGTTCAATGATTCAGATACATTAGAAGCTCCAAGAAGATCACAAAGAAAGATCAAGAAGAAAAACTTTGATGAGTTTATAACATACTTCGGTGCTAGCAATGGTGGGGAAACACACGATACTTTGGGTTCTACAAGGACAGTAGCGGAGGCACTTTCAAGGTCAGATTGGCATAAATAGGAACAGGCAATGCTAAATTCATTCATTTAATGAGAATGAAACATGGGAGTTGTGCAGTGTAAGTCGGACTTCAAAGTAGAGAGTGACAGTGATAATAAAAGCATATATAGGGCTCTATTGGTAGCAAAAGGTCTGAGAAAGAGGGTGTTAATCAGTGGCGGCTCCTCGGGTAGGCAAGGTAGGCGCCGCTTACCCTTACAATTCATCCCCAAGCACTCCAATCTTATGCTACCTTCCTGTTGATAACATATTTTTAAAATATGTCAATATGTGCTTCTAATAAATTGATTTCATCAATGTACTAGTCCTTAAAGCTAGTATATATTCCATAATTTTTACTGCACCGCCAGTGATTGGCTACCAAGCTCGGTTGCAATGAGAAGTCTACTAAGCCAGGTTGGGCAGGCGATAAATTTAGCGCCTTTTATGTTGTATACGGCACGATACGCATCACGCTAGCGCTGGTTGACGTAACGAATGGTGGAAACCAATTAAACGAGACGCGAGCTACCTTCCTGCTTCCTGCCAAGGCAAACGATTCGGCGTCTTCCGTAATCCATCGGAGCACGTGACTCGGTTGATCAATAGAAATCGATTCCAACAGAGAGCCGGCCTCGTCAAACTGGACGACGCATCAACGAGGGTTGTTTAAAGCGCCATAACTGTACACAAAATAGATTTATGGTTTTATGCAGAACGACTTCTTTTTTTCTTTTTAAAAATATTTTATTAGGTACCAAGGGATTAAAAGGTGGATTTTAAGGAGAAAAAGGTCATATTATTAAATAATTAAGTAAGTAAGTACAATAGTAGTACATATATTACAATTTGATAGAAATATTGTGTACATTTATTTTCTTCTTGTACAATAGTGACCTACGTAAGTAAACTACTCGAGAAGGAACGGGCAAATGCAGTCATTATGTATTGTGTTTGCTATTGTGTTTAGCCAGTGAAATTCGACATTTGTGATTAATTTAAAGAAAGTTTAGGATGTTTCGATAAACACAGCTAAGTACAAAGGACATTTCTATTGTTTCTTTAAATCATATATAGTTCGTCTCGAGAAGACGAGAGTGAAACACTAATGTATGGAGTAGGATTAAATCAAGAGTGTTCCAAAGTATGGAAATTGAACACATTAAAATTTGAATATCATTAAATGACCAGGTGGACTTGAATGATTCACCAATGTTAAATTTATGAAATTAGATTTTTACCATCTGACAAAGACACTGTATGTCGAAACAATTATTATAGTTAATAACGATAAAAACAAGTGAAGACCCTACACGCTGTATCTTTAGGTCGATAGTTTAGTAAAGTAGATACTGGTAGTTTGGTACAGGAATAGAAAAGGGTATTTCACTTACTCGTTGGGATCGACAGCTACTATGTCCCCCTTTTTGACATTTTTTACATCGGTTCCAATATCCACCACAGTGCCAGAGAATTCATGGCCCAATGTAGTAGTTCGTTCACTGACCGGATATTTGCCCTGAAAGAAATTATACTTTTATTAATACAAATCATTTTTCGACACCATGTACGTTTTGCCATAATTTAAAAGTTACTTCAGGGGTCAATAATAGTTATTTATGGTACTAGTGTGTTATGTTGAAAATAAGTCACGCGAGAAAGATTTATACCACGAGGCGATCAGGCCAAATGGTATAAATTCTCAAGTGACGTAGGAAATATAACACACGAGTGGCATACAATGTTTCATCCAATAAGTGGAAGAAATCGTTTTTTATGAGATAATAATTAATAATCAAAATTATCAAAATAAAAATAATCAAAGCTACTTGCGTCTCAGCAGCCCATAAAATGTCAGAATGACTTGACAGTGACTTTTTTACATTTTGGTCAAAGTTGGTTGATTGTTTGGTTGCCACGGGCATGATACATTGTTAGCAAATGTTTAAATAAATTTTGACACTTGTCAGTTTTCTCTGCAGAAAAGGGAAGCTTTTTTGAAGAAAAAACCTATAGAAAATGGAGGAAACCGATGAAAATTACGTTCCTGAGGATATCCTTACGGAAGCGGAAGAAGCAGCGATGCAGATTTTGCCAGAAAAGTCCCCAGATGCTTACGACAAGGAGTTCAAAATGTTTGAGTCTTGGATGAATTCGATGAAAATGTTCTATTGGCTTATTTTTTACATTTGCAAAAAAAATTAGCCCCATCGTCGCTACGGACCAAATACTCGATGCTTCGCTCGACTATTCACCTTTAAAAAAAATCGACATTTCAAAACATGGCAAACTAACTAGCTTCTTGAAAAGCAAATCACAGGGATACAAACCAAAGAAGTCCAAGACATTGGAACGACCTGAAATAGAGAAGTTTTTGAACGAAGCTCCCGACGACGAGTACTTGTTGATGAAAGTGGCTTTGATAATGGGGATTAGCGGTGCTTGTAGATGCGATGAATTGATCAAATTGAAAATAGAAAATATTCAAGACAAAGGGAAATATTTTTACGTAGTTTTACCAGACACTAAAACCAAGAAATCGAGAAGTTTAACCATACTTAAAGAAGGATTTCCAGTCAACCCGATCAATTTGTGTAAAAAATACATGTCTTTGAGACTAAAAAATACTAGCTCTAGCCGATTTTTTGTTTTTTACAAAAATGGGAGGTGTACCAGCCAGTGTGTGGGAATAAATACATCGTCGAAGGTACCTTCAAGAATGGCAATGTTTTTGAAATTGGAGGAACCAGCGCTCTACACCGGTCACTGTCTGAGAAGGTCTTCGGCGACTCTTTTGGCCAATGCAGGGGCTAACATGGCTTCATTGAAGCGTCACGGAGGATGGAAGTCCTCGACGGTAGCAGAAGGATACCTAGAAGAATCGGTGCATAACAAAATACAAATTGCAGAAAAAATACAAGGTTCTAATGTGTCGGCGTCTTTTAGCACTATCAGCAGCTGTGCCGATAGGGGAGCGTCTGGTTCCAATGAACCAACGAATTTTACAATGACTTCAAATTCGAATAAACGGTTTTCCTTTGATTTCAATATCAATGTGAATTCTGCTTTAGTGTGTTATTTGATAGTTTACTTGTCTAAAATATCATTGATAATGATAGTCATAACTGTCATGTGTTGGATAAATATCTTTTTGAATTTCTTATTACACAACGGAATTGTTGAATCAGCACATGTTTTTAGATAAAACAGTAGTTTTACTATCACTGGATGACTTAATGGGACTTTTTTGAATAATAATAATAATATAAAATACATAATTGTTTATTTTTATATTGATAGCTACAAAAAGAAAATTAACGTAACAAAAATCTTTTCTCTAATACTACTTTAGAAACCACGCATTCTTGACGTAAAATCTGCATCAGAATGTTTTCATTCTAACACACTGTTACAGAATGGATTCATTTTGTATCACCTAGGGCAAAGACAACTAGATTTTCGATTTCAACATCTAAACTGCACGGGAAAACTAACACATTTTAAAAATCAAGACAGCTTTGTTTCGATTATTTTGACACTGTCATGTCAAGTTTCACTTTGACGGCGGTTGATTTTATTTTACGTAGAAGGTAAGTTTTATTATAAAGCATTGATTTTATAACAAAATAAACTATTTTTTTTTTAAGTAATACTAATAAATAAATAATGTTTTAGTAACTATGTCAAGCGATAAAGCTTTTGGTGTACACCCCCAGAAATACAAATAATTACAGAAGAAACGATCAAAAACTTATTACCTTCAAAATCGAAGGAAATTTACGAATTAGAGTAGGGGAGACCGGGGACAATTGTAACATGGTACAATTGTAACAGAGGCTATATCAAACCGTTAACATAATTTAAATTTGGCGCCACTATGCACTTGGCTCCGTTGGGGTAAGAGGTGCGTGTCGCTCTAGTTTCGTCAAGCCAGTTGTGATACAGTTGTATACACGTGCAGATGTTTGAATTTCTAAACCGTAAGTAATGTTTTCGTATTGTCATTCTTTAGGTAAAAACGGAAGTAAATATGTAGCAAATGTTTCAAATTTCGCTTAGGTTTTATATTAATATGCTAGTGTTCGTTGTGAATATTTAGGCCGATAAAAGAATTTGTTTATTTGTGTAAATTTATTTTAAACAATAAAATTACAGCAGGGGACATTTGTAACACTCGACGGGGAGACGATTGTAACATGTTACAATTGTCTCCACACCGAAGGTAAAAAAAAATAATTTTGTTAATACGGGATTATTTTATTTTGCAGAAAAATGCCACGTTCAAGGGTCAGGAAAACTGAGAGGGGCCCTTCTAAAATCGAATTACAACAAGCAAGTTCACTGGTTTTAGAGCAAGGTGTTTCTGAAAGAGATGCTGCAAAACAGTTTAAAATTTGTCATGTAACACTAAACAGATACATCAAAAAAGTTAAAAGTGGCATTAATGAACCCAACGTTGGTTACAATTCTCATAACAAAATATTGCCTTTAGAAGACGAGTTAATATTTTGTGAATATATACGCAATTCGGCTGACATGTACTTCGGGCTCACACCATCGGATATTCGTTCTCTCGTATGTTATATTAAGTTTATGCAGGTGGTCTTAAGTTGAGTAAAAGGCGCTTTATGCTTAATAAGCAGATCGAGTTTAAATAAACAAATACATAATCTCAACGTTATTGATAGGTTGTTTTCTTAGTCATTGGCCTATGTGTAAAAACAATGATGTCATGTCGGAAAAAGGCCAAGTGGTTCTTAGGTGAAGTTTTGGGAGTTAGTTAAGAGTAAGAGCTTGTCTTGTACGAATTATAACAGAACGAGATTCGATTAATAAATTTAAAGTTAAATAAAAGCGTATTTTCTTACAAAGCAGCGGTGGGATATTGATCCTATTCTCGTCTTCGGGTGTGTTAATTTGCAGAGAATAAAACATGGGCAAATCGGAAACGGAAAAACGTGCTAATAAAAAAAGTGCCAAACGTAGGAAAAATAGGAAACGTTCGGTGTCCGTTTCTGCTACTAGTTGTTCGAGTAGAAGTTCGTCGGGTAGTGAAACTGAAAATACACGGCAAAAATTAAATCGGCTGAAACGAGAACTAAAAGAACTAAAACGAGCGACTAGTTCTGCCGTTCGGGCGGGTGATGAATTTCTAGTGCCGATATTTGATCCGGCTCGTGATGATGTGATTGTTGAGAATTGGGTAATAAAAATCGACAGTTTGGCGGGTCGCTATAAGTGGGATGATGACACAATTATTCGTTTAATTTCTGGACGACTTAGGGGAAATGCTCGCCAGTGGTATGACGAAAATATGAAATATGACACCAGTTGGAATGAAATGAAAAATGCTATAATTCAACAGTTCCGTAAGTCCGTTCCATTTTGTAATTTACTTAAAGAAGCTGCCAATTATGAGGCTAAACCTGGACAAAATCTTGGAGATTATTGCTTTCAAAAATTATCTAAATTAAGAGCTTTAAACCTTGATATACCCGATCCATATTTAGTGGATGCAGTTATTGGTGGCATTTCAGATGAATCTCTAGCCCGTACTGTAAAATCGGCTCAACATACGCAAGCCAATATTTTATATGCGTATTTAAATACCATGGGTGCAATGCCCCAACATAGTACAAGTTTTTCTTATAGTCAACCATTTCAGTCGAATTATAAAAGCAATTTTTTGAAAAGAAATGCCAATAAAAGTTTCACACCATATAAGTGTTTTAACTGTGGAATGTCAGGCCATGTATTTAAAAACTGTAAGCGGCCCCGAATCGAGTGCTTTAACTGTAAAAGAATTGGTCATCTGAAAGATAAATGCCCATTTTTAAAAAAAGAAGTTCAACAAATTGATTCTGCGGTAAAGAGATCCCGAGGGGAATCCTCAAATATTTTTTGACAAATAGCGAAAATTAATGGCAAGAAAGTAAATTGTTTAATTGACTCCGGCAGTTCAAATACCCTCATAAAAATGTCTGTTGTCAAAGCACTCGAACTTCCATGTACTGTTTCAGATAGTGTAACTTTAAGAAGTTTTATGGGTACCGATTTAAGCAGTAGAACATTTTCTCAAATACGTGTCTATTTACAGGGTGTATCCGCTTTGGTAGATGCTATAGTTATTCCAGATGAATATCTTAAATATGATCTAATAGTAGGAAGAGATTTTATTAACCAAGAGCATGTCATGTTAATTAAAAGAGAAAATAGGTTGACTTTCCATTATTTGCCTGTCACCGGCCAGTGTGACGTAAACTTGATAGACGTTTATGATAGTAATATTAATATACAATCTTTACATTTTGGTAATGTACCTGAAAAGGATAAACAAAAATGTTTTGCATTACTTTGCGAATTCTCAGATTGTATATCTTCATCATTGGGAAAATTAGGCAAAACAAACACTGTAGAAATGGAAATTAAATGTGTAACTGATACCCCAATAGTACGTCACCCTTATCGAATGCCAGATGTAGAAAAAAAGGTTCTCAGAAACATTATTCAAGATTTATTAGATAACAAAATTATTCGAGATTCTAGTTCGCCATATGCTAGTCCTATTATTTTGGTTAAGAAGAAAAATGGGGAATACAGAATGTGTTGTGACTACCGGCAGATTAATATGATAAGTATTAAAAATCAGACACCTATTCCAAATGTGGATGATCAAATCGATAGACTCGGCGGATTTAAATATTTTACTTCTTTGGATCTTGCTTCGGGATTTTACCAAGTTCCTATGGCGGCTAATTCTATTGAAAAGACAGCATTTGTCACCCCCGATGGCCACTATGAATTTTTACGCATGCCTTTTGGCCTCGCTAATTCTCCTGCTGTCTTTCAATCTCTGATAAACAAAGTTCTTGCGCCCCTAAAAGAGTTTGCCTATTCCTATATAGATGATATTATTATTCCCTCAAAAACTATTGAAGAAGGAATACAATATTTAAAGAAAGTATTAATTCAATTTCGAGAACATAACCTTACCGTCAAGCTGAGTAAATGTGTATTTTTGGAAACTACAATAGAATACCTAGGAAAAGAAATAAGTGCTGAAGGTGTTAGACCGGGCAAAAGAAAAATAAACGCTATTTTAGATATGTCTCCACCGTGCAATGTCAAACAAGTGCGTCAGTTTGTCGGTTTAGCCAGTTATTTCCGAAAGTTTATTAAGGGGTTTGCAATGATAGTTGAACCACTAACTAAATTAACCCGAAAAGGAGTCGTATGGTCTTGGAATCAACCCCAAATTCAAGCTTTTCATAAAATTCAACAAGAACTAACTTCAAGTCCAATTCTTGCCATATTTAATTCAAATTTACGAACAGAACTACATACAGATGCATGTTCAATTGGTGTGGGTGCCATTTTACTACAATTTGATGCTAAGGGCGAATCACACGTGGTTTCTTACTTTAGTAAACAGAATACGTCAGAACAAAAACAATATCATTCCTATGAATTAGAGACTATGGCCGTAGTGTATGCCTTAAAATATTTTCGAGTTTATCTTTTGGGTATAAATTTTAAAGTGGTCACAGATTGTAATGCGCTGAAAATGACATTATCTAAAAAGGATTTAATACCTCGCATTGGTCGATGGTGGTTGGAGATACAGGAGTACACTTTTGAAATAGAATATAGGGCCGGCACCAAAATGAAACATGTAGACGCACTCAGTAGAAATCCAGTATACAACGATCGGATAGACCTTGAAGTTTTCCAGGTAGATTTAACAGAAGGTGATTGGATAACAGCAGCACAATTACAAGATGAACAAATTACGAAAATTAGAAATATTTTGTTAAAGAAAAACAAAGACAATGATACGAAACGCTATTTCATCGAATACAAATTACAAGGACAAAAATTATATAGGAAATTGGAAAACGAAACGAGATGGGTTGTACCGAAAGCGGCACGAATGCAACTTTGTCGCTTATGTCACGATGAATCGGGACACCTCGGAGTGGAGAAAACTTTAGAGCGCATGCGAGCGAATTACTGGTTTGCGAAAATGAGAAAGTTTGTAACCAAATATGTTAACGCCTGTCTAAATTGCATGTATTATAAACATACTTCAAGCAAACGACAATGTAAATTGAACCCAATAGAAAAACAGCCAATACCGTTTCATACATTACATATAGATCATGTAGGCCCGTTTGAAACAAGTAAACGTAAAAATAAATTTTTGTTTGTTATTATTGACGGATTTACGAAATTTGCTATTATAGAGCCAGTACGGAATCAAAAAGCCAAGCATGTAATCAAAGCTCTCACAGATTTAATATGTTTATTTGGCGTGCCGACAAGAATTATTAGCGACAGAGGAACAGCTTTTACATCACAGTCATTTAAGATGTTCTGCAATGCTTATGGAATAAAACACATTTTGAATGCTGTCGCCACGCCAAGAAGTAATGGCCAATGTGAACGTTACAATAAGACAATAGTTAGTGCCTTGTCGGCCACAGTTGCTGGAAAAAACGAAAGAGAATGGGATAATTATGTCAAACAAATTCAAAGTGCTTTAAATACAAGTTTTAATAAAGGTATTAATACAACACCAATGAAGGCACTAATCGGTTACAACTCAAAGCATGCGGCTGAAGCAATTATTCTTAATGAAATACAAGATAAAATAAATAGATATGATTTAGATGAATTAAGGAGTAATATTTCTATTCATATACAAAAAGATCAACAGAAACAAAAAGAAAGATATGATAAAGCTCGACGTGAAGCTACACAATTTAATGATGGAGAATTGATAATGGTACAAATAACAAGTATGCCCGCAACAGGTAGCAGTCATAAATTATGTGCAAAGTATAAAGGTCCTTTCCGCATTACCAAAAAATTATATAATGATAGATATGAAGTGGAAGATTTGCGAGAAGGTTATAAGAGCAGGCGTACTGTGGTAGCAGCAGATCGTATTAAAAAGTGGATAACTATACAATATGATGAAAAATAAAATGTGATAAAGTGAACGTAGTTATCTTCCTTATATAAACTTCGTGAACAAAAGTTGTCCTTGCAATAAATTAAAATATAAGTTTTAGTGGCGAAAGTCGCCTAAGTTATATAAGTTTGAGTGGCGAAAGTCGCCTATGTTAAATAAGTTTTAGTGGCGAAAGTCGCCTAAGTTATATAAGTTTGAGTGGCTAAAGTCGCCTATGTTAAATAAGTTTTAGTGGCGAAAGTCGCCTAAGTTATATAAGTTTGAGTGGCTAAAGTCGCCTATGTTAAACAAGTTTTAGTGGCGAAAGTCGCCTAAGTTATATAAGTTTGAGTGGCGAAAGTCGCCTATGTTAAATAAGTTTTAGTGGCGAAAGTCGCCTAAGGTTACTGGTGAAAGTCACCTATTTTATGAAAGTTTTGAGTAGCCATTAATCTAAAGTAGCTACAGACATTCTTGACACTTTTAAGTAAAGTTTTTGTATTTAAGGTTTATAAATGTCAAAAATTAATTACAATTTTGTGTAATTTTAGATACTTGCAATTTAAGAAATTAGCATTATATAATTACTTTAAGGATACAGTAGTTTTCTAAATATTAAATCAGTTTCTTAATACTTAAATTTTGGCAATCTGGTAAAAGTTTATCTTTTATTGAATTGTTGGTGTACTGGTTGGCTTGTACACATGACTACTGTATTCTTAAAATAAAGGTCTGAGGACAGACCGATGGTCAGGTTGGCCGAGTGTTATATTAAGTTTATGCAGGTGGTCTTAAGTTGAGTAAAAGGCGCTTTATGCTTAATAAGCAGATCGAGTTTAAATAAACAAATACATAATCTCAACGTTATTGATAGGTTGTTTTCTTAGTCATTGGCCTATGTGTAAAAACAATGATGTCATGTCGGAAAAAGGCCAAGTGGTTCTTAGGTGAAGTTTTGGGAGTTAGTTAAGAGTAAGAGCTTGTCTTGTACGAATTATAACAGAACGAGATTCGATTAATAAATTTAAAGTTAAATAAAAGCGTATTTTCTTACACGTATATGAATTTTGCACAAGAAAAAATATTCGTGTTCCAGAGCAATGGCATGTCACAAAAATGGCATCAAGGGATTGGTTTTCCAACTTTATGAAGATAAATTCCACATTATCAATTAGAGTACCAGAAGCCACAAGTCACGCAAGGGCTGTAAATTTTAACAAAGTGAACGTTGATAAATTTTTTGACAATTTAGCCAGGGTAATGGAGAAAGATGGGTTTGAGGCTGCCAGCATATACAATGTGGATGAAACAGGGGTAACGACAGTCCAAAGGCCAAGCAAAATTGTTTCTACCAAAGGCACTAAGCAGGTAGGAGCCGTTACCTCTGCGGAAAGAGGAACATTAGTTACCCTCTGTGTAGCTGTGAATGCCATAGGGAATGCAATCCCGCCGATGTTTATATTTCCCAGAAAGCGGTTTAAGCCATATTTCATGAATCAAGCTCCAGTTGGTTCCATCGGAGAAGCTAATGGTTCTGGTTGGATGGACACCGACACTTTTTTTACTTATATAAAACATTTCGCAAAACATGCTAGACCTTCACCTGAAAACAAGGTTTTAATCATACTGGATAATCATAGATCGCATTTGAGTTTGCAAACAATTGATTTCTGTCGAGAACATGGCATAGTTCTATTGTCGTTCCCGCCACATACGTCTCACAAGTTACAGCCCTTGGACAGAAGTGTCTTCGGGCCACTAAAAGCATATCTGAATAGTTGTATGGACGCTTGGATGAAAAATAATCCCGGTCAAACTATGAGCATTTACGATTTACCAGCAATTGTTGCTCAAGCGCTACCAAAAGCTACCACCCCAGCAAATATAATAAATGGATTTAAAGTAAGTGGGATCTACCCTTTCAACCGGGATGTTTTCCAGGATCATGAATTTGCTCCATCATTACCGACTGACAAGCCACTGAATCTCCCTGAAAACGATTTTATGGACAGATCACTCGCACAAATTATTCACCCGATTTTACATGACGAGCCAGAACCATCTTCCTCTAGAGAACACACACCATCCACATCCAAAGGAACTGATGAAGACATGCCAGTCCCCATAAATATTTTACTAAATAACGAATCGGGGCTATCATTAACAACATCCATACAAGCTGATGAATTAAACACTTCCAAGGAATTATTAAAAAGCATTCGACCTTTTCCAAAAGCTCCTACGACTTTTAAGAAAAACGCCACCAACAGAAGAAGGAGAAAAACAGCTATATTGACAGAAACACCAGAAAAGATAGCACTTGAGGAAGAGGCAGCAAAAGCACGAAAGAAGAATGCGAAAAAAGTGAAAAGGGCGATTTCAAAAAAGAAAAAGGAAACTGAGTCAAGTTCGTCGGATGATGACGACGCTTTGTGTTTGTATTGCCTAGAGGCATATTCCAACGATAGGCATGGTGAGGAATGGGTAAAATGTCAACAGTGCAAAGGCTGGGCTCATTTCGAATGCAGAGACGATGACGGAGATTTATTTTTTTATTGTATTAATTGCAGAGAATGATTTTTATCATTTAAGACATCCCGTTACGTTTTTTTTTTTATTATATATTATACGTTTTAAGGAATGTTTCTTTTAAGTTGATTTCTTTTGAATTTGTGTATATTTTTATATTCAGGAGAAATATATTTTGTAGTAAAATGGTGTTTTTTTGTTATATATGATGTTGTTACAATTATCCCATAATGTGTTACATTTGTCTCCAAGGGTGGTACAAATGTAACAAGTAACATTACTTTGCGAATAATTTTTTATTTAGTAAATTAATAAACCATACCATTTCAATTTCTGGTAACAAAAAGACTAGACTTGGGCTTATATTATCCCAAAATCTTAAAATATTGTGTTTATTATGCACAAAGTTGTGGCATCATATATAAAAATTGTTAAAATTGTCCCCGGTCTCCCCTACACCAAGTTTATGAATTGGCGCTTTGAAAAGAGGATTTCTTCATTCTCGGAAACTGTTGTGTTGGCTTATTTTACATGTTTGTCCGAAAAGTATAAATCGTCCACACTCTGGAAAATATATTCGATGCTACGAACTGTTGTAAACATTAAACATAATGTTAATTTAGCTGTCTATGCAAAATTGCGATCATTTTTGAAGAGGAAATCGGAGGGCTATCAGGCTAAGAAGTCACAGTTTCTTACAGCACAACAAATTAGTCGGTTTATAAAGCAGGCTCCAGATGAGATTTATCTTGGAACGAAGGTAAATTAAATAATTTATCATATTACTAACGTATATCATGTCTGTATAATATTACATGTACCCCAGAAATCCTAGTATTCCATTCTTGCTATGTCCATTTAATAATTTTTAACAAATCGTAGATGCATAATATAATACTTAACTCCATTGTTTTACTTTTCAGGCTGTTATGATCGTTGGAATCATGGGCGCTTGTAGAAAAAATGAAATGTGCCTGATGAAGTTACAACACGTGGAAGATTTAGGAAAAGCGGCATTAATAAATATTCCAGAGTCTAAAACGAAAGTACCTAGAAAGTTTACGATAACTGGGGAGTATTATGATGTTTTCAAAAAATATTTGAAACTTCGATCACCAAAGACACAGACAAATAATTTATTCGTAAATTATCAGAAAGGTCGATGCACTAATCAGATAATGGGCTTAAACAAATTAGCTAAAATGCCGCAACAAGTTGCCAAATATTTGAATTTAGAAGAATCGCATAAGTATACGGGACACTGTTTTCGTCGTACATCGGCAACAATGCTTGTCGATGGAGGCGGCGATTTAACCGATCTTAAAAGACACGGGGGTTGGAAATCTTCGCAAGTAGCCGAAGGGTACATCGAGAATTCCTTAGAAAATAGAATAAAAATTTCCGAGAAAATTATAAATCACGTCGAAAATAATAATATGAATAAAACAGCCCAAAGTTCAACATCGCATAACATAAACTCGCAGCTATATCCTAAAGCAAGTTCGGCAGCAGAGGATGGACCGAACGTGCCGAAGATGTATTTCCAAAATTGTTCAAACATAAACTCTATTTCTATTTCATTAGTAAATACCACTGAAGGTGAAAGTTCAAAAAAATAATTAAAATTTGTTTAATAAATTAATTTATTAACGTAGTCTTATTTCGTTTTTCTAAAATAGTGTTAGAGAAAGTATAGTCTATAACAAGTATGAAATGGCATTTCTGCACTCGCGAAACCGTAGACCTCGCATGCGGCTCGGCCTACAAACTTTTCGCTCGTGCGGAATATATCCATTCCATACTTGTTATAGAATATACTATTACCACGAAAACTAAAGATAATCCATTTTATTCTATGATATTTATATTCCTCTTTTTTAAGAAACACCAATGGGCTTTTTTACTAAATTATGACTCTTATCCTATCGCACAGAGGCAGAAAAAATAAAAGTTTCTACGGTTTTATTTTTTACAGTTTTCAAATACCTATTTATGGTATAAAAACTTTTTTTCATCTACAATCGTGTACAACGACGTATTTCCGGATTTTTACAATTTGTTATAAATACGGCAACTTACACCTATAATATGAAGATCTGTTCCACAAACACCAGCGTATGCAACCTTTACCAGTACTTGATCAGGTGCTGTAATTTTTGGAATTGGAATTTTGACATAGTCTAATTTTTTCGACTTTAATGTAAATTGGAGAGCTTCCATTTTAGATAACTCGAGCGTCCGACACCTAAGCGAACAACCCACAAACTAAACCGAATTTGCTATATTACTTATTTTTATATAACATAGTTCTTTTATTTTTAGGCTAATAAATTAATTTGATATACCTATTATCTTAATTTTAGGTTAAAGCAAATTTAAACAAAAACAATTTTATCGAACATAAATACAAGAACAACACAAATTTATTTGATTATTCCTTTGGATGATGCGTATAACACAACTGTTATGGACCTAATTAAGGATGGATATAAGCAGAATTCATAATCATTCATAAACATAATTTTATCAGCTGTAAAAATGATATGTAATGTTAAAAATATACAATAAGTTGAACACAAATAAGCTTATAATAATTACATATTAAATTCAAAAAATAAGTCCAAAGATTGTTGGAAATTAACAAATTTTGAATGCAATCGAACAAAATTAACATAAGAATTGAACCAAACGATTTTAATGGCTATTTTAACTCGGTTTCTGAAAATATAATTAAGAACTTTCCGGCAAACTCCACCGAAGCAAGTGACTTCTTAAAATATACTCCACCAGTTAATTGTAACTTTTTTCCGCATCCAGTATGCCCAAAAGAAGTTGAAGTATCAATGCTAAATCTTAAAAGATCAGCAGTTCTTAGATGCTTTCAATATAAATGATAGACTGCTTAAGGAAACCATAGACATCCTAGTTGAACTTTAACCACTTTAATAAATAAAAGTTTTTTGAGCGGTCTTTATCCAGACGTTTTCAAGATGGCTAAAATTACACCATTATTAAAAAGTGAGACTCTGAATTGGTAGATAATTACCGACCTATTATAGTGATATTTTCCAAAGTTTTTGAGTCTCTGCTTAAAAAGCGCCTTTATAATTATTTTGAGACTAATGGATTGTTTCACTCTTCTCAGTATGGGTTGAGAAGAAAAATATCGACAATGGGAGCAGTCTTACAGGTTGTGAGTGACATAGTCGAAGGCATGGAAACCTGGAAAACTCGCGTGAATAACTTTGTGCGATCCAACAAAAGCTTTCGACTGTGTCTGTCAAAAACTCCTGTTAAAAAAAACTAGGCCACTATGGCATAAGAGGGTTTCCCCTAAACCTTATTGAGTCTTATTTGTCTGATAGGCGGCAGTTTGTGGCGATTGAAGGTGTCAAGTCTGATTTAGGCTATGTTAAATATGGAGTGCCACAGGGATCAGTCCTTGGGCCCCTCCTGCTTATAATTTATATAGATGATATGTGTTATTATATGCAACGGATTTGCAATTTGACCATATTTGCAGACGACACTACTTTTATTACTTCTGCTTCTAGTCTGGAGAATTTGCTGCTGAAGGATGCAGAAAACTGGTTTTCTTGCAATCTCTTACAGCTTAATACGAGTACGACTCAAGAACTGGTTGTCTCGAGTAATCGACTATTAAACAAAAACAATAAATGTAAATTACTGGGTATTACTTTGAATAGTTCCTTATCCTGGGAGGCCCACATAACTGAACTGGGACGAAAATTGTCGAGTACGATATTTCTTCTTAGAAATTTGCGTAAGTGTTTGACTTTGGACGTTTTGAAATCGCTTTACTTCAGCCTTTTTTATTCCCATATTGCGTATGGGGCAATATTGTGGGTAAACAGTGCAAATGCACAACAGATCTTTCGACTCCAAAAGAGAGCAACTTGATAGAGAATTAGGGAGTTACGTTGCGGAGCAGTTCTTAGTTTATTTTCTAGGAAAAGTTGTTGGCTTAACCGAATGCTGCAGTAAGGAGGGTTCTATAATATATATTCAAATATGCATTGTCAGTTTGTCATTGTTTATATTTTTTGGATTTTTAATTTACGTACGGGTGCCAGAGTCAGGTCTGATAATTTGTTGGTTTGTTTTTATTTAACGAGTGTTGTGTTAAATAGTTTATTGTTTCTTGTGTCACAATATGTCGGTTGTAAAAATATGAGCCAGGAACCAGTATCACTTATAATCTCCCTAGCAGCAGAATTATCGGGAAATAATTCTGCTGCGTGGGAGATTCGGTAAGAAAATTTCATAAATTAGAGTTTTTTTTTATTGTAATTGTTTTGCTAAAATGCTACAAAAACATATCTCCGGCGGCTTTAGTTAATTGTAACTAATTAGGGTGTTAGAAATGAAGTTCATTTTAGCCGTTAGTAACTCATTTTTATTATTAAAATGTAAGAAACATTAAATAACAAATTTGTTATCTGAAATCCATTGTCTTTATATAGTTTTAAATTCAAATAAAGATTTCAGGAACAATTCGTTTTTAACCATAACATCTGATATTACATGTCTACATAGTTTCAAATGAAACTTAAAAAAACATATTTCCGAGTTTAGTTAAATTTTTGATGTGTCTCTTTTAGCCCCGGTGTTCGATATGAAATTGGTTAGTATCAATAAAAATTATAACTTAGCAACAAAATGTTTTTTGATTTTATTCTGGGCGACTTTTGCCAATAGATATAAAGCACTTCCTTTTTGACAGAAAAATTATCACCTATTAATTTCATTATATTAATAGGAACTAACAAAACTATCGCGATAATCTCCCGTTGCTATAAGCAACGTAAACAAAAAGGAGCCTTCTAATTGGTTGAAAATAAATTTATGTAATTTTCTGCATTAGTCGAAAAATATTTTGTAAGAAGTATTCCAAATTTTAATGAATTATTGATCACTTTGCAGGAACTAAAGAAAGAATAATCCACCTTAAGTTCAAATCAGTTTAAAATGTAGGTACGTATAGGTCAGTCCATTTTTTTATCAGGTAAAATTATAGGGTTAATTTTTTCCCCGCGAAGACAGAAATTAGTGTAAATACATCAAACATAAAATTTTAATATGCCAAAAAAGACTTTTATATGCGTGGCAGTCAAAATTTTTTTTCGCCATCAGCCTGCGGCGCTGTTGATGTATCCTTACAATGCTAAATGACCCCTCACTTTAAATAACCTTGAGCCGCCACTGAGAAACACCATTGTCTCCGACCTTTAAAGAATCATAGTTATATTATGCATAATAACAACTATAGAATAAGAATAGGTGTAGTTATTAATCTGATCTATTTAGTTCAAAAAAAAAAAAATTGCAATAACAAAAGTATAATCCATGTATTTGTTGTAAATACTGTACTACAGTAAAAAATTACAGATGGTCGATTACAATGTAAATACAGCCTTTGCTATTTTTCCTCCTCTTAGAGCTTCCAAAGCGTTTTCGTAATCCTTAAGAGCGTACACTTGTATTCCTAACTTTTCAAAGTCAAGATATCTTGAGCCCATAGCCTCGATGAAACCAATAGATTTAACAAAGCTATATGGATTGATATTGACAGCAAATATTTGTATTTCTTTGGAATACATTTCGAATGGAGATACACTAAAATTTAAATAAAAATTTATTACAAAATGCGTATGAGATCAAACAAAGCTAACCGTAACATTTTTTGTTTTGACCATTTAAATTTCAAATATTGTATGGACCTCGGATAACAAGATTTTGATTCTCATATTACATAACATTATTTGTTTCCGAGATCTTCTAATAGGCAATGTCATTAAGGTTGAATTCTCAACGTCATTCAATCTATTGCCAACCTACAACCTATTTGGCGTTGATTTTTGGAGTTTTTTATTTTAATAACTAACATTTAAAGAAAATCAATATCGTCGGTACATTATTTATGTAGTATCTGAGATATTACAAAAATATCAATTTATTTCATTGCTAATTTTGGAAGAATTGTATAGTGAAAGAACAATAAGTGACAATGACATAATAATGTTAAAAAAATCTTACCCGATATTTTTCGCTATACAATTCTCCTGAAATAAGTTATGAAATTCCTTGATATTTATTAAACATGTCAATTATTACCTATAGAATATCAAATCTATACAGATTTTCTTTAAATTTTGTATAAAAGCTAGAAAACATAAATAAATCTACGCGAAATAGGTTATAGGTTGGCAAGCATGTTGATACTCCCACCTTAAATGAAATAAATAATGTTGAAAAATGCTCGTTTTAGGCCTCTTTCACACTAATTTTATTTCTTCTGCAATGGTGAAAGGTGTCGAGGTCCATGCTATTTACATGGACTTCAGTAAAGCTTTTGATAGAGTTAACCATGATGTTTTGATGTCAAAGTTAAGTAAATATGGCATCACTGGTCCGTTATGGAAATGGATAAAGTCTTATTTATCAGATCGGTCTCAGCAAGTAAAGGTTGAGGGCTACCTGTCCAATACTTTCTTCGTAACATCGGGGGTCCCCCAAGGGTCACATTTGGGACCTCCTTTGTTTAATATCTTTATAAATGACATTTGTTCTTGTTTGGATATTGATCATTTATTATTTGCTGATGACTTGAAGATGTATTCCGGGATTGAGTCACGGCAGGACCAAATCCGAATCCAAAATAATTTAAATGAAATAGATAGGTGGTGTACTCTAAATGGTATGACATTGAACACTAAAAAATGTCAAGTTGTGAGATTTAGTAGACTTAAAAACAATTTCCCTATAACTTATATGTTGGGTAACGAACTATTGAAAGAGGTATATGTTGTGAGAGATCTCGGTGTATTTCTTGATTCAAAACTGACATTCTCTGAGCACTATGAAAAAATCATAGGCCGTGCCAATAGAATGTTAGGATTTATAAAGAGATCTTGCCATGATTTTACGAATGTAAACACATTGAAAATTCTATTTGTAAGTTTTGCTAGGTCGATTCTTGAGTTTTCTAATATCATATGGTCGCCATTTTTTAATATTTACATAGATCGGCTTGAGAATGTTCAGCGTAAGTTTATAAAATTTGCGCGTTATAAACTTGGTAGAAATTGCATTTTTCTCTCAGTTGAAAATACATATAATTGATATCTTGTAAATGTGAATGCGTAAATAAATAAATAAATAAATAAATAACTATCAGGTTTAGCCGGTCCGGTTTCAAACCTGAAGCAAACCGGACAAGTAATGGACCATTCGTTTCAATATAGCTCTTCACACTATCAGGTTCAGCGACCGGTTGCAGCCGGATGGGTCGACTGGAGCATCCGGTTCCCTAACGCCGGACGAAGTGATGGTGGGGTATTGCAGCTTATGTGCGCGTTCACACTTGTCCGGTTATGGTCTTCAGGTTTAGTCTGTGGTAGTTTATATTTGTTTTAATTCTGGCGAGGAAGGTGCGAACGCTTACCTGATAGTTAAGCTAAGCATTTCTTTTGGACTGATGCAATTCCTCATTTTTGTATTTTGACCCTGTAAAAGTGGCTGTAATTTAGTATGTAGTTCTTAAAAAGACGAAACAGACATTCCAAAGTGATTAAAAAAAATTTTTTCGTCACTTTTTCCTCATACAAAATTTGAAAAGCACTAATCTCATCACGTGTTTGAAGTAGAGGGTGTACCCAAAGTCCCCTTTTACCATTTCTTTGCTTTTTACGCTTTCTATACAAATACCACAAAGCTATAACAGCATTACGAATTACGATCCATCATCGAAACGTGAACTAAAGTTTATGAATAAGGACAATACCGGACCTGATGAAAACTTGATCGGGTCAGGATATTTTTACTTTTACTTCAGGATTCTGTCCAGTTTAAAACCTGACCGGCGAACCTGACAGTGTGAAAGAGGCCTTATAGTACTTTTTTATCCTATAATCGCTTACCTAATTTTAGCATCCGGTGGTGCAATACCAAAAGCGCACAGTTTTCCTCCTTTATCCAAAAGGCTTATGGCATGTTCAATCGCCGGACAAAATCCGCTGCAGTCAATTACAACATCAAAGAGATAATCGGGATCAGCTGCTTGATTACTTTTTAATTGATCGGGAGTTACAAGTGCATATCCGGTCTCTATAATAAAGAAAAATAAGGTAAGGTAAAAGATTCGTTAACACATTTTTAAGTAATTTTATTATTGCCACATGATCATAAACTCTGTATAAAATGACTTATTGGTAAGCATGCAGTATTGCACAGCATTTTTTCAGTTTCACATAATATTATCTATCACAAAAAGTGAAAATAAATAACGTTTTATAAGCAACACCCAAAAATGTCAAGTGGAGAACCACAGGGCATCGTACTGGGACCACTACTATTCTCGATTGATCTAGAGTCTAGAGGCAGTATAGCAGCTATAGCATGCATGCCCTTTTAAAAATAATAATCCTAGCGGATTGGTAAAGTGCTTGAATCCAGTTTTCTTATAATACCTGTATACTACAACATGAATCTATCTATTAACTGGAATAAATTCGGTAAAAAGGAAACCATCCATTTCTTGCAACATACAAAACTATAAGATAAATATTAAAAATATATTGTAATATTTTTTTTAAATAATATTATATCATACGTGACATTGGTGACGTATTCGTCATTTTCTTAACAGTATTTCGTTTATTTTTCTCCAAAAAAGGGGGTAAATACCCGTCTTTGGGTAAAGTTTTAAGTTAAAAAAAAATTAAATGATAAATTAATAAAAGTAATAAACGAAATTTTGTGAAATTAGTCAATATTTCTTTTACTGTCTTGTATAGGAGAAAAAATGGCAATGAGAATGTAACCTTTATTTTCACATATCTCTTCAAATAGAGAAAATAAAAAGGAAATCGCGAAAATTCGATTTTGCCTGAATATCATCGGAATAATTCGAAATTTTTTAAATTTGCAAACACAACGTTGCCGAATTTAGTAAGGCGCAACGTTTTTCTAATTTAACCAACTCTGATTCTTTTACGGTTTACGATATCCCTGTAAAGTGCATTCTTATCCGGTACACCCTGTATATAGCTACCGAGTTGATATCAGGATTTGCGGGTTAAATGTTATAAGTAATTTCCAAAACACACTGTATAACTCAATACATTTAACAACCATTATTTGACTTCCATACATTTTCCGCTTCGTTTACGAAGGGCGCGCGTGGCTCTTCTAATTGATTCGTGCCTTTCGTTAATATTGAGTGCAGCATTTCTATGCGTCTAATTAATGCATCCCTAGTATCTACTTTTACTTTTTATACCTAATTTTTTAACCAACCCCATAAATTATAGTCCAACGGTGTGAGGTCTGGCGATCTAGGAGGCCAACTAATAGGACCACCGTGACCAATCCAAACCTCTGGAAACTTTTGGTCCAAATATTGCTTGACCCGACGCGACGGTCAAAATGGGCAGGCGCTCCGTCGTGTTGATAATACATTTGAATTCTGATGTTTAAAGGAATCTCCTCCAGTAGTCGTTGCAATTCATTTTGAAAAAAACTTAAGTAGTGATAAAGGCATTTCTGTTCGGTGTTCTTTGATGTGGAAATCGTTGACGATATTCTTCAGCAGCCGCTGTAGCCTTCCCATTACCCAAACCATAAATAAAAACCATATTGGCGTATTCGAGATGTGAATAAATGTTTTTATAAAATTTAAATGATACAAATCCGAAAGTTAACGGCGAATCAATGTAAAATTTTATACTGACACTATTTATACTGACACTAACAGGATAGTGACAGCACAACAATCAAAAGCGGACAATAATACCCTTTATTACAGGAAAGCTAAATTAACGCAATATTTTGTTTTTGCGTTATAATTTAAAAACAAATGAATATTGGATAACAACATTTGAGTTTTTTCTTATTATTTTGATTACACCCTTAGAGTTTGGCCCATTCCCCCCGACTTACCCTGTATATTAAAAGAATTATCCAGTCATTTCGAAGCAATTGAACATACAGAAAAAATACATAGCGTTAAAAATATCGAAAAATAAATAATTACCTAATTTTTTCAAAAAATTGAGCCTGTTCACGTTTGGTTCTGAAACGGTCACTCTCCTATGTCCTTGAAGATGCAATAAACAAACCCATAAGTTGCCGATTATACCAGCTCCAATAACAAGAATCCTAGCCCCGACTCGGACTGGGCTGAGTAGATCCCAACCATGGGACAAACATGAAAGTGGTTCTGTTAAGGCGCCTAAAACATGAATTTTATAATATTAATAAACAATATTGTTATACCATCCTAGCCCTCAACATCATAATATGGTATAAGGTGATTGCCCCAGTAGAGGAACAGCCCCCAGTATAGGAACGAAGGTGCATTATTTTGGAATTATTAAGCATTTCAGACCATTTAAAATTCCCGCCTTAATTTAAATTAATAGGTATAATATATTTCCACTTAATTACAAATTGGCAACAATGCAAGATGAATATGTCGGTTAAAAACGTTAGTTGTATTGTTGACTTCGTGAAGGTAGTGCGTGTATGTGTCAGAAAAATTAGGGTAGGTGCTAACACTAATTTAACTACTTATGGAACTTATACATATAGCCATCTGCATCTTTAGAAAATAAATATTTGCATTTTATTGTTGAAAACACTTTAAACTACATGTTTATGTATTGAAAAATACCTCATTAGCTAAAATTTGTATTATTTTGCAGGTGTTTCTCCACTGGATATTAAAAAGTTTGGAAATCCAGTAAAGGAACAAATTGTTCCTTTACTGGATTTGGAGTAATAAGTCATATTCTTAACTTTTTTAATCAGAATAATTATTATCTGACTGGCCTTCTTACAGCGTTTCCGTCAATTCTTTTGTCAAATTATGCTGTAGACCCAGTAAATAAACCGAGTTTTTATTGGGTTTACTTACTGGATTAACTTAAGCGTTACATAACCATTAAAGGAACTAGCTTTTTGCATAGGCTGTTTGCTGGGTCCAGCTGGTTTCTTTATTGGATAATATACATATTTATTTTGTTTAGATTTTTGAATGTTTTTTTCAGATATGGAGCAAAACGTCAAGTACCTACCAAAGATTTAAATATAGTAAAGAACAACTGGAAAAAGCTGTGGAAAGTGTGCGCTCGGGACGAGTGGGTTAAATAATGCCGCTAAAGAATACGGAGTACCAAAGTCGACTTTAAGCAAAAAAGAGAAAAACCAGACTAGATTTGGTATAAAAAGAAAAATATTTTGCAAAAAATTAATATTCCAACATCCTTTAATTCAAGAGGCGTGTTTAAAGTTCCTGAATTTACAAAGTTAAATTCTTTTGAGTAGGTAAAAAAGATATTTCCATTTATAGTGTTAGTTCCTTTACTTGGTATAAGAAGTTTCTTTGTTGGATTAAAGTGTTTATTCACTGGAGTTTTTGTATTTTTGTTAAATAAACTTGTTTTAAAAATGTATCTTAATTGTTTTATTTTATTCATAGTTTTAAATAGGTTATAAATAAAGCCAGACACCCCCTGCCAAAAATATTTTGAGAAACTATATAATTTTGTATTTTTAATAGAGCTGCTAATTTCAGAAATGCCTTAACTGTTTCTTCATTTGGTGCTTCTACCCTGTGCTGCACCCTGGTGCTTTTTTATGTATTATTTTTGTTAACTAAAATATACAAATTATACAGGGTGTTTCATTAAGGTCGAAGAGCGGCCATATCTCGGAAACTACTGGGCATAGAAACTCAGGAAAAGAAAAATGATAATAAAAGTGGCCATGAGAAAATTCTGGAAATAATTTTCAAGTTCCGCATTTTGCCGCAAGAGGGCGTAATTGAAAAGTAAATTTTTAAATTTTACATAACTCCGAAAATTCTACATTAAGGTATATGTTTGTAAAGCTTGGACAATTATGCATCATTTTGGTCCTATGCTCATTGGCGTACCGACTTTAATAAGAGTGGGGGAAGCTGTTGAAAGTGTAATCATTTAAATCGCTGTAACTTATAAACGACTTATCCGATTTTAGCAAACTAAAGGCTGTTTGGAAGAGAAATGTATGCACTTTAACCAGTCGTATTTAGTTGTCCATAATAGTTCTCAAAAAAATGCTAGAGGGCGCAATTTCCAATAACAATACATTTTTTGATTTTACTCCGAAAAAATAAATCATACGGTATAACTATGATACCATAATCGAGAAGGAGATGAAATTTGCTAGAAAAAATATTAAAACCGCAGCTCGATATCTCCGTTCGTTTCAGAGTTATTGCCAAAACAATAATTTTTAAGACAAATTGCGCCCTCTAGCAATTTTATTAGAAACTATCTTGTACATTGGATACGACAATTAAAGGTACTTACCTTTCTCTTTCAAAAAAGCTTAAATTTAGTAAAATTGGTTAAGGTTAGAAGTTACAGCGATTTTAATGTTTACAGTTTCACTTGATAAGAGTGGGAGAAGCTATTGAAAGTTTAAACATTAAAATCGCTGTAACTTCTAAACGACTTATCCGATTTTACTAAATTTAAGCTTGTTTGGAAGAACCTTCAATTGTCGTATCTAAAGGTACAATATAGTTTCTAATAAAATTGCTAGAGGGCGCAATTTGTGTTAAAAATTATTGTTTTGGCAAAAACTCAGAAACCAAAGGAGATATCGAGCTGCGGTTTTAATATTTTTTCTAGCAAATTTCATCTACTTTTCGATTATGGAATCATAATTATACCGTATGATTTATTTTTTCGGAGTAAAATCAAAAAATGTATTGTTATTGCAAATTGCGCCCTCTAGCATTTTTTTTAGAACTATTATGGACAACTAAATACGATTGGTCAAAGTGCATACATTTCTCTTCCAAACAGTCTTTAGTTTGCTAAAATCGGATAAGTCGTTTATAAGTTACAGCGATTTAAATGATTACACTTTCAACAGCTTCCCCCACTCTTATTAAAGTCGGTACGCCAATGAGCATAAGACCAAAATGATGCATAATTGTCCAAGCTTTAAAATGGCTTTATCAAACATATACCTTAATGTGGAATTTTCGGAGTTATGTAAAATTTAAAAAAATTTACTTTTTAATTACGCCCTCTTGCGGCAAAACGCGGAACTTAAAATCTATTTCCAGAATTTTCTCATGGCCACTTTTATTATCATTTTTTTTTCCTGAGTTTCTATGCCCAGTAGTTTCCGAGATATGGCCGCTGTTCGACCTTAATGAAACACCCTGTATAGAAACTTAATGTATTTTAAAACTGCAAATCAAATTTAACTTTAACACCCTGTAACTCCGTTAAATCAATTTTCGAAAAAATGTTATAGGAAGAGGTAACATTTATTTTCGGTCTACAATTATTCCCTAAATTTTTTGCTCATCATTTCCGGACACCCTGTATACATATGTATGATGATATATGTGTATGATTTTCTTGTAAACTCTTTAGGACAGTTAGTTGTAGTTTTTTGTTAACATCTGAATACAGAATATTTTAAAATACTTACAATGACCAGGTTTTTTTTTTTAAATAAAACACTATGTTTATCGTATAGATACTTAAATTACCCTTTATTATCCCTAGTTTGGCCAATATAACGATTTTTATTTAAATTTTCATAAAAAACCTGTTATAAATTGGCTGGTTACTCTGGTTAGCCGTGGCCAGCAATATAAAAAAATTATTAACAATAGTTTATGTACTTATTTATACTAACCCAAATAAAATACATCCTGTCAAAAAATTACAAATTAGAAAAAAAAAATATTTTACCTATTTACCTAAAGTATCTCCGCAGATGGAGGTCACAACATGAAACATGAACAATTTTCTAATTGAGTTTAAAAATATACCGGTAATTTAATAGTATCATTTGTTGTCTAAAATTTTAAGAATTTTCCGTTTTGTATGGCAACGTTGCAAAAAAAATTGATAAAATATAGTTGCAGCATTTTTTTATAACAACATTTTTTTATTACAGGGTGTTTCAAATTAGAGGTATGACGATATCGATCATTTTTTTAAATGGCAACCCTTGCTTTTTATTGACTATTTATAAAGTGCATTTTTGATTAAAAAAAAATACAATATTTACCTTGTTCCAAACTAATAGAGTCCGGCAACTTTTGCACGGTGTTCATGGGAACCAGTGAATAACTTGCCCATCCTCCGTTCCTATAGAGCCCAATAGTGTTCGAGATTCCTCCAGTTTTGCAGTAATGAGGATTTCCATTGTGGCAAAAGTCGCAGCATCGACAACCACTGGAAAAAATAAAACACTTAAGAAAATGATAACTAGACCAAAACTGTTCAAGAAGAAGTCGACAGGGATAATTCAGATCCACTGGGAGAAGAAAAATACAAATTTTCTTTAAGATTGAATGAATCACTGTATAATGACGCTGTAAACTATGATGATGGTGATGATGATGATGATAGTGATTATATTCCTGATGAGCAGTTCAATGATCCAGATACATTAGAAGCTCCAAGAAGATCACAAAGAGAGATCAAGAAGAAAAACTTTGATGGGAACAGGCGATGCTTGAAAAAATTCATTCACTCAATGAGAATGAAACATGGGGGACAGGAGACTGGAACAGTTGTGCAGTGTAAGTGGGTATTTAAAGTGGAAAGTGACAGTGATAATAAAAGCATATATAGGACTCGACTGGTAGCAAAAGGTTACACTGTAGTAAGATCTTCAACTTTTATATTGTCAATAGGACTAGCCATTAAACTAAATTTAACGATTTTACATTTAGATGTTGGCAGCTTTTTTGAATGGGGTTAGTTGGAGAAAAAGTTTTTACGCAACAGCCAGAGTTTTATCTCAAAAGAGAATGCAAATAAATCTGTAAGTTAAAAAAAAATGCTGTATATGGGTTAAAACAGTCTAGCCGTGCATGGAATGAAAAAATAGACGAAGTTTTATTAAGCATAGGGTATAAAAAAGTCTAGGTTTGAGCCTTGCTTACATATAAAGAAAAATGAAGGGAACACGTTGACGATAGTTGCACTTTATGTGGATGATTTTTTTTTTGTTTTTCAGTTAACTCCAAAGAAAGTAATTTTCTTGAGTCTCATTCAAGCTATAAATTTAAAATCAATAACCTTGGAGAGGCCAAACAATGTTTAGGGGTGAGAATTAGTCGAAATAATTGTAAGGGTTATAGAACAATTCATGAAGAATTGTATATAAATTACCTATTAAGACGCCGAATGCTTTAAAGATTTTAAAATATCAGATGTGTAAATTATAAAAAGAAGCGGCCCAAGGATAGATCCTTGTGGTACGCCGGAAAGAATTTGAACTTTATCTGAGAAGTTATCGTTATAGGAAATTTTTTGACTACGGTAAGTAAAATATGATTTGATAAGATTTAGAAAAGGATGTAAGAAACCATAATATTTTAGTTTAGCAAATAAAAGTTCATAATTAAGGGTATCAAAAGCTTTTGAAAAATCTAAAAGAATCAGAATACTATTTAATTTCCTATCAATAGCCGTCATTATATCATCAGTAACCTCAATCAGCGCTACGGATGTACTAAAATCTTTCCTAAAACCACACTGACTGTCCGGTATAATAGAGTTTTGAATGCAGTATTGAAATAATTGACTATACAGGACCTTCCCAAAAACTTTTGAAAGAATCGGTAATATACTAATTATTCTAATATCATTAAAAGTTGAGGGATTTTTAACTTTAGGTAAAGGTTTGCCTATAGAGACCGGGATCGGGAAAATAGTTCGACTCTAAAAATGTTTAACGTACTTATCTATGAAAGAACTGCAATATTTTAACATTTTAGAAGAAATGCCATCTATCCCACAAGCATTAGTTTGAAATTATTTTTACAATAATTAACCTTAGTACTACAATCTAAAGCATTTTGTAAAAAAAACGCCAAAAAAATCACTAATATCATTAGGATTGCATGAGTTATCTGGGATGTTTAAATTTTTAATTGAACCTATATTAAATGATTTTAGAGATTTCCAGGCTTTTCTAGGATTATTCTCCTCGCAAATTAAATTTAAGTAATTTCTTTTTTCTCTTCTAATTTCAGACAGAGTAAAAGTTCATTATTTCTTGAAGAATCCTATATATGTATATTTATTAATGATTCGTACATATTCTTAACAATTTGTTTTGCATCCAATAATATAGTCATTTCGTTTTCTACTACTAGATGCAGAGCAATAATTTTCCCACGGGTGCCACATAAGAAAAAACTAGTTGAACACTAATATTTCTATATGCACCACAGAATCAACACTTAAATAAATTTCTTAAACGTACAATACACAGGCTTTCTCAAGAGTGATTATTACAAATTAGGCTAGAGTTCTGTCGGGAAAAAATGGTGAACAAAACAAAAAATTATTTGAAATATTTTTTGTCTATTAACAGTAAAAAACACTTTTTACTTCAATTTGCATGTTCAATTTGCCGGAAGCTATCCGAATTCATATTATAAATACATAGGTAATACATTATTTTAGTTTGGGTGGTGTAGATCCTTGTCAGATACTGATAATCCTAGATTAAGCTCGGATTGATCCGATATATAAAAAATATGACGCTTTTTAAACACAGGTAGGTAATCGAAACATAATTAAAAACAATGTAACTATTTCTGTGTACAGCGTTCGTCTTCCTTAATGATACTGAAGATAAATGAGATAATTATTTGAAAATAAATATATTCCATCGCAAGCCGAGGAAACGGTACTTCCATCGCTTCCGTGAACCGCGCGCCACTGCTCTATCGTCACTAATAAATAAAATATCCTATAGAAACGTCGAAAACTGGACATTCAGCAAACACTCTGTACATTAGCAAAATATCTAGATATTGCTCTGTACATTAGCAAAATATCTAGATATTGCTCTGTCAATTATGAAAATATCTAGATATTGCTCTGTACTTTAGCAAAATATCTAGATATTGATCTGTACATTAGCAAAATATATAGATATTGATCTGGATGAGATGTGTTTTAAAGTAAATTCACAAGAGGAGTAAGTGAAACAAATGCCTGTTCACTAAAAAAAGCAAGTGAGATTTTGACGTTTAACTCGTGGACTACGTAGGTCACAGCCTTCTACTACTAGGCTAGTAAAAATTCAAACCAATAGCCGAGAAGCAAACCAAAATGGCAGTTGATTTTTTGATACTATGACGTCCTGTGCTGATTTGACAAACAAAACTAACCTTAAAATATTAAATTAATAAACAAACGGAATGTCAGCGTCTTGTCACAACAACTACAGCGGCTATTAAAAGTCACGGGCTTTGGATTGGCTAATTGCGATTGTATTTATACAGGGTGTCCGGAAAATATGACGATCAAGCCCAAATTACCTCAGTCCAAAAATTGATAGTTTTGAAAGTACAGCTTGTCAAAGTTATTATTTTTTTAATAATAGCATAGTTAGCACAAAATTTGGTACTTAGAGAGTAAATTGAACTACCTACATATTTAATATTCTAGCCTCAGGAATTTGTGCGTGAATGTTCCGGAACCCTGTATATGACTTGTTTTAATGAAAATAAAAATAGAATACAGGTGTAATTGTTATCTCGGTATTTTTTTTATCTGTATTGCCAAATCCTACCATAAATTAAATAGGTAAGTAGTTTTGTCACAATAGAAATATTTGGTACATAAAAACAGATTTACTGTCCCTATATAAAACGTACTATTATTTCAATTATATAATACTTTAAACTTGTATAATTTAATTTCAGATAAATTTCAAGGGGTTATATAAACATATTCAAGTTCAAGGTTCGTGCTTATCTATTAAACAAGCAATTATTGCCTTATATATCTTGTATGTAGTAGTAATTGAGCTTGCTGATTGAATCCTCCCTTGTGGATAAAGTTATATTTTATAAAACATTTTAAATCTATTTTATTTAATTTTTTTCTTTCAGCTATTATTACTATTAATCATTATACTTATTTACTTCACATATCTCATTATTAGAAAATATTGGTTTGAAAAGAAAATGGCAAATGCGTCACTGGGTATTGGGGCATAAAAATTTCCACTAACATTATTTTTATTTGTTTTCCATAGCTACTAACAGCCATTAACAAAATCTGCCCTAAACGAGAACAGAATATGCCGAGAAATCAAACTGTTAGAGTTATTATATGATATTCTGTACAATAGGTAAAGAATTTTTGATTAGCTATAAGAATACAGAAAAATATATAATATGTTCTGTATTTGTAGTCAAATATTTCATAGTGGATAAGGTTTTTGTTAATTTACTTAATATAATACATATTATAAATCGTTTGGAGTCACAACTTAAGTACTTATATTACCTAACGAATACGCATGCGTCACTGGAACCGAATTCAAACGAAAACAAACAACTACGGTGAAACGCGGTTCGCGCCGTTGCTTTTAAATTTGAATCATGTGTTTAGGGTTGCATATGTATACAAAAATAGAATTTTAGAATATTAAAAGTAAGATAGATACTTTTTGAGTATTCAAGGCACACAATGGCAACGCTGGTTGCCTGCACGTGGCGGAACAGAATGCACGCAAGTGCAAAATGTCCGTTACCGGCATCAGACTTCTAAAAACACGTGTCTTTTTTTGGCAAACAATGTGTGTAATATGTTTTAAATATAGGGTAAATTATAGTTTAATCTTGTTTTAACTGGATCATTATTAATAAACCGGGACGATTCCTCGTGTTTTTTTTTTCATAAACCATTGTGGAAGTTTAAGTTTTTATTGTTCCTTGTAATATTTGTTTCGTAAAGGCGTGTGTAATAACCTAACAGTAAAAAACAATGTCAGTATTGTTATATTGTAGTTTGCGATAATATTATGGTCTGTATGTAAATAGTGAAAATGAAGCTATATTGTTTTGGTTGACAACGGCATTATTTTAAGATAATTAAACCGAAAACAAAACTTGCAGTGTTCCAGGGTGCAAATCAAATTACCATAGCTCCTTAAAACAAGGTGAGAAATTTTATCTACACCTTAAAATTTCCGGCCAGTTATAATTTATAGAAAAAAAAATGATTGAAAGCAATTCCCAGAGACAACTGGACACCATCAAAATAGTATGAAGTTTGCTGAAAGTGGCATAATGTTATACTTAATTCGGGAAATCGATTATCGTTTATCAAACGGTTTCCTGTATCAAACGTTTCGACAAAAACTATAAACGTTATAAAAAAAAAGTTTATTGTTTCTTTTGGTCCTTGTTTCTATTGTTTTTCGTGTACCAATTTTTCCCTGGCCACCTTGCAATATTGGCAATAAAGATAGCTTTTTATCGAGTGATAGAGTAAAGTGGGCAAATCCCGGTCAGGTGGACAATGCCGGTCAGGGCGTCAAAGTACTTAGTTAATTTTGGCAACGATGCAATGTGCGTGCACATGTGCCAGCTGACCTCTGATTCTCGATAGCCGATTTGTGTTGTGAGCAGTTTGCATTAATACCTTGTTTAGTACAGCGGACCACGTATTTTCGACAATTTTGATGTAATATTTACGGTAAGTGAAATAATACTTGGAGATAAAATATTTCTATTGTTTTATAAAAGCTCAGTTACTACGTAAATATTGACTATTTTTCTTTCTTTTCTTGTATAAAAAAGAATAACAAAACATATTTTTTTCTTGGAAAATAAGGCAAAAGAAAAATTGTCACAGATGGGTAATGGCGGTCGGGTGCACCCTATGTGGAAGATGGGCGTATTCTGAATGCAGTGGAATGGACACAGCAGAGGGATACATCTGTGATGAGTGTCAGCCTGTTACTCAAGGAGATTTATTCTATATAGCTATTTAAAATTTTCAGCTATTTTAAATTTATTTAATAAATTATACAAATAATTTTCAGATTCTTTCGCATCAAAACCGGTAGTGAGTGCACTAGTGACTTGCTATTTTAAAATCATTTACCGTTATGTATAATATTTGTGCTTGGGATAACACATTTTTCTTAAGTGACCGCCATTTGCCCACTTTACCCTACTAACTGGATTATTTTTAAAGTTTATCGCAAATCTTAAGAATTGAAACTTCCGTTAAATATTAGTAAGTGTAACATAATGACCTTTTAATTAAAACGATATACCATTGTGTATGATTACAAAATTAATAACATTATAGTGGACAGAGCTGCGACTTTTCGCGATTTGGGTGTATTATTTGACAGTAAACTATCTTTTGCCTCCTGTCATAGATCCCTCCCTAGGTTTTATAATAAGACACTCTCGTGATTTTTTAAATTGCCATACACTAAAAATAGTTTTTATGCATTTGTAAGATCTAAATTGGAGTACGCTTCGGTTGTATGATCTCCATATTACCAAGTGCATCTTAATCGCATTGAAATGGTCCAACGACGTTTCCTGTAATATCTAAGTTTTAAAATTGATGGCCAGTATCCTGAAATCGGTATTCTAGAAGAAGCTCTATTGCAAAGACACTCGTTGTGCTCCTTAGAAGATCGACGTACAGTTTATCAACTTAAATTTCTTCATAATATCTTGCATAATAGGGTTGAATGCAGTGATATATTAGAAACCTGCAATTCCTCGTCACTAAAACACGTCATTTCCACGCTTTTTATGTACCAACCGCGTACCAATATCTGTAAATACTCCCCTATTTATCGAATGTGCAACACATACAATCTGCACCAAAATAGATTTTACATTTTTAGCTGTGGTTTATCCAGTATAAATCTAAATTACTGTAGTGTCTTTTTAGGCATAATTATTCCGTTTCAATATAATAATTTAAGTCTAAATTTTTGAATTATTGTTATATTATTACCTATTTTATTTTAAATAGCCTATATAGGTACCCATTTGTTAATTGGTTCATTGTAACTGTGAAATGGTGTAAAATAAATAAATAAATAACGATAAAAACAAGTGAAGACCCTACACGCTGTATTGTTAGGTCGATAGTTTAGTAAAGTAGCTATGTACTGGTAGTTTGGTACAGAAATAGAAAAGGGTATTTCACTTACTCGTTGGGATCGATAGCAACTCTGTCCCCCTTTTTGACATTTTTTACATCGGTTCCAATATCCACTACAGTGCCAGAGAATTCATGGCCCAATGTAGTAGTTCGTTCACTGCACGGAAATTCGCCCTGAAAGAAATTGTACTTTTATTAATACAAATCATTTTTCGACACCATGTAGGTACGTTTTGCCATAATTTAAAAACTACTTTAGGGGTCAATAAATAAACTTTTGTATATCTTATTACACAACGGAGTTGTTGAATCAGCACATTTTTCATATACATACAACATTATGGATTACATTTTTAGATAAAACAGTACTTTTACTATCACTGGCCGCCTTAATGAGACTTTTTTGAATAATAATATAAAATACTACTAAAATTTTCTCCACAAAATTTAATAGAATAAAAATTCTTTAGGGGTATCTACATGTTTCGAACGTAGAAACGTTCATCATCAGAAAACAGAAATGTCTTACAGACTTACAGACATACTTAAAAAGTTTTATAAAAGAATTTTTAAATAATCCTCGACACCTTCTATTTAGAAGGGTTGTTTCTTCTTTCCCAAATTATTTGGTTGGTTTAGACCCTCTTTTCTGACTTTTTCACATACTCAGTATGTTTTAACTTTTGTCAATTTTTCGTCATATTATGTCTCTTCTACACATCAATTCTTTAATTCCATAAAAGCTCCATTAAGGTTCTACGCCCATTTTTCTTCTGCTAAAACCATTAGCAATAAATAAATTTTCTGTCTCCTGATGATGAACGTTTCTACGTTCGAAATATGTAGAGACCCCTAAAGAATTTTTATTCTATTAAATTTTGTGAAGGAAGACTTTTAGTTTTTTCTTTCATTCCCATATTTTCAACTACACTTTAAGCATGGACTATTTCTTCAAATTAAATACATAATGGATTAATTTTTATATTGATAACTACTGATAACAAGAAAAGTAAAATAGCAAAAAATCTTGTACAGGGGTTTTCCGTATATTTTGGAGCACCCCTGGAGCTTTTATTTGAAGACCTAGAAAAAACTTTAAATTACCAAAGTTGCATGATTTCTCCTGAACAGCCAGAATTTGTTATCGGACAAAACAAATGAACATCGTAAATTTGTTTAATAATGTCAATATCGATTTTTTTAAATGGAACACTCTGTATATTAATTTTTTTTTTAACTCCTCACTCTTTTCTGATTCCAAATATCTATGTATGTTATATGTTTACTTTAGTCGTTTAGGCAAAATTGCATTTCAAAATATTGCGGATTAGAAAATCCATATTGGTGCGAGGAAAACATGATAGAACATAATGCTTATTCAGTAACAATAATTAATATAAATAATGATAATAATTTATGAAACAAACATATAACATATATAGATATTTGGAATCAGAAAAGAGTGAGGAGTTAAAAAAAAAATTAATATACAGGGTGTTCCATTTAAAAAAATCAACATTGACATTATTAAACAAATTTACGATGTTCATTTGTTTTGTCCGATAACAAATTCTGGCAGTTCAGGAGAAATAATGCAACTTTGGTAATTTAAAGTTTTTTCTAGGTCTTCAAATAAAAGCTCCAGGGGTGCTCCAAAATATACGGAAAAACCCTGTACCACGAAAACTAAAGATATATTCCATTTTATTCTATTATATTTATATTCCTCTTTTTTACGAAACACCAATGGGCTTTTTTACTAAATTATGATTCTCATCCTATCGCATAGGGGCAGAAAGAATAAAAAATTTTACGGTTTTAGTTTTTACAATTTTGAAATATTTATGGTATAAAAAATTTTTTTTCATCGACATATTTTTTCAGTGAGCAAAATTTTTTTTTCGAAAAATTTAATTTTTGGTCTTTTTTGCCCTCTTGTCTGTGTATTGCCATGTCTGCTATTACCTCGACAGCTTAAAGTCTACTAGATTAGAATCTGTCTATTATACAGGGCAACCTACTTTAAAACATATTATGTTATAATTTTTATTGTAAAAAAAATTATCAAAAGTACAACGACGTATTTCCGGATTTTTACAATTTATTATAAATACGGCAACTTACAGCTATAATATGAAGATCTGTTCCACAAATACCAGCGAATGCAACCTTTACCAGTACTTGATCAGGTGCTGTAATTTCTGGAATTGGAATTTTGACATAGTCTAATTTTTTCGACTTTAATGTAAATTGGAGAGCTTCCATTTTAGATAACTCAAGCGTCCGACACCTAAGCGAACAATCGACAAACTAAACCGGATTTGCTATATTATATAATGTATTTTTTTATTTTTAGGCTAATAAATTAATTTGATATATTATCTTGATTCTACGTCAAAGCAAATTTAACAAAAACAATGTTATCCAATATAAAAACAAGAACAACACAAATTTATTTGATTATTTTTTTGGAAGATGTGTATTACACAATTATTGTTATCGACCTAATTAAGGATGGATATAGACACAAGAATGATATCACAAGTGTGCGCTTAGGAGTTGAAGAATGCAAACAGTGGGACGAAAATTCAGTGCTTTTATATAAAGAACAAAATTCTCAAAACAATCTTAAAAAGGAAGATTTCTGACTTATATTTATGAACAATTCACAAAAGTATATGTTACGGATGTTTAAACCAAACAGTATATGTGTTAACAGTATACATGGCTTGAGTCCATATGACTTCGAACCAAAAAAAAATTATAAACACTTAAATAACCTATCTAATTAATTTTTTATTATTCTGGAAATTGTCATGTTTGTTAGTTAATACGCATTAGTAAGGTTATAGATTATTTAGCTTTTCACTCTTGATTCTGGTGATGAAGAACAGTTAATATTTGGCAAGAAAGTAAGTAAAATGACACCCCTAAAAAGAAGATTCTTGAAAAAAGGGTCAAAAAGACCCAGTAAAACATAAAATACTAAATACATGGTTATAAGTAAGTCCCATAATCAACGCGGTGTGCTGTATTGTAAAAACGAAGCTATTGAGAAAGTGGGCAGTTTCATTTACCTTGGTTGTAACATCAATGAATCGTGGGGCCACTCCAAAGTAATAAAGTGTAGAATAGAGAAAGGCCAGAACAATTTTCACACAAATAAAGCACTTTCTCTGCTGTCGAGATCTCAGCATAACGCTCAAGAAGAGAATGATAAAATGATATGTTTTCTCAGTATTGTTGTATGGTGTCGAGGCTTGGACGTTGTCCGAAGCAACAGAAAAAAGGATCAGGAGTTTTGAACTATGGATTTATCGAAGACTCCTAAGAATTTCCTGGGTTGACCGAGTCACCAGCGAAGAGGTCCCCAGAAGAATAAACTGCCAACTAACTCTCATGAATGTCAAATATCGTCTACGACAACTGTTCCTGCAAGGTAAAGTGGAAGGAAGAAGGGGACCAGGTAGAAGGAGAATCTCCTGGCTCGTTAACTTACGGAAGTGGTTTGGCGTGACTTCCATTGAACTGTTTCGCGCCGCAGCCAACAAGGCGCGAATAGCCATGATGATAGCCAACATCCGGAACGGATAAGGCCGGCGAAGAAGAAAAAAACATGAAATTTAAAAAGCAACCCCTTTTTAACACGCTTTTATTAGCTTCACCTGTATGTTTGCTTGTTTGTATGTAACCGACTTCTTTGAAGCCGATTTTGACCCACTTTAAACGGTCAGATTTAATTTAAATTTTGTAGACTTATCAAGAACCGCTCACAATACAATAATCTACACGCGAAAAATTCTCCTGTTAAATTTTGACAGCTGTCAGGTATAAAACGAAGAAGCGATTTTGACGAAACAAATTATGGGATCGTATAGTATTCGAGGCGGAGACTTCGGGAAAAAAAGGAAAAAATTCTCCAGTCAAAATTTGACAGCTGTCAAATCGTTTAAAAAAAATGGAAATAATAAAAAAACTATAAGGTCGTATGTATATTGATGGTGGAAAGGTGAAAAAAATACGAAAAAAATGCTCCTGTCAAATTTTGACAGCTGTCAGGTATAAATCGAAGAAGCGATTTTGACGAAACAAATATGGGGTCGTATAGTATTCTAAGTTTGTTCGGGTTATAGCAGTTTCAGAAACCAATGAGCTAAAAACTTTCAAATACATAGGCTTTATAACGAAAGTATAATAAATTAATAGGTGGGATGATTTTGTTATCTATGTTGTGAATTTGTTAGAGTAGATATAGCAACGATAGGAACTCGTACATTTTTATGGGTTAAAATAAACTCAAATAACTGTCATGGGAATTACTGGTATTTATTCCTACCTTACCTTCTACAAATTTGCGTATTTTTTTGCTTAATTTGGGCATACTTTATGTAGCAAAAATTGTAAGTAAGTTTAACTTGTATATATTTTTAGGAAATATCAATATCTATATTTTAAAGTTTCATAACCAGGATGTAATTAATTATTTGAGATGCTTGCCCATCATGCAAAAAGTAAACTTGCTAGAGCTAGAACCGGGAAAGAACTGTCTTGCTTGGACCACTTTCTTGTAAGTATTTTGGATCGTCGAGCATGTATCTTCTACTGGATGAAAGAGCAGCGCAGTCACAGAGAATATGTCACACCATCTACATAAAGGTGTTTACGTAGCTGAAAATGCCCTGTTTGGATACCTATGGCTAATCGTAGATTACTCCTGGACACTCATGAAGGATGGTTAAATATGCTACTAATAAAAAAGTAAATCGTAAACATACCTCTATAATTAGCGAACAAGGTGAGGAACTGTGCGGGGATGGAGAGGTGGCTGAAGCATTTAATTATCTTTTTAGGACTATAGGAAAAGAAATGGATAATCAAATAAATAACAAGATGCTAATAATAATAATAATAAAAGTTTATTCAAATATATTTTTTTTTACATTTAATGCTAATATATATTTTTTTGAATAAACTATCAATTCCGAACTCAGAAGTAAAATACTTGTATTAAGTTAAATATATATTTAAAGTTAAATAATAATATAATATTTATTGTAAAGAATATATTTCATAATTCTGGCACAACTAGATTATAATATAAAACGATTATGACAATATTTTATTGGTATATTTTATATCACTATAATATACGAAGATACAATACGTTATGTATATAATATATATATTTATTTATTTTATTCATTATTTATTAATGACGTTCTTGAATATATCTCTTGGATTAGATAATATCCAATTTTTAATTTTATTTTTATAATTATTTAACGATTTAATTATTTTAATTGACTGTGGTAGCATATCAAAAATATATGGATTGATGTTTAAAAAATGTTTGTGTGCTATTGTTTTGTTTACTCTATTTTTATATGTAATAGTATTTTTATGACGAGTTTCATGTGTGTGATTAATATAATTTACTATATTTTTATGTTTAAAAATATATTTATATTAACATGTTGTAAGAAAATATTTGTTTAATATCCATTTTTTTGCTATCTTTAAATAGTAAATCAGAACAATATTGATAGTCTTTTTCGTAAATAATTTTTAAAATAGGGAAAAGAAAACCATAAAGTCTTTCTCCACAATTTTAATTCAGTAGCTAATAAGCTAGAATCGACATGTTTCGAGTGTAGAAACACTCATCATATGATGAGTGTTTCTACACTCGAAACATGTCGATTCTAGCTTATTAGCTACTGAATTAAAATTGTGGAGAAAGACTTTATGGTTTTCTTTTCCCTATATTATTCAACTCCACTTTGAGTATGGACTACTTCTTCAAAATTTTTAAAATGTATTTTTGAATAGTTTCAATATTATTAAGATAATTCTTATTTATGCCTCCCCATCCTAGTATTCCATAATTTAAATGGGTTTGTACTAAAGAATAATAAAGTATTTCTAATTCTTTTATATTTAAAAACTGTTTAAGATGTTTAAATTTTGGTATAAGAATTCTTAGTTTTTTTATAATTTAGTCACTATGTAAATCCCATTTTAAATGTTTATCAAAAATTATTCCTAGATATCTAATATTTTCACCTTCCTTTATGTTAATATTATTATTGCATATTATTGAACCAATATTTATTTTTGTATGAAGTAAATGGAATGTATGTTGTTTTGTTATAATTTATAGTTAATAAGTTTTTAATAATCCTGCTGCTTATTTTTATAAAATCTTTTTCAATAGTATTTTTTTAAATATTCCAATTTAGACCTTTATAAAAAATTACCGTATCATCAGCAAAACTATGTAGTTTTCCTTGACAGTTTAATTAATATAAAAATAATTTAAATAAATTAATTAACAAATTAAAAATATCATTTAGATAAATATTAAAAAGTTTTGGTCCTAGGACTGTACCTTGTGGTACTCCATAATTAAATATTTTAATCCTATGCTAAAAAATAAGTTAATCCAAAATTCAATGTTCCTAATCAAATACTTCTGCTCCTGGAAAAGATAACATAACACCTCCTGTAAACAATGAAAACCATGTCAATCTGATTTAGCCACGTCTGCATCTAATAACAAGAAAACCAGTCCACTATTTTCTAAATAATGGTTAAAAATTAGATACATACCCTTTAAACTATGTCTTGCAGTGATATAAATTGTTGAATGGGCGACAGTCTTTAACTGCATGGTAAAATTAGGTTCGTTGATAATAGTTATTTATGGTACTAGTGTGTTGTGTTGAAAATAAGTCACGCGAGAAATATTTATACCACGAGGCCGTCAGGCCTTAGGCCTTAGGAAACATAACACACGAGTGGCATACAATGTTTTATCCAACAAGTGGAAGAAATCGTTTTTTTATGAGATAATAATTAATAATCAAAATAATCAAAGCTAATTGCGTCTCAGTAGCCTATAAATGTAAAAATGACTTGACAGAGACTTTTTTACATTTTGGTCAAAGTTGGTTGATTATTTGGTTGCCACGGGCATGGCATGATATATTGTTAGCAAATGTTTAAATAAATTTTGACACTTGTCAGTTTTCCCTGCAGAACAAGGAAGCTTCTTTGAAGCAAAAAACCTATAGAAAATGGAGGAAACCGACGAAAATTACGTTCCTGAGGATATCCTTACGGAAGCGGAAGAAGCAATGATGCAGATTTTGCCAGAAAAGTCCCGAGATGCTTACAAGGAGTTCAAAATGTTTGAGTCTTGGATGAATTCACGGAAGATAAAAGGTATCGATAAAAATGTTTCTGTTTTTGAAGAAGCTCCCGACGACGACGGGTACTTGTTGATGAAAGTGGCTTTGATAATGGGGATTAGCGGTGCTTGTAGATGCGATGAATTGATTAAATTGAAAATAGAAAATATTCAAGACAAAGGAAACCAAGAAATCGAGAACTTTCACCATACTTGAAGAAGGATTTCCAGTCAACCCGATCAATTTGTGTAAATAATACATGTCTTTGAGACCAAAGAATACTAGTTCTAGCAGCTTTTTTGTTTTTTACAAAAATGGGAGGTGTACCAGCCAGTGTGTGGGAATAAATACGTTGTCGAAGATACCTTCAAGAATTGCAATGTTTTTGAAATTGGAGGACCCAGCGCTCTACACCGGTCACTGTCTGAGAAGGTCTTCGGCGACTCTTTTGGCCAATGCAGGTGCTAACATGACTACATTGAAGCGTCACGGAGGATGGAAGTCCTCGACGGTAGCAGAAGGATACCTAGAAGAATCGGTGCATAACAAAATACAAATTGCAGAAAAAATACAAGGTTCTAATGTGTCGGCGTCTTCTAGCACTATAAGCAGCTGTACCGATATGGGAGCGTCTGGTTCCAATGAACCAACGAATTTTACAATGACTAATTCGAATAAACCGTTAGCGTTTTCCTTTAATTTTAATATCAATGTGAATTCTGCTTGTAATTGTAATATAAATAAATAGAATACTAGTTTAGTTTTTAAATATGAACGTGTTATGGATTATAACTCACTAGTGTGTTATTTAATAGTTTACTTGTCTAAAATTACATTGATAATGATAGTCATAACTGTCATGTGTTGGATAAAGTATATTATAAAGCTTATTATTAGCTATTTTGTGGATCGAAGGGCCACATGAATGCAAATTTAATAAGCTACCCGAACTAGTCGGTTGTTATCATCGGTTATGTCATTATAGTAATTAAAATACATTCTAAACTGTAATTCACCACTTTGTCAAGAAACGGTAGTGACATAGTAGTTGGCACTGTAAACTTGAGTCTTGGATGTCAACTATTAAAATAGGATAGAAGAGCCTAGAAATATCAAATTAAATTAGAATTTCCGAATACAAGATTATTCATTACATAGCTAACAAGAATATGATTAAGAGTGGGTTGCCAATTGTCAATTTTATCAGAGTGTTATTAAATTTAAAACAGGCCCAAATAAGAGCTAATCCTAATAAACTCAATTTATTCATTCAACTATTTATGATTCGATGTGCCTCGAATATTGTTGACTTATTTTCCAAAACCAACTTTTTCTATACCTATATCTTAGTAAATAAAGAAATTGCATATAGGAACATAGCTACCAAGAATGGGATTAAAAGTGGGTTGTCAATTTTATCAGAGTGTTAGTTAATTTAAAACAGGCCCAAATAAGAGCTAATCCCAATCAACCCAATTTATTCATTCAACTATTTATGATTCGATGTGCCTCGAATATTTTTGAATTATTTCCAAAACCAGCTTTTTCTATACCTATATCTTAATAAATAAAGAGATTGCATATACAGGAATACTAAGCTATAACCTGCAGGTATTTTGTTGAAATTCAATAGTGAACCTAGTTAGATATTGTTTGTTTGAAGGAAGGTGGTAGACAATGAAGTAATATCAAAGAAATAACCTTGTCGGACTTCCATTGTCTTTATTTTGTTACTTAACACAACGTTTCGGTTAGTTAGTATCTCTAACCGTTTTTAAGTGTAAACTTAAATATAATTCTAAGGTCTTAAATACTATCCATGTGCAATGGATCTTGATGACTCCGCCTACCTGCTTATTGGAGTGTGAAGTGTGAGCTGTTGGTTTTGGACAAGCTTCCAGATATTGGGAATACCTATACTTAGTTTACTAAATATATGGGTATTTTGATTCATGAAAGCTGCTTCTTTGAATTTTCTTTTCGCCAGTGCTGTTCCGTGTCCAAAACCTTGGCTTGTGACCACTGCATATTATGCTGGTTGGTCTATACATGTTCCGCTATACCTGATCTCGAAGTTTCACCTCTTTGAGTTTGAGTATGTTTCAGATGTTCGTTAACTCGTACGGGAAGAGGTCTTTTTATTTCTCCAATGTACGATTCGCCACACTCGCAAGGGATTTGATAGATATAATTTTTTGTGTTTCTTCTAGCGTCTAAGCGTATTTCCGGATTTGAAGGTTGTTTTAATATTATAGTTTTTGGTTCTCATGGTATTATTTACAAAGGTTTCAGGGTAACCATTCTGTTTTAAATCTTTTTTGATATTCGAAATTTCAATGGAAAAATGGAGAAAACGAAAATTCAAAGAAGCAGCTTTTTTATGAATCAAAATACCCAAGTATAGATATCCCGAATATCTGGAAACCTCTAATTGTCCAAAACCAACAGCTCAAACTTTACACTCCAATAAGTACGTAGGCGGAGTCATCATCACCAAGCTTTATTGCACACGGATACGTAGCCTAAGAATTATAATTTAGTTTAAACTTGAAAACGGTTAGAGATACTAACTAACGGAAACGTTGTGTTAAGTAACAAAATAAAGACAATGAAAGTCAGACAAGGTAATTTCTTAGTTAGATATTAATCCGATAAGTCCTAACAAAAATAAAATGATCCAACATGGCGATAACTGTCCCAGGTTTGCCAAATATGTACCTACACAGCCCCTATTTGTCTTTTTTTACTTAAAAATATTCTTATATTCTACAAATAAATACACAGTCTGTTGACTTGTGATCAATCCAAAGTCATATACTAATTGCTTGCTGAAATAAAACCATTCAGATTGCAGGTTTAACAGTTGTGTCGTCCTATTGATTCAGTTAACAGTGTTTAGGAACTATCAACCAAGTAACACGTCTCTATGTTCCTAAACAACAATATAGGGAGGTACTATAATAAAAGAACAATTCAATTAAATTAATTTTTTTATTAAAATTATAAATACAGAATCTCTTTAAAAAATTAACATGTAGAAATAAATTAAGTAAATGTTGTAAAAAGCTACAGTCTATGGCAGTCATGAACAAATTCGAAAATAATCATTGTGATTTCACAAAACCGCTTTTTTTAATATAAAATACACTACTCTAGGGTTTTATCGATTTTGTACGGTTTGTACCAAAGCAAAAGCACTTTTGAATCAGTCTCAATTTCATAAAATACTAACTAAATTCGGTTTACAAAAAATGATGTCATGTTATTAAGTAGAAGAAATGCAACGCAAAGTTTTACGATAACTCCGACGTACAAATAGTACAATTTTGATAACTTAAGTCTCCTTCAAATCAATTTTGAGTCGCATATGGATTTCAAATAATAATAATTAACTAATCAGCTGAGCTGCTAAAGTACTGGTAAAATGAACTTAAGTATTATAAGTAACAGCATTTTCCAAAAAGCAAGTAAGTACCAGTACAAGTCTATGAGGCAGTACTTAAGTTTCAGGTATTAGTAATGATTAAATTTCAATAATTTAAGTACAATTATACGAACAAACACAATATTGTGTGTACTTAAGTATTGATTTGCTTTAAAATAAGGTTTCTTTAATTCATTAGGTAATTTCTTTAATATTTAACTACTTTTCTTTAATACTCAAGTATTTCTATAATTCTTTTTCATTATATTTTAGCAAAATTAAGGGTATAAACTGCCTTATGCACCATTTTTATTGTTAATAAATTACGTTTATTCATCATAGTGCGTAAATCAAAGCCTTGTTCTTATGCATCGTACGAAGTTAGTTAACTTGGAGTAAGTTCAACCGGCATTTGACAACATGGCAATTTTCTGGTTTTGCTAATTGACATCTGTCTCTGATTGAAATAAAATTTTGAGGATATTCTTTTACAATTGATCATGTTAAAGCACCTGACTTTGACAGGTAGCCGAAGGGCACGCATATCGACTATTTCACGTTTAACCATTGTATTTTCGATAGCTCTTATGATAAATACTTTATATTTTTATATTAAACTTAAACTTTTTAAAAATATCTGACTTATTTTTAAAAGCAGGTAATCAAGTGCGACTGCTGATGACTGTGTGCCCTCCAGAAAACATTGCCGACCTGCCAATGACGTCATTGCGAAATGGTCAATGAGATGAAAAATAAAAATATCTCTTTATCTTTAACTGACTTGCTGCAACAATCTTAGTACATAATATGTTCAAAATTGTATTGGCCAAGTTGGCCAAAAACGCGTTGTGCACTTCTTCATTTATGGTTTTTACTTTAAATTAATATACAGTGTGCCCAAAAAAGTATGCAACATATGGGAAAGCTTTTTATCACCGATTTCCCAGAAAATATTATTCTTTATAAAAGTTCCATTCCTTAAAACTATAAATATAAATGCATAGGTATTTCATATTTTACCTGCGGCTAATAGTAGGGGAGCAAATGCCATTTTTTCGAAATTGCCTTAAGAGTAAAGTACCTTAATTATTATAAATACAGCAACATTTTATGTGGAAATGTTTTTGCAAATTAAAAACTTAGTCCAAATACGAAATTTGAGTTAGGTGTGTAAATTTTTAATTTTTTTTATATGCATTTTTTTAAAATAGGTTTTTGGACTTCAGCGTACTGGGTGAAAATGACAAATAAACTATTAATTATTTCCAGTAATATCAATAGAGTTGGATTCTATCATAATTTTGTTTAGAACATAAGTTGGCTAAAATGTGTTTAAGTAGGCGTGCAACACGCTAATATCTGAACCAACTCGTAACATTGAAGGGTTTTAAAAGTTTGCAACTACTTAATCCATTTTTATTATAAACCCACGCTTAAGTTATTTAATAAATATATTAAAATTGCGTAAATAAAAAATCGGCCAGACCAGAGGTGTACCGTTAAGGGGAAAATAGAGATTAACCAAAAAAAATTAAAAATTGTGACACCCAACTCAAATTTCGTATTTGGACTAACTTACTAATTTGCAAGAACATTTCCATATAAAATTTTGCCGTATTTCTAATAATTAATGTACTTTACTCTTAAGGCAATTTTGAAAAAATGGCATTTACTCCCTTACTATTAGCCGCAGGTGAAATATGAAATATGCATTTATAGTTTTAAGGAATGCACCAACTTTTATAAAGAATAAAATTTTCTGAGAAATCGGTGATAAAAACTTTCCCATATGTTGCATACTTTCTTGGACACACTGATAAAGTATTTTATGGGCGGTCAAAAAAATAAACTGTTCCCCAATTTTACCCAAAGGAAAAACATTTGTTAATTAATATCATTGCTAATTAACATGTAGTTAGGCGCAAGCGCACGGGGCAGTTAAGTTAGTTGTGGGCATAGAGAAAGTTTCATTATTACCATTAAACTATGAATTTAAAATAAGATGCCAATTCGACTATGCCCCAGCGGTTGAAGAAAAAACTGCTAAAGTTTTCGGGTAACTGACAAAACGCATAACGAATAAAAATTCGATTGTAAATTGAAATTTGAGGTGAAAAATTCTGAAATAACTTTAAGGCTGTACTTTTAGAGTGTCGGGCTTAAATTACCAAATAACACTTAAAAGTGTCATTTACAAGTAACCTGTCGCTTTTATAATATTTGACAAGTGCTCGTTAAGCTTAGTTTGTAAGCATTCAAAAAATTTGCAACCAAATTGAGCTTCAGATGTTTTTAAAGTTTCAAGCGTTTTCAATTTCAAAAATACTTCCAATTAAAATGCTATATATTTAAACATTTTTCAATGATGACTTGTAAACATTAACATGTTAATTATTATTAAAAATAGCTGCAAACCTTATTAAAGCGAAAAAATTTGAATTTATTAGAAAATAAATGAAATATTACTTGCTAGTCATCAAATTTAAATGCCTGTTTTATAATAAGTCAATTTTCTATTGATTGCAATTTCTTTGTTTTTAAAAAGCCGACTGTCGAGCAGCTTACGATCATTACAAAAATGCAAATAATGCATTAAGTATAATAAATAATATTTCAAAAATTGAAATGAAATATTTGGATTCAAAGATTCTGATGTCAACTTCATTTGATATTTTTTTTCCTTACATTTGTACTTAGTGCAGTAAGGAAAGATAACCTTCAATAAACGTCGCAAATATTGAACATATAAGCATTTTTAAATCACATGTTAAATAAGATTAACACCATAATACCAAAGGTTCTAGAATTGCCCTTATTATCAGGTAAATTTTAGGCGGAAATACAGTAAACATATATATTTAACATGTAAGAGTAACTGAATAATCATGTTTTTATAATAACGGGTTATCATAAAGTAAGGGATACATTTCAACTTATTATATATTTTAAACAAATCAAATTAATAACAAAAAAAATGGAGTCCAGTTACTTATATAGTTAGATTTTAGTGTATCTATGGAAAGCAAAAGAATTATTGTCATGACAGCTATTGATATAAGTAATTTAGAGAATTATTGTTTTCAAAATAAAACTCGATGATAAACTTTAATGATAATATTATTGATCGTGTAAGGTCTTCTTTACAAAAATCTGCAATAATTTTTAAAAAAACCATCATATTCTGTATATAGAAACAAACCCGAAAGATAATGAGCCTAATAAATAAAAATTAAGCAATTACTTGAAGCGATTGCTTGACTAGCAAATGCTATAAGTAAAAACAATTGCTAGATCTGGATATGAATACGTAAATACCACAACATTGGTCTATTTACTTAGTACAATTGTAATCGGTTACGTTTCTGTGGAAAATAGGAAACTTATATTTGTGATATGGCAGATTTCAGTGAAAATGAGGAAAGTGATAGTAGTGATGAAGAAATTAAAGACAAGCAATTGATATTCGTTCATAAATTGAACATAAATAAATCTCTCTGGCCACAACCGTTTAGCTTCCACAACAGCTTCAGCACTTGTAGGAAATTTAATAAAAATATTGGCCTTCTCCAAAACTCTATCCAATAGAGAAGTGTATGTCTTACAGACAGTAGTTTGGTGAACACCGAGTTCTCCACCTACAGAATTTTTTAAGCCCGGATCCGACAATTTCCGCAGAAATACTTTAATCTTATTTAAAGGCGGCAGTGCACCCCCTCGCCATTTACCAGTATTAGTCAAAAAATAATTTGCCAAGCACTCAACATTTTCGCAGTCAAATCGATATAACTTTCTGAAATCATCATATCTGCAATTTTTACGTACACTGTAGATTTTTCTTTTACGGACGTTCATATATTCAGCCATAATTGAAGACACAAATTAAGAGCAACGCACGTGTATGCCGCGGAGAACTAAAGTTGAGTGCTACCAAGCCAATGATGCAGCAGCAATTGCTACACTAGAAAAAGCAATTCCTTAATTTATTCATCACATTTTAAGGAAACGATAGCGATTGCTTCTATTTTATAAAAAAAGCATTGACTAGAAGCAATTCCTGCACTTTTAAGCAATTGCTGGTCGCAAAAGCAATTACTTTAGTTTTTATTCATTGGCTTTCAAGAAATTACTTCGATTTTATAAGAAAAAGCAATCGCTACATTTTTATTCATTAGGCTCAATGTCGTCATCACGAGCGGTAATGACAATTATAACGACACCCGTGTGTCGTTCGTTTCTTTGTAATAAAAGAATAATTGCCATAGCAGGCCTATCATTTTTCTGTGACATGAGTGGAAATCAAAACTTTATCTATGTATGTATCAGAATGTGATTTTAAGAACCGAGGGTATAAATAGGTTCGGTTGCCGTCCGTGAGTAATGGATTCATTACTTATGGGCACGAACTACCAGTGAATATTAATTATGAATAGTTCTCAATAATGGATGGCATAATAATGACATGAAAAAATGGTATAAAATTTAGATAAATAGTTATAACACGAACAAATAAATAATCTTTCAAGCAATAAGAATACTTCCTCTACCTACATCATAAGCTTATACATACAGACTGTCCGCGGATAGGGCTTACAATAGCACAAATCGATGAAAAATTTCATTATTCGGGAAAAAGTCATTATTGATAAAAAGTTTTGTTGGTAAAAAAATGCAATTCACCAAGAGAAAATTTTGATTTTTTATACAGGGTTCCCAAAAACTTCAAAAACATGATTTTTCTCCAAGAGTAAACTACCTTTATTTTTAATTTTTGACCAAAATGCCAATTAGAAAACTTTTTAGAATAACGTTTGTAATTTAAATCCGAGATTTAAAATAAATCTTCGATTTTTTGAGTTTTTTTTAATTTTTAGAGGTAAATGGAAATTTTGCTGCTCAATAAAAATATGAATATAAAATTTTATTAGATTCTATTTTCATAATGCGTGGTGTGTATCTTATTTTAAAATTTTAAATGCAATCCTACCATCTTTTGTAAAAACAAGGATTTTTTTTTACCTTTTTATTACTTTGCTTTACGTATGGGGCAAATTTGAAGTTGTCAAATAGAATTTGATGTGTTTTGAAAATGTTGACCTTAGAACAAAGGGTTTATTTAGTTCAATGTTACGGGGTGCGGGCGAAAGTTCTTACAACTTTGTGATAGAGAAATTTAATTTTATTAATTAAATAACATTCGTTCACAGCTGAAAAAATGTGTTGAATATGGAGGGGGAGTGTTTGAATAGCAAATTATGAAATTATTATTTGTTGTTATTTTAAGATTTTTTTGTGTTATTTCCGGGGTCATTTCATTTGTGAAATAAAAAATACATATTTCTGGTAACACCAAAAATCAGTTTTTGAAACTTTTTGATACCCCTCTGTCATTGATAAAGTATGTATTTCGACCGTTAATGCAGCTACAAAAAAAAATCTTTTACCTCTAAAAAATAAAAAAAGTAAATAAATCGAAGCTTTATTTTAAATCTCGGATTTAAATTACAAACGTTATTTTAAATAAGTTTTCTAATTCGCATTTTGGTCAAAAATGAAAAATAAAGGTAGTTTACTCTTGGAGAAAAATCATGTTTTTGAAGTTTTTGCGAACCCTGTATAAAAAATCAAAATTTTCTCTTCGTGAATTGCATTTTTGCAAAACTTTTTATCAAGAATGACTTTTTCCCGAAAAATTTAATTTTTCATCCATTTGTGCTATTCTAAACCCTATCCGCGGACAGTCTGTATATTATGTGATTATTTCAACGAAGGTAGATACATTAAATAACATAACAAGCTTAAGAAAAATATGATTCATCAAAATATGATTAACTTGATCTTATCAGATTTATAGGTACTGTGAATTCAGCTTATGTACTACCTACTAAATTTAAAAAGTATCATTGTTCATATAATTTAACATGTATTTTGCCTGGTTCTTAAAAAATTAATATTAATTATTAAAAAATTATACAGGATGTATATAGGTACTCGCGATTGGTTCCTTTTAATATAATTAGCAAGATAGATAACGTAACCAACTAATACTATTATAAAAATCTTAACACTTTTAAGTAGGTATATGTGCGAATATAATGTGGTTTCAGGTTTGTTCTGCTAACTATTATAATATCTGTAGAAAATACTCCAAGCATTTTGAATTTGAATTTTTTTCCATTAAACTAGTGGAGGAAGACTTTGTGTTTTTCTTTCCCTTTTCACTCCAAGCATTGTTTTTTAAGAACAATCCTGACCAGACCAAGACACAGTACTAATAAAACTTGATAAAAATAAGCTCCTCAAGGTGCCATTTCGCTGGCGCTGTACTACTGTACTAAAGGAATCGGTCAAATTTTTCTATACAGGGTGTTATTTAAGTATGTGGCCAAACTCCAAAGGGTGCTTTTTTAAGCGATTTTAAGAAGAAAAGTTCACATAAACATGGGTCCGAAAATGCATAGTTTATACGATACAGGGTGTCAATCTTTAAAAAAAAATCGGAAGTTCGTAAATATATCAATACTCTTTTTTTCGATTTTGTTGAAATTTGGCAATTCTGTTTGTAATAACAAGAGGATAATTAAGCCTCAATTAGATTAAAATTATTAAGTCCAGTGGCGTCCCGGAAGACAGTCCAACTAATATTTTTAACAAAAAAATTGCTCGCCACTGACTTTTTTAAAATTATATATTTTTCTCGAATTAAGCAACTACAAATACAACTATTTTATATTTTGAGTTTTTTTCATATCTTGCTTTGTTTTCGAGAAAAAAATAAAAACCACTTTATTGCATGTCCACGGGACAATAAGAGTAAAAAATTTAAACTACTTACCAAACTATCAAGCAATTAAAATGACACGAAAGTCCTCTTTTGAATTTTCTCGCACAGATTAAAACTGTTTTCGATAAAAGAAATTTCCATAAAATAATCGCATAACGTAATAATTTATTACTGCAATGTTTTAAAAACAAAACAACTATTATAGCTCTTATTGTCCCGGGGACATGCAATAAAGTGGTTTTTATTTTTTTTCTCGAAAACAAAGATATGAAAAAACTCAAAAGATAAAATAGTTGTATTTGTAGTTACTTAATTCGAAAAAAATACATAATTTTAAAAAAGTAAGTGGCGCGCAATTTTTTTGCCAAAAATATTAGTTGGACTGTCTTCCGCGACGCCACTGGACCTAATAATTTTAATCTAATTGAGGCTAAATTATACTCTTGTTATTACAAACAGAATTGCCAAATTTCAACAAAATCGAATAAAAGAGTATTGAGATATTTACGATTTACATCCGATTTTTTTTTTAAAGTTTAACACCCTGTATCGTAAAAACTATGCATTTTCGGACCCATTTTTTTATGAACTTTTCTTCTCAAAATCACCTGGTGTGTACTGATAAAAAAGATTTTTAAATTTTATAGCGTAAATAGAGCAAAGGGATATCATACAAAGTACCGATACATCCATTGCATTAAACTTCCATTGTTTTAAGCCTTAAGATTTAATGTTATAGAAAAAGTAAATATGGTTCCAACCATTATATCCAATACTGTATGTTACGACAAATTTTTAACATTATTTATAACAATACCACATCGGTATACATCTGATATACAAATTTGACCGATATCCTTAATATGAGTGAAACATTTTAGCTGCGACTTCCTGTACAATATTACGTGTCAAAAATAAATTCTAAAAATAAATATTCTTACAATGTAGAAAATTAATTGTATTTTAAATTTAACTTTGGTATTGATACTTAACGTTCCGTTTTAAGTATGGAATGATTGTTTTAAAAATATCCATTCCAAATCTTGCGTTTGCTCGAGGATAATTTTTTTATCGATGACTTAAGAGAACACAATAATATAACTATGATATTATTTAAAAAATACAACGTAAGGCAATCGAAAAATCATACTTGAAAGGCATACAATATGAATTTATAAGCGTTCAAAAATTTCACAGCCAATAAATTAAATTAATTTTATAACATTTATTCTTCGTCATTCGAAACCTGAGTACTTGCACTAGAAAATGATCCTCGAGCATCGCCTAAACAACTATCCGGTACTGTAATAAAATTACATTTTTTATAGCTTTGCCAACCGGATCCCACCCTTTTCAAAATACTTTTTCTTTCATTTTCCACCTTACACGTTATTACTACTTCTGGTATTATAATACTATTTGAAAGAAGAGGTTGTGAATTATCTACATCGTAAATACCCTGAAAACTTCTGTTTCTTACAATATTACCTTGGCGTCTGTAAGCTTCGATATTCGAGAATGTTTGGGCGGGCGGTGGTATCAAACCGAGCATTTTACCTATTTCCCTTTTTACTCTCTTATTTCTATAGCCAAAAAGAAATGGCGATATAATATTTGAAAAAACTAATAATACTAAAGATAAATAGTTAAAAATTTGACCAGGGCTTATCTTAATGCACCCCGATGTTAGAACTAAAGTTAGACCATACGGTACATAACATATGAGCACCATAAATATAACCAAGACACTAATCTTCGCCGCCCTGGTCTCTTCTCTGTACCTAAATACAGAAGCATTTGAAATTTTATGTTTTAAGTTCGTAATAAAATTATTTCTATCACTACTAGTTCTTCTCACACGATTGGTATCACTTTCAGCACAATTTTCTTCATTACCTTCTAGCGCTGAAAAATTTGGTGCTGAATGCACTTTCGGAATACTACACTGCTCCCTTATTTCTGGAGTTGGTGAATGTTCTAACGTTTCCACTTGAATTGCATCTAAAGGAGCATTGGACGATGCAGATGTACTTTTTCGCATTCGCTCACTATTTTGGTGTGCTGCCGCATAGATACAAAGATATATGACACAAATCGCCACAAAGGGGGCAAGAATAACAATAAAAAAGTAGGTAAATGCGTATGCAGTGTTTAATGCTTTTGTAGCTGAGCTTTCGGCGCCTCGTTTAACACAGAAATGCCATAAACTACTATCTGAATAAGTAACAGTACTCAAAATAGCACAAGTTAGTGCCGCGAACCAGCTGCTTAAAATAAAAATAGTAGCTCTGCATTTGTTGATATAAAAATGGTATCTTAAAGAATGAATTACGCCGAAGTATTGGTTAATTCCAATAAGAAGAATGCTAAATATCGAAGCTGTGCAAACGAAGCTTGTGCTAGCTTGAGCAAAATAACAAAGCAGTTCGTTATTTGCACTACCAACAGTTGTTAAATTACTGACTAACTTTTCTTCCACACTTTGTTTAAGGAACTTTTCACTGGTTTCGATAATTTCAAGACTTCGATTTGTCGTAAATATTTCTTCTTGAATCACGAATCCTTCCTCAACGCGCCGAATGGTTTGGTTTTCTGACGTAGTGTTAAGTACAGTTGAAAAGGAACCTTGATCGACGACTAGTAGTGGTATTAAAAGAAGACTGGAGAGAAGATTGGTCACCAATAGATTAATGACAAATCTGAAATAAAAATAGATAAAATGAGTACCCAATACTACTGTAAAGTATTTTTCACAATAAATGGTTGACTCCGTTTAACTACCTGGGACGTTTTGCAACAGCTCGGCCATAAAAATGCAAATAAACTGTCGGTCAGGGTCGGATTATAATTTGTAATTATAGCAGGTAATATTTAACTATCTTGTGCTAGCGATAACATATTTCAGTCTTTGTGTTTCTTAGGAAGAAACACAAAGACTTCTAACGAATTAAATGTTGTTTGTGTATAACAATGGGATTAAACCGGTAGTTTTATTGCAGTCAATAAGTCGATACCATTTAGGGTGAAAAATACTTTAGTTACCATTACAAATTAAAAATGGATTCAATTCAAGTCGCATTGATTTTATAACTTGAAGTCTCTATGTTGTTCTCTAAATTGCTCAAGTTAATGCATTAAAAAGGGTAGTACTGTAGTTATAAAGATATACTATTTCCAAAATAAATATTAATAATTGAAAAAAAAATACATAGGTGACACTTAACTGAAAGCATCCAAACATTATTTTATTTTGCGTTCTTATCAGAACTAAACTAGTGATGTAATGGAAATGTGAAAGTTTCGAATTCCAATTGGTAATAAGGAATGCAATTTACTAATACCAGCTAATAAGTTGTATTCTATTTATACATAAAAAGGTGCATCATTATTTAATGAGGTCAGTTAATAATTATATGAAATCAGTTAATCAGTACATACAGAGGTCGATGTTGATAATAGTTTTAATAATGTCATGCAACTAGGGAATCCAATCCCGCACGAAAACTTTAATCCCGCAAACCTGCGGTATTGAGCCCATCGATCCCGTGGATCCGCGGGATTTGGGGGATAGCAAACAATGAACTGCGGTATTTTTGGTCGACACGTCGGGGATTCCTCGCCCTGCTGGGCTATTGAAAATACGTTAAACAGAATAGTTTTCTTGCGTACGTGCGAAAGAAAGACCGTTATTTAACTAGTATCTAGTGACATTTATCAAATGGTTGAATATAATACATGGAATTTAAACAGCAATGAGTGTCAGTGTAGTTTACAAAGAGAATAAAGGTTTAAGTTTAGTTTGGAATTATTTTTTAAAGTCTGAAGATGGTCTTACAGCTAAATAGTCCATGGGCCAGCTGGCTAAATATAAGGAAATGGTATAAATTGGGGGTACCAATTTACCTTCTTACCACAGCTAGACACACATATTAGGATGTTAAAAAACCATGATTGCCATCTCAATGTGGTAGCTAATAGAAATGGCGGATGTTGAGTTTTATAAAATCAACTACATCTCTGAAACTACTGATCCTATTTCATTATTCTTTTTTTTTAATGAAATCTCTTTATGTGTGCTACAAAGTTGGTAATAACTACTTTTTAGTTAAAATCAACTGTTAATTAGTAATTTGAAAAAAAAATATTTTAAAAATTTTTTTTGAAAGTCCGGAGCAGCAGCGGTAGTGTTGATATTGATAAAATAACACAGGAAATGAAAGCTAGTACCAGCAGCTCGAGTAGTTCGTTTAGTTCTATTGCTAAGCGCTCAGATGTTAGTGGTTCTTCTGTGCTACCTAAGAAAATGAAAATAACAGATTTTTTTCCATCTGGGAAAAAAGCTTCGATGGAGGAAAGAGTGTCTCGAATGGTAGCTAAAGATGGTATACCCTTTGGACAGTTGTTTATCACATCGATCGATATGCCACGACTATTCGAATCAAAGGGCCACAAATAATGTATCTGTGCCCACCCGAGCATCACTTGGCCAGTTACTGAAACAGGAGATGACACTTTTTAAATGCGGAGGGAATAGAGGAATGCACTTGCAAGCTGCATATAACTGTAAAATCCATTCCGCCGACAAGTGTTGAAGCTGAACGTGCGTTTTCAGTCGCAAGATACATGTGCAATAAAATAAGATCAAATCTAAAAGATGAAACATTAAACATGGTATCTTTTCTCCGAAAATAAACTGGTCAACAAAAATATCGTACCATTCAATTTTTAGACCTATTTTCAAATTGCTGTAACTTTTTTAAAAATTTACATTTTTAAATGTAGTTTCCAAATTTGAAAAGCGCGATTTTTCTACTTTAACCTGTATTTAATTTATTTTTGGTAGAATCAATATTATTATGATACACAGGGCGATTAATAGAGTGCTGCAAAAGGTGATTTTTTTGGTCATTATAATATGGGTTTTTACCAAGGTATGATCAATATCTCTAGACGTATTTGCCAGTTTTCGAATTGAGGACCTCTGGCTTTAGATAGGTCAATAAACGTCAAATTTTGGTAATCATTGCTTTCATTCATTTTTTGATTTTGTCTTAGAAGATGACAACGCTCGACTACATAGAGCCAGAATCGTCTAAGAAGTCTTAAGGGATAACAATATCCAAATGATGAATTGGCCTGCAAGATCACCAGATATGAATGTGATAGAACATGTATGGAGTTGGATGAAACTAAGATTGAATGACGGAGAGCATAATTTTAACAACTTGAACGAATTGGCAAATGCAATAAGAGAGGAATGGAAGGCTATTGCCCAGTACTTCATTGCAAACTTGATGAGTAGCATGCCAAGAAGAGTAATAGAAGTTCTAAGGGTTCACGGTGGACCTACTCACTATTAATTTTATTTGTTATCATTTTTTTTTTTGTTAAAATTTAATCAATTTTATTTGCTACCATTAATGTTGTTAATATTGTTTATAAGTGAAACACTTGGCTGGCCAAATGGCGCGCAAATAAACATTTAATTTTTTTTAATAACTTTGTAAATAATAAAATTCTCACCTTTTGTAAAATACGTAGGTCATAGAACATCTCCATGAAATGGGCTTTTTGAATGTGAAAAATTCGTTGAAATCTATCAATCCGTTTTCCAGTTATAGCGTTTTAAAGCAATGATTACCAAAATTTGACGTTTATTAGCCTATCTAAAGCCAGAGGTCCTCAATCCAAAAACTGGCAAAAACGTCTAGAGATATTGATCCTACCTTGGTAAAAACCCATATTGTAACGACCAAAAAAAATCACCACTGAAATGGCACACACTAAAATTTTGTGTTTTATTGCAGCACTCTATTGATCGCCCTGTGCATCATAATAATATTAATTATACCAAAAATAAATGAAATAAAGGTTAAAACAGAAAAATCGCGCTTTCCAAATTTGGAAACTTCATTCAAAAATGTCAATTTTTAAAAAGTTACAGCAATTTGAAAATAGGTCTAAAAATTGAATGGTACGATCTTTTTGTTGACCAGTTTACTTCCAAAATCAATGTAACATGTAACGTTAAACTAGTCGTACTATTGTATTGTACCTATATGCAATAAATATTTTCCTGCTACTCTACTCTGTTTTTAATTGCATAAAACAACTTTTTATTAACATACCTATAGCACCCACAGAGTCCCGCAATGTCAATCCTGCGAAATCACCGCGAGATCCAGCATATTGTCCATGATACACAAGTTTACAATTGGTATTAAAGAGCTTGCAGATAAAAATTGGTCGATTCCTCTCTTATTTCTTATATTATTATTAAACAAATTAATGGTTCGGGGATACCGCAAAGCCTGTTTCAATTTCCTCGAATGTTAATAAGTTAGCTTAGTCGAAAATTTGGGCTACTTTAGACTAGACACTAGAAACTTATTAGTAAAAGTTGCTGGCTAATAAGTATTTTTAAAAAGTTCTACCAGCAAGACGCAAAATCCGACCGACAGTCAGAGGCGGATTATAGTACAAGCCGACCAAGTAGCGTCAAATCTGAAAGGGCGCCACATTTCCCAGCGGCAAGACTCCAAAAGAGACTAAAAGACAGATAGCACCCTGACCATATAACCAAAAAATATATGAAACTAAGCGACTTCGTGGTTAGAAAAAACTCGGCGTTTGATTAACCGGATAATTTTTAGCTAACACCTAACACCACACACCATGTATATTATTCTGTAATAATTATCGTAGCTTATTTTTCCGGACACCCAGACTAATACGCTGTGCACGAGCAGATGCTAGTAAAGCATTATACACATCATACCATGAAATATATGAGGTTTTGCTATCAATAGCTCAGGATGAACGTCAATAATCTGTTACAAGATCGGAAGCAAAAAATTTAGCAGATAAATTAATGCAATTCGAAGTTGCAATAATGATTTGTTTTTGGCATAAAATATTGGAAAGATTTAATCAAACAAGCAAAGCTCTCCAAGCAGTTGACATCGATTTACAATCAGTGCTTCCGTTAGGTATATGACTCTACACGGGTATTTAACTAAAATACGCGATCAATTTGAATCGTTTCTTACTGAAGCTGCTACTTTATGCCAAAATACTATTTTTCAATATAATATATCGAGAAAACGAAAAAGAAAGATATCTTTTGACGAAGCAAAAAATGAAACCGATTTTATAGACGGAAAAACAAAATTTCGAATAACTATATTTCTCCCCTTAATAGATAAATTAATAAATGAGCTGTTAAAGGGGAAAGATGCATACCAAGAAGTAAATAAAGAGTTTGGGTTTCTTACCAATCTAGCCGCTTTGAGTGATAAGGATCTTAAGCAAGGCTGCTTAAGGTTGACCAATATTTATAAAAATTATCACGATATTGACATCGACAATGAGTGTTTTCAAGTTAAACATATTGCAAATATTCCGCTGGAGCCAAGGAATTTACTGAAATCACTTAAGGGGGGAAATCTAGCTGGCATATTTCCAAACTTGAATATTTATATCTAAAGCAGTAACTAATTGTTCAGGAGAGAGATCTTAAGTTATTCCAACCATTCCAAACTTAGTGAACTAGCCTTAATGTCAATAAAATCAGACTTACTTAAAAATCTGGACGGGACAGAGATAATTCAAGTTTTTGCAGCAAATAAATCAAGAAAAAAGATATTTTCCTAAGGTCCCTTTTTGGTTATATTATATTTATATTACTTAAACTGTATTTTTTTATATTTATGTAATATCTAAACTCGATATACTTTGTTCATGTATACTTATTGTTAATTTGAAAATAAAATGTTTTGCACTTTTGCCTTTTAATATGCGGGTCATTTGAACTATAAAAAAATATAAGGGGGGCGCAAAAATATCCCAGGGCTTTGGGCGCTTCCAAGTGTTAATACGCCTCTGCTGATAGTACATTTTATGGTCAAATGACACCCTTTCTGACACTCTGTTGCCTTTCGTTGAATGGATTATATTACCTGTTGGGTATAGTTCGAAGACTCCTTCTCCTAGCAAACACATAGAGCAAAAAGGCATTAGCGGTCACTGCTATTACTGATGACGTAACAAGACCGACGGTAACCAGCCAATGGTGGTGGTCGGTCTCCATTTAGAACCTGAAAGATAAAATAATTATTTTAGACATACTTTAAAAACGTGGTCATTAATTTATTGTTATCATTACATCATTACAAAAAGGCGTTATCAGAGAATTTCCAGAATCATCCCGCAAGCATTGGAAAATAATTGCCGTTGTCCAAGTCATCCCTCTTTGTGTTTCAATGTAGGCCTATAAATTCGTTGTTCATTTCTAATTATGGTTGATTGATATCGCTTTACTATGACTAAGAACCTGTTAGCAAAAAGTATAGAATTTAGGATGTGAATATGCAAAAATCACCAGTTTTTAAGTTTCTAAAATGTTTTACAAGATTTAGCGAATTGAATCATTATGGAGTAGACATCGCCTGTTTGACAACATGATGTATGCGTGGGGTATCTTATAGAGCTCCAAAAAGCGATGTAATAGAATTGTGTAGTGTTCCAGGGCTTTTAAGCCCTCCAAATACAAGGGAGTCTATTTAATTCCTTTCATATCATGCCAATTTGTAAATTTTGTGACACTCAACAAGTCAACCTCGGTTAAAAACCAATTTATGGATAAATTTTGTAAACACTTTTAAAAAAAATTAACTGTACAGGAAGTGGACGTTTTTCAAATTCTATGCTTTTATTCGATATAAAATAAGAACGTTTTTTTTTAGTTTCTTTTGTTGTTTCTTTTATTTAATTATATAAAGTATTATTTAACCTTAGTGTGCCTTAAATTTACTAGTAGGTAATGTTATGGGTTTTTTGGTATTTTCATCGAATGACGTCATGCTATGATTATAGCTTAAGTGATATTGTTATTGAACCTTATATTATGAACATTATGCAAGTTAATGGTAAAAAATGCAAGTTCCTGTAAAAACTGACAGGTACGCAAAATGAAGAGTAATTTACCACATATAGGTATAGAATTGTTAAAGTTTTCCTAAGTGATAAACGGTTCTAGGAATCGCTTTGGCATTTTGCTAACAAGTACAATAATAATTATCAGCCGTAATAGGAGAGCCAACTCGTTGTAAACCGTATCGCAATAGTTTATTAAAGTGTTTTATATGTACAAGGTGCTTAAACCAATATTTTATGCAATGTAGACTTTAAATTAGGTACTTATTATAATAATAGACGATATGAATATTACTAAAAATGTGTGTAGGTACCTATGTTAAAACTCGATCGTTTATTATTATACAACTATTTACAAAAATTTTGGCTAACAGAATTAAAGAAAAAAGCAACAAAATAGTAGGAAAAGAACAATCCTGTGGTACAGATAGGTCCATTTTTAACAACTTATTGCTTTTAAGGGATGCTATCTTATATTTTAATGAGGATAAACGTCAAAGTGGAGCCTTATTAGGTTTAGATTTTATAATCAAGCCTTTGATAGAGTAAATCATGACTATCTATGGAAAGTAATGGAAACTATGCGATTTGGTAACATTTTTATCAACGTTTTAAAAAAGCTATACAAAGGAGCGGAGTCTCAGATATTATTAAACGGGTTTTTGTCAGATTCCTTTAAAATTGAAACCTCAATTAGACAGGGTTGCCCACTCTTAATCATTCTATTTGGTATAAGCATAGAACCATTTACAGAGCTTGTTAAGTTTGTGGTTGAGGGTGTAACTCTGCATAATCAATCGTATAAAGTTTTGGCCTACGCTGATGGGCGTCACCCATTTCGGCCCGAAAAATTGGAAATACCAGGTAAGATGAATTTTAATGAGCTTGGATAATGTCCATTTCGGCACACAACGGAAAACTAGTTAAAAGGTAATTTACCTACATATATTTGGATTCGGATAATTAGATTATTTATAGGGGCGCTCATTGTTAATTTATTTAGTTCCACAGTAACATCTAAACTGTATTAATCTAGTAAAGAAAGGCGGCAAAATGGGTGAATCGGCTAAGTTAAGTGAAATCACAAGCGTACGCGGTAAAACACTTTTGGTGTTGAAACTGTTCAAATATAAAGAACAAAACCGAAAATTAAGTTCGGGAGAAACAAAGTGGAGATGCATCAAAGATAGGTGCAATGCCTGTTTAAAGACTATGGGCAATTCTTCTGATCGACTTTTGACAACATCGAATCAAAACCATTCACACGGGACAGAGTTGGAAAATGTCTTGCAACGGCAAATATTAAGTGCTACAACGAAGAGGAAAGCTGAATCTAAAATATGTGAGAAACCTGCAAAAATAATAAGAAAAGCTTTGTCGGAGCAACCAGAACAGGATGCTCTCACCCGAAAGGACTTGGAATGTGTGAGGAAGAACATCTACTATGCTCGGAGGAAATCGCTGCCAGCATTACCCAAGTCAGTCACGGAAGTCCACGAAGTGTTAGCTGCCATGAAGTCAAAAACTAATAAAGGTGAAGATTTTGTGTTAATTAATGACGCAACCTTAAATTTAATATTAGTTTCCTGTCATTCTAATTTAAATTTTTTGTGTAAAGCAGAGATTTTGTATATGTATATGTATAATTATTTTTGTTAAAGAACTATTGAATGTACAAATAGAAACATACGTTAAATGTAATAGTATTAGCATTACAAATATGTTTAGAAACTTAGGCAAGAAAAAACAAAAGTTTTTGGAGGAACAAATTTAAAAATATAAGAAGGAAATTTCAAAATTGGATTATGTGAAAATTGTATCATATTATCATTCTAATAAGTAGGATTAAGGCGTTTTTTGTACATATTATTACATAAATTAATTGATTAATTAATAAACTTTTAAACAAAATTAAATGATATATGTTGTTATTTCTCTGTGTATAGTTACAATTACATCTTGTGGATGCATTAGGTTTAATTCTAATTTCTAATTAGGTAGTACCTCGTCAGTCCACCGTTAAACCCTCCTGGCCGAGATGGGTAAATTTAAAATAGGTACATTTTGGGTTCGGGGCCGAATTGGGCTGTTTTTATGCACGATACCTGCCTTCTCGGGCCGAAATAGGCGACGCCCACGCTGATGATGTATCCGTTTTTCTAAAGGATCAAATGGATATAACAAAACTTAAGAAAGTGATTGAAATCCTTGCTTTGGGCTCAAATGCAAAATAAATATGGAAAAGTCAGAAATTTTATTACTGGGTAAATGGGTAAGTTCCGAACGTTACTTAAACGATTTTCCGATAAAAGAAAATATTAAAATTCTAGGTATGTATATAACAAAAAATTTTAAAGACATGATAACTCTCAACTGGAACAAAATAACAAAAACTATTCAGACCAACATTATCACAAATAATTTAAGAAACTTAGATTTAATCAGGAAAAATTGGTATATAAATATTTATATAATGGCGAAAGTCTGGTATTTAGCGCAGGTACTGCCGATAAATAACCAATTATGTCAAAAAATTGTTTTAATAACAGGATACATATCTGGAGTGGGTGTCTTTATAGGGTAAAACGGCAGCAATTAGAAGTAAGTATTAAAAAATGAGGTCAAAATTTAATAAACCTTGAAAACAAGGCCTTTGCTCTGTTATTAAAAACGCAATTTCTGTCATGGACGAACATTCAAAACAAACTCTGGTTTAAGTCTTAAAAATGAATTGCGTTTTTGAACACTCTCCCCAAATCAACAATCCCTTTTTTAAAAGGGTTTTTTCTAAAATAAACGATAATGACTTACATTTTGACAAGGATACCCTGATTAAAACTAAAAATATTTATACAGCATTAATGGAAAAAAAATTTCAAAAACCGGAAATTGAAAACAAATATCAGCAATTTAACTGGAAAAAAGTCTGGCTATCCTTGTCAAACTCGGAAATACCCACAAAATGGCGTTCGGCTGTATATAAAATAATTAATGATATTGCCCCGGTTGCGCAAAAGTTATTTCGCCACGGCATCGGCATAGGTAACTCTGACAAATGCCAAAAATGTAACGCGGTCGAAGATATCATGCACCAAATTAAACATTGTATTCATGCAAAGGTGATCTGGAATTGGCTAAATAGCATCATAACTAGACAATTTGGAAAAAATCTAAATAATTTTGGAAATTGTATAGGTTTGTTCGAGGTAGATTTTCGAGATACCAGAGATACAAATGTGTGGTTATTTTACATAAGCGGCTTAATTTATTACAATAGTGAAGTAAAAAAAGATAACCTAGAGGAATTTAAAAGTATATTACGAAATAAAAGATTAAATAAAATTAGATTTGGAAAAATTAAGAACTACTCCAGAAAAATATTTTCATTTTAGCAAATAAGGGCTGTTGTATTTATGGAAAGTCAGGAAAATACTATTGACATCTTCCCCGGCTCAAACACTCAAATATTTTAAATACCTACAAACGATAGTTAGATAACTTTCAAAATGTCTTATGTAATTTATATATTATATTACGTATATGTAGAAAATGTAAAATTATGTTTTAATAAACGATTTTAAGAAAAAAAAATTATTTTACCTGAAATTTGTAATACAGTAATGTCCGGTTATAACGAACCTCATGGGACCGACGAAAATGGTTCGATATTTATAAGCGAAGTTCGCAATAAACGATGAATGCTGATACATATCAAAAATGTGATATTTTTATTAATATACATACATACATACACAACTGTTTTTAAGAGTCTAATGTAAATAATTCTTTTATTTTAGTTTGTTTTATTTTTGTGAAATGAATATCATTAACATGTAAATTCTACTTCGGCTAGTCGACACTTTGCGGAGTATTTCGTGACTGAAGGAAATGACGAACGTTGTAAATATGCTAAAGTGTCTCTGATGTAGTTGGAACTTGTCTTAATTCTGTACTCACAGATTCTTCATCTTCCGCCTCCTAATCGTCATCAATTTGAAGAAGACACAGAAGCGGCAATGGCATCATCATCCAAGAATTCGACAAGATTATCATCAATATGGACAAAAAAATTGTAACTTTACAGCTTTTTTATCAAATCTTAAAAATCACCAAGATTAAAATAACGAAAATCTACCGATATTACGGTTTTTAAAAAACGCCTATAAAAGGAAAAGAAAAAAACACAAAAATTTGAATCTCAAAAAATTAAGGCGTATCGCTTTCGTAGATTTTTCGTCACTCAGTACGGGGCTCTTTAAAGAGCATTCGTCCTCCATTTTTTCCCATACATTTTTAATTAAATCAAATGCCACTTCACCTCGAAACTGGTTTACTTGCGCTCGTGTTTGATTTAATTTGTATAAATTTTAAATTAATTTGGTTTATGAATATTTTAATTGCTACCGATAGGTATACATATTTTTGATGCGATTTACTAAATAAATTTGTCGCAGAAAAAAATTAAAACCACCATTAAGTATAATTGATTTTCCATTAATTATATTCACGTTGTAGAAAATTGGAATCTAAGTAATCTATTATAATCAATCACTATTCAATTATAGCACACGTATAACTGCGCTATCAATTTGCTGAAATCAATTGGAAGTTTTTGCTTATCAAATAAATGAGATTTAAGTTTTGAAAAAAAAATTTGTACAGGGAGCTGAAATACGAAAACTTTATTTTGCGTGTATATTATTTTCTACCAAAAGAACACATAATATTAAATATGTACCGTGCGAGCAAAAATTATTTGCATCAAAGAGGGCTTGGATTAAAAAACGTAGGGCTTGGTTTAGATCACAATGATATGGGGACGATATATCTAATCAAACCTAGGTTAAAATTTTGTCAAATTCATATTATGACATGATATGCCAAACTAATGAGTAATAAAATAAGTAGACAAATACAAATTTATTTTTGTTGTTTACAAAATTAACAAAGTAAGAATATACAGAAAGAAGAAGAAAAAAAATTACATAAATTGCTCCAAGCATCAATTCACACGTCTCCTCATATTTTCGAAAGTGTTGACCAGCATCTCTGGAGAAATGTTACCACATTCTTGGTTAATCCTTTCTTGTAATTGTTCTAAATTTGCAACTGGTGTTTTAAAAATAGTATTCTTTAAATGAGGCAAAACGAAGTCCATAACCGTTAAACAAGGAGATCTAGGCGGGAATTCAATGTCTGATCGAAAACTGATCAATCTGTCGTCGAAAAAATTGCGTAAGTTAATAGTTTCGGCGGCTGCATGGGCGGTTGCACCGTCCTGTTGAAAATATCCAAAACGTAGTTCGTCGTCAAGTAATTGCTCCACAAATGGATTCAAAATATTGTCTCTATACCGCTGTGCTGTAACTGTGTCATGAAAAAAAATAGGACCAACAATTTTTCTTCGGGAAACAGCTAACCAGACACCAAGTTTTTGAAGGTGCAATGTGGACTCTACAAAAAAATGGGGATTTTCACTACTCCACATGCGTGTATTCTGAGAATTCACATATCCGGAGAGGTGGAAATTTTGGGTAAACCATTGAGAGTAATTCCCGCGTCTTTCAAAATCTGCGGCTTTTATTTCTTGGAATAATTGCACTTTATAAGGAAATAAATTTAGCTGCTTCTGAACAAGCATTACGTCCTTAGATGCAAGACCCTCTTTGATGCAAATAATTTTTGCTCGCACGGTACTAAAAGTTGTATTATCCATAAGAAAGATATTTGGATGTAGCTTAGATGCTCTTTTTACAATATACTGATATGTTACGTCGTCGTGGGCAGCCATTATGTTAATTCTCATAACCGACAGATCATGTTCAATGTTCTTAATCCATATTTTAAAATACATCGAACTATATCATTTACTATTTTATTACACATACTATGTTCTTAAAACATAAAAGAAAGATCTAATTACATATTAAAGAGTCTAGTTATATTTGAATAACATGTTTACTAATATAATAGCCTAACCTTCCCTATTGTCTTTATTCTTAAAGTGGTCATTCACTAACTAGAAAGTACCGGTTGATTTTCGTTATGGTTTATCGATTGAATTACTTAAGGTGACCAATACAGGACACCGATTACGGTTTAGCCCATGGGCGTAAAAACAAGTTTTTTGCAATTGTGTAGTTTAAATATTGCTCAACGAAATATTATTAAAACAGTTCTTTTTTGCGCAGTTGTTATTGTTGTATCAAATGTTCGTTTGCTTTTTAAAAGTTGTTCGATAATAATTATTAGAAAAAATATTCTATTGATCGGTATTTGCCGACTTTCCCCTACATGGGTATTTACGATACAGTGTGAGTTTGCGACTTGAAACTTTTGAGGTTAAAAACCTTCTCTCCTATTTTTGAAATATTAAACCAAACGTCAATCTATTAATAATCAACTGGTACAAGTTCAACAGACGTAAAATTATATTTGGTTTAAAAAAAACAAAAGGGAAAAATTACAATAGCATGGACAAACAAACATTTTCGGCATCCAAACATAAACGGCCAATAATAGCTTTAAAAACACAACTTAGTAACCATTACTTTTACTTTAGCTGACCTCAAAGGTTATGGAAAAATATTGTTTTCATGTAAAATGATTATTAACATAAACATTATTGACATATTCAATCCGGGAATCTTATTTTACTTAAAGACAATGGAAAATACGATATATTCGCGATAGAAAAACCTGTAGGTAGTTACGTAATCAAACAAAATGAAAACTATTGAATTCAAATTTTTAGTTATTATTAATTATAAGTATATAATTAAAAACTAATAGCCTCGTTACGAGTACAGTGAAACCTCTCCATGCTGGCACCTCTATTAAGCGGACTCTCTCTTTAGGCGGACAAATTTGTTGGAACCAAGCTTTTGCCTATTTCTTTACATGTAAAACTCACTCCTATAACCGGACACTCTAATAACCGAACGTGGACAATTTTGTTTTGTTAAAAAATTCTGGAACTTCCCTTAACCGGACGCGAACCTCTGACAACGGGACGGAGCGCCGCAAGACATGGCATAAATATTATGTAGTATGTTGGCGACAACGTACTCTGCAGCCGGGGAAACCCCTCTACCGGGGAATTACCTTTTTCCGTTTTAATGCGGAGACTAAATACTTATAAATGTTTTGGAGGCTCTTACATTAAAACCGCCTGGACTAAAGTTTTGTCAGCAACTATATATAAATTTTTTCAAACAAGCTGGTTTTCAGAAAAAAACTGGCGACTCTACATCAATTCAGTGGGATCCAGAAGACTATCTTCCTTTATCTACGGTAGCTCAAATGGAAAGGTGTGCCAAAAAAATAAACATAACACAAGAAAATCTTGAAAATTAAGTTCGAATTGATGATACTACAGCCACGGAAGAGATGAGTTTGAACATTGACGATGAAAGTCAAAATGTGATTGAATCCGATTCTGCATCAGAAGAAGACAGCGATCTCCAGCATGACAGTGTTGAAAGGAGCAACACAATAACTACGTATAGTGAGGCTTTAAAAGTGATTAACGACTTAAAAATTTGCAAATGAGGCTAAATTGTATTTCAACGTCTCAAATATTTAGAAGATCATTTTCAATCTACTGTTTTGAATAAAAAAATACAAATATGCGTGAACAAAGCATTTTAGAGTTTAGTATAATAAGTAGATAGGGTCAGTTGGGGTAAATGTAAACAGGGGTAAATGAAGACAATGGCTGTATATTTTAAAAAGCGCGCTCAATTTTGGCATCGTCGTTCGTTTGCATATCCGTCACGCACCCACATGGCAACAGTGTCATAAGTTTTCAGTTATTTCATCAGCTAGTGGTCTGACAGTCATTAGGAAATTCGCGTGTGTTCATCATAGTGTAATACCCTTATTTATTAGTTATTATTTTGTGAAAATCATTGTAAGGTAAGTTTCCCAATGTTTGTATGGTGTTTTTAAAATACATTTTAAGTTAATTATAGCGGAATGATGCCATGATAGCGTTTACTTTGGTAGGAATTTTGATGTTTACATTTACCCCAGAATTTAGCAGCTCTGGGTAAATGTAAACAAGAATTCGGGGCAAATGTAAACACTCAATTTAAATACAAATAAAAAATTTAAATTATTAATCTATTGCAGATATGCCCCGAAAGTATAGCAAAAAAAAGAACCCACCACCCTATTCTTTACAAGATGTCTTAAATGCTGTGCGTGATGTTTCCAATAAAAATCTAAATTACCGACAAGCGGAAGGCGTATATGGTGTCCCAAAGTCCGTAATATATAATAGAATTAAGGGAAGAAAAACGGCGATGGATGTTCAAGGTCCTGGCCGAAAGCCGGTGTTATCCCCTGTGGAGGAAAACGAAATTGTTCAGTGCCTTTTAACAAGATCTAAAATGGGCCACCCTTGTAGCAAAGAAGAACTGCGTGACCTTGTTGGGAAATATGTGGAAGCTAACAATGTAAAAACTCCTTTTAAAGACAACAAACCGGGTGAAGACTGGTATCTTTCATTTATGTCTCGACATCCTCTGCTATCATTAAAAAAACCAGAGCATCTTCAAAAGCTGCGTAAGGATGCGAGAAAACCGCAGATTGTATACGACTTTTATGAAAAGTTAGAGAATGTTTTGAAGGAGAATGATCTCGACAGAGAAGGAAAAGCTGCGTTTGTGTTTAACGCAGACGAATCAGGCTTCCACAGTGATCCAAGTAGACTTAAAGCCATAGGTGAAAAAGGAAAGTCCCTAAGTCGAGTATCAGGTGGATCTGGAAGAGAATCCACGACTGTTTTAGCATGCGTGTCAGCGGATGGTAGTTGCTTGCCACCTTTAATTGTGTATAAGGGTGCTGCTGTTCAGGCACGTTGGATATCAGCCAATGCATATCCAGGAACTTTATATACTACCTCCAAGAATGGCTGGATGGAAGAAACCCAATTTCACCAGTGGTTTACTACAGGATTCATCCCTTTTGTTAACAACCTAAGGGTCACAAGAAACGTTCCCCAGCAAAAAGTGCTTCTGCTTTATGATGGGCATTGTAGCCACATTAGCGTTCGGCTCGTCGAAGAAGCCATTAAGAACAACATTATATTGATGAAATTTCCCAGTCATCTGACTGACCGGCTTCAACCATTAGATAAAGCCGTTTTTGGACCTATCAAAACTAGTTGGGAAAAGACGTTGGTAGCATACGGTAAAGCGCAAATTGGCAAGGGCACTGGAAGACTCACAAAGGAGCATTTTGCCGAATTGCTAGGAACAGTGTGGCATAACTCAATGAAAGCCAAGAACATTATTTCTGGATTTGTCAGTACTGGTGTCTATCCAGTAGATCGTACAAAGTTTCCCAAAGATACATTCAACAAACTTGATCTACAACGATATGAGGCTAATGTAGCGAATCAGACAGTGGAACAAGAAGAAGGAGAACCATCTGATGTTCAACCTATGGAACCTGAGGTGAATTATTGTCTGTCGCCAGTCCAGCAAGAGGATGAAATTCCCTCTGAAAATTCTCTACGGCAGTCACCACAAGTTACTTCTCCCCATCAACAATTATTAGGGAATGATGATAAAGGACATGACGAAGTGTCGCAAGTTCAGTATAATAAGAAAATGCAACAACCAGAGTCACCACAACCATCTTGCTCTTACAAATTGGCAGAAATCGATAAGGCGCAATCATGTATCACCGATTTGTTTGTAACACAACTATCATCATCAAATAATACTCAAGAACAAGAAAAGAAACCTTTCATTCCACGACTAAAGCACCAATCATATGGTGAAGTGTTGACCTCTAATGACGTCCTAACACGACTCAAACAAGCAGAAGAAAAAAAGCAAAAGGCAGCAACTAAGGGCCTAACGAATAAGACAAAGAAACAAATATTAAAAAGGGAAAAAAATATTCCAACCACTTTTGAAAGTCCTGGTCGTAAGAAAAAAAAAATATTGAAAATTGCGAAAAATAAATCAGATACATCGGAAGAGAGTGATGCATATGAATGTGATGATGACAGTTCTGGCGATGAAATACAACAGGAAAATGCAGTAATTAATTTGGAACCCATCAAAGACATGTCAAAGTTGTGTGTTGGAAAATTTGTTTTAATTACGTTCAAAGGGGGAAAACGTAACACGACTATTTTTAGATATGTTTGTTCTATTGACGATGTTGAAGAGGACGGAGATGAAATTAAAGTTATTGGTTTAAAATCGACGGACACTTTAAAAACAGTTTTTTATGTTGTCGAAACTGACGTTAGTTACGTTACTATCGATCAAGTGTTGGGTATACTACCAGATCCGGAAATATTTCTCAAAGGTGAGAGAATATTTTATAGATTTGAAAATAGTATTCCCGTGGTGGAGCAGACTTAAAACATTTGTTAAAAACTGTTGTCGTTACTTACATAACGTTAAATGATAAATTAGTGCAATTTAGAATTAGGGATTTTTTTTGGTTATTTACCTTTGCCTTTTGTAAGTTCCCAATATTATTAGGTATGTTATCTAAAAACATAAGAATGAAAGTTTTTGTTTTTGTTACTTTTGTATTTATTGCGCGAAATGCATTAGTTTTGTTTTTTTATAATAAACGTTTATTTTTGTAATGAGAGATTTTTTTAATCCAACTTTTGGGGTATTTCAACTTCATTCATTTCAACTGAACAATACTATAAACGACACATTTCCATTTACCCCACGATTTTTTGCACATATGCTTATGGTCTTTGAGAAAATTGTTTCCATTTACCCCTTAGGGTATGGGGTAAATGTAAACATACAACCCTTCAAAAAAAATATGACGAAAAATAAAAGGGCTTAGTTTAACATGTATTATTTCGAAAATGTTCAATAAATATCCATAATCTAACTGTCTGCAAAATGTATGAACTTAAATTCTCAATACAAACTGAGAAAATTAATTTTATACATAAATGTACCAAAAGTGTCAAAAATCGTCTACATTTACCCCAACTGACCCTAACTAGCTTTGTTATTATGTGCTAAGAAACTTCTTAAGTTTACCTGCTTTTTTAACGATTTTCTATTTTTAAGTGTTATTTAGTTTTCCGTTTGTGTTGTCCTGTTTTATTATAAGTAATACAACTATGTACCATTAAATATGATTTAAAATGTCGCAATTTTCTCTCTTAAGCGGACACCTCCAATAAGCGGACAAAATCGGAGAAACCGTGAGTGTCCGCTTATAGGAGGTTTCGCTGTATATGTATAAGTAGGTAACGAATATTTTCCTGATTTATAGTATTTTAAAGGTATTACAATAAATAAATTAGAGTAAGGTTTGAACTTAAAAAAATGCTGGTTGAAGATCTAATAAGGTCACACCAGGCTAATGATTATGCCCACACCAGGCTAATGATTATGCCCACTCCAGGTGTAATTTTCGCAATCGCGGTAAAATACCAAAAAACTTTTTATCTATCATCTCTCTGTGATTCTGGTAAAAATTAAACCCAACCATCTTACTATTTACGGTTGTGATTGATAAAAAATATCTTCTGATGTGTCAACCAGAGAAGCAACAAAAATTTATACATAGTTCAATTTAAAAAAAAAATTGCAAGAATGAAAGAAGAAAAATTATTTTATTTTTGACCGGGATGTTATTAGCTTATATCGTCTTGGTTACGCGACCAATAAAAAGGGTGTTAGCTCCCTTGAGATATTATTGAAAAGTAGAGGCAATTAAGGATTCCCCTTACCTAAACTCGTTTCATCGTCAAGGCAAATGCGTATACCGGAAAATTTAAAAATTTAAACATTTATTCCGTTTTGAAAATAATCAAAATTATCTATGTACCACGGGAAGTCCTCGATAATTAAGACCTTTATAATTCCATTCATACATAAATAACTATAACTCCTAACTTAACTCCCATACTGTATTTACTTTAATAATTAATTAACAAAGTCGAAATAAAAAAATCAACTGAACTATTAAATCTAAAAATAATATAATGCACAAATTCTCCTAAGGTTAAACGTTTTTCGACTAAAACGGTATGGTACGAGTTGTTAGTTTTTAAAAGTATTGTTCATCGTTGTTGTAGCATGATACAGTTGTTTAAATTAGTAAGTAACAATTGAGAACCATGTAACAATGGTAGCGATAAATATACCGTGAATTATAATAATTGTTTAATCTGTTGGTTTAGAGGTCTCCGACAAATTAAAATATAAGTACTTTAATTTTTTGAACATGATGTTCTTCCAATGTTTATTCAAATTGAGTCCATTAATTGAGAAATACAATACAAGATATATTTAAATTAAATATTTAAAATATAAGACATCGCTACGTACACAATAATAAAAGAAACTTGTGGTTCCTTACGCTTCAGAAATTATGGTAAATGAATAAATTACAACATTTTTTTAGTTGCTCCACATAGTTAATTGCAAACAACAATAGCAGGAAAATTCAGAAGGTCGACACGTAAAAAGCTTAGAGCTAGGAATCAATTATTGGAGGATTACATAGTAACATAATATGCTTAGAAAATTAAATGGTACCTACTCTAGTGGAAACAATCTGGACTTTTTTGTCAATAGTCATCTAAATATTTCACTAATAATATTATTTTTAGATTCTTTTAATACCCTTATTAAATAATTGTTATGATATTGTCTACCTATAAAGGTAACTACGATACCTGGTACCAACCCCTTTATGGCCATCACAATGGTCGGTGTACAAAACGAGAAGCCGAAAATGGAAACATTCATTTGGTGTACCAAACAAGAATATTTCAGGTAAATTTTTGAAGTGTACGAAACTCCATTGTACGAAACAAGATTTTTAAAACGTTGAAAAAGCATTATAAGAAAACCTTTTTATATTGTACAATTCGTATTAGGTAAATATTGTTGAAGCTTGTAGAAGTTAGTTAGTTTTGTATTTAATTTTGTAGAACTAAAGATGATAAAGAGGAGCATTTTTCGCACGCTTGTGGAAACAATATTTTTTTAGTAAAATTAAAATATCAATAGTTTAAACTAATGCATGCATAGTCCAATAATAAGGAACTTATTATCGTTATTTAAATTTTTCACTTAAGGAAAGCATAAACATCATTCGGTAAAGGTTGAAAAAAGCAAGAAGGTATAAAAATAGCAGTGGTTATAATTTGTAATTTAGGAATTAGTCTTTCGCCTTGACCTTCGTGGTTTATTTTTAATTATGATCGGTGACTCTCGATTTAATAACGGATATTTTGTAGTGAGGTATCTATGACACTGATGGTTATCGGACTTAATATAAAGGTTTTAAAATAATTAATTTTTTTAACGTTTATGTAACTTTAAGTAACTTGGAAACCTGTATTCGTTGTACCCACCTTTAGTATGCAATAAAAATAATTAAGAAGGCACATGCTTCATAATTAAAAAACTAATTATCCAATCTTTCTCACGATAAAGTCAAGTATGTAGCAAACAATCATATACATAAATATGGTTCGTTGCAGATTGCCACATTTTAATGGGATTTCCCCATTCATTTACTTTTTCTATTTACTTAGAGGAATATGAGCTTTTAGCAGGTTAATTTAATTGATTGGTAGGTGGTAAAGCTTGTGATTTTTGTCGATGCTTAGGGCAAAATAAAACAGGAATGCTCAGTCGACGTTTCGAATTTATTTAGGGTAAACCCGGGAGAGACGGCGCAACGGGGTAAATAGCAATGTTTTTCTTTATTTTCGGTTATTTGAAGAGCCACTGGCAACGTAGGGGCGTCAGCGGCCTTCATTTTACCTAAACAAACACCAAATATAACAAGTATGCTTATTTTCTGCAAAGCAATAGGTATGTTTGGTTTTGGTTGTTAAAGAGCACGTAACTCTAGATAGTTGGGTTAAATGGCGTGCGCTACTTATCAAATAATTAAAGGCAGCATAATACGGACATTGAGCAAATTAAGCAATTACTTGAAGTAATTACTTTTTAGTAAAACAATTTCTTGACTAGCAATTACTAGATCTGGATATGAATAAAATTTTGAAGCAATTCAGAGTATAGATTTTATATTCAGTTTGGTGCCTAATTTGCAAAAGAGTTGACGTACATACAACAACGTTGGTTTATTTATTTAGTACAATAGTAATCTGTTACGTTTTTGTGGAAAATGGGAAACTTATATTGGCAGATTTCAGTGAAAATGAGGAAAGTGATAGCAGTGATGAAGAAATTAAAGACAAGCAATTGATATTCGTTTACAAATTGCAGGAACATACATAAATCTCTCTGACCACAACCGTTTAGCTTCCACAACAGCTTCAGCACTTGTAAGAAATTTAATAAAGATATTTGCCTTCTCCAAAACTGCATCCATTATATACAGAAGTGTATGTCTTAAAGACAGTAGTTTGGTGAACACCGTGTTCTTTACCTACAGAATTTTCAAAGCCCGGATCCGACACTTTCTGCAGAAAGACTTTAATCTTATTTAAAGGCGACAGTGCACCACCTCGTCTTTTACCAGTATCAGTCAAAAAATAATTTGCCAACCACTCAACATTTTCGCAGTCAAATCGATATAACTTTCTGAAATCACCATATCTGCAATTTTTACGTACACTGGACATTTTTCTTTTACGGATGTTCATATATTCAGCCATAATTGAAGACACAAATTAAGAGCAACGCACGTGTATGCCGCGGAGAACTAAAGTTGACTGGTACCAAGCAAATGATGCAGGGGTCGACCTATACCTTAAAAAGTTGAAAGCAATTGCTACACTAGAAAAAGCAATTCCTTAATTTATTCATCACATGTTAAGCAAACGATAGCGATTGCTTCTATATTTTAAGAAAAAACATTGACTAGAAGCAATTCCTGCACTTTTAAGCAATTGCTGGACGCAAAAGCAATTACTTTAGTTTTTAATTCATTGGCTTTCAAGAAAATACTTAATTATTCCTTAAATTTGTATAAACATATTAAAACTAATAAATGTATCTAGAGCTCTCTAAAAAAATTGGTATTTAGAAAATAAATTCTATTTTAAATACCCCATCCAGAAAAGTAAATGACGATCGAAAATATTCCCAAAATTTTTTTAGAAATTTTTTTTATTTTTAGTAATTTTGTAATATCTTTAACAATTCTTTATTGATCAAAACCAAAATGGCTTTCCCGGGTGTAGAATGTTGTACCAAACAATTTTTCTTTAAGCCATTTTTCAATATCGGCCTTACTTTTTTCTCAAAAACGTTGGGCGCGTAAAGTGAATTTAAGCGTGTAAAGTGGATTTACGCGCCCAACGTTTTTGAGAAAAAAGTAAGGCCGATATTGAAAAATGGCTTTAAGAAAAATTGTTTGGTACAACATTCTACACCCGGGAAAGCCATTTTGGTTTTGATCAATAAAGAATTGTTAAAGATATTACAAAATTACTAAAAATAAAAAATAAATCTAAAAAAAATTTTGGGAATATTTTCGATCGTCGTTTACTTTTCTGGATGGGGTATTTAAAGTAGAATTTATTTTCTAAATACCAATTTTTATTTTTTCTTTTCGTTTGACCAGCAAAACGTTCGGCAATTTTCATTGTGGTAAAAGGGGTTACTTCCTCTTAATCCAAATTTTTTTGCACGTAAGTGAATAATAATTCCTAAACGTTATTTAATATCAATAATCTGATTTTTAATTAGAACATTAAAAATGGTGAACCATTTCTCCCGGGTTTACCACACGTATATTCCACTTCTTACAAATTCTAAGTACCGGAATATTTATTTATTAAGCATTCTGTTCTGATAACCTAAGAATAATTTAAACTACAATGAGATCCACAGACCAAGCTTGTTGCATTCTCGACGAGCACAAATGCATTTAATTGCATGTTTATTTTCTCTCTCAATTGCTCAAGCTATAATTATAGTTGTGAATTTAGGTTACACGGTTATTTATATGTAAACGAATAGGTCTACAATAAAGAGGCTAAGGATAGAAAATGAAATAATTTTTAAGAAAAATCAACGTTCTGGTATTCTAGTACATATAAACTAAACGTTGGTAGGCAGGCACTAGCACGCCGAAAATGCGAAGCACTTTGATAAGTAGCTAATCTACCAAATTACACATTTAATACAGGAATATTAAAGCTGGAATTTAGGTCAGTGTGCTTTAATCAAGTGGGCGCCTATCACATTTTGATTTTAATTACTAGTTCATGGAACAACGATTTCCACTAAAAAAATTATCGATTCTTATATAAACAAGTTTATGGAACATTCAAAAATAGTTTTCCATGTTTAACAGTTAACCCGCAAGATCCAAAATAATAGAGAATTAAAAATAAGACACTGAGCAATACACTTGGAAGTGTAAAAATACGGGACGCTTTAGGGGACGGGGTAACGGCGTTCCCGTGACCCCCTTCTCTAAATAAAATTACTTTTACTTTCAAGTTAAAAAAGTCAAAGTCAAAACATGTTTTATTGTCTAAAAGTATAAAATGGCTAACCCAACAAAACTAATAAAAAAAGGAAAACATGGCCAGTCAAATACAGAGAATGGAAAGGACGTCCCTCAAATTGGCAAAAAGGTAAAATCAATATTAAAATTAACCAACTTAAATGAAGCTTGTGATGATAAATGGAGTGATAGTGACGAGGAACCATTATCGTCTAAAAAATATAAATTTAGTAAGAATGATCCTTGCTCAAATAAAAAAGAACTAAAGGATACACATTATTGTGTCGAATGTTTTGAGGAATATTATGCGACCACCAAAAAGGAGGACTGGATTGAATGCGTTACCTGTAAAAATTGGTTTCACGAGAGTTGCACCCTATATGGAGATATATGCAACCTTTGTGGAAGAGAAAAACTAAAAAAACAAAATTTTGCTGGAGCTTAAAGCACTAGTGGCATCTCTCCCCCATGAGGGAGGAGTTATTTTTTTTTTTAAATAAATGTTTTTAAAAAATTCCCGATTTTTTTAAAAAAAGCATGGCAACTCTCCCACATTTACCCTATACAAAATGACCAGATCGTCGAGAGTTTTTTTTTGCAAAATCGTTTATAATTTCGTCGATATTTAATGCTTTAACAAACTCGTGTTCGATACTGATTAAGGATAAATCCTAAAGGCGTTGTTGTCCCATGGTGTTACGCAAATGGGTTTTTACTATTTTAAGTTTGGAAAAAGATCGTTCCGCTGATGCCACACTAAGGGCCGGTATCTTCATCCTCGGTTAAAACTCGGTTATTTTTATTGCTTAGTTAAACTTGTTTTGTGACACATAAAGCATGTTATAAACATCAAATGTCAAGTTTAACCGAGGAATTAAAATAACCGAGCTTTAACCGAAGATGAAAATACCAGCCCTAACTGGTAAAGTTAGAAATAACATCACTGCAATAGATACATCTGGAAAATTTGAAGAACACACTGATTTTTTATTAATAAATGATCCGCAAGTTCATACACTGTTTTTAATTTGGAAATACTGCAAGTCCCTTTTTGAGGCTTAAAATTTGACTAGGAAAGTCAATGGACAAGTCTTTGTGGTACTTATATCGTTTATAAATTCCGCGCTTTCACGTATAATTCTTCTTCACTTAACGAAGTTAAATTCTCAGGATATAAAAAAATAATATTAATTATGAAATGAAATACCTATGAAAAGCAAAGCTGGCAGTAAATTTTTAAGGGGCCGTCGATGTGGCCCCCCCCGGCTGGCTCCCCCCCCCCTCGCGGTGCGGAATCTGCCTTAGGGAATAAAATAAAAAAATAACAAAATTTTCCCGAGATATAACTTAGGTTATAAACGTTAAACTATAACATGAAAAAACACAACTAACAAAATGTGACTTACTTGAAATCACTAATCAAATATTTCTATGTAAGAAAGTTACACGCGTTTATTTTAAATAGAGTACTTTGACCCAATAGTAAAAAAAATCACGTCTGAGACACTATAATAATTAATGCGGATGGGATTTTACCAGATGAGTAGTTTGCTATTTGATAATTTCCGGTGTTTACATTATTAAATTGAGATTAACGGTGTAATTTTTTTTGCCTAACTACTTTATGCTATTCGAGTTAAGAATCCAGCAAAATTATTTTTACACATTTTGCCTGTGTCTTGTTGAGCTCAAACCAGACTAGTTAATTTGGTAGTACATCAATCTGGGCAAAAGATTAACTAAGGTAGAACACAAGTAACAAAATTTAAGAAACAAGAAATTCATAGAGGGAAACCACTGTGTTCTTAAAACGAATGGTATTTAGCAATATAATTTTAATTTAATACATTTTTAAAATTATTATTTTAGTGAAACCGGAATATAATTGATTAATTGTTGCATTTGAATATTTTATTTTTTAAAAGGATGATTAAAAAATCAAGCAGGTTATAAAAAAAATTGTAGAAAAATTTTACGAAAACTACTTTCTAAATATTCTGTTTTTAAGGTATAATTATATACATATTTATAATCTGCAAGTGACAGCTTCCGTCTTAGGCCAAATATTGTCTTTATTTATCTTCAACTTTTCAGCTAGTACGTATCTGAAACAGCTTTCAAGTACAAACAACAGCTTTTAATACACAAATACGTCTGGCAAAACCAATTTTGTAAAAATTGCGTAAAAATTGCAGATATGATGATTTCAGAAAGTTATATCGATTTGACTGCGAAAATGTTGAGTGGTTGGCAAATTATTTTTTGACTGATACTGGTAAAAGGCGAGGGGGTGCACTGTCGCCTTTAAATAAGATTAAAGTCTTTCTGCGGAAATTGTCGGATCCGGGCTTTTAAAATTCTGTAGGCGAAGAACTCGGTGTTCACCAAACTACTGTCTGTCTGACATACCCTTCTGTAATGGATGCAGTTTTGGAGAAGGCCAATATTTTTATTAAATTTCCTACAAGTGCTGAAGCTGTTGTGGAAGCTAAACGGTTGTGGTCAGAGAGATTTATTTATGTTCCTTCAAGTTGTGAACAAATATCAATCGCTTGTCTTTAATTTCTTCATCACTATCACTTTCCTCATTTTCACTGAATTCTGCCATAGCACAAATATAAGTTTCCTATTTTCCACAAAAACGTAACATATTACTACTGTACTATATAAATAGACCAACGTTGTTGTATTTACGTCAACTCTTTTGCAAATTAGGCAGCAAACTGAACATGAAATCTATAATCTGAACAAGTGGATAAGCCACGTCTAAACTTGTGCTGAATAAGCATTTATTTTGCTACAGAGAAGCAATTCAAAATTTTATTCATGTCCAGATCTAGCAATTGCTTTTACTTATAGCATTTGCTAGTCAAGCAATTGCTTTTACTAAAAAGTAATTGTTTTAAGTAATTGCTTAATTTTTATTCATTAGGCTCATCATGTGGTAGCGAAAGCAAAGACAAAGGTCCGTTGCCACGTGAAAATTCGTCAATCGCGGTCTTCTTGGGGGGATCACCACTATAAAAAGCCCTTGTTTAACTCAATGTATGTATTATCTAGAAATCAAACATTTCTCCATCTGTTAAAAAAACAATTTCTCAATTATTAAAGGAATCCCACATTGTCAATAAATGATTTGAATTTTAAGTGTTTTGACTGGATGTGTTTTTGTTTGCATTTCGTAAGTTAAAAACTCGATAATCATTGTTAATAACCATTCTAACAACCTCAAAAATGTTAATAAGTCTAAAAGATTTTGGTTTGTTTATTAACGGCAGTAGCGTATCAATGATAAAGAAATTAAAAAAAAATATTGGTCTAGTGCGTGTAAAATGTGAAAAAGTTTTGTAGCATGCGCTGCAGGAATGGAATAACGATTTTTACACCTTTTTTTGCAAATATTTTTATTAAGCTATATTTTAATCACATATATACAGTGAAACCTCTCCTTGCGGACACCTCTATTCAGCGGACACTCCCTTTAGGCGGAAAGATTTGTTGAAACCAAGCTTTTGCCTATTTCTTTACATGTAAAATTTACTCCTATAACCGGATACTCTAATAATCGGAGGCGGACAATTTTTTTTTGTTAAAAAATTCTGGAACTTCCCCTAACCGGACGCGAACCTCTGACAACGAGACGGAGCGCCGCCAAGACATGGCATAAATATCATCAGGGTTGGTTGAATTCGTCCAAGTGGACATAATTGGACGATTTTGTCCAATTATGTCCGTCCGGACAAAATCAATTGTTCTGGACAAAATGGACAAAATTGTACAAAATCAAATTAAACACATATAAAATTAAAAAAACTTTATTATATTAGGATTAGGGTGTCAAACAAAACTTAAACAACATTAACGGGATACCGTCGGATCATCGTGCCGTCGGATGACGGACGCATGAAAATTTACCTTAAGGCCCCATAATGAAATAACAAATAGCCATTTTCTGGAATTTTTAATTTGGTATTTATTGTTTATATAATACACAATACAAACGTGTATTTTGGGTTGCCTAAATCAACAAATTTAATAAAATGTAATGAAATTTGATTTTGTCCAATATTGTCCGATTTTGTCCGTTTTTGTCCAATTTTGTCCATGTCCTGGACAAAATCAAAAAAAGTGGACAAAATCACAACCCTGAATATCATATGTAGTATATTGGCGACAACGCACTCTGCAGCCGGGGAAAACCCTCTAACCAGAGAAACCCCTCTAACCAGGGAAAACCCTCTAACTGGGGAATTACCTTTTTCCGTTTTAATGCGAAGACTAAATACTTATAAATGTTTTAGAGGTTCTTACATTACAACCGCAGGCACTAAAGTTTCGTCAGAAACAATACCTATATAAATTGTTTCAAACAAGCTGGTTTTCAGAAAAAAACTGGCGATTCTACATCAATTCAGTGGGATCCAGAAGACTATCTTTTATCTACGGTAGCTTAAATGGAAAGGTGTGCCAAAGAAATAAACATAACACAAGAAAATCTTGTAAATTATGTTCGAATTAACGATACTACATCCACGGAAGAGATGAGTTTGAACATTGACGATGAAAGTCCAAATTTGATTATATCCGATTCTGCATCAGAAGAAGACAGCGATTGAAAGTGATTAATGACTTACAAATTTTTGCAAATGAGGACTAAATCGCATTTCAACATCTTAAAAATCTAGAAGATCATTTTCAATCTACTGTTTTGAAGAAAAAAATACAAAATAGGCGTCAACAAAGCATTTAGTATAATAAGTGGATAACTAGCAGCAGCGGTATTATTGATATTGATAAAATAACACAGGAAATTAAAGCTAGTTCCAGCAGCTGGTGTAGTTCGTTTAGTTCTATTGCTAAGCGCTCAGATGTTAATGGTTCTTCTGCGCTACCTAAGAAAATGAAAATTACAGATTTTTTTTCATCTGAGAAAAAAGTTTCGATGGAGGAAAGAGTGTCGCGAATGGTAGCTAAAGATGGTATACCCTTTGGAAAGTTTATGACATCGATCGATATGTGCCAACTATTCGAATCAGAGGGCCACAAATGTATCTGTGCCCGCCCGAGCATCACTTGACCAGTTACTAAAACATGAGATGACACTTTTTTAATGCGGAGGAAAGAGAGGAATGTACTTGAAAGCGGCATATAACTGTGTAAAATCTATTCCGCCGACAAGTCAGTGTCGAAGCTGAACGTGCGTTTTCAGTCGCAGGATACATGTGCAATAAAATAAGATGAAATCTTAAAGATGAAACATTAAACATGTTATCTTTTCTCCGAAAATATTTCCAAAATCAATGTAACATGTAACCGTTACCCTAGTCGTACTATTTTGTATTGTACCTATATGCAATAAATATTTTCCTGTTACTCTACTCAGTTTTTAATTGCATAAAACAAATTTTTATTAACATACAGCACCTACATCGAGTCCCGCAAATCCCGCGAATCCCGCAAAATCACCGCGGGATCCAGCATTTGCGGGATTGGAATCCCTAGATGTGACGGTGTCTCCGGGTGCTGGTTTAAGTTGAACTTCCTTACTTTCGGCAGATCCTAGTCTCTCTGATAAGCCGTGATATCGCGAAACGCGTCTGGGTATGGGCCTGACGATATGAATAAAAAAATTCTTCTAATTTTTAACTAAAGTTGGCTTAAATCGACCTAATTCGGGAGTCTGCATGTTATCAAACGTTGTAAAAGTAGTATTTTTTGGTTACCCTTTATATTATACAATAAATTTAGAAATTATTAGAACTTGGCACGCAAACGCCGTTTTATCTTAATGTGTTGTACTTAGTAAATTCTACAACAGGAACATGACATTCACACGTGTCAACAGGTTAGCATCCTCGAGTGTTTTAAAGTATTTTTAAAATGATGAAATGGTAATATATTCTAATTTTAAAATTCAGACTACAATGTACCTCTAATTTTTTAAAGTTTATGACGTCAATAAATATTGGCAGTTAAACACATAATGACGCTGTCCATTTTAAAAATATTAGTTTCTCAGTAGTATGTTTATAAAAATGATTATATGGTTCTGCAATTTGTACAATATTATTAAGTCACTTTATGGAAAAAAAATATTAAATGATATATGTACATTAAAAGCCTATAATTAGTTGCACACTCAATAAATAACCAATAATAAGTTTAATTATTGAATACGTTACAGGACTTTTTCATTAACGAGTACGTACGTACTGGCGTACTACAATATATTTTTTGAGAAAACCAAGTAGTTCTATGAATATTTATCGTCATGGGACTTTACTATTGAACTTTGTCTATAATAAAAGGTTCATTAAAAATATGAAGGGAATATTTTGTAAACCCAAATTGAAAAAAAATCGGAATTAAAAATTTAACAAACCAATTTATGTATTTGCAGCTGTAATCTAGCCAGTTTACAGAATAATCTTCTTTTAAACTTTGTCCACAATACACATTAAATAATTTTATTTACTTGGCATTTACGTAAAACTATTTTAACGTTTAAAACGACATCAAAAAATGTTGATAACGTTATAGAACGGGAGGTAGCGCAGCGACTGAGAATCATAACAATAATAGTTTATCCTAAAGACATAAGCAATCTGATCATCAGCTACTTAGACCAGGGCTGAAGCCTTTAAAAATGGTAAAAAGTGAAAAAAAATAATAGTAGGATAAAACCCATTGGAAAAGGAAGAGAATATAACAAAAATAAAGGAAAAATAATTTACGGACGATTCGAGTAATTAAAGTATAAATTTTAATAAATAGCTCAAAATTGTACATAATGGTTAAAAAAAAAATTTCGGATTCGATTTTTTTTTCGTTTCTTTGCATTTTTTGAGAACATTTACCATAGTAATATATATTTTCTTCCACCATCAGAAAGTAGAGATTTCAACGAACAAAAAGCCAACAGACTTTTTTAAAAAAGCAGATCTTTTGACGTGACTAAGGTGAAAAAATAAATATTTGAAATCAAAAAAATTACAGTGTGTTTGGGACATAAAAAGGTAAGTTTTCACCAAATTTCGTGAAAAAAATTTTTTTTTTGTAAAAGATAAAAATAAAAAACCAAAAACTTGGTTATTTGAATTTTTCACATAAATTTTGAGGTTATGTGAAAAAAGGGTAAATACAAAAGTTGTAGATCTTTTTATTACCTACAACTTTGCCTTTTAACGTTTTTCCATAGGACTTGTAGTTTCGCCGAAAATCGAGATAAATCGTTTTCTACATTTAAAAACTCGTCCCCTTCCACTTCCCGACCTCGGATCGCCCGTAAATTATTGTTCCTTTCATTTTTGTTATATTCTCTTCCTTTTCCAATGGGTTTCATCCTACTATTATTTTTTTTTGTTTCAAAAATTATCGACCCTGGTCTAACTCTAGTAATGGTGGAGCTAAATGGGACTTCATGTTAAAGTTGTCAAAAAATTTTTTTAAGGTAAAGTTGGCGTTATTGCCTACATTTGCCTTAGTACTCAATAGTAGAAAACTTACCTATCACCATGTCGGACATTGGACACTTTAGATTAAACGAAGACCAAACTTAACAATCAAAGAAATACATATTACGAATCAATCACTATTTTAACGTCAGTTTTTAATCGAGCTGACCCGAAAAAACACTTCGAAAATCAATATTGTTGTTTATATATTTTGCTTTATTCAATTTGCAAAATATTCCAACAAATACCGCTCGTGTATGTATAAGATAACCAGATAAGTATGTTGCCTTTAAAAGTACTTGTTTATTTTAAATTCCTACACTTTCCAATAAAAAATAGCACAAGTTCACGCGGTGTCACTTCAATGCTTTTTCATGCAGACAGATTTATCGGAGATTCTTTATGCATATGCAATACTTTGTACAAATTAAGTAAAATTTAAAACTAAGCGACAAACTTCATTTTGCTTTTTCGACATTGCCCGAATCATCATAGCCGTGATATGAATACCATTTTTAGAAATATTGATAGTAACAGCAGAAGCATAAATCTGATGAAATCCGGGTGGAACCCTGAAATATGGACTACCCTATTAATTTTACATCAAAATTGTATTAGACTTTTTTGAAGGTCTTTGCATGGTGAAAAGACCAGGCAAAAACCTTCGTAAAATTCTTAAAAATTAAATTCGGCCTTTTTTTGGAACAAAATTTGGGAAAATAATACTTTTTGGAACTTTTATAAAATTAAATTGGACCTATAGTAAAAGCTCTAGGAATAAAGATATTTGTTTTAAATGAACGGTTGTCTAGCACACAATTAGGGTTGTGCCTGGTCAATTGACCGATATTTTGACCGGGTTAAATTCGGTCAAAAACTATTGCAGCCTCTTGTGAGAGAAATTGGTCCTCATAGGGCATTGTCCATAGCAAGCTTTGCAACCGATTGAAAACCACTCGCTCAGGAAAGCTTGTTTATAAAAAGTACAACTTAAAACTGTTAATGGAAATTCTGAGGAACCAGCGCTAAATTTCAGTAGTGAGGATGAAACGAGTGATTCAGATTCTGAAGAACATAAAGGCAATGCCGGGGGTGAGTTCAGTGACGAAAATGATAACCTTTATCTAAGCTATCTACCAAGGCCAGTACTGCCAGCAGCAGGCTCTCATTTCATCATCAATTAGTCACTCAATCATTACTTCATTAGTAATTTAGTATTGTTAGATTAATATTATACATAATATTTATGTGTCATTTTTGTGTTTTTTGTACCTCAGAATGGTTTCTTTATTTTTTGTTAGATGTTTTTTAATAAAGACTATGTAATTACTCATGGCTTCATTTCTTTTGAAAAAACTGAGGAATTTGACCGGGGCCTAATCAATTGACCGGTCAATTGGCCACAAAAGATTTTGACGGTCATAATCCCAACCCTAGGAAGCTGTGAACTGTTTGTTGGATTTCTTCAAAGAAGATGGCTTAAAAGTCAGGTATAGCGCCAATGAATAAAAATATTAAATTTACCAACCATTCATACCGGTCGACAGCAATCAGCCAACTATCAAAAAGGGGAGTATATGCGTCACAAGTTATGAAGATGAGTGGCCACTCAATGTAAGTTTCATCAAGCCTTATCTTCGGCTAAACTCAGAATTTCACAACTCATTGGTTACTAAAATAAGAGATACTGGAACAGAAAATGATGGCAGTAATCTGGAGAGGAGAATGTGTCTTCAGATTTTCAACAAAAAGGTCCTGTGACTATCAATTATAATAACTGCACATTTAACATTCAAAATTAAATTGTTCATATTATTAAACGATTGTTAATGTTGTTTTTTTTGTATAAAAAAAATAATATAAATATAGGATAACATACATGCCTGTTATTTTTTGTTAACATTAAGTATAAATGCAATGAATGCTTTGCTTGTGTATCATTATGACTGACAAAAAAAATATGTCAAAAAATTATCGCGATAATTAGAGAAAATTATAGAAATAGTGTGGCTAGGAATGTTGTCTCACTCATTCCTTTTAAATCTAGAAGGCTATGATCAATACTATAAGTTGAAGCGATACTAGCGATAAACACTAATACTATGTAAATAATTATGACGCTACTGTGTGATTTTTTCAGGCCAATGACATTGCATCGGTAATAACCAGACAGTCGAGTCAAGAAGCCTTTATGACGCATATCAGAAGTATTCTAAATGCTTTTATTATGTGATGCTAACAACCTATAATTGTAATTTACGTAAGATCCATCATAAATAATTATGAAGTGTAAAGTGGGCGACCTGGCCAAACACTTATACGGCAAGCAAAAATCATTCCCAATTCTAATAATACAAAAGCAGAAATTCAAAATTTTATGATTGAAAATGATTTATATTTTGAAGAAACTTACAAAAAACGAGAACTGCTAGAAGTATTAAAAGCTTTTAAAATAAATAAGGAATACGAGTGTGACAAACTTGCAGCAGAAGATGGACATAAAGTGTTGCGTCTTCCTCCATTATTGTATATTCAATCCTATTGAGCTAATTGGCACCAATAAAAATCCAATATTAGGAGAAATAATATTTCTCCTACATTAAATGCATCTGTAGTAGAATTAATTAAAAACGAAGTAAGAAAAATTTCTGCAGACAGCTGGAAAAACTGTGTACAGCATGTACTTAATGTGGAAAATTCTTACAATTTTATTGTATGATTACAAATGTTTAACCCTTAATTATAAGTTTCGGCTTAGATGAAGATAGTGATAGTGATACAGAGTTAAATTTTGAATAAATTATCAATAGTTTTTAGAATTTAAGTAATTTTTATTGTACTTATTAATTATTATCCTAATAGTTATACTTTTAAATTAGTATATTATCATTAATTGTTATCATTATTTTACATTTATTATAGGTACCTACCTAAAACTAAAAATACCTATCTATTTATTTTAAATTATAAAAAAAAAATCATGTGGTGTAGGTACATTTTCAAGCCGACCCTGATCCCATTTAATCACCTTTGAAGAGGTTGAGGCAATAGGGTTTAATCAGGTAGGTTTTGGCAGTAAGTAAGAGTCAACGGTATAATTTTGCAAATACTATACGATGGGTGACAGAAAATACTCATTACAATTTTGTGTTAAATTATAAAAACCTTAGGATGGACTTTGTTAGCAATTTGATCTATTTGTAGCCAACCTACCTTCAATTCCTGTCAGTATCACGTCATGAATTTTTTTGTCAATAAGCAAATAAGTAAATATTATTATCTAATTTTTGGAAATATTTGACACATAGGTATTATTTACATTGCAATATCTATTTTAAGATAATTGACGCCATATATAGACTATAATAGAATTAATTGCTTATAAAACGTCAATAGATTATTTTCCAAAGGTGGATTTTTACAGTAAGCAGTCGAAGCTGATTAATTCAGATAGGTGCTTTGTGATTTTTTAAATGTTGATTTAGTCAATTCGATAAACCTTTGATTAAGGACTGTTGACAAAAAGTGATTGATTTAGTGCATATCTCTCTCAAACAAATTTTTCAGAATTCGCATTATCAACAGAAATTATAACAAACAGTTTAAATTATAGTAGTGATTTGTATTGAACTGTAACATAATAGGCCCTTTGCCTCTTCACGCTGTCCCAGACGTATTTTGATAACAGAATATGTTCGTCGACTTTGCCCACTTAGGAACCCATAAACATTAGTTTTATGACATGGGGAATATAACCCGTGAACTGAGCTGGGAAAAAAGGAAGGGTAGAGTTTGTTTTATTATAATTATTGACCAATATATTATTTAATTGACCTTTCCGGCGTTTTTATTAATGTAATATAATTTTATATACCTATCGTTTGTATTAAACGATTGGAAAACACACTGCCTGTGAGCCAAACAGTTGCGGTTCCTTTCATAAACCAGAGATTGAAAGAAAGTATCATATTTCTAGGGCAGTTAGTTTTTATGGTGTTAATGTAAACATAGGAACCTTTTGAATGTATAATGGGCCAAGTGTGACGTTTTAGATTTTTAGATGTGGGGGCTTTAAAAAGCAGTCTTGATTATAACGTCGTGGTGTACGGCATTATATTGATTTGTTGTTGAGTTTTCGGTATAATTAAATAAGTGAAATAATTAAAAAGGACTATTATTATTTTTTATCTGCTATCCCGTATAAAATAAGTTTATATATTTTTATTCATCTTACATAGCAGCGGTGGGATAGACCTAAGTGCGAGTGTCGCCAAACGAAGTGTTAAGTGATTTTAGACAGTTCTGCAATCACTTTATTTTCCTTAGTGTAGCGTTATTTGCTGTTTTAAAGGAATAGTGTCAGTGCAGTGCCAATACAGGGGTGTGAAAAATGAGGAAACGACGCTCACACAGATCCCGAGCAACGTCATCCAGCTCATCGTCTTCAGAAGAGGACAGGCATAGTAGAAAAATAAAAAAAGCTAAAAAAAAAGATAAGCGAACTTACCAGACAAGTAAGTGCTAGTAGTAGCATTCAATCGACATCATTAAATTCCGTTATTAACGAAAGTGTGATACCGATGTTCGATCCGAACGCGGAAAATTTAACAATTACCGAGTGGGTTCAAAGGGTTGACGAATTGGCTTTATATCATGGCTGGGGTAAGGTGCTGACTTTAAAACTAGCCACCAGTAGATTACGTGGTAATGCGCGCAAATGGTATGACACTGCTAAAATTTCGAGATTAGACTGGAACGATGTAAAAGAACTATTACAACATAATTTCCCGGGAACGATCAAATTCGGTAGATTATTGGTGGAAGCCGCTGTATACGCTCCGCAGCCTAAGCAAAATTTGGGTGATTATTGCTTTGAAAAAGTTGCAAAATTAAACAAGCTTCACTTGCAAATTCCGGACACCTTTTTAATAGATAGTGTGATTGAGGGTATAATAGATAAGAACGTTGCATTAGCAGCTAGGGCAGCTAATTTTCAGTCCATTGGTCAACTAGCAGGGTACTTAAGCAATGTTGGTAGTCTAGTTAATATGAGAAGTAGTCAGCCACCAACTACAAAAGACAGTTTTACTAATAGAAATGAACAGTATAGTCCGCGAGTGTCAAGTAGTAAGCGAGAGCACAAACAAAATGTTGCATGTTATAATTGTGGTGGAAATCATTTCCTAAGTCAGTGTCTTAACCCAAAAATAAAGTGCGTACTTTGTAAGAAGTTTGGACATAAACGTGATCAATGCACGAGTAATTCTCATAACAAAGGCAGCGCGTCAGTTTGTTGATAGAAACAGATTTTATTAATCAATAAGATGTAATAATTATTAAAAGTAAAAACAATGTTAATCTATGTACTTTGAAACCATTTGTTGAATGTTAATGATAGCAGAATATGAAGTTATCGCCCTAGATGAAAGTTCCTATCAATAAGCGTGTTAAAGATTAATGATCAAGTTACCGAAACTTAGAAAACAGAACTTAATGTAATAAACAACCATCGAGATAATTTTCATTACAATAACTTGGTAAGACAATAGCAACTAAAGTTATTTTAAATTTAAAATGCAAAGAAACTGTGTTGTTTACAATTCATAGAGAATGTCTGTTAACAAAAAAGGAATGTTACGAAGTTGAAGACGTAAGGGAAGGTTTTAAGAAATATAAGACCGTGGTTGCTGTGGATAAAATCAAGCCATGGGTCATGATGGGAAAATAATTGGTTTATGTAACTTTGGTTAATGCAGTTTGCATTAAGTTGTTCGCAGTTTGCGATAATGCAGTTTGCATTAATTTGTTCGCAGTTAGCGATAATGCAGTTTGCATTAAGTGGTTCGCAGTTCGCGATAATGCAGTTTGCATTAAGTTGTTCGCAGTTCGCGATAATGCAGTTTGCATTAAGTTATTCGCAGTTCGCGATAATGCAGTTTGCATTAAGTTGTTCGCAGATCGCGATAATGCAGTTTGCATTAAGTTGTTCGCAGTTCGCGATAATGCAGTTTGCATTAAGTTGTTCGCAGTTCGCGATAATGCAGTTTGCATTAAGTTGTTCGCAGTTCGCGATAATGCAGTTTGCATTAAGTTGTTCGCAGTTCGCGATAATGCAGTTTGCATTAAGTTGTTCGCAGATCGCGATAATGCAGTTTGCATTAAGTTGTTCGCAGTTCGCGATAATTTGTTCGCAGTTCGCGATTATGCAGTTTGCATTAAGTTGTTCGCAGTTCGCGATAATGCAGTTTGCATTAAGTTGTTCGCAGTTCGCGATAATGCAGTTTGCATTAAGTTGTTCGCAGTTCGCGATAATGCAGTTAGCATTAAGTTGTTCGCAGTTCGCGATAATGCAGTTAGCATTAAGTTATTCGCAGTTCGCGATAATGCAGTCAGTATTAAGTTGTTCGCAGTAGTAGTTTGCAGTTAGCATTAAGCAGTTCGTAGTAACGCAGTTAGCATTATGCCGTTCGCAGTTAATGATAATGCAGTTGACATTAAGCAGATCGCAGTTGGAGATTATACCGTTGACATGCAGTTAGCGACAAAGCGACTGGCGTAAAGCAGTGAGCAATTGTATAGACGATCTGAAGTAGTTCGTAGTTAGTAGTAATGCAGTTCGTATTAAACAGTTTGTGAATACTGATGATGTCATGTAGTTAAAGACGTTAACGTTTAGATGTAGTTAGAGTAATAATGTTGGGATCAAATTCGCTCAGATGAGTCCTGAGGACAGGACGTTTTACAGGATGGCCGAATGTAATATAATTTTATATACCTATCGTTTGTATTAAACGATTGGAAAACACACTGCCTGTGAGCCAAACAGTTGCGGTTCCTTTCATAAACCAGAGATTGAAAGAAAGTATCATATTTCTAGGGCAGTTAGTTTTTATGGTGTTAATGTAAACATAGGAACCTTTTGAATGTATAATGGGCCAAGTGTGACGTTTTAGATTTTTAGATGTGGGGGCTTTAAAAAGCAGTCTTGATTATAACGTCGTGGTGTACGGCATTATATTGATTTGTTGTTGAGTTTTCGGTATAATTAAATAAGTGAAATAATTAAAAAGGACTATTATTATTTTTTATCTGCTATCCCGTATAAAATAAGTTTATATATTTTTATTCATCTTACATTAATTTTAGTAGTTTACAGTTCAGGTGTGGGGTGGACAATTTAAATACTGCGCTTATTGTAAGTGTAAGAAATAATTTAAACGACGTGAACGACCCCTTTGTATTTTTTTACGTAACTGCATAGTATTTTGGTGTTATATCTACGTACCGATGGCTCGTTCAAGAAAACGTTCCAGTAGCTCGTCTTCGAGTTCGTCTAGCGATGATTCTTCGGAAGGAAGATACAAAAATAAATCATCTCGGAGGCAAAATCTAAAGAGGACAGTAGACAATCCCTTAGACGGGGTTGAGTCAAAGAAAAGAGAGAGCATTATTACAAGCGAGTGACAGTTACGTATGTCTCCACATGATACAACGCCGATACGTACACGTTCCCTGCCACCTTCATTATTAATAGAACGAGTATATACGTACCAATGACCAAGCCTCCACGTCGTCAATGGAGTCCCAAGTGGAACAACCGAAACAGTTGCTAGAAATTGTCGCCAGATAAGGGACACAAACAGAAAATCAATGGTTTTCCCTAAAAAGCAACTAACTGTATTCCAGAATTTAACCCTAAAAACGAAAATCTGTCAGCGGCAAAATGGCTGGAAAAGATTAATCAACTCAAAGCAATCAATAATTAGGATGACGTCACCACCGCATATAACATGCAGTCACGTTTGGCAGGTATGGAACGAACCTGGTATCATAGTCTCACAACATATCCGACTATCCGAGTTCTTGGGCAGAATGGATGGCACTGATATCAAAGAGTTTTCCCGATCATGTTGACTACGCCACCGTGCTAAGGAAAATGCTTGGACGAATTAAAGAAAGACATAAAACGATGACTAATTACTATTTTAGTATATAAGATGGAGCTGTTAAGGACGTGCCAAATTACAGGTCGCCATGCAGTTTCATGCTTAATAGACAACACTTAAAAACTGTTAGAGATACTAACTAACCGAAACGTTGTGTTAAGTAACAAAATAAAGACAATGGAAGTCCGACAAGGTAATTTTTTTGAGTAAACGTAACTATTCAAAATGGTGCTGGGGCGGGGCGTTACGTAACCCCAGAGGCTTTATATAAGGAATACTTATCAACTCTACGTATGAGGGGAAGTCAACGGAAAATACTCACGTGTACCAGAGGAGTAGTGAACGCCGAAACCCAAAACCAGTATCCAATTTTAACGAAAAGCAGCCGCAAAGAAAACTTGACGGGAAAAATATTCAAGTACCCAAAACAACGGATTGAGTGTTCAAAATGTAATTTATTGGATAACGAAGCCAACAAATGTGTAGTGGGGGCACACACAGCGCCTTTACGACGACGCTGTGAGGTCTGAGGTACCATCCACAGTTACGAAGCCATTCTTTACGAGGTCGTGAAGTATCATCAGGTTGGCCGACTGTAACATAATAGGCCCTTTGCCTCTTCACGCTGGCCCAGACGTATTTTGATAACAGAATATGTTCGTCGACTTTGCCCACTTGGGAACCCCTAAACATTAATTGTATGACATGGGGAACATAAATATAACCCGTGAACGGAGCTGGGAAAAAAGGGAGGGTAGTCTGGTTTGACGACGCGTCTGGTATTCAGATTTTTTTGTTGGTCCGTAACTTTACGTATTTGTTTTAGTTTACATAAACTTTTATAAAGATTCCACAAATAGCAGTCCATCCTATTTATCCTGCCTTGGGAAATTTTCCCTTAGATTAAATATGTCTGCCAAGACACGTAACAAAGAGAGAGAGAAAATTACTTTTAGGTCAAGCGCCTACTGCCTCGATTATTTACAGCATGGTTTTAAACTACTAATAACATTTTAAAATAATAACTTATTGGCTAGCAGCCGAAAAAGCGGTAAATCGTCAAAAGAAACCGAAATAAAACTTAATGCATGCACACAAATATGGCTATTATTGGCTATGTCGACAGCTTTAACTTTTCTCGAGTAACCGTCAAAGAGAAAAGACGGGAATAGAACAACACAAGAGGGTTAATGTACCTAATATACTGAACGGATAAAAAGAGTACCTGCACTGCCTAACAAACTAACGTCACCGTCTTGCAATGACGTGTTTAGAATATCTAGGGCTGATGGATCCGTAATGTCCAATAATTGTCCATCACGCTAAATGAACAAAAACATTGTTATAAAACTGTATAAGTCGATATTTAAAATAACGAAAAACTCGGTGTAGTATCTGATGTAAACTCTTTCTGTTAAAGTTAATGAACAGTGAAGTAAAAATTATAACAAAAAATTACTAATTACTGACGGAATTAACATTATTAATTAATAATAAAAATATTCTGTTGTCGGTTATTTAGGAAACATAACATTTTTAAATTATTGGACTAAGTCGGTTCATTTTGAAACTTTAAATAAGTCTTTTAAAAAATGATCTATCCGAATCTATAGCAGACTCTGTAGAGTAGGTATTTGAGAGCCAGTTTTTTTTTTAATTTTGGGAAATATTTTCGTTCCAGAACCATAACAGGGTGGGCCAAAGAAAACAAGACAAGGCCGATTTCTCCTATATATGGCTCTTCGACATCGAATTCCTTAATGTTGGGAAACTAGTCAAGATCACATCAGATGAGCCATCGACAGTTGGAGACGACATGTGGAATTAGTAGTTGAAGCTAATGGGGGTCTTATAAATAACCAATTTTTTTCTCTACATTACAAGTGTGGTTTAAATCGTTTTTCCTTTTGTTTAAAAAATTGTGTTTTAATAATAATTCGTCAAAAGTGCAATGTTCAAAAATTCAATTAGATTAAAATTAATTAAAATAAATTAAAAATAATTATTTTTTAGTTCTATTTTAAGCAAGTTAGAACAACAATACCATATTTTATGTTGATTTTGAAAAGTAATAATAGAAAAATCTAATTCAACAATAAACATTTTTGTCTTTATTTTGTAATACCTACGTCAGCTATTTTTTAACATATTCGCATGTACGACCTCTTATTCTGTTTAGAAATGTTTAAGATTTCAGAATCCCGCACGTGAAAACATACTATTAAAAAAAGTTACAGTCAGTTTTAACGTTTTGCCAAGTTGAGGTGTGTCCCCCATATTGTTTTTTCAACAAACGTCAATAACACGATTTAGCGGTCTGTCTTAATCCATTCTCTCTCAAACAAGACAAAAATCAATAAAATCGGTTCATAAATAACAAAGTTATTATACCTATAAAATCAAAATTTCGGTTTTTTTTTAACAACCCTATATAGGTATATTATTATATTATAATAGAAAAGTACTTTCTACCTTCTTAAAGAAGGTAAAAAGGACTAACCTAAAAAATATCTCAGGTAATTTTATATTAACTCTGAATTTCTCTTTTAAAATTATGACCTGGATAAGTAAATTCATACATTAGCTTTTTGTGGGGCACTTGTTAATTTTAATTTGAAATTACAGTTTTTTCTGTAAAATATAAATTAAAAGAATTATAATGTATTCAAAAAGTAGGACTATTTAGTTTAATAATTGTATTATATAAACGCCGGGTTAAAAGTAATCAACAAAACCTAATAATCGCAGGTTAATCGTCTCATCATCACTATTTTTAAAATAGTTGTTAAGTATAAACTATAAAATATCAAGTACATCAAAAAAATTTACTTATCATCTTAAAAATGTAGGTATCTTAAGGATGTAGTAAACATAGCCAACCTTAGAATGAATGAACCCACGATCAATGCTAATTACAACAGTCTCAATGATACTAAAAGTAATAATAATTATTATGAATAGGTATAACGTAGTCTTACGTCACGTCTTTTTATTATGGGAGGTTATAAATCCAGATGTTAAGCAGTTGACTAAGAGTAGATTGTAAATGTATACGACAAAAAACCAGTCAGTAAAGTGGCGATGAAAAAAGTTCAGTTCAGATAGAACTATTTTCTTCATATAACTGAGTGCCTCTGTGTGCCGTCCTGCTATAAGACATTTAAAGAATAAGAAAGTACTTATATAGGTACGCAGAAAAGTTCAGATGAAATAAAATCTAACGCTTCCGAGATAACTCGATATATTATTATAATTCGCTTAATATGAAAATTTGTTTAGGAAAAAATCACCAGAATGATGCCCATCTTCTTAGACTTTAGACCCTAATGTTCCTTTTGGCATAGGACGACGAAACCTCGGATTAGGCGTAGCAAGGGTTTGTTTCTGAGGGAGAGGGGGGATATGGAAACTCCTCGTTTGTTATTGCTTATATTATAAGCTGAGCAACTAAAAAACAAAAGAAAACTTTGGGGTATCGTACCCAGTCTACTACGTTGCTGCGCCAAAAACAATAAATGTGCCTTGACAGTTTAGTTCTCATCAATTCATCAGATACTTTATTTTAAATGCATACAGGAATTCTTTATGTGATGATTCTATAAAAAGATTAAATTATTCAAAATCAGTAGTTTGCAGATAACCTCGTCAAATATCAAAACAAAATCGGTAAAAGTTTTGATTGTGTGGTGTTTTTTTAAATCAGACTTTCGTTAAAACAAATTTTATGTTAATTTTCAAAATGTTAATATCCACCGAACACGCAACAACTACATGGTTTCTTGCATAAATTTGTTAACCTATTGTGTGGAGGTACTGATACGTTATTTAACAATAAATTAATCAATTTCATTTGTTCTACTTTTGTCGTTTTTACTTTTCAGGTATGAATATTTATTAATGAAATCTAGAACTCCTTAACCTATTATTTGAAAATTTTATTAACGATCAATCTATCCATCTACTTATTTGCAATAACAATTGTGTACATAATAAAACCAATTTTACTGCAATGTACGAGTCACTTTTTAATGAATGAACCGCCTACAAGCCATGTTAATCAACATAATATACTAAAACAATTATTGTTTTTATGCTTCGATTGTACCTATTTATTAATAGGCTGCGAAATAAAAAAAAAATCTGATGGGGAGCCAATTTTGGTTTTATGATAAAGTATTTTCTATAGAATCAACTACAAAATTTTGTAGTAACACTATAGTTACCTATATTTGTATTAAATGGGTGAAATGGAAATACAAACAACATTTTTTGTACAACTGTACGTATGAATTAATCGGCTAAAATTTTACATTATAAATACATACTCCCAAATAATTTTACGGCTTGTTGGCCGTTACTTTGTTGTACTGTCATACGTTTATAGTTTGTGTTGGTATTTACTTCAATTTTAAGATATTTTTAATAAGATGGATGTGGATTATGGTAGTGGCAGCGATACACATCGGATATTATAGCCGATGTAGCAAATTCGGCAATATCTAACATGCTACCGGCCAAATTTAAAGTAGTGTATGAGAAAACATATGACCAATTCCGTGTATGCACCATACAAGAAAAATGTACAAAAGGTGTCTGAAAAAGTACTAATATGCTATTTTGAGGAGAAATCAAAAACTGTTAAACCTCCTACGTTATGGAGTGTCTACTCAATGTTGAAAAGTACATTGAATGTTAAAGAAAATATGGACATAAGGAAGTTTTCAAAATTGGTATAGTGGATTTCACCTTAGTTTTTAATGCTTTGACGTCTCTCTTGTCAAACATATTAGCCAACACGTGATTTTAAAATCCCTAATTCTATAAACGGCTTTCAGGCACGGGCATTGGCTAGATTAACAAGAGATGGATATATAACTGACCGTATAGTTACATGTACATGACGAAGATGCACACTACACAGTTCAATACGTTGCCCTTCAATGAGCTCAAACTCGTCAAAAGCACAGCATCGCTCGTATATGCCGGTAGTATGTGCATCTTTGTCTTACGCATTTGCTCTCGCATATCTCTTTTCGTACTTCATTAATTCGATTGTCTCGTCGCGTTCTTTAAATATCACAGAGCCGCATTGGGACACACCGCGCACCGCGTGCTGTTAATTCTTGATCGTTCGTGTTATTGTTTTTGGTATTTTTCAGACAGCATTTTGCTTATATTTTGTGTGTATTAGACTTTTTGGTTTTAAACTGCCGGACTGTGTGTATCTGTGACGTGTTTCTTTTTATGCAAAAGTAAGTAAATAATTATTAATGTCTCGGACGGTGACGACGACATCGACAGCTTGTCAGATGAAGACCAAAAATAATAGGGAACTTGCAACAAAATTAAATTTGAAAACCACAGTGAACCATTATGCTAAAATAAGTTTTACATACAGTTGTATTGAAGAGTGCTTGAGGTATCTGTTCTGCAAACGCATGGACAAAAATCTTTTTTTGTAGTAGCTACTTACATTATTTTTTCTTTATTCATTAAAAAAAATTACCTAATTCGATAACATTACAAACTTTTGTTGTTTTATTATAAACCAACGAAAAGTTAGACCTATTGTAAACTTCAAACTCTTTAGAACCTAGTCTAAAGAAAAAATATCTACCCGTGAATAAGAAAATAAAAAAGTAAACAATAAGCTATTAAATATAATATATATATTTTTTTAACTTAACACTGCATGGTCTAAAATAAAGTTAAAAAACAAAATAATTCTTTAATAAAAAACGTAGTTAATTATTGATGATACTAGATTCACGACTGCCCCTTGTATATTTTTTATTGTACTAAATTACGAGTGTGTTTTTACCAAAATAACAGCACTTTATTATATTATGAATAAAAATTAAATGAAATTGTTTTTCTGATATTCTATCCTATTTCCATTCCCCTTCAGTGTTTTTTTTTTAAATATCTTAAAAATTGCTTAGGTAATTCTCATTTCCATCCATAATTATTACAACTACAAATAAATTGACCCATGTTCACACATAATTTTTAAGTCCGGCCCTGGCCAATCCTTAAGTTCTGTAAAAAGACATGTTATAAATGACATGTGTCAGCGGCGGCCATTAAAAACTAAGGTGAAATCCACTATACCGTTTATTAAGAACAAAAACGTCGGATACCGCGGAAAGAAGTCTAAAGTTTTATCGAGGGAAGATATCAATAAATTCATTCAAGAAGCTGACGATGAAACAAATTTACTTTATAAGGTATCGATGATCATAATTTTGTATTAGGGTTTTCAGTAATTTCAATATTTTTCAGTTGTAGGCTGCATTACTTTTGGGAATCAGCGGTGCTTGTCGCCGTGACGAATTATTGAATATGATTATTGATGACATTGAAGATGTCGGGTCTATATTGATCGTTAAAATACCGGATACAAAGCCCGAGAATGTTTACCGTTTCCAGTACACCGCATGTATAGAGCACTACGGCCGCCCCATACAGACAAAAAAATACTATTTTTAAAATATTCAAGAGGAAAATGTGTTAACCAACATGTCGTGGGGATAAATAAAATAGGAGAAATTCCCAGCTTGATTGCAAAATGGCTGGGAAAAAAGTTGCATAACAGATACACAGGTCACTGTTTTAGGAGAAGCTCTGCAACTCTCTTGGCCAATGCAGGGGGTGACATGACATCTATAAAACGACACGGTTGCTGGAAAACTGCCACGTTAGCAGAAGGACATATAGAAGACAGTTTGAGTAATAAAATTGATATATCTAACAAATTAAATTGTTCCTCTGCTTCAAAACAAATCAAAATAACTGATAAAATTATAGAATCAAATTTTCAAGAAATATCTAGTGTTTCTGAACAGCGGCCAGTTGGAACACCTTCGGGAATTCATATTGGGAGCATTTCTTCAAATTTTACTATCAATTATTATTCTAAGAAATTAAACTGTTTGTTGATAGGTACCTAGAGGTATACAGGGTGATTCACGGTGGATGGAACGTTAGACGTTTCTGACGAACCAGTAAAGGAATCGTTCTGAAAATTTGGTCGCGTACATAAACGGACATGCTCTACCAACCTAAAATATTTTTAACAATACAGTGTTACCGCTTCCACACAAAAATGATAGTAACTTCGATTTTTTAAATGCAACACCATATATTTTAATTATATTTTCGAAACCCCCATTACTTTTCTTATAATTTTCATTAACTCTACTCTATACTTATCTCTTACCGTTTCTAAGGTAAAAATTAATTTCCGTTTTTTTTGTCCGAAAACGTCACTTTTAAAAATGCTGATAATTTTGAACTCTAAAACACTAAAACCCTGAAATTTGGTAAATAGTTAACTGATACCATAGGGCTCTTTGCCCTAGTCCCAAAACTTAGTTGCAATATATAGGGTGGTTGAAAAATACACTTATTCTGGTAACTTGAAAAAATGACCATAAATCCTTTTTTTCAAATGTAACACCCTGTATATTATTGCGGATTTGAAAAGCTGCTAAAATTTCACTTAATTCTTGTATATCATACCTGTACCTAACTAACTAGTTTAACCATATTTTTGACGTATTAAGCATGATTTGTAAAATTTTCTATACAATAATTCAATTTTTATTCGGTTATTAGTAAATTAGCCATGACAAAACCTGATGTTTACGTATGTTACTATGGTTATCGTTTTGATATTTCATTAAGTTTAGATACAAAATAGAAATACAGTTTAATGTCATGGAAGAAAACTATAATAAATGCAGTTTTTATGAATTTATTTATTTTATTTGGACAATGTGATAGAATTATCGACAGGACATGTATACAGTTTAACGAAATGTACTCTAATTTACCGCCAATGAATCTTAGAAAATTCATAAGGATCCAGAACAATTTTATTAAATGTTAACTAGGTAGTCAAATAATAATAGACTACTAAAATTATAACTACTAAAATGCTATTTTAACAGATGTTCAAAACGCTGGCCGTTTACATCCAAACACTTTAATATGCGGGTGTTGACTGCATGGATTTCAAGAAAAATTTAGTTTTAATGTTTTTTGCATGTTAATGCAAACACACATTGTCCAAATAAAATAAATAAATTCATAAGAACTGCATTTTTTGTATAGTTTTCTTCCATGACTTTAAAGTGTATATTTCTATCTTGTATCTAAACTTAATGAAATGTCAAAACGATAGCCATAGTATCATACGTAAACATCAGTTTTTGTCATGGCTAACTTACTATAATAATCGAATAAAAATTGAATTGTATAGAAAATTTTACAAATCATGCTTAATACGTCAAAAAAATGGTTAAACTAGTTAGTTAGGTACAGGTATGATATACAAGAATTAAGAATTAAGTGAAATTTTAGCAGCTTTTCAAGTCCGTAGTAATATACAGGGTGTTACATTTGAAAAAAAGGATTTATGGTCACTTTTTCAAGTTACCAGAATAAGTGTATTTTTCAACCACCCTGTATATTGCAACTAAGATTTGGGACTAGGGCAAGGAGCTCTATGATATTAGTTAAATATTTACCAAATTTCAGGGTTTCAGTGTTTTAGAGTTCAAAATGATCAGCATTTTTAAAAGTGACGTTTTCGGACAAAAAAAAACGGAAATAAATTTTTATCTTAGAAACGGTAAGAGATAAGTATAGATTAGAGTTAATAAAAATTGTAAGGAAAGTAATGGGGGTTTTGAAAATAAAATAAAATATATGGTGTTGCATTTAAAAAATCGAAGTTACTATTATTTTTGTGTGGAAGCGGCAACACTGTATTGTTAAAAATATTTTAGGTTGGTAGAGCATATCCGTTTATGTACGCGACCAAATTTTCAGAACGATTCCTTTACTGGTTCGTCAGAAACGTCTAACGTTCCATCCACCGTGAATCACCCTGTATAAATAAAAATTTGGTTATAAAAATTTCGATACATTTTTCAAAAAGTAATGTTTTAGTGTTTTTTTTTTGTGAATCATCAAGCGTTTTGTGCATCCATAGCAACAAAAAAATGTCAGCATTTTTGACAGTTGTACAAAAAAATATTATGTCCTAATTTAACGGTGTTATTATTGAATAGTTGTAAAAAAAAGCTGAAAATGTTGATTGGTGACTTACCAAGAAATCACTAGTACCATAACACATGTGTATATCCAATAATGAACACTAACACTTTTAATTTAAAAAATGTGTAAGTATGTAATAACATAAGAAATTATTGTAAAACAACAACTATAAACAAACACATCGAATCGAATAGTAATATAATTTAGCTAGTCGTAGGTTAAGCACAAGCAACATCTGCTCTTCTAACGTAGGATTTATTAACTAACTTCCAGATTCAATCACTAATGAATAAATATCCAATGATCCAATGTGACAAAAATGAGGAAAACAATACTCGTAATAAATACACAAAAACAAAAAATGTTATCGGTATGACTGAACAAGGGGTTTCCCGTTTATGATATTATAGTACAATAGATACTTTCTGCAAATACGCTAAACGAAAAAACTTGGAACTCATTCATACACGCAATTCCGTGAATATATACTTCAAATTTACGAATTAACACTATACTTCTCAGCCAACCGAAAATCTCGTTTCTGAAGTTAGCCGTTTTAGAGTAACTAGCGTTGAAAGAATTGATTAGCGTGTTGTCAAAAGTCTCCATTTAATCATTTCCCAATAATCTTAATCAAAATTGGAACATTGCAGAATCCTGCTGTATTTACTTTTATTATTTTGAGAAAAAATGATGACAACCTTGGACAAAGTGGGTTCTAGGTACAAAAATAAAAATAACACATTTATAAGAAAACACGTGCGTATGTTTCTGCCAAAATATTCCAGATATCCAGATAAAAAAAAATCAAGAAATAATATGACTGTCTAATTATCACTTGTCTCAAATATATTTTTGTAAATTTATAAAACGAGTTAATACTAGTTTTGAATCATTATCATTGAATACTATATCGTGCTTAAGTTAGCTCACGATAGTTGTGAATTTTAATAATTAGATTTTTTCACAAAATAAAAAAAACTTTAAGGCCTAGACCGGAGGGTTATCCATTTTACCGCGGAATTTGTCAAACTTGGATTTTATTACAAAAAATATACAGTGAAACTTCTCTTAGGCGGACACCTACGGGACTGTCATAATGTGGCCGCCTAGCCTAATACAGGTGTCCGCCCATGGGAAATTTGTTATTAGGTAATACCTTTGTATATGCAAAATTATTACTACATACCGGGTGTTTCTCAAAAGACGTTCACCCCTATAACTTTTCTGTATTTATAGATATTAAAATAAAATTTTGAGATTATTCATAAGAGATGAGTCTGCATTTATTGGCAGAATTTTCAATTTGTTAGCACTTCCGGTTTGACCGGAAGTGACCTTGACTTTGGTATTTTAAATGGGACGTTTTGTATATTTTTACTTATTGGGATTCAGCATAACATTCTGAGTAAAATTACACCTCACTTGTCATTTTTTGACGTGTGAACAAATTATCTATTAATTATCTGTTAATTTATAGTCAAGTAGTATATGAAAATGTTTTCTTGACGTTTACTCCATTTTTCCAAATGGAACGGTGGTGGTTCACTAGGATATTTAAAACTATCATTTTTTTTTCCAATAATTGGATACCATACACTCCTATGCTATTTTAAAATTGACACTGAAAAATTTTTACTCAGAATGTTATGCTGAATCTCAATAAGTAAAAATATACAAGATGTCCCATTTAAAATACCAAAGTCAAGCTCACTTCCGGTCAAACCGGAAGTGCTAACAAATTGAAAATTATGCCAATAAATGCAGACTCACCTCTTATGTATAATCTCAAAATTTCATTTTAATATCTATAAATACAGAAAAGTGATAGGGGTGAACGTCTTTTGAGAAACACCCGGTATATGTAATAGTATGTACAAATAAACATTTATTAAACGTAACAAAATTACACTAGTTTTACTTAAAATATAGTACTAAAAAAATCTAATACCGTAGTTTGACGTGTTTGCGTTTTAAACTTGCAATCTAGAAAATGTAATTCCAAGTCTGATAAAAATTCCATTGCTGTAGAGTCACCTCTGTTCTTTGCATACTCTTGTAATGCCTTTACCATACTAATGGCTTGTTGATAATTGGTGACATCTGTTTGATTACTGCATTCAACTTCTCCATCACAGCCGTCAGATATTGATGTGGTTTCAGTTTGGGCTACATAATCGGTAGGAATGGGGGTCACTATCATCTTGTAATAGCACATCGCTATCAATGTTAATGAACTCACCCAAATCATTGATATCAAATCCTAGAAATTCAGAGTTTTCCATATCTTACGTAAAATAGAAAGAGGTAGGTTATCTTCTGCTAAAAAACCGCCACTATCTACAATTTGGTTTTGTTCTGTTTTAATTCCTGCTTTACGAAAACAATTTGTAATTGTTTCTTTTGTAACTTTTTGCCAGGCATTTTTTATAAAATAGACAGCGTCTAAAACATTTATAGCTGTAGTAGGACCTTGAACAGTTGAAACAGATTCCATTTTTGTTAATATATTTTTGACCAAAATTACTCTATAAAATGCTTTAAAATTTTTGATAATGCCCTTGTCTAAAGGTACAATAATTGGGAGGCCAGTTGAATGTTCGCCAACCGAATGTCCTTGGGGTGGGAACATGTATTGTCTAAAAATAGCAAGATTTTTCGTCTCTCTGCACCCATTCTTTTGTCAAATTCTTTCAACCATTCTTCCATTATAGCAGAAGTCATCCAAGCTTTTTTGTTACTTCTCCATACAACCGGCAGTCCATTTACACTAATATTTTTGAATGCTCTTGGCCTTTTTGAGTTACCAATCACCAGTAATTTCTCCTTTTCTCCGGCCATATTGACGCAATGCATTAAGGTAAATCTTTCTTTAGATAGTTTACCGCCAACGCACTTTTCACGTTTTAATGTTAAAGTATCAGCTGGTAAAGCGCGAAAAAAACAGTCCTGTTTAGTCTGCATTATAGACATATTTTGGTAAATAGTCTTTTAAAAGAGAAGGTATGTATTTGCCATAGTATTGAAAAACCGCAACTGTATTAAAGGTTGTCTACTAACTCCTATTTAGATCATGCAGTTATGACGACCTTATCAAAACTGTGGAAGATGCGATGTTTTCCTCGTATCTATACATCGTTAAGCAAAAAACCAGCCAGTAAAGTGGCGAAAAGAAATAGTGTTTTTTTAAAATGCAACGTTACACAAGAAATATGTATTATGTATAGGTTTACATGTTTTTGATTTATTATTAGTTATTACTACTACACTTTACAAAGGGATCTTTATATAATTTCGATATACCGGGTGATACTGGCTCCCCCATTTATTTTATATCAACATTGTAATCGACTTTATCGAGGTCCTCTTGTATGATGGCCGCATATTCATTATTATATAATCGATCATTTCAATCATTGTCGTAATCTTCATTCGTTAGTAACTTGTTTTGTAAACGTTTTCATCATGTTTTTAGGTTTTATAATGAATTATACATGCAAGTCTGATTGCTAGTCTGGTCAGAGACCTAAATTTTTCTGATACGTTAGTTTTTAGTAGGTAGGTACGTACAGGGTCTTCCAACGAGGACTGAACAGGGGCTCATTTTTGAGCTTCCTTGTATTTAAAGAAAAATCCAAAATAGCCAATCGATGTACTTTTTCCTGCAGAATTCAAAAATGAAACCAAAAATTTATTTGAACCAGAAACAAAAGAGTTACGCTATGGTTAAGGTGTTTTTTAAATGGAACACAGCTTTTTTTATACGATTTTTGGAACGAGTGATTTTTTTTGTCCGTTCTGATTAAAATATTTAATATTGTGACAGCTATTTTTATTAAATTTTAATGTTTTATCCAGTATAATTTAACTTTAACCTGTTTGAAACATACACTAGGTAATAAAGGTATAATCACCTTTGAATCCTTCAAAGTCAAAAAATTTGACAAATTTACTATAATATAACCGAAATGACTTTGAAGGATTCAAAGGTGATTATACCTTTATTACCTAGTGTATGTTTCAAACAGGTTAAAGTTAAATTATACTGGATAAAACATTAAAATTTATCTCGAAATTTATTAAAAATAGCTGTCACAATATTAAATATTTTAATCAGAACGGACAAAAAAAATCACTCGTTCCAAAAATCGTATAAAAAAAGCTATGTTCCATTTAAAAAACACCTTATCCATATCGTAACTCTTTCGTTTCTGGTTCAAATAAATTTTTGGTTTCATTTTTGAATTCTGCAGGAAAAAGTACATCGATTGGCTATTTTGGATTTTTCTTTAAATACAAGGAAGCTCAAAAATGAGGCCCTGTTCAGTCCTCGTTGGAAGACCCTGTACACGTAACAGCAAACAAATTATTTTGCATATTTTCAAACTAATAGGATTTTTATTATAAATCATTTAGCACCATAAAACTGTGATTCCTTAAAGATCTGTACCGCATGTTATAATTTATAATATTTTTTATTTGCTTATTAATTCTCAAATATTTATTATCTAGTTAGCATTAATTTGTGGTATTTTTGATTTGTAGATTATACATCGAGATACAACTTTTTTTTAATTATAGACCATCTAAAAGCTTGGGTAAATTAACAAATTGCAAAAATGCATGTGCTTCGATTTTTTTTTTATAAAACCCCTTTGGCCAGACCAGTGGTTTTTGAAATAATAGGTATTTACGAATCGCGTGTTAAGTGTCATTTTATTCTGTGAGAAGGGTAATTGGATAACGAGCGCAGCGAGTGATCCAACACTTCGAACGCTATTAAACCAGACACACTAAAATAAAGAAATATTACCTATTCTACCCAATTAAAAATTAAAGCCGTAAAAATCCTAATCAAGTACCTAATTTACCTTATTTCTTTGTTGTTAGTCAGTTGCAACTAATGTGTATATAATACAGAACTTACTACCTACTGGCTTAGAATACAGAAGGGTTTTCAAAGTTCCCCATAATGTTTTAATGCAGATAAAATATGAAACGTTAAAATAAGGGGTCCTAACGCCTTTTCGTCCAGGCCGTAATACAAGACAAAGTAAGGCCAGGCCATTTTGTTTTTTCAACAAATGTCAAAAATATGAGATCGACGATCTGTCTTGATCCATCCTCTCTCAAGCAAGATAAAAATCAATAAAATCGGTATATTAATAAAAAGATATTATATAAAAACAAAATTTCGTTTTTTTTAACAACCCTATATATTAAGATTATGGGTTCAATATAAAAAAGTTGGATGGTTCTGAATACTGTACTATTCGACTGTGTGACCGGGGTTTTTCGAAATTTTTATTTTACCACATGTTATTTTGTCCTGCAATTAAACTTGGTTTTGTAAGGAATAAGTTAATGACAGTTTTTTGGCTATCGGCATTCCGCTTGGATGATTGATTTTTAACGAAGTCATTATGTATATTTTAGTACCTTGAATTGTTGATAAATAATAATAAATAAGCCCTAGTCATATATCCGTATCAATAAAAATCCCATCTGTGGAATTGTTTCAAAAAAATATAAAAATCCATTATTCGTTTTTCAATTGTCAATAAGAGTTCAATGAGCTTTACTAAAAACATAGGTTAATCAGCAAGTATTATTAACGAAAACCTAAATATGAAAACTCCAGGAGCAGAGTTCGCAGATATAGAAAATTTAAGTAGATCAAATGATATACATGAACGAACCCAGTTCAAACGAAGGTCTTAATAAGTTTCGCATCTCTATATGTTCATATTTTTTACTGTTTTCTGTCTTTTGAATTCTATGAGGCTCGATCACTGCTACCCCCGTTACTACCATACATGGTAAGCAACATTACAAGTGGTGTTTTAAAATTTTGATTTTGCATCATGTTTGCTGGAATATTACGTATATAGTACCAATGTTATGTCTATCAGTCTACCTAAGAACCTAAGATTATAAAATTAATTCGAATTGTTTCGGGGATTGCCGAGTTCAGTGTGGGTTTAAGCCTAATTAAATTATTACACGATTAACGAATTCAAAAATTCATAAACCTGAACCTAATAAAAAAAATAAGAATTATCATGTTTCATGCGTTATAAAGATGGGGCCCTTGAAAACGTTTGCGGGGGGGCACACTCAGGGCCGGATTTACCAATAGGCAGACTAGGCAGTTGCCTAGGGGCGCCCAGCGCAGGCGCCAGCCGGGATCTGGATATACTATACTAGAGTTGTTAAGAAAAGAACCGAACAGGTTCTTTAGAACAGGTTAGAGATAGCCTGTTCAGTGAACTGTTCTTTGTAAAAGAACTGAACCGGTTCTTTAGATGACAGATGATTGCGCTCGCTTAACCTATTCAACCGACCGCGCGGCGCTGCGCGCTCTGTTCACAGAACACCGCTGCATCCGTGTGTGTGCTCTCACTGCTCTCTGTTCCCTGCCTGCTCAGGCCGCATGAAAAAGAACAGCCTGTTCTTTCTACCCAACTGTTCTTTGAGTAGGTTCGGTTCTTTAAGAGTATGAGATTCGACCGACACGGTGACGGGGACCGCTGAATGGCAGGAGCCTGGTGTAAGTATTCGTTGGGCAGGAGTGGCAGAGTTCTGTGAGTGGCAGCCTAAACGACGCGATGGCGCGGTTAGAAATTTTTGAAATTTACCGGGAATCTTGGTGTTTTTGCTGTTTTCTTCGCGTTCGCTCGGCTCGGCTCAGTTATTTGTTTTCTGTGTACTAAATTGTATTGTACTGTACAGATAATTAAAAATCATATCCGCTCTTTTCTTCCGCTTTCGCCATACTACCAAGAATAATATTAATATACCAAGTGAGTAAGTGACAATAATTTATGATCAAAAGAACAGGTGAACAGGTTCCCGGGTGAGAACCGAACTGTTCGAACCTGTTCAGCAATTTTCCTGTTCTTTAACATCACTATACTATACTAAATAAACTACGTAAAAGGGCGGTTTTCGGCGAAGCGCTTCCGATCTTATCCGATTGTTGCGTCATTATCTAAAATCCTACGCGAAACGCGCTAGGCGAGCAGCAGGTGGTGTCGCTTCCTATTCGTTTGGTTAAGAGGTTAAGGTTGAATTCTCAACGTCATTCAATCTATTGCCAACCTATAACCTATTTCGCGTTGATTTTTTGAGTTTATTATTTTAATAACTAACATTTAAAGAAAATCAATATCGTCGGTACATTATTTAGGTAGTATCTGATATATTACGAAAATATCAATTTATTTCATTGCTAATTTTGGGAGAATTGTAGAGTAAAAGAACAATGAATGACAATGACATAATAATGTTAAAAAAAATCTTACCCGATATTTTTCGCTATACAATTCTCCTAAAATAAGTTATGAAATTCCTTGATATTTATTAAATATGTCAATTATTACCTATAGAATATCAAGTCGATACTGATTTTATTTAAATTTTGTATAAAAGCTAGAAAACATGAATAAATCTACGCGAAATAGGTTATAGGTTGGCAAGCATGTTGATACTCCCACCTTAAGTGAAATAAAATAGTAATAGTTATTTGAACTTCTTAGTTACACAATTTTTACCCGGCGTTCGCATTCTAATTAATTTAAAAATTAATTCAAAATTAAGCGGGTCTAAAAGACGAAAATTGGACAACGAGAAAAAAGTAATGATAAATTTTTCTGTTACCGTACCATTAAGTTGCCTTTTTAGTTAGGGACCTATAATATAACTTTCACCGTTAAGCTCAGTGCTCTCCTAATGTACCTACCTTTACATACATAAATGGAGGAAAAGCAAGACCGTAGATAAGCGGGTTAAACTTCCTGCCCATGCCATGACAATACAAGATACCTTCTCCCACAGCAAGAGAAGGGACAACTAATTCTGGCTTTATATTTCTTCATTTTTTAGACAACTTTGGTGTTAAGTGAATTCTAAAATTGGGCGTGGTCCCAATAAATTTTACCGGATGCCCAAAATGGGGGCGCTTTCAATAAATGTGCCTAGGGGCGCTTCTAGTGTAAATCCGGCACTGGGCACACTCAGTTTTTGTTACGCCACTCAATTTTAGAAGGTTTTCCAAAAATGTAGTTGTAATAATTATTACGATCGAAAAAGTGCCAAGTTTTATTGATCTAGAACAAAGTAGTGTATCTAACTTGGCTTACATTTAAAATTATCTGTAATCTATAAAATAGGTACTAAGTAAGTATAGAAAAACTATTATTGATAATCAAATTTAAAATTATGGTAAATTGTTCCTTTACTGGACCAAGATTTTAATTGTATTACGTAATTTAATGTTAAAATGGTACTGAACTGGTACAACTTAACAGCAAAGATCAATAGATCCGAACCGGTCTGGCGTAGGATACAATTACAGTTAATTTTTGGAACTGAATCGGGTCCCTACCTCATACAAGTACATACATATAAACTGTGCAAAAAGTATAGTTACCTGGGTAATTTTAGAAGTAGGTCTCCATTTTATTGGAATAATAAATTAGGGTACGAACTTAAAAATCGACGACAATAATAAAACATAAGTTTAAGGAAGTAGTCCATTTTATCAGTGGTTATATATTAGTGTAAGGAAGAAATAGAAGATCTATCTAAACCACAAACTAGTTTTAATAAAATATATAAAATACCTCAAAAGATGAAAAAGTACATTAGTACAAAATGGTAAGTCATGTTTTGACCTTAGGGAAGGTAATCATCAGCAATACAATTAAATAGGTGCCAGGAAGAAGTTTAAATACCCATATGGTTAAATGGGGTTAAGTGAGGGCATTCAACCAATCATTTGGCCATTTTCGCCGGATATTTCCACCAGAACTAAACACACTGAACTCTTGGTCTTAAAATGTTTTTCACTACCTAATACCTTCCTAATTGGAAGAACAGGTTTTAATACTAATACACATAAGGGTAAGCGTTTTATGATTTATATCTATCTTAATCTAATTTTACTCGAACATACCTCAAGTCTGTTCAAATTTATTTTGCAATTTTGCCTAAAACCATCCCTTTCTTTTCTTTCAGACTTAATTAACCAACTCCAGGATGCCTAATCTTATGACTATGCCATTCTACCGTTTTTTATTAAAAACATTGCCCAGGACATGTTCGTTTTCCAATCACTTTTCTTAAATACCAAGTTTCTATAATCTGCATTTCGTTAAAATGCTTTCTACGTACCTTTTATACTACTTTCTGTTTTTTAAAGCTTTTTAATTCAAAAAATACCCACAAAAGGTCATCGCTAACCCTGAAAATTTGACCCATCACTATAGCTAATTTTTCAATTTAATTTTTATTTATTATTGACCACAACTGTCAAATCCCCTAAGGTGCTTCCTTTTTTGGATTGTATGAGTTATTTATAACTTTTAACTTTAACCTATTGAAATAATTTAACCATATGGGTCTTTATTTTTCTTCCTGGCACCTATTTAATTGTGTAGCCTGATTCCCTAAGGTCGAAACATGACCCACCATTTTGTACTAATGTACTTTTTCCTCTTCTAGGGTATTTTCTATTTATTAAAGCTAGTTTGTGGTTTAGACAGACCTTTTATTTCCCTTATGGCCATTGGCACCGCATTATGTAATCTCGGATATCTGCTTAACACTGAATTTGGGATGAAATTTCACTTGCACGCATTTGTCATCGAAGATTATCACCTAATCCACGATTATATTTTAATCCTAAGAAATCAAGGGATTATTACGGAATTAAATCCTAATTCTTGAATTGTAACCTTAAAAAAAGTCTAGTTTGGTCGTTTGGTTGGTTAGTTTTATGATTTCATTTGCCACACAAATCACGTTTTTGCTTTGAAGTAGGTATTTTGATCAATGGAATTATGGATGCATTGATGAACTTTGTTTTTGAAGATAACGTTTTTGAACACGATTTAGAGGTCCTTGATATTATCAGTTTTGTTTTTCCAAGAAGAAATCTTAGGAGTAATTATTTTGAAGATTTTGATAAGCTGCAATTTTTTCAATCAGGCTGAGGAAAGCCACAGTACCTACTTGCAGAAATTGAAATTGATTTGGAATATCCCCATGATTGGTACTGAGACTTTTAGGCCTTTTACTCTTCAATAAAATAATATATCTAGTTAGGTAACTCTAACTCGCTCTAACTCTTGTGAATTACTGTGAAATATTTTCTTACTAAAAGTTGATATATGAACTCATCCAGTCTACTAACTTAGCTTTCTAATGTTTGTTGTTCTTGTGATCTTTTAAGAGGAATGACAGTGTTTCCCCAGTAAACCAACTCCCGACAACTCTTTGATTCTATGCAACGGGGGGACACATAATATCATCAGTTGCTGATTATATGGGCATGCCCACCTGAACAGCGTCAAGGATATATCCCAGGTTTCAAGAGTCTTAGACCTAGGTATATTAATAAGCCTAAAAATGATGACCTATTGGATGTACCGACCAAGTACTATGATATTGCCAGGTTTCCGAGGGTAATAGGCTGCATGGATGGCACTCATATTCGTATTCAATCTCTAGATCTAAATATTTTGTTTTATTAAACATCAGTTTTTTTTTAAATATTTGCAGATAACTTACCCAATAATAAATTTCTAGGAGGATATGATCCAGAATTGTTTCGAAATAGAAAGGGATATTTCTCTCTTAATACCCAGGTCTCGACCCAGGTAGTAAGTGATGCAAATTTAAGGATACGGGAAGTTAATCATTCAAAATGTGGTTATGGTCTTCCACTTGTCCACACTAACAAAGTGGGCTCTCCTTTATTTATATCTAATTACCGCGGGTTTTTGACATTTATGACAGTACGAAGTTGACATAGAACTATGGAGGACTTGAGGTAGGAGGTCGATCGCAATGCATTGGATTCGGTCCCAAATTAGCATCGGTAATTCAGCTTTACGAGTCGCCGTAAGATAGCGCTCGTGTTCGAAGTGGACTATCAAATAAATGGTTTCTTATGGACGCGATAACTATTTTTATTTAAATTAGTTCTTTAAGGAACAAATAAGGACTTTTATATGAATTTACACTTACTTTGTTATACTTATTAGTAAACTCGGCCTGTATAAAATTCCAACGATGCTTGGTTTTTAAAATACAGGGTATTAAACATTCTAGCTATACCTTTGGAGCTAGAAAGAGACTTATTTGGCTGCGTTTCCTCTCTAAAAAAGATCCTGTCTTACACCCCGACACAAAGCAAACTCTACTTTTATAAATTGTACCATTATTCATTATAAATATGGAAATCAATTACAATACAACGTTATTTGTCTCGTCTTGTCTTCAAACGCCATTTCTGTTTGTTCTTCCGAAAATAAAATGTCAATTTGTCAAAAGTAAAAGGAAAAAACGAAGAAGAAGAAGATGACACCAGCCCACATGCGACGCGAGAGCATCTATCGGCCAATAGCGAACTAACCAAAAAACCGGGACAAAATTTGAAAATGCTGCCATTGTCGATCGGCCTCCTACCCTCTAGTTCTCCATACACAGAACCTTTTATATTGGTGAAAAACCACGTTGCCATATCATCTAAAAGCTCTAATCCGCTATATTGTGTGTGCAAAAAAAAAAATATAATCCCAGATTAATATTTAATTTCGGATTATCTAATCCTGTATCAAATCAATAGCGGTGCGAATGGGTATTATAATAATAAAACAGTTTAGCATGACTATACTTGTAAAACGTTCTAGTACACAAGCACCGAGACAAGCACTAACAAAAGCAGTTGCATCATTTGGATTTTTTGATATATTTTTTGGATTATTGTCACACACAAGGTTAAAAAGAAGATCAAATCAATAAATCAATATTTGTATTTTCAAAATTATAATTGATTTACCAGACTGAGGCAACAGTCCTTATTGTTATACAATAACAAAACTCGAGTATCTTTTGAAATCGGTAGATTTAGAATTTAAAATATTGTCACAAAGTAGGTCGTGAAGTAAAACGCAATATTTTGTCGCGTCGAACGAAATTCAAATCTCATTGACATCAATTTATGTATGTGGCTCTTCCTTCTGATACTTAGCAATGCCTCAATTAAGTGCAGAAACTGTAAAAAAATCATCAGGTTCAGGAAGCTAACGAAATTCTTGAGGAACATTTTTTAGTTTTGGCTAGTAGGTACCTATGTTATTTTTCCTACATTTTATCCAAGGAAGGACCATTTCGAAAAACAAAATTAATTTGGAATTTTATATTTTCAAACATGCATAGCTCATGCATTAATTGTGTTTACTTAGTTCATTCGCATCATTGTCTATGTCATATATGTTTATTAATAAATCATGTACGTATTAATTTTACCATTATCGGTATGCTGAAATATTCCGTTACTTCTTGTTTGTATATTATTGACTTTGTATCAATACACGAAAGGTAATTCTCACACTGGTAATAACCTTCAGATGCATCGAACATCAGGAAAAACTAGGTGGTATAAACAGTATCTAACAATTTGGTAGTCAAGTAGCAGGTAGGAACCCGCATAATATGTCAAATCATAGATAACTAAAACATACTTAAAAATAATAATAAGGCCAATAATAAAAGTTTTCATAATTTTGCCTGTTTTTATAAACAGTAATTTTAGTAGAAGGGGCAGTTATTATCCAAAGAATAATGGATAAATCGGTAGTAATTTTTGGCTTTAGGTATAAGGTTTAAAATTTGACCTGACAAAATCAACAAATGCTTGGAAATTATACCTAATATAGGAGTATTTCACAGATACAGATTTACAAAAGAGATTAACATTTATTTTTTCAATATATTATTGATAACTGGACCCCATCCACTAATTTTCTGTTCTTAAATTCACTTAAAAAACAAAATAGTTAATGGAAATATTAAAAAAGAAATATCTCCCAGTCAGTATAACAAACATTCAAATTTTCAAGTAAAAAAATCTCCTACCTTAATTTGTTTAGGTTATTATTCCAGTAAAACTTTTATATTTGTATCCAAAAAAGCACCTTTTAATCATCGTTAACATTAAGTTTATAACACAACACTGGCCACAGTAATTTAAAAGCTAGGTTAAGGTTTACGCAGTCTTAACTCCTTCAAATGGGGACGCCAATGTTATACTATGCGATCGAGGCGAACGACAGAACAAAACTAAACATTAGAAGTTCGGTTCGGAGAAGCACCATTCAAAAAGCACTTTGGTATGTCAAGCGAATACTTTTATTTACCGGTTGCCTAACTGGCTTTGCGACACCCTTGTCTAATTAAATCCATTAAAGAAGGACAGCATATAAACCGGTGAAGTTAAACGTAGTAAAAGAATTCTCGTACCGAAGTGCCCGGTTGGGATTTTGCCAGACCCGTTTCTAAAAGGAAGGTATGAATCGGTAAATCACAATAATATATGGGTGACAAAAAGAAAAAGGTCCTGACGTGGAAAGAACATAAAATAATGTATTTTGTTTAAAATGACGCAGACTAGTTTTATTTCCATAACTTATTTTTTTTCTACTATTAATTAGGAAATGAGTACATTGTATGGATGCATAGCATACATGCAGTTAATTGATAACGAAATGATTTTGTCAAAGAAAAATATACGCTTTCTATACATACCTATTTACTTTTTGTTTTCCATTATATTTTTTAGTAAGCTATGGCAGTCGCCCAGCCACAAAATAAAATTTAACTTTTATTTTATTTTTATATTTTATCATTTATATAAATGACCACATCGAGCAGGCAGACGGGCGGTTTACATTTAACTTTGGGCTATATTATATACTTCGAATACCAAACCTTTGGTATCTTATAAGGCAGGTGATTTTACTCCCAGCTCTCGGTCTAGTAGAGATACTAAAGAAAATTGAGCAAGTAAAACTGGTATACTTACGAAATAAAAAATAAATTAATTAAATGAAACACATACCTATATGCACAATAATTATGCGCTTAAACTGAATTTCTGTACCAGTTATTAATAGCTATTAGGTTATTCCCAGTGACCACATGCACCAGTTTTAAAGATCGCACTCTTAGGACCGTCCAATATATCTCCTGATAGTAGCGAACGCATCCTTTTTTCAACCATGTAACAATTTTATATCATCTCGCGAATAGTATGAATGCAAGTATTTTTTTTTTGTTTCTATTTTTTGCTATTTTAAAATTTTACAAAAAGAATGAGTTTTATATTTTTCGAATGAGGTTTTTACCGACTATTTCATTTTCTATGTAATTTCTACTACTTTACACTAGTACACTAAGAAAGAAAAATGTGTGGGTACTATATCGTGCAGAAGCGGATCAATTTTTCCAAAATTCAGGAAAACCCTTGCAGGAAAATCCTCACGATGTATGGAAAATTACATTTTAGAAGAAGGCTTTGAAATATAAAAGTAAAATCGCAAATTTAATTAAAATATTTGCCTATATTAAGGAACTTTAATTTAGAGATACTATTATCAATTTGGTTAAAGTTTTACTTTCTAACCTTTACTTCCTCTAGTGGAAGGATTTATTTTAGTTGACTTGACTACCGTATTTTTATGCTGTGATAAAACTGAGCCTATTCTTATATAGAATTTATAGAACTCACAATATAGACGAGTTAATAGTTATTTTTGTATCTAGGGTGCAAAATACTACTTTGGTGATCGAGAACAAAGATTTTTTGACGAGGCGCAGCCAAGAAAAAAAAAATGTTGTTATTACCCACCGCTTTCAATGGTTTCTCAGAAAGTTCCGTATTTTGACCGTCGGTCGTCAATGTGTTAATGTCAAGGAAAACGTGGATATAAGAAAGTTTCCAAAATTGGTCCCGTTTCTAAAAAAACTTTCAGTTGGACATCAAGCCAAGAAGTCTATGGTTTTAACGCGGGAGCAAATTAATAATTTTTTAACTGAGGCAGATGATAACATTTATTTATTAGTGAAGGTAATTACCTTATTTTTAAATTTACTATTGAGAATATAAAGAATAATTTATTGTTTTAGATTGTTTTGATTATGAGTATCTCGGGTGCTTGTCGCCGGGAGGAGTTAACAAAAATGAGTCTTGATGATATCGAGGACAAAGACTCAATTTTAATAGTAAAAGTTCCCGATACAAAAACAAACGTGCAGCGCGTGTTTACAGTTTCAAAACTGGGATATATCGAACTTAACAGAAAATATGCAGCTCTTCGTCCAGACTATGCATCGTCACGGCGATTTTTTCTGAAGTATCGAAACAATAGATGCTTTAACCAGGTTGTTGGAATTAATTTAATTGGAAAAATGCCATCCCTAGTAGCAAAATATCTCAGAATAGCGAATCCTGAATCATATACCGGTCACTGCTTTCGGAGGACGTCTGCAACACTTCTTGCTAACGCCGGAGGTGACATGACTACTTTAAAGCGCCATGGAGAATGGAAATCTGCAACCGTGGCCGAAGGATATGTGGAGGACTCAATAAATAATAAAATTAATAAGTATTTCGAATAAAATTCTTGTTTGCGAAACTTTAAATGTAGATCCAGTTCCATCTAGTATGAAAGTGAATAATAATAATAATGTAATTTCAACCTTCCGAGCAGCAGATTCCTCAGGAATAAATATTACATCTTGTAATGGTTGCACAATTAACGATAATATTGTAAATGATAATTAAAATCACTGTTAAAGGAAACCATACTTTAGTACAAATATTTCAGAAATTCTACGTTTAGTTTATTTATTTGATAAAATAATAAATATTTTTTAACTGGATTTTTGTTTAATTCTTGTGTACTACCTTAATAGAAAATGAATTTGGTCAATTTTTCGGCAAATGTCAATAAGATTTCATAGTAGGTATATGATATGATGTGCAAAATATTTTGCACACGCGGGGTCATGGTAACGTAAAAAAGATAATGACAATAAAATTGAAAAAGTCTTATTTTAGACTAGAGATGGGTTGCTAAATAGCAGCCTGCTTTTTTTTTAACTGCTATTTGATTCGATACAGTGCTAAATGCTACGAGCTTTAAAATTAGCTGCTAATTTGTAGCTGCTATTTGTGTGACCCGCTATTTTTGTTGTCTTGTTTAGCCAGGTGCTTGTGCTATTGGTAAACAAAAAAACCGTACTGGCGCTGATAAAGAGCGAAATGAGCGTTCGTGAGTATAGTGTTGGGGTTACTGGATTAAGTAGTGTACGGAAGTAGCGACCTTTTTTTTTTTTTTTTTAGAAGTCAATACCTGGACTGGGCTATGGGTCGGACCGATATGTTAAATTTTATCATTATACCCAATTCAAATAGCAGTTACAAAAAAAGCAGGCTGCTATTTGCCAAGTTGTTGCGTTACCTATGTGTAATCTCTCGCAGTGATTATTTATATCGGTTCTTTGGCGTATTTACGGAAGTGGCGACCTTTTTTTTTTTAGAAATCAGAATTTTTAGGGCAAAACATAACTTATTATGGAATAGTGCTAAAATAGCAACTGCTATTTTTATCTGATACTGTAGGTGAAGTTATCACTGCTATGCTAATTTCGAACTGCTATTTGCTGGACGTGTCGTTTCATTTTTTTCGACACGAATAACGAATAATGCTGAAATAGCAACTGCTATTAAAATAGCAGCTATTTCTAACTGTTATTTTTGTTTAGCAATAGCAGAAGCAGCTGCTAAACAAAAATAGCGGGTCGGACCCACCTCTATTTTAGACACTGACATTAATACGCAAACATTGTCAATTTTTGACGGTTGTAGAAAAAAATAATTAATTTAAATTTACTTAATACCGGGACAGCGCGTACGCAGTCCCGACTACCAAAAATTACGCGCCCGAGTTATCCGCATTAGGGATAATCGCAAGGGTCAGCCCTACCGTAGTGCAATGGAAAGGCCTCGCCCTGGGGAAACCGCCTTGTTGATCAAGGTAATCCCTACGCCAGGTAAGTATGCTTTTTGAAGCGCTCTTCCTAACTACATAAACATTTACTTTAGCATTTAGGCGGTGGAATATTACACGTAGCGCTACCTAACGGCTGATCAGAGAAGTATGCGTCGGAACTTCAAGGAAATTTAGTAGGAGACGTCTATGGAGAATTACCCTCTAGTTCTCCATAGAGACGTCCAGCTTTAATGATCGAAGAGGACAATGATACTGTACATTCTATCAATTGCAATTTGATGTGCAAGCACGGCGAATACTTTTTATATTTAAATAATTTATGTTTTAGTGTTTCCAAAAAGTAAAACAAGAACTAATTTGAGGATTTTTTAAATTTTCTATGTGCCTTTTAGCCCTTTTTTTAAAGACCATTTGACATGGAAAGCTGAAATTTAGTAACATATGTAAGAAAAGTAATTGTTCGCAAGATGGAAAGCTCAAACAAAATTGTAAAAAATCTCATTTTTCAATTATTAATATTTCAAAAACGCAAATTTTGGGCATAAGAAACATAAGAGCAACTTTACTTAGATATGATTTTTATTTTGGACTCTGTTACGTTACTGGCTCGCAAAATGTAGATTTCTAAATTTAGTCAAATGGCAATGGTTATTGTTCTATTGGAAAAATATAACCGTCATTGTTTTTTAAGTAACTTTTTGTAGTCAACATTTTCCATTATAAAAGTAAAGAAACTTAATTCTTATTTCCCTTTTTAACGTTAACTCAAAGAAAAATATCTATTGGGCCTATAAACGCACCATCACATTTGCACATAAAGTACCAACGCTAGTTTCGATGCTCATAATTTGCCAATGCTTTACATTTACAACGTCAGGTACGACTTTAGCCGAAGGAATCATTACGTTGCGTTCGCAGAAAATAAATATGCGACCCGGTATCCCTGGGACCATTCTATCACCATTTTGTCAAGAAATATTTTTCCTTACATATTGGTACCATAATCTAGGTACGTGGAAAATTTGAACTTCCCACCTCATCTGGAAGGCAGCGCAGCGGTTTGGAAATTGTGCAGTTGCAAGATATCAGGAATATTTTGAGGCCATTGTAGGAAAATAAATTTCTGGAGAAAAATATGTCACAGCAAGTAGGTAATGTAATTAATACAGCCACAAGTGATAAAGTTCAAAATATACCATCATTTTGCAGATATGGCCCCATGAAATTCAACCTAGCATTCATTGCTATACAGCCACAAGTACACATGCGGCAGTATCGCACTGAACTAGCTACATTTTGTTTTTGTTCAATCGCCGCAAGTGTTAGTGTTAGTTATGACCTCAGACCACTTGGTCTGAGGTTATGACACTATTGCACCGAGCTTTTTACAGGGTAAGCATAAATCTAACCTTAAAGTAGTACCCTGTTTAAAATTTTAGATAGAAAACGATAAAAAAAATATTTATCGTTTCCTATCAGTTTTTTGGATACGGAATATCAGGTGAAATGTCCGTTTTTTCAGAATGATAATCTATCGTTTCTAAATGCAATAAAGGTAAATACTTTAAATCGTTTCTTATCCCAAACTATACGCGGTCAAATATATACGTTTTAATTATTGTATTTAACCTCATGAACAACTTATCAGTTTCCATGTGCAATCCTATCAGTTTTTTGAATTCCGAATTCCGAAATCCGTATATGTTTCTATTGTGGTAGCCGTCTGCCATTCTAATGCGTTTCTATATGGTACAGTGGTGAGTAATCCTATTAGTTTCTATCATGGTAGCCGCATGCCATTCTAATGCGTTTCTATATGTTACAGTGGTAAGTAATCCTATCCGTTTCTATAGTGGTAGCCGTCTGCCATTCTAATGCGTTTCTATATGTTACAGTGATGAGTAATCCTATCCGTTTCTATCGTGGTAGCAGTCTTCCATTCTAATGCGTTTCTATATGGTACAGTGGTGAGTAATCCTATTAGTTTCTATCATGGTAGCCGCATGCCATTCTAATGCGTTTTTATATGTTACAGTGGTAAGTAATCCTATCCGTTTCTATAGTGGTAGCCGTCTGCCATTCTAAAGCGTTTCTATATGTTACAGTGATGAGTAATCCTATCCGTTTCTATCGTGGTAGCAGTCTTCCATTCTAATGCGTTTCTATATGTTACAGTGGTGAGTAATCCTATTAGTTTCTATCATGGTAGCCGCATGCCATTCTAATGCGTTTCTATATGTTACAGTGGTAAGTAATCCTATCCGTTTCTATAGTGGTAGCCGTCTGCCATTCTAAAGCGTTTCTATATGTTACAGTGATGAGTAATCCTATCCGTTTCTATCGTGGTAGCAGTCTTTTATTCTAATGCGTTTCTATATGTTACAGTGGTGAGTAATCCTATTAGTTTCTATCATGGTAGCCGCATGCCATTCTAATGCGTTTCTATATGTTACAGTGGTAAGTAATCCTATCCGTTTTTATAGTGGTAGCCGTCTACCATTCTAATGCGTTTCTATATGTTACAGTGATGAGTAATCCTATCCGTTTCTATCGTGGTAGCAGTCTTCCATTCTAATGCGTTTCTATATGGTACAGTGGTGAGTAATCCTATTAGTTTCTATCATGGTAGCCGCATGCCATTCTAATGCGTTTCTATATGTTACAGTGGTAAGTAATCCTATCCGTTTCTATCGTGGTAGCCGTCTGCCATTCTAATGCGTTTCTATATGTTACAGTGGTGAGTATTCCTATCCGTTTCTATCTTGGAAGTAGTCTGTCATTCTAATGCGTCTCTATATGTTACAGTGGTAAAGTAATTCTATCAGTTTTTATCGTGATAGCCGTCTGCCATTCTAATGCGTTTCTATATGGTACAGGGGTGAGTAATCCTATCCGTTTCCATCGTGGTAGCCGTCTGCCATTCTAATGCGTTTCTATATGTTACAGTGGTGAGTAATCCTATCCGTTTCTATAGTGGTAGCCGTCTGCCATTCTAATGCGTTTCTATATGTTACAGTGGTGAAATGTTGTTTTCGTGGTTGAGCAGTTCACGTGGTACTAATTAGATTTTGTATAATAATACGGAAGTTTTGTTTTAAAAATGAGTGCAAGATCAAAGTTAATGTTTTTTGTTGTGTAGTTTAGTTTTTTTAATTAGCATCAATATGACTATTAATTTTCGAATATACCTATACCTATAATTAATTGTTCTGGCTTCCAAGTTTGAGGCCCCCATGCGGCGGAGGCCCGAGGCGCGCGCCTCATGCGCCTATTGGATAATCCGCCACTGTGTATGTGAAAAGGTAGATGACAGTAGCCCCATGATAAGGTGCGACAATGAAGAATGTGAGATTGCTTGGTATCACATTTCATGTGTTTCTATATTATAGAAATTCCTGAAGCATTGTGGTATTGTCCCACGACATTTTAAAACTGGTAATAAAATATAAAGATGTCGTGTTATAAATTTCCGATTCTAAAAAACTGTTTTCAGGTGCATCGGATGAATTACTAGATAAGAACCAACCTTATTGGATTCCGAATCAGAATATGGGATATGTTAGTTCTGAGTCTATGATACACGGATTAATAGGTTCCAACAAGATACAAAAAGGAGAAAGCAATTAGACGAGTAGATAATATGGGAAAAATCATCAATTATGTTTGATCGTATAAAAGTATAAGTTATATACCTAATACAAAATTGATTTAACATTTGAGAATTTTTGATTAGGATAGATTTAAGTATTCATTATTATTATTATTATTATTATTATACAATAATTGTTGTTTTGGATAACAAATTAACAGGCAAAACTTTAATTCCCCTGTAGTGCACCAAAGGGACATATAAATATTTGAAATTAAATATTTCAAGTCCACATTGATGACATTATGTAAAATGACATAAGAATGTTTACTTCTTTGATTTTTTTTTGTTTACTTTTTTTTTTTGTAATAAAGGTACATATTTAGCAAAATTTAAAAATTTTAGCAAGAATAGCACGCAGAACAGCAAGGGCTTGAGGATGAAAATATTCCAGGCACGAGCAGAAGTTCTGACGAAGAATCTTTTATGGAAAATCATTCAAATGTGCATCATAACAAAGTACGTTCGCCATTTCAGCGTTCATATTAAGGCTAATGAAGTTACGCTTAAATTTACCTTTTAAATTTTTAGCTTACCAGTTTAATATAGCTCCTAGTACATATTCCAGATTTTTTTAAAGAAAAACATGCCAGAATGTTTTAAAGAGTCATTTGGAGACAAAGTGACGATAAAAATAGACTGCTTTGGTGTTTCTATTGAAATACCATTCAACCATGTAAACGCTGCTCAGTGTTGGTCAAGCTATAAGTGAAATTTTTCATTGGTATAACTCCGCAAGGTATAATTTCATTTATATCAAGAACATATGGAGGTAGTGATAAATACAGGGTGGCCCTTTAGTGTGGCAAAGTACAATAGCTCCGTTACTATTTCAAATACATTAAAAATATGAATACAAAAGTTGAAGGGCAGTAAGTGACTTATAACGTAAAATTATTTTTAACTCTATAGGGTGGCTCAAAAAAGCGGAACAACAAAAAAGGTACTTTTTTCAAATGGAACACCCTGTATATTTTTTCATTTTTAAATTACACATAAAATTATAATTCTTTTTTATTAAATACATTATTAGTCTATACTTTATAGTTCTCGAGATATTGACTCTTGAAAAGTGACATTTTTGAACTTTGACAGCTTCTAACTTTCTAACAGTACGTCTTAGAGCAAAACGGCTTACATGTCCTTATCTTCAATTTTCATTATCTTCCCAAAAAAATCAACTTCCGGTTAAACCGGATGTTACTCGAAAGCAGGAAATATAGTTGTTCCGGTTTAACTGGAATTTGATTTTTTTGGGAAGATAATAAAAATTAAAGATAGGGACATGTAAGCCGTTTTGCTCTAAGACGTAGTGTTAGAAAGTTAGAAGCTGTCAAAGTTCAAAAATGTCACTTTTCGAGAGTCAATATCTCGGAAAATATAAAGTATAGACTAATAATGTATTTAATAAAAAATAATTGTAATTTTATGTGGAATTTAAAAATGTAAAAATATACAGGGTGTTCCATTTGAAAAAAGTACATTTTTTCTTGTTCCGCTTTTTTGAGCCACCCTATAGAGTTAAAAATAATTTTACGTTATAAGTCACTTACTGCCCTTCAACTTTTGTATTCATATTTTTAATGTATTTGAAATAGTAACGGAGCTATTGTACTTTGCCACACTAAAGGGCCACCCTGTATATTGCAGAGAACTGTGAATTTTTAGATCATATTCTCCCATAGGACATTGTGCTAGCAGACAGAGGTTTTTCAATTAAAGATTCTGTAGAGATCTTAAGTACCGTAAACCGGGTTTACTTTGCCCCTGAGTGGCTAACTTTGCACCACTTCGGGAAAAAGTTTCGTGACTGTATCAGTAAATGGTGCAGTAAATATGCAACCAAACATTCATTGCACCGTCAAGGACGGGCCTCGAGTGTCAGCCACGCGCCTCCGTGATGCTCATACGCGTGATATTAGTCGAAGTACAGCTGTGCAAAGTGGCGGTTTAAAATTATCGATTATTTCACGCTGGAAACTTTAGTGTGTGTGGCTCTTTGGGTTTAAGATATACATTAAAGGTATGTAAATGCAGTTTTGAATATGATTTGTTTACAAAGCGTGATAAATATTTTTATTTAATAACTAAATTTAAAGGTTTTACCTAATTTTTTTCTTTAGACCTGCCATTTTTTTGAACTTTTGGGGTAACTTTACTCCGCGGCGCAAAGTTACCCCGCGGAGCAAAGTTACCCCAAAGTAATATCTTGGCGCGTTTTTTGAAATATATTTTTTTGGTTTTATCATAAATTGGCATAATATGTAAGTATCTAATGTTGGGTTTTGCTGTTACAGATGCCTAGAAGCTATAAAAGATCTCTCGGAACAAGACGCTATGCTGATTATTCAGAGGAAAAACTTCAAGAATGTTTAGACGAAATTCGAAGCGGCGGAATTTCCCACCGAAAAGCAGCGGCAAAATACAACATTCCAAGAAGAACAATTCTGAATAAATTAAAAGGAAAGCACAAGAATAAACCTGGTAGACAGAATGTCTTCACTCCCGATGAAGAAAATTGCTTTGTTAAGTGTCTAATATCGTTGGGAAACTTTGGATTTCCTTTAAATTCTATGGAAGCGCGTCAGCTTATAAGAAACTACTTAAATCGTTGTGGCAGGGAGGTGAAAATATTCCAAAACAATATACCCGGGGCTGACTGGATGAAAAACTTTATGAACAGACATCCCGATCTTTCCGTAAGATTTGCCGAGAACGTTAAACGTACGCGAGCAGCAGTCGATGAAGATATGTTAAGAAGTTTCTTTGAAAATTTGGAAAGTGAGATAGCTAATGTTCCACCTACTAACTTGTGGAATTTTGACGAGACCAACGTGACGGACGATCCCGGCAAGAAAAAAGTTCTTGTTAAGAAAGGATGCAAATATCCCGAGCTCATTCGTAATGCATCCAAAACATCTGTTTCTATAATGTTTAGTGGAAATGCTGCAGGAGAGTTATTGCCTCCCTATGTGGTATATAGGGCCACTAATATGTGGAGCACATGGAAGGAAAATGGCCCCAAGGGCTGTCGATACAATGCCAGTCCATCTGGATGGTTTGATGCCAATATATTCAATGATTGGCTCGAATTTCAAATGATACCCAGGCTTAAAAAAATACAGGGCAAAAAGGTTATTCTCTGTGATAATTTATCTTCACACATTACGGTTAGTGCTCTCCAATTGTGTCGCGATAATGGTATTCACCTAATTTGTCTGCCACCGAACAGCACACATTTGACGCAGCCACTGGATGTGGCATTTTTTCGTCCCCTGAAAATTGCATGGAGAAAAGTCCTATCAGATTGGAAAGATACCGCAGCAGGGATGAGAAGCACAAATATTCAGAAAGAACATTTTCCACCACTGTTGGCAAAGATGATGGAAATTATTACACCGCAAGCTGACAACAATTTAAAAGCTGGTTTCCGAAAGTGTGGGATATATCCACTAAACATTGAAGAAGTATTAAGCCGTATTCCAACACAAAAAAGTTGTGATCAAGGTTTGGTGCAATCAGAGTTTTTAAAACACATTGAGGCGAAAAGAGTAGAGGTAACGGACATTGTAAAAAGCCGCAGAAAGAAGTTAAATATTCCTGCTGGAAAAAGTGTATGCGCTGATCAACCAATAAGAGAAGACGATGAAGAAGCAGATGAAGATACCATTGTGGTAAGTGGATATGAAGAAATGATGGGCGAGACGTCTGGGAGGCGAAATGATACCAGTGGTATCGTCTTTAATGATAACTCTTCAGACGATGTGGATTTTGAGGAACTTGCTAAAGAAAAAGAGATAGAAACAGAGTTCGTAAATTTTCTAGAGGGAAAATCATCCCACCATAAAACCTCTTTCGTAGAAGTGGTAAAAGAAGTAGGGTGTTTCGTAGCATTTTACTATGAAAAGCAATTATACCCTGGAGAAATTGTGTCTTTTGATGACGAAACCGTAACTATAAACGCGATGCAGAAGTCCCTTAAGATGTGGAAATGGCCCAGCAGAAAAGACGAACTTATTTATACATGGACCGACGTTGTCGGTTCAATTAAACCTCCTAAGCAAGTGTCCAAGAGGGGTACGTATTGCGTTCCAGAACTAAATTCATTCCTTGACTAACATGAACAAGTTTTTTACGTTTTAAGTTGTGTTGTTCGAACTTATTTCAGTTGTGATTTAAAATTTACTACGAGTTTTTTACCTTTTATATTAATAGAGGATGTCATTTGAGTTTATAATAAAAAATAATGAGTTTCATTGGTTTTTAATTTTTTTTCCTGTACTAAATATGAGCCAAGGCGCAAAGTGCATAAGCTATGCTGTTAACTTTGCCTCACGTCTTAAATTACATGAGTTTGATGGCAAAATTTTCGGTGGAGCAAAGTAACCCCGGCCTATGGGAAACTTTGCTCCACTTTTTGACAAAAAAAATTTAGCATTTAAAAACTCTTTGGAAATCAATTACCACTTCATATATATTCTATAACAATCATTCTATAACCTCAATAACAAACAAGTTGCATTTGGATACTTTTTAGCATAGACTTTCGTTAATTTGTAAAATTCCTTCTAAAAATGGAGCAAAGTAACCCCGGTTTACGGTACTAATTTACATATACCTGCGTTTACGAAGGGCAAAAATCAGTTGCACCCACTTGATGTTAAAAGCACACGAAATATTGCAGCAGTCAGAATTCGTGTAGAACGGGTAATTGGTTTACTAAAAAAGCAATTTGATAATATACAGGGTGATTCATTAAGGGTGGCGACCGGCCATATCTCGGAAACTACTGGGCATAGAAACTTGGAGAAAAAAAAATTATGATTAAAGCGGTCATGAGAAAATTCTGGAAATTACTTTTAAGTTCCTCATTTCGCCGCAAGGCGGCACAATTAAAATTTTTTTTTTAAATTCTAAATTTCTCTGAAATTTCCCATATTAAGGTATAACTCTCATTACATCATCGAAAAGCTTAGACAATAATGCATCATTTTTGTTTAAGGCTCATTGGCGTATCGACCTTGATAAGAGTGGGGGAAGCTATTAAATGTGTAAACATTAAAATCGCTGTAACTTCTAAACGACTTATCCGATTTTAGTAAATTTAAGCTTGTTTGAAAGGGAAAGGTAAGTATCTTCAATCGCCGTATTCAACAGTACACGATAGTGTTTAATAAAATTGCTAGAGGGCGCAATTTGTAATAATAAGGTTTTTTTCGATTTTATCCCGGAAAGTCAAATCATACGGTATAACTATGACATCATAATCGAAAAGTAGATGAAATTTGCAAGAAAAGATGTGAAGACCGCAGTTCGATATCTTTGTTCGTTTCACAGTTATTGCCAAAACAATAATTTTTAATACAAATTGCGCCCTCTAGCAATTTTATTAGAAACTATCTTGTACCATTAGATACGACAATTGAAGGGTCTTCCAAACAAGCTTAAATTTAGTAAAATCGGATAAGTCGTTTAGAAGTTACAGCGAATTTAATGTTTACACTTTCAATAGCTTCTCCCACTCTTATCAAGTGAAACTGTAAACATTAAAATCGCTGTAACTTCTAAACGACTTAACCGATTTTACTAAATTTAAGCTTGTTTGGAAGAGAAAGGTAAGTACCTTCAATTGTCGTATCCAATGGTACAAGATAATTTCTAATAAAATTGCTAGAGGGCGCAATTTGTATTAAAAATTATTGTTCTGGCAATAACTCTGAAACGAACAAAAATATCGAACTGCGGTTTTCACATATTTTCTTGTAAATTCCATCTACTTTCCGATTATGATGTCATAGCTAAACCGTATGATTTGAATTTTCGGGATAAAATCAAAAAAACTGTTATTATTACAAACTGCGCCCTCTAGCAATTTTATTAAACACTATCGTGTACTATTGGATACGGCGATTGGAGATACTTACCTTTCCCTTCCAAACAAGCTTAAATTTAGTAAAATCGGATAAGTCGTTTACAAGTTACAGCGATTTTAATGTTTGCACATTCAATAGCTTCCCCCACTCTTATCAAGGCCGGTACGCCAATAAGCCTTAAACCAAAATGATGCAGGCTTTTCGATGATGTAATCAGAGTTATACCTTAATATGGGAAATTTCGGAGAAATTTAGAATTTAAAAAAAAAATTTAATTGTGCCGCCTAGCGGCGAAATGAGGAACTTAAAAGTAATTTCCAGAATTTTCTCATGACCGAATTAATCATAATTTTTTTTTCTCCAAGTTTCTATGCCTAGTAGTTTCCGAGATATGGCCGGTCGCCACCCTTAATGAATCACCCTGTATAATAATAAAATTATTTCTGAGAATATTAATGTTTGCTGGTTTGATTGGGTGCTTCGACTATCTGTAGAATATCTGAAGCCCCAAGAGAGTTATATCGGGGGTTGTTTGGTCGTCACAAAAACGATCTTTAGGTAATTGCAAGTCATCTTTACCCAGAAAAAAATGTAAACTATCATTAAGGCAAAAACGTACAAAAAGAATTGAAAATTAATAAATGGGGTTACTGGGTCGTAGAAAAACCCAGTGTCAAACCATTATTTTCATATTCTGAAAATAAGTACACCTTCTTATGTTTTAAATTGCCTTTTCCAATTAGCTTCTCTTTTTAATTTACAGATTTTCCTAGAATAATTTTTAAAAAATTCCTATGAATGTCCTGTCCTTTCCGACATAGAATTTTCTTGTGAAGAACACCTCTTCTTATCTTCTTTCAGCCGACCATGGCTTTTGTAATTATCAATCAATGATTTCATACATTTGTTCTTGTTGAACAAAACTTAGTATGCTTTGAATTTGCCTCCTTAAATGTCCCTAATTCGAAAGCCCCATTAAAGTTGCTTACCACCAACCATTTTCTCATTTCTTTTTTGGTAATAACAACAACAATTATTACATTAATTTATATTCTATTCATGTTTGCCATCTCCTGATCGTGAGCGTTTCTATGCTCAGAACATGTTGAGATAATCTGGAATAATCTTTATTACTTGCGGAGAAACATATCTTGTTTTTCTTCTCGTTCCTATACTATCTTTTCTTGTGAAGAACACCTCTTCTTATCTTCTTTCAGCCGACCATGGCTTTTGTAATTATCAATCAATGATTTCATACATTTGTTCTTGTTGAACAAAACTTAGTATGCTTTGAATTTGCCTCCTTAAATGTCCCTAATTCGAAAGCCCCATTAAAGTTGCTTACCACCAACCATTTTCTCATTTCTTTTTTGGTAATAACAACAACAATTATTACATTAATTTATATTCTATTCATGTTTGCCACCTCCTGATCGTGAGCGTTTCTATGCTCAGAACATGTTGAGATAATCTGGAATAATCTTTATTACTTGCGGAGAAACATATCTTGTTTTTCTTCTCGTTCCTATACTATCTTTTCTTGTGAAGAACACCTTTTCTTATCTTCTTTCAGCCGACCATGGCTTTTGTAATTATCAATCAATGATTTCATACATTTGTTCTTGTTGAACAAAACTTAGTATGCTTTGAATTTGCCTCCTTAAATGTCCCTAATTCGAAAGCCCCATTAAAGTTGCTTACCACCAACCATTTTCTCATTTCTTTTTTGGTAATAACAACAACAATTATTATATTAATTTATATTCTATTCATGTTTGCCATCTCCTGATCGTGAGCGTTTCTATGCTCAGAACATGTTGAGATAATCTGGAATAATCTTTATTACTTGCGGAGAAACATGTCTTGTTTTTCTTCTCGTTCCTATACTATCTTTTCTTGTAAAGAACACCTTTTCTTATCTTCTTTCAGCCGACCATGGCTTTTGTAATTATTATCAATCAATGATTTCATACATTTGTTCTTGTTGAACAAAACTTAGTATGCTTTGAATTTGCCTCCTTAAATGTCCCTAATTCGAAAGCCCCATTAAAGTTGCTTACCACCAACCATTTTCTCATTTCTTTTTTGGTAATAACAACAACAATTATTATATTAATTTATATTCTATTCATGTTTGCCATCTCCTGATCGTGAGCGTTTCTATGCTCAGAACATGTTGAGATAATCTGGAATAATCTTTATTACTTGCGGAGAAACATATCTTGTTTTTCTTCTCGTTCCTATACTATCAATTATTCCATTTCGAGCACTTTAAAAAGTATTTATTTAACTAAATCGAAAAATAATAATATTTTTCTGGTTTAAAGAAATTACTTCCTGGAGCTTTCCATAAGCAGTTTGCTGTCTTGTGGCTTTCATAAAATACAGGAAACCCCAATATTAAATCCCGACAAATAAAAGAAAACCCAAAGCAAATGACTAAAAATTTATCTTAATTTAATTATGTAAAAATATTCCACCAACGCTCCAAAATTGGTTTCCATGCATTTTAAATATGACCGATTCAGATCGAGAAAGAGGTTTTACCGTTGACTAATATCTTTTTTTTGTTTCTAAAATCAAATACAAAAACCGTATGTTTAACTTTAGTATCGATTTGGATAATTATACCGTGCGAGCAAAAATTATTTGCATCAAAGAAGGCCTTGCACCTAAGGACGTAATGCTTAGCCGTAGAGCTTAATACCTGTTGGATGTCAGTAACTACCTGAATTCCGTCATCTTTGACAGGCGTTACAAGTTATTTGATTCATCGCTAATTTTTTCAATTTCTTGAACAATTCACACAATGGGCTGTACGGAACAGCACAAAACATTCATGGTGAGTGGCAATACAATCCGGGTTTGTGCATGGACGATTTTCACGAACATTTTCCTAACGTTGCTTTTATTGCTAGGGATTTTTATCATTGCCTGAAAAGAACCGTGGCTGTGTTTAGGGAAACAGGTTCTATACAACACAAAAAATGAGCAGGAAGACCATCTGTAAGAACAGAAGAACTTGTTGCAAACGTTCGTGAAATAATGCAAAATACGCCAACACATTGTATAAGACGCCTGTCCCAAGAAGTGGGAAGATCTTATGGAACATGCAGGACTATTCTTAAGAAGCAGCTAAATTTATTTCCTTATAAAGTGCAAGTATTCCAAGAAATACAAGGCGCAGATTTTGAAAGAAGCAGGAATTACTCTCAATGGTTTACCCAAAATTTATTGAAAAGAAATCATTTATTAGACCTGACTTTTTTTCGGATAAAGCCTGGTTCCACCTCTCCGGGTATGTGAATTCTCGGAATACACGCATGTGCAGGGGTGAAAATCCCAATTTTTTTGTAGAGTCCACACACCCTCAAAAAATTAGTGTCTGGTTAGCTGTTTCCCGAAGAAGAATTGTTGGTCCTATTTTTTTCCATGACACATTTACAGCACAGCAGTATAGAGACAATATTTTGAATCCATTTGTGGTTGACGACGAACTACGTTTTGGATATTTTCAACAGGACGGTGCAAACGCCCATACAGCCGCCGAAACTATTAACTAGTTACGCAATTTTTTGATCAGTTTTCGATCAGACATTGAATTTCCACCTAGATCACCTTGTTTAACGGTTACGGATAATTTATTTTTTCCTCATTTAAAGAACACTATTTTTAATACACCAGTTGCAAATTTAGATCAATTACAAAAAAGGATTATTCAAGAATGTGGTAACATTTCTCCAGAGCTGGTCAACACTTTCGAAAATATGAAAAGAGGTGTGAATTTATACTTGGAGCATGGCGGTGGTCAATTTCAGCAATTTTTGTAGTTATTTTTCTTTTTCTTTCTGTATATTCTTACTTTGTTGATTTTGTAAACAACGAAAATAAATTTGTATTTGTCAACTTATTTTATTACTCATTAGTTTGGCATATCATGTCATAATATGATTTTGACAAAATTTTAATCTAGATTTGGTTAGATTTATCGTCCCATATCATTGTGACCTAAACCAAGTCCCACGTTTTTTAATACAAGCCCTCTTTGATGCAAATAATTTTTGCTCGCACGGTAGATGTCTCCGATTTGGTGGTTTCTCATTTTGGGCGTTTTTGCAGTTGTGCATTAATTATCCCACGACCATGGATTAACTGACAGAGCCGTCAGTTTTGCAACGCGCATGATCGTGTAACAGTTTTTCGTTGCACGTATCACTGGCATCTAGATGTAAATCTTCCCCCAACTACCCTAACCACCTGTGCCCTCGCCTAATTTCCCGGATCTCGTAATACATGTTAGGATATCTTTCCAGGCGAGGGCAATAACTTCCTCTCTTCGGAGAACCACCGAGCCAAAGACCTGATGTCTCAGTCTCCCCAGAGCCTCACACATCCCTAGAAAGTGCAGCGGTGTCTCTTCTTCTTCCTGATACCCAGGACAAATTTGGTCTACCTGATCAGCTTTATGTAAAATGATACATTCCATAGTGAATTAACATTAAAATGCCAGAGTAACCATATAGTCTGGCCACCTATTTTCAATTGGCCCAATTAAAACTCGTTTCTGTCTACAGGTTACCGTTGCAGGTAATTGTGTTATGCAACTAAAACAATAAATACAAATGGTATAGTTAATTAAACTTTAATGTGAAGATCTAATCACGTAGAAAAATAATGAACACTATAATACAGGATGTTCGTTTAAATGTTTAATTCGTCCTTAATAATAATTTTAAAATATGTGTTAAGAAAAAATTACAAAATTTAAATATAGTGGTTATGTTATCGATATAGGTCAATGTGATTTTCCACCAAATTTTGATTTTGGTTGTAGGGTATTAATTAATTTATATACACCAAAATCTAAATAAATATGAAATGAGGAATTGCATGAACACGATACAGGGAGTTGCTAATGAGACAGCTTGGGACGTTAATCAGGGAGTATATATTAAAAGAAGTTTATATAATGTCGATGATTTTCTGAGCTGTGTCGTGGTTGAGCAGGAATTATCTCTTTAATGTGTTTTATTTTGAATGAGCTTTTATATGATATATTATTTATTGACATCTAGACTCCAATGAAGTATTGAATTTTAATCTATATGTATTGTTATCTTATATTTGAATCTATATATTGAGATATTATTGTTACTATCATTTCTGAGACGTTTATTAACAGGGTTTCTCTATTTTTCCTATATTTTACTCTATTATATACATTGTAACCATACACTAATATGACGATTGTTAGAAGCTTTGTTTATTTACATGCATCAATTGATTCTTGATTAAGGACAGCAAAAAAACAATTTTGTGTTCTTATGGTTCGAAATTTTTAAGCCACATTTGAAAAACTAAATAAATAAACCATTTATATAAAAACATCAACTTTCTCAAACCTACGCCATAGCATGGCAAAAGTTCTATCCTAAATTCATGAAAACCGCATCTTGGAGGTATTGCCAAGAAACTCTAAAAAAATTCTACAATATGAAACCACTCCTGAATAGCAATCCAATTGAATGTATTCAAAATGGATGTAGGCCAGACACATAAAAAAAAGCACCGACATTATTCGCCAAAGATCGATGACGGTGGTGACAAAAATCTTATTTAACCTAGTTAGTTGTTGACGTTTCTGTGATTGTTGTGATTTAAAAAAAATTAATTTACATTTATATAAAAGTATGTCTACCAAGAAAACTAAGCGTTGTGCTATAAAGTACTGTTCCAATACCAGTGTCAGTGTTGTGAATAAATTAAATTTGAATTTTGAATTTGAATTTGAAGTGTTTCAAACAAAGTATATTATTATATGATTTCTAAGAAGACAGTCGCAACATGTCATTGAATTGAAATTCCACTATACTTCTTTCACTATTTTCAATTACATTTCATCATTCTTCAAAAACGCTGAGACGACAAGAATGACACAAACTGCAGTTTTATACGACAGGATAGCCTGCCTAGGGAACTCCAATATTGCCGAATTTATTCTAAAGAAGTTTCAAAGCTTGTATCCTATGGAAAGGCTACCAATAATTGAAATGCCAAAATTGTAAAATCCAAGACTAGTCGATAAAGCCCTTCTATGTAACCGTTTATTCAACGACAAAGTAAAATTGATTTAATGTAAAAACGTTAAAAGTAAATATAGCAAAATGAGCGCATCCTATACAACAAAAAATTATCAAGTACAACCACTCTAGCATAAAACAATTTAAGCGAAGAATGATATTTATAAAAACTAAAAATATATTAAAAGTGGGTGGCAAAACTCATTACGAGTTGATCCCAAACAATTCATTAACATTTAAATCATTTAACTCCTACAAGTAGATATAGGTTTCAGTTATTATATTGAGTGGATTCATAGTTATTTATGCAACTGTGTAAAATGAATATTTAGATAAAAAAAGAAAAATTAGTCACTACTGGTGATTTGGTTGGGATTGGACCAGATTGCGAAAAAAAAACAACCAATGTCTTCGTTAACATTTCGGTTTTATTTTTTACACCTTCATCATTTCATCAAGTCTGTAAAGATAATGGTAATCTTTTTAAAAGATTTTATAATCTAAAATCTGTAAAAATGGATGTCATAAATAGATACTTATAAAAAAAAAACACCGGTGGGGGGGTATTTCCAGGTTATTTCAGTAGAAGATGTCGCAAGTTAGGAAATTACGAATACGAAACTTTATACGTTTTAAGGTGGCTAAGGGTAGAAGAATATTCGGTATATACAAATATACAGGGTGTTATTTAAGTACGGGGCCAAACTCCAAGGGGTGCTTCTTTAAGTGATTTTAAGAAGAAAAGTTCATATAAACATGGGTACGAAAATGCATAGTTTTTACGATACAGGGTGTCAAACTTTTAAGAAAAAATTGGATGTTCGTAAATATCTCAATACTCTTTTATTCGATTTTGTTGAAATTTGGCAATTCTGTTTGTAATAACAAGAGGATAATGTACCCTCAATTATATTAAAATTATTAAGTCCAGTGGCGTCACGGAAGACTAACTAATATTTTTGACAAAAAAAATGCGCGCCACTGACTTTTTTTAAAATTATGTATTTTTCTAGAATTAAGCAACTACAAATACAACTCTTTTATCTCTCGAGTTTTTTTCATATCTGGCTTTGTTTTCGAGAAAAAAAATAAAAACCACTTGATTGCTTGTCCCCGGGAAAATAAGCGTAAAAAATTTTAAACTACTTACCAAACTATTAAGTAATTAAAATTACACGAGTCCTCTTTTGAAATTTTTTTGCACAGAATAAAACTGGGTTCGATAAAAGAAATAAACATAAACAACTGCCTAACGGTATTTATTACTGCGATGTTTACTTATGTATTTAACAGAAAATAAGACGAAACCTATAATAGTTGCTGAAAATGCCCTCCTTCAACTTCAATGCAAGCATTGGCTCGTCTTAACATTGATTTCCGAACTCGTCGAAATATTCGCGGCGTATGTCTTATCTGATCACATGAATCCCGTATCCTTTGGGTTAGTTCTTCTTCAGTGTTGACTGGAGTTTTGTAAACGAGAGACTTTAAATTCCCCCAAAGGAAAAAATCTAAAGGATTTAAATCCGGTGATCTGGGTGGCCATGCCTGTGGACCTGCGCGACCTATCCAGTTTTCTCCATAAGTTGCATCAAGAAATTGTCTTGCTACTATGCTAACGTGGGGTGGAGCCCCATCGTGCATAAACCACATTGCTCTTCTTACTACCAGTGGGACATGTAAAAGTCCAGGTAAAATAAATTCCAAAAAATTACGATACTCTTGACCATTTAATCTCGGGGGTAAAAAATGAGGTCCAATGAGAAAATCACCTACAATACCAACCCAAACATTCACGGAAAACTGGTGTTGATAATTAGTTTCTGTAACCGCATGGGGATTTTCTTCTGCCCAGACATGATTATTATGAAAGTTCATAATGGAATTTCGGGAAAAACACGCTTCATCGGTAAACAAAATACACGATAAAAATCTCGGAGATGCTACACGTTGTTGCAAAAGCCAAGTACAATAAACAACTCGTTGGAGATAATCGGCAGGTAATAAAGCTTGAACACGTTGTATGTGATAAGAATACAGTTGATTTTCCCTTAAAATCTGCCATACAGTAAAGTGGGAAATGTTTAATTGTTCTGCAATTTTGCGTGTACTTGTATCAGGGCTACGTTCGACTTCATGTAGAAATGCTTCCTCCATCTCCACTGTTCTTATTGTGGCAGGTCTCCCAATTACAGCAGTCGACCTTTGAAAGGTGCCTGATTCGCAGAGCCTTTCATGTATTCTTACAAATGTTTTTCTATTTGGTACAATACGATGTGGATATCTTTCTTGATAAATGCGCCCAGCCTCTGTGGAATTGCCTTGGGCCATTCCATAAACAAAATGCATATCGGCCATTTCTGAGTTGGTAAATTGGACCATTTTACAATAATTAATAATTTTATAATCTTAAAACTGTTAAAAACACTTCAAATAATTACTTGTCACTCTTTTAAGTTATGACATTTATGTAAAAATCAAATTAGCTTATTTTCCCGGGGACAAGCAATCAAGTGGTTTTTATTTTTTTTCTCGAAAACAAAGCCAGATATGAAAAAAACTCAAGAGATAAAAGAGTTGTATTTGTAGTTGTTTAATTCTAGAAAAATACATAATTTTAAAAAAAGTCAGTGGCGCGCATTTTTTTTGTCAAAAATATTAGTTAGACTGTCTTCCGTGACGCCACTGGACTTAATAATTTTAATATAATTGAGGCTACATTATCCTCTTGTTATTACAAACAGAATTGCCAAATTTCAACAAAATCGAATAAAAGAGTATTGAGATATTTACGAACATCCAATTTTTTCGTAAAAACTATGCATTTTCGTACCCATGTTTATATGAACTTTTCTTCTTAAAATCACTTAAAGAAGCACCCCGTGGAGTTCGGCCCCGTACTTAAATAACCTGTATATACAAAATAAGTAGTAGGTATAACTTATAATAACAGTGCTGACCTGCTAAAGGCGGAATTTGGAATATTACAGACGGCTCCAAAACTCAAGAAGGTATTGGAGCCGGAATATATGGCAAAAACCCAAAAATAGAATTAACAATCAGCCTGGGAACTATGACAACCATATCTCAAGCAGAGGTTCATGCAATTGAAATGTGTGCAAGACTGCTGATAGATGGACGGTATGCACATAAGTCAATCAAGATATTCTCCGACAGTCAAGCTGCATTAAAAGCTCTTAAATCTAGATGATGTACCTCAAAAACGGCGTGGAGCTATCACGAAACACTATCCGAACTAAGTCTAATCAACAAAATAACCCTAATATGGATACCGGGACACATGGGTCTGGAGGGTAATAAGGCTGCCGACAAGCTCGCTAAGAGAGGTGCAGCACTAAAATTCACAGGACCCGAGCCGGTAATAAGTATATATCATGCTACGGCCAGGAAAACAATACTAGCTGAAGCAAAAAGCCAATGGGAAAGACACTGGTTAAATCTACCAGGTCTAACACACTAAAAAGCATTTATAAACAGCCATATAAACCAACAACTAACTGACAAACTACGTGCTCAACAGATCATGCCTTAAAGCAGTAGTGGGATTGTACACCGGCCACTGCAGATTGCGACACCATATGTATAAAATTAGAATAGCCCCAACTGATGAATGGCTTGGCATGGAAGATGCAGAAACAGCAGAACACGTAATGTGCGCTTGCCCCGCAGCAGGAAGAATCAGATTCGCCCTACTTGGCGAGGTGACACTGCTGCCGGATGACATGAACAATGTCCCCAATCAAAGTTGCCTGATTAATAAATCAAAAATAGAGCTAAATATAGCTAAGAAAATCATTTCTGCCAATATAATTTTACTATAGTAAAAGTTCCCTGGCTAGAAGTGAAAAGCCTTTTTTTAAGTGAAAAGTGGGGCTATATAGAAGTAATAGCTCAGAATAAGGACTATACAGAAGCGACAAAGCGCATCGGCCCAAAATTTTTAGGAGGGGGAAATGAGGGACAACTGTCAAATCAAGCATTCGTCTGCTAAAAGTCTGCTGATAATGACAATGACAAATGCTCATTTACGACCTTCCAATTTTGAAAAAATGAAAGTTAGTTTAGCTGCTCAAGTTCTTAGTCACACAGTGGCCAGTGGAATGAACACATATATGACTTTAGGTGCTCTATCTGCAGACGCGTTTGGTACAATTGAAGTCGTAGAAAGGTTTAACAATTTGTTTGATATTTTAAATTCATTTTCCCTAAGAAATCCCAATAGTTACCTCTTTTTGTGTGCGTAATATCATTTTCTTTATTATTTTATAGTCTTAAATATAGTTTATTATTTTTTTTTGTTTGATGGTTGCGTCAAAGAGCATGAATTTGAACGTCGCCAATGTCGCCATCACTATTTGTAATGTTTATTTTATTTATTAAAAAATACATTTTGTATTGTATTATTGTAATTAAGGCCGCATGAATTTATGTACCTACTTATTATGTAAGAAATGTATGTAATAAAAAAAGAATAAAGCACATTTTATTGTTTCAGTTTTTTTCCCAATAAAACTAAAGTCATTTTGCATTTCAAATAGTATGTACCACTCTGATATTTTGGCCGGGATTTCAGTGATTCTACATGAGGGGCAGATTTCATAAATGAAAAACAAATTTTGAAACGGCAACATTTTGAAACTTTTTTATTTCTTGATTTTAAATGAATAATTGTCTAAACTCAATTAAAATTAAGTTGAAATAATTTTTTAACATTTTCTTAAATTATGCGGATATTAATATTATTTTCTCAGTGTACAACCCGAATTGTAAGCGTATACTGAGTTTTTCTCAGTGTAAAATGTAGGACATGCGCCACATACGTCAAGCCTGACGTCACAGATTCGTTTTCCATATAAACAATGCTATTGAGAGCTCTTTGTCGCTTCTGTATAGTACTTATTCTGAGGTAATAGTCAGTAGATCAATTATTATCAACACCAATTTTAGTAAGATTAGATTATAACAAAAATCAATTATTCTTTTAAACAACGTAATACGTAATAAATGTCATCACTTCGATGACATAATTGAAAATTAATGCAAGAGACCCAATAGATTTAATATATTTAAAATAATATTAAGAATAATTGGAACTTATTAAATATTGATCGATGTGTAAGACAATTGACACGTATGTGACATTTGTAACTAATAATAGTTAATAATACATTAGTGAGGCTAAGTAGGAGCTAATAAGATTTTTATTGACTTATTAAGCGCATCACAATTCTTATAACGTCTAACAACTCTACTAACATTAAATTCCTATAAAATGACTAGAAAGGTGTTAACTTGTTAGGAACTCCATTTAGTTTTCATAATAACCCAATAATATATTAATTTGTTAATAGAAACCTGAAACTTTAATAGAAAAAAATAATTAAAACTATTAGTAAAGAACGTACAACCTTTGGGCGAATTAAGACGCTTGATCAGATGTCAAAGTATGTACCGGTTAAAGAAAATTGTTTTTTTGTTAGCTTTTTTTTCATTATTTTAATTATAATTTGTGTGTTTGAATGTTAGGTAAGACAAATTCGTTGGTTTTCCTATTAGAAATTTTAAGGGTACAATTTTAGATGATGCCCATATAAGGGCGAAATATGTTACCTTTGACCGACATTTTTTGAGTTGAAACTTTAACTTATCTGGGATTCAGCCCTGCTTGGGTAGAAAATAATTTGTGTCATAATTTTAGTTTCGAAAAATCAAGTACAGTTGTATTCATAAAAAAAAAGTGTCCAAGAATTAGAATGATAGGTAAGTTTTGCCATATTTGTGTAAAACTGGCTTATCTAAATTATTGTTTATTGGAGGTTATCACAAGTCGGTGTAATTAATTTTGAAACTGCATGGTGGCAACGTTTGATAAAATTTGACAGAAGAACATAAAAATGCCTCGTCAGTTGTCTGAAGTAGAAAAGGCTCAAATTGTATCAAGAATCGAAAAAGGACAGCCAATTCGTGCTGTAGCGCAGTTGTATAATAGAAATTAAAACTATATTGAAAATTAAGCAACTGCTGAGCAAATATATCCCAATAATACTTTCAATTCATATTTCAACCAGATAATTGTCCAGTGTACACTTCCAATGCTGTAACCCACTGGTTTCAAACTCATAATGTGGAAGTGCTGCCTTGGGTCGCTGATAGTCCCGATATCAATCCAATTGAAAATATTTGGGGTATAATCGTAAAAAAAATAAATAATCGAAATTTTAGGCCACAAAATTCAGAAGATTTATGGGAAATAATACATGCGAGCTAGGAAGAGCTTGATCCAGATATTGTATCAAATATAATTCAGTCAATTCCAAATAGACTGGCTCAAGTAATAGAAAAACAGGGATATATGACCAAATTTTAGATTTTATTTATTCTTGTTAAACGTTTTTTTGTTTCTATTGTAATTTTTATAAAACTATATACTTATAAAATAAAAAAAATAATTTTTGTTATTCTATTAAACTAACACCCAACGCCAATGCTTTGCATTTTTAATAACCTTTAACATGCGATGGGCCGGTTTTACCCAAATATGGTTAAGGTTTCCTCTCATTCTTATTCGTGTACGCTTTTTTTTATGAATACAACTGTATGTCTGGGAAATTTACTTTACAAAAAAGAACAGAGAAGAGACTTGCAAAAACGTTACTTGGCACCCAACTTTAATTCGTATTTGATACCTAAATCTTGTTTGTATTTGAGATTTTTATTTGGTACAGCGATCGCCGTGTTTGTTTAAAAATCTACTTTCCATTTTCCAAAAATACGAAGGTCAAAATATTGCCAACATTTCAATGTCGGACACCGGCCAATCGATAGTGAATAATTATGTAAATTTTCAGTAAAGTTTACACCCACATGTAGTTAGTCACAGAACAACTTGCCAAAAATATATTAACAATAATTTATTATTTAAAAGAAAATATGCACTAATATGTCGTCAGAAGTTTGCTGAACGACTTTTTCTTTTATTTAAAATTTATTTAATAGACATTTAAAGCTGAAAGTCACTGTCAGTGCCAGTGGCTTTCAGTTTTGTGTACATATTGTTTTTTCACTGATAAGCGCATGCATCATGCTCGTCAGTAAAGGGCGAATTATATGTATGCACCTAAATTGAGTCAACATATGCGCATATATATATGCCTTGTTTGCCTTTAGAATATGCAGTAATTTGCATTTTTTACCAAATATCCATACGGTATGCAATATTTCCTAATTTAATATAGTAAAATGAGGTAAAGGAACGCATTGGGTTCTAAAAAATATGTTTATTTTTAAAAAAATGCAAAAAAAAACAAAGAAAAATAAAAGTAAACAATTTGTTAACCTAAAATTGTATAAAACGCATTTATTACTAAATATTTTTCAAAATTTTCAACTAAAAAGGATTGTCTTCTATTAGTAAAAATATGTTTATACAAAGAGAAGCTTCTTTCAACATCTACCGATGTAATCGGACAATATTGCAACTTAGATAGCAAAATATAAGGTCAAGATACAACTTCGTTGGATGGTTTACTCTCATAAATAATTTAAGTGTTTAAATCCTTCATTCTTTTTTACAGTTACATCCAATTTGTTCCTCACTTGACCTCCTAATTTACCGGGAACGTTGTTTTTTTAGCGGAAAAAGTTTCAACAATACTAATCGACTCTCTTAAACTTAAATTTCTACTCTCCAACGAGGATACTATGTCCGGTATAAAACTGAAATTAACCTTCTTTAGATAGATCTTTAGCTACACTTGTACTTTTTAACAACTCTTTACTTTGCACAACACACTGCGAATCGTCGTCTTAATCCAAAATTAGTTCTTTAATGGCTTTAAAATGCGCTGCGTAGAATATTACGGCCTTAATCCATGTTACCCAACGGGTAATTACAGGTCTGGAGGTAAATTAACTCCTGGTAATCTCTCCTTATACAACTACACTCTTAGAGGTGCTTTTAGAAACACTTTTTTTACATTTGAAATTAATTTATTTACCAAAGGATATTCACTTCTGAACTAAAACAGAAGTATGTATTACAAATCGATATAAATACAGTTTGTTAAGCAGGTAATAATAACGCATTATTAAGTGACACTAAACAACCTCTAACAACATACATGCAAACCCCGGAAACTCCCAATAAATACCTTGTGCATCACCAAAATGTAAATATTATTATTATAATCTTCAGATTGGAAAATCCCTGGAATAAGTACCGAACTGGACATTAAACCTTTAACGTTTTAAATTTAAACATAAAGATATGCTCTTATTATAATAATTTATGAAAAATATGCATATAATATATGCATTTTGCATATTTACTTACTCGCAAGCATTATTGTCTTTTAAGCATGTTTGCATTCAGTTGACGTATTTATAGCACGCATTACAATATAAAGTCCATACTGTATTTGCAAAAAAAAAAGAGTAGTTTTTGATGACTCCAAACTATTCGACCGAACCATGAATCTTGTGAGATACATTTGACAAAAGCAGGAACGAGATGATATTTTTTTTTAAGAATGTTGTAATAAGATATGCCAATTTTTCTCGCGATTAACAACAACATAGATGCTTCTTCCGAAATCTTAAAAATTGCACATTCTTAACACAATATCCACTAGGTATATAGTTAGAGACTAAAGTATTAAATAGTTTTACAAAAATCACTACGGACTGTCTAAAGTCTAAAAACAATGTTAAATTAATTTCCACCAGGTAATTTTACTCCATGATTAATCCGAAAAAAAAACAAAAAGCTTAAAGCCTCATAAGTAGAAATAAAATTATTCCAACTGCATATTGGTGATATTGCAATATTTAAAGATTATTAAGTAGTTATTTAAGGTTAATAGTGCAAATTTGGTATAATGGTATAAGTTGCGTCTAGCATTATTTATTAATGTAAATTGTAAATGCATAATAATTATAAAACAGGTTGTTACTAGTTAAAGAATTAAAATAATATATTATAAATATATACCCTTTGTAACATACCAATTATATAATTGAAGTTTTAAGTATACATACCGGGTGTCTCAAAAGACGTTCACCCCTATAACTTTTTTATATTTATAGATATAATTTTAATTAAAAACCATATTGATTTTCAAAACCGTGCAGTCGCAAGAGAGTTTAATATTCATAAAGCCACTTTAAGGAGGCATCAAAAAATAAGAAGAAGTTTTAAAGAAAGTAAGAAATCAGTATTTTATGTATGAAGGAATCATACCGTTGATTTTATAGGTAAATCAGAATCATTGAGAAGAGCTCCAATATTCTCTAGAGCCCAAGAACGCGAAATAGCTGAGAATGTGGCTAAACCCTTCTTTGGTATAACGGCCACTGAGTTTCAAGTAGCTTATGAATATGCAGAGGCAAATAATATCAAACATAACTTTAACAAGGACCACGGCATGGCGGGATCAGATTGGTTCAGAAATTTTTTAAAGAGAAATCGAGACCTTTCGCTAAGAAAGCCAGAATCTACAAGTGGAAACAGAATATCTGCAGTTAATACGACCGATGTTAGCATTTTTTTTCTAACCTAGAAAACGTGAAAACGAAATATAATTTTTCCTCAGATAGAATAATATAATGTTGATGAAACGGGATGCTCAACAACCCCCAAAGGGGTTGGCCCGAGGGTTTGTAAGTTGCCCGAGGGTATAAAGACATCAAGTAATGCCCGTGGTACATACTAGTTATTTATGTATCAAGGGTACTAAGTAGATGCTTATGCCCTAAGGGCGACAATATTTCAAAGCCGAGGGCCTCTGGCCCGAGGGTTCGTAAGTCGCCCGAGGGTATAATCTATTAGTACCCGTGGTGCATACCAAATTTTATGTCATACCAGTTCGTTTTGAATAATAAATATTTTTTTTAATTTAATTTGATTTACCAATTTTTTATATTTACCTACGACTACCTTAACAGTATTAAAATGTTTAATGTGTCAAAGTCAAAAATCAAAAATGGAAAGATGCACACTTAATGCCCGCGCGGGCCATAATGTGTACTTTATGCCCGCACGAGCATAAAGTAATCCATTATGTAGATGGTATCTAAGGTATAAAAACACAATAATGTACTGGTATGACATAAAATATTTTATGTCCTACTTCAGATAATTCCAAGTTAAATTAAAAGAAAATTTAAAATCACGAAAGGTTTTTTACCTATAAAGTTGCTAAATAAACAAAGGTAATAAGTGTTCATTGTTGTGCTGTGTCAAAGTCAAAACTGAAATTCATATAAAATATTGGATTTTCCGTTGAGGGCATTAGAAACTTCCTTAATGCCCTAGGGTATTATAATATGCCATTTAAAGTGTCTGGTAACTATGGTATTATGAAACAATAATGTTCGAGTAGGACATAATAGTTATTTATGTATCAAGGGTACTAAGTAGATGATTATGTCCTGAGGGCGACAGTCTTACAAAGCCGAGGGCCTCTGGCCCGAGGGTTCGTAAGTCGCCCGAGGGTATATATCTATTATTACCCGTGGTGCATACAAAATTTTATGTCATACCAATTCGTTTTGAATAATAAATATTTTTTTTTAATTTAATTTGATTTACCAATTTTTTATTTTTACCTGCGACATTACCTTGACATTATTAAAATGTTTAATGTGTCAAAGTCAAAAATCAAAAATGGAACAAAATGCACACTTAATGCCCGCGTTGGCCATAATGTGTACTTTATGCCTGCACGGGCATAAAGTAATCCATTATGTAGATGGTATCTAAGGTATAAAAACACACTAATGTACTGGTATGACATAAAAATATATATGAGTACATTATAATATGCAAAACTCGGTTTTTGACAATTTGTAAAAAATTACATTTTTAGTATGTCGTATACATTAATGCATTGTCCTCGTCTATAGCATACTCAAGAAAACTAAATTCAAAAGTCGGCCTTTTATAGAATAAAAAACATTCAAAAACATACCGTAGTTGCAAAACTCAGTTTTTGTTTAGACCTGTCAGATGCAAAACTCTGTATTTGCCGTTGACCAATCATTATATTTTATTATACTCATCACGTGACAATCGCCTGTTGATTATACCTGCTGCCTTATAGGTAAGATTTTTGTTGTTATAGTAAAACGAGGGAAACAACTTTCAGGACTAAACCCTAAAAAAGTTATAACGGGAAACTCTTTGAGGGGAGACAAATCGTCAATTGCTAGTTTTTTGCAGAAGCACCATGGCACTGACTGGAGAGAAATTCCTTAACTATAGAGTTCTACAAAATTGTCGATTCTCCAGGCGAGCCGAGTAGCCACTTAAGTGATACTGAGGATTTAGAGTACACAACGCCCGAAACGTCATTTTTTAGAGTTTAGGAAGTTAAACTTTGTTAACGTGTTTTTATTAAACATTGTAAATAATGAAGCAATTATTTTTATGATTCCGCTATTATTTTGCATTTCTTAGTTGCAATTGCAAAACTTGTTCTTTGAACGAGAAAGATACAAAACTTTATTTTTGAATAACTCGATTTGAATTATTTACTAAATTAGTTCATTCTAAAGGATTTTTTTTTACTTTTTTGAATAAAAATAACAGCGGTTTTTCACGTTTCTCTTAAAACAACTTATCCTGCAAAAACCAAGTTTTGCATAATGTACTCATATAATGACAAATAAATATTGTTAGGCAATATTTGTAAATTAAATATTACATATCTCAACTAGACTTTTATGTCCTAGAAATGCCACGTAGAACAATTATAAAAAATTGCTCAGGTGCATTCCACAATCTATTTTAACATAGTATATCAAAATGTTTAGTATATTTCAAAAATTGTTACAAAGCGGAAACTGCGAAAAACAAAGGTATTATTTATGAGACGTTTTACGGAGACAGCGTAATTATTAAAGCAGGAAGCCGGACAAATAAAATTACGAAATTATCCGCAATGGGCATGTTAAGTAAACTGGTTGTTTTCAGTTCAAAATCGAGCACTTTTGTTAGTTTGATTAGAGAAAAAATAAAGTAATATAATTGAATATTACTTGATATCAGTAAAGCGTATACAAGAATTGGGCCTGTGAATGTAAAGTTTTGTCAGCATCAGCTCCTATACAAAAATCTATGATTACTATAGTACAGCAATATACATATCGTCGGCTTAATTTGTAAATCACATAAGTCCACATTTTCATGAAATCAGTATTTTGATGCCATCTGTTAAAAGGCGTTAATAGCTATGTACTGCCAAATTTTCACAAGCCCCACTATTACAGTTTCCTGTAAAAATGTATTTGGAAATGTCACATAAATCCCAGATCCATAAATGTCAAGCGAAAAATCACATAAGTCCCGTAGAGGTTAATGTAAGAGGGTGCTAGTTTGTACGGTTCTGCGAATTTTCATCACATACCATTAGGATTTTAGGATTAATACTGACAATATTGTTATTCTTGCTAAAGGTAAGTGGTACATTATTATTTGTTACAAAATAACTGTTATTAAATAGAACGTTAATAATTATACTATTTTAAAAATTGGCTCGGACTTATGTGAATTTACATGTTAAGAAATATTAACTTCGGGTGAACTTATTGGAATAGAAATATTATACCTACTACACAAAAATTGATCTATGTAGGTAAATTTGGTTAAAAAGATTTAGCCTCAAGGGCGACCCAAAGTATATAACACAATGACATTTCATATTTTTTTTGTATAGCAAAATTTTAAAACTTTTGGGGAAAAATAACAGAAAATTATAATTATTTAAAAGTTATATCTTTGCTTGTAAGAGGATATTATGGCCTTATTAAGTTGCACTTGACAATGTCTGTTTGTTTTTAGATTTCCAACAATGGGATCAAGAAGCAAGAAAATATTAAATTTAGCTTTACAAGCACATCAAGAGAACGATAACAACAATATGAATATTTCCGCAGAAGCATTGATCAAGAACATGGAGATAATTTTTGTTGAAAATTCAGTGTCTTGTGACACAACCAATAATATTAAAATTGCAGAATATGCTTCATGTAGTCTTAGCAAAGTCGCTCAACCAGCAACATTATACAATTTAAAAAACATGGAGCTAAATATTACCGCAAAAGACTATTCAAAAACTAAAAAACATGACTCAGAAGAAGAAAACTCTCTAGATAGAAACAAAAGAAATACCGATGACCCAGACTGGACAATGGATATTGAAGAAATAGAAGAGGAAATGCATGATAAAATCAAGGAGAATGATGTTACACTAGCAGAAGATCTTGTACAAATACATTTTATCTTACCACACTCGCAGGAATGAAGTTAAGGGTGTGTAAAACAATGTTCGCCAACACAATCGCTATAAAGCCTTGCACCATAACCCACTGGCTTAACAGTAGTTCCATGAAAATGTTGAACATTAAACTGCCCAAACCCCCGAGCAAACTACTCCAACAACTAACCAGACTGCTCGAATCACCGATGAAACGGAATATACGTTATTGTCAATTAGGATATACAATCAAGAATATTTTTACTCTTTATATACAATAAAGTATCATCCGCAAACATTTGAATAAAACTTTGTTTCAAAACATTTGGCATATCATTTATATAGAGAATAAATAATAATGGACCTAAAATGCTACCTTGTGGTACCCCAATATTATTATATTCCTTTTTAGAAAAAATGTGGTCAATGTCAATTTTTGTTTTTGCTGCCTATTACTTAAATAATTTTGAAACCATTTATAAACAACTCCCCTTAATCCCATACTGATATAATTTTTTAAATAATTTATCCCTATCAATTGTTTCGAAAGCACGTTTAAAATCCAAAAATATAGTAAACCTCAATTGCTCGTAAAAATGTATAGTGTTAACGAGTAAAACTCAGTAGATGTTGTATTAAAAGAAAATTGAATATAGGTACCTAAATTATTCTATGGGAAATCTTCCTAAATACCGTGTATCTGCCTTTCAACCAGTGTTTACTCATACTGGCGTTGATTACGCTGGGCCCATTTCAATTAAGGATCGAAAAACAAGAAACCCAAAAATCCTTAAGGGCTATAAGGTAATGAACCAGTAGCTGTAACTGAATCAATAGTTGTCAGTCCTAACGAAAATGGCTCATTACTAGACCAAAGAACCTTAATACATCTCTAATATCACTGTGGCCCCTGCTCGCAACATCTAGTTTTCCATCCTTTACCCCCAACAGTATTTAACCTTGCTCGTTTCAATATGGCGATTTAATGTTGTCAGTTAGTGTGGTATTCTTAAGATCTAACAAATTACCTTAGCCGTTACGTTAAGAAAGGTAAGTTTTGTTATAATTTATTTGTGGAATTTTATGATATTTATATTGCATTGATGTATTAGAGTGGTGATAATATACATCAAACGGTGTTTCTACATAAATTTGAAACAATTCTGAGGTATTTTTTCTTTTAAAACAGCTGATGACAGCTACTGATTACATTTTAGAAGCAATAATCATTAGTGGTCACTTGGTGCCAGGAATTGATAATAAATATTATTTGAATAATCAGTAGTTGCCATTTCCTGTATTTTTTTAAAGTTTTCAAAATTATAGGTAGGTATTTAAAATATTCCTTTTTTGTTGCTGTTTCTTCCGAGCATAAAATATAAAATAGAACAACCGAGCGAACAACAGAACAAGAGAAAATGAAAAAAATTAGATTAGAAGAAAGAATGAAGAAAAAACAAGAAAAAGAACAACAGAAAAAAATTAAATTTCAAGAAAGACAAAATAAATTGTTGTTAAAGAAATCTAAAAAGAGAACTAAAAGGGAATGGTCAGATTCTGAAACTGAAGAAGAATGGGAGGAATCGGGAAGTAGTAGTGATGACATCTCCGATTTTGAGAATTATCAAGAAAACGATAACGACTCGGAAGAAAATAGATATTACAAATTGTATAAGAAAGGTGAGTTTATTTTAGTTAAATTTCCCGGGAAAAAAGATATCACCAGTTTTTTTGCATAGTGCAATATATTTTTTGCGATAACGATGAGTTTGAAGTAGTTGCATTAAAATGTTGCAATGATTTGAAAACTATTTTTTAATTAAACGATAATGATGTAAGTGTTATACAGTTAACTGAAATTGTTGCTCGCCTTGAGGTGCCCACTCCGGAAATCCTCAGAGGAAAAACTGCACAGTTTTTCCTTGAGGATTTTACTGATATTGGCCTGAATACACCCGGCTCCACTCACACTTCGGAAATCCTTAAGGCCAGGCCTGTGCAATTTTTCCTCTGAGGATTTCCGGAGTGTGAGTGGGCCCCTTTACTACACCATCTATTAATAGTTTAGGAGATCGAGTTAGGTATGAATTCAAAAACCCAGTGGAAGTAGATGGTTAAATCAGTGCCAAGTACTGATTTTCTTGAGTGACAACTATTGATATTTTAATATTTTTGCCTGCCAATAACTGATTTTTTGCGTATTAACAATAATATTTTTTTTTTGTTTTTTAAAATTGATAATTTAAAGTAATGAATGTTTAAATTTAGTTTGGAAGATTCCTAACTTTCGTTACAGGTCAATATTTTCCTATAAAAGTTAAATATATGTTATTTAGTAACCTTTTGTTTTCTTTGTACCCTTAACACTGACAGCTACTGGTTCATTACCTTATATGTATTTTTATATGCATGAATACCAAGTGTGTTCATTTAGAAGTTGTCAGTGACTTAACCAGTGGGGCCTTTCTTGCGGTTCTTAAAAGACAAACTCAAATCTTCAATCATTTTTGCTGTTAAACTATGATAGATTATTCTCTCAATTGTCAGCTGAAGGAATTACTTGGCATGCCAACTAGAGCGCCTAATTTCGGAGGTTTGTGGGAGATTGGTGTTAAAAGTATTAAATTTCATCTTAAACGGGACGTCGGTGACACTAGTCTTACTTACGAAGATCTGAGCACGGTTTTAACTCAAATAGAGGAAGTACTAAACTCTAGACCATTAACTCCTCTGTCGTCAGATCAATGCAATGAGCGAAACTAAAAAATCACAATTTTAAAACCGTTTGCTTACAAGAATTATAATTCCTCAACTGTTCAAGGCCATGAAAACTTGCGCAAGGTAAAATAACCAAACGGTTTCTTAATAAATTAAATGATCGTTGTTTTTTAACAGAATATTCACTATAGATACTATGAAATCATAAAAAAAATAGTATAGGAAGTCGTAAATAATTTACAGTTATATTATTTACAAAAGCTTAGCACCCATAACGCAAAATGTGACTAGTTTTAATAGCTGTAACGAAAGAGTGAAAATTAGTTAGGATATACAAGGCCAGTTGCGTTTTACTCCTTGAGAAATCGTAAAGGGTCGCCTAGGGTGAGTGGGGTTGTTAATGTGAAAATTTCATAAATTTATTTTCAACCAATTAGAAGGCTCCTTTTTGTTTACGTTGCTTATAGCAACGGGAGACTTTAGCGATAGTCTATAGCCTATTAACCTAGTGAAATTAATAAGTGATAATTTTTCTTAGGTATACTACTACGTGAGTACTACGACTTAATTTTAATTCAAATGTCAGGTAATTTCGAAGTGACAGGTGGGACAAACCAGCAAGTAACAATCAGTTTTCTAGTCGTACCCGTGATATTTACTGTTACAATAATATTGTGTAAAAAATGATTCGTTTCGGTAATGAATCAGCAAGTTCGATTGCTAAGGAAATTGAGCAGCTAGTAACTCATTTTTATTACTAAAATGTGAGAAACATTAATTAACAAATTTGTTATCTGAAATCCAATGTCTTTATAGTTTTAAATTCAAATATAACTTTAAAAAACCTATTTCCGATGAGTTTAGTTTAATATGACGCACTGTATTTTTACAATAGAAGTTGATTTTACTAGTTAGTAACTAAGGGTTATTACTAAAATTTCAGGAACATTAAAAGAAACTCCAGTTTATGAAATTTTCTTACCGAATCTCCCACGCAGCAGAATTAATTCCCGATCATTTTTTTCTCGGTTTCACTCATGTTTTTGTTGATAGAAAATTATCGCAAGTCAAAGACGAGCGTGGCCATGAGTGACCTTAAAAAAATTATCGGTAATAATTCTGCTGCTAGGGAGATTATAAGTGACAATATTAAATACTAATTTATATTGTGCATTTATATAACATATAATGTTAGCGCTTCTATTACACTTCCACAGATTATTTTTTTAAAAATTTATTGCCTTTCTCACTTCAAACATTTAAACCTATTTTAAACGCTTAACTGTCTTTGACTATTATTTTTTTAGGTATGTATATATTCGAAACAATTGACAGGGCTAGATTATTGAGTAAATTGTATCAGTATGGTATTCGCGGAACCGTTTATAAATGGTTTAAAAGTTATTTAAGTAACAGGTCACAAAAAACTAAAATATCAAAAAGAATTCAAATAAAAAATAAATAATATAGGAGTTCCTCAAGGAAGTATACTAGGTCCAATATTATTTATTTTATACATTAACGATATGCCATTAGTTTTAAAAATGTGTAAGTTACAAACGTTTGCTTATGACACCTTAATTTACATTAATGTTTTAAATATTTTTGATGGTCTAAATACTCTAAATTCTGAGATAAATATATTACTAAAGAGACTAAAAGTAACTAAATTAAAATTAAATATTTCATAAATATAAATGTTGTAAGTGATGGTGAAAAATTGGAATTAGTAAACAGTTTTAAATATTGATTCGAAATTAAATTTTTTAAATTATTTTAAAAGTATCATACCGAAGATTGCCGGAAAAGTAGGTGATTTTAAAAGAATCAGTTCTAATTTAAATCTGTTTTCTAAAAAAACTGTATTTAATACTATTATATTACCACATTTTCTTTATTGTTCTTCCATTTTCTATTGTGCTAGTGAGGAAATATTTGATAAATTACAAATTTTACAAAATAAGGCAATGCGAATTATTTTAAATTGTGACAAATATACAAAAATAAATTTAATGTTAAAAAATGTAGATTGGTTGAAAGTCAGAAATTTAATATTTTATTTAGGATGTATCTTTATACATAAAATTAAAAATAATTTTTTGCCTGATTGTTTAAATTTTTTTATCCTTTCAATTATGACCATCATAATTATAAAACAAGAACTAATCAAAATTTTTATGCGAATAGAGTGTCTAAAACATTAGCTTATAAGTATATTTTTCATAAAGGTTTGATAGAATATAATAATTTGGAAAATTTCATTAAATCTTAAATATCATTAAAACTATTTAAAAAAACTTTAAAATTACATTTAATTAAAAAACAAAACGATACGTAATATTTGATACAATTTGCAAAATGTTTAACTTTTCTGTCTGTTTTTGTTAAAAGAAGGTTGCGTTTCAAAATTTAAAAATAATTCTATAAAAATTAGTTAAAAAAATGTATTAAAAAATATTTAATCGTAGCTTTTTGTTAAATAAAACATGTCACAGTAACCCCGCAGGTTTTCACGTTGTACCGTCATGCGGGGTTAGTTTGCACAAGGGTGGTAACTTTGCACAACGTGTAGATTTCGTAAATAAATTTATTCCATATGAAAACCGGCAACATTGGATGCATCTCGAGTGCACGCGGTGATTTGTTAGAGCATGTTTAGGGTTCTGACAGGTGGCAGAGGGACATAGTAGTGGCAGTTTTGGAGAAAATTACCATTTTATTAATGTGTTAAATTGGTGGAAATAATAATAGTGACATTCTAAGGTACGTACACCATACATACGTTTATTTTGCAATCAAATGTGACTAGTATTTATATGGAGTGTTGTCTTATGCACTTTTTGGCGGTAAATTTGCTTCAATCGGGGTTGCCGTTGTTAAGTTATGGCGGTTAGATTGAAACTTGGTACTTTGCGGTGGTAACTTTGCACACTATAATTATTTACTTTTATTTGCAGTTCTGCATCAGATATGCCTAGGATTTACAAGAAAAAGCTTGGAGCGAGGAAATATCGTAATTATGATCCTGCTCAATTAGCTAGAGCAGTATTTGCCATAAAATTTGAAAACATCAGCTACCGAAGGGCGGAAGCGCTATATGGTATTCCAATGAGAACGTTATGCAACAAAGTCAACAACAAACACACTTTAAATCCCGGATCACCTACAGTATTAACCGAAATAGAAGAACGACATTTCGTAGACGTTTTAATCGCAGCTAGCGAGTATGGTAGCCCATTGACTTGTTTTGACCTTAGGTTAGTAGTGAAGAAGTTTTTAGACCGCAGTGGAAGAAAAATCAAAATATTCCCAGACAATCTTCCGGGTACAGAATGGGCGCTAAATTTTTTGTCCAGACATAAGGACAGATTATCTAAGAGAAGTTGCCAAAATATCAAATATGTTAGAGCCGAAAAAACAGAAACCGAATTTATAAATTATTTTGATAACTTGTCAAAATCGCTAGAAGGGGCTCCAATCTGTAATATTTTGAATTACGATGAAACAAATCTTACGGACGACCCGGGGGCCACAAAATGTATATTTAGGAGAGGGATGAAGTATCCTGAAAGGATAATGAACAGCACTAAATCCTCGATATCAGTGATGTTTGCGATAACCGGTGACGGAAAAAGTTTACCACCATATGTGGTCTACAAAGCGGAGAGAATCTACGATCAGTGGACAATTGGAGGTCCTCCGAATACAAGATATAACCGCTCAGCTTCAGGGTGGTTTGACAGCTCATCATTCGAAGATTGGTTTGAATCAATAGTAGTGCCGTGGGCAAAATGTCTTCCTGGTAGAAAAATAATAATAGGGGACAATTTATCCTCACACATTAATGTACATATGTTTCAAAACTGCCAGAGGAACCAAATAAGTTTTGTTTATCTCCCACCAAACTCCACCCATTTATCGCAACCACTTGATGTTGCTTACTACGCTCCGTTGAAGAAGAAGTGGAGACAGATTTTACAAAATTACAAATTGAAAAACCCTAGAGAGTCGTCTGTAAGCAAGACATCCTTTCCACATCTTCTGAGAACCCTTGTGGACGAGCTTAAAACCAAAGACAAACAAACCATAACAAGCGCTTTTAGGGCAACAGGAATAATTCCTCTTGATCCTTCACAAGTCCTTAAAAGACTTCCAAAACAAAGAGCCGACAGTAACTTACAAAATGAGGTGTCTGAAACTTTAACACAATTTTTACAAGAAATCAGGTCTCCTCCAGAAAAGGTATCAAAACCTAGAAAAAAGATGCTAAGGATAGAACCAGGAAAATCTGTCAGCTACGAAGATATGCGAAATATTTCTGGCGATTTAGCTGCTCCATCAACAAGTGGACTTAGCAAATCAACGAGAGAAAATAGCCCCGAAATTGATCCGGAAAATGACGGTGATAGCTACCTTACTATCACAGAAGATGAAACTTTAAAAACAAACATCAATCCTGAAATAGGGGATTATGTTATTGTGCCCTTCGCAACAAAAAAAACCCTTGTTCACTTTGTTGCTTTGGTAATTGAAAAGCCTTTTGCTGAAGTCAAGGTTAAGTTCTTGAGAAAAAAAAAGGATGGTAGTTTCGTATTTCCACAAGCAGATGATATTTCTGTCCTCGATGTCGTTGATATTATTAAAATATTAGATAAACCTGTAATTTCGCCGAGAGGATTTCACCACTTTGAACATAACTTTTCTGAATATAATAATATGCGTTAGGTAGTTAGAGTTAGCTTTTAAGTTGTTCGTTTTTCACTCATCACACTATATTTTTGTTATTTTTAAAATGTTTATTATGTAAATTTAAATAAAGTCGTGTTAAATACAATAAAACTGTTTATTAAATTTTTTTTTCTCGTGAATATTTTTACTGGCTAATAAAATAATTATTTAGGGCGTGCAATGTGACCCATATAACGGTCATATTAGGCTCCTAAGATCATTTTAAACGGGTGTGCAATTTAACACTTTTTTCAAGGTAACTTTGCACACTTTTTAATATTTTTTAAATATGCTTAATTGTTATTATTTCTTGCCGTTTTTAGGTGAAATATGTAAAGAAAGCTTGAAAATTCTACATACTTTAATTTCAAGCTATTTGAACCTAAGACTTAAGAAATATTTAGAAAAAATTGCAAAAACTGTTGCAAAGTAACCCCGCATGACGGTAGGTCTTTTGTGACAGTGGAACATGGGTATAGTGTGACATAATATATCACGCTATCGCCCCTCACTACTTTAGTTTGATCAGGTTATGTTTGGCGGTAACTTGCAATTGTTATTGTTTATGTGATATGCTGTGATTTTAGCGATTTAAATACAAAACAAGTTTGTAAAAATTTGTATTATGCTCGTCTTGTTGGTCAGACTGTTAATCGCATAAAATATGTTATTATGAGGGAGATAAACCATAATAAATATATCTCCTTCTCTTACTGCCGGGGGGATTTTACATTACAATAATGGTTGTAATAAAATAACAACGTTTTATTTACTTTATACAAAATATGTTTCAAGCTGCGGATTCTTAAAACTGATAAAAATTAGAAATTATAATTTATTATAGTGGAAGTGACGCGTTCGTAATATCGTATTTTCTTAAAATACTCTTTGTTACTACAGGGTTTTTATTTCCGGAAATGGAATAAGCATATACGGGTAAAAAATTAACATAAAAGGAAATTTAAAATGTAAATACGTTATAGAAAACAAAAACACTGGTTGCGTTACTCGATGACTCTACAAGCGCGGATACAGGCCGATATTTTAACTATTAAAATATTCAAACTTTAATCAAATTGTCACAATCCGAATAGAATATCTTTGAATGCTTTGGAAACTAAAACCAGAAAACGCAAGCGATTCTGTTTGATTTTTTTCATATTGGTATCCTGAAGATTAATGATGTTGGTAGTCTTAAGTTGAGTAATAATATCAATGGGTTTTTATCTATAATAATATAAAAAAAATTTGTAAGATGACCGACTCACCTCCGTCTATGCCCAGCCAAAACGACTGATGCTAAAAAGTTTAAATTGGGCGTACAGCTTTATTTTATGCTGTAGACGTCCACCAAGAAAAGATTTTGCTATACTTAAAAATCAAAAAAAGGTGCCCGTATTTTACCGACTTTATTCCAGTTAAAAGAAAGATAGTAAATCTTATATATATTTCTGTTTTTTGCCGATCCTAAATTTACGATTTTGAAAGAAAATAGCATTCGCTCTTTAAATTTGAGTGAGGATTAGTAATGACTTGGTTCGGGTGAAGGATTTGTGTGATGCTACTTTTCTTACTATGAATCTAACTAAGACCGAGATTATAAACTTCAAAGGTCACGTTGAGGCGTCTTTTTAGATGTCTAAGCTCTGGGTAATAATAATAAACATCTATATTTCAAATTACACAAACATACAAAACACAAAAGAAAACGGCGTCATCAAAAAAAAAAAATGATTTCTTCTTATCTTCTATAAATTATCTGAAATAATCCTTCGATGAGTAAGGTTCTAAGTCAATTAACATTTTCTTGGCCATATTTTGGCAAAATTTTAAACTATTATTAACACTAAAACACTAACACTTTTGATATCATTTGGCAACTTGTTAAGAATTTTAAACACATATGACCTGGATGTTTTTCTGTTAACGTTAGCCGATGAATAGGGTACTTTACATTAAAAGTTCTAGTATTGTAATCATGAAAAGCTTGCAGCTCAAAATCGCATTGTTTTTAAAGAAGAACATCAAACACTCGTAGATGTACAAACCAAATACTGTTAAAATGCCACATGTTTTAAATACATTTCTGCAACTTTCAGAAAGTGCCATTTGTTTTATCATTCTTAGTGATCGCTTTTGTGCTACAAATATTTTTTCTATTGAACTATTTCAACTATTGCTACCCCAAAAAATAATTCCATACTTCATGATCGATTCAAAGTTCGCAAGAAAAAATAAATGATTTCTTCTTATCTTCTATAAATTATCTGAAATAATCCTGCGTTGACAAATACATTTCTGCAACTTTCAGAAAACGCCATTTGTTTTATTATTCTTAGATAGTGATCGCTTTTGTACTACAAATATTTTTTCTATTAAACTATTGCTACCCTAAAAAATAATTCCATAGGAACTTCATGATCGATTCAAAGTTCGCAAGAAAAAATAAATGATTTCTTCTTATCTTCTATAAATTATCTGAAATAATCCTGCGTTGACAAATACATTTCTGCAACTTTCAGAAAACGCCATTTGTTTTATTATTCTTAGATAGTGATCGCTTTTGTACTACAAATATTTTTTCTATTAAACTATTGCTACCCTAAAAAATAATTCCATAGGTACTTCATGATCGATTTAAAGTTTGCATAATATATTATTTTTAAAGTTTTTTGGATTAATTTATCTTGCAACAACCCTAATTCCATAGCAGACGGAGTTTAGCCTATTTATTAGTAAATTGATGTGATGTGACCAACTTAAAAATTCATCCAAGTGAACACCCAAGAACTTAGTTTGTTCTACGAGTTATACATTGGAATCCCCTAAATATATGTTTTGTGGTTTCACAACTTTTGACAGTTTCGTTTTAAATAGAAGAGGGGGGCGGGGGCGTAAAGTTAAGTATAATAAATTTCTACCAAAGTTTCTAGGAGCGCTTATTTCGCCCTAATTGATTCTCACCCGCGGTATGAGTCCCCAGTACAAGGACCCTTAATTTTAATGACACATACAAATGTCAAACTGCGTGAGTGCCTTCTTTGGGACGAGTCTGACAAACTTTCTTATGCGAAAACTTTCGGCGCTGCTGCGTTTTCGAATGCCCGATTCCCAGAAGTGTCGATATGACGTCATTATGACTCCCCGTACATACAAGCTTGAATTTTTAAAAATTGTTTAATAAAATTAATTTAAAAATTGTGATCCACTTGTCCTACAAAAATCATGCTGCGTGTGGAGTGTCCACCACCCCCAAAATGTCGATATGACGTCACTATGACTCCACGTATATACTACAAGTTTGATTTTTTGACAATTGTTTAATAAAATTAATTTAAAAATTGTGATCAACTTGTCCTACAAAAATCATGCTGCGTGTGGAGTGTCCACCACCCCCAAAATGTCGATATGACGTCACTATGACTCCACAAATATACAAGTTTGATTTTTTGACAATTGTTTAATAAAATTGAGTTAAAAATTGTGGTCAACTTGTCCGACAAAAATCATGCTGCGTATGCAGTGTCCACCACGCCGAAAATGTCAATATGACGTCATTATGTCTCTCCGTACATACAACTTTGCATTTAATATTTTTCGATTTAAGATAAAGTACTGATTGTAAAAAATATGTCTAAAATCTACCACTGTTTTTTTTTTGTCCGACATGTATGTATGGGGAGTCATAATGACGTCATATTGACATTTTCGGCGTGGTGGACACTCCATACGCAGCATGATTTTTGTCGGACAAGTTGACCACAATTTTTAACTCAATTTTATTAAACAATTGTCAAAAAAATCAAACTTGTATATACGTGGAGTCATAGTTACGTCATATCGACATTTTGGGGGTGGTGGACACTCCACACGCAGCATGATTTTTGTAGGACAAGTTGATCACAATTTTTGAATTAATTTTATTAAACAATTTTTAAAAATTCAAGCTTGTATGTACGGGGAGTCATAATGACGTCATATCGACACTTCTGGGAATCGGGCATTCGAAAACGCAGCAGCGCCGAAAGTTTTCGCATATGAAAGTTTGTCAGACTTGTCCCAAAGAAGGCAGTCACGCAGTTTGACATTTGTATGTGTCATTAAAATTAAGGGTCCTTGTACTGGGGAATATATGGTGTGTGTTGTTGGGGTCCATGTTCGAGTTATTTATTTAACACCGTCTTTATTCTTCAGAAGAGAACCCTGCGATTTATGTTTGATCTGAAGCAAAGGGAGTCTTGTAAGCCATAGTTCGTAGTTTAGGCATGAAATTCCCTCCGCAGACTTATTTTTTCCATGATACTCACACCACAGCTCTGCCTATACCAGGTTCCACCTTAATAAAGAATTATTTTTTATATAGGGGCAAAATATATTTAATCATCTCCCTAGGCAGGTTAGAGGAATTGTATGTACTAAAAAAAATTAAAAGGAAGGTCAGCAGGATTCTCTTGAATAAAACATATTACTCTGTTTTATGATTTATTGTAATTTTACTTGCTTTTTTTTGCATAGCATATAGAAATCCCTAATAATAATATTTTATATGGTGCTTTGTCAATAATAATTTCTTCTTTAATAACAAAACTATGTTTGAGTTTGATATGATCGGTATTAAATATAAGGTTATAAAAAAATCAGACATATGAAATATGTAGAAAATGTAATTAAAATGAATCTACATGTAAAAACTTACTTCAGATCAAAAAAGAAAAATATACTTGTTCGCTATTAATTGAAGATTGTCGGGCTACCAATAACAATTGTTAAAACATTCTGATTATTTAGAATTGTATAATGTTATTTCGTTAAATAATATTTCATTCAACACCTTGTGAAACTGTTACACTTTCACTGGAATATGGCGATATGGTGTACTAGGAATAATTTAGTCCTTTATTTACATTAAACCAGAATGAATTTCCTAATGTGTTATATATGTAATAAGAACCAATGCAAGACCTCAAATCAGTACAGAGATACTGGCCTACACGTACAATCAAAATAAAAAATCTTTTATAGGTAATAGCAGAGTTTCTTTATTATACCGTGGTAATAATCGCTAAAATATAGTTTAAATAAATCGCATTATTTCGCCTTAAGGAGTCTGCTGTTGCTCTGTGTCCCATTGCTTTTGGGACACCCTGTAGATAGTCCACATAATGAAACGTAATTATGTTAATTCTTTGGAGGGTCTTTAGTTTTAATATAATTTTTAAAATTTACGTCTTTCTGGCTGCTTTACTAATGATGACTTTCCGTGCTGGTTCTAGAGAACTAATTTCTAAGGTTTGTTCTTAAGTTGCACTTACAAAAGTCCAAATTTTTGCTCAACACTACATTTGATTTTAGTAATTTATTTTCTAAACAGTATATTAGTTTTGTTAGTTCTAGTTCTTTTAATTGTCTGATGTTTAGGAACGGATAACGTTTATAAATATACCTAGTTACTTGTCGTATAGTAGTTTAAAGAAAAAATACTTTTTATAGTCTTATTTTGATACCTCTGCAGCTTCTCCAACATGTATTCGCTTGTGTTCCCCCAATATGATATTAAGTATCTTAAATGTGGTTCAACAAAACAATTGTATACAAGGAATTCTGTATAATAATATTTCCAATAATGTTTATTTATAATTATTATTTATACATTTTTATGATAATTATTATTTTTTCAACATTTATTTTGATATGTTAAAATGCTACAAAAACAAATTATAAGTTTTCTGATACGGGGACTATAGTAGAAAGAAAGGCGCCGGCGCCTATTAGGATTACTACATGTGAAAGGAAAGCAGCAGCAGCAAATGTGAATTTTATTGACCCAGATTTAATTTTTAAACATTTAAATATAGATCACTGCATAAATTATAAATATTTTCAGTAATAAGTATATTCGTATATGAACTTACAGATAAAGTTGAATAGTTAATAGTTTTATATGATGTGGAATGTTGTGGGCATAGGTAGCATTTATTTTGACACATTCTGTTTTATTATATTATTAAAATTTATCTATAGGCAATAATAAAACTGGTTACCTAAATATTGGCGAGTTTAGACAGCATCTCATAAAATCCCATTTGTTTTTTGATCCAAGAACTCGGTGTATCACTGCACTAAGAAACACATTACAATAAATATAACATGCACTGTACACCTTTCATTATTTAACCTATTTTAACGTATACGGTGTGATTTTAAACAAAGAAAAATCTCTTGCATAGAAGAGCACTGAATCTAACACGCGAATAAAAGAATTTTAGGAATGTTTTGGAAGAATTCCGCCAATATCTATACCAACAATGATTTCACGTAAAACATGTGTAACAGAATTTCCGTGTTATTTAGTCTGTTTGAAGTACCGTTGCAGTACTTCAACACTACTAAACCTTAACTGAAATACCATATACAATCGTAAAACGTTTATAGCAAGGCTCGACCTCAGTATATCTTTAGAAAGAGGTAGAGGAACTAACAAGAGTTCAGCTGGGTTACGGTATACATTTCTTGTATTGTTTATTGCAACCAATATCTTAAATTGTCTGAATTATTATAGGTGTAGAGCATTGCCCTAAGTGCAAACGATAAAGTATCAACCGAAACTATTTTTTAAGATGTTGAAAATGTTATCCACCATTTGATCTGAAGACATCAAAAACCGAAAGAAATTGAACATTAAAAAATTAAATGACTATATTTAAAATCAAAAATGACTTCGTCTCATCTCATTCGCCTTTTATGGCCAAATGCACCGACGTTCTTAACCCAGGGTTAACGCTAACTCGCGGATTAACGATAAATTTCTAGTGCACCGCGTTTTAATCCTTAGGTTAACGGGATTTTATTTAACTCGTCAAAAACGACGAGTTAAACAAATCCTTTGCGGCATTGTGGTTATGTATACGTGTTTATTGTTTATAACTTCCGTATAAGCAAATAGAAATAAAAAATTTGAAGTAAAAATATATATTATTCAAACAATGCTCCAATTCGAAGAGGAGGAGGACATTTTTGAGGATGATGTGGACATTTTGGAAATCATCGATTTTGGTTTTCCTCAAAAAGTCTATGAACGGTTCAATTATTTCGAGGCAATGGATGACTACATTCTTTAAACGGTTTCGGCTATATAAAGCTGCTGTTTACAACATCTTGACAATTATTGAGGATGACATAGAATATCCTAGCAATGTGTAAGTTATGACAGAATTTGAAAAATATATATCGGTAGTTAAACTGGTATTCATTTTTAGAAATAACAGTCTTAGTCCAGTGTACCAATTATTGGTTACGCTTAGATTTTTTGCGACTGGAAGTCGTCACAGTGTTCTTGCAGATTTTTCTGGAGTGCATTCTGCCACAGTAACTCGTGTACTAAGAAGAGTATCTCGAGCAATTGCGAGACATTCTGCCCAGTTCATCCAAATGCCCTCTAGAGTCCACATCATCCGTAAAAAATGTAACAATATTTAATAAAAAATAATCAGAAAAATTTTAGTTGTAATGTTAGGTTAAGTAGGTCACAAATGAAACTGGTGCGGTGCGGGTTAAAAAATCGCCAACAATAACTATTCCCACTACACTAAACCAAAAATTCCCTAAATTTTGCGACGTTGTCATGATAAAATTATATTAACTTCGGATTAGGTAACTCAAGCGCGGTGCATTTGAATTAAAATTAATCACGAGTTAAGTTTAACCCTCGTGTTATGTATTAGGTACTTGAGTTATAGCCAATTGGTGTACTTAGCTATTCGTGCTTGCCGCTTATAACACCGAATCAAATTTTCTCGAAATTATCCATATGCGTGCATCAGACTAGTGGTGGAGAACTATCGATAGTCCGCGCCATCGATAGTTATCGATAGTCGGGACTTTGACTATCGATAACTATCGATAGTTTTCGATAGTTTTCTGTTATGTGGCTTCTTGAATGTATACTATGAAAAAACTCAAATAATTTATACTCTCAAGTATTTGACAAATAAAAAAAAATTGTATTCACTAAATAATATATTTTTTTGCAAAAATATCAAGACATCTATTCTTATTTCATCAACCACCTGTTTTTATTGAGAAATATCAGCATATCAACATTTTTGGCTTTCAGCCTTGCCCTTCTGTCAGTGAGGATTTGTCCAGCCGTACTGAATGTTCTTTCTGACTCTACAGAGGAAGCTGGAATGCATAGATATTTCTGAGCCAGTAACTGCATAGGTCTGAAGTCAATTCCATTCACCTAAAACAACAAAGCTGAATTAAAAAACAAACTTTACTAAAGCAACAATAACGTTAGCCTTTACCTTCCAAAAAAGAAGTGGATCTGTATCTGGAGGTGTATTCTGACGCTCCATGTATTGTCTCTTCATTATTATGACATCAACTGTTGTGGATTTAATCTTCTGTTTCATTTTGTCCTCCATGAACGTAAACAGTGAAGTTTGAAACAACAGTGAACTTGACTCTGAACTTGAGGTAGCGCCTGACCTGTCAATGCCATCTAATGACATACTTGAATTTGATGTAGTTTCTGCTGTCTTTTTTTCCATATAATTCATTTCCTGTTCTAAGAAATGTGACGTGGATTTGATATTGTCATCACTTCTAAAACCATCTTGTTTAAATCGTGGGTCCAGTATAGTTCCCATCTGCGTAACCGTTCGTTTTTCATATGGAAACAATCGTTTTTGAATGGATTCCAGCAATCTCATACAAACGTCTTTTCCCTCGTCTGTTTGCAACTGATTTCTCTTGGTTGACAATGTTGTATAGATTCCTTGTATAATAGGGATCACAAGAGAAATACTTACGTATTTTGAACCAGATATTTTTGTCGTTGCCTCATCAAAACATGCCAAAATATCAACAACTTCTTTTAAAACCATTATTTCGTCTGCAGCCAATGGTTGAGGAGCTTTATTAATTTTCAGCAAAGTTCTGTTAAGTGCATCACTTGTCTCCAAAATTCTTTTTATCATGTGGAAGGCACTATTCCAACGAGTTGCTACTTCTTGAACGAGCTTGTAGGGGTTATCGGTATTCTGCTCTTTGTTGAATAGCTCCGTGGCAACGTTACTGCTTTTCATATACCTCACTATTTCTTTGCATCTTGTTATAACATCTTTAACTGGATTTATACTCAGAGTTTCTTGGACAACTAAATTAATTGTGTGAGCGAAGCATGGGAGATGTTTTTTTTTCAAAAGTTCAGTAGCTTTTATCATATTCGCTGCATTGTCTGTTACAATACAAGATATTTTGGTATCTATGTTCCACTCAACAAAAATATCATTTAATGCATTTGAAATATTTTCTGCAGTGTGGTTAACACCATTTTCTAATGGTTTTGTCGACAAAACTGCAGAGTTTAATTTAAAATCAGGGGTCACAAAATGACATGTTACTGCCAAGTAGGACTCAGTTGCCCTTGACGTCCAGGAATCCGAAGTTATTGCAACATAATTGACATCTTTCAAGATATTGTTAAGTGTCTGGCAACTGTCACTATACATTTGCTTCATAAATTTTTCTCTGATAGTATATTTACTGGGTAAAACATATTTAGGATCCAGTAAGTGTACAAAATTTTTGAAGCCACTATCATTCACTATGTTAAATGGTTGAAAATCAGTGGCTATCATTAATGTTAGTGCCTTATCAAGCTCTTTCTTTCGTTGAGAATTTTGCCCGTATTCAATTTCCCTCCTAAAAAATGGACTTATTGACCTAATCGAGGATCGGTTACTGGAGTCTGCGGAAGTTGAAACCTCGTCATCTTTATCAGAATTTCTATCTACTAGATTTGGATGGAATCTTTTTAGGTGGTCACTCAAGTTTGATGTATTGCCACTCGTTTTATATTCATTTCCACAGTTCAAACATTTTGCATATTTTTTGTCATTGGATTTTTTGAAAAAACTCCACACTTTAGAAATTTTTTGCCTTTTGTTACTCGGTTTTCCTCCACTGGCATCTTGAAGAGGGATGTCTGAGTTATCAGGATTACTTTCGACGGGGCTGATAGATCTGCTTTTGCTTTTACTTCCTTGGTGAGGTTCAATTTCAGTGGACGGTCCTAAAATAAAGTCTCGTAGAGATTAGATGACCAAAGATCTAGCAGGTTAGGTTTATTTTGTTTTCTACTTGTGTACTTAAAGCGCGTTTTTCTGCACCAATTTTCATCTGGAAAGTTCAAATTCCCGTACGGCCGTGCACAAAAAAAATCTTACGTGCTCACAGGAGCCTCTTAATATATTTAAATAGGTACGTAATATAAGAAAATTTTGAATGAACAAAAAAAAACACCACAAAAGCTCTACGAAAAAATATGTCGTTATAAAATAACCAATAAAAAAACAAATAAAAAATCCTAAACAACAAACAGAACCTAACCTGTTTCGTCACTTGACAATCAGTGCAATATAAATATATAAACTTACCTGCGCCTGTGGGTTTAGAAGAGCGGGATATATTTAAGAACTTTTCCATTTATAGCACTGGGCAACAGTGGCAACGAGCAAAAGAAAAAACTAAAAAACGTGAGCATGTGAGCAACTAACCACAGAACAATAAAGTTATTCTAACCAAACTTTCGAATAGTGATGGGTAGAACTAGTGATGGGCGTGGGTGCCCAAGATCGACTATCGAAAACTATCGATAGTCGATAAAAACTATCGATACATTTCGATAGCCAAAACTATCGATAGTTATCGATAGTGCTATCGATAGTTCTCCACCACTACATCAGACCGTTGATTACAGTCTTTTTCACTTGGTGCCCGGTGCGTGGGTGTGCAGTTCAAGCACGCAATGGGTTCGAAATCAAGCGATTCAGGAGATAAAATTTCCAAAAAGCAGTTGCAAAAAAAAAAATTAAGAAACTGGAACGGAAAATGCACAAGAAGAAACGTAGGCATAGACGACGCTCAGGGTCAAGCGATCGTAGATCAAGAACCAGACGAAGATCGACTTGTACCACAAGGTATAGGTCACGCAGCTTGAGGCGATATTCCTCACCCTCAAAATCTCAAAGATATAATCGCAGCCCGAGAGGCTCGGGATCTCGCCACATCAGTGCAGATCGAATCTCTCAAGATTCGGTGAGTCACATATTGGACCGGGATGATCACAATCCGAGACTTGTGGCTTCCCCTGAACCCCTTATAGATGACTATTCCATACCTTTATCTCCAGTATTAGAAATTCATAACGATGAGGATTTGTCAGACAACCTCATCAAGATTTTGGGCAAGGATCCAGAGCAAAATTGCAATAAAAATGCGGTCATACACTCAGCGTTAACTTCTAGATGAAACCATTTATCGCTTCAGAGTTTAGAGGAGGAAAAAAGTACATTATTTAACAAATATATGTTTACTTCAAACTGTGAACCCATGACCCCACCCAAAAATTAAAACCATTTTCTCTAACTCAAATTTAAAATAGGGATAAAAATTTACAAGCTCAACAAACCCAGTTATCTAAAAGCCCAATACCGCTTTCAAAGGGAATGGAGATTATATTAACGGACAAAATGGATATTCCCAAAGGGTAAAAGAAAACCTTCTAGAATGTTTAAACGACTCTAGTCGTATACTGACAGACTTACAATACATAACGATGGTCAGACGAAATCTGATAACCCCAAGCTTGAGCAAATCTGTCAAAAAAACTGTGGCAAAAACCAAACCAATAATTTTTTTGTTTGGTACAGAAATAACAAAGAAGGTAAAAGAAGTAAAATCCTTTAAAAAGAACAAGTTAAAACCTAAGATCAGTACCTACAACTTCCCAAAAACAAATTAAATTATAATACACCTACGACATATATTAAATAACCAAAAAAAAAAGGGGAGGGGTCAACACTAGCTATACGACTAACAATGCTTTAAACAGGGCTCGCCCGCCCTATCCCCGACGAGAGGGGGTCACAAAAGGGATACTTCTCGAACCCAGATCACCGACATACAGGAAGAGGAACTGACAGTAAGTAATACAGGTTTTGCAAGTCGTCTAAAATATTACTTGAAAGAGTGGCAAAACGTCACACCAAGCAAATTAATCTTATCTTGGCTGAAGGGTTATACCATTCCTCTTATCAAAACTCCTCAGCAACACAAAATCCCTATACAAAAATTTACTAAAAACGACCAGCATTTTATACAAATTGCCATAGAAGAATTACTAGCGATGGAAGCTATCACACAATGTATAAAAGCAAATAATCAATTCCTCTCTCCAATTTTTCTTAGGGACAAGCCAAATGGGGGAAAAAGGTTCATTTTAAATCTGCGTGAATTGAATACATACGTATATGCATCCCATTTTAAAATGGAAGATTTTAGAACAGCTATGAAGTTACTGCAAAATGGTTGCTTTATGTCAACTATAGAGTTAAAAGACGCCTATTTTCTACTGCCCGTTAACAAAAATCACAGAAAATATCGGAGATTTTCGTATAAAAATAAATTATATGACTTTACTTCTCTCCCATTTGGTTTGTCTGCCGCACCCCTTTGTTTTACGAAATTAATAAAACTCATTATAAAAAGTATCAGAAAACAACATAATATATATGTTGTGTGAATTACTTAGATGATTTCTTGATATTTGAAAATACACATGAGGACTGTAAAAACAATTTTCAATATACAATACAACTTTTAAAAAATTTGGGATTTATCGTAAACTAGGAAAAAAGTAGATTAATACCAAAAACCAAACAAACTTTCCTCGGATTTATCTATAATAGTGAAAAAATGTTGCTTGCATTACCGCGGGAAAAGCGACTTAAAATTAAAAATTACATTCAACTATTACTAAAAAAAATAATAAAATTCACAAAATCAGAGATATTTAGGGAATATTGATATCAGTCTGACCAGCCATAAAGTATGGGTGTATATGCCCTTGAAAGAGACAAATATATCGCTGTCGAGGCCAATAATAAAAATTACGATTCAACCATGAAATTGTGCGCAAATGCACTTAAAGACCTTTCTTGGTGGTGCAAGAATATTTTATGGGCCAATAATAATATAAAATTTGATTCTTTTCATATGGTAATATTAACAGACTCAACATACATAACCAAAATAAGAAAGTGGTCCGGAATCTAAAAGATTGTTACAAACTACAAGCCGTAGAGGATCAAACCATTTGTGTTGCTAGCTTTGAAGGCTGCAAACTCATTACTACAAAAGAAGACAAAGTAGACTTATTAATACAGTTGGCAATAGAGCAGCAGGCTACCCTAAAAATTATCTTAGAAAAACTGAATATGTTGGAGTAAGTAGTGGAAACTAATATAAGAAAAGCAGTGCCATTAGTTAATAATTTTGCAGATGTATTACCAATAAACACAATGGAATCCCTGATTGAATTTGAAGACAAATTAGGTGGAAGCCCCACCATGACTAAAAAATTGGTAATTATTTTTAAATTTACTAACAGTAAGAAAGTAGTAGCAATGCAGATAACTAAAATACATGTTTACCATATATGTTTATTTTTAATGTCCTAGTTTAATTTTTTTTCTGCCACATACAAATTATTTTTTCTCGGAAACGGTTAGAGTGGGATGATTGAAACTTTTTCAGTTTAGAGGGGAACAGTGGGGGTACGTTGTGTGAAAATTTCGAATATACAGGGTGTGCCGGAAAAAAGTTATTACTTTTGAAAGTCGAACAATATCGGATTCTCGTTGAAATTCGATACAGTTCGTAAAATTAGTTTTTTCGATTTAAACTTTTTCGACGCGTAGACGACCGTGGGCTGCAGAACCCTATTGTTTGTGAGCGCGATCGAAAGTATGGAAATAATGTTTTTGATTTTTTCAAAGTCGAAAATTGGCTGTAACAGGCACTTATTGGATCGCTAATAAGTCGAATTGGGTGCATCCGATCGACATTCGGTTTGGATAATCGTTTAGGCCATCTCAAAACCTACCTTTTTCGAATATATCGTTCTATACCTAACTGGAATGGAAATTATTAAAAATTGTAAGAAACTGGAAACCACAGAGTGGCGTGATTTTTTCGCCGTTTTTTTTTTTCGTACGGAAAACGACTTTTGATCGAAACGTTATATACTTTAGCGGATAGAGCTCGTCAAATTGTATTTCAGAGATATTTTTTCGTTTCTTTACCTTTAATACGGAAAAAACGGCAAGCTTCTGGAAATTCACATCGGAATTGGGGTTGTGCATCGCACTGGTTCGCTTAAACACGTTTGCAAGTATCTATATATAACTTTTCGAGTTTTTTTCTTGGTACACTATATCAACGGATAAACAAGTTTTAATTTGTATTGTAAGCGCGCTTTAAGAAAACATATTTTGTGCCTCAAAAAAAAATGTATGTTCTTTCAAGAGATATTTTCATCAGACGTTTTACTATATCGACTGTAGCTTATTCAATTTTTAACAAAACCGTTTTATTTTTCTGCCAAAACATGCGCTGATTTCTTCTCAACACTCCTGCATATCTAAACTTATAAAAATATCAATTTAAAAAAGGTTTTGTCTGTTTCCTTCTGCCAAACCCATCCCCAGTCGCTTTTTTGGGTGCGGAAACAGGCAAAATTTACAAATTCTAACACCATTCACTTTTGACTAAGTGAGTCTTGATTTTTGACGTACCTAAATTAATTATTAATTCTAAAAATCCGGCTGTCAAAAATGGGTGTTTTGAACTTGACTTGCTAGACTAATAAGAACATTTCCCGATTTTAAATTGGATGGAATATCTACCTTGAACCTTCTTCTAATTTTATTGACCAATATTTTTGCCCAAAATGTTTTAGAAATAGTTGTAATCTCGATTTTAAAGATGGCGTTCCGACATTGATAATCCGTCGCCACGTGGTAGGAGGTTGTTCGACATTTCGATATTCGCGAATTTTTTCTTCGGAAACGGTTGGAGCAAAACGATTCAAACTTTCTGGACGTAGAGAGGTGGCACGTTCTAGGAACAATTTCCAAAAGTACTATATTTCTTACATCCGGTTTAACCGAAAGTTCACTCTATTGGAAAGATGATAAAAATCGAAGATAGGGACATGTAAGCCGTTTTGCTCTAAGACGTACAGTTAGAAAGCTAGACGCTGTCAAAGTTCAAAAATGTCATTTTTCAAGAGTCAATTTAAATACAATTTCACGGAGGAACCGCAATCCATATGCTTAAAAAGAATACTTAGACAAGATAACGTTATGGAAAATATTCCCATTCTTCACAAAGAACCCCTTCCAATGGAAACTAAGAAGTTAACGGGTTTGCTAGAGCTGTGTAAAAGCAAAGCCATTCCTACCGTCTACCATCCCTTCTATTATTCTTTACAAGCACTAAAAGAAGTAATAGAAGCGCTCAGAACACTGCATAAAGTGAATATGAAAATGTCACCGATTCTGAATAATCTTGTTTTATTTTTATAATAATTAGGAGCACAAAAGTATTTGTTTATTGTAAATTTAATGCCTTCATTTTTTCACCTGGAAAACAGCTTAAAATATAGGATGTTGAACAAACGAATTTGATTTTTTCTTAGTATTTTTTAACGAATACTATAGTAACTCGAAAAATTAAAAAAAAAGAAAAAACTAATTATTTGCGACTCTTTACATTAATGCTCAACTAAGTCTAGAATACCCAGAACAACAACATTGCCATATCTTGTCTAATATTTGTTCCACTTGCCATTACAGTCGATCTACGCGTTAGTTTCAGGTTAAACACCAACCTTACGCCGCATTTAAATGCTTTAGACGCTCTCTGGTATAAATTACTTATGCCCGTATGCACCATGAAGACTTAATCAGGGTTACACTTTAACCGTGATTTTTTCCATTAATCGCTATGCACCATCAAGTTATAAGTGATTGATCGTGATTATAGTTGACCCAACCATTTTGACGGTTTTAAATAATTTAATCAGGATTAGTTCTGTTTGTGAGGTTACGCACTCCGATCAAAATCATACGTTGGAAGCGTTTCAAAATTTGAAGAAAGCATATTAATCCTTTTGGCAGTAGGTTCCTAATTTTTTTTGCTGTGAATTTTTTTAATGATGGAACTCGACAATGAACTTTTTGGGGATGGTGATGATTTGGACATTTTAGATGTGATAGATAATGGTTTTCCTCGACGTGTAAATGCTAGAGCTGATTATTATAATACAATGGATGATCTAGGTTACTTTAGACGCTTTAGATTGACAAAACCTACATGTCTGCACTTGTTAAATTAAATCCATGATCAATTAGAATTTGACAACAACTTGTAACTATTCGTAAAAGTAAAACAAAAAATCTATGGGTGCTTGTAAAACAGTCCAATCTCCCAAACAAATATTTTCAACAAAACTTTACTAGTAATGTAAAAATTCTTTTGGACTGACTAAAGAATAGACTTATATACCGATAAGTGCATTACGGTAACTATTTCAAAGTTAATTAAATTGTATTCATTTAATTTTTAGAAACAACCAAGTCTCGCCAATGAATCAACTTCTAACAACTTTGAGATTTTTTGCAACAAATACTCATCAGGGTGGGAGACTTTATAGGATTACACCAAACAACTGCTTCAAGAATTATATCAAAAGTGTCACATGCAATTACAACCGTACGGCCGCTACATACAGTGAGGACCTAATCTATTATACCACTCGGATCGAATTTTCATTCCAACCTCGTTACAGAATCTACTATTCTATATTCTGTATATTTTTTCTAGACCTAGAAGAACCCGAGACCGAAAGATTGGATTATAATCTTTTAATAGAGGCTGTGCAGTAGGGTGGAACGAAAAAAACTTTTTTACTACAAGTAGTGTGACATAGTTGTTAAAATATGCGCATTAGTACACAAAAAAAAGTGTCAAAAGTTGGCTGACAGATTTTAATATTCTGGGGTTCCTCAAAGCCCTTAAAATTTTTAATATTGCCATGTTTTAAAAAAAACTTACTTCTTTAAAAATAGTAATGAGTAATGTTAATTTAAGAGTTATTGGTTTCTTTTTATTATTCTGAACTTAGAAGTTAATAAAAATATAATTTAAAATAAAACCTGTATTTTTGTTCCAATTGGCTGCACTTGAATAGCCTCAAAATGTTAAAATTTCGCTCTAAAATTTAAAAAGTAGTTTCCTACAACCTTAAACAGTATACTAAAATGTATATTATGATGATTTATGTCACAAAAATCAAAAATTTATAAAAATTGATTAAGAGACTGAAAGTTCTTATTTTATTAAATATGGCGTCCCTTTGAGGAACCTCAAGATACAATGACACAAGTTTTATTTTTCGTATACTTGGTTTTAATAGTAAGAAGCATATTTTTTTAATTATGACGCAACGCTATTAAATTTTTTTTTATTTTCGTTCCACCCTACTGTGCATGGCTTCGTATACTTGTACGACTTATCACATAAGAAAGTTACTAAGAAAAAGCACCAATAAGCCTGGCAGCAAATTAGTGAGCTCTTGAATGGTATAGTGGTATCTGTACAAAGCAATTAAGTTATTTAATATTCACATATTTTTTAATGGCAAATTTAGTGTATAGGTATTATTTACCCAAATAGCAATTATGTTTTAATTTGAAGAAATAGTCCATGCTTAAAGTGGAGTTGAAAGTATAGGAAAGAAAGAAAAACTCCAAGTCTTCCTCCACAAAGTTTAATAGAATAAAAATATTCAACACAAGTCTCTACATGTTTCGAACGTAGAAACGTTCATCATCAGGAGACAGAAATTATATTTGGTGCTGATGGTTTTAGCAAAAGAGAAAATGGTGTCGAACCTTAATGGAGCTTTTATTTAATAAAACTTAATGTTTTAAGTAGACATGATATAAAGAAACTTGAAGAAAGTTTAACCATACTGAGTATGTGAGAAGTCAGCAAATGGGGTCTAGACCAACCAAATAAACTGGGAAAGAAAAAACCTTTTCTAAAAATCAATCGAATTTTATTTTCAATCAATCGAACAAATGTTGCAACCACTTTTGAAAATTACAAAGCGGCTTTGTCTAAATGTCCTCCTCTGCCAGCTGTAAACATATGGAACTGTGATGAGACTGGACTAACCACAGTTCATGTCCCCCCAAAAATACTAGCCGCAAGAGGTTCCAAGCAAGTTGGCTCAATGACCAGTGCGGAAAGAGGTACAAACATAACCATGATTGCTGCAGTAAATGGCGGAGATGGTTTTATCCCTCCGATGCTAATCTTTCCCCGTGTAAATTTTAAAGACCTCATGTTAAATGGTGCACCACCTGGCACAATTGGTGGTGCGAATCCTTCCGGTTGGTCCAATGAAGCGTTATTCATTAAATTTTTTGAGCACTTTCTCCAATATGCCAAACCATCAAAAACCTCACCCTGTATTTTGTTAATGGATAACCATGAAAGCCACATTTCCGTTCGCGTCATTCAATTGGCAAAAGAACATGGCGTGATTTTGGTAACGTTCCACCCACACACCAGTCATAAAATGCAGCCACTGGACAGAACAATTTTCGGCCCTTTTAAATCGTACTTTAACACGGCAATGAATGAATTCATGGTAACCCCTGGAAATGTGGGAAAACCAGTAACTATATATAATCTGGCAGAGCTGGTAGGTAAAGCTTTTCCTTTGGCATTTATCCCAACAAATATTACGCAAGGGTTTAAAGTAACTGGATTTGTCCCATTAAATGAAAATATTTTTCAAGATTTTGAGTTCTCCCCATCTGATGTTAGTGACAGACCCAATCCAACTGAAGCTGAAAATACTTCCAGTAAGATTCCAACAACTTCAGATAATATTTCTCTACAAAAAGAAAACCAACAAACCATTGACTTAATTCAGGCTTTTCCATCAACGTCATCTACTACTACCACCCACACTTTAAATCGTTCCAACAACAATTTTGAACAGAACTTACCATCAACTTCCTCCTCCTCAATTATTTCTCCTTCTGTAATAAGACCACACCCTAAAGCCGCCCCAAGAAAGAACAACAGAAAAGGCCGAGAAAAGGGGAAGTCCCGAATATTGACTGATACGCCGGAAAAGAACAGAATTGAAGAATTAAAAATGGCGAAAGAACCTAAAAATAAGAAAGAAAAAGCAACATCGCTCACAAAATCACCTTATTGCCAAAAAAAAGTTGCCAGTGTTAAGCGTAAAGTAATGGACAGCTCCGATTCAGAAGATTCTAATGATAGATTTTCTCTACACGACTCCGATGATTCTAATGGACCACTTGTTTTCTATGAAGATGAAATGGACAACCCCAATACAACTGTTAAACCGACTACTGACTCCAATCACAATTTTGAATATGTAGTGGGCGAGTTTGTTATTTTTATTTACGATGGAAAATACTTTCCAGGAAAGATTCTGGAAGTTCAAAGAGAAGGGGCAGTAATAAGTTCAATGCACAAAAGTTACAATTGCTGGAAATGGCCTGACAAAGTAGACTCGATGTTGTATCTGTGGAAAGAAATTGTGCAAAAAATTAACCACCCTCTAAAGAACCATTCAAAAAGAGACATTTATGATGTTAAGGAGATGTTGCAATTCAAATTAATGATATGTTTATTATTGCTTTTATTTGTTTTTTGACAACAGTAGCGATGTTTTTTTTTGTAAGATATGTTTGATAGTTTCAGATTATATAAAAATAAATATATTGTTCAAGGTACAACGTCTCTCTGTTCAAGGTACATCACCCCTGTTGTACCTCGTTCCTGCAAACACACTTAAATAAATCAAGATTTTTACTAAATGAAAATTGAAATTTTCTGTTATTCCATATGATGCATAAAACCTATAAAAAACAACTGATAAAATAAAGGAAATGCTAATATTTTATTGTTTGCTGTAAACAAGAATTTAATGAAAATAGGTTCGAGGTACAACAGGTTCCCCTATCCAAGAGACAGACGAGATACCTCCAAATGATCAACCTTCTTTACAATCCAACAGACAGACGAGATGCCTCCAAATGATCAGCCTTCTTTAAAATCCAGTATCCAAGAGACAGACGAGATACCTCCAAATGATCAACCTTCTTTACAATCCAGTGTCCAAGAGACAGACGAGATGCCTCCAAATGGTCAACCTTCTTTAAAATCCAGTATCCAAGAGACAGACGAGATACCTCCAAATGATCAACCTTCTTTACAATCCAGTATCCAAGAGACAGACGAGATGCCTCCAAATTCTTCACAATCCAGTCTCCAAGAGACAGGCGAATTGCCTCCAAATGATCAACCTTCCTTACCTGGTTTAGAATCCAGCATCCGAGAAATACCTAGAAACCTCCCAAATAATCACCCATTCCTAGAATTGAGAATCCAAGAGACAAATCAGAACTCTTCAACGGACGCTCCAAATAGTCTAGAATTTGTCCCTTCACCATCGTTTAAAAGAAATACTTTACTCTCAATTCTTGATAATCACTTGTTTCTCCCACAACCACTTGAGCCAACAGCGAAAAACAGGAAAATTAAAGATAACTTTCCTAGTGCGATTTCATCTAAGGTTTGGAGAGTGAAGGTAGCAATGAAGGATAAAGAAAAGACTGAAAAAGAAGCAGAAGCAAAGAGGAAACGGGAAGAGAAACAAGTTCAAGCTAAAAATCGGGAAAAAATGAATGCCCTTAAGAAAAGAGCAGTCCTTAAAACAAGAGCAAAATCTAACAAGCATACCAAAGAGGTGAACAAGAATAAAACGACTACAAAAGGGAAATTGCAATGTTCTGCTTGTGATGAAGATCTAATTAGTGACATCGAAGACGAAAAGAATATTGGATGTGATAAGTGCACGAAGTGGTTTCACATGAAATGCACAGTTTCTAGGCATACCATATGACTTAGCAGCGAGCAAAGAATACATTTGTTTCACGTGTTCTTAATTAGTATATATGTAGCTTATTGTTTACATTGGTTTTCATTTAATTTGGAAAACCAAATTTCCGTTTTTTTTAGTTAGTAATATATTTAATTTACTTTTATATTTTTTGTTTAAGTACCTACCATATATTTTCAATAGGCTACCTGGGTACGTAGGTACCCTAACTATTTTTTGTTAATATTAATTTGATTCTGCGTAGTGGTCGAAAGAGAGTATCACAGAATCATTACTCTCGACCGCTGGTCGAAAACCGGTACATTTGTGGTCGACAATTTGTACGTTGTGGTCGAGAACTGGTAAATGGCGCATTTTTCTATTTCAGAATTTTTATCAGATTTTCTGGAAATATGAACAGAAAACCCAATTTGGCAACAAATTTTTGATACTCTAAAGAATACACAGTAATAATTAAATGCTAATATACTTATTTTACATATTTTTTGTGATTCAGTGAACTTGAAATTTGTCTTAACTGGTCGAGAACCGGCACATTCACCCTAATAGTTCTTTTTTCGCTTTAAGTTAGGCTTCTTAAAACGTGTGACGCCCTAATCCTAATGTAATCCGATCGAGTGGATGATTATAACTGCTTTTTGTTAACACTTGTTTTTGACCTGAAAAGGGAAGGTTTTGGGTTTTTAGAATAAATCTGGCTGTTAAAGCCGACAGAGTTGTTTTAATTTTTACTCGTGTACGTAATAACATATTAAATGACTCGTCACCACAACCAGGAAGTTCTAAAGAACAACACCTCCAAGACGTACTCACGAACAGGACCAGCAATATTTTTCTCCTTATGATATTTTGGCTCTACCCAAAGGCCAGTCCGAAGTAAAGGAAAAATTGCAAACGAGGAAAAAGCTTGATTTTAACTTCAACACCTAATATGGAAGAAATCAACGAATAAAACCATCATGTTATCGAATCAGATTCCAGCGATTCATCTATTTCGGTTAAAGACTTGTCTGATGATTCGTCTAATTTTTAATTTAATGGAACAGATAATGAGTCAATACTGGAAGGTAAATTAACGACAGAGACAGTTAAGTTGACTTAGTTAAAATTAAACGATTTTATTTTAGCAGAATTGAGAGGAAATACGAAAAAAAATTGTTGCTCAGGTGATAAGCTCATGCAGACAGTAAAAGGGGAAAACTAACGTAAAGTTCATGAGGCAATATCGCCAATGTCGAGATACCCCAAACAAAATCCTAAATTCGCCACTAACAACGAGACGACCACATTGTGTTACTGCAGTGAAGAGTATGGTAATACATAGGAAGACTGGATACATGTAAAGAATGGACCCACGAGGACTGTATTGATGTACTAATAGAGGAGGTGTTGTTATTTGCGATGTTTAGGGATTAAATGCAAATGCCAAACTGGCCCGCTACTATCGGAAACAATCAGCAAATTAATAGCAGACATATTTTTTGAAATAAAGTATTTTTCGAACTTTCGACAGAGATCGATTGTGGTAATCTCTTTTACGGAATTATCAAAGCCACTAAAACCTTAGCATGCTGAACTTCCCCCATCACTACCCTGTCTATATACAGTTTAAAGTCCTCTTCCTGCATTCTTAGGAATGTTCTAGAATTTTAGATATAGGTGAAATATGCAGCGCAAAGCTGCTTTAAATATCCTTTTGCGTTTAGTTTTATTAATACTTCGCAATGCCCAGTTCATCTGACGTTACCTGCTAACAAATGCTTTTTACTACTGTTAACAAGTGGGATTTTTCATTCACATTTTTGGAATCCAAATACCTAAATGGTTGAACTTTCAAATTTTATCCGCCTTTAGCTCAGTATTTAAATAATCATTCCCTTTGTATGCACATACATAGAAACAACCTTTATTATTTATGATTGTCGGTATTTTGACTATTCAATTTTTACACCTCTTGTAATCTCCATTACGGCTCAATCCCACTATTATTTTCTCTATTGCTAACAACATCAGCATTGTACATTTCACTTTGTTTTCCTGATGATGAGTGTTTCTACACTCGAAACATGTCGAATTGAATTATTATGAATTATTGTAGGTTCGCCTAGTTATTCTTATAAAAAAATTGTGGAGAGACTTTGTGCTTTTCTTTTTTCTACTTTATTAATATTAAAATCAGTTTTTTCTGTAGGTTCGATGCTTGAATGAATCGCCAATTGACTCTCATTATTCTGGCTGAATCAGGTATTGATTTTTCTCGATAATATCATTTTGCATGTTATATCTTTTTTACTTGAGCTCTCATGCATATCTGAATAGTTCCTAGCACAACAGAATGTATTAAGTGGCCAGTTGGCGGTACCTTAGCTACCTACTCAATCCAGCAGCAAACAGTACGCGACTCGTCACTTATATCCAGACGATTCCGTCATACCGTAATGAATTGATCCATCTTGCACCTGTATGCATGTTGTACTTTCATTTTCACTGAGCTGATGAAATTCAGTCAACATTCTCTATTGACACTAATTTCAACAGTCATCTGCTTTTCAGCAATATATCTCTCTGTATTAAGGGTACACTTTAAAAACTGATATTACGTCAAACATTTTCATATAATATATTTTTGTAATGTCACGTAGAATTTAGTATCTTCTTGTACTCCTTTGACAATGGCCCGCGAGGGCCGAAACACGTGTAAGGAAACTGATTAAATTTGTGAAAAACAAGAAGTAGTTATTATTTTTTCTTCCAGTGCAATGAAACATTTTCAGGTGGATGAATTAATTTTCGGATTTAAAAACAGTATTACGAAGACGACGGAGGTTGTCATATGAAGCTGAAAGAAAATGGAATCAAATTATGACGAGAAAAGCAAGATGGGAAAGCGTGGAAAAGGGAACTGATTTTAGGAAAAACATGAATGAGGAAAAAGATAAACTTTGACTTGTTCAGTCTTTTTTTTGTTTAACGGAAACCTTTAATAAAACACATAACAACAAGCAATTTTATTGCTACCTTAAATTTTGCATAATACTTACTTTTGTATTAGGCTGAGAAAAAAAATTAAAATCTAAAATAACAAAATAAATAAGTCAAATTGATACCAATAGGCAAAAATTATTTAAAACATTTTTCAAATAAAAATTTTCTAAATTTTGGTAAGTCATATTAACTAAAGATAAAAAATTTCAAAACAAATAATGGAAAATTAATTACTATACAACATAGTTTTGCACAATTATTATCTTATTATTTTCTTACATTATATTTATAGAGTCTTTCAAATCAATGAAAATTTGTCAGATATCTTTACATTTATAAATATTGTCGAATGCAAAGACTTCTAATATTAGAAGTCTTTGGTCGAATGTCAGTAGTGCTGCAGTTCAACTAAACCATACCTATATTTCTTTTAATAGAAACTTATTATTTAAGGTGTTAAACTAACAATTAGTTTGATCAAAATAAAAATATTAATTTGAAGAAATAGTCCTAAAGTGGAGTTGAGAGTATGGAAAAGAAAGAAAAAACTCAAAGTCTTCCTCCACAAAGTTTAATAGAATAAAAATATTCAGTAAGTCTCTACATATCTCGAACGTAGAAACGTCCATCATCAGGAGACAGAAAATATATTTGGTGCTGATGGATTTAGCAGAAGAGAAAAAGGTGTAGAACCTTAATGGAGCTTTTATGTAATTAAAAATTTGATGTGTAAAATAGACATAATAATATAAAGAAATTGATGATAGTTAAAACATACGGAGTATGTGAGAAGAGTACTGACTCCATCCATCCTCCATTAGCACCAAATATATTTTCTGTCTCCTGATGATGAACGTTTCTACGTTCGAAACATGTAGAGACTCTTACTGAATATTTTTATTCTATTAAACTTTATGGAGGAAGACTGAGTTTTTTCTTTCTTTCCCATAAAAATATTAATTTGTATTGTATTGATTTTTTTTAAAATACAAGGAAGCTCAAAAATGAGTCCCTGTTCAGTCCTCGTTGGAAGACCCTGTACCTTTCATGGGAAATTTCCTATACAATTTTGTCGTACATTATTGCATATCGAAATCAGAAAAGTAAAGAAAAACTTATCAAAATAATGTTGTTTTAGGGGATATAAAAATCCCAACTCCAGGTTTTTAGTAAAACAATATACTGCAACATATAAGCAAAATTTTAGGTGATAAATAACAAATTTTCATTTTTGGGAGACCGTGTATACTTTTACCCTAAATAAACCTAAATATCGGGAACCCATTTTACCCAAAAATAACTATCAAAATATTTTTGGTAAAGTATTTTTCACAATAAATGGTTGACTCCGATTAACTACCTGGGACGTTTTGCAAGAGCTCGGCCAAAAAAATGCAAATAAACTGTCGGTCAAGATCGGATTATAATTTGTAATTATAGCAGGTAATATGTAACTATATTTAGGATATTTCATGTCATTAAATAATATATTATTAATAACGAATTAAATATCAAAAGTCCTACCCTGTAGTGTAGTTGCTTGTTGATTGTGTATAACAATGGGATTAAACCGGTAGTTTTATTGCAGTCAATAAGTCGATACCATTTAGGGTGAAAAATACTATACCTTCTGGTAATTTAATTTCTATTTTATTCGTATGTGAAAACTGGTACTGTAATGTTAACGTTCGCTTAAAATAAGCCAATAAATTGACAATTATACCTGAAAACATAATATCTATAAACACCAACATTACTAACAAAAAATGGGTTCCAGGTAGTTAGGTTTGCAAAGAATGGTTTTTATACCACAAATGATATACTTTAAATATTGTCATTATTTATCCTAAACATTGATTTGTATCACTAGGACTATAAAATACATAATCATATGTATGTAACGAGAGAAAATTGAAGTTAAAGTAGTTTATGTTACTATAATTCTTAATTATTGACTGCGTGTTACTTGGTTCTAAAAACCTCTGAATTTTATATTAAAGGCAATATAAAAATTAACAAAGATGCGTGTGGCAAAATTGAATACTAAATATATTATTTGGACCTAGGACACTTATAAAAAGAAAAGTGCGAATAAATTTTAACAAAATAATATTTCTACTGCAGTTTTATACAGTGGCGATATAGGCTATTGAATATGTTTACAATTAAAGGGTAGAAAGGGACAATTGCGTTGTCAACACAATTGGGCACCACAATGATGAAATCACAAAGGGCTACTCAATTTAGGGGGGGCGTTTTTGAGAGCCGACCGAAAATGGCCTTTTTAAACTTTTTCAAAATAACTCGAAAACGAAGCAGAATTCGAGATTTGTACGAGAATACTTTTTCGTAGAAAATTAAATTGCCCATTGACATACTTTCTTTTCTAGTACTCAAATAATCGAAAAACAAAGTTAAAAATTTACGAAAAATCAGTTTTTTATTTTTCATTAATTCGTCCATAACTTTCTTTATGTCATACCAGTACATTATTGTGTTTTTATACCTTACATACCATCTACATAATGGATTACTTTATGCCCGTGCGGGCATAAAGTATACATTATGGCCCGCGCGGGCATTAAGTGTTGCATTAAGTGCGTGGTTTTTAGTTCTGATCAACTTTTTTAAAAACAATTTTTGATAATGTCAAAAATAAAGGTACTTTACTCTTGGGAAAAATTCACATTTTTTGACAAACCTCGTATATGACTGAAAAATTTCGATATTTGATGGTTGCATTTTAGGTTTTAGACCATGCAGAGCTTTTTATGAAGAATAACTTTTTTTCGTAAAATGAATAATAAAAAAGTTTTCCATGGTGCAAACTTACGGAGACATACTGTATATACTTAGGATGCCGCAAAAAATAGTTATGAACGAATTACTGAAAAATAAAGCCAAACGTGATTTTTCGTAAATTTTTAGCTTTGTTTTTCGATTATTTTTAGTAGTAAAGATGAAAAAAAGAATTGTTTTAAGAATGTATTTAGACGAGAAATTTAATTTTCTACAAATAGTATTCTTCTACAAATCCCGAATTTTGCCTTATTTTAGAGTTATTTTGAAAAAACTAAAAAACGGTCCTTTGTCGGTGGGCTCTCAAAAACGTACCTCTGAATTTAGAACCACTTTGTAATTTTATCATTTTTAGGTGCCCAACTAACATACTAAACCATAAAAATCCTTCAACGTAATAAATTCCCTTTCTACCCATTAATTTTGGCCATATTCAATAGCATATAGTTCTTAAAAAATGTTGCGAAAGTTCCTGCCGAGAAAAAAATAGTTATAGAACTGAATAATATATTATTTGGGTAAATTTTGAATCGGTTGACAATAACTTTTTAATACCTGCTGTAATTTATAGCAATATTACTAAATTTTGGCTTCAACTGAGTATTAAAAATTTCAAAAATGACGGACAAAATATTTTTTTAGGATGACTTAAAACGATAATTTGCACCAAATTTAACAGATCTATCTATCACAAAACTTACGGGTTTACCAATATGATACTAACATAATTTGGACCAAATTAAAAAAAAAATTATTGTTTCATGTAAGGATAGTCTATCTCCGTCAAAGGTACGAACGTTTCTTTGATCGCTTGCGGATTTCCCCATCTGAGCACGTAATGTGGACCACCAGCCTTATCGTTTGTACCTAGAATTATAAAAATAATATAACTACTGACTGTAGCAAAATATTTTAAGTCATTTTCGGCATTGACTATTGATTTACAGTTTGTTGTGGACATGGAAATAGAACCAGTTAATTTTTTAGTATAATTTAATTGTTCCTCCTTCCAAAAACATTTTAGTACGTCGAAGGGTAAGTATTTGTGGAAATTTGCAAAAAAAAATACAAAGAGAAAATTATATATTTTTTCACGAGAACAGTCATATTTTTACTTCTGCTGTTATTGGCAACGGAAGTAAAAAGTACTTTTTCTTCCGCTGCCAATAGCAACCGCCTTCTGACAAAAAAGCAGAACTTTAATGTAAAAAGAAAAATGTCAGGTATATTGACGTTTAAAGCAAAATTGCTATTTTTACTTGGTTATTAAAATAGAGCCTTGGAATTTTTTTTTAAATATATATCTTTATTCTCAACCAACTCAAAAAAGTTTATTATAGAGAACATAATACCAAATATGTTTAGTAACTATTAATAACTCCATCGAAATTATTCAAAAAAAATATGTATATAACCATTTATTAAAAAAAACTAAACTTAGTTGTTTTAAAAAATATTTTTTCCAGTCCATAATTTTGATATTTCTTTAATTTTTTTCGGCAAACTGTTATAAATTGTTATTCCTTTATATATTATTGATTTTTGGCAAAAAGTACTCTTTACCATTGGTGTTTGAATATGATGATTTTGTCTGGTGCTGTGAATAATGTTGCTCGAAAGAAATATTATATTTGATTGTTTTTCTTTAATAATAATAATAATAGAGTGTATAAGAATGCATAGTTTTAATTTATAAAGCTTTTCTAAATTTAAATATCCATTTGGTTCATATAAATTTATAGTTGCTTCTAAAAAAGGCAGTTTAAGTATGCATTTAATTATTTTGTTTTGTGGTTTTTTAATGGCTGAATTGTAGTTAAATTCGCTGATCCCCAGATTGAAATCATATACTGTAATTTTGAATAAACCAAAGAATAATATATATTTTTTAAATATTTTAACGATATATAATTTTTAGCTTTAAACAAAATGCCAATTATTGGTGAGATAAAGTCGCCACAGTGGATCTTTGCCCGTGCGTCATCAATCAACGATCAGGACTCAACGTGGTTAATAACTCTGCATCCTTGTTTATTACAGTAACAAGTTTGAATAAAAGCATAAAAGAACGTCTCCAAGATTCCGCAATAATATAATGTGCTAGACAAGAATAAAACTATAAACGTCAATTAATTACTTTTTTTATTTGTTTAGTTGACAACCGTTGTATTTTAGAACGTCATTGTCAACCTTATTTTGATCTGCCAATCTAATTCGTATTTTGTAAATCTGTGTGCCTTAAAACTGTTCATTTTTCTAAAAATAGTTCTTTTTAGAGCTAATTATACCCACCATCTGTTTTGGCGGTAAGTATTTATGGATTTTTATAATACCTAATTTATTTATTTTAAATATTCTAACCGTGAAAGCTCTTTGAAAAGTTTACGGCAGTGGCTAAATTACCTTAAATGAAAGGATGTTAAAAATTTGACTTTTGCGATTTTAATAGTCAATAAAACACCAAACTTTTCTAGATTTTAAGCTTTAAAAATAGTATTAAATGTATTAACATTTGTTTGTCAATTTCTTTTAGATAATAGAGAATGCCGGGCAAAACTTAAAATAAATAATAATTTTTCGGGATATTATGTAGGTACGTCAAACGGTAGGCAGGCACGTCCATTTATGAACTTAACTTAGTTTTGACTTTTTTCGTCTAGTAATTTTGATTTGATTCATACGATTTTGATGACGTAAAAGTGATGACGCACGGGAAAACAACCACTGTGGCGACTTTATGTAACTTCTTAAATATTCAATATGTTTTTTCCAACTTAAATTTTCATCAATATATAAACCTAAAATTTTAATTGTATTAGTATATTTAATTAAATGATTATTGAAAGACAGTGAAGAAATATTATTTTTTTTAAACTTTGATTTACTTATAAACATAAAAGATGATTTATTAAAATGTAATGGTAATTTATTAGTTTCAAGCCATTTAGGTACATAAATATTATATTTAGGTCGTGGTTAATGTTATTATGAATTTGAGCATAGTCTTCATAAAAATATACAATAAGAGTATCATCGGCAAACAATTTTATTTTACCTTTTAAATTTAATTTTGCTATAGAATTAAAGTAGATTTAAAAAAGTTGATCCTAAGGTTGATCGTTGCGGAACACCACAAGTTATGTTGTTTTGTGAAATTTTAATATTTTTAATTTGAACAAACTGCTTTCAAGTAATTTTTTAACAATAAATAAATATTTCCCCGAATTCCAATATTGTATAGGCATTTAAGTAAAATCTTGTGATTGACTGTGTCAAATGCTTTACATAAATCTAGGTTAGAGTTGGCGATTGTTTGTTATTATTTTATCAGCACGGTGAATAAGTGACAAAAAAATAATAACAAAGCTTGTCAAATAGAAACCGTGTTGTCTGTCCATTGTACAGCTGCTGAAAGAGTGTAGATTTAACATTGCGAAACGAAGGAAAGTCACTAAGGAACATTGCCAGAATCATTGGTCGTTCAATGAAAATGGTGGAAAATGCCTTAAAAATACAACCAGCCCGCGGAAATTGTAGATCTAGAAGAAAAACAACACCTCATACAGTAGGCTCATTGTCAGTATTTCGAAAAACGACCCGTTAAATAATCTGAAATCATCATTAATCCAAATAAGATATGTGCCCCTAACAAGCACTTCTTCCGATGAATAAGTTTATTAAAGAATAAGGAACATCTATAAACATCATCAATAAAAAGTCCAGGTAATCAAACTTAAAACCATTACAAAAATTGCAAAATAAAATTATTAAATTTATACACAAATTACCACATTTAGAACCAACTGTTAATCTATATAGACCGAAAGGGTATTTACACATTCAAAACATTTATAAATTAAAAATTTGTATTCTGAATCACTCTACTATTTTAAAAGAAAAAAAAACAAACGTAACACTTCAAGAGAATAAGACATTACATGATTATAACAACAGACGTTGTATAAATTATCAAACTATACCAGTAAAAAGTAATTTCGGAAAAAAATCGCTTTTATATGACCGAATAATAAAATATAACAATCTTCCAAAAAATATCAGAAAAATTAAAAAATTGGCAACTTTTAAAAAACAATTAAAGATATATTTACTAAATTAAATTATTTATATTATTTTTTTTAACTTGATTATATTAATGAATTAAATTGGATTAACTTCCATTTTTTTTATTGTTATTTTTTTTTAATGGTTATTATTTTTATATTATGTTGTCACTTTCCATGTAATGAACTGTAAAAGTTAGTTTGGAATAAAGACATTTTGAAAGTTAAGTTAATCTATTTATATAAACTTTGGGCCTGTATTTCAACCAGCCACAATGGCACCGGCCTAAACGCAATTACTTTCTTTAACGACCGAACTAGGAACGCCGAAGTGTTAATCAATCGTTAAAATGGTACTGAATATTACCTGATAACCGGGCACCTCCAAAAGGTTGTTGGCCTACAACGCTGCCTGTTGATTTGTCGTTGATGTAGAAGTTTCCAGCGGTCATTTTTAGATCTTCAACGGCAGATTTCAAAAACGCCCTAAAATATCAATTGTGTTTAAAATATCGTCTACACGATTAAAATATTAATAGGTAAAGTTTTAAAAATACATAGGATTTTAGTTTAGTTTTATTTTGAAATCTTTAGACTACAAACACTATTAAAAATAGACTCTTTAACGCTTGTTGTCAATGTCTAAGTGGATTACTTTTAACAATAGTGTTAAGAATGAATAAAAGCATTCATTGTATTTTCGAGAAAAAAAAAGTTTTTACACGTCATTCACATCGAATTTTTGCGTAACACTACACATTGGTTACCATGTAACTAACCATAAAGAAATAAGGTAAGTCACTGGATTGTGGCGGTGTCTGGTTTAATAGTGCTTGTACCATGTGAGCAAAAATTATTTGCATCAGAGGGTCTTGCATCTAAGGACGTAATGCTTCGCTGTAGAGCTTAATACCTGTTGGGTGTCAGTAACTACCTGAATTAACAATCAATCAATTATTCCGTCATCTTTGACAGTCGTTACAAGTAATTTGATTCATCGCTAATTTTTCCAATTTTTTGAACAATTCACACAATGGGCTTTACGGAACAGCACAAAACATTCATGTTTGAAACGGGGTTAGAGTAAATGGCGAGTGGCAATACAATCCGGGTTTGTGCATGGACGACTTTCACGAACATTTTCTTAACGTTGCTTTTATTGCTGGGGATTTTTATCATTGCCTGAAAAGAACCGTGGCTGTGTTTAGGGAAACAGGTTCTATACAACACAAAAAAGGAGCAGGAAGACCATCTGTAAGAACAGAAGAACTTGTTGCAAACGTTCGTGAAATAATGCAAAATACGCCAACAACTGGTATAAGACGCCTGTCCCAAGAAGTGGGAAGATCTTATGGAAATTGCAGGACTATTCTTAAGAAGCAGCTAAATTTATTTCCTTATAAAGTGCAAGTATTCGAAGAAATACAAGCCGCAGATGTTGAAAGACGCAGGAATTACTCTGAATGGTTTACCCAAAATTTATTGGAAAGAAATGATTTATTAGACCTGACATTTTTTTCGGATGAATCCTGGTTCCACCTCTCCGGTTATGTGAATTCTCAGAATACACGCATGTGGAGTAGTGAAAATCCCCATTTTTTTTGTAGAGTCCACATTGCACCCACAAAAATTGGTGTCTGCTTAGCTGTTTCCCGAAGAATTGTTGGTCCTATGTTTTTCCATGACACAGTTACAGCACAGCGGTATAGAGACAATATTTTGAATCCATTTGTGAAGCAATTACTTGACGACGAACTACGTTTTGGATATTTTCAACAGGACGGTGCAACCGCCCATACAGCCGCCGAAACTATTAACTACTAACTAATTTTTTCGACGACAGATTGATCAGTTTTCGATCAGACATTGAATTCCCACCTAGATCACCTTGTTTAACGGTTATGGATTACTTCGTTTTTCCAATTTTTAAAACACCAGTTGCAAATTTGGAACAATTACAAGAAAGGATTATCCAAGAATGTGGTAACATTTCCCCAGAGATGCTGGTCAACAGTTTCGAAAATATGAAGAGACGTGTGAATTTATGCTTGGAGCATGGCGGTGGCGAATTTCAGCAATTTATGTAATTCTTTTTTTTTGCTTTCTGTATATTCCTACTTTGTTAATTTTGTAAACAACAAAAATAAATTTGTATTTGTCTACTTATTTTATTACTCATTAGTTTGGCATATCATGTCATAATATGAATTTGACAAAATTTTAACCTAGATTTGGTTAGACATATCGTTCCCATATCATTGTGATCTAAACCAAGCCCTACGTTTTTTAATCCAAGCCCTCTTTGATGCAAATAATTTTTGCTCGCACGGTATGAATCGCGTGTTTAAATATTTTAAACAAGAGTTTAGGGCACATTTAAAAAAAAATTATTGTTACACTTGTATAAGGTGGGTTTTTGTAATTATTCATCGAAAAATAAAAATCTAAATACATATCTATTTCCAGAAACCCCCGAAAACTGTTAACGTAACGTCTTCTTTTCATATTTGTTTGGAATTACGTATTTATAAGGATAGGTTATAAATAAACTTACACATCTTGCGCGAAAACAGCTCCTGTTAACGCGAATGCTGTTGAACTGCCAACTAAATCCATTGTGTCTTTAAGTTTGCTGTCAGGATACACGTATATTGCTAAGACAGGTCCAAAGATTTCCTCAGTCATGATTTTGTCTAAGGGATCTTTGGACTGAACAATAGTGGGTTGAATGAAATATCCAATGCTAAAACAATATTGTACTATACATACTTGCATAAACTCCGGAATTGTCTAAGCTAATAGACACTAAAGAAAATTCATTGCAAAAGTATAATAAGTTAGAAAGAATATTTCGCAAAGTTGCACAATTCGACTACAATCGAGTCGTGGGAACGCGCCTTTACTATCTTTAAGAACCGGACATTCGAAAAATGACATTAATTAGTAGTAGTAACATGTTTTATTTAGCAAAAAGCTACAATTAAATATTTTTTAATACATTTTTTAACACATTTTTATAGATTTATTTTTAAATTTTAAAACTCAACCTTCTTTTAACAAAAACAGACAGAAAAGTTAAACATTTTGCAAATTGTAGCAAATATTACGTATGATTTTGTTTTTTAATTAAATGTAATATTAAAGCTTTTAAATAGTTTTAATGATATTTGAGATTTAATAGAATTTTCCAAATTATTATATTCTATGAAACCTTTATGAAAAATATATACGCTAATGTTTTAGACACTCTATCCACATCAAAATTTTGATTAGTTCTTGTTTTATAATTATGATGGTCATAATTAAAAGAACAAATTTTTTTAAACAATCAGGCAATAAATTATTTTTAATTTTATGTATAAAGATATATTATGTATAAAGATACATACTAAATAAAAAATTAAATTTCTGACATTCAACCAATCTAAATTTGTTAACATAAAATTTATTTTTGTATATTTGTAACAACTTATAATAATCCGCATTGCCTTATTTTGTAAAATTTGTAATTTATCAAATATTTCCTCACTAGCACAATAGAAAATGGAAGAACAATAAAGAAAATGTGGTAATATAATAGTAATAAATACAATTTTTTTAGAAAACAAACTTAAATTAGAACTGATTCTTTTAAAATTACCTACGTTTCCAGCAATCTTCGATATGATACTATCAAAATAATAAAAAAAAATTTAATTTTGAATCAATAGTTATTGCACTGACAAGCTATTGCATATAAACGATGCTGCTACAGTTGCACATCACGGTCTTGACTCTTTATTCCCTATCTATCATGAATTGAATTTCTCATTACAATGAAAATTAGCAGCATGAGCCGACAGAAATCGCAGTAAACATAAAAACTAATTTTATCATAATTAATGGAAAAACACATACCTGTCATCATATTGCCCCCCGCCGATAATTTCTAGATTTGGTGATTTTTTCGCGTGCTCAATATAGCTCGTAATTCGCTTAAATGCCTTATCATCTATCACAGCCGAGGTAAAACTGCTGTAATCGGTAGGATCTCCAATTTTCAGTTGAGCGCGTTTTGCTAATAATTTTTCTTTAATCTGAAATGAAAAATTATTTTATTTATGTTCGTTGTAGTAGTTTAAAATTTTTAAAAAGGTCTACTTTTTAGGTTTTTTAAATTTTTGGAAAATTCTACTTTTAAGGTGGGATTCTTAACGTCATTTAATCTATTGCCAACCTATAATATATTTCGCCTCGTTTTTTTTTAGTTTTATTATTTTATTAACTAATATTTAAATAAAATCAATATCGTCGGCACAATATTTAGGTAATATCTGGAATATAAAATAATATCAATTTATTCTAGTAAAACTAGTAATTATAGACCAATAACATTAATATCTTTGATATAATTAAGAATTGAAAATTATTTGGAGAAAATACATTTTATTTCTAATAAACAAATTGGGGTTCAAAAAAATAAATCAACACAAAACGCTATTTGCTATCTAACAAAACAAATATATGATGCACTAGATAATAAAAACCCTTGTATTAGTATTTTTCTAGATTTAGCAAAAGCCTTTGATACAGTTAGCCATAATTGACTGTTAAAAAAGTTTGAAAATATTGGATTCAGAGGAAAGCAATTAGAATTAATTAAAAATTATCTGAAAAATAGACCAAGTAGATAAAGAAGATAAAGAAAAAAAACTATAAAAAAAGGATTTAAGTACGGTATTCCTCAAGGAACAATTTTGGGACCATTATTTTTTAATATTTATATAAACGACTTATTTAATATAAATTGCGATGGACAAATTAATTTTTTATACCGATGCAAATTAAATAATAAAATTAAAAAGGATTTTAAAATTATAAAAAATTGGTTTGATAACAATTTGTTAACAATTAATTTTAATAAAACAAATTATATTCCTTTTGCTTTAAACCTAAATAACCTACCACGAAATATGAATAGTATTCAAATAAATGAAGACATTCAAATTTTTAAAGTTAATAAAATAAAATATTTAGGAATTATTTTTGACAGTAAATTAAATTGGAATTTTCACTTAGAATACTTAATTAAAAAATTAAGAAGTTTACTACCGATTTTTAAAAACATTAAAAGTTTTTTAAATGTAAGATATGGAAATATTATATTACGCGTTAGTTAAAACTCATTTAAAATACGGAATTTTAGGTTGGGGAGGAATAAATAGAACTTTAGTTAAAAATTAGAAATATTACAAAAAAGAAAGAAAATATTTTGGCATATCAACATCTTTCTTTAATTATTTTCGCGGACATTATATCTTCTATTACAAAAAAGGTTTCTAAAAATTATATTCAATAAAGATTATCTTTATCCTTCAAAAGAATTATATTCAGAAACAAAAAAGCTGAACATAAGACAACTTTACATTTATAACATCTTAATATATATGTTTAAAAATAAAAACCTTATACAATAAAATTTAAAAACCATAATCATAATACACGTCGTAAAAATGAAATAACCATAAAGCCTAAAATAAATAAGTCCATAGGACAAAAAAATTTCAAATATTTATGTTTTTATTTAAACTATTACTTACCAACAAAAATTAAAAAATTGATTTCATTAAAAAAATTTTAAATCGAAATAAAAACATGGATATTAAAAACAGACAATTTGAAAATATTTTTAGAAATGTTTTAATCAATTAATATTGTTCTGAATAATTTATATAAGTAAGTAATATTTTTTACTTAAAATTTGAATTAATAATTTTATTATAGGTAATATACCTATTTCTTCAAAAAAAAAACTGCGTTTATACTATAAATTAACATTTTTACTTTAAAACTTGATTTTTAATGCATATTTATGATCTATGATTTAACATACTAAAACAAAAAATAAGATTTGCCCCTAACAAGCTCAGCTTGAGGGGATTGAATAATACGTTTATAGAAGACAACATAAACATATTTATTATATTATTAAATTTTAAATAAACTTATTATTATTATTTCATTGCTAATTTTGGGAGAATCGTTGGTTTGCTGACACGTTAAACGGGGGATACAATACAAGCCGTTCGGCTGCAGTATAATGGCAACATGTCAACCCTCTTAATACATATATACATACATACATACATGCTAGCTAGGGATTTATGGTAAATTGAATAGCTATAACAAACTGTCTTACCTTAGTCCATAAAGATTCAGGAACGTACATTCTACTGCAGGCGCTACATTTCTGTCCACAAAATTCGAAAGCGCTCCTAATGGTACCGTTAACGACGGTGTCAACTTCAGCGCTCGGATGTACAAAATGGTAATTTTTTCCACCGCATTCTCCGATTAGTCTGGGGAAATTTTTATATTTACTTATGTTTTCACCCACTTGTTTCCACAGCCTAGCAAATGTCCTGAAACAATTATTACAATACAATACAAATATCTTCCGAAGCAGCATTTTTAGACATATTTTGGTAAACGTATCGTAACCTATGTTTCTGTTTCCGACAGAAAATGGAAACTGTTGGCTACAAATTTGGAAACATTTTCGAATGGAACACAGTTTAGACAATAGTAATTTACGTTACAAGACCGGAAAGTAGTGTTTTCCAGGTCGAGACAAGCATTTCCAGGGTGAGCCGTAGGCGAGTCTTGGAGAGACCTGCAAAACACTAATTTTTGGTTGCGTAAAGTATAATATTTTTTTTAAGACCGACACTTCGATATACATTTAATTCTTTATTTTATTTTATATAACAAAGTGATTAACAATACTAAAACCAGATAAAAGAATAAATATACTGGATACAACTGCATAAACTGATTAAATGCCAATATGCATACATTTTTAATTTTTTTTCTCGACACCAATTTTTAAATGCGTCGTATGACTTCTCGTACCGGACTTTTCATTTTACTGGCAATATCAACGGAAGTCATACTTCGTGACGTCATCGGGCTTGGCGCGCTTAAAGGGTCGTTTGATATGCTTTTGACACGCGCGAAACTTTAAAGAATTTTTACCAAGTTATTACTGATTTTTAAGGAGTAATAATTGGGGAATATTTTTTTTAGGCCTAACTAAATCATATTATTGAAAAAAAAAATTAGAAAGTTCCCTATTATTGATGTTAATGTTTCAAAACTTCCCAAAACAGAAATAGGTAAATCATCTTGCTGATCATTCTCCTTTACCATAGGGTTTTTTTCCCCAGATAGGCAACTGCATATAAAATGATCGGAGATAGGTACCAATACACAATTTTTATATAATTACTCTATGACTTACGGTACACTTCCTGTAAAATTTATTCCAGCTAAGTCAGGGGAAGCAGTGATTGCATCTCCGAATACGGGGCCATCGGCAGGAACAAAATTAACCACGCCTGGAGGAACACCGGCTTCCAGACAAATTTTAAAATTAACCCAGTTCGAAAGTATCGCAGTGTCACTGGGCTTCCACAATACAGCGTTACCCTAAAATTTAATATTCAAGAAATAAATGGAAAGTCGCGGGGTGATGTCAAAGTAGGGCCCGGATTTTTATGACAGACGTGTCTATGCCGTCAAACGACGTTACACAATATTGTTAATGTCGTTATATTTTAAGAACTTTAATAGCAAGGTTGGCAAATATCATAATATTTATATAAATATCCAAATATCCGATATATATCGATATAATATATCCAAATTTGGATATTTATTTATATTTTTAATTATTCTTAAATTATTTCATCTGTTTTCTGTAAAGATACATTTTAAAAATTCAAAATCACTTAATTTAATATAAACATGTTATAAACCTGTAAATTTGTATTTCAATTCTATTCAATAATAGCTGCTATCACAATAACAAGTTTTTTTAGTACTTACTCCTATGTTAGGAATGTAAAATGTAGGTAAAAAATACAAGTTTATGAATATGAACACATCATACATTTTCGCTTTTAACTAGGGTTCAACTTAAAACCCAGAATTACTGGGCTTGTTAATTAAATCTAAATGAACGCAAACTGGACTTTATTTTTGGCATTGTAAATTTTTTTATTTCATAAAACAAACAGCAAAATATTGCTCCGTTCAATCAGAAATCGGAACTAAATAAAAATGCCACGAGGCAAAGAACAACAGGTGGTCAATGTCTCGGAAAGATGGGGAATCACCGCATCGTAAGCAGCATAACACGCTGTTGCCGGATCAGCGGAAGCGGGGCTATATTTTTATACTGATGAATAGAACTTTAGAAAAAAAATATTGATATATATATATATCAGGATAAATATCGTCACGTAACTATCATGATATTTAAATAAAGATGTGTGTCACCAGTAAAGTCCGCATCATATGAGATTTTTTTTTATTAATAGTTTTATTCAAAATTTGACTTTGGTATCAAGTTCTGCTTCGATCGAGATGAAAATTAAGCAAAAAAATAGTCACGTGATTCGCATTATCTGTCAAATTTTAATTTCCAAATAATAATTCATAAGTGGGGTTATTTATGAAAGTATAGAAAAAAGTTATAAGAAAAAGTTTTTTTTAAATGCAGTTTCTAGCCCACATGCAAAATTTCAGCTGCATAAGACAATTTTGATTTTTTTTTTGTAAATTGCACCACTTTTGCAAAATAAGACTCCTATAGTGGATTTCACCTTAGTTTTTAATGGCCGCCGCTGACACATGTCATTTATAACATTTCTTTTTACAGAACTTAAGGATTGGCCAGGGCCGGACTTAAAAATTATGTGTGAACATGGGTCAATTTATTTGTAGTTGTAATTATGGATGGAAACGAGAATTACCTAAGCAATTTTTAAGATAAAAAAAAACACTGAAGGGGAATGGAAATAGGATAGAATATCAGAAAAACATGTTCATTTAATTTTTATTCATAATATAATAAAGTGCTGTTATTTTGGTAAAAACACACTCTTAATTTAGTACAATAAAAAATATACAAGGGGCAGTCGTGAATCTAGTATCATCAATAATTAACTACGTTTTTTATTAAAGAATTATTTTGTTTTTTAATTTGATTTTAGACCATGCAGTGTTAAGTTGAAAAAATCTATATATTATATTTAATAGCTTATTGTTTACTTTTTTATTTTCTTATTCACAGGTAGATATTTTTTTCTTTAGATTAGGTTCTAAAGAGTTTGAAGTTTACAATAGGTCGAACTTTTCGTTGGTTTATAATAAAACAATAAAAGTTTGTAATGTTATCGAATTAGGTATTTTTTTTTTTAAAAATAAAGAAAAAATAATTTAAGTAGATACTACAAAAAAAGATTTTTGTCCATGCGTTTGCAGAACAGATACCTCAAGCACTCTTCAATACAACTGTATGTAAAACTTATTTTAGCATACTGGTTCACTGTGGTTTTCAAATTTAATTTTTTTTGCAAGTTCCCTATTATTTTTGGTCTTCATCTGACAAGCTGTCGATGTCGTCGTCGCCGTCCGAGACATTAATAATTATTTACTTACTTTTGCATAAAAAGAAACACGTCACAAATACACACAGTCCGGCAGTTTAAAACCAAAAAGTCTAATACGCACAAAATATAAGCAAAATGCTGCCAAAAACAATAACACGAACGATCAAGAATTAAAGACTCTAAGAATTAACAGCGGAATGCACGCGGTGCGCGGTGTGTCCCAAGTCCCAATGCGGCTCTGTGATATTTAAAGAACGCGACGAGACAATCGAATTAATGAAGTACGAAAAGAGATATGCGAGAGCAAATGCGTAAGACAAAGATGCACATACTAACGGCATATACGAGCGATGCTGTGCTTTTGACGAGTTTGAGCTCATTGAAGGGCAACGTATTGAACTGTGTAGTGTGCATTTTCGTCATGTACATGTAACTATACGGTCAGTTATATATCCATTTCTTGTTAATCTAGCCAATGCCCGTGCCTGAAAGCCGTTTATAGAATTAGGGATTTTTAAATCACGTGTTGGCTAATATGTTTGACAAAAGAGACGTCAAAGCATTAAAAACTAAGGTGAAATCCACTATACATAAAACTTCTTAGTTTTGGCAATGGTTTATTTCAGATATATTTTCTTTAAAGTAGCGCCATATTAAATGTGTTGCAAAGTTTATTTGTTTTGGATCCTGTATAAGGTAACTTCTTAAAATAAGTATTTTTGACAACGTAGTTTGTGTCTGAAAGTAATACATCTTAATATTAAGACAAAAAAGAACACAGTGTCATCAGTAAAGTGTTTATTAAGTTGAAAATAAATTTTAGTTTAACTTAACGTAAAGTTTATCTTATTTATTTTCAACGATTTAATTAAAAACCCCTTTACTTAATTTTTTATTTCTTTTACTTTCAGACACAAACTACGTTTTCAAAAATACTAATTTTATGAAGTTACTTTATACAGGGACAAAAACAGATATTGCACATGCGACCAAATTTTAATAGCCCAATTTTGATTTTATCGAAAAACACACATTTAATATGGCGCTACTTTAAAGAACATGTATCTGAAATAAAGCATCGTCAAAACTAAGAAGTTTTATGTAGGTTGCGTTGAGTCTTATTTTGCAAAAGTGGTGCAATTTACAAAATATAGGTAAAAATCAAAATTATCTTATGCAGCTGAAATTTTGCATGTGGGCTAGAAACTGCATTTAAAAAAACTTTTTCTAATAACTTTTTTCGATATTTTCAGAACTTTTGAGTTATTTTTTGGAAAAAATTAAAATTTGACAGGTAATGCGAATCACGTGACTACTATTGTTTGCATAACTTTTATCTGGATCGAAGCAGAACTTGATGCCAAAGTCAAATTTTGAATAAAACTATTAATAAAAAAAAATCCCATATGATGCGGACTTTACTGGTGACACTATATATCAGGATATTTATCACGGATATATATCCTGCCAACCTTGTTAATGGCTAACAGTTGTTAGGTTTTTTTATAACAATATATGGAAATTTAAAATTCTATTTGTGGATTATTTTAAATATTTATGATATAATCAACATGTTATACTCCTTAAGGGAAATGAATGCACTAGTTCAAAAATATTTTACTGCAATCAAATCAAATACCCTTATTAATCAATCCTCTTAAGACAGGCTTGTTAGGGACAGATCATATTTTTTAGTATGTAAAAATATAAATATTAGTAAGGAGAGTGTCAATTAAATTTAAAAAAATTAAATACCCTTTAGTATAAAGCGGTCGTAAATAATACCCTAATATCGGTCGAATAAACGGCGAAAAGAAAACGGACATTTGAAAATTATGAGAATTTTCAATAAAGACTTCCTTTTTATTTGTGCACTTTTAAAAACTGCATTTCTCAATTCGACGTGTTTGAACTGTACTTGCCATCTTTATAATGGACTTACCATTAATGCTGGTGTGTAGGCCAAGTTTCCCCCAATGGCAGTAAAATTAAATGGCGAAACTGCAGCAATAAAACCATCAATTCCTCTATATCTCATGGAGTTTTTGGTCACTTTGGGATCTTCAGATATGGGTTGGTATTTTGTGGCTTCTTTAAGAAAATATGCATTTAACCTGTAATACAGATAAAAGAAAGTGTCAAAATTCTGGAGTTTATGAGGGAAGTTGAGACATGTGGAAGGTAACTTCTTAAAGAAGAAATCAATGATTTAATACCTATACAGTGTCACCAGAAAAGTCCGCATCATATGGAATTTTTTTTTATTAATAGCTTTATTCAAAATTTGACTTTGGCATCAAGTTCTGCTTCAATCGAGATGAAAATTAAGCAAAAAAATAATAGTCACGTGATTCGCATTATCTGTCAACTTTTAATTTTTTCCAAAAAATAATTCAAAAGTGGGGTAATAGCTTTATTCAAAATTTGACTTTGGCATGAACTTCTGCTTCAATCGAGATGAAAATTAAGCAAAAAAATAATAGTCACGTGATTCGCATTATCTGTCAAATTTTAATTTTTTCCAAAAAATAATTCAAAAGTGGGGTTATTTCTGAAAGTATCGAAAAAAGTTATTAAAAAAAAAGTTTTTTTACATGCAGTTTCTAGCCCACATGCAAAATTTCAGCTGCATAAGATAATTTTGATTTTTTACCCACCACTGTGTCAGTGTCTTAAGAAAAGAAAAATATTATGATGAACAAATAGATAGAAATAAATATGATCCAAAAAGAATGTGAAAAACTTTAAAGAATTTTGTCAAGCCAACTATAAAAAGTGAAATAAAGGAAATTATATTTAACGGCAGAAAAGAAACAAATCCGTATTGTATTGCTGAAAATATGAATAATTATTACGTTTAGTATTAAAGAAATAGTTGATGATATCGAGGTTGGAAATGAAATATTATGTCCTAAATTTTCTACATGTTCCAATATCATTGAAGAATTCCGAGAAGTTTCATTAAAATAATTAAAATTTAAAATTAACAAACTCAAATAAAAAAATAATTATAGTGAAATTTTATCAAAAAAAGTAATGAAAGAAACTTTTACAAGCACAGGTGAAATTATATTAAGATTAATCAACACCTGCCTAAAATATGGAGGAATACCTGAAGATCTAAAATGTTCTATTATAACACCAGTTCCAAAAATTAAAAATACAAAAAAAAGCTGTGAAATGAGGCCAATAAATATATTATGAGATATTGAAAAATTATTAGAAATGACAGTTTATGAACAGATACTTAAATTTATTGAAGAAAACAAAATTTTAGTAAATATGCAAGGAGGTTTTAGAAAAGGATATTCAACAGAAACGGCAATCCAGTCTGTAATTGAAAATTGGAAGCGAAGCGTTGACAAAAATGAAGTTTTATTGGCAGTATTTTTGGATTTTAAACGTGCATTCGAAACAATTGATAGGGATAAATTATTTAAAAAAATATATCAGTATGGATTAAGGGGAGTTGTTTATAAATGGTTTCAAAATTATTTAAGTAATAGGCAGCAAAAAACAAAAATTGATAATATTTTTTCTAAAAAGGAATATAATAATATTGGGGTACCACAAGGTAGCATTTTTGGTCCATTATTATTTATTCTTTATATAAATGATATGCCAAATGTTTTAAAACAAAGTTTTATTCAAATGTTTGCCTATGATACCTTATTATACAAATATTATTAATGTATATAAAGGGTAAAAATATTCTTGATTGTATAGACATTTTAAATTTTGAATTAAAAACTTTATCAAACTGGTTAAAGGTAAATAAATTAAAATTAAATGTTTCTAAAACAAAATTTATGGTTATTGGAAATAGCGTGATTAATACAGACATAAATATTTTTGTTGATTATGAAAGATTAGAAATTATAGACTCTTTTAAATATTTGGGAGTAATTTTAGATTCTAAGTTAAAATTTGAATTACATTTTAAAAATCTGGTATCTAAAATTGGAAAAAAAATTAATTATTTAAAAAGAATTAGTCAAAATTTGAGTTTATTTTCACGAAAAACAATTTATAACACTATAATTTTACCTCATTTTTTATATTGTTCGACTATTTTATACACAGCAAATGATGGGGTCTTTAATAGACTCCAAGTTTTGCAAAATAAAGCTATGCGTATAATTTTAAATGTGGATAAATATACGAAAATAAATTTAATGTTAGAGAAACTTCAGTGGTTAAATGTTAAAAATGTAATATTTCTTTTGATTTGTACTTTTATTTTTAAAATACAACATAACTTACTGCCTTCTCATTTGAAAGATTTTATAACTCAAAATTTTGAAAATCATAACTATTCAACCAGGTATAATAAAGATTTTTGTATATGTAGGGTATCAAAACATTTGACATATAAATCGGTTTTCTATAAAGGATTAAGTGAATATAATAACTTGAATATTTTAATTAAATCACAGACCTCTTTGAAAAATTTTAAAAAATCATTGAAAAATTATTTATTTAAAAAACAAGTGACTGATAAAAAATTTTTACAGATGATATTGTTAAATTAGTTCAAATATTTTATATAACTTGTTAAATTGTAGCACATTGCTAAATAAATCTTGTTACTACTACTACTACTACTAAAATTTATTTTCCACTTAATGAACACTTTACTGATGACACTGTGTTTTTTTTTGTCTTAATATTAAGGTGTATTACTTTCAGACACAAACTACGTTTTCAAAAATACTTACTTTATGAAGTTAGCTTATACAGGGTTAAAAACAAATAAACTTTGCATCACATGCGACCAAATTTTAATAGCCCAATTTTGATTTTGTAGAAAACACACATTTAATATTTGCCGAACTTACGTTATTAAAAGTATTAACATGACAAGGGAAATTTAAATATTTGTCTAAAACCTTATAAGGCCTAATACAGCGATTAAAATACATCGATGCATCGACAAATCTCAAATGGTCTTCATGCATCGCTTGAAAACGGATGCATCGCATTAAAAATATCGATGTATCTAGAACATTCCTAATTCCATTTGGTGTTTCTTTGACAGCGGTTTAAAATTTTCTTTAGTTTATCGGTTTTGTGTAATAATTGCTGTTTTTTAGTGTTTTGTGATATTTTTTGGAGACTAATTAAGATGAGTCGCAAGTGTCAAGTATGCGAGATTTCGGAAAATAATAATTCTGCAGTTACATTTCATAGGTGGTTAAATGAAAAGTTGGGTTATTTGTAGGTTAGCTTTAAACTATAATAGCAAGGTCATATTCAAAGGTAATCCTTACTCCCTGCCCCACCTTCTCCTATAAACTTTGTTGTCAACACATTTTAATAGCGTTTATGAATATGACGTTCATTCACAGATTATTGGGAGAAATAGTATCGTCAGTTCGCCCGCAAAGCGAACAAATAACTAATCGATAAGAGAACCAAAAAAATACAAACCTAAAGAAATCGATAAGCTCCGCTGCCGCATCAATTTCAGCTTGAATTGTTGTTTTAGCTTGTCCTAACATTGTAGCGGCGTTTAACTTAGCTCGGTACTTTCCAGCCATTAAGGAAGCTGCCTTTTCCCATATTTTCAGTCTACAAAGAATGCATAGTATACAATTTCTTAAATTTTAGGAACTTTGACCAATACAAAATTCGATTTTGCTCAAAAGAATCTGAGACCAGGGTCGATAATTTTTGAAACCCAAAAAAACAATAGTAGGATGAAACCCATTGGAAAAGGAAGAGAATATAACAAAAATGAAAGGAAAAATAATTTACGGCGATCCGAGGTCGGGAAGTGGTAGGGGGTGAGTTTTTATGGGTAAAAAACGATTTATCTCGATTTCCGACAAAACTACAAGTCCTATTGAAAAACGTTAAACGGCAAAGTTGTAGGTAATAAAAAGATCTACAACTTTTGTATTTACACTTTTTTCACATAACCATAAGTCAAAATAAGGCGAAAAAATAAATATTTTAAATCAAAAAAAATTACAGTGTGTTTGGGACATAAAAAGGTAAGTTTTCACTAAATTTCGTGAAAAAAAGTTTTTTGTAAAAGATAAAAATGAAAAACCAAAAACTTGGTTATTTGAATTTTTCCCATAAATTTTGAGTTTATGTAAAAAAGTGTAAATACAAAAGTTGTAGATCTTTTTATTACCTACAACTTTGCCATTTAACGTTTTTCCACAGGACTTGTAGTTTTGCCGGAAATCGAGATAAATCGTTTTCTACCCTTAAAAACTCACCCCCTACCACTTCCCGATCTCGGATCGCCCGTAAATTATTCTTCCTTTCATTTGTGTTATATTCTCTTCCTTTTCCAATGGATTTCATCCTACTATTATTTTTTTTTCACTTTTTACCATTTTCAAAGGCTTCAGCCCTGGTCTATCTATTAAAAAAATGAAATGAAAATCTACAAAAAAGATTAAATTAAGTACCGTCAGTCTAAACACTTAGGTTCGATTAGTTTTTACATAGCTATCTGAAACTTTATACTAACAGAGTGTGCTGTATGTAACTAATAGTTTTTAAATAGAATTTAAATATAGTATCCTGGTACCAGTTAACCTCATGACATGACATATATATCAGCAATCAGCTGCTATGTTAAAAAAATTTTATTGTACTTATAAGTAGGTAGGTATAGCGTTTTAGGCTCGGTTTTAGATTACATTTTTTATGAAAATTCCAAATAGCTTTTTTTTTAATTTTTTATTATTAATATCGCACCTTTCAGAAATTGGAGTTCTGTCCCATTTCTTCTGTGCTTCACACGCGACATTAATTGCCTGGTTAACCAGTTTTGTATCAGCATAATAAAATTTAGCTATTTTCTTCTTATGATTATGGGGCATCACCTGAAACACGGACAAAGTTGACGTTAGGTATTATGACGCCAAAAAGTATTAAGTTATTTCAGTCAAACGGGAATAGACTAAAGTATGCTCAAATCGAATCTCGTCAGCTGAGCCTAAACGCTGATAAGACTGAAAGCATGGTGTTTGGTCTTAGATACCATAATATAGAGAACACTGCGGCAGTGAAATTCCTGGGAATTCATATGGAACATACACTTAAATTTGACATCCACATCGAATCTGTCCATTACCGATTACAACACATGTTGTAGATACCTAACTATATGTTGATTTCTGCCATTTTTTCTTAAATTTAATGTTAGTTTGTAGTTTTAACTATTTGTCAAAATGTTGTAATTGATGGTGAAAAATTGGAATTAGTGAACAGTTTTAAATATTTAGGGATAATCATATAATAATATATTCAAAATTAAAATTTTTTAAATTATTTTGAAAGTATCATATCGAAGATTGCCGGAAAAGTAGGTTATTTTAAAAGAATCAGTTCTAATTTAAGTTTGTTTTCGAAAAAAACTGTATTTAATACTATTATATTACCACATTTTCTTTATTGTTCTTCCATTTTATATTGTGTTAGTGAGAAAATATTTGATAAATTACAAATTTTACAAAATAAGGCAATGCGGATTATTTTAAATTGTGACAAATATACAAAAATAAATTTTTTGTAAACATATTCAGATTGGTTAAATGTCAGAAATTTAATTTTTTATTTAGGTACTATGTATCTTTATACATAAAATTAATAGTTATTTTTATTTATGTACCAAGGCAGTAGTGATTATTCTTTATCGGACGCAGGGCCGTAACCAGGATTTTATTTCGGGGGGGGTTTAAGTTTCTTGTCGATTCATGGAAAGGGAGTTAAGGCGGCAGTATGGGACGCAAAAAAAAATTTCGTCTTTACTCAAGTTTGTATCTTTATTTTAAAATAAAGTACCGAACAAAAAATATCTTAAGAAAAAAGTAAAAAAATAAATTTTGTTGTACCAACAAGTTCTAATACTATATAACAAAATCAAGCCTTCTGGTTGTAGTGGAAAACGTATCTAACACCTCTTCATTAGAAATAATTATTTCCCGGTGTACACTCATTAGTGCTAATCCAGTCAGTCTATCTCCACCTGTTGAGTTTCTCAAATAAGTTTTTAATCTTCTCAATGATGAAAAGGATCGTTCGGGCGTAGCTGTGGATACCGGCAAAGTAGCTAATACCTTCAGTAGGGCAAATATGCTCGGGTATATATCAATGTTGCATTCATTTAATGCAGCCAGCGCGTTGGTGGGTAGAGATTCACATTTCACATCACAAAACTTCCATTTGTTTTGCCAAAGGTTTATTTCTGATTCCAAGGTATCCCTGTCAATGATATTTAAGTAATGCTCCATTAGCGAAGCAATGTCAATTTCTGTGAATGTGTAAGTCACGCAATATTTAGGGATCAACTTCTGAAGACCGATTATCGTCTGTCTATGCTCAGTAAATCGAGCTTTAATCTGATCCAAAAAGTCATCAAAGAAAGGGATTGCGATAGCAATTCGAAAATACTCCTCCGGCAAATTCACATTGACGTTGCACCTCTTAGTTTGAATTGACGCTAAACGTGGAATTTTCATTTCGCCATTAATTGTTTTTAAAATGGCAGACGCTTCATTAAAAATTCGTTCAAAACATATGTCCATATTTGTACGCATGTTACTAATCACCATGTAGATATTGTCGATAAGATCCATAGCTGAAATCAAGTCGCACTCTACTTTTTGAAGACATTTACAAAGGCTAATGGTATGTTTAAAAATCACTTCAGCTGTGCAGACACTAATAACAAATTCGGCCGAAGTGATCGATTTTAAAAACTGAGTAGCTTTTGAGGAAGTCTCCATGTTGGGTACTAGTGATAATTCCTCTAAAGTAAGGACGATTGGTAAAATAATTTCCTTAAATCGTATTAAACCGTCGTGGTTTTCAACCCAGCGGGTGTCACACATAGAAGTTAGCTTTTTCCAGTGAATTTCTCGTGTATTTTCCTTTATTTTTCGTTGCAGTATATGTTGCCGTTTTGCAGAATTTTTTAAATATGCATTTATAGATTTAATAGTTCCAAAACAATTACGTATGTGCTGCACTTGGCTGGCATGACAGATGGCAAGATTTAACGAATGAGCGCTACAGTGAATATAGAAAGCTGCAGGGAATTTGTTACGAATTAGTTTTTGAACCCCATTGAAACGACCGCTCATGGCAGCAGCGCCATCGTATCCCTGACCAAACAGGTATGAACTATTTAAATTTAGTGAGTTTATTGTTTCTAAAATCTTGCTCGATATTGCTTCTCCAGTTGTTTCTTGTAGCGGCACATAGGTAAGGAAATCTTCACGTATTATAAATTCATTCGATACCTTCTCCGTATAGCGAATACACAGTGACATTTGTTCTATTCCACTTATATCAGTCGTTTCATCCGCCAGAATAGAAAAACACTTTGATGCATTAATTTTTTGGCACAAATTTTGTTGTATTACGTTGCCACAAATTTCTATTAATTCATTTTGAATCCTCGGGCTCGTGTACAATGCGTTTCTTGGTGCACTATCAAACAGTTGCGCTAGATTGTTATCGTTTAAAACTCGCATTCTCAATATGGCACGAAAGTTACCATCATTAATTGTCGGCACTGTTTTATCGAACTCTAAAGGGCCAGCATCTTTAGTTCCTCGAAGTGCTAGCTCTTGACGACCACATAGCTTTATAACATCTATTACTGCTGCTAATCTCTTTCTATTATCGGCAATGGATCTTTGCCTAGAAATGTCCAAAGTATTTCTGATGTCGGGTAACTCTTTTCTATATATTCGCAAAAAATTATCGGCTTTAACAATATTTTCTAAATGATATTTATTTTGTGAATGTTCGCTAAATTTTTGAATAGCTTTTTTCCAATTTTTAAAGGGAGAAGAAACAAAGGATATGAGTTTTTGATTATACCCTTTTCCACCATACTCAGCTTGAAATAGTACGCATAATTTACATAATGCTCCTCCGCCATTACACTGTGTATAAATAAGCCATGAAAATTTTTTTACCCAAGTTATTTGGAATTTTAAATTTCTCTTTTCGCTGACAGGAAAATTAAAGTCGTCCTCTGGTATCCACGGTTCTGTTAAAAGTTTGTGTTTTAGCTGCTCTTCCATAACAGTTTTATTTACATACTGTCCAACATCAAACTTATTAACAGTTTCATCCGTTATTATTATTTTGGTTGATCTATTATCAGAATCTAAGCTGGAACAAGTACTTGTACTTAGGACAGTAGCAGTGTCGGCATCGGCAACATGTATATCTTTTGATAATATTTGTAAGTCTGAAAAAAAAGGACACACACAATTAAAACCCAAAATTATTATTATTTTCTTCACTTTACTATTACCTTGACTTTCGCTCTCGCTCACTCCAATTTTTATTTTCTTTTGTAGTGGTTTTGAATGAAAATATGAAGAAAGTAACGCCTGTCTTTTAGCCATAATCGCTCTATAAATGTATTTATTAAAAATAACGTACTAAACTAAAGCAATAAAAACGAAACTTAACAGTATAGAGACAGTACAACGGAAGCCGCAGAAAGACTTACTGCAAAATTCGCGACACAAAATATTCGTGCTCTAACTTGTTGCGTATACTGTGAACTGTAGATGACAGATGACACACTCACACAATTCGATTCGCGCTTCACGCGTGGTTGTCGATAGTTCTGTTTTTGTTACTTTTCCGCGGTTGTCAATAGTTGTTTTTACTCGTATTTTTGTATTTTATTTTGTTACTTTTCGTGTGGTCTAGTGTGGAGTGCGAGGTTTCTGCAACGGTCGTAGATATTTCGGGGGGGGGTTTAAACCCCCTAATCCCCCCCCTTGGGTACGGCCCTGATCGGACGAGTCTAACAGACGAGTCGATAAAGACACTTTACTGACGTGGTGCATACAAAATTTTATCGCCAACCGTTCAGAATTTATAATATAAAAAGTTGAGGTATAACTCATCGCAATAAATCGCGAGATTAATTTTTTGTTGAAAAATTTAGATTGGTGGAATGTCAGAAATTTAATTTTTTATTTAGTATGTAGGTATCTTAATCATAAAATTAAAAATAATAATTGTTTTTTTTAATTATGACCATCATAATTATAAAAGAACTAATGAAAATTTTTATGTGGATAGAGTGTCTAAAACATTACTTATAGATCTATTTTTTTATAAAGGTTTGATATAATATAATAATTTGGAAAATTCTATTAAATCTCAAAAATCATTAAAACTGTTTAAAAAAAACTTTAAAATTACATTTAATTAAAAAACAAAATGATACGTAATATTTGATACAATTCGCAAAATGTTTAACTTTTCTGTCTGTTTTTGTTAAAAGAAGGATGCGTTTTAAAATTTAAAAATAAATCTATAAAAATGTGTTAAAAAAATGTATTAAAAAATATTTAATTGTAGCTTTTTGCTAAATAAAACATGTTACTACTACTACTACTACTACTACTACTACTACTACTACTACTACTACTACTACCAAATTTTACCTGATATCGAACATCGCCCGTTTTAAATTCTTTATCTCCAATCACTATAGGAATTTCTTCGGTTTTATTCGCGGTTTCGTCGAGGGCTTTTTCCAATTCAGCTCTTTCCGGCGATCCTTTAAGGTAATCCAACAGAGGTTCATTTTTAACTCCAAAATCTTCAACTTTTAGATCCGGTAATACCGATCCCAGCCATCGTACGTTGGTTCTAAAAAAATATTAAAATAATGATTTACTTAAGACAAATTACAATAAAGGCTGTTTTATCAGTTAAATGTCCTCAGGCCTCAGGGCATCAAAATTCAGGTTTTCGCTTCTGAAATAAAAATTTGGTACCCCATCAATCTTTGGAGATATTAATTGTTGGTCTTTAAATAAGACACACTTTTTTTGCAAGGACGGTTAGCAAAGTGTATCTTTACCGCCAAACATGGACAACTGATAAAATCGATTCTGAACAGATCATTGATGAAATAAGGCCAACTATTATAATTCTAATAGTGACAACAGTGATTTTAGTGATACTGAATATATTGATGATTGATAACCCCTATAGGACGCAAAATAATATATAAATCACCAAATGTTGTAGGTTTGAAAATGTTTAAGCTCCAGCTATTTTTGATTTCTAAATGTTATTATAGATTGAATAAATATGTGTCTATAGATGCCTAGATTTAAGTTTTAGTTTATAAGTATTGATTTGTCAAGTATTCCTATACAATTTACATTCTGTCAGACAGGAAGATTGGAAATAAATAAATTTAAAAAATAAATGTACCTACTATGTAATAAAATTATTATTATTATAAAAATACTACATAATTCAATAATTACAAAATAAATAAATAATTGCAATGGAAATTTTAATTACGGCCCATGTAGCTAAAAGTAGTTAAAATTGTTTGAGGACCGCTGTCTATTTTATTGTAGACTAATTTTGACCATAATCGGTTTATGGCAAATGTGAATTCACTCGCCGGACGGACTTTAGCTACATGATGGTAGCCAAACTGAATTTTTATTTTAAGAACAAACACGAGTGACGCATTCGCATTGGCAATTTCATTTTCTTATCAATATTTCATTTATTTTTACTGATATACCTAGTTTCATAATTTATACAATGTCTGGTGTTGGTGTTATAATCATGTAATATTTTATTCTCCTGAAGTGTTAAGTTTGATTTTTTTCTTTTAAAATAATAGAGTGAATTAGAATAATAATATAATAGTAATAAAAAGTTTATTCAAATTTTTTTTTACATTTAATGTTAATATATATTTTTTTGTATAAACTTAATTCCGAAACTCAGAAGTAAAATACTTGTATTGAGTTAAATATAATATTAAGTTAAATATAAATTTAAAGTTAAATAATAATATAATATTTATTGTAAAGAATATATTTCATAATTCAGACACAACTCTATTATAATATAAAACAAACATGACAATATTTTATTTGTATTTTATATCACTATAATATACGAAGATACAATACGTTATGTATATAATATATATATAATATTCTTTATTTTATTCATTATTTATTAATGACGTTCTTGAATATATCTCTTGGATTAGATAATATCCAATTTTTAATTTTATTTTTATTATTATTTAACGATTTAATTATTTTAATTGACTGTGGTAGCATATCAAAAATATATGGATTGATGTTCAAAAAATGTTTGTGTGCTATTGTTTTGTTTACTCTATTTTTATATCTAATAGTATTGTTATGACGAGTTTCATGTGTGTGATTAATATAATTTATCATATTTTTATGTTTAAAAATATATATTAACATGTTGTAAGAAAAATTTTTGCTATCTTTAAATAGTAAATCTGAAGAATATTGGTGGTCTTTTTCGTAAATAATTTTTAAAATGTTATTTGAATAGTTTCAATATTATTAAGATAATTCTTATTTATGCCTCCCCATCCTAGTATTCCATAATTTAAATATGTTTGTACTAAAGAATAATAAAGTAGTTATAATTCTTTTATATTTAAAAATTGTTTAAGATGTTTAAATTTTGGTATAACAATTCTTAGTTTTTTTATAATGTAGTCACTATGTAAATCCCATTTTAAATGCTTATCAAAAATTATTCCTAGATATTTAATATTTTCACCTTCCTTTATGTTAATATTATTATTGCATATTATTGGACCAATATTTGGAAGTTTATTTTTGTATGAAGTAAATGGAATGTATGTGGTTTTGTTATAATTTATAGTTAATAAGTTTTTATTAAACCAGCTGCTTATTTTTATAAAATCTTTTTCAATAGTATTTTTTTTAAATATTCCAATTTATACCTTCATAAAAAATTACGGTATCATCAGCAAAACTATGTAGTTTTCCTTGACAATTTAAATTAAAAATATCATTTAGATAAATATTAAAAAGTATTGGTCCTAGGACTGTACCTTGTGGTACTCCATAATTAAATATTTTTGGTGAACTAATATTTTCACCAATTTTAACATAATGTACTCTGTTATATAAATAGTTTTTAAATAAAGTTAATATTTGACCACGAAATCCAAGTTTTTCTAATTTGTTAATAAGAATTTTATGACTGGCAGTATCGAAGGCTTTAGCTAAATCCAAAAATATGCATATACTGTTCATTTTATTATCAATTGAATTATATATTTGATTTGTTAGGTGACAAATTGCATCTTGTGTAGATAAATTTTTTTGAAATCCAAATTGTTTGTCTGATAGGATTTTATTTTTGTTTAAGAAATTTTCTAATCTTTCTTTTAAAACTTTTTCGAAAACTTTGGCTAACGATGAAATTAATGTTACAGGTATGTAATTTTGAAATTCAACTTTATTTCCGCTTTTATAAATTGGTTTTGAATATTAATAATTTATAAATTGAATACAAATTTTTAATTTATAAATGTTTTGAACGTGTAAATATCTCTTCCGTCTATATAGATTAACAGTTGGTTCTAAATGCGGTAATTTGTGTATGCATTTAATAACTTTATTTTGCAATTTTTGTAAGTAATGGTTTTAAAGTTTTAAGTTTGATAAACAAGCTAAGTATTGTAATTTTGAATATATTAATGGAAAATATATATTTTTTACGTATTTCAAAGGAATGTTATATCTAGCTCTGTACAAAACAGATACCAAAGGAGATATCGAGTTTATAATATACTGGATATGGCCTTTCCAATTTAAATTTTTATCTAAAACTAATCCTAAAATTTTTGTCGTATTGGATATTTTCATTATTAAATGTTAAGGGGTTAATGATAGAATTTATTTTATTTTTAGTTATAAACATAGAAGAAGATTTTGCAAAATTTAACGCTCGATTTAACGTAAGTTTATTTAATTGAAGCCAAGAAAGAAGCATTTTTAAATCATTATTAATATCAAAACACATTTCTGCAAAAGTTTCAGCAAAATAAATAATAATTGTTGTATCACCTGCAAATAGCTTTATATTGCCCTTTAAGTTCAATTTGGAAACGGAATTAATGTAAATTAAGAATAATAATAAAGATAATGCTTTCATTAATTTATAAATCTAACCTTTTTTAACGTAAAACTATAGTTAGATATACTCCAAAGAGGGGTATTTGGCCGATTTTTTGATAAAACCAAGAATTAACGAAATATTAATTTTAAAAAACGAAATGGCGAATGCGTTACTAGTGTTTGATAATTATTTTTTGCGGCATCGAACCAGCCAAATAAAAATAAAAAATTGTGTGTGCTTAAGATCACACGACAGAAGTGAAAACTTCAACAAGGTGAAATTAACAATATCAAATACACGAGTGTCTAGACAACGCACACTGACTGTTTCCACGTCGATACTGAATGCGACCGATGGCGGCATGCTCTTTCATATAACGTTCATTCGGGTCAGGGTCAGTTCGGATTGAATATAGCAGTTGAATTCGAGCGTAGCACATCCGAGTCTGACGCCTGACGCGTGACGGCGACGCGTGATGGCTCAGTTTAATTCAGTGCCCACAAAAAGTGCTAAACGCGCCTAAAGAAGTTTTCACTTCAATAAAATGACAAAACCTTTCCCGAGTAATGAGACTCTTTCTAACAGTCACGCCTTCTGAGGCGCTTTGAGACATTAGATGGCACACCCTCAAAAAAAGGCGTGATACTAGCAAAGCACCGTTATTGTACAATGCTGTTACCCATAAGGCAGCTTATTCTGAACTAAAGGCAAGGTTAACACCAGCACATAGGATTTCTAGACATGACCATCGCTTTAAGTTTGATCAGCCCTTCTTTAAAACTTCATTGGGACTGTTTTCGCCTCTGAATAATGGCCTTAAAATTTGAAATTCGTTATCGGCAGACAATTTTAATGATAACATTCCTAATATAAGCACCTTTAAGAAAAACATTTCTTCTTTATCGGAAGGAACCTTACGCCATTTGACAACTTCAGGTTAATGCGTGTTCAGTACTATTTTATTTTGTTGTGATTCTATTTATTATGTTGTTATTATGTTTTATTGTGATATCTGCAAGTGTGATAAGAGATAGTGTAAGTATAAGAATTTTTCGAGGAATTTTTATAACACTATAAATTTTATTTTTAAATTTTGCATAAGTAAGTATCACGTTTTTATATAAGTAATTTTGCTGCATTTTTTAAATTTTGTTAAGGTTACTATGGTGATAGACTGATTTGTAATTATAATTATAATACTAGGTACCACCTTTTGCCATTTCCATTTGTAGCTAAATAAATACTTAAATAAATAAAAAAAATAAAAAAACATCTAGCAAACGCAAATCATCTGGCTAAATTATATCAAAACTAATGGTATTTGTTTTATAATAAAACTAGCGTGTACCCGGCATGCGTTGCAACCCGCTGGTATAAATACAAACCCGAACAAACCCGATATATTAGTACCCAGCATGCCACTTTCTGAAATTGCACCCGTGCGAAGCCGGGGCGGGTCGCTAATTATACATAAAAACCTTCCCCTTGAATCACTCTATCTATTAAAAAAAACCGCTTCAAAATCCGTTGCGTAGTTTTAAAGATTTACGCACATAAGGGGACAGACGGGCGACAGCGACTTTGTTTTATACTATGTTAAGATAGGATGCCTTACACAACTACAAAATATGTATGCAACAATGAAAAGTATTTATTATCTGCTCAGTTTTATAATTATATGGAAAAATCCAATTGGCACGGGCTTAAAAATAAATAAGACCTTGGTTAACGATAAACTGTTTAAAATGTTCGTATGGAGGTAAACCATTATATATTATATTATAATATATAAAATTTGCATTTTTTGCTAAATAATATAAGAATTTCTTGGTAAAATCACTATAATTTTAAATTCGTAGACAGGGAAGTGAAACCAAGCCCTGGAGGGTAGTTCGGCCTACCTACTTATTCAAAATATAAAGAGGAAAGCACCTGTATTTCACAATATAAAAAGCTTAACCAACAGTCAATTAGCCAAACCAAAGAAGAAAGTTAATACAGTGTCACCAGTAAAGTAAAATTTGGTCGCATGTGATACAAAGTTTATTTGTTTTGACCCTGTATAAGGTAACTTCATAAAATAAGTATTTTTAAAAACGTAGTTTGTGTCTGAAAGTAATACACCTTAATATTAAGACAAAAAAGAACACAGTGTCATCAGTAAAGTGTTCATTAAGTGGAAAATAAATTTTAGTTTAACTTAACGTAAAGTTTATCTATTTTCAACGATTTAATTTAAAACCCCTTTACTTTATTTTTTATTTTTATACTTTCAGGCACAAACTACGTTTTCAAAAATACTTATTTTATGAAGTTGCCCTATACAGGGTCAAAAACAAATAAACTTTGCATCACATGCGACCAAATTTTAATAGCCCAATTTTGATTTTGTAGAAAAAAACACATTTAATATGGCGCTACTTTAAAGAAAATATATCTGAAATAAAGCCTTGTCAAAACTGAGAAGTTTTATGTAGGTTGCGTTGAGTCTTATTTTGCAAAAATGGTGCAATTTACAAAATACAGGGTGTCCCGAAATTAGCTGACAATATTTTAAGGAGATAAAGTACATCCAAAAATAAGACTAATACCCTCTATTAATATACCTTCAAAAACGCTTTGTTATGGGGCTAGAGCCCCCCGAATTGGAACCATGATAAGCAGTTTTTTCACAATATCTCAAAAACCGATTAGGGTATCGAAACAAAATTTGATACATGTTTTACCCATGACAAGACGCAATAAACGATTCTATTAGCTTAACTTTATTTCTTCCAGTGGCGTCCCACTGGGTAGGTAGTTGGGAGAATATTGCCCTAAGTTTTTTATTTAGAAGCCTTGAAGTCCATTGTTGAAAAAAGGTACTCTTGTTTCATTGCGGTAGGATTCACCATTTTCCAGTAAAATCGATTTTAAAATTTTCGGTTTTTTGAAATCCGGTGAAAAGGCTAAGGTTTTTTTTTGCAATCTCAGCAAACACTTAATATTAAAACATAAAATTTATTAGAACTTCTACTAGCGACAAGGCATATGTATTAAATGATGTTACTTTAAAATATTTTTCCAGTGACGTCGCACGGGGTGGAGCCTTAAGTAAATATTACTATTATTTTTTTTTTAATTTCATAGTTTTAATGTTTTTTTTTTTAATTTTAAATTTCTTGTTAATAAAACCTTCCATTATTGTAATTTGACACAATGTAACGTTTTTAAATTAAACATATTTTTAGATTCCTTTGTTTTTCAAATATTTATTTTCATGAAGATTTTAAGAGAGTTTTAAAATAAAACAAAAAATAATAACAAATTGCAAATCAAATTTGATTGTGAACCACAAGGGAAACTAATTCTTAAGCAAGTACCAGTCATGTGTCCCCAAAAATAATAATCAAGGGGATTTAAATCAAGTGATTTTGGTGGCCAGGCTATGGCTATCAATCCACCTGGTAATTTTCTTCAAGCCAATTCCTCACTTGACGTCCGTAGTGAGCTGGTGCCCCATCATGTTGAAAGAAGTGCCCTAAACGTAAATCCAGTGGCACATTATCTAATAAATCCCCAAGTTGATCATGTAATATTATTATTTGTCGCTAGTAGAACTTCTAATACATTTCATGTTTTAATATTAAGTGTTTGCTGAGATATGCAAAAAAAATCTTAGCCTTTTCACCGAATTTTAAAATACCGAAAATTTTAAAATCGATTTTACTGGAAAATGGTGAACCCTAGCGCAATCAAATAAGAATACCTTTTTTCAACAAAAGACTTCAAGGCTTCTAAAAATTTCACCTAAAGTTAAAAAATCCTACAAATAAAAAACTTAGGGCAATATTCTGCCAACTACCTACCCAGTGGGACGCCACTGGAAGAAATTCAATTAGGCTAATTAAACCATTTATTGCGTCTAGCTATGGGTAAAACATGTATCAAAATTTGTTTTGATACCCTAATCGGTTTCTGAGATATTGTAAAAAAACTGCTTGTCATAGCTCCAATTCGGGGGGCTCTAGCCCCATAACGAAGCGTTTTTGAAGGTATATTAATAGAGGATTTTAGTCTTATTTTTGAATGTACTTTATCCCCTTAAAATATTGTCAGCTAATTTCGGGACACCCTGTATAGGTAAAAAATCAAAATTAACTTATGCAGCTGAAATTTTTCATGTGGGCTAGAAACTGCATTTAAAAAAACTTTTTCAAATAACTCTTTTCGATATTTTCAGAAATAACCCCACTTTTGAATTATTTTTTGAAAAAAATTAAAATTTGGCAGATAATGCGAATCACGTGACTACTATTTTTTTGCTTAATTTTCATCTCGATTGAAGCAGAACTTGATGCCAAAGTCAAATTTTGAATAAAGAAATCCCATATAATGCGGACTTTACTGGGGACAATGTATTTCTCAGAACCTTTCCATGGACTTTACGTTTCTAAACACCTTTAGGGGTAGAATTTATAGAAAAGTCCTCGGAATAGTCTGTTAAAAAATATTTTTTCCCATGTAAACTTTTATAACTCCTATTAATCCCTTTAGGGATAGATGTTAAAAAAAATAAGAAATAAGTTTATTACTTCATACACTTCACGTTAATAGTTACTCAGTTAATTTTCTTTTAATTGAATTACTAATTACCCGTTCGATTTTATTATCAATTTGAATCTTGTAATAACGCTAAATAAACTAAGTATTTATTAATATGATAGGAGATTAGTCAACAGTATGTATAGTATATATTACGAAACTTTTGTTCATGTAAAATCATTTGGATTCTCCAAAGGACATCTCCGATGGCATTTTGATTACTAGAAATTCTTATTATAAAAAGTGGGGCTTCTATCTTAATTTTACTTTTAAAGCAACCGTAATGAAACAAAAAGGAAACTCTAGTCTTACAGCTTTTTATAGTATTATGAGATACAGTAAAACAAAGTTGAACTTGTAAATTTCCACTATATTAGACAGAAAATTACATGTTTCGCTAACACTGTAGCTTCGTCAGATGACAATGATTTAAATCATTTCTGTCTAATATAGTGGAAATTTACAAGTTCAACTTTGTTTTACTGTATCTCATAATACTATAATTATGGATTTCCACCTAGTATCGGCTGAATAAATTAATTTAATTACAGCTTTTTGTTGAAGTCCAAATATCTGGTTACCTCCTGCTGTATGCCCTCAAACTAAATAAATATTGTACACAAAATAACCACTATTTTACTGACCTGTTTGCATTTAAAATACCACGTTTTTTGTTAATTTTTAATTTTGCGCCAAAAAATTAAATCACATCTTAAAAACATAACCTAAAAGTTCGTTCTATCTAGCACAAACAAAACTTTACTCAAGGTCAGGTGACAACAAATAGCACAGTTCCTTTCAGTTACTTTTAAATGACATAGCAAAGTCAACGGCAAAAGTTGAGCTTCCTTTTAACAGAGTTCCTTTTAAATAGCAAAACAAAACAAAGATTTTTCCTCCCCCCTTGCCGCAGTTAAGTATGCCCCTCTATATTTCTCATGCGATTATGTAAAGATATTTACTTTGCTTAGCTATTTAAACGAAGCAAATGGAAAGTAACTAGTAACTCAGCTCAGCTAAGATTTTTTTTGTCCCTCCTTGCTGCGGTTAAATAAGCCCACCTATAGCCGAGTTATTTTAAGTTACCTTTAAATAGCAAAGCAAAGACAACGGCTAAGTTGAGCGTTCCTTTTAAAAATTTAACTCAGCACAGCAAAGATTTCTTCCTCCCCCTTGCCGCGCTTAAGTAAGCCACTCTATATTTCTCATACGATAGCCAGGTTCCTTTTACGCTAGTTTCAAATAGCAAAGCAAAGCATAACAAAGCTTTTTTTTCTCCCGCCTTGCCACGGTTAAGTATGCCCCTCTATGTTTCTCATGCGATAATACGAAGTTGTTCGCGAAGCGTTCCCTTAACAACTTAGCTAAGCAAAAAATTTTTTACTTTGCTGTGCTGTTTAAAATACGCAATTATTTCTCATAAATAACAGATTTCTTTTGGCTAAGTTCCTTTTGGTTACTTTTAAATAGCAAAGCAAAGCTAACGCCTAAGTTAAGCGTTCCTTATTTTTTCTCCCTCCTAGCCGCTCCGATTCCCATAAGGACTTAAACGAAGTTATTCGCGAAGCGTTCCTTTAACAACTTAGCTAAGCAAATATTTTTACTTTGCTTTACTATTTAAAAGAAGCAAATCGAATTTATATTATATTTTTCATAAATAGCAAAGTTCCTTTGGCTAAGTTCCTTTTAAATAGCAAAGCAAAGTCAACGGCTTAGTTGAGCGTTCCTTTTACAAATTTAACTAAGCAAAGCAAATAATTTTTCTTCCCCCCTTGCCTCCGGTAAGTATGCCCCTCTTGTTGCCCATTCGGAAAAAAAATCGATTAAATTGTAATTTATAATCCAATTTTTAAATAAAATTACTGATAAATGAATTTGGAACCTTGGGTTTGAGCCAAGATATTATGCAGGTCAGCATGTCGTCGCTTTTTCATGGTGGCATACGCAAAACACAGTTTCAATTTCACGACAAATAAATTCCTAGGGCCTTGTGCTTCAGACCTTCATTATAAAAATTAAGCTCTTTACACCTAGGTAAGTATGTGTATGTAAATAACAAACTTTCTTAACAAGAAAAAAATAATTAGGGTAACACAGTCCATAGTATCAAATCAAATTTGATATTATTATAAATATTTTCATCTAATGATCAATGATTGTCAAACATTAAAGGAACTTGGCGAAACTATTACAAGCAAAGTATACTTAGCAGCACCATATTATCTGGTTCCATGCTTAACTAATAAATATTATTAAAAAGATAGCTATGTTTCACAAATCATATCATTTTAGATACTTATACATAGATAATTTAGGAAATTTATTGGAAAGCGTGAAAATGACTAAGTTTAAAATTTGTTTCCAATTTTCAGAAAAAACTAACTACCCAGGTAGGTAGGTATCTACCTAATAAGGACGCTACCTAAGGTAATTTACCAATTATTATTATTATTATTATATTATATTATTATCTACACCTAACCATTTCCTGAGCAATATTAAGAAAACGGCCAAAAATAAATTTAATTTTCCAGCTTCTGTAACTGCGTGAAGAAGCTTGACTTATTAACTCACACAAGTGTGGAAATTACCGATATGGCGGAATTTCAGAAAACTTGTGCATAAAATTTAATTTTGTATTGGTGAATGTAACTGAAAAGATCTGCCCATATTCGTTAAAAAAATAACAACTTATAGTCATAAGCTCATAAGATCGTCAGGAATAATAAAGTTATGTCACAAATAATATTATTTGTTAAATATAGGGCTAGATTTGCATGTCCACTATTGTATAAGTCAAAATTGTGTTTAAACATTTTTTGACATCCATGTCAATCATTGGTTTCAGCAGTTCTATTATTTGAGATTTTAAAATTCAATTTTACATAATCTTTCTCCTTTATATTATGACAATGTTGCCAATATCCGTTTGTTTTCTGTAACATGTTGGTAACAAATTTTTGACATGGGATGTCGCTAACTGGTTGTAAAGTGTCGATAATTCAAAATCACTTTTTTTTAGATATGGGTTCAATAAGAAAAACCTACGACCCTCAGAAAATGGTTCAGGTTCTAGAGGAACCAAGGGAAATCACCTCTTATTTGTTCCCCTGGTCCTTCTATTATTCTTGATCCAGGAGAAGAGAAAGTATTGGCCAAATGGATATTGGCAGTGGCCAAAAGGCATTTCCCAATATCAAAAAAAAACAATTATCAGATTCAATTCAAAAACTTTTGAATTAAGACAAATCAAGTAAAAACAATAATAACAGACCAAGGGACAAGTGCATGGTACCTACAGACTGTTAGACTTAAAAAGCATACTATATCAATCATTATTCTATATGTTATATCATGTTACATTGATAGGATATTTGGAGAAAGAATATATGTATGTACATACATAATAATATGGGTGGGTAGTCAATAAATGGTTTTTGTAAAAATTCAATGTCAATTATTGGTTTTTTGTACTTTAAAAATATATACCTACTTTCTCCAAACAATAAAATGAAAATTCACTATTAGAAATTGATAGTAACATGTTTAACAAACATTATAGGTAGGTATTAATCGAGTATTAATAGAGTAAATTACACAAAGCACATTTTTTGTGGTTACCTACAATACAATATAATAACTAAATTTTGTATCTAAAAGTGTCAATAATTGGTCATTTGCCTTGCCATACCTATAAGTATTAAACGTTTTAAGAAAATATTGAGACAAATGTGATATGTGATAGGTAACTTAATTTTACAGTTCATTTGTACATTGCAACAAAGCCAGATTTTAAGAAAAAAAACTTATTGAGAAGTTAGTATGGCAATAAACCAACATTTTTATAAAAGCCAAATTTTGAAAAAATCACTGCAGGTAAGTACCTCCTTATTGCCTGATAAAAGTTGAATTTATAATATTATTATAAAAGGTCGTATAAAAGATTAGTTTTCAATTTCCATCAAACAGCCATTCTTTGATAATAACTGCACAAAAGGCATTATTCTTTTTATAAAAATTGCACCAATCCCCTTACAATTTAAATAGACAGAATCTGGCTGGCCCAATTATTTTGTCCCAGTAAATGGCCACCCTGTAGGTATTGATTTTTGTCTGCAGTGGAAATTTCCAGATTGCGATTATACCAACTTTGGGATTTTAATAACTACTTCTGTATTTCTAAACTATAAATAGCATAATCTATCAAAAAACACTATTGCCATAAATTATATAAATTGAAATAGCTATAAATAATCAAGTAAAAGGTCATGCAGTTGATAAAAGATTTTATTTATTGAGATAAACTTCTTGGTACTTAATACATGAAGCGATACTGACCTTTGTAAAGACTGGGAAATTGTCTGTTTACAAACGGATAACATTTTTCTATAAGTTCTAGTGTTAGATAGTCTGATAAAATTAATTTGAAGAGCTGATTAGGAAATTACTAAATATTTTATTCATTTGACATTGCACTGTGCTGTGACGTAATTGTCCGACTTGTGTCGCCATGGGATGCGTATCGATATTTAAATATTTCGATCCATTAATACTCGCCTACCCATGCCACAGAGCAATGATAGGTAGACGCTAGTGCTGGGAAGTTTAGTTCACTTTGCCGATTTCAATCTTTCGTTCTCGTTCAATAAAGTGAATAGTTCAAAAGACTAGTTCGTTTAGTTCATTTAGTTCACTGATTTATACTGGCATATCGCCGCATGCATCGGTCGGTCAGGTGACAAAACCTATAATCTCGGTCGTCTCGCTCTCGCTTGCGTAGTACATTCCGTTTAGACTTTAGTTCGCCTTGTTTCAATCTCTCAGTAATTACTGATTGAATCTTTTAGTTCAGTTGGCAGATTCGATCTTTTGAACTAGTTCGTTCGCGAACTACACAACTCTAGAGACGCTTGTTGGACGACAAGCCAAATGCACTGAAGAGGGATTGGTGAAATGCAGTCTAATGACCTCCCTACCATCCAGGTGGGAGGGCATCTCCGAGGACTCCGAGGAGTGAGATAAACCTTTATCTATGGGAGTGAGTACTTTTGCTTGCCAAATTATGACAAGACTCAAACATCCGTTTGTTCATTAATTTAATATTTAATATTTTAAGGTTAGTTTTCTGACAGAACCTCGACCATCATACAACATACAACATACAACGCTATATTTTCAGGTTAATTTTGTTTGTGAAATCGTGGCCACAAAATATATCCTAGAGGGTATATTTTGTGATCGTGGCAAGGTACCGTTAGGTTGAAAGTGAGTGGGTTGCATATATACGGCTAAGTTGAGCGTTCCTTTTAAAAAAATAACTTTTCCTGCCCCCTTGCCGCGATTAAGTATGCCCCTCTATTTCCCATACGGAGTAATACACAGACTATGACTATACGAAGTTATTCGTGAAGCGTCCCTTTAACAATTTAGCGAAGCAAAGATTTTTACTTTACATCGCTATTTAAAAAAAGCAAATGGAAACTATGTTATGCATACTTTTCTTCGGTTCCTTTTTCCTTTTAAACAGCAAATCAAAGCAAATGCAAATATGTCTTCGCTTTAGCTAAGATAAGAAGGAACGCACAACACAACAACAGAAAGATAAAAAAAGGGAAATCGTTTATGTTAAATTACTAAAAATAGCCCAGCAGAAGCTAGGCTTGAAAAAATTCTTTCTAGATCCATTTATGTTGACCCTCTCCACGGAAATCTTTAGTAAAAGGCGAAAGATTTATTCGCTTTGAAGAGAGTCCAGGATAACGAGAAAATCTCTTTCCAAAGTATTTAAAGCAATCCTAAAAGTTGCAGTGGATTGCTAATAACCACTAGTGACATCTCCGAAAATGACAGCGCACTAAAAGTAATTACCACTCTACTTGTTGAATACACCTGCAGGATATCTACTCAACATTAAGGTTCTAATACAAAGTAGGGAGCCTGAATACTTAAACTCCTTCACAGGTGACGCCAATAATACAGTAGTCATAGTAGGATAGTGAAACAGAGCAGATACAGTTCTACACCATGATACAAAGAAAGATTCTTTGTATCATGGTTCTACACTCTGTTGCCAGCCTTTAAGAAATTTAAGTAGAATTGGTTCTGTCCTTAGCAGAGTTTTTGTAAATAGCAAAGCAAAGCCAACGGCTAAGTTGAGCGTTCCTTTGAAAATTTTAACTTAGCACTCAACAATTGTCATACGATTTAACGAAGTTGTTCGCGGAGCGTTTCTTTAACAATTTAGCTAAGCAAAGATTTTTACTTTGCTTTGCTGTTTAAAAGAAGCAAAAGGAAAATTAGTGATGGGATACTCGAGTGAAAAATAACCGATCACTCGGTTTTTTCAATCACTCGAATTATTCGATTATCTTCGGAAATCATTCGAGTGACGAAATGAGTGATGAAAATAATGGTTTTTGATAGTGATGGGATCACTCGAGTTAAAAAAATAACCGATCACTCATTGCGGGGCTATACAAAGTAGTTAGTTTATGGAACTGGCGACCTTTTTTTTTTTTTTGAAGTCTAAAAATATATGTGGTTGATAATTTAAGTGATTATATTTTTTTTTTTAATTGCCCCTCATAGAATTTGAGTGAACAATCGATTATCATTCGGTTTTTTAAATCACTCGAATTCTCGGTAATCGATTATTGAAATAACTCGATTTTTCCCATCACTAGAAAATACCTATAATTAAGGACATTTTATATATTTTTAGACTTTTTAAATGAAATGAAATGAAATGAAATGAAATGAAATGAAATGAAATGATTTTTATTAGCAACTTGTGCTATAAATAACAAATTACAAACTATGTACACTTAGCAAAAATAAATATACTTAATTCCTTTGATCAATAGTTTTCTTTCACAAATCCTATCACTAGTCTCCTAAATTCTCTTAAATTACTAGCTGCCCTAATATACAATGGAACAGTATTATACTCAACCAACCCTTCAAAAAACAAAGAACTTTGTGTTCCACTCTTTTTAACCATTGGAATGTATATGTTTGAGGACGCTCTTGTATTATATGTATGTATGTCATTCACAAATTTAAGCTTTTTACTCATGTAATTAGGCAACATTCCATGAATTATCTTATAAATAAACAACAAATTTAAAGTTACTAGTCTCTGGTGAATTGACATAAAATGCAGTGTAGCCAACATATCAGATATTCTAGTGTATCTATCTTAGAATCACACGCATGGCCCTATTTTGTAACGTCTGCAATTTATCTTTATCCGTCTTGTTAATATATAACATTATTGTTGGACAATACTCAAAATGTGGACTTATTATAGTTTTATAAACAGTTATTCTAGATTGTAGAGACAATGACTGACAAATTCTTCTAAAAAAACCTAATTTTTTGTTTATTTTCCTAATTATATAGTTCGTGTGACTTTTAAAATTTAGTTTATTGTCAATCATTATGCCCAAATATTTGCATTCACCAACACATTTCAATTCCTCTCCAAACAACCTCAAACCTACACCATTATTTATTTTGTTATTAAATATCATAAAATTTGTTTTATCAATATTAACCAACAATTTATTTACAAACAGCCACTCCTCCGCTCTTATCAATTCACCAGCCATTTTATCGATTGCACCCTCCGTCGTTTCATCATTTACAGAGATACATGCATCGTCAGCAAACAAATTCAACAATGTATCATTATCAAAGCAAGCATCAAAGTCATTAATATAAATGAGAAACAGCAAGGGTCCCAGTATTGTTCCCTGCGGTACACCAAAATAAGTTTTTCTTTTTTTAGAAATGCAATCGCTAACTTTTGTCTGCTGATACCTTTCACTAAGATAGTTCTCAAACCATTTATATGCACTCCCCCTAATTCCACAACTTTTCAGTTTCTGAAGCAAAATTGACCTGTCTACCGTTTCAAAAGCTCTCTTCAAGTCCAAGAACAGCTGCTACTATACTATCACCCCTGTCCATTAATTCTTTCCACTTTGACAACACAAGTTGTAGGGATGTTTCACATGAATGCCTTTCTCGAAACGCACTTTGGTTTTCTATAAGTATTTTATTTTTCTTCAAATGTTCAAGAAGTTGATCCTTAATATGTAACTCCAACAGTTTCTCGGTTAAAGGAAGCATGCATAAGCATGTTGATCGGCCTAAACTCTTCAACCCTGTTAGCATTGACAACTTTTGGAATTGGAGATATTACTGATACCTTCCACCTATCAGGCACCACTGCCTCCAGAATAGATGTATTTATAACTTTTGTCACACGACTTGCCATGATATTACCGCTTTTTTCGAAAATTTCCATATCTATATCATCAGTTGATGATATAAATGTTTGACCAGACTTTGTTTGACCTGGCAACACTGCGATATGTCATCTCTCATGTCATATGCAAAAGTCCACGGACTTCAAACTTCAACACTTCAAACTTCAAAGTCAAAAGCAAAAATTTTTGCTTGATTTGTGAAATGGCTGCGGTTGCAGATTTTTTTTCTTTGGGCAGCATTGTATGGTGCAGAACATGTTATAATGCAGAAGTTGAGGGAGAAGTGATGGCATTTGAGCCTCAAAATAAAATTCTGATTTTAAGTATCCTTATATTAACGAAATTTATTTACGAAAACGTAAAAATTAATTTTTATGTTGGTCAATAGTTTTACATACCAAGAACCGTGGTTTACATGTTTTTGAATGTGTGTGGAACCTTTCAAACTACTTACTAACAATACAGGTTTTTATTGACTTCGAAATATTTGTATGAATATTTATTATTTCATGGTAGGTACTTAGGTATTTTATGCTTTTTCGAGAACCTCTAGGTACTGTAGTTTGGTAGATGTTTTCTTAGGATAACCTTGTCCACGAAGCCCTCGGAATTTGATATACAATATGACGTTAAACTTTGGGGATTCCGCCAGAATTTCATTTATTTTTAAAAAAATTGTTAGTTTTAGTCTTGAAAATTGGGAATATTCTTTTACTGACCTATTTACCATCTATATAAAGAATCTAAAGTTCCTTGATTTCCAAACATTATTGCCACTAGGTGAGACTATCACAACCAATCGCATTACTAGCAACCATTGGTGGGTACTTCCATGCTTACTTAAAGTCATCGGCTAAAGTTTCACAATAATGTCTTATGACTGTTGTGCCTTTATTATAAATATTTACCCTCGTATTTACCTAATAATAATACTAGAAGTTATGGCAAACTTCAGTATTTCAAATAGAATACCATGTGTACCTATATATTTTAGCTTTTTTGGATACCTTATTAAAACCTAAATATTTTTTGCTCGATTTTTTGTTAATGATAATAACCGTAATCTGTAACCGTTTTTGAGATATGAATTATCTATCTATCTATTTTCCTTAATTAATATTAAAACAGAATGCAATTCCACAAATGGAGATCCCAAGTTAAATGATGTACATTTTATGAATTTATCGCTTGTTAGTGAATTACAAGTAAAAAAGGAAGGAAGCTGTTATGCAGAAATACCTCAAAGTTTAAACCTGCAACGGGTAAGTAAGTGTTTCTTATGTTAACTTAAGTAGGTACACTAACTTTAAATCCAGTTTTTGGTTAAAGTGAGTGATGCAGGAGGCATATTATTTAAGGTTGAATTCTTAACGTCATTCAATCTATATAATATATATAACCTATTTCGCGTTGATTTTTTGAATTTATTATTTTAATAACTAACATTTAAAGAAAATCAATATCGTCGGTACATTATTTAGGTAGTATCTGATATATAACAAAAATATCAATTTATTTCATTGCTAATTTTGGGAGAATTGTATAGTGAAAGAACAATGAGTGACAATGACATAATAATGTTAAAAAAATCTTACCCGTTATTTTTCGCTATACAATTCTTCTAAAATAAGTTATGAAATTCCTTGATATTTATTAAATATGTCAATTATTACCTATAGAATATCAAGCCGATACTGATTTTCTTTAAATTTTGTATAAAAGCTAGAAAACATAAATAAATCTACGCGAAATAGGTTATAGGTTGGCAAGCATGTTGATACTCCTACCTTAAAGGTCTTTTGCAAGCAAAATGGTTTCCCTGTAAACTTAATAACCCCAAAAATGACACCACTCAATATTTATTTAGTTACCTATTAGAATTTAAGAAGATGAAATACCTAATATTTTTGTCTACAAGTAGGTTGTTGGGTTAAGTTGATAATTTGTAACTTTTTAGAAGAAAGTTAAAGAGGTGAAATGACATTTTTCTGTTGCTTGTATCAAGTTAATACATTGTAGTGGCCGCGCGACTTTGGCCGCCTAGTGTTTGTCAAAATTGTTATTTCAATGAATTTTTTTTTTTTTGTTTTGCGATCTGACCAAAGCCTTTGACTGTGTGGATCATGAGATACTGCTCGGTAAGCTTGAAGTTTATGGTTTTTGAGGGACCTTCTTGGCCTGGATCAGATCGTATTTGTCGGATCGTCATCAGTCAGTTATTTTCAATGACGACATTTCCTCCAGCTTAAGCTTGACCTCTGGGGTCCCACAGGGATCTATCCTTGGTCCCTTGCTTTTCCTAATATATATCAATGATCTGGCAACCCTGGATATATCAGGTATTTTTACTCTTTTTGCGGATGACGCGACTATTCTGGGGCATTCCGGAGACGCTGGCCAGATGGAGATTGTTATCAGTAACGACTTGGTTCGAGTGAAGGATTGGTGTGATGCTAATCTACTTACCATCAATTTATCTACGACCAAGATTATTAACTTCAGATGTCAAGTGGACGGCGTCATTTTAAATTCGCAAGCTCTGGGTAGAGTAAATTATAATAAATTTCTGGGTTTGTTTGTGGATGATAGGTTGAAGTTTGAGCCACATGTTTTACAACTAACCACTAAGGTTTCTAGAGGTTGCTATGCCTTAAGGGTTATTTCCCGGGAAATGGATATAGTAACTGCGAGGGCTGCCTACTTCGCTTTAATTGATACACACTTGCGGTATGGCGTGTGTTTTTGGGGTGCTTGTTCCGGTTATTTATTTAACACCGTATTTATTCTCCAGAAAAGAGCTCTGCGATTTATGTTAGGCTTAAAACGAAGGGAATCATGTAGGCCATTGTTTAATAGTAACAAAATCTTAACATTACCATGCATTTTTATATTAGAAGCCGTATGTCTCGTGCATAAAAAGTTTAGCCAGGAAATTCTCTCTGCTTCCTCTTATTTTTTCCGTAATACTCACACCGCAGCTCTTCCAATACCGGGTTCCACCTTAATTAAGAATTCTTTTGTATACAGGGGCAAAAAAAATGTTTAATCATCTGCCTAGACAGGTTAGAGAGATTTTGTGCATTAAAAAATTTAAGAGGGAGGTCAAGAAGATTCTTTTGAATAAGACATATTACTCTGTCTCCGAATTTTTAGAGGATACATTTTAATTCTAGTATTTTTTTTTTGTTTGTGAACATTTTATCATTTGATTTTTAATATAGCTATGTTTGAGTCGGGGTTTGAGTATACGTACAGAAAAGTTGTCTGTTCCTCTTTGTTTTATGTAACTTGTTTTTATATTTTTTTATATGACTTTTATTTAGTCTAGTATAGGTACTTTTTCGACATTAACTTGTACTTAGTTTTACATTAATGGCTTTGTTAATGAAAAATGAAATTTTTTTATAACAATAAAGCGTTTTTTGATTTGATTTGATTTGATATGTATAAAGATACATACTAAATAAAAAATTCAATTTCTGACATTCAACCAATCTAAATTTTTTAATATAAAATTAATTTTTGTATATTTGTCACAATTTAAAATAATCCGCATTGCCTTATTTTGTAAAATTTGTAATTTATCAAATATTTCCTTACTAGCACAATATAAAATGGAAGAACAATAAAGAAAATGCCATAATACGAACCGTAATATAATACTTTTACTGCAATCTATGATTATGATACTTTCAAAATAATTAAAAATTTCAATTTTGAATCATTAGGTAATTATCCCTAAATATTTAAAATTGTTTACTAATTCCAATTTTTCACCATCAATTACAACGTTTATATTTTGATAATTTAAAATATTACCCATAACCATACATTTAGTTTTTGAAATATTTAATCTTAATTTATTTAGTTTTCGCCAATTTAATAATATATTTATCTCAGAATTGAGAGTATTTAGACCAAAGACATTAAAAATATTTAAAACATTTATGTAATTTAGGTGTCATTAGCAAACATTTGTAACTTACACATCGTTGCATATCGTTGACGTATAAAATAAATAATATTGGACCTAGTATACTTTCTTGAGGAACTCCTATATTATTTATTTTTTTATTTGACTATGTTGTTGATATCTTTGTTTTTGTAAACCTGTTACCTACTTAAATACTTTTTAAACCATTTATAAACGTTTCCGCGAATACCATACTGATAGAATTTACTCAATAATCTAGCCCTGTCAATAGGGTATTTGACAAAAATTTTAAATGGGGAAAAAATTCTATAAATCATAGGTATATATTGTCATAAAACATATGGCAGCAAAAAAACAACATATTTAGTCCCAAAAGACCGCTAGAAAGATTTAAAAATGCCCCAAAATTCAAATTATTCCAAGCGGGTAAAAACGCGCTACTAGTAGTCGTGACGTCAAGGGGTATCATTTGTCAGATTTGTGTGTGACATCCACGAAATAGGTTATAGGTTGGCAATAAATTGAACGACGTTAAGAATTCCACCTTTAAAACAACAATACAATAACAAGAACACACGGCAATCCAAATGCAAACTCGGTCGCTCGGCCACCGGTCAGGATGACGGATGACTGACAGTAATACTTCCTGACGTCATCGGGCTTGGCGCGCTTAAGAGGTTCATAGACAAGCGAGTTGCGCACTCTCAAGGATAGATAGGCAACGTAACATACTAAATTGGTTCCCTGATAGCGCGACCCGCGACCGGAGGCGAAACTAAATATAGTCGTGGTGGGGATAGGCGCCAAGCAGAAAATAGTATATTAAAGTATAAGTGGATATTAAGGTCCTTAAAACACGCGCGATTTTGCAAGCACGACGGCGCAGCCGAAGTGCTTGAAATAGAGCAAGTGTTTTAAAGACCAGTTATCCACGAATACTTTACATCATTTTTTTTTATTGGTACACTTATTGGTATTTATATTACAAAAAATGGAAATAATAACTTAGTTAGTAAGTGAAATGGTCGAATTCGTGATGTGATATACCTGTCGTTGTCATGAAAATGAGGAGAACAAAAAATAACTGATATGTCACATAAGATTCATTGTTGTCACCGTTGACATTGGTTGTGTATTGCTTAAAAAAATATTTTATTTGACGTTAAAAGGTAATTCTGTCAAATCAATAATTAAAAAGTTGACATATTTAGACTTCACGTTTCACGGGTTGTTGGTGTTGCCATGGTAACTTTAAAACACGCGCGTTTTTGAAAGTGGGATTTACACACGCTGAGGCGTACTTTAAATAAGCGAAGTAGGGTATCAATAAAAAAAATTTTAATTTTATTATTACTTTGAATTCAAATTTTCGCGCTTCTAACTTAACTGAAAAGTTTGAAGCGCGCAACATCTGATTCAAGTTAAAATAATTTGGGAGAACGAAAGGAAATTATAACAACGTTTCTGATATGGCGACAAGATTTATTAATAGGTATTAGATATTTACATAAATAGGTTTTAAATTTAAAAAATAGCTTATATTATTATATTATTATATTATTATTTTCTGTAGATTTTTCCAGAGAACTACGGTAGGTAGTTCTCTGGATTTTTCTAACAATTCCGTGTTATTTTCAAAGTTTTTATTTAATAAACTAGTTATTGTACCTTGTAGTTCATTAAGTTGTGAAGTAAAGTTTCTTTCTATATCTTTAATAGCTTTCTCTGTACTTTTCAATCGTTGGGCGACATTAATGAAGTCTTCAGGAGGTTCCACGCTTTTGTTAATTGCCTTGGTTTTTCTTCCCTATTTCTTTGGTCGCGACATATGAAATATATACCTATTTACGATTCTCAAACTACCGACTGCGCCATGTTAAGTTTATAAATTATATATAAATAATTATTTAATAATAACTTTATTTTTTATATATTTTACAAATCAATCATAAAATGACAATGACAATCTTTCACCAGTCCAGGTAAGACTTCAGGATCTGTCACAACAAACCATATTTTTATCTTTCTCGCGCATATGCTGGTACAGTTTAATACAGAGAGAGAGAGGTACAAAATGTTGGCCATGCTCATTCTAAATGAATATTCTGTTCCTACCAACGTTAGGAGATGAACAACCTTATAAAACAAAATTCCTACAATAGCGCCACTAGCGACCGGAAGGCTAAATTAAACGAACAGGGGACGACCTTCACCATTTAAGTTATCCTAACCTGAAGAGGTCGTTTGAAATGCTTATGACACGCGCGAAACTTTAAAGAATTTTTACCAAGTTATTACTGATTTTTAAGGAGTAATAATTGGGGAATATTTTTTTTAGGCCTAACTAAATCATATTATTGAAAAAAAAAAATTGGAAAGTTCCCTATTGTTTTGAATGGCCGCTTAAAATGCAAAAATACAGCTATAACATTTTCCCCTTTATCAATGGTTCTCTTCCACGTCTCAATCACACATTGAATGGCTGTCTCTGTAGAGTACCCCTTTCGAAAACCAGCTTGAAAGGAAATTAAAATTTTGTTGGCATCAATAAATTCTAATAACTGTTCATATACGACTTCTTCTAATAATTTCTCAACATCCCATAAAACATTTACTGGCCTCATCTCATCCCATCTTTTGTGTTTTTTTACTTTTGACACTGGTGAGCAAGAACATTTTAATTCATCAGGCCTATTTCCATATTTTAAACAAGAATTTATAAAATTTAATAATGGGTAACCAATGCTGCCAAATGTTTCTTTGAACACCTTTTTATTCAATATTTCCCCATAGTTGTTATTTGAATGTAATATTGAAATTACTAGTTTTTTGGTGGTTTCATGGAGGTAGGTATGTATGAGGGCTGTGTTTAATTTTAAGAAATTTGATATGCAAGCCCACCACACCTTCAAAAAAGTCTAATACAATTTTGATGTAAAATTAATAGGGTGCAATATTTGAGGGTAGCATAACGAAGTAGTGAGTATTATTCCCCTATTTAATTTTTTAACTAGAGAACATTTTTCTTTCTTGTTTTTTTAGCTTAATACGAGAATTAGAAATCAAGTGGAGGAAAAACGACGAATGTTGCAGGCCATATCTGCAAATGTTTCTTCAGAAGGTCAGAGTTTATTTATAGCTATATCTAAAATGATAAATGAAGTTAGATGGAGAAACTCTGATATTATTGTTTGGGATCAGGAGGTATGTACCTAATAGTGTTAGGATATAATGCTAGTAAGGAAACTGACTAAGATTTTGGCGCCGTTTCCCCTGAGCCTTAATCATGGCCTGAATTCTACACAGGGTGGTGCATGGCTGGGCAAATGCTGCTCTACGAGGCAAACTAGCTACCTATAGATCTCAGTCGCTACTTACTTACTTGTCCGCTCGGAAACAGCAAATTTCTAAAAGAGATAAAAACTGTCATTCCAAGGAATTCCAGGGCTGGTGTCATTTTAGACATCAATTGGGACAGGTTGGTCGGGCTAGATAAATGCAAAACACCCAACTACTTCCACTGCCCCTGTACTCTGCCTTCGCTTTTGTTCTTGCGAATAAACCAACGTTGTCTTGATCTATCTCTTTTAACTAAGTCTCAAGTCCATTTCTTAACATTAAAAACTTTCAGGTTTGCCAGTATAGTATTTGCAGAATTATACCATTGACTCTTACTGCCAAAAATAAAATACCTGATTAAACCCTATTGTATACGCCTCAACCTCTTCAATGGGATCAGGGTCGGCTTGAAGATGTACCTACACTACATGATTTATTTTTATAATTTAAAATAAATAGATAGGTATTTTTAGTTTTAGGTAGGAGGTACCTATAATAAATGTAAAATAATGATAACAATTAATCATAATTGAAAATAATATAATTTAAAAGTATAACTATTAGGATAACAAGTGCAATAAAAATTAATTAAATTCTAAAAAACTATTGATAATTTATTCAAAATTTAACTCTGTATCACTATCACTATCTTCATCTACACTTATATGTAATTAAGGGTTGAACATTTGTAATCATACAATTGTACACCTTAAGTACATGCTGTACACAGTTTTTCCAGCTGTCTGCAGAAATTTTTCTTACTTCGTTTTTAATTAATTCTACTACAGACGCATTTAATGTAGGAGAAATATTATTTCTCCTAATATTGGATTTTAATTGGTGCCATATTAGCTCAATAGGATTGAATATACAATAGCATGAAGGAAGACGCAACACTGTATGTCCATTTTCTGCTGCAAGTTTGTCACACTTGTATTCCTTATTTATTTTAAAAGCTTTTAATACTTCTAGCAGTTCTCGTTTTTTGTAAGTTTCTTCAAAATATAAATCATTTTCAATCATAAAATTTTGAATTTCCACATTCTACCACTAATAAGCCTAACTAAAAATTACTGAAATGTTAAATATTTTAATGAACTTTACTAATTTTAAATTAAAAACCTGCGGGGTTACTGAGTTTGCAACCTCAGTACCCCACTAAACAAAAATTTTTGACTACAACTTTAGTAAGTATTTGCCTTTTATCAAAATGATACCCAAAAAAATTTTTTTCTTACTTCAATTCTTAACTTTAATTTCAACTTCTATTTTTTTACAGATTACCTACATGTAATTCTGGTAAATTTTGTCCTCACAATGACAATTTCCTACCTAATTATGCTTTTTTAAAGACCTTTTTTAAATATTCTTCGACACCTTTTTTAAAAAAAATTTTTTCTTTTTCCCCCCAGTTTATTTGGTTGGTTTAGACCTTATTTACTGACTTCTCACATACTCAGTATGTTTTTAAATTTCATCAATTTCTTCATAATATTATGTTTCATATGCATATCAGATTTTTGATTCCATGAAAGCTCCATTAAGGTTCGACACCATTTTCTCTCCTGCTAAAACCATCAGCACTAAGTTTTATTTCTGTCTCCTGATGATGAACGTCACTACGTTCGAAACATGTAGAGACTTTTCCTAAATAATTTAATTTATTATTAAACTTTGTGGAGGAAGACTTTGAGTTTTTTCTTTCGTTCCTATACTTTCAACTCCACTTTAAGCATGGACTATTTCTTCAAATTAAAAATTACTCGCCGGAAAACCACTATAAACACTAAAATTATTAAAAATCAGTTTGTATTTATATATGAATCAGGCATAGGTATCAATTGAATTTGTACCTGGTTCGGCTCTGCTCGAAAAGGTTTTAAAATTTGGGGTTTCATTATTTATTTTATGGTCAAAGGGATAATGAGGGTTTATTGCAGTCAAAAGATGGAAGGTATAATTCTACAAATACATTACAGTAAGCTACTACTGTTATATAATTATACGCTGTTTTCTGTTATACCTTGTATAAGTTATAACCAAGATTATGTTAACCACCGTTTTTACTTTCATTATTAACTAGATATTAATTTTAGGTTGTCATCAGTCCCCCATATCAGTTGGAAAATGTACGTGGCAACACAAATAGTAAAGGCTATGAATATATTTTAAAAGTTGTAAGTACTGCATATACAGGGTGGGGACTTTAACTGGAATAAATTCGATATTATTAAAACCGCTGAAGTTGCGCCTACAAAATTTGGTATGTGGCGATTTTGGACCATGCGGAATTAAAAAATGATATCGGTGCTGCTGCCAGATTTCCCAGCTTTGCGCTACACGTAGTAATTTTGTTATTTTAAATGGAATGCCCAATTTACTTTTACTGCAGTAAATTGGGCGTGTTAAATTTAGTAAGATCCCAAATTTACAAAATTCTATCTTCACTAGTTGCTGAGCTATGGCAACACTGTATTTCCATTAAAAAGTACCGGAACGCTTATCTACCTTTGAACCGTTAAAGTTGCGCTTACAAAATTTACTATCTGGGGGTTTCTAGGCATGCAGAAATTAACAATGATATCGGCAATGTTGTCAGAATTCTCAGCTGTGTGCTACTTACAGGCGGTAATTTAATTGGAACAAATTTGACAAAAAAATTACGAAAACACGAAACTAGTTCTATCGATTTATTATTTCAAAAGTTTTATGTTTCAAATCACCCCATAAATAAAAATCTAATAGTGTTAAATCAGGCGACCTTGCTGGCAATTCAATAGCTTCCCGTCATCCAATCAACCTGCCAGGAAAGGCGGTATTCAGGTAATTCCGCACGTTAGCCGCACAGTGCGAAGGCGCCCCATCCTGCTGGAAAAAAATTATTTCGTCCCAAGTTATTATTTCCTCGCCAATATTCCAAATATCTTTCACCTGTTACGTTGGTGGTCCCCGAAACCGATCATCATGAGAATTTCTATTTTTAAGGTTTCAGTTAAATAAGTCATTTTGACATGACAAGAACTTTTCTTGAAGCTTGTCAATAACTTAGTAACTATGGAGATGTTACCAAGGTAACGCTACTTGAAGGAAGATAAACGTCCCGGTACTTTTTAATAGAAATACAGTGTTGCCATAGCTCAGCAACTAGTGAAGATAGAATTTTGTAAATTTGGGATCTTACTAAATTAGATACGCCCAATTTACTGCAATAAAAATAAATTGGGCATTCCATTTAAAATAACAAAATTACTTCGTGTAGCGCCAAACTGGGAAATCTGGCAAGGCCGATATCATTTTTTAATTCCGCATGGTCCAAAACTCAAACATACCAAGTTTTGAAGGCGCAACTTCAGCGGTTTTAATAATATCGAATTTATTCCAGTTAAAGTCCCCACCCTGTAATTTCCTATAATATATTTCTTACAGCGATCGTCCATTAGAATATTTCAGAAATTCTTGCAATTTGAATCGTGGAAATTTGGTTTTCGGAGACGCTCTCTATTCAAATGAAACAGCAGAAACTTCCGTTTTTTTCCGGAAGTTGTCTCAAACTTGCTTATACGTGTGTGTGTGTGTGTGTGTGTGTGAGGGAGGGTGTGTGTGTGTGTGTGGATTTTTCGAATTTGTTGAAAATTAATAATAATAAAGATATTTATTTGTGCCAACATATAAAAATTATAAAATATAGCACCTTAAAATAACTGTTGGTGACATACTAGTTGGCACAAAAAGGCAGTATTTTCATTAACAATTAATCCGACCCTAAGATAATGTTTTTTAAAATGATTTAAAAGCCGAATAGTTTAGTTTTTTTTATATCACATTCTATATTGTTATACAGGGTGTTTCAATAAAAACTCCGAGGCCAATTATTTCGAAAACTAAAAGTGACATGTAAATTCTGTAAACGCCAGTTTTTAGCCTCTATGATTGGCTTCACAACTGTGTAAAAAATGCGTTTGAATAATACAAGATGTAGGTGGCGCCACGGTGCAAAGAATTTTTTCGATGACAGGAACTTTTAAATATTGTGTTCTTAAAGATAATTAATGTTTGATCAAATTATGTCCCATAAAAATTTTTGATAAATCCAACATGAACAGAGATATTTGGGGTTAAGTTTTTTTTTTAAATAAAAAAACGAGTCTTTTAATTATAAATATTTTTAATATCCTTTAGCAGATTTTAATTTAGTTTTGGTAACGATAATTTCAGTGATAAACGCTAAATTATTACGTCCAGTGACGTCTCAGGGGGCGCCTTAACAAATAATAAGACGCCACTGAGTTTTTGGTAATTTTTACATTTTTTTCGGATTAAGCAACTAAAAATATCCTTTTCTTGTCTGGTAAATTGTTTTCAATCTTGCTGCATTTTCGAGAAATAAAAATAAAAACAATTTTATTGCATATCTCTGGAAAACAAAAATCATTAAATAATTAATAAAGTCGCCACAGTAGACCTTTGCCCGTGCGTCATCAATCAACGATCAGGACTCAACGTGGTTAATAACTCTGCATCCTTATTTATTACAGTAACAAGTTTGAATAAAAGCATAAAAGAACGTCTCCAAGATTCCGCAATAATATAACGTGATAGACAAGAATAAAACTATAAACGTCAATTAATTACTTTTTTTATTTGTTTAGTTGACTACCGTTGTATTTTAGAACGTCATTGTCAACCTTATTTTGATCTGCCAATCTAATTCGTATTTTGTAAATTTGTGTGTTTTAAAACTGTTCCTTTTTCTAAAAATAGTTCTTTTTAGAGCTAATTATACCCACCATCTGTCTTGGCGGTAAGTATTTATGGATTTTTATAATACCTAATTTATTTATTTTAAATATTCTCTAAATTCCCTTAAATGAAAGGATGTCAAAAATTTGACTTTTGCGATTTTAATAGTCAATAAAACACCAAACTTTTCTAGATTTTAAGCTTTAAAAATAGTATTAAATGTATTAACATTTGTTTGTCAATTTCTTTTAGATAATAGAGAATGCCGGGCAAAACTTAAAATAAATAATAATTTTTCGGGATATTCTATAGGTACGTCAAACGGTAGGCAGGCACGTCCATTTTATGAACTTAGACTTAGTTTTGACTTTTTTCGTCTCGTAATTTTGATTTGATTCATACGATTTCGATGACGTGAAAGTGATGACGCACGGGAAAAGATCCACTGTGGCGACTTTACCTTGTATTTTTTGTTGTTTAAAAGCAAAATTAAAGCATTAAAGCAAAATAAAATTGAAAGATGTTTTAAATTTTATGAAAGAACTGATGAGAAATTATACAAAATTATTAATGAAAATTAAAACAATACCAAAAACCAAATAATGGGGTCGAATGAGGTGTTCAAAATTATTGCCGTTTTCATACACACACATAGCCAATCGAAATAATAATTCGGTTCTGCAAACTCCCAATAGTGTATTTCGATTAATAGCAAAAAATACAACGTATTAATTTTTCATAATTTTTGTTTGCCAGAGATATGCAATAAAATTGTTTTTATTTTTATTTCTCAAAAACGAAGCAAGATATGAAAACAATTTAACAGACAAGAAAAGGATATTTTTAGTTGCTTAATCCGAAAAAAAATATAAAAATTACCAAAAATTCAGTAGCGTCTTATTTTTTGCCAATATTATTTGTTAAGGCGCCCCCTGAGACGTCACTGGACGTAATAATTTAGCGCTACACGAGCGTTTTATCACTAAAATTATCATTACCAAAATTAAATTTAAATCTGCTAAAAGATATTACCTAAAAATATTTATAATTAAAATACTCGTTAAAATTATTAAAAAAAAAAAACTTTACCCCAAATATCTCTGTTCATGTCGGATTTCTCAAAAAATTTTATGGGACATAATTTGATTAAAAATTAATTATCTTTATGAACCACAAAATTTAAAAGTTCCTGTCATCGAAAAAATTCTTTTCACCGTGGCGCCATCTACCTCTTGTATTATTCAAACACATTTTTTACACAGTTGTAAAGCCGATCATAGAGGCTAAAAACTGGCGTTTACAGAATTAACATGTCACTTTTAGTTTTCGAAATAATTGGCCTGGGAGTTTTTATTGAAACACCCTGTATATTATCGAACTATTATATTTAAAAGAAGTTTTATACTTTTCTTTATTATGTGTTGGTATTTCCAAATTATTTTCATTTCTAGTGTTCATATTGTGGGTAACTGTAAATTGAATTTTTTCATGTAAATAATCTGGTTTTTTAGTAGAAATTATTTTCTAAATAAAACAATTTAAATGAATTTCACGTCTATTACATTGCCTATAGGTTGGAGTGACATGGTCGTATTTTTGAAGGCTAGTCGAGTGTAAATGGAAAAGGATTAATTGAAGTGAATTGAACTCTCTTACGTTGGCAACGGTCAATAGTTGATTAACGTAATCATAAAATCCCCCCGTTGGCCTAGCCAAGGCAATGTGAGCCTCTGTCCATTGAATATTAAACTATAAGAAGGCCATATAAGCAGATTTCCAAAATCTGCTACGTTAAATTCATAGATGGCACCAATGAGTCATCAAAAATAAAGCGTGTTGATGCAGCCACTAACGACAAGCCTTTTCACTGCTAAATTAAAACATTGTTGCCGCCTGTCTGTTTGACTTGCTGCATGAGTTTTTTAAATTTATTTTTATAGCCTATCGTAAAACTTGATTTCACATAAGTACCTACACCTATCCTAGATTTAAGTAGCATACCTTTATTTTCCTACCTATAGTATAGTCTAGACCTAAAAATGTCCCTATTTTTAATTGCTTAGTAGAATATAATATTTTCAACCTTTTAACGTTCCAACGTTAATTACATGAAAACATATTGACTGCCATGTTTTCTATTTCTAACAGAATTAAATGACGACTCTCACTGTTCAATACATACCTAGGCTACAACGTATACCTATGGTAAAATATGAATGATGTGCGGTTTGTATAACTTGGTTTTTATTTGCAATTATTACTACTTTTCAAAATGGTTAAAATAAGTAGGTTTTTACTTTCTTACTTAAAGAAACATCCAGTTTGTTTGTATTAGTGTATTACGTATTTTGCTATTTTTCGACGAAATAAAACCTATTTTAGTTATACTTGCTGTCGCTTCTTATCTACTTTTATTTGTTTAACATTTAACACCTAATGCAACGGTAAAATCATTGTGAAAATCGGTCCAATTGCCCCGGAGTAATCAGCGTACATATTATTATCAAAAACATACATTCGGCTGGAATTGAGAACCTCCTATTTTATTGTCTGTTAAAAATGCTTATATCATTAAAAATTCCAATAAAATACGATATGCGGCAGCACCACGACATCACATCAGTGAATTTGAGACATCTGTTGCCGAGGCGCTGCATTATAACGACAGATTTAAGGTGGAAGTATCAACATGCTTGCCAACCTATAACCTATTTCGCGTAGATTTATTTAGGTTTTCTAGCTTTTATACAAAATTTAATAAAATTCAGTGTCGACTTGATATTCTATAGGTAATAATTGACATATTTAATAAATATCAAGGAATTTCATAACTTATTTTAGAAGAATTGTATAGCGAAAAATATCGGGTAAGATTTTTTTTAACATTATTATGTCATTGTCACTCATTGTTCTTTCACTATACAATTCTCCCAAAATTAGCAATGAAATAAGTTGATATTTTTGTAATATATCAGATACTACCTAAATAATGTACCAACAATATTGATTTTCTTTAAATGTTAGTTATGAAAATAATAAACTCAAAAAATCAACGCGAAATAGGTTATAGGTTGGCAATAGATTGAATGATGTTGAGAATTCAACCTCAAGGTTAGAGTATGGAGAACTTATGGAGAACTATAGGGTAGGAGGCCGATCGACAATGGCAGCATTTTCAAATTCTGTCCCGGTTTTTTGGTTAGTTCGCTATTGGCCGATAGATGGCTCTCGCGTCCGAAGTGGGCTGATGTTGTCTTCTTCTTCTTCGTTTTTAATGTGGAAAACTAGATCCTCCATAGTTTTTAGCTTTTACTTAAACCCTTTATTTTTCTGTGCTTTTACTTTTGACAATTGACATTTTATTTTTCGAAATAACAAATCATGTTTGAAGGCAAGACAAGACAAATAACGTTGTATTGTAATTAATTTCCATATTTATAATGAATAATGGTACAATTTATAAAAGTAGAGTTTGCTTTGTGTCGGGGTGGTAAGACAGGATCTTCTTCAGAGATGAAACGCAGCCAAATAAGTCTCTTTCTAGCTCCAAAGGTAAAACCCTCTAGCTAGAATGTTCCTGTATTTTAAAAACGAAGCATCGTTGGAACTTTATACAGGCCGAATTTAATAATAAGTATAACAAAGTAAGTGTAAATTCATATAAAAGTCCTTATTTGTTCCTTAAAGAACTAATTTAAATAAAAATAGTTATCGCGTCAATAAGAAACCATTTATTTGATAGCCCACTTCGAACACGAGCGCCATCTTATGGCAACTCGTAAAGCTGAATTACCGATGCTAATTTGGGACCGAATCCAATGCATTGCGATCGGCCTCCTACCTCAAGTCCTCCATAGGAGAACTATAGGGTAGGAGGCCGATCGACAATGGCAGCATTTTCAAATTCTGTCCCGGTTTTTTGGTTAGTTCGCTATTGGCCGATAGATGGCTCTCGCGTCCGAAGTGGGCTGATGTTGTCTTCTTCTTCTTCGTTTTTAATATGGAAAACTAGATCCTCCATAGTTTTTAACTTTTACTTTTGACATTTTATTTTTCGAAATAACAAATAACGTTTGAAGGCAAGACAAGACAAATAACGTTGTATTGTAATTAATTTCCATATTTATAATGAATAATGGTACAATTTATAAAAGTAGAGTTTGCTTTGTGTCGGGGTGTAAGACAGGATCTTCTTCAGAGAGGAAACGCAGCCAAATAAGTGTCTTTCTAGCTCCCTCTAGCTAGAATGTTCCTGTATTTTAAAAACGAAGCATCGTTGGAACTTTATACAGGCCGAGTTTACTAATAAGTATAACAAAGTAAGTGTAAATTCATATAAAAGTCCTTATTTGTTCCTTAAAGGACTAATTTAAATAAAAATAGTTATCGCGTCCATAAGAAACCATTTATTTGATAGCCCACTTCGAACACGAGCGCCATCTTATGGCAACTCGTAAAGCTGAATTACCGCTGCTAATTTGGGACCGAATCCAATGCATTGCGATCGGCCTCCTACCTCAAGTCCTCCATAGGTTAGAGTTACGATCAACTCCACAATGACGGCCAAACCACCTCCAATACGTCTTAAACTGTCAACTTTTCTCGGACATACGCCATTCTTATAGTTTGATATTCAATGCTCTGTCGCATCTCCACGGTCGACCGAGCTTGCGGTGGCGATGTACATTTTTTGATGAAACTGCTTATTAAATATAAAAACCTAAAGTTTAAGTAATTAGATAATTAGAGAATTTTTTTCACCGAAAACCTGTATACCTTAAGTCGACCACAAGTAGTCACTCGTAATTTTTTTTTTAAACAAATATGGCATATCCGCAATGGGATAGATAGGACAACCTGTAGATATTTTAATATTCATATTTAATTTTCAGGTGGAGAAACACATGCAGGACCTATCATTGAATCCAGGTGGCCCGAATAACCGCTCAACCCAGTGAAATATGAAAAAATGAAAAGACCCTATGATAGCTAGGATAACGAGGTCACGGAGTTAATGTCACTTTAACAATGATAATAGAAATAACTGTTGTGTTAGACTTGTCGACTTACCTATCAACATTTTAAAACACTCACAACACTATTTCTAGAACGCAAAATTTTATAAATAAAAATTATCACAACGTTTTTTAAGGTGACATTACTCCAAAGATTCGTTATTTTCAAAACTTTTTTTAGTTACTAGTACTCTAGTACACGGGACTAAAAGTGATCGGAGCAAGTTACATTTAAACAGTTTTGTAATTACCAGCAAATCTTGACACTGCAACTAGTATCAGCAGTACAGTATCAGATTAGTTCTAGTAGATATTTGGTTATGTAAGTTTGAGGCAAAACAAATCTAAGAATAAAAATTTATAAATGTAACATGATCAACATTTGGCACCAGAAACTTGGAAAAGGACGAGGCAAATTTCTTATTGCAAATAGCTTTAAGTCAAATTTTGTATGTTGTTGCCATCTTCCTGATCGTCCGGATCAAATGTTCAATGATATTAACTTAGTTGTACCCATATAATATATAATCAGTATGTCGCTAATGTCATGTTACAATATCGTGTCCCCTATGATGGAGGACTAAAGTGGGATAATATGGAGTTTGCGCAGTTCACGCCAATTTGGGGATAATGTAAACATTGAACAGAGCCGGCTGAAAATATATTTAACTGTAGGAGATATCATAACAAATATTCAAACTAATGTCGACAGCAGTAAAAAATGCTGTTTACTATCCTTAGATCTGTGTAAGGCTTTTGACACCGTAAACCATGATATTTTATTAAGAAAATTATACAGTATTGGGATAAGGGGAAATACACACAAACTACTTCAAAATTATTTAAGCCATCGTAAACAATAGAAATAGTATGTGGAGTTCCACAAGGATCAATATTAGGTCCGTTATTATTCTTAATTTACATTAATTCCGTTTTCAAATTGAACTTAAAGGGTAATATAAAGCTATTTGCCGATGATACGACCATTATTTATTTTGCTGAAACTCTTGCAGAAATGTATTTTGATATTAATAATGATTTAAAAATACTTCTTTCTTGGCTTCAATCAAATAAACTTACGTTAAATTTTACAAAATCTTCTTTTATGTTTATAACTAAAAATAAATTAAATTCCATCATTAACCCTTTAACATTTAATAATGAAAATATTCAATATTCAAAAACGACAAAATTTTTAGGATTAGTTTTAGACGAAAATTTAAATTGGAAATGCCATATCCAGTATATTATCAACTCGATATCTCCTTTGGTATCTGTTTTGTACAGAGCTAGATATTTTATTCCTTTGAAATACTTTAAAAATATATATTTTTCATTAATATATTCAAAATTACAATACTTAGCTGCTGCATGGGGATCTGCTTGTTTATCAAACTTAAAACCATTACAAAAATTGCAAAATAAAGTTATTAAATGTATACACAAATTGCCACATTTAGAACCAACTGTTAATCTATATAGCCCGAAAAGGTATTTACACGTTCAAAACATTTATAAATTAAAAATTTGAATTCTAATGCACTCTATTATTTTAAAAGAAAAAAAATCAAACATAACGCTTCGGGAGAATAAGACATTACATGATCATAACACCAGACATTGTATAAATTATCAAACTATACCAGTAAAAAGTAATTTTGGAAAAAAATCGCTTTTATATGACGGAATAATAAAATATAACAATCTTCCAAAAAATATCAAAAAAATTAAAAAATTGGCAACTTTTAAAAAACAATTAAAGAGATATTTACTAAATTAAATTATTTATACTATTTTTTTTAAATTGATTTTATTAATGAATTAAATTGGATTAACTTCCATTTTTTTTTATTGTAATTTTTTTTAATGGTTATTATTTTCTATATTATGTTGTCACTTTCCATGTAATGAACTGTAAAAGTTAGTTTGGAAAAAGACATTTTGGAAGTTAAGTTAACTATTTTTTGGTACTAAATTTTTGAAACAATACTTTATTACATAGGATCGCAAAGGTAGTTTTGGTACCTTTACCAGAGTTACAAATCAAAGGTAAACTAGACAACACAACAGATAAAAATCACACAAACAGCGTTAACAGCTAAAATGAAAATGAGTGACCGGTTCTGTTCGCATCGAAGCAACAGCATTTGTTGTTTATACATCTTGCGCATGCTCACTATCCCAGTAACAGCCTGCATAGTGGCCTCATTTGTCACTAGCTTGGTTGCATACCATTGGCAATATACTCGTTATACAGTGTGACCAGTATAGTCCGCATCATATGTGATTTTTTTAAATTAATAACTTTATTCGAAATTTGACTTTGGCATTAAGTTCTGCTTCGATCGAGATGAAAATTAAGCAAAAAAAAATAGTCACGTGATTCGCATTATCTGTAAAATTTTAATTTTTTCCAAAAAATAATTCAAAAGTGGGGTTATTTCTGAAAGTATTAAAAAAAGTTATTAGAAAAAGTTTTTTTAAATGCAGTTTCTAGCCCACATGCAAAATTTTAGCTGCATAAGATAATTTTGATTTTTTACCCACCACACACCAATTTCGAATAGTTATTAATAAAAAATCCCATATGATGCGGACTTTACTGGTCACACTGTATATATATGTGGTTGTACCGGCCACAAGTTTTTTGAGAGTTTCTACGGGGTTGCCGGCTTCTTTTTAAAAGTCAATTTTGTAATTATTCTAAGTTATCCTTTAAATCAAACTTTGTCGATAAAATAGTATCGATACGTTTAGAACGATACTTTTTTAGGTATCGATTCATAGAGTGCGATACCATACTAGTACTTTGTATCGATTCCTATGTAGACCAGGGTCGATAATTTTTGAAACAAAAAAAAATAATAGTAAGATGAATCCCATTGGAAAAGGAAGAGAATATAACAAAAATGAAAGGAAAAATAATTTACGGGCGATCCGAGGTTGGGAAGTGGAAGGGGGTGACTTTTTAAGGGTAGAAAACGATTTATCTCGATTTCCGGCAAAACTACCAGTCCTATGGAAAAACGTTAAATGGCAAAATTGTAGGTAATAAAAAGATCTACAACTTTTGTATTTACACTTTTTTCACATAACCTCAAAATTTATGTGAAAAATTCAAATAACCAAGTTTTTGGTTTTTTATCTTTTACAAAAAAATTTTTTTTTCCACGAAATTTGGTGAAAACTTACCTTTTTATGTCCCAAATACACTGTCATTTTTTTGATTTAAAATATTTATTTTTTCACCTTATTTTGACTTAATATCGAAAAAGCACCCTAATTTTCAATCGAAAATGCTCACGTCAAAATATCTGCTTTTTTAAAAAAGTCGGTGGGCTTTTTGTTCGTTGGAATCTCTACTTTCTGATGGTGTAAAAAAAATATACATTACTATGGTAAATGTTCTCAAAAAATGCAAAGAAACGAAAAAAACTCGAATCCGATTTTTTTTTAAAAATTATTATGTACAATTTTGAGCTATTTATTAAAATTTATACTTTAATTACTCGAAAAACGTAAGATTCCATGTTACATTGATAAACAAAAAAATTACAAATCCAAAAAACATAAAGATCGCAAAAAACATGCGAAAATAGTTGTTCTAAATATAATTTAAGGTTGGATTTAAAGGGGATTTCATCACATTTACCATAGTAATGAATATTTTTTTTTACACCATCAGAAAGTAGAGATTTCAACGAACAAAAAGCCAACCGACTTTTTGAAAAAAGCAGATTTGACGTGAGAATTTTCGATTGAAAATTAGGCTGCTTTTTCGATATTAAGTCAAAATAAGGTGAAAAAATAAATACTTTAAATCAAAAAAATTACAGTATGTTTGGGACATAAAAAGGTAAGTTTTCACCAAATTTCGTGAAAAAATTTTTTTTTTGTAAAAGATTAAATAAAAAACCAAAGACTTGGTCATTTGAATTTTTCACATAAATTTTGAGGTAATGTGAAAAAGTGTAAATACAAAAGTTGTAGATCTTTTTATTACCTACAACATTGCCGCTTAACGTTTTTTCATAGGACTTGTAGTTTTGCCGCAAATCGAGATAAACCGTTTTCTACCCTTAGTAACTCACCCCTTTCCACTTCCCAACCTCGGATCGCCCATAAATTATTTTTTCTTTCATTTTTGTTATATTCTCTTCCTTTTCCAATGGGTTTCATCCTACTATTATTTTTTTTCACTTTTTACCATTTTCAAATGCTTCAGCCCTGGTCTAATGGTCGATAGTACAAACCCTAATCTCGACCTGACTTTGTTTGCTTGTATAAAGAAATCTAGTAATACGATAGATCTTGGAAGTGGAAAATAGCATACAAAATTCGAACAGTTATTTGTTACAAGAAGTGCGCATCGCCCTTTAACAGAAACAACAATGTATTACTTGCACCCTTGTGCTTTTAACCATTCCCTTTCTACTTTCGTTATTATTGATTTTGAACTAAATTACTTTATCTTTAATAAGCTGTCTTATATTCTATAAAATCTTTCTAGAATTCATTTATTTCGCAACCTACCTGAGTAATATGCTAAACCCTAGTCGCCTGTAGAAATAAATTAACTCGAGGTTGAAAGTAACAATTGCTGGAACGCCATCGGGTATGATGTTTATTCGCAATTACTCCTTTCATCCGTCGATATATAGACACACCCTAAATGACGCATTATAGAAAATAATGGTTATTAGTGTAGTAGTAAGTTATTTTTGATTGTATGTAAATTCTCATAGGTTAGCCAAATAAATGGATTTTGTGACAAAACTTTTTAGTTCAGATCTACTTTATTGATTACAATTAAATTTAATTAAATTGTCAAAATTTATTTATTTTATACAAATAAACAATATTTAAATTAGCTTTTTGTTTGCCATTATTGCCACGAGGAAAATCTTATATAATATATTTATTAATCTGAAAACTGGACCCTAGTCTTAATACGAAGGCGTAGAAGGGCCACAATTTATAAAAAAAAAATTTACACCCAAATTCCGAGTTGCACCTCGGAATTCTGAGTTGTAACTCGGAATTCCGAGTTGTATCTCAAAATTCCGAGTTGCATCTCGGAATTCTGAGTTGTAACTCGGAATTCCGAGTTGTATCTCAAAATTCCGAGTTGCATCTCGGAATTCTGAGTTGTAACTAGGAATTCTGAGTTGTATCTCGGAATTCCGAGTTGTATCTCGGAATTCCAAGTTGTCGGTATGTTTTCAGTGTTGCCATTTGGGGCGGCAAGTCGCCAAAATGACGACTTTTTGTCTCTATGTAGCGGCGATTTTCAATAAAAAGCTTATTTTTGGCGACTTTTTACAGGTGAAAAATTTGAATATAGGTACACGTTGTATACAATACGTAGAAAGAAACAACGTCACAATAATAATCATTATTGCACCGAAGGAGTTCTCAAAGAGAATATCTGAAGGCGCCACGAATTGTACGTCAAATTTTGGGGATTCCCCGATAGCCTACTTGTCGGTCGGTCGATTGTCGAATGTCCATATCAAAGCCAGTGCCATTAGGAGGCGATAACTAGAGGAACAAATTCCTTCTAAAAGGTATATTGGCAACTGGTTTGTTAGTTATTACCCAGAGCATTTTTTAAATTTAATTTAAATTTTATTTTTATAAAATAATAATATTAGTTGAAAAAATTTAAATAAAAAAAATGCTCTGGGTAACAACGAACAAACCGGTTGCCAATATACCTTTTAGACGGAATTTGTTCGTCTAGTTATCGCCTCCTAATGGCATGGATATTCGACAATCGACCGACCGACAAGTAGGCTTTCGGGGATTCCCCAAAATTTGACGTACAATTCGTGGCGCGTTCAGATATTCTCTTTGAGAACTTCTTCGGTGCAATAATGATTATTGTTGTGACGTTGTTTCCTTCTACGTAATGTATACAACATATTCAATTTTTTCACCTGTAAAAAGTCGCCAAAAATAAGCTTTTTATTGAAAATCGCCGCCACACTTTCATAGAGACAAAAAGTCGTCATTTTGGCGATTTGCCGCCCCAAATGGCAACACTGCAAACATACCGACAACTTGGAATTCCGAGATACAACTCAGAATTCCGAGTTACAACTCAGAATTCCGAGATGCAACTCGGAATTCCGAGATACAACTCAGAATTCCGAGTTACAACTCAGAATTTCGAGATGCAACTCGGAATTTCGAGATACAACTCGGAATTCCCAGTTACAACTCAGAATTCCGAGATGCAACTCGGAATTTCGAGATACAACTCGGAATTCCGAGTTACAACTCGGAATTTGGGTGTATATTTTTTTTTTATAAATTGTGGCCCTTCTACGCCTTCGTATCTTAATCATCAACCAAATTAGAAAATTTAAAGCACTTTAAATGCAAATAAAATTTGAAAAAAAACTTTAATTTCTTTTTAACAAATTATTCAGCATTAAAAATGCAATTTTGCCTTTATTTAACCGAATTTGTAACAACCCTGTATAGAGAAGGAAGTGTGTTACTAATTGATTTATAAACTTTTTGGGCTTGAAGGAAAATAAGCGCTTAATATTGATAATATTCTTTTATACAGGGTGCTGATAAAGTCTGGAATAATCGATTTTTCTTGAAAACTCAAAAGTTTTTCGAAAAACGCTCGGACCCGTCGATTTTTATTTCGAGGGGGACATCTTTTGCGTATATTGTCAATCTTGTTACTTTAAGCCCCTAGGAGGGAGGGGGGTTAGATCTAAATCTTAAGTGGATACCTCTATTTTATATAATTTTTTTGGATTATGCATAAAATTCTGAACATTTTTTATAAAAGCATTATTAGTCTATACTTAACAGTTTCCGAGATATTGACTCTTAAAAAATTACATTTTTGAACTTTGACAGCGTCTAGCTTTCCAACTGTACGTCTTAGAGCAAAACGCCTTTCATGTCCCTATCTTCGATTTTTATTATCTTTATAATGGTGTTAACTTTCGGTTAAACCGGATGTAAGAAATATAGTACTTCGACCGGAAACTGTTAAGTACAGACTAATAATGCTTTTTTTTTTAAATGTTCAGAATTTTATGCAGAATCCAAAAAAATTATATAAAATAGGGGTATCTATTTAAGATTTAGATCTTACCCCCCCCCCCCCCCCCCCTCCCTCCTAGGGGCTTAAAGTAACAAGATTGGCAATATACGCAAAAGATGTCCCCCTCGAAATAAAAATCGACGGGTCCGAGCGTTTTTCGAAAAACTTTTGCGTTTTCAAGAAAAATCGATTATTCCAGACTTTATCAGCACCCTGTATATTACGGCCTGGACGAAAGTATTAGTTTCTCTTACATTTGATGGTTTCCTCCTTTTTTACCGGAAATTTACCATTTATTTCGATCAGGTAAAACGTGTTTAGATAGAACAATGAGCCTAATGAATAAAAACTAAAGTAATTACTTTTGCGTCCAGCGATCGCTTAAAAGTGCAGGAATTGCTTCTAGTCGATGCTTTTTCTTAAAAAATAGAAGCAAGCAATTGCTATTGTTTGCTTAAAATGTGATGAATAAATTAAGGAATTGCTTTTTCTAGTGTAGTCATTGCTTTCAACTTTTTAAGGTAGTCGACCCCTGCATCATTTGCTTGGTAGCAGTCAACTTTAGTTCTCCGCGGCATACACATGCGTTGCTCTTAATTTGTGTCTTCAATTATGGCTGAAATATATGAACGTCCGTAAAAGAAAAATCTACAGTGTACGTAAAAATTGCAGATATGATATGATGATATCAGAAAGTTATATCGATTTGACTGCGAAAATGTTGAGTGGTTGGCAAATTATTTTTTGACTGATACTGGTAAAAGGCGAGGGGGTGCACTGTCGCCTTTAAATAAGATTAAAGTCTTTCTGCGGAAATTGTCGGGTTCGGGCTTTCAAAATTCTGTAGGTGAAGAACTCGGTGTTCACCAAACTACTGCTGTCTGTAAGACATATACTTCTGTAATGGATGCAGTTTTGGAGAAGGCCAATATTTTTATTAAATTTCCTACAAGTGCTGAAGCTGTTGTGGAAGCTAAACGGTTGTGGTCAGAGAGATTTATTTATGTTCCTTCAATTTGTGAACGAATATCAATTGCTTGTATTTAATTTCTTCATCACTTTCCTCATTTTCACTGAAATCTAAAGTGTATGTCTTACATACAGTAGTCTGGTGAACACCGAGGTCTTTACCTACTGCAATTTTTACCTACACTGTAGATTTTTCTTTTACGGACGTTCATATATTCAGCTATAATTGTAGACGCAAATTAAGAGCAACGCACGTGTATGCCGCCGAGAACCAAAGTTGACTGCTACCAAGCAAATGATGCAGGGGCCGACCTACCTTAAAAATTTGGAAGCAATTGCTACACTAGAAAAAGCAATTCCTTAACTTATTCATCACATTTTAAGCAAACGATAGCAATTGCTTCTATTTTTTAAGAAAAAGCATTGACTAGAAGCAATTCCTGCACTTTTAAGCAATTGCTGGACGCAAAAGCAATTACTTTAGTTTTTATTCATTGGCTTTCAAGAAAGTACTTCGATTTTATAAGAAACTGCAATTGCTACATTTTTATTCATAAGGCTCATTGGCTTTCAAGAAATTACTTCGATTTTATAAGGAAAAGCAATTGCTACATTTTTATTCATTAGGCTCCTTGTCTTTTTAGTTTCCAATATTTTCTGCGTACCCTTAAAAAAATACAAATTAAATTTAAAATACAATCTTTTTATTAACATTTTTTTTTGAAAAAGTAATAATACACTATAAAAATAATTAATACGTAAAGTTAAAATAATGAAGATCTTTGCCTTGCTGCACAACCCTGCAAAAAAAAATATAATTATTTCTCCGAATCAACTGCATTTTTGCATGTGGAAAATACAATAAGTGTTTTCGATGAACGCATTTTTACAATCGTCGGCTTGTATTTACATATGAGAAGAGTTTTTATAACCATCGTAAGTATTAGTTTTTATCTACGCGACAAAATTGAACATTTTTACTTTTCAAACACCCCTTCTTAATTATCTTTTATAGTATTACAAACTAAAAACTGAACTTTGCGTAGCATCATAGTCATATACCTTTAGACCAGTACAGCTTAAAAAAAAACTGCTTATTAATATACAAATATGACACGAAAACCCTATTAGCACCTCATTACCAAAATATAAAAACATTTCATTCAGAAGTAAAGTAGGTTAATTTCTACGATTACTAAAAAATAAGTTCTCCTTTGTGGTTAAAGAAAAAGCGTACCTACTAATCGCCAAAACAAAAAAAAAACAGCACCTTGGGATTGATGTTAAAACTTTCATTAATTGCCGTCAACCAATTCGTTAAAAAGTACTATTTAAGTTTGTCGGCAAAACATAAAAACTGGCGCTTACATGATCCACAGCATCTTCTATGGGTTGTTGCCCGGGTCACGGAATGGTGCACGGGCAGGGACAGGACCATATCGTTGTCTCCGGGCTACCACAACATGAATGTTTGCTGCTACATTTTGGTTTGGCCGAGCTGCTTCCTGGGTAAAAAATATATTAAATTATTAAAAGGGAGAAAAAAATTTGATGACTTAAATTAAATTTCAAAACTAATACCGTGCGAGCAAAAATTATTTGCATCAAAGAGGGCCTTGCATCTAAGGACGTAATGCTTAGCTGTAGAGTTTAATACCTGTTGGGTGTCAGTAACTACCTGAATTAACAATCAATCAGTTATTCCGTCATCTTTGACGGTCGTTACAAGTAATTTGATTCATCCCTAATTTTCCAATTTCTTGAACAATTCACACAATGGGCTTTACGGAACAGCACAAAACATTCATGGTTGAAGAGTATTTTCGAAACGGGGTTAGAGTAAATGGTGAGTGACAATACAGTCCGGGTTTGTGCATGGACAATTTGCACGAACATTTTCATAACGTTGCTTTTATTGCTGGGGATTTTTATCATTGCCGGAAAAGAACCGTGGCTGTGTTTAGGGAAACAGATTCTATACAACACAAAAAAGGAGCTGGAAGACCATCTAGAAGAACAGAAATAATGCAAAATACGCCAACAAATTGTATAAGACGCCTGTCCCAAGAAGTGAGAAGATCTTATGGAACATGCAGGACTATTCTTAAGAAGCAGCTAAATTTATTTCCTTATACAGTGCAAGTATTCGAAGAAATACAAGCCGCAGATTTTGAAAGACGTATGAATAATTACTCTCAATGGTTTACCCAAAATTTATATATTACATTGCCACCTCAAAAAATTGGTGTCTGGTTAGCTGTTTCCCGAAGAAGAATTGTTGGTCCTATATTTTTCCATGACAGTAACAGCACAGCGGTATAGAGAGAATATTTTGAATCCATTTGTGGAGCAATTACTTGACGACGAACTACGTTTTGGATATTTTCAACAGGACGGTGCAACCGCCCATATACAGCCGCCCAAACTATTAACTACTTACGCAATTTTTTCGACGACAGATTGATCAGTTTTCGATCAGACATTGAATTCCCACCTAGATCACCTTGTTTAACAGTTATGGATTACTTCGTTTTTCCTCATTTAAAGAACACTATTTTTAAAACACCAGTTGCAAATTTAGAACAATTACAAGAAAGGATTATCCAAGAATGTGGTAACATTTCTCCCAGAGATGCTGGTCAACACTTTCGAAAATATGAAGAGACATGCGAATTTATGCTTCGGTGGCCAATTTCAGCAATTTATGTAATTATTTTTCTTTTTCTTTCTGTATATTCTTACTTTGTTAATTTTATAAACAAAAAAAATAAATTGGTATTTGTCTACTTATTTTATTACTCATTAGTTTGGCATAAATATTGTCATAATACGAATTTGACAAAATTCATACGGTACTTATAATCGATTTATTTATTTAATAGGCGCAAAATACTTCCGACAGTAAGGGCATTTAGTACTACTTTAAGCGAGTTTGGTATTACGATCAGACTTCTCGGATTGCTCCGCTCTTGTTCGTTTAATCCCAGAGACACAGAATATATAGAGAGAGAAATCTGAATACCGTTCGTTTATCATATCGGCGAGGAACTTAAGGTGCAGCTGACGACAAATAATTTCGTACACTAAACCGTGACACTGTAAATGCAACTTTTTTACCTTCATTACCTTTGTAACGTGTTAATTATTATCATGATATATGTCAAAGTATTGTCATTATCTTATTTGATTTAAAAATACCTCATTTAAGTATTATTGAAAAAGCAAGAATAATATGTTTAGTAGAAGTAGGGTGGTCTTATGGAAAAATAGCTGATCATTTTAGAGTACCTAGAAGAACAGTTCAAGGAATTGTAAAAAAATGGCGCTATCATCAAACACTTGAAAGGTCTGTTGGGTCTGGTTTAAATAATAGAAAATCATCAAATGAAGAAGACCGAAATTTGAGGGAGTATTTAAGGCAAAATCCATTTAAAACTGCAGTATCCGCTATGCACATAACAGGATTCCCTGCTTCATCTAGAACTGCGCAACGCCGAGTAAGACAATGTTCCGAATTAAGAAATCGAGCAGCTGCATCCAAACCGTTTTTAAAAAATTAGTGATAAGGAACAAAGAATTGGGTTTGCTATGCAATATTTACCAGAAAAATTTTTTTTTGGCAAAATGTTATCTTTTCCGATGAGAAAACTTTTCAGTCTATAATGGAAGGATTCCACCAAATTCCCGATATGATATTCAAAAAAAGCAAACCAGTGGACGTTTCTCCGTTAATGTGTGGGCATGGATAAGTGTTTACGGTGCAGGTGTATGCTGGAATATTGGTGGAACACTAAACAGTAATATATATCTTCAGATTTTGGAAAATGTTTTTCTTCCTTCTGCCGCGATAGTTTTTGAAGGAAATAACTTTATATTTTAGCAGGATAACTGCCCTGTGCATACTGCAAGAAATATAGGAAACTGGTTTAGATAAAACAACGTAACATGTCTGCCTTGGTGCTCAAGAAGTCCTGATTTAAATCCAATTGAAAATGTTTGGGGATTGATGGTAAAAAAATGTACAAAATAAATTTTAAACCACAGAATGAAATAGAGTAATTTCATAAAATAGAAGAAATTTGGAAAGAGCTCACTCCGGATAACATCAGAAGTCAACAAACCCGAACAAACCCGAATCCAATGGCGCAGCAATTAAATATTAGTTTGTTGTTTGTTAATAAATTTACCCTTTTTGGCTTTACTTTTGTAGTTTTCCTGGTATTATTTTACAATTTTCTTATTTCGCGGCTGTAATTTAAACACAAAAATATTTAGAAATAACGATTATTACTTATGGTAAAAAATCGTACATACAATAATTTACAGCTATGTATATAGAGCTGGTGTTCTATTCAGGTATAAGCATCAAGTTGAGAAACCCGTTTTACCCAATTTTGTTGTAATTGAGTTATGTATGGGTGGAGTGTACGAATTTATATGTCGTCAACTGTACATATTTTTTATCCGAGAATTTCGACCGATTTTCAAGAGGAAATTTTCAAAAGGCGAGAAATTTAAAAATCTAACCGTTGTTTAAGGGATGAATAATTTAAAAAATAGGTTTGCAGGAGTCAAGAGGCTTGCAAGAAACTATTTGTCTCAGACCAGGGCTGAAGCCTTTGAAAATGGTAAAAAGTGAAAAAAAAATAATAGTAGGATAAAACCCATTGGAAAAGGAAGAGAATATAACAAAAATGAAGGGAAAAATAATTTACGGGCGATTCGAGGTCGGGAAGTGGAAAGGGGTGGGTTTTTAAGGGTAGAAAAGGATTTATCTTGATTTCCGGCAAAACTACAAGTCCTATGGAAAAACGTTAAACGGCAGAGTTGTAGGTAATAAAAAGATCTACAACTTTTGTATTTACACTTTTTTCACATAACCTCAAAATTTATGTGAAAAATTCAAATAACCAAGTTTTTGGTTTTTATTTTTATCTTTTACAAAAAAATTTTTTTTGCACGACATTTGGTGAAAACTTACTTTTTTATGTCCCAAACGCACTGTAATTTTTTTTATTTAAAATATATATTTTTTCACCTTATTTTGACATAATATCGAAAAAGCACCCTAATTTTCAATCGAAAATTCTCACGTCAAAATATCTGCTTTTTTAAAAAAGTCGGTGGGTTTTTTGTTCGTTGAAATCTCTACTTTCTGATGGTGTGAACAAAAATATACATTACTATGGTAAAAATGTTCTCAAAAAATGCAAAGAAACGAAAAAAACTCGAATCCGAATTTTTTTTTAAAATTATTATGTACAATTTTGAGCTATTTATTAAAATTTATACTTTAATTACTCGAAAAACGTAAGATTCCCTGTTACATCGATAAAAAAAATTTGTAAATAGCTCAAAATTGTACATAATGATTATTTTTTACCATAGTAATGTATATTTTTTTTACACCGTCAGAAAGTAGACATTTCAACGAACAAAAAGCCCACCGACTTTTTTAAAAAAGCAGATATTTTGACGTGAGAATTTTCGATTGAAAATTAGGGTGCTTTTTCGATATTAAGTCAAAATAAGGTAAAAAAATAAATATTTTAAATCAAAAAAATTACAGTGTGTTTGGGACATAAAAAGGTAAGTTTCACCAAATTTCGTGAAAAAAAAAATTTTTCTTTGTAAAACATAAAAATAAAAAACCAAAAACTTGGTTATTTGAATTTTTCACATAACCTCAAAATGTATGTAGTGTAAATACAAAAGTTGTACATCTTTTTATTACCTACAACTTTGCTATTAAACGTTTTTCCATAGGACTTGTAGTTTTGCCGGAAATCGAGATAAATCGTTTTCTAACCTTAAAAACTCACCCCCTTCCACTTCCCGACCACGGATCGCCCGTAAATTATTTTTCCTTTCATTTTTGTTATATTCTCTTCCTTTTCCAATGGGTTTCATCCTACTATTATTTTTTTTGGTTTCAAAAATTATAGACCCTGGTCTAAGTATTCACTTTTGCAGGATAAAAATACGACTGGATTGAGTCGTCTGTCCCCAATACAGGATCATGTATCTCAGGTGGCAGGATGTCAGGGCATATTACATACATTAAGTAATTGCTTTATTGTCAAAATGTTTTTTTTAAGTTGCGTATGGCAAGGAAAGCAGGATAGACCACGTGAGCTTCTCATCCAGGTGCAAACCCAAAAATTTACAGTTAGTGACTCTCAACTACCTGACCGATTAGGTGGAACCGCCTTTCTCTTATGGAACAACATGCAATGAGTTTTTATTAGATTTACAATGAGTCAGTATACCTACATTTACACGTACATTTGCGTTTACTCGTTGCTGAGGTGGTTGTTGTTGAAGAGGTGGTTGTTGTTGAAGAGGTGGTTGTTGTTGAAAAGGTGGTTGTTGTTGAACAGGTGGTTGTTGTTGAACAGGTGGCGGCGCTTGATGAGCGGGTGGTGGATGTCTAGGTTGAATTGGGTCCCACCGATCGAATCTGTGTAACTCTTGGACCAATCTTAATTGTTCCTAATAACAATTAACATTACTAAAATGATACAACAAACAAAAGATATGGTACTTATCAAGCTCAAAAAGGTCTGCCGCGTGCATAATTTAAAATTACAACATTAACGCTTAGGAAATTCATTAATTTCATCGCGCTCTTCAAAACGGTGACTATTTAAAAATCTTGTTTGGCAATGTTTTATTTTCGACCAGAAGTCATTAAAAATGTGTATACAATCATACATATTATAAAATACAAACAAGACAACATAAATTAAAATATGTATTATCTTAACATAGTATAAAACAAAGTCGCTATCTCCCGTCTGTCCCTATATCCCTATATGTGCTTAAATCTTTAAAACGACGCAACGGATTTTGAAGCGGTTTTTTTTTATAGATAGAGTGATTCAAGAGGAAGGTTTTTATGTATAACTAGCGACCCGCCCCGGCTTCGCACGGGTGCAATTTCAGAAAGTGGCATGCCGGGTACTAATATATCGGGTTTGTATTTATACCAGCGGGTTGCAACGCATGCCGGGTACACGCTAGTATTATATAAATAAAAATGAAACACTATATCAGCGGCTTTTTATTTTCTTAATACAGTGTGACCAGTAAAGTCCGCATCATATGGGATTTTTTTTATTAACAGCTTTAATCGAAATTTGAATTTTGGCATCAAGTTCTGCTTCGATCGAGATGAAAATTAAGCAAAAAAATAGTAGTCACGTGATTCGCATTATCTGTCAAATTTTAATTTTTTCCAAAAAATAATTCAAAAGTGGGGTTATTTCTGAAAGTATCGAAAAAAGTTATTAGACAAAGTTTTTTTAAATGCAGTATCTAGCCCACATGAAAAACTTTAGCTGCATAAGATAATTTTGATTTTTTACCAATATTTTGTAAATTGCACCACTTTTGCAAAATAATACTCGACGCAACCTACATAAAACTTCTTAGTTTTGACAAAACAAAATGTGTGTTTTTCTACAAAATCAAAATTGGGCTATTAAAATTTGGTCGCATGTGATGCAAAGTTTATTTGTTTTTGACCCTGTATAAGGTAACTTCATAAAATAAGTTTTTTGAAAACGTAGTTTGTGTCTGAAAGTAATACACCTTAATATTAAGACAAAAAAGAACCCAGTGTCATCAGTAAAGTGTTCATTAAGTGGAAAATAAATTTTAGTGGTGGGTAAAAAATGAAAATTATCTTATGCATCTGAAATTTTGCATGTGGGCTAAAAACTGCATTTAAAAAAACTTTGTCTACTAACTTTTTTCGATACTTTCAGAAATAACCCCACTTTTGAATTATTTTTTGGAAAAAATTAAAATTTGACAGATAATGCGAATCACGTGACTACTATTTTTTTGCTTAATTTTCATCTCGATCGAAGCAGAACTTGATGCCAAAGTCAAATTTCGAATAAACCTATTAATAAAAAAAAATCCCATATGATGCGGACTTTACTGGTCACACCGTATATACGTAGGACTGAAAAGTAAGATAAAATTGTAAAAGTTTTATTTGCAATTAAATGCAAAAAAATTAAATTTTTGAGAATAGATATTTTTGGTTTTTATTTGCAATGCACAAAATAAATTTTATTACTATCAAAATACTACAAAAATATTAAATTTTAATATTTTAGTATTCTACAAAATTTTAGTAAACCAATCCGAACCCATATTACAAAATATACAGTGTGTCCCCGGATCGAGGCATAAATAGATAAAGAAAAAGATCGATATTTTTTGAGTTGAAACTTTATCTTCTGTGGTTTAGCCCTGTTAGGGTAGAAAGTTATTTGTGTTATAATTTTAGTTTTAAAAAACCAAGTATGTCTTGATAATTTACAAAAAACTACTAAAGTGCTTTTTCTCTAGGTGATACGACAAAAAGGTTATTAAGAAAAGATGTTTAAAATCGTAGCATAGCTTTTACCGTGCGAGCAAAAATTATTTGCATCTAAGGACGTAATTAATGCTTAGCCGTAGAGCTTAATACCTGTTGGGTGTCAGTAACTACCTGAATGAACAATCAATCAGTTATTCCGTCATCTTTGACAGTCGTTACAAGTAATTTGATTCATCGCTAATTTTTCCAATTTCTTGAACAATTCACACAATGGGCTTTACGGAACAGCACAAAACATTAATGGTTGAAGCGTATTTTCGAAACGGGGTTAGACTAAATGGTGAGTGGCAATACAATCCGGGTTTGTGCATGGACAGAGATGCTGGTCAACACTTTCGAAAATATGAAGAGACGTGTGAATTTATGCTTGGAGCATGGGGGTGGCCAATTTCAGCAATTTATGTAATTACTTTTCTTTTTCTTTCTGTATATTCTTACTTTGTTAATTTTGTAAACAACAAAAATAAATTTGTATTTGTCTACTTATTTTATTACTCATTAGTTTGGCATATCATGTCATAATATGAATTTGACAAAATTTTAACCTAGATTTGGTTAGATATATCGTCCCCATATCAACGTGATCTAAACCTAGCCCTACGTTTTTTTATCCAAGCCCTCTTTGATGCAAATAATTTTTGCTCGCACGGTATTACCAAAATGAAAAGAACAAGCTTTGGCGTGTTACACATTTACTTTATCCTTATTTCTTTTACAGACACCTTCATGGTTAGGTAAACGAAAAAAACTTTGTATTTCTATCAAATATTTATTTGATTGTCCACTTTGCAAGGTGCAAATAACACAACGCATGTTTTTCGCCAAAAAATACTTAAAAAATTTAAAATATCACAACAAGCTTCGCCCCAGATGCGCTATATCATATCTTCTGTTTGTTGTATCATGGCAGATCAGGATATCTACTAATGATATTGACATTCTGAATTAGGCGTAATTAATTTAACGTCTAAAAAGTTACTTTCGGTTATACAACCTAAATAATGTTCAGCAGGTCATTCATCACACACATTTTTATACAGTGTGTCTAAGTTGGAAGCATATGGAAAACTTTTTTATTATTGGTTTTATGGAAAAAAGTTATTCTTTATAAAAAGTTCTGCATGGTCTAATACTTAAAATCTAATCTTCAGTTATAAAAATTTCCCAATCATATTGAGTTTTAAAGCAGCTGCCTTATTTAATTAGAAAACTAATAATAAATTATGTTAAATATTTAAGGTCGAATGGCATTGCACTTTATTTTTTTAGTCAAACTGTATATATATATTTTTAAATTGGAAAATATTAAGTTGTGCCATTGTTGACTTTTACGTAGATACTTCACTTCATTAAATAAAATGGTCTATTTTAATAATTAATTTTGATTAAAAATATGTTTTTCTGTTTTAACAATATTTTATTGCAAAAATGAACAGGTTGAAAAATAAAACATGTTGTTTATTTAGTTTAAACATGAACTAATATGGCTAAACTTAAACTGAATACTAAAAAATAGAATGAAAGGTTGGGTTTCAGCTGTTTGGACTTTTTTCAATCCAGCTTTTAACAATAAATAAGGACACATAAATAAAAAATTTACAATTGAAAAGGCAATACTGGCACAACTAAACTTATTCCACTAAAATTAGCAATAAAATATAAAATAATAACATGCAATATTGACACCACATGTAATATGCCACTGTTGCATTATTAAAAATGTACAATTTGTTCCAACTTATCGTATTAAAATTCAAGTGCCACTGTTGTCTACGTACTCGATCATAAATGCGCGAAATTCAATAGTGACACTAGTGCCATCTAGCGAGTTCCACTAGAGATAACTTTATGCCACTATTGTGAGTGTGACAAATAAGGTATTCAATTTAATATGGTATCACTTACTCAATATGACCAATTATTGAGATGAGCCACTATTGCACCCAGTGAGCGATATGGAAAACTTTTTTATTATTGGTTTTATGGAAAAAAGTTATTCTTCATAAAAAGTTCTGCATGGTATAAAACTCAAAATGCAACCTTCAGTTATCAAAATTCCCAAGTCATATACGAGGTATATCAGAAATTACGAACTTTGCTCAAGAATAAAGTACCTTTATTTTTGACAATACAAAAGAATGTTATGAACAGAAGTTATTTTGAATTAAAAGTTATATTCAAATATGCAATTACAGTTATTTAGCATGAACATTTAGGTTATGTAATTATTTACGTTTTACATTATAAATTATTTGTATTTATCTCTATTATCTGTTAAAAAATGATAATCTTTTTAACCTAATTATTATGCAATCATAACGTATTTGAATTGAAAGATTGTTCAAAAACTCTAACACATGGAAAGGTCATTATTTTTTAAACATATAAGAGAGATAAATAGGTATAAATCAGGGTTGTTATGTTTAAAACAAAATGTTTTAAACCAGATGTTTTAAACACGACCTGATGTTTTATTAGGTGTTTTAAACAGTGTTTTAAACAGGTGTTTAAAACATGTTTAAAACATTTATTAAAATACACAGTTTTTTTTTTCTCAATGTAGTAGATGTCAAATATCACTTTTTTTTGTCTCCTCATATCACCCAAAAAAATTGAAAAAAAAAACACAAAAATAATTGGAACATACAGATGGATATAGTTATTATTATTAACCTAAAGTTGAGCATTTAACATTTAACAGGACTAATACTAATAGAGAGATTTTGGAACGCTTAAAATAACAACAGTAAAACACAGTGGTATGGTTAATTTTATTAACGATAACGATTACGGTGACAATTACAAGAATAGATTTTGAACGTCTTAAAAATAAATAATTTGACAGATGCAAACATAACCTTTTTTTATTTCTAAACACTTCATTTTTAAACAATCAAAGTCATGAGTCAATCAACAATGGAAAAGGACGAAAAGGTACAAAAATAAATAAGAATAACCATAACGATAGCCTTCCTTATATCTCCGTAATTAACGAAGCTCGTTATCGTTAATAAAGGAATTGCTGCCTCGTTTTAGTACTGCGCATGCTCAGAATAAGGATAACGATGACGACAGGCTAAAATAAGAGTTCCAAAATCTCTCTAATAGCTTCAAACAAATAATGCAAAGTAAGCTTAAAATAATATAAGCTTAAAAGAAACAGAGAAACTAACAGTTTTAAATTTGTTCTATCTTCATAGATTTCTTCACTTAACGTGAACATAATTAAAATTTTCTAACAATCAATTTTATGAGTTTCCCCATATTTTATCGTAAAATTAGCCACTGAAGGCCACGCTGTAAATTCGTAGTTTACATTCAAAATTATTTTATTTTTGCTTAAACTTTTGTCAGACAGTTAAATATAAAATTGCCCATGAGATACAAGTCGTCAAAGTTAAATTTATCTTTTTAAAACGTGTTTTAAACATGGGTATGTTTTGTTTAAAACATGTTTTTAATTGCCTAATAAAAAACATGTTTAAAACAAAAAAAACGTTTTAAACAATAAAAAACACATGTTTTGTTTAAATATAAAAAAAAACATGTTTTTTTCAACCCTGGGTATAAATAATTTATAAATGTAAAACGTAAATAATCACAAAACCTAAATTTCCATGTTAAATAACTGTAATTGCATATTTAAATATAGCTTTTAATTCAAAATAACTTTTCTTCATAACATTCTTCTGTATTGTCAAAAATAAAGGTACTTTACTCTTGAGCAATATTCGTAATATCTGATATACCTCGTATATGACTGGGAAATTTTAATAACTGAAGGTTACATTTTGAGTTTTAGACCATGCAGAACTTTTTATGAAAATTAACTTTTTTCCATAAAACCAATAATAAAAAAGTTTTCCATATGGTTCCAACTTAAGTAGACACATGTATATTAATTAAGATTCCAGATTTGTAAAATAGTTTATCTATCTTCATTTAGTAGACGAGACTCTCTTTTCCTCATGAATAATACAAACATCACAGATATGTGATATTCTATTGAAGTTATAGTACACGTAAAGTAAATTGGAGAATTGAAATATTAATTAATAATAATGTTTATTTAAAATTTAATAATATAATAAATATGTTTATGTTGTCTTCTATAAACTTATTCTTCAATCCCCTGAAGCTGAGCTTGTTAGTATCCGTTTATCGACAATAAAATGTAAATCTATTTCTAGAGTTTAATGTAGACCCTAAAAATGATTTGTTCAAGCAGGCCAGGACAATCAATTCTACCATGTAAGATCTTGTGTTATGGAATAATTGAATAATCGATGACGTGTTTCTTCTTAGTTCTAGAGAACAAAAATTAAATCACCCTAAATGGACATCGGATTACTGGGCCTTTTTATTGGAATAAAATTAATTTGGGATCAGAATTTGTTTCCAACTTTTACATACTCAAATTGGACTTGAATAAGATGAACTAGCTCCCGAGAATACCGATATTTGGTTTTTTTAAGACCGCCCAGAAAATAACGTTTCGTCGATCAACACCGGAAAATGGACGTAAGGGACCGGCAATAGTAATTTACGTTACAAGACCGGAAAGTAGTGTTTTTCAGGTCGAGACAAGCATTTCCAGGGCGAGCCATAGGTGAGTCCTGGAAGCTTGGCGAGACCTGGAAAACACTAATTTTCGGTTGCGTGACGTACAATATTTTTTTTAAGACCGACACTTCGATATATTTTATAATCTATGCGAAACAAGTTTGACATAAAGAACAAAATTAAAAATCAACGAAGTGTCGGTCTTAAAAAAAATATTGTACATCACGCAACCGAAAATTAGTGTTTTCCAGGTCTCTCCAAGCTTATTATATTAAATACATCGAAATGTTGTTGTCATAATAACGAAATCAAGGTATCTTGTATTATCAAAGAGCGATTGGAAAAACAAAAAACAGGGTGACAGTGACATTAGAGACCGGAAAAGTGACATTAGAGTCCGGAAAAGATTTTTCCGGTCTCTTATGTCACTCTTCCGGACTCTAATGTCACTTTTCCGGTCTTGCGATCGGAAAAACGTTATTTTCTAGACGAAAAATTGTCCAGAAAGTGTAAATTTTCTGGTCGGTTTTAAAAAAAAGATTTTTCCGGTCACTGTTTTTTCATTTTTTAAATCGCTCTTTGATGATACAATCTACCTTGATATCGTTACTATGAAAATTTCATAAATTTATTTTTAACCAATTAGAAGGCTCCTTTTTGTTTACGTTGCTTATAGCAACGGGAGACTATCGCGATAGTCTATAGCCTATTAACCTAAGGAAATTAATAAGAGTGAAAATTTCATAAATTTATTTTCAACCAATTAGAAGGCTCCTTTTTGTTTGCGTTGCTTATGGCGACGGGAGACTATCGCGATAGTCTATAAACCTAATAAAATTAATAAGTGATAATTTTTCTGTCAAAAATGAAGTGCTTTATTTTTTATGGCAAACGTCACTCAGAATAAAATCAAAATACATTTTGTTGCTAACTTATAATTTTTATTAACTTAAAAATGTCTTTATTCCAAACTAACTTCTACAGTTCATTACATGGAAAGTGACAATATAATATAGAAAATAATAACCATAAAAATAATAACAATAAAAAAAAATGAAAGTTAATCCAATTTAATTCATTATTAAAATCAATTTAAAAAAAAAAAAAATAGTATAAATAATTTAATTTAGTAAATATCTCTTTAATTGTTTTTTAAAAATTGCCAATTTTTTAATTTTTCTGATATTTTTTGGAAGATTATTATATTTTATTATTCCGTCATATAAAAGCGATTTTTTTCCAAAATTACTTTTTACTGGTATAGTTTGATAATTTATACAATTTCTTGTGTTATGATCATGTAATGTTTTATTTTCCTGAAGTGTTATGTTTGATTTTTTTTCTTTTAAAATAATAGAGTGAATTAGAATACAAATTTTTAATTTATAAATGTTTTGAACGTGTAAATACCCTTTCGGTCTATATAGATTAACAGTTGGTTCTAAATGTGGTAATTTGTGTATACATTTAATAACTTTATTTTGCAATTTTTGTAATGGTTTTAAGTTTGATAAACAAGCAGATCCCCATGCAGAAGCTAAGTATTGTAATTTTGAATATGTTAATGAAAAATATATATTTTTTAAATATTTCAAAGGAATAAAATATCTAGCTCTGTACAAAACAGATACCAAAGGAGATTTCGAGTTGATAATATACTGGATATGGCATTTCCAATTTAAATTTTCATCTAAAACTAATCCTAAAAATTGTGTCGTTTTTGAATATTGAATATTTTCATTATTAAATGTTAAGGGGTTAATGATGGACTTTATTTTATTTTTAGTTATAAACATAAAAGAAGATTTCTTAAAATTTAACGTAAGTTTATTTGATTGAAGCCAAGAAAGAAGTATTTTTAAATCATTATTAATATCAAAATACATTTCTGCAAGAGTTTCAGCAAAATAAATAATTGTCGTATCATCTGAATAGAATAGGTAGTAGGTCTCATCATCTCATCATATTAAAAGAAACTCCAATTTATGAAATTTTCTTACCGAATCTCCCACGCAGCATAATTAATTCCCGATAATTTTTTTCTCGGTTTCACTCATGTTTTTGTTGATAGAAAATTTCCCTCGTCTTCGACTCGGGATAATTTTTTTTTCACAAAACCATTCGTGACCTTAAAAAAACTTATCGGTAATAATTCTGCTGCTAGGGAGATTATAAGTAACAATTTTGAAATTTTCACCCGAATCTTTCAACTGATAAATGTCAAAACAGAAAAATTTCACGTAACCCAAAAAGTGAAATTTCAGTGACAATTTTGAAATTTTCACCTGAAACTTTCAACTGATAAATGTCCTTATTACATTAGAAACTTTCAGAACAATTTCATAAATATCAGTGAAATTTTCACAAACCTTTCCATGCAAGTCAGTAGAAGGATTTGAAAGTTTCAAATGAAATTTTCTGTTTTGAACTTTTCAAAACAGAAAAATTTCACGTAACCCAAAAAGTGAAATTTCAGTGACATTTTTGAAATTTTCACCTGATAAATGTCCTTATTACATTCGAAACTTTCAGAAAAATTTCATAAATTTCAGTGAAATTTTCACAAACCTTTCCATGCAAGTCAGTAGAAGGATTTGAAAGTTTCAAATGAAATTTTCTGTTTTAAACTTTTCAAAATAGAAAAATTTCACGTAACCCAAAAAGTGAAATTTCAGTGACATTTTTGAAATTTTCACCTGAAACTTTCAACTGATAAATGTCCTTATTACATTCGAAACTTTCAGAAAAATTTCATAAATTTCAGTAAAACTTTCACAAACCTTTCCATGCTTAGGTCCAATATCAGTGGATGAATACGACAAATAAATTAATTTTTCAGAATACTTTAGATATTTTTTTATTTCGTACTTATACTTTAGTATGTACTAGTTTAAAAAAAAACAGATACAACAGAAAATAAAATTTAATGAAAATTTCAATAAAAATTTCATAAATTTCAATGAATTTAAGATTTTTTTTTAAGTTTCATAAATTTCACAAAAATTTCATAAATTTCGAAAGTTTCGCAGAAATTTCATAAGTTTCATAAATTTCATGAAAATTTCAACTTGAAATTTCAAATCCTCGCTCAAGTGAAATATGCCCAACCCTACGTCTGACAAATTAATTTTTAGTTAAAATTTCATATTATTGCGGTAAACATCTTACTCTCAATTCCTCGCGTAATCGCTGCACCTCGTGAACTCGAACCGGCGGTAGTACTTGTGCTTGTGCTTGTGCGTTAACCACACGTTGACGCTGTTCTGCCTGTCGTTCGGCCGCCTTGATTTTGTCTCCAAAATGTTTTGTAAGATCAGCGGTTGGATCGTTTTTCAATTGTGTCGGGTCAACTTGTTTCTTGGCATCTTCTGCGGCTTGTAAAACTTTTTTTTCGTTTACCGAAAAGTTATCTGTATATAATGGACATCTGAAAATAATTTGAGATATTTCATTTTACAGCCTCTTAAGTTTTTTACATTTTTTTAAATTCATCAATTAATTAATTAAAACAAATATATTCCTTTTGCTTTAAACCTAAATAACCTACCACAAAGTATGAATAGTATTCAAATAAATGAAGACATTCAAATTTTTAAAGTTAATAAAATAAAATATTTAGGAATTATTTTTGACAGTAAATTAAATTGAAATTTTCACTTAGAATACTTAATTAAAAAATTTAGAAGTTTACTAATTTTAATTAAAAAAAAATATATTCCTTTTGCTTTAAACCTAAATAACCTACCACGAAATATGAATAGTATTCAAATAAATGAAGACATTCAAATTTTTAAAGTTAACAAAATAAAATATTTAGGAATTATTTTTGACAATAAATTAAATTGAAATTTTCACTTATTAAAAAATTAAGAAGTTTACTACCGATTTTTAAAAACATTAAATTTTTTTTAAATGTAAGAGATATGGAAATATTATATTACGCGTTAGTTAAAACTCATTTAAATTACGGAATTTTAGGTTGGGGAGGAATAAATAGAACTTTAGTTAAAAAATTAGAAATATTACAAAAAAGGTTTCTAAAAATTATATTTAATAAAGATTATCTTTATCCTTCAAAAGAAGTATATTCAGAAACAAAAAAGTTGAACATAAGACAACTTTACATTTATAACATCTTAATATATATTTAAAAATAAAAACCTTATACAATTTAAAAACCATAATCATAATACACGTCATAAAAATGAAATAACCATAAAACCTATAATAAATAAGTCCATAGGACAAAAAAATTTCAAATATTTATGTTTTAATTTAAACGATTATTTACCAACAAAAATTAAAAAACTGATTTCATTAAAAAAATTTTAAGTCGAAATAAAAACATGGATATTAAAAACAGACAATTTGAAAATATTTTTAGAAATGCTTTAATTAATTAATATTATTCTGAATAATTTATATAAGTAATATTTTTTACTTAAAAATTATAAATTAATAATTTTATTATAGGTAATATATTTCTTCAAAAAAGCTGCGTTTATTCTATAAATTAACATTTTGACTTAAAAACTGGATTTTTAATGCATATTTATGATTTTACATACTAAAACAAACAATAAGATTTGCCCCTAACAAGCTCAGCTTCAGGGGATTGAAAAATAAGTTTATCAAAGACAACATAAACATATTTATTATATTATTAAATTTTAAATAAACGCATTATTATTATATACATTTTAAAACTTTTTTTGTTCTGTAATTTCATAGATATAAAACCATTAAAGAATGTATCTAATAATTTAAGTTTTAGAATGTTTCCAGCTGCTAAATTGTAGAAGCCAGGTATTTTCTCGAATACTTACAAATCATGTCTGTCACCTCCTTGCCCATTAAAATGTTTGTAGTCTTTAACAGGCTTACGACACACATAACACATTATTGCGCCGCAAGAACAGGTCATTTTATTGCATCCCTCTTCTTTGATAAATTTGGCATTGCACTTCCAACATTGCCTAAAATTTTTAAAAATAGTTATGTATACAGGATATCCCAAATTTAAGCCTCATCGGGAACTCAACAACTATAGAGAGGTATAGCGTTGGTCGAATTGTGATAAAGTTGCAGAATAAACTATTAAAAATCGCGACAGTTTCATATCTGGGAAAATTTGCTGTCCCCATCGCGAAAAGAAATTGGAAGAATTTTTTTAAATTACGTATAAGTATATGTAATATTATATTTTATATCTTTATTCTCAACCAACTTAAAAAGTTCATTACAGAGAATATAACACCAGATACAGTGTGTTATTTAAGTATGTGGCCAAACTCCAAGGGGTGCTTCTTTAAGTGATTATAAAAAGAAAAGTTCATATAAACATGGGTCCTTTAAAAAAAAATTCGAATGTTCGTAAATATCTCAATAATCTTTTATTCGATTTTGTTAAAATTTGGCAATTCTATTTGTAATAACAAGAGGATAATTTTAGCCTCAATTAGATTAAAATTATTAAGTCCAGTGGCGTCCCGGAAAACAGTCCAACTAATATTTTTGACAAAAAAATTGCGCGCAACTGACTTTTTTTAAATTTATGTATTTTTTTCGAATTAAGCAACTACAAATACAACTATTTTATCTCTTGAGTTTGTTTCATATCTTGCTTTGTTTTCGAGAAAAAAAAACACTTTATTGCGTCCCCGGGACAATAAGAGTAAAAAATTTAAACTACTTACCAAACTATTAAGCAATTAAAATTACACGAAAGTCCTCTTGAATTTTTTCGCACAGATCAAAACTGTTTTCGATAAAAGAAATTAACATAAAATAATCGCATAACGTTACAACAGTTTTAATCTGTGCGAAAAAATTCAAAAGAGGATTTTCGTGTAATTTTAATTGCTTAATAGTTTGGTAAGTAGTTTACATTTTACATTCAAGAATAATTATATATAATACGTTAAAGTGAGTTTAGTTTTAAAAAATATTTTTTTAGTTTTTTTTTAAAAGTCCATAATTTTGATATTTCTTTAATTTTTTTCGGCAAACTCTTGTAAATTGTTATTCCTTTATATAATATTGATCTTTGGCCAAAAGTACTCTTTACCATAGGTGTTTGAATATGATGATTTTGTCTCGTGATGTGAATAATGTTGGTCGAAGGAAATATTATATTCGATTGTTTTTCTTTAATAATAATAGAGTTTATTAGAATGCATAGTTTTAATTTATAAAGCTTTTCTAAATTTAAATATCCGTTTGGTTCATACAAATTTATAGTTGGTTCTAACAAAGGAAGTTTATGTATGCATTTAATTATTTTGTTTTGTAGTTTTTTTAATGGCTGAATTGTAGTTAAATTCGCTGATCCTTAAACTGAAATTATATACTAAATTTTGAATAAACCAAAGAATAATAATAAATTTTTTAAATGTTTTAATGATATATAATTTTTAGCTTTAAACAAAATGCCATCTATTGGTGAGATGTAACTTCTTAAATATTCATCAATATATAAACCTAAAAATTTAATTGAATTAGTATAATTATTTATATGATTATTGAAAGATAGTGAAGAAATATTATTATTTTTTAATTTTGATTTACATATAAACAAAAGATGATTTATTAAAATTTAATGATAATTTATTAATGTCAAGCCCTTTACATAATTATATTTAGGTCGTGGTCAATGTTATTAAGAATTTGAGCCCAGTCTTCATGAAAATATACAATAGTAGTATCATGAGCAAACAAGTTTATTTTACCTATTAAATTTAACTACAATTTAGCCATTAAAAAAACTACAAAACAAAATAATTAAATGCATACTGCCTTTTTTAGAACCAACTATAAATTTAATGAACCAAATGGATATTTAAATTTAAAAAAGCTTTATAAATTAAAACTATGCATTCTAATACACTCTATTATTATTAAAGAAAAACAATCGAATATAATATTTCCTTCGAGCAACATTATTCACATCGTGAGACAAAATCATCATACTCAAACACCAATGGTAAAGAGTACTTTTTGCCAAAAATCAATAATATATAAAGGAATAACAATTTATAACAGTTTGCCGAAAAAAATTAAAGAAATATCAAAATTATGGACTTTTAAAAAAACACTAAAAAAATATTTTTTAAAAATGAACTGACTTTAAGGTATTATATGTTAATATTTTTTTTATAACTGGTTATATATTTTTTTTTGAATAATTTCCATGGAGTTATTAATAGTTACTAAACATATTTGGTGTTATATTCTCTGTAATAAACTTTTCTTTGGTTGAGAATAAAGATATATATTATTATTATTATAATTATTATTAATTTTGCTATAGAATTAATGTAGATTAAAAAAAAAGTAGGTCCTAAGGTCCTCGCTACGATGTTGAGAAAAGATGGGGAAATAAAATAAATTCAAAAAGATACGTTACAAACAACCGAGCGCGTTTACAAACACAACAAATATAATATACTAAATCAGTAGTTATTCCACAAAAGGTTTTCAGAAGTAGAGTGGTATTTCTCTATCACACGGAGAAAAAGAGTACGAACGATAGCTTTCATTTGGTAGCCTTACGTACAGCTGCTATGCTGCGTCCTCCTCTATTGCATTGAGGTAGAACGTTCAGCACTTCTATGTCGCACCCCACTCGCTTACTCAAATATTTGGACTTTAAAGTACGACAACCGTGAGTATTCGAACAAAAACAATGAACGGTGCATGTTTAACAATATAGGTAGCAGTGCGAAGTTCTCAAGATAGTCTAAAAATACGAATCAATAAGTTAGCGTTAACATGCTCTGTAATGACCTTAATAGTTTATTGAAAACAAAAAAAAATATATAAATATATACAATTTGTTCAGCAGTACCTGATTAACGCTTCTGTCATTTTATCCTCAATGAAGGTTCTCGCCTTGACAGCCTCATCCTTTTCAACCTCATCACAACGCAACGGCACGTGGGACGGTTCCTTACACAATCTGCACGACTCTTTCATGCAATCCGGATTAAGACAACGAAATAGTCTGTCCTCTGGCGCTGGAATAGATGCAAAATCGCAGAACGGACAGGTTTCCAGTTCATCGATTCCAGCCGCTTTTACTTCAGCAACTGCTTTCTTTTGAGCTAATTTCGAGAACACCTAAAATGTAATAATATTATCCAGACAATGTAAAAGGCCGACAATCATTATATTAAACGTAGTGAGTCAACTATCGAATGCCATACGAAATCACAAAAATAAATTACATACCTTCGGCGGTAACACATTTTGTAGAACCTGCAAACTAAACTCGGCACCACAGTCCATCAAACAAGGAAACACAACTTTCCCCTCGCCAAAAGCCACTTCAGTTCCTTTTCGGATGCAATCGCGGCAGAAACGACATCCTCCACTGCAAGTAAGGATGTCGTTTGGCATCACTTCTTCATCGTAACAGCAGGAGCAAGTTTGCAGGAGACCCAATTCCTTCGCATTCTTGCGTTCTAGCTCAGCTTGCTTCTACAAGTTAAATTAATAATTTTAAATTCTTGAAAATTAAATTACACACAAAAAAAAAATATCCAAAACATATTCAAATAAAAAAATAAATAATATAGGAGTTCCTCAAGGAAGTATACTAGGTCCAATATTATTTATTTTATACATCAACGATATGCCTTTAGTTTTAAAAATGAGTAAGTTACAAATGTTTGCTTATGACACCTTAATTTACATTAATGTTTTAAATATTTTTGATGGTCTAAATAGTCTAAATTCTGAGATAAATATATTATTAAATTGGCTAAAAGTAAATAAATTAAAATTAAATATTTCAAAAACTAAATGTATGGTTATGGGTAATAATTTAAATTGTCAAAATATAAATGTTGTAATTGATGATGAAAAATTGGAATTAGTAAACAGTTTTAAATATTTAGGGATAATCATTGATTCAAAATTAAAATTTTTTAATTATTTTGAAAGTATTATATCGAAAATTGCCGGAAAAATAGGTTATTTTAAAAGGATCAGTTCTAATTTAAGTTTGTTTTCTAAAAAAACTGTATTTAATACTATTATATTATCACAATTTTCTTTATTGTTCTTCCATTTTATATTGTGCTAGTGAGGAAATATTTGATAAATAACAAATTTTGCAAAATAAGGCAATGCGGATTATTTTAAATTGTGACAAATATACAAAAATTAATTTTATGTTGAAAAATTTAGATTGGTTGCATGTTAGAAATTTAATTTTTTATTTAGTATGTATCTTTATATATAAAATTAAAAATAACTTATTGCCTAATTGTTTAAAAAATTTTTGTTCTTTTAATTATGACCATCATAATTATAAAACAAGAACTAATCAGAATTTTTATGTGGATAGAGTGTCTAAAACGTTAGCTTATAAATCTATTTTTTATAAAGGTTTGATAGAATATAATAAGTTGGAAAATTCTATTAAATCTCAAAAATCATTAAAACTCTTTAAAAAAACTTTAAAATTACATTTAATTAAATAACAAAATGATACGTAATATTTGATAAAATTTGCAAAATGTTTAACTTTTCTGTCTGTTTTTGTTAAAAGAAGGTTCTGTTTTAAAATTTTAAAATAAATCTATAAAAATGTGTTTAAAAAATGTATTAAAAAATATTTAATTGTAGCTTTTTGCTAAATAAAACATGTTTCTACTACTACTACTACTACTACACTGCTCGTCAGTTGAACATTAGGAAGTTTTATACCTTATCATTAATATTCAACAATTTGAAATGACTTAAGGATACCAATTGATCAGAAATTATTATTAATAACTGAGTAAAATATAAATATTACCTTTTTGTTCTCGATATGATTGTAAATTTGGTCAATATGTTCAAAATAAGCCAGTTCTTGTAATAATGGTATGTTCTGGGTATCCGGTCTGGAATGTGCGACCCATCTCGATCTTTTAACGCAGCCCTTAGCGAGACATTCATTAAGTGCCTAAAAAAATACTATTTTAACATTCTTCGCCATTGGCCATTTAACTTTCAAAATGCCTTTATTCCAAACTAACTTTTACAGTTCATTGCATGGAAAATGACATACAATATATAATACAAAATAATAACCATTAAAAAAATAACAATAAAAAAATGGAAGTTAATCCAATTTAATTCATGAATAAAATCAATTATAAAAAAAATTAGTGTAAATAATGTAATTTAGTAAATATCTCTTTAATTGTTTTTTAAAAGTTTCTGGAAGATTGTTATATTTTATTATTCCGTCATATAAAAGCGATTTTTTCCGAAATTACTTTTTACTGGAATAGTTAGAATTTATACAACGTCTGGTGTTATGATTATGTAATATCTTATTCTCCTGAAGTGTTAAGTTTGATTTTTTTTTCTTTTAAAATAATAGAGTGAATTAGAATACAACTTTTTAATTTATAAATGTTTTGAACGTGTAAATACCCTTTCGGTCTATATAGATTAACAGTTGGTTCTAAATGTGGCAATTTGTGTATACATGTAATAACTTTATTTTGCAATTTTTGTAATGGTTTTAAGTTTGATAAACAAGCAGATCCCCATACTGAAGCTAAGTATCGTAGTTTTGAATATATTAACAGATACCAAAGAAGGTATCGAGTTTATAATATACTGGATATGCCCTTTTCAATTTAAATTTTCGTCTAAAGTTAATCCTAAAAACTTGGTCGTTTTTGAATATTAAATATTTTCATTATTAAATGTTAAGGGGATAAAGATAGAATTTATTTTATTTTTAGTTATAAACATGAAAAAAGATTTTCTTAAATTTATAGTAAGATTTTATTGAAGCCAAGAAAGAAGCATTTTTAAATCATTATTTATATCAAAATACATTTCTGCGAAAGTTTCAGCAAAATAAATAATTGTTATATCATCTGCAAATAGCTTTATACCTACTGCCTTTTAAGTTCAATTTGGAAACGAAATGAATGTAAATTAAGAATAATAAGCTTTAAGCTATTGTAAACAATTTGTTCAAATTGGGGAAAGAAAAAGTTCGGAAAAAGTAAAGTATGAAGAAAGAAATAGTATGTGGAGTTCCACAAGGATCAATATTAGGTCCGTTATTATTCTCAATTTACATTAATTCCGTTTCTAAACTGAACTTAAAGGTAAAGGTAAAGCTATTTGCAGATGATACAACAATACAACAATTATTTATTTTGCTGAAACTCTTGCAGAAATGTATTTTGATATTAATAATAATGATTTAAAAATACTTCTTCCTTGGCTTTAATCAAATAAACTTATTGTTAAGTGTTACAAAGTAGACCGAAAGGGTATTTACACGTTTAAAACATTTATAAATTAAAAATTTGTATTCTAATTCACTCTATTATTTAAAAAAAATCAAACATAACACTTCAGGAGAATAATACATTACATGATCATAACACCAGACGTTGTATACATTATCAAACTATACCAGTAAAAAGTAATTTCGAAAAAAAAATACCTTTTCTATGACGGAATAATAAAATATAACAATCTTCCAAAAAATATGAGAAAAATAAAAAAATTGGCAACTTTTAAAAAACAATAAAGAGATATTTAGATACTAAATTAAATTATTTATACTATTTTTTTTTAATTGATTTTATTAATGAATTAAATCAGATTAACTTCCATTTTTTTATTGTTATTTTTTTTTAATGGTTATTATTTTCCATATTATGTAGTCACTTTCCATGTAATGAACTGTAAAAAATAGTTTGGAATAAAGACATTTTGAAAGTTAAATGCCAGAAAATTAAAATATGTTTACGAGGACGACGTTCTACGAGTTTCTGTCATCACTTTATGACAATGTTATGATTATCGCATACCGTCAATAATGGACATTCCCTTCTCACTGTGCCGTTCAATAAAAACAGTAAATATTTCTTACCTTAACAATAGAAACTATATTTTTACTTCCTTCGCTTTCGACAATACTATTGACATCTTTTGCATACAGCTGATTATATTTGTTTCTCATGAACCATTTTACGTAAAATTTATCCAAATGATCGAGAATTGTTGTTTTCCGGTTGGGATCCTCAAAGGTTGACACCGGGTCAGGAAATAGTTCGACGAACCTTTCCACATTAAATTCTGTTGTATATTGCCGCTGCTGGGCCGATAACTGTTGTTTTCTACAAAAAAAAAAGTTCATAATTTACTGGTAAAAAAGTTTGAAAATATTGGATTCAGAGGAAAGCAATTAGAATTAATTAAAAATTATCTGAAAAATAGACCAACTTATGTTCAAATAGATAAAGAAAAAAGCTATCCAAAAGAATTTAAGTATGGTGTTCCTCAAGGAACAATTTTAGGACAATTATTTTTTAATATTTATATTAACGATTTATTTAGTATAAATTGCAAAAAATAAAATAATATATTATATAAAATTATTTACCAACAAAAATTTTAAAATTGATTTCATTAAAAAAATTTATAGTCGAAATAAAAACATGGACATTAAAAACAGACAATTTAAAATATTTTTAGAAATGCTTTAATTAATTAATATTGTTCTGAATTATTTATATAAGTAATATTTTTTACTTAAAAATTATAAATTAATAATTTTATTATAGGTAATATATTTCTTCAAAAAAAAAACTGCGTTTATAGTATAAATTAACATTTTTACTTTAAAACTTGATTTTTAATGCATATGATTTATGATTTTTACATACTAAAGCAAAAAATAAGATTTGCCCCTAACAAGCTCAACTTCGGGGGATTGAAGAATAAGTTTATAGAAGACAACATATTTGTTGTATTATTAAATTTTAAATAAACTTATTATTATGTCAGATATGTAACTTTTTTTTTTGAAGAAATAGTCCACATTCAAAGTAAAGTGGTTGAGCAATGGAAAATAATGAAACACTAATATCGAGTTACACAAATATTTTAAATAATAATTAACTAACATGCGAGAACATAATTCAAAGTCCTCTTCCCTTTTTTTGTCTTACAATTTATTATATTATTAAAAGGTCAGTTTGTTCTAATGCAGGTCATTTTTTAATTAAATTTTCCATATCTCCTGTTTACAGAAAGATATTTTTGCTTCAGTTAAAAAAGAGATATCGTTCCATTTAAAATGTTCGAGAAACATGTAAAAAATTTTGATTCTGCTAAATAGCGCCCTCTAGCTGTTGCAACGGAATTCAGAACTACTTAGTTTTTAAATAACTTAATAAAATAAAAGAAACCCTATTTAGCGAGTTCAAATTTGTCAAGTTCTGATAAGCCAAACCAAAGTTATATATATTTTTGCATAGCAATATTTGGGGACCACCCGGTAGCATCTAGACATTCCGCTATAGGATTCGGCACCCGTCTCTATTCTGATTGGATGATTTCAAACGTTCCGTCATAAAAGGTATATTGGCAACCGCTTTGTTCGTTGTTACCCAGAGCATTTTTTTTATTCAATATTTTCCAAATACTTATTATTTTATAAAATTTTAATTAAATTTTTAAAAAATGCTCTGGGTAACAACGAACAAACCAGTTGCCAATATACCTTTTAGACGGAACGTTTGAAATCATCCAATCAGAAGAGACGGGTGCCGAATCCTATAGCGGAATGTCTAGATGCCACCCGGTACTCATTGGTCTTTTTACCTTTGATATTCCTTTAATGTGGGATACTGCTTAGTTTGTAATGAATCATATATAAAATTCTGTAAACCGTCTGGATCGCCGGCAAACTGTTCCAACTTTTCAAGCAAGTATGACGGATCGGCATCCCGCATAACGTCCTTGAGCATCTTAAATTGTTCTTCAGAATCAACTTCCTTTGGTGGAGATTGTTGTCGCTCTGGCCTTCTCGGGTATGCTTCAGCTAAATTATTTTATTAATAAAAATAAGTGTTTATACGTTCGAAATTATCAATGCGGCCAAAAAGCTATTGACTGATCTACATAATAAAATATAAATTAATTGATTCAGCCGATACTAGGTGGAAATCCATAATTATAGTATTATGGGATACAGTAAAACAAAGTTGAACTTGTAAATTTCCACTATATAAACTAGAAAAATTACATGTTTCGCTAACACTGTAGCTTCGTCAGATGACAATGATTTAATAAAGGTGAAAATTAAAAATTGGGGTGCAATAAAATTAAATTATTGAAGATGTAAATAACACGGTGGAAGGGTTACAATAGCGGGAAAGTTCAACAGAGGGTTTAAAAATTAAATTAAATTAGGTACAATATGGGTAGTTTATAAAATCTTAAGTATATGAACAACAAAATAAATTTAACAAAGGTGAATTATTTAAATCTAGTTGATCCTTAAGTAACAGGTCCGTATTTTAAGGTTTATTTATTTCCATAGATTGTAACAAATTTAGTTTAAGGCCTTTGTTTTCGGTATGGAAGATTTTAAAGGAAGGATCGAAATTATGTTGATAATCAAGTAAATGGTTAGCATAGTTTGAGTCTATTTAATTTTTAGAAAACTGTTATGTTTCTGTGTTCTTTTGTCAAAATGTCTACCCGTTTGGCCAATGTATGTTTTAGGAAAATGCCATCCTTATTAGTTAGTTAGTACACGGACCACCGGTTAAGAACCACTGATTGTAAATAATTATGTTTTAAGAACGATTCGTCAGCTGTAGACCAGGGTCGATAATTTTTGAAATCAAAAAAAAATAATAGGAGGATGAAACCCATTGGAAAAGGAAGAGAACATAACAAAAATGAAAGGAAAAATAATTTACGGGCAATCCGAGGTCGAGAAGTGGAAGGGGGTGAGTTTTTAAGGGAAGAAAACGATTTATCTCGATTTCCGGTAAAACTACAAGTCCTATGGAAAAACGTTAAATGGCAAAGTTGTAGGTAATAAAAAGATCTACAACTATTGTATTTACACTTTTTTTACATAACCTCAAAATTTATGTGAAAGATTCAAATAACCAAGTTTTTGGTTTTTTATTTTTATCTTTTACAAGAAAATTTTTTTTTCACGAAATTTGGTGAAAACTTACCTTTTTATGTCCCAAACATACTGTAATTTTTTTGATTTAAAATATTTATTTTTTCACCTTATTTTGACTTAATATCGAAAAAGCACCCTAATTTTCAGTCGGTGGGCTTTTTGTTTGTTGAAATCTCTACTTTCTGACGGTGTAAAAAAAAATTTACATTAGTATGGTAAATGTTCTCAAAAAATGCAAAAAAACGAAAAAAACCCGAATCCGATTTTTTTGGTTTTTAAATTATTATGTACAATTTTGAGCTATTTATTAAAATTTATACTTTAATTACTCGAAAAACGTAAGATTCCATGTTACATTGATAAACAAAAAAATTACAAATCCATAAAACATAAAGATCGCAAAAAATATGCGAAAATAGTTGTTCTAAATATAATTAAAGGTAGAATTTAAAGGGGATTTCATCACACTTACCATGGTAATGTATATTTTTTTACACCATCAGAAAGCAGAGATTTCAACGAACAAAAAGCCCACCGACTTTTTTAAAAAAGCAGATATTTTGACGTGAGAATTTTCGATTGAAAATTAGGGTGCTTTTTCGATATTAAGTCAAAATAAGGTGAAAAAATAAATATTTTAAATCAAAAAAATTACAGTGTGTTTGGGACATAAAAAGGTAAGTTTTAACCAAATTTCTTGAAAAAAATATTTTTAAAAATAAAAAACCAAAAACTTAGTTATTTGATTTTTCACATAAATTTTGAGGTTATGTGAAAAAAGTGTAAATACAAAAGTTGTAGATCTTTTTATTACCTACAACTTTGCCATTTAACGTTTTTTCATAGGACTTGTAGTTTTGCCGGAAATCGAGATAAATTGTTTTCTATCCTTAAAAACTCACCCCGTTCCACTTCCCGACCTCGGATCGCCCGTAAATTATTTTTACTTTCATTTTTGTTAATTCTCTTCCTTTTCCAATGGGTTTCATCCTACTATTATTTTTTTTCACTTTCTACCATTTTCAAAGGCTTCATCATACATTTAACGTACCATCCCCGTCAATCACCCTGTATATGTTAAATATTAATGCAAGCATTTAAAAAAATTACTTACCAGATAATATTGTGTCGACAATCTGATCGAAATTATGTTCACTCCACTCTTTCCCAGCGCAAACTTGCCTAATATAATCCGGAGATGCGTCTGGGAACATTTCCATTAATTTGAATACCAGTTGTTCATCAACAACTTGGGAAAGATCTACGATGTTTTCTAAATTTTGATTTTCATTAGTTTCATCTAAATTGGGTTTACTATCGACGGAGTTTAAATTTACCCCTTCACCCGGCTCTACGAAATTTGAGGTAGAAGGTAGCGCTTGAGTTGTGGAAGTAGAAGCCACTGTTTCTGTGGTACCAGAGGTCGAGGGCTCTGCCTTGGCGATTGGTTGAACTAATTGTAAAGAAAAATATACCGATGAGAGATCCTGAAATTTATTTACCTAGTAAAGTCAAATTAATGTAAGAACTCGCCACATCGCATGTCATTAATGGCACCCTGTTGAAGTCTCGTATATTTTACGTTAAGCGGTTGGCTACAGAAACAGAACTTTTTCTTAAAACAAAGCGTTTCGCCAGTGGCGGAACTACCGGTGTTCAATGTGTGCGAAGCACACGGGCCCGGGCTAAAAAAGGACCCGGGAGCGGAGCCACAAAAACATAAAAATGCAAAACAAAATGTTCTTATAGAAAAAAAAAATGCAATACTCCGGAAACGTATCCGCAAAACTACTATACTCAATACTTTTATAGATAGTAACTGAAATAATCACATAAAACGGCCTTTATTTTTTTTTATTATTGTTTTTATTAAACCGCAATTCGCAATACACCGGTATTTAGTTTAAAGGGCGGTGTTTGTGTCGGCGATTATTGAACTTGAATAAGAGAAATTAGGAATTTCTACGATTTAGTTGAAAGTTGAAAGTGTCTATGTTTTTTTGGACAAAGCATTAAACGGTGGGCACTTTTGCAAAGTGTTACCTACTAATGCCAAAATAACTTTAAAAAAATTGACACCCGATGGTCATCGAGATACGATGCATTAGAAGCTTTCGTTTTAGATATTATTATGTGGAAATTTTAAAAACGCTGGCAAAAATAATTTTAACCTCTGCAAATAAAGCGGTAGTTAATGAAACAAAGTCTTTAAGAAAACACGTGGAAAAATTTGAAACCATTTTTGAAAATAAAATTTTAAAGAATATTGATGCTTTGACAAAACTTTTACAAAATAAAGAGCAAAATATTGAAGCTGCGTCTAAAATGTTTACCACCGCCACTGAAATCATAAATCAAAGGAGAAATAATTTTGATGTAATTAAAACGGACTCTGTTATTTTGGCTAGGCAATGGCTGATTTTGAAAACAAAAGGATATCAAGACCAAAAATAAATTTGATGATTAATAACAATAACCATTATCAAGTTGAAACAATGTGATGATTGGTTTAGAATAAATGTTTTTTTAAAACTATAAATATAATTACAGCCCAATTAAAAAATCGAAGGTCTGGCCTGTACAAAATTTGTTCTTAATTTCGCGTTTTGTTCCCCAATGTTTTACGAGATCCTTCTCTTTCTGATAAGGATATTTACGATATGATTCAAGCCCTGCATCTTCAATATCTAGAAGATATCGCTGATACAATTTCATCACAAGTGTTTTCATTTAGAGAATGTTTTAAGAGTGATTTAGATAATTAAACTTCTAAATTTGATTTATTAGATTTTATACCTACTGATAAAAAATTATTATTCATCTTCCAGTTTTGGTGAAATTGTAACTGCCTGCATTCTTTTTTGACCATCCCTATTTCGGCTGCATCAGCTGAACGGTCTTTTTCCAAGTTAAAGTTGATTAAAACTTATTTGAGAAATTGCATGACCGATAATGCTGATAAAGTCTGGAATAATCGATTTTTCTTGAAAACGTAAAAGTTTTTCGAAAAACGCTCGGACCCGTCGATTTTATTTTATTCTTTAAAATTTTTTGACGTTCTTCAATATTATACCGGATGCGCCAAAAACGCTAGGCAAGTGTCAACTTCACTTTTTCAAATAGAACACACCTTTTTTTCTCCAATATTCAGATTCCTCTCTAAACTCTAGACAAGTTTCATATAACATATTGTATGGCTAAAGTCAACAGGAATTGAAATACAGGGCCCCCAATAAAAATCAAGGTATACTTTTAAGGTCTAGGCATTTACCTTTTTACCAGTTTCTACATAATAACTTAATGACGTAAATGTCAAAACATATATTATTTACTCCAAAGTTGTCACTTTTACCCATAAAAATGTTTCTAACGGAAGCTGAGAGAATCGAAATATTAATAATAGTAGGATGTGGAGATCGAAAGAGAATACAAATAGAAGTTTGTGAGTATTTTAACGCTCCAGCATTGATTGCCCTATTTCCCGATCGGAACATTCCTGATTCACACGATACAACTATCTGGTTTCAGCAGGATGGTGCACCAGCCCACTATTCGGCCGAAGTCCGTAGATACCTGAATGGGTTATTTCATCATCATTGGATAGGTCGACGGGGTCAAATAGAGTGGCCTGCGAGGTCCCCCGACTTAACGCCATTGGACTTCTTTCTGTTCTATTAAGGAAAGGGTTTACAAAAATAAACCAGAAGATATTGATGTTCTCAAAACGCGTATAACAACAACCATAAGACAAATTACCCCAGAAATTCTACATAATGTACAGTTAGACTTTGTTGAGAGATTGGGACATTGTAGAGCCGTAAATGGACACAATTTTCAACACTTAGTCAAATAATATTTTAGATTGTTCACTGTATTACCAATTTTCTGTTAGAATTTTTTTCCTAGCCTAAGTATTTGTCATGAAAAAGAAAGCTTTAAAATTATACCTTGATTTTTATTGGGGGCCCTGTATTTCAATTCCTGTTGACTTTAGCCATACAAATGTTATATGAAACTTGTCTAGAGTTTAGAGAGGAATCTAAATATTGGGGGAAAAAAGGGGTGTTCTATTTGAAAAAGTGAAGTTGACACTTGACTAGCGTTTTTGGCGCATCCGGTATAATATTGAAGAACGTCAAAAATTTTTAAAGAATAAAATAAAATCGACGGGTCCGAGCGTCTTTCGAAAAACTTTTGCGTTTTCAAGAAAAATCGATTATTCCAGACTTTATCAGCACCCTGTATATTTCAGACACATGTTTTTCTGGGTTTTTATTATTTAAGTTTAATAGTGACAAACACCATTTTGGTTAACTCATTTATTATCAAATCAATAAAGTTTTTACTTATCGTTATATACATGATGTCTCATATCTAAGGGGCAAATACGGCAACAGGAGATAGTAGACTTGAAAATATGTCATTTATGTTTAAGAAAGCACGGTTCATTTTCATTAAATATGTTTCGTTAAGAACGGTGTTAATTTAAATGTTTCTTGCCATCTTGCATTTAAACGTAATTATCTCAAAATTTAATTAAAATATCGAGATTAATGAAGTACAACTTTTTTACGTTTAAAAGATACCTCTTCCATTCGGGACCTATTTCAAAGTATTTGTGTGTTGTAACAAGTTACAAATGTCTACTTTTAAAGTAATCATCGATGTTATACATCGATTTTTTGTTCGATACACCCAATTCCCATCTGCTGGGCTGACGCCAAATGTCAAGGGTTGAACAGTGTAACAAATAGGTGTTTTCTCTTCCACCCATCACTGATTTTCAATAAAATTAGGTTGGTATGTAGAAAAGTTGATAAGCGTCTAGAGTCTGTCTATGGAGTTTTCAACCGGCCAATAATAGGCCGTCGTCTTAAAGAAATGAATTAGGAAAATAAAATGCTATTTATTAATATCGGTATATAGATTTCTTTAAAACGTCACCTATGCCAAAAAACACTTTCCTTTTCAAAATTCTCAAAAGTTGATCATACAAAAAAATACAACTGTTGTGAATATAATAAACAATTCAACAATAAACAGTGTCTCGAGGCATGAAAGGAAGCAACATAATATTACATACGTTAGGAATAATCAGATTTACAAGTGTTCATACTATAAATATCAACATTACAGAATCAATACAATACTTGACCATTTAACAATTATATGTCATTAGTGGCGGTTTTTCCACAGGAGCACGTGCACCCCCAAACTCCATAAAGAATTACCCCATAAAGAAAAAATAATATTCATTTAAATTTATCTTCTTATACAGTATGTCCACGGATGGGGTTTACAAGAGGACAAATGGACTAAAAATTGAAAGATACGAAAAAAAGTCACTCTTAATAAACGTTTTTGCTTGTCTAGAAAATACGATTCATCATAAGAAACTTAAATTTTTTTATACAGGGTAGGTAAAAACTGCAAAAATGTTATTTTGCTTAAGAGTAAACAAAACATACTTTATTTTGAAAGATACGAAAAAAAGTCACTCTTAATAAACGTTTTTGCTTGTCTAGAAACGTTTTTGCTTGTCTAGAAAATACGATCATAAGAAACTTCAATTTTTTTATACAGGGTGGGTAAAAACTGCAAAAATGTTATTTTGCTTAAGAGTAAACATACTTTATTTTGAAAGATACGAAAAAAAGTCACTCTTAATAAACGTTTTTGCTTTTCTAGAAAATACGATTCATCATAAGAAACTTCAATTTTTTTATACAGGGCGGGTAAAAACTGCAAAAATGTTATTTTGCTTAAGAGTAAACATACTTTATTTTGAAAGATACGAAAAAAATCCACTCTTAATGCAATGGAATGGAACAATTTACCGAGAAATTTGTATAGGAATCCCAATACCTAGGATGACAATCTGCAAGTTAATAAAAAAGTTCAAGAGAACTGGTTCGGTTTTGGATATAAAAAAAAGAAGAAGAAATATGACCATGATGATGCTGCTACAGTCTTAGTTCTTCAATCTGTCGAAGAAAATCCTATGACGTCCCTTAGAAATCGTGTTACTCAGTTGAAAGTTGTAAAAAAAAGTCAAATTCAAAAGATCCTTAAAGCAAATAAATTGTATCCGTATAAACCGCACTTTAATCAAAGATTGGAAGGAGATGACGCGAAACGACTTGATTTTTGCTTGTGGATAGGAGACAAAATTTTAAGTGGAAATGTTGATTTTTATAAATGTATCATGTTTTCTGATGAAAGTACATTTTCTACCAATGGAACCGTTGCAACCCAGCACGTTAGGTACTGGTCTTTAGAAAATCCCGAATTCAGAATTATGACGAGAAGACAATATTTCACAAAAAAGAACGTGTTGTGCGCGATATCCATCCATGGCATCATAGGGCCATATTTTTTTGATAACACGTGCAATAGATTATCATATTTAGAAATGCTGGCTGGGTACAGTTTTCAATGATGAACTCGAAAATCGACCATTAAATTTTCGACAAAATATGTATTTTCAGCAAGATGGTTGTCCAGTCCATTTTGCTCGTGAGGTTAGAGAATGGCTTGACCGCAGATTTGGTCCAAGGTGGATTGGCAGGAATGGCCCAGTTTTGTGGCCCCCAAGAAGCCCCGACTTAACCTTGGCGGATATGTTTTTATGGGACCGTTTAAAACAAATTGTTTTTGCTATCGCAGTATCAAACGATATTGAAGTGCTGAAGAGCAGAATTATCCAGGCTGTCCAATCGATAGCTCAGGAAGAAATCAGAAATTCTTTCACTTATTTGAAAAAGTAATTAGAAAAATATGTCGAGTATGGGGGTGGAGTTTTTGAATTATGAAATCGTTATCGTATTCTTTTCATGTTATTAAAAATGTTCGTATTATTATTATTATTATTACTTCATTAAAACTTATTATTATTATTATTATTATTACTTCAGTAAAAACGTTTATTAAGATTGGATTTTTTTCGTATTTTTCAAAATAAATTATGTTTACTCTTATAACATTTTTTTTACCCACCCTGTATAAAAAAATTAAAGTTTCCTATGATGAATTGTATTTTCCAGACAAGCAAAACGTTTATTAAGAGTAATTTTTTTTGGATCTTTCAAAATAAAGTATGTTTACTCTTAAGCAAAGTAACATTTTTGCAGTTTTAACCACCCTGTATACAAAAATTGAAGTTTCTTATGATGAATCGTATTTTCTAGACAAGCAAAAACATTTATTAAGAATGACTTTTTTTCGTATCTTTCAATTTTTAGTCCATTTGTCCTCTTGTAAACCCCATCCGTGGACATACTGTATATGATACAGTAATATAAGTTAGAACCCTCCTATTTTAACGTACCGTTAAACAATCGAACGAAAGGCGGTGTAATAGCTCTCGACAAGCCGGTTGTCAAGAGCGACGATATAGCGCGTAGGAATTCTAGTCGCACGTGCGTTAAAGTAGGCGGGGTTTCTGCTGTCTCTCTATGCATCTTGTACTAGCAGGTGTGGTGGGGGAAAGCGCGATTCTAATAGGAAAATTCGCACCATTTAAATGTGCGCCGTTGAGTTCATTGCGTGTTAATTGCTGTATGAATTTATTATTTGGAGTTTTCCATTATATTTTTTTTATTATTTTGGGGTAGTAAAGACTTATTTTAATAAAAATTAACAGTTTTATTGCCAAAACGACTATGAATGTGAAATATTTGAGAAAGAATTTTAGCTCATTAAGTATTGAGCAAAAAACTGAAATTAAAATTGAGGGAAGACCTAAACCCGAAATTAACTTAACACAGACCACAAAGTGCAAATCTAGGGACTTTATTGTTATTGATAAGTTTGCTGCAAAGAAAAACAGAAAATTGGACTTTACTTTTAAACAATGTACCCACTAATAAAAAATAAATTGGCCTTTTTTATCTTATTTCATTTTCAATAAAATAAGTAGGTAAAGTCTATACGATGTTACTTGGACAAGCATAAAAACTAAACCAGTGCTAATAGTCGCCGGATTCTTTGACAAGCATAGGCGTGCGTAAATATTATTAATTAGTTTTAAAACGTGTAAACTCGAATTAACGCTTTCGATTCATATTACAAGTAGGTATGTGTCCTTTGCGAAGTTGTCAAAGAAATAATATATTATGTTTGCCTATTTATTCCTTATGATCTTGGATTTTGTGTTTTTATCAGGTTGCACGTGTTTCGCATTTTTTGAAAAAGAAAACTGTAAACTATAAAAGCTGTCAAAAGATACAAACTTACGTTATACTATTATTGAGGAACCTTAGAAGTCTCCGCTGTCACTATCAGAATCTTCAGAACTTGATTCGCCTTTAACGTTAATTATTAACGGAGCAACTGGTGGTAGAACACAATAATTATTTTCCTTAGTTTTGACGTGGGATACACAATTTTTCCATAAGTCGGTTTTGTCGAGTTCTGCAATAGTAGTTCTTATATTATCTATTACAGATGCACTTAATTCAGGCGTCTGATTAATTTTTCGCAATTTTTTCTTTATTGCAGCCCAGACCATCTCAATAGGGTTAAGCACGCAATAATATGGAGGCAAACGTAAAATGGTGTGACCACGTGATTCGAAGAAATTGTCGATAAAGTACTCATTTTTAAATTTTTTTTTCCTTTATCATTTGTAACAATATTTTTTTGGTTGCCTTTGTTGGTACTTCCATTCCTTTGCACTCCATAAATCTTATTATATCCGCTTTTTTGGTGCTAGTGGTTGAAACTTTCGTGTCTGGCTTTATACGAGAATGGTACGAGGCATTGTCCATAACTATAACAGAATTAAGCTTAAGATTTGGACAGAGTTGTTCTTCAGCCCATGTTTCAAACAATTCAGCCGTCATATCTTCATGATAGTCAGCTGAAGACTGCTTTATGTTTTTAGCTGACAGCAATAAGGGTATAAAACCATCTTCAGATCATGCATGCAAAATTATAATTCTTTTACCCCTTGAACAGGGACCGCTTAAATTGCATTTTTTACTGTCATCCATCCAGCCATATTGAACTACATCATGGGTGTCGAACCATGTCGCGTCCAAGTAAACTATGCCCCTCTTTGCCTCCCGATAATTCTTTATTTTACGCAAGTAATCTTGCCGTTGTCTTACTAGACGAGGAGATTCCATAATGACCATTCTTTTGTCTAGTTTTTTGTATGTGAAACCGCAATCTAATAAAATATTCCTTAATGTATCCAAGGAGTTATAGCCAAAATCTTGTAATTCTTGTAATTTGTCCCGAATCATTGCCAATGTTGGAACTTTGTTGTTCTTATAAAAATCGTATACGATACGACGAATATCCTCTTTCGTGCCCATGTAATTTTTTTTAAACTTTTCTCCAACTCGTTTACGTTTAATAGAATGGTCAATTACATCACCAGCTTTAATAACTCTCCTAATGGAAGTACGACTGAGTTTGGTTAATTCACAAATTCTCTGTAAAATCTTAATTTTCTGATAAGTTTTCATCACTTTCAGCCAGTAAACAAGAGTACATATTTAAAATAAGCCTCTGAGTTTGAACATGCAAGTCTTTATGAGCAAACTCCGGCTGCGTCGTGTCTTTCGAATTCTCCTCATTATCACTGGTATTCCAAGGCCTCCAAAACGCCATTTTTATTGTCAACTTAAACTTAAAAACACTCCTAAATAACATGCAAACGTTTAAACGTATACACACTTTTAAGTTTGTTTTACATTAGGTGTTTGTACATACTACACTTTATACCAGCCGCAGGTAGCTTCTGCTACCAGTACCGATCAATATATATTTTGATATTTTATTTTAATTCGTCATGCGGTATTTTGAGCGGACCACATATTTAGGGCTGGTCCAAGTAAGATCGTATAGACTTTAATCAAAATTTTTAAAATAAAAATTATTGACCAAATTTGGGCGTAGTCTTAAACTTTTTTCGCCAGCGGGCTTTTAGTGCACCCCCAAGTTAACAATTCACGAACCGCCACTGTATGTCATAATTTGAATTGAACCCGGAAGATAAACAGTTTCAATGTTGTTACGTAACGAGAATTGTTTAATAAAAATATTTTAAAAGAAACCGAAAATTGTCGTGTGTTCCTTTTTTTGTTTTATTAATTATTTTGAATTTTGCAATAAGATTTCTCAATACAAAAAAAATCAAAACCTATAAAAGCAGTAAGTACATTATTAACGTAGCTAAGTAGTAGGTCTAGTCAAACATAATAGTCACACTCGGGAAGGTTGTAACATCACTAGTCTAAATCGTTCTTAAAATATACAATTTTTTCCAATGTAAACTATCCTCTTCAAAAAAACCTCCGCATAAGGAAATATTTCCATATTCACTATTTTGCGTCTGCGAAAATCAAGGTAATTCGTTTAGTTTATTATTTTATTTCATCACATTTTTCGCATCAATTTAATAGGAAATAATACAATGATTTATGTACGCATTCTAACACATTATTTATCTTTAAGTTTTCCGCGCTTTATTGCGAACGTTGATTGGGTGGTCGAAAAATCCACAGCCAGACCATAAACGCTTGTGCAAAGTTGTTGTATAGAGACCATTCCCACAGTAAGCAATTTGAATTTAATCGAAAATTATCCGCGCTAAAATGCCGGAAAATGTCTTACCAGAATCATTACGTGGCACACTTCCAACATGGTTCGTTTGAATAACTTTGCCGAATAAAAGACTATAAGGATCGGTCTTATTTTGGATACCGCTTGAGGTTGAGGGCAATTCGTTCTGTAATTCTTCGGTAGTCGATCCAATAACGGCAGAAACGCTAAAATAAAATATAAAACGTAAATACTTATTTCAAATTTTATAAAACGTTAACATAAATCCCTTTCTTCGCGTTGCACAAAGATTTTAAATTTAATATATAATATAATACAGGGTGTCCCGAAATTAGCGTGCAATATTTCTAGGGCGTAAACTATATCCAAAAATATGACAAAAATGTCCTATAAACATACCCCAAGAAATGCTCCTTTAGGGGGCTAGAGCCCCTCAAAGAGGGTCGGGAAGGAAATATTTTTTTATAATAGTATGGAAACCCTTAAAGATAATGACATGAAAATTGGTACGTGCCTTACAACCGATAAGTTGTACATAAGAGTTAGTTTAGAGTGAAAATATTTCTTCCAGTGGCGTCGCACGGAGTGGGGCTGAGGGTAAATATTATCCTATATTTTTTATTTCTCGGATTTTTTAATTTTAAGGACAATATTTTAAGAACCTCGAGTTTTTTCTTTAAAAAAGTACCCCTTGTTTTATTTCGATAGGAGGCACCGTTTTCAAGTAAAATTAATTTTAAAATAAAACGTATTTTTCAAAAGAAAGGTTAGTCCATATGAGTTCAGGTAAATCCGAAAGTTAGCGTGCAATATTCCTAGGGCGTAAAGTACATCCAAAAATATTACAAAAATGTTCTATAAACATACCCTCAGAAATGCTCCTTTAGGAGACTAGAGACAGAGAACTCACAGATATTCATTTTATATTTATTTATGTATTGTGTATTGATTTTGTAATGGTAGTTCTACTGCTGCTGTAATAGAATACATGAGGCGATTTCCGCATAGAAGAATACCTAGCCGTAGAAGATTTGCTACGGTCCATCGAAATTTAATAGAAAATGGATCATTTCAAAGACTTCATGCTATTACGAAAAAAAAATTTGCCCCCCTTTGAGAGGCTCTAGTCCCCTAAAGGAGCATTTCTGAGGGTATGTTTATAGAACATTTTTGTAATATTTTTGGATGTACTTTACGCCCTAGGAATATTGAACGCTAACTTTCGGATTTACCTGAACTCATATGGACTAACCTTTCTTTTGAAAAATACGTTTTATTTTAAAATTAATTTTACTTGAAAACGGTGCCTCCTATCGAAATAAAACAAGAGGTACTTTTTTAAAGAAAAAACTCGAGGTTCTTAAAATATTGTACTTAAAATTAAAAAATCCTAGAAATAAAAAATATATGATACTATTTACCCTCAGCCCCACTCCGTGCGACGCCACTGGAAGAAATATTTTTACTCTAGACTAACTGTTATGTACAGTTTATCGGTTGGAAGGCACGTACCAATTTTCATATCATTATCTTTAAGGGTTTCCATACTATTATAAAAAAAGACTTCCTTCCCGACCCTCTTTGAGGGGCTCTAGCCCCCTAAAGGAGCATTTCTCGGGGTATGTTTATAGGACATTTTTGTTATATTTTTGGATATAGTTTACGCCCTAGAAATATTGCACGCTAATTTCGGGACACCCTGTATAATATATAATAATATAAAAAAAAATAAAAATTTAATAATATAATAAATATGTTTATGTTGTCTTCGATAAACTTATTCTTCAATCCCCTGAAACTGAGCTTGTTAGGGGCAAATCTTATTTTTTGTTTTAGTATGTAAGTTTTAGTATGTAAAATCATAAATCATAAATATGCATTAAAAATAAAGTTTTTTAAAGTAAAAATGTTAATTTATAGTATAAACGCAGTTTTCTTGAAGAAATATATTACCTATAATAAAATTATTAATTTATAATTTTTAAGTAAAAAATATTACATACTTATAATAAATTATTCAGAACAAAATTAATTAATTAAAGCATTTCTAAAAATATTTTCAAATTGTCTGTTTTTAATATCCATGTTTTTATTTCGACATTAAATTTTTTTAATGAAATCAATTTTTTAATTTTTGTTGGTAAATAATCGTTTAAATAAAAACATAAATATTTAAACTTATTTATTTTAGGTTTTATGGTTATTTCATTTTTATGACGTGTATTATGATTATGGTTTTTAAATTGTATAAGGTTTTTATTTTTAAATATATATTAAGATGTTGTAAATGTAAAGTTGTCTTATGTTCAACTTTTGTGTTTCTGAATATAATAATGAATATAATGCTTTTGAAGGATAAATATAATCTTTATGGTATATAATTTTTAGAAACCTTTTTTTTAATATTTATTATATTAATTAAATATATTATTTTTTAACTTAAGTTCTATTTATTCCTCCCCAACCCAATATTCCGTAATTTAAATGAGTTTTAACTAACGCGTAATATAATATTTCCATATGTCTTACATTTAAAATTTTTTAAATGTTTTTAAAAATCGGTAGTAAACTTCTTAATTTTTTAATTAAGTATTCTATGTGAAAATTCCAATTTAATTTATTGTCAAAAATAATTCCTAAATATTTTATTCTATTAACTTTAAAAATTTGAATGTCTTCCTTTATTTGAATACTATTCATATTTCGTGGTAGGTTATTGAGGTTTAAAGTAAAAGGAATATAATTTGTTTTATTAAAATTAATTGTTAACAAATTGTTATCAAACCAATTTTTTATTATTTTAAAATCTTTTTTAATTTTTATTATTTAAGTTTTCCCAATTTGTATAGGTATAAAAAATTGTAGTATCCTCTGCAAAACTATGAATTTGTCCATCGCAATTTATACTAAACTAGCGTGTATCCGACATGCGTTGCAACCCGCTGGTATAAATACAAACCCGAACAAACCCGATATATTAGTACCCGGCATGCCACTTTCTGAAATTGCACCCGTGCGAAGCCGGGGCGGGTCGCTAGTTATACATAAAAACCTTCCCCTTGAATCACTCTATCTATTAAAAAAAACCGCTTCAAAATCCATTGCGTAGTTTTAAAGATTTAAGCATATAAGGGGACGGACGGACAGAGAGCGACTTTGTTTTATACTATGTTAAGATAAGTCGTTAATATAAATATTAAAAAATAATATATTATAAAATAACAAACTAACCAGCAACTTTGACCATGACATAAATGATATTGGCAAAAATGAATTACCCACGCTTGAAGCGGCCGGGTTACCTTAATTCCAATATTGGAGTTCGGGGGAAATATTTATTTATTGTTAAAAAATTACTTGAGTAATAGAAAGCAGTTTGTTCAAATGAAAAATGTTAAAAGCTGAGAAAAAAACGTAACTAGTGGTGTTCCGCAAGGATCGACCTCAGGACCTACTTATTTTAAAATCTATATTAATTCCATAGCAAAATTAAATTTAAAAGGTAAAATAAAATTGTTTGCCGGTGATACTACTATTGTATATTTTCATGAAGACCATTCTCAAATTCATAATAACATTAACCACGACCTAAATATAATATTATGTAAATGGCTTGAAATTAATAAATTATCATTAAATTTTAATAAATCACCTTTTGATGTTTACAAGTAGGTAAATCAAAATTAAAAAATAATAATATTTCTTCACTATCTTTCAATAATCATATAATTAAATATACTAATACAATTAAATTTTTAGGTTTATATATTGATGAAAATTTAAGTTGGAAAAAACAAATTGAATATTTAAGAAGTTACATCTTGCCAATAATTGGCATTTTGTTTAAAGCTAGAAATTATATATCATTAAAATATTTAAAAAATATATATTATTCTTTGGTTTATTCAAAATTACAGTATATGATTTCAGTTTGGGGATCAGCGAATTTAACTACAATTCAGCCATTAAAAAACTACAAAACAAATAATTAAATGCATACATAAACTTCCTTTTTTAGAACCAACTATAAATTTGTATGAACAAAACGGATATTTAAATTAAAACTATGCATTCTAATACACTCTATTATTATTAAAAAAAAACCAATCGAATATAATATTTCCTTCGACCAACATTATTGACACCACGAGACAAACTCATCATATTCAAATACCTATGGTAAAGAGTACTTTTGGCCAAAGATCAATGTTATACGAAGGAATAAAAATTTACAACAGTTTCCCGAAAAAAATTAAAGAAATATCAAAATTATGGACTTTTAAAAAAAAACTAAAAAAATATTTTTTAAAACTAAACTAACTTTAACGTATATTTTTTTTTGTTAATGGTTAAAATATACAGTGGCACCAGTAAAGTCCCCATCATATGGGATTTTTTTTTATTAATAGCTTTATTCAAAATTTGACTTTGGCATTAAGTTCTGCTTCGATCGAGATGAAAATTAAGCAAAACCATAGTAGTCACGTGATTCCCATTATCTGTCAAATTTTAATTTTTTCCAAAAAATAATTCAAAAGTGGGGTTATTTCTAAAAATATCGAAAAAAGTTATAAGAAAAAGTTTTTTTTAATGCAGTTTTTAGCCCATATGCAAAATTTCAGCTACATAAGATCATTTTGATTTTTTACCTATATTTTGTAAATTGCACCACTTTTGCAAACTAAGACTCAATGCAACCTACATAAAACTTCTTAGTTTTGACAAGGCTTTATTTCAGATACATTTTCTTTAAAGTAGCGCCATAATAAATGTGTGTTTTTCTACAAAATCAAAATTGGGCTATTAAAATTTGGTCGCATGTGATGCAAAGTTTATTTGTTTTTGACCCTGTAATAAGGTAACTTCATAAAATAAGTCTTTTTGAAAACGTAGTTTGTGTCTGAAAGTAATACACCTTAATATTAAAACAAAAAAAACACAGTGTCTTTAGTAAAGTGTTTTTTAAAATTCCAACGTAAAGTTTTTCTATTTTCAACGATTTAATTTAAAACCCTTATATTATAATTTATTATTAAGCTATGTCATAATAACGTTAACGTGTATTACTTTCAGACACAAACCACGCTTTTAAAAATACTGATTTATACAGGGTCAAAAACAAATAAATTTTGCATCACATTCGACCAACTTTTAATAGCCCAATTTTGATTTTGTAGAAAAACACACATTTAATATGGCGCTACTTTAAAGAAAATGTATCTGAAATAAAGCCTTGTCAAAATTGAGAAGTTTTATGTAGGTTGCGTTGAGTCTTATTTTGCAAAAGTGGTGCAATTTTCAAAATATAGGTAAAAAATCAAAATTATCTTATGCAGCTGAAATTTTGCATGTGGGCTAGAAACTGCAATAAAAAAAATTTTTTTTAATAACTTTTTTCGATATTTTCAGAAAAAACCCCACTTTTGAATTATTTTTTGGAAAAAATTAAAATTTGACAGATAATGCAAATCAAGTGACTACTATTTTTTTTGCTTAACTTTCATCTCGATCGAAGCAGAACTTGATGCCAAAGTCAAATTTTTAATAAAGCTATTAATAAAAAAAAATCCCATATGATGCGGACTTTACTGTTGACACTGTATATCAATATTTTTTTTTCTAAAATTCTATTAATCAGTATAAAAATATGGCCCGCTGCTGCTGAGCAGGCAACAGTGTATTATGCTGCTTACGATGCGGTGATTCCCCGTCTTTCCTAGACGTTGACCACCTGTTGTTCTTTGCCGCCTGGCATTTTTATTCCGATTTCTGATTGAACGGAACAATATTTTGCTGTTTGTTTTATGAAATAGAAATTTTACAATGCCAAAAATAAAAAATCCCGTTTGGGTTCTTTTTAATTTAATTAACAAGCCCAGTTATTCTGGGTTCAGGCTCGTATTTGAGGGGGGGGGGGTAATGGGGGTACCCCCCCCCATGAGCCATTTTTTTTTGCTTACATTTTTTAAAAATTGGACAGGTGAAAATCGAGAGCAATAAATTTTGATTGATTTAAAAAAAAAAACTATCATTAAAAAAAATTTCATAACCCCCCACCAGAATCATTACCCCCCACAAAGATCAATTCCAGATACGCGCCTGTCTGGGTTTTAGGTCGAACCATAGTTAAAAGCAAAAATATATGATGTGTTCATATTCAAAAACTTGTATTTTTTACCTACATTTTACATTCCTAACATAGGAGTACTAAAAAAAACTTGTTATTGTGATAGCAACAACTATCATTGAATAGAATTGGAATACAAATTACAGGTTTATAACATGTTTATATTAAATTAAGTGATTTTGAATTTTTAAAATATATCTTTACAGAAAACAGATGAAATAATTTAAAAATATAAATATATATCCAAATTTGGATATATATCGGATAAATATCGATATATATCGGATATTTGGATATTTATATAAATATCATGATATTTGCCAACCCTGCAATTTAGTATAGGGAAGATGGAAAATTCAAATAAAGTTAAAGTTAAAATCGACATTGGAAGGTTAGTAGATTGAATTTTGGATAGGATTTGGCAGAAAATGATAGCTTGAAGCATCTACACAAGATTGATGTATAGATTTATGCAACCAACATACATGACTGTTATCCACACAGAATAAAAAAGTAGGTTATCAAGATACTTTTTCTCTGCGAAAAATGGGTTTTCTCGTAAATCACAAAGGCCCCGCAAGTCAATGAAATAAAACATTTAAATGTTACCAACATCAAATAAAGAAAAAACGCGTATCGAAATAGCTTCATTGCGATACGCAAATGCGTATCGTAATAGATTTCTTATGAAACAAAATTAGAAAAAATCAGTGTCGCAAAATCCATACACGTAAAACTTTATCGGATTATCAAATACTTACAATTTTTTATCAACGGGCGGTGAAGGCGACGACAATGCAACGTCTGAATCGGAGATGTCATATATTAGTTTCCATTCTTCGGTTGTGGTGCTAATTTCTTCGGTCTGTAGAAAATAAATTAAAAACATTTATAATATCAATTTGAAGAAATAGTCCATGCTTAAAGTGGAGTTGAAAGTATGGAAAGAAAGAAAAAACTCAAAGTCTTCCTCCACAAAATTTAATAGAATAACAATATTCAAGGGTATCTACATGTTTCGAACGTAGAAACGTTCATCATCAGGAGAAAATATTTGGTGCTGATGGTTTTAGCAGAAGAGAAAATGGTGAAGAACCTTAATGGAGCTTTTATGGAAATAAAAAAAAAATATGTGTAAAAGAGAAATAATATAGAGAAATTGATGAAAGTTAAAACACACTGAGTATGTGAGAAGCAGGGCCGATCCTAGGGTGTCGGCCGCCCGCGTGCAAAGACCTATTATGCCGCCCCTCTAAAGAATTTTTCCTATTTTGAGTAATACTTAACGTTGACGTTATAAACTCATCTACATGTACATAAGAGTAAAAAGTTAAACATTAATAAAAATGCACACTACAAATAAAATTTTACGGGAAAGACTTTATTTTTGGGCCATATTAGACGTTATAATTATTATTAGCGACACCTTTTTTCTTTTTACTTTAACAAAATAATAAACCAACAAAAATATTACTTTTCAAACTAAAATAGACATTTTATAATTAGAAATGTAAAACAACAGTATTTACCAGAAAATACAAAATAACAAAAAGTACTAAAGCATAAATCTTGCGAAACGAAAAGTATATAAATCAGTTCTTCCTCGAAGACTACCTAATAATTAACTATAAAATAATTTTTCTGGCTTTCTGAGAAGCAAATTTGTCAATAATTGCGGTGAGATCAATTTTTTTAGAGATTTCGAATTCAATAGAGATGATGGCCAAATCTGAAAGTCTTTCTTGTGTCATATTATTTCTCAAGTAATTTTTAATTCACTGAAACTTCTTTCACCTGAAGCCACAGAAACAAGTAAGGTTAAAACAATCCTTATTGCTAGAGCAAAATTTGGAAAACAGGGAATGAGATCATTTTTGACTAAAATTTTTAATATCTTAATTGGCTGTTTTTTACCTGGAAAAATACCTTTAAATGAAGTTATTTCATTAAAGGGTTGTATACCGTCTATATCTTTCACAATAGTTCCTTCCTCCTGTACCTGTAACTTAATATCTAAGTCCATGCAGGCTTTCATGAGGTCATCATTAGAAATGGTGGGAAACTCATACAGAAAGCAGAATATTAAATAGCACTCAGATAATAAGGTAAATCTTTCATTTATCGAAGAGATCGCGTAATCAAGAACTGCAAAATAGAAAACAATCTTGAATTGCAGAAAGGGTTCATCACTGCCCTCGTAATCAAATAAACGAACTTTTTTTCTGAGCTTCGAGATGGGAAATTCGGGATCAATACCTAAATCTCTAGCAAGTGTTGTTGCTGAATCGACAAATATTTTAAAATTATCGTCAGATCTTTGGGAAACTAAATATTTTTTAAGATTATCTAAGCCTTTAATGCATTCCGCGATGTTTAATTTAGGATTTTGAAGCATTTTACTCAATACATCAATTCTTCATAATAAATCATGCCAAATTAAAATTGAACACAAAAACTTAAATGTTTCAAGACTTTTAATAGTTTGATAAATGTCACTTTATTTTTATTTCGAGAAATTCGTAAAAAGTTTTGCTTGATTGACAGAACTATCTGCGGCCTATGGCCGCCCCTTGGTTTGGCCGCCCGCGTGCGGTGCACGCGCTGCACACCTGCTAGGATCGGCCCTGGTGAGAAGTTAGTAAATGGGGTCTAAACCAACCAAATAAACTGGGGAAGAAAAAAACCTTTCTAAAAAAAAAGGTGTCGAAGATTATTTATAAACATTTTTAAGTATATAATAATAATCTTTATTTCTAATAATGTCATATACATCATTTGCGCAACAAGAGACATACAAAACAGAAAAAGAAATGGCGTCAGTGAAAATAATTGTCTACAACTACAACGTATTACTCATCTAATATAGTCCTGAATAGAATGGTTCCAAGTCAACAAGCAGTCTCTTAACCTTAATTTTAAATAACTTAAGACTATTAATACTTTTTACATTAATTGGTAAATTGTTAAACAATTTCAGGCACATATAAGACGGGCTTTTCTCCGTTAAGGTTAATCTATGTCTTGGATAATTAACATCTAAAGTTCTTGTATTATATTCGTGAAAAGTTTGTAACTGAAAAATGTCTCTATTCTTAAAAAAGAACAGCAGACATTCATAAATGTACACTCCATAAACTGTCAAGATACCACGTCTTAAAAACATTGTGAGGGAGTAATAGTGTTGCCGCGAGACGAGATAAAATGGGTATCTCGTCTCGTCGAGGGCGCGACGAGACGAGAGACGACCTTCTCTCGTCTCGTCTCGCTTCTCTCGTGATTTAAACCAAATACAGTAAAAACCAAGCAAAATTTTAACGCGTTTAGGTTGGGTTCTATCATATTTGACATAAATTGTGTGCAATATATGTCAAATATGACAGAACCTAACCTAAATGCGTTAAAACTAGTGATGAAATGATTCCGATTACGATTAACCGCCGATTATTAGGATTTTTCGATTAATTGTAACCGCCGATTATTTGGACGATTATTGTAATATAAAGTTTTAAAACCACTGGTAATTCCCGGGCCATGCGTTAGGACTTTGACCTCGATGCGAGGGATGCAAAAACATTCAGGGCCAATTGCAAAGGTTCCACTTACATCTTATTCATACGTAAGTGGCACCTAAATCTAAGATGCACCTTCATGTTTATTTAATTTGCTAAGGTTTCACTTACCGAAAGTTTAGCTAAGTTATAGGTAAAAGCGGCAACGTTGGAAAATATAGTAACTAACTAGGGATATTTCAACCTTTATGGAAATTTTTATGTCATAAGTCAAGGGGAATGGGAAGTTTGTTTGTTTACTTTGTTTATTATTCTTGATATTAAAGTTTTAAGAAATTATTGTTAAGTTCTCGTATACGATAGAAGAGTTTGTGGGGTACTGAGGTTTTAAGCTCAGTAACCCTGCAGTAGGTTAATTTAAAACCAGTAAAGTTAATTAAAAAGTTGCAGAGGTCAAAGAGGTTGTTCACATTCACGTGCTTAGTCCCAGCACGTGGACGTGGAAATAAATAGACTATAGACACTTACCTCTGACTGAGAAGATCTAGGTTCAGATATAGTTTTGATGGGAGATGTCACCATATATTTGTCATTGCCATTTCTATCTTTTACACTTTTAATGGTGAGTTTAAGTGGCTCTTGCATTTGAGCGTCTTCGTCCGATAATTGCTAAAATCACACGATAGAAAAAATTACACGACTTAAACGGGGTACAAACTATGGTTGCTGTCAACTATTGTTAGAGATTTTACTACAGTTTAATAACATGCACGGCATTTTAAATTGATTTAACTATAATTGAATTTAATCTTAAATATTTCTAGGTTTAGAGAGAGATAAAAAAACGAATGGACTTTTTTACTAAATGGTAACGCTATCGCCAGTGCTCTCAAACATAATAGTCCGGTCAATCTAGACATTCGAAGATACATACATAAAGTTACAACAAGCTGAAAATCAGCAAAATTGTTCAAAATATAATTATAAATAAAATTTTTAAGTTCCCCATCATTCCCGTGTATGGAAAAAATTTTATTCGAGGTCAAAGGTAAAAAAAAATGAGTTTTTCACGATTTTCAGCAAAACGGAAGTTTTATCATAAAAATACCCCCAGAAAAAAATTGTAGATCATAAAAGTATCTATAAAAAATGTATCCATACTTTTTTTCCTACGAGCCACCGTTTCTGAGATATAACGATTCATAAAGTTGTAAAAGTTGTTATAGTCATATATGCACACGTTTTCACGCCACCTATGAGGTAGTGTACTAAGGGCTTTTTTTTTTAACGTGGTTTCCCCAGTAGGCCTACTCAGCATACGGGGGCTGGTCGAAAGTTACGATGCATACAGTGTGGTCATACCGTTTTGCATTCTCTAATGCACAAAGTAAAGTCGTATAGATAGTTTTATAGTTACTGGCTGGTTGGTGAATAAATGGTAAAAATGAAATTTGAGATTTAGAATAATTCATATGATTATTTGTTAAACGTTCAATAAAACAATTCCAACCGGGTAAAGACGCATTTTTCTATTTCCCATAAAACCATACTACATTAGCTTTTTTGAGGAAAGATACCGTTTTTATAGCTAATTTTATGATCTACAATTTTTGTCTGGGGTATTTTTTGATAAAACTTACCGTTTTGCTGATAATCCCGAAAAACTCATTTTTTTTAACCTTATTGACCTCGGGTAAAATATTTTCCATACGTACACGGGAATGATGGGACACTTAAAAATTTTATTTATAATTATCTTTTGAACAATTTTACTGATTTTCAGCTTGTTGTAACTTTATGTAAAGTCGCCACAGTGGATCTTTTCCCGTGCGTCATCAAAATCGTATGAATCAAATCAAAATTACGAGACGAAAAAAGTCAAAACTAAGTCTAAGTTCATAAAATGGACGTGCCTGCCTACCGTTTGACGTACCTACATAATATCTCGAAAAATTATTATTTATTTTAAGTTTTGCCCGGCATTCTCTATTATCTAAAATAAATTGACAAACAAATGTTAATACATTTAATACTATTTTTAAAGCTTAAAATCTAGAAAAGTTTGGTGTTTTATTGACTATTAAATTCGCAAAAGTCATATTTTTGACATCCTTTTATTTAAGGGAATTTAGCCACTGCCGTAAACTTTTCAAAGACCTTTTACGGTTAGAATATTTAAAATAAATAAATTAGGTATTATAAAAATCCATAAATACTTACCGCCAAAACAGATGGTGGGTATAATTAGCTCTAAAAAGAACTATTTTTAGAAAAAGGAACAGTTATAAGGCACAAAAATTTACAAAATACGAATTAGATTGGCAGATCAAAATAAGGTTGACAATGACGTTCTAAAATACAACGGTAGTCAACTAAACAAATAAAAATAGTAATTAATTGACGTTTATAGTTTTATTCTTGTCTATCACGTTATATTATTGCGGAATCTTGGAGACGTTCTTTTATGCTTTTATTTAAAGTTGTTACTGTAATAAATAAGGATGCAGAGTTATTAACCACGTTGAGTCCTGATCGTTGATTGATGACGCACGGGCAAAGATCCACTGTGGCGACTTTACCTTCACTCTCATTTTTTGGTCTATATTGACCGGACTATAAGGCCGCGCTGTGAAGTAAAAACTCTTTATTTATGAAACGAAAAAATATTTTTTTAGGAACGTGATGTATGGATCGATAAATAAGTTTATTAGAGAATAACATACCATTATTATATTGTAAATATTATGTGTTCGATATAGAGAACACGTCCCTGGTCTGTGGAAGACTGGTACAGATGTGTGGAGTGTGGACATCATGTAAATAGGATATTTCAATTTTCACTTACCAGCTGTTCCATGACATTATTATTTGAATGAAAAGGTTCAGGTGTATTAAGTCTAACCATTTTACTGCTACTAGCTTCACATATATTACTTTCTTTACCATTTTTTCTCTTTTTTCTATTTGATGCTTCAGCATGTTCTCGTAGCAAGAGTTTCACGGCAATACGCTTTCTCTGCGGTATAGGTCCTAAAATACATGATTTATAAAAACTACCGCCCGTATTTACTAGACTTTTAAATTTAGTTCATCAAAGTATTGAGATAATTATTGTCTCCCAGTTTTGTTTTCACCGTGTCATTGTTCTACTACGCCATATTAACACATTTTCGCAATAATTTGATTTTTTTGTAATTACATACTTTTACCGGGATGCTGCATGCTGTTGCCAAAATAATAGTTCTAGTTCTATTGAAGGAAATACAGTTTATATATATATATATATAAAAAAAAAATTACAAGACAGTTGACTTATTCTGACACTTGTCAAGTTGACTTATTCTGACACTTGTCATTTAAAACCTAGAACTGTGAATTTGGGACTGTTTTACATTTAAACCTTTTTAGTGAATACGATTATAAACATACTTGTTGTAGTTTAAAAAAATGTATTATTAGTTTTAAGTTATTTATTTTTGAAATATAAATCAAATAAATTATTGATAAATGTTAATAGTAGAATTTTACAAATAACGTTCATTTAACTTTCTGTTTAAGGTTGGATTCTCAACGTCGTTCAATTTATTGCCAACCTATAACCTATTTCGCTTTGTTTTTTCAAGTTTATTATTTTTTAAACTAACATTTAAATAAAATCAGTATCGTCGGCACATTGCTTAGGTAATATCTGATATATTACAAAAATATCAATTTATTTAATCGCTAATTATGGGAAATTCGTTTGTAGAAAATTTCATAGCGTTTTAACAAAAAACAATTTTTATAATCTTAACACCAAATATGTCAGAAATATAAATTCATTATGATTTTGACAGTACCGAAGTCTTGATTTTTGTTCAACTCATGGCCAACTTAATGAAAGTGCTGATATTTTGCATTTTTTAAATAAAACAAAATATTAAAAGAACGTTGCGTTTTAGCGCTTTTATTGTAATTGCATATTTAAAGAGGTTGAAATTATCTGTAAACTGACACAATAATATACAGGGGGATCCATTTGAAAAAAACGAGTAATAGTTATTTAAAGATTGCTACATTTGTACCGATGTAAAAGACACCCTGTATACGATGTTAATGCTTTGTTTTGGTAGAATTATTCGGACACCTTTAAGGTTTAAAATAATATAAAATTTTCTTTTTTAGTTCAGATTAGTAATATTTTAAAATCATTTTTTTGATATGATGTTTTCCGCGAAAATTTTAGGAAAAATTGAATAATCTGACAACGTTGTATAAATCACCAAAATAAAATAGCGTATCTTATGTACAATTTTATGCCGAATTCAATGAGACAAAAAAAATGGGTGGTACCATTTAAAAAAAAACATTCATGATGCCCCGCTTTTTTGGCGCATCCTGTATATCCAAAAATATTTTTAAAATGTGCGCTTTTGATTATCTTAGAATCTTTGTATTTAATAAATTTCGATATTTCTAAGAACAACGGAGATATTGGACTTCCTCGCACTAAACAACCACCCTGTAGGTATGGCGATATTGGCACAATTTTGAAAACCCCCTTTATAAAATAAGGTGAAACATAAGTTATGAAATCGAAGGACCTATGCTTGGGTCAAAAGCAATTTTTGTTTAAATGTTTACTGTCACTATAGTGGATTTCACATTAGTTTTTAATGCTTTGACGTCTCTCTTGTCAAACATATTAGCCAACATGTGATTTTAAAATCCCTAATTCTATAAACGGCTTTCAGGCACGGGCATTGGCTAGATTAACAAGAGATGGATATATAACTGACCGTATAGTTACATGTACAGTGTGTCCCAAATTCGAGCCTCATCATGGGGATCTCAAAAACTATAAGAGATACAGCATCGGTTAAATTGTGGCAAAGTTGCGCAATTTCGTACTGAGCAATATCGCAAAAAAATATCTGAGCTATCTTTTTTAGTTTTTGAAATTTTTGCAAAAAACTAAAATTTTGAGTTTTTGTTTTTTTTTAAATTGCTCGACGTATTTTATCCGCTACAGAAAAACAAGCACAACATTGTTAAGGCAACTTTTTACGCTCCATATTGTGATCTTTTTAGAATTTCGTTACAACGTTTCGTTTTTGTGGAACTATTATCAACTTTAATTTTTTAAATACGGACCTGCATTTTTTATTTTATTTTTTGATAGCCCTTTAAGCCCTGAAATAAACCATGTACCACACTTAATAATATTTAGACGTTTTGATGTCATTATTACATCTTCAGGAATGTGATAATTATTTTTAAATACGGCCCTGGTGTTAGTTACTTAATCTTTTTACCACATACAACATGTAAATGGATCCGGAATTTTATACAAATAATTTACTATATTTAAGTTTTTATATAAATTGTAACAAAGTAAAAATAAAACCAAACAAAAGTTTGCTATGACAAGAACTTTTACTTGATTGTTTGGCTTAAGGTTGAATTCTCAACGTCATTCAATCTATTGCCAACCTATAACCTATTTCGCGTTGATTTTTTGAGTTTATTATTTTAATAAGTAACATTTAAAGAAAATCAATAACGTCGGTACATTATTTAGGTAGTATCTGATATATTACAAAAATATTAATTTATTTCATTGCTAATTTTGGGAGAATTGTATAGTGAAAGAACAATGAGTGACAATGACATAATAATGTTAAAAAAAATCTTACCCGATATTTTTCGCTATACAATTCTCCTAAAATAAGTTATGAAATTCCTTGATATTTATTACATATGTCAATTATTACATATAGAATATCAAGTCGATAATAATTTTCTTTAAATTTTGTATAAAAGCTAGAAAACATAAATAAATCTACGCGAAATAGGTTATAGGTTGGCAAGCATGTTGATACTCCCACCTTAAGGTTGAATTCTCAACGTCATTTCATCTATTGCCAACCTATAACCTATTTGGCGTTGCTTTTTTTAGTTTATTATTTGATTAACTAACATTTAAATAAAATCAATATCGTCGGTACAATATTTAGGTAATAGATTACAAAAACATCAATTTATTTCATTGCTAATTTTGGGAGAATTGTATAGTGAAAGAAGAATGACATAATAATGTTAAAAAAAATCTTACCCAACATTTTTCGCTATAAAATTCTCCTAAAATATTTAATGAAATTCCTTGATATTTATTTAATATGTCAATTATTACCTATAAAATATGAAGACGATAATGATTTTATTTAAATTTTGTGTGAAAGCTAGAAAAATTAAATAAATATACGCGAAATAGGTTATAGGTTGGCAAGCATGTTGATACTTCCACCTTAATTATCTTGACAACTGCAGTTACCATTTATACTGAATATTTCAGCAAAATTATGTTTTCTGCTTTAGAAAAGCGCGAGATGTTACGAGTTTATTATTCTTCCAATCGGAATTCACAAATTTCTTGTGACCGTTATTTACAGGACTATCCTGAACGCTTGCAGCCTCATTATAGTTATTTTGCTACACTTGATACTCATTTAGCCCAGTATGGTAGTTTTAATAAACCAAGAGTCAAATATACACCAGGGCCGTATTTAAAAATAATTATCACATTCCTGAAGATGTAGTAATGACATCAAAACGTCTAAATATAATTAAGTGTGGTACATGGTTGAATTTAGGGCTTAAAGGGCTATCAAAAAATAAAATAAAAAATGCAGGTCCGTATTTAAAAAATTAAAGTTGATAATAGTTCTACAAAAACGAAACGTTGTAACGAAATTCTAAAAACGTCACAATATGGAGCGTAAAAAGTTGCCTTAACAATGTTGTGCTGGTTTATCTGTAGCGGATAAAATAAGTCGAGCAATTTAAAAAAACAAAAACTCAAAATTTTAGTTTTTTGCAAAATTTTCAAAAACTAAAAAAGATAGCTCAGATATTTTTTTGCGATATTGCTCAGTACGAAATTGCGCAACTTTGCCACAATTTAACCGATGCTGTATCTCTTATAGTTTTCGAGATCCCCATGATGAGGCTCGAATTTGGGACACCCTGTACATGACGAAGATGCACACTGCACAGTTCAATACGTTGCCCTTTAATGAGCTCAAACTCGTCAAAAGCACAGCATCGCTCGTATATGCCGTTAGTATGTGCATCTTTGTCTTACGCATTTGCTCTCGCATATCTCTTTTCGTACTTCAATAATTCGATTGTCTCGTCGCGTTCTTTAAATATCACAGAGCCGCATTGGGACACACCGCGCACCGCGTGCATTCTGCTGTTAATTCTTGATCGTTTGATTGTTTTTGGTATTTTTCAGACAGCATTTTGCTTATATTTTGTGCGTATTAGACTTTTTGGTTTTAAACTGCCGGACTGTGTGTATCTGTGACGTGTTTATTTTTATGCAAAAGTAAGTAAATAATTATTAATGTCTCGGACGGTGACGACGACATCGACAGCTTGTCAGATAAAGACCAAAAATAATAGGGAACTTGCAACAAAATTAAATTTGAAAACCACAGTGAACCATTATGCTAAAATAAGTTTTACATACAGTTGTATTAAAGAGTGCTTAAGGTATCTGTTCTGCAAACGCATGGACAAAAATCTTTTTTTGTAGTATCTACTTACATTATTTTTTCTTTATTCATTAAAAAAAATACCTAATTCGATAACATTACAAACTTTTGTTGTTTTATTATAAACCAACGAAAAGTTAGACCTATTGTAAACTTCAAACTCTTTAGAACCTAGTCTAAAGAAAAAAATATTTACCCGTGAATAAGAAAATAAAAAAGTAAACAATAAGCTATTAAATATAATATATAGATTTTTTCAACTTAACACTGCATGGTCTAAAATCAAATTAAAAAACAAAATAATTCTTTAATAAAAAACGTAGTTAATTATTGATGATACTAGATTCACGACTGCCCCTTGTATATTTTTTATTGTACTAAATTAAGTGTGTGTTTTTACCAAAATAACAGCACTTTATTGTATTATGAATAAAAATGAAATGAAATTGTTTTTCTGATATTCTATCCTATTTCCATTCCCCTTCAGTGTTTTTTTTTTAAATATCTTAAAAATTGCTTAGGTAATTCTCGTTTCCATCCATAATTACAACTACAAATAAATTGACCCATGTTCACACATAATTTTTAAGTCCGGCCCTGGCCAATCTTTAAGTTCTGTAAAAAGAAATATTATAAATTACATGTGTCAGCGGCGGCCATTAAAAACTAAGGTGAAATTCACTATATTAGGTAGTTAAAATGGAGGTTAATATAATTTTAAAATTTATAGGTATCTCAACAACGGTTAGAGGTAGGTGCATTGGTTATAAATGACAAAGGTTACTTAGATTTAAATAATTATTTAAAAACGCCACGGCGGTATACTATTTGAAATACCAAAATTTTAAAAGTGTAAAGGCGATTATTATGCCTGTTACAAAATTTTAAAATACAACACAACGTAAATGCTCCTGTATTATTTATCTGCAATACCTAAAATATTTAACACTTCTTGAATTTCTTCATCTAATGCAGAGACTATTAAATGTCGTATACATAGATAATCAGCCTTTATATCATCTTGGTAATTTTCCTCTTGTGTAGCCAAGCTATTCTCTAAATCAAGAAAATGCCGTAAAGCAAGCTCACACCGGATTTCAGTATGTAGTAATGGCACTTTGGTTCTTAGAAAGTTTATAATCTCTTTTGTGGAAACATTTGGCAACACTTCCTGAAGTCTATAGCAATCTTCCTGCAATTCCTGAAAAAATTAATAAAAGTTGACATTACATTTTTACTAAAAACGAGGCCGACGGCGGTGGTCGTCACCGATATTAAGGATATTTGATGGATCAGTGGCTCACCCAGGGGGGGGGGCAAGGGGGCTTGGCCCCCCCAATGAAATTGACTTCATTTAACACTATTTAACTGTTTATTGCCCCGTCCCGTTGCAAAGCTTTCTCAGCCTTCATTATTTTTATGCAAATTACTTATTAATTTTTTGAAAATTTTTATAATGAAAGCATTTTAATATGTGAATTTAAATTATGGAACGACAAGTTTACAGATAGCAAGGAAATACCCTCCGATATGTTTAAGCTATATATTCAATGTAAATAGTATGATATTTCCCAATATAAAAAAACTTTTGCAAATTTTTGTTACCCTTCCCGCTTCCCGTCACCACCAGTGGCTCTGAAAGGTAATTTTCCACATTAAAGTACTTAAAATCGTACTTAAGAAATTCCACTGGGCAAGTAAGACTTAATAGTTTGGCAAATTTATTTATTCATAAGAATGTTCCATTTTTTTGTGAAGAAATTTTAAATACACTTTCTAAGGGTCGAAGAAAATTAGATTTACATATTTAACAAATGCAAAAGTTTTGATTTCTATTATTTATAAAATATTGTTTATTGTTGTGCTTTGTACTAATTTATATTTTTAAATAAATATATTTGTGTTATGGATATGTCGTCATTACTATTACCTATATTTTATTTGGTAAAAAGAGTGGTATGTTTTGTCCGGAATAATTATTAAAGTGGATATTTTAAAAAGAAAATTTTTTTAGATATTTACCTCGATTGAACTAGGCTATTGCGATCTTTCAAGAGTACCTGTTAAAAAGCTCCAAAGATCTAGAAAAATGCGTAACTTAAAAGTTTATTAAAAAATTTGCTTCCGGCACTGGTAGGCGGGCCCCCCTAACATAAAATCCTGAGTGCGCCGCTGTGATGGATTAAAGGGCGGATTATATGCACTTAAATTCAGCCAAAATATGCGCATATACAGGGTGTTTCAATAAAAACTCCCAGGCCAATTATTTCGAAAACTAAAAGCGACATGTAAATTCTGTAAACGCCAGTTTTTAGCCTGTATGATTGGCTTCACAACTGTGTAAAAAATGTGTTTGAACAATACAAGATGTAGGTGTCGCCACGGTGCAAAGAATTTTTTCGATGACAGGAACTTTTAAATGTTGTCATTCTTAAAGATAATTAATTTTTGATCAAAGTATGTCCCATAAAAAATTTTGATAAATCCAACATGAAACGAGGTATTTGGGGTTAAGTTTTTTTTTTTAAATAATTTTAACGAGTATTTTAATTATAAATATTTTTAATATCCCTTGGCAGACTTTAATTTAATTTTGGTAATGATAATTTTAGTGATAAAACGCTCGTGTAGCGCTAAATTATTACGTCCAGTGACGTCTCATCAAATAATATTGGCAAAAAATAAGACGCCACTGAGTTTTTGGTAATTTTTATATTTTTTTCGGATTAAGCAACTAAAAATATCCTTTTCTTGTCTGTTTAAATTGTTTTCTTATCTTGCTTGGTTTTCGAGAAATAAAAATAAAAACAATTTTATTGCATATCTCTGGAAAACAAAAATCATTAAATAATTAATACGTTGTTTCTTTTGCTATTAATCGAAATACACTATTGAGAGTTTGCAGAACCGAATTATTATATCGATTTGCTATGTGTGTACCTACATGAAAACGTTCAATAATTTTGAACACCTCATTCGACCCCATTAAATAGTTTTTGGTATTGTTCTAATTTTCATTAATAATTTTGTATAATTTCTCATCAGTTCTTTCATAAAATTTAAAACATCTTTTAATTTAATTTTATAATGCTTTAATGTTTTAATGCTTTTAAACAACAAAAAATACAACATAATAATTATTTAATGATTATTGTTTTTCAGAGATATGCAATAAAATTGTTTTTTTAATTTTGACATATAAAGTGACACTTTTTAAAACTGATTAACATTATGAAACGTCTTACTTTTTGTAACTAGTTGCATAAAGTAAAATTTTATGCAATTGGTGACGAAAAATGTATTTCAAAATTAGTGACAAAAAGAATTATTCTATTTATTAAACTGTTATAATACAAGTTAAAAACATAAATTATAAATTAATTAATTATTATTATTAAATAAAACTAAAAATATATCAATCTCGCTAAAAACCTTCCGTCTAGACTTTTTTACAAAATGTCAAACTGACAACTAACATGAAGTAACAGCAACAATAGCTATTTATGCCATCAGTTATATGTCAAAATTAGAAAAACTAAATTTATGTTTTCCAAATTTTTATCAATTATATTAAATTTTATTTTTTTATTACTTTCTTCAAAATTAGAAAAAATCTTGTATGCAATACGTTACGAAATGAAATTTTGTGTAACTTGTGAGTTTTTGCGAAACTCACTTCGTTCGTTCCTTAAAAATCTCACGCGTTACACAAAATTAGGCATTTCGTAACTGATGGCATAAATAGCTATTTTATTTTTATTTCTCAAAAACGAGGCAAGATGAAAACAATTTAATAGACAAGAAATAGTTATTTTCCTAACAAGTGCGCAAAGTGATACTTTTCCGCACGCAAGTACAGTTGGACGAACGACGCGAAGCGGAGTTCGGATAAGTTCTTGCGTGCGGAAAAGCACTTTGCGCACTTGTTAGGAACAACATTTTTCCTACGAGCTTCATATCAGATAACAACAAAAATAAAAATATGATAATTTATTTAATAATTTTTAATTCGACTTTAAAGAAAGAACTATAATATACTTACAACTAAAAATTACATAACAAAAAAAAATAATAGAAAATTAAAAAATTACATAACAATAAAAAAAATAATAGGAAACTTAATTATTTGTTTATAACATTTATATTTATCGTCAGAGCTGCTCATTTTAACAGTGTTTATATATATTCCCTACCAAGGAGATTTTTGAATAGTTTTACTTTTCCGCACCCAGTGCGGATAAAAGTCTTATCCGCACTAGTGCGGAAAAGTGTAACTTTGCACACAAAAATGCTTTGCGCACGCTCGTAGGAAAAGGATATTTTTAGTTGCTTAATCCGAAAAAAATATAAGAATTACCAAAAACTCAGTGGCGTCTTATTTTTTGCCAATAATATTTGTTAAGGCGCCTACTGGGACGTCACTGGTCGTAATAATTTAGCGCTACAGGAGCGTTTTATCACTAAAATTATCATTATCAAAATTAAATTAAAAATCTGGTAAAGGATATTAAAAATATTTATAATCATACTCGTTAAAATTATTAAAAAAAAAACTTAACCCAAATATCTCCATTCGTGTTGGATTTATCAAAATTTTTTATGGGACATAATTTGACCAAAAATTAATTATCTTTAACCCTTTCGCTGCGGGCTGAAAAAGCAAGCAATATGTCTGAGCGGAGAAAAACAAAAATATTATTAACAAATACATATTTTCTAAATTGATTTTATAAAGTATATCGAGCCAGAGTGTTTCTTTCCTAAATCTAATTGATAAAATTACAGAAAATAATTTAAAAAATTGCATTATAGTTGGAGATATTAATTTAGACATATCCCAAAACTCACCAACCATCATTGACTATAAAAACATTATCGAAATTAATGCATTTTCCCTACAAAATAATGTAAATATAGCCACTAGAATAGGAAACAAAAAATCGAGCATCATAGACCATGTGATAACAAACAACTTAAACTGTGGAATAACTGCGAGAGCCCATATGATTTCGGATCATCAGATATTAAATATCAAAGTAAATATCCCCAAAATACCCTGGAAAAGGGAAAAAATAACTAGGAAAAAAACAAACTTACAACATTGGAGAGAAGGCTTATCGAGGCAAATTGCTGGTCAAGATATTCAATCATTTAGAGAGCTTGCAAATAATATAAATCAAACAAGAAGCGAAGCCACCACAGAATACAACTTAAAAGTAATAAATGAACAATACTGGGTAAACCATGAATTTAAGAAGAAAATAAAAGAGAGAGATAAATCATGCGAGATGGAAACTAAATCAAAATGAGAATACAGAAAAAAACTTTAAAAAATTAAAAAACGAGGTGAATAATTTAAGAAACTAACTAAAAAAACAATATGCGGAAAGAAAATTGAAAAATGCTGAAGGAGACTCCAAAAAAACCTGGAAAGTCCTAAATGAACTATGTTCTAGGGGAAAAAACCAAAAACCTACGATAAATAAAATAAATACTACAAGTGGACAAACCCTAGAGTGCCCAACAGATATACTAGAAGAAACAAATAGACATTTTTCTAGCATTGGAGAGGATCTTGCAAGTAAAATAAGCCCAGCAAATGGTGCGGTTTTTGAGGACGAAGAAATACTGAGTACAATTTTTTTAAGGCCTACAAACACTTTGGAAGTACTTCAAACTATACGAGATATTAAAACTAACTCCGCACCAGGTGAAGATTCCATCACAAAAAAGATATACTTCAATTACTTGACATTATAAATGACAAAATAGTCTTGTTAACAAACAAAGTATTATCCAGTGGTGTTTTCCCGGAGGAACCAGTTTATAAAAGTGGAAATCACAGCGAGCTAAATAATTATAGGCCTATATCAATTTTAAATACGTTTTCTAAAATAGTTGAAAAAATAATCAAAAATAGGCTAATACAATTTATCGAAACAAAATTTAATTTCGATTCATATCAGTACGGCTTCCAGAAGCAGAGTAGTGTACTAGGTACGACAGTGGACTTACTGGAATACATTACATCTGAGTTGGACCAAAATAAATATGTAACTGTAGTGTATATTGATTTGAAAAAGGCCTTTGACACTGTGGACGTAGACATGCTGCTCAAAAAATTATATAAAATGGGAATAAGAGGAGTTGCCTACAACCTGATGCAATCTTACTCAAAAAACAGACAGCACTATACAACTATCAATGGACGGACCAGCTCTACTGCCACGGTAAATGTTGGAGTGCCTCAAGGATCTATACTTGGTCCCCCTAGAATACTTGCTATATGTACACAATCTAAAATATGCCGGACTTAAAGCCAGATATTTCATGTTTGCTGATGACACCACCCTTGTTTATTCAGATAACGATGTAAAAAATGTAGAAACAAAAATAAATCAAGACCTGCGGATCTACTATAAATGGTTGTGTAATAATAAACTTACTCTAAATGCTGAAAAAACAGTATATATGACCTTTAAACAAAAAAATAAACCGTAAAGTGCTTTAAATCTGTATCTAAAAAATGTGAAATTAAAAAATGTTACCCACCATAAATACTTAGGACTTATAATAGATGATGGATTGACTTGGTCGAAACATATAACCAGTATGCTATCAAAAATAGCACCAATGGTTGGTGTTATAAGAAGGTGCTCAAGTTACTTAAATAATAAAACTAGAACTATGTTGTATAGTGGCTTCATTGAACCACACTTAAGGTACTTAATTTCATGTTGGGGAAATGCTGGACAATACCTGCTCGACAAATTACAACGATCACAAAACAAGGCTATTAAGGCACTATATAACATGAACTATTATACTTCTTCAGAAGCCATTTACAACGAAACAAAAATACTAAGCATAAACAAATTGAGGACTCTCGAACAAACGAAGCTAATATGCAACATAAAAACAAAAAACATTAAAATAAACTCTGAACTAAAACAAGCAAACGAATTCTACCAATATAACATAAGACAAAAAATGAATTATCGTACTGATTTTGCAAGAACCAAGAAAGCTCAGGATTCTCCAATTTATAGAAGCATTCAAACATATAATACCATGCCTCACGAAGTTACATCACTCACTGAAAGAAAGAAACTATGTCACGAACTAAAAACATATTTAAACTCAAACTAATAGACTCACTTACCTACTGTTTGCTATAATTTGAATTATATATTAATATTATATTACTATAAAATTTGTAACCTACCTTACCTATTATAAATACTTAATGATTAGGCCTTATTATCAGTATTGTTACTGTTTCAAGGTCAGAAATAAATAAATTAAAAAAAAAAAAAGTAAAATCATATTTTGGTATTTTCTCCTCATTTTTTTTGAAGACCCGCATGAGGGCTTTCCGCCTATTCTCATGGAATTCCATTATTATTATAATTTTTTATGACAAAAAAACTACATCATAATTTGAAATAAAATCTTTATTATACGTATATAATATATACCAGAAGAGCGCACATGTGCGTCCGCCGCCACCAGAGAAGAGAGGCTTGGAAACAACAAGCGCTCCTTCCGCACTCAAAGTGTTAAGAACGACAACATTTGATAGTTCCTGTCATCGAAAAATTTCTTTGCACCGTGGCGCCACCTACATCTTGTATTATTCAAACACATTTCTTATACAGTTGTGAAGCCAATCATATAGGCAAAAAACTGGCGTTTATAGAATTTACATGTCACTTTTAGTTTTCAAAATAATTGGCCTGGGAGTTTTTATTGAAACACCCTGTATTTGCCTGGTTTGCCTTTAAAATATGCAGTTATTTGCATTTTTTTACCAAATATGCATACTCTGGTAGGGTTGGGATTTTGACCGTCAAAAGCGTTTGTGGTCAATTGACTAAGCCCCGGTAAAATTCCTCAGTTTTGTCAAAAGAAATGAAGCCATAAATATTTACAGAGAAACGTGTCTTTATTAAATTATATTAAAACACAGCTAACAAAAAATAAAGAAACCATTCTGAGGTAAAAAAAATTACACATAAATATTATGTATACTATTAATCTAACAATACTAAAATACTAATAAAGTAATGAGTAAATGACTGATTGATAATGAAATGAGAGACTGTTGGCAGTGCTAGCCTTAGTAGATAGCTTAGATAAAGGTACATTATCTTCGTCACTGAACTCATTCCCGGCATTGCCTTTATGTTCTTCAGAACCTGAATCACTCCTATCTTCCTCACTACTGAAATTTAGCGCTGGTTCCTCCGAATTTCCATTCCATTTTTAATTTCCACTGCCACTTAACAGCTTTAAGTTGTACTTAATATAAACAAGCTTTCTCGAGCGAGTGGTTTTCAATCGGTTGCGAAGCTTGCTATAGACATGCCCCATGAGGACCAATTTCTCTCACAAGAGGCTGCAGACCGTGGCATGCTGGAGAGGTCAGATTTCTAGGAGTGTACTTAGACCCTCTTTTAAAGTTTGATAGACATGCTGAACATATAGCAGAACGTCTTGCAAAAAATATATTCTTACTGAAAAATCTAAGGAGGATACTCCCACACTCCTGTCGTCTTCAGACGTTTCACGGTGTGTTTCAGTCGTTAGCTTGCTATGCTATCTTAGTTTAGGGTCACTCTACACATTCGGCACGTATATTTAAATTACAAAGGAAAGCTGTAAGGATTGTTGCCGGACTCGACTACAGACAGGACGCCAGAGAGGCTTTTAAACAACTAGGCACCATGACTATTCCTTGCCTTTACCTGTATGAGTGTCTTATTTATTGCCATAAAAACAAGCAGCAGTTTAATCTGAACCGATTCTATCGCAACTACCCAACTAGACAGGGAAACCAAATAAGAATAAACTACCATCGTTTAGATAGAACTAAAATGTCTTTCAACTATTACGGTCCTAAATATTACAACTACCTCCCCATGCATATAAAAGAATTGCCTAAAATACCTTTTAAGAACGCAATTAGAAAATTATTATTGCAGAACACTTTCTATAGTTCTAAAGAGTTTTTGGATTTTGACATAGTTTAAATAAAATGCCTGTACTGTGCTCTGCTGGTAAATGTAATGTGGAATTTAAATATCTTTTAATATTTTTTTATAAGACTGAATTTTAATATGTTGTAATGTACCTACTATATTGTATTTTAGTGTGTTTTTGAAATCGTAGCTTTAAGATTATATTTTTTACTTTATGACGTCTGTGAAATATTGTAATGTTGTTAACCGTAATATATTTGAATTTGAATAGTTTCACAGCAACTTCCTTTAATGAACAATTCGGAAGCCAATTCTTATACCAAGTAACGGGTGTGACATCAGATGGAGTTTTACATACAGAGATAACATCCTTTGATGCACCCCCCGCTCCCCCCTCATGAAGACTAATCGTGGTGGGGCGATAAGCTAGGTAGCGCCGTCGTGGTCGTGCTTGAATTAAAAGTTTTTGACCGAATTTGACCCGATCAAAATCTCTCCGGTCAAAAAATCTCGGTCAATTTACCAGGCACAACCCTACATACTGGTATGCAATATTTCTTAATTTATTATAGTAAAATGAGGTAAAGAAACACATTGGGTTGTAAAAAAAATGTTCAATTTTTAAAAAAAGGCAAAAAAAACAAAGGAAACTAAAAGTAAACAATTTTTTAACCTAAAATTATATAAAAGGCATTTAATAATTCAATGGGTAGTGGCACCTTTCCTGATTACTGGAAACCCCCCTTTATCAATCCCATCTTTGAAAATACTGCTAAAATAAATTGTGTCACTGATTACAGACTTATATCCAAAAAATTACTTATTCCCAAAATAATGGAATCCTTGGTTACAGATTTTTTTGATGTAGACGACTGTTTTAAAAATGTTATTATCAATAAAAAATGCATTTCCGTGTTTTTAGACTTGGCCAAGGCATTTGACACGCCTCATGACCTGCTTTTGGAGAAATTACATAAGCATGGTGTTAGGGGCGCCGCGTTGGATGTCTTCCAAAGCTATCTGAGAGATAGAAAACAGTTTGTTAAAATTGACAAGACCTTTAGTGATCCCTTGGATGTTAAAATAGGCGTACCACAAGGCACCGTTCTTGGCCCAATTCTTTTTATTTTATATATCAACTCCTTAACAAAATTAAATTTAAATAATGGATCCATAGTATCATATGCTGATGACACAGCTGCTATTTTTTCTGGGAAAACCTGGCAGGAGGTAAAATATAATACAATGATCGGAATTTATAAAATTAAAGATTGGCTTGATACTTTTAAACTATCCCTTAACGTTAAGAAAACAAATTATATCGCCTTTTCCTTAAGTGAAGCTACACAACTACTTTGAACATATTAAAATTGATAATTTAGATGATTTAATTAAAGAAGTTCCATCGACAAGATACTCAGGGATCATTGTTGATAAACACCTAAAATGGGACCGGCATGTTCTTCACTTGGCAAAAAGTTTACGAAAATATAATTTATAAATTTTATATCCTAAGAGAAATATTGAGTAAGAAACTTTTAATTACAGTTTATAAAGCTATTGTAGAGTCCTTAATAAGGTATGGCATAGTTGTATGGGGTGGTCTTTACAATAATGCCCTAAGACCCCTAAATTTGGCACAAAATTATATTCTTAACAGGTACATCTGGTGTGCCACAGAGTTGACAGGGTGCTCATCTTGCCCCATTATTATTTAACATTTATATTATTGATATTAGTACTTGCTTTTTATACTCAAACCATGCAATTTATGAAGACGATTTAAAAATCTTTAGAAAAGTTCAAAACTTGAACGATGTCAATAAGTTACAGGAAGATGTTAATAGTGTTATAAGTGGTGGAGTGGTGCATAGACAATAAACTCGTTTAAAATATTAATAAACGTAAGTGTATACAGTTTTTCAAGTTCCATAACAATAATATTACTAAAAACCAAGGTTGGCAGGATATATATCCGTGATAAATATCCTGATATATATCTTGATAACTATCATGATATTTATGCGACGATATTTATCCTGATATACTTTTTTTTTCTAAAATTCTATTCATCAGTATAAAAATATGGTTCCGCTGCTGCTGAGCCGGCAACAGCGTATTATGCTGCTTACGATGCGGATGCGGTGATTCCCCATCCTTTCGAGACGTTAAGCACCTGTTGTTCTTTGCCGCGAGGCATTTTTATTTAGTTCCGATCTCTGATTGAACGGAGCAATATTTTGCTGTTTGTTTTATGAAATAAAAATTTTACAATGCCAAAAATAAAAAAAACCCAGTTTGGGTTCATTTTGATTTAATTAACAAGCTCAGTAATTCTGGGTTTTAAGTTAAACCATAGTTAAAAGCAAAAATATATGATGTGTTCATATTCATAAACTTTTTACATTTTACATTCCTAACATAGGAGTAAGTACTAAAAAAACTTGTTATTGTGATAGCAGCTATCATTGAATAGAATTAAAATACAAATTTACAGGTTTATAACATGTAGGTAAACATGTTTATATTAAATTAAGTGATTTTGAATTTTTAAAATATATCTTTACAGAAACCAGATAGAATAATTTAAAAATAATTAAAAACATAAATAAATATCCAAATTTGGATATATATTGGATATTTATATAAATAACATGATATTTGCCAACCCTGCTAAAAGCCTATTTTATAAATGGTCAAAATATTCAAAATTTTGAAAATATCAGTTTATTTGTGATTTGGGAGTGTTGTTTGACTCTAAACTCTCCTTCTCACAACACATTGAAAGTTGCTATAATCGAATGCTAGGATTTGTAAAAAGAAATACAAAAGATTTCAGTAATTTGAATGTACTCAAAATTCATTATTGATACGACCACACTTAAAAAATTGTACCCAAAGAGGAAAAATCATGCCTTGTTACTAAGAAATGCCATCTAAAATACAGCATTATTGTTGTGTATGTGTAGGGTATCTATAAACCATTGGGAAAACTGCAGTCTCCGAGGTGAGTCGTTGTATTGCAAGTGCCATAGGAAACATTTAATTACTGACTAAGATGTTAAATTGGGGTTTGAGGCTGTCGTATAAATTTGTCTTACTTCCTCAATTTTTTTGTTGGTCAGGACTTTTGAGTGGACACTGCCCTTTATCCTATTAACCCTGCCAGTATAAGTAAGAAACTTATTCAACTTGAGGTGAAAGAGAAAATATGGCTCGCCTGCATTAAGTAATTGTTTGATGTGTTTTTTTATAAGACCTTGCTGGCAATAAACAATATTAGGTATTATTATAAAATGCGTCTAAAATATTTTATAGGCATGAAGCCCATTCGCTTTCCGTTTAAAGGTTATTTAAATCAGTATGTAAAAAAAATCTTTTGTTAAACTATGGTTAATAATTGGGAGTTAACATTTTTTTAACCAAAAGCTTAGTAGCTAAACCGTGTTAAAAAAAAATTTATTTTGAAATTTTTGGCCTATCGTCACAAACATTTTAATTTCATATTTGAAATTTGAGTGCCGATTGCTGAAACATGGAGCTAACGAGAAAAAATACGAACCGATATCGGTATTTACTTGAAAAAACATTATACCAAAGTGCTAACTCTTACTTACCATGTTTAAATATTACATTTATACTTGTTGAACAATCTTCCAACAAATCCAAAGATATAAACTACAAAATAGAAAATATACTGGTAAAAAGACAAACTTAAAAATTCACAAATTCACATTTTTCAACAACGGAACGGCAAAAAAACGACATAAAAATTTTGGATTTGACTTTTGACTTATGATTTTGATCGTGATTGACGTTTCCCGTCCTGTCAAGAGCTATTTTTTTCTTTGTGCAGGGTTTTCAAGACTTTTAAACCGTATTCCTTGTTGAACCTATCGATCAAGAGTCCTATCATGAAAATAAATTTTTGAAAAACATACTTGACAGATGATAGAGGGTTATGTTTATAGTTTATAAAAGAGATATATCTAATATATCTTGGAGTAATTTTGCCGTTTTTTGGGAGATGAGTCGAAAAAATTAATTATTGTTTGTGTTTGGATAACCAATACCAATATTAAAGTTTATTTTCGGCAGTATGTTAGTCTAGTTAGTCAATTTACGTACTAGACTCTAGTGTGCGTAAATTGACTATAGTCCGCGACCAAAACAGATGGCAATGACTGACATATATCGGTAATCTAATCACACCATTGGGAAACTGGTGCAGCACGTTTTACCCCGAGTGCAATCAGTTCCGCACCTGCTCCTACCTGGAGGTCGTGCGGCACCGATGCAATTTAAAGATTTGTGGTTTGACGTTTATTTGGACTTTTATCTATTTGGTTTTAGATATTTACTATTATGAGTGTTTTGTTTGTTCTTGTGGTGTTATAATGAAATAATAAACTTTATAAGGTTTCCTTTGTTTATACTTTTTATTAATAATTATTAGCTTACACTAATTATAAATGACTCTTCAAGCGGCCATCATTCTTAATGTCTATCATTACTACCAACTTCTGAACATCCTAAACTAAAAGTCCTAAAACTCTAAAACCATTCTACCAACTTAAAACTAATATGGAACACGCTTTTTCTTTTTGTTTTTAAGATAAATCATAGTCATCCAAATATTTTGGCTTTTTAATCACACGGGATTTATAGTTTTTTTTCTTTAATGACCCAGTTTCCGTTTCGTCATTTTCACTATCGAAATCACTAATATGTTCATCTGTAGCACTATTACTTACAAAAGACGAACTATCACTTAGAAAAATATATTCTATATCATTAGTATCCTGATTAGGGCCATTCTCTGAGTCAGAACCATAATAATTACTGTTTATCAAAGTCTTGTTAATACCAGTGTTCTCTTGATCAGAATCACTGAAATATTCAGATGAATCTGTTTCAGATAATGTTTCTTCAGGAATGTTTTCTACATTTTTAACAGTTAACGCAGTTAAACTCACTGCAGATGTTCTACTATAATCAAAATCAGTAATTTCATACAACAAGTCATTAAAAGAGTTATCATTAATTTGAACAGGCAAATTAGTTTTGTTAACTAACCTCCTGTTTCTTCTAAATTCATTGCCATATGTATCTTTAATTACGTAAGAGCGCTCATTATACTTATCTATTACTTTTCCCTTATTCCAAAGATTATTTTTTTTAAATAAAACATTGTCATCTTTTTGTAGAGGTGGTAAATCTTTTGCTGTTTTGTTATAATACTTTTGAACATTTTCTGAATTTTGCTTTAATTTTAATGTTACATTTTTTTGATCAATAATTTTTGGTAAAAGGTTTTCAGAAGTAACGGGAAGATTTGTTTTAACTAGCCGATTCAAAAGCAGTTGAGAGGGAGCATATCCTATACTAGGAAGAGGAGTATTTCGATATTCAAGCAAATAATATGAAAGTTCATCTAGATTTCTCATTTTTTTAAGCATATTTTTAGAAATATCGACATACTTTTCCGCAAAGCCATTTGACTGATGATAGTGGGGGCTAGAATATTGAGATTCAAAATTCCAAGATTTGGCAAAATTTTTAAATTCTACACTATTATATGGGACATTGTCAGCATAAAAAATATCGGGTACACCAAACTTAGAGAATATTTCTTTACAATGTTTGATAACAGTTTTTGCTGTCTTATCATTAGTGGGAAATACTTCAAGCCAGTGGGAAAATGTGTCAACTATTAATAAGTAGCTTTTAGATTTATATTCAAAAAAGTCTGAAAATAAAATTTGCCAAGGTCTTTCTGGAGTAGTGTGAGCAATAAGGGTTTCTTTTTGATTAGCTGGCCTATTAAGCTGACAAATTTCACAGCTTGAAACAAAGTTTTCTATATCTTTAGACATTTTTGGCCATATCATAATTTCACGTGCTCTTAATTTACATTTTTGTACACCAAAATGAGCAGAATGAATTAATTTGAGCATATCACTTCTTACTACCGAAGGAATAATAATCTTTTGATCGTAAAAGAGCAAATTATCAGAAAGATGGATATTTTCTCTTAAATTATAATAGTATTTTAGCTCTGAAGTTAATTTTTTATAAGTATGTGGCCATTTTGAGGAACAGAATTTTTTAACTTGGGACAAAACTTCATCATCATTAATTGCATTTTGAAAAACTATTTTTTTTTCATTAGTCATAGGGACTGTCAAAGATAGAGCATGAACTGTGTATTCCAATTCAATGTCTATGGGACATTCAGCTTTAATATAAGATCTGCTTAATGTGTCAGCAACATACATTTTAGAACCTGGTAAATATTCAACTTTTAAATGATATTTTTGTAATTTCAAAAGCATTCGTTGTAGTCTGGCACTGACATCATCAAGATTTTTTTTAAAAATTGATATTAGCGGCTTATGGTCTGTTTTTATCACAACTTCACGACCATAGATCCAAAAATGAAATTTTTCACAAGAAAAGACTATACTTAGCAATTCTTTCTCGATCTGAGCATATTTAACTTCAGCTTTATTAAGAGATCTAGATGCAAATGAAATTGGATGATCATCTTGCATCATACATGTACCTAGTCCTTTACTTGAAGAATCAGTTTGAATTACTATTGACTTTTTTTCATCAAACATTTTCAAAATAGGTTTATTTGTTATTAAAGTTTTTAAAGAGTCTAATTCATTTTGATGTTTATCAAGCCATTCAAATTTAGTATTATTTCTAGTAAGATTACGCATATTATAGGTTAATTGGGACAAGTTTGGTATAAATTTTGAAAAAAATTTGAAAAGTCCAAGAATTCTTAGCAAGTCTTTTTTATTTGAAGGATTTTCTATAGCTAATACTGCTTCAATGTTTTTTTCAGATGGTTTAATACCATTTTTTGAAATAACTTGGCCTAGAAAATTAACTTCACTCAACTTATACTGTAATTTTTCGAAATTAAACTTTATTTTATATTTGAGAGCCTTTTCGAGAACTTTTTTAAAAGCTTGGTCATGTTCTTGTTCATTAACACCAGATATAATTATGTCGTCAAAATAAATACTGACATTTGGAATATCACCAAAAATTTCCATATTTTTTCTTTGAAAGATTTCTGGAATGCTACTCAAACCAAAGGGAACTCTGTTAAACTTATATCTACCAAAAGGAGTATTAAATGTGCATAAGTCAGATGCTTTGTTTGTTAGTTGCACTTGCCAAAAACCATCTTTCATATCTATGACTGAAAAAATTGTTTTTCCTTCCAAATTGCTCAAAATTGTGTCACATTTTGGAATAATGTAATGCTCTCTACAAATATATTCATTTAAAGGCTTTGGATCGAGGCATAAGCGAAGCGAACCATTGGGTTTTTCCACAATCATGAGTGAATTTACCCAATCGGTTGGGTAAATCCACTTTAGAAATGATAGATTTTTGTTCAAGATCATTTAAAGATTCTTTTAGCTTATTGTATAAAGCCAATGGTACCTTCCGCTGTGTTTGGATTACTGGTATAGCATTATCTCTTAATTTAATATCTACCATACCTGGCATACATCCAAGTCCTGTAAAAATATCTTTAAAGTTATCATACAATTCTTTTCCAGTTTTTGGTAATTGCTTATTTTCTAAAAGAAGCTCATTTTGAACAGTATTAAGTCTACAAATCATATTGAAATTTAAACAATCATTAAGTCCAAGCAAAGGTTCACAATTTTCCAAATTGACAATTAAAAATTTTATGTTTTTTGTTTGATCTTTATATCTGCATACTAGCGAAATGTGACCAAGGGACTTAGACTTAAAGTTTCCATAAGATATTATTGTCACTGAGCTCGGAATAATTTGTGACCGATCAATATTTAGATTCTTTATATATTTTAGAGGTAAAACACTAGCCTCAGCCCCTGTGTCAAGTTTAAATTTAATGGAAATGTTATTAATTTTTATGTTTTCATACCAACAATAATCACTATTAGCGCAAAAAGTTTGTTTCTGCTCACAAATAAAGATAGGGCTTTCCTCATTTTCAGAACTTTGTGTTTTTGATTCCAAATTTACATCAATAGCTATATTGTCCAGCCTTTGTTCTAGTTGTACTTCTGATGTTACTGTTTCCTTCTGGTTTTCCACACTTTTTGAAATAGTTGCTTTATTTTGTGTATAACTCTGACCTATATTATTACTACCTTGTGAAGTATGTTCTTGCATCTTATCTTTAAAAAAGCATAGTTTGGCAAAATGACCTTTGCGTTGACATATTGCACATGTCTTGTTAAATGCAGGACACTGTCTTGGTTCATGTGAGTAATCACACCTTGTACATTTACGTGGATTTTTGTTAAACATTTTTGTGTATTTCAATACATCCACTTCTCGAGACTCGTCATTTCCATTCAATAATTCTACATGCTTCACTGTAACTTCTATACTACGGCAATACTCTTGCATTTTATCTAGCGTCATTGCAGGTTCTCTTAATAAGTGTCTTTGTATTTGCTTGTCTCTTACACCAAGTACCATACGATCTTTTAGCATTCTTTCAACATAGCTTGTCTTACATTGTTCCTTTTCACAGATAAATGCACAGTTTGCAGCTTGTTTCTTTAGGTCTGTTAAAAATGAATCTATACTTTGATCTTCTTTCTGTTGAATGTTATTAAACTTGAAAGTTTCCATGCTGATGTTTCTTTTTGGCAAAAAATGATCATCAAAACATGATAAGACATCCTCCAGCTTATTTATTTTAGTTTTCTCGAATGTATTGTATATATCTAAGCATGCTTCACCTAATATGTTTGGTAATAGGGCTACTTTTACCTTCTCGTCAACAGTATTTTTTCCTGAAGCGAGTAAGAAAATCTCGAATCTCTGCTTCCATTTAGGCCATCCATTTGGCTGTTGGACATCAAATGCCTCTGGTGGTTTAAAATATTCCATTTCGCCACTAATTTTCGGTATTACTATATTTTCCTTTTTTGGAGGGAAAACTTATTTCACTAACCCCTTTTCGTTTCTGGCTGCTGTTGGCAACACACCTGATACCATGTTTTGTTTGTTCTTGTGGTGTTATAATGAAATAATAAACTTTATAAGGTTTCCTTTGTTTATACTTTTTATTAATAATTATTAGCTTACACTAATTATAAATGACTCTTCAAGCGGCCATCATTCTTAATGTCTATCATTACTACCAACTTCTGAACATCCTAAACTAAAAGTCCTAAAACTCTAAAACCATTCTACCAACTTAAAACTAATATGGAACAATGAGTGTGCAAATAATTACTACGTTTCCATGAGGTATTGAGTCGGGGTTGAGTTCGAATTGAATCCACTTCGTGGATTCAACCTAGTCATGGAAACGGTATTCAATACGGATCGAGTTTCAAGGTCGATACCGCAAAATTGTGGGATCGAATGTGGATCCAAACACGATCGAGTACATGGAAACAGGCAATTCCGATCCGATGTCAATACTGTCTTGTCTTTTGTCAAATGTTATTATAATACCCTTACTTTTTATCATAGAATAAAGTTTATCAGTTCAAAGAAAATTGTTAGTTTGGTGTTGCAATTAAGTATTTATTTATTAAGTACGGGAAAGCGTTGATAATGAGTACACCTGAAAATAGCAGAAATTTCTGAACTAATGAAGAGAAGAGATTCAGGGTATGTTGGAAATCTTTATAGAGAAAAAAATTACAGAGCTTTTTGATGGTAAACTTGTCCACGAGATGGTGAAAGGAAATATATTTTACAAAACATATCGACTGGCCACTTACAAAAGATGGTTTACATTCATTTTACTGCAATACTTTCAATTACAAAACTATTTTAATTAATTGAAGAAAACAGCAATAACTCAGACCAAGAGCAATAACAAGAACAGTTTTCCCCAAAGTGTGGTTATGTCTAATAATAATCTTATTTCTTGTTAAACGTCAAATAAAATTTTCAAACAGAAGAGGGAATCCAAATAGGATCGAGTTTGGGTTTAATCCCGTTTCGATTCTCTCCATGGAAACGCGACGACTTTCGACCCCAAATCCAGATTCAATTTGATCTCAATCGCATGGAAACGTAGTTATTGATGCCACTCCAGAGGCGTGTTCGATTCGCAGGTTTAGATCGATCCTCCCAACTGATCTGATTTGTGTTCGATTGGTAAATGATCGGACCAACGAATACTTACACCAGGGTCGGACGGTCAAAGTGATCTGAACTGATTTTTAAAATCAGATTGATCCAAATCTCTGTGCCAATCGAACACGCATCAGTGCGACACGTTTTTTACCAGGAATTCGCTATTAAAAGGTACTTTACATTTTCTTCTTTTAAAAAGCAAAGAAATATTTGCCCAGCTAAGTTATTCAAGGAGCGCTTCGCGAACAACTTCGCATAGACCGTATGGGAAATAGAGAGGGGCTTCCTTAACTGAGGCGAGGGGCTTGTTTTAGCGTTAAAATATAGGTTATAGGGGTTATGTTATATAAACACTTTAATTATAATCTAAAGAGGAATATTATTATGGTCAAATGTTATAACGGTATAAGAACATCCGGTATGAAGGGAATGTTTATATAGGATCTAGTCATCGTCCTAAAAGAAGCTTTTACGAGGATTATACTCATACTCATACATGGTTAATTTTTTCAAGAAATGATTTATTATTGGGAAATTTTTCTTCTGATATGCTATCTGCAATATATTCCACACCCATATCATCGTCTTCCTGTACTCATTGTGCTGCTTCCTTCTGTCTTGTATTTAGGTATAACAGTTAAATGATATCGGATTTTCTGTACCAATATTGGAGGAGGTTTGAATTCGCTCCTTAATCTTTTTAGTGAAGAAGGAGTGAGGTGTAGGTAATCTTGTTTTACCTATACAACCTGGCTATAAAGTGTAAGGTGAAATATAACCAGTAATAAAATTGTAAAAAATCAGAACTGTATCTTTTTTTTTTAATATAAAAAAATAATTTAGTTTAAAATACTAAGCGGTGACCCCGAAGTTGAAAATAGCAATTTAAGTACAAAATTCTTCATAACTACAAATCGTCAAGGTTGCATAACACTTCAGGCCAGACTGCGAAGGGTTTTAAATGACATACCTACAACTCACCTTTCAATTACAAAAGTATCCTACAATAAAAAATGTCTAGCATTTTAATTTTACAAATGTACTAGACGAACTAAGTGCTCAGGTACAATATATTGGTAACAAAATAAGAAAAATAAATACTTGTTATGTTTTACAATTTTATTCAGTTTCCCGATACGAGTTTCGACCCTTTTAGGTCATAGGAATAATTGGATCATATTTGTAGGTAGTCCGTGGTCATCACTAGGGTTGTGCCTGGTCAATTGACCGAGATTTTAAACGATTATGACCGGAGAGATTTTGACCGGGTCAAATTCGGTCAAAAACTTTTGCAGCCCTTTGTGCATGAGAGAAATTGGTCCTCATGGGGCATTGTCCATAGCAAGCTTCACAACCGATTGACAACCACTCGCTCAGGAAAGCTTGTTTATATAAAGTAAAACTTAAAGCTGTTAAGTGGCAGTGGAAATAAAAAAAAATGGAAATTCGAAGGAACCAGCGCTATATTTCAGTAGTGAGGATGAAACGAATGATTCAGATTCTGATGAAGAAGATAAAGGCACTGCCGGGGGTGAGTTCAGTGACGAAGATGATGTACCTTTATCTAAGCCAGGGGTGCACAACATACGGCCCGCGGGCCGCATGCGGCGCGCGGCGTCTTTTTTAGCGGCCCGCCAAATTTTTGCGAATTCTCTTCAAGCTTGTTGAAAACCCCTTCTCTGCTGATGCCAGTAAGATGCCTACTGAACTTCAATTAGAACTTATTGACTTACAGTGCTTAAACATATACAAAGACAAGTACCGCGATGGAAACCTTTTAGAATTCTATGAGTGTCTTGAAAAAAATAAAGTTTTAAATTTAATTAACACCCCAGGAAAAATTGTATGTCTTTTTGGCAGTACTTACATTTGCGAAGAAACCTTCTCAGTTATGAATTTAAATAAAAATGAAAACAGATCAATGCTCACCGACGCACATTTAAACGACATATTAAGAACAGCGACTTCGAACTTAGTTTCTAACTATACGATGATTTGGTGTTAAAAAAACTCATTGAAAACAATATTTATGCAACAAGGGTGTAAAGTAGCATTTTTTTTATGAATGAGAAGTTTTTCGCACGAGCCGCAGGCGAGTGCGCAAATCACATGAGTAAAAAAAAGGCACTTTACGCACGAATTGCATACACAATTTTTTCTACTACCGGACGTTATACAGGGTCGCTGTTATGTATTGAAATGGTCGATTATTTCTTAAAGGAAGAGAGTTATCTAAAAAATATTAAGAACAAAAGTTATAGGAACAATAACAATAATAAAATTTCATATATGTACTTACAAATACGGATTTATATTCAATTTAATTGTGTACTATATGAATATTAAATGTACAGCTATTAGAATTATTAAAAGTTAATCCTTGGCTCTTAAGTCTAGAATTTACTTGTGAACCTTCACAATCCACACGTCTGCTGATACAAGCCACATTAGAACTAGATGTAAATGGTGTATCAGTTAGCTTATTTATATTGGTTGAAACTTCAGAAGACAAATTTGATGTAATATTACTTATTTCGATTTCAGGAATATTGTCAAACGTACTAGTAGAATTAGAAGAGGAAGCATCATTTGTTAATATTTTATTCGATATGTCAATTTTTTTGCTCAGTGTACTGTCAATGTAACCCTCTGCGACGGCAGATGATTTCCATCCCCCATGCTTCTTCACTGTTATAAGGTCTCCTCCAGAATTTGCCAACATAGTGGCAGATGACCTTCGAAAAGAATGACCAGTATAACATGTTGGATTTGGCAATTTCAGATATTCAGCTATTACAGAAGGCATCTTACCAAATGTGTTTATGCCCACAGGTTGTTTCGAACATTTATTTTGGGCATATTTTAAAAATAATCTGGATGATTCAATATTAGGAGGTCTTAATGTCATATTATATTTTATAATGTACGATAAATAATTTATGGAATTATTTGGGTTTAGAACTGTAAAAATTCTTTCCATACCATTTTTTGAATCAGGAATTCTAATAATAAGGACTGTTTTCTTGTTCTCAACATCATTTATTGTCATTTTCATCAGTTCTTCTCTGCAACAAGCCCCAGAAATGCCAATAATAAATGCAACCTAAAATAATAAATCGTGTCGATATAAAATATATAATAACTATTAAATACAAACATTTTATAGAGAATCTAAAAGTATTAAGAACTAAGGTAAAACTTCTATAATTTTTGATATGATATTTTACCTTACCAATAGAATTAAATTGATGTAAAGTTACCTTTATCATTAAAAACTTCGAATCCGGAGCCTCCAAAATAAACTTGATGAAATTACTTTTCTCAAATATTCCTGATTTCTTTGCTTTGTAGCCTTTGCTTCTCTGTTTAAGAAAGGCAATTAACTTGTGGCAGGTTGAAATATCTACTGAATTTTTAATTTTCAAGGTAGCCTTTAGCATGGAAAATATTGACCACATTGTCGATGATTTATAGCTTTTTAATTCATCTGAAAAATAAGCTAGCAAAACATTTTCTGAGTACCTTGTCACTTTATTTTTCTTGCACCAACACATAAACAATGTATATTTTTGCTCGTAAATTAACCGAGACTTGTTGGGAAGCAAATTCAAAGTAGCTTCCTGTGCAGAATCTGCAATATTCGGCGGAGTGTTCTCAAAATCCGATAAATCACTGTCCATAATGTTGAGATTTAAAAATCTGAAATAAAATTAAACGAAATCATAACAATATAACACATTTGATATCACAACTCAAAACTTACCGTATGAAAATCTTCACTAATTCCTAAAATCATTAAAACACCTGGCATAAATCACAAATTGTCAACATTCAGATACGTCAAACAGAAATCGCCATTTGTCCATGGCCAACCAGACCAATTTTAAGTAAAAATGCAGGTATCCATATCAATGTAATCATTCATATTTTTTACTTTTTTTAACTAGTGCGTAAAGTAATTTACTTTACGAGTGCGTAAAGTAATTTACTTTACGAGTGCGTAAAGTAATTTACTTTACGCACTAGTTAAAAAAAGTTAAATTTTAGACACCTTCCATAGTGTGTAAAGTTAGTGTTTTACGCACGGTAGTAGAAAAAAATATTATTGTATATACATATTTTTTTCTCTACCCAAAGGTTCATAAAAATATTCTTTATTTTCTATTTGTGTTAACTGTAACAAATATAAGTAATGTTTAAGTTTAAAATTCGTTTTAATTGCTATTTTCAAAGTGCGGCCCTCGCCGATCGCAGCTTTTTTAAAGGGGCCCTTGACAAATCTGAGTTGTGCACCCCTGATCTAAGCTATCTACTACGGCCAGTACTGCCAGTAGTCTCTAATTTCATCATCAATCAGTCACTCACTCATTACTTCATTAGTAATTAAGTATTGTTAGATTAATATTATACATAATATTTATGTGTCATTTTTGTATTTTTTGTACCTCAGCGAATGGTTTCTTTATTTTTTGTTAGCTGTTTTTTAATAAAGACACGTTTCTATGTAATTACTCATGGCTTCATTTCTTTTGACAAAACTGAGAAATTTGACCGTCGCTTAGTCAATTGACCGGTCAATTGACCACAAAAGATTTTGACGGTTAAAATCCCAACCCTAGTCATCACCCACATGGGTAGTCTCAAAAAAATGGACGCGTCAGGAAAACAAAAATAGCGTGTAGTTTGTGACTTAAGAAAAATAAATAAAAAAATAACCATATCTGATTGATATCCAGTCCTAAGAATTAGTGACATATTAGGTCGATTTAGGCAGGACATGGTCTTTTGCCATGCTTGACCTAGTAAGCGGGTCACATCAAATAAAAATGGAAAAAATTGTATAGAAAAAACAGTTTTTTCGGGGCACTACGAATACCAAAAAATGCCTTTTGGGTAAAAAAACGCGCCCACAACTTTTCATAGGGTAATCCAAGAATAGATGGCATGATTATGTTCGATGTAGGTTTGCAAGAACCTAATATTTAAAATAAAAAATTTTAAAATTACGTAACGATTATCTTAAAATTCAGCTAGACAAGTGCAAGATTCAATAAAAAATATTTCTATGCCAAAGATGCAAATGGGTTTTATCGCTGATAAAACCAAGTTCTCGACTCGCAAGGTGGCGGCTAAAGCTTAAAGAGTTTGATTACACCGTTCAGTGCAAAAAGGCTCAATATGATCAAGCAGCAGACGCGTTATCACGATATCCCATCGATATACTGACCTAAAAGCATTAAAGACGCAATCAATAGATAACTGCAACCCTGGAGACATATAGACATTACAGTTGAATAGAACTTTTAAAACACAGACATATACTTGCCCGGCTTAACTAGTCAATTTATTTGCGTAATATAAACTGAGTGGCGGCCCCCTGCGAACGTTGGGCCCCCTCTTTACAATGATGACTTGCAAAACACAATTGTTCTTAATCTCATTTTCATTACCTATACCACCAAGTTTACAAGAAGACAAAAGGTTAAAAACGTAAAATACAATTACTGGCAAAGGTTGCTGACTGGCTATGAAATTTCGACTGGGACCCAAGCAAGGTGACCCCTCAGCAAGCAAGCCCTTCTTCCCATTGCGGTGCCAGGTTTACGGTACACCCCCCCCCCCCCCCTAGTACTACATCTCAAAACCAAAACCAAAACCAAAACATTGCAGAATACTCACAAACAGTACTTACTTCTTATCCTGAATCAAGTATTGGTTGTTCTTCTAAAGAAATATGTAGGTACTGTTTGTGAGTCTTCAATTAATAAATACGATGGTGAGGTAATTTTATTAAATATGGCTCTGTGTAAGATTAATGGCAAGCGGTCTTAAAATACTATAAGTCAAATAGATTTTATGTATTATACAGTGTATTCAAAATATAGTTTTAGTTTATACACTTTAAACCAAAAAGCCGTAATTAAAAAAATGCTTTTAGATTGTTTTTCTGATTTTTATTTCCAGAACTGCAAAATTTAAAAAAATGCATTGCTTCTAAACCAATAAAGCACACAATGGTAAAATACAGTAATAGAAACATAAAAATATAAAAAATACAGGGTGTCGCATTTAAAAAAAATACAACTTTATATTGTCACACTTATTTGGGCCACCCTGTATATACGAAATTATTTCCTGAAATACCCCCGTGAAACATATAAGTCAGCATAAGAATAAAATTCCTCACTTTTTTTATACATTTGGCACCGCAGTCAATTATTTATATTACTCGACACCATTCTCAAATTCAAATTGATTGTTTTAATACAGATAAGTTTATATTATCATTTAAAAACAAAGTAAAAAAAAACGCCTACTACGGTCACATTAGTCAGTGGCTTTATTTCCTGCATTAATATCACATTATCATTATCAGTTTATACCTCTTCTCTTTCCTTCCCCATGCTTTTTCCCTTTGAACAAGCAATATTTCACTTACAATTATATAATATTAATTACACTATTAGCGCTTCTCAAATTTAAATTATTTTACTAGTTTTAGTTAGATTTTAAATTATTTAATATAAATTAGGGCCTGAACACTTACTGAACAGTATCGGGATTTAATCTAGAAGGCTGCCATAATATTGTTGTCCACTTAATCTGTAATATTTCCTATCATTTAAAAACTTCCCACCTCGATTTTCCTGCTTTAAAATGAAAATGTGGAAAATCGCTCGGACCCGTCGATTTTTATTTCGAGGGGGACATCTTTTGCGTATATTGTCAATCTTCAAGCCCCTACGAGGGGGGGGGGTAAGATCTAAATCTTAAATGGATACCCCTATTTTATATAATTTCTTTGGATTCTGCATAAAATTCTGAACATTTTTTAATAAAAGCATTATTAGTCTATACCACAGAATATATAGCTACGCAATATATACTTAACAGTTTCCGAGATGTTTACTCTTGAAAAATTACATTTTTGAACATTGACAGCGTCTAGCTTTTTAACTGTACGTCTTAGAGCAAAACGGCTTACATGTCCCTATCTTCAATTTTTACTATCTTTCCAATAGTGTGAACTTTCGGTTAAACCGGCTGTAAGAAATATAGTACTTCCGGTTTGACCGGAAGTTGACACTATTGGAAAGATAGTATAATTCGAAGATAGGGACATGTAATCCGTTTTGCTCTAAGACGTACAGTTAGAAAGCTAGACGCTGTCAAAGTTCAAAAATGTCATTTTTTAAGAGTCAATATCTCGGAAAGTGTTAAGTATAGACTAATAATGCTTTTATTAAAAAATGTTCAGAATTTAATGCAGAATCCAAAAAAATTATATAAAATAGGGGCATCCATTTAAGATTTAGATCTTACCCCCCCTCCCTCCTAGGGGCTTGAAGTAAGAAGATTGACAATATACGCAAAAGATGTCCCCCTCGAAATAAAAATCGACTGATCCGAGCGATTTTCCACATTTTCATTTGAAAGCAGGAAAATCGAGGTGGGAAGTTTTCAAATGAACACCCTGTATAATTGTAACAATGTAATCATGTTAAAGAATGGATTATAACAATAAATGTATATTATTATTATTATTAATCGTAATTTAGAAGATAATATAATTTCGCGGACACTATATTATCTTCTAAACATTTTTATGGCTTTTCTTAAACGGATTGCGCGCATTATGGTGGGTGACGGCGTTGATCTGTTTCTAATCTGCAAAACGGCAGATGTTTCGGTGAAAATGCAAATAGCGTTCCCTATACTGGATTGTGATGCACTTCGTGGTTTATTTAGTTGTCTACCTTTCGATTATTACCAGTGTAACTGCCTTTTATATTGGAGTTAATTCCGCTGGGATGGCGCTACGGTGTATTGATGGCCGCTTTGCTTTTGTAAAAGGCTTTTAATACATTTTACCGCTGTTGTCGGGATTGCTTAGGTTATGGCTGCCCGAAGAGTCCCAACACGGACGAAACGGCCGTCGCGGCCTACCCGCCCCAGGGTATCCATTGTGTGTGATCCCTGCGTACGTATTTCAATATAAATAAATATAGTTAAAATTCTTAATATTATAGGCAGAAAATCAGAAAATAATAATGAACGATAATCATTAGTATTATTGTGAAAAAAGCGTGGAGTGCTCAATATATGAAAAATACAGCACATTGCTTCGTCAAAATCGCTTCTTCGTTTTATACCTGACAGCTGTCAAAATTTGACAGGAGAATTTTTTGCGTATTTTTTTCAACTTTCCACCGTCAATATTATAGTTTTTTCATATCATTTTTTTTAAACGATTTGACATATTGACAGCTGTCAAATTTTGACAGGAGAATTTTTTGTTTATTTTTCCCCAAGTCTCCGCATCGAATACTATACGACCCCATAATTTGTTTCGTCAAAATCGCTTCTTTGTTTTATACCGGACAGAGCTGTCAAAATTTGACAGGAGAATTTTTTGCGTGTAGATTATTGTATTGTCACCAGTTCTTGATAAGTCTACAAAATTTTAATTAAATCTGACCGTTTAAAGTGGGTCAAAATCGTGTTCAAAGAAGTCGGTTACAAACAAACATACATACAGGTGAAGCTAATAAAACCGTGTTAAAAACAGTTACACACTTGTCCGATATGCCACAATTATTCGCTTTTAATAAATCGTAATGTTACTTTAAAAAGCGTCAATAAATTTGTAATGGATATGTTTCTTTTATCTTGCTATATATCCTTTATTTTTTTTAATATATCTATCCTTAAGAAAACTTCGAAAATTGATAATTTTTCAATTTTCCCAAGTTTTTTTTTAATCAAACTAATATTTAGGAGGTATGTATTATGACGTCTTTAGTTTCCCATTATAATTTTTTTCTAAAGGTTAATAGTTACTGATAACCCTTATATAGGGCGTCGAAAATGGGGAAACCCTGCACACAAATATTCATACATTATAATTAAATATAAAAAAATACATCTCTATTTAACATCCATTATGGTTGGACAGTTTAATGGCCGTGACGAGCCATTGTGATTTCGGCACGCGACTCTTAATGCTTTGTATAAATGGAGCCTGACCGCATCTTGTATGTTATATATACACTCGGAGACTAATGGTCATCTTTGAGTGCAGAACCGTGTTGTCTACAAAAGAATTGTAGTATTTGGTTGGCATATGTATACGAAGTGGTCGTAAAAAACGACCGAAAAATAAAAAGTGACTTTTATTTAAAAAAGTCGAGAACGTAATAAATATAACAGGCATATAACCAAAGGAATAATAAAACAGCTGTACTTGTACTTTTTATTTTTTAAGTTGCAGTAATTAAAGGCCGCATCATATGGGATTTTTTTAATTAATAGCTTTATTCGAAATTTGACCTTGGCATCAAGTTCTGCTTCGATCGATTCGAAAAAAGCCTTCTATTCCAGACAACGAAAATTGCTAGACCGTTGTGTAGTGATAATATTACGGTAACTTAGCCAACAGGAAACAGGAGTTAATGCTACCATAGAATGGTTTATAACCATTATTGCTCTAAATACTCACAGTAATTATCATGCAAGTTCTATTGGGGGCGTAATCTGGTTTTATATACTGTGCTTGTTCCGACTGGTAGTTGTAATGAAACTTGACATTAATCATAATAATATTAATTTGCTTGCTACGGTTAATAAAGAATACTCACCAGCACTAAATTGGTAGTTCTAAAAAAATTAAATAGCTTCAAGTAGGATATCTAATTCTTGTCGTTTAACATTGCATATATTTACCTATATGATTATCTATTATGCAACATGGTTTACTGAGATAGTAAAATTCGTCCATAAATTATAAAGTTCAATACTAATGATGAGTTGTGCGAAATAAAAATCTTCTATTGCTTAATCTGACATGCAAAGTTTAACAAAACTAGGAAACTAGTAGTTCAACTATGTACAAAGTAAAAATAAATTAATTGAAACAGGTATTGGTTTTTTATTTTTATCTTTTACAAGAAAAATTTTATTTTCACGAGATTTGGTGAAAACTTACCTTTTTATATCCCAAACACACTGTAATTTTTTTGATTTAAAATATTTATTTTTTTACCTTATTTTGACTTAATATCGAAAAAGCACACTAATTTTCAGTCGGTGGGCTTTTTGTTCGTTGAAATCTCTACTTTCTGATGGTGTAAAAAAATATACATTAGTATGGTAAATGTTCTCAAAAAATGCAAAGAAACGAAAAAACTCGAATCCGAATCCGAATTTTTTTTAAAATTATTATGTACAATTTTGAGCTATTTATTAAAATTTATACTTTAATTACTCGAAAAACGTAAGATTCCATATTATATTGATAAACAAAAAAATTACAAATCCATAAAACATAAAGATCGCAAAAAATATGCGAAAATAGTTGTTCTAAATATAATTAAAGGTAGAATTTAAAGGGGATTTCATCACACTTACCATAGTAATGTATATTTTTTTACACCATCAGAAAGTAGAGATTTCAACGAACAAAAAGCCCACCGACTTATTTAAAAAAGCAGATATTTTGACGGGAGAATTTTCGATTGAAACTTAGGGTGTTTTTTCGATATTAAGTCAAAATAAGGTGAAAAAATAAATATTTTAAATCAAAAAAATTACAGTGTGTTTGGGACATAAAAAGGTAAGTTTTCACAAAATTTCGTAAAAAAAAAATTTTTCTATAGATAAAAATAAAAAACCAAAAACTTGGTTATTTGAATTTTTCACATAAATTTTGAGGTTATGTGAAAAAAGTGTAAATACAAAAGTTGTAGATATTTTTATTACCTACAACTTTGCCATTTAACGTTTTTCCATAGGACTTGTAGTTTTGCCGGAAATCGAGATAAATCGTTTTCTACCCTTCCACTTCCCGACCTCGGATCGCCCGTAAATTATTTTTCCTTTCATTTTTGTTATATTCTCTTCCTTTTCCAATGGGTTTCATCCTACTATTATTTTTTTTAGTTTCAAAAATTATCGATCCTGGTCTATACAGTTTGAAATATCCATGTGTTATTTGACACCCAGTAGACAGAGTATACACATTAGCAATACTTTTCGACCACCGACTTATTAAGGTTTTGACAACTTTTTTAATAAGACCTTTATATCCCCTAAATAACCAGTAATTACGTTACAAAACGTAACTGCATCGAATGGAACATTTAACAAATTGTAGAAAGCAGGGTAATTTTTCATTTTAAATTTTGGTACGGTTTTTCCATCTATTTCTAAAGCTGCTTAACCTTTGTTACGACGATGAGGGAGCAGAATTAATGTCAACGAGAAAACGACTGAATATTTGAATAATAACAATCATAAATCTGGCTTGTATTATTTCGTTTGTCCACCGTCTTCTCCTATCTTTATGGGTTAACTTGTTTACTTAGTCAAAATAGATTACATCGCAATATAGAATAAATGACATTTGAAATCTATATTCTACTACTAGCTATCTGAATCCAGGCTATGCGTTCTTTTTAAATAATAATATTCTAAGATATTAGACATGCCTACATATACCGGGTGTCCACGGAAGGTGGCTCGCCCCTCTAACTTTTTTGTTTTTCAAGATAATGAAATAAAATTTGGGGGATTTGTATACGACATAAAACTGCATTTTTTAACATGTGACTAAACATTATGAAACTTCCGGTTTAACCGGAAGTGACATAAACTTTCGATTTTTAAATGGACACCTGGTACATTTTTACTTTTTTTGACTCCATATGACATTCTAAATACAAGGATGTGTCACTTGTCACTTTTTGTCACCAAGAAAATTCTCTAATCTTGGGAAAAATACAATTTTACTCTTTTTGATCCAATGCTATGTGCTACGTAAAATTTAAACTTTAAAGTTGTATAACTCATTTTTTTTAAATGGCAACATAGTGGCTCGTCGGGTTAAGAAAAAAGAGGATTTTATTACGATTATTTTGATACCATACACTATTAGGTTTTAGAAAAGCTGTCATTAAAAAACTTTAAAAAGGTATCTTGGAACTTTCCTAAAATGGAGCATCTTTTGATAGATGGATAGATAGAGTTTATTCATAATAAATAATACACAGTAGGTATTTCTTATACTTCAAAGGTTTCGCATTTTCGGAACCAGTTTTGGGTACCTAATAGTGTCGGGTTGGATGACGCCGATTAAAATATCTTTGTGCGTAAAGTCGTGCAGCATCGGTTAAATTATTTCTACATTCTACACAAGGGCGTCGCCAGCCAGTGAGCTAGGGAGGGGCAGCATAGAAGAACTGAAGAAAACATTAAGATAGAAAAGTTTTAATTAAAAAAATAGCGCGTAATTTTATTTTTAATTCCAGTAAGCCGTATTTTTAGAACCTCTAGGGGGGGGGGGGCTGCTGCCCCCCCCTACCCCTCTCTGGCGATGCCCTTGATTCTACAGACACTAATAATATATCAACTTTTTTACTCCTTGTAAAACTATTATTTTCCATGTTTTTTAAACAACAACTAATTTACTTTGGCAGAAGCTTTGGAATGTCATATATGGAGTAAAAAAAAGTAAAAATATACCAGATGTCCCATTTAAGTTTATGTCACTTCCGGTTAAACCGGAAGTTCCATAATGTTGAGTCACCTGTCAAAAAATGGAGTTTTATGTCGTATACAAATCCCTCGAATTTTATTTCATTATCTTGAAAAACAAAAAAGTTAGAGGGGCGAGCCACCTTCCGTGGACACCCGGTATATACTAAACAAATTAAAATTACAAATTAGAACAAGGGTTTTTTCGCTTTTAATACGCCAGATCCATCCTCAGATGCGTTTCACCATATCATGCATGGCTTATCATTGAGGCTAGGATCAATCAAGAAACTGGCAAATTTATGGCTTTGTGCATGTAAGTAAGGCCTAGGATACATGCGCACTGCAATTTTTGGGGCCATGCACGCCCAAAATTTCTCGAAAATTCACAAAACTTAACCTAGCAAACAATGGAAATGCGCGATCTTCGTTCACACCACGCGAGACGAGCAGGCGATGAGATGTATAATAATTAAAAAACACGTGATCTGCAGGTCACGGTCGCATATGTGGGATACATCACACTCGTTATTGGTCAGAGACTGGTGGTATTTCCCTCTTGCGTTCGAGAATAAATTCGTTATATAACAGCCAAAGGCCTAATGCGATGTTGTCAGAAAGTATTAAATCGTATCAACTAAGAGGATAATATTGAAAATATAATTGCTTGCTGTAAATTTAAAGTTACTATTTAAGTAATATACCATCATACTGTATTATACCGTGCGAGCCAAAATTATTTGCATCAAAGAGGGATTGGATTACAAAATTAACAAAGTAAGAATATTCAGAAAGAAAAATAATTACATAAATTGCTGAAATTGGCCATCGCCATGCTTCAAGCATAAATTCACACATCTCTTCATATTTTAGAAAGTATTGACCAGCATCTCTGGAGAAATGTTACCACATTCTTGGATAATCCTTTCTTGTAATTGTTCTAAATTTGCAACTGGTGTTTTAAAAATAGTGTTCTTTAAATGAGAAAAACGAAGTAATCCATAACCGTTAAACAACTGAAAACTGATCAATCTGTCGTCGAAAAAATTGCGTAAATAGTTAATAGTTCCGGCGGATGTATGGGCGGTTACACCGTCCTGTTGAAAATATCCAAAACGTAGTTCGTCGTCAAGTAATTGCTCCACAAATGGATTCAAAATATTGTCTCTATGCTGTAACTGTGTCATGGAAAAAAATGGGACCAACAATTATTCTTCTTCGGGAAACAGCTAACGAGACACCAATTTTTTGAGGGTGCAATGTGGACTCTACAAAAAAATGGGGATTTTCACTACTCCATATGCGTGTATTCTGAGAATTCACATAACCGGAGAAGTGGAACCAGGCTTCATCCGAAAAAAATGTCAGGTCTAATAAATCATTTCTTTCCAATAAATTTTGGGTAAACCATTGAGAGCGCGTCTTTTAAAATCTGCGGCTTGTATTTCTTGGAATACTTGCACTTTATAATGTTGTATATATGTTCCATAAGATCTTCCCACTTCTTGGGACAGGCGTGTTATACAATTTGTTGGCGTATTTTGCATTATTTCACGAACGTTTGCAACAAGTTCTTCTGTTCTTACAGATGGTCTTCCTGCTCCTTTTTTGTGTTGTATAGAACCTGTTTCCCTAAACACAGCCACGGTTCTTTTCAGGCAATGATAAAAATCCCCAGCAATAAAAGCAACGTTAGAAAAATGGTCGGGATAATCTTGCATGCACAAACCCGGATTGCATTGCCACTCACCATTTACTCTAACTCCGTTTCGAAAATACGCTTCAACCATGAATGTTTTGTGCTGTTCCGTAAAGCCCATTGTGTGAATTGTTCAAGAAATTGGAAAAATTAGCGATGAATCAAATTACTTGTATTGTACCGACTGTCAAAGATGACGGAATGACTGATTGATTGTTAATTCAGGTAGTTACTGACACCCAACAGGTATTATAAGCTGTACGGCTAAGCATAGGTACGTCCTTAGATGCAAGGCCCTCTTTGATGAAAATGATTTTTGCTCGCACGGTATCTTTGATGTTTTTATAGACTAGACATAGTACCAACATTATTAAGGTATCGTCAGTACAAAAGTTCACTTTCAGTTTTTTTTTATTACTTTTCGGCATATAACGAATTATCCAATTTATACTATTTCCAATTATTATATACAACAATACTCAAAACCCAAAAAATCCTTGAAGTAAATTTATTGACCGGCAGTGTAAGTATTACAAATGTCGTCAGTGTAGTACAGAGAAAGACCCTTTTACTATCTTTACAAAGTTGCAAGTTTTCCACAAATACGCAGTATCCTAAAAGTTATGTAACTTGCTACTAAGGTAAAAACATCGTCACTAAGTATGACGTAGTGCTCTCAGGTGAAACCAGATTGTTGTAATATAATATGGTATATTGCTTCCACTGAGACGATCTGTCCTGTTAATGTGAATATATATCCCAAGTTTTAAGGCCCTATATTTAATTCTGTAAAGTTGTATTATCCTTTAGCAGATGACTTAGACTTTCCAATGATATACTGAACATATATTATAACAGTTTTTTGCATTATTTGAACTTTAAGTGTGTTCATATCAATTCACAGGGGTTTTCACTACGAATGGTCTGTGTCAGGAGACCTAATATAAATTTATACAAATATAAATCTACCTAAGTAAAATTAAAGTTTAAATAAGAATAGAGCAGTATGTGGAGATTTAACTTTGACCATCATCGATAGACCAGGGTCGATAATTTCTAAAACCAAAAAAAAAATAATAGTAGGATGAAACCCATTGGAAAAGAAAGAGAATATAACAAAAATGAAAATAAAAATAATTTACGGGCTATCCGAGGTCGGGAAGTGGAAAGGGGTGAGTTTTTAAGGGTAGAAAACGATTTATCTCGATTTCCGGCAAAACTACAAGTCCTATGGAAAAACGTTAAATGGCAAAGTTGTAGGTAATAAAAAGATCTACAACTTTTTTATTTACACTTTCTTCACATAACCTCAAAATTTATGTGAAAAATTCAAATAACCAAGTTTTTTTTTGGTTTTTTATTTTTATCTTTTACAAAATTTTTTTTTTCACGAAATTTGGTGAAAACTTACCTTCTTATGTCTTAAACACACTGTAATTTTTTTGATTTAAAATATTTATTTTTTCACCTTATTTTAACTTAACATCGAAAAAGCACCCTAATTTTCAATAGAAAATTCTTACATCTGCTTTTTTTAAAAAGTCGGTGGGCTTTTTGTTCGGTAAAATATCTACTTTCTGATGGTGTAAAAAAAATATACATTACTATGGTAAATGTTCTCAAAAAATGCAAAGAAACGAAAAAAAACTCTAATCCGAATTTTTTTTTAATCATTATGTACAATTTTGAGCTATTTATTAAAATTTATAGTTTAATTACTCGAAAAACGTAAGATTCCATGTTACATTGATAAACAAAAAAATTACAAATCCATAAAACATAAAGATCGCAAAAAACATGCGAAAATAGTTGTTCATCATATAATTAAAGGTAGGATTTAAAGGGGATTTTATCACATTTACCATAGTAATATATATATATTTTACACAATCAGAAAGTAGATATTTCAACAAACAAAAAGCCCACCGACTTTTTTTAAAAAAGCAGATATTTTGACGTGAGAATTTTCGATTGAAAATTAGGGTGCTTTTTCGATATTAAGTCAAAATAAGGTGAAAAAATAAATATTTTAAATCAAAAAAGTTACAGCGAGTTTGGGACATAAAAAGGTAAGTTTTCACCAAATTTCGTGAAATAAAATTTTTTTTGTAAAAGGTAAAAATAAAAAACCAAAAATTGGTTAATTGAATTTTTCACATAATTTTGAGGTTATGTGAAAAAAGTGTAAATACAAAAGTTGTAGTTCTTTTTATTACCTACAACTTTGCCATTCAATGTTTTTCCATAGGACTTGTAGTTTTGCCGGAAATCAAGATAAATCGTTTTCTACCCTTAAAAACTCACCCCTTTCCACTTCCCGACCTCGCCCGTAAATTATTTTTCCTTTCATTTTTGTTATATTCTCTTCCTTTTCCAATGGGTTTAATCCTACTATAATTTTTTTTCACTTTTTACCATTTTCAAAGGCTTCAGCCCTGGTCTATGAGTAATATTGGTTAGTTTATTTTTTTGAGTCCATTAGAATATTTCGGAAAGTAATGCGATTTGAATGCTGCTAATTCGAATAATGGGGTTTTCGGAGACGCTCTCTTCAAATGAAATAACAACGACCCTATGCTACTTCCGGTAAACAGGAAGTTTTAGTTACAGGGAAGTGGAAAAGTAACAATTTCTATCTTTGTCAAATAACACAGGCCTGCATGAAATTTGTGATGACGTGATTTTTGTTTGTTGAGCTTAGTTTTTATATAGAAATAACTAATTAAAAGACAATTGGTCCCTATCACCCACAGATTTTTTTTTTGCCAAAAAAAAGAAAAAATATAAAAAAAAAACGTATAATAGGCGTTTTAATACATTTTAAAATGAATGTAGTACTTCAAATTCTAAATGATTGATGAATAAAAAAGGATATTCTGTGGTGTTACACACCTTCTGACTGGAGACTTTTTATCGACTTCAAAAAGGAGCTTTAAAGCTGTTCTTTTACATAATGACAATGTTTTTGTTTCTGTTTCGGTCGGCCATACAGTTAAAGGAAAACTATGCAAATTTAGAGGAATTACTTTTAAGAATACAATATGAAAATCACAACTGGGAAGTGTGTGAAGATCTAAACATTTTAAGTCTTCTCTTAGGTTAGCAGTCTGGATTTACTAAATTTCCATGTTTCCTGTGCGAGTGGTCTAGCTAGCGAGAACAGCGTTGGATAAAAAGAGACTGGTCACAAAGAGAGACTTTAACACCTGGAAACAAAAATGTAATTCGCGAAAGTCTTATTGACCCTCAAAAAGTTTTACTTCCACCACTTCACATAAAACTTGGACGTATGAAACAATTTGTTAAGGCAATAAACCAAGAAGGATATTGTTTTAAATATTTGTGTAAAACATTTCCGGCTCTGTCAGAGGCAAAATTAAAGGAGGGAATCTTTGTAGGGCCGCAGATTAGCAGCTTGATGAAAGATACAGAATTTGAAAAGGTAATGGAAGATAAGGAAAAACATGCATGGAATAATTTTAAAGAAGTTGAACATAAATTACTAGTATGTTGAGATCGTTGAAAATATGCTGGAAAATTTTAGGAATTTCAGAACATGAGCATAAAAATTCATTTTTTACATTCCCATTTGGACTAATTCCCGGAAAATCTTAGGGACGTGGGTGAAGAGCAAGGTGAAAGATGTCATCAATATATTAAGGAGATGGAAAAAAGATACCAGGGGCGCTGGGACACAAAAATGATGGCCGATTTCTGTTGGAACAGAAAAACAACCAAAAGAAGCTTTTCTGAAAAAAGAAAACATTTTTTGAAGAAGCGTAACGAATAAATAAACATTTATAATAGTTTATATGTGTATATTTTTGTATTTTTTTCCTTAATATAATAAAAAACTAGCTTATAAATGAAATAAATCGTGTTTTTTCTATAAGTATTTTTGTATTTTACCGGTTTGAAAAATAACCTTACGTGATATAAAAAAAACTAAAAGTAGATTTGAAATCAGCGCTACCGAATTACTAGAAAACAGTTAAAATTTTTAAATCAACTTTCAAAGTGTTAAAAAATGCAGGCCTGTGTAATTAAAAAAAAATATTTTATCAAATTCGATGCTACGTTGCTGATTTAATGGAGAGGTGAAAATATTTTCTAGCTGTCCACATAGGGTTTATTTCCTATTCCCCCTGTAAGAATAACCTTAGAGTTTTCATGAAAAACCGGCATCGCGCATTACAGAAATTTAAGAAAACCCATGATTGGGAAGACTATAAACGCTCAAGAAACTTTACTGTTTCTGTTCTGAGAAGGGGAAAAAGGCGGTATATACCTTAATTCTATTTGCTCAGAAAATAATTCCAAAAAAAACGCGGAACTTCTTAAGGTCTTTTAATATAAGCTCGAGCAAATATTGCAATATTCCTGATAACTTATCCGATCCTAATGATATAAGTACATTTTTTGGTAGGTACCTATTTGAAAACTGCTTCTGACTGCAGCCCTAAAGAGAATTTTTACAATAATAGAATATTTAATAATGAACTAACTTGGTAAACCCAAAATTAATAATCCTCTAACTTTTAATGATCTTCGAATCATAAGTATATTGCCGCTACTTTTCAAAATTTTTGAAAAAGTCTTGCCAATTATTTCAATTGTCATTAACAAAATAATTCCGGATAGTCAATGTGACTTTAGAAATTAGTTAAATGCAGCTGTGGCACTTGTTAAGATTACAGATGATATAATGGCAGCAATGGATAAGAAATTAAATAACGCGTTAGTTCTTCTAGATTTTTCAAAAGTCTAAATTTTATCAATGCTTTGCTGGTTATTCTTCGAATCATGTATTTGTCGTCTTCTCCATCAGGTTAGAATGTAGCGTATTATTTTTTCAAAAACGGATAGAGTAAAATATCAAAACTTTAAATAAAAGTGATTGGAAATGAAAAAAGGAACCCAAAACAAAATATTATATTATATTAATTTAATTTCAATATACAGGGTGGTGCATCGATCCATGCAACATAGGAAATCCCATGCAAATTTTGAGATGGTCAAATATTGGCTCCCCAATTTATTTTAGGGCAAAAGTTTATTTAACTTTATTAAAGGGAATACTTTGACGAACTAACTGACGAAATTTTAGCGCGATTTATTAAGTATTTAAGGGCTTATTTAAAAAAAGTCAATCTATAATTGGCGAAAATTAACAAATTCGATTCTAAAGCTTTATAATAAAAACACCAGTAAATGTCAGTAACTGACAAGAAGGATGTATTATGACAATACATTTGTATTCGGGTAAAATAGGTTAAAAGCTTCAAGGTTTAATATTTTTAATACAATTTGGTTTGTCTCTCCGTTATACATACAAAAATATATTGGAGGCGATAAATCAATAAAACAGTTTTGGTAAACAAAAACTACTTTATTTTTTGAGACTTTGAGTTTCAATGCATATTAAAACAAATAAATTACATACTTAACTAATTATTTAATAAGATGTTCAAACAACCCCCCATTTGCTGCTAGACAATACCTGAGACGATCATAAAATTAATTTCGAACATTTCTTAATTGATACACGGACAGACTTTCACACTGTAAAGTAATAACATTTTTTAAATCCTCCAGCAGCGTCTCGTATTTAAAATTTTTGTAGATGGTTGTTTTTAGGTGTCCCCATAAGAAAAAGTAATTCGGCGAAAGATCGGGATAGTCCAATAACGTTACCTACAAAAACATTTTCTAAATACTCCCTAACTACTGCGGAGTTATGAGCTGGGCAGCCATCCATCTGGAACCAAATTTCTTGATTTTCTCGAACAACTTCATGCAACGCAGGCGTAATTTCATTTGAAGCAGTTTAAGAAAATATTATGCGGTTAAATTTTGATTTAAAAAGAGTGGTCCAATAATATGATGTCCCAAATTGGGAGCCCATACGTTAACTTTTTGGGGATACTGTGTCCTTGTTTCAATAAACCGAAATTCATTTTTTTGGCTCCGTATCGTAAATTTTGTACATTAGGTTCCTTATTCAAGGTAAAAGTACATTCGTCGGCGAAACAAATATTTTGCAAAAATTCCCTGTCATTGTTTGCCCTCTCCATCATATTAAAACAAAAATAAGCCCTTCGAATCATGTCCCCATCTCTTAATTCTTGAACTCTATGGTATTTATACGGATAATATTTATGTTTATGTAATACTCGTAAAACGGTTGTATGATGTTTCCCCGCTTCGTCTCCAATATGCCTAGTACTTATAATTCCCTGTCAAACTTGGTTTGAATTTGACACTGACATAATCAATCAAAATATCGTCATTAAAATTCAGACCCGTATTATCCATTTTAGGATAATAAATGATAATATTATTTTTTAAATAACTTTGAATAGACTGCATGAAAGTTATTAAAATTTTGCAACTGAGTTTAGTTTATTGAATTCTTTAAAAAGTTTAGATAAACTTTTGCTCTAAAATAAATTGGGGAGCCAATATTTTACCATCTCAAAATTTGCATGGGATTTCCTATGTTGCGTGGATGCATGCACCACCCTGTATGCATATAAAACACAACGGAGGAGTTGCACAAACTCCCAAGAATCGATTAACTTTAGGGTGATTTTGGTCAGTTCCTTTAAGTATACGTCCTTACAAGTTGCAAATGCAGAGAAGCTGGATATCGCATAGGCAACGTGAATTTTTGCTTGCTTTTTGCTATGTTGCAACAACTACAACTTTAAAAAAAAATTGTTCAGCAGGTTATGAAGAGCTAGTTAATATTTTTTATCTACGACCCACATGATAATTGCTCATCACATCATTCACTTTGGGTTACTTGAGTTAAGTAATAAGAGTCATTACATCACTAGCGAAGTAATGAGTTCATTGCAAAACTCATTTAAAATCTGGTTATAAAGTCATTATTTGTACATAAAATATGACATTTGTTTCTTTTAAAAACCTTTGGTTTGGTCCCTGGTAAAAGTTTTCAACTTTTTGATCCTCTATACTTCCGATTTTCTCTTTAAAGTTTGGTATACTTGCTTATATCTAAATTTTGCTTTATAGAAATGGTGGCCTTAAGTTAAAATAGTAAGCCAAAGACTGGAAGACCTGCACCTGTCTGCTAAGCCTTGAAAATAAGGAAAAAATACCTTCTATCTTTTGCGGCGTTTTTTTAATTGTCTCGAGGAAAGGCTTGTGATCCTCAAGGAAGATTTTTATTATTGGGATGTATGATTATATGCACTGAAATTCAGCCAAAATAAGCGCATATATATGCCTTGTTTGCATTTAAAATATGCAGTTATTTGCATTTTTTTACCAATATTTCTTAATTTATTATAGTAAAATGAGGTAAAGAAACACATTGGGCTCTAAAAAATATGTATATATTTAAAAAATGCAAAAAAAAACAAAGAAAAATAAAAGTAAACAAGTTTTAACCTAAAATTGTACAAAGGCATTTTTTACTAAATATTTTTCAAAATTTTCAACTAAAAAGGATCGTCTTCTGTAAGTAAAAATATGTACGTATATACATCGTAACAGCTTCTTAGATTTTGACCGGGGGCTATAATATAGGGTAAAACAGCAGTAGTAAACCGACAGTAGATATTCACAAAATCCCAAAAAGGTCCCGAGGTATAATCAATATCTATGAAATGTTAGGTTCAAAAAATATCAGCATGGTCTTCCTGCAAAATGGGGAGCAAGTGAAATTTTTTTCAAAATGCACGACATTTTGTTTTACCCTATATTATAGACCCCGGTCAAAATCTAAGAAGTTGTTAAGAATGATTCAATAGAGGATGAAAATACCTTTCGAAATGTGACTAGCTTTTTGAAATGCGTTCAGTATATCAGGAATTACACGGTATCAAATTTGACTAAAAATGCTCTTTTAACGATAATTATGTGCAGCAGTTTATGTTATATGTTCGCAATAGTAGAATGACGTTAAAAATTCCACCTTAAGTGCTATATATGTGTGTAACTTTTATTTTATATTACGCGTTAGTTAAACTCATTTAAATTACGGAATTTTAGGTTGGGGAGGAATAAATAGAACTTTAGTTAAAAAATTAGAAATATTACAAAAAAGGCTTCTAAAAATTATATTCAATAAAGATTATCTGTATCCTTCAAAAGAATTATATTCAGAAACAAAAAAGTTGAACATAAGACAACTTTTCATTTATAACCTTAACTTCTTAAGCAGTTATGCTTATTAACAAATCCATTTAGATAAAATGTGCATTCATCACTGAAGCAGATATTCTTTACATGAATGGTAATATCATTAATCGCTGCAGTCATTTGTTCACAAAACTCAACTCGCCTATCGAAATCATCTTCGGTTAACTCTTGCAATATTTTCATTTTGAATGGATGAAATTTATGCAATTTAGTAACTGTGTGTACAGAGCCTAATGAAATACCAGTCGCATCAACAATTTTGCGTAATGAAGTTTAGGATTTATGCCAAAATGACCCAAAACTTTAACTTGAGCGGCTTTATCCCAAACTCTACGATGATTACGTTTTTTATTTGCAACAGATCCAGTTTGAGTAAATTTAGTAACAAGGTCCAAAACATAGGTACCTATGCGAAGTTATCTTTTCCAGATGTCTGGCGTTAAATGTGACGGCAGTTTGCTGAGCACATTGATTTTGGGCACCATAAATTAGAATCATTTCATTTCGGCTCGTGTGTAACCCATTTTGGAAGTAAAATCTGAATCAATAAATTAATTTTCACTATCCCAAGATTGTCACAAATTGATTGACAGCAAATTAAATTCTTTCTTTTCCTTAGCAACTATAAAAAACTATACAGGTATAAGAATAAATACATGTTAGAGTCGGTTCACTCAGTAAACCTGCAAGATGGCCGACATGTCATATGACAAAAGTCATATTCCAGCTAAATAATAGTTATTTATGCAACAAGGGTGTAAAGTAGCATTTTTTTTACGAATGGGAAATTTTTCGCACGAGCCGCAGGCGAGTGCGCAAATCACATGAGTAAAAAAAAGGCACTTTACGCACGAATTGCATACACAATTTTTTCTACTACCGGACGTTATACAGGGTCGCTGTTATGTATTAAAATAGTCGATTATTTCCTAAAGGAAGAGAGTTATCTAAAAAATATTAAGAACAAAAGTTATAGGAACAATAACAATAATAAAATTTCATATATGTACTTACAAATACGGATTTATATTCAATTTAATTGTGGACTAATGAATATTAAATGTACAGCTATTAGAATTATTAAAAATTAATCTTTGGCTCTTAAGTCTAGAATTTACTTGTGAATCTTCCAATCCACACGTCTGCTGTTACAAGCCACATTAGAACTAGATGTAAATGGTGTATCAGTTAGCTTATTTATATTGGTTGAAACTTCAGACGACAAATTTGATGTAATATTACTTATTTCGATTTCAGGAATATTGTCAAACGTACTAGTGGAATTAGAAGAGGAAGCATCATTTGTTAATATTTTATTCGATATGTCAATTTTTTTGCTCAGTGTACTGTCAATGTAACCCTCTGCGACGGCAGATGATTTCCATCCCCCGTGCTTCTTTACTGTTATAAGGTACTCCAGAATTTGCCAACATAGTGGCAGATGACCTTCGAAAAGAGTGACCAGTATATATAACATGTTGGATTTGGCAATTTCAGATATTCAGCTATTACAGAAGGCATCTTACCAAATGTGTTTATGCCCACAGGTTGTTTCGAAAATTTATTTTGGGCATATTTTAAAAATAATCTGGATGATTCAATAATAGTGTATGTCATATATTTTATAATGTACGATAAATAATTTATGCAAATATTTGGGTTTTGAACTGTAAAAATTCTTTCCATACCATTTTTTGAATCAGGAATTCTTATAATTAGGACTGTTTTCTTGTTCTCAACATCATTTATTGTCATTTTCATCAGTTCTTCTCTGCGACAAGCCCCAGAAATGCCAATAATAAATGCAACCTAAAATAATAAATCGTGTCGATATAAAATCTATAATAACAATTAAATACAAACATTTTATAGAGAATCTAAAAGTATTAAGAACTAAGGTAAAACTTCTTTAATTCAGATATGATATTTTACCTTACCAATGGAATTAAATTAATGTAAAGTTACCTTTATCATTAAAAACTTCGAATCCGGAGCCTCCAAAATAAACTTGATGAAATGACTTTTCTCAAATATTCCTGATTTCTTTGCTTTGTAGCCTTTGCTTCTCTGTTTAAGAAAGGCAATTAACTTTTGGTAGGTTGAAATATCTACTGAATTTTTAATTTTCAAGGTAGCCTTTAGCATGGAAAATATTGACCACATTGTCGTTGATTTATAGCTTTTTAATTTATCTGAAAAATAAGCTAGCAAAACATTTTCTGAGTACCTTGTCACTTTATTTTTCTTGTACCAACTCATAAACAATGTATATTTTTGCTCGTTAATTAACCGAGACTTGTTGGGAAGCAAATTCAAAGTAGCTTTCTGTGCAGAATCTGCAATATTCGGCGGAGTGTTCTCAAAATCCGATAAATCACTGTCCATAATGTTGAGATTTAAAAATCTGAAATAAAATTAATCGAAATCATAACAATATAACACATTTTTGATATCACAACTCAAAACTTACCGTATTAAAATCTTCACTAATTCCTAAAATCATTAAAACACCTGGCATAAATCACAAATTGTCAACATTCAGATACGTCAAACAGAAATCGCCATTTGTCCATGGCCAACCAGGCCAATTTTAAGTAAAAATGCAGGTATCCATATCAATGTTATCATTCATATTTTTTACTTTTTTTAACTAGTGCGTAAGTTACTTTACGCACTAGTTAAAAAAAGTTAAATTTTAGACACCTTCCATAGTGTGTAAAGTTAGTGTTTTACGCACGGTAGTAGAAAAAATAATTTTTTGCATTTTCAATGACTTTTGTCATATGACATGTCGGCCATCTTGCAGGTTTACTAAGTGAATCGACTATATCTGTGTTGATAAAAAAAAGGCGGAAAAAAATTCTAGTTGTTATTTGGTTGCTGCCACGTCTAATCGTCCGAATTGCTATTTATGTTGGTTTTTGAACACTTATTGAAATATAAAGTGATATTTTCGTGTGTTTTTTTTTCTATCTGAACAAATTAAGATAAATAAAGATTTTTCTAATTTTCTCGAAAACGAATCGACCGATTTTAAAAAATCAAACGTCAAAATAAAGCACTTTGAAAGACCTTTCAAACAAGCTATTACTTGATACCCCTTGTCATTTAAAATTTTTAAGGGGATGACCCCGGGGGGCAGAGGGTAAAAGGGGGTGAAGTAGTTTTTGGTTAAAAAGTTGTCCCCTTTGGCAAATCTTTTGACGTGTCTCGGCGTTTTTTCTTTTAATCAGTGGTTTTCGATAAATCCGTGGTGGGAAGTTTTCAAATGAACACCCTGTATATATTTAAAAATAAAAACCCTACACAATTTAAAAACCATAATCTTAATACACGTCATAAAAATGAAATAACCATAAAACCTAAAATAAATAAATCCATAGGTTAAAATTTTTAAAAATATTTATGTTTTTATTTAAACGATTATTTACAAACGAAAATTAAAAAATTGATTTCATTAAAAAAATTTAAAGCCGAAATAAAAACATGGATATTAAAAACAGACAATTTGAAAATATTTTTAGAAATGCTTTAATTAATTAAGTACCGTAAAGTGAGGTTACTTTGCCAGCCGGGGCAACTTTGCCTAAAAAAATAAAAAATTAATTATCTCCAAACTGGCAACGCTACTCCAATGCAGTTGGCGGTAAAATACTAGGCGACCAACGGGTATTTGGCAGTACGAGTCTGGAGTTTGGCGAGGAGGTGTGATATAAGTGATAAACACGTAAGTAAAATTTTATTTTAACCTCGTGAAATCATGTTGCTATGCTAAGGGTTGTCTAATAAAAACTAATGAAAGTTGAATTCTGGTTTTAACATCACCTATACCGGTGCATATATGGGTTCTATTTACGATATTAACATTTCTCTAGACTCTAGATGCTTAATTTGATATAGTTTTTGCGGTTGGCAAAGTTACCCCACATATTTAACAGTTTTTTTTTCAGAAAATGGTTTGAATATATAAGAGACAAATTGGTGCATGGCGTTATAAAGATAATTCCGAAGAGCAGTTACAGAGAGCTGTTTTACAGATAATAGACATAATAAAATGGGATATACCGAAGCATCAAATGCCTTCAATATTCCCACTATTTTAGAATCGCCAAAACTTACATCGACATCAAGACAAATATTTACATTCCAAACTTTTGATTTTACCAAATATAACATGGTTTAGTTTTTTGTTTCGTAAAAATGTAAATGTTTATTTTAAAGTATTTGTTAAGTTTCATTTGTGATTATTGGTAGCTACCTACCTACCTACCTACCTACTTGGAATTAAGAAATATGTTTTTACCTACCATTTTTGTAACCTAAGAGTTAATTATTATTAAAAAAAAAGTTGTTTGTTAATTTGCACATAGGTAAATGTTCCTCCGCTTCCTTAGCAATATACGTTTCTAATGTTAAAATAATTATGTACTTATTTTAATATTTTTAATAAAATGTTTTTAAATAAATATGTTTTTAAATAAATAAATGGGCAAAGTAACCCCTCGGTAGTTAAGCAAGCTTAATACATACTTATATGGCCTGTACGCTTCAAAAACGTACAAACAAGCCACTTGGCAAAGTAACCAAAAAGCCGAGGTAACTTTGCCAACTTTTTAAATTAAAAAAAAAAATGTAGTTGCTATTAATCTTGTGCCTTCTAATTACGAAACTATGTAGCCAAAGAATCAAATTTTCATATTGTTACAGGCAGCTCTATAATTCCAAACAGAACCACAGATAATTTCAAAAAATCAAAAATTTTGTGCAAAGTAACCCCACTTTACGGTAATATTATTCTGAATAATTTATATAAGTAATATTTTTAACTTAAAAATTATAGATTAATGATTTTATTATAGGTAATATATTTCTTCAAAAAAGCTGCGTTTATACCATAAATTAACATTTTTACTTTAAAACTTGATTTTTAATGCATATTTACGATTTATGATTTTACATACTAAAACAAAAAATTAGATTTGCCCCTAACAAGCTCAGCTTCAGGGGATTAAAGAATAAGTTTATTGAAGACAACATAAACATATTTATTATATTATTAAATTTTAAATAAACTTATTATTATTATTATTATTATTTATTTTAAAGATATATAAAATTTACTATCTTATTATTTCCTACTATTTAGAGTATTGCTTTAATACTTCCCACAATTTAAGAAACAAAGTTATTTATATCAAGCCACATTAGAGGGAAAAGGAAACTTTGGGTTTTCATAAGCTTTACCCTAAAGGCACGGCGAAAGACATAGCACGGCTAAGTAATTTTATTAATTGCATTAGCCCATGTTTGAGTTGTTCGGTAAAATAACGTATACCAAGTTTCCTTTAGCCAATTTATATGAATTCTGTAGTGAAAGCGCTACCAAAATTTAATTACTAGCATTACGCTGTTTCATAACTATTAGTGGTTTATAATATACTCTCCTATAGTGAGTATAAGATACTTTATGGAAATATAGCATTTAGTGGATTATTTATAAATTTTGACAGTGTACACGGTGATCATTTTTAATATCCCCCCCCCCCCCCTCTTAACTTTTTTGTTTTTTGCATTAGATAAAAATGTCAAATATAAAAGTTGTACAGAATCATGTAAGCTATTTGCAGAATAATATAAATATATACAGGGTATTGCAGAAATGAGTCACAGGTTAAAATTATTTTTTTTTAAACGGTACACCCTATATATTTTTAGCTTTTTAGAATTTCCTAAAACTTCTGAATATTTTTCTTATAATATGTCCTATACCTAAATATAATTAGTTTTCGAAATAATCGCATTTTACCTAAGCGGCTACATTCAAATATAAATTCTAGATTTCAGTAAAGTTCTTAGGTTGCCGTGAATTAGGCGGTCGCGGAGAAACAAAAACTATGCTTATTAGTGACAGTTACTGACATATTAAGTAAATATAACATTTTTTTTTTTTGATAAAGATGCCTTATTCAGAAAGGGAAAAACAAGTAATTTTGCATTTATTAAAGCAAACAATAGCGGTAAATTGGCTGAACGGGAACTGCATAGAATTATTCGCCGGGTCCACGTTTCAGACAAAAAAACCTTCCATCAAATCTATGAAAAGTTTCAACAAACATCTAGCCTAGCGAGAAAAAAGAGAACAATGAAAAGAGACGAAAATAGTGATTTAAATATACTACTAAAAGTATATGAAATATGAAATACATAATTAAAAATAATTTTTAAATTTAATGTCTTAACAATAAAGAAAAACTTTTGGTAATTACAAATCAAATTGCTCAACTGGGCCACCGTTTTCTTGAATACATTTGATATACGTTTTTCGTAACCTTCGTAATGCGGCGGTGATAGATTGAGAATAATCTTCATTCAGAATTCGAATTTCTGCTCTAATAAGTTCTTTTAAATGTTCAGTGCTTTCAATGTTATTTGCATTTACTCGATCCTTTAGTGTTCCCCATAAAAATGCATCCATCGGCGTCAAGTCAGGGCTGTTAGGTGGCCATTGTATTAGTGCATTCCGTCCAATCCATTCATTGAACCTTTGATTAAGGTAATTTGTAACAGCTACTACACTGTGAGGTGGAGCGCCATCTTGTTGGAAGACGATGTTTCGCTCTTGTTCCAACGGAAGCACATCAAAATAGTCCTCTAGCTCGTGTTGGAGAAAATTCAAATAACCTTCTCCATTTAAAGTACCGTTAAAAAAATGGGGACCTATTATTTTGTTGTTTAAAATAGCACACCACACATTAATAGTTTGACGTCCTTGAAATTTAAATTCCCTGTAGCAGTGGGGATTTACTGTGGCCCATTGTCTGCTATTTTTTCTGTTTATCATGTCGCTAGTTGAAAATGATGACTCGTCGATCCAAAATACATTTTCAAAATAACTGGGATTTACATTAATTTTTTCCATCATAGTTTGGCAAAATTCAACCCTTTTTTCTCGCTGTCTCTGCGTTAATTTTGTTACAGGCCTAATTTTGAAAGCTTTATATCCATATTTTTTAAGAGTGTTTTGAACCCTTCCATAAGAGGTATTTTTTAAATCATCAAGCTCTTCCTTTAAACATTTCATTGAAACCATTACATGTGCCATCTCACCCTTATACGTATGGGTGAGATGGCATATACCAATTTAGCAGCATAATAATATATCAGAAATAAAAGTCTTGGCTCGACTAGGCAAACCAGCACATTCACAGTGCGGGACCATTTGTGACAAGTTTGGCACCCCATCCATTTTTCTCTGGAACGGGATAATGGAAATAATTCATTGCAATATAAGCATGCAGCATCATCTTCATCATCAGTTTTTATCAGCATATCTTCCACTTCTGACTTTTCATCGGGTATTATCACACGTTTTTTACAGCGCGGGCAGACTTTCTTAGCATTTGTGCTTCCTTTTCAGCGACCATTTGTTTTGCTAAGCAGATTTCTGGAGTTATATGCCATGCCATCTTAGCCGGGCGCATGGTATGCCATCTCAGCCAAGATCAAGATACAACAAGTTTTTATAACCTAAACAATGTGATCTTAAAAGTTAAAGAAAATATTTAGTGTACACTTGTTGAATGTTACTCAGCCTACTATTCATAAAATGAATGTGACTCCTATTGTTTTAACAGGGTTGCCATTCGGGCGCGTACGGAACCGTATGGAGTAACACCGAGCGCTTAATATTCAATAGTAATAGGAGTAATGGCTACTATGCCGTCTCATTCAGTATGCCCTCTCAGACACATCTCCCCTACTTATTAAAATATGCATTACTTGCAATTATTGTAATTTTAAAAAATTGGCTAAGCTCGGTAATAAATAAATAAATTAATAATATATACCAATATACAATGATATAAAAAAAACGAAACGATTCGGCTTTTAAAAGTCATTTTTAAAAACATTATTTTAGGGTCGGAATGGAAGGCTGATTAGTTGGTAATCAAAATCCTACCTTTTTGTGCCAAGATCCTACCTTTTTGTGCCAACTAGTATGTTACTGTCACCGATAGTTATTTTTTAGTAATTATATTTTATAATTTTTTAAAATTTATTTTATGTTTTAGCACAAATAAATATTTTTATTATTAAATACACTCTGATGATTATTATTGCCTTCATTATACGCTCATTAAATAATATACATACCATAAAATTTTTAAATGGTAGTTTTTTTAAATGTCTGTATTAAATATAATTGAAAAATGTTAGCGGGCATGCATGCAGATTTAAAATTAAAAAAGATTTATGCTTTCGACGGGAATCGAACCAGGAACCTTTCGATTACCAGTCGAATGCTCTAACCAATTATTGAGGTACGGAGATATTGACAGTATATGAAATTCTCTCACCAACTTCGGCAATATAACTTTATTCAACTACTAACTATATTTTTTCAGGTAATCATTTGTTTTTGATTATTTTTTGTCTCTTATAAAATTTCGATAAAATGATGCGTTTTGGAGATAATTTAAAAAGTATGGCTACTTAACTGATGCCAACGCGGCTTACAATAATCTCATAATTTTCAAATGCTAAATCAAGTCGGCCGTTGTGGCATTACCATGGATACAAGATATAATTAAGTGAACCTTTGCCATAGGTGACATTACCGAAAGCAATCGACTAGCCAAAATTAATGTAAGGACAGTGGCGTACAGATAAAAACCTGTAGTACTAAACCAGTTAAATGAAATTATTTTGTTGACCTACTAAGAACTTATTGATTTCCTTTTTTCGGACACCCTGTATATACCTAACTAGTCACCCTTTTGACTTATATGCCATTATTTGTAAAATGTTCTCGACATTCGTTTTTAGTTAATAAGCCATGATATGGGTGCTAAATAGCTTTAAAAATCATGAAAAAAACTATTCAAATGCAGTTCTTATGAATTTATTTGGACAGTGTGATAAAGTGATCGCTGGAATATGTACAAAGTTTAATAAAATACACCCGAATCTACCACCGCCAATGAACTTCAGGAAATTTTTACGATTCCAGAAAAGTTTTCTAGAGTCTGGTTCAACTTTCAAAGCGCCAAGAAACTTACGGTATTTATAAATAATTAATTTGTGTTGGGCTACATGCTTGATGAAACTGTTGTTCCATTGCACAGGAAGAAAAAATAATAACTACTTGTTATGTTTCACAAATTTAATCAGTTTCCTGACACGTGTTTCGGCCCTTGCTGGCCATTGTCAAAGAAGTACAAGAAGATACTAAATTCTAAGTGACATTACAAATGTATTTATATCATATTATGATAGTTATAAACATGTCGTAAAATTAAAATAAGAATTAGAAGAATTTGAATGGTCAACTGTGGGTTTTCCTAACTTTTAAAGGTACAGATACATATTTATTCCTAAATTAGTGTGCTATTAAGAATTAGGGAAGCGCCTGAAGGTATTTCGGTTTGATTATTAACAACATTACATTTGTTTTTCTGGCTTTTTTGATAGCTATTGTTTCTAGTAAATTTAGTTTTCTGCTTTTATTGTGTATGTATATGGGTTTTATGTTGTTAGATATTGAATGATTGTGTAATATGCAGTGATCAGCTAAACCATTTTTTTTTTAATAGGTAGATATATATGTTTTGTGTTCTTTAAGCCTGGTGTCAAAATGTCTACCTGTTTGTCCAATGTAGATAGCCTCGCAGTTGTCGCATTCTATTTGGTAGACCCCACTTTGTAAAAGTTTGTTTTTAGTTTCTATTTTAGCATTGGATATGTGTTTGTGTAAGCTTATCACTGCATATTACACAATCATTCAATCTATAACAACATAAAACCCATATACATATCTACACAATAAAAGCAGAAACTAAATTTACTAGAAACTGATTAAATTTGTGAAACATAACAAGTAGTTATTATTTTTTTCTTACGGTATTTTGCACCTGAATCGGCAATAATAATAAAATACCACACCAATAACTAAACGGACATAATTTTTATGCAAAACAAGTTGTCCAAAGTTCTTATCATACAGGGCTTAAAAAATAAGGTTATTAGTGTCAAAGCTAGTCCGTCCCTGCAGTTGTGAGTAATTCAGAACACTTTCTTGGATAATAATTTGAAGGGTCTTACCTGGTATAGATCATATTAAAAAAAAATTGAAATATACATGGAGGTGGTTCAATAGTTATGTGTAAAAAACTTGATTCCATTGGCGCTCTTTAAGAGCCCATATTTCCGAAGAGGAGGCATATACAAAAAAAGTTTATATGAACTTGTAGTTTTCTTTTCACGTGTTTTTTTCATTTCCGGGAGATTTCCCACATTTTTCCCAAATAGGTACACTGTATATTGGTTTAAAGGGAAAATTTGTAAAAATATATTTAAAATGAAAGGTAGATACTAAGATATTTTATTCAAACACAAAGGAACGAAATTTTAGAAGTAGTATTATGTCTCTGAATAATATAAAGGTTTCCTATCCCTAGAGTTTAAGACAGGGTCGTTTGCTCTTGGGAAACATAATTTTAAATTTTAATATACAATTGTTGCTTTTTGCGAGAATTGTATAGTAAGAAATGTTTTCCTTTTTAGTCAACCCTGTGTGCTACGTTAAAAACAAAATTTTATCACGAGGTGTGGATTTTTGAATAATAATAATAAAGTGTTTAATGTCATAGAGTGTTTTATACTGGCAAAATATCATAGCAACTTTTTTTTCTAGTGGAAAAACTCTTAATTATATAAGTCCACCTGGACAAAATTAACAATATGGTTTTTCAGCGGCACAATTTTGATAGATGTCAGGTAAAAACTATTGTTAGTCTGACAAATGTCATCCTGGATTGAAAAAGACAAAATTTGGTTGCCAATCTTTCCAAGAAATAAAAAAATCAATAGGTGAAAATATTCCACAGAAACAGAAAATCAAAAACACACAGAAATCCAAAAACTCAATTTGGGTACAGTTCTCAGAGTTTTTAATGGTAAAAAATTATAAACTGGAAAAATGTACTACTGTGATGGAACTGGCGAAAATCCTCAAAGATTACGCCTTTAATATGAAGAAGGGTAATGGCAAAGACTATAAAGAATCTTCTGTGCTATATGGAACACTACAGCAAAAATGATTCAAGAAATGTTTTTTACAGAATACGAAATAAAGATTGACCCTTCTACGGATATTTTCTTTAAAAATGCGCGAATGGCAAGAGACGCAAAGAGAAAGCAGCTCCAAAGTTGTCAGGAAAAGAAGAAAGTAGGTTCAAAAGCATTATATACCAAAGATTTACTAACAATAATGTAAAGCTACAATGAAGAAAACCCCGGTGAAGCACAAAAAAGTTTTTTCATCTCTGCTCATTTGAACTAGCTTGGAGAGGCAATGTAAATTGCAAAATTCAATATTTTCAAAAGAGTTTGATATCAGAATTACCGGACGAATTAAATATAACAGCATATGTTCCAAGACAGCTCAAGGTGGGTCAAAAGGATTGGCAAACAGCAAATGGTTGGTAAGAAATTTATCAAACAAAGACGTAAGATTATTTTAAAAATTATTGGAAAAAAGAAGACCAAACATTTCTACAGACAGATTATTTCTCTCCGTTCATCCAAACTGGCAGAAGGGATGTTGTTTCATAAAAACTCCACTAGGAATAAATACAGTATCTAAGTGGACCAAAACTTTAGCGGAAAGAATTGGAATAGATACGAAGAAGCATAAAATAACAAATCATTCTCATCGATCTTCCGCTGTGTCTGCCCTATTTAAACAAGGTGTAGGGGAACAAGAGTTGATTAAGTTAACAGGCCACTCAAATGCAAATTTCCTGAAACTATAATATATGCAGCTAGATCCTAGTCATCATCTGAATCTCATCGAAAATCTCATAACAACAAATGAAGCATGTGTACCTTCGACTTCTCAAATGCAAGTCAATCATACCCAAAACCATGCTTTGATAGAAAAGAATGAAAAAAACTATTACTTATAATAACTGTACGTTTAATACTAGTAATAAATAAATAAAGTTTCTAGTTTGCTAAATAAATAGTGTTTTTATTGTTTTCTCGTGAAATAAACTTGTCGAATATTATTCGACACAAATTTTTGTATCGGCAACATGTTCTCTTGGTTTTATTCAATTTTGTTGCTTTTTGGTAATTTCGCTCATGAAATTTTTGACAAAAATCACTCGCCTGATCTAATCCTATTACCTATCTTCAACTGTTTCGGAAATATTAAATATTTTCAAATTTATTGCAAAAATTAACAACACACCCAACCCAAAACCTATAATAAGTTTGTTTCTTGATAATATAAAAAACAAAAAAAAACATTACTGTAGGAGATGTTGAAAATGCTCGCCGCGAACATCTTGGCAACATCATAATCTTAAATAGAAATTTCTTCTAATGTTACTGAACACTTCAGGCGTGACCGATGTAATCGCAAGCGTTATTCCTCGTCTTAAGTCAGCTAAGTTGACGGGTTTAGTTTTGTATACAATATTTTTTACATAACCCCATAAGAAGTCTAATGGCGTCAGATCAGGGGATCGTGCTGGTCCCTTATCTAAGTGCTGGCCATTCCATCGATCCACGTCTCCCTATCCACCGATTTAGAAATACGGTTGAGGTACTGCCGGACATTGATCTGGTAATGGGGCGGTGCTCCATCTTGCTGAAACCATATCATATTTGCTGGAAGTTGTGGGTTTACTGACTCAGGATATAAGTTTGTCAAAGTTGGCAAGACATTATTTTGGAGCAGTCCTAAATAATTATTGCCATTTAAATTGCCATTAATGAAAAAGGGACCTATGATATGATCTTTTGTATACATACAATGTGGGTCTAAAACTGACCACGTACAATCTCTGTTCAACACTCTAAAAATTGTATTAAAACATTTTTTCCTGGCGGCATTCAGTGGATCTGTTTATATTCAGTCCATCTAGGAAATAAAGAGACTAAGTATAGGTAAGGATTTCTACTAAAAATACTTTGACTTTATATATTTTATTTTAATTATACATACATCACAATTATTATAATTAACTTTTTATTATAGGTATATTTTTAATTTAATAATTGATTTTAAAAGAATTAGTTAATTATAGCCAATGATGAAGTTACGACTAATCTGTGCAAGTCAAATTGTTTTACAGAAGATACAAGGTTATATATGAATGTTACAAATATAAATATTAGGTTTTTCTTTGTATCTCATCATAAAACGGAATTGTATGTGAAAGTTTGTTTGAAGGTTTTAGTTATTTTATCAATACAGGCTACAAATTCTATCAGAAGCAAATTATTAAAAAAAATTGTTTTTTAAGAAAATATCAATCAATTCTTGAGCGGCTACATTGTAAAGGAACTTTCAAGAATTTCACTCTTCTTTAATGGTTGTCTTCAACTCCAACAACAAGTTACACATGCTATCCAATACACAATAATAAAGTTATTTGAAAGAAAAAAAAATCAACTTCAACTTCCTGTAATTAATATATTGGGAGAAATTTATTTTTATGTAATTTTTAGCATTTCCTTTAATGGTTTTAATGAAATATAAATAGCTTTAATTATCCCAAAATTTTATTAGTCTTTGTTGACTACTGCATTTTATTTAACTTCATTTTATACTTCGGAAAATGTGCTTGGTTATTCTACGCGACAAAATAAAGGTAGTAAGTCATGTTAAAATAATGTAAACCTCAATGTTTTTCAGTTACAACCCATTAAAGTTCAATTTTTCTTTTAAAAAACGGTAATTTTATTAGGTATTCTTTACCAATCTAATAGTATTTGATGTTTTGCACCGAGACTTAACTTGTGCTGATTTCTATCATTCTGTTACAAAAATGGTGTTCTACTATGTGACCATTCTCATCGTTAACCTAAATATTTTCCAATTTTGGAAAAATTACAACAATAATTGCCCAGCAGGTACAGATAATAGACAAGGGTCGATAATTTTTGAAACCAAAAAAAATAATAGTAGGATGAAACCCATTGGAAAAGGAAGAGAATATAACAAAAATGAAAGGAAAAATAATTTACGGGCGATCCACGGTCGGGAAGTGGAAGGGGATACGTTTTTAAGGGTAGAAAACGATTTATCTCGATTTCCGGCAAAACTAAAAGTCCTATGGAAAAACGTTAAATGGCGTCGTAGGTAATAAAAAGATCTACAACTTTTGTATTTACACTTTTTTCACATAACCTCAAAATTTATGTGAAAAATTCAAGTTTTTGGTTTTTTATTTTTATCTTTTACAAAACAAAAATTTGTTTCACGAATTTTGGTGAAAACTTACCTTCTTATGTCCCAAACACACTGTAACTCGAAAAACGTAAGATTACATGTTATATTGAGTAATAAAAGTATAAATTTTAATAAAAAGCTCAAAATTGTACAGGGTTATCCAACCAAGACTAGACAAGGCGATTTTTTGACTTTTCCTGTACTTTTATAAAAAAAACTGAAATAGCCATCTTAAGTCATTTTCTCTCGCGAATTCGAATATCTTCAGCAAAAAACAATTGAACATCAAACAAAAGTACTAGGGGTCACTTTGATATTTTTTTAAATGGAACACCCTGTATATTTTTACATTTTTAAATTCCACATAAAATTATAATTATTTTTTATTAAATGCACTATTAGTCTATACTTCATAGTTTCCGAGATATTGACTCTCGGAAAGTGACATTTTTGAACTTTGACAGCTTATAACTTTCTAACAGTACGTCTTAGAGTAAAACGGCTTACATGTCCCTATCTTCAATTTTTATTATCTTCCCAAAAAAATCAACTTCCAGTTAAACCGGAACAACTATATTTCCTTCTTTCGAGTTACATCCGTTTGATGTTCAATTGTTTTCTGCTGAATATATTCGAATTCGCGGGAGAACATGACTTAAGATGGCTATTTCAGTTTTTTTATAAAAGTACAGGAAAAGTCAAAAAATCGCCTTGTCTAGTCTTGGTTGGATAACCCTGTACATAATGATTTAAAAAAAAAATCGGATTCGAGTTTTTTTTCGTTTCTTTGCATTTTTTTAGAACATTTACCATAGCAATGTATATTTTTTTACATCATCAGAAAGTAGAGATTTCAACAAACAAAAAGCCCACCGACTTTTTTAATAAAGCAGATATTTTGACGTGAGAATTTTCGATTGAAAATTAGGGTGCTTTTTCGATATTAAGTCAAAATAAGGTGAAAAAATAAATATTTTAAATTAAAAAAATTACAGTGTGTTGTTACCATAAAATGGTAAGTTTTTACCAAATTTCGTGAAAAGAATTTTTTTTTGTAAAAGATAAAAATAAAAAACCAAAAACTTGGTTATTTGAATTTTTCACATAAATTTTGAGGTTATGTGAAAAAAGTGTAAATAGAAAAGTTGTGTCTAGATCTTTTTATTACCTACAACTTTGCCTTAGTAATTTTCCATAGGACTTCTAGTTTTGCCAGAAATCGAGATAAATCGTTTTCTACGGTTAAAAACTCACCCCTTTCCACTTCCCGACCTCGGATCGCATGTAAATTATTTTTCCTTTCATTTTTGTTATATTATTCTCTTCTTTTTCCAATGGGTTTCATCCTACTATTGTTTTTTTTCACTTTTTACCATTTTCAAAGGCTTCAGCCCTGGTCTATAAGTGCGGCAGGTCTTATTTTGTTTAATTAAATGAAATATTGACATTATAAAATTAATTTGCGAATTCCATTGTTAACTTTAATGTTCAGTGAGTAGGTATACAGAAAAAATTATATTCCTATGTAAGTTTTCTGCCAACATGTGAAAAAACACTTTATTGCTAATGGGTTTTGAAATAAGTGACACGAATAAAGTGATCTATGTATGAGTTTTTTCCATAGGAGCCATATTTAGAAATGTATGAATTTTCTTTAATTATTTTTATTTTTGTGACAGAATGATATAAATCATCAAATTAAGTGTTTGGTTTTGACCCTAGAACTCAAAATATAATAAAACAGAAAAAAGCTCCCGAGCCGAGAGAAAAGCATATTAAGTGAGAGATTAAGATTTTATAACATAAAGCAGTAACTACCAATACTATGTAGTAACACTTTTTTTTGTGCAAAAAAAATACTACAGATCTGCTTAATAATTATGATCTTAAATTCCAAAGATAATAAAATTGCTAGGGCCATAATGGTAAAGAAAGAGTCATTTGTATAATTTAGCTCTGTTAACTATTTAAATTTAATTTAAATGTGTAATTTACAGAAATTATTATTTTTCGTCAACCAACTAGATAATAGCTTTTTAAAACCTTCCCTAGGTAAGAATAGATTCTTGTTATGGGGTCATAAAAGTGTCAGCAATATAAAAATATAATTTAAAGAGTAAGGAATACCAAAGCTTCAAAGAATAAAAATATTTTCCCATAAAGTAACTTTTTAACTGCTATATTATACTAAACCATTTTAATGATTAATCGGAATAATATGCAAATTTTTAGCTAGATACCTAATTTTTATAGATGGTTAAGAACTTACAAAATGAAGTTCCCAAATTTTGGTTTAAAAAATCTAAAGAATGATGAAATTAAAAAAGTTGATCTCATTAACGTTATCTGAAGTTCTAAGCCATTAATTCCAGACAAATAAAGTCGGAACTTCGGACCAGATCCTATATTAACATATATATTTTGCTAGTCCAGATAAACGAATTACCCTACGATAAGGAAAAAATCAGTTCCCAAAGAACTTGTTAACGAAGGGCCAAAATCTATAAAACATAATGTTTCAGCAATATCTCTGGCGTTAGTGGCGTTACTTAAATCTAAGTAGAAATAAGTTCGCACTCTATAGTAAAAGATTCCAAAATATAGAGTGACCACATAGGAGAAACATTTTTATTGCTGAAATATTGAAAAAGTATTTATGCCGATTAACCCTGCATAATGGATAATCTAAACTAGTTTGTAAAAAATATATTTTGAAAAAATTTGAAAAATATTATTTTTATAATCCTGTGAATTTAAATTTACTATTGTTAATGTATTTTTCATATTATGCCATACTTTCTGAAATGACATATAGTGTCCCGTTTTCCCAACTTCTTTGTAGGGCTTGAGACCCTAGTAAAACAGAAGTCATGTAGTCAGACATCCTATTTTGTTATTGACCCGTTAATTAGAAGACCCCAGAAATATCCAGTTTTCTAAAATGACATAAATTTAAAAAGATATCGTGCCATAATGTTAAACAGTAATTGTAAAAAAATATCATATATCATATTGCTTCCTAAAAATTGTTTGTTTTAAGGTGGTAGACAATGAAGTAATATCAAAAAAAAATTATCTTGTCGGACTTTACTTAACTACTACGTTACTTGACACAACGTTTCGGTTAGTTAGTAGCTCTAACCGTTTTTAAGTGTAAACTAAATTATAATTCTAAGGTCTTAAATACTATCCATGTGTAATGAAGCTTGATGACTCCGCCAACGTGCTTATTGGAGTGTGAAGTTTGAGCTATTGGTTTTGGACAAGGAGAGGCTACCAGATATTGAGGATATCTATACTTGGTTTACTAAATATATGGGTATTTTGATTCATGAAACCTGCTTCTTTGAAGTTTCGTTTTCTCCAGTGCTGTTCCGTGTCCAAAACCTTGGCGTCTGACCACTGTATATTATGCTGGTTGGTCCATACAGGTTCCGCTATACCTGATCTCGTAGTTTCACCTCTTTGAGTATATTTCATCACTCCAATAAGCACGTAGGCGGTGTCATCAAGCTTCATTGCACATGTATAGTATTTAAGCCTTAGAATTATCATTTAGTTTACACTTGAAAACGGTTAGAGATGTAGAGATACTAACTAACCAAAACGTTGTGTTAAGTAACAAAATAAAGACAATGGAAGTCCGACAAGGTAATAATTTTTTTCCTGAAAATTGTCATTGAACAACGACAAACGATGGTAAAAATACCAATATTAACCCTAATAATTTGGAATATCCCAAATTTTTCGTATTCTTGTAAGTCATGTCCAGATTGCGCAACATTACCCCAATTTACCTCTAGCTGTATCTTTTATCGTTTATAAAATTACAACGGCGAGACTATTTTTAAAAATAAAAAAAATTGAAGGGGTAATATTTTGAAATTTTCTTGTATCTAAAAGAGTGAAAATCGTCAAATTCCTGCACCTTTGTGTGAGATTGGCTAAGCTTTTGCGTAAAGAAATACCTATAACATTAGTAAAGTAAGAAAAACCATCTTTGACTTGCACGATAAATTAAGTTAGTATCTGTTTCATAATTTTTAGTGCTGTACACACATTTTTTGTGCAAAAATAACTTTTTAATTAAAATTACTTAAATGACCCAAAGCACATAAATTTGGAGTACCAACTAAACTAAGAAAATTAAACTAGGTAATAATATTAATGCTCATATTTGGCGACTTTTTTTTCTGCGGTCTCGCCCTTTTAAAATGTTGTAAATATCAAGAAAAAGGCGTGTGCGAAATTTCAAAAAGTCATTTAATTAAACCAAAATGGTGCCGCCGATACAACGGTTTTTAAATTTTAAAGCTTTTATTATCATAACTACCACTGACCTAACTACATAGAAACAGAGTATATTATATAGGTATATTATATTAATAAATTGTACCTAAGAACTAACCCTATTATGTATTTACACAAATAGTTTGTTTTAATTTATTTTAACATCACTTTTAAAAAGTTTCCGCAAGTGTCGTCTTACTGACATCTTTAATTTTTTTTCTATATTCGCTTCCAATTTGCAGTATACATTGACGTTGTTCTTCATCTTTTGTTAATATTTTATAACATTCGTCTATGAGTTCAAAAAATCTAAGAGTATTTTTTGAACTATTTATTATCCATCTATATTATCCTTATTTTTTTTAAAAGAGAATCCAGAAAACTGGGAAAGTAATGATGAGTACCTACATAAATAATTTTAATGTAGTGAAAAAGCTTAAAGTAGCGAATGATACAGCAGAAAGGGGTATTAACCTCATAGACGATTATCAGAAAATATTAACAAAAGATGAAGAACAACGTCAATGTATACTGCAAATTGTTAGCGAATTTAGAAAATAATTTAAAGATGTCAGTAAGGCGACACTTGCGGAAATTTTTTAAAAGTGATGTTAAAATAAATTAAAACAAACTATTTGTGTAAATACATAACAGGGTTAGTTCTTAGGTACAATTTATTAATATAATATACCTATAATACCTACCTATATAATATACTCTGTTTCTATGTAGTCAGGTCAGTGGAAGTTTTAAAATTTAAAAACCGTTGTATTTTATTATCCATCGGCGGCACTATTTTGGATTAATTACATGACTTGAAATTTCGCACACGCCATTTACTTGACATTTACAATATTTTAAAATGGTGAGACCGCAGAAAAAAAACAGGCGCAAAATGTGGGCCAACCTAATGAGCATGTTAGTAGAGTGCGTCATGTCAAAAATCTTCTCTTAAAAAAAATTTTAATCAAAATCAAGAAATACAAAAAAAGTTATGTCTTAGTGATTTATTGCCATAAAACTTTTTGACTTAATAATAATTCTTGTTGAAAACGCTTTTTCTTAAATTGAAATTATAAACCACCACGTTTTCGATAACTTACTTCGCAAGACATCTCATATCGCTTGAAATAGTTCCAAAAATGTTTTTAGAGAAGGTTTCTTGGCTTGGCGACCCCTATAAATATTGACTGAAACTCTTCAAAAAATGCATTGCGTTCTTAACGACTTATTTTTTTGTTTAGTAATTACTACTTATAAAATTCCTATGGGATAAAATGTATTCATTCATATAGAATTAAAACATTGTGTAAAACCACGTCATTCGACCCGATATTATAGTTTAATTATTTGTTTAGGTTAAAAAAATCGAGGTGGATACGGTCCTGCTTAAAAATTATTTTCATAATGTACCGGGTGTACAACTAAAAAGTGACGTCGGCTGCATCTCGGAAACCGTTTACCGTACGGCCGCTAGGGGGCGTAACTATAACAAAAATCCTCATAGTAAACATGAATCAAAGATAGCATTTTTTTAAACTAATTAAAATTCTTAATAACTTTTGTTATTGAGTTTTTGCTCTACCTAGCTGTTTAAGGGGGTGTAGTATCGGACAAATATTGCTATGCGAAAATATTCACAACTTTCCTTTGGCTTATTGTTATCGGAATTTGACAAATTTGAACTCCCTAAATAGGGATTCTTTTTTTTTATCAATTTAATAGAAAACGAAGTCGTTCTAAATTTCGTTGCGACAGCTGGAGGGTGCTATTTAGCAAAATCAACAATTTCTTCATTTTTCTCAAAAATTTTAAATACATTTATATATTTGAAGAAATAGTCCATGCTTAAAGTGGAGTTGAAAGTATGGGAAAGAAAGAAAAAACCACGTCTTCCTCCACAAAGTTTAAAAGAATAAAAATTCTCTAGGGGTCTACATGTTTCAAACGTAGGAACATTCATCATCAGGAACAGAAAATTTATTTAATGCTGATGCTGTTAGCAAAAGAGAAAATGATGTAGAACCTTAAGGGAGCTTTTATGAACTTAAAAAATTGAAACGTAGAAGATACATGATAATATGAAGAAAATTGATAAAGGTTAAACCATACTGAGTATGTGAAAAAGTTATTAATGGGGGTCTTAACCAACCAAATAACCAAAAAAGAAAAACCTTTCTAAGAAGGTGTCGAAGATTATTTAAATTTTTTTTATAAAAACTAAAAAAACATATGTCTTACAGACATATTATGTTTGAAAATTTTTATAAAAATTTTTTAATAATCTTCGACACCATCTCAGAAAGGTTCTTCTTCTTAACCAGTTTATTTGGTTGGTTAAGACCCCCATTAATAACTTTTTCACATAGAAGAAGAACCTTTCTGAGATGGTGTCGAAGATTATTAAAAATTTTTTATAAAAATTTTCAAACATAATATGTCTGTAAGACATATGTTTTTTTAGTTTTTATAAAAAAAATTTAAATAATCTTCGACACCTTCTTAGAAAGGTTTTTCTTTTTTGGTTATTTGGTTGGTTTAGACCCCCATTAATAACTTTCTCACATATTCAGTATGGTTTAACCTTTATCAATTTTCTTCATATCATGTCTCTTCTACATTTCAATTTTTTAAGTTCATAAAAGCTCCCTTAAGGTTCTACATCATTTTCTCTTTTGCTAACACCATCAGAATTAAATACATTTTCTGTCTCCTGATGATGAACGTTCCTACGTTCGAAACATGTAGAGACCCCTAGAGAATTTTTATTCTATTAAACTTTGTGGAGGAAGACTTTCAGTTTTTTCTTTCTTTCACATTTATATATATTTTTTAACGTAAGCAAAAAGAAGAACTTAAAAGAATATAGTATATGAAAACCGCAACCAATATATTTTTTAAACCGGACATGGAAAATATAGTATAAAAATTAACTCCCTAAGATCAAGCTGACGTTTTAAGGTATTTGTAGGAAAAAAGTTACAAATAGGTACCCCATTGTATCTTCTACAAAGTTATAATTACAACAATACTTTTTTCTTTATATAGCCAGCGTTCCAAGTACAGGTTGTCCCAAAAATACGAAACGTATTAAAGTTGTGTTTTTTTTAAATCGATATTATTTTATTAAGTTTCCTTAAGGTTTACAGTACTCTGATCTTTGTGGCCCAAAGGGTAAACGTCAAAATATTTTTTTTTTTAAAGAACAGGTCTATATTCTGTTTCACTCATTTCTCCTTAAATCCCAGAAGGCCTTGGACCATAGAATAGAATAGAAATACAATCCACTATAAAGTAAACGCGATTGGTTGTTAATGTAAAAAAATTATAATAAAATTGACCAAGAGAAATTGCTGGAAATTATTTTCAAGTTCCTAAATTTATCGCTAGAGGGCGTTCAACCCACGACTCAGAAGATTATCGGTTTTTTATCGATAATATGCCAAATACAATTATATCTCAAATTACGTGTTTTATTCTTTGAAATATACGGCACAACTTTGATTAAATACATTTTGCTCTAACTCGCAAAATGGACTGAGGGGAGGAGGATGAGGAGGAGAAGGAGGAGCCTTTTTCATAGAAATACTCATAACTTCGGTTTGCCTTAATCAAATTTGACAAACTTTGTCTCGTTTGAAAGAGCTTATCCTATAGAAACATATACAGTTTTATATGGCCATTGTTTGTGATATCCGTCGCCGCTAGAGGGAGCTATGTGCACAATGTAATGTAACGAGTAATGGCTGACGTCCATTCTTATTTGGCCACCCGGTATATAGTTTTTAATGAATGCGCACATTTTATCCAATAGAAATTTTTTTGTTCAAGGTAGACACACACGTTCGTCCAAAAGATACTCCCAACGCACAATCTTGAGACATTACTTTACTTACTATGTGGGTTGAATTAGTTGTAAAATCACAACCACGGCGTTTTCTAAAGACAATAGAGATATTTTGAACCCATTACTTAGTCATGTACAGGGTGTTTTATTAAGGGTGGCCACCGGCCATATCTCGGAAACTACTAGGCATAGAAACTTGGAAAAAAATTATGATTAAAGCGGTCATGAGAAAATTCTGGAAATTACTTTTAAGTTCCTCATTTCGCCGCAAGGGGGCACAATTGAAATTTTTTTTTTTAATTCTAAATTTCTCCAAAAATTCCCATATTAAGGTATAACTCTGATTACATTATCGAAAAGCTTTTCTGCATAATTTTGGTTTAAGGCTCATTGGCGTACCGACCTTGATAAGAGTGAGGGAAGCTATTGAATGTGTAAACATTAAAATCGCTGTAACTTCTAAACGACTTATCCGATTTTACTAAATTTAAGCTTCTTTGGAAGTACCTTCAATTGTCGTATCTAATGGTACACGATAGTTTCTAATAAAATTGCTAGAGGGCGCAATTTGTATTAAAAATTATTGTTTTGGCAATAACTCTGAAACGAACAAAGATATCGAACTGCGGTCTTCACATCTTTTCTTGCAAATTTCATCTACTTTTCGATTATGATGTCATAGTTATACCGTATGATTTGAATTTTCGGGATAAAATCGAAAAAACTGTTATTATTACAAATTGCTCTCTCTAGCAATTTTATTAAACACTATCATGTACTGTTGGATACGGCAGTTGAAGATGCTTATTTCCCCCTTCCAAACAAGCTTAAATTTAGTAAAATCGGATAAGTCGTTTAGAAGTTACAGCGATTTTAATGTTTACACTTTCAATAGCTTCTCCCACTCTTATCAAGGTCGGTACGCCAATGAGCCTTAAACTAAAATGATGCAGAATTGTCTAAGCTTTCCAATGATGTAATCAGAGTTATACCTTAATATGGGAATTTTCGGAGAAATTTAGAATTTTAAAAAACAATTTTCAATTGTGCCCCCTTGCGGCGAAATGAGGAACTTAAAAGTAATTTAAAGCAATTTCTCTTGACCACTTTACTCATAAAAAAATCTTTCCGAAAGTTGTACGATTAATGGTTTCCGAGATAAAGCCGAAGTCCTCGCTTATTTGACCACCCGGTACAGTTACGATGATCGTTATTCAGAGCATGCGCATCACTAAAACGTCTGCTCCTTAAGGTGGGAGTATCAACATGCTTGCCAACCTATAACCTATTTCGCGTATATTTATTTAATGTTTCTAACTTTTACACTAAATTTAAATAAAATCATTATCGTCTTCATATTTTATAGGTAAGTAATAATTGACATATTAAATAAATATCAAGGAATTTCATTAAATATTTTAGGAGAATTGTATAGCGGAAAATATCGGGTAAGATTTTTTTTTAACATTATTATGTCATTCTTCTTTCACTATACAATTCTCCCAAAATTAGCAATGAAATAAATTGATATTTTTGTAATATGTCAGATATTACCTAAATATTGTATCGACGATATTGATTTTATTTAAATGTAATCAAATAATAAACTAAAAAAAGCAACACGAAATAGGTTATAGGTTGGCAATAGATGGAATGACGTTGAGAATTCCACCATAATTTTATTAACGATAACCGATTCCGTTACTTACGGATAAATACCGCAAAGCGTATTTTATGTTTATAGTTATTTTTTCAATGACAGCGTTAGCAAGTAGCTGGTTTTATTAGGTTTACTCGGTTTTAAGCAAGTTTTCTATTATTATTATTAATAAACATAACTTTGCTTAAAATTGACGTTATTTTCATTGGCTTAAAATATCTCTAATTACAAGCTTTATTGCTTTTGCGCTGGATATAAAAAGAGCAAAAAGGATGTAAAAACTTACCATTCACCCTTATAGCTTTTCTGTATTTAGGTATAGATATTAAAATAAAATTTTGAGATTATGCATAAGAGATAAGTCTGCATTTATTACTTAAACTTACATTGTAAATCAGATAAAATGGTTAGTTTTACTAGAAATGAACAAATTGACATGCTCCTAATTTTTGGAGTGACCAGAAAAATTCTTCTGAAGCCGCCAGATTGTATGTATTGTATGTTTTATAAACTAATGACATTACAACTTTAAATTAAAGTCATATTGCTTTTCAAAACCATTCCATTGTTTTTCAAAGCCGCCTTTATATTTCTTTAGAAAAGAGCAATAATGCATAACGCTTTTAAATTTGCGATTGGGATTTAAGGCAAATTTTTCAGTGTCAATTTTAAAATAGCAAAGGAGTGTATGGTATCAAATTGTTGGAAAAAAATGCTCATTTTAAATATCCTAGTGAACCACCATCGTTCCATTTGGAAAAATGGAGTAAACGTCAAGAAAACAAAATTTCATTTTTTAAACGCTTGTGAAACTTAGAAAGGCAAATATTAGACATAATTTAAAATTAATATACTACTTGACTATAAGTTAACAGATTTAATTAATTTGTAGCACTGTAGATTGAAATTAAAAAATAAACATAAAAATGTTATAACACGTCAAAAAATGACTAGTGAGGTGTCATTTTATTCAGAATGTTATGCTGAATCCCAATAAGTAAAAATATACAAGATATCCCATTTAAAATACCAAAGTCTCGGTTACTTCCGGTCAAAGCGGAAGTGCTAACAAATTGCCAATAAATGCAGACTCATCTTTTATGCCTAATCTCAAAATTTCATTTTAATATATTATATAAATATAAAAAAGTTATAGGGGTGAACGTCTTTTGAGAAACACCCGGTATTCTAATATTGCTAATGGACCAGTAAGTTTGTTGTTCTAAGCAAGAGAAAAAACCAAAAAAAAAAAAACCGCATCTAATTTTGAGATATTCGTATACATTTTAAATTGTTGGTAAAGCAGGTTTCTAACTCGTATGTGATGCTATAATATAATATGAAAAAACACTAGCATAAGTAAAGGACATACCGTGTGCGTGTGCCTCGTTCTAAATATCTACAAAAATGCTTTTAAAAATAAAAAATTTAGCATTATTATTCTTACATTGGTTACAGATGGAATGTCGGCTATGGGCCATTAAGTTTTTTTTTATACATATCAAAATAGTTTACAATCTACTTTTACATAAAATAACTACTTGAATATAGTAGTCTCCATATTATTGCCAACAGTAGTTGAAATATTTACATGTGAATTATTTACATTGTAATAGAAAAAAAGAATCAATAAATAATCTAATATAAAATTGGTAACATAGAATACACAGAAGGCTTAAATAGAAACACTTTATTTTTTTTAAAAGTTTGGCACGCTTTTATCAATAGATTAAAGCAAATAACGTACGTCCCAAAAGTTTTGGCACAAATACCTAAAATCAAAAACATAAGTCAGTTTAAACTATTGTAACATTATAACAATTAACTAGTCCATATTATATAACAAAATTATTCAGGCTTTATGGCGTTTCACAATACCCAATTTTATATGAATATTTCACGTTAGATGTTTTTCTGTATTTCTTGCGTCTTTCTTATTTCGAGCAGAAGCAAAACCTCTTTTTAACGCGCTTTTATTAGCTTCACCTGTATATGTTTGTAACCGACTTCTTTGAACCCGATTTTGACCCACTTTAAACGGTCAGATCAATATAAATTTTGTAGACTTATCAAGAACCGCCGACAATACAATAATCTACAAGCAAAAATTTGTCCTGTCAAATTTTGACAGCTGTCAGGTATAAAAGAAAGAAGCGATTTTGACGAAACAAATTATGGGGTCGTATAGTATTCGATGCGGAGACTTCGGGAACAATAAGCAAAAAAGTCTCCTGTCAAAATTTGACAGCTGTCAATATGTCAAATCGTTTAAAAAAAATGATATTAATGAAAAAACTATAAGGTCGTATGTATATTGACGGTGGAAAGTTGAAAAATATACGCAAAAAATTCTCTTGTCCAAATTTGACACCTGTCAATATGTCAGAATTATTACAATAACCGATAGTAATGAAACAAGCGTGGGGTCGTATAGATATTGTCGCTAAAAATAGAGAAAAATTTAAAAAATTCTACTCGTCAAAATAAAATTTTTACAAATTTTTTTTTTAAATTTTGAAAGATTTGGTCGTTTGTTGGGGTTTGTTCGGGTTTGTATGTGTGTTTGTTTGTAAATTTTTTTTCTGTTCGAAAGATTTCAGTATTTTCAGTGTGAAACTAGTAATTTCAACTTTGTGTTCAGAATGACTTAGGTGGCGAAAACTTCTTCGTGGATTAAAAATTTCCCAGAGTTAGAGTTTAGTGAGGAAAAAGCTTTCTGTAAAGCTTGTACCAAAATTATTGTTTTTGAAAAGAAGTTCTAAATCGATCAACATTTGAAAATACCGCTGCATAAGTCAAAGTTACAAAAAGTTAAATCTGAGCCACTTCAGCTGAGTGAAACAAACGCATTTCAAAATGTTGGAGAAAAATCGAAATCTGAAAAGGAAATTTATAAAGAAGACTTATGGAAGGCTTCGGTCGCAGCATCAAACATACCTTTAAAAAAATTGCAAAATCAGCAATTTAGAGGATTTTTTCAAAAATGTTGTAAACAAACCATTCCTGACGAGTCCACGCTTAAAAAGAAGAATGTCCACGAAACAATATTTTTCTTTGTTTTTTTGGCATTTTTTAATAATAAACAAGTTTTTAGAACCCAATGTGTTGCCAGTGCGTATTTGCGTATCCTTATCCTAGGCAGAGGACAGTTACGTAAAACTGACTGAAATCCAGTGAGCATCAAAAATATGTATATTATACTGTATTTATATGTGTATAATGTAGGATCAGTGCCGTACTGAGGGCGAGGCGACTGAGGCGCTTGCCTCGGGCGCAATCACCGAGGGGGCGCCAAAAATTGACAAAATAATCTGAGATTTAGCAATTTTCAAATTTCTTTTTCTCGCTTAACTTAATATAGCATAATTGTATTAAATTTTACAAGCGCCCTCTTCCCATTTGAGTGAAGACCATATATTATATCATTGTAAATTGCAGCAAAATAAATATAAAAGCTTGACTTCAAAATAGTGTTGAAAATGTTCGATTTATTTAAAATTCTGTTGAGGGAAGAAGGGACGAAAAATTTGTAATTCGCCTCGGGCGCCAAAATAGCTGGTTACGGCCCTGTGTAGGATTAATGACATGTAAATATTATTGAACAATAAAGACCTTTAAATTATCATTACCATTTCAGGACATCAAAATTTGTACCTCAACTTTTGGGACTTAGAAGTACGCTACAATAAAAATATTTAAACTGAAACTCAGTCTTCTTATTTGAAACAAATCGTACTATAAACCACATTTATCACATATAAAACTTTGGTCTAAATGTGTTCTAATAGGATACAGTGATATGATGTGTAAGTAAACACTTTCTAAAATAATAATCTCACCGGTAAACATTTTATTGCAATCGTAGATAATTCAACATTGCAGACAAATATAAAATCGATATTAGTGCTTGTGAATAACTTTTAGGTCTTATAGACGAAGATGGATCGGCCCAACGATATTTTTGATTGTTAACTATTTGATTTGGATCGATAACTGAAAACGTACGAGTCGTTGATAACGATGGTGCATCTGTAGGATCTATACCATTAGTTCTTGAGATACAGGTTAATTCAGTGATGGGAACGTTTAGGTAGCGTTTTTCTAGGGTAATTTTAAGTTGACTTTTCGCCTGTCTCAGGTCAATCGGATCTCTATCAGGTGAATAAGCATTTATTTCTTTTACGGGCATCTGAAACAATACAATAAACGATATAGATATGGGTACTTTTTATTATTTAGTAGGATTATTAGATTAGGACACGTCTATTGGTATTTCTAGTCGCGCATTTTTTTCAATTTTTTTCTCATTTTAAATGCAATACCCTAGCTTTAGCTATATTATTTAATTTTTGGATTCTTCAAAAAATTATAAACATATTTCATGTACCTACAATATCCTATACCTATCTTTAACTGTTTCGGAGTGTTTTCAGATTTATTGCATTTCAGCGTTTCTTTTTACTGATATGAAATTAAAAAAAGGTATAAATAGTTTTGTTCAGATAAAAAAACTAGCTGCCAATGCAATAAGTGATGATGCCAAATTAGCTATTAGGCTTGAGTTTAGGGGAAACCCACATGCTTCTAGTCGAAAAACTGCCCCAATGTTCGATGTTAGCCATTCATCGATTATTCGAACATTACAAGAAAATAAAATGTATCACTATAAAATGATACCTACTCATGAGCTCATGGATGACGATTTTAATAGAAGAACGTATTTTTGTGTACAAATGATGGCAATGATAGATATCAATGTCAATCCAATTGGAACATGTTTTGTTTTCTGATGAGTGCACCTTTACACTTCTCGGTCATAGTGCAGTAAAAATAAATTATGACCTGGGCAAAATTGCAACACAAATGATTCTTTTTGCATTCTATTGTGAAAAGTGTATTTTTTAACATATTCAAAATCCCCATTACTCCTGGCCCCGGAAATTAGTCAAAATCCAAGATGGCGGCTGAAATTTTGTATTTTTAATTACAAAATTTACAACTTTGTTTTTATACGGTGTAACTTGGCAAAAATGTTTAAAATACAAAGATAAAAGTATAAAATAGGTATTAAATAGGTAAGAAAGGTATTGAATCACTCAAATTGCCTATTATACATTAGAGAAAACTTTATTACACATTAGACTTACAAGAAAAAAAAACATTATTTGAATGAACAAAACTTAAAATTATTTTGCTGTTTTTTCACAATTCATCATAATCTTCATCTGTACTTTCCATTTCTTCATCTTCTATTCGCTGCGGACTAATTTCACAATTTGTTTCTTGACACTGACCACATAAACTGGTACATTCCAAACCATTCTTTCGGCAACTACATTTAATGGCACTACAGCCGGTTTTGCAGTTACATCTTATAATATACTTGCAGGTGCTGGTGGCAAATCCATTGTTTTTGGTACATACATATTGTCATGTATACTCCATCCCCAGTCTGTTGGGTTCAAGCCTTCTTGCATTTGTTTCCATATACAAATTTGCAAATATACACGGAAGCTATGGTACTTGACAGCTGATTTCGTTGGGGGAAGGTTATGTGGCTGAACGAAACATTTTGCCTTCGATAATTTATCAATAATAGTTCTATACCTAAGTGTATTAATTTAATGTATCATCTGGACTTTTTCAACAAAACGTTTCAAAACTGACAATATGGAATATTCTGGACGTGCTGTCGCATCCTGTATACGAATGTATAAATAATATACTGTTCGCTAAGTCATTTCTGAGCGAATATCTTTCTAATGACATTAATATCATAAATGTTATTCTGTTTGAAAGATTTTTTATCACTTCTGAAAAACAGATTGTGGTATGCTTGTTTACACCAATAAATCAGCAATACCTATAGGTCAGTGTCTTCTCCCTGTTGTATTTTTAATTTTTGAAGATTCCACTGCAGTTTTAACAATGTCAACCTCAACATCAGCATCATCAACTGAATAAATTACTGAAGAACCATGTTATCGTATTTCTTTAGCTATTATATTAATTATTTTCTGCTTGTTTTGCTTATTAGTGAGAAACATTTCCTTACTTCCTACACAGTTCATATTTCATTACTTCCGCAAGATCAATTTCACTGGAAGAAGATTACATAACGGTTGGTATGACGGTAATACAAAAAAAGTACAATGTAAATGGCTGCAAAACGGTGGCCTTTAAATATTTGAAAAGTAAAAACCTAATTATTTAAATGGCCGCCATTTTGAAAAAAAAAGAAAAGTCGAATTTGAGTATTTTGAACATTTTTGCCAAGTTACACCTTATAAATACAAAGTTATACATTTTGTAATAATTAAAAATACAAAATTCTGCCGCCATCTTGGAATTTGACTGATTTCCTGGGCCAGGATTAATGGGGATTTTGAATATGCTAAAATAGACACTTTACACAATAGAATGCAAAAAGAATCATTTGTGTTGCAATTTTGCCCAGGTCAAGGGAATTTTTACACCATATTGACTGCACTATCATGCTAATCGTCAGAATTGCCGCTACTGGTCTAGGCAAAATCCTCACTGGATTAGAGAAGAATATACGTAATATCCTGAAAAGGTTAATGTTTGGGCAGGAATAGTTGGAGATCATATCACAGGTCCCTTTTTTATTAATGGCAGTTTAAATGGCGATAATTATTTAGCCCTGCTCCAAAATAATGTCTTGCCAACCTTCTAACCCGATCCAGCAAACCCACAACTTGCAGCGAATATGATATGGTTTCAGCAAGATGGAGCACCGCCCCATTACCAAATTAATCCATCCAAATCTCCTACATTATTGTTTTTGTTTTTTACATTATCCAAAAATAAACTTATAGTATAACAGTAATAATACTTTTTTTGAGTTTTTGAGTGTGTTTAATTTTTGCAATAAATCGGAAAAAAATTAATATTTCCGAAACAGTTGAAGATAGGTACAGGGTGTTTCATTAAGGTCGAAGAGCGGCCATATCTCAGAAACTATTGGGCATAGAAATTCAGGAAAAAAAAATTAATAACTAAAGTGGCTATGAGAAAATCCTGGAAATAATTTTTAAGTTCCGCATTTTGCCGCAAGGGGGCGCAATTGAAAAGTAAATTTTAACATTTTAGATATCTCCGAAAATTGCACGTTAAGGTATATTTTTAATAACACCATTAAAAAGCTTGGACAATTTTGCATAATTTTGGTCCCGTGCTTGTTGGCGTACCGACTTTAGTAAGAGTGGGGGAAGCTGTTGAAAGTGTAATCATTTAAATCGCTGTAACTTATAAACCACTTATCCGATTTTAGCAAACTAAAACTTGTTTGGAAGAGAAATGTAAGTACCTTTAACTGTCGTCTTGAGTGGTCCATGATGCTTCTCAATAAAAATACTAGAGGGCGCAATTTGCAATAATAACACATTTCTTAACATTATTCATTTATTTCAAATCATACGGTATAATTATGATACCATAATCGAAAAGTAGATGAAATTTGCTACAAAAAACGTCAAAACCGCAGTTCGATATCTCCATCCGTTTCAGAGTTATTGCCAATAGAATAATTTTTAAAACTTTAAATAAAGAAGCGGTTGTTTTCATAGTTTTGTGATCAAGCACTCCATGACAAAAAATATTTTTAAACTTTATGGTTACAATACATACCGTATGATTTGAAATAAATGAATAAAGTTAAGAAATGTGTTATTATTGCAAATTGCGCCCTCTAGTATTTTTATTGAGAAGCATCATGGACCACTCAAGACGACAGTTAAAAGTACTTACATTTCTCTTCCAAACAAGTTTTAGTTTGCTAAAATCGGATAAGTGGTTTATAAGTTACAGCGATTTAAATAATTACACTTTTAACAGCTTCCCCTACTCTTACCAAAGTCGGTACGCCAACAAGTACGGGACCAAAATTATGCAAAATTGTCCAAGCTTTTTAATGGTGTTATTAAAAATATACCTTAACGTGCAATTTTCGGAGATATCTAAAATGTTAAAATTTACTTTTCAATTGCGCCCCCTTGCGGCAAAATGCGGACCTTAAAAATTATTTCCAGGATTTTCTCAAGGCCACCTTAGTCATTAATTTTTTTTTCCTGAATTTCTATGCCCAATAGTTTCCGAGATATGGCCGCTCTTCGACCTTAATGAAACACCCTGTATAGGATATTGTACGTGGAATATCTCTAAAATTTTCTAAAGAATCCAAAAATTGATTAATATACAGGATGTTGCTTTTAAAATAAGAACGTTGGTATTGGCCATTGTTACATGACACACCCTGTATAAAAAGTTTTTATTAAAAAATGCGCAACTAGAATTTATTCTATTTGGCACACACTGTATATCAGCCCCATTTGAAAATTTCTTGACAAAATTTAATGAATATCCTTTTCACAATACAAGAGGGAAAAAATCGCTTTATTTTCAAAAAACTTTTTATGTATGCATAAAAGGTAAAGTCTGTTTCTGTCTTTCTCACATTCGTAAACTAGGTGAGATAGTAAATTTACATCAATAATGAATGTCGTATAATTTTACCAGTCAAAAAAGTTTCATTGTCATTTTTGTCAGTGACATTTTTAATCAGGATTATTTCAAAAATGTCACGGTATTGTGAAAAAGAACAAGCATTAATTTCATTTAGGTAATTTAAAATTATTTGATTATTTTTAAAGAGAAAGGGATGTCGAAAAGACTATTTTACTCGTTAACACAATTCCAAAATGTAACAAAAATATTGTCAAAATTTTATTTTTTTAAAAATAGCTTTTCTAAAAAATAAAATAAAAACTGTGGTACAAACATTACAATGTTGGCTGTACTTACCGGTAATTTGTTTAAAAATACCGATAATATTGGTTTAGGATCTCCAAGGCCGGACGTGCAAGTGGCAACTAGTGTATCTCCCAACGAATATGTATTCTTTAATCCTTCAATTGTCGGAGGTTCATCGGGGAGGGCTGGAAAAAATAAAAAACAATACCTCATTTATATTTTAATTTATAAACGATATAGGTACCATAAAGACTTGTTCATTGACTTTCCTAATCAAATTTTAAGCCTCAGAAAGGGACTTGGAGATAGTATTTAAAAATTAAAAACAGTGTATGAACTTGCGGATCATTCATTAATAAAAAATCAGTGTGTTTCTTCAAATTTTCCAGATGTATCTAGTGCAGTGATTTCTACCAGTTAGTGTGGCATCAGCGGAACGACCTTTTTCCCACCTTAAAATAGTAAAAACCTATTTACGTAACACCATGGGACAACAACGTCTTTCGGATTTATCCTTAAATATCGAACACGAGTTTGTTAAAAGTTAAAACATTAAATATCGACGAAATTATAAACGATTTTGCAAAAAAAAAACTCTTGACGATCTGGTCGTTTTGTATAATACCTTGTATAGTACTTGGTGACATACCTAATGTTTGTGCAGACTTGTTGAGTGTTCATGTGTTTTACTGTTTTCTGTCTTTTGTATTCTATGAGACTCGATCACTGGTACCCCCGTTACTACCATACATGGTATAGGCAACATTATAAGTGGTGTTTTAAAACTTTGATTTTGCATCATGTGAGAGGGGGCCCCTAAAAACGTTTGCGAGGGGTGGGGGCACTCAGTTTATGTTACGCCACTGGTATTAACCTGAAAAACGGCTGTAAAAGATACTATAACTTACCTGCAACTCTAACAGTACGGGTTTCCGATGCTAGTCGAAAAGCTGGAGCATCAGTTGAAACTTCACACCTGTAAGCACCAGAACTTAGACGCATTTTTATGTTCTTTAAAAGTAAGTCGCAGCTGTTCCTAGTACATGTCGACTTTCCAGAATCAACGTGAACTCCTGCAACCGGAAATTCCACCATGTCTTCCCCCGATGGGGTGTATCGGAAGAATTCGTGGTCGTCTTTATACCTGAAAAAGCAGTTATTGTTTATGTTCATAAAAAATATTGATTTGTGTAATGTTCTTTAAAATAAATATCTTCTTTAGTGGAGGGAGTATTTTTTTTACGCAGTTTACATACCATTTTACAGCATATAACTCTTCTCCACCCATATCAAAACTACAGTGAAGATGCATGTGAGCCCGAGGATCTTGAACCGTGGGTGCCGTCATATTGGTCAGACGAAGGCAATCACCCTCATGTACTAAAACAAAAGAAATATTTCATTGAGAGCTGGTTAAATGCTGTTCACAACCCCAAGCTAACATATCATTTTAAACTTAAATTTATAAATAAATAATATAATACATAAAATTATAGCAATTTGCAGGTTTAGGACAAGCATGTCCATCTTGTACTTTGAAAATTTCAAAATTTCAAAATTTTTTGCCCGTTGTTCTTTTCTCTTAGAAAGGAGGTACGATTTTCTTAGCCTATGATAGGCAAAAGTTTTTTTTAATAATAATATACAGTGTGGGTATAAAGTCTGGAAACGGCTTAATAACATCACAATTTACTGGCCGATTTAAACCAAATTTGGTACAGTTGTGTAAGAGGATCTAACGCACCGAATGACGATATTGGCGTTGTTGCCAGCTTTTTAGTTTGTCTGGAATTCGAACGAATTTTATATTTTTAAATATAACACCCAGTATATTTTTACATTTTTAAATTCCACATAAAATTATAATTATTTTTTATTAAATGCATTATTAGTCTATACTTCATAGTTTTCGAGATATTGACTCTCGAAAAGTGACATTTTTGAACTTTGACAGCTTATAACTTTCTAACAGTACGTCTTAGAGCAAAACGGCTTACATGTCCCTATCTTCAATTTTTATTACCTTCCCAAAAAAATCAACTTCCAGTTAAACCGGAACAACTATATTTCCTGCTTTCGAGTTACATCCGGTTTAACCGGAAGTTGATTTTTTTGGGAAGATAATAAAAATTGAAGATAGGGACATGTAAGCCGCTTTGCTCTAAGACGTACTGTTAGAAAGTTATAAGCTGTCAAAGTTCAAAAATGTCACTTTTCGAGAGTCAATATCTCGGAAACTATGAAGTATAGAATAATAATGCATTTAATAAAAAGTAATTATAATTTTATGTGGAATTTAAAAATGTAAAAATATACTGGGTGTTATATCTAAAAATATAAAATTCGTTCGAATTCCAGACAAACTAAAAAGCTGGCAACAACGCCAATATCGTCATTCGGTGCGTTGGATCCTCTTACATAACTGTACCAAGTTTGGTTTAAATCGGCCAGTAAATTGTGATGTTATTAAGCCGTTTCCAGACTTTATACACACACTGTATATCTTTATTATCAACCAACTTAAAAAGTTCATTACAGAGAATATAACACCAAATTAATATACAATAATATAAAAAATCACAGATGTAACTTCTTAAATATTCAATATGTTTCTTCCAACTTAAATTTTCATTAATATATAAACCTTTCCTATATGTATAATAGTAAAATTACTACTACTTTTATTAAATTAAAACACCCCGTACGTATATTTTAATAGAACAAACTTTGAAAAACCGGCGATAAGTTCGTGTAAATCCATTAAAATAATGGTAAAAATGTCCTAGTTTCGTTACAAGGAGAAATAATTTCAGTTAAACTTTGACTATAACAGTAATGAAATTGGCAGAAATGATTTACTGAAAATTATGGTTAGTTTAATGACTTACTTCGTGCCACTGGGTCAATATTGAGCATTTATCATCATTTTGTAACTATTATCAAACAGGGATGATTTATATGCCTATTGGTATGGTATTATTTAAGCATTTGACTAAATCATAATAACTGAAATTAAAAACTAAATTATAAAAACTAGAATTATCGTATTTCTTAAGTTTCAAACTGTATCTGTTTACCTCGCTCAAAATAAGTGTTAAATAACTACATATTGCTTTCCGCCATTACTATTTTCTAGCTTACGGTGATGATAGGACTGGTAGGTTACTGTATTAAGTGTATTGTATAGTATTTAGTTTATCTTAAATTGATTTTTGTGCTCACTCATTGGGTAATATTTGTAAGGCATTCCCTTTGTGATTTATTTTTGCAATATAAAACACTTAAAAATAATATTATGTTTATACACACTCCTGTCTTTTGTATCGATGCCCATCCGATTTGAAACCAGTGAGCTAAGCTGTTGTTTATATTGTTGTAAATAGGTGTCCCATCATTAGTATTGGACATTATAATCTATGGACGAATTTGACCATCTCAGTAAACCATGTTGCACAATAGATAATCATATGCAATGTAAAACGACAAGAACAATAGCACACTAGTAGCTATTTATATTTTTGAGAACTACAGTACCCACTGATTTTTAGTGGTAAGTATATGCTTTATTAACCGTAGCAAGCAAATATTATTATGATTAATGTCAAGTTTCATTACAACTGCCAGTCAGAACTATAATACAATATATAAAACAAGATTACACCCCCAATAGAACTAGATAATTACTGCGTATTCAGAGCAATAATGGCTATAAACCATTCTATGGTAGCAATAATTCCTATTTCCTATTGACTAAATTACCATGATATTATCACCACACAACGGTATAGCAATTTTCGTTTTCTTACAGTAGGTAAGCGCGTTGCTATCACATATAGTATTAAAAAGTTGTAGGCATAAAAAAATTTTTTGAAATGTAAAAAAAACTGGTAAATATGTACTATTAAAAAAGCCTATTATATCATTAATGAATATTTTGATGATAATCTGTCATAATTTTACATATTATTATCCAGTACAGTTTTTTTGGGGGAAAGGCTTAGACACGGGTATTACCATTTTAAGTTGTGGTTGTTCTTATAAAAAAGTATTGTCACAGTGTGTCCCAAATTAGAGATGTGACTATATCGATAATTTTTTTAAAATGGCAACCCTAGTTTTTTATTGACTATTTTTTAATTGCATAATAAGTTATACATAAGAACCAAATTTCAAATTTTTATTCCTTGTCGTTTATAATATATTAAACAAAAACTAATTTGACTGTTTGAAGGTTGGAGACAATGATGTTTCTTGAATGATGAAAGAGTTTTGGACTTCCATTGTCTTTATTTGTTCTAAATCACAACGTTTCAACTGGTAAGTATCTCCAGTCGTCTTCAGGTGAATACTAAATAAGTAAAGTAACTACATGAGTATTTATACTAGATAGGTGCACTGAAGCATACCCGAGGTGGGTGCAGTCATGCGTTCAGTTGGCAGGCGATCTTATCCTAAGATTACATCTATCTAACAAAGGTTTCCAGATATTTCTTATGTCTAGGGATGGTTTACTAAAGCAGCCTGGGTTCTGATGAATAGCAGCAGCTTCCTTGAACTTTCTTTTCCTCCAGTGTGGTTCCTTATGTAGGATTTCAGCTTCTGACCACATGATATGGTGACCATGTTTCCAGGCATGGTCAGCTGCACCTGACTTTTCGGTCTCTCCTTTTAACGTATTTTTTTGTGTTCTTTGATCCTTGTTTCTAATGGTCTTAATGTCTCACCTATATAAGATTGGCCGCATTCGCAGGGAATCTGGTAGACGCAGTTTTTCCTATCTTTTTGACTTGTGGGCTTTGTCTTCGTCAGGTGGCTTCTTAGGGTGTCCTTCGAGTTAAATACGGTGTTGATGTTGTATCGTTGTCCTAGTCTTCTTATTTTTTCAGATACTCCTTTGACATATGGAATATTGAGTGTTGGTTGTGCCTCTCTGTTTGCTTCTTGCGGGTTGGGTCGATTCTTACGATTTTCCAATATTGTGTCAACTAATCTTGTGGGGTAGCCATTTTTGTTGAGGTCGGTCTTGATGTTATGAGTTTCTTTTTCAAAAATGTGGCTGAGATATGTGGACGACACCTTCATTATTTGGAATGGAACCGATGACGAACTAAGAGATTTTCTAAATCACCTCAATAGCTTAACACCAACAATCAAATTCACCATGGAGAAAGAAGAAAACAACCAATTACCGTTCCTAGATGTCAACGTGAAAAAAAAAAAAAATGGCAACATCATCCAAACTTCAGTATACAGAAAACCTACGCATACAGGTCAGTATCTCAATTTTACATCAAATCACTTAAACAGTACGAAACATGGCATAGTTAAAACCCTTGTGGATAGAGCAATTACAATCTGTAACTCGGAAGAAGCACTTAAAAAAGAAACTCATAACATCAAGACCGACGTCAACAAAAATGGCTACCCCACAAGATTAGTTGACACAATATTGGAAAATCGTAAGAATCGACCCAACCCGCAAGAAGCAAACAGAGAGGCACAACCAACACTCAATATTCCATATGTCAAAGGAGTATCTGAAAAAATAAGAAGACTAGGACAACGATACAACATCAACACCGTATTTAACTCGATGGACACCCTAAGAAGCCACCTGACGAAGACAAAGCCCACAAGTCAAAAAGATAGGAAAAACTGCGTCTACCAGATTCCCTGCGAATGCGGCCAATCTTATATAGGTGAGACATTAAGACCATTAGAAACAAGGATCAAAGAACACAAAAACAATACGTTAAAAGGAGAGACCGAAAAGTCAGGTGCAGCTGACCATGCCTGGAAACATGGTCACCATATCATGTGGTCAGAAGCTGAAATCCTACATAAGGAACCACACTGGAGGAAAAGAAAGTTCAAGGAAGCTGCTGCTATTCATCAGAACCCAGGCTGCTTTAGTAAACCATCCCTAGACATAAGAAATATCTGGAAACCTTTGTTAGATAGATGTAATCTTAGGATAAGATCGCCTGCCAACTGAACGCATGACTGCACCCACCTCGGGTATGCTTCAGTGCACCTATCTAGTATAAATACTCATGTAGTTACTTTACTTATTTAGTATTCACCTGAAGACGACTGGAGATACTTACCAGTTGAAACGTTGTGATTTAAAACAAATAAAGACAATGGAAGTCCAAAACTCTTTCATCATTCAAAAACTAATTTAATTGAAAAATTAAAAAAAAAACCTTCTGGCCATCTTCCATTCATTATTTGGTAATATCTTAAAGAATATATGCAACTTGCGTACGTGCAACTTGCGTACAAGGATTATTTCTTCCAACTTGCGTACATGGGTAGGTAGGTGCCGCGAGCATTTTTGTATCGAGCGTCCAGTACACCGCATTCGGGTAATTTAGCATTAACCGAGGTCTGTCTATCGTCGATTGTCAAGCTACCATACGACAGCTGTCAACTTTTGACTGATAAGCGTCAATTTTTTTAAGCTTTTTTCTTATAAGTAGAGGATTATAAGGAGGCGATAACTTGAGGAACAAATTTTGTCTAAAAGGTATATTGGCAACCGGTTTGTTCGTTGTTACCCAGAGCATTTTTTTTAAATTCAAAAACCAAAAAAAACAAGATTTCCGCCTAATCGAGCGTATGATAGTCCGACTGTTGTCGTAGTACTGAACGCTCGATACGTGCCGAGGTCGAATAACACGAATGTGGCTTACTGGACGCTCGATACAAAAATGCGTCCCGCGAACCAGGTAAAACTGCAAAAGTACATTATTCCAACTTGCGTACATACACAAATATTAGAAGCTTATAAACAAACTAAGGACATAAAAAAATGCTCTGATAACAACGAACAAAACCGGTTGCCAATACACCTTTTAGAACAGATTGGAGAGGGCGTATTATTACGGTCCGTTTAAAACTCTGTGTATGTGAAGACATAAAAAAATGCTCTGATAACAACGAACAAACCGGTTGCCAATACACCTTTTAGAACCGATTGGAGAGGGCGTATTATTACGGTCCGTTTAAAACACTGTGTATCTGAAGACATAAAAAAATGCTCTGATAACAACGAACAAACCGGTTGCCAATACACCTTTTAGAACAGATTGGAGAGGGCGTATTATTACGGTCCGTTTAAAACACTGTGTATGTGAAGACATAAAAAATGCTCTGATAACAACGAACAAACCGGTTGCCAATACACCTTTTAGAACAGATTGGAGAGGGCGTATTATTACGGTCCGTTTAAAACACTGTGTATCTGAAGACATAAAAAAATGCTCTGATAACAACGAACAAACCGGTTGCCAATACACCTTTTAGAACCGATTGGAGAGGTCGTATTATTACGGTCCGTTTAAAACCCTGTGTATGTACGCAAGTTGGAATAATGTACTCTTGCAGTTTTACCTGGTTCGCGGGACCTACCTACTCATGTACGCAAGTTGGAAGAAATAATCGTTGTACGCAAATTGGACGTATGCAAGTTGGAGGTTGTTTCGAATATTCCTAATTACAAAAAATTAACATGCACTCATGTTCTATTCGTGCTTTTAACTCCTCACATCATTTGACGGGAATAAAAATTTGAAATTTGGTACTTATGTAGATATAACTTAATATGCACTTTAAAAATAAATCAATAATTGGTAGTAGTAGTAACATGCTTTATTTAGCAAAAAGCTAGGATTAAATATTTTTTAATACATTTTTTAAACACATTTTTTTAGATTTATTTTTAAATTTTAAAACGCAACCTTCTTTTAACAAAAACAGACAGAAAAGTTAAACATTTTGCAAATTGTATCAAATATTACGTATTATTTTGTTTTTTAATTAAATGTAATTTTAAAGTTTTTTTAAACAGTTTTAATGATTTTTGAGATTTAATAGAATTTTCCAAATGATTATATTCTATATAAACCTTTATAAAAAATAGATTTATAAGCTAATGTTTTAGACACTCTATCCACATAAAAATTTTGATTAGTTCTTGTTTTATAATTATGATGGTCATAATTAAAAGAACAAAAATTTTTGAAAAATCAGGCAATAAATTATTTTTAATTTTATGTATAAAGATACATACTAAATGAAAAATTAAATTTCTGACATTCAACCAATCTCAATTTTTCAACATAAAATTAATTTTTGTATATTTGTCACAGTTTAAAATAATCCACATTGCCTTATTTTGTAAAATTTGTAATTTATCAAATATTTCCTCACTAGCACCAAATAAAATGGAAGAACAATAAAGAAAATGTGGTAATATTATAGTAATAAATACAGTTTTTTTAGAAAAGAAACTTAAATTAGAACTGATTCTTTTAAAAAAACCTACTTTTCCGGCAATCTTCGATATAGTACTTTCAAAATAATTAAAAAATTTTAATTTTGAATCAATGATTATCCCTAAATATTTAAAACTGTTTACTAATTCCAATTTTTCACCATCAATTACACTTATATTTTGACAATTTAAATTATGACAATTTAAATTATTACCCATAACCATACATTTACTTTTTGAAATATTTAATTTTAATTTATTTACTTTAATATATTTATTTCAGAATTTAGAGTATTTAGACCATCAAACATATTTAAAACATTAATGTAAATTAAGGTGTCATCAGTGTAACTTACACATTTTTAAAACTAAAGGCATATCGTTGATTTATAAAATAAATAATATTGGACCTAGTATACTTCCCTGAGGAACTCCTATAGGGTAAAGTTGGTAGAGATGCCCCAGTGGTAGAGATGGCCTACCTTTATAACTTGAAAACATTTACATATACGATCGTTTGGTTTGTCCAAACCCAATCAGTTTTTTATGCTAAAGCCCGAAAAGTGGTGTAGCTGCTCACAATTGTCTGGTTTTGACAAAGTTTTGTGATAGTTTTTTTGAGGTAGGTGCAAATTTTTATACATGATTACGCTATATAGGTTGTAAAATCATTAATATGATTTTATTTAATTTGCAATTTGGTCAAACAATTGTGGAATGCATGTGCTACAATATTCTAACCTCAAAACACATGTACCTGTATATTTATACAAAATACATGGTGAGGCATCTTATACCATCTTTTGGTATAGATGCCCCAGTCAAAGTGGGTAGAGATGGCCTGTTAATATTGCGGGATGTGGAGAGAAATATTCCTAAACCACCAGAAAAGATGACTGGGTAAAATGTATACACTGCGAGCAATGGTATCACGATGGATGCAGCAAATTTGTTATTTTTTGCTATCCCTGTGGAAGAGTAGCTAGAGTCGATTCACTCAGTAAACCTGCAAGATGGCCGACATGTCATATGACAAAAGTCATATTCCAGCTAAATAAAGTGAATTTTTGCATTTTCAATGACTTTTGTCATATGACATGTCGGCCATCTTGCAGGTTTACTGAGCGAATCGACTTTACTAAAAAGAAGACCTAACTTATTTTGTATCCGCGTACATAGGCCATCACTACCACCCTGCGTGGGGCATCTTACCCAACCCCTAAGGGAGAGATGGCCAATTACAAAAATTTTTCTTTATGCATTATTGTGAAATAAAACTTGTTTTTTTTGCATCTTATTATAAATATCGTAACTGAATAAAGTTTCAATTACTGAAAAGCATGCTCATTTTTTTTATTATTTATTTTTATAAAATTTAGGCCAGGTTAAGAAAAAGTGGGGCATCTCTACCAACTTTACCCTATTATTTATTTTTTTATTTGAATATGTTTTTGATATTTTTGTTTTTTGTCGCCTGTTACTTAAATAATTTTTAAACCATTTATAAACGTTTCCGCGAATACCATACTGATACAATTTACTCAATAATCTAGCCCTGTCAATTGTTTCGAATGCCCGCTTAAAATCCAAAAATACAGCTATAACATTTTCCCCTTGATCAATGGTTCTCTTCCACGTCTCAATCACACATTGAATGGCTGTCTCTCTAGAGTGTCCTTTTCGAAAACCAGCTTGAAAGAAAACTCAAATTTTGTTGGCATCAATGAATTCTAATAACTGTTCATATACGACTTCTTCTAATAATTTCTCAACATCCCATAAAACATTTACTGGCCTCATCTCATCCCATCTTTTAGTGTTTTTTAATTTTGGCACTGGTGTAATGTAAGAACATTTTAATTTATCAGGCATATTTCCATATTTTAAATAAGAATTTATAAAATTTAATAATAGGTAGGTAACCAACGCTGCCAAATTTATCTTTTAACACCTTTTTATTCAATATTTCTCCATAGCTGTTATTCGAATTTAATTTTGAAATTACTAGTTTTAATTTATTTAATGATATTTCATTGAATTCTTCAAAAAAATATTACTTCTATAAACTATTTGGCATAATTCTTCATTTCCTGAATTTATTGACTGAACAATTTCTTCAATGCTATGAATATAATAAGAATTTAATTTTTCAGCAATAATAAATGGTTCCGTTTCTTTTTTATCTTCAAAAATTATTTCTTTAATGTTATTTCTAACTGTAGGTTTAACTATATTTTTTAAGGTTCTCCACATTTTTTTACCATCTTCCTTGTTATTATCTATTTGTTTATCATGTTATAAAGTATTTTCTCTTCTTAAAACTGATACACATTTAGTTCTAAGTTTTTTATATTCATCCCAATTTTTATTGCTTTTAGTTATTAAACAATTTTGGTACATATTGTCACGGCCTTTTTTTGCATTTAAAATATTTATATTGAATTGAAATAAGTGGAAAAAAAAATTCAAAGATTTAGTGTTTCTATGTTCCGGTAATACGCCCGTTATACGACAGTCAGAATTTCAACCGTTTTACCATGCACCACCGCACGAAACTGGCACAGATTAGTACGACTTTTTTTTAGTTTTGCTTGTAGAATTCAGTATTTTACTCTGTTAAATCTGCTTTGCCGTATTTTTTTGTAATTAAGAACCTAGCAAATGATTTTAGTGCTGGTAATAAGTTAATTTTTGGTTAAAAGGCTTACCCAAATCAAAAGTATGAATCTACTTCGCACAGAAAAAATCACACGAAAAGTCGTAACTACATCTTTTCAGTTTACATAAAAAACAACCTTATTTTGATATATTTCATAAACATTTCTTTGTATAACTAATCCTTAGATCTGTGTAAGGCTTTTGGCACCGTAAACCATGATATTTTATTAAGAAAATTATACAGTATTGTGATAAAGGGAAATACACACAAACTACTTCAAAGTTATTTAAGCTATCGTAAACAATTTGTTCAAATTGGGGAAAGAACAAGTTCGGAAAAAGAAATAATATGTGGAGTTCTACAAGGATCAATATAAGGTCCGTTATTATTCTTAATTTAAATTCATTTCGTTTCCAAATTGAAGTTAAAGGGCAATATAAAGCTATTTGCAGATGATACAACAATTATTTATTTTGCTGAAACTCTTGCAGAAATGTATTTTGTTATTAATAATGAATTAAAAATACTTCTTTTATGGCTTCAATCAAATGAACTTACGTTAAATTTTAAAAAATCTTCTTTTATGTTTATAACTAAAAATAAAATAAATTTCATCATTAACCCCTTAACATTTAATAATAAAAATATTCAATATTCAAAAACGACAAAATTTTTAAGATTAGTTTTAGACAAAAATTGAAATTGGAAATGCCATATCCAGTATATTTTCAACTCGATATCTCCTTTGGTATCTGTTTTGTACAGAGCTAGATATTTTATTCCTTTGAAATATTTAAAAAATATATATTTTTCATTAATATATTCAAAATTACAATACTTAGCTTCTGCATGAGGATCTGCTTGTTTATCAAACTTAAAACCATTACAAAAATTGCAAAATAAAGTTATTAAATGTATTCACAAATTACCACATTTAGAACCAACTGTTAATCTATATAGACCGAAAGGGTATTTACACGTTCAAAACATTTATAAATTACAAATTTGTATTATAATTCACTCTATTATTTTAAAAGAAAAAAAATCAAATATAATACTTCAGGAGAATAAGACATTACATGATCATAACACCAGACGTATAAATTATCAAACTATACCAGTAAAAAGTAATTTCGGAAAAAATCGCTTTTATATGACGGAATAATAAAATATAACAATCTTCCAAAAAATATCAGAAAAATAAAAAAACTAGCAACTTTTAAAAAACAATTAAAGAGATATTTACTAAAGTAAATTAAGTATTTATACTATTTTTTTTTGTAAATTGATTTTATTAATGGATATAATTGGATTAACTTCAATTTTTTTAATTGTTATTTTTTTTAATGGATATTATTTTCTATATTATGTTGTGACTTTCCATGTAATGAACTGTACAAGTTAGTTTGGACATTTTGAAAAAAAAAAATAGAAGCATTGCCATAACCAATTTTCATATTTGCTGGGCTATAAATACAACTTTTGCAGTTAGTTTATTTTCTGCATATATTTATAATCTTCTGCGCTCTAAAATTCATAAAACGTCATTTACGTCATTACGTGAGATAGGGGACGTTATAGTGAATCGTCACAGTGGAGGGGCGTAACCTTTGGTCCATCAAATTAATAAATAAAAACCTACAAAACTTGTACATGAATAAAATAATTTTTTTAAAATAATAATTTACTCAGTATTAACTGCGCGATATGATGTGGTATTTACAAAAACACACACAACCCCTGAAGCCTACACTATAAGGCCGATAAGGGGGCGTAACCGTATTATATAAAATAAACTCATAATAACAGTATAACTTGTTTTAGGTTCATACAAAAGACAATTTTTATAAACGAATAATTTGTTAACGTGGCGTATTTTAATTTTTCTTTGTATACTATTACATTTTTCTGTATGACTTTTATGGTTTTATGTCAGTTAATGGCTTCATTTATTATATCTCCATCTATAGACGTTAAAAATAAGTCTATAATTATCAAAACCTTTATAATTTACTTATTCTAAAATTTTGAGTTATTTGTTTCAGGATATTACGACTATAAGACATAACAGTGGGCGTAACCTTTTGCGATGCAAAGACTGCAATTCGGATTAATTTGAAAAATCGCTTACGATTATTAGAAGCAGATCGACAAAATATGTTTCAAGAATGCTTTTAAATAAATGCCAATTCGCCTTCGTTACCTCAAGCAAATTAAAATGTATTAAAGGAATATAGCTATAATCATGTCGATTCTGTTAAATTATAATATGCGGTAAATATACAGTTATACAGGTAATAGAGGGTCCTTTTATAACAAATTTAAATTATCAACCCTTTCAGAAACTGGTTCAGGATATAATACGAAGGAAACTTAAGTGTACAAGTGTATAGGTACAAAAAAAACACCTATTTATTTTGTCATTACCTTTTAACAGTAACTGCGAAATTATCAATATGGTATGGGCCCACATTATAACTAATCACTTCTTAGAGTTTAATTTTTTTCACTAAAACCAATATTTTTTAAATAATTTATTGTGCAGGCATAGGGCCACGCCCCTTTATTGTTTGGCTAAATATTATAGTTCCGCTTTGATTTTTGAGTTTCTTTTAGCAAGGGACTATTTTTTCCTTATGGGTACCACACGTTAACACCACTGTTCATCCATAAATAGGAATAATTATTTCATAATACAAGTGTGCATTATTGAGTATTTAATTAATTTTAAAAGTAAATGAAATGCAACACTTTAGGTTTATCCCACTTGTCGTCGTTTAATTATGGTCAGTAGTGAAGGTTTAACATGTATTTAAGTATTTGCCAGGGGGTAAGTGAGCTTGCGAAATAGTGGGCGTGACCTCAAATCCCGGTCCGGAATAGATCTCGCTCCGGTCGACTCAGGCTCCGCGTTTGTACTGAATTTAATTCCCTCAATTCCCTCAATCTCTCCGTTGCTTTGCTCTATGCGATGAGATGCGTCGTGGCGAAGCTTCCGAGAATATGATCGAAAGACCTGCTCCGGGCTGCTGTCACAGCATAATACACTTGTAAATTGAGACTTTATTTATAAAAACCAAGTTTGAAATATACATTTTTATAACACCGTCTCAAGAGGGAATTTTCCGTCTGATCTTCAGGGCGGATACGTATAGGTATAGAGCATTTTAACGGATTCGGCAGGAAAACTATCCAGGAAAGTCCGGTTCGACATCCGGAAACAGTTTTATTTATTTTCGGACTTATCTTTAAAGAAAAATGATTAAAATTCATAAATAAACTTGCATCTGTAACTTGTTATTTGGGTAAACAGGAAGGGGCAAAAATTTTTAATTAAAAAAAAATATCTATACAGGGTGTTAATTAATGTCATGCAGCTATTTTAGGGGGTGATAGTACTCGTCAAAATAAGAGAAAAAGGTGAATATATGCATGGTCCAAAACGCGTTATTTTCGTTATACAGGGTGGCAAAGTTTCAATTTTTTTTCTCGTATTTTGCGTTTTCTCTCTTATATTCTGCGATAATAGTTTCAAACTTGGAACATCAACCCTTTTTTAAAATCTCAACAATAAATTATCAAAATTGTCGGTCGCAGTATACAGGGTGTTACATTTTCTTGAATCGGCTACAATTTTATCTTTCAGAACTTTTTTCTTTGGCTCCCTTTATGAATTCCAGTATAAAATTTGAACTATCTGTTCCTTTGTTTAGCGTTCTAGTCTCTTGCACTATTCTCGTATCTGTGACCGTTTTCGATTTATTTGCAAAAATAGCCATTGATGGAAATTAAGTATAGGCGAAATAACGCAATAATAAATATGAGAAAAAAAAATAGAGAGTCCGTCAGTCCATGAGGCGAAGACTTGATTCGTGCATTTTAGCAAGAGGCGGACATTTTCAACAGTTTTTATAATTTTGTTTTATTTTTATTTGATTAACTAATAAATTGTTTTCCTACACAGCTTTTTACTCTGCATTATTTTGCCTACACTTAATTTCCAACGATGGCTATTTTTGCAAATAAATCGAAAACGATCACAGATACGAAAATAGTGCAAGAGACCAGAACGCTAAAAAAAGGAACAGAGAGTTCAAATTTCATACCGGAATTTATACAGGGAGCCAAAAAAAAAGTTCTGAAAGATAAAATTGTAGCCGATTCAAGAAAATGTAACACCCTGTATACTGCGACTGATAATTTTGATACTTTATTGTAGAGATTTAAAAAAAAAGGTTCATGTTCCAAATTTGAAACAATTATCGCAGAATATAAGAGAGAAAACGCAAAATACGAGAAAAAAAATTCAAACTGTGCCACCCTGTATAACGAAAATAACGCGTTTTAGACCATGCATATATTTGCATTTTTTTCTTATTTTGACGAGTACTATCACCCCCTGAAATATCTGCATGACATTAATTAACACCCTGTATACAGTGTGTCCAAAAAGTATGCAACATATGGGAAAGTTATTTATTACCGATTTCTCAGAAAATTTTATTCTTGATAAAAGTTGGTGCATGTCTTAAAACTATAAATGCATATTTCATATTTCACCTGCGGCTAATAGTAAGGGAGCAAATGCAATTTTTTCGAAATTGCCTTAAGAGTAAAGTACCTTAATTATTGAAAATACAGCAAAATTTTATATGGAAATGTTTTGGCAAATTAAAAACGTAGTCCAAATACAAAATTTGAGTTAGCTGTCTAAATTTTTAATTTTCTTTCCCTAATCCCTAATTTCTCCTAAACGGACTCAGCGCAACCTACATAAAACTTCTTAGTTTTGACAATGCTTTATTTTAGATACATTTTCTTTAAAGTAGAGCCATATTAAATGTGTGTTTTTCTACAAAATCAAAATTGGGCTATTAGAATTTGGTCGCATGTGATGCAAAGTTTATTTGTTTTTGACCCTGTATACCTAAGGTAACTTCATAAAATAAGTATTTTTGAAAACGTAGTTTGTGTCTGAAGTAATACACCTTAATATTAAGACAAAAAAGAACACAGTGTCATCAGTAAAGTGTTCATTAAGTGGAATATAAATTTTAGTGGTGGGTAAAAAATCAAAATTATCTTATGCAGCTGACATTTTGCATGTTGGCTAGAAACTGCATTTAAAAAAAGTTTTTCTAATAACTTTTATCGATATTTTCAGAAATAACCCCGCTTTTGAATTATTTTTTGGAAAAAATTAAAATTTGACAGATAATGCGAATCAAGTGACTAGTATATTTTTGCATAATTTTCATCTCGATCGACACAGAACTTGATGCCAAAGTCAAATTTCGAATAAAGTTATTATTAAAAAAAATCCCATATGATGCGGACTTTACTGGGTCACACTGTAGATTATTAAAACCCTATTACCAAAACACTCGTAGCGAAATTTAATTACGTATTAAAAAATAGGGATTATCTTTAAAAAAAATTATTTTTGATATGGCCTCCATTTACGAAATACCCTGTATATCGCAATATATTTTTAAAATGTGCTCCTTAGGACCCTGTACAATTCTTGTAAAAACTTTTTCCCTATCTAACACCATAAGAGAGTTATTGTACTTTGACGCACTATGTATATTAAATATATGATTAATCTCAACAAAAATTCCCACCATAAACTTTAAAATACTAGTCATCTTCTTCAATTCATTTTTTACGCCTCCCATCTTTATCCTTGACTTCTAAAATTATTGCTCATTGCATAAATATAAGTTAAGTTCAGGATTTAATTAAATAAACATTTACCTGTAGTACTTCAGTAATTACATTTAATACTTTACATTAGTAAACCAATAAACCTGATTTAGTTATTTGTAAAAAGTATGTTTAAGTCGCTAAATAGACAGGTAAGTAAGTGTTTTTTCACTTTCTTTTTTATTTTAAAGGTAAGAGCTACTTAGGAATGTCATCTTAGATTCCACGATAAGACAGAACGGGACGTTCCGATTTTGTAGCCCTTTTGAGTTACCCTTAATTTTCAAAATTTCATTAATATCTTAGAACGGAAATAAAAGATTTGTAGTAGTGAGTCTGACGACAGAAATATTATTTTCTTTAATGTAGTAGGGAGTCGCGCCTATACGGTAGGCGATCTAATAAGTTTGGTAATTCGTTTTGCAGACATTCCAAATAATTTTCGCCATTTCGTCGAAGTGGTAAAATACTAATAATAATAATATATAAATAAAATAAAGAGCGAAGTCTAGCTGATAAGCATCAAAATGATAGGACCAATTATTATGAAAGTGATGTCTATGATTTCTGCTCATACATTGATCTTAAAGTTATGCTGATAGTGGGTTACTTTAGTTACATGAGAATTTTTTTCAGCATAGACCTGTTCGTTGTGCAAATTAGTTATGCCACTCTGCGTGAAACATGCTTCATCTGTGAATAAAATTCTTGGTGTAAAGTTCATATCTTCTTTTCTGTGTTCTTGGATAAACCGGCAGAAAGCCAGGGGTGGTATAAAATCATGGGGTTAAAGATCTTGTACCTGTTGGATATGAAAGGGGTGCAGTAGTTGTTGTTTGGTCAAAAACATCCTGTAGACAATTGAATTTTAATTTTCTAATTGAGAAATACAGGTAATTTTATATTATCATGTATTTTCCAAAATTTTAGAAATTTTCATTTTGTTCGGCAACGTTGCAAACAAATTAAAAACCAAATATGGCATCATTTGGATAATTTTATGGGGAAACCAATAATGCTAAAATATATTCATTTCATTTAAAAACTTAATTAGGTATCCTACCTCGCAACTTTTGTAAAATTTTATTTCGGATAATTCTAATTATTGTCGAGCTAATATATATTATTTTGTAACACAAATGCCATAATAATTATTATTACCCGCCTTTATGTAAAAATGTATCGAGAAGAAAGTTTAGTAACTCTGAAATAAAAAAAAAATTATATTAATTTTAAAGCATTTCTACAGGGTGTCCGGGAAATGTGGGAAATCTCCCGGATATGAAAAAAACACGTGAAAAGAATACTACAAGTTCATATAAACTTCTTTCGTATCGGACTCCTCTTCGGAGATATGGGCTCCCAAAGAGCTCCCATGGAATTAAGTTTTTGACACATAATTATTAAACCAACAGGTATATTTCAATTTTTTTTTCATATGATGTATACCAGGTAAGACCCTTCAAATTACCATCCCAGAAAGAATTACGCACAGCTGCAGGGACGGACTAGCTGTGACACTAATGTGCCCATTTTTTTTACGCCCTGTATGATAAAAACTTTTGGACAACGTTTTTTACATAGGTACCTTTAACTATTGACAAAAAATTAAGTATTCTTCATTCGTGTCACTAATCCTAACTGTTTTCGGAAAAACGTCATTTTATTGCCATCATGTATTAATATTGAGCAGTTAAAAGTGAACATTTATAATTTATAGGAACAAAGATGTATCTTTTATCGAAATACGCTAAATACATGATGTAAATAAAATGACGTTTTTCCGAAAACGGTTAGGATTAGCGACATGAATGAAGAGTAATTAAATTTTAGTCAATAGTTAAAGGTATGTGAAAAAAGTTGTCCAAAGTTTTTACCATACAGGCCGTAAAAAAATGGGCACAGTAGTGTCACAGCTAGTCCGTCCCTGCAGCTGTGACTAATTCGCAACACTTTTTGGTATAGTAATTTGAAGGGTCTTACCTGGTATACATCATATGAAAAAAAAAATGAAATATAGGTACCTGTTGGTTAAATAATTATGTGTCAAAAACTTAATTCCATGGGAGCTCTTTGAGAGCCCATATCTCCGAAGAGAAGGCCGATACAAAAGAAGTTTATGAACTTTTAGTATTCTTTTCACGTGCTTTTTTCATATCAGGGAGATTTCCCACATTTTCCCGGACACCATACAGAAAGATTCTTCTAATTCTAGGTATCTTCGTAACAAACAATATTGTCATAATTTTTGAAGAGCATTTATTGAAGTCCCTTTTTATTGTTAAAAACTATAAAAATCATGTTTTAAATAGATATTTAAAAGGATCCTAACAGTGATATTGTTGGTGGTAATGAAGGACACGCAATTTTTTTTTAAAGTTGATTATACACACGTTTACAAAAAATTGTAAAGTAAATATTGTGAATTAGCATAAATTATATTTAACTATTCGTATAATAAACAGATAAGTACGCTTTTGGGTAAATCCCTTTAGTACGTAATTATCTATTTTTATTAGAGGGAAATCCCAAACACAACATTTTTAAGAGTATAAAAAAATTGGTTTTGTAATTATTCTATGCTTAATGATACGCATTTTATAGAGAATACCGCCCATTTAATCAAGAATCGCTCGGATCCATCAAATTTTTTTTTTAAATGATTTTTTGTAGGAAAAAGATATTATACAGGCTGGATCACAAAAATGCTACATATATGAACTTTAATTTATTTAATGAAACATATCGTATATTTTTACATTATACAATCAATTCTAGATTTTTTTTTATAAATCATGCCCTAGGTATACAATATACAGACTGTCCGTGGATAGGGTTTAGCACAAATGGATGAAAAATTTCATTTTTCGGGAAAAAGTCATTCTTTATAAAAAGTTTTGCTTGTAAAAAAATGCAATTCACGAAAAGAAAATTTTGATTTTTTATACAGGGTTCGCAAAAACGTCAAAAACATGATTTTTCTCCAAGAGTAAACTACCTTTATTTTTCATTTTTGACCAAAATGCCAATTAGAAAACTTATTTAGAATAACATTAACTTGATGTAGTAAAAAAACTCATAATATTCAGTATATTTTAAAGGCAAACAAAATATTCCCATTTAAGCCAACTTTTAATCAAACGTTGGAAGAAGGAGACGAAGCCAAACGTTTGGATTTTTGTCTTTGGGTCGGAAACAAAATTGTAAGTGAAAACAGGAATTTTCATAAATTAATCATGTTCTCCGACTAATCGACATTTTCATCAAACGGGAAAGTGTCTTCTGCGCATATTAGATAATGGAGCGAAAATAATCGCCGTTTTAGAATTCCTGCAAGAAGACCATATTATTACAAAAACCTAAATGTCTGGTGTGCGATTTCTTATTATGGCATTAGTAACCCATACTTTTTCGAAAACACGTGTAACCGTAGGAGTTACCTTGAAATGTGGAATTCCTTTCTGACAACCTAGAAGAATTGCCTCTCCAGTTTAGGAACGAAAGAATTGCCTCTCCAATTTAGGAACGAAATGTACTTTCAACAAGATGGATGCCCTGCGCATTTCGCAATTGAAGTGAGGGAATGGCTTAATAATACATTTGGCCACAGATGAATTGGTAGGAATGGTCCGTTTCTGTGGCCCCCAAGAAGTCTCGATTTAACTATTTCAGATGCCTATCTTTGGGGGCGCCTCAAACAAGTACCTAGTAAGTGTACTCCCGTCCAATTGAAAACGACGTACAGCTTCTAAAATAGCGAATTGTTGAAGCTGTTCCAACAATTTCCATTGAAGAAATTCGAAGAAGTTTTGACCACATTCGTTTACAGCTGGAAAATGTGTGGAATATGAAGGGGGAGTGTTGGAATAGCAAATTATAAAATTATTATTTGTTGTTGTTTTAAGATTTTTTTTGTGTTATTTCCGGGGTCATTTAATTTGTACAATTAAAAATATATATTTCTGGTAACACCAAAAATTAGTTCTTGAAAAGTTTTAATACCCCTCTGTCATTGATAATGTACCTATGTATTTCGACCGCTAATGCTGCTATCCAAAAAAAAAATTCTTTTACCTCTAAAAGTTAAAAAAACTAAAAAAATGGAAGATTTATTTTAAATCTCGGATTTAAATTACTAACGTTATTTTAAATAGGTTTTCTAATTGGCATTTTGGTCAAAAATGAAAAATAAAGGTAGTTTACTCTTCAAATCATGTTTTTGAAGTTTTTGCGAACCCTGTATAAAAAATCAAAATTTTCTCTTCGTGAATTGCATTTTTTTACAAACAACACTTTTTTATCAAGAATGACTTTTTCCCGAAAAATGAAATTTTTCATCCATTTCTGCTATGTAAACCCTATCCGCGGACAGTCTGTATATCTTCAACCGTTTACAAAATATTAATACTTTAATGCTGATATGCACCATTGATGTGTTACTCCACTTCTCAACGTTCTAAACTCAAGTCACACAATCTTTATGGCATTGACAATGACAATTTGCTATTTAGGTTTGAGACGTGAAAAAATGTCAGTGAATGTTAATTACATTTGAATTTTGCTCTGCTGATAATACATCCAAAATGCGTCTTGCTGAAGATGAACGCATAGAAATTTTAAATATGAGGGGTTGTGGAGATAAATGTGGACGTCATAGGGTAGTCCGTATATCATATATATCATCATATCATATATCGTATATCAATCCGTATATTCAATGAAAAATACCCAAATTGTCCGCCTATTATCCAATCGACAGTATCTAGGGTAGCAATTAAATGGAAAATTACCTAAATTTATTTTCAACCAATTAGAAGGCTCCTTTTGGTTTACGTTGCTTATAGCGACGGGAGATTATCGGGATAATTTTGTTAGTTCCTAATAACCTAATGAAATTAATAAGTGATAATTTTTCTGTCAAAAAGGAAGTGCTTTATTGGCAAAAGTCACTCAGAATAAAATCAAAATACATTTTGTTGCTAACTTATAGTTTTTATTGATACTAACACTAACCCATTTGGGCCATTTGCTTTACATATCAAATACCGGGGTTAAAAGAGACACATCAAAAATTTAACTAAACTCATTCATTTAAAACTATGTAGACATGTAATTTCAGATGTTATGGTTGAAAACGAATTAATGTTTTTAATGTTCCTGAATTTTTAGTAATAAAGCTTAGTTACTAACAAGTAAAATCAGCTTCTATTGTAAAAATATAGTGCGTCATATTTAACTAAACTCATCGGAAATAAGTTTTTTTTTAAGTTTCATTTGAAACTACCTATGTAGACATGTACCTAATATCAGATGTTATGGTTGAAAACGAATTAATGCTTTTAATATTCCTAAAATTTTAGTAATAAACCTTAGTTACTAACAAGTAAAATCAACTTCTATTGTAAAAATACAGTGCGTCATATTAAACTAAACTCATCGAAAACATGTTTTTTAAAGTTTTATTTGAATTTAAAACTATAAAGACATTGGATTTCAGATAACAAATTTGTTATTTATTGTTTCTCACATTTTAGTAATAAAAATGAGTTACTAACGGCTAAAATGAACTTCATTTCTAAAACTCTAATTAGTTACAATTAGCTAAAGCCGCCGGAAATATGTTTTTGTAGCATTTTAGCAAAAATATTACAATAAGAAAAAACTCCAATTTATGAAATTCTCTTACCGAATCTCCCACGCAGCAGAATTAATTCCCGATAATTCTGCTGCTAGGGAGATTATAAGTGAGAACTTTCACAACAGGAAGATGCTCATAGCTCAAGCACTATGATAAGTGACTATGATACTTACCAAACTACCGTATCTAAATTCTTAAAAAAGAGAAGTTTCATCCCTACAATCCAGTAATTGTACACGAGTAATTGGACGATTATCCTGATATGCGAGAGCAATTTTGTAAAATAATAATTGAGCTAACAGGTAATTACGCACGAATTGTCAAAAGAATTTGGTTTTCAGATAAAATTACGTTTTCTATAAATGAATCGGTGTATGCAAGAAGGGTCCTAAGTCCATTTTTGTCGAAAATGAGATATGGTGATATTTGACATTTTAGAAAGGTAAACTCAATTATTTGGGCAAGAACGGACCTTATGCGGGTTTCTCCTATGTTATTAAAATAAATAATTTTGACGGTTCATGCAAGAACGGACCCAAGTCCGGGACTTGTCTTATGCTCCACCATTCATGCAAGAAAGTACCTAAGTCCGATGATTCTTCTGCCTCCCAAGGTTACCGTAGGTCTATTTCTCCACTGCAATTTGGTTTTAGAAGCTAGATAATAGGTGGATAACTCATGGCTAGCCGGTTCAACAATAATTCTTATGCAATTTTGTTATGAGGTTTTTTTCGATTTTCTCAAAACTATCCAAATGGACTTTGGCCCCTTCTTGCATGAACCGATTCAAATAGGAAACACAAAATACACATACTGGGCACAGAAAAATCCTCACTGGTTCATAGAAAATCACACCCAGTATAATGAAAAGGTTGATCTCTGGGCGGGCATTGTTGAAAATAGGGTAATCATACCATTTTATTTTGATGAGAGTCTTACTGGGGAATATATCTAAATTTCCTATTAAATGATCTAGTTTTAGCTCTTGCTCTCTATTTCCAGATGATAATGACCCTGATTTACCAAGTTTATGATTTTAACAATGATAGTCCTCATTATTCTGCTCGTTTAAGGGAGTACTTAAATACAATTTTTCCGGGACGGTGGATAGGTGACGGGTGTTAATAGAGTGGCCACCCAGATCACCCGATCTTAACCCACTATACTTTCTTTTTTTTTGGGGCTATCTCAAAAATGTAGTTTACTTAATCTAAACCCAAGTCGATAGATACGCCTAAGGAGTCTATTCGACGAGTAATACGAGAAAGTTCTCCACAAGTAGTACGAAATGTACACAAGGAATTCTTAGATCGATTGATCTACTGCAGAACAGTCGGTGGATGACATTTTCAACAGCTTATAAAATAGTTTCTTTTCATATAATACTTTGTCGTTTGTCTGTTTTGTTTTAAAAGTTAATATTTTGTAAACGATCGTAAAGTGTCTAGAATTGATTGTAAAATTTAAAAATGGAAAAATATACAATATGTTTCAATCAAAAAATTATAGTTGATACACGTTGCATTTTTAGGTTCCATCTTATACAGTGTCCGCATCAAATGGGATTTTTTTTTATTATTAGGTATAGGTAAAAATTGAAAAAGCAGTTAGTTTTTGCTTACCTAAAAACCAAAAATGACGTATTCTGAAGCGGCTGCACGACTTGCGTTACCTGTCAAATTTGACATTTTTAATAAAATAGGTTCAAAAATGCCCTTATTTGTCAAAATATCGAAAAACTTTATTCGAGAAAGTTGTTTATTTAGGCATTTTTAGTCTCTCTACGAAATTTTGACAGTCTAATACAATTTTTATTTTTTGCCAGGTTCTTGAAAATTTTGATCAACCCTCGTAGATTAACTTTTATACATCGATGTAAAACCATTTGCCTTTACTTAATTTGTAATCTTATTGCAATTTTATGTAAAATTTTTGTTTCCAATTATTTATTTTGCTTCAAAAACTGAAATTGTTATTGATCAGTAAGTAATGTTTGATGCAAAGTTTATCTAATTACATCAGTTTTGTCAAAACCGACGTTTCTCATTTTTCTTAAGTTAGTAAACAGATGTACAAAAAGAAAATATTAGGAAGCTTTCGTTGAAATTTTACTTAATTAATATTGGATCAAAAAGAATAAATATTAATCGCTCGAAACATTTTATTCAACAAAAATATAGTTTAATATAGGTAATTAATTTAATTTAATAATAATAATTAAGTAAAATTTCAACGAAAGCTTCCAAATATTTTTTTTGTACATCTGTTTACTAACGTAAGAAAAATGAGAAACGTCGGTTTTAAAAAAACTGATGTAATTAGATAAACTTTGCATCAAACATTACATAAATGATCAATAACAATTTCAGTTTTTAAAGCAAAATAAATAATTGGAAACAAACATTTTAGATAAAATTGCATTAAGATTACAAATGAAGTAAAGGCAAATGGTTTTACATCGATGTATAAAAGTTAATCTACGAGGGTTGATCAAAATTTTCAAGAACCTGGCAAAAAATAAAAATTGTATTAGACTGTCAAAATTTCGCAGAGAGACTAAAAATGCCTAAATAAACAACTTTCTCGAATAAAGTTTTTCGATATTTTGACAAATAAGGGCATTTTTGAACCTATTTTATTAAAAATGTCAAATTTGACAGGTAACGCAAGTCGTGCAGCCGCTTCAGAATACGTCATTTTTGGTTTTTAGGTAAGCAAAAACTAACTGCTTTTTCAATTTTTACCTATACCTAATAATAAAAAAAAATCCCATTTGATGCGGACTTTCTTGCGGACACTGTATAATATCCTTTTCTAAAAAAAAAATGCATTTCAAAAAAAAAAAACTTAACAAAACTTATTTTTTCACTAGGCATAATTACTCTTTTTATTTTTAGTTATAACGAGATTAATTTTATGTTATAATGAAGCTTAAACACTAGGGGTGGGACAATCGGCGATTGCAATTTTGGTTATTAAAAAATATTTGTGATTATTACGAATCCATAATAATTCTAGGTGTTTTAAATTAACAAATTAAAAATTTTCTGCCAGCTTTGCTTTTCATAGGTATTTTATTTTATAATTATTTACATTTTTTTTTATATCCTGAGAATTTAACTTCGTTAAGTGAAGAAGAATTATACGTGAAAGCGCGGAATTTATAAACGATATAAGTACCACAAAGACTTGTCCATTGACTTTCCTAGTCAAATTTTAAGCCTCAGAAAGGGACTTGGAGATAGTATTTTAAAATTAAAAACAGTGTATGAACTTGCCGATCATTTATTAATAAAATATCAGCGTGTTCTTCGAATTTTCCAGATATATCTAGTGCAGTGATGTTATTTCTAACTTTACCAGTTAGTGTGGCATCAGCGGAACGATTTTTATCCAAACTTAAAATAGTTAAAACCCATTTACGTAACACCATGGGACAACAACGCCTTTTGGATTTATCCTTAATCAGTATCGAACACGAGTTTGTTAAAACATTAAATATCGATGAAATTATAAACGATTTAGCAAAAAAAAAACTCTCGACGATCTGGTCGTTTTGTATAATACCTTGTATAGTACTTAGTGACATAATATTGGTGCAGACTTCTTAAGTGTTCATGTGTTTTACTGTTTTCTATCTTTTGGATTCTATGAGGCTCGATCACTGCTACCCCCGTTACTACCATACATGGTAAGCAACATTACAAGTGGTGTTTTAAAATTTTGATTTTGCATCATGTTTGCTGGAATATTACGTATAATGACTGAATAACTACCTATGTTATGTCTACCAGTCTACCTAGGATTATAAAATAAATTCGAATTGTTTGCTGTTTTAATAGTAGGTACTTAACGCATAATGTGTGTTTAAGCCTAATTAAATTATTACACGATTAACGAATTCAAAAATTCAAGGGGCCCTTGAAAACGTTTGCGGGGGGCACTCAAGTTTTGTTACGACACTGGTTGTTATATTATACATAGCGTTACCACCACAAGTATTATGTACTAGTAAGTGGATAAAGACATTTTATAATTTGTTCTATATTTTTAGGTTTTCATTTTGTTAACAATATTCGTCGTATTAGCGGTTAGCACACCTGTACCAAGTTTTAGAAAGTTTGGTTACAAAAGTTATGGTGGAGGATTCGGAGGAGGATACGGAGGAGGTTATGGGGGTGGCTATGGAGGTGGCTATGGAGGTGGGCAACATTATCGCCAACAGCCTACCATCGTAGTAGTAAAACAAGTTTATGCTACGAGAAATCATGGAAACTACTATAAAGGAGGTAATCGTTACAACTAGGGCTGGGCAAAAATTCGATATATCGATATTTTCATCGATATATCGATCAACGATATTTCAAAAATAAAATATCGAATTTCAATATCGTCGTAATAACACAAGAACCAATATTTAATTCAATCTTTTCTCTTCATGGTTTTATAATTATTAGAGTCTCCCCTTGAAATGAAGGTACGGAATTTTACAGGGCACATAAGAAAATATTGATATATTTATAATATAATATTTTTATGTTTTATCGATAATATGCCTAGTACCAGTAAACTCCGCATCATATAATATGGGATTTTTCTTTAACTTAATTAATAGCTTTATTCGAAATTTGACTTTGGCATCAAGTTCTGCTTCGATCGAGATGAAAATTAAGCAAAAAAATAGTAGTCACGTGATTCGCATTATCTGTCAAATTTTAATTTTTTCCAAAAAATAATTTAAAAGTGGGGTTATTTCTAAAAATATCGAAAAAAGTTATAAGAAAAAGTTTTTTTTAAATGCAGTTTCTAGCCCATATGCAAAATTTCAGCTGCATAAGATAATTTTGATTTTTTACCAACCACTAAAATTTATTTTCCACTTATTAAACACTTTACTGATGACACTGTGTTCTTTTTTGTCTTAATATTAAGGTGCATTACTTTCAGACACAAACTACGTTTTCAAAAATACTTATTTTATGAAGTTACCTTATACAGGGTCAAAAACAAATAAACTTTGCATCACATGCTACCAAATTTTAATAGCCCAATTTTGATTTTGTAGAAAAACACGCATTTAATATGGCGCTACTTTAAAGAAAATGTATCTAAAATAAAGCATTGTTAAAACTAAGAAGTTTTAAGTACGAGTCTTATTTTGAAAAGTGGTGCAATTTACAAAATATGGGTAAAAAATCAAAATTATCTTATGCAGCTAAAATTTTGCATATGGGCTAGAAACTGCATTTAAAAAAACTTTTTTCAATAACTTTTTTCGATACTTTCAGAAACAACCCTACTTTTGAATTATTTTTTGGAAAAATTGAAAATTTGACAGATAATGCGAATCACGTGACTACTATTTTTTTGCTTAATTTTCTACCTATATTTTGTAAATTGCACCACTTTTGCAAAATAAGACACAACGCAACCTACATAAAACTTCTTAGTTTTGACAATGCTTTATTTCAGATATATATGTCATGCTGTCATGCAAAGTTTATTTTGGACCCTGTATAAGGTAACTTCATAAAATAGGTATTTTTGAAAACGTAGTTTGTGTCTGAAAGTAATACACCTTAATATTAAGACAAAAAAGAACACAGTATCATTAGTAAAGTGTTCATTAAGTGGAAAATAAATTTTAGTTTAACTTAACGTAAAGTTTATCTATTTTCAACGATTTAATTTAAAACCCCTTTACTTTATTTTTTTTTTCTTTCAGGCACAAACTGCGTTTTTAAAAATAATTATTTTATGAAGTTACCTTAATAAACAGGGTCAAAAACAAATAAACTTTGCATCACATGCGACCAAATTTTAATAGCCCAATTTTGATTTTGTAGAAAAACACACATTTAATAGGGCGCTACTTTAAAGAAAATGTATCTAAAATAAAGCATTGTTAAAACTAAGAAGTTTTAAGTACGAGTCTTATTTTGAAAAGTGGTGCAATTTACAAAATATGGGTAAAAAATCAAAATTATCTTATGCAGCTAAAATTTTGCATATGGGCTAGAAACTGCATTTAAAAAAACTTTTTTCAATAACTTTTTTCGATACTTTCAGAAACAACCCTACTTTTGAATTATTTTTTGGAAAAATTGAAAATTTGACAGATAATGCGAATCACGTGACTACTATTTTTTTGCTTAATTTTCTACCTATATTTTGTAAATTGCACCACTTTTGCAAAATAAGACACAACGCAACCTACATAAAACTTCTTAGTTTTGACAATGCTTTATTTCAGATATATATGTCATGCTGTCATGCAAAGTTTATTTTGGACCCTGTATAAGGTAACTTCATAAAATAGGTATTTTTGAAAACGTAGTTTGTGTCTGAAAGTAATACACCTTAATATTAAGACAAAAAAGAACACAGTATCATTAGTAAAGTGTTCATTAAGTGGAAAATAAATTTTAGTTTAACTTAACGTAAAGTTTATCTATTTTCAACGATTTAATTTAAAACCCCTTTACTTTATTTTTTTTTTCTTTCAGGCACAAACTGCGTTTTTAAAAATAATTATTTTATGAAGTTACCTTAATAAACAGGGTCAAAAACAAATAAACTTTGCATCACATGCGACCAAATTTTAATAGCCCAATTTTGATTTTGTAGAAAAACACACATTTAATAGGGCGCTACTTTAAAGAAAATGTATCTGAAATAACGCATTGTCAAAACTAAGAAGTTTTATGTAGGTTGCGTTGAGTGTTATTTTGCAAAAGTGGTGCAATTTACAAAATATAGGTAAAAAATCAAAATTATCTTATGCAGCTGAAATTTTGCATATGGGCTAGAAACTGCATTTAAAAAAACCTTTTCTTATAACTTTTTTCGATATTTTTAAAAATAATCCCACTTTTGAATAATTTTTTGGAAAAAATTAAAATTTGACAGATAATGGGAATCACGTGACTACTATGGTTTTGCTTAATTTGATGCCAAAGTCAAATTTCGAATAAAGATATTAAAAAAAATCCCATATGATGCGGACTTTAATGGTCACACTGTATATTAATTAAAGTTTATTAATTATTATTATTATTATTATTATTATTATTATTATTATTATTATTATTATTATTATTATTATTATTATTATTATTATTATTATTATTATTATTATTATTATTATTATTATTATTTATTATTAATTAAAGTTGCCTGAACGAAATATTATTTTCTTACAGGTTACGGCGGAGGAAACGGTGGTGGTTACGGCGGTGGCTATGGAGGTGGTTTTGGATATGGAGGTGGTGGGGGTGGAGGTGGAGGTGGTGGAGGCGGTGGCGGTGGTGGTGGAGGCGGTGGCTATGGAGGTGGTTTTGGATATGGAGGAGGATTTGGATATGGTGGATGATAAGGAAAACGACTAAAATAAAACATATCGATAATGTATATTAACAAGAAGAGAATGAACCTACTATAATAAATAATTTTTATAAATAAAGAGTTGAATAAAATTATTATCAAGTGATAAAATGAAAGAGTAAATATGTGTTTATATAGTGCCCGACAGAGTTCTTGCTCTACATGAAAATCTTTTTATTTTTGATTTCTTACAAAATTTTATTCTTAATAAAAAATAAAAAACTGGAGGTCATACGAGGGAGTTTAAATTTTTTTAAAATTGCCCAACAGTAAAGTAGTAGTGTAAAAGTTGTTTAGAATTAAAAGTTATGTCCGAATATGATGTCAAGACATTCTATTCAAATATTCAAAAAACAAAAAAATTCTTATTTTTTGTTTACCAGACGAAGAGATCAAATTCTTTTAAAAAATTCTTTTTAATGTTTACTTTAAAAATATTGGTAAAACTTTTAACTTTCTCGTTATTTCTAATTTTTCTTAAACATTCAAAAAAATGATGTCAAAATTCGTTTACTTTTGGAGCAATTGTTTTTAATGACTGATGCAACATCCAAAAAAAAGCTGACTAATACATTAATTTTTATAATTGGGAAGACCAGACATTTTTAAAGTCATTTAAGACGATCCTCTGAATATAATGTCTTACATTGCATTACATTACAAAATTATTACGGCTAGATATCAATCAATATTCGGATGTCGAGAGATCAGAGTCCCGAACTCGCTCTGGGCCTAATGAATAAAAATGTAGCGATTGCTTTTTCTAATAAAATCAAAGTAATTTCTTGAAAGCCAATGAATAAAAACTAAAATAATTGCTTTTACGTCAAGCAATTGCTTAAAAGGGCAGGAATTGCTTCTAGTCAATACTTTTCTTAAAAAATAGAAGCAATCGCTATCGTTTGCTTAAAATTTGATGAATAAATTAAGGAATTGCCTTTTCTAGTGTAGAAAACCGCTTTCAACTTTTTAAGGTAGGTCGACCCCTGCATCATTTGCTTGGTAGCAGTCAACTTTAGTTCTCCGCGGCATACACGTGCGTTGCTCTTAATTTGTGTCTTCAATTGTGGCTGAATATATGAACGTCCGTAAAAGAAAAATCTACAGTGTACGTAAACATTGCAGATATGGATTTTAAAAGTGTGTTCTCGAGAAGCAATTGACAGTTTTGTGAATCAAAATCAAAGTAGATATTAGAAAGTAGTGAAAAGTGGAGCACAAGAACTACATTGAAGTGGAGCAAAAAACTGCCATAGAAATACGTACATCTTTTGTACATATTTCGGCAGAAGACAAGAACGTTTATTTTTACATCTCTAATTAGTATATTAATTGCTTACTTATACATAATAAATTTTGTATTAAATAAACGTCTAAATTATTAAAAATTATTAAATTATTATGATGATTTCAAAAAGTTATATCGATTTGACTGCGAAAATGTTGAGTGGTTGGCAAATTATTTTTTGACTGATACTGGTAAAAGGCGAGGGGGTGCACTGTCGCCTTTAAATAAGATTAAAGTCTTTCTGCGGAAATTGTCGTATCCGGGCGTTCAAAATTCTGTAGGTGAAGAACCCGGTGTTCACCAAACTACTGTCTGTAAGACATACACTCTTGTAATGGATGCAGTTTTGGAGAAGGCCAATATTTTTATTAAATTTCCTACAAGTGCTGGAAGCTAAACGGTTGTGGTCAGAGTGATTTATTTATGTTCCTTCAATTTGTGAACGAATATCTATTGCTTGTCTTTAATTTCTTCGTCACTACTATTACTTTCCTCATTTTCACTGAAATCTGCCTTATCACAAATATAACTTCCCTATTTTCCACAAAAACGTAACAAATTACTATTGTACTAAATAAGTAGACCAACGTTGTTGTATTATTTACGTCAACTCTTTTGCAAATTAGGCACCAAACTGAACATGAACTCTATAGTCTCAACAAGTAGATAAGACACGTCTGAACTTGTGTTGAATAAGCATTTGCTACAGAGATGTAAGGAAAACAACAATTGCTTTAAAATTTTATTCATATTCAGATCTACCAATTGCTTTTACTTATAGCATTTGCTAGTCAAGCAATTGCTTTTACTAAAAAGTAATTGCTTAATTTTTATTCAGTAGGCTCAATGTGTCGACGACGCATTTGAATAAATGCATTTGAAAACAGATCAGTGGCAATAAGTGAATTACTTTGCCCCAATAACCCCCTCCCCGGTTTAAAGTCTCATGGTATATTAAACTATATACTGATATTAAAATTAAATAAAGTTATATTGCCAAAATTGGTGAGAGACTTTCAAAGTCTCCGTACCGCAAAGGGCAGAGTGTTTGACTGGTAATCGAGAAGTAATAAAAAATGCATTCATCTTCATGTTCTAGAGAATTTTAAACGTTCATAGCTCCTGCTTTACCATTTGAGTGATCTCATGCGATTATATTGATATAAAATATGTTTTATGATAAGTAAATATTTGCAAATGCCCTTAACTTATCAAAAATTCCATTAAGAGTAAACACTAGTGACGCATTCGTCATTTCATTTGCCTATCAACATCTCGTTTATTTGTCGTTTTTTCCGAAAAGCTGCCAAATACCCCTCTTTGGGTAGCCATTATTTCTATTTTTTTATTTATTTTATTCCAAATAAAATCCCAAAAACATTTGTTCATGAGGGATTCTCTACTAATAACAACATCTAAAAATGTAATTATTGTTAAATATAACTAATTAAAATACAAGGTAAATCAAAATAATACTTAAAATGTTAATATTCAATAAAAAAAAATAAAAATATTTAAATATGTATAAAATTATTCAATTATAATTTCTTTTAATAAAATAATATAACTAATAATATCGTTAAGATAGATATCATTTATAAATAATTTGGAAAAAATAATTAATCATAAAATAAGTGCACGTTTAAATATTTTTTAGTTTTAAATGTAGCTTCCCCTTTTTTAAGTATTTTCTTAGTTATCATTTTAAAACGTTTTATATTTAAAAATTTTAATTCTTGGGGTATTTCGTAGTAAAACTTCATACCTTGATAATAAATGGAGTTCTGACCTGCCCTAGTGTGTATTAAAGGTAAGTCAATATTGAAAACAGTTCCAGTTAAATAATCATGTACGTCACGTCTGTAATTGAACTTCATATTTGAATGTTTATTTTTTGATATAATTTGGTAAACAAAAACAATATTTTGCATTAAGTGAATATCCTTAACTGACATAATATTAAAACTTTTATATAAAAGCTTAGTTGAATATTGTCTATCCAAGCAATATATATATTTATATATTTGTAATTTGTAATTGCTTTAGTTTGTAAAATTTGTAAAGGGTTAAGCAAATTTTAAAAAGTAATCCCCATATTAAAGTTAAATATTGTAAATGAGAGTGAATAATAGCGAAATAAATAGGACGTAACATATAATTTGGATTTGAAGAAATAGTCCATACTTAAAGTGGAGTTGAAAGTATAGAAAGGAAAGAAAAACACAAAGTCTTCCTCCACAAAGTTTAATAGAAGAAAATATTAATTCACGGGTCTCTACATGTTTCGAACTTAGAAACGTTCATTCTCAGAATACAGAAAGTTTTTATTTTGTGCTGTTGTTGTTAGCAAAAGAGAAACTTAAAAATAGAACCTTAATGGAGCTTTCATGGACTCAAAAATTGAAGTTTAGAAGAAACACGATATGAAGAAAAATGGTGATGGTTAAACCATACTGAGTATTTACGCCCACTTTAACAACGTTTTAAATACTCAGTATGCTTTAACCATAGCCATTTTTCTTCATATCGTGTTTCTTCTAAACTTCAATTTTTTAGTCCATGAAAGCTCCATTAAGGTTCTATTTTTAAGTGTCTCTTTTGCTAACAACAGCACAAAATAAAAATTTTCTGTTTCCTGAGGATGAACTTTTCTACGTTCGAAACATGTAGAGACCCGTGAATTAATATTTTTTTCCATTAAACTTTGTGGAGGAAGACTTTGTGTTTTTCTTTCCTTTCTATATAATTTGAAAATCCCCACTGGTGCAACTATTTTCTGTTTAATAATATTCAATGTGTTCACTCAAATTATTAGCTTCATCTATTATCAACCTCAAAAATTAAATTTTATTTGATTGTTTTAAATGCCCGACTTTTAATTTTAAATCACTTCTGTATAAATTAAGTTTCTTTCCTATACATAAAAAAGAGGATTTTTCCAAATTTAATGTTAATTTATGACTACACATCCATAATTCAATGGTTTTCATATCATAATTTATAAAATTTTGTATAATTTTATATGAATCAGCGATGTATAAAATAGTTGTATCATCAGCAAGCAATCTAATTTTCCCTTTCAATTTTAATCTAAATATAGAATTAATATAAATAAGAAAAAATAAAGGGGCCAAAATCGAACCTTGCGGAACACCACAATTAATATTAAGAAATTTGCTATATTTATTTATTATTTAATTAACAAGTTAAAAAATGGAATTGATAAATTAATAAAAGAAAAAAACGAAATTTCGTAAAATTTTTCCATATTTCCTTTTCTGCTTTTATTAATTAAAAATCCAGCTTTTTTTAACGTCAAACTGTAGGCAATGGGTACTACTCCAAAGACGGGCATTTGCCAGATTTTTGGATAAAATGAAAATGTAACGAAATATTGATTTAAAAAAAAATTAACTGGTGCATGCGCCTCTAGTGGTTGTTCTGAGGAGAAAAAAATTTATATCTCATGCTAAAGACTATACCAGAGCTGTACATAATATAGATTATGCAATCAGACACAGACAAATTCTAGTTTTCTCTAAATTTCTTGAGAATCGTTGGACGTTGGACCTTTTTTTTAACATTACTTAGCACAAAAATAGCTATAAGTAACAAAACTAACAAACAATAACTTTATTTTTATTATTTATGCAAAATAAATATAAATATTTACATAGGTACTATGCAAAAGAAAGTAATAACTTTTATACAGTAATAATAATTGTTCTTATTCTATATCTATACTATTATAGGGACAGTTTGTTACCAAACATTCTTTTCGACATTTTCTTTTTTCCCGATCAAAAAGCGCAGAAGAACCACACGTTTTTACAGTTTGAATAAAGGTCGAGTTAGAAACATTGTCTATATCCCATCTACATTCATAAAAATTCTTGCAATTGTATGCAACAGGAAAATATCCTTCTTCAATACAAATAAATTCATTATTTATATTTGATTCACAGCTGTCAGACACAATACACGATACTTGATCCTCATCATACTTTTGACCAGGTGGACACAAATATTGCTTGAGATCAAATTTTTCGTAAATATAATTCCAACTACAAGTGTAATATTTATTACAATGCTCAGGATGTGCAAACCTACCACTTTCACTGCAATTTAGTAAAACTTCACCTGGGCATTGAACAGGAGACGTCGTGCAAGATAAACTGTAATAATCGTACCATGTACCAGGAGGACATTTTCCTTCTAGATCAATTACTTCACTGAACAAATCAACGCACAAGTGGTATTTGTCGCAGTCATTTGTATCAGGGAATTTTCCAGCCCCAGGGCATCTAAAAGAGGGAAATCCACCATCTGTCGTTGAATCAGTAACGCTGCGCTCCGATGTGGAATGGGTTTCATTATTGCTTTGATCAACATCTGTTATGGAGTCTGTATTTCCTTGAGTGACTTGAGTAGTCGGCATAATACTACTTGTAGAGGATGGTTGCGTGGATTGAGTACTTGTGCTACCTAATTCCGTGACTACCGACGAACTCGATTGCACTTTGGTTTCCTCAGTTTCAGTTGCAGTACTGCTTTCAACTCCTGGTGCTAAAGACGATAACGTGCTAATGGTAGTTTCCGTTGGTAAGTGGGAACTGGACTGCTCCTTGGTTGATTCGGTGTGACCAGAGTTGCCGGTTATGCTGGAAGCAGAAGTTTCTTTGGAAGTAATGGTATAAAGTTGAGATGTTAATTGTGACTGCTCCTGCGTAATAGTATCACTGACAGTACTATGGCTATATTCAGTGTGTTCATTGGTTGATTGAGTTTCAGACGATTCCTTAGTTACCTCATTGGTAACAGATTCGCTAGGATTTGTGATATCCGGAATCATGGTACTGTTATGGGCATTTATAACTGTTGTGGAGTACGACGGTTCCAGTGTTTCTCCTGTAATGGTAGAAATACTGTTGCTAGACTCTGACGTGGTATCCGATTCAGTACTACTTTGACCAATATTTGGTAAGTCTGTATTTTCTTGAGTGACTTGAGTATTCGGCATAATACTACTTGTAGGAGTGCTTCCTAATTCCGTGACTACCGACGAACTTGATTGAACTTTGGTTTCCTCAGTTTCAGTTGCAGTACTTCCTTCAACTGCTGCTGATGAAGACGATAAAGTAGTAATGGTAGTTTCTGTTGGTAACTGGGAACTAAACTGCTCAGTGGTTGAGTCGGTATGACTAGAGTTGCCGGTTATGCTGGAAACCGAAGTTTCTTTGGATGTAACTGTAGAAAGTTGAGATGTTAATTGGGACTGCTCCTTAGTTGTAACTGAATCTCCAGACTGTCTTGCTTCAGATATTGGTGTTGAAGTCTGCGTAATAGTCTCACTCACGGTACTATAAGTACGTTCATTGTCTTCATTGGTTGATTGAGTTGCAGACGATACTTTAGTTATCTCATTGGTAACAAATTCGCTAGGATTTGTGGTATCCGGAATCATGGTACTGTTATGTGTTTCTATAACTGTTGTGGAGTACGTTGGTTCCTGTGTTTCTTCTGTAATGTTAGAAATATTGCTAGACTCTGAAGTGATATCCGTTTCAGTACTACTTTGACCAATATTTGTTATGGAGTCTGTATTTTCTTGAGTGACTTGCGTATTTGGCATAATACTACTTGCAGTGGATTGCTGCGATTGGGTAGCTGTGCTACCTAATTCCGTGACTACCGACGAACTAGATTGAACTTTGGCTTCCTCAGTTTCAGTTGCAGTACTGCCTTCAACTGCTGCTGATGAAGACGACAATGTAGTAATGGTAGTTTCTGTTGGTAACTGGGAACTTGACTGCTCAGTGGTTGACTCGGTATGACCAGAGTTGCCGGTTATGCTGGAAACCGAAGTATCTTTGGATGTAACTGTAGAAAGTTGAGATGTTGATTGCGTCTGCTCCTTAGTTGTAACTGAATCTCCAGACTTGCTTGTTTCAGATATCGGTGTTGAAGTCTGCGTAATAGTCTCACTCACGGTACTATAGGTACGTTCACCGTCTTCATTGGTTGATTGAGTTGCAGACGATTCTGTAGTTATCTCATTGGTAACAGATTCGCTAGGATTTGTGGTATCCGGAATCATGGTATGGTTATGGGTTTCTATAACTGTTGTGGAGTACGTTGGTTCCTGTGTTTCTTCTGTTATGGTAGAAATATTGCTAGACTCTGAAGTGATATCCGTTTCAGTACTACTTTGACCAATATTTGTTATGGAGTCTGTATTTTCTTGAGTGGCTTGCGTAGTTGGCATAAAACTACTTGCAGTCGATTGCTGCGATTGAGTAGCTGTGCTACCTAATTCCGTGACTACCGACGAACTAGATTGAACTTTGGTTTCCTCAGTTTCAGTTGCAGTACTGCCTTTAACTGCTGCTGATGAAGACGATAACGTAGTAATGGTAGTTTCTGTTGGTAACTGGGAACTGGACTGCTCAGTGGTTGATTCGGTACGACCAGAGTTGCCGGTTATGCTGGAAACCGTAGTTTCTTTGGATGTGACGGTAGAAAGTTGAGATGTTGATTGCGTCTGCTCCTTAGTTGTAACTGAATCTCCAGACTTGCTTGTTTCAGATATCGGTGTTGAAGTCTGCGTAATAGTCTCACTCACGGTACTATAAGTACGTTCACCGTCTTCATTGGTTGATTGAGTTGCAGACGATTCTTTAGTTATCTCATTGGTAACAGATTCGCTAGGATTTGTGGTATCCGGAATCATGGTACTGTTATGGGTTTCTATAACTGTTGTGGAGTAAGTTGGTTCCTGTGTTTCTTCTGTAATAGTAGAAATGTTGCTAGACTCGAAAGTGATATCCGTTTCAGTACTACTTTGACCAATATTTGTTATGGAGTCTGTATTTTCTTGAGTGACTTGCGTATTTGGCATAATACTACTTGCAGTCGATTGCCGCGATTGAGTAGCTGTGCTACCTAACTCAGTGACTACCGACGAACTAGATTGAACTTTGTTTTCCTCAGTTTCAGTTGCAGTACTGCCTTCAACTGCTGCTGATGAAGACGACAACGTAGTAATGGTAGTTTTTGTTGGTAACTGAGAACTGGACTGCTCAGTGGTTGATTCGGTATGACCAGAGTTGCCGGTTATGCTGGAAACCGAAGTATCTTTGGATGTAACTGTAGAAAGTTGAGATGTTGATTGCGTCTGCTCCTTAGTTGTAACTGAATCTCCAGACTTGCTTGTTTCAGATATCGGTGTTGAAGTCTGCGTAATAGTCTTACTCACGGTACTATAGGTACGTTCACCGTCTTCATTGGTTGATTGAGTTGCAGATGATTCTGTAGTTATCTCATTAGTAACAGATTCGCTAGGATTTGTGGTATCCGGAATCATGGTACGGTTATGGGTTTCTATAACTGTTGTGGAGTACGTTGGTTCCTGTGTTTCTTCTGTAATGGTAAAAATATGGGTAGACTCTGAAGTGATATCCGTTTCAGTACTACTTTGACCAATATTTGTTATGGAGTCTGTATTTTCTTGAGTGACTTGCGTATTTGGCATAAAACTACTTGCAGTCGATTGCTGCGATTGAGTAGCTGTGCTACCTAATTCTGTGACTACCGACGAACTAGATTGAACTTTGGTTTCCTCAGTTTCAGTTGCAGTACTGCCTTCAACTGCTGCTGATGAAGACGATAACGTAGTAATGGTAGTTTCTGTTGGTAACTGGGAACTGGACTGCTCAGTGGTTGATTCGGTATGACCAGAGTTGCCGGTTATGCTGGAAATCGAAGTTTCTTTGGATGTAACTGTAGAAAGTTGAGATGTTGATTGCGACTGCTCCTTAGTTGTAACGGAATCTCCAGACTTGCTTGTTTCAGATATCGGTGTTGAAGTATGCGTAACAGTCTCACTTACGGTACTATAAGTACGTCCACTATCTTTATTAGTTGATTGAGTTGCAGACGATTCTTTAGTTATCTCATTGGTAACAGATTCGCTAGGATTTGTGGTATCCGGAATCATGGTACTGTTATGGGTTTCTATAACTGTCGTGGAGTACGTTGGTTCCTGTGTTTCTTCTGTAATGGTAGAAATATTGCTAGACTCTGAAGTGATATCCGTTTCAGTACTACTTTGACCAATATTTGTTATAGAGTCTGTATTTTCTTGAGTGACTTGCGTATTTGGCATAATACTACTTGCAGTCGATTGCCGCGATTGAGTAGCTGTGCTACCTAACTCAGTGACTACCGACGAACTAGATTGAACTTTGGTTTCCTCAGTTTCAGTTGCAGTACTGCCTTCAACTGCTGCTGATGAAGACGATAACGTAGTAATGGTAGTTTCTGTTGGTAACTGGGAACTGGACTGCTCAGTGGTTGATTCGGTATGACCAGAGGTGCCGGTTATGCTGGAAACCGAAGTATCTTTGGATGTAACTGTAGAAAGTTGAGATGTTGATTGCGTCTGCTCCTTAGTTGTAACTGAATCTCCAGACTTGCTTGTTTCAGATATCGGTGTTGAAGTCTGCGTAATAGTCTCACTCACGGTACTATAGGTACGTTCACCGTCTTCATTGGTTGATTGAGTTGCAGACGATTTTGTAGTTATCTCATTGGTAACAGATTCGCTAGGATTTGTGGTATCCGGAATCGTGGTACGGTTATGGGTTTCTATAACTGTTGTGGAGTACGTTAGTTCCTGTGTTTCTTCTGTAATGGTAGAAATATTGCTAGACTCTGAAGTGATATCCGTTTCAGTACTACTTTGACCAATATTTGTTATGGAGTCTGTATTTTGTTGAGTGACTTGCGTATTTGGCATAAAACTACTTGCAGTCGATTGCTGCGATTGAGTAGCGGTGCTACCTAATTCCGTGACTACCGACGAACTAGATTGAACTTTGGTTTCCTCAGTTTCAGTTGCAGTACTGCCCTCAACTGCTGCTGATGAAGACGATAACGTAGTAATGGTAGTTTCTGTTGGTAACTGGGAACTGGACTGCTCAGTGGTTGATTCGGTATGACCAGAGTTGCCGGTTATGCTGGAAACCGTAGTTTCTTTGGATGTGACGGTAGAAAGTTGAGATGTTGATTGCGTCTGCTCCTTAGTTGTAACTGAATCTCCAGACTTGCTTGTTTCAGATATCGGTGTTGAAGTCTGCGTAATAGTCTCACTCACGGTACTATAAGTACGTTCACCGTCTTCATTGGTTGATTGAGTTGCAGACGATTCTGTAGTTATCTCATTGGTAACAGATTCGCTAGGATTTGTGGTATCCGGAATCATGGTACTGTTATGGGTTTCTATAACTGTTGTGGAGTACGTTTGTTCCTGTGTTTCTTCTGTAATGGTAGAAATGTTGCTAGACTCGGAAGTGATATCCGTTTCAGTACTACTTTGACCAATATTTGTTATATAGTCTGTATTTTCTTGAGTGACTTGCGTATTTGGCATAATACTACTTGCAGTCGATTGCCGCGATTGAGTAGCTGTGCTACCTAACTCAGTGACTACCGACGAACTAGATTGAACTTTGGTTTCCTCAGTTTCAGTTGCAGTACTGCCTTCAACTGCTGCTGATGAACACGACAACGTAGTAATGGTAGTTTTTGTTGGTAACTGAGAACTGGATTGCTCAGTGGTTGATTCGGTATGACCAGAGTTGCCGGTTATGCTTGAAACCGAAGTATCTTTGGATGTAACTGTAGAAAGTTGAGATGTTGATTGCGTCTGCTCCTTAGTTGTAACTGAATCTCCAGACTTGCTTGTTTCAGATATCGGTGTTGAAGTCTGCGTAATAGTCTCACTCACGGTACTATAAGTACGTTCACCGTCTTCATTGGTTGATTGAGTTGCAAACGATTCTGTAGTTATCTCATTGGTAACAGATTCGCTAGGATTTGTGGTATCCGGAATCATGGTACGGTTATGGGTTTCTATAACTGTTGTGGAGTACGTTGGTTCCTGTGTTTCTTCTGTAATGGTAGAAATATTGCTAGACTCTGAAGTGATATCCGTTTTAGTACTACTTTGACCAATATTTGTTATGAAGTCTGTATTTTCTTGAGTGACTTGCGTATTTGGCATAAAACTACTTGCAGTCGATTGCTGCGATTGAGTAGCTGTGCTACCTAATTCTGTGACTACCGACGAACTAGATTGAACTTTGGTTTCCTCAGTTTCAGTTGCAGTACTGCCTTCAACTGCAGCTGATGAAGACGATAACGTAGTAATGGTAGTTTCTGTTGGTAACTGGGAACTGGACTGCTCAGTGGTTGATTCGGTATGACCAGAGTTGCCGGTTATGCTGGAAACCGAAGTTTCTTTGGATGTAACTGTAGAAAGTTGAGATGTTGATTGCGACTGCTCCTTAGTTGTAACGGAATCTCCAGACTTGCTTGTTTCAGATATCGGCGTTGAAGTCTGCGTAATAGACTCACTCACGGTACTATAAGTACCTTCACTGTCTTCATTGGTTGATTGAGTTGCAGACGATTCTTTAGTTATCTCATTGGTAACAGATTCGCTAGGATTTGTGGTATCCGGAATCATGGTACTGTTATGGGTTTCTATAACTGTTGTGGAGTACGTTGGTTCCTGTGTTTCTTCTGTAATGGTAGAAATGTTGCTAGACTCTGACGTGATATCTGTTTTAGTACTACTTTGACCAATATTTGTTATGGAGTCTGTATTTTCTTGAGTGACTTGCGTATTTGGCATAATACTACTTGCAGTCGATTGCCGCGATTGAGTAGCTGTGCTACCTAACTCAGTGACTACCGACGAACTAGATTGAACTTTGGTTTCCTTAGTTTCAGCTGCAGTACTGCCTTCAACTGTTGCTGATGAAGACGATAACGTAGTAATGGTAGTTTCTGTTGGTAACTGGGAACTGGACTGCTCAGTGGTTGATTCAGTATGACCAGAGTGGCCGGTTATGCTGGAAACCGAAGTTTCTTTGGATGTGACGGTAGAAAGTTGAGATGTTGATTGCGACTGCTCCTTAGTTGTAACGGAATCTCCAGACTTGCTTGTTTCAGATATCGGTGTTGAAGTCTGCGTAATAGTCTCACTTACGGTACTATAAGTACGTTCACTGTCTTCATTGGTTGATTGAGTTGCAGACGATTCTGTAGTTATCTCATTAGTAACAGATTCGCTACGATTTGTAGTATCCGGAAAAATGGTACTGTTATGGGTTTCTATAACTGTTGTGGAGTACGTTGGTTCCTGTGTTTCTTCTGTAATGGTAGAAATATTGCTAGACTCTGAAGTGATATCCGTTTCAGTACTACTTTGACCAATATTTGTTATGGAGTCTGTATTTTCTTGAGTGACTTGCGTATTTGGCATAATACTACTTGCAGTGGATTGCTGCGATTGAGAAGCTGTGCTACCTAATTCCGTGACTACCGACGAACTAGATTGAACTTTGGTTTCCTCAGTTTCAGTTGCAGTACTGCCTTCAACTGCTGCTGATGAAGACGATAACGTAGTAATGGTAGTTTCTGTTGGTAACTGGGAACTGGACTGCTCAGTGGTTGATTCGGTATGACCAGAGTTGCCGGTTATGCTGGAAACCGAAGTATCTTTGGATGTAACTGTAGAAAGTTGAGATGTTGATTGCGTCTGCTCCTTAGTTGTAACTGAATCTCCAGACTTGCTTGTTTCAGATATCGGTGTTGAAGTCTGCGTAATAGTCTCACTCACGGTACTATAAGTACGTTCACTGTCTTCATTGGTTGATTGATTTGCAGACGATTCTTTAGTTACCTCATTGGTAACAGATTCGCTGGGATTTGTGATATCCGGAATCATGGTACTGTTATTGGCATTTAGAACTGTTGTGGAGTACGACGGTTCCAGTGTTTCTTCTGTAATGGTAGAAATATTGTTGCTAGACTCTGACGTGGTATCCGATTCAGTACTACTTTGACCAATATTTGGTATGAAGTCTGTATTTTCTTGAGTGACTTGAGTATTCGGCATAATACTACTTGTAGGAGTGCTTCCTAATTCCGTGACTACCGACGAACTAGATTGAACTTTGGTTTCCTTAGTTTCAGTTGCAGTACTTCCTTCAACTGCTGCTGATGAAGACGATAAAGTAGTAATGGTAGTTTCTGTTGGTAACTGGGAACTAGACTGCTCAGTGGTTGAGTCGGTATGACTAGAGTTGCCGGTTATGCTGGAAACCGAAGTTTCTTTGGATGTAACTGTAGAAAGTTGAGATGTTGATTGGGACTGCTCCTTAGTTGTAACTGAATCTCCAGACTTGCTTGCTTCAGATACTGGTGTTGAAGTCTGCGTAATAGTCTCACTCACGGTACTATAAGTACGTTCACTGTCTTCATTGGTTAATTGAGTTGCAGACGATACTTTAGTTATCTCATTGGTAACAAATTCGCTAGGATTTGTGGTATCCGGAATCATGGTACTGTTATGGGTTTCTATAACTGTTGTGGAGTACGTTGGTTCCTGTGTTTCTTCTGTAATGTTAGAGAGGTTGCTAGACTCTGAAGTAATATCCGTTTCAGTACTACTTTGACCAATATTTGTTATGGAGTCTGTATTTTCTTGAGTGACTTGCGTATTTGGCATAATACTACTTGCAGTGGATTGCTGCGATTGAGTAGCTGTGCTACCTAATTCCGTGACTACCGACGAACTAGATTGAACTTTGGTTTCCTCAGTTTCAGTTGCCGTACTGCCTTCAACTGCTGCTGATGAAGACGACAACGTAGTAATGGTAGTTTTTGTTGGTAACTGGGAACTGGACTGCTCAGTGGTTGATTCGGTATGACCAGAGTTGCCGGTTATGCTGGAAACCGAAGTATCTTTGGATGTAACTGTAGAAAGTTGAGATGTTGATTGCGTCTGCTCCTTAGTTGTAACTGAATCTCCAGACTTGCTTGTTTCAGATATCGGTGTTGAAGTCTGCGTAATAGTCTCACTCACGGTACTATAAGTACGTTCACCGTCTTCATTGGTTGATTGAGTTGCAGACGATTCTGTAGTTATCTCATTAGTAACAGATTCGCTACGATTTGTAGTATCCGGAAAAATGGTACTGTTATGGGTTTCTATAACTGTTGTGGAGTACGTTGGTTCCTGTGTTTCTTCTGTAATGGTAGAAATATTGCTAGACTTTGAAGTGATATCCGTTTCAGTACTACTTTGACCAATATTTGTTATGGAGTCTGTATTCTCTTGAGTGACTTGCGTATTTGGCATAATACTACTTGCAGTGGATTGCTGCGATTGAGAAGCTGTGCTACCTAATTCCGTGACTACCGACGAACTAGATTGAACTTTGGTTTCCTCAGTTTCAGTTGCAGTACTGCCTTCAACTGCTGCTGATGAAGACGATAACGTAGTAATGGTAGTTTCTGTTGGTAACTGGGAACTGGACTGCTCAGTGGTTGATTCGGTATGACCAGAGTTGCCGGTTATGCTGGAAACCGAAGTATCTTTGGATGTAACTGTAGAAAGTTGAGATGTTGATTGCGTCTGCTCCTTAGTTGTAACTGAATCTCCAGACTTGCTTGTTTCAGATATCGGTGTTGAAGTCTGCGTAATAGTCTCACTCACGGTACTATAAGTACGTTCACTGTCTTCATTGGTTGATTGATTTGCAGACGATTCTTTAGTTACCTCATTGGTAACAGATTCGCTGGGATTTGTGATATCCGGAATCATGGTACTGTTATTGGCATTTAGAACTGTTGTGGAGTACGACGGTTCCAGTGTTTCTTCTGTAATGGTAGAAATATTGTTGCTAGACTCTGACGTGGTATCCGATTCAGTACTACTTTGACCAATATTTGGTATGAAGTCTGTATTTTCTTGAGTGACTTGAGTATTCGGCATAATACTACTTGTAGGAGTGCTTCCTAATTCCGTGACTACCGACGAACTAGATTGAACTTTGGTTTCCTTAGTTTCAGTTGCAGTACTTCCTTCAACTGCTGCTGATGAAGACGATAAAGTAGTAATGGTAGTTTCTGTTGGTAACTGGGAACTAGACTGCTCAGTGGTTGAGTCGGTATGACTAGAGTTGCCGGTTATGCTGGAAACCGAAGTTTCTTTGGATGTAACTGTAGAAAGTTGAGATGTTGATTGGGACTGCTCCTTAGTTGTAACTGAATCTCCAGACTTGCTTGCTTCAGATACTGGTGTTGAAGTCTGCGTAATAGTCTCACTCACGGTACTATAAGTACGTTCACTGTCTTCATTGGTTGATTGAGTTGCAGACGATACTTTAGTTATCTCATTGGTAACAAATTCGCTAGGATTTGTGGTATCCGGAATCATGGTACTGTTATGGGTTTCTATAACTGTTGTGGAGTACGTTGGTTCCTGTGTTTCTTCTGTAATGTTAGAGAGGTTGCTAGACTCTGAAGTAATATCCGTTTCAGTACTACTTTGACCAATATTTGTTATGGAGTCTGTATTTTCTTGAGTGACTTGCGTATTTGGCATAATACTACTTGCAGTGGATTGCTGCGATTGGGTAGCTGTGCTACCTAATTCCGTGACTACCGACGAACTAGATTGAACTTTGGTTTCCTCAGTTTCAGTTGCAGTACTGCCTTCAACTGCTGCTGATGAAGACGACAACGTAGTAATGGTAGTTTTTGTTGGTAACTGAGAACTGGACTGCTCAGTGGTTGATTCGGTATGACCAGAGTTGCCGGTTATGCTGGAAACCGAAGTATCTTTGGATGTAACTGTAGAAAGTTGAGATGTTGATTGCGTCTGCTCCTTAGTTGTAACTGAATCTCCAGACTTGCTTGTTTCAGATATCGGTGTTGAAGTCTGCGTAATAGTCTCACTCACGGTACTATAAGTACGTTCACCGTCTTCATTGGTTGATTGAGTTGCAGACGATTCTGTAGTTATCTCATTGGTAATAGATTCGCTAGGATTTGTGGTATCCGGAATCATGGTACGGTTATGGGTTTCTATAACTGTTGTAGAGTACGTTGGTTCCTGTGTTTCTTCTGTTATGGAGGAAATGTTGTTGCTAGACTCTGTCGCAGTATCCGTTTCAGTACTACTTTGACCAATATCTGTTATGAAGTCTGTATTTTCTTGAGTGACTTGATTAGTCGGCATGATACTGCTTGAAGTGGATAGTTGCGATGTCTGAGTAACTGTGCTTCTTAATTCTGTGACTATCGTGGATATAGATGTATCTTTGGTTCCCTCAGTATCAGAAGCAATTGACGAAGTACTATTAGTTGTTTCTGTGGATAGTTCAGAACTAAACTGTCTAGTGGATGTTTCGGTAGGAGAAGTGTTGTATGTTATAGTGTGGGCAGATGTTTCATTAAAAATGCTTGTATTAATTTGAGAAGATGTCGACTGTGTCTGCTTCAGCGTTGTATCGGTACCATCGGATTGATTTATTTCAGTTATTGGTGTTAAAGTATTTGTGACAATCTCACTTACTGTACTAATAGTAGAGGAAATTTGTTCGTAAGTTGGTAAGTAGGTCGGCGACGATGAGAAATGTCCACTAGTACTACTTACTTCATAGAAAATTGTTGTTTCAGATGCCATGCCACTGTCAACAGAAGTGCTAATATTTTTGACGTCAGAATTTGTGGTTGTGTCCTTACTGTCTTCTGAAACTGTTGTGAAATAAGAAGGTCTCGGTGTTACCTTGGTACTGCTCTCTTCAATATCTGATGTTAACTCCGTATTTTCTTTATTGACTTGGGTAGTAGCCAAACTACTACTTTCCGTGGTTTGATTTGAAAATTTCGAGGATGTTGATTCTGATTGCTTATTTGTTTCAGTAGCAGGATTGCTACTCTTAGTTTCAGTATAAGTCGAAGACTGGGAAGTTATTTTTGCAGTTAAAGTCGAAGAAATATAAGTTACAGCTGAAGTAATTTCTGTAAAATTTACCGCTCTTGTAGAAAGATTTTCATTAGTTGTTGATGTAATTTCTGTTTCGCCTTTTACTGTTGTTGTAGGACATTCAGTTGTCGAGCTGCTTTCTGATGGTTCTACGCATTCCCATTTATTTGCATCACTACATATTAATCCGGATGGACACTCTTGAACTCCTTGACTTGAAAATGCCAATGTAACCGGCCCATAATCAGCGCATTGGTAAAAGTGAGTTGAATTGACACAATGAAAATACTTTCCATGACAATTAAGGATTATTTCTGGCTCTTCTCCGCATCTGGGACAAGCCTAAAATAATTAAAAATGAAGATTATAATTTTTATTTCAAATAATAATGCTGCTTATACGGTTTTAAATTACTGTTTATATTTAAATAATATCTGGAATGCTATTTTAAATAATGAATAAATGTTACCAGATCTTTTACAGAAAGCATTCTGAACTTTTTGTATTCGATGCTTATTTAAAGCGTTCAAATAGTTGCCGTACACAACAGGGATAGATATGCACGCGGAAAGAGACTATTTGTATGCCCTATAAACTGCAGTTTCTAATCCAAAACAAATCCCAAACTCTTGGTAGGTACTTAGGTACGTATGGTAGTAGAACAGTATTATCAATTATTATATTAAAATCATTAAGCAAATTATTGCTATTAAAAATAATTAAACTACATTTTGTAGGATTATTTAAATTGTATCGCAAGGGCAGAACTTTAATGGTTTCCATATCATCATTTAATTGAGCTGAAGCAGCTATGGTACCATTCGGATCAAATACAATAAATAAATGAATATCATCTGCAAAAACTTGAATATTTTGCGCTTGGATCTGTCGAAGGCTTATGACAAGACGAGGAGTTACTTATCAACAAATTAGATCGGTATGGCGTAAGAGGTCAAGTGGTAAAGTCGTTCGACTCATACTTATCAAACAGGAAACAAAAGGTAAAAATAACAAGAAATGGATGTACATATTTTTCGGATATCAGTGAAAATAAATTGGGAATAGCACAAGGTAGCGTTATTGGCCCAATATTGTTCGTTAGTTTTGTAAATGACCTGTATTCCATAAGGAATTCTCACGATGAAAGTATGATATGGTATGCTGATGACACAAATTTGCTTATAAGTGGTGAAAGTGTTGATGAGTTGATTGAGAAGGGTAACGGTATCTTTTCAAAGGCTAATGACTGGTTTGTAAGAAATTAATTAATATTGAATAAAGAAAAAACAAATCTAATTATGTTTAGAACAAAGTTATGTAAAACTCAAAAACCGCCTAACATATATACATATACCTGATAAAAATGTTAACACTGTTGAGACCACAAAATTTTTAGGTCTGCATATTGATGAGTTTCTTGATTGGTCTGAGCATATAAGTGACTTGTCAAATAAATTAAACACAATTGTTATGTTATTGTAAATGTTATGGAAATTGTCGTGAGCAACTACACGAACGAGAAAATATTGAAAATTATGTATTTTGCAAACTTTTAATCTTGTTTAAAGTATGGTATTATATTTTGTGGAAGAAGTAGCCAGACACAGAAAGTATTTGTGGTTCAGAAGCGTGTTCTCCGTTTTATAAAAAAATGCATTTCAAAGAAAGCTGTCGAGGCGTGTTTAAAGCCGAAGGTATTTTACCTGCATTTTAAGCAATAATGTTATTTTTTAAAAACCGAGCAAGTTTTGAACTGGTATTTCATGTGTAAAATACAAGAACACAAAATGTTGATTACCAAATTCATCGTTTACCATTGACTGAGAATAGTCCTTATTACATGTGCCTGAGATTTTTCAATAAATTATACCAAACAATGTAATAGTATAATATTACATACCGAAAAGGAAAGTGTTTTATTACGTAGCAGATCATTGTTTATTACTGTCGAGAGATTAGTCAGTTATCCGAGACGCGAAGCGTCGAGGTTAACTTTAATCTCGTTACAGTAATGAACATTTTTCTTCTGAGGTTTGTATACTATTTTATTTAAACCATACCGTTAATTGAAAATTAAATAATATTTGATTTTTTCAAAAAATGTAGTAAAAAGCCGAGGTGATTTAACACCTCCGACCCCCAAAAAAGGCTTTCGCATCGTATAATGTATTAAATTTTTTCTACTACTGTTCTCTGATCAATATATTATTAAGTAATAAACTTTGATTTTATTCAAATTAAAATGATAAAATAAGTTTTTTTTTCCACCTGTAAAATAATCCATGACAACTAGTTATTTGAGTATTGTTTACAACTAGTTATTTGAGTTCTGTCAGAGTCTGTCAGTTCGATTTTTTTGTCCTGGCTCCGAAAGTAATACTTAACATAGCTAGCAACGCACAGGTAAGAGTCTGTCAGTTCGATTTTTTTGTCCTGGCACCGAAAGTATTACTTTCGTAGCTAGCAACCTACTTTCGTAGCTAGCAACGGATAATATTCAGGTAACTGTAACATTTATTTATACAGTAGTAGAAAAAAATCATTACATGTCATGTTTTTAAAAAGTCTTTAAGGAAATTGTTAATTGAATTGGAACCGTATTCCATTGATGATTTTTTAAATAATTAGGCCACAGTAGACTGAGCAGGTAATAGGCTAGGATAATTGTTGTGATTTGTGGTATTTATTATTTCTCTTTTTGACGCCATTTCTTTTGTGTTGGGTATGTTATTTTTTATGATGTATTATTAACACAATAAGAAAAATAAAGCTTATTATTATTATTATTATTATTATTATTATTATTATTATTATTATTATTATTATTATTATTATTATTATTATTGTATGTGTTGTATGTTGTATGTTGTATAAATTGTATCGGAAGGGAAGAACTTTAGTGGTTTCCAAATCATCATTTAATTGAGCTGAAGCAGCTATGGTACCTTTTAGATCAAATACAATAAATAAATGAATATAATCGGCAAAAACTTAAATATTTTGCGCTGTCCACAATATCTGCGTTGTATGTATAAAAAAGTAGGGGACCCAAGACGGATCTTTGAGGGATACCTGAAAAAAATTCGGACAAGGGAGAAACTTTTTGATGATAATGAAACTAATACGCTATTTTGCAAGTTATAAGGCTGATAATAATACTAATTAAATTTAAAGATCCCTTTAAAAGATGTTGAAGGCGAAGGTAAAAGAACTAAGTCCGGTTCTGTCTCTTTAACCTCTTAACGTTAAATTAACCAGACATCAACAGGGTGCCATAGGTGACAGTGATATGGCCACGATACGGCTTGACCTCTTTTTTTGCCAGCAAACGAATTTAGCTAAAAATATCAAATAATAAAAATAAGGTCGCGTTATACTTAGATATATCATGACATTCTCAAAACTTTTAAATCTGTTTAGTAGTTGTCAAGTTTTGAGGTAGCTAACAAATATACATAATACCAAAGACAATATACGCAACCATCAACCACGATTGTTTTTGATAATACCTTCATCATGCAAACACTTTTCTATAAATATTAGTACAAATAATTTGTTGCACAACCAATACACAAAGCTATATTTGTGGTAATACTTAGATTACCTATATACCGGATGAATCAACGATAGGGCGGAGTAGATTTATGCCTTAACGATAAGATTTGTCGATATTAACCTTTTGTGTTATGTATCTGCATAATTAAAATAAATATTTTGACCCAAAATCAAACAACTTCTAATAGAAAAATGTCACTTACAAAAATATTGTTGAGCGCACCGGCGTAGCTAGGGGGGGGGGGGGCATCGGGGCATTTGCCCCCCCCCCAAGAGCCATGAAAAAAAGGAATTATCAACAATAATTTAAAAACTTTTAACAGGTAGTTAAATTTAATTTTTATATTATATTGTATATTTTCTCTCACTGTTCTTATGTCGCTAGTTTTTACCATTGTTTGCCAGTGTATAAAAACAGTAACACTGCTAATACTGTCAAATTTCGCTAAATTTGGGCGTGGTCCAAAAATTTTTCGCCTGCGGCGCTTTCGGCCGTGGCGAGCTTTACACCTCTATACAACTATATGCCCCCCTCCAAGACAATATCCTAGCTACGCCACTGATTGAGCGACTCACAAAGCTTAAGAATTTGTTATAACATCTTTAAATTAATTTTATGCCATTCTTTTTAGAGCGGTTTTTTAAGTAGAATTTATTTTTTATAAATTTTTTCTTATTTAAAAGACGTTTTTTATCGACAACCCACTTTCAAAATTGTTATTCAGTAAACAACTGAATGGTTCTAAATTTTGTTAAAATTGTTTTTCTAATGCAAATTTATTTAAATAATCTGCATTATTGTTTACTCAAATACGTTGCTTTCTTGACTTAGCTTAATATGTCAGCCATATACTATTTGACCTTTTAAGTTGCTAGGTGGTTGTCATTACACGTCGGAACTAAAGCTGGAATTATAAACTCACGTTGGCGTCAGTTCGTAGTCGGCAATTGTCGGCATTGTAAAAATGCAGTAACTTCATGCTAATTTTATTTTTCTTTTGATTTTTTGATATTGCCAATTTTTGTTACCTATATAAAATAAGCTTATCTGTATACGTTTAAGACAGTATTTTCAATTATACGAAAATAGTTTTAACACAAATTACAAAATAGGTTTCTCTCGATATTAACATATATTAATAGTGGATTTTTAACCTACTCTGTTTCTTTATTGTAGCATTGAAAAAGGGAAAAATAAATTTTCGAAAGCTCGGCGTTGTAAAAAGGGAGTTTTACTTCAGCCCTTAGGCAGCTTTCCCAAGAATTGGGAGTCATTAATTCAACTAGTCGGTCGAGACTATACCCTTCACATATAATATGTAGGTATGTCTTTTATATCCATGTTAAAAAAAAATTGTACTATCTACATAATGCATTTATATAAAAGTAATCCATGTAAATAAAACTTAGCATATTCGTATTGTGCAAATTTATAAAAGTATTTTTTTTTTGAAACAATGAAAGATTACAAAATTGTAATTATTTCCACGAAATATTATTTAATTTTCATTATAAGAATTACTTACTTTTTCCATCACGCACACTTTGCCGTGTTAAAATTAACTATAAAAAAAATCAAATTGTATAATAGAGTAGCTAGTATAGATAAAATAGGTAGCAAATTTTCTGATTAAATTAAAAATTATAATATAAACGAAGAGCAAACACTATAGTGACGCATTCTCCACTTGATTTCCTCCAAAAGCGGCCAAATCCCCCTCTTACCCCAATTACCTACCTATAGCATAGATTAACAAAAGCAAGAAAAACCATGCATTAAAATATTTTACCACTCACAAGTTTATACGGCGTACAAATACGTAACGAGTTACGACGAACGTTGCCTGTGATAAACACTTAGCACACGAGAATGTCCGTTTAAAGTCACGTCCCCTCTTGGAATTTACACAGCGGCGTCGAGCCTCGCTTTCGACCATTTCGGTGGGATGTCTAGGTTTACTTATTAGTTCATGCCTATAGGTTGGATTTATAAATTAATAAAAGAGCAAAAAAAGAAATATACGCAAATTTGAAAAAACTTCGTTTTATGCTTTTATTAATTTATCAATTAATTTTTTTTAAACTTAAAACTGTAGGTAGGTACTTAACTGCTACTCCAAGAGCGCTTTTAATTTCTTAACTATAATTAATTGTGACAAAATAATTTTTGCCAATGTGATTTATGCAACAAAGTTAATTCAAAACTTTAGGCAACCCGACATTAATCCTTTTAAACTTTGTCTTTTCGATGACATCCAGTTTATTCTGTGTGGCCCGGAGTCTTCAGGAATATATTTTATAAAATTTATTATGAAATTTGTGTGTTCGATGGGCACAGAGATTTGGATCGATCTGATTTTAAAAATCATTTGACCGTGCGATCATATTTTACCAATCGAATAGAGATCAGATAAGTGAGATCGATCCGGATCGATCTAAACTTGCGAATCGAATACGGCTCTTATTAAAAAAACAGCTTATTAGCTTCACCTGTATGTTATGTACGTACGTTTGTAACCGACTTCTTTGAACCCGATTTTGACCCACTTTAAACGGTCAGATTTAATTTAAATTTTGTAGACTTATCAAGAACCGCTGACAATGCATTAATCTAATACGCAAAAAATTCTCCTGTCAAATTTTGACAACTGTCAGGTATAAAACGAAGATGCGATTTTGACGTAACAAATTATGGGATCGTATAGGATTCGATGCGGACACTTCGGGAAAAATAAGCAAAAAATTCTCCTGCCAAAATTTGACAGCTGTCAATATGTCAAATCGTTTAAAAAAAAAATGATATTAATGAAAAAACTATAAGGTCGTATGTATATTGACGGTGGAATATAGAAAATAATAATGAACGATTAACATTAGTATTATTGTAAAAAACCGAAGGGTGCTCGATATACAAAAAATATAGCACAAAGCGCCCCACGCTTTTTTCACAATAATACTAATGTTTATCGTTCATTATTATTTTCTGCCTATATGAGTAAAGAATTTCAAGAATTATTTTAAACTATATTTCTTTTCCGCTTTTTAGTCTGATTAATTATTAAAGCGTGTTTTTTAGTTTTTTTTCACTATATTTATTTAGCTTACCTCTATAGTGGATAAAAACCCTATCAAACATGCTACAATAAGCATCAAACGCATTGTACTTGGCGGCACATCTCATTTGATACTAAACTACCATTGTTTTTGCAAACATTTAATAGATTTTTCCATACTTTCCTCTATTGTCTTAATTAATGCTATAATAAATATGTCTTGACGGTTTATATTGAAATTTGGTTGATAAGCAAGAAAACTTTTGTTTTTGTACCTACGCGATGCAACATTATCCATATAAGTAATTTATTATGATTCGTCGAAAAACAGGTAAAACGAATCTCAACAAAATAAGACAATATTATGATCCATTACTCAATCAGAACAAGATGCGTTTAAGTATTTATTTCTATTTATTTGCGTTTTTGTATATTCTGCGATTAACACTATAAACGTGTTAAATGCGAATTTAAAAGTCGACTTTGTAAATTCATAGATATCAAAAGAAATGGTCACGTGGTTGTTATTTTCGAATTTTCTCTTCTTCGTTCGCTGCCGGCCATTCCCGAGGGGACCTACAGTTTAACGTGGGCTCCGAACCACGATCCTCAGTCATTAGAAGCACCCCCCAAGGGCTATCAACCCTTGGTCTCGCGGTTTCTATGACCTTTTTCTATTATTTTTGGATTTTTAACGTGCTTTCGAAACAATTGATAGGGATAAATTATATCAGAATGGATTAAGGGGAGTTGTTTATAAATGGTTTCAAAATTATTTAATAAGTAATAGGCAGCAAAAAACAAATATTGATAACATTTTTCTAAAAAGGAATATAATAATATTGGGGTACCACAAGGTAACATTTTAGGTCCATATTATTATTTATTCTTTATATCAATGATATGCCAAATGGTTTGAAACAAAGTTTTATTCAAATGTTTGCGGATGATACTTTATTGTATAAAGGGTAAACATATTCTTGATTGTATGTAGAAATTTTAAATTAAAAACTATATCAAACTGGTTAAAGGTAAATAAATTAAAATTAAATGTTTCTAAAACAAAATTTATGATTATTGGAAATAACTTGAATAATATAGATATGAATATTTTTATCGATGATGAAAAATTAGAAATTATACACTCGTTTACATATTTGGGAGTAATTTTAGATTCTAAATTAAAATTTGAATTACATTTTGAAAATCTTGTATCTAAAATTGGAAAAAAATTAATTAGGTATTTAAAAATAATATCTTACCAGGTGGTTGAGTATTATAGTAGTAGTTAGTAACAAGCTTTATTTAGCAATATGCTACAATTTAACAAATTTTACAAAATATTTAAATTTATTTAACAATATCATCTATGAAGTATTAAAAAAATTTTTATCAGTCACTATTTTGTTTTTTAAATAAATAATTTTTTAATGATTTTTTAAAATTTTTCAAAGAACTCTGTGATTTAATTGAATTATTCAAGTCGTTATATTCACTTAATCCTTTATGGAAAACCGATTTATATGTTAAATGTTTTGATACCCTACTTAGACAAAAATCGTGTTTATTGCTGGTTGAATAGTTATGATTTTCAAAATTTTGAGTTAAAAAATCTTTTAAATGGGAAGGTAGTAAGTTATTTTGTATTTTAAAAATAAAAGTACAGATAAAAAAAATACTAAATTTTTAATACTTAACCACTGAAGTTTCTCTAACATTAAATTTATTTTCGTATATTTATTAACATTTAAAATTATACGCATAGCTTTATTTTCCAAAACTTGGAATCTATTAAAGACTTCATCATTTGCTGATGTGTATAAAATAGTTGAACAATATAAAAAATGAGGTAAAATTATAGTGTTGTAAATTGTTTTTCATGAAAATAAACTTAAATTTTGACTAATTCTTTTTAAATAGGTAGGTAATTAATTTTTTTTTTCAATTTTAGATACCTACAAGATTTTCAAAATGTAATTCAAATTTTAATTTGGAATCTAAAATTACTACCAAATATTTAAAAGAGTGTATAATTACTAATTTTTTATCATCAATAAAAATATTTATATCTATATTATTCACGTTATTTCCAATAACCATAAATTTGGTTTTAGAAACATTTAATTTTAATTTATTTACCTTTAACCAATTTGATAGTTTTTAATTCAAAATTTCTATATACAATCAAGAATATTTTTACCCTTTAAAAAGGTACAATAGTATATCATCCGCAAACATTTGAATAAAACTTTGTTTCAATAAAACATTTGGCATATCATTTATATAAAGAATAAATAATAATGGACCTAAAATGCTACCTTGTGGTACCCCAATATTATTATATTCCTTTTTAGAAAAAATGTTATCAATTTTTGTTTTTTGCTGCCTATTACTTAAATAATTTTGAAACCATTTATAAACAACTCCCCTTAATCCATACCGATATAATTTTTTTTAATAATTTATCCCTATCAATTGTTTCGATAGCACGTTTAAAATCCAAAAATACTGCCAATAAAACTTCATTTTTGTCAACGCTTCGCTTCCAATTTTCAATTACATACTGGACTGCCGTTTCTGTTGAATATCCTTTTCTAAAACCTGCTTGCATGTTTACTAAAATTTTGTTTTCTTCAATAAATTCGAGTATCTATTCATAACCTGTCATTTCTAATAATTTTTTAATATCCCATAATATATTTATTGGCCTCATTTCACAGCTTTTTTTGTATTTTTGATCTTTGGAACTGGTGTTATAAAAGAACATTTTAGATCTTCAGATAGTAATTGGGGGTGTGCAACAAAATTGATTATTCGATTAGACATAATTTTTTATCGATTATTAATCGAAAAAAAAACTATTTATCGATTAATCGAAAAAAAAACTATTTTTCGATTAATCAAAAATCAAATCAAAATCGAAAAAAAAAAATATTTTTCGATTAATCGATTAATTAGGTAGGTACCCGAAAAAAATTAAATTTACGATTTGATTAATCGAAAAAAAAACGATTTTTCGATCATTCAATTGACCAAAAAACTATTTTTCGATTATTCGAAAATATAGGTATGTTTTTGGATAATTGAAGTTGCTAGTTACATATTATTGCTGTAAGTCTCTATATATTTATTAGCAACCCTATTACGCTGAAAATCGGTTTAAAAAATATTATAGCATATTATTGCTAGGGCTGTGCTACAAAATAGATTATTAATCGAAAAAAACTATTTTTCGATTAATCGATTATTTTCGATTAATCGATTAATAGAAAATAATCGATTATTTCAAATAATCGAAAATCGATTATCTTTTTCGGTAATCGCACAGCCCTAGTTGTAATAGTAGTTTAATTTTACCCACAAATAAACACTGAATCGCCGCTTATATAAAGAAAAACTAGCTATTTTTTAGGAATTTTTACTCAGCTCAACCAGCTCTTGTAAAAGAAACGTTACATACTTAACCAAGGCAAGGACGAAGAAAATAAAATAAATCTAGTCATAAATTTGTATTAATAAGGTAGGTAACATGCAAATAATGCTCTTAAAAATGAATATTGCAGTATAACAAAATAAAAATAGACTTATAATAAAATGGAATCGTGGGATTCACTGGCCCGGCCCAGAAAGTGATTTATCCATGAATTTTTTCTTAGCAAAACATAACCACCATTTGCTTGGCTTGCCCGAATCTCCGAAAACTTTTTCGCAAACTCTTAGCCCTACTTCTTGCCTTAATTGGGTTATATAGGCTCTCAAAAACTCACCATCATTGGGGGTTGATGGTCGGCTAAAATAACAAAAACCAATTAAAAGTCAGGCATTACCATTCACAAAAATTAAATTAAAATTTTCAGATCTACAGACTGTCTGCCGATAGGGTTTTCGTTTTCAATAAGTAATGGATGAAATTTTTCGGGAAAGTCATTCTTGATAAAAAGTTTTGCTTGTAAAAAAAATGCAATTCACGAAGATAAAATTTTTATTTTTTATACAGTGTTCGCAAAAACTGCAAAAACATGATTTTTCTCCAAGAGGAAGACCTTTATTTTTCATTTTTGGCCAAAATGCCATTTAGAAAACTTATTTAGAACAACATTTGTAATTTAAATCCGAGATTTAAAATAAATCTTCGATTTTGTTTTTTTAATTTTTATAGGTAAAAGAATTTTTTTTTGGATAGCAGCATTAGCGGTCGATTATATCAAAAAGTTTCAAAAACTGATTTTTGGTGTTATCAGAAATAAGTATTTTTAATTTCACAAATAAAATGAATAATAATGAAATAACACAAAAAAATCGTAAAATAATAACAAATAATAATTTCATAATTTGCTATTCAAACACTTCTTCAACTCATTTTTTCAGCTGTAAACGAATGTGGTCAAAACTTCTTTGAATTTCTTCAATGGAAATTGTTTGAACAGCTTCAACAATTCGTTGTTTTAGAAGCTGTACGTCGTTCTCAACTGGACGGGAGTACACTAATTGTTTGAGGCGCCCCCAAAGATAGGCATCTGAAATACCTAGTTAAATCGTGACTTCTTGGGGGCCACAGAACCGGACCATTCCGACCAATCTATCTGCGGCCAAAGCCATTCCCTCACTTCAATTGTGAAATGCGTAGGGCATCCATCTTGTTGAAAGTACATTTCGTCCTAAATTGGAGAATCAATTCTTCTAGGTTGTCAGAAAGGAATGTTTCCAACATTTTAAGGTAACTACTACGGTTACACGTGTTTTCGAAAAAGTACGGGCCAATAATGCCATAATAAGAAATCGCACACCAGACATTTACTTTTTTGTAATATTGTCTTCTTGCAGGAATTCTAAAACGGGGATTATTTTCGCTCCAGTATCTAATATGCGCAGAAGGCACTTTCCCGTTTGTTGAAAATGTCGATTCATCGGAGAACATGATAAATTTATGAAAAAATTATTTTAAATCTCGGATTTAAATTATAAACGTTATTCTAAATAAGTTGTCTAATTGGCATTTTGGTCAAAAATGAAAAATAAAGGTAGTTTACTCTTGGAGAAAAATCCTGTTTTTGCGAACCCTGTATAAAAAAATCAAAATTTTCTCTTCGCGAATTGCATTTTTTTACAAGTAAAACTTTTTATCAAGAATGACCTTTTTCCCGAAAAATTAAATTTTTCATCCTTTTGTGCTATTGTAAACCCTATCCGCGGACAGTCTGTATATAAAAGATATAAAACCGGTCAATGCACAAATGGTGTCTGACGATAGGATTCCGCATTCCTGAAAATTAATTGAAAAATCCAAATGTGTATGTTAAAGCTTGATAATAAAGCATTGTAATTACATACAAGCAAACTTCATTTAATTACCCGGGAAACCCGTTAGTTCGTTAGGATATGCTTCGTTTTAGAAAACGAAAAATCACACACGTTTTACTGTTCAAAGCCCGTGCCTATTTTCAGACTAAAAATTAACAAAAAATAGCGAAGTATAACATAAGATGAGCTCTTTTATTACAGAAACAGAGATTAGCTATTTTGTTTGCAGCTGCTCAATAAGGCGCCGTTGACTGCAATAAGTTTTATTATTCATGTAAACTGACGGTAAAAATACAATAATTGATGATGAAATTAATAATAAAATCTGAACCTGTAACTATTTATATTAATATTGGATTCAGAGGAAAGCAATTAGAATTAATTAAAAATTATCTGAACATTTTTCACTTAGAATAGATACTTACTTAATTAAAAAATTAAGAAGTTTACTACCGATTTTTAAAAACATTAAACATTTTTTAAATGTAGGACATATGGAAATATTATATTACGCGTTAGTTAAAACTATGGAGGACTTGAGGTAGGAGGCCGATCGCAATGCATTGGATTCGGTCCCAAATTAGCATCGGTAATTCAGCTTTACGAGTTGCCATAAGATGGCGCTCGTGTTCGAAGTGGGCTATCAAATAAATGGTTTCTTATGGACGCGATAACTATTTTTATTTAAATTAGTTCTTTAAGGAACAAATAAGGACTTTTATATGAATTTACACTTACTTTGTTATAGGTACTTATTAGTAAACTCGGCCTGTATAAAGTTCCAACGATGCTTCGTTTTTAAAATACAGGAACATTCTAGCTAGAGGGTTTTACCTTTGGAGCTAGAAAGAGACTTATTTGGCTACGTTTCATCTCTGAAGAAGATCCTGTCTTACACCCCGACACAAAGCAAACTCTACTTTTATAAATTGTACCATTATTCATTATAAATATGGAAATTAATTACAATACAACGTTATTTGTCTTGTCTTGCCTTCAAACGTTATTTGTTATTTCGAAAAATAAAATGTCAATTGTCAAAAGTAAAATTTAAAAACTATGGAGGATCTAGTTTTTCATATTAAAAACGAAGAAGAAGAAGACAACATCAGCCCACTTCGGACGCGAGAGCCATCTATCGGCCAATAGCAAACTAACCAAAAAACCGGGACAGAATTTGAAAATGCTGCCATTGTCGATCGGCCTCCTACCCTCTAGTTCTCCATAGTTAAAACTCATTTGAATTACGGAATTTTAGGTTGGGGAGGAATAAATAGAACTTTAGTTAAAAAATAAGAAATATTATAAAAAAGGTTTCTAAAAATTATATTTAATAAAGATTATCTTTATCCTTCAAAAGAATTATATTCAGAAACAAAAAAATTTAACATAAGACAACTTTACATTTATAACATCTTAATATATTAAAAATAAAAACCTTATACAATTTAAAAACCATAATCAAAATACACGTCATAAAAATAAAATAACCATAAAACCTAAAGTAAATAAGTCCAGAGGACAAAAAATTTCAAATATTTATATTTTTATTTAAACGATTATTTACAAACAAAAATTAAAAAATTGATTTCATTAAAAAAATTTAAAGTGGAAATAAAAACATGGATATTAAAAACAGACAATTTGAAAATATTTTTAGAAATGCTTGAATTAATTAATATTGTTCTGAATAATTTACATAAGTAATATTTTTTACTTAAAAATTATAAATTAGGTAATTAATAGTTTTATTATAGGTAGGTAATATATTTCTTTAAAAAAAATGCGTTTATACTATAAATTAATATTTTTACTTTAAAAATTTTTAATGCATATCTATGATTTATGATTTTACATACTAAAACAAAAAATAAGATTTGCCCCTAACAAGCTCAGCTTCATGGGATTGAAGAATAAGTTTATAGAAGACAACATAAACATATTTATTATATTATTAAATTTTAAATAAACTTATCATTATTATTTAATATGTTTTGAAGTGGGTCCCAACCTGGTGACCCCCTTGTGAACTATCTGTATTTTATAATTTTGACGTGCGTAAATAATTTGTAATAATATGAATAATATTATAATGTACTGTAAGCATTACAGCTGGAATTATAGGGCAAAAAAAGTTTTTTAAGGAAAAGCTGATATTATTTGTAGGTAAGATCTATGTATTTTAGTAAAATCAATAAAGCTCTTTTCAAATTATCATAAATTCCAAGATCATGAAATAAATTCGATAGCTAAAGTTGTTTTTCAGTAAATAGTAAATATAATATATAATAAGGCGCTAGTGAAAAATAGGTGGAAGGTAAATTGGGGAGAAAGAGCAATAAAATAATTGATGGTCAAAAAAAGGTAAAGGTAAATTGGGGAGAAACATCTAATCATGTAGCAGGTAAATTGGGGAGAACAAATAGGTACTTAGGCAATATTCTATTTACTATTCAGAACTTAGATATTCAAATAAAAGTCGATTTTATAGTAAAAAAATATATTGTTCTACTTATTAAAAACAAATATTTAAGATTTTAAAAATGCTCTGATAACAACGATCAAACCGGTTGCCAATACACCTTTTAGAACCGATTGGAGAGGTGGAAGGTAAATGTTAATAAAATTACTTGTAATATAGCCCTTTTGAATTCTGCCTACCTATCTTTATACATTATCCCCAGTTTACCTGCGACAATTTCAATCCTTAGATTCGCTTGGCCCCAATTTACCTACCCTAAAAAGATTAAATCCCAAATTTACCAGCACCGGAAAAATACCGAACAGCTATCATGAATCCTTAATGATGCATTGGATTAAAAATTACACATATACAGGGTGTCCGGAAATGACAAGCAAAAAATTTAAAGGATAATTCTAGACCGAAAATAAATGCTATCTCTTCCTATAACGTTTTTGCCAAAATTGATTATTGTGTTAAAGTTAAATTTTATTTGCAGTTTTAAAATGCATAAGTTACTAGAACAATAAAAACATACATTCAAATCAAAGGTTCAAAGTGACGTCCTTTCTCTTCAATGCATAAATTCATTCTTCTTAAAAAATTCCGACAAACTCCATGGAATATTCCTTCCTTTGCTATGCTATGTTTAAGGTTGAAAATAAATTAAAATGATTTCGTAATCATCACATGAAAGCAATGTTATTTTAGCGTTTTTCTCGAAAACTGTTAGATTTATCCTCGGATTTATCGAAACAAAAGTAGTATCCCTTGTTTATGTCAAAAGGTTAGGAGAATAAAAATATTCCGTCAAAATGCGCACACAGTGTAGGACAAAAAAGTTGGGACCATTCAAATTGAAGTATAGGATTCCATGTGGCGCCCTCTACAAAATGCGAAAAAAAGGTGGGAAAATTTGTATTCCTCATCCCAAAAAAGCCCCATATATGAGATTTCGTCAAAATATTGTGAGCATGGCAAAAGGTATTATAAAAAAAACTGCAAAGAAAATTTAACTTTAACACCCTGTAACTCCATTAATAATCAATTTTCGAAAAACTGTTAGGTACCTATAGGAAGAGATAGCATCTATTTTCGGTCTGGAATTATCCCCTAAATTTTTTGCTCATCATTTCCGGACACCCTGTATAATAAAAACAGAAATACCTGTAAACGGAATTTAGCGGGAATCCTGCATCTCCAGGAATATCAAATCTTGATATTGCTAGTGTATACATCTCATTTTGTGCTTGGCTTTTACTGGAACATTTTTGCAGTTTTTTTAAGCAGTCTGTTACATAGAGAGTTATATAGATAAGTAAACGATCGGCTTCAGACTAAAAGAAAATGTTGTTTAGTAATCATCACAATGTGATGTCATATTAAATTATAAGTATATTCATAACATTAAAGTAGCTTTCATACGAGCACAAAAAATTTCTCAATTATTCTTTAATGCCAAACAAAAAACACCTTAAAAAAATCAGAAGTTTATAGGTTAAGTTGTACCGAATGCAATAGCTCATATAAGTATAGGTCAAACAGGAAGAAATTTTAATATTAGATTTAATGAACATAATAAGGCATCTTATTTTTGTTAAACAAAGAAAACTCTAATTTCGCAAAACATTGTTTGAAGAAAAGTCATTGTTTCCCAGATATTAATAGATTAAAATTTTTTTATAATGTTCCAAATAGTAAGAAACTTACCTAATATCTTAAAATCAATTGAAATTTACAAACATAATAAAAACCCTACCATGAACCTACTGACCAAACAGACCTGTGGAATTCCCCGCTATTCACAATTAAAGATAAATAACTAGATTAAGGAATAATTATCTGTATTATATTTCTATAAACATCCATGTCAAATCTATTTATAAGGGTACATGGTAGTTTTTAAGGTATTCAGTTTGATAATCTAGTAGTACTACAAAATTGCAGTCACTAATATTTTAAATAAAGTGGTATTATTTGTTTTTGTTAATAGGTATGCAACGTCACAAAGTAAGGGACTACTCAATTCAACAAAATTTTAGTTTAAAAATCTGCAAAGATCATCCTAAACATCTATATATTGCCCTAGTTTATTTGTAGTACTTTTTACTAACATATTAATTGTATTTCTGTTAAAAATACCTACAGAAATATTTTTTTATTTATTATTTATTCCAGCAGTAATAACAATAAATTACAATAAATCAAACAATAAATCACTAAATATCCAATATTCTACATTCTACTCAATAATACATCATCAAACTCAAACCCTTTAATACTGCTTTTAGTGCACAATTGCATCTAAGATGCTGTGCGTGCACTCCTTACCTATATAACTCTTTAATTTATGAGGTATGTGAAAAAGAACAAAACATAAATCTACTATTCTAGTTTTCTACTCATTTTCTGGCCGAGGTTAATCTATTTTACTTTTAGTTTTTATACAATAGTGTCAATACAAGTATTAAAATGGCCCTTTTTTATCAAACTGGTAATTTCTTTTTTACACTTATAATAGGGTTTAGATCTAATATTTTGTGGCAGACTGTTATAGACTTTAGGTCCTACATAATAAATGTGATTTTGGCAGATCATGTATTTGGGGTTTTGCAGAGCAACATTTCTTATAAGTAAAAACTATTTCTAGTTAGATATTGCCAGATATTTTTTAGTATTTGACTACAAAGTTTTATTATTGCTAAATAATTTTCTACTAAGAATATCAAAATAAAACTCTTTGATGTTATTCTCATTTTCCTAGATTTTCAACAATGTGGCATGGGAATTATACCAGACTTAAAAATTAAATCGATTATGTGTACTAGGGCGGTGTCTCTGAGTATTTTTAATTACCAGCCCAAAATCTCATCCGGTGAACTAACATTCTTTAAATGAATGAATTTTATTTTATCTAACAGGTTTAATAATGATACCTAATAATAAATTAACGGATTTCAACCAATTACAAACTCAATATAAGAATATATCTGTTAAAAAAGACATATACGAAGCGGTACTGCATGCCCAAAAAAAATCAAATGACTATACCTAGGTATTAAATACTGTGTATGCTGAAGTTACAGTAAGTATTACTAGGTATTTCCATTGAATATTAAAGTATTTCCTGCTGTGTCTTCTCTAGACAAATGTGGTAATTTTCTAGGTACTTTGCCTCACCTTAACTTCATAGGTACGGAAAAAGACATTTGCTTTAAAGTAGTACAGAGCTTCATCAATTACATCTTGATTAGAACTTAAGTATGGAGGAGCCGGCCCTCTAAATGATGTCTTAAAAGGCAGTATTGCCATACTTCCAATACATTGCTGGGCGTCTAAAAAGCTTGAATGGTATGCCTAAAATTATACCCATTAGTAAATATTTTTCTTAAACATAGTTAAATTTTAACTACATAATTCAATATCTGATTGATATGTACTTAAGTTTAACCACAGGAGATATATTTATATACAAGAAGAAAAGTAAAGGAATAGGTAGGTACTTAGAAGATAAAGTAATGACTGTTCTGGGGAAAAAATCATTTATATTTACTTAATGCTTGTTTACTTAAGTACTAATAATAAATACCGGCATATTTTCCACAGACCACAAGAGTTACAAATTACACAGACAGATCCTTATTGTTACTTTTAAAAAATTCTGACCCAAAACTAAATAAACTTAAAAACGAAATCGAAAGCCAAACCCTTTAAGAAAAATCTTTTGACTTTTAAATAAATAGAGCAAGAGCGATCCAACTTGATCCAAGTGACTAATCAATGGACGTTTTCACGTCGCTATGGTCGCTGCGACGCCTGCGACTGCTCTGTGCTCTGTCCGGTATTGACAGGCATTAAATTACATGGCCCTCTAAGATGTTTAAGAGGAGTAAAAGAAAAACATTTTGTCACGACAAAATGGCGTTTTGACGGATTCCAAGATTAGGAATGACGCTTTGGAACAGGATCTATTGTTGTCGCAGTAGCAATAGTAGCAGCAGACATTAACGATACTGGTGGATGCGAAATATCATGTAAATAAATGGTAATGCTTTCACACTCACCAACATATTATGTCGTTACAGTGCCTTTACAACCACCTGCTTTGTTGTCAGTGTCGTTTCGGTCTTGCTCATTACAGCCAATTTCCAGTTCTTTAACTTGACATTCGGCAATCAAAACAACATAATCATTGCAATGGAACCGGAGAATAGCGGAGCAGAGTTGGTAAAATTATACTACTACCAAAGCAGACTGCTGGGAACAAATACTGTTTGAAATAGGACCAACTTGTATCTGTTATTCTGTTATTCAGAATACCAGGTTGCAACCCTGAAACCCTCCCTGATCCGCCAGTTAATAAACAAGCCGATGCCAATTGCTAACGCTTTGTCAATTCAATAAGTTTATTAATAATTGTACGCGAAGACACAAAAATAGTTATCAGGTCAGGGCAAGGGTGTATTAGGCCGCTTGTTTACGACAAGAAATTCGCCGGGCCGGTTTACTAACCGTACCGGAAAAAATCGTACAAAAAATCTTTGCTGTTCTAAGTTTCTAACTACTATTTCTAAAAGGAACGCTCAACTGCTTTGCTGTTTAAAAGTAACTAAAAGGAACTGAGCCATTACTTTGAAATATATTTAGAAAATATTTGATAAACCAAACGAAGTGAAATCGCCTGTAGTGACGTACCAACGAGCGCATTTAACACATTCTATATTCTGTGAATATGCGTTTGCTCCTAATGCTCCTTTGTGTCACTCCACTTGTCAAAAGATTGTCAAGGGGAAGGGGGCAAGGCAAGGGTAAATTAAAAATTTGAAAAGCACAATCACAAAATAGAAATAGATAGGTAAATAAATAAAAATGTATTCAATATTAAGAAGTAGCGTTGGTCAGTTACCCTCAAAGTTGTTTTTAAAAAATGGAGCTGCTTTATTTCATACCAGGTAAGCAACGCAAAATCACTAGAAATTAAAGGGAAAAAAGTTATGTAATGCTTAGGTTAGGGGGCTATTACTTTTCTTCTAAAGACTTTCCTATAATCTTTAAGTTATTGCCGTTATTGGTAATGGAGGTCATAAATACAGCGACATATAGCTTTGCTTGTTGGTTTACAATAATTGAGGTTACAATGGCTTACTTCTTTACAAAAATATAATGAGTACCTTTGCTTATTCTTTATACATAGGTTTAATGCAGCTTATACATTGTTTGTTAATCAAGAATTAAGCTAACCAAGCCACTTTCTGAGTGAATAATTTCTGTCAATGTCATTGATGTAACTGTTAATTAAAAACATAGTGCAACACTGCAACCTGACAAGTATTTTTTATGTAAATATGGATAATATGGTATTCATGATACAAAGACCGCTAGATATGATGTTCAGAGGCTGTGACGCCATGTGGTGATTAAAATTTATATTCGTAACCATGAAAACAATGAAAATGACCAACTGTTCCTATGGTTACTTACTATGTGATGCCATAACCCTTAACAATCGTATCTTGTTAATCTTTGTATCAAAGGTTGTATTGTGTAACACTTATAGGTACCAGGGTAATTTTAAAAGAGTTTTAACTTTTTTTAAAAGCGACATGATAGGTATTATAATAGGTAGGTATATTTCAAAATTACTACTGAATGAGTGGTATAATCAAACAGAGGAAATGAAACTAACATAACAACCAAACTTTCTGTTAATTAAGTCCAGGCCAGTGTTTCAAACACTGATTACCTAGAGTTTATTTAAAAAAACACTAAGTATATTATTGTAAGAATGTAGTAGGTAAGTATTTCAAATAAAAAATTGTTTTAAAAAAAATAGTACTTATAATTTTTAGCGAGTTTGCTAGGTTATTAAAATTTTACGTTATTTTTTTAGTCATCCAAACAGTGCAGCAGCTTGGTACCCCGACGAAGAATATTTTGATCATTTTAAGGGCCCCGTCATGTATCCAGACGAAATGACGAAAAATTGGGCTATGCAACCTTGGAGCGGAACCAAAGCACCAACTGAAAAAGCCGTGAAAAACGTGACAATTAATTTTGGACCTCAGCATCCTGCAGCTCACGGTGTATTGCGTCTTGTTTTGGAGTTAGATGGAGAAGTAAGTTTTTAAACTGACAATACTATTTGCATACGAATTTTAATTCTTAAATTATTGTTTTATTGAAAATACATTTTTGCAGGTATTTTGTGTTGCTCCCACTGCCCTACCCCTACCATTACTATCATAAAGGCAGCTATACTATGAATTTTTTGTTCCACCAGAAAAAAACTAAAAGAAATACCTTAAAAATGGCACATTTATTAATACTTTCAACCCTCTAGCAAGGTCGTGGTCAAATTAGGCGAGAATATTGGCATTTTAATATGCATATATGCACTCATATGCTACAGGACCGGACGTATTACTTTTTTAGTACTACTAAAATAAATTATAAAAATTTTTTTTTCTCATTTATTATTTAAAGATAAAAATGGATATTAAACAAATATTTTCTTACATGTTAATATATATTTTTAAACATAAAAATATACTTAATAAATTATATTAATCAAACATGAAACTCGTCATAAAAATACTATTACATATAAAAATAGAGTAAATAAAACAATAGCACACAAACATTTTTTAAACATCAATCCATATATTTTTAATATGCTACCACAGTCAATTAAAATAATTAAATCGTTAAATAATTATAAAAATAAAATTAAAAATTGGATATTATCTAATCCAAGAGATATATTCAAGTAAATAATGAATAAAATAAATAAATATACAAGGACGTTCATTTGAAAACTTCCCACCTCGATTTTCCTGCTTTAAAATAAAAATGTGGAAAATCGCTCGGACCCGTCGATTTTTATTTCGAGGGGGACATCTTTTGCGTATATTGTCAATCTTGTTACTTCAAGCCCCTAGGAGGGAGGGCGGGGGTAAGATCTAAATCTTAAATGGATACCCCTATTTTATATAATTTTTTTGGATTCTGCATAAAATTCTGAACATTTTTTAATAAAAGCATTATTAGTCTATACTTAACAGTTTCCGATATATTGACTCTTGAAAAATGACATTTTTGAACTTTGACAGCGTTTAGCTTTCTAACTGTACGTCTTAGAGCAAAACGGCTTACATGTCCCTATCTCCGATTTTTATTATCTTTCCAATAGTGTCAACTTCCGGTCAAACCGGAAGTACTATATTTCTTACATCCGGTTTAACCGAAAGTTCACACTATTGGAAAGATAATGTTTTCTTACAACAAAATCGTTACTCGGCCAGATATGAAAACATATTCGAAGTAAGAAAGCAAGAATAGTTGTTTGTTTTTACGTAAATTTATTTTAAATGAAATCCAAAAAACTGAAAATGTTGTTTCTGACGAACCCTGTATAGTAATCGCAAATGTGGTATTTGAAATTCAGCACAAGCAAAATTCATTTAATAAATCAAGGAATTGAAAATTAGAATTGAAAAAAAACCCTAAAACGTAAAATTTTTTGTAGAACCCTGTATAGTAATCGCACATCTGATATTCGAAATTGTAGTTTCAGCATGAGCAGGCGTTTTTATAAAGAAGTACTTTTTCTTCTATACCTACCAATAAAAACGTTTTTCCTCATTCAAACTCTATCTTGGGACACACTGTATAGGTATTATTTTATTTTAGATTGTTAAAAGATCCGATCCACATATTGGATTGCTGCACCGCGGCACAGAGAAGTTAATTGAATACAAGACCTATACCCAAGCTCTGCCCTATTTTGACCGACTTGACTATGTGTCTATGATGTGCAATGAACAGTGCTATAGTTTGGCCATAGAAAAGTTACTTAATATTGATGTTCCAATTCGGGCCAAATATATTAGAGGTAATAAAATAAAATTAACGTATTCTCAGTATTCCAAAACGACGAAATTTTTAGGACTAGTTTTAGAAGAAAATTTAAATTTCGAAAGTCATATCCAATATATTATAAACTCGATATCTCCCTTGGTACCTATATGTTTGGTATTAAGCTAGATATTACTTCCGTTGAAATATTTAATTATTTATTTATCTAACGGAACAAATATATGATGCACTAGGTAATAAAAAACCTTGTATTAGTATTTTTCTAGATTTAGCAAAAGCCTTTGATACACTTAGCCATAATTTACTCGAGAATTTACTGTTAAAAAAGTTTAAAAATATTGGATTCAGAGGAAAGCAATCAGAATTTATTAAAAATTATCTGAAAAATAGACCAACTTATGTTAAAATAGATAAACAAAAAAAGCTATCCAAAAGTATCTAAGTATGGTGTTCCTCAAAGAACAATTTTAGGACCATTATTTTTTAATATTTATTTATTTTAACGCCTTATTTAGTATAAATTGCGATGGACAATTTCATAGTTTTGCAGATGATACTTTAATTTTTTATACCGATACAAATTGGGACAACTTAAATAATAAAATTAAAAAAGATTTTAAAATTATAAAAAATTGGTTTGATAACAATTTGTTAACAATTAATTTTAATAAAACAAATTATATTTCTTTTACTTTAAACCTTAATAACCTACGACGAAATATAAATAGTAGGTATTCAAATAAATAAAGACATTCAAATTTTTAAAATTAATTGAATAAAATATTTAGGAATTATTTTTGACAGTAAATTAGATTGGAATTTTCACTTAGAATACTAATAAAAAAATTAAGAAGTTTACTACCGATTTTTAATAACATTAAAAAATTCATCTTATGGAAATATTATATTACGCGTTAGTTAAAACTCATTTAAATTACGGAATTTTAGGTTGGGGAGGAATAAATAGAACTTTAGTTAAAAAATTAGAAATACTACAAAAAAGGTTTCTAAAAATTATATTCAATAAAGAATTATATTCAGAAACAAAAAAGTTGAACATAAGACAACTTTACATTTTATAACATCTTAATATATATTTAAAAATAAAAACCTTATACAATTTAAAAACCATAATCATAATACACGTCATAAAAATGAAATAACCATAAAACCTAAAATAAATAAGTCCATAGGACAAAAAAATATCTAAATATTTATGTTTTTACTTAAACGATTATTTGCCAACAAAAATTAAAAAACTGATTTCATTAAAAAAATTTAAAGTCGAAATAAAAACATGGATATTAAAAACAGAAAATTTGAAAATATTTTTAGAAATGCTTTAATTAATTAATATTCTTCTGAATAATTTATATAATTAATATTTTTTACTTAAAAATTATAAATTAATAATTTTATTATAGGTAGGTAATATATTTCTTCAAAAAGAACTGCGTTTATACTATAAATTAACATTTTTACTTTAAAACTTAATTTTTAATGCATATTTATCATTACGATTTTACATACTAAAACAAAAAATAAGATTTGTCCCTAACAAGCTCAGCTTCAGGGGATTAAAGAATAAGTTTATAGAAGACAACATAAACATATTTATTATATTATTAAATTTTTAAATAAACTTATAGTTTTATTATTATATCCAAATTTTTGTTTAAAAATTTATACGTAATAACTTATCGTCACTTTTTTTTTACTCTTTTGTGTCAGTTTATTCAAAATACTTATTTTGAATCAGACTAACTGCATTTTAAAATTTAGTTATCTCATAAACCCATTTTATAGCAAAAAAAAAAATTTAACTTCAAAAGTTAAAAAAAAAAAAATTAAGGCGCATCTGGACTATTTGTCTTGTTTGAATTCCCCGGTATTTGGTCTGAGAATTTACCCAACCAACACATAACCTAGCAAAAGGGCCACAGATCTGATTTTTCGTCTTTCATCTAACATGAGGCAATACAAAATAGTAACTAAATGAAATGTGACATGTTGCTGTCGTTGAATAAATGGCTTTGCCAATCTACAAAGCAAGTTTGTGTTTTAAAAATATTTATTTTAGTTCTATTTGGTGAAATAACGAGAATTTTAAACCATATAATGGGTATATGTACACATGCTTTGGACGTTGGTGCTCTAACACCGTTCTTCTGGCTATTCGAGGAAAGAGAGAAACTTATGGAATTCTATGAAAGAGTGTCTGGAGCTCGAATGCACGCTGCCTATGTTCGACCAGGCGGAGTTGCTTTGGTGAGTAAATTTTATATTTTTTTAAAACCGTTTTAATGTTTAGTTGCCTAATATAAAAATGTAAAAATAAATCAATGGAATTTTGCATTCCAAATAGCCTAATGGTCAAAATTATAAGGATGAAGGTACTTTAGTTCCTGTTATCATCAATAAATCTAAATCGATGTTTACAACGTACAGTGGACGACATATAAATTCGTACACTCCAGCCATACATAACTCAATTACAACAAAATTGGGTAAAACGGGTTCTCACCTTGCTGCTTATACCTGGATAGAACACCAGCTCTGTAAATTATTGTATGTACGATTTTTTACCATAAGTAATCATGGTTATTTATTTCTAAATATTTTTGTGTTTAAATTACAGCCGCGAAATAAGAAAATTATAAAATAATACCAGGAAAACTACAAAAGTATAAAGCCAAAAAGGGTAAATTTATTAACAAACAACAAACAAAATACTAATATTTAATTGCTGCGCCATTGGATTCTAAAACTAATCGTAATCTTCTGGGCATTGACAAAATAATACTTCTGGTGTAATCCGGAGTTAGCCCTTCCCAAACTTCTTCTATTTTATCAAATAACTCTATTTCATTCTGTGGTTTAAAATTTATTTTGTACATTTTTTTTACCATCGATCCCCAAATATTTTCAATTGGATTTAAATCGGGACTTCTTGAGCACCAAGGCAGACATGTTACGTTGTTTTGTCTAAACCAGTTTCCTATATTTCTTGCAGTATGCACAGGGCAGTTATCCTTCCTTCAAAAACTACCGGGGCAGAAGGAAGACAAACATTTTCCAAAATATGAAGATATAATATTACTGTTTAGTGTTCCACCAATATTCCAGCATACACCTGCACCGTAAACACTTATTCATGCCCACACATTAACGGAGAAACGTCCACTGTTTTTTTTTTTTTTTTGAGTATACATCATATCGGGAATTTGGTGGTCTATATACTCTAATCCTTCCATTATAATATTATGATAGATTGAAAAGTTTTCTCATCGGAAAAGATAACATTTTGCCAAAAAAATCATTTTCTGGTAAATATTGTATAGCAAACCCAATTCTTTGTTCCTTATCACTATTTTTTTAAAACGGTTTGATTGCTCGATTTCTTAATTCGGAACATTGTCTTACTCGGCGTTGCGCAGTTCTAGATGAAGCAGGGAATCCTGTTATGTGCATAGCGGATACTGCAGTTTCAAATGGATTTTGTTCTCAATACTCCACCAAATTTCGGTTTTCTTTATTTGATGATTTTCTATTATTTAAACCAGACCCAACAGACCGTTGAACTGTTTGATGATAGCGCCATTTTTTTAGAATTCCTTACTTCTAGGTTCTCTAAAATGATCAGCTATTTTTCCATAAGACCACCCTATTTCTACTAAACATATTATTCTTGCTTTTTCAATAATACTTAAATGAGGCATTTTTAAATCAAATAAGATAATGACAATACTTTGACAGATATCATGATAACAATTAACACGTTACAAAGGTAATAAAGGTAAAAAAGTTGCATTTACAGTGTCACAGTTTAGTGTACGAAATTATCTGTCGTCAACTGTACCTTGTGAAAATAATATTTCATTAGGAATTCCTCAATTTGGGCTTAAACTTTTTCGGATGTTATGGGGTTAAGTATACAAGGTGTGTGTTGCCGTGTGAACGGGCCCTAAGAATAATAAATAATAGTTTCAAAGCTGTATGATTTATACATAATAATATTGAAAGAGTAATAATACCCTTCTGTGCCATTCAGGTTTCTATGCCGGGGGGTGTACCGCCAAGCTGGATTTACTGAATTTATTCCAAGTTACAAACTAACACCTGTATATTCTTTAAATTACAGGATTTGCCTTTGGGTTTGATGGATGATATTTATGAGTTTGCATCGAAATTTGGCGAACGATTAGATGAAGTAGAGGATGTTTTGACCTGCAACAGATTATGGGTTCAACGTACTGAAGACATTGGAATTGTTTCCGCTGAGGATGCTCTAAATTACGGCTTTAGGTTTGTTGCTTAATTGCCATTAAGGTGGGAGTATCAACATGCTTACCAACATAACGGGTGTTTCTCAAAAGACGTTCACCCTATAACTTTTTTCTTCAGTTATAGATATTAAAATGAAATTTCGAGATTATGCATAAGAGATGAGTCTGCATAATTTTTTATTTGGTAGTACTTCCGGTTTGACCGGAAGTGACCTTGACTTTGGTATTTTAAATGGAATATCTTGTATATTTTTACTTATTAGGATTCAGCATAACATTCTGAGTAAAATAACACCTCACTTGTCATTTTTTGACGTGAAACATTTTTATGTTTATTTTTTATTTTCAATCTAGAGTGCTACAAATTAATTAAATCTGTTAATTTATAGTCAGGTAGTATATGAAAATTAAAATTATGTAATAATAATTAACTTTTTAAGTTTTACAAGCGTTTAAAAAGTATGAAAATTTGTTTTCTTGACGTTTACTCCATTTTTCCAAATGGAACGATGGTCGTTCACTAGGATATTTAAAACGAGCATTTTTTTCCAACAATTTTATACCATACACTCCTATGCTATTTTAAAATTGACACGAAAAATTTTTGCCTTTAGTCCCAATCGCAAATTTAAAAGCGTTATGCATTATTGCCGACCTGTCTTTTCTAAAGAAATGTAAAGGCGGCTTTGAAAAACAATGGAATGTTTTGTAATGTCATTCGTTTATTAAACGTACAGGGTTATCCAACCAAGACTAGACAAGGCGACTTTTTGACTTTTCCTGTACTTTTATAAAAAAAACTGAAATAGCCATCTTAAGTCATTTTCTCCCGCGAATTCGAATATCTTCAGCAAAAAACAATTGAACATCAAACAAAAGTACTAGGGGTCACTTTGATATTTTTTTAAATGGAACACCCTGTATATTTTTACATTTTTAAATTCCACATAAAATTATAATTATTTTTTATTAAATGCACTATTAGTCTATACTTTATAGTTTCCGAGATATTGACTCTCGAAAAGTGACATTTTTGAACTTTGACAGCTTATAACTTTCTAACAGTACGTCTTAGAGCAAAACGGCTTACATGTCCCTATCTTCAATTTTTATTATCTTCCCAAAAAAATCAACTTCCAGTTAAACCGGAACAACTATATTTCCTTCTTTCGAGTTACATCCGGTTTAACCGGAAGTTGATTTTTTTGGGAAGATAATAAAAATTGAAGACAGGGACATGTAAGCCGTTTTGCTCTAAGACGTACTGTTAGAAAGTTATAAGCTGTCAAAGTTCAAAAATGTCACTTTTCGAGAGTCAATATCTCGGAAACTATGAAGTATAGACTAATAGTGCATTTAATAAAAAATAATTATAATTTTATGTGGAATTTAAAAATGTAAAAATATACATGGTGTTCCATTTAAAAAAATATCAAAGTGACCCCTAGTACTTTTGTTTGATGTTCAATTGTTTTTTGCTGAAGATATTCGAATTCGCGGGAGAAAATGACTTAAGATGGCTATTTCAATTTTTTTATAAAAGTACAGGAAAAGTCAAAAAATCGCCTTGTCTAGTCTTGGTTGGATAACCCTGTACATTGTAAATCAGATAAACTGGTTAGTTTTACTAGAAATGAAGAAATTGGTGTTTCTCATTTTTGGAGTGACCAGAAAAATTCTTCTGAAGCCGCAAGATTGTATGTAGGTATTGTATGTTTTATAAACTAATGACATTACAACTATAAATTAAAGCCATATTGCTTTTCAAACCCATTCCATTGTTTTTCAAAGCCGCCTTTATATTTCTTTAGGAAAGAGACGGCGGCAATAATGCATAACGCTTTTAAATTTGCGATTGGCATTTAAGGCAAATTTTTCAGTGTCAATTTTAAAATAGCATAGGGGTGTTTGGTATCAAATTGTTGGAAAAAATGCTCGTTTTAAATACCCTAGTTAACTACCATCGTTCCATTTGGAACAATGGAGTAAACATCAAGAAAACAAAATTTCATTTTTTAAACGTTTGTGAAACTTAGAAAATCAATTATAACATAATTTTAATTTTCATATACTACTTGACTATAAATTGACAGATTTAGTTTATTTGCAGCACTCTAGTAAGGTGTCATTTCACTCATAATGTTATGCTGACCCCAAATAAGTAAAATAGTATATTACGTAATAAGTGTTGTAAAAAGCATTTTACGCACGAATGGAAAAGTTACGCACGACGCCGCGTAGCGGCGAGTGCGTACTTCTATAAGTACGTAATTGCATTACAACACGTATTACGTACCATACTTTACCTACGACCTACTTATTCACACAACATCATTTAGTTTTAGTTTTCCATCTGAACTGGTAACAATATTAATAATTTAAGAACGTGATAACATCAACGAGAAGGTATATATTGTAATAATTCCACAGTATGATTATTTCAATTTACAAATGTTATTTTTTATTATATTATTTATTCTCATTATGATAATAATTTATAGTTACAGAACAATTATTGAAGACAAAAGGTATATCGTTTGTTATATTCTCGGAAAATGATTTAACGTCGTTTTTTAATCTCCATTCCATAAATCTTTGGTAAGTAAATTTGTATCGATATTCAGATTTCGCTGGTAACAAGTTGTTTTTAGCAGCTTCTGCAATTTAACTAATATTGGGTTGAGTTAAATTTTCTATTTCACTGTCACTCGACATTTTTTATGTAATCAAACTAATTTTACTTCATAATATTACTGACATACAAATTTGATCTAAGATTATGTAAGTTTTTGAATAAGTTTGTTTGTATTGACCGTTACTAAGCGGTTGCTAGGAAAACTCTACGATTTTTTTACCGTGCGTAATAGGAATCTTACATTGATCGGAGACGGTGTGTTTTTAAGTATTTACAGTAGCAGTGGCGCACCCAGGGGGGGGCCAAGGGGGCCTTGGCCCCCCAAAACCCCCAATGAAATAAAAATTATGAAAGTGGATAAGTATTTTAAAAAGTCAATTTTCTTAGATTTACCTCACGGGCCTCGTTTGAGGGGGGCCAGGTGGGGCATTTGCCCCCCCCCCCCCCTCCCCCTGGAAGTTGACTAATTGACAAAAGTTGACTTATTGAGGTTTAATATGGTTTGATTGAATTTATTATTTCGAGTTTTCCTTTATATTTTTGTTATTATTTTGGGGTAGTAAAGACTTATTTTAATAAAAATAAACAGTTTTAATGCCAAAACGACTATGAATGTTTGAGAAACAATTTTAGCTCATTAAGTATTGAGCAAAAAATTTAAATTAAAATTAAGGGAAGACCTAAACTCTCGAAATTAACTTGATACATACCACAAAGAGTAAATCTAGGAACTTTATTGTTATTGATAAGTTTGCTGCAAATAAAAACAGATGAATGAACTTTACTTTTAAACAATGTACCCACTAATGAAAAACAAATTACCCTTTCTATTTTTTATCTTATTTCATTTTCAATAGAATAAGAAGGTAATCATAAATTTTTAAAATATTTACTTTAATAATTATTGACCAAATTTTGCCTACGGCAGGCTTTTAGTACACCCCCAAGTTAACAAGTCACAAGCCGCCAATGCCCCCCCCCCCCCCCATAAGAAACCGTTTAACGACTCCCATGACTAGGCTATTGCGATCGTCCCTGCAAGAGTACCTGTTAAAAAAGCTCCAAAGTTCTAGAAAAATGCGTAACTTAGTTGACGGCCCCCCCCTAACATAAAATCCTGGGTGCGCCGCTGTACAGTAGTGGTCGTAGGTAAATATACAAAATGTCCCATTTAAAATATCAAAGTCAAGGTCACTTCCGGTCAAACCGGAAGTGCTAACAAATTGAAAATTATGCCAATAAATGCAGACTCTCCTATGGATAATGTCAAAATTTCATTTTAATATCTATAAATATAAAAAAAAAGTTATAGGGATGAACGTTCGTCTTTTGAGAAACACCCTTTCTAACCTAACTGTAAAATTTAAATAAAATCAATATCGACTGCATATTGCTATACGTAATAATTGAATAAATATCAAGGAATTTCATAAATTATTTTAGGATAATAATTGTATAAGTAGTGAAAAATATCGGGTCCAATTTTTAAACATTATTTTATCATTGTTCTTTCACTATATAATTCCCCCAAAATTAGCAATGAAATAAATTAATAATTTTGTAATATATCAGACATTACCAAAATAATGTGCCGACGATATTGATTTTATATAAATGTTAGTAAATTAATAAATAAAAAAAAACAAGGCGAAATAGGTTATAGGTTGGCAATAAATTAAATGACGTTGAGAATTCCACCTTAAAATTTATAAAAGCAGCATACAGATGAGTTTTTTTTTAATTTAAAAAGTTGCACTGCCGAATCTTCTGCGTTCCAAGAAACGCGGTAATTAATAACTCTATACCGATTTTTTCAATTTTATACATCTTATCTGTGTGTAGCTAATCACCCCCTTTTTATACACTGTGACCAGTATAAAGTCCGCATCATATGGGATTTTTTTATTAATAACTTTATTCGAAATTTGACTTTGGCATCAAGTTCTGCTTCAATCGAGATGAAAATTAAGCAAAAAATAGTAGTCACGTGATTCGCATTACCTATCTGTCAAATTTTAATTTTTCCAAAAAATAATTCAAAAATGGTGTTACTTCTGAAAATATTGAAAAAGGTTATTAAAAAAAGCTTTTTTTAATGCAGTTTCTAGCCCACATGCAAAATTTTAGCTGCGTAAGATAATTTTGATTTTTTACAAGCAAAACTTGATGCCAAAGTCAAATTTCGAATAAAGCTAATAATAAAAAAAAATCCCATATGATGCGGACTTTACTGGTCACACTGTATTTACTACATCATTTATTTTACAGTGGCGTTATGTTGCGAGGGTCAGGTATAAAATGGGATCTTCGCAAATCTCAACCCTACGATGCCTACGATTTAGTTAAGTTCGACGTGCCCATTGGATCAAAAGGAGATTGTTATGATCGTTATCTTTGCCGTATGGAAGAAATGCGTCAGTCCTTAAGCATCATCCTTCAATGTTTGAACCAAATGCCTCCAGGCGAAGTAAAAGCGGACGACGCCAAAGTGACGCCACCTAGCAGGGGTGAAATGAAGGTATGATGATAAGTATAATTTACCGAGTCAATTTGTCACCAGATTTCTTAAAATAACCAGCTCCACCGAACATTTACAAATTATATTTTTGAAGAAGTAGTCCATACTCAAAGTGGAGTTGAATAATATAGGGAAAAGAAAAGCATAAAGTCTTTCTCCACAATTTTAATTCAATAGCTAGGCTAGAATCGACATGTTTCGAGTGTAGAAACACTCATCATCAGGAAATTGAAGGAAATATAATGAACAGCTGATGTTGTTAGCAAAAGAGAAAATAGAATAAAATTAAAGGTGGAACTAATCCTTAATGAAGCTTTCAATGGCACGCATGGGGAGTGAAAAAACTTTTGTAGTCAAACGACGGAAAATATGTCAGCACGCTGAAAGGTCAAGGACCAGTGAAAAGCCACTGTGGGTGGGAAATGAAGAGAAGAAACTCTCTTGATACTCTCTGTTTCTTCTCTTCATTTCCCACCCACAGTGGCTTTTCACTGGTCCTTGACCTCTCAGCGTGCTGATATATTTTCCGTCGTTTGACTACAAAAGTTTTTTCATGCGTGCCATTGAAAGCTCCATTATGGATTAGTTCCACCTTTAATTTTATTCTATTTTCTCTTTTGCTAACAACATCAGCTGTTCATTATATTTCCTTCAATTTCCTGATGATGAGTGTTTCTACACTCGAAACATGTCGATTCTAGCCTAGCTATTGAATTAAAATTGTGGAGAAAGACTTTATGCTTTTCTTTTCCCTATAAATAATTTAATTTAGTAAATATCTCTTTAATTGTTTTTTAAAAGTTGTCAATTTTTTTATTTTTCTGATATTTTTGGAAGATTGTTATATTTTATTATTTCGTCATATAAAAGCGATTTTTTTCCGAAATTACTTTTTACTGGTACAGATTGATAATTTTTACAATGTCTGGTGTTATGGTCATGTAATGTCTTATTCTCATGAAGTGTTATGTTTGATTTTTTTTCTTTTAAAATAATAGAGTGAATTAGAATACAAATTTTTAGTTTATAAATGTTTTGAACGTGTAAATACCCTTTCGGTCTATATAGATTAACAGTTGGTTCTAAATGTGGTAGTTTGTGTATACATTTAATAACTTTATTTTGCAATTTTTGTAATGGTTTTAATTATTGGACTATTTATTCATAAAGACAAAGAACCCCGAACTTCTCTTATGGAAAATGGCCCTCGGTTAAATTTCCTAAATTTTTGGTATGTTGTAGAGAACGTCATTCTGATGAAAAGTATCCATGGCCACAAGAAAATCTGCCGACCAGTTTTTGATGTCCAAGTCGCAAAATATGAATTTTTACAACCTTATATTTTCGTAGTTTATAATATTAATTTGTTTTTCTAGATTTTTGTTGACCCTGTCGTAGATAGGATAAAATACTATAAAAGTTGTCTGTATCGTCTGTATGTCGTCTGTATTCGTCTAAGCACCCAAAATTTCCTCGTCTCATTCATGGTTTTTAATTTTTATAGTATATTAAAGTATAAGTGGATATTATATTACAAAAAATGGAAATAATAACTTAGTAAGTAAGTGAAATGGTCGAATTCGTGAAGTGATATACCTGTCGTTGTCATGAAAACGAGGAGAACAAAAAATAACTTCCAATCTGTCACGTAAGATTCATTGTTGTCACCGTTGACATTGGTTGTGTATTGTTTAAAAAAATATTTTTTCTACTGACGTTTTATAATAACCTCTTTTCGATTGTCATTATGGTTTTTTAATAACCTCCTTTTAAGCGCAGCGTGCTTAAAAAACTTTTAAGCACGTTACCAGGAGCAACGTGCTTTAAAATAACGCAGGTAATTATTTACAATTAAAACGTAACCACCGACTAGGTATAATTTAATATTTTTTGGTGTGTCAATTTTTGAAAGGGGCAAATGAAACAGCTAATAATAAGTAATTATTTACAAATAATAGCTATATAAACACAGACTATAGTTTTACCTATTTATTATAAATATTAACAGTACAGTTACTTATATTATTAAAATTAATGCTGGGGTAACCTAAAACAGTACGTTGAGATATTTCTCTTTGTAAAATTGATGAGGAATTTGAACTTGAAATAGAAATAGAATCTGCAACAGCAATATCAATTAAACCCATGCCACTAGTAGAGCTGGTAGAACACTCGGATTAATTAGATTTAACACGTTTGTTGTTAGCGTCCAAAGATTTTTCACCAAGAATTTTTTCGGAAATTTTTCTTTTATTTTCTAAAGAATCGTCTATATACCCCTCAGCCACGGTATTTGACCGCCAACCTCCATGTCGCTTTAGCATCAATATATCCGCTCCAGAGTCAGCTAAAAAAGTTGCTGAAGATCTTCGAAAGCAGTGGCCTGTATATTCTTTAGCGTTTGGAAACTCTAAGAACTCAGCAATTTTCTTTGGTGTTGCTCCAATGGTATTAATACCCACTGGAAGTCTGGAACATTTGGAGTTTCTATATGCGATAAAAAATCTTTCATGGGTTATGTGTGCTGGACGTAACTGCGCGTACTTTCGGAAAATATTCAAGAAGTTGATGCCGTCAATAGAGCCTTCGCTAATTATAAAGCTTCTTGCAACATTTGTTTTAGTGTTTGGAATGGATATTTTAATTAAAGACTCCGAAATTTCGATATTATTCATATTTAAATATGTGAGTTCTTCTCTGCGACATGCTCCAGAGATTCCCACAATAAGTATGACTTTGTCCAATAAATAGTTCTTATCGTCTGCTTCTTTGACAAACCTTTCTATTTGTTCCTTAGAAAAAACTTTCGACTTTTTGGGTTTATACCCCGTAGATTTTCTTTTCAAAAATGCGATTAGATTTGTAAATGTCTTCATCTCAACATTTTTATTCAAATAAACCATCGTTCGAAGCATTGAGTAAGTATTCCACAAAGTTGATGGCTTATAGGCATCGGATAATAGTGAAGAATATGCCAAAAATACTTTTTCTGATAAGTTTTTTACCTTTTTTTCTTCACACCATTTTTTGAATTTTTCGTATGTGCCCTCATACAAACTTCTTGATTTTTGGGGAACAAGGTACACCATTGCCTCATTTGCGGCATTTTCAATGTCTGAGTCCTCTAAATCACTCATTTTTACTTTTATATTTGTCGCAGTTTTTGACAAAAAAATATTTAGAATTTTTTTTGACAACTGTCGATTTTTTTGACATGAAAGGTGTAAATGAAACAGGTAATAAAATGTTAGTAAAATTAAGTTTTTTATTATAGAACCTCAGTAGAAAAAATATTGTATACAATTCGTTACGAAACAATGTCTTTTAGCCACTTTGACGTGTTGTCCAACTCGGCTTTGCCTCGTTGGACAATTTTCACGTCGCGTGCCTAAAAGACACTCATTTCGCAACTTATTGTATAAATAGCTATTATTTGACGTTAAAAGGTAATTCTGTGAAATCAATAATTAAAAAGTTGACATATTTAGACTTCACGTTTCACGGATTGTTGATGTTGCCATGGTAACTTTAAAACACGCGCGTTTTTGAAAGTGGGATTTAAACACGCTGAGGCGTACTTAAATAAGCGAAATAGGGTATCAATAAAAAAAATCTTTTACATTCCTAGTATAAGTGGCACTTCGGCACTGATGATGGTACTCTCTAGTACCGAAACATGTACACCACATTAATTTTACTTTTTTAATATATTTGTGGAGACGATGTGGGTTTTTTCCATATACATTTTTTTATAGGCTAATAATGCTTCTAAGGGGGTTGGAAAAAAGTTTTTCCTATCCAATATCCCTCAGAGATTGATGGCAACATTTTGAATTTTATTTCAAAAGATAATGCAGGTAATATATTGCACTTACGTAGCATTTTTACCTTTACAGACGTCAATGGAAGCCCTTATTCACCATTTCAAGCTTTTTACTCAGGGCTATCAAGTGCCACCTGGTTCAACCTACACTGCTATCGAAGCGCCTAAAGGTGAATTTGGAGTTTACTTAGTGTCTGATGGAAGCTCTAAGCCTTACAGGTAAAATATGACAATCTACCTTTTAACTCAATGAAAGACAATTTATTTTGTCAAATTTCCACTTTTATTTAAAAAATTTTTCTTTACACGACGCGTTTCGCTACATTGTAGCTTCTTCGGGTGTATGGTGCTAACTAATTTTATTTCAGTACAATAACAAAATGGTCTAGATACTTAATTACTCAATTCAGGTATACACATTGCAAGCTTAATTATTTCATTATATTTTCTTAAAACTGTTTAGGTATTGTAAACTTAAATATTATTGTCGGTATAATATAATATCTTAATCTTATTGGGAAATCCAAAGAACCCTATTTAGATTATGGATACAGATTTAGCAAAGGGGAACTATTTAGTTCTAATTGGTCGTTTAATAATGCACCGGAATTTTTATATCGATTTATTTCTAAACGTTCCAAAAGATTAAGTTTTTGACCCTTGTTTTCAATATGTAAAATTTTAAATTTGTTATCAAAATTATGTTTTTCCTGTAACAGATGATTAGAATAAGTTGAGTCGGTTTTATGACTGAGAAAACTTCTTCTATGTTCCAAAATTCTTGTTTTAAATGATCGACCTGTTTGGCCTATATAAATATATACCTGTAGCATTGAATATCAAACGATATAAGAATGACGAATGTCCGAGAAAAGTTGACAACCCAGTTTTAGACGTCTTGGAGGTGGTTTGGCCGCCATTGTGGAGTTGATCGTAACTGTAACCTTAAATATGTCGTTATATTGCAGCGCCTCGGCAACAGATGTCTCAAATTCTCTGATGTGATGTCGTGGTGTTGCCGCATATCGCATTTTATAGAAAGTTTTAATGATTTAAGCATTTTTAACAGACAATAAAATAGGAGGTTCTCAATTCCAGCCGAATGTATGTTTTTGATAATAATATGTACGCTGATAACTCCGGGGTAATTGGACCGATTTTCACAATGATTTTAACCGTTGCATTAGGTGTTAAATGTTAAACAAATAAAAGTAGATAAAAAGCGACAGCAAGTATAACTAAAATAGGTTTTATTTCGTCGAAAAATAGCAAAATACGTAATACACTAATACAAACAAACTGGATAATATGTTTCTTAAGTAAGAAAGTAAAACCTACTTATTTTAACCATTTTGAAAAGTAGAAATAATTGCAATTAAAAACCAAGTTATACAAACAAACCGCACATCATTCATATTTTACCCAACATATACGTTGTATTGAATAGTGAGAGTCGTCATTTAGTTCTGTTAGAAATAGAATACATGGCGGTCAATATGTTTTCATGTAATTAACGTTGGGACGTCAAAAGGTTGAAAATATTATAAGCTACAAAGCAATTCATGAGGAATTAAGTAAAAAATAGGGACATTTTTAAGCCTAGACTATACTATAGGTAGGAAAATAAATGTAAGCTACTTAAATCTAGGATAGGTGTAGGTACTTATGTGGAATTAAGTTTTACGATAAGCTATAAAAATTAATTAAAAAAACTCATGCAGCAAGTCAAACAGACAGGCGGCAACAATGTTTTAATTTAGCAGTGAAAAGGTTAGTCGCTTTCTTGTTGGTGAACTCATTGTGCCATCTATGAATTTAACGTATCAGATTTAGGAAATCGGCTCATATGGCCTTCTTATAGTTTGATATTCAATGCCTGTAGTTAAGTAATAGGGTAGTCGTTGCTGACTAGGTAGGAAATAAACTAGGGAAATATATACCTATATATAACACCCGAACACAATGAAGCGAAACGCGTCGTGTAAAGAAAACGATTCAAAATCTACTTTTTACTTATTTTTGTATACTTGGGCGAAATTTTAATACATTTTCTATTAATAGGTGCAAGATAAAAGCTCCTGGATTTGCTCATTTGGCTGCTCTAGACAAGGTAGGCAAAAATCACATGTTGGCTGATATTGTGGCCATTATTGGCACCTTGGATATTGTATTTGGAGAAGTGGACCGATAGAATAAGTTAAAGAAATTGAATCCTTTAAATAATGGTGTATCTTGTGGACAACTATTTAGATAATGTGAAAACCATTTTCAGATTAAGGAAAACATTAGATATCAATTTTTTGAAAGTTCATAGTTTATGTGAATACCTGTTATTCTTTAATTTATTTGTAAAATAACTGCAACCTTATAAAACATATTTATAAGTTCTTATAGACTATTAAATGAGTGTAAAAATTCCTGGAAAATATAATTTGTTACATTTAATAATTAAATAAATAAACAACGGTTCAGAAGAATCGCAAAAAGTCTTAAGATGGATTGATCTAAGAAATAATCACATGTAATGTTATGTGTGTATAATGTAAAGTTATTAGAAAACGTTTTTTTAAATGCAGTTTCTAGCCCACTTGCAAAATTTCAGCTGCATAAAATAATTTTGATTCTTTACCCACCACTAAATTTTTTTTTTCCACTTAATGAACACTTTACTGAGGACACTGTGTTCTTTTTTGTCTTAATATTAAGGTGTATTACTTTCAGACACAAACTACGTTTTCAAAAATACTTACTTTATGAAGTTACCTTATACAGGGTCAAAAACAAATAAACTTTGCATCACATGCGACCAAATGTTAATAGCCCAATTTTGATTTTGTAGAAAAACAAACATTTACTATGGCGCTACTTTAAAGAAAATGTATCTGAAATAAAGCATTGTCAAAACTAAGAAGTTTTATGTAGGTTGCGTTGAGTCCTATTTTGCAAAAGTGGCACAATTTACAAAATATGATTAAAAAATCGAAATAATATTATGCAGCTAAAAATTTCCATGTGGGTTAAAAACTTTTTTCGATACTTTCAGAAATAACCCTACTTTTGAATTATTTTTTGGAAAAAATTAAAATTTGATAGATAATGCGAATCACGTGACTACTATTTTTTGCTTAATTTTCATCTCAATCGAAGCAGAACTTGATGCCAAAGTCAAATTTCGAATAAAGTTATTAATAAAAAAAATCCCATATGATGCGGACTTTACTGGTCACACTGTATATATAAAATTGATTGTTTGTTATGTAATTTATTGTACAATGATGTTTTCACCGAATACCACTCGTGCATCAAAAATATCCAGATAATTCTGCTTTTAAGCATGTTGTAGTATTGTAAAGAACGAGGGCTTTTTCGAGATTTAATCAAATAAATATAGTTAAAAAAAACTAAAAAACACGCTTTAACAATTAATCAGACTAAAAAGCGGAAAAATAATATAGTTTAAAATAATTCTTGAAATTCTTAATATAGGCAGAAAATAATAATGAACGATAAGCATTAGTATTATAGTGAAAAAAAGCGTGGGGCGCTTTGTGCTATATTTTTCGTATATTGAGCACCCCACGCTTTTTTCACAATAATACTATTGTTTATTGTTCATTATTATTTTCTGCCTATATTAAGAATTTCAATAATTATTTTAAACAATATTTATTTTCCGCTTTTTAGTCTGATTAATTATTAAAGCGTGTTTTTCCCCAAATGATATTAAAAGCGGTCTTTTAATGACACCTGACAGGCTCAAAAGGTGTCATTAAAAATTAAAATTTAAAATGACAAGTAAACACAACAATTCAATAAATGTCATAAATAACATACATAAATATAAAAAATACGATTTTGCGTGAAATTGGAACAAATTTGGAGAAAAAATTATATGTTTTACTAGGCAGAAAAGCACAAGATTTAATGCCGCGGCTGTGTGAAAAGTGAAACAAATAACTATTTTTGGTTTTTTTAAACTATATTTATTTTTCATTTTTTAGTTTGAGTTATTGTTAAGAAAAAAATAATTTTTGAGTAGATTGATCTAGATTAGTAGATTATTGTATTGTCAGCAGTTCTTGATAAGTATACAAAATTTAAATTAAATCTGACCGTTTAAAGTGGGTCAAAATCGGGTTCAAAGAAGTCGGTTACCAACAAACATACATACAAACCCGAACAAACCCGATCGTTTATGCCGAATTATAGAAAAGAACGATATTTGCAAATCTTTGCAAATTATATTGACATGTGTCAAATTTTGACAAGAGAATTTGTTGCGTTTATTTTTTAACTTTCCACCGTCAATATACATACGACCTTATAGTTTTTCATTAATATCATTTTTTTTAAACGATTTGACATATTCACAGCTGTCAAATTTTGTCAGGAGAATTTTTGCTTATTTTTCCCGAAGTCTCCGCATCGAATACTATACGACCCCATAATTTGTTCCGTCAAAATCGCATCTTCGTTTTATACCTGACAGCGGTCAAAATTTGACAGGAGTATTTTTTGCGTATTAGATTATTGTATTGTCAGCGGTTCTTGATCACTGTACAAAATTTAAATCAAATTTGACCGTTTAAAGTGGGTCAAAATCGGGTTCAAAGAAGTCGGTCACAAACAAACAAACAAACATACACATACAGGTCAAGCTAATAAAAGCGTGTTAAAAAGAAAAAACCTAATTCAATTACAATACAACACGGTTTTAAGCAGTATTATCGGTAATTTTAATGCACTAGTGGTATTATACCCGATAATTTCCTTTAAACAAACATTACTCGATTTCTGTTACTCTCCTGACTCATTTATACCAAGTCCAAATGGGCGGTAAACGATTAAAAAACAACTAAATATATTTTCATTTGTGGTTTTATTAATTAGGAATTTTTTTTAAGCCAAAATTAAATGTATATTATACAGTATGAACTTTACTGTTTATTAGGTGGTTTGGGCATACACTTTACAATCTTGGACATATCGTCACATGTAGTTATTTTACCGGCATCTTCTATGCACTTAATCACTGTATTGACTGTTGCCTCATCGACAGCTGGTGGAGCATTTTTCTAAAATATATCAAATAATATACAATAATATGTGTACTTCAATATACAGGGTGATTCACGGTGGATGGAACGTTAGACGTTTTTGACGAACCAGTAAAGGAATCGTTCTGAAAATTTTGTCGCGTATATAAACGGACATGCTCTACCAACCTAAAATATTTTTAACAATACAGTGTTGCCGCTCCCACACAAAAATAATAGTATCTTCGATTTCTTAAATGCAACACCGTATATTTTATTTTATTTTCGAAACCCCCATTACTTTCCTTACAATTTTTATTAACTTTACTCTATACTTATCTCTTACCGTTTCTAAGATATAAATTAATTTCCGTTTTTTTTGTCCAAAAACGTCTTTTTTAAAAATGCTGATAATTTTGAACTCTTAAAACACTGAAACCCTGAAATTTGGTAAATAGTTAACTGATACCATAGGGCTCTTTGCCCTAGTCCCAAATTTTAGTTGCAATATACAGGGTGGTTGAAAAATACATTCTGATAACTTGAAAAGGTGACCATAAGTCATTTTTTTCAAGTGTAACTCCCTGTATATTATTACAGATTTGAAAAGCTGCTAAAATTTCATTTAATTCTTGTATATCATACCTGTACCTAACTAACTAGTTTAACCATTTTTTTGACGTATTAAGCATGATATGTAAAATTTTCTTTAGAGTTCAAAATTATCAGCATTTTTAAAAGTGAAGTTTTCAGACAAAAAAAAACGGAAATTAATTTATATCTTAGAAACGGTAAGAGATAAGTATAGAGTAGAGTTAATAAAAATTGTAAGGAAAGTAATGGGGGTTTCGAAAATAAAATAAAATATATGGTATTACCTTTAAAAAATCGAAGTTACTATTATTTTTGTGTGGAAGCGGCCTCACTGTATTGTCAAAAATATTTTAGGTTGGTAGAACATGTCCGTTTATGTACGCGCCCAAATTTTCAGAACGATTCCTTTATTGGTTCGTCAGAAACGTCTAACGTTCCATCAACCGTGAATCACCCTGTATGTTTTTGCTTAGGAATAATTAACGTATAAAAAGTCTCCAATATCCCCATCGGACACTAACATAATGTTTGTTTCGAAGAAAATGCAAAGTTACAATAAGATAGAACAATAGCTATGCGTTCGATTTCGCTTCATCTTTAAGGTGGAATACGAAGCACGTTTTTTATGGGGAAAAGAGGGGAATTATAAGTACCCGGCATAATTATAGTAAACATAAATATTTTGCCTAATATATAGTTGGCCTACATCAAAAATCTTAGCATTGAAATCTGAAAAAACATAAAACACTTTAATTGAAAATTTGTTTTTCTGACCTCAATAACTCTGGAAAACTACATAAAGTCTATTCAATGACCGCGGACCGTTACGTCACGACTCGTGCTTATCTTTCTAACATTCGTGAACTAGGTGAGATAGTAAATTTGCGTCAATAATGAATGTCGTACAATAGTTGCTTATTATTTGAACAGTTGTCTTGGCTGAGCTAACTAAAAGAAATTTCTTGACTAAATTGTAAATAAAACAACCATTGACAAGTTGACAGTGTTGACACATAAATCAGCCAAAACGAACGATCTCAGTCACAAATCCGGTAACCTTAGCGTAGGTAAGGGGGGAGGAAATTTGACTGAGATAATCTGACTTACTTGGTCAACTAAAACGGCAAGGTAGTCAGTTTAGGTCAGCTCAGCCAAGACAAGTGGTCAAATAATAAGAAACTAATGTTACCAGTCAAGAAAGTTTTATTGTCATTTGTGACAGTGACATTTTTAATCAACATTATTGCAAAAAATGTCACGTTATTGTGAAAAAGAACAAGCATTAATTTAAAAATTATTTGATTATTTTCAAAGATAAAGTGATGCCGGAAAGATTATTTTACCCCTTAACGCAGTTTACGAGGTAAGTAGATATAATAAAGCAGGAATTGTGAAAACATAAATAATAAACATGAAAAATATATGACAATGTTTTTATAAATAGGTACCTATCTGTTTTAGAGAGTTTGTGATACTTTGGGAGTTTCGTGTTTCCTTTAAAATCTGTTTTCTGGATGAAACCTGGATATGCAGCAAAGAGGCTTTTAGGCGAAGTTGACAAGATAATACGCTTAATACAGTTAAAAAAAATTGTCAGAGGGTGTACGGGATATTATTCTACAAGTTGGTTCAAGTTGGCCCGAAATCTGGTGATTATCATATGATTCGATGAATAGTGAAAACTTTGAGAAATAGGTTTGAAGAATAATTGTTACCAAACTTGGAAGAACCGTTGCTTATTATCATGGATAACGCTACCTATCATTATGGGCTAATTTAAAAAATTCCAAATACAAGTTGGTCAAAAAGATTACTTATTGTATGGTTAGAACAAAGACAAATTCCGGTTTCACCATTTGCAATGAAGGATCAGATCTGATTAATAGTGAAGCAGCATATATATCCCACCTAAACGTTACAAGTAATCTGGAAAGCGCTATTTATTTTATTATTTAATTATTTTTATTTTATTTGAATAGGCTGGGCGAACTAGCATTGCAACATGGACATCGAGTTTTAAGACTTCCTACATTTCATTGCCACGTTAATTCTATTGAAATTGTTTGGTCGGAATGTAAGCGCTATTATGATGCAAAAATAAGTTCTATGTATCCTGTAACGTAGTTTTTGGGCCCGTGGAATGAAGCCATAGAAAATGTAACAGTGGAAAAATGGAAAAATTATGTAACGCACTAATAAAATTATAAATGATGTTTGGGAACGAGAAAGATTTATCGATGCTTCAGATACTCTTCCCCTTATTATTAACTTGGACGAATCTGAGGAAGATGATCTTTGCGAAGATGATTTATTTTAGTTATTAAAAAACTGTATTTTGTTGTGTTGTCATTTTTTATTATATTTTCTTCTTTATGATTTTATAAAGAAAATAAAATAAAAATATTTAAAAAAAATTTATAGACTGATAGAGATGCACTAGACAAAAAAATATACAATTTATTTTTAAATTTTGTTGTGTTTATTTCATTCCATGATACCTTTTACCCTAAATCTAAATAAACTACTTATTTCTGACTTCATTATCAGTACCTATAAAACTAATAATTAAACTTTTTAAAAAATGCGCTCGTATTGTACTTGTTCACATGCATTCACATCACATATTATATGTAGATCAACCCTAAGAAAATTATAACCTTTACCACCGGTAAGTCAAACTGACTGAATTAATTTACGACGTACCGCAAATAGGGAGAATATGACGTAACGGTCAGCGGTCATTGAACAGACTTTATATTGTTGTAGATTGTGCAAGATTCTGAAATTTCAGAAGAAATGTAAAAAGTATATTGACTTACTTTTATCAAGTCAGTATTAAACGTTCCATCGTCTTTTAGGAGTCCGGAAGATTTGACTATACATTTTGCAAAACAGAGCTCCTTTGTGGTGGGCTCTTTTGGTGGATCAGTATGCATAGCTTGTAAATCGTCTTTGGTTAATCCCGATTCCGTTAGGCATTTTTCGAAGTCTGGTTTTTTATCTCCATGCAAGAAACGCATAGGACCATCTGCTTGACAATTTACCTAAAAATAGGTAAACATTTAATTCAAAAATCAGTTCGCATGGATACATAATGTTACGTGATACATAGACGAAGGATAAACACTACAGTGTGTCTGACGGTGACCTTCCATTAGAATATTTCGGCAAGTAATGCGAGTTGAATCCTGCAAATTTGGATAATAAGGTTTTCGGAGACGTCCTCTCCAAATGAAATGGCGATCATATTTTACGCAACTTGCGGTTATACCGGAAGTTGTCATGAACTTAACTTTCAAAATGCCTTTATTCCAAACTAACTTTTACAGTTCATTACATGGAAAGTGACAACATAATATAGAAAATAATGCCCATTAAAAAAAATAACAATAAAAAAAATGGAAGTTAATCCAATTTAATTCATTAATAAAATCAATAAAAAAAATAGTATAAATAATTTAATTTAGTAAATATCTCTTTAATTGTTTTTTAAAAGTTGCCAATTTTTTAATTTTTCTGATATTTTTGGAAGATTGTTATATTTAATTATTTCGTCATATAAAAATGATTTTTTTCCGAAATTACTTTTTACTGATATATTGATAATTTATACAATGTCTGGTGTTATGATCATGTAATGTATTATTCTCCTGAAGTGTTATGTTTGATTTTTTTTCTTTTAAAATAATAAAGTGAATTAGAATACAAATTTTTATTTTATAAATGTTTTGAACGTGTAAATACCCTTTCGGTCTATATAGATTAACAGTTGGTTCTAAATGTGGTAATTTGTGTATACATTTAATAACTTTATTTTGCATTTTTTGTAATGGTTTTAAGTTTGATAAACACGCATATCCCCAGGCAGAAGCTAAGTATTGTTATTTTGAATAATGAAAAATATATATTTTTTAAGTATTTCAAAGGAATAACATGTCTAGCTCTGTACAAAACAGATACCTACCAAAGGAGATATCGAGTTGATAATAATATACTGGATGTGGCATTTCCAATTTAAATTTTCGTCTAAAACTAATCCTAAAAATTTGTCGTTTGAATATTGAATATTTTCATTATTAAATGTTAAGGGGTTAATCGTGGAATTTATTTTAGTTTTAGTTATAAACATAAAGAAGATTTTGTAAAATTTAACGTAAGTTTATTTGATTGAAGCCAAGAAAGATGAAAGTTCGCTTAATAGCTCATTAACATGTAGAGAAAAATGGACGTAAATCGTGAGATTGATAAAAGAAAAAGAGACGACACCAAAACGACTTACCCTGTGATCCGTCGGCTTGGGGATGATCTTGGCGGGTCTTCACAAGGTACCTCTGGGGCCGCTGCTCCTCTTTTAACAACCGGCGTAGGCGTTACCCATAAGGGGTAAAATTTGGCGGCTAAACTAGTTAGGATATAAAATCGCGGGGTTTTGCACCACACCGTTTTACGGTTCTCGAGTGACTCTTTTTTGGCGGAATTATCGTGGGCAAGACGCGCGCGCTGATAGTCGCTTTAGTGTCGAAATGTTTAGACAATTATTAGAGAGATTTTAAACAAGTTAAAGAGCCATAATCGAACAAAAGAAGTATTTTTAAATCATTAATATCAAAATACAATTTTGCAAGAGTCAGCAAAATAAATAATTGTCGTATCATCTGCAAATAGCTTTATATTGCCATTTAACTTGCATGTGATCGCTGTTATCTCATTTGAAGAGAGCGTCTACGAAAACCCCATTATCCAAATTTGCAGGATTTAACTCGTATTACTTTCCGAAATATTCTAATAAACGGTCACCTTGAGACACCCTGTATAATGCCTAAATTTTAATGAACACGTATCATACAAGGCATAGCAAATGTTGGGTTTAGTTCCAAGACAATGAGCCTAATGAATAAAAATGTAGCAATTGCTTTTTCTTATAAAATCGAAGTAATTTCTTGAAAGCCAATAATGAATAAAAACTAAAGTAATTGCTTCTAGTCAATGCTTTTTCTTAAAAAAATAGAAGCAATTGCTATCGTTTGCTTAAAATGTGATGAATAAATTAAGGAATCGCTTATTCCAGTGTAGCAATTGCTTTCAACTTTTTAAGGTAGGTCGACCCCTGCATCATTTGCTTGGTAGCAGTCAACTTTAGTTATCCGCGGCATACACGTGCGTTGCTCTTAATTTGTGTCTTCAATTATGGCTGACTATATGAACGTGCGTAAAAGAAAAATCTACTGTGTACGTAAAAATTGCAGATATGATGATTTCAGAAAGTTATATCGATTTGACTGCGAAAATGTTGAGTGGTTGGCAAATTATTTTTTGACTGATACTGATAGGCGATGGGTGCACTGTTGCCTTTAAATAAGATTAAAGTCTTTCTGCGGAAATTGTCGGATCCGGGCTTTCAAAATTCTGTAGGTGAAGAACTCGGTGTTCACGAAACTACTGTCTGTAAGACATACACTTCTGTAATGGATGCAGTTTTGGAGAAGGCCCATATTTTTATTAAATTTCCTACAAGTGCTGAAGCTGTTGTGGAAGCTAAACGGTTATGGTCAGAGAGATTTATTTATGTTCCTTCAATTTGTGAACGAATATCAATTGCTTGTCTTTAATGTCTTTATCACTACTATTACTTTCCTCATTTTCACTAAAATCTGTCATATCACAAATATATAAGTTTCCTATTTTCCACAAAAACGTAACAGATTACTATTGTACTAAATAAATAGACCAATGTTGTTGTACTTACGTCAACTCTTTTGCAAATTAGGCACCAAACTGAACATGAAATCTATAATCTGAACAAGTGGATAAGCCACGTCTAAACTTGTGTTGAATAAGCATTTGCTACAGAGGTGTAAGATAAACAGCAATTGCTTCAAAATTTGATTCATATCCAGAGCTAGCAATTGCTTTTATTTATAGAATTTGCTAGTCAAGCAATTGCTCTTACTAAAAAGTAATTGCTTCAAGTAATTGCTTAATTTTTATTCAGTAGGCTCATTATCAAGAATAATTTACAGTTGCGTCACATAGGATAGACTATTGTTCTGAGGTTTTGTCCTCTTTTAGAATTCGCTTCTATACAGCGGTGTAGCAAGGGGGCGGCGGTGCGCCCCGGGTACCATACCAAAGGGGTGCTACCAGCATGAGGCCTATAGCACCCCATGCCAATAGTCCAGGCTAGACCATTATTTTTTAAAATTTTCTATTCTAAATTTTTGTCCGATTTGCGATTGTCCATAGATTTAAAATAATAAATAACTCGGCTAACTTAACTGAGCCTTAAATAACATTGGCAGAAATGTTTTTCTCACAATCAGAGTGGCCCGGATAGCTTGATTATTGTTTTTCTAATTGGACAACTTTTATTGTGAGTAAATAATGTTTGCCAATGTCATTTATGTCACAGTCAGAGTTGCCACTGGTTATTCCTAATATCCACCAACCCCTGCTTACAAGAAGAAAAGTTGTCTGGTAAGTTCGTTATTGGTAATAATTACTTTTGTATCTAGTAGGAAAAGTAATACATTTTCGGACGACAGTAAGAAATTGATGTCAATCAATGCACTTACGCAACTTCTAATACAAACGCCGCTAGCTGTTTTCTTGATTAAAACGGTTCTGAAATACCTGGAGTTATATGTGACTGTTGAGACACGGCGTTTTTCAGACCATCTTTGAGACCCAAAGAAAATAATTTTATTCAATTAACGAACTGCAGTAAAAATAGATCTATAAAAACACAGCGTATGTCCTTGAGCCTAATGAATAAAAATTAAGCAATTACTTTTTAGTAAACGCAATTGTTTGACTAGCAAATGCTATTAGTAAAAGCAATCGCTAGATCTGGATATGAATAAAATTTTGAAGCAATTGCTGCTTTTCTTACGACTCTGTAGCAAATGCTTATTCAACACAAGTTCAGACGTGGCTTATCCACTTGCTCAGATTATAGATTTCACGTTCAGTTTGGTGCCTAATTTGCAAAAGTGTTGACGTAAATACGACAACGTCGTTGGTCTATTTATTTAGTACAATAGTAATCTGTTACGTTTTCGTGGAAAATAGGAAACTTATATTTGTGATATGGCAGATTTCAGTGAAAATGAGGAAAGTGATAGTAGTGATGAAGAAATTAAAGACAAGCAATTGATATTCGTTCACAAGGTACAAGGAAGGAACATAAATAAATCTCTCTGACCACAACCGTTTAGCTTCCACATCAGCTTCAGCACTTGTAGGAAATTTAATAAAAATATTGGCCTTCTCCAAAACTGCATCCATTACAGAAGTGTATGTCACAGACAGTAGTTTGGTGAACACGGAGTTCTTCACCTACAGAATTTTGAAACCCCGGATCCGACAATTAATAGCCGCAGAAAGACTTTCATCTTACCTCGCTTTTCACCATTACCAGTCAAAAAATAATTTGCCAACCACTCAACATTTTCGCAGTCAAATCGATATAACTTTCTAAAATCATCATATCTGCAATTTTTACGTACACTGTAGATTTTTCTTTTACGGACGTTCATATATTCAGCCATAATTGAAGACACAAATTAAGAGCAACGCACGTGTATGCCGCGGAGAACTAAAGTTGACTGCTACCAAGCAAATGATGCAGGGGTCGACCTACCTTAAAAAGTTGAAAGCGATCGCTACACTAGGAAAAGCGATTCCTTAATTTATTTATCACATTTTAAGCAAACGATAGCGATCGCTTCTATTTTTTAAGAAAAAGCATTGACTAGAAGCGATTCCTGCACTTTTAAGCAATTGTTGGACGTTAGTTTTTATTCATTGACTTTCAAGAAATTACTTCGATTTTATAAGAAAGAGCAATCGCTACATTTTTATTCATAAGGCTCATTGCCTTTAAGAAGAGACGCAATAAAAAAAATGGAAAATAATTTTGAATCGAGCCAATGCTTTTAACAATTACGATACTTACAATAAATATTGTCAAACCCAAAAAAGCGACCAAAACACTGTTTTTGAAAAAAACCATATTGTAGATTAACTGTACAGATATCTTCTGGTTACCGGCAGTATGTTATGTCACTTTTATAAGTATTTTTTGTTTGTAATATCGTATAATATACCAATTTATAAGTAGGTACACAGAGAATATGAATAAGATAATCATAGTATACTTTTTACTTCCGCTTCTATATAAATGGGAAACGGGATGTTATTTAATAAATTATAATAATAAAATAAAACATGAATGAAACCATGAATTCTAGCCAAATTAATAAATTGATGTAAAAACAACCATGTAAAAAATATTCTGTCAATAGCATTTTTGGTGGTAGGGAAGATTGACCATGATTGAGTTTATTTTTATTCATTTATATTATACTAAAACTTAAACTATCTGTTAACAATTCTACGATTCTAAAAAATTTCCAAAAGCTATTTTTCACAATTAAAAATGTTTACTAACGATACTAATGTCAAATTAATGTAAGAACTCACCGCATCATCTGTCATTAATGGCACTCTGTTGAAGTATCGTATATTTTGCGTTAAGCGGTTGGCTACAGAAACAGAACCGGACTAAGTTCTTTTACCTTTGCCTTCGTCATCTGTTAAATTTTGTAACTGAGTCTTAATATTTTGTAAAGATAATATAGCGTAGATACTAATTTTTTTATTTGTAAAATTAATTATTGACAGACCCGTACCTACTAAAATAAGTTTGTGAAAACATAAAACTAAAGGAAAAGAAGAAAACAACGTTTATTTCTTTTAGTAGTTATTTATTTATAAAAAGCAAAAATAGGTATTTCCAGGGCCGATCCTAGGATGTCGGCCGCCAGCGTGCAAAGACCTATTATGCCGCCCCTCTAAAGAATTTTTCCTATTTTGAGTAATACTTAACGTTGACGTTATAAACTCATCTACATGTACATAAGAGTAAAAAGTTAAACATTAATAAATATGCAAACTACAAATAAAATTTTACGGGAAAGACTTTATTTTTGGGCTACCTAATATGTTGTATTAGCGACACCTTTTTTTCTTTTTACTTTAACAAAATAATAAACCAACAAAAATATTACTTTTGAAACAAAAATAGACATTTTATAATTAAAAATGTAAAACAACAGTATTTACCAGAAAATATAAAATAACAAAAAGTACTAAAGCATAAATCTCCCGAAACGAAAAGTATATAAATCAGTCCTTCCTTGAAGACTACCTCATAATTAACTATAAAATACTTTTTCTGGCTTTCTGAGAAGCAAATTTGTCAATAATTGCGGTGAGATCAATTTTTTCAGAGATTTCGGATTCAATAGAGATGATGGCCAAATCTGAAAGTCTTTCTTGTGTCATATTATTTCTCAAGTAATTTTTAATAATCTTTAATTTACTGAAACTTCTTTCACCTGAAGCCACAAAAACAGGTAAGGTTAAAAAAATCCTTATTGCTAGAGCAAAATTTGGAAAACAGGGAATAAGATCATTTTTGACTAAAATTTCTAATATCTTAATTGGCTGTTTTTTACCTGGAAAAATATCTTTAAATGAAGTTATTTCATTAAAGAGTTGTATACCGTCTATATCTTTCACAATAGTTCCTTCCTCCTGTACCTGTAACTTAATATCTAAGTCCATGCAGGCTTTCATGAGGTCATCATTAGAAATGGTGTGAAACTCATACAGAAAGCAGAATATTGAATAGCACCAGAACTGCAAAATAGAAAGCAATCTTGAATTGCAGGAACGGATTTAAAACTGGTTCATCACTGCCCTCGTAATCAAATAAACTAACTTTTTTTCTGAGCTTAGATGGAAAATTCGGGATCAATACCTAAATCTCTAGCAAGTGTTGTTGCTGAATCGACAAATATTTTAAAATTATCGTCAGATCTTTGGGAAACTAAATATTTTTTAAGATTATCTAAGCCCTTAATGCATTCCGCGATGTTTAATTTAGGATTTTGAAGCATTTTACTCAATACATCAATACTTGATAATAAATCATGCCAAATTAAAATTGAACACAAAAACTTAAATGTTTCAAGACTTTTAAATATTGATTTAGCACCCATTTTTGTTTTCGTGTCTCTGGTGGTATCTTCAATTAATGCCTTTAATGCAGTAATAATGTTTTTTAGCTCTAATTTTAGAGGTCTAATAGCATTGATACGACTTTCCCATCTTGTTTCACTTAACGGTTTTAAAGTAAGAGTTTTCACGTGTTTTTTGAGTAAATCCCATCGATATGGGGACGCAGAAAAGTAATTATATACCTCTTGTACCACATCAAAAAAACTAGAAATTTCACCACTGGCGCTGGCTGGTTTGATTGAAAATCTTTCATAAATAAATCCGTTTGAAATAATTCACAAAAATATTGTTTTCTTCTTCGACGTTAATTTAAAGTTATCTTTTATAGTTTGATAAATGTCACTTTATTTTTATTTCGAGAAATTCGTAAAGTTTTGCTTGATTGACAGAACTATCTGCTGCCTACGGCCGCCCCTTGTTTTGGCCGCCCGCGTGCTGTGCACGCGCTGCACACCTGCTAGAATCGGCCCTGGGTATTTCTGTATTTATTATATACAAGGAAAAAAGTAATACATTTTTGCCAGGTGTACGTCTAATTAAAACACCATATTGGGAACCCTTTTGGTATTTACTATTGTGGGAATTTTATATATGGATATATTATAGGGTGTCTCATAACTTAAGAGCTATACCTACAGCAACAGGAGATAGTGGATTTGAAAATATGTCATTTAATTTCATTTCTTATACGGTTAAAGACAAAGCCGGATTAAGCTTTCACGGGGCCCGGGGCTAATTTGAATTATGGGCCCCCTAACCCAAGTATGATGGGGAAAGGGATGTTAAATAAACAGCAAAACCATTCAAGCATTAAATTTTTATTACGAAAAATCACAAACACTTCTTTCTTATTTTATTTTTAACAAAATCTTTAATAATATCTTCAAAGTTTAATTTTTTTTTAAATGCCACGTTCACAACACATTAAATATAATGAAGCTAAACGTTCCTCTACCATTGTGGTCCGATATTTATTTTTTACGTTCACAATTAACGATCGGTATTGAAAAGAAAATTTTCAGGATCGTATAAACGTTTGGAAGTGTAAACATTACACTGTGATTTAATATACATATAAAAATCAAATGGAGTTTTTGAAGTTTCGTCGGAATTCATTAAGAATTTCGAAAATAATATTAGTTCGTCAGTAAAACTATCATCAAAATCTTCCTCATAAACATCAAGAATTTTTTTAGTAAAGATCTCAAATTCCGTTCTTGCTATATCTGTATTAAGTTTCTGCAATAAGCCCAAGAGGTCAGTAATTTTAGAGTAGGTAAGCATTACTTCTTCTATGTAATTCAGAAACAAGTTTCAATCGAATCGAATCAAATTTGGTGTAGTTATATTTTTGAGGGCAAGAAGGAGGATTCCATAATAAGTTTTAAGACCTCCTAGAGCTCCAGCTACACAATATGAGTTTGAAAAAATTCTCGCATATATTTTTTGTCTCTCACCTTTCTGACCGCTTTTCCTCAAATTCAGTGGGTTGTTTCGCCATTACATATTTATTAGGTATTTATGTATCTTTTTTTTTACTAAAAGGGTAGTAAAAAAACACAAATGTTTTTAAGAAATTTTATTACAAAATTGTTAACTCCAATTAATAAGGAAGTTATGGAATCATAGCAAGCCATTTTATTTATACATGGTGTTATTTAAGTATGTGGCCAAACAACAAGGGGCGCTTCTTTAAGTGATTTTAAGAGGAAACGTTCATATAAACATGGGTCCGAAAATGCATAGTTTTTACTATACAGGGTGTCAAACTTTAAAAAAAAAATCAGATGTTCGTAAATATCGCAATAATCTTTTATTCGATTTGGCAATTCTGTTTGTAATGACAAGAGGATAATTTAGCCTCAATTAGATTAAAATGATTAAGTCTAGTGGCGTCCCGGGAGCAGTGGCGGCGCCAGCTTTTTCTTTCCAGTTGGGCGAAACCCGGCAGAAAAATTTGAAGGGTGGGCAGCAAAAATGTGTACCTAGGACCTAGATATCTAGGTAATATTTCGGATAATAGGTACTAGGTACGGATTATATAATTTACTATTTATAGATATTTTGCAATATTTTGTGAATTGTAAAATTCAAACTAAAATTTAAAAAAACAACACTGAAATTATTTTAAAGTTTATTTTACAAAGAAACACATAATTATATAACAGAAAACAGAGTTAGGAGTTAGGAGCAGTTAGGAAAGAGCTATTTTCTATTATTATGCTTAATTGCAAAATAATTTACAACTACATCTAAGTGAATTGTTTTAACAATATTTTTTTCAACGAACAAAATTCCCGAATCTGTGAGCCTCTCTTGTAACATTGTGGTCCTTAAATAGTTTTTTATTCTTTTTAAGCCATTAAACGACCTCTTACAACTGGTACTTGAAGAGGGTACAGTTATTGCAATGATACATACTAATTAATATTTATTTCGTTAAATACTTACTAAATTATATTCCTGCAGAAGAATTGCAAGATCTGATAAGGTCTTTATGGTAACATCATGATTAATTTCATACCTGTTAATGGTTTTTGGTAGTAATTTTAATTTATTTTCGATGGACGCTACGTCACATCTGTAATGGAGTTATTTGCTCTAAATTTAAAAATATATTATTTGACGGGTTTAACGCACTAAATCCCTTTAGAACACTAGCATTTTCGTCAAATCTCCGACAAAGCTCCGAAGTGATTCGGTCAATTATGGGATAATAATATATAGTTTAACTTGAAATTCACTTTTTTTAGTAACACATCTATCCTCTTCAAGTGAGGTAATTTTTTTGGATGATTATAGTGTTTTTAAATTTAGAAGGTAATTTCTTTGATCTTTTATTATTCACATCATCTAAGTTAATATTATTAGCGGATGCGTTTTCTACAGTCGCAGTCCATAACTCTTCAAATTCAGAATCTTGCCTATATGATACAAATAACTGTTTTAGTGATTCCACTAATGTTGAACTTTTTAAAATATCACATACCTATCTTTGCTTTGTAAATAATCAGAAACATTCTTTATTTTTGACAAGAATTCACAAACAACTTCTAAATTGAACAAAAAGGTTAAATTAATATTGGTCAAGCGTCCGTTTGTCTCTGGAGAGCAAGCGTTATTTTCTGTTATATATTGGTTTAATAAAATTAATATTATTCTAATTTATTTATTGTAATGCCGGAAACACATTGGTTGATTCATTCCATTGGAACTAGTTAGATCTATAAAATTAAAAGCCATCTAAAAAAATCTACTGTGTTAGGTACTTCTCTATATTTTATGATCAAATGCGTGATTTAGCAGGTTGGGCGAGAACAATTTGGGTTGGGCGCTCGCCCACCCGCGCCCCCGCCTGGCGCCGCCACTGCCCGGGAGACCAACGAATACTTACAATACTTACACCAGGAAGAAGACAAACAAGCATGTTAATTGGTCGAAGCAAAAATGTCATTAAGGAAATGTCAAAACCGTCAAAAAGAGCGCCACCATCGGGTCTGGCTGGAACCTCGAGGCGGGACGTTTAAACGCCCATAGTTTTGTTATTTTTTTCTGGCGAAATATTTTAAAGTAATATTTAAGCCAAAAAAACTATTCAAAATCCCGTTAGTTGATCTTATATGTAGTAAAAATCAAATAGCAGCATTCTGAATAACCTTTTCGACTAAATATAACTGTAAAATAAAATACTCTATAGTGTTGTTGGTCTAGCCTCGAAGAAAATAAAAAATAAAACTCAAAAATGCACATGACATCATTTTATTAAAATATTAAATGAAAATCACAATAATTACCATTTGAGTCTTATCATTTCTCGTAATCTGCTGATCGAGTTCCTCGTTAACTGGTTTTTCATTCATTCTCTACTTGAAGCTTTCTAAGCAATGTGTAGGTATTTTAAATAAGAATACATATTTCCATTGTCAGCCTGGAAAAGCGGAAAGGCCTGGGTAAAAAGTTTTTATAGCTAACCTTAAGGTGAAGACAAAATATTGTCTCCAAAATTCATTCTTTCACATAACGAACAGCTGATCTAAAACAAAAATACCACAATGTAAAAAAACCAATGATCAGATCATGGAAAAAAACACTTCCGAGTGGGTTAAAATAAAATTATTTCCACTTGAGTTTAGTAGGCAGAGAATCTACAAAAGGTTTAAAAAAGATCAAAAAAATAGATCGTATAATATACATACATAGTAAGCAAGAATCAGCAAGATTTAAATTAGTATCGTAGGGTTTAGTAATTAAAATATGCGTATTTATAGATTTACCAAAATTTAGGAGAAAATAATCAAACAAGTGTTGGCACATTTTGGTTAATATTCAGTTTATGTTATGGTTTTGATTTGTATAATCATAGAAATAATTAATCAAAGTTAGCAAACTTACCTTTAGCAGAATGAAATGTAAACAGGCTCGTGTTCATGAACAATATTAATAGAAAAGATCAAGTTAATAAGTTAAACAAACGCTTTCATAAACTTTGTCGGCCATTATTATTTTATTTTATAAAGGCGAGGTTGGGCTGGGCGATTCCATTATTTGTGGCCGAGTCCAAGAAGACACTGAGCGTTTAAAAATAATTTAATGGCTCGGGTAATTTGTAGCATAGATCTGTCTCTGTCTGCATCAAGTTACCTTCGCTATATATAAAGAGAGACAAGTATAGCTCGAACGAAGAAAGGTCGCGTTTCTTAGTAAACACATTCAGTTTAAACAAATAACGACGTAGGAGTTATATTAACTTATAAATGATGAGGACCTTAGACAAGGATAGACGACAAGGATGGGGACGGTAAACGTAGGGCGGTTCTATTGACAATTGTCTGGCATGTGACGTCACACTCTGACGTCACATGTTTCCATTCCGCCAATCTTTGTCTCACCGGGCTGCGGGAGACAGTCCAACTAATATTTTTAACAAAACAATTGCGCGCCATTGACTTTTTGCCGACCAGGCATCGGAAATACGATCACGAATAGAAAACGAGTTACGTTTACTAACATGAAAAAGCTATTCACTTGCAAAGATATTTCTCTACAATTGAAACTAAGGCTAGACTAGTAAGGTGTTGTTTTTTCTGTTTTGTTCTACGGGGTGGAGGCTTGGACCACAGCAGAAGCCACCCTAAAGAAACTTGAATCATTCGAAATGTGGGTGTATCGGCGTATTCTGCGGCCGCAATACCCTGGACATCTTTAAAGTTAAGAAGCGGAAGCTCGAGTACTTTGGCCACATTAAAAGACACGATAAATACCGTCTGTTGCAGCTGATTGTGCAGGGCAAGGTATATTGTAAGAGGGGACCAGGAAGGAGGCGACATTCATGGATGCACAACCTGCGCCAGCGTTTGGATTGTCGTCTGTAGATCTGTTTAGGAATGATGTGCATAAAATTAGAATAGCCTTGTTATAGTATTTGCAGAATTATACCCTTGACTCTTTCTGCCAAAAATAAACTACCTGATTAAACTATTGTATACGCCTCAACCTCTTGAAAAGAGATTAAATGGGATCAGGGTCGGCTTGAAAATGTACCTACACCACATGATTTATTTTTATAATTTAAAATAAATAGATAGGTATTTTTAGTTTTAGGTAGGTAGGCACCTATAATAAATGTAAAATAATGATAACAATTAATGATAATTGAAAATAATATAATTTAAAAGTATAACTATTAGGATAACAAGTACAATAAAAATTAATTAAATTCTAAAAAACTATTTATGATTTATTCAAAATTTAACATTGTATCACTATCTTTATCTAAGCCTAAACTTATAATTAATGGTTGAACATTTGTAATCATACAATTGTAAGAATTTTCCACCTTAAGTAGGTACATGCTGTAGACAGTTTTTCCAGCTGTCTGCAGAAATTTTTCTTACTTCGTTTTTAATTAATTCTACTACAGATGCATTTAATGTAGGAGAAATATTATTTCTCCTAATATTGGATTTTAATTGGTGCCATAATAGCTCAATAGGATTGAATATACAGTAGTATGGAGGAAGACGCAACACTGTATGTCTATTTTCTGCTGCAAGTTTGTCACACTCGTATTCCTTATTTATTTTAAAAGCTTTTAATGCTTCTAGCAGTTCTCGTTTTTTGTAAGTTTCTTCAAAATATAAATCATTTTCAATCATAAAATTTTGAATTTCTGCTTTTGTATTATTAGAATTGGGAATGATTTTTGCTTGCCGACTATGATAACTAGCATTGTCCATTACAATGACTCTATTTTCAGGTATATTTTTAAGAAGTTTATGTTTATACCAATCTTCAAAAAGTTGTGCGTCGGTATCTTGATGGTAATCTAAAGAAGAATCTGCTTTGTTTTTTAGCTGAAAGCAACAGACAATTTGGAACAAACCCGTTCTCTGAACCAGCATGTAATATTGTGATTATTTTGCCTTTATTTGATGGTGCCTTGGTTTGACATTTTTTGGAAGAATCATCCCAACCTTTTCTTGGAGTGTCATGGGTATCGAACCATGTTTCGTCAAGGTAAATAATTGGACGATTTTCTTCTCTAAATGGTTTAACAGCTGTTAAATATTTAAGTCTCCATTTCCGTAAACGTTGAGATTCCATTAATGTTTGTCTTTTATTAATGCTTCGGTATTTAAAACCCATTTTACGCTATATTTTCCTAAGGCTTGAAAGGCAACAAGAGATATTTGCTTCGTCTTTAATCAGCCGCTCTTTGAGGGAAATCAAAGTGGGTACAGGTTGTGCCTCGTACATTTGGTAAATCTTTCTTCTTAATAAATCCATGTCATTTTCGTCAATGCTTCTAAATGTGCCAGAATCGCTCCGATTTTTTCTAGGATTAACAGGTTTAAGTACTATGTCTCCTACCGAAGATAAAGGAGTTTTTGTCAAAGTAGACGTCACTGCTAAAGCATCCATCGATTTAAAATTTCTACTCAACAAAGATTGATACACATTTTTAATTAATAGTTTGGCATCGGTAGATAAATGCTTTCTTTTAAAAATGACACTTGAAGATGCCCCCCTATCAGCACAACTCCAAGGACGCCCCCTTCTACCACTAATAAGCCTAACTAAAAATTACTCGCCGGAAAACCACTAAAGACTAAAATTATTAAAAATCAGTTTGTATTTATATATGAATCAGGCATAGGTATAAATTGAATTTGTACCTGGTCCGGCTCTGCTCGAAAAGGTTTTAAAATTTGGGATTTCATTACTTATTTTATGGTCAAAGGGATAATGAGGGTTTATTGCAGTCAAAAGATCAACGGTATAATTCTACAAATACTATAATAGCCAACGTCCGAAACGGATAGGGCAGCAGAAGAAGAAGAAACCTATCTTTATATAAAAGGAAAAGTATTTTTCACAATAAATGGTTGACTCTGTTTAACTACCTGGGACGTTTTGCAAGAGCTCGGCCATAAAAATGCAAATAAACTGTCGGTCAGGGTAGGATTATAATTTCTAATTATAGCAGGTAATATTTAACTATCTTGTGCTTGCGATAACATATTTTATACTTTGTGTTGAATTAAATATCTAAAGCCCTACCCTGTAGTGTATTTGCTTGTTGATTGTGTATAACAATGGGATTAAACCGGTAGTTTATGGCAGTCAATAAGTCGATACCATTTAATGTGAAAAATACTTTACTAGTAATAATTAACCCCTAATTAAAGTAATTTAACGCAGGTACATAAAAGTGTTGGTGACGAAACGACCGGTGGGATTACCTCAAATTTTTTTAAAAAAAGATTAGACTACCTGCCGGGGACGAAACAACCTGTCCCCAATTAGGTATGTAGTAAAATTTGACATAGATAGACAGAATCTGCAAATTAAGGTATTTTTTAAATAAAAGTTAATAAAATGTGTGATTTTCTTTATTAAGAGTGTACTCTAATCTTTAAGTGGCTTGGGTATACACTTCATTACTTTGGACATATCCTCGCACGTGACCACCTTACCAGCATCTTCCAAGCATTTAATCAATGTGGCCGCTGTAGCTCCATCGATAGCTGGAGGAATGGATGCCTAAAATTAAATTTATCATTTTGAAATATGTTGCATATTTTTTTAGCAAAGACATGCATAGACTTGTATAGGGTGTCTCAAAAAGGTCCGGAAAAATGCTACCACAAATTCCTGAAGCTTAAATATATGACTATCTAACCCAACTGGCCTTAGTCCAAAGTGTGAGTGAAAAATTAAAATCTGCTCTCACATAACTTTTTGTGCCACTTTGTATTGAACTTTAAAATAAACATGCTTATTCTCCAACGTCTAATTGTAGGTGTTAGAGCATGCAGAACTTTTTATAAAAAAAACTTTTTTCTTAAAATTAATAATAAAAAAGTGTTCCATATGATATGCGTGAATAATGTTATTGACCGGTGATGGGATGATTATTCTCTTTTATTATGGACTCGTTTAAGAATATACTATTATTTGATTTTTTTAATAAAATCTATAGTTGTGAAAATATTTATGATGTCACAACATGTTAAAACGCACCCGATGCTATTAAAACAGTCTATTGAGAAGACTTACTTTCACCTGATCAGAATTAATCGTTCCATCGTCTTTTAGAAATCCTGCAGATTTGGCTATACATTTTGTAAAACACAGCTCCTTGGTGGTAGGCTCTTTTGATGGACCATCATGCATTGCTTTTAAATCGTCTTTGGTTAATCCTGTTTCCGTTAGGCATTTTTCAAAGTCTGGTTTTTTATCTCCAAGTATAAAAGGTGGTTTTGGAGGATCTTCTGCTTGACAATTTATCTTAAAATAAGTAAACATTTAACCCGAAATTCAGTTTGCTTGTATAAAATCAAGACATAGAAATAGACATATTTATTCGACCACATTTTTGTAAGTTTGTGACAAATTGTAGCAAGTCATATAAAATATAAAGCATTCCTGAAAGTTTCTAAATCTCTTTTCGAAAAAAAATGTACTGGACTTACCGAATAAAAAGTACAAACACACACTGTTCATTCATCTTCAGGCAAATAGAGAAAAAAAAATAAATACAAAAGGTGCAGACAGTCCTAACGGAGCTCCAAGATGATACAAAGATCTAATAAGTTTCAAGCTAAGGTATTTGAAGAACCTCAAACATAACTAGGTACTGTAAAAAGGTAATGATAAACTAAGATTGAAACAGGTATCAACGTAAAAATTTGTTATTAAAAGAGAAAGAAACTGATTGTAGGGAAGGACAATCCGAAATGAACTAAAATAAAAAAAGTGAAAGGGTAAATTATATTAACCCAGAAGAAAAGTCAAATAAAATTGAAAGCACACAATAGTGAGCCGGTACCATAAGTATGGAGAGAGAGATAAAGGTCATTAGAGAAATGTATAAGTTAAGGGTAGGTGTAATTAGGCTTGTCTACTATGTTAGGGATGTCCACATAACGTAGACAAGCATATTTATTTTATTATTGGACATATAGGTCAAAATGGAATAACAACCCTCCACGGAGGTTAATAAATTCAATCTCAATAGGATGTAATAGGACATCCTATTGAGATGATTGACTTTCAATTTCTTAGTAGTACTTTGCAATCTGAAGATGCATTTAATAATCTAACTGTGTTAGATGAAATGCAACCTTATTGTATAAGGATTTTTCAGGTGGTTAGAAAAATATTTTCTCGCATAATATTTGTTACCACTACCTGACCAGTAGACTGTTTATATACAGGGTGTTCATTTGAAAACTTCCCACCTCGATTTTCCTGCTTTAAAATGAAAATGTGGAAAATTGCTCGGACCCGTCGATTTTTATTTCGAGGGGGACATCTTTTGCGTATATTGTCAATCTTGTTACTTCAAGCCCCTAGGAGGGAGGGGGGTAAGATCTAAATCTTAAATGGATACCCCTATTTTATATAATTTTTTTGGATTTTGCATAAAATTCTGAACATTTTTTAATAAAAGCATTATTAGTATATACTTAACAGTTTCCGAGATATTTACTCTTGAAAAATGACATTTTTGAACTTTGACAGCGTCTAGCTTTCTAACTGTACGTCTTAGAGCAAAACGGCTTACATGTCCCTATCTTCGATTTTTATTATCTTTCCAATAGTGTGAACTTTCGGTTAAACCGGATGTAAGAGATATAGTACTTCCGGTTTGACCGGAAGTTGACACTATTGGAAAGATAATAAAAATCGAAGATAGGGACATATAAGCCGTTTTGCTCTAAGACGTACAGTTAGAAAGCTAGACTCTGTCAAAATTCAAAAATGTCATTTTTCAAGAGTCAATATCTCGGAAACTGTTAAGTATAGACTAATAATGCTTTTATTTAAAAATGTTCAGAATTTTATGCAGAATCCAAAAAAATTATATAAAATAGGGGTATCCATTTAAGATTTAGATCTTACCCCCCCCCCCCCCCCCTCCTTCCTCCTAGGGGCTTAAGTAACAAGATTGACAATATACGCAAAAGATGTCCCCCTCGAAATAAAAATCGAAGGGTCCGAGCGATTTTCCACATTTTCATTTTAAAGCAGGAAAATCGAGGTGGGAAGTTTTCAAATGAACACCCTGTATACATTATATATGATACAAGATTCAAACGTGTGTCTGCTCAGATTGCATGGGGCTACTAAGATATGGCGCTATATAAAGGCTATATACAACCAACAAAAGTTTTTAGTACGAAAGTTGTCTGATCGAAGGTATGAACACCTACCCTGTACTGACGAAAACAAGAGAGTTCGAAACCGGTCTGCAGGTGGTGGTGGTGACATACTATTGAGATGATTCATTTTCTTAGTAGTACTCAGTGGCGTAGCCAGGTGGGGGGTAGGGGGGGCGCCTGCCCCCCCCCCCGCCCCTTTGCATGGCGCCCCTTGCCGCTTGGTGCCCGTATGCAAAATAAAAATATACTTTAACATACATTAAAATTGAAAATAATTTGGTATTGTATTATACAGTGTCACCATTAAAGTCCGCACCATATGGAACTTTTTTTTATTAATGAGGTTAGTTAAAATTACCTAAGTATCAGCAATCGTTTTTGCTTCAAATTAGACTAAAAATTTTATATTCAATTGTCACCATCTGTCATTCGGTATCTGTCAAAAATGACATTTTTGTTAAAAAATGCTGAAAAATGGCATTGTTTTACCGAATTTCAAAAAATGTTATTAGAAAAAGTTGTTTCTAGTACAATTTTAGGCCTAAATACAAAGTTTCAGATGTCTAGCGCAAAGTTGAATTTTTTGCCATTTTTTCAAAGTAACTTTTTTTATATATAATGGAAGTTGGTTTAATGGATTTTAAACTATTTGTTTATACCATACTTAACATTTTATTTAGTTTGTATGCTTATTTTTTCACTAGAATACCATTTTTTTTCGAAATATAAAATTAGAGGCAAAAAAAAATTTACACGGGTGGTGCAAAGTTATCATAATTTAAAAATTTTAACAGATAGACGTCATATGTTCTATTTTTTTGATGGAACATACACGTAAAAACTAACAAATAACATTTTTATGAAATATTAAATAATATAATTTGTCATTTGAAATTTGTGAACTAATCTGATATCTGAAAATTTAATTATAAGTTTTTTAAAGTTTTTACGTGTATGTACTATAAAAAAAATAGAACATATGACGTCTATCTTATAAAATTTTGCACCACCCGTGTAAATTTTTTTTGCCTCTAATTTTATATTTCGAAAAAAAAAATGGTATTCTAGTGAAAAAATAAGCTTACAAACTAAATAAAATATTAAGTATGGTATAAACAAAATAGTTTAAAATCCATTAAGCCAACTTACATTATATAAAAAAATAGTTACTTTGAAAAAATGGCAAAAAATTCAACTTTGCGCTAGACATCTGAGGAAACTTTGTATTTAGGTCTAAAATTGTACTAGAAACAACTTTTTCTAATAACATTTTTTTAAATTCGGTAAAACAATGCCATTTTTCAGCATTTTTTGATAAAAATGTCATTTTTGACAGATACCGAATGACAGATGGTGACAATTGAATATATAATTTTTAGTCTAATTTAAAGCAAAAACGATTGCTGATACTTAGGTAATTTTAACTAACCTCATTAATAAAAAAAAAGTTCCATATGGTGCGGACTTTAATGGTGACACCGTATGTATTTTGAAAAACAAACACCATCATTTTAATAATAATAATAATAATAATAATAATAGTGGTTCTAAAAAATTATAAAGCGCCCCCATATATGTTCGCCCCTCCCGCCCCACAAGGCTGGCTACGCCACTGGTAGTACTTTGCAATCTGAATCTGCATTTAAATATTTAACTGTGTTAGATGTCTAAACGTTGTAAAACCCGCAAGTTAGCATACTATAAACTTTCAGATGAAGAATAATCACAAATTAACATAACAAAAAGTCACACAAAATCACTTGGTTAATATTATAAACTAGCCAAATTCACAGACTTATGGATATGTGCATTAAAGAAAAAAAAACAATTAAATGTCTAAAAAGGTGTGGAAAGTAGGAATGGAATGGAATTTTTTCAAAAAATGTGGTGTGGTGGAATATGTAGTTTTCCCCGATTTTCCCTAATACAGTTCCGGTGTCAAACAAATTATTATAATATTATAGGATCAAGCTTAAAACAATTTTAGCGATACTTACAATGAATACTACCAAACCCAACAAGGCGACGAAAAAACTGTTTTTAAAAAAAGTAAACATATTGTATATTAATGTGGCAAATATATTCTGGGTACCCACAGATAATGTAACATTTACCGATCTTTTCGGTATATATATGCCAATATACATATATATAGGGTGCATGCACGAATATTATTAATTTAATAATCGTAACATCCGCTTCAGTATATAAATTTATAAAACGGGAGGTCATGTAATTAATTATAACAATAAAATAGAACATATAAATTGTAGTCAAATTATTGGACTTAAAATTATAACACTTTTTATTAATATACTAAATTGATGTAAAAATACCCATTTAAAAAATATTTTCCGTGATTCACACTCTTTGGCAGGGAAGATCGGACATGATTGAGCTCATTTTTAAATAAACGTTTATATTGGATAAAAATCTAAAAATTGACAAACGCAAGGGCTGATTCTTACATATTTTTGAACGGGTTCACTGTTTACCTTATTCCCCCGTAAACTACAGAATTAGGTGAAACGCAAATAAGATACTGTATTCTATATAACTGAAAAATATTTGGCGGCGTGCGATTCATTTTTTGTAGTTGAAAGGTTCTGGGTTCTAATCCCAGCGGAGGTGTAATAGCTATTTACCTAACAAGTGTGGAAAATTAATTTTTCCGCACGAGTCTGCCGTTCACCGAACGACGCGTAGCGGAGTTCGGTGAAGCAGCCAAGTGCAGGGAAAACATTTTTCGCACGTGTCAGGTTCAATAGTTTTCCTACAGACGCGTGGAAATAAGTCTTAACACATATTTCAAAGAAATTTAATAATTTTTAATTAACTATAACAATCACATACACAGTGTCCGCAAGAAAGTCCGCATCAAATGGGATTTTTTTTTATTATTATCTATAGGTAAAAATTGAAAAAGCAGTTAGTTTTTGCTTACCTAAAAACCAAAAATGACGTATACTGAAGCAGCTGCACGACTTGCTTTACCTGTCAAATTCGACATTTTTAATAAAATAGGTTCAAAAATGCCCTTATTTATAAAAATATCGAAAAACTTTATTCGAGAAAGTTGTTTATTTAGACATTTTTAGCCTCTGTACGAAATTTTGATAGTCTATTGTTTAATTTTTTGCCAGATCTTGAAAATTTTGATCAACCCTCGTAGACTAACTCTTATACATCGATGTAAAACCATTTGCCTTTACTTTATTTGTAATCTTAATGCAATTTTGTGTAAAATTTTTTGTTTCCAATTATTTATTTTGCTTCAAAAACTGAAATTGTTATTGATCAGTATGTAATGTTTGATGCAAAGTTTATCTAATTACATCAGTTTTGTCAAAACCGACGTTTCTCATTTTTCTTAAGTTAGTAAACAGATGTACAAAAAAATATTTGGAAGCTTTCGTTGAAGTTTTACTTAATTATTATTATTATTATAAAATTAAATTAATTATATTAAACTATATTTTTGTTGAATAAAATGTTTCGAGCGATTAATATTTATTCTTTTTGATCCAATATTAATTAAGTAAAATTTCAACGAAAGCTTCCTAATATTTTCTTTTTGTACATCTGTTTACTAACTTAAGAAAAATGAGAAACGTCGGTTTTGACAAAACTGATGTAATTAGATAAACTTTGCATCAAACATTACATACTGATCAATAACAATTTCAGTTTTTGAAGCAAACTAAATAATTGGAAACAAAAATTTTACACAAAATTGCATTAAGATTACAAATGAAGTAAAGGCAAATGGTTTTACATCGATGTATAAAAGTTAATCTACGAGGGTTGATCAAAATTTTCAAGAATCTGGCAAAAAATAAAAATTGTATTAGACTGTCAAAATTTCGTACAAAGGCTAAAAATGCCTAAATAAACAACTTTCTCGAATAAAGTTTTTCGATATTTTGATAAATAAGGGCATTTTTGAACCTATTTTATTAAAAATGTCAAATTTGACAAGTAACGCAAGTCGTGCAGCTGCTTCAGTATACGTCATTTTTGGTTTTTAGGTAAGCAAAAACTAACTGCTTTTTCAATTTTTACCTATACCTAATAATAAAAAAAATCCCATTTGATGCGGACTTTCTAGCGGACACTGCATATGTAACAGTAACTAATTCTGAGAAAAAAAGTAATAACTACAAGTTATAATTGATATATTATTGATTTTGACATAATCGTGTCGAAAATTTTTCCGCACTAGTGTGGAAAAAGCAATTTTCCGCACGGATTTTTGACATAATCGTGCCGAAAATTTTTTCCACACGTCCGCAGGAAAATTTTTTTTCAATTTAAAAAAATATGTTTGCACGCCTGCAGCATTTTTCAGTTATGATTGTGTAATACAGCCACTAAACAATTGTATGAACTAGGTGAACAGGTGGTGACCTCCATGAGGTTTAACCAAATAATTTGAGGTTAGTTTTGTTTGTCATTGGTGCATTTCCAGTTCTTTTATTTGTCGTCAAAAAATCAACTGCCATTTTGGTTTGCTTCTCGGCTATACAGTTGGTTCGTATCTTTAATAGCCGAGTTGAGAAGGCTGCGAGTTGCATTACACCGGCGCAGCTAGGAGCCCCCCCTCCAAAAGCTCAGCTGATAATTAAACGTCAAATATTTACATGATTTTTTTATGAAAAGACCTCTTTATTCTGTTTTACTCACTTCCTACTAAATCCCAGAAGGTCTAGCGTTATCTGTTGACATAGCAGATAAAGTCGATTCACTCAGTAAACCTGCAAGATGGCCGACATGTCATATGACAAAAGTTATTGAAAATACAAAATAGTATATTAAAGTACACGTTTTATAAAGCATCATTTTATAGCACGCGTCCATGTTAAAAAACGAGTTTTATAACGGGACAAGTGCTTAAAACTGCTTTATATAACACGTACTTTATACTATTTTTTCTAATTTGTAGTTTTTTCAATAAAAAATACATATTTGAAAAGAAAATAAATCTTTCAAATTTTGTAAATTTTTATGTCTAAATGTTATGTTGGTAATACTATTTTTTATCATAGTAGCCTATGGACAATAAAAATTATTTTGCGAACTGTAATTTTTTGATTTATTCACCCATTTTCACCACGAGATTCTAAAGTTATTTTAGTGATATGAGATTGGACGAAATACGTTGTGTGATCCTTGTACATTCGGTACATATACAGAGCGTTCGGAAATTCAGGCGATTTTGCTACTTTTTTCGAATTTCAAAAGACTTGATGTTACGTCACGGCATTGCAATTTAGTATAGGGAAGATGGCAAATTCAAATAAAGTTGTAGTTAAAATCGACATTGGAAGGTTAGTAGATTAAATTTTGGATAGGATTTGGCAGAAAATGATAGCTTGAAGCATCTACAAAAGCAAAATAGTTCTCCGTCAATAAAGTTATTATTTAATATGTGTTTTTTAATTAACTAAAACAATACATACAGATTTGTAGATCTAGGCAACCAAACATACATACGTAGGTTCGTGTAGTATTTTGCATATTTGGACTAAAAAATATTAGTTATCTAGAATGCTATGCTAAACGGTGAAAAAAAACATGTCATGTAGGGCCAACCTTTAAATAATAAAATTCGGAGTTCGAAGTAGATCTATTACGAACTCGCTAGCGCGTTCGAAATAGATCTGTTTCGAGACAAAATAAGAAAAATTTATTTTATTTAGCTGGAATATGACTTTTGTCATATGACATGTCGGCCATCTTGCAGGTTTACTGAGTGAATCGACTCTAGCAGATCGCACTTTTCGAAACGAACAGAATCAATTTGTTCTTGGGCTTAATTATCTTCAGATTCCCCTATACCTATGTTATGTATTATTTTCAACTTTTTGTTGCAGACTATAAAATATTCCAAATATATTTTAATTTTACTAATGAATCATACAACAACAGATTTAATGAGTTAATGAGGCCGCTGCAAAGGACACCAAATTTACAAGTAACTACCTGTACTTAATGTGATAAAAGTACCTACCAAATATTTTTTTTATGTTTTTAGTAGCACGTAATCGAGTTCGTTTTGCGTTAACAAAACTTGAAAAATACCTCCTTCGGCCTAAATTTAATTGTCAGTCGATTTGTGAACAACAACTTCACGTTGTACTTAAACAATCACAACTGTGACCTCTCAATTGTTTTTCTAAAGGGATTATAATCTGGTACTTATCGCGGAAAACATCGATCGATGTTTGCGATGCATCGAAAATAACATTTTAATAGAATTAGAATTACAAAACAAATCACAAATCTTATTATTCTAAGCTCACACCTTAACTGAAACCAAAGGTAATAGGAATAATTAAGATCTAGAGGCAACGACAAATAATTATTTTACAATAATATATCGATTAAAATGCATCGGCAAATTTATCAAATGGCCTCGACGCATTGCTTAAAAACGATGCATCGCATTGAAAATAGCGATGTTTTCGATGCATCGATGTATATCGAACATCTCTATTTCCATTATTAATTTGTGTTGGGCTACATGCTTGGTGAAACTGTTGTTCCATTGCACAGGAAGAAAAAAGAATAACTACTTGTTTGGAATATTCCACAGTTGCCACGTGCCGTTTTGCCACGGCAATAAAAAAGAGCTGTTTCGCCACGCATAATTTCCATATTTTCTAACGAGTGCTGTTTTGCCATGCATACTTTTTCTTATCTGCCTAGATTTTAAACCTTTTCTTGCAAAACTATCTTAGAAATATACTTAAGTTAAGTATTAAAATATTTATTTTTGTATACCATGTATTGGTTCTCATAATTTTTAATTTGAAGAAGATAATAAACATTATCGAAAGCTTGGCTAAGTTGAAAAAGTATTTTTATTTAAGAACCGATACCCCAAGACAACCTAGTCTATAATAATAGCAGTAAAAAAAGAAGAAAATTGTTTCACATGTTCTTTTATTTAAATTTGACATTTATACAAATAATAAATCTAATTTAATTTGACAACATATTTAAGCTTATTTATACACTCAGGAATATGTCAATTTCATTATTTACAAGTTTATCTACCTTTAATTATAAAATCAATATAATTATTGTTTTTGGCTCTCTTTTTTGTAGTTATATTAAAATTTACTTGATCAATAATGAATGCATAATACTGACTATCATTATTTAAGTATATACACTAGTTCACAGATGTTGGGACTATATTTCCCAACAGCACGATTGAGACGATTATGCCAACCTTCCCAAGCATTGGTGGTACGATGCCTTTCATTAAAACACGACCACATGCCACATATCACCGATAATGTCATTTGCTAACCATTGGTTTACAAAATAATCGTTGAATTCTTCAATTCTTAAATAATAATATTGGCATGGGTATTATGCCCACAACGTGTGTACACAATGGGATTGACCCGGGTAGCCTCACTGCCGTAATAGACGAAAGGTTGAGTGGCGAATCTGCACTGACGTGTTAGGGTATCTAATTATCATGACAAAACGCTACTAAAACAGGTAAATTTCCTTTTCGTGGCGAAACAGAACGTGGCAAACCAGGAAATTACCCACGTGTTTCGGCCCTTGCGGGTCATTGTCAAAGGAGTACAAGAAGATACTAAATTCTACGTGACATTATAAACGTATTTATATCATATTATGGTAACTATAAACATGTCATAAAATTAAAATAGGATTAAGGATTAGGAATTTAAAAACTATAAATATAAAATTTAAAAATTTGGTAAACCCACAGTTGACCATCCAATCTTGTAAAATCGTTTGCGGAGGGTGGGGGGAGGGGGGGGGGGCTTTAAAGTAATTTTTAATTCCAATGGTGAGCGTCAAATTCGTTACACATAATAATAACAATAATAATAATATTACATTTATTATTTTCACAACAAATGATAATTTACAATAATAAATAAACTAAACCCTATTACAAGGAAAACCTATTAAAGAAGAATGGAGAAGCTAAAGGCTTTTTGGTGTGAGAGGATTGCGATAGAAAAGTAAAATAAAAAAGGAAGATAAATACAAGATAAGAAATCAAACAGATAATAAAATAAATTTGATTGATTGAACTTTGGTCGCTTTTGAGTAAACGGTACAAATTCAAGGAGAGAGTGAAAGATACCCAAAAGATGATAAACTCTTAAATTTTTCTCCATAATAGTTCAAATAAAAATATGACCATTGCCAGTGAGTGCCCGAATGTAATTAATTTAAGAGCACCTCTAATATGATCCACTGACAGACGAACTAAAGATTTTGTCATATCATGTTCTATACTCATTTTTTTCGATTTCAAAACTATCATCTTGCAGTAGTGATCTGGCAGACCAGTTGAGTGTATGCTGTCTAAATACGTACTTATTGAATCCAGTAGTGGATATTCTCGGTTGGCAGCAATGGAGAAGGTAAAAAAATTAATCTAAAAAATATTTTATTGGTGTTACGTATTCTAGGGTAGGTACTTAGTTCATCTGTTTATATTCATAATCCGGAGATGGTTTCAATGATTAGTTATTGATGTAGTAGTAGCAGTAGTAGTATGTTTTATTTAGCAAAAGCTACAATTAAATATTTTTTAACACATTTTTATAAATAAAAAATAACATAAAATTTATTTTTGCATATTTATAACAATTTAAAATAATCCCCATTATTTTATAAAATTTGTAATTTGTCAAATATTTTCTCACTAGCACAATATAAAATGGAAGAACAATAAAGAAAAAATGGTATTATAATAGTATTAAATACAGTTTTTTTAGAAAACAAACTTAAATTAGAACTGATTTTTTAAAATAACCTACTTTTCCGGCAATCCTCGATATATGATGCTTTCACAATAATTAAAAAAAATCAATTTTAATTCAATAATTATTCCTAAATATTTAAAACTAAACTAATTCCAATTTTTCACCATCAATTACGACATTTATATTTTGACAATTTAATTTATTACCCATAACCATACATTTAGTTTGTGAAATATTTAATTTTAATTTATTTACTTTTAGCCAATTTATTTATCTTAGAATTTAGAGTATTTAGACCATCAAAAATATTTAAAACAATAATGTAAATTAAGGTGTCATTAGCAAACATTTGTAACTTACACATTTTTAAAACTATAGGCATATCGTTGATGTATAAAATAAATAATACTGAACCTAGTATACTTCCTTGAGGAACTCCTATATTATTTATTTTTTAATTTGAATATGTTTTTGAAATTTTTTTTTGTGATATGTTTCTTAAATACTTTTCAAAACATTTATAAATGTTTCCGCGAATACCATACTGATACAATTTACTCAATAATCTAGCCCTGTCAATTGTTTCGAATGCCCGCTTAAAATCCAAAAATACAGCTATAACATTTTCCCCTTGATCTATGGTTCTCTTCCACGCCTCAATCTCTGTCAAGTAGGTACCCTTTTCGAAAACCGCTTAAAAGGAAACTCAAATTTGTCGGCATCAATGAATTCTAATAACTGTTCATATACGACTTCTTCTAATAATTTCTCAACATCCCATAAAACATTGACTGGCCTCATCTCATCCCATCTTTTAGTGTGTTTTTTTTTAAGCAAAAAGACTAAAAAAGCTAAAAGACGTACAATAACACCATACGAATAGCTTACCTCGTTTTGCATAACGTTTACACTATATGGGTACTTATAAAGTTGTAACATATACTTCGGAACCACCACGGAGCTCCCTGGATATTTATTGTAGTAACTTAAAATTTCTACAAGGGAGACCTTTATAACAACCACATTTTCCCGTAATTTTCTTTTTGTTGCTTCCGTCATTCCCACTTCATTATATCCATCTGTATGGATATTTGAAAATATTGTTATATCTCTATCAACAACATCGTTAAGTGATGCAAGTGACGTATTCATGAATGGTTGCGTTAGAATACTGCCAAACCTACTGGAATGGGCCATTGTTAATATTAAAATTAAAACGCAATACGACATCATTAAAATTCTTCCTGAAGATTGTGTGGGTAATCTTTTCATTGTTTGTCCTGCATTTATTTGAATAATAGTAAATGCTGATATTATCCATGACTTACGATTTGCACTCCGCCAGATGATAAGAACAATAATCTAAAATGAAGAAAATCTATTCTGAAATTCGAGCTACTACTTTGGTCACTGAGACATTTTCTAACTACTAACCACAGAACTAAATAAAATTAGTACCGTGCGAGCAGAAATTATTTGCATCAAAGAGGGCCTTGCATCTAAGGACGTAATGCTTAGCCGTAGAGCTTAATACCTGTTGGGTGTCAGTAACTACCTGAATTAACAATCAATCAGTTATTCCGTCATCTTTGACAGTCGTTACAAGTAATTTGATTCATCGCTAATTTTTCCAATTTCTTGAACAATTCACACAATGGGCTTTACGGAACAGCACAGAACATTCATGGTTGAAGCGTATTTTTGAAACGGGTTTAGAGTAAATGGTGAGTGGCAATACAATCCGGGCTTGTGCATGGACGATTTTCACGAACATTTTCCTAACGTTGCTTTTATTGCTGGGGATTTTTATCATTGCCTGGAAAGAACCGTGGCTGTATTTAGGGAAACAGGTTCTATTCAACACAAAAAAGAAGCAGGAAGACCATCTGTAAGAACAGAAGAACTTGTTGCAAACGTTCGTGGAATAATGCAAAATGCGCCAACAAATTGTATAAGACGCCTGTCCCAAGAAGTGGGAAGATCTCATGGAACATGCAGGACTATTCTTAGGAAGCAGCTAAATTTATAACAATTTCAAGAAAGGATTATCCAAGAATGTGGTAACATTTCTCCAGAGATGCTGGTCAACACTTTCGAAAATATGAAGAGACGTGTTTATACTATTTCAACGTACCTTCAGCAACTTTCTACTTTTTACTAACAAAATGAGTACCACCATTGACCCATTAGATGAATACTTTAACATTGATCTGCCAAAGACCCCAGGGTCCAATACTCTAGTCCTGGGAGAATGAGCGGGCCGGGCCGTAATTCCAAAGAAGAATTAATTTGATTTGACCTTTCAGACTTTTTAACTTTAACCAAGCAAAGGGTGGCCGCCGAGGTACCGGCACAGGCGTCAAAAAAGGCAAGGAAGATGTCTACCAAACCAGCCAACCTGGAACCATCGCAGAAGGCGCAGCCAGCACCAATGGCCAATGGAATAAAGTCTGGTTTAAAGAGACAGCCAGTAAGGAAGTTAACAGCCACGGAGACAACAAAGTATTTCGAGCAGAACCAGCCACTAGATGACAAAGAGGCAATGCAACGACAGATTACTGGAATCAGAACTAGGGAACCAAGAACCATTGTTTTCGGCGAAAGTACTTTGGACCAAAGTACCTTTTATACCATGGCGGCCGATCCCAACATCGCTTTAAACAAAGAATTTTCGAGGTTCAAATTAAGGATTAAGAGAAACCTGTTCCGGTTGCAGTCAATCAAATCCCTAAAATTCAAGAGCTGTTTGCCATTACATACCGCTTTAAAATGGGGCAAAAAACGAAAAATATCTTTATTATATTTTTAAAAATATACAGGGAATTCTATTTAGAATAACAAAGTTGTGTGAACTTCCGGTTCAACCGGAAGTGACAGTCAGACATTTGATTACTGAAACGGTGCGAACAGTGCAATCATATAACCCACCAAAAATTTCATAATAATGTGTTATTTTATAAGGATGTCACAAGCTTAGTAGTAATTTCATTGTCAACCGGTATATTATTTAAAATAAGTACTTATACAGTGTGTGTATAAAGTCTGGAAACGGCTTAATAACATCACAATTTACTGGCCGATTTAAACCAAATTTGGTACAGTTGTGTAAGAGGATCTAACGCACCGAATGACGATATTGGCGTTGTTGCCAGCTTTTTAGTTTGTCTGGAATTCGAACGAATTTTATATTTTTAAATATAACACCCAGCATATTTTTACATTTTTAAATTCCACATAAAATTATAATTATTTTTTATTAAATGCATTATTAGTCTATACTTCATAGTTTCCGAGATATTGACTCTCGAAAAGTGACATTTTTGAACTTTGACAGCTTATAACTTTCTAACAGTACGGCTTAGAGCAAAACGGCTTACATGTCCCTATCTTCAATTTTTATTATCTTCCCAAAAAAATCAACTTCCGGTTAAACCGGATGTAACTCGAAAGCAGGAAATATAGTTGTTCCGGTTTAACTGGAAGTTGATTTTTTTGGGAAGATAATAAAAATTGAAGATAGGGACATGTAAGCCGTTTTGCTCTAAGACGTACTGTTAGAAAGTTATAAGCTGTCAAAGTTCAAAAATGTCACTTTTCGAGAGTCAATATCTCGGAAACTATGAAGTGTAGACTAATAATGCATTTAATAAAAAATAATTATAATTTTATGTGGAATTTAAAAATGTAAAAATATACTGGGTGTTATATTTAAAAATATAAAATTCGTTCAAATTCCAGACACTCTAAAAAGCTGGCAACAACGCCAATATCGTCATTCGGTGCGTTAGATCCTCTTACACAACTGTACCAAATTTGGTTTAAATCGGCCAGTAAATTGTGATGTTATTAAGCCGTTTCCAGACTTTACACACACACTGTATGTAGGAAAAACCTTAAAACCTAACAGAAACTTACCATAGTTACAAATAAACACATTTGCACATGCCAATGAAAAATATTTGTTATATAAAAACTCTGAACAATTTCAGCTTTGGGTGGCAACAACAATACTACAGGGGAGGTATAAATGTTTGATGAAAAGTCAAAATATTTTTGTTCCAGGTGAAGCGCAGAATCGGTACTTCTAAACGATACCCACAAAGATATCTCAGCACCATTTTGCACCATCACTTTTCGTAACTTGTCAATATTGCGATCCCTTAAATTGTGAGCAAATAGAAATAAGCAAGTTGATTTAAATAGAAAATACACCACTTTTATTCAAATTTTAAATTAATGTATAAAAAAATGTTACCTAAAAGCATCCCTTATAGCGTCTGTATAATTTCGAATGTAGTTAAATTTTAAGTTTAAACCTTGTGACACTAGTTTAATAATTTCAGTTAAAACACCAGTATTTTTAACTGCAAAAGGATTCTGAACCATTACTGGAGTTCTTAACCACATGGTTGTGACGTTACATCCAAAAAACTTTGTTGGGATTTTGTTGTCGAATGGGTCAATTGTATTATCAGACACCATTACTGGAACAATCTATATAAAAAAATAAATATAATCGATCCTGACAAGTGATTTGTCTTTAAGCCCTGTTTCCTTCTGCCAAACTGAGCCTCACTGATGAGCGGTAATAACGGCGAAACGCGTCTAGGGATGGGTTTGGCGGAAGGAAACAGACAAAACCTTTTCGAATTAATCTATATAAACGTTTAAATTAAAAGTTTATAAAATATCACAAGAAAGGGGAAAATGTATCGACTAGATTAACAGGAAAAAAAATACTAACTTGAGTTATTTTGTCTATAATATCAAAGTACTCGTTAAATATTTTTTTTTAGAAATCATGCGTTAAATTAAAAACTTTGCTTATTTAATACACAGCGAAACAAACGTTTTTCTGATTTCTATTAATTGTTTATATGATATTGAAACCTAAATTTTATTTAGACCAAAGTATTTTTTTTAAATAATTTTATAAAAGTGGTAAATACGGAAAAAAGGGTTAAAATTCTCCATACCCTCCACAACCCACTCAAGTGGTGGTGTCAACAATAAACCATCCCGGTTATGGCCAAAAAACATCCTTTTTTTTCCGGGTCGAGTCGAATTTGGACTATAACAAATGGGAAACTAGGGAGAGTTTTAAGACAAGAGTGACGAAGGGATGTTCCCAATAACCCCCTTTTCCTATTTTCTTGGATTTAGAATTATTGCTACGGGAAAAATAGGAAGTTAACAGGGGTTTCGAGGAAAGGAGTAGGTCATGGTCTGGGATGTTGCTAATAATCCCTGGAGCAATTCTTCCAGAGAAGCCGCCTGAATTTTGTAAACTAGTGATTTAATATAACCACATAAAAAAAATCCATAGGGGTAAGATCAGGTGATCTTGGTGGCTACTCCATGGATACCATACATCGATCAATTTTCGACATGCTCTAAATGTTAATAGACTGGTCTGGTTTTAGCTCAAAGCAAGCATACGATTTTAATCTGTATTCCTAAATATCACTATTCTCTTAACTAAATGCCGTATATAGTTTTTTCGCAGTATCTGGACCTAAAATTGTATCAAATGTATTAAAAAATTATACCTTTTTTCCACATTCGCATTCTTTTCTATATGGATACCATGTAAAAATTGTCTGATTAGTCATTAAAACAGAGTTTACAATACTAAATTGCCATGTCATTGTAAAGGCTTTTATAATCTCTTCTAATGTTAGAGATTTTTTTAAATAAATCAAAACTTTTCTTTGACCTGTCCAGTGAATATTTCCCTTCATTATATTCAGTGTAAGTGCAAGACTGTTAATATCTTCTTCAATAAAAACAATATGCGTATAATATTCTACATTCATTTTGGAAGTAAATACATATTTTACTATGTTTTTAAATTTAAGAATGTAGTTAAAAGTAAAATCATGTTTATCTCCGGGATATAAAAAATTTATTTTCTGCTTCATAAATTTTGTAACGAAAACTTGGAACTGATCATCGATCTTATCATTTAAATTGCTTTCTATTGGGCGTAGACTGCCTAACGAAAAACTTAAAAATGATATTATTAACATTACACATACGCGCACCTTCATTGCTTGGCTTTAATCAGTGCTTGTATAATAAATACTTATTATTAAGTACGTATTTTAAAAAGAAAAATCGGAAGTATAGGTCCAAATAATCATGAAACTTAGTGTTTACCTGCACTTAGTTGAATCAACAATTATTGTTAAAAAGTTTGGTTTACTTCTTGCTTCATTCATATTTTAATGACTTAAACTTTGCCCATTAAACTAAAAGGTAAGTTTTTTGCAAAAAATCCCAAAAATGTATTAATTTCTTACACAGTAAAAAATTCAATTGATTAACTGGAAGGGTTTTCTGCTTTATTTTAATCAATTTGTAAATCAGTTGTATAATTTACTGGTACTGTTATTTAGACAAAATAATCATATTGGATTACTTTAAATCGATACTGATCAATTGTATAAAATATGTCAACCTTTTAATCATACTTGATTTGAGGGAATTAAAGCATGCGTAGGCAGTCAGAAAGTCATAAAATAGGGACCTTTATTTTTTTATGACAAACTATGACAAACTTGATTTAAATGTAAGGTTCGCGAAGCGTTTCATATTTTACAATTTTCTATATGCTACAAATGGCTCAAAATAATACCCAAAAATATTCAAAAAGGAAGATTGAAAGTTTATTTTCACATAGCAGGAAATTAGTAAATAATTTAAATTACATGGAATAAAATTTTAGGAATAACATAAATTAGCGATTTTCTCAAATGCAAGGTAATTTTTAAATAAATATATCTAGAAAACGGCCCCCATCCAATAATGTCTTACCTAGTACCATTTTTTCGTAAAATATGTCAGGTTTTTCTAATTTGGCATACAAAAGTATAGGTACCTAAATGTATAAAAAAAAATTATGTCTATTTTTACCACACAATCCCCTATTTCTGGCAACATTACTTAAATATCGACATTCTTAATACCACAGTTCTATTAAGCGCACAAAGTGCAAAATATCTAAATTTTTTAAATTTGCAACTGCAAAGGTTGCAAAATGTTTCGGTATGTAAAAAACCACTGTAGGCTACGGGGGGGGGAGGAAATATGAGCAAATTTTTTTTTTATATAATTAGCGCACCTTAGCGGTAAAATTAGGGACTATTTCCAGTGTTTTTTTTTTGCTCATATTTCGCAATAAATTCTTTACCCCAAAGTTGCCCTTTAAAAATTGCTGCCAGCTTTGCTTTTCATAGGTATTTCATTTCATAATTAATTGTATTTTTTATATCCTTAGAATTAAACTTCGTTAAGTGAAGAAGAATTATACATGAAAGCGCGGAATTTACAATTACAATCGATATACCATAAAGACTTGTCCATTGACTTTCCTTGTCAAATTTTAAGCCTCAGAAAGTGACTTGGAGATAGTATTTTAAAATTAAAAACACTGTATGAACTTGCCGATCATTTATTAATAAAAAATCAGTATGTTTCTTTAAATTTTCCAGATGTATCTAGTGCAGTGATGTTATTTCTACCGATACCAGTTAGTGTGGCATCAGCGGAACGATCTTTTTCCAAACTTGAAATTTCCGTATTCTGTGCTTGAAATAGTAAAGACCTATTTACGTAACACTGTGGGACAACAACGCCTTTCGGATTTATCCTTAATCAGTATCGAACACGAGTTTGTTAAAACATTAAATATCGATGAAATTATAAACGATTTTGCAAACAAAAACTCTCGACGATCTGGTCGTGTTGCATAATACCTTGTATAGTACTTAGTGACATAATGTTTGTGCAGACTTGTTCAGTGTTCATGTGTTTTACTGTTTTCTGTCTTTTGGTTTCTATGAGGCTCGATCACTGCTACCCCCGTTACTACCATACATAGTAAAAGCAGCAGCATTGTAAAGTCGCCACAGTGGTTCTTTTCCCGTGCGTCATCACTTTGACGTCATCAAAATCGTATGAATCAAATCAAAATTACGAGACGAAAAAAGTCAAAACTAAGTCTAAGTTCATAAAATGGACGTGCCTGCCTACCGTTTGACGTAACTACATAATATCCCGAAAAATTATTATTTATTTTAAGTTTTGCCCGACATTCTCTATTATCTAAAAGAAATTGACAAACAAATGTTATTACATTTAATACTATTTTTAAAGCTTAAAATCTAGAAAAGTTTGGTGTTTTATTGACTATTAAAATCGTAAAAGTCAAATTTTTGACATCCTTTCATTTAAGGGAATTTAGCCACTGCCGTAAACTTTTCAAAGAACTTTCACGGTTAGAATATTTAAAATAAAAAAATTAGGTATTATAAAAATCCATAAATACTTACTGCCAAAACAGATGGTGGGTATAATTAGCTCTAAAAAGAACAATTTTTAGAAAAAGGAACAGTTTTAAGGCACACAAATTTACAAAATACGAATTAGATTGGCAGATCAAAACAAGGTTGACAATGACGTTCTAAAATACAACGGTAGTCAACTAAACAAATAAAAAAAGTAATTAATTGACGTTTATAGTTTTATTCTTTTCTAGCACGTTATATTATTGCGGAATCTTGGAGACGTTCTTTTATGCTTTTATTCAAACTTGTTACTGTAATAAATAAGGATGCAGAGTTATTAACCACGTTGAGTCCTGATCGTTGATTGATGCAGCACGGGCAAAGATCCACTGTGGCGACTTTAAGTGGTGTTTTAAAATTTTGATTTTGAATCATGTTTGCTGAAATATTACGTATAATAACTTAATAACTACCTATGTTATGTCTACCAGTAGTACCAGTCTACCTAGGATTATAAACTAAATTTGAAATGTTTTCTGTTTAAATAGTAGGTACTTAAACACATAATGTGGGTTTAAGCCTAATTAAATTATTACACGATAAATAAATTGAAAAATTCATAAACCTGAATGTAATAGTAATGAAAATAAGAATTATCATTTTCCATTTGTTATAGAGAGGGGGGATACAGCCACTCGCCACCCATCGTGGATCACTCTGTATAAAGTTACTAATGCTAATAAATTATATTAAGTATAATAAAAAAAACTAAATATTTATACTTGCATGTAAATAAAAATAAAATGTAAACTGTACTGTGGAGATTCTAAATGTTTACTCCATAATATATGTAAATAATAACCCATATTTTTTTCCTACTATAGCACTGATACAGGCTATTTATATTTTAGTCAGGTAAACTCCTCTAATTTTTAAATATAACGACCATATCTGCAGTTTTATTTCTTAAGTTAGCCAGGCAGTTACTTAGTAAAAACTTTGTTTTGTGAATTCTATAAAAGGAAAAGTAAATTTTTTTAAATATTATGGAGAAAGAGCTTTTTTTAAGGTAAATTATTATAACTAATATATTCGATTATGAAAAGAAGATTAGTAGAAATAAAAAAAAACAGTTTGCTATAATAAACGTGGGGAATAATTGGAAATTAAAAATTATTTTAAAACTTATCTACTTCCAAAACAGAGTATTTGAAAGGAATTATTACCCCGGTACACCCGGTATATGCAGTAATACGCTTATACAGGGTGTCCCGAAATTAGCGTGCAATATTTCTAGGGCGTAAACTATATCCAAAAATATGACAAAAATGTCCTATAAACATACCCCGAGAAATGCTCCTTTAGGGGGCTAGAGCCCCTCAAAGATGGTCCGGAAGGAAGTCTTTTTTTATAATAGTATGGAAACCCTTAAAGATAATGACATGAAAATTGGTACGTGCCTTCCAACCGATAAACTGTACATAACAGTTAGTTTAGAATGAAAATATTTCTTCCAGTGGCGTCGCACGGAGTGGGGCTGAGGGTAAATATTATCCTATATTTTTTATTTCTAGGATTTTTTAATTTTAAGTACAATATTTTAGGAACCTCGAGTTTTTTCTTTAAAAAAGTACCCCTTGTTTTATTTCGATAGGAGGTACCGTTTTCAAGTAAAATTAATTTTAAAATAAAACGTATTTTTCAAAAGAAAGGTTAGTCCATATGAGTTCAGGTAAATCCGAAAGTTAGCGTGCAATATTCCTAGGGCGTAAAGTACATCCAAAAATATTACAAAAATGTTCTATAAACATACCCTCAGAAATGCTCGTGTAGGGGAATAAGAGCCTCTCAAAAGGGGGCAACAGAGAACTCACAGATATTCATTTTGTGTATGGATTTTGTAATGGTAATGGTAGTTCTACTGCCGCTGTAATAGATTACAGGAGGCGATTTCCGCATAGAAGAATACCTAGCCGTAGAAGATTTGCTACGGTCCATCGAAATTTAATAGAAAATGGATCATTTCAAAGACTTCATGCTATCAGGAAAAAAAATTTGCCCCCATTTGAGAGGCTCTAGTCCCCTAAAGGAGCATTTCTGAGGGTATGTTTATAGAACATTTTTGTTATATTTTTTGAAGTACTTTACGCCCTAGGAATATTGCACGCTAACTTTCGGATTTACCTGAACTCATATGGACTAACCTTTCTTTTGAAAAATACGTTTTATTTTAAAATTAATTTTACTTGAAAACGGTGCCTTCTATCAAAATAAAACAAGGGGTACTTTTTTAAAGAAAAAACTAAAGGTTCTTAAAATATTGTACTTAAAATTAAAAATTCCTATAAATAAAAAATATAGGATAATATTTACACTCAGCCCCACTCCGTGCGACGCCACTGGAAGAAATATTTTCACTCTAAACTAACTGTTATGTACAACTTATCGGTTGTAAGGCACGTAACAATTTTCATGTCATTATCTTTAAGTACAATATCCATATATCATACTATTATAAAAAAAAAGGCTTCCTTCCCGACCCTCTTTGAGGGGCTCTAGCCCCCTAAAGGAGCATTTCTGAGGGTATGTTTATAGAACATTTTTGTAATATTTTTGGATGTACTTTATGCCCTAGGAATATTGCACGCTAACTTTCGGATTTACCTGAACTCATATGGACTAACCTTTCTTTTGAAAAATACGTTTTATTTTAAAATTAATTTTACTTGAAAACGGTGCCTCCTATCAAAATAAAACAAGGCGTACTTTTTTAAAGAAAAAACTCGAGGTTCTTAAAATCATGTACTTAAAATTAAAAAATTCTAGAAATAAAAAATATAGGATAATATTTACACTCAGCCCCACTCCGTGCGACGCCACTGGAAGAAATATTTTCACTCTAAACTAACTATTATGTACAACTTATCGGTTGGAAGGCACGTACCAATTTTCATGTTATTATCTTTAAGGGTTTCCATACTATTATAAAAAAATACTTCCTTCCCGATCCTCTTTGAGGGGCCCTAGCCCCCTAAAGGAGCATTTCTCGGGGTATGTTTATAGGGCATTTTTGTCATATTTTTGGATATAGTTTACGCCCTAGAAATATTGCACGCTAATTTCGGGACACCCTGTATAGTGTGTCCCCGGATGGAGTTGACAAGAGGAAAAAGATCTTTATTATTGATTTTACGACGAAAAGTTGTTCTTTATAAAAAGTTCTGCTTGTCGAGACAACGAATTTATCATATAAAAATTTTGGATCAGATGTACAGGGTGTTAATAAATTAAGAAAACATGAAAATGCTTTAAGAAAGAAGTACCATTATTTATTATTTTAGACAAAATGTTTATGAAACAAAGTTGTTTATAATCTGAAATAAGGCCTAAATACAAAATTTGAAATCTGAATTCTAATTTTTGTTTTTTGTTTCTTACCATAGAATTTATGAACATTCAAAATGAAAACCTGAGGGTGCTGACCTATTTATTCAATTTATTTCTAATTTGGAGAAATGTGTGCAGGTTGGAGGAGGATATGTGGAATAATAACGTTTTCCACAATAATTGTACATTTTGAATGTTCATAAATTCTATTATAAAAAATAAAAAACAAAATTTAGAATTCAGATTTTAAATTTTGTATTTAGGCTTTATTTTGTATTATAAACAACTTTGTTCCATAAACATTTTGTCTAAAATAATAAATATTATTACTTTCCTCTTGAAGCATTTTCATGTTTTCTTAATTTATCAACTCCATGTAGGACATCTGATCTAAAATTTTTATATGGTAAATTAATTTTCTCGACAAGCAGAATTTTTTATAAAGAATAACTTTTCGTCGTAAAATCAATAATAAAGATATTTTTCCTCTTGTCAACTCCATCCGGGGACACACTGTATAATAAAATATGTTTGCTTTTGTTTAATACGTTTAATATGGTTGATTTTTAGAAGAACTCTTATAAAAAATGCAGGAAGTACTGGCAATGTAAAAATATGTGCCCCTCCAGCAATTACACATAATATAGTTGATGACTCAATATTTCAATCATCGTGAGTATATACTAACAAATATGTAATAGTAAAATGTCTGTCAGTCTGTCTGCTAACATCTTTGATGAATATTGACATTAAAATGACAATAAAACTATTTTAACTGGTAAAATTATACGACATTCATTATTGATGGAAATTTACTATCTCACCTAGTTCACGAATGTTACAAAGATACGTACTAGTCGTAACGTGACGGTCAGCGATCATTCAACAGACTATAATTAGGTGTCAAATGTGTTGTTCAGAACCGAACCACTTCTGACAACATAGCCATGCACCCTCAATTGGCTTTTAAATGGATATAAAGTTTATTGCAATAAAGTCATGGAGAGTATGTCTCATCGTCATCATCACCGACTGCAAAAGATTCATCAGAGTCTGAGTCTTCAAATACTTTTTTTGCGACAGTTTTCGCCAACTCTTTCTTATTTGTTTAGCTTTTTTTATTATCTCTTTTCCGAGAACTTCTAAATATCGACTGTTGTTAGGACATTCTGGTAAAAAAAAACTTCTGGTCGTACATCTTGTATTTCCATGTAGCAAAGGCGATATCTCCAATTTTATTTCTGGTGTTCTATTTGCGAGACTAGACTTCTTTTCTTGGCATCATGCCTCTGAAATTACTGCAGTGGATGAATGAGGCTCTTCTGTCATTGAGGTTGTCTTAATGTACTGGGTAAAAACATGTGCGGATATATATTTTGATGGTTCCTGTTTTACAATAAGCTTAAGTAAAAAGGGCAGACGCTTGATATAATGTAACGACTTGATATGTTATAACGACCTGGATTGGTTTTCCACTAAGAGTCACGGCGGCATCATAATATTTATTTAAGGGTCCGAAAAATTAGACTCCTAATGGTTGTAGTCTATTTGTGCAGCAACACTACTCAATCTTGTTTCGCCATATCTAAAGCTAGGCTTTGTTAAAAGCTTCAACATTCGTAAAGATATGTTTTATTACGTAGTCTGAAAGAACGTAACCATTAATTGCCTGCTATTCTTTTTTCCTTGTTGAATTAATGTTTTATTTTCATTTTCTCGGCTAACTCATATGCCAAAAACACGCAAATCTCTTGTTCTTAATCCAAAAAATCTGGATTCTATGCTGTAGATGTATTCCACTAAAGCCTAATCTAGATAACCGTTAGGTAAGCTTCGTGTCGACCAAGATGTTTTTGTTTCAATTGCTATTTTATTTTGATTCTTGGCTCGCTTATACATGTTCGAACATATAAAATGCTCTAATGAGCTTCAGTGTCCGTGGAACGGATACTGTGTCATCTTGCCCACCTTTGCCAACTTACCCATATCTCCCCTATTTTACTACTATATTTATATAACATGTCTGAACATAAACGCCACTAGCACCTACTTTCCTACTTACAATGTTTAATAACTAAAAAATATATAAAGACTAATGTATTCGTATGACGCTTCTCAATATTTATTCGGTTTTAGTACTACTCGTCTGGATCCAGTTAACAACCTTTCAGAATGGAAAACGTTTCCAAAACACCTTAAAATGTTTTTGTTGATACTAGTTTGGATTGTGTGCAGTTATATTCTCATGACCAATAATGAAATAGTTCAGGATATGCATCAAATTAGCATACAACAAGGAACAATAAACAGTAAGTTTATTCCATTATTTACGATTATCGCATATTCTACTGGTCTATATTACGTTAAGCTGTTGGCGACAGAGACAGGACTGGGCTAAGTTCTTTTACCTTCGCATTCACAATATTTTAAACTAGTAAGGTGGTCTTGATGGTTTATTAGCAAAGCAGCTTGCAAAAACACAGCGTTAATTTTATTTTTAATTACATTACAAACATCGAACTCAACGCGCGATGGATAAAGTTATGGCGTTATTAATTGGTATAACATAGAAGTATATTTGACTTGCACTAAACTTACCAATGTAGACCAGGGCTGAAGCCTTTGAAAATGGTAAAAAGTGAAAAAAAATAATAGTGGGATGAAACCCATTGGAAAAGAAAGAGAATATAACAAAAATGAAAGAAAAAATTATTTACGGGCGATCCGAGGTCGGGAAGTGGTAAGGGGTGAGTTTTTAAGGGTAGAAAACGATTTATCTCGATTTCCGGCAAAACTAAAAGTCCTATGGAAAAACGGTGAATAGCAAAGTTGTAGGTAATAAAAAGATCTACAACTTTTGTATTTACACTTTTTTCAAATAACCTCAAAATTTATGTGAAAAATTCAAATAACCAAGTTTTTGGTTTTTTATTTTTATCTATTACAAAAAATTTTTTTTTTACGAAATTTGGTGAAAACTTACTTTCTTATGTCCCAAACACACTGTAATTTTTTTGATTTAAAATATTTATTTTTTCACCTTATTTTGACTTAATCTCGAAAAAGCACCCTAACTTTCAATCGGAAATTCTCACGTCGAATTATATCTGCTTTTTTAAAAAAGTTGGTGGGCTTTTTGTTCGTTAAAATCTCTACTTTCTGATGGTGTAAAAAAATAGACATTACTATGGTAAATGTTCTTAAAAAATGCATGATCTTTTTATTACCTACAACTTTGCCATTTAACGTTTTTCCATAGGACTTGTAGTTTTGCCGGAAATCGAGATAAATCGTTTTCTACCCTTAAAAGCTCACTCTCTTCCACACACACTCCGTAAATTATTTTTCCTCTTATTTTTGTTATATTCTCTTCCCCTTCCAATGGGTTTCACCCCACTATTATTTTTTTTGGTTTCAAAAATTATCGACCCTGGTCTAATGGAAAACTGAACTCTGATAATACAAGAGTTTCAAATATTGTAGAAGAGCCAACCAAGCGGCAAGTGGTGCGCTTGCGCATGTTTCGCGTTCAATGCTGCGTTGCCATATTATAATTTACGTTCGCGGCGTAGTACAAAGCCCTCAAAATGCCATGTATTTTTCAATACAAACAGCTGAATTAGTTCCCAGTGAGCGCAAGGTTTGGCAACCTATTGAACCGTAATTAAAATGGAAAACTAATATTACTAAATTTATAATAGCAAATGATGATAAATGAAATGTTTGTTATTGGAAATAGGAGAGTTAATTATCCTAAACTGGTTTATTCTACTCACCGTTCAACTTAAATAATAAACACCAAGAAAATTTTGTCTCTGAAACCTGACGCGTGAGCTTGCTACGGCCCACAACTGAACTGGGAACTTTTAGGAAGAAACCAGTATCAGCTGTTAATGTCACATGTGGATGTCAACTGTCGAAATGCTTTGTTTTTATAAAAAGTTGACCCTATAATATATTATTGCATATTTTAGGTTATGTCATTTTTAAAAATTCCGACACCAAAAAGGTAAACGTTATGTTAGAAGGTGCAATATTACCAGCATATTACGGTAACCTTTCCATCAACTGGCTAAGTGTTTGGGTTCAGCTCCTCGTCGTAAAAAAGAAACCAAGAAGTACATCAGATATAAAGTCTTCCGATGTTATTTCTATGAAGGTGAGTTAAATTAAATAAATGAAAATATGATATAAAATAGGGATGTAAATTTTTAAAGACAAAATAGTTTTTCTTTTAAGAACAACAATTTCACTAAACCGGTTATTTATTTATTTATTTATCCAAATAAAATTCCAAAAACATCTGTTTATGCGGGATTCTCTACTAACTAGAGGCGCTAGGGGTTGTCGCGCTTGCGCGCGAACGATGGTAATAACATATCGCGTCAAAAACGCGATATGTTAATAACAACATCAAAATATAATTGTTAAATATAAGTAATTAAAATACAAGGTAATTCAAAATAATACTTAAAATGTTAATATTCAATAAAAAAGTAAAAATATTTGAATATGTATAAAATTATTCATTATTATTTCTTTTAATAAAATAATATAACTAATAATATCGTTTAGATATAATTTATAAATAATTTTGAAAAGAAAAATTAATCATAAAATAAGTGCACGTTTAAATATTTTTTAGTTTAAAATTTAGCTTCCCCTTTTTTAAGTATTTTCTTAGTTATCATTTTAAAACGTTTTATATTTAAAAATTTTAATTCTTGGGGTATTTCGTTATAAAATTGCATACCTTGATAATAAATGGAGTTCTGACCTGCCCTAGTGTATATTAAAGGTAAATCAATATTGAAAACAGTTCTAGTTAAGTGATCATGTACGTCTCGTCTGTAATTGAATTTTATATTTGAATGTTTATTTTTTGATATAATTTGGTGAACAAAAACAATATTTTGCATTAAGTGAATATCCTTAATTGATATAATATTAAAATTTTTATATAAAAGTTTAGTTGAATATCGTCTATCCAAGCAATTTATTTTGTAAAACTTTTAAGGGGTTAAGCAAATTTTGAGTTGATCCCCATATTAAAGTTAAATATTGTAAATGAGAGTGAATAATAGCAAAATAAATAGGACGTAACACATAATTTGGAGTAAAAAAACTGAGTTTTTAAAATCCCCACTGGTGCAACTATTTTCTGTTTAATATATTCAATGTGTTCACTCCAATTAATAGCTTCATCTATTATCAACCCCAAAATTTTAATTTTTTTTGATTGTTTTAAATGCCCAACTTTTAATTTTAAATCACTTCTGTATAAATTGGGTTTCTTTCCTGTACATAAAAAAGAGGATTTTTCCAAATTTAATGTTAATTTATGACCACATCCATAATTCAATGATTTTTATATCATGATTTATAAAATTTTGTATAATTTCATATGAATCAGCGATGTATAAAATAGTTGTATCATCAGCAAACAATCTAATTTTTCCTTTTTCAATTTTAATTTAAATATAGAATTAACATAAATAAGGAAAAATAAAGGGGCCAAAATAAAAATACAAATAAAGCAATTTTCTAAAGAATGTTTCAGAACCATGGAGGGTGCCTTTAGTAAATGAACGATTAATTGGAATGGTTCCAGAGGTAAAATCTAGATATACGTTTGACTTGGATCTACGTGGTACCGATAATTCGTCATTTACATTTTTTCGTTTACAATTCAAATCCAACCTTAAGGCCAACATTCCCATTCTTATGGGATACAACCTGCAACCTATAAGTCCCGATGACGGAATTATTTATGCAGCATTGGTACTTACTGGACTTTACGTTTTAATAATTTTTGAGGTAATTAATTGTGGTTATGGGTATTTAGGATTAGCATTTAATTGCAAAGATATAGAGGTGTGCCACAACCACCTTGAAAAGAAGCCATGCAGTGACATCGGGCAACGCCGCATCAGGAAGTTGCGAATCCACAAGCTATTATTATGACGCACAGCAACGGCCGAGTTTTTTTATTCTTTCTTATATTTTTTATGTTTTTTTGGCTCTGTTGCCACTATATTGATATAGAAAAATAATTTTGGATAACAAGAACAACTTACCAAATTATTAAATAATAGTAATAATGCGTTGAGAAGCTGTTTTTGTTTCACTACGAGTAGATTTATTTGATCGATCAAAAGTAATATTCTATTATACAAATTATTATCTTCTGCGTTTAAATTACAGGATTGACTATCGACTTCTGAAGTCTCAAAATTTAGTAAGCTTAAGGCTTTGTTAAAGAAATCTACGCTTGTCTTAAGAAAATCACCTACTCACAATGTATGAATTGGTACCGAGACAATAAGTTTTCAAGCTGAGACCACCTGCTTAGTTTCATTTCAAAGGGTTAATATCCATTTCAAATCATTGTAAGCCAATTCATTACCTTTTAAAAAAACCTTTACCTTCATATCAATGTCCACTGAAACCTGATTAACAATATTTATGCAGTCATTGGTCAAATCTAAACTATAAAAATATATTACACCCTCTTCACCTGCTTTTAAAACACTTTTATAGTTAGAGTTACACCCAGGAATACAGCAGGGGCTTGGCATGTTGATAAATAAACAAACTAAAAGAATAAAATAGAACTTACCTAAGTATCTACGTATCTAGAGGAATCCTACCTACTTATGAACTATCTTTAATAGTGATATTTTAAAACTAATTCACATATACCTTCAAGTCAAATAAACACTTCAATATTTAATAAATTTTAACTGTAGCCACAAAACAATAACGTTTTTCTCAAAGAGCTAACTAGAATTCAAAAAACACCACTTTTAAATTAACACAAATAAAATTCTGCCGCCATTTATAAGACCCATAAACAAACCGCCAGGCCGGCCAGGCTGTTGGATTTTTCACTGTATTAATGCTATAAGGGCAAACCCGCACCAAAAATTTTCATCAGTATTTTGTAGAGGTTCTGAGCAATCATGTCACTTAAATTTTCTATTAGATATCAATCGAAAACCGGATAAAAATACAAATTAATACGACACATACACCTAGTTCGCGCGTAAATACATAATATGAAACAACATACTAAACCATGGCTAACCTCAAAAAAGTCACATGACACATGGATCTTCGAGCAGTGTTATCGATGTTTTTGTTTTACGGCTTCTTTCAAGGTGGTTGTGGGTGTGCCCCCTTTAAGGCCTGTATAAAATACTAGCACAAATTAATGAGGCTAAAATACAGGTTGTCAAAATTATTATTTTACAAACCTTTTTTGGCACTCAATGTTTTTTAGGATAAGAATCAAGTGTAGTGGAACTATCGGGTTGATATTGATCTCCTGAAGAATCAGAATCGGAGTCACTGCAGATTCTCTTTGTTTCGCTTGGGCCTCTTTTAACCTATTCGTTAAAACGCCACTAATGGCATGAAAATACTGATTTAAATTATTTTCGTACTCTTTAACTTCAGCTATTTTTTCAGTTTTGTTAAGGTCCCTATTAAATACAGTTTTAAATTTTCAAATTCCCTAACAAATTTATCTAATTTTCTTAGCTTACTATCTGTGTTCTTTGCAGAGCGCCTTTACTAGTGAATCCTTATTTAGGAATACCTTTGTCTCTTCCATAGTCTTCTTTGTTTTCTGTTTCGTATGACGTTCGGTTTTTGCTGCTAGCTGGACCGCTGCAGTGTGGTTTAACCGACGTGTCAACCTAAAATGCATTTTTTTATAGCGTTTCTCAGTAGTACTGCCACACAGTAAAAAAATATTCTTTGCTGTAAAAAAATACCAACAATTGTTATCGAGAAGAAATAAGCAATGCTGGTCTCTTGTAATGATTCCTAATATATAAAGCTAATGTTTTTAGATATTGCATAGAACACTAGCTGCGATGCTAGCTAGTACAATATCTGTAGCCATTTTAGCTGCCCTGAATGCACGCCCCACCCTTCAAGAAATTGTCTCCTGGATGGATATCGAGACATTGTTGTTGCTCTTTTCAATGATGATATTGGTTACAATTTTCAGCGAAACTGGAATATTTGATTTTTTGGCATTTTGGACGTTCAAGGTAAAAATATCTATAAATTTGTACTTCGTAGATATAAAAAACCATTTAAATTCCAATTTTTTTAAACAGTAAGAATCACTTTTAATGCCCCTTTGCCCCAATACCTCTATAAAAAATACTTTTAATCCCTCTAATGAGTATCTAAATTTTTCAAAGCTTGTATTACTTAAAATATTTATATAAGACTTCTTTAATACCTTTAAGGTGGAATTCTCAACGTCATTCCATCTATTTCCAATCTATAACCTATTTCGCGTTGCTTTTTTTAGTTTATTATTTGATTAACTAACATTTAAATAAAATCAATATCGTCGGTACAATATTTAGGTAATATCCGACATATTACAAAAATATCAATTTATTTCATTGCTAATTTTAGGAGAATTGTATAGTTAAAGAAGAATGACATAATAATGTAAAAAAAAAGTCTTACCCGATATTTTTCGCTATACAATTATTCTCCTAAAGTATTTAATGAAATTCCTTGATATTTATTTAATATGTCAATTATTACCTATAAAATATGAAGACGATAATGATTTTATTTAAATTTTGTGTAAAAGCTAGAAAAATTAAATAAATATACGCGAAATAGGTTACAGGTTGGCAAGCATATTGATACTCCCACCTTAAAAGATATTTTTAGAAAATTTGTGAATTAAAAAAATACCCCGAAGGAACAATGGAAACATAATATTTATTCTGTTTATTAAAAATATCAAAAATTAAAGGTATTAGTATTAGTGGTTATGTATAAATTAATAGGGAACTTGAACAAAATTTAAATTTAAAAATAATGCTCTTAAGCGTAAGGTAATATCATCAAGACCCACAGTTTACAAAGAAACGGTTTTTTAATCCTCTGAATTAAATAGAAACGATTAACGTTTGCTTGTGACGTCAAAACGTACCAAGTACAATAAATAGCTTGATTGCGGGCTATTCATACTACGTGACGTCACATGACGAACTGTTATTATTTATAAAAATAAAGGAGTGATAGTTAAAACGTAATTATTTGTATATGTTATATTTTGGTGTGACTGAATATACAGTGTGTCCATGGATAGAGTTTAAAAGAGGAAAAACTATTTTATTAGTGGGTATAGAAGAAAAAGTCATGCTTTATAAAAACGTCTGCTTGTACTGAAACTACAATTTCAAATATCAGATTTGCGATTACTATACAGAGTTCGTCAAAAACAATATTTTTACTTTTTAGGGTTTTTTTTTCTAATTTTTAATTCCTTGATTCATGACCCAAAAAATTTTCGCCTGCGGCGCAAAAAATAACCTTTGACGCAGTTCCCTTTCGCGCCCCTCCCCTAGAACAAATCCTAAATCCGCCACTGGAACAAACCCCCCCCCCCCGAAATTATTTTCTGGCTACCGCCTTGCTCTCTTACTTCGAATATGATTTTATATCTGGCCGAGTAACGATTTTGTTGTAAGAAACCCTTTTTTTTACCTCCTTTAGAAGTCCATTTATTATTACATGTCATATTTCTTCAATTCATTCAGTATTGGGATATTTGCAATAAATACTCTTACTTTTTCTTTCAAGAGATCTAAGTTTTTATTGAAATTGGTTTTAGACACATGTGGCTTCAGATATCGCCATAAATGAAAGTCGATAATTGTGAGATCGGGACTCCTACGTGCCCACTGATTTGGATCATAGGTACCTACCTTCCAATCCATTTGTTCCCAAAGTGATGATTTAGCCAAAGGTATATATTGTAATGAAACGGTTGTTTATGACATTCTTGTACAACACTTCATTCAACACAACTGTACCTGCATTAGAAGAAGTTGCTCCAGAAAATGAAGATATTTGGTTTCAAATGAACGGTTGCCACGCGCACAATGTACGAGAAGTTAAATGTGTCTTGATTTCTTTAGAACCTAAGGCTTGTTTCTGTACACAATGCTGCACGAACTAAATTACTTTATGCAACATATATACAATAATAATTAAATTCTTACCTCCAAAACACGCTCCAAAAGACAATGCCCAAATTAATGGTTGCAACTTCAATTTTAATTCAGAGTTATTAGCCAAATCCGAAGCTACTCGTACCATCATAGTCGTCAATGGTAAATTATCAACAAAAGCTGAAACAATAGCTGAAACCCATAACATTAAAATAATGGCCACCGTTAGCCTGGCTTCTGGATCAACGGTCATGATAAGAAATTGGGTTTGACGACCAATGTAATCAATTAGACCTAGTTTGGACAATGCCTAAAACAAAACAATGACCTAACATATTCGGGTTTTCTATATTTTTGCAATCCACACTGTCCACTTTATGGAATAATTGGGAAGTCATGAGACGAACAATTATATGTGTTGTGTAACATTGAATGTGAAGCAACGAAATTGCACATGGTTGAAATCAATTAATCCTCTTCCCTTAAGTCTGTATATTTTTTTGAGTTTAATTATTTTTCTACATAATTTATTATTCGTACGATATAAATTTCTTAAAATTTTTCTTCATTATATTACTATACGGGGTTCGCCAAAAACAACATTTTTAGTTTTTTGGATTTTGTTTTAAATAAATTTACATAAAAACAAACAACTATTGTTGCTTTCTTACTTCGAATATGATTTTATATCTGGTCGAGTAAGGATTTTGTAAGAAAACCATTTTTTATTTGCCTACTTTTAAAGTATTCATTCAATAATAAATTATAAAACTTAACGCGGTACCATCGAGTTAACGCATAATTCAACTGGACATCTGTATTCCCGATAATAGTTCCTAACTTGCTGTATTGGGATATTTGCAATAACTACTCTTTTTTTTCTTTCAAGAGATCGAAGTTATTATTGATATTGGTTTTATACACATGTGGCTTCAGATATCCCCATAAATGAAAGTCGATAATTGTGATATCGGGACTCCTACGTGCCAACTGATTTGGACCATATAGGTACCTTCCAATCCATTTGTTCACAAAGTAATGATTTCGCCAATCATCAAAAGGAATTGAAAAAAAAATCCAAAAAACAAAAACTGTTGTTTGTGACGAACCCTATATAGTAATCGCAAATCTGATATTCGAATTTGTAATTTCAGCACAAGTAGACGCTTTTTATAAAGAATGACTTTTTCTTCTATACCTACTAAACTCTATCCGTGAAGTCACTGTATTTATACAATAAAAAAAATTGTTTAAGTTCCCCATTTTAAGGATACTATCATTTTTAGAGTGCAAAAATTAGCGTTGATTATAAATGGACTAAATGGTCTGTAATCCGGTTAACCTAGATGTGTATCTAATAATAATGTAAAATTTAACTGAATTATTAAAAATAATGTAACGTAATAAACATGTTAAACTTCCGTAGCTGTAGTATTCATGGAAACTAAAATATTTTTTTTTATTTTAGAAAACACATGGAAAGGTTTGGTCACTTGTTAGTATTCTTTTTTTTATTATCACACTTTTATCATGTTTTTTGGATAATGTTACTACGGCCCTGTTAATCACTCCAGTTATAATAAAGTAAGTTAACATTTCTTTAGTTAATAAATAAAAAAGTTGTTAGTTACAGTGGCGGCTCGTGCCATTTTAGTGCAGTAGGGCCAGGCAAATCCTTAGCGCCGCAGGCAAAAAATTTTTGGGTGCCACGCCCTTTTTTGTTAATAGTTCTTGCTTTTGAAGTAGGAAAAATAAGCAAAAAGGCACCTAATTTAATTTATGAATTTACAATCATATCTTGAATTTTTTTAAAATACTGTAGGTAGAGTGTACTATATAGACCGAAAGAACCACAAACTGAACGCAGTTTATAATTTGGTTTAATATGTATCTGTTTTTATCAATTTGTTCGTTTTTCTTCATTATTTCATTGTGATATGCAGAATTTAATTGAGTTTTAATGTTAATTTTACCAAGCATACTGAAATTAAATATATTGTTTAAATGTACCTTCGATTTTTCATGTGTCTTCATTTTTTCCCAGATATGGACCAAATCATCTGTACCTTTTTGGGACCAAGTTTGCTCCCCCATCAAATAAAACACACATAAAACAAAATAGTCTATTAGATTTATCACAACCGCACACCCAAGTATTTTTTCCATAAATATTTCTATTAAATCTCCGGCTGAACGAAAATTATTTAGTTTACAAACAACCTTACACGACACGACGCGGACAAACAACTGTTTGAATTTGAAACGTCTAACGTCAAACGGTCAAACGGGGTCAAAGAGCCTGGCTACACGGCGATGTTTTCCTGCTCGCATTCAAGGTCATTTTCAAATGTTTTTTATTGGTTTGTTATGGCAATTACGTCATAACTTCGGGCCTCCCGTGTGCCTCGTCGCTTTGGCGCGAAAGCTACGTTACCGTTTTACGCATAATCGCTTCCTCAATAGATGGAAATTTGCACCCGACTGTGTTCCATTTTTAAATTATTTTGCTAATTGCTTTAAAAAGGAGAATATTAATTTTAATAGGTTTTGGTAATTTGTAAAGGGCAGGACGCTGGACAGGAGGGCAGGTAGTGCCATGGCACTGTGGTTCTACCCCACGAGCCCCCACTGGTTAGTTACCTACTTTATAATAAAGAAATCCAATATTTTTTAGGTTATGTGAAGTAATGAAAATAAATCCAGTTCCTATTTTAACAATCACGGTAATTATTGGTAATATTGGGGGCGCCATCACTCCGATCGGGGACCCACCTAACGTCATAATAGTATCGAATAAAGAAGTTTTGCGGTCGGTAAGTAAGATTAATTTTTCTTGTGTTAAAAAACAACGAAATTGTGAAAAAGTTTCTATTAATAATCTTCATTCATAAATAGAAGGTTAATTATTGTAAAAAAAACTATAAAACTATAGTTAAAAAAAAAATGCCGCAGGCGAAATTTTTTCGGACCGCGCCCAAATATTGCTAATTTTCGGCAATAATCTAACTTTTATTTTTGCAAACATTTTATTAAAATATGTCATGCATAATATAATTTTCTAAAAACTTATTAAAAACCAACAGTAGTAGTATGTAGTAGTAACATGTTTTATTTAGCAAAAAAAGCTACAATTAAATATTTTTTAATACATTTTTTTTAACATTTTTATAGATTTATTTTTAATTTTAAAACGGAACCTTCTTTTAACAAAAACAGACAGAAAAATTAAACATTTTGCAAATTGTGTCCAATATTACGTATCATTTTGTTTTTTAAATAAATTTAATTTTAAAGTTTGTTTAAATAGTTTTAATGATATTTTGAGATTTAATAGAATTTTCCAAATTATTATATTCTATCAAACCTTTATGAAAAATAGACTTGTAAGCTAATGTTTTAGACACTCTATCCACAAAAAAAAATTTGATTAGCTCTTGTTTTATAATAATTATGATGGTCATGATTAAAAGAACGAAATTTTTTTAAACAATCAGGTAATAAATTATTTTTAATTTTATGTATAAAGATACATACTAAATAAAAAATTTAATTTCTGACATTCCACCAATTTAAATTTTTTAACATAAAATTTATTTTTGTATATTTGTCACAATTTAAAATAATCCGCATTGCCCTATTTTGTAAAATTTGTAATTTGTCAAATATTTCCTCACTAGCACAATATAAAATGAAAGAACAATAAAGAAAATGTGGTAATATAATAGTATTAAATACAGTTTTTTTAGAAAACAAATTAAAATTAGAACTGATTCTTTTAAAATAACCTACTTTTCGGGCAATCTTCGATATGATATGTACTCAAAATAATTTTAAAAATTTTATTTTGAACCAATAATTATCCCTAAATATTAAAACCTGTTTACTAATTCCAATTTTTCACCATCAATTATTACAACATTTATACTTTGACAATTTAAATTATTACCCATAACCATACATTTAGTTTTTGAAATATTTATTTTTAATTTATTTACTTTTAGCCAATTTCATAATATATTTATCTCAGAATTTAGAGTATTTAGACCGTCAATAATATTTAAAACATTAATGTAAATTAAAGTGTCATTAGCAAACATTTGTAACTTACACATTTTTAAAACTAAAAGCATATCGTTGATGTATAAAATAAATAATGTTGGACCTAGTATACTTCCTTGAGGAACTCCTATATTATTTTTTTTTGAATATGCTTTTGAAATTTTTGTTTTTTGTGACCTGTTACTTGAATAATTTTTAAACTATTTATAAACGTTTCCGCGGATACCATACTGATACAATTTACTCAATAATCTAGCCCTGTCAATGCCCGCTTAAAATCCAAAAATACAGCTATAATATTTTCCCCTTTATCAATGGTTCTCTTCCACGTCTCAATCACACATTGAATGGCTATCTCTGTAGAGTACCCTTTTCGAAAACCAGCTTTAAACTAAAATTTTGTTGGCATCAATGAATTCTAATAACAGTTCATATACGACTCTTCTAATAATTTTTCAACATCCCATAAAACATTTACCAGCCTCATCTCATCAAATAGGCAATTATAAAATAATGTAACAATTTTAGGGGAGACCGGGGCAAAAAGATCTCCCTCTTGCCTCGGTCTTCCCTAACAAGTACCCCAAAAACGTTTATTTTAAAAATAAATTAACTCTTAGTTAATGCAAGTTTTCTTTAAATTGCGCAAAATAAACAATATTTTTTTTCATTTAAAATTCTTATACTTCTTACAGGGCGTTAACTTTGGAGTGTTTACTGCACATATGGGCATCGGAGTTTTGTTGGCGCTAGCCGTCGTCTATGGATTATTAAGAATAATATACAGAAACCCATCATCGTTTCAATACATGGATTGTAGGGAAGTACAAGGTAACAAACAACACACAAATTCAAATATTTTAAATAGCGAATCCATAATCTTTTATACAAGAATGATGCTTCCCGAAGACTTGCTTATTGCAATTAGTTCAATTTACAATCAAGATCACACATTCCATCTAAGGATTCTCTTTTCAGATAAGTCAAATTAATCGAACGGTAGACAACTAAATAAACCACGAAGTGCATCACAATCCATTATTATCAGTGTAACTGCAGCCTTTTATATTGGAGTTAATTCCGCTAGGATGGCGCTAGGGTGTATTGATAGCCGCTTTGCTTTTGCAAAAAGGTCTTCAAAAATATCGAACCGCTGTTGTTGGAATTGCTAGGGTTATGGCTGCCCGTAGAGTCCTAACAAGGACGAAACGGCCGTCGTGGTCTACCCGCCCCGGGGTATCCATTGTGCTTTGATCACTGTGTATTCCAATATAAAAATCAGTTACACACTTGTCCGGTTTTAAGAAATAACTTATTTTATTTTGAATAAATTTTTTACAATTTGTTCTAGTTTGAAGTGACTAGAACTTGCTTTAAAATGGCGGGATGTTAAAATTATCAAAAACACCTCCTGCTTCGCCAGTTTGAAAACAAAAGACTACTTGTTGGAAAGGGAGTTATGTTGGAAAAAATTGTTAGAGAGAATTGGGCCGTGAAGGTAAACGAAATGCCCGTGCGAAGTATGCTTTTATATTGTTTCTAAATTAGTGAATCGAATCGTTTTAAAACCATGAATTAACGATATTGATTCAGTAAAGTGGTTCTTTTATTTTGAACGAATCGTTTGTAAACGACACGCCTTTACGAAAAGAGAGTTTGTTCTCGCCAATTTCCATTTGTATTGTTCATAATTTATATTTTTTATTTTAGATTTAAAAAGGGGCATTGCAGTTTTACAACGTACAGCTGCATCCGTGAGTAGTTACAGTAAAGACGAAGAAGCTGTAAAAGAAAATCTTATTAAGAAAAGGGTGAAACTGCAAGGTATGCTTCAAACGACAAGAAGCCATGCAGTTCCAGTGGAAACGGAACCGGAATTTAATATTATTAGTTTAGCTCAGCAGGTACTAAATACTAATACATTTGTCAGTAACTCACCTATTAAAACTACGATGGTAAAATACACACTTAACTTTAATAATTACACTATAGCCAACAAATGCAAAAAAAAAATGGCTACTGATGTTATAATGACTTTACGGGTTTGTCCAATGAATATTTCTTCCTTAAACTTAGCATCACTTAGTTTATGAAAAAATTGTTTAAGGTATTTAAATGCGCCTCCTTCTTTATTTAATGCTTTAACGAAATTTTTCAATAATGCCAGGTTAATGTGTAATGGGGATGTAACAGACATTTTTTGGGGTCAACAAGAGGTATATTTTTTACGTTAGCTTGACCTGGGATATTTTTCTCTCTCGAAACCCATTACTTGGTAATGGCTCTCCGTTACTCTACTGTCCCAAAGACAAGAAAACAGCATACTTCGTAAATCTTCCTGAAGCCCTAGTAATAGTCATATGACTTTTAGGTCACCACCTATTTACCACTATACGTATCATAGCTTATATATTGCATTTAAAAAAGGTGACATACTTTCGTATGTTTTCTTTATCCATAACACTATTTGGATTAACACAAACACACATTTTATGCTGCATAGTAAAAAACGAGGATATCTCCTGGTTACGGTTCCTGTGGCTAGTAAATTCCATTGTTGTAATTTCGAACCTAATACGTCACCATGCTCTTTGGACAAGTGATCGTTATTTTAAGCCCTAGGGGGTTGAGACATCGTAGTTGAGGTGTCATCATTAGACACCCCCCACGCAGTGTTGCCAGATTGTGCACAATTTCTAACTTAGGGAAAACGTAACTTTAGCAACGTTGTGCTCCGGTATATTATACATTACTTTTTAAATGATTAAAATGCTCTTTAATAAAAAATCATATCAATCAAATTGTAAATATTTTTTTTTTTAGAATGCTATTCGAAATAAGGTATTACTGATAAAATCTGGCTTAACATTACTAATGGTTATTAGTGTTCTATTTCTTCATTCTATACCGTCCTTAGGTAAGTTAAGTTTAAAATATACAGGGTGTTACAAATGCGACATTCACCACGGCTATTCAAATGGTGAGAGATACATAATTGTAAGTTTAAATTGGACATGTATTTTTTAGTCTGATAAAATAATAATAACACTTTCATCAAATATCAACGTTTTGATCCCCATCTTCAAACTTTAAACTTGGTGGACGGAGTGGGTATTGAATAGATCTAGTACCGTGCGAGCAAAAATTATTTGCATCAAAGAGGGCTTGGATTAAAAAACGTGGGGCTTGGTTTAGATCACAATGATAGGGGGACGATATATCTAACCAAGTATAGGTTAAAATGTTCTCAAATTCAACCGATCAGTAGATATGTAACGAGTTTCTTGCTGGGTTGGAACAAATCTAAATTAGGAATAAAACGTGATTGAACAGTAACTATTTGTTCCCGAAATGAGTTTATAAGGAATAACCCAACTGTAAATTTAAAACCCTCTTTTTGCACAATAAACCCCCTTTGTATTTGAATTAAAAAGCAAACTGCTATAATTTACTTTGTAGATAGACTAGGAATGGGCTGGACATCATTACTAGGCGCATTGTTACTTCTTTTTCTTTATGACGATGAGGATGTTGAAGGTATTTTTGCTAGAGTCGAATGGTGCACCCTTATATTTTTTGCTTCACTATTTATTTTAATGGAGGTAAGTCAAGAATAATATGTTGTAAAATGGGATGTTAGTAATTTAAAGAAATATTATTTGATTTACTAGCCAGTTAATTGAAAAAAAAACGGGTCTAAAACTGTTTGTTCCCTGTTTTTCTTCATTCAGATTTGAAATTTTATTGCAATAGAGCTTTTACAGATAATAAGATTAAGTTGAAATTTGATTCTTATAAACTATATGTATATTAATTCGTTATTAAAATCGTTAAATAATATACAGTGTGTCCACGGATAGAGTTTGGAAGAGGAAAACCAGTTTTATTAGTCGGTATAGAAGAAAAAGTAATTCTTTATAAAAACGTCTACTTGTGCTAAAACTACCATTTCGAATATCAGATTTGCGATTACTATACAGGGTTCGTCACAAACAACATTAGTAGTTTTTTAGATCTGTTTTTTTTTTCAATTCCTTTTGATGATTGGCGAAATCATTACTTTGTGAACAAATGGATTGGAAGGTACCTATGGTCCAAATCAGTTGGCACGTAGGAGTCCCGATATCACAATTATCGACTTTCATTTATGGGGATATCTGAAGCCACATGTGTATAAAAACAATTTCAATAATAACATGGATCTCTTGAAAGAAAAAATAAGAGTAGTTATTGCAAATATCCCAATACAGCAAGTTAGGAACTATTATCGGGAATACAGATGTCCAGTTGAATTATGCGTTAACTCGATGGTACCGCGTTAAGTTTTATAATTTATTATTGAATGAATACTTTAAAAGTAGGCAAATAAAAAATGGTTTTCTTACAAAATCCTTACTCGACCAGATATAAAATCATATTCGAAGTAAGAAAGCAACAATAGTTGTTTGTTTTTATGTAAATTTATTTAAAACGAAATCCAAAAAACTAAAAATGTTGTTTTTGGCGAACCCCGTATAGTAATATAATGAAGAAAAATTTTAAGAAATTTATATCGTACGAATAATAAATTATGTAGAAAAATAATTAAACTCAAAAAAATATACAGACTTAAGGGAAGAGGATTAATTGATTTCAACCATGCGCAATTTCGTTGCTTCACATTCAATGTTATACAACACATATAATTGTTCGTCTCATGACTTCCCAATTATTCTTTAAAGTGGACAGTGTGGATTGCAAAAATATAGAAAACCCGAATATGTTAGGTCATTGTTTTGTTTTAGGCATTGTCCAAACTAGGTCTAATTGATTACATTGGTCGTCAAACCCAATTTCTTATCATGACCGTTGATCCAGAAGCCAGGCTTACGGTGGCAATTATTTTAATGTTATGGGTTTCAGCTATTGTTTCAGCTTTTGTTGATAATTTACCATTGACGACTATGATGGTACGAGTAGCTTCGGATTTGGCTAATAACTCTGAATTAAAATTGCCGTTGCAACCATTAATTTGGGCATTGTCTTTTGGAGCGTGTTTTGGAGGTAGGAATTTAATTATTATCGTATATATGTTGCATAAAGTAATTTAGTTCGTGTAGCATTGTGTACAGAAACAAGCCTTAGGTTCTGAAGAAATCAAGACATATTTAACTTCTCGTACATTGTGCGCGTGGCAACCGTTCATTTGAAACCAAATATCTTCATTTTCTGGAGCAACTTCTTCTAATGCAGGTACAGGGTTATCCAACCAAGACTAGACAAGGCGATTTTTTGACTTTTCCTGTACTTTTATAAAAAAACTGAAATAGCCATCTTAAGTCATTTTCTCCCGCGAATTCGAATATCTTCAGCAAAAAACAATTGAACATCAAACAAAAGTACTAGGGGTCACTTTGATATTTTTTTAAATGGAACACCCTGTATATTTTTACATTTTTAAATTCCACATAAAATTATAATTATTTTTTATTAAATGCACTATTAGTCTATACTTCATAGTTTCCGAGATATTGACTCTCGAAAAGTGACATTTTTGATCTTTGACAGCTTATAACTTTCTAACAGTACGTCTTAGCGCAAAACGGCTTACATGTCTCTATCTTCAATTTTTATTATCTTTCCAAAAAAATCAACTTTCAGTTAAACCGGAACAACTATATTTCCTTTTTTCGAGTTACATCCGGTTTAACCGGAAGTTGATTTTTTTGGGAAGATAATAAAATTTAAAGATAGGGTCATGTAAGCCGTTTTGCTCTAAGACGTACTGTTAGAAAGTTATAAGCTGTCAAAGTTCAAAAATGTCACTTTTCGAGAGTCAATATCTCGGAAACTATGAAGTATAGACTAATAGTGCATTTAATAAAAAATAATTATAATTTTATGTGGAATTTAAAAATGTAAAAATATACAGGGTGTTCCATTTAAAAAAATATCAAAGTGACCCCTAGTACTTTTGTTTGATGTTCAATTGTTTTTTGCTGAAGATATTCGAATTCGCGGGAGAAAATGACTTAAGATGGCTATTTCAGTTTTTTTATAAAAGTACAGGAAAAGTCAAAAAATCGCCTTGTCTAGTCTTGGTTGGATAACCCTGTACAGTTGTGTTGAATGAAGTGTTGTACAAGAATGTCATAAACAACCGTTTCATTACAATATATACCTTTTGGTTCTTGATTAATAGTAGTTAGTAAAAGGAAATCAAGTCGAAAAAAAAATAGAAATAAAATGTTTCGAATATAAAAGTTCACCCCAGATTATTTCTATTGCATTTACGAGGTTTCTCTGTTTTCAGGTTAAAAATTAATTTTATACATTTTATTGGTCATTAGACCCAAACGTTTTCAATGACATTAAGGTCGGGGCTCTTTGCAGGCCACAACATTGTCTCTTTATTATTATCTTGAAACCATTCTCTGATAATTCTCGCATTATGCACTGGACAATTCAGTCTTGTTGAAAAATAATGTTATTGTCAGAAAAATGTTGAGATATGCTAGTTTATATTATGTTTTCTAATATATTTCTTTAGTTCACTGCATTAAACCGTTCACTACAATTAATACTTCAGACACTGAAAAGCGTCCAGACCTATTCACAATTCCTTTTTTGATGAAATACTTCACACTTCATGTTAAATATGTCAGTATTACATGAACTAATCTAAATTCCCTTTTCAGGAAATGGATCGCTTTTAGGCTCCACCTCCAATATTATATGTGCAGGCGTAGCAGAACAACATGGATATAAGTTTTCTTTTTTGGATTTTTTCAAGTAAAGTACATTATTTCGCTATTTTTTTTTTATGTTACCTACATTTTTACTTAAAATCAGGCTTTCTAATTCTCTTCATAACAATGAAAGACATCAAGCGACTAGGCAAAATATATGAAAATTTAATACCATCATAGAGATCTATTTAGTTTATTTTCCTTGTCACTTTATTATGAAGAAGGGAAGTAAAGTAAGATCCCCATTTTAAGGAAACTCCGTATTCAATGAAATCGGCTAAACTTTGCAGTAAGAATGCTCAGGGCCGCCCATGTGCAACTAAATATTTGCCGCCCCCCTTCCCATCTGGATACCTAAATACTTATTTAAATATTTAAAGTAATATCCAACAGCCAACACTGCAAAATCTAGGAAGTATCCAAATTAAAATTTAATACAAACCGCCTAATGAATAAAAATGTAGCAATTGCTTTTTCTTATAAAATCGAAGTAATTTCTTGAAAGCCCATGAATAAAACTAAAGTAATTGCTTTTGCGTCCAGCAATTGCTTAACAGTGCAGGAATTGCTTCTAGTCAATGCTTTTTCTTAAAAAATAGAAGCGATTGCTATCGTTTGCTTTAAATGTGATGAATAAATTAAGGAATTGCTTTTTCTAGTGTAGCGATTGTTTTCAACTTTTTAAGGTAGGTCGACCCCTTGCATCATTTGCTTGGTAGTTCTCAGAGGCATACAAGTGCATTGCTCTTAATTTGTGTCTTCAATTATGGCTGCATATATGAACGTCCGTAAAATAAAAATCTACAGTGTACGTTAAAATTGCAGATGAGTGGTTGGCAAATTATTTTTTGACTGATACCTGGTGAAAGGCGAGGAGGTGCACTGTCGCCTCTAAATAAGATTAAAGTCTTTCTGCGGAAATTGTCTTATCCGGGCTTTTAAAATTCTGTAGGTGAAGAACTCGGTGTTCACCAAACTACTGTCTCTAAGACATACCTACACTTCTGTAATGAATGCAGTTTTGGAGAAGGCCAATATTTTTATTAAATTTTCTACAAGTGCTGAAGCTGTTGTGGAAGCTAAACGGTTGTGGTCAGAGAGATTTATTTATGTTCCTTCAATTTGTGAACGAATATCAATTGCTTGTCTTTAATTACTTCATCACTATACTATCACTTTCCTCATTTTCACTGAAATCTGCCATATCACAAACATAAGTTTCCTATTTTCCACAAAAACGTAACAGATTACTATGGTACTAAATAAATAGACCAACGTTGTTGTATTTACGTTTCTTACTCTTTTGCATATTAGGCACCAAATTGAACATGAAATCTATAATCTGAACAAGTGAATAAGCCACGTCTCAACTTGTGTTGAATAAGCATTTGCTGCAGAGGTGTGAGAAAAACAGCAATTGCTTTAAAATTATAGTCATATCTAGATCTAGCGATTGCTTTTACTTAGAGCATTTGCTAGTCAAGCAATCGCTTTTACTAAAAAGTAATTGCTTCAAATCGCTTAATTTTTATTCATTAGGCTCAATATACCTAGTGTCCGATATGGAACAATATTCACATTTAAGTAAAAATTTACTTTAAATGACAAATCAGGAAATAATATAGAATTATCTATCTGTTATCAGTTCCTTCATAGTCAATATGCATTTTTTCTTCTAATTCGTTGGGTTGGTAAGCTGTGGAACGCATTTTCAATGCTAACTTTTGTAGCTATCTCACTAGATCGATTAAAAAAATTTGAAAATGTTCTTCAGAACCACAGAATATATCAGTTTATCAGTGGGGCCTGCGTTGACCGCCCCTATTTTTGGCCGCCCGTGTGCGGTGCACACCTTGCACACATGGTAGCGGCGGCCCCGACGATGCTCATGGTGAGTTTAATTGCAAACATTTTTCTTTTCTATTTTCAGAGTTGGTGTTCCAGTCACTGTCGTCAGCTTATCTGTGGTTACAATTTACCTCATCATTTGTCATATAGTTTTAACCTGGCATTAAACCTGGAATATTTTATCTTATATATTTTATATTTTATATTACAATAAACTGAATATGTATTTACATGGTGCTACAATAATATACAAATACTTTTTAAGATATCCAGTTTTAGTTAGCGCCTTTATTTTTGATTTGTACACGAACAAAGAGCACAATTTGTGCAGTATTTCAAACCCTACAATATGGCGGTTTCCTGAATATAAAGTTTTTTTTGATATTATCATCAGGTCCATTTTTCCTAATACGGACCTAAATTTAATAAGACGGCTGTGAACATATTTAAGTGTTAGAAATCTCAAGTGACCTATAAGTTTTTCAAATGTCGACGATTTGCTACTATAAATCCTTGATCAATATTCTAAGTTAAAAAAATTAAAACAGCCTTTAAATCCGGAAATACGCTTAGAAGCTTTCTTACAAAAGTAAAACCCCCTCGTAATGAAAACAAAAAATTGTATCTATCAAATCCCTTGCGAGTGTGGCGAATTGTACATTGGAGAAACCAAAAGACCTCTTTCCGCACGAGTTAAAGAACATCTGAAAGAGGTGAAACTTCGAGATCAGGTATAGCGGAACATGTATGGACCAACAACATAATATGTATACAGTGGTCAGAAGCCAAAGTTTTGGACACGGAACAGCACTGGAGAAAACGAAAATTTAAAGAAGCAGCTTTTATGAATCAAAATACCACCCATATATTTAGTAAACCAAGTATAGCTATCCCCAATATCTGGAAACCTCTTCTTGTCCAAAACCAACAGGTCAAACTTCACACTCCAATAGGCACGTAGGCGGATTCATCAAGCTTCATTGCACATGGATAGTATTTAAGACAGTTAGTAACCTTAGAATTATAATTTAGTTTACACTTGAAAACGGTTAGAGATAATAACTAAGCGAAACGTTGTGTTAAGTAACAAAATAAAGACAATGGAAGTTCGACAAGGTCATTTTTTTGATATTAATAATATGTTTAAATAGATATGAAACTTTTAGTTTTTAAAACATTTTAATTTTTTTTGTAAAAATATGATTTTAGATCGTTTCTTATGGGCATCAACATAAACACCATCACTTTTTGTTTAACACTACTTATCAAAGGACCGACATATTTTGGGCTTATAGGTACTGTACTTACTTTACCAACTATTTTATAAAAAATATCTAAAACAATAAGTAACAAAATATTGCAATAAAATTGATTTAATACTTTACATGCATTTAGAATTTACTTAAGCGTGAGTTATAAAAATGAATAGTTCGCACTATCTTGTAATGAACCTAGCTAGCCTAGCATATACACCCACTTCACTGATAGTGTACTACTAATTTCTTATAACTGTTTGGTTTTTAAACAACATGTAAAGTTTTAAAGTTATACTTATGGCAGCACTTCCCGTGTTTTTATTTATTCAATGTTTTGGTGAGTTTTAAACATTAACAATACAGAATAAAAATAAGTAAATACCCAATAATATGTTGCTGAGGTTAAAACATAAATAGAAATTATAAAGTTAAATAAGGGGGCAAGACTTTATGTAATGTTATTTTTCGGTTTATTATAAAAATATGTAAGCTTTTCTATTTTTAGCTGCGTTATCGCATGCTTCATTCCGTATCATTGGTGGATATAATATCAATATTGAAGATATTCCCTATCAACTTAGTTTAAGGTAAGCCTACATGTGTCTACAAAAGCTCAATTTTATCTCATCTCGGTTTACTTACTCTACTTATATTTTAATTCATTATTCGGTGGGGATTATAAATGGAACGCTGCTTATAGCGGCTATAAGAATAGTATTTCTCTAAAATCCAAAAATACGTCCTCAAAGATTTTTTATGGCCCACGCTTTTGTAATAAAAAAAAATGGAGACCCCACACAACAAACCCGAACAAACCATGTGCCAGAAACTTAATAAATACTTATTTTTAACGAATAATTACATAAAATAACTTGAAAAATGTAATGCCACTTTTTTAGCGCACACAATTGTTGAAAATGTGCCCCATTTGAGACAGGCCCATCCGTAGGCCAATTACCTTGTTTCCAGGGTCTTGTTACATTTGACAAGTTGTTTGGGTTTTATCGATTTAATTTAGAAATTTTAAAAATCTATTTAACTGAAACGCTAAAAATTGAAATATTGATGATTGGCGGGTTTGGAGAAAGAAAACGGAGTCAAGAAGAAGTTGCTGCGTTGTTTCATGCAAGTCTTCCCGATTTGCCACTTCTGTCGCGAAGTAACAGTCAGTAAAATTGAAAAGCAATTTCGAGAATTGGGTCATGTAAGACATGTTCTTCGAAGAAGACCGCCAAAAGTATTAGATGAAACTAAATTGAATATCATATTAACCTATCAAGAAAAGCCAATTACACCAGCAAGGCCATTATCTCGTGATCACAATATCGATCATAAAACGGTGTTAAAAATCACAAAGTCTGCTGGGATAAGACCATTAAAAATGCAGCCAGTACAAGAGTTATTGGAGGATGACTTAGAGAGAAGGGTAGAATTTTGCGAAGTTATGATGGCCGCATTGGACAATCGACAAATTGATTTAGCTTGGATAATTTTTTTGATAAAGCAACATTTACTTCAAATGGTCAAGTAAGTTGGAAAGTTAAGCAAAAAATTATGTTTTAAATACAATTAACGCTTATACAATCACTGGACAAAATCTAAACATATTATTAATTAATTCCCATTTAAGGTTAATCGACAAAATTGCCGATATTATTCCGACGAAAATCCTCATTGAATTGTTGAATGTCATTCTTAACGCCAAGGGAAAGTGAATGTTTGGGCTGGAATAATAGGCGACAGAATAATTTGTCCCTTCTTTTTTGAAGGCAATTTAAATGGAGAACTGTATTTAAATTTTCTTCAAACATTTTTAATACCAGAACTCCAAAGAATATTCCCTAATTATGAAAATCTAGATCAAAGGACTTTTTTCCAGCAGGATGGAGCCCCTCCGCACTTTGCAAGAAATGTAAGAGAATTCTTAATTATGACATTTCCAAATGGGTGGATAGGACGGCGTGGATTTATAGAATGGCCACCCAGATCCCCGGATATTACACCCTTAGATTTTTATTGATGGAGCGATTTAAAAAGCAGGGTCTATGTCACCAGACTTAGAAATCTGGAAGAGCAGAGATAAGGTTAATCACTCCAGAAGTTTTGGAAAGAGTAAGGGATAAGAGTTCTACCATCGGTTGGGTCTGTGCCAACAGGTTTATTGCGCACATTTTCAACAATTATTACGCTAAAAATGTGGCATTACAGTTTCCAAGTTATTTTATGTAATTATTCGTTAAAAATTAGTTTTTATTAAATTTCTGATACATGGTTTGACAGATGTAAAAAAAATAATATGGACAAATCCCTTTTTCATTAAGCTTCCCAAAAAGGTGCCACAAGTGGTATCGTCTAATTTGAAAAAAGAAAGTTGGTTAGGGCAGCACCCCTTGGGGGTCCCCATTTTTTTTTACATGACAAAAGCGTGACCAATAAAAAATCTTTGAGGACGTATTTTTGAATTTTAAAGAAATCTTATTCTCAGAGCCGCTATAAGCAGCGTTCTATTTAAAATCCCCACCCTGTATATGATATTTTATGTAAAGAGTGTGTCGGTTCGATGCTTTATTATGTTCTACATTTTCAAAAAAAAAACCAAATATCGCAGAAACGTCACGACTTAGGTATAGGTATTATAACAGTAACATGTCTATTTAGTCCGCGCTATCGAAATATGTAATAACAAAAGGGTAATCCATTTAAATTTTGACCACTTTGATCTGTAACTTTTTTTGAATCACCCCATGGTTAGGTTAGAGTGGCAGACCTCTGGCATTGTCCAAACAGTCACACGTAGTCCTATAAGGACCGTTGTGGTACCACACCTGTTCCGCGGAACCTATCCGCATTAGCTTCCTGATGGTTAACGGGACGTAGATCCTGGAATAATCTTGACTGCCAAAAGCATCCATAGAGCGTTTACGGGTGGGGGGGGGGGGGGGGGGGCAAAAACTTAAACAATACTTTTTATATACAGTGTCACCAGTAAAGTCCGCATCATATGGGATTTTTTTTTATTAATAGCTTTATTCGAAATTTGACATTGGCATCAAGTTCTGCTTCGATCGAGATGAAAATTAAGCAAAAAAATAAGTCACGTGATTCGCATTATCTGTCAAATTTTAATTTTTTCAAAAAATATTTCAAAAGTGGGGTTATTTCTGAAAATGTCAAAAAAAGTTATAATGAAAAGTTTTTTTAAATGCAGTTTCTAGCCCACATGCAAAATTTCAGTTGGATAAGATAATTTTTATATTTTACCCATATTTTGTAAATTGCACCACTTTTGCAAAATAACACTCAACGTAACCTACATAAAACTTCTTAGTTTTGACAATGCTTTATTTCAGATACATTTTTTTTAAAGTAGCGCCATATTAAATGTGTGTTTTTCTACGAAATCAAAATTGGGGTATTAAAATTTGGTCGCATGTGATGCAATGTTCATTTTTTATTGACCCTGTATAAGGTAACTTCATAAAATAAGTATTTTTGAAAACATAGTTTGTGTCTGAAAGTAATACACCTTAATATTAAGACAAAAAAGAACACAGTGTCATCAGTAGTGTTCATTAAGTGAAAAATAAATTTTTGCTTAACCCAACGGAAAGTTTATCTATTTTCAACGATTTAATTTAAAATCTCTTTATTTTATTTTTATTTTTTTACTTTCAGTCACAAACTACGTTTTCAAAAATACGTATTTTATGAAGTTACCTTATACAGGGTCAAAAACAAATGAACTTTGCATCACATGCGACCAAATTTTAATAGCCCAATTTTGAGTTTGTAGAAAAACACACATTTAATATGACGCTAGTTTAAAGAAAATGTATCTGAAATAAAGCATTGTCAAAACTAAGAAATTTTATGTACTTATAGGTTGCGCTGAGTCTTATTTTGCAAAAGGGTTGCAATTTACAAAATATAGGTAAAAAATCAAAATTATCTTATCCAGCTGAAATTTTGCATGTGGGCTAGAAACTGCATTTAAAAAAAATTATAACCTTTTCGATATTTTCAGAAATAACGCCACTTTTGGATTATTTTTTGAAAAAAAATTAAAATTTGACAGATAATGCGAATCACGTGACTACTATTTATTTGCCTAATTTTCATCTCGATCGATGCAGAACTTGATGCCAAAGTCAAATTTTGAATAAAGATATTAATAAAAAAAATCCCATATGATGCGGACTTTACTGGTGACACTGTATAAGACTATTTATTTAACTTATGCCTAATGTATTAATTTATTGATATGTTTTTATTATGTAATTGTTCAATTTAGTGATTTGTTGGTCTACTAACTAACCACTGTACTATTCAATATTTATACTGAATTATGAAATAAAATAGTAATGTGGGCGCCTAGGGGGGGGGGGGGGGCAAGTGTCCGTTTTGCCCCCCCCCCTATATGGACGCCCTTGTTGACAGCTCATTCAAACCAGCCACTGCTGTTAATAAACTTACTGAGTCGACCCAGTTGCAGGCTGCTCACTTCCTTCTTTCTTCCAACAATCACCCTATATAACTCAAAATAATTTTAAAACGTGCTCGAAACAGACTTATACAAAACAACAAAAACTTTTAAAAATAATTGTATGGCTTTTCGTAAATAGACGACGCGACGTGAATATCACAATGTCCATTTTTCAAAATTTCAGCTTATAATATTTGTCAGTTGTTTCTACTTTCGTTACTTATAAATATTATTAACAATTTTTAGAAATGGGTGTCTGTATTAAATATAAATAAAAAATGTTAATCGGCGTGCAGACAAAATTTTTAAAATTGAATAACTTTTTTCAATTATTAACAATGTTTTACTATTATTTTTAAGGAAAAATGGCGTTCACATATGCGGGGCGGCGTTAATCAGTGATAAATATGCTCTGTCAGCAGCCCATTGTTTTCAAACATCAGCAGGATATAGCGTAAGAGCAGGAACTGCTGATAACAAAAGCGGAGGTATCATAGTCAACGTTAAGAAAGCAATGTTACATCCTGAACATGTCTATAATCAGTACGAATACGATATTATAATTTTGGAGCTCGAGCATCCACTTCCGTAAGTTCATTCACAACTACTTAGGTATACTCTATCCGACTTCCGACATGATACCATCATTATCATAATCATCATCATCAATAACATAATCATTATTTTTTTCACCCCCTTCTGACACGTGCTGCTTGCAGTTGAACTTCTTTAACAAAGAAAAGGTTACTTTTCTAAGATGTTCTATTAAAACTAAAAAAAATTTTTTAAATCTTTTAAATCTATTAATTTTGCACACAATGTGTATGTTTTGACTCCTGCCGGGGTAACTGGGCAGTAAAATGCCTGGTACCCTAACAGCATTTTACTTCAAGCTAAATGATGCTTTGACTTTTACGAAGACCATTTTTTTTTCTTTCCCTCTAATTTCACAACTTTTACATGTCTCCGACAAAGTTTAATGAAACTTAAGATTTCTCACTACTTATACCTAAATGATTTTCACAAAGTCTGTTAAAACTCTCTAATTTTTCTTTGGCTCTCTTCATTTTTCTGCCCAAGACAGGGCCTTTCCACTAGCCCCTGACTTTCCAGTATGCTGAAGTCTTGTCGGTCTTCTGAGTATTCATTTTTACACGGCGTGTACACCATTGAAAGCTCCATTACGGCTCAATCCCACTTATTATTTTCTCTATTGCTAATAACATCAGCATTGTACTATTTACTTTGTTTTCCTGATGATGAGTGTTTCTACACTCGAAACATGTCAAATTATTATGAATTATTCTAGGTTCGCCTAGTTATTCTAATAAACTTGTGGAAAAATACTTTGTGCTTTTCTTTTTTCTATACATTTAACTTCACTTTGAGTAGGTATGGACTACTTTTTCAAAAATAATAATTCTTGTTAACAAAGTGTGTCCTTAGCTTAACAATAAATAAAAATAAATATAAAAGGTGGACACATTATAAGTTAAAAAATATATGCGCTTAAACATATCCACTAAAAAACAAATAAATATATAATTAAAAAAACAAACGCAACACTGATAGTAGACCAACTAACAATGACTTACTTAAAAACAAAGTAAGACAAAAAAAAGTTGGTAATTTAAGCCTGCCTTCAGAAGCTATACATGTCATGTCAACCAGCTGTTAAAACAAAAAAAAAACAATGACTATAAAAACGAAAGTACCCTGAAAATAATCCACATCTAAACTTTATAGTGTTCTTACAATGCACAAAACGCTTTTGTTAAGAATAAACAAAGAACTCCTTAAAGGTTTTTCTAAAAAGTTTGAGGCTTCACTTTTATTAATAACGTAGCATTATAGATTTTTCTACTTTCATAAATTATTGACTGCTCAACGAGTGTGGATTTTGGAATCGACGAAGAGTGTTTAACCGAGCCTCTCGTAGTTGTTTAAAATGGTAAAATTATACGACGAAGATACCCCCGATGGTTTCCAGAAAAAACTGTTTCATGTAATGTCCTATTTCAAGTAAACCAGGCTTCACAATGTTTGGTATAATATTTAAAAGAAGATAAGCCTTAATCATGGAACGTTAAGTAACATATTCGAGTACAATCTAATTTTATCAAAACCCTGCCAGACAAATGAGGACATCGGCCCAATAAGGTGATGAAGGTGATTTTATTGTTTTTACTTCTTCTCAAACATTATTTAACACAAATTTTTAAAAATATTTACAGTTAAGTTTCTCCTTTTGTTGTAGATTGCTGATGGGCTTCAAGAGAAGCAACAACATTACCATAAATCGTTTGTTCCTTATTCCAAATTCTCAGTGGAAACAATCCGGCAAATGGTACAAAAATAGTCCAGTTGGGAGAAACGAGGTATCAAAGTCGACTAGAGTGCCAGCGAAAAAAGGTGGCCTGGATGAAAACAACTTAAAATTTACTAATTGAGCTGCAACAGTAACAAATTTGGCGAAAGCAGGAGTGGATGAAAATTAGATAACAAAATTAATCGAACATGGTAATTTAAATTCCATTAAATCATATTTATAATTGGAACAGCAGTTTCATCAAAACCTCGTTGCAAAATGGAGGGAGAATAGTGAGGACAAAGAAGTGGTTGCTTCTCAATTTGCTGCAACCAGGAGCAGTATAGTTTCCGGACCGAACGGAAGCGGACCAATCATTAATTATAATAATCATATGTGTCATTGTAATATATTTTTATAAATTTTGAGAAATAAATAATATGACATTGTTGATATTATTTACTATAAAATTGCGTTGCAAATTTTCAAAACAAACGTATAAAGACCTGTCTCCTTAAATAAGTAATTTTTGATATAATCAATAATCATGTATCCGCGTAATATTTTTCTTATTGGTTTAAATCAGCTTACGACTTCATTTCATTGTTGAAATCTTTATTTTGTTTGACGGATAAATAAATTTCTCAATTTGCCATTGCTTGTTAATCGCCCAGTGTACTTAATATTAATTCCCCTTTGCCGAAAAATAGTTTAATTATAGGTATGCATTGACGCTTAAATGAGGAAGTCCCTTTTTAGTGACATCCCTGGGAACGGCGTAAATTAATGGGCTATAGTTGACTATTTTTTTATTTGTACAAAAGGGCCAATCCCAACGGCACTGCAATGTTGGGTCAACCCGTGTCGGAAAAGAAGCAAGCTCCTAATTCCAACAGTTTCCAAAAATCAGTTTAATATACTGGCCCCGCATGCGGGGCGTATCAGATATTAAGCTGATAAGAACAGATACTACACTTTGATCTTAGCTCAATGAGCCGAGAAGCGATACCTACAATTTGCAATATTTTGAAATAAAAGCATTTACATTCACTATACAGTGGTAAGTTTTTGCAACTAGCGCCATCTTAATGTTGTTTAAGGTAATCAGTTTGAAAGAAACTACGAGTAGCATTTGCTCCATCTCTGTTATACGCACAGAAATATTATAAAAATCCCTATAAGTATTTATGTATGAGAAGAATTTGTGAAGGTTTTTATTATCGAGTGAAAATTGTTTTTAGTAGTAGTCCATCGGTGGCTATAATGGATAATAAAAAGTGCATCGACTGTGCGAAGAGTGCATCTTGGTCTTGGACGGAAAAGTGTTTTCCATTTAGTGTCCGATAATCTTTAAAAGTTACTACCTCAAACCAATTATCTACTACAAAAGAGTTATACAAATAGAACACACACAAAATTAATACGTTTTATTTATTATATAACATTTTTTCACGGACGTTCATAACGTTAATTCCATCTTCTAAAATTATTTTAGATATTGCAAGAACTCCATGTTTTATAGTAGATAACTATAGCGGAAATATCATAGTTCTTCACTGATTTTTTTATTTGTTTCTATTAAATTCACAGATAAAAATATCCATTCTACATTGTGGCAGACGAATGAGGCAAGAACAAAATATAATTTGTAAATGTTCGGTGGAGCTGGTTATTACGCCACAACTACGATTGATTTCTAGGAAGTTCGGAACCCCAAAGCAGGGCGAATATAAAATATAATTAGAGCACTTTGCACTGACGGAATAATCCGATTAATAAAAAAAGGTCGACAGAGTGAAAAAACCAGATAAATATTTAAGATGAGATCGATTAACCTTTTTGATATTTGAACGAAGCTTTTTAACAGCATGAAAAAGAATTGATTCACCGAAAAGAAGGATCCAAATAATGGTATTTTTCTTACTTTTAAAGGTACGGGTACATAATGAAGAAATAATGGTATAATGGCAACGCTGAAAAGACGTTGACTTTAATCAAATGGTTAATTTAAATTATTTAATACCGGGACAGCGCGTACGCAGTCCCGACTACCAAAAATTACGCGCCCGAGTTATCCGCATTAGGGATAATCGCAAGGGTCAGCCCGACCGTAGTGCAATGGAAAGGCCTCGCCCTGGGGAAACCGCCTTGTTGATCACGGTAAATCCCTACGCCAGGTAAGTATGCTTTACAATGGGCCAGCGTAACCCATATCAACTATTTAAGTTGACGATCGTTGAGTCTTCTTAGTAGGTAGCGTCCTCTCACGGGCTTTGGTGAACGTAAGAATATGGCATAATACTTCGCTTGCTTGCCTCCTACTCACTGTGTGGAAAATAAAAATCAATAATTTTAGTGGAACAGCTATAATTAGCTGTACAGTACGATGATTTCAAAACGTCATCCACAAAATATACCCTCTAGAGTAGGGTTTATTTTGTGACGTCATCCAGAAACCTGGACTCATGTTCCAAGTTATGAACGGTTTTTTTATATTTATAAGGACGACACACAATTAAAAAAATAAGTAATAAGCAATAAAATATACATATGTTAATTAAAACCTAATTGTTTCGCGATTGATTTGTTTCTATGTAACAAATCTTATTTCTGCTGGTTCTTTCCCCTATTAGGCATTAGCACCATCTATCAGTAAGTTGCAATAATAATACACGAACAAGACGAGAAGAACACTTTACTGGTTTTGCTATGAATTTTTATATTTTGAATTGTTATAGTTCGTGTTGTATAGTCAGTCAGTCAAGAATTAAGCTAACCGGGTCATTCTGACTGTGAGAAAGTCATGTCTGCCAATGTCATTGATGTCACAGCCAAAGTGGCTAGTTAGTTAATCACTGCTTAAAATATTTGTGTAACCCGACATTATTCTGACTTTTTTAATCCCCCAACCGTCAGTTTATAGTCGGGTTGCATAAAAAGGTTAAAGAAATAACTAACCAGACAACTTTGACTGTGACATAAATGACATTGGCAAACATAATTTACTCACAAGCAAAGTTGTCTGATTATAGTAAAGAATTAAGCTAACCGTTGCATTCTGACTGTGAGAAAATCATTTCTGCCAATATGTCATTTATGTCACAGTCAAAGTGGTTATAGTTAGTTAATCATTGCTTAAAATCTTTGTGTAACCCGACATTATTCTGACTTTTTTAAATCCCTAAACCGTCAGTTTATAGTCCCGGGTTGCATAAAATTTTTAAATAATAACTAACCAGACAACTTTGACTGTGACATAAATGACATTGGCAAACATAATTTACTCACAAGCAAAGTTGCTTGATTATAGTAAAGAATTAAGGTAACCGGTGCATTCAGACTGTGAGAAAAAAAATTTCTGCCAATGTCATTTATGTCACGGTCAAATTGGCTACTTAGTTAATCATTAATTGCTTCAAATCTTTGTGCAATCCGACATTATTCTGATTTTTTTTTAATTCCCCAACCGTCAGTTTATAGTAGGGTGGCATAAAATTTTAAAAAAATTAACTAACCAGACAATTTTGACTGTGACATAAAGACATTAACAAACATAATTTACTCACAAGCAAAGCTGCCTGATTATAGTAAAGAATTAAGCTAACCGGTGCATTCTGACTGTGAAAAAATCATTTCTGCCAATATGTCATTTATGTCACAGTCAAAGTGGCTAGTTAGTTAATCATTGCTTAAAATCTTTTGTGTAACCCGACATTATTCTGACTTTTTTTAATCCCCAAAACCGTCAGTTTATAGTCGGGTCGCATAAATTTTTTAAAGAAATAACTAACCAGACAACTTTGACTGAGAGATAAATGATATTGGCAAACATAATTTACTCACAAGCAAATTTGCTTGATTATAGTAAAGAATTAAGCTAACCGGTGCATTCTGACTGTGAGAAAATCATTTCTGCCAATGTCACAGTCAAAGTTGTCTGGTTAGTTAATCATATTGCTTAAAATCTTTGTGGAACCTGACATTATTCTGACACTTTTCATTTTAATCCCCCAACCGTCAGTTTATAGTCGGCTTGCATAAACATTTTAAAGAGTTAACTAACCAGGCAACTTTGACTGTGACATAAATGACATTGGCATGAAATGATTTTCTCACAGTCAGAATGCACCGGTTAGCTTAATTCATTACTATAATCAGACCACTTTTCTTGTGAGTAAATTATGTTTGCCAATGTCATTTATGTCACATTCAAAGTTGCCTGGTTAGTTAATTCTTTAAAATCTTTATGCAATCCGACTATAAACTGACGGTTGGGGGATTAAATTGAAAAGTGTCAGAATAATGTCAGGTTGCACAAAGATTTTACGCAATGATCAACTAACTAGCCACTTTGACTGTGACATAAATTACTTTCTCACAGTCAGAATGACCCGGTTAGCTTAATTCTTGACTGACTAATCAGGCAACTTTGCTTGTGAGTAAACCTAACAGCTGCAACGCAGAACTGACGCTTTGAAAATATTCGGGCATTCGAGCAAAGAACACGAAATATAAAAATTCAAAATATAAAAATCCATAGCAAAACCAGTAAAGTGTTCTTCTCGTCTTGTTCGTGTATTATAATTGCAGCTTACTGATAGATGGTGCTAGTACCTAATACAGAGAGTGAGAGCCAGCAAAAACAGGATTTGTTACGTAGTAACAAATCAATCGCGAAACAATTAAGTTTTATTTAACAAGCGACCTATAGGTATTTTTTTATTGTTTATTGCTTATTTTTTAATTTTATATCGTTCTTATAAATATAGAAAAATCGTTCATAACCTGGAACGTGGGTCCAGGTTTCTGGATGACGTTTTAAAATCATCGTAGTGTACAGCTAATTATAGCTGTTCCATTTAAATTATCGATTTCCATTTTCCACACAATGAGTAGGGGGCAAGTAAGCGAAGTATTAAGCAATATTCTTACGTCCACCAAAGCCCGTGAGAGGACACTACCTACTAAGAAGACCCAACGATCGTCAACTTAAATAGTTGATATGGGTTACGCTGGCCCATTGTAAAGCATACTTACCTGGCGTAGGGATTTACCGTGATCAACAAGGCGGTTTCCCCAGGGCGAGGCCTTTCCATTGCACTACGGTCGGGCTGACCCCTGCGATTATCCCTAATGCGGATAACTCGGGCGCGTAATTTTTGGTAGTCGGGACTGCGTACGCGCTGTCCCGGTATTAAATAATTTAAATCAACTATTTGATTAGGGTCGTCCCGGTCTTCTCAGCGTTGCCATTATACCATTATTTCTTCATTATGTACCCGTACCTTTAAAAGTAAGGAAAATACCATTATTTGGATCCTTATTTTCGTTGAATCAATTCTTTTTCATGCTGTTAAAAAGCTTCGTTCAAATATCAAAAAGGTTAATCGATCTCATCTTAAATATTTATCTGGTTTTTTCACTCTGTCGACCTTTTTTTATTAATCACATTATTCCGTCAGTGCAAAGTGCTCTAATTATATTTTATATTCGCCCTGCTTTGGGGTTCCGAACTTCCTAGAAATCAGTCGTAGTTGTGGCGTAATAACCAGCTCCACCGAACATTTACAAATTATATTTTGTTCTTGCCTCATTCGTCTGCCACAATGTAGAATGGATATTTTTATCTGTGAATTTAATAGAAACAAATAAAAAAATCAGTGAAGAACTATGATATTTCCGCTATAGTTATCTACTATAAAACATGGAGTTCTTGCAATATCTAAAATAATTTTAGAAGATGGAATTAACGTTATGAACGTCCGTGAAAAAATGTTATATAATAAATAAAACGTATTAATTTTGTGTGTGTTCTATTTGTATAACTCTTTCGTAGTAGGTAATTGGTTTGAGGTAGTAACTTTTAAAGATTATCGGACACTAAATGGAAAACACTTTTCCGTCCAAGACCAAGATGCACTCTTCGCACAGTCGATGCACTTTTTATTATCCATTATAGCCACAGATGGACTACTACGAAAAACCATTTTTCACTCGATAATAAAAACCTTCACAAATTCTTCTCATACATAAATACTTATAGGGATTTTTATAATATTTCTGTGCGTATAACAGAGATAGAGCAAATGCTACTCGTAGTTTCTTTCAAACTGATTACCTTAAACAACATTAAGATGGCGCTAGTTGCAAAAACTTACCACTGTATAGTGAATGTAAATGCTTTTATTTCAAAATATTGCAAATTTTAGGTATCGCTTCTCGGCTCATTGAGCTAAGATCAAAGTGTAGTATCTGTTCTTATCAGCTTAATATCTGATACGCCCCGCATGCGGGGCCAGTATATTAAACTGATTTTTGGAAACTGTTGGAATTCGGAGCTTGCTTCTTTTCCGACACGGGTTGACCCAACATTGCAGTGCCGTTGGGATTGGCCCTTTTATATAATATAAAAATAATAGTCTATGTAGTAGCAATGCGCATTAATTTATGTCGTTCCTATCCTAGGGCTAGGGATCTCACTAAAAAAGACTTCCTCATTTAAGCCTCAATGCATATAATTACATTATTTTTCGGTAAAGGGGAATTAATATTAAGTACACTGGGCGATTAACAAGCAATGGTAAATTGAGAATTTCATTGATCCGTCAAACAAAATAAAGTTTTCAACAATGAAATGATTTTAACTAACCAGGCAACTTTGACTGTGACATAAATGACATTGGCAAACATAATGTACTCACAAGCAAAGTTGCCTAATTATAGTAAAGAATTAAGCTAACCGGTGCATTCTGACTGTGCGAAAATCATTTCTGCCAATGTAATTTATGTCACAGTCAAAGTGGCTATATAGTTAGTTAATCATTGCTTAAAATCTTTGTGCAACCCGACATTATTCTGACACTCTTCATTTTTATGCCCCAACTGTCAGTTTATAGTCGTGTTGCATAAAGATTTTAAAGAATTAACTAACCAGGCACGTTTGATTGCGAGAAAACCATTTCTGCTATTGTCGTTTATGTTACAGTCAAAGTTGCATGGCTAGTTAATTGTTGTTGCAATGTTTATGCAACCCATCATAATATTAGTTTACAACCCTTTACTGAATACGGGTGTACAATTTTAGTCTCTCCAATAAGATACAACCTGTCAAACTACCAGAAAACGGCAAGCTTCTAATACCAGGAATGAAAGGTGTAGTTTCTGGATTTGGACTCATTCACGAATCAGCTCTAACAGGGTCCCGGTACTTAAGAGCCGCTGAAATAATTGTGCAAAATAGAATTGAGTGTCAGCTAAATTATATGCAATATGGGGTAACATTTAACTCATTGGTATTTTGTGCTGGCGTACCCGAGGGAGGGAAAGACTCATGTCAAGTAAGTCCTACTTAATATTATAATACAGTGTCACCAGTAAAGTCCGCATCATATATATATTCAAAATTTGCAAAAAAAAAAAGTAGTCACGTGATTCGCATTATCAAATTTTAATTTTTTCCAAAAAATAATTCAAAAGTGGGGTTATTTATGAAAATATCGAAAAAGTTATTAGAAAAAGTTGTTTTAAATGCAGTTTCTAGCCTACATGCAAAATTTTAGCTGTATAAGATAATTTTGATTTTTACCCATATTTTGTAAATTGCACCACTTTTGCAAAATAAGACCCAACGCAACCTACAAAAAACTTCTTAGTTTTGACAATGCTTTATTTCAGATACATTTTCTTTAAAGTAGCGCCATATTAAATGTGTGTTTTTCTACAAAATCAAAATTGGGCTAGTAAAATTTGGTCGCATGTGATGCAAAGTTTATTTGTTTTGGACCTTGTATAAGGTAACTTCACAAAATAAGTATTTTTGGAAACGTAGTTTGTGTCTGAAACTAAAAAAGAAACAAATAAAATAGGGGTTTTAAATTAAATCGTTGAAAATAGATAAATTTTACGTTAAGTTAAACTAAAATTTATTTTTCACTTAATGAACACTTTACTGATGACACTGTGTTCTTTTTTGTCCTAATATTAAGGTGTATTTTCAGACACAAACTACGTTTTCAAAAATACTTATTTTGATAAGTTACCTGATACAGTGTCAAAAACAGATAAACTTTACATCACATGCGAACAAATTTTAATAGCCCAATTTTGATTTTGTAGAAAAACACACATTTAATATGGCGCTACTTTAAAGAAAATGTATCTGAAATAAAGCCTTGTCAAAACTGAGAAGTTTTATGTAGGTTGCGTTGAGTCTTATTTTGCAAAAGTGGTGCAATTTACAAAATATAGGTAAAAAATCAAAATTATCTTATTCAGCTGAAATTTTGCATGTGGGCTAGAAACTGCATTTAAAAAAACTTCTTCTTATAACTTTTTCGATATTTTCATAATTAACCCCACTTTTAAATTATTTTTTTGGAAAAAATTAAAATTTGACAGATAATGCGAATCACGCGACTACTATTTTCTTGCTTAATTTTCATCTCGATCGAAGCAGAACTTGATGCCAAAGTCAAATTTCGAATAAAGTTTTTAATAAAAAAAATCCCATATGATGCGGACTTTACTGGTGATACTGATCGTTTGTAGAAGGATCTGAATAGAGTGACTGAATGGTGTTAAATGAATGGATTTTATTTGAATATAAAAAAGTGTGTTTTGCATGTCGTGTACTTTGGTTTGACGTTACATGATGACCATTCTAAGAAAAATGTTTGCGAAGATACAACTATTGTCATACACGAGTGGCGAAAGGTTAAATATTAATTTTGGCACTTTACATCCTTTTATAGGACATAAGGCATGATACATTATACAGTGTCACCAGTAAAGTCCGCATCATATGGGATTTTTTTTTATTAGCTTTATTCGAAATTTGACTTTGGCATCAAGTTTTGCTTAATCGAGATGAAAATTAAGCAAAAAAATAGTAATTTGAAAAAGTAGTCCATGCTTAAAGTGGAGTTTAAAAGTATGGGAAAGAAAGAAAAAACTAAAAGTCTTCCTCCACAAAGTTTAATTGAATGAAACAATCAAAGGTCTCTACATGTTTCGAACGTAGAAACGTTCATCATCAGGAGACAGAAAATAACATTAAAAAGTGCTGATGGTTTTAGCAAAAGAGAAAATGGTGAAGGACCTTAATGGAGCTTTCGTGAAAATAAAAATTGATGTGCAAAGCCACATAATATGGAGAAAATATTAAACTTTAAAACATACTAGGTATGTAACAAGTCGGTAAAAAGGGGTCTAGACCAACCCTATAAACTGGGAAAGGTTTTATTTTCTTCTTTCCCAGTTTATAGGGTTGATCTAGACCCCTTTTTACCGACTTCTTACATACCTAGTATGTTTTAAAGTTTAATATTTTCTCCATATTATGTGGTTTTGCACATCAATTTTTATTTTCACGAAAGCTCCATTAAGGTCCTTCACCATTTTCTCTTTTGCTAAAACCATCAGCACTTTTTAATGTTATTTTCTGTCTCCTGATAATGAACGTTTATACGTTCGAAACATGTAGAGACCTTTGATTGTTTCATTCAATTAAACTTTGTGGAGAAAGACTTTTAGTTTTTCTTTCTTTCCAAAAAAAAAGTAGTCACGTGATTCGCATTATCTGTCAAATTTTTATTTTTTTCAAAAAATAATTCAAAAGTGGGGTTATTTCTGAAAACATCGAAAAAAGTTATAAGAAATTTTTTTTTTAATGCATACTCTAGTCCACCTGCGAAATTTCAGCTGCATAAGATAATTTTGATTTTTTAACCACCACTAAAATTTATTTTCCACTTAATGAACACTTTACTGATGACACCGTGTTCTTTTTTGTCTTAATATTAAGGTCTATTACTTTTGGACACAAACTACGTTTTCAAAAATACTTACTTTATGAAGTTACCTTATACAGGGTCAACAACAAATAAACTTTGCATCACATGCGACCAAATTTTAATAGCCTAACTTTGATTTTGTAGAAAAACACACAATGGCTACTTTAAAGAAAATATGGCGCTACTTTAAAGAAAATGTATCTGAAATAAAGCATTGTCAAAACTAAGAAGTTTTATGTAGGTTGCGTTGAGTCTTATTTTGCAAAAGTGGTGCAAATTACAAAATTTGGGTAAAAAATCAAAATTATCTTATGCAGCTAAAATTTTGCATGTGGGCTATAGAAACTGCATTTAAAAAAACTTTTTTTAAGAACTTTTTTCCATACTTTCAGAAATAATTAAAATTTGACAGATAATTCGAATCAGGTGACTACTATTTTTTGCTTTATTTTCATCTCGATCGAAGCAGAACTTGAAGATAAAGTCAAATTTCGAGTAAAGTTATTTACATACAAAAAAAAAATTGTGTGACCACACGACAGAAGTGAAAACTTCAACAAGGTTAATTCAGTGCCCACAAAAAAGTGCTAAACGCACCTAAAGAAGTTTTCTCTTCAAAAATAACATAAACTTGGAATACGGGATAATTTTACTGCATACGAAAAAATATATTTCCTAAAATTGAACAACCCTTGAATTTTTACATCTTCAACAGAAATCATAATAAATTAGGTCCATGGAATAAGCAATTACCTTACTTCACCCTACGTAAATATATAATTTAAAAAATGCCAGAACATACCTGAGACGCAACAAGTGTCGCACACTGTATCCACGTCATGCTCTTTCATATAACGTTTACGAATAAACAGACCGGAAGGTCAGGGTCAGTTCGGATTGAATATAGGAGTCGAATTCGAGCGTTACACAGCCGAACCTGACACTGACGCGTGACGTCTCAGTTTAATTCAGTGCCCACAAAAAGTGCTAAACGCGCCTAAAGAAGTTTTCACTTCAAAAATCCCATATGATGCGGACTTTACTGGTCACCCTGTAGAACGTTTTTATGTAAAAAACTGAATTTAGGAACAAATGGTACCTAGGCCCTTTCTAATTTCCACTCTTCAATTTTAGTTATAGTCTTAACACTAATTTTGCACCATTATCAGGGAGATTCCGGTGGTCCTTTTGTCATCGATAAGACGCTATATGGCTTGGTGTCCTACGGCCTAGATTGCGGCGACAGCCAACATCCAGGAGTCTACACCAGTATTCCAGAATTTCGTAGCTTTATTAATGTTAACACAGGAATTTAAAAGTATAAAAAAACTTAATTAAGTTCCAATTTATTGAGCTGTTACATAAGATGAAATAAAGTTAATAATAGTAGAATAGAGATAGTATATAGTAGATTGCAATTCTACATAAATAAACTGGGCAAGACTGAGTCTGCGTTATTTTTTTGGGTGTTATTAAAACAGCAACTCAAGGAAAGGCTGTCTTGTCGGGGAACTAATTTTTTTCACTAGAAAAAAATTGGTAACCATTTGAAATTATAATAACGCCAACGATGCTGCCAACTCAAATGAGTGTAAAAACCAAAACCCCATTAGTACAGAGATATTATAGTGAGCCATTTATACAGACTATTAAGTGCTCCACCTTTTTTTTATAGTTTTGTAGTTGGTATCTACATTTTGTAGTAAGTAGGATACTTCATGTAGCATATACAAGGTCCTTGTATATGCTACATGAACTATCAAGGTGTCCGGGAAAATGTGGGAAATCTCCCGGATATGAAAAAAATACGTGAAAAGAATACTACAAGTTCATAATATGAACTTTATATTATAAACTTCTTTCGTATCTGCCTCCTCTTCGGAGATATGGGCTCCCAAAGAGCTCCAATGGAATTAAGTTTTTCACACATACTTAATAAACCAACAGGTATATTTCAATTTTTAGTATTGAAAATACTACTGGGTTCGTATATATGGGTATATTTCATAAAAAATGAACGCGACATGCGACATGCACATAAATAACACGGCGGTGACGTCTAAACAAACATCCGTGCCCGAGCAGCACAGGATCGATGACATCATCCGCTGAGTATTAATAATTAATATTGTTTTGTTTTGGGTTTCGGCATTTATTATTATATTTGTTGATATTAAGATATGGCCGGGAGAGAGAAAACAGAACAGTAGTTAATAGTAAGATACTTGTACGGTTTACGTTTTTTATTAAACATATAAAAACTGCATTATTCTTTTTAATTAGGGTTGCCAGGTTTAAATCTGGAAATCGCAGGACACAAATTTAAAAAAGGAAGGACTGATACGAATAAAAAAGGACATTTTTTAAATTATAGTTATTAATGATACTAGTTCGATATGAACACTATAATAAAACGTGTGCAATGTTAAACCACGAGGCGTTAGCCGAGTGGTTTAATTGCGCAAGTTTCATTAACAAAGTTCATATCGACGCTTGAAAGGTAAAAAGCTAATGCGCCATATGTGAATTTTATAGGAGAGCAGTTTAAAGTTTAAAATTTTAGAAAAAAAATCATATTTTTTTTTGTAATTATCGTATCTTAAAAAATGTCAGGTTTATAATTGTAAGTGTAGAGTCCTATTATACGCAATGTCTCATAAGCATTTTACAAACAACTGTATCTGATAAAATATGTCTTATGCGAGAATTCTACAAATATTAGTCATGTGAGTCAAATAAAATGCTTTATTTCTACATACAGCCTTTAAGCAATTGTCAGATATATTTTTTTCTTATGCTTTATAACGAAAATAAAAATTATTAGTGTAAGATTAATAATTTTAAACTACATCTTCTTCATCAGTTTCTTGAAGAACATCATTTACGTTACTTGTAAGAATGTTTAAATATTCTGTGTGAAATTGTAGGGGTATTACACTCGACTTGCACAATTTATTCAAATCATTATATTTTTGTTTTGAAATCGGCAGCTGAGTTGGATATAAGTTGTAATTTGGTACAAAATGTCTCCTACCAGTAAATTAAATTGTATAATAGAGCACATCCGTAAATATTTTAAACAGGTAAAATGTATAATACGTAATATACAGCTCTAAAAGAAGCATGCAAAGATGTTTTAAACACCACTGCAAAATATATTCTATCAGGTGAACTGACTAATACTGCTTTAAGGCATTGAGATCTGAAAAGATAATTGAATTATATATACTGGAAGCAAATTTTGTTGGTGTATTACCCGACAGGAGCACCTTTTTTATATAAAAATGTGTCACATGGTTTTTATCGACACCGCATTAATGATACTAGTTCGATATGAACACTATAATAAAACGTGTTTTTGCATTGCACAAGTTTCATTAACAAATTTCATAATATCGAACGTGTAATGCGGCGGTCTTAAAATATTACAAAGGAAGTTAAGGTAAAGAAATAAAGAAAAAGTGGAAAAAACTAAAAAGCGAATATTGCTGAAACAAAGAGAAATAGCGCGGCGGTCGTGACGTATTACAAAGAAAGTCGGAGGGCGAAGATTGCAAAAAAGCAGGAAAAACTCAAAAATGCTTAGTATCTCTGGAACTAAGAACAATAGCGCGGCGGTCTTGAAATATTACAAAGGAATTTGGGGGTAATGAATTGAAAAAATGGAAAAAAATAAACAGTGAATGTCGCTGAAACAAAGTGAAATAGCGCGGCGGTCTTGGCGTATTACACAGAAAGTCGAGGGAGAATGGATAAGTATACCAATCCAAAACATTTCATAGCCGACTTAAGATTTAGACATTTTATGAACAAAGAGTACAAGGACCAGCAGGTAAATGGATGTGTATAGCTAAAGAAATAATTTTGTCGCTATTTTTGGAACGGTGGTTTTGAGCTCTCTTCAATATGTAAGTACTAATATACAGATTATCCTTTTCTTTTTTATTTTAACAAAACAGTCAATTTTCTCATAATAACGCGTGATAGCGGCTCCATTGTGTCAACACGTTACATACTCACAGATAGAAGTAGTCTGTGACATAATGGTTTACTTCTGGCCACTGTATGTGGTAGGTATTTTCAATACGCCTATGATACTTGCGTAAGATGCAAGATCTGTGGATTTTTTTTCATATGATGTATACCAGGTAAGATCCTTCAAATTACTATCCCAGAAAGTGTTGCGAATTACTCACAGCTGCAGGGACGGACTAGCTGTGACACTTATGTGCCCATTTTTTTAAAAGCCCTGTATGATAAAAACTTTGGGAACGGTTTTTACATAGCTTTAACTATTGATTAAAAATTAAGTTCTCTTCATTCATGTCGCTAATCCTAACCGTTTTCGAAAAACCGTAATTTTATTTACATCATGTATTTAGCGTATTTCAATAAAAGATACATCTTTGTCAAAAACTAAAAATTTAAACTTTACCTGCTTAGTTAAAAACTTCGTAAGTGGGTTTAACATGGGGTCCGTAAAGTCTGATACACTCGCGGGCACGACGAATTGAGGACTGCTGTACCCGCCACAATAACCCAGCTTTGTTTCTTATTTGATCACATTGAAACGTGATTCTTCGTAGAAGTTCCTCCCTACTATCGACCGGAGTGGAATACACCAAGGTTTTCAGGTATCCCCACAGGTAAAAATCCAATGGCGTTAGGTCGGGACTGTCGGGAGATCGAGTAGGCCAGGCAATAGGTCATCCTCTACCTATCCAACGGTAAGGATAGACGTTATTCAGGTGCTCCCGCACAGCAACGCTGAAATGAGGTGGTGCCTTATCATGCATGATGGTACATGTTTCGGCGGGTTTCAAGTGGTAAGTGCTCTACTAAATCGTGAAAAGCGTTCTGGAGGAACGAGGAACTCCAAATAAAGTACTCCATTCGATCGTGCCGGCAATACGGGATGGTCCAATCAAAAAATTGCCAACGATTCCTGTCCAAACATTAATTGATTGGAACTGATGTTGATAATGAGCAACAATAATTTCATGAGGATTTTCATCAGTCCATACATGTGAGTTATGTAGGTAAATTCATTATACCATTTTTGGTAAACTCTGCTTCATCCGTGAAGAGAATGGTGCTAATGAAGTTTACATTATTTCATTGCTGATCCACTATACGGGGGAAATGGCCGTGAGGAGGCCGATACGAAAGAAGTTTATACAGTGAGTCCCAGAAGTAATGTCTAAATTCATTTAAAATTCAGCGGTAAGTTTTTTGAAAAAACGCTCGTACCCGTCGATTTTTATTTTTTAATGTTTTTTTTTGTGGTAATTTCATGTATACAGGGTAGCTCAAAAATAAGTTACGACCATCAACTTCATTTTTTCAAATGAAAACATATATTTTTTATTTCATTTTTGAATTTTGCATTGAATTCTAAGCATATTTCATGTACCATGTCCTATACATAAACTCAACAGGTATTGAAAAAATTAGGATTGAACATATCATTTAGGGAATCCAACGATCTATCAAATCTTTTGGCATTATGGCATTTTGGGCTCCCTAATAAGTAAGAGTGTACTGTCTGTCACTGTCACCGTTTATTTCCATAGAAACTGTATGACAATTTTATTTCAAATAAGTATAATTATTGTCAAGCGTAGTTTCAAAGTTGCGGTTTTCACAAAAATGGTGAAGTTAACGGAACGGGAAAAAATTGAAACTCTATGCATGGTTGGGTTTGGTGATAAAACACGTACTCAAATAGAAACAGCCCAATTATTTAATGAAATCCATCCTGATCGTCCTCTTATATGTCAAAAGATGGTGAGTAGAATAGAGGCTAAGTTTGGAGAATTCGGTCATGTTAGAGATTTGCCTAAATCTGATCGTCCTACTCGAGATGAAAATGAACAACTTGACGTTTTGCTTTCCTTGGAAGAAAATCCATGTACTCCCCTGTCGCACATTGGGGCCGATTTACACATGCCGAAATCTGTTGTTCACCGAGTAGTTCAAAAGCACAAATATCACCTATACAAAGTTATTCCAGTGCATGAGTTATTTGAAGATGATTTTGATAGGCGAAATGAGTTTTGCGAACGCATGCAAAATATGTGCAATCTAGATAATAATTTAGTAAAAAATATTATTTTTTCGGATGAAGCTACGTTCTATTTGAATGGTAATGTGAACAGACAAAATTGTCGATATTGGGCAACAGAAAATCCGCATTGGATGATAGAGGTTCACAGCCAGTACCCTAAAAAAATAAATGTTTGGTGTGGAATCGTACGCGAAAGAGTAATTGGTCCATTTTTCTTTGAACCGTCTTTAACTGGACAAGTATATCTCGAATTTCTCCAACTTGAATTAATTCCAGCATTAGTGGCTTTATTTCCGAATCCATTGGATCCAGACTTCCCTGACGAAGAACTGATATTCCAACAAGATGGTGCTCCTCTGCACTATGCTGCCACTGTGCGCACATTTTTGGATGAAACCTTTCCCAATCGGTGGATAGGAAGGAGAGGACCCATCGAATGGCCTGCTAGGTCGCCAGACCTAACTCCGCTGGTTTTTTTTTGTGGGATTACCTCAAATCAAAAGTATTTGTTAACAGGTCATACAATATGCAGGAGTTGAAAGAGAGGATCCGAAGAGAAGTGCGTGTCATAACTCCGGAAATGGTTAGAAATGTGCAAAGAGAGTTTATTGATCGTCTTGGATATTGTCAAGCCGTAAATGGCGCACATTTTCAACATTTAATTTGATTTTGTTCTGTTTTTTTTAATAAACAGGTCTTACTACTTATATGTTCAATCCTAATTTTTTCACTAATTTTTTCAATAACTGTTGAGTTTATGTATAGGACATGGTACATGAAACATGCTTAGAATTCAATGCAAAATTCAAAAATGAAATAAAAAATATATGTTTTCATTTGAAAAAATGAAGTTGATGGTCGTAACTTATTTTTGAGCTTCCCACATTTTCGCGGACACCCTGTTTATTTAAATAAACTCATGTCCATGTCAAATAATATTTAAAAAAACCACCCAACCCAATATTCTGAGGCCCCAATGTTCCTACGCAGACTGGCCAGCGATTTACATTATAAGCGTGCCGAACCCAATGTGGGTTTCCAGTAGCATTAATGCACGTTCTGACTATTAATTAACGATATTAAAATTTTAGACGTGTTTATCATAAACACTGCAGTTTTATGATTCAAATATTTCTTGACATTATGGTGAATATTATTTAATGTAGTTGAAAAATTGTACTATTTTTTATGTACTATAGTGCCGAGAAAAACCTGGTACAGCAAATTTGAAAAACTGAGGAACGACATAACATATCTCCTAGACTATAAAAGGTATCTAGAGCTGAAAAGGTAAAAATATCCAATTTTTAAAAAGTAACCTAGGTTACATAATAAAACGTTTCTTATTTTGCCATACGGGGCAGAACAAAATATATTTCTTATTGTTTAAATTTGAGGGACAGATTATAGATTATAAACTAAATTTATTAGATTTTTTAAAAAAAAGTCAAAGATTTTATTTAAATTGTATTTGACATCGCCACAAAATAAAAAACAAAGATAGTAGGTAATAAAATAAATTTAATAAAAAGAAAAATTACAAATACAAAATTTGTCAAAACAACACAAAATTTTTAATATTTGGTCATAGAACCGTTTCTGTTTATTACTTTACATAGATTTGACCATTGCACCCCCATTGTTTTCGATCGGGTTGAGATCGGGACTCTTCGAAGACCAGGGAAGAACTGCAATATTATTCTCTTGAATGTAATTTTTTACGTGCTGTGTGTATTGGAGCATTATCATGCTGAAATGTAAAATTTTGACCATATACAGCATTTATCGATGGTATCATCACTTCATTAAGTATATTAACGAATACGGCTGCAGTTAGTCTTCCTTCTACTATTTGGCAAACTCCTGGTCCTCTAGCGCTACTGCAACCCCAAACATTTATAAAAAACGCCCACTTTGGTTGGTTTTGTGGGTGTATCTTTCATCATACCGCATGCCAGAAGGCCTGTACACCCGAATTCTTCCATTGTTGCATGATTGAACATTTTTCTCGTCAGAAAATATAACGACGGTAACAATTCAATATGTCGTAACTCAAAATCTCCTACTTTTCAGGAAACGATAAAAACTGTAAAATAAATATGTCGTATATCACAACTTAGTAAGGTGGGTTCAATAATGCCTAGCTCAACGTTCATAGCAGACCATGTTTTTATTAATGAAAATTAACTTAAGATGTATACCTAATTAACTAAAAACCAAAAATAAATCACTTAGTTATATTTTTATCAATACAATTATATAAAATACATGTATTAGTTGGTATTACTTACCAAAACTATAATAATATCACACCTCTGCTGTTAAAACACCTTTAACAATCGTGTCTGTACTTAACGACTTACGACAAATTGCAACCCCGTTAGATTTACGACATATTGTTTTTTGTCTCTTATTGGCCCTTTGTGCTAAACGAAAGCCAATAAGAATTTTCATAGCCACGTGTTATGATTACATTAACAGTTTAGGCGGGAAATCTCATTTTGCATGAATTCGGAGTTACGACATATTGAAATGTTACCGTCGATAACCGTTTCCCATAAATTATTTTGATTTACATATTCATGTGCAAATTCTAACCTGTCCTATTTATTTCTTTTCGTTAATAAAATTTTATTGGCAGCACAACGACTTCGTATATCGGAATTTCGAAGCCTTTCTCTGGCAGTATTTGCAGAACCTGGAAAGGCCATTTCCTCTTTCGCCTTTATTGCTGTTTCAAACGGATGATCCCTTAGATTATTTACCTCATGCATTATAAAAGCGGGTTGATTTTCACCTGATTATTCAGCGATAATCTCCCGCTCTCCGGTAATAATCACAAAAATGTAGTTTTTTATTTGGTAAATAATCTTCAAAATACATTTCGGGATTGGGAAATAATCAGAAAATCATTCTCAGATTTTTTGCCGTTAGGAAGTCGCTCTCGGGCAAGCCCTCGAGCGATTTCCACGGCAAGAAATCTTCGGAATGATTTTCGATAATTTCCCCATCCCTTAATATATTACTACAGATAATTAACCAGTCTTTTCTATCATCATCTTCAGTAGAAATTTTAGGGTGTCATGAACCTGCTTTTCTAATAATAGTCCCATGTCTTGCTATTTTTTGTCTTGCCAATAGCACGGTACTCTTACTTGTACCTAATTCGTCTGCAATATCCCTAATAGCAACACCATCTCGCAACCGACTATAAATAATTGCTTTTTGCTCGGGGGTTAATTGTGGCATATTTATACAAAGAAAATTAGTTAATCGTAAAGGGACAATCTTAACTGATATTCAAATTTGATATGAAGGTTTGCTGGACATTTTCCTGTGTACCAGTTTTTTCTCGGCACGATGGTACTAAGAGCATTGGTGCTGATTTCTAGTCCCTTTTTTTAATTATTTATGCTTTTCCTTTAAAACCTGGCGTTTTGTCATTCTCCTCGTAATAATAAACTACAATCATAAGACAAGACAAATTTCCAATTTTCAGAGGTAATTGTAAAAAATTTAATATCTTCCGTCTGGTCACCTCGTGTCTTACACAATAATTACAAAGAGAACTCGATTTTAATGAAAAAGCGTAATAAATATTATAATTACCACACTAACGAAATTGTGCAGTAATTCTTCAATGCTCTTAAATTCCTATTTAAATTAAATTACTAAATAAATTTAATTACACTGAATGCGAGCTATATTGTCAATACGAGAAATATGTTCAACTAGAAAATACCGTACTAAGAACAATACTTAAAGTTTGTTCAATGATCGCTGACCGTTACGTCATACTGCAAATATGGAGAATATTTGCGGTACGTCGTGAATTAATTCAGGCAGTTTGACTTACCGGTGGTTATGCTTGATCTACATAAAGTCGGATGCATGTGAACAAGTAAAATACCAGCAAGTTTTTTCAAATTTTTAATTATTATTTTTATACTGTTGATGAAATCAGAAATAAGTAGTTTATTTAGGGTATGGGATGAAACATTTTGTTTTTGAAAATCAGTATGAAATTTTTAATTAATTTAAATGTAGGTATCTACTGAAAAATAAGTAAAACTGATTTATAAAATTTAAAATTAAATCACATTTTTTTGTCTAGTGCATCTCTAGTTTATCGGTCTATAAATTTTGTTTCAAATATTTTCATCTTATTTATAAAGTAGGTAATAAAGAAAGAAAATATAATAAAAAATGACAATATAACAAAATACAGTTTTTTAATAATTAAAATACATCATTATCATCAGATTCGTCCAAGTTAATAATAAGGGGAACAGTATCATAAGCATCGATAAATCTTTCCCGTTCCCGCACATTATTTATAATTTAATTATTACATAATTTTTCCATTTTTCCACTGTTACATTCTCTATGGATTCATTCCACAGACCCAAAACTACGTCATTTGTTACGGGATGCATAGAACTTATCTTTGCATCATAATAGCGCTTACATTCCGACCAAACAATTTCAATAGGATTAAAGTGGCAATAATATGGAGGAAGTCTGAAAACTTGATGTCCATGTTGGAATGCTAGTTCGTCCAACCTATTAAAATAAAATAAAAGTAACTAAAAATGAAAATAAATAGCGCTTTCCAGAAAACTTGTAACGTTTGGATGGGATGTGCTGCTTCACTTATATCTAGATCTGGTCCTTCATTGCAAATGGTGAAACCGGAATTTGTCTTTGTTCTAAATATGCAATAAGTAATCTTTATGACCAACTTGTATTTGGAATTTTTTCAATTAGCCCAGAACGATAGGTGGCGTTATCCATGATTATAAGCGACCGTTCTTCCAAGTTTGGTAACAATTTTTCATCAAACAATGGAATATTTGATAGACACAACAGACATTATTGGGCCAAAAAGAACGAATATCGTATACGCATATCCCGCATAATACCGTGCGAGCAAAAATTATTTGCATCAAAGAGGGCTTGGATTAAAAAACGTGGGGCTTGGTTTAGATCACAATGATATGGGGACGATCTATCTAACCAAATCTAGGTTAAAATTTTGTCAAATTCATATTATGACATGATATGATGCCAAACTAGTGAGTAATAAAATAAGTAGACGAATACAAATTTATTTTTGTTGTTTACAAAATTAACAAAGTAAGAATATACAGCAAGAAAAAGAAATATAATTACATAAATAGCTGAAATTGCCCCAAGCATAAATTCACACGCGTCTTCATATTTTCGAAAGTGTTGACCAGCATCTCTGGAGAAATGTAACCACATTCTTGGATAATCCTTTCTTGTAATTGTTCTAAATTTATACTGGTGTTTTAAAGATAGTGTTCTTTAAATGAGGAAAAACGAAGTAATCCATAACCGTTAAACAAGGTGATCTAGGTGGGAATTCAATGTTTGATCGAAAACTGATCAATCTGTTGTCGAAAAAATTGCGTAAGTAGTTAATAGTTTCGGCGGCTGTGTGGGCGGTTGCACCGTCCTGTTGAAAATATCCAAAACGTAGTTCGTCGTCAAGTAATTGCTCCACAAATGGATTAAAAATATTGTCTCTATACCGCTGTGCTGTAACTGTGTCATGGAAAAAAATGGGACCAACAATTCTTCTTAGGGTAAATAATTTTTGCTCGCACGGTATTTATATTTTAACCAGCGGCGCACCCAGGATTTTATGTTAGGGGGGGCCCGCCAACCAGTGCTGGAAGCAAATTTTTTAATAAACTTTTAAGTTACGCATTTTTCTACAACTTTGGAGCTTTTTTAACAGGTACTCTTGCAGGGAAGATCGCAATAGCCTAGTCATGGGAGTCGTTAAACGGTTTCTTAGGGGGGGCGGGGGGGCATTGGCGGCTGTGACTTGTTAACTTGGGGGTGTACTAAAAGCCTGCTGCAGGCGAAATGCGCCGCAGGCGAATTTTTTTTAAGACCACGCCCAAATTTGGCCAATAATTATTCTAGTAAATATTTTAAAAATGTATGATTACCTTCTTATTCTATTGAAAATGAAATAAGATAAAAAATAAAAAGGCTAATTTATTTTTCATTAGTGGGTACATTGTTTAAAAGTAAAGTTCATTCATCTGTTTTTATTTGCAGCAAACTTATCAATAACAATAAAGTCCCTAGATTTACACTTTGTGGTATGTATCAAGTTAATTTCGAGAGTTTAGGTCTTCCCTTAATTTTAATTTCAATTTTTTGCTCAATACTTAATGAGCTAAAAATTGTTTCTCAAACATTCATAGTCGTTTTGGCATTAAAACTGTTTATTTTTATTAAAATAAGTCTTTACTACCCCAAAATAATAACAAAAATATAAAGGAAAACTCGAAATAATAAATTCATACATTCAATCAAACCATATTAAACCTCAATAAGTCAACTTCCAGGGGGAGGGGGGGGGGGGCAAATGCCCCACCTGGCCCCCCTCAAACGAGGCCCGTGAGGTAAATCTAAGAAAATTGACTTTTTAAATTACTTATCCACTTTCATAATTTTTCATTTCGTTGGGGGTTTTGGGGGGGGCCAAGGCCCCCTTGGCCCCCCCCCCGGGTGTGCCACTGATTTTAACATCACTTGAAATAGAGTCAGAAAAAAATAAAAACGAAATTGTGAAAATTCCGTTTTGCCCAAATATTTTCGGAAGGATCCGGAATTTTCTTCGTTGCAAACTTTAGTAGGGCGAAACTTTTTTCTAATTTAACCATCTTTTCAGAACACCCTGTATATTAAAAAACCTGTATGGAATGTTTTTTTTTCAGTGTAATAATTTGTATGCTAATTTTCCTAATTTTGTTCTTAAAAAATAGATAATACGTAAATACCTACTTAATGCTGGGTTTCCTAATTAAAAACATTTTTAAATGTGTAATTCACTAACCGTAAAAAATAGCGTCAGAGAAATAATGATCTCGTATTTAAGTATTATACTTTAATTACTAAGTATACAGGGTGTCCCATAACTTATGGGCCGTAGAGTAACTGGAGATACTAGACATCAAACTAAGCCGATTAAGTCATATAAGTTTTTCCAAATTGTTACTCGTTCTAGAGATACAGGGTGTTGAAAGTAAAAGTTTATTCTCGAAAATAAGCCATAATTTTAAAACCGTTTAATGAATCGAATTGAAAATTGGCAGTATTATATTTTTATGAGCAAGAAATAAGAATTTGTAGAAATTTTTACGTTTCACATTAGAGGGCGCTAGTTGCATACACTGTACTTCATAAATCTATGATTTTTTTTCTTACCTGTGATATTAGGTGTTTTTCAATTAAAATTTCTTAAAGAAGGGCATTTTCTGAGTCAAAAAGGTATACCTGATTGATCTTAATATCTTTAACGGTTTTCGAGATATTTCCCTTTAAACATCCCAAAGCATAAAAAAACATAGTACAAAATAAAATTAATATTTTAATTATCACAATGCAATAAATTCGAAACAGTGGAACAAAAACAAGAAGCTCACTTTAGTAAATGTTGAAAGTGACCACCGTTGACCTCAATACACTTTATTACACTTTTAACTGAATAAATAATAATATTAATAATAATAATAATAAACTTTTACTTTCAACACCCTGTATCTCTAGAACAAGTAACAATCCGAAAAAACTTATATGACTTAATCGGCTTAGTTTGATGTCTAGTATCTCTAGTTACTCTACGGCCTATAAGTTATGGGACACCCTGTATATAGCAATATACAGTGTCACCAGTAAAGTCCGCATCATATGGGAGTTTTTTTTATTAATAGCTTTATTCAAAATTTTACTTTGGCATGAAGTTCTGCTTCGATCGGGGTAAAAATTAAGCAAAAAAATAGTAGTCACGTGATTCGCATTATCTGTCAAATTTTAATTTTTTCCAAAAAATAATTCAAAAGTGGGATTGTTTCTGAAACATCGAAAAAAGTTATTGGAAAAAGTTTTTTTTTTAATGCAGTTTCTAGCCCACATGCAAAATTTCAGCTGCATAAGATAATTTTAATTTTTTACCTATATTTTGTAAATTGCACCAATTTTGCAAAATAAGACTCAACGGAACCTACATAAAACTTCTCAGTTTTGACAAGGCTTTATTTCAGATACATTTTCTTTAAAGTAGCGCCATATTAAATGTGTATTTTTCTACTAAATCAAAATTGGGCTATTAAAATTTGGTCGCATGTGATGCAAAGTTTATTTGTTTTTGACCCTGTATAAGGTAACTTTATAAAATAAGTATTTTTGAAAACGTAGTTTGTCGGGTCCCGTTTGGGTCCAACACGTGCTGGTTGCAGCGAACTTCTTCCAAAGATGTTCTAGAAAAACAAAACTTTATTTCTTTTTTAAAATTTTTTAAAATGTCTTAAACCTATTTTTCCTACCAAACGTGTTAGTTCTGACTCCTGCTGGGGTAACTGGGCAAGCTTGGTACCCCAACAGCATTTTAATTCAAGCTAAATGAAAGCATCTACACTACTTCTACAAAAAACAATTTTTTCTTCTTTCTTTCCCCCTGACACTTTCACATGTCTCCGACATAGCTTTATCTAACTATAGATCTTCTATCACGCACACTTAACATGATTTTTACAAAGTCTGTCTAAAAATCCCTAATTATCTTTTGATTTCCCATCCTATGGAGGACTTGAGGTAGGAGGCCGATCGCAATGCATTGGATTCGGTCCCAAATTAGAATCGGTAATTCAGCTTTACGAGTTGCCATAAGATGGCGCTCGTGTTCGAAGTGGGCTATCAAATAAATGGTTTCTTATGGACGCAATAACTATTTTTATTTAAATTAGTTCTTTAAGGAACAAATAAGGACTTTTATATGAATTTACACTTACTTTGTTATACTTATTAGTAAACTCGGCCTGTATAAAGTTCCAACGATGCTTCGTTTTTAAAATACAGGAACATTCTAGCTAGAGGGTTTTACCTTTGGAGCTAGAAAGAGACTTATTTGGCTACGTTTCATCTTTGAAGAAGATCCTGTCTTACACCCCGACACAAAGCAAACTCTACTTTTATAAATTGTACCATTATTCATTATAAATATGGAAATTAATTACAATACAACGTTATTTGTCTTGTCTTGCCTTCAAACGTTATTTGTTATTTCGAAAAATAAAACGTCAATTGTCAAAAGTAAAAGCACAGAAAAATAAATGGTTTATGAAAAAGTTAAAAACTATGGAGGATCTAGTTTTCCATATTAAAAACGAAGAAGAAGAAGACAACATCAGCCCACTTCGGACGCGAGTGCCATCTATCAGCCAATAGCGAACTAACCAAAAAACCGGGACAGAAATTGAAAATGCTGCCATTATCGATCGGCCTCCTACCCTCTAGTTCTCCATATCCCATCCACAGTGGCTTTGCACTGGTCCTTGACTTTTCAGTGTGCTGAAATATTTTCTGTCTTTTGACTATAATAAGTTTTTCACCCCTTATGTGTAACCTTTGAAATCTCCATTACGGCTTAGCCCCACTTGTTATTTTCTCTACGGCTAACAACATCAGCTTTTTACTTTTTACTTCATTTTCCTGATGATGAGTGTTTCTACACTCAAAACATGTCGATTCTATTTTTCTATGAATCATTCTAGGTTCGCCTAGTTTTTTAAATAAAAATTGTGGAGAAAGACTGATTTTTTTTATACTATTTTTTTGCTTAATTTTCATCTCGATCGAAGCAGAACTTGATGCCAAAGTCAAATTTTAAATAAAGCTATTAATAAAAAAAAAATCCCATATGATGCAGACATTACTGGTGACACTGTATACACAAAAATGATAAGGTAACTTTTATCCACCCCACAGTTGACCCATTTCCACCTCCCCTTTCACATTCTCTAGGCTTCGTCTGCTTTACTGCTGCTTCTACCCACTCAAATGCAGTGGCCGCAGTGTCTGCTCTTCTCCAGTCGGCACGCCAAATTCCTGCTTTCGCACAGATTCCTGCAACGACCTTCGCGGCTACGTCATAGTTCTTCATGACTGACTCTTCTTCGTTTCGGTTGGACGGCCGTCGCTGTCCGGCAGATGCGTCTTTTCCGGTTTTCCCGTGGCGTCGCCGTTGTTATAGCAACGAAGGTTCTGTTTCCTCATTGGATCTCTCATCGTACAATTTTTTTAATTTAGTTGGCGAAAAGAACGCGCGCAGTGATTTTAATTTAATTAAAGTTAGTTGATAAACTGACACCTGTTCTAGTTTATTGAAACTTCGGCTTAGTGTTTAATATATATTTTTTTTTAAATACGTTTTTATTTTGACAGTTTTAAAACAGTTAATTAATATTTTTTATAGACTTTTATTGAAAGACTATATATATTTTAATTGCATTGAACTTTTACTTCTGCAATTTAAAAATAGTGTGTTTTAAATAGTGATCCCTGGTGTGTGTATATTTTGCAATAAATTATTTAGCAGTGATGGAGACTATTTGACCCAAAAACCTAACTTTGCTAAGGTAATTTATTAATTAATTTAATTAGGTACCTACCTATTAATATTTGCATACTAGCAGTTGTAGTAATTAAGGGGAGGTTCCGAAACCTGGCAAGTAGACCAACGGCGATCCTTTTTGAAAGTTACTCTTCATTCTATTAAACAACTTTTTCTACTCCACTATTCCAATTTTAAATATTCTTCTCCTCACACAGCTCACACTTACGTTACTAGTTCACTAATATGTGACCTTTCAGCTACTCCTCATTTTAAATATTCTTCTCCTCACACTTACGTAACTAGTTCACTAATATGTGACTTTTCAGCTACTCCTCATTTGATTATAAATAAACTTTTTACAAAATCTACCATTCCAATTTTAAATATTCTTCTCTTCTCACACCTATGGTGTTGTCTCATTAACACTTAACTTAGTGCTATGCTACCTTTATAACTTATTTTCTGCCAATATTTCACGAATGGCCTCTCGTTAGGTTTGCCATTACGTTGAAAGTTTTTCCAAATACTTTGCTTGTTTCTTCCATCATCTCGTAGCTCCGTTAGAACTGTTTGCACCTATTGTATTGTATTCCTTATTCTATTCTGATAATGAATGCCTATGCACTCGAAACATGTAGAGAATTTACCCTTTAATAAATCTTGAAACTTATTTTAATATACCAGTGGAGGAAGACTTAAAGTGTCTTATTTCTTTCCCTTTAAACATACACTCCACTTAAAGTATGGGCTATTTCTTCAACTTTTTGAAAGATAGTCTTCTCCTAGTCACTCTAACCACTTTGACCCCGCCAAAACCACCCGACCTCTTTATGAAGTCAAGTATGTCGCTCCAGGCCAGGGCCGTGATTTCTTCCATTTGGAGAGCCGCCAAACCCAGCATCTGATGCCTGAGTCTTCCCAGAGCCTCACAGGTGCCCAGAAAATGCAGCGGAGTATTTTCCTTCTCCAGGCATCCGACACAGATTGGGTCCTCTTCGACACCAATCAGTGCTAGGTGCTTCCTCAGCTTGCAGGGTCCTGTAATTATCCCAATTAAGTAGTTTAGGACACATCGTCTTCTGTTTAAAATCCATTCTAGCTTAGCCTTGCTCGATCAAGCTAAAAAGTGCTTAGCTAGTCTGCACCCTTGAAGCATCCGCCATTGCTCCTTATAGCTGGTTTAGTGCAGATCCTACCTGCTTTTCAGTTATTCCTATAGCCGGCTCTGGTCCCAGGAATGGGGTCTCAGCTCCACGTCTGGCAAGTTCATCTGCCGTCTCGTTGCCCTGAACCCCCTTGGTGTCCGGGTACCCAGACCAAGTTTACCTATTTCCTCCTCGAGAGTCTCTCCAAGGCATCGACGCATTTGCTGCGCAATAAAACACCAAATTAATGAACACGAGATCGCTTTTCAAAATTATAGAAATATAGAAATTATTTGTAAATTCGTTAGGTTCTTCAATAAAATTCTAATTAATTATGAAATATTATTAACCTTACAACAATCGACATTGCCCCCAATTTTTTGCAAATTGTACCAGTTAAATTAACCTCAGTCAGAATATACCCAATATATAAATTGCAATAATATACAGGGTGATTTATTAACCTGACAACATAATTTGATTATATCTTTTGTTAAATATTATGTATCAATATCTTGCAAAAACCAAAGTTGTTCTATTTACAATACTGACTCAACTGACTGTAACTTATGTTTAAAACTTTTTTTAGAGTGACTAAAAGAACCTAGTAACATCTAGTCTATGCTAGTAGGTGCACAAAAAACCCGCCGATTTTTTTTAGAACAACGCCCTACTTGGTCAATAACTAATAGTAAATATTTAATTGTATTTATATAATCTAAAAATAATGTATAATAATGCTGACCCAATATGAATTGACTAGCCAGATAACCAACCAATTAGATAATAATAAAAAGAGCATTGCCGTATTCCTTGATCTAGCAAAGGCATTTGATACGATGCCACATGATCTGCTCTTAAATGTGTTACAAGGGGCACCGTATTAAATGTCTTCGAGAGCTACCTTAAGAATCTTTAACAAGTAGTGAAAATCGATAATATACACAGTGATTCGCTAACCGAAAAAATTGGAATACCTCAGGGTACCGTCTTAGTACCAATTTTATTTATTACCTATATAAATTCCTTAGCTAATATAAGTATTAATAATAATGGAATAGTCATATCATATGCAGACGATACAGTTGTGGTGTTCAAGGGTGAAACTTGGACTCAAGTGAAAGAAGCTATGGAAGGTATGCAAAAAATTAAGATCTGGCTGGATTTCTTTAAATTAACCTTGTTTACTTCCAAAATTAATTACATAGCAAATCGTCCCAATTTTAACAACAAAAAAATTGAAAATCTGGAAGAAGTTATCTGTGAGGTAAACAGAAACAAAACATTTAGGAATTACTATTGATAAACATCTTAAATTGGGAGCACATATCAGTTATTTGACAAACAATATTAGAAAATTATTTCATAAATTCTATATTTTAAGGAAAATTATTGGCAAAAAACTAGTACTCTCCATATAAGACTTTAGTAGAATCTCTAATAAGATACGGTATAATTTCGTGGACTGGGATCTACAAAAACTCGCTAAAACCTCTAAATGTCGTTCAAAATTATATCCTAAAAATAATCTATAAAAAAAAACAACACGCTACTCCACACATTTACTTTACAATTCAGAAATCCTAAATGTTCGATCACTATATATATTATCGACTGCTGTATTAACACATAAAACCTCCAAATTAAAAAATTATATTAATCACCCATATCAGACCCGCAATCATATAGGTAAACGGACAGTTGATAATTCTTAACAGCAATTTAAATAACTTTAGCGTATTATTTTAAAAATTAATACTTCTCGCGTATTGTGAACTTTTGATTGTAATGATTCTAAAAATCAGGCTTTGTGCTTTAATATAAAAATAAATTATAAATATTATTTATTTCAGACAATTTATCGTTTCTCTGAAAATGAGAATAATTTTTAACTTCGTTGTCATATTTCAGCTTTAAAATAAATTTTTGAAACTATTAGTATGATATAAAACATACAAACTTATTAAGTATAGATCCACTCCACTTATTCGGATAGTTCATCATCGACGTATTCGGAACTACCCTATATCCACTTTTTGAACTTTGAACTCAAAAATTTTTCGATCGAAAACAATCAATAACAAAGCTTTTGATACTATATATTATCTACTATATTAGGCTTGCCAGAAGTACCCCTTTTGGGGGTACAATACCCCTTTTTGTAATTATATTTTTTAAAGTACCCCTTTTTGAAAAACCTAAAAGGGGTACCGAAAATACCCCATTTTAGGACGCTCGGACATTTTTATCAAGAGCAAAATTATTCCATAATATATTGGAGTTATTAATTATATATATATTATATATATATATATTATATATTTTTTATTTATATTTCAATAAATAGTTATATAATTTACCATATTAAAGTAAGTTTTTAAATCCACATATTGTTTTACTTTTGCTTTAAAGTTTTTATTGTTTCTTCCAATTAAAGTAGAATTTTTTTAAAGCATTTTTATGGTTTGTTACACTGTTTTTGTGGTTTTCTTGAGGATTCTGTGTTGTGTATTTTATTTTCCTAATTAAAAATCAAGCACAAACATTGAAAAAAGGGCGTGGCACCCAAAAATTTTTGCCTGCGGCGCTATTTTCTTAAGCGGGTCTCCTTTACTTACCACCCTCATAACTAAGAGCTGTATACGCGCCTGCCTGCATGTAGCTAAGTACCCCTTTTTCCAAATTTATATCTGGCAAGCCTATACTATATACGACTATACCAGGTGTTTCTCGAAATGTTCACCCCTATAACTTTTCTGTATTTAATAGATATTAAAATGAAATTTTGAGATTATGCATAAGAGATGAGTCTGCATTTATTGGCATAACTTTCAATTTGTTAGCATTTCCGGTTTGACCGAAAGTGACCTTGACTGTGGTATTTTAAATGGGACATCTTGTCTATTTTTACTTATTGGGATTCAGCATAACATTCTGAATAAAATGACACCCCACTGGTCATTTTTTGACGTGTTATAACTTTTTTATGTTTATTTTTTATTTTCAATCTAGAGTGCTACAAATTAATTAAATCTGTTAATTTATAGTCAAGCAGTATATGAAAATTAAAATTATTTCATAATAATTGACTTTCCAAGTTTTACAAGCTTTTAAAAAATAAAATTTTGTTTTCTTGACGTTTACTCCATTTTTCCAAATGGAACGATGGTGGTTCACTAGAATATTTAAAACGAGCATTTATTTTGTTTTCAACAATTTGATACCATACACTCCTATGCTATTTTAAAATTAATATGAAAAAATTGGCCTTAAGTCTGAATCGAAAATTTAAAAGCGGTTTGCATTATTGCCGCCCTTCTTTTCTAAAGAAATATAAAGGCGGCTTTGAAAAATAATGGAATGATTTTGAAAACCAATATGTTTTTTAACTAAAATTGTAATGTCATTCGTTTTTATTAAACTTACATTGTAAATCAGATAAAATGGTTAGTTTTACTAGAAATAAACAAATTATATGCTTCTAATTTTTGGAGTGACCAGAAAAATTCTTCTGAAGCCGCAAGATTGTATTGTATGTTTTATAAACTAATGACATTACAACTTGAAATTAAAGCCGTATTGCTTTTCAAAACCATTCCATTGTTTTTCAAAGCCGCTTTTATATTTCTCTAGAAAAGAGAGGGCGGCAATAATGCATAACGCTTTTAAATTTGCGATTGGGATTGAAGGCAAATTTTTCAGTGTCAATTTTAAAATAGCATAGGAGTGTATGGTATCAAATTGTTGGGAAAAAAATGCTCGTTTTAAATATTCTAGTGAACCACCATCGTTCCATTTGGAAAAATGGAGTAAACGTCAAGAAAACAAAATTTGATTTTTAAACGCTTTTGAAACTTAGAAAGTCAATTATAATGACATAATCATCATATTCTTCTTGAACAGATTTAATTAATTTGTAGCACTCTAGATTGAAAAAAAAAATAAACATACTCATAATGTTATGCTGAACCCAAATAAGTAAAAATATACAAGATGTCCCATTTAAAATATCAAAGTCAAGATCACTTCCGGTAAAACCGGAAGTGCTAACAAATTGAAAATTATGCCAATAAATGCAGACTGATCTCTTATGCATAATCTCAAAATTTCATTTTAATATCTATAAATATAAAAAAGTTATAGTCTTTTGAGAAACATCCGGTATACTATAATGCTAATACTTGAAAACTTTTCATCCAGGTTTATTTTCTCGTAAATGAATATGTGAAAATACCCAGAAAACTACTGAATCATTACTATAAACAAATATGGTCAATAAAAAACTATACAGTGAGGACGTAAAGTCTGGAATAAATTCATTATTTAGGGAACGCTGAATGTTTTTAAAAATCGCTCGGACACGTCGATTTTGTTTTTTTAATACGCATTTTTTGTAATATTTTTTATTATACAGGGTGTCTTCGAAAGCACTCTGCTTGGACCAACTTTAATTTTTTAAATGGGAACCCACATTTTTTTTTAATTTTAGGATTCTGTGCATAATTGTGAACATTTTTTATCTAACATGTCATTATGATTTATCGACAATTAAAGTTCGAATATAAATACAACAATTAATTATTTTTCATTTTAATAAATGTTGAAAATGTTGCCCAAAGGTTAATTGGCAATAACCTAGACGATGGAAAAATTCTTTCTGCACATTTCTGACAACTTCCGGACTGATTGTCCGTATTTCTTGAACAATTCGATTCTTTAAGTCCTCCATGTCCATTAGCTTAGTTCGAAAAACTTTACCTTTAAGGTAAACCCACAGAAAAAAGTCAAGGGGGGTTAAGTCGGGATACCTCCGCGGCCATTCAATAGCTCCCCTCCTTGCAATCTATCTATTTTCAAAAATAGTATTAAGATAAGCGCGTACTTTTGAAAATAGATAGATTGGAAGAAGGGGAGCTATTGAATGGCCGCCGAGGTCTCCCGACTTAACCCCCCTTGACTTTTTTCTGTGGGGTTACCTTAAAGGTAAAGTTTTCCAAACTAAGCCAATGGACATGGAGAACTTAAAGAATCGAATTGTTTAAGAAATACGGTCAATCAGTCCGGAAGTTGTCAGAAATGTGCAGAAAGAATTTTTCGATCGTCTAGGTTACTGCCAATTAACCTTTGGGCAACATTTTCAACATTTATTAAAATGATAAATAATTAATTGTTTTATTTATTTTCGAACTTTAACTGTCGATAAATCATAATGACATGTTAGATAAAAAAAGTTCACAATTATGCACAGAATCCTAACATTAAAAAAAAAATGGGGGTTCCCATTTAAAAAATTAACGTTGGTCCAAGCAGAGTGCTTTCGGAGATACCCTGTATAATAAAAAATATTGAAAAAAATGCGTATTAAAAAAACAAAATCGACGTGTCCGAGCGATTTTTAAAAACATTCAGCGTTCCCTAAATAATGAATTTATTCCAGCCTTTACGTCCTCACTGTATAAGGTTGCCATTTAAAAAATTATCGATATCCTGATATCTTTATTTTGGGACACATTGTAGGTATACATTTTTTTTTTCATAAAAAATAACACGGCTTAAAATGTAATACCCGTGCCTAAGCAGTTTTCCAAATAAAAAAACTGTAGGTACCTACTGGATTGCCTGAATTTAGAAACGCACACTGTATAGTAAATGACATTTAACTTTTAACAATAGTCGTATTTTTTGTTTATTAAGTAGAACATGTTAGCTTTTACCACATTTTCTATAAAAAGAAAACTTAACGGTTTCTTATGCTTTATAAATAGTTTAAAAATTATCGTGGGCTTTAATGACATTCCTAGTTGATCATGTTTACTTGCAAGATAATATTTACACTATAATTTATTAAGGGCACAGTTCTCAAGTTTAATCATGCATAAAAGAGACCTGGTGGCTTGAATGCAGGGGTAACTTCCGGAAAATTAAAGAATAGTATCTAATTTTGGATGGGCTGTTCAGGAAGGTATTGACGAATATTATGCCGGCGTTTTTTTTCAATTAATGCACAGAAACTTAAAAAAAAAGCAGTTTCTTGAAACCACTAAAATTGCTACAATTTACCTTAAAATCCTTGAAACTCTTGAAAGTAAACACGTCGATTTTAAGAACTAAAGTAAAAACAACAATTTTTACTGGTAACACGATAGTTTATATTTAATCTAGATGTCATATCTCCTAAGAATTCAAGAGAATATGTGTTTGTTTTAACAGGAAAGGGATCGTTTGTTTGCACAAAACACGAAAGTAAACAACATTATGACCGGCTGACTAACATCTGCTTTGCTCTAGCAGCTCCAGAATATGTCTGCCTTTCTTCTTCGTATGCCAAAAGCATAAAAATAACTATTCTGATCAACACTGTAGTGTGCATGCGAATCGTCAATAGTTAGGCAAATCGAATTGACGATGGAAAATGGCATCGTTAATCCCACCTTAATTTTAAATACCGTGCGAGCAAAAATTATTTGCATCAAAGAGGGCTTCGATTAAAAAACGCGGGGCTTGGTTTAGATCACAATGATATGGGGACGATATAGCTAACCAAATCTAGGTTAAAATTTTGTCAAAGTCATATTATGACATGATATGCCAAACTAATTAGTAATAAAATAAGTAGACAAATACAAATTTATTTTGGTTGTTTACAAAATTAACAAAGTAAGAATATACAGAAGAAAAAGAAAAATAATTACATAAATTGCTGTAATAGTATTAAAAATGCTCCAAGCATAAATTCACACGCCTCTTCATATTTTCGAAAGTGTTGACCAGCATCTCTGGAGAAATGTTACCACATTCTTGGACAGTCCTTTCTTGTAATTTTTCTAAATTTGTAACTGATGTTTTAAAAATAGTGTTCCTTAAATAAGGAAAAACGAAGTAATCCATAACCGTTAAACAGGGTGATCTAGGTGGGAATTCAATGTCTGATCGAAAACTGATCAATCTGTCGTCGAAAAAATTGTGTAAGTAGTTATTAGTTTCGGCGGCTGTATGGGCGGTTGTACCGTCCTGTTGAAAATGTCAAAAACGTAGTTCGTCGTCAAGTACTTAATTGCTCCATAAATGGATTTAAAATATTGTCTCTATAACGTTGTGCTGTAACTGTGTCATGGAAAAAAATAGGACCAACAATTCTTCGGGAAAGAGCTACCAGACACCAATTTTTTGAGGGTGCAATGTGGACTGTACAAAATAATGGGGATTTTCACTACTCCACATGCGTGTATTCTGAGAATTCACATAACCGGAGAGGTGGAACCAGGCTTCATCCGAAAAAAAATGTCAGGTCTAATAAATCATTTCTTTCCAATAAATTTTGGGTAAACCATTGAGAGTAATTCCTGCGTCTTTTAAAATCTGCGGCTTGTATTTCTTGGAATACTTGCACTTTATAATGAAATAAATTTAGCTGCTTCTTAAGAATAGTCCTGCATGTTCCATAATATCTTCCCACTTCTTGGGACAGGCGTCTTATACAATTTGTTCGCGTATTTTGCATTATTTGACGAACGTTTGCAACAAGTTCTTCTGTTCTTACAGATGGTCTTCCTGCTCCTGTTTTGTGTTGTATAGAACCTGTTTCCCTAAACACAGCCACGGTTCTTTACAGGCAAAGATAAAAATCACCAGCAATAAAAGCAACGTTAGGAAAATGTTCGTGAAAATCGTCCATGCACAAACCCGGATTGTATTGACACTCACCAATTACTCTAACCCCGTTTCGAAAATACGCTTCAACCATAAATGTTTTGTGCTGTTCCGTAAATGCCATTGTGTGAATTGTTCAAGAAATTGGAAAAATTAGCGATAAATCAAATTACTTGTAACGGCTGTCAAAGATGACGGAATAACTGATTGATTGTTAATTCAGGTAGTTACTGACACTCAACAGGTATTAAGCTCTACGGCTAAGCAATAAGTCCTTAGATGCTAGGCCCTCTTTGATGCAAATAATTTTTGCTCGCACGGTATTAGAAGAAAAAACAACGAAGAAAATACAATTTCATGAAAGACAAAAACCCAGAAAGTTCACGTACGCTGGAACGAGTACTATTTCGACATAATTATTATTATGTAAGAATTAATAATTGTAATGTTTATATTATGCACCTAAAGTTTATTATTACTTAAAGAAAATGCATATTAATAAAACATTTAATAACATGTAAATAATATGAGTAATATTTTGCTGCGCTTGCAACAAACACTTAATTAAACTAAAGTGACTGCTTTCTTTTAGCTAAACAATAATAATTTACGTACCATCATAAGAAAGAACAATTGTATGAGATGCTGATGTACCGTGCGAGCAGAAATTATTTGCATCAAAGAGGGCCAAGAGGGCCTTGCATCTAAGGACGTAATGCTTAGACGTAGAGCTTAATACCTGTTGGATGTCAGTAACTACCAGAATTAACAATCAATCAGTTATTCCGTCATCTTTGACAGTAGTTACAAGTAATTTGATTTATTCAGGAAGACCATCTGTAAGAACAGAAGAACTTGTTGCAAACGTTCGTGAAATAATGCAAAATACGTCAACAAATTGGACTATTACTATTCTTAAGAAGCAGCTAAATTTATTTCCTTATAAAGTGCAAGTATTCCAAGAAATTCAAGCCGTAGATTTTGAAAGACGCAGGAATTACTCTCAATGGCTTGCCCAAAATTTATTGGAAAGAAATGATTTATTAGACCTGACATTTTTTTCCCACCTATCACCTTGTTTAACGGTTATGGATTACTTCGTTTTTCCTCATTTAAAACACCAAAATTTAGAACAATTACAAGAAAGGATTATCCAAGAATATGGTAACATTTCTCCAGAGATGCTGGTCAACACTTTCGAAAATATGAAGAGACGAGTGAATATATTCTTTGAGCATGGCGGTGGCCAATTTCAGCAATTTATGTAATTATTTTTCTTTTTCTTTCTGTATATTCTTACTTTGTTAATTTTGTAAACAACAATAATAAATTTGTATTTGTCTACTTATTTTATTACTCATTAGTTTGGCATATTATGTCATAATATGAATTTGACAAAATTTTAACCTAGATTTGGTTAGATATATCGTCCCCATATCATTGTGATCTAAACCAAGCCCTACGTTTTTTAATCCAAGGCCCTCTTTGATGCAAATAATTTTTGCTCGCACGGTTTAATTTCCTAAAAAATAAAAGTATTGTTGAAAATTTATAAATATTTAATTTATTAAGGATGTTTAAATTTTAGTATACAGGATGTTACTGAATGTCACGTAGATATTTAAGGGAGCGATAGTGCTCCTCAAGATTGGAAAAAAATACTTACACAGGGTGTTAAAGTTTTAATTTTTTTAAAATTTTATTTGTTTTTCTCACATTTTTTCCGGGATAATTATTTCCAATTTGAATATGGCATCTATATAAGAAAATGTCAGAATTGTCGTATGCAGTATAACAGGGTGTTATATTTTTTTGGGCTACCGACAATAGTTCCACTTCTCATTATTTTCCGTTCTCTACATTTTTATCGAATCTGCCATCGTTTTCTAGGTATTTGCACCAGGCCCGATCCTGGGGTCAATTAACAAGGGTGCCTAATCTTAATAACAATTGCAAACGCCATAAACTTGTCGAATACGAGGTGTACTTGGTGTACCTACCTGCTCTTGATAACACGGACAACATTTTTATGCAAAATAATGGTAAACAAGTGACGTTATTAAAATTGTAAATATGTCACCCTGTAGACCTTTCAGGTGTGTCATAAAGGACAGATAGCAAAAGCCGAGACGACTTACTTTGAGATGTAACTATAATTTAAAGGCAAGTTGTGTGGAGGTACACGTCATGCAGATTTAACCAGTTTGATATTGAAGGTCTTTAAAAATATAATTCACTAAATGTGCTTCCTAATTTACATATAAAAATGTGAAAGATTTCATTGAAAAAACCTTATGGTACCTTAATCAAGGCAAATAAGAGTAAATGATTTATTAATCTTTGCCAAGGTTGGCAAAGTGTTAAGTGCTGTGCTCGTCTCGCAACAACTTAAACGCTAAAATTTTTGATATTGCCAATCAAGTAAATTTACATTAACGTCCTTTAAAATCATTTTTATACCTTATTCTGCTCTACAAGTTACCTAAATGTTATCTAAGATAGCAAAAAAATAATTAAAAAAACCTGCCATATACCCTTGTTTGGTTATAAATTACGTTAGATTTGCCCACATTTCGTTTTTGCGTGTACCACTTAGGTCCAGTTGTATAAGTGTCGATTAATCAGAACATTAAACAAGAGATTAATGACAATTTTAATGTTAGGCTTATTTTGAGCAAGTAAGACTAATACGAGTATACCTACCAAATAAAAAATAAATTAATTAAATCAAACACATACTTTTCCCAAACAAAGAATTTTCATACTCATAACACCAGACAAAAGGAAAATAAACAAATTTTCAAGAACAAAAACATCTCAAGACTCACCAGAGTCACCAGTCTACAGAAGTATCCAAACATATGATCAGATGCCTCAAGAAATCGTAAATGTTGACAGATACAAGGACATGTGCCATAACTTAAAATACTATTTTGAAAAAAGCATAGTATAATTTTAGTTTTAAACTAAGCAACAATTATTTATATAAGTATTATGCGAGCAAACATTATTTGCATCAAAAAGGGCTTGGATTAAAACACGTAGAGCTTGGTTTAGATCACAATGATATGGGGACGATATATGTAACCAAATCTAGGTTAAAATTTAGTCAAATTCATATTATGACATGACATGCCAAACTAATGAGTAATAAAATAAGTAGACAAATACAAATTTATTTTATTGTACAAAATTAACAAAGTAAGAATATACAGAAAGAAAAAGATAAAGAATAATTACATTGCTTAATAATTGCTTCTTAAGAATATTCCTGCATGTTCCATAAGATCTTCCCACTTTTTGGGACAGGCGTCTTATACAATTTGTTGGCGTATTTTGCATTATTTCACGAACGTTTGCAACACGTTCTTCTGTTCTTACAGATGGTCTTCTTGCTCCTTTTTTGTGTTGTATAGAACCTGTTTCCCTAAACACAGCCACGGTTCTTTTCAGGATAAAAATCCTAAACAATAAAAGCAACGTTAGGGAAAATCGTCCATGCACAAACCCGGATTGTATTACAACTCACCATTTACTCTAACCCCGTTTCGAAAATACGCTTCAACCATGAATGTTTTGTGCTGTTCCGTAAATGCCATTGTATGAATTGTTCAAGAAATTGGAAAAATTTGCGATGAATCAAATGACTTGTAACGACTGTCAAAGATGACGGAATAACTGATTGAGTGTTAATTCAGGTAGTTACTGACACCCAACAGGTATTAAGCTCTACGGCTAAGCATTACGTCCGTAGATGCAAGGCCCTCTTTGATGCAAATAATTTTTGCTCGCACGGTAGTAACTGCTGCATAGAAGCATGTATCCTGAAAAGTAGTTTTTATAATACCTATACAATTTATATACAAACAATATGTAACTACTGCTACTTACTATTGAATGGGATATTCCAGGTTAGCAATTTTACTACATAAACTTTGCACGGTGTTTTTTGAAAGCCAAAACCGATCTACAAATTCCTGACGTTCCAGATTTCTAGATGATTTGATCTAGGGCTAAACACACGAGGCATCTTGGAAACTTCCACAAGGAAATATTAATCAAGAAACTAAAGGACGACGGCCCTTTTTTGGAGTAAGCATCGTGGGAGTTTACGTAAAATACATTCAATTTGTTTATGATTGACACGAATTATGTTGAATACCAAAAACCGATGATAAAAAGCTTTTATATTTCAATTGAAATTTATAGGTCAATAAGTTTGGTGACATATTTATCGTAATTATTAGAAGACCATAAATTTAGGTTTCTATCAGAACCCCCATGATATATATTCAGGTTTGTTAATAAAAACGTTAAGGAATAAACATTGTTAAAATTATCATGGGGTAACTAATTAGGTAGGCCGGTAGACAATAGTTTGCTAAACAAATTGTGACAAAAAAATGGCCTCGATATAATTCCACGAACGCGTTATTTCTGTAATAAAATTATATTACACAGTACGAACTAAATCCTAAAACATTAGACAACATAAAATATTTAAATGATTCTGCAGCTCCAGAATTGAGCTAATAGAACTCCTAGGCATTGCCAAGAGTTCCAGTTATGAGATACTACACCTGCAATAATAATTTAAATCGTTATGAATGAAATTTCGATTACAATTTTATCAATAATTTGAAATCATCAACATCATCATCATCATCATCATTTGAGTCATCAAATTTTGTATGGAATCACTTACTAAGGCTTAGCATAAACACATGTATACTATCTACATGTTTTGTGCAATAATTTTTTCAAAATCTTAAACTAACTGTAACTATCGATAATCGGATGACGTCATACAGTAAAAAACGTGTTAAAAAATCATGCAAAAAATATAATTAAGGAGCCGAAAATGTTATCTGTAATAACACTGGCCGAGAAGATTTTTCTAACACAGGTCAGCCCTTTATTTTTAAAATGGAAATACCCTTCTAATAATAGAAAAAATATTGGGAAAGCCCCAATACATACCATTTTTCAATAGCTTAATAAGACCATTTTACATTAGCTGGTAGTCAATTTAATTAGGGGGGTTAAAAATGCATGCATTTTATAACAGAAAAATTACCTGAACTGTAGGAATTTTAGTAGGACTTTAGGGAGGATTTACAAAATATTGCTGTTTTCTTTGTTTGTGGGACAGTCGTGCAGTAGATCAGCATTATGTAATAAAAGATTGGCCACAAAGAAGTGAATTTCAGCCGGGATCTCAAAATGTTAAGTTTGCACCTCTTGTAGACCCCAAAAAAGTCCTTCTGCCTCCTCTTCACATTAAACTTGGGCTGATGAAAAACTTTGTGAAAGCTATGAATAAAGACGGTGATGGATTCAAATACCTAAGACAAGTCTTTCCCCAGTTAAGTGATGCCAAATTAAAGGAAGGCATTTTTATTAGGCCACAAATCAGAAAATTACTAGACGATGTCAACTTTACAGAGAAGCTTACTAGGCAGGAACTCAGAGCATGGAACTCATTTGTTAGTATAGTAAGGGGATTTTTGGGCAACAATATGGATGCAAACTATCAACAGTTAGTTGATGAACTTTTAGATTCCTACAAATCGCTTGGTGCCCGAATGTCATTAAAAATTCACTTCCTCCATTCCCATCTGTCATTTTTTCCTGAAAATTTGGGAGCTGTCCGTGACGAGCAGGGTGAAAGGTTCCACCAGGATATCAGGACAATGGAAATTCGCTATCAAGGACGATGGGATCCAGCCATGATGGGTGATTCCTGTTGGTTTTTGAAAAGAGAAGATATGACCCCTCATAAAAGGAAAAATAAAATTTAATTAATGTGTTCAGTTAATATTTTTAATGTTTGTGTTTTTCTTAGATGTAAGGTATGTTTAGTAGGTGTAAAAATTTAAATATAGTCGATATACACAGTTAGAAAATTCTTAAATTATTATTTCAATAGATATTAAATAATATTGTAAAAATGTGGTACTATTAATGTAATAAGAAAACGTTACGTGTTACAACTTTTTTTTTCTCATTTTCGTATTTGGATAGGTCCATTCTACCACAATATGCTATTTAGCTTTGTGTTACAACAAAAAAAAAAATTTTGTCGGCCAGTGTAATTGGACAGGAGTGGGAGTATATTTAATAGTTTATTTTATTTGCTGTAAACTGGTGAAAACAAATACGTAAATTGCGTAATATTTAAAAGTATAGAGTAATTTTAACACTAAATTGAGTAGGTAGTATAGAAATAATCTAAAACATTAAAATTGAAAATTTTTTGTAAAAATATATGATGAGATAAGTAGTTTTTCTGGGCATAAACACAAACACCATTACTTTTGTTTTAACACTACTTATCAAATAATGACCGAAAAATTTTGGGTTTATATTGTTCTAACTATACCCCATAGTCAGTTTTTGAAAATTTTCATATTAATAGCACAAAAGGTAGAATTCTGACATCTAGCCAAAATTTTCCGATCACCTTAAATTATTCTTTTTCTAACAACTTTTTACAGCAAAAAGCGTCTTCTTTGACACTTTTATTTCAAACCTCGCTTAACAGGTTCTATTCAGAATAGTAATTAAATCTCTTTTCCAATCGAGTAGTACGAGTTTTTGTAAGCGAAAACAAGGTACTGCAGTTTAATAATAGATCTTAAAATGTGTGTCAATTCTCCGGACCATTTTTGTTATGTAGAACGTTTATATTAAACGGCGGTAAAAAGTAAGTAAAGTCTGTTCAATGACCGCTGACCGTTACGTCACGACTAGTGCTTACCTTTCTAACATTCGTCAACTAGGTGAGATAGTAAATTTGCGTCAATAATGAATGTCGTATAATTTTACCAGTCAAAAAAGTTTTATGGTCATTTTTGACAGTGACATTTCTAATCAACATTATTTCAAAAAATGTCACGGTATTGTGAAAAAGAACAAGCATTAATTTTAAAATTATTTCATTATTTTGCCGGAAAGTCTATTTTACCCTTTAACGCAATTTACGAGGTAAGTAGATAATAAAGCAGGAATTGTGAAAACCAAAATAGTAAACATGAGGTATATATACAGGGTGATTCATTAAGGGTGGCGACCGGCCATATCTCGGAAACTACTAGGCATAGAAACTTGGAGAAAAAAAAATTATAATTAAAGCGGTCATGAGAAAATTCTGGAAATTACTTTTAAGTTCCTCATTTCGCCGCAATATAAAAAATCGAAGATTTATTTTAAATTTCGGATTTAAATTACAAATGTTATTCTAAATAAGTTTTCTAATAATTGGCAATTTGGTCAGAAATGAAAAATAAAGGTGGTTTACTCTTGGAGAAAAATCATGTTTTTGAGGTTTTTGCGAACACTGTATAAAAAATCAAAATTTTCTTTTTGTGAATTGCATTTTTTTACAAGAAAAACTTTTAATCAAGAATGACTTTTTCCCGAAAAATGAAATTTTTCATCCATTTGTGTACTTTTTATTTAAAACTTTCTGTTATCTACTTGTTTCAAAATTTCTTTTGTGGTTTCTATTAAACAAATAGGACATTTCTATAATATTTTGCTAATAACAAATACAACTATGGAACTGAAAGTAAATGTATTAGATAATATTTTTTGATATTTGTAAACTATTAATTATTAATATATGTATTATTATGTATGGGACGCCTAATTATAACAGTATTAAGTATTTTGTAAGAATGATAATAACGATGTTAAACTGTAAATTATATGAGAATTGATGTTTCTTAGATAATTTAAAATGTAGTCTCGCCGTATTTGGGTTATATTATATTGCTTCCTGATATTTATACCAGAAATAATTGTTTCGTCAAGCAATAATACATTGGTCATTTTGGGGTATTTAGTGCATGGAACTTATCGGTTGCTGCTGACCTGCTTTTATTGGTTACCTTAAGTGGACTCATCCGTAGCACCTTAAAAACGGGATTTCTTTTGACGGATTTATTATTCACAAAAAATATTGAAAAGTCTTGTTTTTGTTATACCTACAGTGTCACCAGTAAAGTCCGCATCATATGGGATTTTTTTTTATTAATAGCTTTATTCGAAATTTGACTTTGGCATCAAGTTCTGCTTCGATCGAGATGAAAATTAAGCAAAAAAATAGTAGTCACGTGATTCGCATTATCTGTTAAATTTAAATTATTTCCAAAAAATTATTCAAAAGTGGGGTTATTTCTGAAAATACCGAAAAAAGTTTTTTTAATGCAGTTCACAGCCCACATGCAAAATTTCAGCTAGATAAGATAATTTTGATTTTTTACCTATATTTTGTAAATTGCACCACTTTTGCAAAATAAGACTCAACGCAACCTACATAAAACTTGTTAGTTTTGACAATGCTTTATTTCCGATACATTTTCTTTAAAGTAAACGTAAACGTGTGTTTTTTTACAAAATCAAAATTGGGCTATTAGAATTTGGTCGCATGTGATGCAAAGTTAATTTGTTTTTGACCCTGTATAAGGTAACTTTATAAAATAAGTATTTTTGAAAACGTTTTGTGTCTAAAAGCAATACACCTTAATATTAAGAAAAAAAGAACACAGTGTCATCAGTAAAGTGTTCATTAAGTGGAAAATAAATTTTAGTTTAACTTAACGTAAAGTTTTCTATTTTCCACAATTTAATTTAAAACCCCTTTATTTTATTTTAAATTTTTTTACTTTCAAACACACACTAGGTTTTCAAAAATACTTATTTTATGAAGTTACCTTATACAGAGTCAAAAACAAATACAAAGTGCATCACATGCGAACAAATTTTAATAGCTCAATTTTGATTTTGTAGAAAAACACACATTTAATATGGCGCTACTTTAAAGAAAATGTATCGGAAATAAAGGATTGTCAAAACTAACAAGTTTTATGTAGGTTGCGTTGAGTCTTATTTTGCAAAAGTGGTGCCATTTACAAAATATAGGTAAAAAAATCAGAATTATCTTATCCAGCTGAAATTTTGCATGTGAGCTAGAAACTACATTTAAAAAAACTTTTTCTAATAAATTTTTTCGATATTTTCAGAAATAACCCCACTTTTGAATTATTTTTTGAAAAAAATTGAAATTTGACAGATAATGCGAATCAAGTGACTACTATTTTTTTGCTTAATTTTCATCTCGATCGAAGCAGAACTTGATGCCAAAGTCAAATTTCGAATAAAGCTATTCATAAAAAATAATCCCAAATGATGCGGACTTTACTGGTGACACTGTATACAGGGTTGCCCAGAAGCCCGGAAAAAAATTAATATAGCCTTAACCTGTAATTTTTTTGGAAAACGCTCGGACACGTCAATTTAGTTTTATAATTGCTCACATTTTCCCGTTATTCGTTTGTTTTTTTATAGACATTTGTCAAAGATATGACATCGATCTTTTTTTTAAACGGAAACATACTGCTTGTGATACATCATTTGAAAGCTAATATCTCGTACAGTATGCTCATAAATATTGACGCGACTCTATCAAACTATTTCAAAATGGCGACTGTTAAAAGTTTTTAAAACACCTCTATTTAAATAAGCAGAAATAATAAATGATTGATGTTTTTTTACCTTTCAAGGTAAGAAATCTTCATTGTTTCACGTTCTGACATTTTGTGACTTAACAATAGTCATGGTTAATTTGTTATTTATTTTGTCAAAAAAAAAATGTAACGAAGCAAAAGAAAACACAACAAAAAGGTGGTTTAACGTGGCAAATGCTGGAAATGTCCTTAACCCTCTTAATTGGCATGCTCCCAGACGATGGTAAAATCCGTCGACGGAATTCCGAATGGCTTCAGCCGGTATGATATGTGTCCAGATGCGTATTTGAGGGGGGGGGGTAATGGGGGGTCGTTACCCCCCTCCCATCCCAAAAAATAAACACAAATCAGTAAAAAGAAGCGTAAAACACAAAAAAATTTCGCCTGCGACTTTTAGGTTTTTCTTTCCTTTTTATAAATTATTTGTTTGTTTAATATCTTATAAATGATAAGAAATACAAATTCGAAATTTGGTACTTATGTATAACTTAATATGTAATTTAAAAATAATCTATAAAAAACTCTGGTTGTCATATCGTAATAAAATGATCGTTATTGTCATTTCTTTAATTTGGGACATACTGTATCAATAGTTTCTTTCATAAAAAATACCACAACATTTCGCAAAAACAAACTATACTGGATTTACTGAAATGATTCTAAGTTACAAACTCACATTATATACCGTACGAGCAAAACTTATTTGCATCAAAGAGGGCTTGGATTAAAAACGAAGGGCTTGGTTTAGATCACAATGATATGGGGACGATATATCTAACCAAATCTAGATTAAAATTTTGTCAATTTATATTATGACATGATATGCCAAACTAATGAGTAATAAAATTAGACAAATAAAAATTTATTTTTGTTGTTTACAAAATTAACAAAGTAAGAATATACAGAAAGAAAAAGAAAAATAATTACATTTTCTTAATAATTGCTTTTTAAGAATAGTCCTGCATGTTCCATAAGATCTTCCCACTTCTTGGGACAGGCGTCTTATACAATTCGTTGGCGTATTTTGCATTATTTCACGAACGTTTGCAACAAGTTCTTCTGTTCTTACAGATGGTCTTCCTGCTCCTTTTTTGTGTTGTATAGAACCTGTTTCCCTAAACACGGCCATGGTTCTTTTCAGGCAATGATAAAAATCCCCAGCAATAAAAGCAACGTTAGGAAAATGTTCGTGAAAATCGTCCATGCATAAACCCGGCTTGTATTGCCACTCACAATTTACTCTAACCTCGTTTCAAAAATACGCTTCAACCATGAATGTCAAAGATGACGGAATAACTGATTGATTGTTAATTGAGGTAGTTACTGACACCCAACAGGTATTAAGCCCTACGGCTAAGCATTACGTCCTTAGATGCAAGGCCCTCTTTGATGCAAATAATTTTTGCTCGCACGGTATGAGTGAGGACCAGACTGGCTAGTATTAGCTATAAATTATTGACCAAATTTAGGAAAATTTTGGTGGTTAAAAAAAAACGGACAAATAAAAATGCCATTTTTAAAAATTTGATTAAATCCTACGTGAAAGTGCTGTGAGGTGTAAAAGTCCGGGAATGTTTACATACTTGTTGTAATTATATGTTTTTAAAATTATATTTCATTTATTAAAATTACGTACAATTCGATTTTGAAAACATAAAAAAATTCAATTATTCTTAACCTTGCACCTTTATCATTTACGTGTGCAATATACGACAACTTGTTATTCTTTAGTCGTAAGATGTACCCATTAATCGTCAATATAATTAGTGTTTCTTACTAATTGTTCACTTCATCAGCACGGTACCTTCGCAATTATATTTTGACTTTTTATTTGCGAGGTGTTCATTATTCGCCACCGTTTCCGCGAGTTTTGTGTCGACCGTTCTGGATTATTTAAAACGAAAATATTTTTTGCTGGTTCGATTTTTTCGAGTTTTGCTGAAAGTGGTAAGTAAGAATTCTGCAAACGTTTCGCAATATCAAGGCAATACTAACACAACAAAAAATAATGATTTCTTTGACTTTAAAAATGTGTTTACTCAGATAGGAAATAAGTTTAATTTAAATACCAAAAATAAGCAAGCATTCAAATTTTCAACTTTAATAAAGATAAATAATTTTTTTTATAAATTAAATTTTGAAGACACCGATTATCATGAAATAGACGCAAAAGGTCGTAAAAGTAGCAGATTGCCACATGAAAAGTTGTCTTTACAAAAAAAGTATGCCGAACTTCCGAAAATTTTCGAGAAGAACAAAAACAGACTCGTTCCTTATGTGGGAAAAACTCAAACAAACCACGATTTCTTTTAAAAATTTGCAGACACAATAACTTTTGTATTTTTAAATAGTTGGATGGAGTTAGAAAGAGGAAAAACTTTTTTATTAGTAGGTATAGAAGAAAAAGTCAACCTTTATAAAAACGTCTGCTTGTGCTGAAACTACAATTTCGAATATCCAAGTTGCCATTACTATACAGGGTTCGTTAGAAACAGCATTTTTAGTTTTTTGGATCTTTTTTTTCAATTCCTTGATTTATCAAATGAATTTGGCTAGTGTTGAAACTACAGTGTGTACATAAAGTAAGGAACAAATTCATTATTTAATAATCTAAAAACATTTCGTAAAAATCCTCGGACACGTATGTAATAATTTTTGATTGCGCATATTTTGACATATACACATATTATACAGGGTAGCTCATGTAGTAGATATGACATTATCGACGATTTTTTTAAATAAAAACCCCTATATTTTAGTTCAGATTTTTAATCTCCAAGAATAACTGATTTCAAAAACATAACATACTTAGGGTCTAAAGTTGATAGTTTCGTAGCTACAGGGTAGAACAAATAATTTTATTTAAGATACATTTTTTTTAAGGTAGGCTTATTTGCTGTTATGTAACTATGGTTATTTAGATAATGATGATATTATGCTGTCATTACAGTGAATTTTGCTATTAAGATTAGTAGAAGTAAAAAATTAATTTTAATATTTGTTAATATGCGTTTATCTAACACACAAAAAATAGAAATTCTAATGATGATTGGATATGGTGATAGGATTCGTACTCAGCAAGAAGTGTGCATTTTGTTCAACGCTAAGTACCCAGAAAGACCAATTACTAGATCAACTGTAAGTAAACTTGAAACAAAATTTCGAGAAACGGGTTCTGTGGAAGATATTCCCAGGAACGGCCGTCCAACTATTCCGGATGATAAAAAATTAAATATTTTATTGGCTAGGTATAGAAGAAAATCTCCATAACAGCGTCCGCCAGATTGGCATGGATCATGAGGCAGCTGCTATGACCGTACAAAACCTATTAACAGTAGCAAAATGGCATCCGTTTAAAATCCGACTGGTTCATGAGTTGAATGAAAATGATCCAGATCGTAGGATGGAGTTTTGTCAAATATTAATGGAAAGATGTAACGTAGATCCTTTGTTTGTTGAAAATATCCTATTTTCGGATGAATCTACTTTTAAATTAAATGGTGAAGTAAACCGGCAAAACTGTAGATATTGGGCAAAAGAAAATCCTAGGTGAATGCGTGAGCATCATACTCAATATCCCCAAAAAATTAATGTTTGGGCGGGTATAGTGAAGAACAAAATTATTGGGCCATATTTCTTTGACATTAATGTAAACGGGCTAAATTACCTTCAGTTTATTCAAGAATTTCTTATCCCTACGCTAGTTAACTTATACCCGAGTAGAAATAATCCTGGAATTCTAGATGAAAATTTATGGTACCAACAAACACATTATGCAGCAGTAGTGCGCCATTATGTCGATCAAGTTTTTCCGAACAGGTGGATTGGAAGACGTGGGTCTGTTGAATGGCCGCCTAGGTCTCCAGACCTTACACCACTGGACTTCTTCTTGTGGGATCACCTGAAAAATGTCGTTTATAAAATAAGACCTGCCAATATTGAAGATTTAAAAAATCGAATCACAACAGAATGCAGAAATATTTCAGAAGAAACCATAATAAAGGCCAACAAGAGTTTATTGATCGCTTGGGGTACTGCCAGGCACAAGAAGGAGGACAATTTCAACACTTAATTAAATAGCCTATTTAATTTTATTTAAATTTTTTTAAATTAAAAATACTTCACATTTTTTTTCTTGCCCTGTAGCTACGAAACTATCAACTTTAGACCCTAAGTATGTTATGTTTTTGAAATCAGCTATTCTTGGAGATTACAAATCTGAAGTAAAATCTAGGGGTTTTCATTTAAAAAAATCGTCGATTATGTTATGACATGAGCTACCCTGTATAATATGTGTATATGTCAAAATATGCGCAATCAAAAATTATTACATATGTGTCCGAGGATTTTCACGAAATGTTTTTAGATTATTAAATAATGAATTTGTTCCTTACTTTATGTACACACTGTATAATTGCAACTATTAGATTTGTGAATACAATTCAGGGTTCGTCAGAAACAACATTTTCAGTTTTTTGGGTTTCGTTTAAAATAAATTTACATAAAAACAAATAACTATTGTTGCTTTATTCCTTCGAATATGTATTTATATCTGGCCGAGTAGCGATTTTGTTGAAAGAAAATCATTTTTTATTTGCCTACTTTTGAAGTATTTTTATTATTACATGTCATATTTCTTCAATTCATTCAATCATAAATTATAAAACTTTTATTCACGCGTGGTACCACCAAGTTAGCGCACATCTGAATTTCTGATAACAGTTCCTAACTTGCTCTATTGGGATATTTGCAATACCTACTCTAATTTTTTCTTTCAAGAGATCTAAGTTATTATTGAAATTGGTTTTATACACATGTGGCTTCAGATATCCCCATAAATAAAAGTCGATAATTGTGAGCTCGGGACTCCTTCGTGACAACTGATTTGGACCATAAGTACCTTCCAATCCATCTGTTCCCAAAGTGATGATTTAGCCAATCATCAAAAGGAATTGAAAATTAGAATTGAAAAAAAAATCCAAAAAACAAAACCTGTCGTTTCTGACAAACCCTCACTAAATCGCAAATCTAAAAGATAAAATTGTAGTTTCAACACTAGCAAAATTCATTTAATAAATCAAGAAATTGAAAACAAAAAGATCCAAAAAATCCAATCTTCTTGCACTCTACCTGTGGCTTATTGTGCGTCTCAGTTTTGTTAGAAGAAACACTAAACACTATCATCTCAGAATGCTCATAACGTTCAGTAGGTTCAATTACTTTACTTAAATGGGTTATGGAGGGATACTTGTTTTCTGTTTAATGAAATTTTTGTTTAGGGGAAATTATCGGGAATTGTTCCGTTCCCGGGAAAATATCCACCGGGGCGTTTCCCGCTACCCATCACTATATTCTTTCTTTTACTATGAGCAATTGCTTAGCTAATTTGTCCGGTTTACCTAGTTAGATTTTAAAAATCCAAAATGCCTTTTAAAAATTGCTTACATAAAAAATTTGAGAAACATTGTTTAGAACTCAATGGGAAAATATGTTTTGTATAATTTTTGCTAATTTAACTTGATAATGATTATATACATAATTGCTTCTTTGTTGGCACTTAAAAAATCTACAATAGTAGTAAATACTAATGTTAAAAAGAGTATTTTAATGGAGGCTTGTTTAACATAGTTTACTCAATTCTTATAAATTCTAATAAAGAAAAAGTTATGTTAATTTTTGTGCCAAGGTAAAGCTTTATATTTGATGACACGAGAAAACACACAAGAACTTTCATCAAATTAAAATCCATAACGATATAAATATTAAACAATTCAAACTTTCGCTTAAATCTTGAATATTTTCCGGGCTATAATATTGGTAATTAAAATATTTGATAGACACCTTATTTAAAATAAATATTTAATTACAATATCCAGCAGCTTTCGTTCATCTTATATTGACGTTAAATAATGCTCAAAGCTATACATTTCTTTCTGTTCATTTTTAATAAATTTGACAATATTTTTGACACGATTAATTTTTAATTGACGTTTTTCATTATCACAGATAAGTGAGATACGATCTTCACAATACATGCAAAATATTTATGAAACCTTGAATTGTTTTATGGTCTGGTTCTAAAATTCATATAATATGTTTATTTTGTTTATTAAGACATAGAGACATCTCGATAGCATAAGCGCCTAGTGTTACGGTTACATTTACGTAAACAATGTTACAGCCCAAACGTCAAACATAAAAAATGTTATCTATCGGCCTATACAGTGTCACAAGTAAAGTCCGCATCATATGGGATTTTTTTTATTACTATCTTTATTCGAAATTTGACTTTGGCATCAAGTTCTGCTTTGATCGAGATGAAAATTAAGCAAAAAAATAGTAGTCACGTGATTCGCATTATCTGTCAAATTTTAATTTTTTCCAAACAATAATACAAAAGTGGGGTTTGTTCGGGTTTGTTCGGGTTTGTTCGCATTTAAAAAAACCTTTTCTAATAACTTTTTTCGATATTTTCAAAAATAACCCCACTTTTGAATTATTTTTTGGAAAAAATTAAAATTTGACAGATAATGCGAATCACGTGACTACTATTATTTTTGCTTAATAATTAACGTCCTGCTAGCAGTGCAACAAAAAGCAATTAAATGCTTTTGCGGTTTAAACTGCACGAGCTTGAACGATAAGTTGTGCCAGTTATGATAAGATGTTTTCAGCAACGACAAATTTCAGCTTAGAGTAAGTAGAACCCTTTAGCTGTAACCATACGGTTACGCTAGGCGCTAGTTTGAATTAAAATTTGCTTGTGGTTAAGGTCGCTTACTTCTTTAACCTTTTAGCCCACTGGGTATTTTAATTTTTTTTTAAATAGACAGATCCGGCTCTATTGATATTTTATTTGGCGAATTTTTATGTAGAAAGTGAATTCGCGATTTCTAAAAAAAATGTAAGAAATAAATTAACTACATCAAAAATATGACACATTTTTAATAGATTCATATTCACATACAATATTCTTTATCGTCAACCGTCAGTAAAGCCGTACATTATCAGAGTGATTTCCGGAAGTAAACGAACACTTTATTTTATTGTAAAATAAAAAAAAAAAAAGTATTTAATACTTTTACCCTCCGCAAATTAGTGACTTTGACATTTATTAATCAAAAATCGTCTGTCACTGTCACGCCTTTCCCTATGACAGCTCGATAATAGTTTTCTCGCGATTTATTGCGATGAGTTATACCTGAATTTTTTATATTATAAATTCTGAACGGTTGCCGATAAAATTTTGTATGTACCACGTCAGTAAAGTGTCTTTATCGACTCGTCCGATAAAGAATCACTTTACTGCCTTGGTACATAAATAACTATTATACAACTGTTTAATACTATATGTGACCGCAACGCGCTTTCCTACTGTAAGACAACGAAAATTACTAGGCCGTTATGTAGTGATAATATCATGGTAATTTACCCAATAGGAAATAGGAGTTATTGCTACCATAGAATGGTTTAGGGCCATTACTGCTCTAAAGATTGACAGTAATTATCAAGTTCTATAAGGGGTGCAATCTGGTTTTATATACTGCATTAGTTCCGACTAGCAGTTATGATGAAACTTGACATTAATCATAATAATATTAAATTTGCTTGCAACGGTTAATAAAGCATAAACCACTAAAATTCAGTACTATAGTTCTCAAAAATTTAAATAGCTTCTAGTGTGATATTGTTCTTGTCCTTTTACATTGCATATTATGATTGGTATGATGGTAAAATTCGTCCATAGCTTATAAAGTCCAATACTAAAGATGGCTGGTGCGAAATAAGAATCTTCTATTGCTTTATCTGACATGCAAAGTTAAAAAAAATTTAAATACAGGGTGTTTCATTAAGGTCGAAGAGCGGCCAAATCTCGGAAACTACTGGGCATAGAAACTCAGGAAAAGAAAAATGATAATAAAAGTGGCCATGAGAAAATTCTGGAAATAATTTTCAAGTTCGGCATTTTGCCGCAAGAGGGCGTAATTGAAAAGTAAATTTTTAAATTTTACATAACTCCGAAAATTCCACATTAAGGTATATATTTGATAACACCATTTTAAAGCTTGGACAATTATGCATCATTTTGGTCTTATGCTCATTGGCGTACCGACTTTAATAAGAGTGGGGGAAGCTGTTGAAAGTGTAATCATTTAAACCGCTGTAACTTATAAACGACTTATCCGATTTTAGCAAACTAAAGACTGTTTGGAAGAGAAATGTATGCACTTTGACCAATCGTATTTAGTTGTCCATAATAGTTCTAAAAAAAATGCTAGAGGGCGCAATTTGCAATAACAATACATTTTTTGATTTTCCTCCGAAAAAATAAATCATACGGTATAATTATGATACCATAATCGAAAAGTAGATGAAATTTGCTAGAAAAAATATTAAAACCGCAGCTCGATATCTCCGTTCGTTTCTGAGTTATTGCCAAAACAATAATTTTTAACACAAATTGCGCCCTCTAGCAATTTTATTAGAAACTATCTTGTACCATTAGATACGACAATTGAAGGTTCTTCCAAACAAGCTTAAATTTAGTGAAATCGGATAAGTCGTTTAGAAGTTACAGCGATTTTAATGTTTACACTTTCAATAGCTTCTCCCACTCTTATCAAGTAAAAGTGTTAACATTAAAATCGCTGTAACTTCTAAACGACTTAACCGATTTTACTAAATTTAAGCTTGTTTGGAAGAAAAAGGTAAGTACCTTCAATTGTCGTATCCAATGGTACAAGATAGTTTCTAATAAAATTGCTAGAGGGCGCAATTTGTATTAAAAATTATTGTTTTGGCAATCACTCTGAATCGAACAAAGATATCGAACTGCGGTCTTCACATCTTTTCTTGCAAATTTCATCTACTTTTCGATTATGGTATCATAATTATACCGTATGATTTATTTTTTCGGAGTAAAATCAAAAAATGTATTGTTATTGCAAATTGCGCCCTCTAGCCCTTTAGAACTATTATGGACAACTAAATACGATTGGTGAAAGTGCATACATTTCTCTTCCAAACAGTCTTTAGTTTGCTAAAATCGGATAAGTCGTTTATAAGTTACAGCGATTTAAATGATTACACTTTCAACAGCTTCCCCCACTCTTATTAAAGTCGGTACGCCAATGAGCATAAGACCAAAATGATGCATAATTGTCCACCTTAATGAAACACCCTGTACAACGTAAAAATAAATTAATTGAAACAGGTATTGGTACTATCAATAAAATTCAATTTCAGACAGGACAGCTAGAAGACTCCGAACAACGATGTGACCTGCGCAACAAATACGATCGCTACGAACCCCCACCAACGTCTTGTGGATTATAGGTTCTAACGGATACAATTCGTTTTTGGGGACGCTGTTCTGCTTTTTTAATTGTAGAGAAAGCGCTTTACCGGGAACAAAATGCGTCGCATTGAAAAGATACAATTTATTTCTTAACAAAATTGCTGTATTAAAAGTGGTTCGTTATTCAACAAGACTGTTCTGCTAATGGAACTGATTGCTATCAATAAAAGCACTATTCTAGCAAATCTGGAATTGATATAACACTAAAGCGGGTTTGATACACTAGCAATTTATTTAATATGGGTTAATACAAAATAAGCAATCAAGCATCTGTTAGCAAACCTGTTGTATTAGATCCTTTTCCTTAGTGTATTATTTAAGTATGCTTAGGCTGTAGGTTACGTCTAAAATATTTATAATAAAATTACAAAAAATTATAACTAGGATTGTAAGAACTTACTTTTCTTGCTTCTAACATAAGTATATTGTAAAATAAAAATTCCATATAATCATTAATTCTCGCCTAGACCTCAATGCAGTAAGATATCAGTAATATAGTAGTAATCCATGAGCATTGTAGTAATTTTAAACCCATCTGCATCAAATCATTAAACCCGTCGAACCTTATTGACCTTCAATAAGTGCATTAGTCAAGAGTGTATATTGACCTCATAGGAATAAAAGAAAGTTGTACTTACTACAGACAAGAATCTTACGGTAACTTTGTCCATCATCGTTACTGGACCGGAAATTCAGCTGTGCAAGTCAATTAAGGAGTATTACATAAGGCGTTATGATAAAAATAACGGATTAGCCATTTATATAGAATACCGCCCACTTCATCAAGAATCGCTCGGACCCGTCGAATATGAAAACCTATATTTGAAATAAAAATGGGTGATTTTTTTTTTAGTAGTAAAATGTTTTATTTAGCAAAAAGCTATAATTAAATATTTTTTAATTCATTTTTTTTAACACATTTTTATAGATTTATTTTTAAATTTTAAAACGCAACCTTCTTTTAACAAAAACAGACAGAAAAGTTAAATATTTTGTAAATTGTATCAAATATTACGTATCATTTTGTTTTTTAATTAAAAGTAATTTTAAAGTTTTTCTAAACAGTTTTAATAATTTTTGAGATTTAATAGAATTTTCCAAATTATTATATTCTATCAAACCTTTTAAAAAAAAGATTTATAAGCTAATGTTTTAGATACTCTATCCACATACAAATTTTGATTAGTTCTTGTTTTATAATTTATGACGGTCATAATTAAAAGAACAAAAATTTTTTAAACAATCAGGCAATAAATTATTTTTAATTTTATGTATAAAGATACATACTAAATAAAAAATTAAATTTCTGACATTCAACCAATCTAAATTATTCAACATAAAATTAATTTTTGTATATTTGTCACAATTTAAAATAATCCGCATTGCCTTATTTTGTAAAATTTGTAATTTATCAAATATTTCCTCACTAGCACAATATAAAATGGAAGAACAATAAAGAAAAAGTGGTAATATAATAGTATTAATTACAGTTTTTTTAGAAAACAAACTTAAATTAGAACTGATTCTTTTAAAATAACCTACTTTTCCCGCAATCTTCGATTAATACTTTCAAAATAATTAAAAAATTTTTATTTTGATTATCCCTAAATATTTAAAACTGTTTACTAATTCCAATTTTTCACCATCAATTACAACATTTATATTTTGACAATTTAAATTATTACCCATAACCATACATTTAGTATGTGTAGTAATTTATTCTTCATTTATGAGCCTAAAAGATTTTTGGGCTTTAAGGCCCAATCTAAGGTAAAAAACAACCTGCTTTTTGTTTATTACTGACTTTCCTTACACCTAGCTATCAAGTCAATTTCCAAGTTAAATATCCACTATTTTGGACAATTTCTTGGGCCTCTTATATTTTCCTACTTTGAAGACGTAATAATAAATTCGAATCACTTTCTTTTGACCAAACAGTTAGTCTCTTTGACAGTTTCGTCCAAAAAGTCGAAATAGGTCATTTTTCCTAAATTAGAGGTCGCTGTTTGTTGGGTTTGTATTCGCTTTCTTTCAAAAACCATAATATATTCTAAAATTTAGAAATCTAAAGAAACGTGATTGCATCCTTTCCAGTCTGTCTACATAAATATGATAATGTGGTGACCAAATCAAACTTGCAACACTAAGTCTACTATAGATATATGCATAATTTAAGGTCTGGTTTTAATTACAATATAGTCAATGTGTTGTCCGAAAGTAATTTTACTGTCAAACACGACTCCTAAGTTTTTTTATCACCTACTTTGTAATTAAAATTTATTGCATTTATATTCTTAGTAAAATTTATCTGATAACCTTTTTCCAAATTTAGGATTAAATTATTATTTCATCTCAACATAAAGATGATTTGTACCTGCTACCTGCTATACGTCAGCGACAGTATTAACTCGTCCAAGAAACAAGCTTAAAGATAACAAATGAATCGCGTTTTGGAGTATAGTATTTGCAGAATTATACCGTTGACTCTTACTGCCAAAAATAAACTACCTGATTAAACCCTATTGTATACGCCTCAATCTCTTCAAAGGGCATTAAATGGGATCAGGATCGGCTTAAAAATGTACCTACACCATATGATTTATTTTTATAATTTTTAAATAAATAAATAGGTATTTTTAGTTTTAGGTAGGTACCAATATATAGTGTCATGGGTATCGAACCATGTTTCGTCAAGGTAAATAATTGGACGAATTTTTTCTCTAAATTGTTTAACAGCTGTTAAATATTTAAGTCTCCATTCCCGTAAACGTTGAGATTCCATTAATGTTTGTCTTTTATTAATGCTTCGGTAATTAAAACCCATTTTACGCAATATTTTCCTAAGGCTTGAAAGGCAACAAGAGATATTTGTTTCGTCTTTAATCAGCCGTTCTTTGAGGGAAATCAAAGTGGGTGCAGATTGTGCCTCATACATTTGGTAAATCTTTCTTCTTAATAAATCCATGTCATTTTCGTCAATGCTTCTAAATGTGCCAGAATCACTAAGATTTTTTCTAGGATTAACAGGTTTATGTACTATGTCTCTTACCGAAGATAAAGGAGTTTTTGTCAAAGTAGGCGTCTCTGCTAAAGCATCCATCGAATTAAAATTTCTACTCAACAAAGATTGATACACATTTTTAATTATCAGTTTGGCATTGAAGCCACCAGATCATTACAGTATTTTTGCGTTAGTTGATTCCAAGTCTCTTGTATTTTCAGCAACAATTGTGCTCTATTTTCTGAAGGAAAATCATTATATTTGTTAATTTTCTTGATCATGTAACCCCAAACATTTTCCATCGGATTTAAATCTGGACTTCTAGAAGGCCAGGGTAATACTTGAATGTCCCTTTGTTGCATCCAATCAGATACTGCGTGGGCAGTATGAACCGGGCAGTTATCATGTTGGTAAATGTAATTAGTATTGGGAAACATATATATCGTTAACCGATGGCAACATCACGTTCTCCAATAATTGTATGTAATTTTGTGCATTAAATCTACCTTCTATGCGCGTACAAACTCCTATACCCTGTGCACTCATCCACCCCCTAACGTTGACAGAAAAACGGCCGCTTGTTGAAATATTTTGAGTTTAGCGTTCGTCAAACCGGGTATTTGATGGTCTATATATACCCTTACTCTCCCGCTGTAACATGATTCGAAAATCTTTTCGTCTGTGAAAATGACATTTTCCCAAGCATTTATACCACCTCCGTAATATTGAAATGCATAACTTACTTTTTGCTCTTTGTTGGTTACCTACCGTTAGGAAAGGGTTTTTAGCAGCAGGGTGATTGCGAAGATTTGAACCATCTCTTATTCTTTGTTGTGCGGTTCTAGCGGAACCAGGAAAATCAGTTACATTGTGAGCGTAAACATCCGTTTTAAATGGATTTTCCCTTAGGTATTGAATTAGAGTATTGTCATGTTCTTCTGTCGATGCCCTTTTAAGGCCTGTTCCTTCTATTCTTTCCAGCGAATGTGTTTCCATTCATTTTATTTTGATAGCATGAACTGTACTTTTTGGCGTTTGAAATATTTGAGCCACCCGTCTCTCTGACCATCCTTCTTCTAGCAGTGTCACAATTTTGGCCTTTTCCGCAGCATTTAAATAATGGGGCATATTTGTAAATTTATTTCACTAGGCGTAAAAAAATTTCAGCTAACAATTTTTGTCAATATCATTAAAACAGGTACTTTTTAGGCATTTGAGATGTATAAAGGTCGGCGCACAATAGAAAAAACTGCTGCCTGGATTTTTGTGACGGTAACTGTACATCTTAAAGCACATTCAGCAAGCAAATGTATCTTCTATACTCTATATGTTACGAGTATTATTTCATTCCTGTAAGTAACAACCCTTTAAGCATTTCAAGTGAAACCGATTGATGCCTTTCCCCTAAAAGAGCTGTTATATTGACATTTATATTTTGTCTGTTAACATAATTGTTATTCAGTTTTAAAGCATAAAATTATCGTAAATTTATGTTACAACCAATAAAAATTTTGTAATTATGTCAGTAAGCAAATGGAATTTCTGCCGATGCATTGCATCTCATGATTTCACTCTTCGCTAAGGTAAGGTTGTTGGTTTAGTTTTAATACAGGTGTATATATAAAGATATAATGGAATATTTGAACTTTGAATGAAAATGTTTGCTGCTAGATAATTCAGAGATCTATACGGTGCATTTTAATAAGTAATAATGTTAAAAGAAGGTTCGAGAGCTTTGCTACTATTAATTAAATTGATGAACAAACTACGGTTTTAATACTCTTGTGTAATTTGTGGGTACTAGCTTTTAGTTAATTTTCATATAAATTAAGCAACAGTTAATCCGTCTATTATAACATATGTACGTTTAATGCCTTAATTTAATCTTTAAAATTACTAAATTAATTTAAAAAGGGTGTTCTCAGTACAAGTCATAATAAAAATTACCAAATACCATTAATTGTACTTACATACAATACGGTGAATAGGTAGACGAGGGGCTTTTGAGAGGCCATCTACTGGTTATGACAATATTTCAGTAAAAATAGTAAAGGCAGATAAAATTGAAATAATTCCTATTTTAAAATACCTGATGGTACAATTATCTTTACAAAAATTACCATTTCCGGAAAAAATAAAATTTGCTCAAGTGACACCAGTTTTTAAAAGCGATGAAACTAATAATCCAAATAATTACCGTCCCATATCTGTTTTGACTGTTCTGTCAAAAATGTTGGAAAAAATTATAAATATAAAATTAACGAATTTTTTAGAAAGACAAAATTTACTTTTCGAGAATCAGTATGGGTTTCGCAAATCTAGAGATACTGAAGTTGCAGCTATGGATGTTATTATTAACATTCAATTACCTCTAGATACCAAAAAAAAAATGCGGCATTTTATCTCTAGACTTGTGTAAAGCCTTTGATACTGTAAACCATGTTATATTATTGGTTAAATTATTTGATATAGATAGGCATTATAAGAGGAAAAATTTATCGTTGGTTTGAAAGTAATATAAAAAATAGAAAATAGTGCGTTAAAATAGGAAGTAATATTAGTTCCTCTCAAACAATTAGATGTGGAGTACCACAAGCTTCTATTCGAGGACCCATATTGTTTCTTATTTATATTAATTATATTTCAAAATTAAAATTATATGGACAAATTTAACCTTTTTGCTTTATATTTGACTGATTGCAATCTTATAAATTAACTTTAAATATTAATAAATCTTCATTTATGTACATTGAGAAATAAAGACTAGATATGGAGAAGCAACCAATAATATTAATGGGGAAACTATTAATTACAAAAATACCATAAAATTCTTAGGATTATAATATATTGATCAAAATTTAAGCTGGAGAAAACACGTAGAACATATTCGAACTTACATTTCTCCGTTAACTGGGATATTCTTTAAAATTCGTCATTTTATACCTATCTTTAAATTATTTAAAACATATTTATCATGCATTAGTATAATTTATCCAATGTCAGTGTGATGACAATCCAATCATTCCATACGGCGGTAAACGTCGGTCTCTTTGAGACTGTTTACCGCCGTATGGAATGTCAACACTGACTTTGGAATAACAATACATTCAAAAATTCAGTATCTTATTTCTATTTGGGGTTTAGCCAATTCAATAGTACTAAAACCTTTAAAGAAATTACAAAATAAAGTTATTAAATGTATTTATAGATTTCCGCACTTAGAACCAACAACAAATTTATATAAACCGAATAAATACCTAGATATAAATAATTTATATAATTTAAAAATTTGCATATTTATTCATTCTTTACTTTTAAAACCAAAAATTTCTAACATAACGTTTACAAAAGTTCATGATATTCATGGACATGATACTAGACAAACTAATTTTTTACAAACTATTAAAATAAACAATAACTTTGGAAACCGGTCATTGTTATATAATGGATTAATATTATATAATATTTTACCCGAAAATATTAAAAAATTAAAAAAACTACCATTATCTAAATTTCATTTAAAAAAATATTTCCTAGTATAATTTTCTTTCTTAACGAGTTAATCAAACGTTTATAATATAAAACGATTTTTTTTAACTGTCTTTTTTTTTATATGTATTCCTATTAAGTTAGAGTAATAATTTTAGTTATTTTTATATACTTATCCCTGTAATAAACTTATAAAGTTGGTTGGGAGTAAAGTAAAATAAAAGAAAAAAAAAGGTTTGCCCAAATTTATTTGTTTGGATATGGTTCATTTCTCAAGATTACATTCATTGGTATAAAAAATACAGCTTGTCTGTATTAAGTGTAAATTATTGTTAATGCATATAACAAATCGTCAACTAATTATTTTAACAAACAATAACAACTATATATTTACAAGTAAATACATGTAGTAAATGTGTCAGAAAACAAATTTAAAACAGTCATTACAAATTTATTACCTAGTAAAACAATAAGCTTTTAAATAGCAAGGTTTCTTTTCAGCAAAAGTTCACTTAAAAGATTTTCAATGTTTTCGAATCAGAAAATAGAATATTACAAAATTCATGGTGTAAAAAAATATACATTACTATGGTTAATGTGATGAAATCCCCAGAAAGTAGAGATTTCAACGAACAAAAAGCCCACCAAATTTTTTAAAAAAGCAGATATTTTGACGTGAGAATTTTCGATTAAAAATTAGGGTGCTTTTTCGATATTAAGCCAAAATAAGGTGAAAAAATAAATATTTGAAACCAAAAAAATTACAGTGTGTTTGGGACATAAAAAGGTAAGTTTTCACCAAATTTCTTGAGAAAAATTTTTTTTTTGTAAAAGATGAAAATAAAAAATCAAAAACTTGGTTATTTGAATTTTTCACATAAATTTTAAGGTTATGTGAAGAAAGTGTAAATACAAAAGTTGTAGATCTTTTTATTACCTACAACTTTTCCGTTTAACGTTTTTCCATGGGACTTGTAGTTTTGCCGGAAATCGAGATAAATCGTTTTCTACTCTTAAAAACTCACCCCCTTCCACTTCCCGACCTCGGATCGCCCGTAAATTATGTTTCCTTTCATTTTTGTTATATTCTCTTCCTTTTCCAATTGGTTTCATCCTACTATAATTTTTTTTGGTTTCAAAAATTATCGACCCTGGTCTAGAAGGTATTATAATTAATAAAAATCCCCAACATAAAAAAGAAACTTGTTTATCGTCATATTGAACATCATTCCATTCCATTTACATTAGGTAAATTCCACATGTAAAATACGTTTTGTTCTTTAAATATTTTGATTATATTCAGATAATGACATGATACTTCCACGAAACAGGATTTCAATTCATTTGACTTTTAACCGCTATAAAATGAAAATTTAACGATTGAAACTATTAAATAGGATTGTATTCTGGTTCTGGATATGGTGGGATGTAGTACAAATGTTACTTATATACTTATTTCGTCAGTCAAAATTCGTCTTCTCTTGGACAGGGAAGAAATGCATAACATAAGATCATTCGTTTTTTCATTATCCATAATATAATAAAGAATAGATCATATCAATCACTCTATTAAAAGGCATGGTGCCTTTCATTTGCAGCAAACAAATATGATTTCAAAATTTGAAACAAAAGTTATCGACGCATCTGACCACAGGTTCTCAAACTTATTATGCCCAGCGCCCACTTTGAGAAGAAAAATTTGTCTAGAACAATACCAAAAAAATTAGAGGAACTTATACACGAAATTCGCGAAACGTGGTATTATACATAATGTCAAGAATGAATTTTACTTTAGATTGAAATTAAAATGGGCAACATTTCCAAGATTTTTACAATAAAACAGATTACGTCTACATTACCAAAAGTAAAACTAAATAGTGGGTTGTATTCTCTTTTTTATGCCCTACATTAGACGCTCGGTAATTAATATACTATTCTACTACATTAGAACTACATATATATACAGGGTGTTACAAATTCGACATACCAGCATTGGAATCGCGGAAACCATAGGAGTTAGAGAAACGGTTAAATGGGGGCAAAGTTGTGCAATTCGGTGCTGACTCTAATGCCGCATTAAAAGTTTTCAAATTCCAAATACTTCCGATTTTATTCGAAGAAAACCGAAATTTTGCAAAATCGTTTTTATTTTTCCCTGTGCTCATTTGACTAGCTATTTAAAAATAAATGACACTTTGTCATTGCCACTTTTTATCCTCTACATAATGACGTTACTAAACTAAGGATCCACCGTTTCGTCTCCGAGCGGCCATCACCAACTTTACTTTTTTAAATACGGACCTGGATTTTTCTAACCGATTTTTAAACCCTCTACTTTGCTACTTGCTACTTGCTTATTTTTTAAATTAATATTTTTTACACTTCTTGTCAGTCCGGTCCTGGCAACGTATCACAATATTAATTAAAAACTTTATTTTATTTAAAACCTTTACAAATAAGTTTCATGAAAAAGTTTGTCTAAAGTTCATGTTAGGTATTGAAGTAATACATGTAATACCCAAAAAGAATTTTGTCTATTTGAACATTTAGAAAATTAGGATTTATAATTACATATTAGTAAATTTAGAATTATTAGATAATTCTTATAAAATAAATTATATTACTTATGTATGAATGTTTGAAATAAAATAAAGTTCTTAATCATTATTGTGATTCAATGCCAGGACCGGACTGACAAGAAGTGTAAAAAATATGAATTTAAAAAAATAAGTAAGGACAATTCTTTATTATGAGAAAGTAATATTGCCATTACATTGAGAGGGTAGAAAGGTTTAAAAATCGGTTAAAAAAAATCCAGGTCAGTATTTAAAAAAGTAAAATTGGTGATGGCCGCTCGGAGACGAAACAGCGGATCTTTAGTTTAGTAACGTCATTTTGTAGAGGAGAAAAAGTGGCAATAACAAAGTGTCATTTACTTTTAAATAGCTAGTCAAATGAGCTCAGGAAAAAATAAAAACAATTTTGCAAAATTTCGGTTTTTTTCGAAAAAAATCGAAAGTATTCGGAATTTGAAAACTTTTAAAGCGGCATTATAATCAGCACCGAATTGCACAACTTTGCCCCCATTTAACCGTTTCTCTAACTCCTATTGTTTCCGAGATTCCAATGCTGGTATGTCGGATTTGTACACCCTGTATATAGCTTAAAGGAAATTAGATTAAAAATTTTTTTCAAACATATCATAAATAATGTATGTATGGGGTACAATAATTGTATCCCGTCGGGGTTTATGAGGGCTATACACATATAGCGTTTATTTCTAAACTCTATTCTTTAATTAAAACAAATGCTGTCAATTAAAAATACCGTGTTATAAGTATTCCGCGTATTTTTTTGTTTATGTTTCCAAACCCTATGTGCTTAGTAGCCTTCAAATCAAATTATTTATTTTAAAGTTTATCACGTCACCTCATTTGTTTTCAAATTCATAATAATTTAATAGCAAAATTTACATTTTTTAAAAGGTAAAGGTCATAAACTTTTATTATATCATGGTCAAGTTTCATCTAGACAGTTATAATGGTTTATTAATACCTTCTACGATGACAAATTTTTCTTAAGTTAAATATATTTTTATGCCAGCTTCTCTGATGATATCTTAAACGTCGAGACCGGTCAGAGAAGTGGTTGTATCCCGAAATAAATACAAACCTCTTATACATTTTAATTAGGCTTGTACCAAAAATTATTTTCTACTTCAGTAAGTATAGTTTTTTTTTTGGAAAAATGCTTGGACACTGGTATTGACATTTTAAGTTGCAGTCTTTTTTATTAAAAAAATATTGGTGTTTAAACCGTTACTTTATACCGTGCGAGCAAAAATTATTTGCATCAAAGAGGAGTTGGATTAAAAAACGTGGGGCTTTGTTTAGATCACAATGATATGGGGACGATATATCTAACCAAATCTAGGTTAAAATTTTGTCAAATTCATATTGTGACATGATGTGCCAAACTAATGAGTAATAAAATAAGTAGACAAATACAAATTAATTTTTGTTGTTTACAAAATTAACAAAGTAAGAATATACAGAAAGAAAAAGAAAAATAATTAGATAAATTGCTGAAATTGGCCACCGCCATGCTCCAAGCATAAATTCACACATCTCATATTTTTGAAGGTGTTGACCAGCATCTCTGGAGAAATGTTACCACATTCTTGGATAATCCTTTCTTGTAATTGTTCTAAATTTGCAACTGGTGTTTTAAAAATAGTGTTCTTTAAATGAGGAAAAACGAAGTAATCCATAACCGTTAAACAAGGTGATCTAGGTGAAAATTCAATGTCTGATCGAATTGCGTAAGTAGTTAATAGTTTCGGCGGCTGTATGGGCGGTTGCACCGTCCTGTTGAAACTATCCAAAACGTATAGTTCGTCGTCAAGTAATTGCTCCACAAATGGATTCAAAATATTGTCTCTATACCGCTGTGCTGTAACTGTGTCATGGAAAAAAATAGGACCAACAATTCTTCTTCGGGAAACAGCTAACCAGACACCAATTTTTTAAGGGTGCAATGTGGACAATGGAGATTTTCACTACTCCACATGCGTTTATTCTGAGAATTCACATGGGGAACCAGGCTTCATCCGAAAAAAATGTCAGGTCTAATAAATCATTTACTTCCAATACATTTTGGGTAAACCATTGAGAGCAATTCCTGCGTCTTTCAAAATCTGCGGCTTGTATTTCTTGGAATACTTGCACTTTATAAGGAAATATATTTAGCTGCTTCTTAAGAATAGCCTATAGAGTCGTAGAAAATGTTCGTGAAAATCGTCCATGCACAAACCCGGATTGTATTGCCACTCACCATTTACTCTAACCCCGTTTCGAAAATACGCTTCAACCATGAATGTTTTGTGCTGTTCCGTAAAGCCCATTGTGTGAATTGTTCAAGAAATTGGAAAAATTAGCGATGAACCAAATGACTTGTAACGACTATCAAAGATGACGGAATAACTGATTGATTGTTAATTCAGGTAGTTACTGACACCCAACAGGTAGGGGGAGAGCAAGGCATAATGACATAGCAGGCAAAATGACATATTACCTGTTTTCGGCCCAGTTCGATTACATTCGTGTTGAGTTCATCGTCGTCATGTCAAGATTAAATTTTACTTTGGTTTGTCAAGAAAAAAGTGGGCAACATTTCCGACAGTTTTTACAATATAACAAATTGCGTCTACATTACCGAAATGCACAAGTAAATAGCGGGTCGTATTCCCTTTTTTATGCCCTTTCCAACGAGCTATCACAATATACATACCTTTACATGTAAAAAAAGTTAGGGGCGGTTTTTACCTCCAAAAGAGGTTATATTAACGAAACATAGGTACTATCGTGCCGAGAAAAAACTGGTACACAGGAAAATGTCCTGTTCTCTCCTAGACTATTACAAAAAAATTACATAAAGCCTGATACCAGTAAAACTTCATATGAAATGATTTACGATTAACTAATTTTCTTTGTATAAATATGCCACAATTAACCCCCGAGCAAAAAGCAATTATTTATAGTCGGTTGCGAGATGGTGTTGCTATTAGGCATATTGCACACGAATTAGGTATAAGTAAAAGTACCATGCTATTGGCAAAACAAAAAATAGCAAGACATGGGACTATTATTAGAAAAGCAGGTTTAGGACACCCTAAAATTTCTACTGAAGATGATGATAAAAGACTGGTTAATTATCTAAGGGATCATCCGTTTGAAACAGCAATAAAGGCGAAAGAAGAAACGGCCTTTCCAGGTTCTGCAAATACTGCCAGAGAAAGGCTTCGAAATTCCGATATACAAAGTCGTTGTGCTGCCAATAAAATTTTATTAACGGAAAGAAATAATCAGGACAGGTTAGAATTTGCACATGAATATGTAAATCAAAATAATTTATGGGAAACAGTTATATTTTCTGACGAGAAAACTTTTCAGTCATGCAATAATGGGAGAATTCGGGTGTATAGGCCTTCTGGCATGCGGTATGATGAGAGATACACCCACAAAACCAACCAAAGTGGGCGTTTTTTTATAAATGTTTGGAGTTGGATTGGCGCTAGAGGACCAGGAGTTTGCCAAATAGTGGAAGGAAGACTAACTGCAGCCGTATACGTTAATATACTTAATGAAGTGATGATACCATCAATAAATGCTGTATATGGTCGAAATTTTACATTTCGGCATGATAATGCTCCAATACACACAGCACGCATTGTAAAAAATTTCATTCAAGAGAATAATACTGCAGTTCTTCCCTGGTCTTCGAAGAGTCCCGATCTCAACTCGATCGAAAACATTTGGGGTGCAATGGTCAAATCTATGTATAAACATGATTTTCGACCAAGAAACAGGGATGAATTACGCTACAGAATAAATCAAGCTTGGGATGAAATAACGGGCGAATTATGCAGAAACCTAGTTTTAAGTATGCCACAAAGGCTCCAAGAAGTAATAAACAGAAACGGTTCTATGACCAAATATTAAAAATTGTGTGTTGTTTTGACAAATGTTGTATTTGTAATTTTTTCTTTTAATTAAATTTATTTTATTAGACATAAGGTTACTTTTTAAAAATTAGATATTTTTTTACCAGCACTAGACACCTTTTATAGTCTACGTCTCTAGGAGATATGTTATGTCGTTCCTCAGTTTTTCAAATTTGCTGTACCAGTTTTTTCTCGGCAGGATGGTACATTACGCTTCCGAAATTTTGAACCATCCTTGATATGTCATGTTTAGTCAAAGCTATGATATTTTATAAACCTTATGGTAAATTTGTTGGTTCTTGTGACATTAAAAACAACTAGAGATGGGCTATTCTCCATATTTATTGAAAAGACCAAAACAATTTTTGGTCTGAAAAGCTAAAAAAACTTGTTAATAAAAAAATAACTATTTAGAGGGGTCAAGTGACCCACCTTCACCCTTGACACTCCTTGCGGGCGTCCTTGACGGCTAGATGCCATAGTTCAGAAGTCTTATATTGGATTCCTTTTGATGTCGCTAAACACCGATGCAGCACTTTAACAAAAACATTAAAAGTGAGCCTCCATGGCGCAAACAGTTCTAATCCTTGTATTACTTGGAACGTATATTATAAAAATTTAATAAAATAGTTTCAATGAAGTCGTGTTCACAACGCATTTCAAAGCTGTTCCAGGGCCACCTTAACCATACAACAAGATGACTGTTGCGCCATTCTTTGGTATGTTCACTTTAACTGTGTCGTAACAAAAAAATTTTAACGTCACATCGAAAATGGCAAAAACAAATAAAAACCGAAAGTGTTATGTATAAGCGACCGAATGCAGAAATATTTATATCTTAAGTAGGTCTCTGCTCTGAAATAGTTTTGTAATACTTTCTCAAATGATGTTATATGGTCGATATTTTATTTTCATTTCACTTATGTAATTTGCAATAATTAGTAATTTTTACAATGTACATTTTGCATTACCTATACAGCGTGTCCAGCAACCATCTTAACAAAATAAATGGGAAACTCTGCTTGTTGAGAAAATTAAAATCAAATCCAAAATTTTGAGCCAGCATATACTGGGTAGAAAAAAAGGAAAAAATTCTCCTTTTTCTGACAACTCATCAGTAACATATTCTTATGTTACGACAAAATAAAAACGTTTCTGTTCCATATAATGTTTCTTTCTCCCTAGCATCCATCAAAATTGACACCCTAATCAGACATTTTGGTAAGAAGCAAATTAGGGTGGTAAAGTCTGTTCAATAACAACCGCTGACCGTTACGTCATATTTTCCATATTTGCGGTACGTCGTAAATTAATTCAATCAGTTTGACTTACCGGTGGTAAATGTTGTGATTTTTCTTAGGCTTGATCTATATAAAGATGGATGCATGTGAACAAGTAACAAGCGCGTTATTTCAAATTTTTTATTATTATTTTTATACTGTTAATAAAGTCAGAAATAAGTAGTTTATTTAGGGCTTAGGGTATAAGGTATCATGGGATAAAACATTTTGTCTTTGAAAATCGGTATGAAATTTTCAATTAATTTAAATTTATTGAAAAGTAACAGAAACTCATTTATAAAATCATAAAGAAGAAAATATAACAAAAAATTACAACACAACAAAATACAGTTTTTAATATATATAATTAATAATAAAAATAAATCATCTCCGCAAGGATCATCCTCCTTCATCAGACTCGTCCAAGTTAATAATAAGGGGAAGAGTATCTGAAGAATCGATACATCTTTCCCGTTCCCACACATCATTTATAATTTTATTAGTTCTTTTTGATCAACTTGTAGGTATTTGGGATTTTTTCAATTAGCCCAGAATGATAGGTGGCAATATTCATGATAATACACGACAGTTCTTCCAAGTTTGGTAACAATTTTTCTTCAAATCATTTCTCAATGTTTTCACTATTCATTGAATCATGATAATTACCAGATTTCAGGCCAGACTTAAATATCAAAGTTGCATTATTTACAAATCCATTTTCTGAACCAGCATGTAGAATAATATACCGTACACCCTCTGATGATTTTTTTTAACCGTATAAAAAGTATCATCTTGCCAACTTCGCCTAAAAGTCCTTTTACTGTATATCCAGGTTTCATCCAGAAAAACAGGTTTTAAGGAAAATTAGTTAACGTTATTATTAGTTTCTCCTAAAAATTCTACTTGTTTTTGGGTTACATGAGGTTGCTCTATTAAAAAACGTCTGTTTAATACAATACATTTACGCCATTTAAATTTTAATTCTTGTAAACAGTCCGCTAATAAACCTGTGGATATTTCAACACCATCAATGATTTTAAGGTCTAGCTGTATTGAGTGAATAGTAATGTGTACACCTGCTATACATCCCATAAATACGCTCTCTTATGGTATGTTAATTAATTTCGTAAAGTTGTCGACCACGGAATGACAAAATAGCTACATTCTTGCGATTCTTAAAATCTACATCCTTCTCTATTCCCTTTGCCTTAATTCGTTGGATTGTTGAACACGAAACTCCCAAAGCATCAGAAACTCTCCAAAACAGATAGGTATTTATAAAAACATTGCCATATATTTTTTAAGTTTGTTATTTATGTTTTTACAATTCCTGCTTTATTATATCTACTTACCTCGTAATCTGCGTTAAAGGTTAAAATAGTCTTTCCGGCATCACTTTCCCTTTAAATATAATCGAATAAAATATAAATAAAAAATGACAATAAACCTTTTTTGACTGGTAAAATTTTACGACATTCATTATTGACGCAAATTTACTATCTCACCTAATTCACGAATGTTAGAAAGATAAGCACTAGTCGTGACGTAACGGCCAGTGGTCATCATTGAACAGACTTTATACAGATTAGTTTCTTCAACTACCTTATGCTAGTTTAGTCTATACAGAAATATAGGTAAATAAATGATTATAGGCGTTTTCAAACAATTAAACATCTCTGAATACAGACCATAAACTTCTTGAATATAATAAAAAAATAATTTAGGATTAAATAGAAAATGATTATATATTAAGTATTACATTTCGAAATCAATATTATCATTATTGATTTAAATATTTAATAAAAAATAGATTAAAATTAGTAATAATTCTCATATTTATTAGTTATGAACAAGACGGCTGAATCACAGAGTCTTTCTGGGTTGGGCCAAGATTTAATCAGTACTGAGTTAATTTTGATCTAAAATTTAATAATTTTTTAAGTGCATTCTTATTTGGAACACCGTGTATATAAAAGTAAAAAAAAAGAATTGTGACCGGATTTCAATGTCGTACATGCACTTGCTTGCGTTCCTTTTAAACCGTGTTTACAGCAAACCATAACACTTAAATTGACTTCTATGTAATTTTCTAAATACTGTATTATTTATAAGTACGTAGACAACACAGTAATGGACTGATGCATAAATATCTATTATATGTTATGTATAATTTGCCTTTAATGTTCTATGGTAAAATTTTCTCAATTGATACAGGGCCATCCAACAAGGATTGAACAAAGACCTATTTTTTTAGTTTCCCTGCATTTTTATTAAAAAATATAACCATTCGGTCTAAGTATTACCGTAGAATATAAAATTGCCATTTATTACCGCTAACATCCCTAACCAGGCAGTTAATATTCCTGGGTATAACTTGCACAGAATTGATAGGCGGCAGGGTCGAGGGAGGGGGGGGGGGGGGGGGGATATGTGCGTTCTCCAAGTAAAATTTGTCCGCTGAATTAATAACCGTCAATTTGATGGAAAATCCTAGTCTGGAGCATCTATTTATTGAGATTATTATGCACGCTAAAACACTTGCGGTCGGAGCTTTTTATAGACCTCCAAACTCTAAGGCTAATAATTTTATTCCGGACTTCGACTCTATCCTATTTTTTATTTGTCCTGTATTTGATCACTTAGTTATTTTGAGCGATTTAAACGTTAATTTCTTTTATCTAAATACAATAGTTTCTGAATGCTTTGAGTCTTATAGACTGTCTCAAATTTTAAACGAACCTACTAGAATAACAGACAGGAGTAGCTCGCTTATAGATCTTATTTTTGTAAGTAATCCAGAATTAGTAGAATCCCAAGGTACCATAACAACGGATGATCACAACCTAGTATATGTAAATATGAATTTAAAATCAGTTAAACCGGGTCCAAAAATTATAAATTACCGCTGTTACAACAATTTTGACCACCAACACTTTCTAGCAGACCTATATAGTATTAATTGGCTCGCGAATTTAAGAGCAAAAAATGTCGACTTAAAAATTAATTTATTTAATCAATCGCTAACAAGTTTATTTAACAAACATGCTCCAGTTAAAGAAGCTCGCATTACCAAGCCGAAAGCACCCTGGTTAACCGATGAGATAAAACAAGTCAAAAACTAAAATCTAAGGCTTTACAGAAATTTAAAAAAAAATCGTAGCGACGATAATAGAAATAGATATGAACAACTTCGCAGTCAATCAGTTACACTTGTCAGAAGAGCTAAAAAACGCAACCTTGAAGATGTATGTTCTGAAAACAATAGTTTTAAGACTTGGAGTACATTAAGAGACCTTAATATTCGTAGTTGCCAAAATCCTAGTTTACCCCTAACTTATCCAAACTCGAATAACATTAACAACTATTTTGGCTCTTTTCTGCAAAACGTATCTAACAAAGGTAACGAGAAAATAAATTTTTACAACAATAATAGGTATAGAGAAAATATCGCCTTTAGGTTTCAGTTAAGTACAGTGGAGGATATCAATAAAGTCATACGTTCTATTAAAACTGACTGCGTTGGTACTGACAATATTTCAATGGGGATGCTAAAACTTGGCAGTCCGTTTATTGATGTTTATATTTTACATATCATTAATTGTTGTATAGAGCATAAATATTTTCCTGACTCGTGGAAGGTTGCCATAGGGAAACCCCTTGCCAAAAATAATAATCCTAAAACTTTTTCGGATGTAAGAATAATTACATATCGCGCTACACCGCGATATGTTATACGGCGCTTCGGTGAAAATAATGTATGTATGTTGTCGGCGTCGTCGTCGTCGTCGTCGTCACTTTCGACATTTTCACATTTGCGATTTTTTTTCTCGGAAACGGTTAGAGTGGGACGATTGAAACTGTTTTGGTTTAGAGAGGAATAGTGGGGGTACGTTCTGTAAAAATTTGGAATATACAGGGTGTGCCGGAAAAAAGTTATTAAACGTCAAAGTCGAGAAATATCGGGATCTCGTTGAAATTCGATACAGGCCACAAAAATTAGTTTTTTCGATTTAAACTTTTTCGACGCGTAGGCGACCGTGGGCTACAGAACCCTATTGTTTGTGAGCGCGATCGAAAGTTTGGAAGTAATTTTTTTGATTTTTTCAAAGTCAAAATTTGGTCGAAAATGGTACCTCTTGGATCGCTAATAAGTCGAATTGGGTGCATCCAATCGACATTCGGTTTGGATAATCGGTTAGGCCATCTCAAAATCTACCTTTTTCCAATATATCGTTCTATACCTAACTGGAATGGAAATTGCCGAAAATTGTAAGAAAGTGGAAATCATAAAGTTAGGCCTGATTTTTTCACGGTTTTTATTTTTTTTCGTACTGAAAACGACTTTTGATCGAAACGTTGTAAACTTTAGCGGATAGAGCTCGTCAAATTGTATTTAAGAGATATTTTTTCGTTTCTTTATCTTTAATACGGAAAAAATGGCAGCTTTTTTTTTACTATATCGACTGTAGCTTATTCAATTTTTAACAAAACCGTTTTATTTTTTTCTCAAAAAATGCGCTGATTACTTCGCAACACCTCTACATATTCAAAATCATTAAAATATATTCGCAAAATTGAGAAAAGTCGCTTTTTTGGGTGCGGAAACAGGCAATCTTTACAAATTCTAACACCATTCACTTTTGACTAAGAGTGCCTTGATATTGATGTATCTAAATTAGTTATATTAATTCTAAAAATCCGGCTGTCAAAAATGGCGAAAAATGGGTGTTTTCAGCGTGACTTGCTAGAATAATAAGAACATTTCCAGATTTTAAATCGGTTGGAATATCTACCTTGAACCTTCTTCTAATTTTACTGACCAAAATATTTGCCCAAAATGTTTCAGAAATGGTTGTAATTTCGATTTTAAAGATGGCGTTTCGACATTGATAATCCGTCGCCACGTGGTAGAAGGTTATTCGACATTTCGATATTCGCGAATTTTTTTTTCGGAAACGGTTAGAGCAAAACGATTCAAACTTTCTGGACGTAGAGAGGAATAGTCGGGGCACGTTCTGGGAACAATTTCAAATATACAGGGTGTACCGGAAAAAAGTTATTAAAGTCAAAGTTGAAAAATATGTTTTTTTTCGTTGTAGGGCGATACAGGTGGCAAAAATCATTTTAATCGATTTAAACTTTTTCGACATGTAGACGACGTTGGGCTACAAAACACTGTTGTTTGCGAACGCGATCGAAAGTTGGGAAGTAATTTTATTGATTTTTTTAAAATCAATGTAGGGTCATATTGGATCGTTAATAAATCGAATTGGTTGCGTCCGACATACTTTTGGTTTGGATATTCGTTTAGGTCATCTCAAATACTACTTTTTTCAAATATATTGTTCTATACCTAAACAGCATAGAAATGGTCGCAAATTATAAAAAATTAGACTTACTATTTAAGTATATATAATTTGACAGCTGTCATATAGAACTTTGTCATTTTGGTACTGAAAATTAGGATTATTACAGCTTTAACCCTCGCTACGAAAAAAGTTTAAATAAATTGACACTTACCTGTCAAAATTTGACAGCTGTCGTATAGAACTTTGTTATTTAGGTAATAAAATTTTTTTAGGATTCATACAGCAATAACCCTCGCTACAAAAAAGGCTAAAAAATAATTGACACTTACCTGTCAAAATTTGACAGCTGTCGTATAAAACTTTGTTATTTAGGTACTGATTTTTTTTAAAATTTCGGATTCTTACAGCTATAATCCTAGGTACAAGAAAAGCTTAAAAAAACTTGACATTTACCTGTCAAAATGACAGCTGTCGTATAGAACTTTGTTATTTAGAAACTGAGAATTTTTTTAATTTAGGACTCTTACAGCTATAACCCTCGTTACAAAAAATCTAAAAAAAATTGACACTTACCTGTCACAATTTGACAGCTGTCGTATAAAACTGTATTATTTAGGTACTGACAAATTTTTAAATTTAGGATTCTTACAGCTATAACCCTAGTTACAAAAAATCTAAAAAAAAAATTGACACTTACCTGTCAAAATTTGACAGCTATCGTATAGAACTTTGTTATTTTTTAGGGACCTAAACATTTTTTTCAATTTAGGATTCTTACAGCTATAACCATCGCTACAAAAAAGTTTCAAAAAATATACACCTACCTGTCAGAATTTGACAGCTGTCTTATAGAACTTTGTTATTTAGGTACTGAAAAATGTTTCAATTTAGGATTCTTACAGCTATAATCCTCGTTACGAAAAAAACTTTTAAAAAATAGACACTTACATGTCAAAATTTGACAGCTGTCGTATAATTAAACGAACAAACTAGAACAGTGCCGTGCCCGAAGGGCTCGGCACAATAATATTTCTACAAATTTATTAGCTGATAATTGATAGCTTTAATGTAAGAATAATTTTTTGCTTATGTTTTAATCGATTGAATACTTACATATTTTTATAGAGCAAATATGGAAAGTATATCCCACATTGCGAGTTTAAAGAGAACCTATAAATATCAATATCATAATATTAAATATCATATATCTCCGTAACGAAAAGTCGTAGCGAATCGAGCGAGGCGGCATTGGAAACGGGACGTCGAGCACTATACGGCGCCGTCTCCGAAAACTACCTATCTATACGAGAAAACGGAAATTTTGCACCATTGTCTAGTTTTGGTCAGTTGTTATAATGACAAATTGGCGATATGTTTCCCCTTCACGTTCCGCAGGAAGGTGAGGCAAAAAAAGCAATAGTAAATAGAAAAAAAGAAAAGAAAAGTATTTTTTTATTGTAATTTTTTTTTTAGTACTAATATTAGATGCACTCTCGGCTGACGATTAGCGATATGTACCCAGTCTAGTTAGTATACTTCCGGCAATGTGGAAAATTCTAGAAAACATTTTGCACGACCAAATAATGTACTATTTTTTTATAGAAAATCAACTTCTTCCTGACAACCAATGTGGTTTTCCAAAAAAATTCAGTGCGGTCACAGCATAGTTAGTTTATTTAAGTAAAAAATAGACTATTTTTTACTTAAATAGGCCATTTACTCCAAATTAGAGGTCGCTAAGGCTTTAAATGTTTGTTGTGTATACGCTACACCACCAACAATAGAGCGTTTGATGGGCGTATCGGTGTTGGGATTAAGTAGGTTTTGGAAATACGCGGCCTGGTCAACTTAATTATTCTTATCGCGACGGCAAATCAACGAATGTCACGACAGTGCGTATTTTCAGTATTCGCGACGAAAAAGTCTCGGCAGTCGAGCAAAAGTTGCGATTGACTGTAAAGTCAATACGAACCTTATTTGCATCAAAGAGGGCTTGGATTAAAAAACGTAGGGCTTGGTTTAAATCACAATGCTATGGGGACGATATATCTAACCAAATCTAGGTTAAAATTTTGTCAAATTCATATTATGGCATGACTACTAACTAATGAGTAATAAAATAAGTAGACAAATACAAATTTATTTTTGTTGTTTACAAAATTAACAAAGGAAGAATTTCCAGAAATAAAAAGGAAAATAGTTACATAAATTGCTGAAATTGGCCACCGCCATTCTCTAAGCATAAATTCACACGTCTCTTCATATTTTCGAAAGTGTTGGCCAGCATCTCTGGAGAAATGTTACCACATTCTTGGATAATCCTTTCTTGTTATTGTTCTAAATTTGCAACTGGTGTTTTAAAAATAGTGTTCTTCTGTTCTTACAGACGGTCTTCCTGCTCCTTTTTTGTGTTGAATAGAACCTGTTTCCCTAAACACAGCCACGGTTCTTTTCAGGCAATAATAAAAATCCCCAGCAATAAAAGCAACGTTAGGAAAATGTTCGTGAAAATAGTCCATGCACAAACCAGGATTGTATTGCCACTCATCATTTACTCTAACCCCGTTTCGAAAATACGCTTCAACCATGAATGTTTTGTGCTGTTCCATAAAGCCCATTGTGTGAATTGTTCAAGAAATTGGAAAAATGAGCGATAAATCAAATTACTTGTAACGACTGTCAAAGATGACGGAATAACTAATTCAGGTAGTTACTGACATCCAACAGGTATTAAGCTCTACGGCTAAGCATTACGTCCTTAGATGCAAGGCCCTCTTTGATGCAAATAATTTTTTCTCGCACGAGATAATACCTTTTCCTTAAGATCCCCAATAAAAAATATATTATATTTTATATTTTACTAGCGTGTACCCGGCATGCGTTGCAACCCGCTGGTATAAATACAAACCCGAACAAACCCGATATATTAGTACCCAGCATGCCACTTTCTGAACTTCCACCCGTGCGAAGCCGGGGCGGGTCGCTAATTATACATAAAAACCTTCCTCTTGAATCACTCTATCTATTAAAAAAAACCGCTTCAAAATCCGTTGCGTAGTTTTAAAGATTTAAGCACATAAGACAGGATAGCGACTTTGTTTTATACTATGTTAAGAAGATTATTTATGATGGGAATAACCGAGTTATTTTAATAACCGACTACCGAGACTACAAGTGTTTTTAAAAACCGAATCAAAACCGGTTTTTCACTCGAATTCTATATTATGGGAATGTAGTTCGTTGAACAACACTGCTGACTTCTAAGAAAGAAAAAAAAAGTCGCCAGTTCCGTATTGTCTAGCCGCAATGAGTGATTGGTATGAATGGCATGCGGGTCGTTGGAAAATAAAAACCGAATTTTCGTCACTCGCATTATTACCGATGATAACCGAATTTTTTAAGTGATTGAGTAAACCGAGTGATAGGTTATTTTTCACTCGAGTGATCCCAACACTAGTACTCACCTTGACCTTAAATATGGTTTACATGTCCTCCCATGAAGCTGGCAAGGTAAAATAATAGGTACCGGTGCTCGCAGACTACCAGACTAGACAAGAGTATATCCAATTAAATTAATTAGAATACCTCGGGAACAATTTAAATAATTGAGCTGTATTGATATCACGTACGTGTAAATTAGGCTTGTTTCGCCTAAATCTTTTCACCTTTTTGTTGGGTATCATTATTGATTTAGTGAAAAAAACTTGTATAAAACATCAAAATTACAGTGATCTTTATTGGAAAATTACCATTATGTATTTAGCTGGGAGTGTTGTTTTCCATTGAATACATCAAAATGTTTTGCGTCATTTTTAGCAAATCAAACCATTGCATTTTGGCTTGACAGCTGTTATAAAAACAACGGCGTAAAACATCTTTGATAGATTTATTGATAATTCATTAGCGTCCGATAGAAGTAGGCAAAAAAAATCCTAATACTATAAAATTGTGAGCTATTAGTAGAATATTATCTACTTTATTTAAACTATATTTTACTAGAACACAGGAAAATTAAAAAAATTGGCTTTTGACTGGAGCCTCGGAAAAATTTAAAAAAAAATCGCAACTTGATAAAATTTCCGAAAACAGTAATTTATGCTCAAGATAGATTATAAGCGTCATATATTATAAATTATATAACAACCCCACTAGCCATCAAAAACAACCACGGCACGCTATATATTTTGCATAAGAAAACACCAAACGCGTGAGGTGAGTTAGTAGTTATATAACAAGTGCATAAACAATTTTTGGAAATTTTTTAAAAAATCACAAGCCCGCAGAGCAGGCAGCGGAAAAAACTTGACTATATAGTTAGGTATAGATATGATATACAAAAATAAAGTGCCAACCTAAGTAGCTTTTCAAATCAGTGATAATATACAGGGTGTTTCATTAAGGGGGCCACCGGCTATATCTCGGAAACTACTAAGCATTGAAACTCAGGGAACATTTTTTTATAATAAAGTGGTCATGAGAAAATTCTGGAAAATTAATTTTTAAAATTATAAATTGCTCCGAAAATTCCCATATTATGGTATACCTCTGGTTACATCATTAGAAAGCTGCATCACTTTGATTTAAGGCTCATTGGCGTACCGACCTTGATAAGAGCGGGGGAAAGTGTAATTATTTAAATCGCTGTAACTTCTAAACGACGTATCCGATTTTACTAAATTTAAGCTTGTTAGGAAGAGAAAGGTAAGTACTTTAAATTGTCGTATCCAACGGTACACGATAGTTTCTAATTAAATTGATAGAGGGAGCAATTTGTCGTAATAATAGTTTTTTTTTTTATTTTATCCCGAAAATTCAAACCTTACGGTATAACTATGACATCATTATCGGAAGGGTGATTTTTCGATATTAAATCAAAATAAGGTGAAAAAATAAATATTTTAAATCAAAAAAAGTACAGTGTGTTTGGGACATGAAAAGGTAAGTTTTCACCAAATTTCGTGTATAAAAAAACTTTTTTTGTAGAAATAAAAAACCAAAAACTTGGTTATTTGAATTTTTCACATAATTTTGAGGTTATGTGAAAAAAGTGTAAATACAAAAGTTGTAGACCTTTTTTTTACCTACAACTTTGCTATTTAACGTTTTTCCATAGGACTTATAATTTTGCCGGAAATCGAGAAAAATCGTTTTCTACCCTTAAAAACTCACCCCCTCCCACTTCCAGACCTCGGATCGCCCGTAAATTATTTTTTCTTTCATTTTTGTTATATTCTCTTCCTTTTTCAATGGGTTTCATCCTACTATTATTTTTTTTTTACTTTTTACCATTTTCAAAGGCTTCATCTCTGGTCTAAAACGGTAAGATATAGGTATAGACTTATTGTAAAGAAAGTGGTTAGGAAACTAACAACGAACAAACCCGAACAAACCCGAAAATAAAATAATATATAGGGTGTTTAATTTGAAAATATTGAAGTCGCTACTAATTTTTGGTAGAAGCAGTAACACTGTTTCGTCAATTTTTTTTTTAGATAAATAGAGCAAATTTTCAAATTGATTCGTTCACTGATTCGTCATATACGTCTAACGTACGATCCACCGTGAATCACCCTGTATAATTTTGAACAGTAAATACCTTCTAAAAGACTAAATTAACTATAATTTAATTAAGGAATGAATTGGTGAGCTAAGATTACAACATTAACAAATTGCTCCGTTGTGCTCTAGGCCAATCCACACAGTAAAAAAATATTGCCGATTTGGTGAAAGGACATGAAATTCAATGGTGATAAAAAAATAGATAATTTGGTTCATGGTCTGACGGTCTGCCATATAGAACAGATTCATATTTTTCGCAACTTTATAATTGATTGTCAAAAATTCGTAATTCGTAGGTTTTCACTTCGTATAGTCAAATTTGGTCTTCTCATGCGGTTCCAAAGGTCACCGATCATATAAATCCATTCGAAAAAAATTTTCTTTTGAAACTGAAAGAGTTACATTGGTTTTTGATCTGTATAAATCATAAACCACGTTCCGAACTCCCATTTTAATATTTTCGCTCAAATCTTCAGTCTTTGGCTTTCTTCGTTTACATTTTTTAGTATTCTTCGGTATTACATTATTATTATGCTTTCTTTCATGCACAATTTTCTGGACAGTCCTTAAACTAATTTCCAGTGCTTTTGCTACGGTTTCCTGCATATTGATTGGCGAATTTTTGCTTTTTCTTTCATTCTCGAAAAACTTAAGCACCATTTTTTTGCTTGGAGATGCAAAAACACAGTAAATTGCTTTTTATCGTTCATATTGTCACATTCAATTAATTGTCAAAGTCACAAAACTGACATCTTTAATTCAAGACGAAGGTGGCAGGTACATTTGTGAATCCCTATTAAATAAAAACATATCTTTTTTTTCATGTCAAAATTCATGTCATATTTGTCTTACTGATTTTCCAGAACGGACAAAAAAAAATCACTCGTTCCAAAAATCGTATAAAAAAAGCTATGTTCCATTTAAAACCTTATCCATATCGTAACTCTTTTGTTTCTGGTTCAAATAAATTTTTGGTTTCATTTTTGAATTTTGCAGGAAAAAGTACATCGATTGGCTATTTTGGATTTTTCTTTAAATACAAGGAAGCTCAAAAATGAGCCCCTGTTCAGTCCTCGTTGGAAGACCCTGTACAACTGTAAAAAACTCACTTTTTTTGTCGTTATGGATGCATAAATCGCCTCTTTTTGTCACCGTAAAAGAATGTTATTTTTTCACTGTGAAAAAAAAAATTTACGGCTAAAAAAATGTAGGTATTATTGTTTTCGTATAGGTAAACTAAAAAAATATTTTTCATATTTTATGTTTGATTTAGCGGGCAAAATATTTGATTTGATTGAAAAATAATAAAATTTAGTTATTTCAAAAATAACTCAAATAAATATTATCTGGAATTCAATTACAAGCGAGTTTTTAAAAATTTGCCTTTATAATAACGCATGGTTACGTTTTTGACATCATTTTTCATTAGATATTAGTTTTTTAAAAGTTTATAGTTTTTGTAACTTCATTTCCATTTCCCCAATAAAATTTTCGACAGGGGCGGCCGTAAATGTATAATATATGTATGGATGCCCATTGTGATAAGTACTAATTGTCTGTAAAATTTTAGCCTCTTTAATGAGAAACCCTGTTTTTGGGACAAAACAAATAATCATCAGAATAAACTTGAAGGTAGTATACTTAGGCCGGCAGCCGACCGGAATTTCGGCAATACTAAAGAGCTACAAGACTGTAGGGGTGGCTGCTTGATACTGGAACTGATCCGTTAGAACTGATCCCTGAGCTTGTACTTTTAACTTTTAAAAATGATTTATACTTAATATTTAATGAAGATTTTTTTTTCAGATAAATCCCCGTAAGTACTACAATCTCAGTTTTTAAGCGAAACAAACAAATGTAAGTAGTTATTAGCCATTTATAAAAAAAATACTATAACGGGAACGTAGGTAATGATTAAAATATTTTTCAGAAACAATGACCGGCAAAAAGGTTGAAACATATGGGAGAAAAATTATTAGCAGAGTTTCGAAAAACTTTTTCCGGTAATCGATTCCGCTTAAATCCGAGTTGAACCGAGCCTCCGGAAAAGCTCTTTCGGTACTAAATAAAAACGTTCCCATATGTTACGAACTTTTCGACTTTCACTTTATAAGTGTACCCCTGAGTGGAATGGTTGGTATTCCAAATTACAAAACAAATTATTGTTCGCCGATTCTGCATCGTAATTTTTAGGGACGGGAGAAGCAAGATTGTTCATATCACCCCTATTTTTATTTATTATAATATGGGAATTATTTTATACAGTGATAGAAAGATATACAGTGTGACCAGTAAAGTCCGCATCATATGGGATTTTTTTTATTAATAACTTTATTCGAAATTTGACTCGGGCATCAAGTTCTGCTTCGATTGAGATGCAAATTAAGCAAAAAATAGTAGTCACGTGATTCGGATTATCTGTCAAATTTTAATTTTTTCCAAAAAATATTTCAAAAGTGGGGTTATTTCTGAAAGTATCAAAAAAAGTTATTGGAAAAACTTTTTTTAAATGCAGTTTCTATCCCGCATGCAAAATTTCAGCTGCATAAAATAATTTTTATTTCTTACTATATTTTGTTAAATGGACCACTTTTGCAAAATAAGACTCAACGCAACCTACATAAAACTTCTTAGTTTTGACAATTCTTTATTTCAGGTACATTTTCTTTAAAGTAGCGCCTGTGTTTTTCTACAAAATCAAAATTGGGCTATTAAAATTTGGTCGCATCTGATGCAAAGTATATTTGTTGCCCTGTATAAGGTAACTTTATAAAATAAGAATTTTTGAAAACGTAGTTTGTGTCTGAAAGTAATACACCTTAATATTAGGACAATAAAAAAGAACACAGTGTCATCATTAAGTGGAAAATAAATTTTAGTGGTGGGTAAATGTGAGCTAGAAACTGCATTTAAAAAAACTTTTTCTAATAACTTTTTTTGATATTTTTAGAAATACCCCACTTTTGAATTAATTTTTGGAAAAACATTAAATTTGACAGATAATGCGAATCACGTGACTACTATTTTTTGCTTAATTTTCATTTCGATCGAAGCAGAACTTGATGCCAGAGTCAAATTTAGAATAAAGTTATTAATAAAAAAAATCCCATATGATGCGGACTTTACTGGTCACAGTGTAAAGTTATTGATTTAAAAAAATATATATTTATTTGTGCTAAAAATAGATTCATTAAAAATTTTACTTTTGATTGGTACACTCTTCTTAAAATACGTATTAACATTTTATAGCGGTAAAAATCAAACATAGGTATGTAAGGTATTTTCGATTATTTTGTTATGAGAGAAATTATGTTAAAATCGTAAAAAACTGCAAGACTCGGTCCTCTAAATCTAAAGTTTAAAATTCCAGAACTTTTAATTGTACATTGAGAAAAAAATCCCATTAATTATAAGAATTCACATACTTTTTATATAACTGTTTAATACCATATTATGTGACAGCAACGCGCTTTTCTACTGTAAGACAACGAAAATTGCTAGACCGTTGTGTAGTGATAATATCACAGTAATATAAATAATGGATATGTTATAATGGATATATCACAGACAAGGTTAATAAACTATTGCAAAAACAAAATTTTAAAATTGCTTATAGAACTAACAATAAATTGGGTACATTAATCAAAAATAATAAAAGCGAAACAGGAAAAAATCAAAAATGTGGTGTTTCTAAACTTAAATGTGGTAGTTGTTCAAAAATTTGCATAGGACAAACTGGCCGGTGTTTTGGAAAAAGAATCAAAGAACATAAAAATAGTTACAATAAAAAAACATAGTAATTCCCATTATGCCATACATTTAAATCGTGAACAACACAGTTTTGATGAAAATTTTGAAATTTTACATTTAGAAAATAAGTCAACAAACCTTAATTTATTAGAAAGTATGGAAATTAACAAATGCAAAAGATCAAGTAATGTTTTATTAAATGACCAGTTGGACCTGAACAATTCTCCACTGTTAAATTTAAATTTAATCCGTTAGGGTTTTTTCATATAATAAAATTTGTATTATGATCTATTCTTCAAGACTATTTTTCAATAGAAACAGATAGTTTGTGTTATTTGGTATTTCCAAGTGTTAATAAAATAGGTAAATATTTAGAGTAAATTTTATAGTTTAAGATAATTTAAATCATTCATTCATTTGTAACCATCTGACGAAGACACTGTGTGTCGAAACAATGGTTATGGTATAACAATAAAATTTAGTGAAGATTTATACAGGAAGTATTTTTTATAGTTTTTAACATAAATGCTGTGTCTATACATGCAAATGTGGAAGTTGCCCAAAAATGTACTTAAGACACATAGGCAGGGACTTTAAACAAAGAGGTCAAGAACGCAAAACTAGTTAACTGTAATAAAACAACACACTAAACTCTCATTATGTTCTACACATTAACGAAAAGAAACATAATTTTGATGATAATTGTGAATATTTACAAGTTGACAATAAATCTTTAATGACGTTGAGTTGGACTTGAATGATTCCCCAATTCCCATGGCTAAATTTATGATGTGTTGGTTTTTCCACCTATAACAAAACCGTCTTTTGTTATACCTATATTATAATTATAGGGATTTCTACGGTTAATTTAAAATGTAAACACAATTACCATTTGTTGTTAAATCTAGGTAAGTTGGAGTATGTTGAATATTATTAATTTACAGATAAGTATTTAGTTAATTTTTACCATCTGACGAAGACTTTTCAAATGTCATTGTAACTTTCCAGCCTTTTACATTTTCCAAATTATCTGTATCGTGTTGAACATTGAACATACTTTGTGTACAAACAATTACTCTATGCAAATTTCTAATAATATATCACATTAATAAAATAAAGTTAAGAACCAAAATATAAAATTTTACAAATGTCCCTTCTCGATATGTCTTAATACTTATTTCAATAAAGCTTACATTAGTATATGATGAACTATGAATTTCTATGATTAACTTAAATAATATAATATATATATAATATACAGTAAGGACGTAAAGTCTGGAATAAATTCATTATTTAGGGAACGCTGAATGTTTTTAAAAATCGCTCGGACACGTCGATTTTGTTTTTTTAATACGCATTTTTTTCAATATTTTTTATTACACAGGGTGTCTCCGAAAGCACTCTGCTTGGACCAACTTTAATTTTTTAAATGGGAACCCACATTTTTTTTTTATTTTAGGATTCTGTGCATAATTGTGAACATTTTTTATCTAACATGTCATTCTGATTTATCGTCGAAAATAAATACAACAATTAATTATTTATCATTTTAATAAATGTTGAAAATGTTGCCCAAAGGTTAATTGGCAGTAACCTAGACGATCGAAAAATTCTTTCTGGACATTTCTGACAACTTCCGGACTGATTGACCGTATTTCTTAAACAATTTGATTCTTTAAGTCCTTCATGTCCATTGGCTTAGTTTGGAAAACTTTACCTTTAAGGTAACCCCACAGAAAAAAGTCAAGGGGGGTTAAGTCGGGAGACCTCGGCGACCATTCAATAGCTCCCCTCCTTGCAATCTATCTATTTTCAAAAATAGTATTAGGATAAGCGCGAACTTTTGAAAATAGATGGATTGGAAGAAGGGGAGCTATTGAATGGTCGCCGAGGTCTCCCGACTTAACCCCCCTTGACTTTTTTCTGTGGGGTTACCTTAAAGGTAAAGTTTTCCAAACTAAGCCAATGGACATGAAGGACTTAAAGAATCAAATTGTTTAAGAAATACGGTCAATCAGTCCGGAAGTTGTCAGAAATGTCCAGAAAGAATTTTTCGATCGTCTAGGTTACTGCCAATTAACCTTTGGGCAACATTTTCAACATTTATTAAAATGATAAATAATTAATTGTTTTATTTATTTTCGAACTTTAACTGTCGATAAATCATAATGACATGTTAGATAACAAATGTTCACAATTATGCACAGAATCCTAAAATTAAAAAAAAATGTGGGTTCCCATTTAAAAAATTAAAGTTGGTCCAAGCAGAGTGCTTTCGGAGACACCCTGTATAATAAAAAATATTACAAAAAATGCGTATTAAAAAAACAAAATCGACGTGTCCGAGCGACTTTTAAAAACATTCAGCGTTCCCTAAATAATGAATTTATTCCAGACTTTACGTCCTCACTGTATAATATAATATAATAATTGCCTTAAATCCCAATCGCAAATTTAAAAGCGTTATGCATTATTGCCGCCCTCTCTTTTCTAAAGAAATATAAAGGCAGCTTTGAAAAGCAATGGAATGGTTTTGAAAAGCAATATGGCTTTAATTTAAAGTTGTAATGTCATTAGTTTATAAAACATACAATTCATACAATCTTGCGGCTTCAGAAGAATTTTTCTGGTCACTCTAAAAATTAGGAGTATATCAATTTGTTCATTTCTAGTAAAACTAACCATTTTATCTGATTTACAATGGAAGTTTAATAAACGAATGACATTACAATTTTAATTTAAAACCATATTGGTTTGGGACTTGGAGGCAAATTTTTTGTGTCAATTTTAAAATAGCATAGAAGTGTATATGGTATCAAATTGTTGGAAAAACATGCTCGTTTTAAATATATCCTAGTGAACTACCATCGTTCCATTTGGAAAAATGGAGTAAATGTCAAGAAAACAAAATGAATTTTTTAAACGCTTGTGAAACTTAGAAAGTCAATTATTATGACATAATTTTAATTTTCATAATATACTACTTGACTATAAATTAACAGATTTAATTAATGTGTAGCACTCTAGATTGAAAATAAAAAATAAACATAAAAATGTTATAACACGTAAAAAAATGACAAGTGAGGTGTCATTTTACTCAGAATGTTATGCTGAATCCCATTAAGTAACAATATATATACAGTGAGGACCTAAAGTCCGTCCCCCCCCCTCTAACTTCTAAACCGTTCGGTATATTTTAATGAAATTTTAAACGGTAATATTTGAGCAAGTCTTGCACTTTTTGACATACCAATGACAGCTTTAAATGTCAAGATGACAGCTGGGTCCGCTTTTGGAATACTTTTTTAAATGGAACACCCTGTATATTTTTACATTTTTAAATTCCACATAAAATTAAAATTATTTTTTATTAAATGCATTATTAGTCTATACTTCATAGTTTCCGAGATATTGACTCTCGAAAAGTGACATTTTTGAACTTTGACAGCTTATAACCTTCTAACAGTACGTCCTTACATGTCCCTATCTTCAATTTTTATTATCTTCCCAAAAAAATCAACTTCCGGTTAAACCGGATGTAACTCGAAAGCAGGAAATATAGTTGTTCCGGTTTAACTGGAAGTTGATTTTTTTGGGAAGATAATAAAAATTGAAGATAGGGACATGTAAGCCGTTTTGCTCTAAGACGTACTGTTAGAAGGTTATAAGCTGTCAAAGTTCAAAAATGTCACTTTTCGTGAGTCAATATCTCGGAAACTATAAAGTATAGACTATTAATGCATTTAATAAAAAATAATTATAATTTTATGTGGAATTTAAAAATGTAAAAATATACAGGGTGTTCTATTTAAAAAATATTCCAAAAGAGGACCCAGCTGTCATCTTGACATTTAAAGCTGTCATTGGTATGTCAAAAAGTGCAAGACTTGCTCAAATATTATCGTTCAAAATTTCATTAAAATATACCGAACGGTTTAGAAGTTAGAGGGGGGGAAGGAATTTAGGTCCTCACTGTATATGCAAGATGTCCCATTTAAAATACCAAAGTCAAGGTAACTTCCGGTCAAACAGGAAGTGCTAACAAATTGAAAATTATGCCAATAAATGCAGACTCATCTTTTATGCATATTCTCAAAATTTCATTTTAATATCTATAAATACAGAAAAGTTATAGGGGTGAACGTCTTTTGAGAAACACCTGGTTTACAAAATAACATAATATTATATCACATGAATGAAATAAAGTTAAGAACCAAAATATAAAATTTTACAAATGTCCCTTCTCGATATGTCAATACTTATTTCAATAAAGCTTATTATATGATGAACTATGAATTTCTATGATTCACTTAAATAATCATATTATGTTAGACCTCATAAGTTACTATATGAATACCTTAAGCAATGCTTTTTCTTATTATAACAATTCACTAAGTACGTTGTTTAAAAGTTTCCAGAGAAAGTACATTTTTGCCGTTAAGTAGGTTCATATTTTCGCCGGTACAGGTATAAAGAAATCCAAGACACAATAATGCACTTCCAAATGATATTCGCATAGCTATTAAATGTTTATGAAAAACCTTACCTAGATACCTAGAAACCCATAAATGTTGACGAGTGCATACAATTATTGTAAAAATGAATAACAAATATTTAGTGCTTTAAAACCTCTTTGCAACTCTTGCTTTAATGGTCTGCTGCACCTAAAATAACCTATTATACCGTGCAAGCAAAAATTATTTGCATCAAAGAGGGCTTGGATTAAAAAACGTAGGGCTTGGTTCAGATCACAATGATATGGGGACGATATATCTAACCAAATCTAGGTTACAATTTTGTCAAAATTATATTATGACATGATTTGCCAAACTAATGAGTAATAAAATAAGTAGACAAATACAAATTTATTTTTGTTTACAAAATTATAATATTTGCACTTTATAAGGAAATAAATTTAGCTGCTTCTTAAGAATAGTCCTGCATGTTCCATAAGATCTTCCCCCTTCTTGGGACAGGCGTCTTATACAATTTGTTGGCGTATTTTGCATTATTTCACGAACGTTTGAAACAAGTTTTTCTGTTTTTAGGGATGATTTTTCTGCTCCTATTTTGTGTTGTATAGAACCCGTTTACCTAAACACAGCCACGGTTCTTTTCAGGCAATGATAAAAATCCCCAGCAATAAAAGCAACGTTAGGAAAATGTTCATGAAAATCGTCCATGCACAAACCGGGATTGTATTGCCACTCACCATTTACTCTAACCCCGTTTCGAAAATACGCTTCAACCATGAATGTTTTGTGCTGTTCCGTAAAGCCCATTGTGTGAATTGTTTAAGAAATTGGAAAAATTAGCGATGAATCAAATTACTTGTAACGACTGTCAAAGATGACGGAATAACTGATTGATTGTTAATTCAGGTAGTTACTGACACCCTACAGGTATTAAGCTCTACGGCTAAGCATTACGTCCTTAGATGCAAGGCCCTCTTTGATGCAAATAATTTTTGCTCGCACGGTATAGTACAATGCACAAAAATGAGTTGGGACATACATGAATAATAATAACAAAAATGGTTACCTAATATCACTTTTTATGAAAAATAAGCTAAATATTGAATTAAATAGGAAATGTTTATTTTATGTCGCAATAATAAATATTGGTTTTCCAGCAAAACTTGATTCGGACGGCCACGTGACTTTGTCCAATTGAATATTTTCTGAAAAAAAGTTCGTACGTATAGGCTAACTAGTAGTAGGGAATCGAACGGGGGAGCTATGGGGCTTCCTCCCTCCTAACTAAACAACCCAACCAAAAAATAAATATTTTAAATTACTAATTCTTTTTTATCTCATTTCTTTTGAAAAACTTGGAAATATTGCTATTTTTGACTTCACAGGGTTCAACAAAAATATCATGCTATACCGGGTGTTTCTCAAAAGACTTTCACCCCTAAAACTTTTTTATATTTATAGATATTAAAATGAAATTTTGAGATTATGCATAAGAGACGAGTCTGCATTTATTGGCATAATTTTTAATTTGTTGGTACTTCCGGTTTGACCGGAAGTGACCTTGACTTTGATATTTTAAATGGGACATCTTGTATATTTTTACTTATTTGGGTTCAGCATAACATTATGAGTGAAATGACACCTCACTTGTCATTTTTTGACGTGTTATAACATTTTTATATTTTAAAGAAGTAGTCCATAATCAAACTGGAGTTAAATGATATAGATAAAAGAAAAGCACAAAGTCTTTCTCCACAATTTCTTATTAAAATAACTAGGCGAACCTAGAATGATTCATAATAAATTGAATTGACATGTTTCGAGCGTAGAAACACTCATCATCAGGAAAACGAAGTAATTGGTACAATGCTAATGTTGTTAGCAGTAGAGAAACTAACAAGTGAGACTATGCCGTAATGAAGCTTTCACTTGTTATTTTCTCTACTGCTAACAACATCAGCATTGTACCAATTACTTCGTTTTCCTGATGATGAGTGTTTCTACACTCGAAACATGTCGATTCAATTTATTATTAAACATTCTAGGATCGCCTAGTTATTCGAATAAAAAACTGTGGAGAAAGACTTTGTGCTTTTCTTTTTTCTATTTTTATGTTTATTTTTTATTTTCAATCTAGAGTGTTACATATTAATTAAATCTGTTAATTTATGGTCAAGTAGTATATGAAAATTAAAATTATGTCATAATAATTGGCTTTCTAAGTGTCACAAGCGTTTAAAAAATGAAATTTTGTTTCCTTGACGTTTACTTCATTTTTCCAAATGGAACGATGGTGGTTCACCAGGACATTTTTTTTCCAACAATTTGTTACCATGCTATTTTAAAATTTGCCTTAAGTCCCAGTCGCAAATTTAAAAGCGTTATGCATTTAGTAGTATTTACTTAATTTTGCGCGTGCTTTTTGCTTACCGCCTAGACCAGTGGTTCCCAAATGGTGGTATTTTTTGGGGGTCCGCGAACCCACGGAGCACAAAGGGAAAATAAAACAAAAATAACTAAATAACTCACCTAATAATAAAACAATTGTTCGCGTTAAACAATCGTATTTCCTTCTTTAGAATCACTTATAAAATCGTCGGAAAAAATACTGCCGCAAGAGGTTCAACTCATTATCTGTGAACATTTGCGTAATCTGGTAATAAGTTTTCGTGAATATTTTCCGGTTCCAAATATTAATAATAACTGGATTAGAAATCCATTTTCTACAGAAAACATTGAAAAAAATGTAGCTCTTACAGAAAAACAACAAGATCATGTCGTCGACTTGTCATTTATAGTATTTCCAAAAAGGATATTTTAAATGAAAATAGTTTAATTCAGTTTTGAATTCCTGATTACAATGAGCTCGCCGAAAGGGCTATGATACATTTGATTCCTTTTTGCACAACGTATTTGTGTGAACAAGCTTTTTCTGTATATGTTCAGTTAAAATCTAAGCAAATAAATCGGCTTAATATTGGTCCCGATTTAAGGTTAAAAATATCAAATATTAGACCAGATTTGGAAAAAATTATAAATTCAAAAACAATAATTTTCGTTGTCTTCCAGTAGAAAAGCGCTTTGCGGTCACATAGTATTAAACAGTTGTATAAAGAGTATATTTCATTCTTCCCATTGCATTTTAAAATTAGTTACTTCAATATGCCTAATGTTTATTTTGTTTCATATTTTTAAGAATAGAGATAATCCTTGTGTTTTACGTTTATTATTGTTTTTAAGGAAAATACGTTGTATTGATAAATAAAATTTTGTTTAAATAAGTTACAAAACGGTTGTTTTAGTACTTTTAAAGATTAACTGGCCATGGGGGTCCGCATGTTACTATAATCCGATTTCGGGGGTCCTGGATTTTGAGAAATTTGGGAACCACTGGCCTTAAATAAGTTTCATGTAATCGCGAATAGGAAATAAGTGTTAAAATTTTCTTTTAAATTAGCTCTTCGTTTTAAAGGTAGTTGGTGACAAATAAATAAAATACATATTTGTGGTGATGATTGACTTATTTTCTCAACTAATTCAACAATAATTACTCGTAATAAATTTTTAAAGCTGTTGTTAATGTAGGAGAACATCAGTTATCTACCATTAAACATAATTTAAATAACTGCTTTTCTTGTTCTTGTCGATATGAGTGTAATAACTTTAAAAGCTATTAAGTTAATTATTATTAAGACAAATTGTAGTTACAATTCTACGTAGAATCTTATCTAATGGCGATATTGCGTTTTTAGTAAAGTACTGTAACACTTTTCACCATTTTTTTAAAGTCCATGGTTCACGGAGTAATATAAAAAGTTTATCTTAATCCTTGGCATAATTAAGTACTGTGCACGGGAACACTCTTTTGTTTATATAGTATACAAATAAAAAAAACAAAAAAAAACAAATACAAGCACGTATGTGTATCCTAAAAGCACTAATTAAAATAGTTTGAAGGATTGTTTACCATAAAAAAATTCTGATTTAATTGGACTAAAGGAGCCCACAGCTTGAGATGTAGCTGGCTGATTTGAACGAAAAACGAAAAATGCCAACGCAAGACTATAGTTTCACTCAGTTTTTTAACCAAAAACTACGCAATTATGATGTTGACGATAATATAGTGTGACCAGTAAAGTCCGCATCATATGGGGTTTTTTTTATTAACAGCTTTATTCGAAATTTGACTTTGGCATGAAGTTCTGCTTCGATCGAGATGAAAATTAAGGAAAAAAATAGTAGTCACGTGATTCGCATTATCTGTCAAATTTTAATTTTTTCCAAAAAATAATTCAAAAGTGGGGTTATTTCTGAAAGTATCGAAAAAAGTTATTAGAAAAAGTTTTTTAAATGCAGTTTCTAGCCCACATGCAAAATTTCACCTGTATAAGATAATTTTGATTTTTTAGTCACTATACATTTACGTGCCATTCCATTTTTGGAATCAAGAATAGTAACAAATATGACTTCATGCCTTAATTCAACATTGTCCATTTTCATTGCACAGAGTTCACTAGAACGGCACGCTCCAGCAATTCCCATTATCATTACAACCTTCATCATTAAATAAATATCATCGGGAGCATCAAACAGGAATTTATTTTTATCTTCCCTGTCAAACACATTAGATGTTTTGGGTTTATATCCGTCATTTTTTCTTTTTAAAAATGCTCGAAGTTTAGGATACTTGGAAATTTCTATGTTTTCCTCTATGAAAAGGGTGGACTTCAGCATGGAATATTCACACCATAAGCTTGATAGAGACTTTAATACAGCTGATTTTTCGTGAAAGTACGCCAAAAGCACTGCAGTAGCAGTCTTTGTTTGGCATCATTTCTTGAAGTATTGATACGTTGCTTCATACCTCTTCCTCGATTTTTCTGGCAGCAGCGACAGACAAGCGATATTTGCTGATTCTTCTATATCCATTGCCTGTTATACAAATCAATAATTTCAATTTCTCTCAATTTTTAAAATCAACTGTCAGCTTGACGTTGTTGTTAAAATAACAATGCTTATGATGCTATAGAAACCGGTCAAAGCTGTCCATTATTTGATACGAAAAATATCGAATTAAATTAATAAAAGTCCAAGAATAAACTCTGCGGGGAGGAGAAAAAATGTTATATACTTCACGGGATGTAAGTATATTTACTAGTCTCGAACTTTATTGCCAGCCCTCGCTATCGCTCGGGCGCAAAATCGTTCTTGACTAGTAAATGTTACTTACATCCCTTGTAGTTTAAATAACTATTTTTTATTAGCAGTAATGCTCTAGTGTACTTTACTTTACCCAGCACCCCAATTTGCTCCAAGAATCCCATAAGTTTGTTATTTTTTAAATAGTTTTGCTGTAAAATTCGTCGTATAACATTTACATTGTTTCGTTTTATGCACCTAAAGGTATTGCCACTTAGAGAATGCATTCTAGCACATCTTTAAATACGACTTTTGTCAACTAATATTAAACCCAGATTTTCATTGTTAAAGTCGTTAAACTATCAACACGGCAAATTATCTAATTGGCCGATAGAATATCTACGAGTACAAACGAATCTTCACTTTTCCCATTAAATTCCCAAGGTATTATTATGACCCCAATATGACAAATAAGAAAATTATATTAAATTGCCTTTTACATTAGGATACAATAATAATTTAGCTTTCTTATATATTTTTTTTATTTTGTCACATACAGATTAAAGGTGACGGATATTTCCTTTACAACAATAAATAAATACGTGACCGTATTTTGAAACATTTCTTTTTGCATACACCATCATTCTCTAAACTAAACAGTGCTAGGAGCTCTGGCCTCGAAAATAGCTTACTAATAACTAAACCGTGCTGAAATTAATTCTAACCTATATTATAATGGAATTTAAATTTCCTAACAAATTGACAAACATTTTGTGCCCCCTTAATTTTATCTGGCAATCTTTTATGGACTCTGGATGCCCTTACAATTGGATTGTTTAGACCTATGATTGTTCTTGTTGTAATCTGATATATATCATTATGAGAACGTGTTATGTAATAATTAGGTATGTATTTGGGAAAATAATATTTGTATTACAATTTTGGTTGTTATTAACTATTCTATACATAGGTTTACACTGCTCTAATTCTTATATAATATATTTTAATTTTGTGATGCCTAGTTCACTGTACAGTCGATCTGTACTTGTTAGTCTATACTAGTTAAAAATGAGTGACATGTACTCCAAACTGGTAATAGGTATCTCAAGTGTGACAAAAAAAAATGAATTGTCCACATTATTTTACTCTTTTTAGGTATATATAGTTTCCGAATCAAAAAAGGGCTGAAATCATTGGTAGCACCTTCTCAGAAATACCGTGCGAGCAAAAATTATTTGCATCAAAGAGGGCCTTGCATCTAGGTACGTAATGCTTAGCCGTAGAGCTTAATACATGTTTGGTGTCAGTAACTACCTGAATTAACAATCAATTAGTTATTCCGTCATCTTTGACAGTGATCGTTACAAGTAATTTGATTCATCGCTAATTTTTCCAATTTCTTGAACAATTCACACAATGGGCTTTACGGAACAGCACAAAACGTTCATGGTTGAAGCGTATTTTCGAAACGGGGTTAGAGTCAATGGTAAGTGGCAATACAATCCAGGTTTGTGCATTGACGATTTTCACGAACATTTTCGTAACGTTGATTTTATTGCTGGGGATTTTTATCATTGCCTGAAAAGAACCGTGGCTGTGTTTAGGGAAACAGGTTCTATACAACACAAAAAAGGAGCAGGAAGACCATCTGTAAGAACAGAAGAACTTGTTGCAAACGTTCGTGAAATATTCTTACTTTGTTAATTTTGTAAACAATAAAAATAAATTTGTATTTGTCTACTTATTTTATTACTCATTAGTTTGGCATATCATGTCATAATATGAATTTGACAAAATTTTAACCTAGATTTGGTTAGATATATTGTCCTCATATCATTGTGATCTAAACCAAGCACTACGTTTTTTAATCCAAGTCCTCTTTGATGCAAATAATTTATGCTCGCACGGTAGTAGAGCTTTCAAATTTGATTATCATTTACTGGCATTTTTTGATTTCTCAATGTCATTGTCAGTATGTCAGTGTCTTAAAGATTGTAGTTGAGTTAAGAATTTTGGTAAGTCGAGAAACATATCCATGGTGCTTACCAGCATTAAAGTGTTAATATTTCGTAAACGGTTTATGATAGGTATAGGACATGATTTATGAAAATGTCTAGAATTGATTGTAGAACAATAAAATGTAAAAATATACATTATGTTTTAATAAATAAATTTGATAACGTTGATATTGGTAGCATTTTTATGATCCACCGTGTATAATTTCTTTAAAAAAAAAATGCATTTCAAAAAATTAATTTGACGGGTCCGAACGATTCTCGATTAAGTGGGCGGTATTCTATATACCGTGCGAGCAAAAATTATTTGCATCAAAGAGGGCTTGGATCAAAAAACGTAGGCCTTGGTTTAGATCACAATGATATGGGGACGACATATCTATAACCAAATCTAGGTTAAAATTTTATCAAATTCATATTATGACATGATATGCCAAACTAATAAATAATAAAATAATAAGTAGACAAATACAAATTTATTTTTGTTGTTTACAAAATTAACAATTCTGCGTCTAAACCATTGAGAGTAATTCCTGCGTCTTTCAAAATCTGCGGATTGTATTTCTTGGAATACTTGCACTTTATAAGGAAATCAATATAGCTGCTTCTTAAGAATAGTCCTGCATCTTCCATAAGATCTTCCCACTTCTTGGGACAGGCGTCTTATACAATTTGTTGGCGTATTTTGCATTATTTCACGAACGTTTGCAACAACTTCTTCTGTTCTTACAGATGGTCTTCCTGCTCCTTTTTTGTATTGTATAGAACCTGTTTCCCTAATCACAGTTACGGTTCTTTTCAGGCAATGATAAAAATCCCCAGCAATAAAAGCAACGTTAAGAAAATGTTCGTGAAAATCGTCCAGGCGCAAACCTGAATTGTATTGCCACTTACCATTTACTTTAACCCCGTTTCGAAAATACGCTTCAACCATGAATGTTTTGTGCTGTTCCGTAAATCCCATTGTGTGAATTGTTCAAGAAATTGGAAAAATTAGCGATGAATCAAATTAGTTGCAACGACTGTCAAAGATGACGGAACAACTAATTGATTTTTAATTCAGGTAGTTACTGACACCCAACAGGTATTAAGCTCTACGGCTAAGCATTACGTCTTTAGATGCAAGGCCCTCTTTGATGCAAATAATTTTTGCTCGCACGGTTTAGGGCTGATCCGTTCGCTTTAACAATTTTGTGTTTATGAGTTTTGTCTTGTCTCATTGTCTTTTTATGTGTAATGTGAACGGAATGGGTGAGCCAGCATTTATTTGCTTTTCTTCAAATATTTATTATAATTTATATTCGTGCTTTAAATTAGATAAATCCGGTCAAAATGACGTTTTATAGGTTAAGGCTGCTAAAATTATCAATTATATTTACTCGAAGTCAACATTGTAATAGCATTTATAACCTATGTTCAAGTTAATAATACTTTTGCAACACCACAATTAAGTTAGCAAAAACAGAGAAGTAAAGATTTGGGAGTATTAAAAAATTGACCTTTTAAAATTTAAGACAATTATAATAGGAACTTGTTTTTTATACAGGTGTTAAAAAACTATAACCGCTTTTTCCACGTGTCGAATTTTTTATAGTCATGTAAAAACCAACATGAGGACTATCGAAAATTTAAAACAGGAATCAGAAATTCGCTAGGTTATTTATAGTTCGAGAATTGGTGTTATGAAACTGAATGAGCAGCCCGTGGCCAATAAAATAGGCGAGGCTAAACAGAGCTGTCCGACAATGTTATAGTATATTATTGAACAACCGTATAATATAGGCCATAATTATCCGAATGTATTATGGCCCATTACACGCGAGTCAAATAGTATACTTTATCTACAACAACCCAAGAAATTACCTTTTCGGACTTCCATTATCTTTATTTTGTTACTTAACACAACGTTTCGGCTAGTTAGTATCTCTAACCGTTTTCAAGTGTAAACTACATTATTATTCTAAGACGACTGTCTTAAATACTATCCATGTGCAATGAATCTTGATGACTCCGCCTACGTGCTTATTGGAGTGTGAGTTGTTGGTTTTGGGCAAGAAGAGGCTTCCAGATATTGGGGATATTTATACTTGGTTTACTAAAATATGGGTATTTTGATTCATGAAAGCTGCTTCTTTGAATTTTCGTTTGCTTCAGTGCTGTTCCGTGTCCAAAACCTTGGCTTCTGACCACTGTATATTATGTTGGTTGGTCCATAGATGTTGCGCTATACTCGATGCGCTGATCTCGAAGTTTCACCTCTTTGAGTATGTTTCAGATGTTCTTTAACTCATACGGGAAGAGGTATTTTTGTTTCTCCAATATACGATTCACCACAAGGAATTTTATAGATAGATACAATTTTTTTGTGTTTTCATAACTTTTGTAAGAAAGCTTTTAAGCGTATTTCCGGATTTAAAGGCAGTTTTGATATTATAGTTTTTGGTTATCCTTCTACTCTTTTCAGAAATCCTCTTAACATAAGGTATTGTAAAAAATGCTTGCTACTCTTTTGTTTCTGTATTAGTTTTTACTTCGCGATTTTTAAGTCCGGTTGTTGCGCCATCAAAAAAAACATGCCGCCATCTTGAAAATCGGTACTTTTTGCAAACAAAGAATTTTAACTCGATAACTATGCATTTTATCAAAAAATATAAAGAGACAAAAAATAAAGAGAATAAAAAACTCTATCTGAATAGACAAACATATGGTGTGTAAATTTTGACGGATTGGCTCAAAATTGTATTTTTATTCCGTAACTTTATTTTATTACTGCAATTAACTCGAAAAAAGACAAAAAACAAGAAAAATATTGATAAAATATCCAGTTAATTATATATTTTGTAATATATTTTGTTTATTTACTAAACTTTTTTAGTAAACAATATCATTTTTGGGTTTACAATTGTTCATCTGGACTATGTATAACATATAGTAGGCTGTAGTTTGTAGTAGCACAGCTAGTTATTTTAGTAGTATATCTTACATTTACATCCTATTTTCTATTTGGGCAAATTTTTGTTGTTTTCCAAATAAGAAATAAGAAGTGTGAAAAGTGTAAATAAGTGTAAAAACTCTTGTATTTATTCTCTAAAAATAAAATAGGCCTGGTAAGTTGTTTTAGTAATCTAAGATCTTAAATAATCAATCCACATCGTCTTTAAAATTAAGAAGTAGTCAAGTGGCGTTTGATTTTAAGAACCAATGTGTGTTTTGTGGCAAAAAATGCGGAAAAAAATTGGCTCATACACAAAAATTCTCCTGTGTAACCACTATTGACATAAAAACAAATATTTTGCAGTCTTGCTACGAAAGAAATGATAAATGGTCTGCCGAAGTTTTGGAACGGATTGGAATAGAGAGTGATTTAGTTGCTTGTGAAGCTCGGTATCATGGAGACTGTTATGCTTCTTTTACGCATTTTAATATTAAAAATAAAGGAACACCAATTGGTGAAAATGCTTTATTAGGTTTTAAAAAAGTTTTAGAGTATTTGGATGAAAGAAAAGAAGATATTTGTCAGTTTTCATTAGACATACTGTACGAGAAATTTCAAAACGCAGTTAATAACGAGTCTGAGGTCTGGAGATATTAGGTCGAAAGTCTATAATCTCAACCAATATCCTTCTGCCAACGATATCCTAAATGGAGGTGTATATAATATACCGGAGAAACTGCTATTGTTTTTATTGATTCTTTGTGATAAACCAGAATCTGACAAAAAAAAAATTTTAGTTGCCAATGTCATAGTCGCTAATGTTCGGCCAAGATCTTTTTTATCCCCAATACTATGTGGCATTGCAATATATCTCCACAGAAAATATGGGTCCATAATTTTACTAGATTTATTATCATTATCAGAATCCTACAAGGAAGCACTAAAATTTGAAGCAGCGGCATCGTCTGTGATAATAAATACCTGGAAAATGATTCTAATAGTGATCTTTAACGTTATTTTTGACTTATAGTAATTTTTTTTTTTTTAATGTTTGAACATTTTTATGACTAGCAATCTTGGTTTAGTCACTTTCCAGATATTAAACTCATATTTTTAATACCGTAGAGATATATATGTTAATTTTTTATGTAATAAAGTATTATTTAGTTTATTCAGGAATGTACACTTTTATTTTCATTTTTTTTCAGTTGAGGCTATATTTAAATGGATTGTTACAACTCAAATATTTAAAATATTTAACTTTTTAAGCTACATTGTGATGTAATTTTTTTATGCTGTTTAATTCTTGTCTCCTCATATTTTTTTAAAAAATGCATCCTTTTTAAGTTATAAGTGTTTTTTGTAAGCAAACCCCAGATTTCAAAATGGCGGCGAATTTTTTTTGATGACGCAACAACCGGACGAATGGGAACTTTTAGTATGTTAATAAGGAATACTAATACTAACTATTTCCAGTGGTTTCATCTTTATGTTATTTTTTGCAATTTCAATCGTAAATGCACTGAGCTAATTGGAAGTCCGACAATTTCATTGATATTACTTCATTGTCTACCACCTTCCAACATATAACAATTCAGTTATTCAGTTCTACGAATTTTAAAATCTGACTAAGAAAACAGCAATTTTTACTTTATTTTGACATTTTATTTGAGTTATTTAAAAACAGGTAATCTCCGGAAACCCAAAAATTGCAGCACATCTTTAAAATTGAAAATATAAATATAAATTACGTATATTTTTCCTTTTTTTGTTTAGAGATCCTTTTTTTCGACAACGCAAATTTCGGATTATTACGAATATATTACACTATGTTGTTTTATGAGTAATTATAATTGCACTTGTTGTATTATGCATAGCAAAATGCTCTTACTATCATAAATATCATGTCCTTATTATTAAATAGTTGTAGATTAAAAAAAATTTATGCCTTGCAGTTTCCAATCGGATCTCTCAAAGTAAATTACCTAGTTTTTCAGCTTATAAAAACTTTTGTATAAAAATATAGCTGCTAAAAATCTTGGACGCATAAGTATACAGGGTGATTCACGTTGAGTGGCCTATTAGAAGATCTTGGAAAAGAGTAAAGTTATATTTCTAAAAATTTGGTAGCAGGCATGATTGGCTTTGAACTTTTAAATTATTATATTTCGACGTTTGTATCACTTCCGGTTATACCGGAAGTTATGGCCAACTTTGATATTTTAAATGGAATACCCTGTATATTTTAGCATTTTTGGATACCTTATTGAAACCCAAGTAACTTTTATTAACAATGATCTATACCTATCTCTAACCGTTTTTGAGATATGAATTATAAAATGCATTTTTTGGGTAAAAACCTTACCGAGATGAAAGTTTAGTAGTTTTGAAATTAATAAAGCTAAACATTTAAAATTTTGTAGGCTTTTAACTAAAATATAGATCTTTAGACTACATTACTTAAGTTTCCTGTTTTGCATACAGAGGGTTTTTAAAAGTGTGCCAATGTGGCCATTTAGATAAATGTGCATAAGTCAATTTTTACAAATGGGACACACTGTTTTTTATCTTAGTAACGTGTAGAGAATCAAATTTCCCATCTGAATGAATAATATGTCAGTATTAATATTTTTAGTCATTTTGGAGTTATGAGCAATTCAAAAAAAAAATATCTTAAAATATGTGTTTGTGTTTAGTTCATAAGATATTATTTGTGTAAAGCAGGGCCGAATTAAGGTCGTTTGACGCCTTAGGCTAGGCAAATTTTGGCGCCTATTTTTTTCAATTTCGAAATGGATGTTAAAAAATTGAGCGCACATAGCCAGGATTTCTTCTCCGGGGGGGGGGGGGGGGGGGGGCACCGAGATGGTGCCGAAGGCGCAAAAAAGATAGCGCCGCCGGCGAAAATTTTTTGGGTGCCACGTCCTTTTTTGAATTATGGTGCTTGCTTTTCAAGGGGAAAAATATAAAACACAACACAAAATCCTCAAGAAAAGCACAAAAACAAACCCGGTAATAATTGAGGTGCTATTTGGGTCTTGTGCCCCCCCTATACCCGCGCCTGCATTAAAAATAAATCTGATTTTTTTCTTATTGGGTTTATATTGTATTAAAATTTTAAACAAATATGTATTTTTATTATATAGGTACTATATCTACTAGGTATACTTACATGACAAACTGTCACAAAGAAAATTTAATAGTGTAGGAAATGTTTAATGTGTCCTATATTGTCGAAATCAGAGCTCTAATAATATATGGATATTTCGCATGAAATTAATTTTGTTTTTGTAAGTTTTATAAGTATCGTCTGGAGTTTCGTGGGGGGGCGCCCCCCTTCCCCTAGCTACGTGCCTGGCGAGTCATGATACGGATGATCAAATTTGTGCCTAAACGTAATCTCGTAAAAATATGTTTTTCAAGCGGAAATTTGCACGTTTTGTTGAAGAAAAAACTCATAGATACATGTGAGTACCTACTCAGGGAAAATTATAAAACAAAAATAGAAGTATAAACAAGCAACTTAACATTAATGAATAATGTATACAAAATGTGAAATGAATAAAACAATTAACTCAAAATATCATAACTTAATAAGAGTTTGGTAGTTTCCAAAGTTCAAAAAAACTAATCGACTAATCCAGCTAATTAGGATTCAAAAATATAAAACACATAAAACACAAATTCAGCGCTAAGAATCAAATGATATTGGTAGATTGGTTCCTTATAAATACACAAAATGATATAAATTAAAGTATAGGGATTACTTCTAAAACATCATTTCAATAACGACTCGTTATTAACGAGATCAATGACATCAACAAATAAAATAATATATGTAAATGTTCACACAAAATGATATAAATTAAAGTATAGGGATTACTTCTAAAACATCATTTCAATAACGACTCGTTATTAACGAGATCAATGACATCAACAAATAAAATAATATATGTAAATGTTCTGAGCAAAAAATATAAAGGTAATAAAAGAACAGTTTTTGTGGCCCAATGCCCAAAAACTTTTATTAAAGGTAATTTTAAAAATAACGACATTAAGAGTATTAAGATACTAGAAATATTTTTTTCGACATTTTTGACCTGAGAAATTTTGAATAATGTCGTTGAAGGAAGTTGATTCCACAAGATCTGATAACTTAAATAGTCTTAATACTTTAATTTAGAATATTTTTGTTTAGATTGGAATGTGTAATGTTCTTTATACTTTATAGGTATGATAATTAGCAATTATGCCATAGTTTAAATAGTGATTTAAATATATAAAATAATAGGTACAATGAAATTCGTTAAAAAGGCGCGGCGCCTATTTCGTTCGTGGCGCCTTAGGCCATGGCCTATTTGGCCTAGTGGTTAATCCGGCCCTGGTGTAAAGAAGGCTTTGACTCCGATTTTTGTTTGACTTTGACCTTTATTATCAATTAGTAAAGTAGGCTTTGACTGAAATTGTTTTAAAGTTGACACTCACCTTAGGCCCGTTGTCATATTCTAGTTTACTTAGGTATTCAAAATTACTTTCGTTCTTTAGAATCTAAGAATGGCAAATATTAATAATTATTCTAATAACGATATTTTAAATTTATTTTATATTCATGGAGAGTGTCTATGAATCATAAGCAGAACATGCATAGTGTTTAATGAACGTGTAAAGCCCCCCCCTTTGAAGTTCCTTTAAAATAGTAAAATTTAAAATTCTCAAAAAATGGCAACGATGGCAACGCTGTACGCTGCACTTGTAAAGTTGGCGACGCTGCACTTGTAGCAAAACTTGCAACGCTGCACTTAATCTACGAACTACGAAATAGTAAAGAAGATTTAAAATAATTATTTAAAGTAGGTATGTGTTTAACGATGTTTTAATATTCTACTTATCCTAGAAAGTGTAAAAAAAAAAAATTAAGCACGTTAAAATTTTTTTAAAATCGTGAGGCTAATAATTATTATTTCTACAATTTTTTATGCTACCAAAAAATTAAAGGTAGCCTTTTTAGATTTTCTTTAATAGACCAAAAAGTGCGTGGCAGCCAAAAAAAATTTGCCTGGGGCGCTTTTTTTAAGAAAGAAAGAAAGAAAGAATTATCCTCTCTGGTAGCCCCCCCTAGAACGAAATCCTGGTTGCGCCGCTGAGTCTAAAGATCTATGTTTTAGATAAAAGCCTAGAAAATTTTAAATGTTTAGCTTTATTAATTTCAAAACTACTGAACTTTCATGTCGGTAAGGTTTTTACATAAAAAATGGATTTTATAATTCATATCTCAAAAACGGTTAGAGATAGGTATAGATCATTGTTAATAAAAGTTACTTAGGTTTCAATAAGGTATCCAAAAATGCTAAAATATACAGGGTATTCCATTTGAAATATCAAAGTTGGCCATAACTTCCGGTATAACCGGAAGTGATACAAACGTCGAAATATAATATTTTAAAAGTTTAAAGCCAATCATGCCTGCTACCAAATTTTTAGAAATATAACTTTACTCGTTTCCAAGATCTTCTAATAGGCCACTCAACATGAATCACCCTGTATATACCGGGTGTTTTAGAAGGAACGCTCACCACTTTACCTTTCTTATTGTTTAAATTTTGAACATGTTTTCAACGATATTTTTCAAAATCTTCAATACAGAGGAGAGAGGAGGTATGAAAATAAGTACTCATAGTAATGAATGAAACTTCTTTCTAAAAATTTTTCATTCTTATTAAAAATATGCAAACATTTTTTCGCCATTAGAAAACAAAAACAAGAGGGACATCCGTTAGCATTCTTTAGACTGAATGACACATGACGTCATTCGATGGAGTTTTAAAAATATTAAAAATGATTTTAATAGAATTATTCTTTAGTAATTTGAAACTATATCTTTTCATACTTTAATTAAACCCTAAAATACCCTTTTATGCGCCAAGGTAACCGACAAACCTATAGGATTTTCAATATGCCAATAGTGGGACGTCAATGAATATTGGACATAATGGATAAAAGAACATTGGTATAAAATACCGATTAATACATTGACACACTATGATAAATATGGGCCGCGCAATTTTTTTTTAAGAATAAAAAAGCCTTTTTCCAACTCAGCAAGAAAATCGATAGGCTGGAAATTACCATTTAGAAATAATTTTCTTGCTAGGTCGGAACGAAGCTAAAATTATTTAAATTGTTTATTTATTTAATTTATTTATTCCAAATAAAATCCCAAAAACATCTGTTCCTGAGGGATTCTCTACTAATAACAACATCTAAAAATGTAATTGTTAAATATAACTAATTAAAATACAAGTAAAGTCAAAATAATACTTAAAATGTTAATATTCAATAAAAAAATAATATATTATTTAAATTTGTATAAAATTATTCAATTATTATTTCTTTTAATAAAATAATATAACTGATTTAGATATCATTTATAAATAATTTTGAAAAGAATAATTAATCATAAAATAAGTGCACGTTTAAATATTTTTTAGTTTAAAATTTAGCTTCCACTTTTTAAAGTATTTTCTTAGTTATCATTTTAAAACGTTTTATATTTTAAAATTTTAATTCTTGGGGTATTTCGTTGTAAAATTTCATACCTTGATAATATATGGAGTTCTGACCTGCCCTAGTGTGTATTGAAGGTAAATCAATATTGAAAACAGTTCTAGGTAAATGATCATGTGCGTCACGTCTGTAATTGAACTTTTTATTTGAATTTTTATTTTTTGATATAATTTGGTGAACAAAAACAATATTTTGCATTTAGTAAATATCCTTAATTGACATGATATTAAAATTTTTATATAAAAGTTTAGTTGAATATTGTCTATTCAAGCAATATATATTTTTAATTGCTTTATTTTGTAAAACTTGTAAAGGGTTAAAGTTAAATATTGTAAATGAGAGTGAATAATAGCAAAATAAATAGGACGTAACATATAATTTGGAGTCAAAAAACTGAGTTTTTTTTTTAAATCCCCACTGGTGCAACTATTTTCTGTTTAATATATTCAATGTGTTCACTCCAGTTAATAGCTTCATCTATTATCAACCCCAAAAATTTAATTTAATTTGATTGTTTTAAATGCCCGACTTTTAATTTTAAATATATATAAATTGGGTTTCTTTAAAATACATAAAAAAAAGGATTTTTCCAAATTTAATGTTAATTTATAACTACACATAGTACACATTCATATCATGATTTATAAAATTTCGTATAATTTCATATGAAATTAAAAATATTCTTTTGCTTGCATTAGTTATATTCTAAAGGGAATATCCAATTCAATCCCCTTTGTTACGTCCCTGGTTAGTAATGAATGGGTCACGAACTGTGAATAGTTAATAAGTACTTTAGTACTTATGGGCAATAAAACATATCGGTATAATAATTGCAAAATAATAATAGTTTTACTGGTCGTGGATTAATCGTGGGTAGGTAGGTGCATGTAGGTACATAAGGTCAATTTATAACCCAAATTTTTAGATTTATGTTAAATTTGTTTTGGTTTAACAATCACGTAAGATTGACGTCCCTTTAATTTGACCTTGGCCGTAAATTTTGTTTTTGACTTGACTGGTAGATCTCTTCGTTTTTAGAAAAATAAGAATTTATACGAGAGTACACTTTTTAAGCAAGTTCGGAGTTAATCAGTGCCAAGAATTTAATAAAATCAATCGTCGCTTCCTAGATCTTCTAATAGACCATTTACCGTAAATCACTGTGTAACCATGATGGTAATTTCAATTACCCTTTTGTTTTTATGTTTTGCTCCTAACATATTAAATATTTTTACAAAAAACATAAATATAATAATTTACTAGGAAATGGTATGTTTCGAGGTGAAAACAATTAAATTGACAAGAAGAAAACTTGTTATTTATATACTCTATTTTCGAAGTATTTAGTTTACTATTAGTTGTCAACCACTTACATTAATTCTTGTGAGTTACGATGGGAAGAAGCTAGGACCCAAATTAATTAATTTGAATGGTCGTGCTAGGGGCGGGGGGTCAGACTCCCCCCTCCAAAACCATCTTCACCCAGCAAAAGTACGAAACATAAATCATCAGCTAGAAAAGCTACAAAATGCACCGAAAATCATATATCTGATAGGATGTACAGCGTTAAAATAAAATGTTTAGTGTGTTTTTAGGCTAGTGCAGACACATTTTAAAAATTAAAAAAATCATAAAAATTAATAACAGCATGAATTATGGTGGAAAAGGAAGGAAATATAGCGTAACCAACGAGGAAAATAAATTAAAGTCGATCCTAGTTACGAAGGTGAAATGGGGTGAATTTTTATGGTTTTACACGATTTCTAGTGAAACTAAACATTCTATCGCAAAAAGTTAAAGGTAAATGTTGTAGGTAATGAAAAGGTCTATAACTTTTGAACAAACCATTTTTTCACATAACCTAAAGTTTTTCAAGAAAAATTGATAAACCCGTTTTTTCGTTTATGATTTTTATTTCCCAAAAAAAAATTTTCATTTCGCGAAATATGGTAAAAACTTACCTTTTTTGTCTTTCACGCTGTACTTTTTTTAAATCAAAATATTTATTTTTACAAATTTACTGTGATTTTAAACCAAAAAAGAGAACTCATTTTCACCCAAAAATGCCCAAGTGCTGGAAACAGTTTTTTCAAAAAAAAAAAACAGTGGTCCTGATTTTCATTGAAACGTCTACTTTTAGATGGTGTAAAAAAATAAGCAGTACTGTGGAAAAATTTATCAGGAAATGCGAAAAATTAAATAAGTCTGATTTCCTTGGCAAATTGATTAATTCCATTCCATCAATAATATCGAGACTTGGAGGGGCTGCAGGGCTGACTCTTAGGACGTCAAAAGGATAAACCACTGACTTGGAAGTAATCGTAAAGACCTATATAGCAGAATAAAGAGGGGCAAAGGCAAAATTACCACAAAATTAACATATAAACTCTAAAAAAAAGGTTCATTCAAAAGTATTAAAAACGAATATTGTGGCATTGTTATTTATATATTCTATTTTTGAAGTATTTAATGGCATGACAAGTGTGTAACTGTTTTTTTATTGGAATACACAGGGATCCAAGCGCCGGCACAATGGATACCCTGGGACAGGTAGACCACGACGGCCGTTTTGCCCTTATTGTTAGGACTCTACGGACAGCCATAACCCAAGCAATTTTGACACAGCGGTTCGATATATTAAAAGCCTCTTTGCAAAAGCAAAGCGGCTATCATACACCTTAGCGCCATCCCAGCGGAATTAACTCCAACGTAAAAGGCAGTTACACTGGTAATAATCGAAAGGTAGACAACTAAATAAACCACGAAGTGCATCACAATCCAGTAAAGGGAACGCTATTTGAGTTTCCACCGAAAACATCTGCCATTTCGCAGACCAGACCATTTTCGCGGACACTATATATTCTAAACATTTTTATGGCTCAAAACTTAAACGGATTGCGCGCATTCTAGTGGGTGCCGGCGTTGATCTGTTTTCTGGTCTGCAAAATGGCAGATGTTTTCGGCGAAACCCTATACTGGATTGTGATGCACTTTGTGGTTTATTTAGTTGTCTACCTTTCGATTATTACCAGTGTAACTGCCTTTTATATTGGAGTTAATTCCGCTGGGATGCACTGTGCTTGGATCCCTGTGTATTCCAATATAAAAGCAGTTACACACTTGTCCGATATGCCACAATATCAGCTTTTAATTATTTTCGCGGACACTATATTATCTTCTATTCAAAAGTATATATTTTAAAAACGATAAGCCTTTACACTGAAGAATTCGCCTAGACTGGACTAGAGACTTAATCTATGTCCCAACAACATAATTCCTTGACTACTAATTCATTTTGGGCTAATGTGTAATAGATAATTGTTAAAAAATATGTTTACTTACTTTCTATGAAAATAAACACTTGACAGACAAACAAAGTCCAACAATATAGGTACTAACAAAATAGCTCGTTTCAGAGGTTACCAAATGAGTAATGAATAAATCATAGACAAACGGGTCGGGAAAACATAATATGCTGGTGCAAGGGCGTAAGAAAAATATGCCTATATAAACGGCGTTCTATCTGAGGTGCAGCACATATTTCACCTGTTGACGCTTTAACGGCTAAAAGGGTGGATGAGGAATATATACACTAACATACAGGGTTAGTTGAAATAACCGGAACGGCTAATTTTCTTCCAAACTACCAGGGCTAAAACAATGAATTTTGGTACAGGTGAATAGCTTAAAAAATTTAATCGAAAATTGACAATTGCGACGTTGCCAGATTTTTAGTTTTTTCTGTAACTCAAGGAATGTTTTTTTTTCAAATGTAACACTACTCTTTTTTTATTGAATTCGATTCTTCCCATCATTATTACCATTTCCTAATAGTATTAAAAAAATACAATCTATTTCCATTTAAAAACGTTTCAAATAATGTGAAAAGGAAGGTTGGTAGACATAATGTACCTAATAGTATCGATAACGATAATAACAACAAACAAGTACTAACAATAACATAGCTAGTAAAAATGACTTACCTAATATTATAGCAGGTACACTACATTAATTTAATTATGAAACCGAGAATATGTAAGTAATTTTTACTAGCTATGTTATTGTTAGTAGTTGTTTGTTGTTATTATCGTTATCGATACTGTTAGGTACATTATGTCTACCAACCTTCCTTTCCACATTATTTGAAATGGAAATAGATTGTATTTTGTTAGAGTTAGAGTTGTAACTAATTAACTTTTTTTCCCATAGAACTATTTGAGATAAAAATTTGATACTATCAGGAAATGGTAACGTTGATGGGAGGAATCGAATTCAATAAAAAAAAGAGTAGTGTTACATTTGAAAAAAAAAACATTCCTTGAGTTACAGAAAAAACTAAAAATTTGGCAACGTCGCAATTGTCAATTTTCAATTCAATTTTTTAAGTTATCCATCTGTACCGAAATTCATTGATTTAGCCTGTGTAGTTTTGAAGAAAATTAGCCGTTCCGGTTATTTCAACTAACCCTGTATATATATTCGTCGTGTATATGAAAATGATTGGTAATTTATATATCCATCTTTCATCCATGCAACGATTGTCTGTGTAAACGTGGTGTTTTCTGAATAAGGGACTTTTAAATTAAAAGTTGGGAAATATATTTCACTATACCCATCCCGGTTGCTATTCGCCACGAAATGCAATAGGCCTTTTCACTATAGTGGAATTTATGCTAGTCAGCATTAACATCCTGAATTAGAACCTATTGAAAATACATCCCAATAATTAAAATCTCCCTAGAGGGTCACAAACCTTTCCTAGAGACACTTAAAAAGATACCGCGAAAGCAGAAAGTTTAAAAACCTGAGATCAAAACCCTATTACGTCATCCCATTATCCGCGAAATGTTTTTATTTGTCAGCCTCGACGGAATATATTGCTATCTTTCTATTGATAAACTAAATAGACTAGAACAGCTTAAAAATATAAAACAACCCGCCCGATATTCAGGAAAACGCGGCGTTCGACCTTCGGCTGAATAACTGGGACCCATAGGTCGAGGCAGATGTGACGTCAGTGAGTTTATTCCCGTGTTTTTATTAAAGAGCGTATCTTGTTTCTTTATTTTCTCGGTAAATAAATCAAAATTTTAAAAACTGAAACCGTAGAAAAATTTTTCTTTCTCTATAGGTACGATAGAGTATAAATAAAAATTTAGTGAAAAAGCCCATTGTGGCAGGCGAGTGCCTGAAGCCTTCCAGAATAATATAATTTTTTTAATGAGCCCTTAAAAAAAACCTTAAATGCTCTGACCTGTGGACTGGAAATAATACAATAACAAACATTATTTTTATCATTGACGTGAATTTAAAGTTCGTAGAACTTTATTGACGTCGGTATTTTCTTCTGTCGCGTATGCTAATTCTAGAAGCGTTACAATTAATTATTATTTACGGAAATGCAAAAAAAAATATTTTTAAATTTATTTAGCGTATCGCAAACACAATACGTTGACGTTGAGTGGCCTATTAAAAGATCTCGGAAACGAGTAAAGTTATATTTCTAAAGATTTGGTAGCGGTCATGATTGGCTTTGAACTTTTAAAATATTATATTTCGACGTTTGCATCACTTCCGGTTATACCGGAAGTTATGGCCAACTTTGGTAATTCAAATGGAATACCCTGTATATTTAAGCATTTTTGGATACCTTATTAAAACCTAAGTAACTTTTATTAACAATGATCTATACCTATCTCTAACCGTTTTTGAGATATGAATTATAAAAGGCATTTTTTATGTAAAAACCTTACCGAGAAGAAAGGTCAGTAATTTTGAAATTAATAAAGCTAAACATTTAAAATTTTGTAGGCTTTTAACTAAAACATAGATCTTTAGACTACATTACTCAAGTTTCATGTTTTGCATACAAGGGGTTTTAAGCGGCTTTCTTCGTTTACATTTAATAATATTCTTCGGTATTATATTATGCTTTCTTTCATGCACAATTTTCTGCACAGTCCTTAAACTAATTCCCAGTGCTTTTGCTTTCACATTAAATTAATTGTCAAAGTCACAAAACGGACATCTTTATATCAAGACGAAGGTGGCAGGTACAATCTTTTGTGAATCGCTGAAAATTAAATACATATCCTCTCATGTAAAAATTGCATAATAAGTCTGTAATATTTGTCTTACGGATTTTATTTGGATAGTATGATTAAACGCAATAAAGGAAAAGAAAAATTGAAAATATGTCTTTGTTAAATCGTAAGACCCGCACAATAAGACCGGATCTGACTATACGTAAAATAATTCGAAAGTAATGAAATGATAAAATATTAAAACTGAATTTCTATCGATGAAGCGGAGTGATTTCGTCAAACGTAGCCAGCACAAATGTTCCCCTCTCTTTAAACGAGGGAGCGCATTGCCATGCATTGGTCACGTCGGCAACACTGATTGATCTGTTGTCCTTATTGCGGGCATCCAAACATATTATTCACTCTCTCATACCCACATAATATGCCTCAGAAAGTTCGAGCTTGCGAAAACGGTATACGACTTAATACTAATCGGCACACAGCACGCTAGCCTACCGGAATAATAGTAGTGGCTTTCGGATTGGTCCACGTAAAAAAAATCTGAAGGCCCTGCCTCCTAGACCCTTAAAACTTCGTTTGTTCCAGTATTATTGCTACTACCTCTAAAACATCCCTCGTATTTCACGAGAACTTCATGATCACAATCACACTCTGCCGGTACTTATCGTATGTCCCCGCAGTATATTGGATCCAAGCGAGCCTTGACCACGGCTCTCTGTTTCCTTTACCAGACAAATTTTAATGCGTGCAAGAGAGAAATAAACGCATGCTACTACTAAAAGGATTGACAAAGAAAAATAATCTGTTGGGGTTAGAAGCCAAATAAAATTTCGATCAGGTTCCAACGTACGTTGTCATTTTGCAGAAACGTGTGGGAAGAAGAGCCTAGGAGTTACATTGCGGAAGCAGTTCTTAGCTTATTTCCTAGGGAAATTAGTTGGCTCAAGTGCTCAACCGATTTCTGCAGTAAGGAGGATTGAATAATGTATATTCAAATATTCATTGTCAGTTTGTAATTGTTTACATATTATTTTTAAATTTCGAATATGCGGGTGCTGACCGAGCTTGATAATTTATAGGTTTTTTAAATTATTTGCAGTACTAAGAGTGTTATGTTAAATAGTTGCTGAGACTGAGAATATAAATGACTTAATCTTCAGGGGTTCTAAATTATATTATAAATAATATTATTTCATTGTAACTTTATAACCCGTTTTGGCTTTTTATACGTCATTCACTCGACATCGCATAAAGCCAACCAGTTTTTGTTAAAAATAATATTAGTTCGTTTTAAAAAAAAGTGGTTACTTTTTGTTGTGTCTGGCATTTTAATGATACTTATCACATGCTTTAAATAAAACATAATAGTATGTAAGCCATTATTTTTAAATAATATTTTTAAAAACCTTCCATAATTCGTTAGTGACGTTTGTAAGAACAAATTTGTCAAATTTTTAATGTCACAGAAATAAATTATATGACTTAGAATATGATTAGCTATGAGTTTACAAGAATATTGAATTTAAAAACATTTGAGGTCGCAGTATCGCATCCCAGTAGGTAATAATTTCAAAATAATATAATAAAATAAATAAAATAAATAAAATAAATAAAATAAATAAAATAAATAAAATAAATAAAATAAATAAAATAAATAAAATAAATAAAATAAATAAAATAAATAAAATAAATAAAATAAATAAAATAAATAAAATAAATAAAATAAATAAAATAAATAAAATAAATAAAATAAATAAAATAAATAAAATAAATAAAATAAATAAAATAAATAAAATAAATAAAATAAATAAAATAAATAAAATAAATAAAATAAATAAAATAAATAAAATAAATAAAATAAATAAAATAAATAAAATAAATAAAATAAATAAAATAAATAAAATAACCTTGTCAGGTAAATAATTGTTATATAACTTAATACAGTTGTGAGTTTTTAATTTAGTATTAGGGGAAGAATAGCCATTTTTTTTCTAGAGCCATTTTATAAAAGTTGTTAGCCGTTTGCCGACTGTGAAGTAGCTCCATCACGTACACATTTGGCATCGAAATTTCAAATTCAGAAAGTAAAACCTTAGGTCTCGTATTTTTTTTATAATAAATAAATATTTTTTTTAAACGAGGGTTTATTTATTCAAATTGTAAATAAACACTACTGGTTTAAAAGATATAACTGTCTTTTGGTTTACCAAAGAATCAATTACATTAGGTAACTATTATTATAATAATGTATTTTTATACATAAAAGTACGCATCACTTACATTTGCTAAATATGCAAAATTTCGAATAATTATGCTAATTTATAATCCGTTAAAATTCGCAAGTTAGCCGTTTAAGGTACGACATTTATTTAATTGTCATATTATTTTCTTTATTTCCATATTCAATTAGCTTATAATTACACCATAGGTAAAGTGTGAGAATATTTAAATAAATAAATAATTATGTAAGTTGATTTAGTGTCCTTAATAATTTAATTTTTCCTAAGATAGTAGTAGAAAAGGGGACTTCAATGAAAACAGTTTTTACTTATTTCCAACGTTTCGGTTTAATTTTTAAAACTTTTCAATGGGTAAAACAACGACACAATTAGTAACTACAAACACACGTAAGATTGAAAACAACTAGTAGTAGTCACTTTTCTTTCTAACCAATAAAAAACTCAGTTTCCTCATACGGATCAATTTTAAGATATAATTTATCCAAACTCAGTTTGAGGACATTTCAATCATTCCATACGGCGGTAAACAGTCTCAAAGAGACCGACCTCACAACCAGGGTTGTCAGATCTTTCTTCTTGAATTCTTCAAGTTTTTTTATTAAAGATGTTTCATTTATATCAGTATTCAATTGTTAGTCAGTAACTTTCTTTGAAAGCTAGTTTGCAAATATACTTTAAATCGAGGAGTTTTGAGTGTGACAGAAAAAAATAACAAGCCATTCATTGTTATAATAATACATTCTTTAGTCCTTAAGAAACAATATAACTGAAATCAAGACAAAAAGTGTTTTCAGTGTTTAAAAACAACTAATTAACAAACCCTTGTTTCTCGTATACTTATACATAATATATTAACAAACCAGAAAATTTGGTAGAACTGGCAACCGTTCATAATTTATGCACATTGTCAGGGGTGATAAGCGCCAGTTAAAGCGGCTGGTATAAGCTGAAGCGGTCTCCAGCCCGTTCAACGATCAATTCTGTCAGACAGAGATAGGCCAGTGACCGCTGATGGCGTTGAAGAGACGAAGATAAAATATACCTGATTTAGAACTTATGGACGGGCCGGGGAATGGTCCCAGAATGGAGTTCTGGTAAAAAAATTAAAGCATTTTCTGAGCAGTGTCGTGCCGTATCAGGTTTTAGTTTTGTGTATAGAATCTTTGAGTTACCTTATATTTATTATTTTAATATAATATTATTATATATACAGTGGGTTTATAAAGTGTAGTATGTACAGGGTGGCCCATTAATAAGGGACGCCGGCTATATCTCGGAAACCATTAATCGTACAGCTCTCGGAAAAAAAAATTTATAAGCAAAGCGGTCATGAGAAAATTCTGGAAATTACTTTCAAGTTCCTCATTTCGCCGCAAGGGGGCACAATTGTAAGTTAGTTTTTTAAATTTTAAATTTCTCCGAAAATTCCCTTATTAAGGTATAACTCTGATTATATCATTGGAAAGCTTATACAATTCTGCATCATTTTGGTTTAAGGCTCGTTGGCGTACCGACCTTGATAATAGTGGGGGAAGCTATTGAATGTGTAAACATTAAAATCGCCGTAACTCTTAAACGACTTATCCGATTTTACTATATTTAAGCTTGTTTGGAAGGAAAATATAAGTACATTCAATCGTCTTATCCAATGGTACACGATAGTTTCTAATAAAATTGCTAGAGGGCGCAATTTGGTATAATAACAGTTTTTTTGATTTTATCCCGAAAATTCAAATCATACGGTATACCTATGACATCAAAATCGGAAAGTAGATGGAATTTACAAGAAAAGATGTGAAAACCGCAGTTCGATATCTTTCTTCGTTTCGGAGTTATTGCCAGAACAATAATTTTTAATACAAATTGCGCCCTCTAGCAATTTTATTAAAAACTATTATGTACCATTGGATACGATAATTGAAGGTACTTCCAAACAAGCTTAAATTTAGTAAAATCGGATAAATCGTTTAGAAGTTACAGCGATTTTAATGTTTACACTTTCAATAGCTTCTCCCACTCTTATCAAGTGAAAGTGTAAACATTTAAATCGCTGTAACTTCTAAACAGCTTATCCGATTTTACTAAATTTAAGCTTTTTTGGAAGGCAAAGGTAAGTACCTTTTATTGTCATATCCAATGGTACCCAATAGTTTCTAATAAAATTGCTAGAGGGCGCAATTTGAATTAAAAGTTATTGTTTTGGCAATAATTCTGAAACGAACAACAATATCGAACTGCGGTCTTTACATTTTTTCTTGCAAATTTAATCTACTTTCCGAATATGATGTCATAGTTATACCGTATGATTTGAATTTTCTGGATAAAATCAAAAAAACTTTTATTATTACAAATTGCGGCCTCTAGAAATTTTATTAAACACTATCGTGTACTGCTGGATACGACGATTGAAGGTACTTACCTTTCCCTTCCAAACAAGCTTAAATTTAGTAAAATCGGGTACGTCGTTTAGAAGTTACAGCGATTTTAATGTCACTCTTATCAAGGTCGGTACGCCAACAAGCCTTAAACCAAAAAGATGCAGAATTGTCTAAGCTTTCCAATGATATAATCAGAGTTATACCTTAATATGAGAATTTTCGGAGAAATTTAAAATTTAAAAACTAATTTTCAATTGTGCCCGCTTGCGGCGAAATAAGAAACTTGAAAGTAATTTTCAGAATTTTCTCATGACCGCTTTACTCATACAATTTTTTTTTCCGAAAGCTGTACGATTAATGGTTTCCGAGATAAAGCCGGCTTCCCTTATTAATGGGCCACCCTGTACAAACACCTAATGTTAAACAAACTTATAAGTGTGTATACGCATTTTAATTATTTGTTTGGGACGCCTATGGTTAGGAGTTTCATACTGTTTTATGTCATTAAATTGACCTAAGAAACACTATGTATTGTCAGTTAAAATGATATTCTCAAAAATCTTTAAAGAAGAAAATGCATAATGTTTGGTTAGTAAATTTTAGCACTTTCTACAATAGAGTAAGTAATGGATTTATGTATAGGTTAGAAAGATACTACCACTAGTTGTTTTCAATCTTACATGTGTCTGTAGATACTAATTGTGTCGTTATTTTAGCCCTTGAAAAAGGTTTAAAAAATAAAGCACAACGTTGGGAATAAGTAAAAAGTGTTTTCATTGAAGTCCTCTTCCCCAATAATACCTTAGAAAAAAAATTATCTGGAAGTTGTGAGTTTCCGAATTAGTTAGTCGCTGATTAAAAAATATTCCAGAGCAAGGATCCCTTTTCTCACCTGGTAACTTATACGCGACGAAAGGGAGAGAAAACGATAAAAAATAAGGACAGAGCACTTCACGAATCACCACTTACTACATACACAGCTATAGTATAAACAAGATATTTGATAAAAGTCGGTTATTAAACAAACACTAATTCGATAATCACATCTTTACTTTAACTGCATTTTAATTTTTAAATGAACCTTAATTTTACTGTAAATATTTTGCCTTTTTACTAGTTCATTAAATAGATTGGAAACTTGTTATTTTCAAGTTGTTAATACAACATATTATTTTTGATGGTACACTGAGTATTAGTGGGTATTCATGGTTTTCTTTTTATGAAAATACGTCAACGTAAATAGAACGTAATCAAAATTATGCTGTTGATGTTTAAATATGACAATTTAGGTTTTTTCCAACGATTCCCTGCAGTTAATGATCGATGACACCAATAAAGTAAAATGTTTTACGAAGAAAGAAAATTAAATTATAGTATTTTTAATGAATTTTTAATGTTCACTCTGTGTATAATTGTATGTCTATACCTTTCAATTAAGCAAAGTGCAAGGAATCTTCACAATAGAGGTGGTCATTAAATTTGCCTTTTTATTAATTTTTTCGTAGTTTGTGATGTTTAATGTTTGTTTTTAAACTTGTTTGATATTATGTGCTGTTTACAGTGCCTGTTTTAAAAGGTAAGTGATTATTTTAGGATACCTATATAAATAAAATTTTCGATACAATAAATTTAAAAGGAAAACATACAGTGCGAGCAAAAGTATTTGCATCAAAGAGGGCTTGGATTAAAAAACGTAGGGCTTGGTTTAGATCACAATGATATGGGGACGATATATCTAACCAAATCTAGGTTAAAATTTTGTCAAATTCATATTATGACCTGATATGCCAAATTAATGAGTGATAAAATAAGTAGACAAATACAAATTTATTTTTGTTGTTGACAAAATTAACATAGTAAGAATATCAGAAAGAATAAGAAAAATAATTACATAAATTGCTGAAATTGGCCACCTCCAAGCTCCAAGTATAATATCACACATCTCTTCATATTTTCGAAAGTGTTGACCAACATCTCTGGAGAAATGTTACCACATTCTTGCACTTTATAAGGAAATAAATTCAGCTGCTTCTTAAGAATAGTCCTACATATTCCATAAGATCTTCCTTTGTTGGCGTATTTTGCATTATTTCACGAACGTTTGCAACAAGTTCTTCTGTTCTTACAGATGGTCTTCTTGCTCCTTTTTTGTGTTGTATAGAACCTGTTTGCCTAAACACAGCCACGGTTCTTTTAAGGCAATGATAAAAATCCCCAGCAATAAAGCAACGTTAGGAAAATGTTCGTGAAAATCGTCCATGCACAAACCCGGATTGTATTGCCACTCACAATTTACTCTAACCCCGTTTCTAAAATACGCTTTTACCATGAATGTTTTGTGCTGTTCCGTAAATCCCATTGTGTGAATTGTTCAAGAAATTGGAAAAATTAGCGATGAATCAAATTACTTGTAACGACTGTCAAATATGACGGAATAACTGATTGATTGTTAATTTAGGTAGTTAGTGACACCCAACAGGTATTACGCTCTACGGCTAGGCATTACGTCCTTAGATGCAAGGCCCTCTTTAATGCAAATAATTTTTGCTCGCACGGTAATAATAAAATTGTACTGATACCTACCGAAGAAATAAATTGGTTACTATCGATGTATTAATACTTTTTTTCGAGTCAGAACGTAATAAGGCGTTTATGTAAGGTATTATTGCCAATTTTTCTCAGTTCTATGATAGTTGTCTTAAGTTTTAGTCCAATTACCTGTTCTTTGTGTTTGTCATCGTCAGCATAATAATTAGTTCTGCTTAGTTTTGGTAGATATCTTAAATTACCATTATTTAAATTTTATGCATTTCAAGCAGAAGGAAGTATAATTAGTTATTATTTTGTAATAATTGTTTTAAGCCAGCCAAGTACATGTCAATAACCTAAACGGTTCTTTAAAGATTCGTAATCAGGATCAGCTGTGTTATTTTCTCGTGGACAAAGCTGATCGGCTGATTTTAAGGAAAAAAGGTTAAAAAAAATGTATTTAAATTATTATTTTTTTTTGTTTTATAAAAACAAGAATGTTGAAAATGGACGAGGTTATTTTTTATACAATTTATTCATAAATATATAACAATGTAAGTGTATAGTTATAAAACTATAATAATCAGAAGTTCAGTATCAACATATTTATGTTTTGTTTATTTCTAAGTAAAATATAATATAAGTAGGTTATTTTTCTAATATTTATTTTATTTAAGTATAGTTCCTTGGATGCTTGTGGCCATTCTACAAAACTGTATATTATACTATAATTTATGCAATAATAGGTGAATACCTAGTGGGAATATGTTACATTAGAAGTAAAAGAAACTTATATGGAATTGTATACGTTAATGAGCCTAATGAATAAAAATAAAGCAATTACTTAAAGCAATTGCTTGACTAGCAAATGCTATAAGTAAAAGCAATTGCTATATTTATATGAATAAAATTTTGAAGCAATTGCTGTTTTTCTTACACCTTTGTAGCAAATGCTTATTCAAAACAAGTTCAGACGTGGCTTATCCACTTGTTCAGATTATAGATTTCATGTTTAGTTTGGTGCCCAATTTGCAAAAGAGTTGACGCAAATACAACAACGTTGGTCTATTTATTTAGTACAATAGTTATCTGTTACGTTTTTGTGGAAAATAGGAAACTTATATTTGTGATATGGCAGATTTCAGTGAAAATGAGGAAAGTGATAGTAGTGATGAAGAAATTAAAGACAAGCAATTGATATTCGTTCACAAATTGAAGGAACATAAATAAATCTCCCTGACCACAACGGTTTAGCTTCCACAACAGCTTCAGCACTTGTAGGAAATTTAATAAAAATATTGGCCTCTCCAAAACTGCATCCATTACAGAAGTGTATGTCTTACAGACAGTAGTTTGGTGAACACCGAGTTCTTCACCTACAGAATTTTGGAAGACCGGATCCGACAATTTCCGCAGAAGGACTTTAATCTTATTTAAAGGCGACAGGCGCCTTTTACCAGTATCAGTCAATAAATAATTTGCCAACAACTCAACATTTTCGCAGTCAAATCGATATAACTTTCTGAAATCATCATATCTGCAATTTTTACGTACACTGTAGATTTTTTTTACGGACGTTCATAATATATTCAGCCATAATTGAAGACACAAATTAAGAGCAACGCACGTGTATGCCGCGGAGAACTAAAGTTGACTGCTACCTAGCAAATGATGCAGGGGTCGACCTACCTTAAAAAGTTGAAAGCAATCGCTACACTAGAAAAAGCAATTCCTTTATTTATTCATCATATTTTAAGCAAATGATAACTATCGCTTCTATTTTTTGAGAAAAAGCATTGACCAGAAGCAATTCCTGCACTTTTAGACAATTGCTGGACGCACAAGTAATTACTTTAGTTTTTATTCATTGGCTTTCAAGATATTACTTCGATTTTATAAGTAAAAGCGATCGCTACATTTTTATTCATTAGGCTCAATGAGTTTTAAGAATCTTATCACATTTTGGTATTGACTGGGTGAACCTAGGGTTTCATTGAGATCTGCTTGTATATGATTGGTTTGCCTGCTTCCAGCATATTTGGGGCACACTGTGAAAATGTGCTCTACTGTAAGAATTGTGTTACAGTGGTCACATAAGGGTGGGTCTCCCGATTCCATTAAGTACCCATGAGTGGCGCAGGTGTGTCCGGTTCTTAATCTGTGTATTATGATTGCATCTCTCCTGCTCATGGTGGGTGCGTTACTATGTGCAATGTTGGTTGGTATTTGAGTGGTTTCAGTAGTTTTTCCATTTGTTTATGATGTTTTGCTTAAAGTGATTCTTCAGATCTTTAGGAAGCTGAATTTGTTGAATGGGCAGTTTCGAACTCAAAGCTTCTTTGGCAGCTTGATCTGCTTTTTCGTTGCCGTTGATAACGACGTGAGTTGGCATCCACACTTACTAATATCTAGTCTCTGTCGCCAATATCTTAACGTGAAATAGACCAGACTTCAACAGGATGCCATAAATGGCAGGTGACTTAGCCACGAAGCGGCCAGTTCTTAGAGATATTTGACTTTTATCAAGTTTTGAATTAGGTGGTTAGAGTAATTTTTTAAACTTAATTATTATTGATGTTTTCTCTGCCTTACTTATTTTTTTTCCAACCGGATAAGTAACTTGTTTTTTAATTTTCTAAAATTATAAAGTATAATTTTTGTGGTTCACGCCATCGTATTAACATGAATCTGGCATTCTTTTAAATTTAAAAACCAGATTTATTTAGTGGCTTGCTTGACCGGGCATCTATGACGTCAATAAAAAAAGGATTAAATTAATTTTTGACCATCACGATATACCGGGTGTTTCTGAAAAGACGTTCACCCCTATAACTTTTCTGTATTTATAGATATTAAAATGAAATTTTGAGATTATGCTTAAGAGATGAGTCTGCATTTATTGGCATAATTTTCAATTTGTTAGCACTTCCGGTTTGAGCGGAATTGACCTTGACATTGATATTTTAAATGGGACATCTTGTATATTTTTACTTATTGGGATTCAGCATAACATTCTGAGTAAAATGACACCTTACTTGTCATTTTTTTACGTGTTATAACATTTTTATGTTTATTTTTTATTTTCAATTTAGAGTGCTACAAATTAATTAAATCTGTTCATTTATAGTCAAGTAGTAGGTATATGGAAATTAATATATGTCATAATAATTGACTTTCTAAGTTTCACAAGCGTTTAAAACTGAAATTTTGTTTACTTGACGTTTACTCCATTTTTCCAAATGGAACGATGGTGGCTCACTAGGATATTTTAAACGAGCCTTGTTTTTTCAACAATTTGATACCATACACTCCTACGCTATTTTAAAATTGACACTGAAAAATTGGCCTTAAATCCCAATCGCAAATTTAAAAGCGTTATGCATTATTGCCGCCCTTTCTTTTCTAAAGAAATATAAAGGCGGCTTTGAAAAACAATGGAATGGTTTTGAAAAGCACTATGGCTTTAATTTAAAGTTGTAATATAAAACATACAATATTTGCGGCTTCAGTAGAATTTTTCTGGTCGCTCCAAAAATTAGGAGCATATCAATTTGTTCATTTCTAGTAAAACTAACCATTTTATCTAATTTACAATGTAAGTTTAATAAACGAATGACATTACAATTTTAATTTAAAACCGTATTGCTTTTCAAAACCATTTCGTTGTTTTTCAAAGTCGCCTTTATATTTCTTTAGAAAAGAGAGGGCGGCAATAATGCATACCGCTTTTAAATTTGCGATTGGGATTGAAGGCAAATTTTTCAGTGTCAATTTTAAAATAGCATAGGAGTGTATGGTATCAAATTGTTGGAAAAAAATGCTCGTTTTAAATATCCTAGTGAACCACCATCGTTCCATTTGGAAAAACGGAGTAAACGTCAAGTAAACAAAATTTCAATTTTCAAACGCTTGTGAAACTTAGAAAGTCAATTATTATGACATAATTTTAATTTTCATATTCTACTTGACTATAAATGAACAGATTTAATTAATTTGTAGCAATCTAGATTGAAAATAAAAAATAAACATAAAAATGTTATAACACGTCAAAAAATGACAAGTGAGGTGTAATTTCACTCATAATGTTATGCTGAACCCAAATAAGTAAAAATATATAAGATGTCTCATTTAAAATACCAAAGTCAAGATCACTTCCGGTTAAACCAGAAGTGCTAACAAATTGAAAATTAGTCCAATAAAAGCAGACTCATCTCTTAAGCATAATCTCAAAATTTCATTTTAATATCTATAAATACAGAAAAGTTATAGGGGTGAACGTCTTTTCAGAAACACCCGGTATATTTAAAATTCAACTATTGATAATAGGTACCTAATCTGTAAATCTACTAAAAAAAAAAATTAAGAAAAAATAAAAACTTATTTGGGGAATACCAACAGCTGAAGATGAATGATGTAAAAGATCCTTTTATTAAAAAAAAATATAAAATACTTAATTTACATAAAAATTACTTTAATGGTTATTTTTTAATTGCCAAAAATATAAAATTTGGGTCTTAAATAGATACCTGTCATTTTTTTAATTATTGCCGTACATTACCTGCTGTACATTTATTAATATAATAAAAACAGAAAAATGGGCGACTCGTAAAAATGAACAGAGGTATTTTATAATAAACTACCCAACCAACATTTAAAGCCTCAGCGACCTGTAATTTGGAGAAGAAATAACCTACCGTGCGAGCGAAAATTATATGCATCAAAGAGTGCCTTGCATTTAAGGACGTAATGCTTAGCCGTAGAACTTAATACCTGTTGGGTGTCAGTAACTACCTGAATTAATAATCAATCAGTTATTCCGTCATCTTTGACAGTCGGTACAAGTAATTTGATTCATCGCTAATTTTTCCAATTTCTTGAACAATTCACACAATGGGCTTTACGGAACAGCAAACATTCATGGTTTAAGCGTATTTTCGAAACGGGGTTAGAGTAAATGGTGAGTTGCAATACAATTCGGGTTTGTGAATGGACGATTTTCACGATCATTTTCCTAACGTTGCTTTTATTGCTGGGGATTTTTATCATTGCCTGAAAAGAACCGTGGCTGTGTTTAGGGAAACAGGTTCTATACAACACAAAAAGGGAGCAGGAAGACCATCTGTAAGAACAGAAGAACTTGTTGCAAACGTTCGTGAAATAATGCAAAATACGCCAACAAATTGTATAAGACGCCTGTCCCACGAAGTGGAAAGATCTTATGGAACATGCAGGAATATTCTTAAGAAGCACCTAAATTTATTGCCTTATAAAGTGCAAGTATTCCAAGAAATACAAGCCGCAGATTTTTAAAGACGCAGGAATTACTCTCAATGGTTTACCCAAAATTTATTGGAAAGAAATGATTTATTAGACCTGACATTTTTTTCGGATAAAGCCTGGTTCCACCTCTCCGGTTAAGTGAATTCTCAGAATGTGGAGTAGTGAAAATCTCCATTTTTTTGTAGTGTTCACATTGCACCCTCAAAAAATTGGTGTCTGGTTACCTGTTTCTTGAAGAAGAATTGTTGGTCCTATTTTTTTCCATGACACAGTTACAGCACAGCGATATAGAGACAATGATTGTGATAATGACCCGCAAGCGTGTCAAACACGTGTCAGGAAACTGATTAAATTTGTACATAACAAGTAGTTATTACTTTTTCTTCCTGTGCAATATAATTATTTATATGATTTTTGCAACGTGCAAACTTATATTTTGCATTGAAGTTTTTCAATTTATGAAGTGGACCAAAATATTGCATTAAATTTTATAATTACTAACTTGTTTACCTACAGTTGTTAAAAAAGGTCAATGTATAATTTTATTAACATAATAGAAACTTCAACGTGAATTTAAGAAATCCTAAACATAAATATGAACTATATAACATCTGTCTAATAACCATTATTGCAATAAAATTACATTCGTAATGATCATTCGCAAAATTTTAGCATTTCAAGTGTTAGTTGCAGCATTAATATGATACGAAATAAATTTTAAACTATGTTGCGCAAATACGACCATTAGAAGAACATAGCGTGACGAAAAGTATATAATATGTAATTGTATTGCCGACGACTAATTCTTATTTGAATAATTTGGAAATTTTAAGAATTAGGCCGCGAAATAATTTACGCTTTTTGTAAAACTAAGGTTTATACAAAGATAATTGAGCAATTAAAATAGTTATTAAATTAAATTAAAAAAAATTATGTTAGTTTTTACGAAGCCCATATAAGAAAGAGAACAAAATTCATTACTTAAAATTTTGGTAGCGTGTATAAGATTTATGGAAACCAAAATTGTACGAGAAATACGAATTTAATTATCCGATCAAGATTATTATAACATAGTATGGTATACAATAAAACAAAGTTGAACTTGTAAATTTCCACTATATTAACTAGAAAAATTAGATGTTCCGCTAACACTGTAGCTTCGTCAGATGACAATGAGTTAATACTTTTACTGACTTTTCTTCCAGAACCGCCGGTGTATGCTTTATTAACCGTAGCAAGCAAATATTATTATGATTAATGTCAAGCTTCATTACAACTGTCAGTCGGAACCAATACAGTATATAAAACCAATTTATACCCCCCAATAGAAGTTGATAACTACTCTGAGTATTAAGAGCAATAATGGATATAAATCATTATATGGTAGCAGTATCTGCTATTTCCTATTGGCTAAATTACCGTGATATTATCACTACTACACTACTTTCGTTGTCTTACAGTAGGAAAGCGCGTTGCTGTCACATATACTATTAAACAGTTGTAGAAAGAGTATGTGAATTCCTATAAGGAATAGAAGGCTTTTTTCTCAGTATACATAACGTTTCCACAGTGATACATTTTAACAAAATGTATATGTTTAAATGATCATATTAACATTGGCCAAATATATTAATAAAAAGTCCACCCTGTTTACCAAATGTTCAGGTTTAGGGTACATGGTTTTGCAAATATTTTAGATTTAATTCGAAATTACCATATTTTTTATACTTAAATGAAATAAAAGTTTAACATTAAAAGATTACATCGATAAATTAATTAAAAATTAATTCTGAAACACGAACAGAACTGCAAATACAGTACAAACCAATATCCATGCACTTATATAGGGTGAACGATAAATTTGCTTGGATATAGGTTAGGTTAGGTTAGAGTGGCAGACCTCTGGCATTGACCAAACAGTCACACGTAGTCCTGTAGGACCGTTGTGGTACCTACCACACGTGTTCCGCGGAACCTATCCGCATCAGCTTCCTGATGGTTAACGCGAGGTGACGTAGATCGTAGAAGAATCTTGACAGCTCATTCAAACCAGCCACTGCTGTTAATAAACTTCGTGAGTCGACCCAGTTGCAGGCTGCTCACTTCCTCCAGATAATTAAAGAATGGTTCGCCCAGGGCATTGAAGCTTCTTGTCGCGAGGCCGGGGCATTCACACAAGAAATGCTGAATACTTTCCTCCTCTTCTTCATCTCTGCAACTTCTACAGAAGTCGTTAGTTGGTATTTGCATACGTTCAGCGTGTCTACCGAACTGGCAATGTCCGGTGACTACGGCAGTGATGTTTCTTAGGTCCTTCCGACTGTGCTGTAATAACGCTGCGGTTTTCCTGCCATCAAGTAGGAGCCACAATTGCCTGGAGATTCTACAAGTTGCCAGCCCTGTCCATCTGCTTTGTGCAAGTTGTTTAGCTATTTGATCTATATCCTCTTTGACTGATCCCAGTGGTCTAGCCACAGTATTCTCTGCCAGTTCGGCAGACATGCTTGCGTCCTCCCTGGCGAGCGCATCAGTAGTCTCGTTGCCATCTGAATGCATAGTAATATAAAGTCATATTAAGCGCTGTTTTTTAGATTGTGACTATTTATAATCAATTGTTTCAACCTTTTATAATTAATTCAATGTCGTGTAATAATTTATGTAGCTTCTAAATTTATCATTAAACATTTTTTATAACAAGTAGGTAATAAGTATAATTATTTCATTACAGTCATACGTAAAGCGCTGTTTGAAGTTAATAGAACAGTGTACAAGCAATATTATGTTAATGATTTGTTTACTGAATTCAAATCGAACAATGACCCATTCCAGGAAACGATGTGTTACTCTGAAAAGGGAAATATGTATTATTTATTGTACGTGGGTTTAAATAGATGAAAGAGTAAGATATTATTTAAACGGTATGCACGCAGGATATATCTCAACCTAACCACACCATTTCTGATACCTGAGCCATATTCGATTGGGAAAGTGATTTGGATCGATCTGATCTTAAACATCAGTTCAGTAATCCAAGGTGAAACACGGATTTTTATGTCAGTTGTTCGTTTGGGTTTTGATTCTGACTTAACCTCATTTTATGTTTAAAAATAAGTCGAGAATAGCGCAGTAGCATTTTATAAAGCGGGGAACCAAAGAAAAACAACTTTAACATATTTTATTTCCATTCTTCTCATTCACGTACAGGAAAAATTATTTACCTAGATGGGTTTAAAAAGACGTCATTCATCCATTTCTACTTCTACATGACAATAGGCGGGGTTTCTGCTGTCTCTCTATGCATCTTGTACCGTGCGAGCAAAAATTATTGGCATCAAAGAGGGCCTTGCATCTAAGGACGTCATGCTTAGCCGTAGAGCTTAATACCTGTTGGGTGTCAGTAACTACCTGAATTAACAATCAATCAGTTATTCCGTCATCTTTGACAGTCGTTACAAGTAATTTGATTCATTTTTCCAATTTCTTGAACAATTCACACAATAGGCATTACGGAACAGCACAAAACTTACGGTTGAAGCGTATTTTCGAAACGGGGTTAGAGTAAATGGTTAGTGGCAATACAATCCGGGTTTGTGCATGGACGATTTTCACGAACATTTTCCTAACGTTGCTTTTATTGCTGGGGATGTTTATCATTGCCTGAAAAGAACAGTGGCTGTGTTTAGAGAAACAGGTTCTATTCAACACAAAAAAGAAATAGGAAGACCATCTGTAAGAACAGAAGAACTTGTTGCAAACATTCGTGAAATAATGCAAAATACGCCAACAAATTGTATATAAGACGCCTGTCCCAAGAAGTGGGAAGATCTTAAGGAACATGTAGGACTATTCTTAAGAAGCAGCTAAAGTGCAAGTATTCCAAGAAATACAAGCCGCAGATTTTGAAAGACGCAGGAATTACTCTCAATGGCTTACCCAAAATTTAATGGAAAGAAATTATTTATTAGACCTGACATTTTTTTCGGATGAAGCCTGGTTCCGCATGTGGAGTAGTGAAAATCCCCATTTTCCCCTCAAAAAATTGGTGTCTGGTTAGCTGTTTCCCGAAGAAGAATTGTTGGTCCTATTTTATTCCATGACAAAGTTACAGCACAGCGGTATAGAGACAATATTTTGAATCCATTTGTGGAGCAATTACTTGACGACGAACCACGTTTTGGATATTTTCAACAGGATATTAACTACTCACGCAATTTTTTCGACGACAGATTGATCAGTTTTCGATCAGATATTGGATTCCCACCTAGATCACCTTGTTTAACGGTTATGGATTACTTCGTTTTTCCTTATTTAAAGAACACTATTTTTAAAACACCAGTTGCAAATTTCGAACAATTACAAGAAATAGGGATTATCTAAGACCAGAGATGCTGGTCAACACTTTCGAAAATATGATGAGACATGTGAATTTATGCTTGGAGCATGGCGGTGGCCAATTTCAGCAATTTATGTAATTATTTTCTTCTTCTTTCTGTATATTCTTACTTTGTTAATTTTGTAAACAACAAAAATAAATTTGTATTTGTCTACTTATTTTATTACTCATTAGTTTGGCATAATCATGTCATAATATGAATTTGACAAAATTTTAACCTAGATTTGGTTAGATATATCGTCCCCATATCATTGTGATCTAAACCAAGCCCTACGTTTTTTAATCCAAGCCCTCTTTGATGCAAATAATTTTTGCTCGCACGGTACTAGCAGGTGTGGTGGGGGAAAGTGCGATTCTTATAGAAAAACTCGCACAATTTAAATGTGCGCCGTTGAGTTCATTGCGTGTTAATTGCTGTATGAATTTATTATTTGGAGTTTTCCTTTATATTTTTGCTATTATTTTGGGGTAGTAAAGCCTTATTTTAATAAAAATGAACAGTTTTAATGCCAAACGACTGTAAATGTGGAATATTTGAGAAACAATTTTAGCTCAAAGTATTGGGCAAAAAATTAAAATTAAGATTGAGGGAAGACCTAAACCCGAAATTAACTTGATCCAGAAAAATAAATTTGCCTATTTTATTTTATTTCATTTTCAATAAAATAAGTAGGTACCTAATCATACATTTTTAAAATATTTACTAAAAATTATTTTTATTATTTTATTTACATATAAAATTTTCGCCTTCGGCGCATTTCGCCTGCAACAGGCTTTTAGTACACCCCCAAGTTAACAAGTCACGAGCCGCCACTGGAACTGGTATGGTAATTTTTTTATTTTGGCCAATTTCAGATATTAAACTTTGCTCAAATCATGCTATTGCATATTGTTTCAGTTCGCTGTCATTCTCGTATCCATGGTAACCTAGTATACTTGAAGCTGCACGGCCTACTATTTACACAAATTCTGCCCTAATTTAGCTCTGACGTAAAGTTATAAATTTTATAAAAATAAGGTAAACAGGAATTTTATTTAATAAAAATCCTATTGAAAACCATCATTTAGCTTAATGCTTAATCAAAGGTATGTGATATAATTTTTTATAGACATTTATAATAGTATATTAAAGTACACGTTTCATAAGAAGCGGTTTTAGCGCACGCGTCTATATTCAAAAACGAGCCACGAAGTGGCGAGTTTTTTAATTGACACGTGCGCTAAAACGCCTTATGAACCACGTGCTTTATACTATTTTTTCTATTTGTAGTTTTTTCAATAAAAAATACATATTTAAAAAGAAAATAAATCTGCAAATTTTTATGTCTAAATTTTATGTTGGTAATACTATTTTTTATCATAGTAACCTCTGGACAACAAAAATTATTTTGCGAACTGTCATTTTTTGATTTATTGACCCATTTTCACCACGAGATTCTAAAGTTATTTTAGCGATATGAGATTTAAAATTGGATGGAATACGTTGTGTGATCCTTGTACATTCAGTACATATACAGAGCGTTCGGAAATTCGGGCGATTTTGCTATTTTTTTTTGAATTTCAAAAGACGTGATTTTACGTCAGTTTTTCAATTTTTCAATTTCAATGTTACCAACATCAAATAAAGAAAAAACGCGTATCGAAATAGCTTCATTATGAACTTCATTTCAAGTTCATAATGAACTCATTATGAACGTCAAATAGAAAAACTAATTTAAGTGGGTATATAATTTCTATTTCAAAAGCTGAAAGAATTTAATCGCTGCTAAAACGCTTGGTTTTTTTAATCATATAAAAATTTGTGAGTGGTCAACATGTGTAAAATGCGAAACCTGATTTGTTGAATGACAATCACGTGATAAAGAAGTAAATAATCATTTCTAATTCACCACAAGTAGACAATAACGATATTTTAATTCCAAGCACATTCTTAGAATAAATCTAATTAGCTCCAGCGAAAAGTAAAAAATAACATGAGCGGAAAAAAACATTTTTAATGAAATCTGATTCATAGATACTGCATTTAGTTCACGAAAAACTTGTCAAAATCAATGAAACATTGGAGACTCGGCACTACGTTTAATAATCTTGTGCATAAATAAATAGAATTAAAACCAAATTTAATAATTTTGCAACCTTATCAGATATATTTCCAGCAGCAATTAAAAATACATCGTCTTATAACTGTTCGAGGAAATACAAAAAGCATTTAACGGGATTTAAATGATATTTAATATTTCCATTTTAGATAACTAATTGTTCTTGTTTGGCTTGCTTTATCTATCTACTAGTTATATTTTCCGATACCATCAAACTAGCAAAAAACTACAATTAAATTACTTTTTAATGCATTTTTTAAAAAACTAATTTTTAAAGATAATTATATTATAATTTTTAAACTTTAAAAGGCAACCTCTAAAAAAAACAGTTGAAAATTCGTTATATTTATGAGAAACACAGTTTAAGGATGTGTGTTTCGATTGCCTTGTACAGTGACCGGCAGAAAGTGCGCAGCATATGGGAAAGTTTTTTTTATCGTTAAGTTTAGAAAATTAATTTTATTTTAGATAAGTTCTGCATGTTCTCAAACCAAAATAACACCATTAAATCCGGTAAAAGTCTTATGGTATACGAGGTAGGATCAAAAATTTGAAATTCCGCTAAGAGTGAAGTACCTCCATCTTTCATTTTAGAATATTTTTTTACTAAGAATTATTGTTTTAATTTCAAATTTATACCCAAATTCAAAATTTCGCTTATTTTGGACAAAAAAATGGATTTCATCGTGTTTTCTAAATAACCCTGTATAAAAAATAAATGGCAACCCAACGGTACGAAAATAAAATTTTCTGCCGACTATGTTAGAGATAACCGTCCGGTTAGTTTGTTTTCATAATATTATGGCTTTTTAAAATAAAAACATAAAAATATTAAATATTTTTGCTGCACACCGTATTTTATTTTCTGAAGGAACAAGTTAATTTCATCTAACTGATATTTTTTGATTTACATTGACTTAAAGCATCTCCTAAATAGTTTTTTATACATTGAAGTATGCATAGAAAGTTTCCTTTTCATTTATAAAGAAAAAAATTTTAATTAAAAATATATTTTGAACGGATTTTATTCGTTACGCAAAATTATAAATTATTTCTAAATCAAAAGGAAATTTTCTATGCATACTTCAATGTATAAAAACTATTAAGGAGATGCTTTAAGTCAATGTAAATCAAAAAAATCAGTTAGATGAAATTAACTTGTTCCCTCAGAAAATAAAATATGGTGTGCAGCAAAAATATTTAATATTTTTATGTTTTTATTTTAAAAAGCCATAATATTATGAAAACAATCTAATCGGACTTATGATCGACGGTAATCTCTAACAAAGTCTGCAGAAAATCTTATTTTCGTACTGTTCGGTTGCCATTTATTTTTATACAGGGTTATTCAGAAAACACGAATAAATCCATTTTTTTGTCCAAAATAAGCGAAATTTTGAATTTGGGTATAACTTTGAAATTAAAACAATAATTCTTAGTAAAAAAATATTCTAAAATAAAAGATGGAGGTACTTTACTCCTAGCGGAATTTCAAATTTTTGATCCTACCTCGTATACCATAAGACTTTTACCGGATTTAATGGTTGTTATTTTGGTTTGAGAACATGCAGAACCTACCTAAAATAAAATTAATTTTCTAAACTTAAAGATAAAAAACGTTCCCATATGCTGCGCACTTTCTGCCGGTCACTGTATATCGTATGGCTCAATTTGAAGAAATTAGTGCAAAACCAAATTTCTGGGTGCGGTAATTTTTGGGACAAATCGTTTCGGGGACGGGGGGCGGGTGTATGGTTGGGGTGCCAAAACCTGTTCAAAATATATAATCTGATATCGAAGACTGAACATTACCATTGACAGCGCGCCGTAGGTGACAGTTTTCATCGAAATTATTGATAATTATGGGAAAGAAAGAAAAAACTTAAAGTCTTCCTCCACAAAGTTTAAAAGAATAAGAATATTCAGTAAGAGTCTCTACATGTTTCGAACGTAGAAAGTTCATCATCAGGAGACACAAAATATAATCGGTGCTGATGGTTTTAGCAGAAGAGAAAATGGTGTAGAACCTTAATGGTGCTTTTATGGAATTAAAAATTTGATGTGTAAAATAAACATAATATAAAGAAATTGATGAAAGTTAAAACATACTGAGTATGTAAGAAGTCAGTAAATGGGGTCTAAACCAACCAAATAAACTGGTTAAGTAGGTATGTGTCTATAAGACATTGTGAGGACAAAATTAGAAGTAAATAATAAGGTAATGAATATTATATTCAAAAGAAGTGTTTCGTGGGGTACTGAGAATATAATATTCATTACCTTATTATTTACTTCTAACTTTGTCCTCACAATGTCTTATAGACACAAACCTACTTAAAAATGTTTTTTTTTTAATTTTAAACGTTCTTCGACACCTACTTTTTAGAAAGGTTTTTTCTTCTTCCCCAGTTTATTTGGTTGGTTTAGACCCCATTTACTGACTTCTTACATACTTAGTATGTTTTAACTTTCATCAATTTCTTTATATTATGTTTATTTTACACATCAAATTTTTAATTCCATAAAAGCTCCATTAAGGTTCTACACCATTTTCTCTTCTGCTAAAACCATCAGCACCGATTATATTTCCTGTCTCCTGATGATGAACGTGTTTACGTTCGAAACATGTAGAGACTCTTACTGAATATTCTTATTCTATTAAATTTTGTGGAGGAAGGCTTTGAGTTTTTCCTTTATTTCCCATACTTTTAACTCCACTTTAAGCATGGACTATTTCTTCAAATTTTTGATAATTTTATTAGTTGTTATATTTCTGTTATTTATATTTCTGATTGTAGCGAAGTCATTTTAAATAGTGTTTTTTATTAAAAGAGCTAACACCCACTAATAAAATACAATGAAAAATAGCGAAAAGTTCTAAAGAAACAAGTCCAATTGAAATAAATTAACATCATAGAATTGACATATTTGTTGTTATTCTTTATACATGAGTCTTTGGGAGGGAGGGAGGGGGGCGGGGGTAGAAGTGTAATTACTCCCGTTACTACCCCCTGACTCCGCCCTCGAAGTAGTGACATGTATATATACAGTGTGTTCCCGGATGGAGATGACAAGAAGGAAAAGATTTATTGATTTTACGACGAAAAGTTATTCTTTATAAAAAATTCTGCTTGTCGAGAAAATGAATTAACCATATAAAAATTTTAGATCAGATAAATTAAGAAAACATGAAAATGCTTTAAGAGAGAAGTACCATCCATTATTTATTATTTTAGACAAAATATTTGTGAAACAAAGTTGTTTATAATCCAAAATAAAGCCTAAATACAAAATTTGAAATATGGATTCTAAATTTTGTTTTTTATTTTTTACAATAGAATTTATGAACATTCAAAATGAAAACCTGAGAGTGCTGACCTATTTATTTAATTTATTTCCAATTTGGAGGAGGATATGTTGATTAAAAACTTTTTCCACAATTGTACATTTTGAATGTTCATAAATTCAATTGTAAAAAATAAAAAACAAAAATTAGAATTCGGATAGATTCAAATTTTATATGTAGGTTTTATTTTGGAATATAAACATTTTTGTTTCATAAACATTTTGTCTAAAATAATAAATAATGATACTTCTCTCTTAAAGCATTTTCATGTTTTCTTAATTTATCAACACCCTGTACATCTGATCTAAAATTTTTATATGGTAAATTCATTTTCTCGACAAGCTGAATTTTTTATAAGGAATATCTTTTCGTCGTAAAATCAATAATAAAGATTTTTTTCCTCTTGTCAACTCCATCCGGGGACACACTGTATATAGGTATTAGATGTGGTGATAAACCTGCTCGTCTTTAAAGAAAACTAATATTTTATATAAAATTAATAACTCTATACATCATAACCTTAAAAATTCGAAAAGTCAAAAATTTACCAATTTTTTGACTTGTTCCCTAAAACCACTTTCAGGATACGCCTCAGGACTCCGTTTATAATATGGTTATGTTATCGCCCTAATACCCAATAAAATCTTATCTTTCTATTTTTACGCTGGTTATTTGGAAGCAAAAATGATTGTTAGACGTCGCGTTTAGATTAGATCATCGTTATATTTTTGTTATTATAATTATTATTATTTTATATAATATAATGACTGAGGATTAAAATAAAAAATGTAATTTGATATTTTGCAAACTAGTTATTGGATTATTTAGATGCAAATTAAAACAATTAGAACCGAACTTAAACAAGATTGCTGGGCTCACCGAAAAGAGATGAGTGCGTGTATCGATAAATATACGGGAAAATTTGGGATATTTCCCGGATATGAAAAAAACACGTGAAAAGAATTCTACAAGTGTATATAAACTTCTTTCGTATCGGCCTCCTAGTCGGAGATATGGGCTCCCAAAGAGCACCCATGGAATGACGTTTTGGACACATAATTATTAAACCAACAGGTAGGTACCTATATTTCAATTTTTTTTTCATATGATGTATACCAGGTAAGACCCTTCAAATTACTATCCCAGAAAGTGTTGCGAATTATTCACAGCTGCAGGGACGGACTAGCTGTGACACCACTGTGCCTATTTTTTTACGCCCTGTATGATAAAAACTTTGGACAGCGTTTTTTACATACCTTTAACTATTGACGAAAAATTAAGTATATTAGTGATCATTCATGTTGCTAATCCTAACAATTTTATTTTCGGAAAAACGCCATTTTATTTACATCATGTATTAATATTAAGCAGTTAAAAGTGAACATTTATAATTTTTATAGGAGCAAATATGTATATTTTAACGAAATACGCTAAATACATGATGTAAATAAAATGGCGTTTTTCCGAAAATAAAATTGTTAGGATTAGCAACATGAATGATCACTAATATACTTAATTTTTAGTCAATAGTTAAAGGTATGTAAAAAACGTTGTCCAAAGGTTTTATTATACAGGGCGTAAAAAAAATGGGCACATTAGTGTCACAGCTAGTCCGTCCCTGCAGCTGTGATTAATTCGCAACACTTTCTGGGATAGTAATTTGAAGGGTCTTACCTGGTATACATAATATGAAAAAAAAATTGAAATATACCTGTTGGTTTAATAATTATGTGTCCAAAACTTGATTCCATGGGAGCTCTTTGGGAACCCATATCTCCGAAGAGGAGGCCGATACAAAAGAAGTTTATATAAACTTGTAGTATTCTTTTCACGTGTTGTTTGCATATCCGGGAGATTTCCTACATTTTCCCGGACACCCTGTAACAGTGTTTGTTTGTAACTTGGAACAAAGTCAGTAAATCCAGTATAGTTTTTTTTTGAAAAATGCCTGTACACGGATATTAACATTTTTAGTTGTGGCCTGTTTTATAAAAAAAAATATTGATACAGTGTGTCCCAGATTAGAGATATGACGATTAAAATAGTAACTAGCAATTATTACTCTAATTTAGTAGGTACTTATAAAAAAAAGACAGTTAAAAAAATATTAGTATTAGTAGATTATTGTATTGTCAGTGTCAGCAGTTCTTGATAAGTCTACAAAATTTAAATTAAATCTGACCGTTTAAAGTGGGTTAAAATCGGGTTCAAAGAAGTCGGTTACAAACAAACATACACACAACCCCGAACAAACGACAAAAATTCTCAAAATTAAAAAAAAAATTGTCAAAATTTTATTTTGACGAATAGAATTTTTTTTTTTTTAATTTTTCTCTATTCTTAGCGACCATGTCTATACGACCCCACGTTTGTTTCATTACTATCGGTTATTGTAATAATTCTGACATATTGACAGGTGTAAAATTTTGACAAGAGAATTTTTTGCTTATTTTTCCCGAAGTCTTCGCATCGAATACTATACGACCCCATAATTTGTTTCGTCAAAATCGCTTCTTCGTTTTATACCTGACAGCTGTCAAATATTGACAGGAGAATTTTTTGCGTGTAGATTATTGTATTTTCAGCGGTTCTTGGTAAGCCTACAAAATTTAAATTACATCTGACCGTTTAAAAAGGGTCAAAATCGGGTTCAAAGAAGTCGGTTACAAACATACATATAAACAAACATACAGGTGAAGCTAATAAAAATGTGTTAAAAAGACAACAACTTAACATGTTAATTCCAGTATCCAAGCATTTAAAAAAAACTGTACTGGATTTACTGCATTTATTCAAAGATACAAGCTGACACTGTATATTTAAATTTATATTTAAAAAGCGAACTTGTTTGATTTAGAATATATTTTCTCCACGGCCATTACTGAATGCAATAATTCCAAAATCATTTTTGATAATAGAATGTAAAAATTCTCCCTCTTGAGTTGGAATATTTATTCTGAAACACTTGCTTCTTATGCGTTTTGCGTGTATTTTCATTCCATAACAAGATACGGAATGAATATTCTGTAATTGATATAAACGACATAGGTTGCCATGAATTTCGAAACTGTCAGTGTCAGATAAAAATGGCCGCGTTGTAATAATTATTTTCAGACAAATTTTAGTGCAAGTCAAAAAATGAGTGAAAAATCGGATGAATCAGATATGGAACTGGATGGTCGTTGAGAAAATATAGTCTGCTACTCGGTTAGAATGAAAATTCGATACTAGTGGTTTCTCACGCTCGCTACGCTCGCGTTCGGAATCTTCCACTCGGATCGACTTTTCCTTCCAACCTCGTTACAGAATCTACTATTTTTAAACTGATCAACGCCTTTGCACAATCCTCGTACATAAATAACATAATTTTTCAATCTTCAGACTATACAGTGTGTCCGAAATTCCAGTCTCTATATGGGTATCTCGCTTAATAGATGAGATAGAAAGTTGGTTAAATGGGGAATATTTTAGAGAATTTAATGCCGATCTCGAATCCATTTTCAAAATTATTGAAAGTTTTGTAGTTTTTCATTTATTAAACAAAAACTAAAAATGGCGCATTCCTTTTTTTTTAAAATAGGGGCTTAACGGTTAATTTGACATATCCCAAAGTATTACATTCTTATGACACTTTTTAGGGAATACTATTTCTGTACAAAAAGAAAATGCAAATTGTCTTTTGTTTGTGAGTTACCCACAGTAACTTTGTTATTTCTTATGGCGGCCATCTTGGATTTGTACATAAAATTATTTCTCTTTAAATCACCTTTTAAACGATGTACCACATGCTACCAAAATTTTGGAGAAATACTCTAAAATTATTAAAAAACCAGTTTTATCGTTAACCTGGCAACAGCGCATGCATCTAACATAGCAGATAGTAATTAAACCATTTAAAGCACCTCTTAAACCTTTATTTTTTTAGAATACAGTTTCTTACAAGATCCTTAAATTCTGAACCTGACCTAACCTAACTAAAACCAAGTAGGATAACTTAAAACAAAAAACATTATTTATCAATAGCCTGCAACTAATTTAGTTAATAAAAAATGGCAAGATAAGATACATTCATAAACGATATTTAAAATTCGTTTTTCGAATCTATTAATTTAAATGGTTAAAATGTCGGCCATTAACACTGTGACAATTTTGACAGTTTTTTAAAACTCTTCTGATGTTCTTATTATCTTAGATCGTTTATGAATGTATCTTATCTTGCCATTTTTTAATAACTAAATTAGTTGCATGCTGTTGATAAATGTTTTTTATTTTAAGTTATCCTACTTGGTTTTGGTTAGGTTAGGTCAGGTTCAGAATCTTGTAAGAAACTGTATTCTAAAAAATAAAGGTTTAAGAGGTGCTTTAAATGGTTTAATTACTATCTGCTATGTTAGATGCATGCGCTGTTGCCAAGTTAACGATAAAACTGTTTTCTTAATAATTTAAGAGTATTTCTCCAAAATTTTGGTAGCATGTGGCACATCGTTTAAAAGGTAATTCAAAGAGAAATTATTTGATGTATAAATCCAAGATGGCCGCCATAAGAAATAACAAAGTTACTGTGGGTAACTCACAAACAAAAGACAATCTGCATTTTCTTTTGGTACAGAAATGTTCTTCCCTAAAAAAGTGTCTTAAGAATGTAACACTTTGGGATATGTCAAATTAACCGGTAAGCCCCTATTTAAAAAAAACGAAATGCGCCATTTTTAGTTTTTGTTTAATAAGTGAAAAACTACAAAACTTTTAATAATTTTGAAAATGGATTCGAGATCGGCAATAAATTCTCTAAAATATTCCCCATTTAACCAACTTTCTATCTCATCTATTAAGCGAGAAAGCCATATAGAGACTTGAATTTCGGACACACTGTATACAGAATAAATAAAAATGATCAAATTTTAGACAATGACAGCAATCATCACCATATCTTAACAAATAGACAATAACTAATAAAGTAAATAAACAAATTTAAAAGGTTCGAAATGCCTTTAAAAACAAACCACACTTATAATAGACTTGCAGAAGAAGACGGCAGAACACCTATTAATTTGTTTGCTTTAGTAGTTTTTACATTAAGAAAATGGAAAATGAACACACCCCTTTAATATTAAATCAGGTTAGTCGTAGTGTATAATAGTTTTTTGTATTAAGTGTGCAAAATAGATGTTTTTTTAAATGGCACAATCAATATTTCCATCAATGTAACCACATTTTTTGTAACCGTAATTTTAAATTGAAATTTGACGCGTTGTCAATGCATGTAGTGTAAGCTGACCCCTAAAAATTGGTTGAGCTAAAACTAAAGGAAATAAGTTTGTTTGAAGTTGGTAGACAATGAAGTAATATCAAAAAATTACCTTATCGAACTTCCATTGTCTTTATTTTGTTAGTTAACACGTTTCGTTTAGTTAGTATCTCTAACCGTTTTCAAATGTAAACTAAATTATAATTCTAAGGCTACTGTCTTAAATACTATCCATGTGAAATGAAGCTTGATGACTTCGCCTACGTGTTTATTGGAGTGTGAACTTTGAACTGTTGGTTTTGGACAAGAAGAGGCTTCCAGATATTGGGGATATCTATATTTGTTTTACTAAATATATGGGTATTTTGAATCAGGAAAGCTGCTTTTTTGGTTTTCGTTTTCTCCAGTGCTGTTTCGTGTTCAAAACCTTGGCTTATGACCACTGTATATTATGTTGGTTTTGGTTGGTCCATACATGTTTCGCTATACCTGATCTCAAAGTTTCACCTCTTTGAGTATGTTTCAGATGTTCTTTAACTCGTACGGGAAGAGGTATTTTTGTTTCTCCAATGTACGATTCGCCACACTCGCAATGGATTTGATAGATACAATTTTTTGTATTTTCATTACGGGGTGGGGTTTTATGGATAATATTTAAGACAGTAGCCTTAGAATTATAATTTAGTTTACACTTGAAAACGGTTAGAGATACTAACTAACCGAAACGTTGTGTTAAGTAACACAATAAAGACAATGGAAGTCCGACAAGGTAATTTTTTTGATAAAGGAAATGACCTGTGTTTTTATTGCAGTTATTATAATAACAACACGGTTTGGCCTAATCTAGGCAACAGTTACTGTCAAAATAGCTATTACCACCAAGATTATTTTGTGTTATCAATACCTATAACGTAAAATAAAGAAAAAACGTCCCTAAAGTAATCCGTGAAAATAGCTTCGTATGTTCTAAATTACAGCTTATTCATTGCCATTATTTTATGAGATGAATTAGATTAAATCATGGTATTATAATTTAGGACTTGTCTGAGGACGATTTTTTTTATCTTACTAATGATCAAAATTTGATGTGTGGTTATTTAATAACCACTATAATAGTAGTAGTAACATGTTTTACTTAGCAAAAAGCTAGAATTAAATATTTTTTAATACATTTTTTGACACATTTTTATAGGTTTATTTTTAAATTTTAAAACCCAACCGTCTTTGAACAAGAACAGACAGAAAAGTTAAACATTTTGCGAATTGTATCAAATATTACGTATCATTTTGTTTTTTATTTAAATGTAATTTTAAAGTTTTTTAAACAATTTTAATGATTTTTGAGATTTAATAAAATTTTCCAAATTATTATATTCTATCAAACCTAGTTTTTGTTTAATAATTATGATGGTCATATTTAAAAGAACAAAAAAATTTTAAACAATCAGGCAATAAATTATTTTTAATTATATGTTTAAAGATACATACTAAACAAAGAATTAAACTTCTGACATTCAACCAATCTAATTTTTTCAACATAAAATTAATTTTGGTCTATTTGTCACAATTTAAAATAATCCGCATTGCCTTATTTTTTAAAAGTTGTAATTTATCAAATATTTCCTTACTAGCCCAATATAAAATGGAAGAACAATAAAGAAAATGTGGTAATATAATGATATTAAATACAGTTTTTTTAGAAAACAAACTTAAATTAGAACTAATTCTTTTAAAACAACCTACTTTTCCGGCAATCTTCGATATAATACTTTCAAAATAATTTAAAAAATTTAATTTTGAATCAATGATTATCCCTAAATATTTAAAACTGTTTACTAATTCCAATTTTTCACCATCAATTACAACATTTATATTTTGACAATTTAAATTATTACCCATCCCATAACCGTACATTTAGTTTTTGAAATATTTTATTTTAATTTATTTACTTTTAGCCAATTTAATAATATATTTATCTCAGAATTTAGAGTATTTAGACCATCAAAAATATATAAAACATTAATGTTAATTAAGGTGTCATTAGCAAACATTTGTAACTTACATATTTTTAAAACTAAAGGCATATCGTTAATGTATAAAATAAATAATATTGGACCTAGTATACTTCCTTGAGGAACTCCTATATTATTTTTTTTATTTGAATTTGTTTTTGATATTTTTGTTTTTGTGACCTGTTACTTAAATAATTTTTAAACCATTTATAAACGTTTCCGCAAATACCATACTGATACAGTTTACTCAATAATCTAGCCCGCTTAAAATCCAAAAATATCGCTATAACATTTTCCCCTTGATCAATGGTTCTCTTCCACGTCTCAATCACACATTGAACGGTTGTCTCTGTCGAGTACCCTTTTCGGAAACCAGCTTGAACGAAAACTAAAATTTTGTAGGCATCAATGAATTCTAATAACTGTTCATATACGACTTCTTCCAATAGTTTCTCAATATCCCCTAAAACATTTACTGGCCTCATCTCATCCCATCTTTTAGTGTTTTTTACTTTTGGCACTGGTGTAATGTAAGAACATTTTAATTCATCGGGCATATTTCCATATTTTAAACAAGAATTTATTAAATTTAATAATGGGTAATTAATGCTGCCAAATGTTTCTTTTAACACCTTTTTATTCAATATTTCTCCATAGTTGTTATTTGAATTTCATTTTGAAATTACTAGTTTTAATTTATTTAATGATATTTTATTGAACTCTTCAAAAAAATTATTTCCTCTATTTACTATTTGGCATAGTTCTTCATTTCCTGAATTTATTGAATGAACAATTTCTTCAATGCTATGAATATAATAAGAATTTAGTTTTTCAGCAATAATAAATGGTTCTGTTTCTTTTTTATCTTCAAAAATTATTTCTTTAATGTTATTTCTAACTGTAGGTTTTTTTTATCGGCGTTGTGGTCTAGTGGTCTAGCGGCCTCACAGATCGAAGGTACCGGGTTCGATCCCCGGTGCCGGCAACGTCGATGTTAAATTTGGAATTTGGTTTTAAGAGGTGCACCGTCTTTCGGAAGAGACGTTAAACTGTGGGTCCCGTATCAGGGATGTTGGCACGCTAAAGAACCCTGCCCTCGACAAAGAGGGATTCGGCAAAATTACTAGATAGTGTGTGACAAATTCCCTGGCGTCGGTGATTGGCCTCGTTGTGGAAATAGGCCGACGTAAAATAAAAAAAAAACAGTAGGTTTAACTAAACTTTTTAATTTTTTTGTTGCAGGGTTCTTCGCGCGAACCGAAGACGATGGGCCTATATAAACAATACTTTCGATTAACCAACCATGCTAGAAGCCACTTTTTTGGTATTGACCCCAAAAAGAATAAAAATGGCATTCCTCTACAAATGCTTATTTCACAACAACTTAACCACGGTAAGTAAAATTATTTATAATTTTATTTTATATAAAGTAAAAGCGTAAATTACATTTAATAATGTTCTGGTAATAAAATATATACTTTATGGGAATGCCAGAGGCACTCTACAGATTTTTTTTTTTCATTTTTTTATTAGCTATCATATGTAACGACTATATTATTAAATACTATCATCTGCTATAACATACCTTGTTATCAGTGACGTAACGTTTAGGGGAATAGGGGCTCGCCTCACAGCCCCTCCTTTTCCTCGCTCCACCCCTGTCGGTGTTTGTAAAAGTAGTGCATTAAAAAGCGTAATGTACAACTTCACTCTTAAAATTATACTCCCCCCCCCTCCACACACACACACACACACACCCTTCCAAGCTTTAAACTGGCAAAGGTCTATTTTTTCTTTAAAGGTAATTTTTTCAAGGTAGAAAGTTTGGCAATTAAAATTAAATTTACCAATTTCTTAAGCTCAGTAAGAATAATTAAAATTAAAACATTTAAAACTTGCCGATAAAATAGTAATAATAATAATATATATCTTTATTCTCTACCAACTTAAAAAGTTCATTACAGAGAATATAAGGCCAAAAATAAAATATATAAAATCACAAATAATAATATTCATGTTTAGTAACTATTAATCACTTCATCAAAATTATTAAAAAAAAAATTATATATATAATACGTTAAAGTTAGTTTAGTTTTGAAAAATATTTTTCATAATTTTGATAATTCTTTAATTTTTTTCGGCAAACTGTTGTAAATTGTTATTCCTTTATATAATATTGTTTTTTGGCCAAAAGTACTCTTTACCATAGGTGTTTGAATATGATGATTTGTCTCGTGATGTGAATAATGTTGGTCAAAGGAAATATATTCGATTGTTTTTCTTTATTAATAATAGAGTGTATTAGAATGTATAGTTCTAATTTATAAAGCTTTTCTAAATGTTAATATCCGTTTGGTTCATACAAATTTATAGTTGGTTCTAAAAAAGGAAGTTTATATATGCATTTAATTATTTTGTTTTTTGTTTTTTTTAATGGAATGGCTCAATTGTAGTTAAATTCGCTGATTCCCAAATTGAAATCATATACTGTAGTTTTGAATAAACCAAAGAATACCTAATACATATTTTTAAAAATATTTTATTGATATATAATTTTTAGCTTTAAACAAAATGCCAATTATTATTGATGAAATGTAACTTCTTAAATTTCAATATGTTTTTTCCAACTTAAATTTTCATTAATATGTAAACCTAAAAATTTAATTGTATTAGTATATTTAATTAAATGATTATTGAAAGATAGTGAAAAAATATTATTATTTTTAAATTTTGATTTACTTATTTAAACTTAATGATAATTTATTAATTTCAAGCCTTTTACATATTATATTTAGGTCGTGGTTAATGTTATTATGAATTTGAGCATAGTCTTTATGAAAATATACAATAGTATCATCGACAAAGAATTTTATTTTACCTTTTAATTTAATTTTGCTATAGAATTTTTATTATATTTAAAATTATTAGCGATGGAGATGCTAAATTAAAAATGTTTGGACTGTTTTAGAACAGAAATATACTCAAATATGTAGGGCATAAGTAATATTAAAGTGTCATTTTGTAACTTGGATAAATTCAGTAAATCCAGTACAGTTATTTTTTTAAATGCTTAAGCAAGGGTATTGGTGAAAAAAACTAAATTTTATACACTTTCTATAGTGCGTAAAGTTACTATTTTACACACGGTAGTAGAAAAATAAAATAACGCATTATTTATTTCAGGTGCATATAATAAAAACCTTGTAGAACAAACACCTTTTAACTATTTCCTATTTACGACAGCAATCATCACTTAATCAAACTTAGAAATACATTAATGGGTTGTTATAATTAATCAATTATTTGAAAAAAAAGTTGCGTCACAAAAAAAATAAATGTTTTTTTTTCACCACTTTGACATGTTAATAGTTAGGAATTGGTTTAACGGATTTAAAAGCGGTTAGCAATTTTTAAAGACTTTTTCTTGTAGATTATGAATTAAATTGTTATACAGGGTGTAACAAATTCGTTTATCACTACAGGGATCTCGTAAACCGTAAGAGATACGAAGATGGTTAAATGGGGGCAAAGTTGCACAATTTGATGCCTAATCATAATTCAAAAATAAATTATTTAGATTCCGAGTACTTCCGAAGATATTCGAAAGAAACCGAAAAACTGTCAAAAAGATTTTTTTGTTTTGCGCCCTTAATGTAGGAGATAAAAGAAAACCAATCACACCTTTTCAGGGCCACTTTTAATCCCTTCTTAGAATATGTAATTAGTTTTGCCATACAACGTTTCATTTTCCTGAAACCATCATTAATTTCACTATTTTAAATACGGACCTGGATGTTTTCCATTTTTCAATAAAAGACCTAGGACATCTTTATTCAAAGCCTAGGCTAAATATTAATTTTAAAAAAGAATTAACGCTCTAATGTCGTTTTTATTAAGATTTTTCTAATCCGACCCTGTGTACACAATACCCATTCATTTTATTGCCCACGTCATCTTTTGTGTAACAATTTAAACTGGCTCCTTAAAAGAATACTATAAAATTCGTAAAATTGACAATAATCGTAATACAAATTCTTGCTAATGATATTAGATTTTATTTAATTAACAATATTTTATAATATTACTAAAATGAATTAAAACTTTACGAAAAACATTATAAGCAATATTAGCAAAATAAAAAAAATACTCCTGAATAAAAGAAGTTGCCATATAAAAATTAATTATTAATAATTACGTGTTCAAAAATGTTATCCTGGACAGCGACACCGATTAATTAATCAGTTACCAATGTTAGTAAATAGGAAGTAAGATCCGTTCGATTTTTTAAAATTTTTATTTTGATGCTTATAAATACCTAGTTTCTGAGATGTAAAACAGTTTTAAGGTATTCTTTTGAATATTATGTTAATGGAGATTTTAAATTTTGTTATTCTTTTTAAGAAGCTACTTTAAATTATTTCACAAAGAAGATGGCGTTATTAAAACGAAATGGTATTGTGTAACACAGGGTCGGATTAGAAAAAATTTAATAAAAGCTACATTAGAGCGTTAATTCTTTTTTAAAACTAATATTTAGCCTAGGCTTTGAATAAAGATGTCCTAGGTCTTTTATTGAAAAATGAAAAAAATCCAGGTCCTTATTTAAGATAGTCAAATTAATGATGGTTTCAGGAAAATGAAACGTTGTATGGCAAAACTAATTACATATTCTAAGTAAGGATTAAAAGTGGCCCTGAAAAGGTGTGATTGGTTTTCTTTTATCTCCTACATTATGGGAGCAAAACAAAAAAATATTATTGACAGTTTTTCGGTTTCTTTCGAATATCTCCGGAAGTACTCGGAATCTAAATAATTTCTTTTTGGATTATGATTAGGCATCAAATTGTGCAACTTTGCTCCCATTTAACCATCTTCGTATCTCTTACGGTTTACGAGATCCCTGTAGTGATAAACGAATTTGTTACACCCTGTATAGAGTGGCATAGAGTGGCATAGAGTGGCCAAAAAATAGTTCTTTATTCCTGTAACTTAAACTAAAGTTATAAAAAATATTATCATTGATACTCTTAAAACATTTTGCATTAAAAGACCAAAAAACAGTTCTTTATTCATGTAACTTAAACTAAAGTTATAAATATTATCAGCTATGTTGTTATGGAATTAACCTTTTTAAAATTTATACTCTTGATTTCTTAAAAAACATTTTGCATTAAAAGACCAAAAAATAGTTCTTTATTGATGTAACTTAAACTAAAGTTATAAATATTATCAGCTATGTTGTTATGGAATTAACCTTTTTAAAATTTATACTCTTGATTTCTTAAAAAACATTTTGCATTAAAAGACCAAAAAATAGTTCTTTATTGATGTAACTTAAACTAAAGTTATAAATATTATCAGCTATGTTGTTATGGAATTAACGTTTTTAAAATTTATACTCTTGATTTCTTAAAAAACATTTTGCATTAAAAAAAGTTGCGTCACAAAAAAAATAAATGTTTTTTTTTCACCACTTTGACATGTTAATAGTTAGGAATTGGTTTAACGGATTTAAAAGCGGTTAGCAATTTTTAAAGACTTTTTCTTGTAGATTATGAATTAAATTGTTATACAGGGTGTAACAAATTCGTTTATCACTACAGGGATCTCGTAAACCGTAAGAGATACGAAGATGGTTAAATGGGGGCAAAGTTGCACAATTTGATGCCTAATCATAATTCAAAAATAAATTATTTAGATTCCGAGTACTTCCGAAGATATTCGAAAGAAACCGAAAAACTGTCAAAAAGATTTTTTTGTTTTGCGCCCTTAATGTAGGAGATAAAAGAAAACCAATCACACCTTTTCAGGGCCACTTTTAATCCCTTCTTAGAATATGTAATTAGTTTTGCCATACAACGTTTCATTTTCCTGAAACCATCATTAATTTCACTATTTTAAATACGGACCTGGATGTTTTCCATTTTTCAATAAAAGACCTAGGACATATTTATTCAAAGCCTAGGCTAAATATTAATTTTAAAAAAGAATTAACGCTCTAATGTCGTTTTTATTAAGATTTTTCTAATCCGACCCTGTGTACACAATACCCATTCATTTTATTGCCCACGTCATCTTTTGTGTAACAATTTAAACTGGCTCCTTAAAAGAATACTATAAAATTCGTAAAATTGACAATAATCGTAATACAAATTCTTGCTAATGATATTAGATTTTATTTAATTAACAATATTTTATAATATTACTAAAATGAATTAAAACTTTACGAAAAACATTATAAGCAATATTAGCAAAATAAAAAAAATACTCCTGAATAAAAGAAGTTGCCATATAAAAATTAATTATTAATAATTACGTGTTCAAAAATGTTATCCTGGACAGCGACACCGATTAATTAATCAGTTACCAATGTTAGTAAATAGGAAGTAAGATCCGTTCGATTTTTTAAAATTTTTATTTTGATGCTTATAAATACCTAGTTTCTGAGATGTAAAACAGTTTTAAGGTATTCTTTTGAATATTATGTTAATGGAGATTTTAAATTTTGTTATTCTTTTTAAGAAGCTACTTTAAATTATTTCACAAAGAAGATGGCGTTATTAAAACGAAATGGTATTGTGTAACACAGGGTCGGATTAGAAAAATTTTAATAAAAGCTACATTAGAGCGTTAATTCTTTTTTAAAACTAATATTTAGCCTAGGCTTTGAATAAAGATGTCCTAGGTCTTTTATTGAAAAATGAAAAAAATCCAGGTCCTTATTTAAGATAGTCAAATTAATGATGGTTTCAGGAAAATGAAACGTTGTATGGCAAAACTAATTACATATTCTAAGTAAGGATTAAAAGTGGCCCTGAAAAGGTGTGATTGGTTTTCTTTTATCTCCTACATTATGGGAGCAAAACAAAAAAATATTATTGACAGTTTTTCGGTTTCTTTCGAATATCTCCGGAAGTACTCGGAATCTAAATAATTTCTTTTTGGATTATGATTAGGCATCAAATTGTGCAACTTTGCTCCCATTTAACCATCTTCGTATCTCTTACGGTTTACGAGATCCCTGTAGTGATAAACGAATTTGTTACACCCTGTATAGAGTGGCATAGAGTGGCATAGAGTGGCCAAAAAATAGTTCTTTATTCCTGTAACTTAAACTAAAGTTATAAAAAATATTATCATTGATACTCTTAAAACATTTTGCATTAAAAGACCAAAAAACAGTTCTTTATTCATGTAACTTAAACTAAAGTTATAAATATTATCAGCTATGTTGTTATGGAATTAACCTTTTTAAAATTTATACTCTTGATTTCTTAAAAAACATTTTGCATTAAAAGACCAAAAAATAGTTCTTTATTGATGTAACTTAAACTAAAGTTATAAATATTATCAGCTATGTTGTTATGGAATTAACCTTTTTAAAATTTATACTCTTGATTTCTTAAAAAACATTTTGCATTAAAAGACCAAAAAATAGTTCTTTATTGATGTAACTTAAACTAAAGTTATAAATATTATCAGCTATGTTGTTATGGAATTAACGTTTTTAAAATTTATACTCTTGATTTCTTAAAAAACATTTTGCATTAAAAGACCAAAAAATAGTTCTTTATTGCTGTAACTTAAACTAAAGTTATAAATATTATCAGCGATGTTGTTATGGAATTAACCTTTTTAAAATTTATACTCTTGATTTCTTAAAAAACATTTTGCATTAAAAGACCAAAAAATAGTTCTTTATTGATGTAACTTAAACTAAAGTTATAAATATTATCAGCTATGTTGTTATGGAATTAACCTTTTTCAAATTTATACTCTTGATTTCTTAAAAAACATTTTGCATTAAAAGACCAAAAAATAGTTCTTTATTGGTCTCTTCCTTTATGTTTAACCACTCTTACGTATAATACCGCACCTATTAAGCCAAAATCAAGCCAGAATCATTAATTTAAGATGAAAAAACGGTTTTCAAGATACAGACGGCGTCCCCTTTTAGTTACCCGGTACAAGCAATCAGCGACAGCAACGAAATATTGATTAGGAATAATGTATTTCATTATTTTAATTTATTTTCCTCAAACAGATATTTAGTATTATATTATACACATAATATGTATTATTTGACAAGAGATAATGACTTTATTTTACTTGGTCTGTTATACAAAAAACCAGAACATTTTGAAAACCTTTATCTGTTTACCATCTATACTGACGTATAGTAAGGTTTTCATAACAGTTTAGGACCACCATCAGGCTAGGATAACTTAAATGGTGAAGGTCGTCCCCTGTTCGTTTAATTTAGCCCCCGGTCGCTAGTGGCGCTATTGTAGGAATTTTGTTTTATAAGGTTGTTCATCTCCTAAACGTTGGTAGGAACAGAATATTCATTTAGAATGAGCATGGCCAACGTTCTGTACCTCTCTCTCTCTGTATTAAACCGTACCAGCATATGTGCGAGAAACAGAAAAATATGGCTTGTTGTGATCGACAGATCCTGGACTGGTGAAATATTGTCATTGTCATTTTATGATTGATTTGTAAAATATATGAAAAATAAAGTTATTATTAAATAATTATTTATATATAATTTATAAACTTAACATGGCGCAGTCGGTAGTTTGCGAATCGTAAATAGGTATATATTTAATATGTCGCGACCAAAGAAATCGGGAAGAAAAACCAAGGCAATTAACAAAAGCGTGGAACCTCCAGAAGACCTTATTAATGTCGCCCAACGATTGGAAAGTACAGATAAAGCTATTAAAGATATAGAAAGAAACTTTACTTCACAACTTAATGAACTACAAGGTACAATAACTAGTTTATTAAATAAAAACTTTGAAAATAACACGGAATTGTTAGAAAAATCTACAGAAAATAATAATATAAGCTGTTTTTTTATTTAAAACCTATTTATGTAAATATCTAATATTAATAAATCTTGTCGCCATATCAGAAACGTTGGGGAACAATTTAGTATGTTAAGTTGCCTATCTATCCTTGAGAGCGCGCAACTCTCTTGTCTATGACCACCATATCTTAACTTTTTTCTTCTACTAGTAATTTTTGACTTCTATAATACATATACAAACTTGTGTGTAATGACAGGTATCATATGACATTGCCACCCCCCTAGTATATGCAATCAACAGACATTAAAAGGATGTGCCAATTAATAATTTTTGCGGTTCTTTTAAATTAATTTGTTTTGTAATGTAGTAACCACTTTTTCGCGCTTTAAATCACCGTAATCTCAAAAACTGGACTTGCCCATCGTTTCACTTTTAGTAATTATACCCGCATTTTAAGATCGCATCATAACGCGATGTTCTTATATAACCTGACCTGATAACCCATATGGTCACCATAATAATGCATAAATCAAAAAAATCCGAAAATAATATATTGATTTATTCAACATTTTCAATAATTATATTGCAATAAGAATGTTCTCCAATTTAGGATGACCAGCAGCGTTCCAAATGCTTTTTGCCATTTCTTTTATTTTTTTTTTGATGACAAAAAAATTTTTACGTTTGCTTGTTCTTTTGTACCGGGTGTACAACTAAAAAGGGCTGTATCTTGGAAACCATTTACATTACATAATTAATTTGTGTTGGGCTACATGCTTGGTGAAACTGTTGTTCCATTGCACAGGAAGGAAAAATAATAACTACAACTACTTGTTATGTTTCACAAATTTAATCAGTTTCCTGACATGTGTATCGGCCCTTGCGGGCCATTGTCTCTGGAGTACAAGAATATACTAAATTGTAGGTGACATTACAAAACTTAAAAACCTTAATATCATTCCTATAAAAGTCAATAAAAACAACTCACACAAACACATATCCAATGCTAAAATAGAAACTAAAAACAAACTTTCACAATGAGGGGTCTACCAAATAGAATGCGACAACTGCGAGGCTATCTACATTGAACAAACAGAAATTTTGACACCAGGCTTAAAGAACACAAACATCTATTTTAAAAAAACAAAATAATACAGGTTTAGCTGCACTGCACTGCATATTACACAATCACTTAATCTCTAACAACATAAAACCCATATACATACACAATAAAAGCAGAAAACTAAATTTACTAGAAACAATAACTATCAAAAAAGCCATAAAAAGCAATTGTAATGTTGTTAATAATAATCAAACCGAAATACCTTCAGGCGCTTCCCTAATTCTTAATAGCACACTAAATTAGGACTAAATATGTATCTGTACCTTTAAAAGTTAGGAAAACCCACAGTTGACCATTCAATCTTCTAATTCTAATTTTAATTTTATGTCATGTTTATAATTATTACCATAATATAATATAAATACCTTTGTAATGTCACGTAGAATTTAGTAGGTACCTTCTTGTACGCCTTTGACAATGGCCCGCAAGGGCTGAAACACGTGTCAGAAAACCGATTAAATTTGTGAAACATAACAAGTAGTTATTATTTTTTTCTTCCTGTGCATTTACATTACGGTTTGCAGAAAAAAGTATTTATTACAAAGGCGACTAAAAGAAATTGTTGGAAAATGTTTTCTAAGTTTCTAGGTTGGTCTCTAGGGGAAGTAACTATAGTAACTGATAAAAAACGGTATTTTCTCAAAAATCCCCATACAAAGGTGTATTCAAGTTAGCATTTTTCCAATCTAAGGAAAATTCTACGTAACTATATTTAAGTTTTTGCTCTTTTTTTGAAAAACTATTCACAACTTTGGTTTGGCTTATTGGAATTTGACAAATTTGAAATTGCTAAATAGGGTTTCTTTTGTTTTATCAAGTCAAAAAAATGCTATCTTTGATACATGTTTACTATAGGATTTTTAAGAAAATTCCGTTGTTGGTTTGGTCACTATAGTTACACCCCCTAGCGGCCAACCTAGAGACTTAAAAATATATTCCAGCAATGTTCATTAGTAACTCTTAATGTAGTAAATTTTGTATCATTTTGCAAATATATATCCTTTTGTTTTTTGTTGTCTTTAACAAATAACAATAAACTAATCGGTTGATCTGTCCTTGCTTGTAAGCTTCTGCTAATTTTTTAGAATTTTAAGACGTACTGTTTTTTATAGTTATTTGCTAGTAAATAATAAATTATTAAAAAGGTTGCTTTTGTTCAATCTGCGAGGTCACAAGAAAACTGCATTGCTAAAAATTTAACGTACCTAGTACATATTTGACTACATACGATTAGTACTTTGTATATTTGTAAGTTTAAACATAGTGACATAATGCCGTTAATTACTTTACGGTATAACGAAAAACTGTAAAAAAAAACAATTTATTCAAAAGTCATTTAAGTTATCGGAATGGCGGCTATCATAAAACATGTCCGTTTATGGTATATTATCATCATCTTTTCTGCGTACCTATAGTGCAAATATAACATTACAGTTAAATAAGAACTTTATTTTTATAACTTGTTTTTCTCACTAATTTATATATAATTTACATAATTAGAACAAAAACCACTCAATTTTTTTCAAAATCTTCATAAAGCGATTTATTTTTGTACGTAATATCATCATAAGTAAATCTAATTTTTCACAGGAAGAATTTGATGTACGAATGTTATTTAATGTACGAAATTGCCATTATGACGTATTTAGCATTATCATTTAGATGTCACTATGACCTTCATAATAGCACTCAGTGCCATTATGAATTCATAATAACATCCAAATGGTAATATACAAAAACACAAAGAAAGTCGGTGCAAACTATTTATTTGTTATTATTACTTAGACGGTAGGGAATCTATTACGCTTTGCGCGATATCTTCGACATCCGAAGGAACACTTTCGGATTCAGAATCTCCCATATTTAAATTATTTTTGGCCAACACTTTGCATACAATAGAAAATTAGACGGCAATAATGACGTTGTCAAAATCGAAATTGAAACAATCAAAAATGCGGTTACCATGATATTGACTAATATGGACACTTGAAACTTTTAAAAATTACGAAAACGTTATCTGATATTAATGAAATTTAGACGAATAAAATCTATTTGCACTGTCGTAGATTAAATTTTGAATGATACACGTTCGATAGGAACTTTGTTAATGAAACTTGTGAAATTAAACCACTCGGCTAACGCCTCGTGGTTTAACGTTGCGCACGTTTCATTATAGTGTTCATATCGAACTAGTATCAATAATAACTATAATAATACTATTTCCTGAGTAATAGATTATATTAATGTAATGTTAGTTTCCTGTCATTTTTGTTGACATTTGTTTAAAAGTGGAGTTGCTTCGGGCTGTGGCATTCTGATGAGATCCTAACAAAGACGAAACACCTGTTAATGTCTACTCGGCCACAGGGAATCCATTGTTTTTGGTAACCCTGTGTACTTCAATGCAAAATGCAGGTCTTTTCACACAGACCGCTAGCCGAGATTATTTTTCATTGGTATAAATTATACGGACGAGATTACGTTACCTTTTTTATATATTTATTATATCCTTAATGACGTGCTAATATTTTAGGGTGTGATTTCTCAAGTCATTTTATGAAGAAAAGTTCATATAAACATATGTCGTAAACGGCTTAACTTTTTTGCTACAGGCTGTTGAACTTTTTCTTTTTTAATGAGTTTTTTGTAATATCTCCGAAAGGGCTTTAGATAATATTTTCAATTTTGGCATGTGCTAATAGGACATAAAACCACATATTTTAGTTAAAAAAGTTATTTTTTTGTCCCATCAGTGGCGTCCCTGCAAACATGTCCTCTGATATTTTTTAGAAAAAAAGTGGTATGCCACTGACATTTTTCCATGTGAAACTTATTACTGATTAGCCTGATCAATTCTACATAAAAATGGTCTCTTGCGTTTTTCTCCTCAGGCACACTGTTCTTAATTAAAATAATTAAATTAAATTAGCTTCGTTTTGCAGTATTGAGGAATAATTTTTGATCACATAAATCTAGTTATCCTGGAACGGTGACGTTCTTAAAAATATAATTAACGCCTTAACGGCAGTCTTATCAGCATTTCCTTCAAGAAGAACTACCTGTGTTACTTGAAGATGTACTATATGCGCTAAGGAATCAAATGTGGTACATGCATACACTTAGATGCAGTTTATCCGAATCGTTGGATAGGTCGCGGAGGAGCTTAACAATGGCCAGCAAGATCCCCTGATCTCAATAGTTTGGATTTTTTCTTGTGGGTCATCTTAAGACTCTGGTCTATAAAACTCCCATTAACACTTTATAAAATTTAAGGGAGCGAATAATTGCCTTCTGTGAAACAATACGGAATTCGCCTGGAATATTTGAACGAGTGCGCTATTCGATGCAAAGAGGGGCGAAAGCATGCTTATTACGTAATTTCCAACAATTTTTATGAAACAAAATTTTTCATTATCAATGTTAATAATAATAAATAGTAGAGCTAATTTAATTTAATTATTTTAATTAAGCCCGATGTGCCTGAGGAGAAAAACTCAAGAGACAATTTTTATGTAGAATTAACCAGGCTAATCAGAAATAATATTCACATGAAAAAACGTCAGTGCAGGTGTACCACTTTTTTGTAAAAAATATCAGAGGACATGTTTGCAGGGACGCCACTGGTGGGACAAAAAAATAACTTTTATAACTAAAACATGTGGTTTTATGTCCTATTAGCGCATGCCAAAATTACTTTCTACTTTACTACTTACTTTCGGTGATATTACAAAAAACGCATTAAAAAAGAAAAAATTCAACACCGTGTAGCAAAAAATTTAAGCCGTTTAGTACATATGTTTATATGAACTTTTTTTCATAAAATGACTTGAGGAATCACACCCTAAAATATTGGCACGTCATTAAGAAACACCCTGAATATATTTTTTATTAATTTGTATCGTTAAACCACGTAACGTGACCTTAGGAAGCGATGCATTTTAATCAATACGTTATTTTTTAAGTTTCCCAATTAAATTAATTAATCTTTGAACTAAATTTATATTTTCTTTTTCAGGTCACCTGTCGGTGATCGTAATCGGACTTTTCACTTTAGCCATAGGTATAATTTTATCTTCAATACCATGGTTGGATTATATAATTCTTAAGGTAAGTCATCTAGACCATATGAAAGTAGTATGGTAAAATGCAAACTTGGTTGTTGGGCAACTAACATTATTGGTAAATTCTTTACAAGGAATTTCCCATTAAACCAATTATAAGCACTCACAGGTATGATAATATTGCCAGTGCGTAAAATAAATCATATTGCAGGCGGTAATATATGTATGTCTAAAATGTACGGATAAATATTTCTAAGTTCATTTAATTACTTTTGTAATAAATTGAATTCAAATGAAGTTCATTTAATATGTGTACATTCACAAAAACGAGACACCGTTTGCATTTACAAATACTATATTATTTAACGAGCGTATAATGTGCCACATCTTCTGGTATCATTTTTTTACAACAAAAAACTTTAAATAAGGTCTTTTGCAATGGCAGTTTACTGACAATACTTATAACGTTACTACGCAACCAAAAGCGAGGCGACTAGATAAGTAACGTTATAAATGTAAATAAAATTTAAAGAATTGCACCACTTTTTTTAAACATCTGTATCTTTTCTCAAAAAGCAGATATTAGGGTAAACCAAAAAACATTCTGTCAAAAAAGGGTCACACTTTAAAACAAAACGTAACAAAGCTACATTTCATCGCTCAATTTTTCCACAGGGCATTAAGAAAATAGAGGTAAAAAAGTAACTTTTGTTTTTCCCTATATATTGGTCGAGCCATCAGTATTTTTTAAAATCTAAAATTTAGGCTAACTTGTCAAAACATATGGCTACACTTTGCTCAAAATTTCAATAAAATCGGAAAAGATATAAAAAAGTTACAGGACTATCAAAATGACTTTAATTTTTCTTGTCCGGAATTTATTGTCGGGGAGTGTACTTATACAGGGTGTTATTTAACTATGTGGCCAAACTCCAAGGGGTGCTTCTTTAGGTGATTTTAAGAAGAAAAGTTCATATAAAGATGAGTCCGAAAATGCATATTTTTTACGATACAGGGTGTCAAACTTTAAAAAAAAATCGGATGTTCGTAAATATCTCAATACTCTTTTATTCGATTTTCTTAAAATTTGGCAATCCTGTTTGTAATAACAAGAGGATAATTTAGCCTTAAGTAGATTAAAATTATTAAGTCCAGTGGCGTCCCGGAAGAGAGTCCAACTAATATTCTAGACAAAAAATGGCGCGTCACTGACTTTTTAAAATTATGTGTTTTTTTCAAATTAAGCAACTACAAATACAACTATTTCATGTCCTGAGTTTTTTTTCATATCTTGCTTTGTTTTCGAGAAAAAAAATAAAAACCACTTTATTGCATGTCCCCGGGACAATAAGAGTAAAAAATTTAAACTAAGTACCATATTAAGCAATTAAAATTACACGAAAGTCCTCGTTTAAATTTTATCGCATAAATTTTAAAATATAAATGCATTGTACGTCAGGCATCTGTGTTTTAAAATAAACTTTAGCTACTGTGAACAATGTGTGAAATAGTATTTTAGATACGGCCATAGAAAAAGATGTTTATTAAAATGTTTCTTACCATCTAGCATTTAAAAGCAAATATCTCAAATACTAATTGAAATATCGAGATTAATGAAGTACAACTTTTTTACGTAAAAAGGACCTCTCTTTCACAAGTTTCACAAAATATTTACAAAATCTTAGTGTATAACTAGCGTCTTCTGGGAAGAACAGTTGATGACATATAAATTCGTACACTCCACCCATACATAACTCAATTACAACAAAATTTGATAAAACGGGTTTTTCACCTTGCTGCTTATACCTGGATAGAACACCAGCTATATACATAGCTGTAAATTATTGTATGTACGATTTTTTACCAGAAGTAATAATGGTTATTCCTAAATATTTTTGTGTTTAAATTACAGCCGCGAAATAAGACAATTATAAAATTAATACCAGGAAAACTACAAAAGTATAAAGCCAAAAAGGGTAAATTTATTAACAAACAACAAACAAAATACTAATATTTAATTGCTGCGCCATTGGATTTTAACACTAATCGTAATCTTCTTGGCATTGACAAAATAATACTTCTGGTGTAATCCGGAGTTAGCCCTTCCCAAATTTCTTCCATTTTATCAAATAACTCTATTTCATTCTGTGGTTTAAAATTTATCTTGTACATTTTTTTTTACCATCAATCCACTAACATTTTTAATTGGATTTAAATCAGGACTTCTTGAGCACCAAGGCAGACATGTTACGTTGTTTTGTCTAAACCAGTTGCCTATATTTCCTGCAGTATGCACAGGGCAGTTATCCTGCTGAAATATAAAGTTATTTCCTTCAAAAACTACCGCGGCAGAAGAAAGAAAAACATTTTTCAAAATATGAAGATATATATTACTGTTTAGTGTTCCACCAATATTCCAGCATACACCTGCACCGTAAACACTTATGCATGCCTACACATTAACGGAGAAACGTCCACTGAGTTGCTTTTTTTGAGTATATTTCTCATCATATCGGGAATTTGGTGGTCTATATAACTCGAATCCTTCCATTATATACAGTGTGTACATAAAGTAAGGAACAAATTCAATAATCTAAAAACATTTCGTAAAAATCCTCGGACACGTATGTAATAATTTTTGATTGTGCATATTTTGACATATACACATATTATACAGGGTAGCTCATGTAGTAGATATGACATTATCGACGATTTTTTTAAATGAAAACCCCTATATTTTAGTTCAGATTTGTAATCTCCAAGAATAGCTGATTTCAAAAACATAACATACTTAGGGTCCAAAGTTTATAGTTTCGTAGCTACAGGGTAGAACAAATAATTTTATTTAAGATCCATTTTTTTAAGGTAGGCTTATTTGCTGTTATGTAACTATGGTTATTTAGATAATGATGATATTATGCTGTCATTCATAGTGAATTTTGCTATTAAGATTAGTAGAAGTAAAAAATTAATTTTAATATTTGTTAATATGCGTTTATCTAACACACAAAGAATAGAAATTCTAATGATGATTGGATATGGTGATAGGATTCGTACTCAGCAAGAAGTGTGCATTTTGTTCAACGCTAAGTACCCAGAAAGACCAATCACTAGATCAACTGTAAGTAAACTTGAAACAAAATTTCGAGAAACGCGTTCTGTGGAAGATATTCCCAGGAACGGCTGTCCAACTATCCCGGATGATAAAAAATTAAATATTTTATTGGCTATAGAAGAAAATGCCCATAACAGCGTCCGCCAGATTGGCATGGATCATGAGGCAGCTGCTATGACCGTACATAACCTATTAACAGTAGAAAAATGGCATCCGTTTAAAATCCGACTGGTTCATGAGTTGAATGAAGATGATCCAGATCGTAGGATGGAGTTTTGTCAAATATTAATGGAAAGATGTAACGTAGATCCTTTGTTTGTTGAAAATATCCTATTTTCGGATGAATCTACTTTTAAATTAAATGGTAAAGTAAACCGGCAAAACTGTAGATATTGGGCAAAAGAAAATCCCAGGTGAATGCGTGAGCATCATACTCAATATCCCCAAAAAATTAATGTTTGGGCGGGTATAGTGAAGAACAAAATTATTGGGCCATATTTCTTTGACAATAATGTAGACGGGCTAAATTACCTTCAGTTTCTTCAAGAATTTCTTATCCCTACGCTAGTTAACTTACACCCGAGTAGAAATAATCCTGGAATTCTAGATGAAAATTTATGGTACCAACAAGACGGCGCACCTCCACATTATGCAGCAGTAGTGCGCCATTATGTCGATCAAGTTTTTCCGAACCGGTGGATTGGAAGACGTGGGTCTATTGAATGGCCGCCTAGGTCTCCAGACCTTACACCACTGGACTTCTTCTTGTGGGGTTACCTGAAAAATGTCGTTTATAAAATAAGACCTGCCAATATTGAAGATTTAAAAAATCGAATCACAGCAGAATGCAGGAATATTTTAGAAGAAACCATAATAAAAGTCCAACAAGAGTTTATTGATCGCTTGGGGTACTGCCAGGCACAAGAAGGAGGACAATTTCAACACTTAATTAAATAGCCTATTTAATTTTATTTAAATTTTTTAAAATTAAAAATACTTCACATTTTTTATCTTGCTCTGTAGCTACGAAACTATCAACTTTAGACCCTAAGTATGTTATGTTTTTAAAATCGGCTATTCTTGGAGATTACAAATCTGAACTAAAATATAGGGGTTTTTATTTAAAAAAATCGTCGATAATGCCATATCTACTACATGAGCTACCCTGTATAATATTTGTATATGTTAAAATATGCGCAATCAAAAATTATTACATACGTGTCCGAGGATTTTTACGAAATGTTTTTAGATTATTAAATAATGAATTTGTTCCTTACTTTATGTACACACTGTATAGACTGATTCTTATCGGAAAAGATAACATTTTGCCAAAAAAAAATCTATTTCTGGTTTGGATGCAGCTGCTCGATTTCTTAATTCGAAACATTGTCTTACTCGGCGTTGCGCAGTTCTAGATGAAGCAGTGAATCCTGTTATGTGTATAGCGGATACTGCAGTTTCAAATGGATTTTGCCTTAAATACTCCACCAAATTTCGGTCTTCTTCATATTTGATGATTTTCTATTATTTAAACCAGACCCAACAGACCTTTCAAGTGTTTGATGATAGCGCCATTTTTTTACAATAATTCCTTGAACAGAACCTACTTCTAGGTACTCTAAAATGATCAGCTATTTTTCCATAAGGCCACCCTATTTCTACTAAACATATTGTTCTCGCTTTTTCAATAATACTTAAATGAGGCATTTTTAAATCAAATCATGATAACAATAATTAATACATATACAGTGTGTGTATAAAGTCTGGAAACGGCTTAATAACATCACAATTTACTGGCCGATTTAAACCAAATTTAGTACAGTTGTGTAAGAGGATCTAACGCACCGAATGACGATATTGGCGTTGTTGCCAGCTTTTTAGTTTGTCTGGAATTCGAACGAATTTAATATTTTTAAATATAACACCCAGTATATTTTTACATTTTTAAATTCCACATAAAATTATAATTATTTTTTATTAAATGCATTATTAGTCTATACTTCATAGTTTCCGAGATATTGACTCTCGAAAAGTGACATTTTTGAACTTTGACAGCTTATAACTTTCTAACAGTACGTCTTGGAGCAAAACGGCTTACATGTCCCTATCTTAAATTTTTATTATCTTCCCAAAAAAATCAACTTCCGGTTAAACCGGATGTAACTCGAAAGCAGGAAATATAGTTGTTCCGGTTTAACTGGAAGCTGATTTTTTTGGGAAGACAATAAAAATTGAAGATGGGGACATGTAAGCTGTTTTGCTCTAAGACGTACTGTTAGAAAGTTATAAGCTGTCAAAGTTCAAAAATGTCACTTTTCGAGAGTCAATATCTCGGAAACTATGAAGTATAGACTAATAATGCATTTAATAAAAAATAAATTTAATTTTATGTGGAATTTAAAAATGTAAAAATATACTGGGTGTTATATTTAAAAATATTAAATTCGTTCGAACTCCAGACAAACTAAAAAGCTGGCAACAACGCCAATATCGTCATTCGGTGCGTTAGATCCTCTTACACAACTGTACCAAATTTGGTTTAAATCGGCCAGTAAATTGTGATGTTATTAAGCCGTTTCCAGACTTTATACACACACTGTATATATTTTATAGTAAAACACTTATAGCTTTTTAATGTTTCATTTAATATAGAATTGCTCTACATATGTTTCGCCTTTCTAGGGCTTTTTCAAGAGTACTTATGATACTAAAGTTAAATTCTAAATTTACAAATTTAACTACTAGAAAGGCGAAACATATGTAGAGCAATTCTATATTAAATGAAACATTAAAAAGCTATAAGTGTTTTACTATAAAATATATATATTATAAATGTTTCACAAGGAACCAACTGCTGAATCAGTACAATTAATACGTTACAAAGGTAATAAAGGTAAAAAAGTTGCATTTACAGTGTCACAGTTTAGTGTACGAAATTATCTGTCGTCAACTGTACCTTAAAACTAGTAATCATATTTTTCTTGCCATCAAAAACATAACAACACCAAATTTGATTCATGTCCGCTTAAACATTCTCAAATCATCGCCAATTTTCCAAAATAAATTTTTACATAGGGCATTAATGGATATAAAAATTTGAAGTAAATTGACAATTCTCTATTTTTGTAATCGGGTGTCACCATAAAAAAAACTAACCAAAAAAAAATGCAATGGGTAAAACCCTTAATTAATTCTGATAAACAAAAATGGGACCATCATTTACAGCTTAACTTAGTAGAAGTAGCTCCAGAAATTGCACGTTATATTAAAAGCTCCATTGCAAGAGAAAATGCGTTACTGGCGAAAGTTTTGCTAAAAGTTTTATTTTTTTTTTGCAGAATTTAAAACTCCGGGAGGGCTCACTTAGTTTTCAATACTGGCAGAAACCCGGCGTGATAAGACTTACGAAAGTTTATATATTCAATGTAACAAATCCTGATGGTTTTCTTAAACAAGGAGAAAAACCTAGATTGCAAGAAATTGGTCCATTTGTTTACAGGTAAGTTTGTTTCCTCCGAATTATACAGGGTCATGTAATAGTGCGTCAGATTTCCATAGCTCCTATACAAATGGAGTGTTAGGAATTTCATTCATATGCTGACTTATGCTGAAAAATATTTTCCTGAAATGCACCCTATGAAGCAGTATAAGTTAGCATAAGAATAAAGTTTCTAATTTAATTAGCATAGGAGCTATGGAAGCTTGACGCACTATTCCGGGACCCCTTTCTTCTAACTTTATCGTCTGCATGCTAGGGTGGAGTGAAGTTATACGTGTCAAATCGGAATAGCTGCAAAAACATGCTCTACTACCTAACTAAGTGCTATGCGAATAATAATTTTCCTAACATTATATTTCGAGGTGCCCCAAAGGTCTTATATTTAAAAAAAAACATGATTTGTATTTAAATTATACAGGGTGATTCAAAAGTACTTTGACAAACTTCGGGAGGTAATTGCTGGCAGTATTTTAGCATGAAAAGTTCTTATAAACAGTGGTCCTTGGCGACTTCGTTACGGAGATACAGTGTGTTGAAATGTTAAAAGAAATAGTAATAATTTTTAAATAACTCCTTAATGAGTTATTTTTTTTATGAAATTTTGTGAATTAAATAAGCATCTAAGGACACTTATTTTCAAAGTACAACAAGTTCGTAAATTTAACCAGTGGCGTCGGTACAAAATGTTACTCTCATATTTTTTGTGAAAAGTATGCTACACCACTGATTGATTTAATTTTAACTTTTTTCTTATAAATCCCCTCTTTATTTACAACAAAAAAGATCACGTGTGTTTTTTTGATACGAGGGACGGTTTAAGCGTAAATAATTATTTTATTTAAATATACACAAATATTAATAAAAGGGTTTTAAACTGATCAACCACTCAAATATTTATTAAAGTATTTTAAGGAATACCTACCTACTTACTTACTAATAAACAAATATGTATATGCCTAAGGAAGGTATCTGAGGATGCCTATTTTCTAAGTATAACACGTTTTTAGTGGCATACATATTTATTGATTAGTACCTATGTTATTTTTTAACATTTTGTGTTTTGACAAGGCGGCTTTGGAAATGCTTTTTTAATATATTGTATTTTGACAAGGCGGCTTTGGAAATGCTTTTTTAATATATTGTATTTTGACAAGGCGGCTTTGGAAATGCATTTTTTGTCGATAAATTAAAACATATTTGACAGTTAGTTACTATTGAAAATAACAAAACTGAAGAAATAAAACTTAATGGTAACTAACTGTCAAATATGTTTTAATTTATCGACAAATGCATTTCCAAAGCCGCCTTGTCAAAATATAAAATATTAAAAAATAACATACTAATACCTAAATAAATATGTATGCCACTGAAAACGTGTTAAAGGTACTTAGAAAATAGGCATCCTCAGATACCTTCCTTAGGCATATACATATTTAAAATTTATAAACAGACAAAACCTTTTCGAATTAATATACATATTTGTTTATGAGTAAGTATGTATGTAGGTATTCGTTAAAATACTTTAATAAATATTTGAGTGGTTGTTTAGTTTAAAACACATTTTTTAATATTTGTGTATAGTCAAATAAAATAATCATTTACCCTTAAACCGTCCCTCGTATCAAAAAACCATACGTGATCTATTTTGTTGTAAATAAAAGGGGGATTCATAAGAAGAAAGTTAAAATAAAATAAGTTAGTGGCGTAGCATAGTTTTCACAAAAAATATGGTAGTAACATTTTGTACCGACGCCACTGATTAAATTTACGGACGTGTTGTACTTTAAAAATAAGTGTCCTTAGATGCTTATTTAATTTACTAAATTTCATAAAAAAAAAACTCGTTAAGGAGTTATTTAAAAATTATTACTATTCCTTTTAACATTTCAACACCCTGTATCTCCGTAACGAAGTCGCCAAGGACCACTGTTTATAGGAACTTTTCATCTTAAAATATTGCCGGCAATTACCTTCCGAAGTTTGTCAAAGTACTTTTGAATCACCCTGTATATATTTAATTATAATATACAGTATGTCTCTGTAAGTTTGCATCATATGGAAAACTTTTTTATTATTCATTTTACGAAAAAAAGTTATTCTTCATAAAAACCTCTACATGGTCTAAAACCTAAAATGCAACTATCAAGTATCGAAATTTTCCAGTCATATACGAGGTTTGTCAAAAAATGTGAATTTTTCCTAAGAATGTAAATTTTTCCCAAGAGTAAAGTACCTTTATTTTTGACATTATCAAAAATTGTTATTTAAAAAAGTTGATCAGAACTAAAAACCACGTTTAAATATGCAATACCACGCATTAAATTAATTAAATAATTAAAAAATTAAATAATTAATAATAAATTAATAAAATAAATTTTCAACATAAATGCGTATAATTGCATGTTTAGACGTGGTTTTTAGTTCTTATCAACTTTTTTTAATAACAATTTTTTTTATTGTCAAAAATAAAGGTACTTTACTCTTGGGAAAAATTTACATTCTTTGGAAAAATTCACATTTTTTGACAAACCTCGTATATGAGTGAAAATTTTCGATATTTGATGGTTGCATTTTAGGTTTTAGACCATGCAGAGCTTTTTATGAAGAATAACTTTTTTTCGTAAAATGAATAATAAAAAAGTTTTCCATATGATGCAAACTTACGGAGACATACTGTATAATATTCCTTTAATAAAATAATCAAGTTAAAAAGAAATCAAACTCTTTGGCAAAAAAAGTATACAAACTAAAACAGGAATCATAATTTAAAATAAGCATTAGTTGCATAAAAAAATTAGTGTTCCAATTTTCGTGAAAATTTTCTAATTTCAAAAGGCTTGGGGCACCTCGAAATATAACGTTAGAAAAATTATCTTTTGCATCGCACTTAGGTAAGTAGTGAAGCAGGTTTTTGCAGCTATTCCGTTTTGAAAAACTAATATATTTTTTTCATGATCATCGATTTTTTTTTTATTTTAAAAATTCTTAATCCTAATGCATGTAATTAATAACCCGACAATCATTTAAAGCCTTAGCGACCTCTAATTTGGATAAAGTAACCTATTTAAGTAAAAAATAGTCTATTTCTGCTTCCAAGTCGGCTTTTTGGACGAAACGGCCAAAGAGACTAACTGTTTGGTCAAAAGGAAGCGCTTAGAACTTATTATTGCGTTTTCAAAGTCGGAAAATATAGGAGGCCCAAGAGATGGTCTAAAAAAGTGCTTTCAAGCTTTCAACAAGTACGTATCCGGTGGGCTACTTAAGGTTTAAAGTGAAAAAAAAGCACCATACACTATTACACTAAATATTAGTGTATTGCCTAATAGGATTGGTGCTCCTGATACATAATATACTAATTCACTGTTATTTTTATCACGCTTTTATTAGCTTCACCTGTATGTTTGTATGTATGTTTCTTTGTAACCGACTTCTTTGAACCCGATTTTGACCCACTTTAAACGGTCAGATTTAATTTAAATTTTGTAGACTTATCAAGAACCGCTGACAATACAATAATTTCATAAGTTTATCTCATTATCCTGATCACAAACGCCGGAATTCAATCATTTTCTTACATATCCTCTATATGAGAGTGAGAGAAATAGAGCTCACCGTATGCGCATGTGTACTATGTACCTACTTTCCGGCTCGAGCACTCGGCTTAATATTGTTGGTACATTCTTTGGCTATCAGTTGGTCCGTTGGCCGAGCAGGTTTGTTCGGGTTTGTGGATCCATTGCTTTAAATCTAGCCATTTAAAAAAAATTGATCCACTGCTTTAAATCTAGCTATTTCAAAAAGTCATTGTTAAATTAGTGACAGTATTCCATCTCTACTCCGGACCTCTCTATGACTATCTCTACGAAAAAATTTTTTTTTTTCTTAACAATAACTAAAACTAAAAAATGAAAAATGAATATAGTTTAAAATAACTAAAAAACACGCTTTAATAATTAATCAAACTAAAAAGCGGAAAATAAATATAGTTTAAAATAATTCTTGAAATTCTTAATATCGGCAGAAAAAAATAATGAACGATAAACATTTCGCCCAGTACGTGGGGGTTTTTTGAATGCAAAAGGTGGTGTAGTAGCGATTTTTTAGTATGTTATTAGGCTTGGGGCCCTAATGAAAAATCCAAGTTTTCGACCTCGAGGCGCATGCGCTCGAGCCGCCATCTTGGATTTTAGGTACAAAAATTTGATTTTTTGACAATAACTCAAAAACGGTGGCTTTTACAACAAAATATATTCTATACAAAGTTAAAGAAGACAAAATTTAGTACATTTTTTGTTAAAAAAAAAATTTTGTAGCACACATATGTTAGGAGTTACAGCTCCGTGAAGTTGCACTATTTTAAAAAAATGCGGAACCTTCATTTTGGTTGAGTTTTATTTTATTATTCTTATTATATATCATTATAATTTTACATAATTATAAAAAAAAACTATGCACTTGAATATTATTTTCAACATGAACATAGTTGAAACATGTAAACATGTGAAACTAAATTTATAGAGAATCGCATAATGAAAGTTATATCGACTTAAATTTATGAATGTTTGATCTTTGTAAGGGAGAATTCAGATCTTTTTTCCGAACATATCAGAGAACACTCACGCGACACAAGAAATAATACAAATTTAAAGAATACAAAGTATAATTTCAGCTTCATTCAAAGAAATGTAGAATTTAATTTAATAGAAATTTACAATAAAACTCCTCGGGAAATAAGGGAATTAATTGGCAAATCCTTCAATATAAAAATAAAATCGTTTTTTTATTTTTATTTTTTATTTTTTTCATTATTATAATTTTTTGACATGCGCCATGCACAGTTACCGAAGATAGTGTTCTTAAAATGCGCGTATGTGCGCGATTACCTCATAACTCACTCGATTTTAAAAGTGTCTTTACACCTCTTTCCTTTACAACGACAACGTCACTTTCACTTAAAGTTTTCTCACAAATAAAGCACAAATCAACTTGGAAATTTTCCATTATATAACAGCGTAACCTTTTGCAAGCTAGACATGACACATGACACACTGACGCATACAGACTCGATGCACGGAAGGTTATTTATGACCCTCTCTCGATAGAGTCTCTTTAAACATTATTTCGATATGATTTGTATTTGTTTAAATTATTTATATTCTTTCACAAAATTTTGTGGAGGAAGACTTTTAGTTTTTTCTTACTTTTCTATACTTTCAACTCCACTTTAAGTATGGACTACTTCTTCAAATTATTTATTTTAGTTATTAACAGCCAATTTTTTATTTTTTATTTTTTTTTTTAAATAGTGTAACTTCACGGAGCTGTAACTCCTTACATAGGTGTGCTAAAAAAAAATTCTACAAAAATGTAGGTAATTTTGTCCTCTTTAACTTTGTATAGAATATCGTTTGTCGTATTTTGAGTTATTGTCAAAAAATCACATTTTTGTACCTAAAATCCAAGATAACGGCTCGAGCGCATGCGCCTCGAGGTCGAAAACTTGGATTTTTCATTAGGGCCCCAAGCCTAACAACATACTAAAAAATCGCTACTACACCACCTTTTGCATTCAAACACCCCTTTTTGATACCCACGTACTGGGCTAATTAGTATTATTGTGAAAAAAGCGTGGGGCGCTTTGTGCTATATTTTTCGTATATCGATGCCTATATTAAGAATTTCAAGAAATATTTTAAACTATATTTATTTTCCGCTTTTTAGTTTAATTAATTATTAAAGCGTGTTTTTTATATTTTATTATCTATTTACTATTATTATTGTACTTGTAGCACGTATATCGCTTGAACGTAATTATCTATTTAAACATCATGGAAGTGTCATTTTTAGAGAAATCGTTTTCTTAATGTAGTTTTTTAATTTTATTTTATGACTAATAAAATTGTAAGTAACATTTATGGTCATGTAAAAGCAATAAAATAGATTTTTTCCAATAACTGTTCAAACCACAATATCCTTAGACAAATATAATTTTTCCATATCTTCTGTGACACGTCGTTAAAGACAATTCCCTAAATATTGTGAAAAATCCACACATTATATTGCTTAATTTTTTTTCGTAATCGTATTAAATTTTTTTTAAGTACCTAATGCTTTTATTAACAAAAGTCGAACAATCAATTTCCAGTTAAGTATAATAATTAAAATATTGATTTGAGTCATTAAATAAATGAAAAATTGATATCAGTCTTAATAGCCCAGTACGTGGGTATCAAAAAGGGGTGTTTGAATGCAAAAGGTGGTGGAGTAGCGATTTTTTAGTATGTTGTTAGGCTTGGGGCCCTAATGAAAAATCCAAGTTTTCGACCTCGAGGCGCATGCGCTCGAGCCGCCATCTTGGATTTTAGGTAAAAAATTTTTGATTTTTTGACAATAACTCAAAAACGGTGGCTTTTACGACAAAAGATATTCTATACAAAGTTAAAGAGGACAAAACTACCTACATTTTTGTAGAAAACTTTTTAAGTTACACTATTTGAAAAAAAAATAAAAAAATAAAATTGGCTGGTAATAACTAAAATAAATAATTTGAAGAAGTAGTCCATGCTTAAAGTGGAGTTGAAAGTATAGAAAAGTAAGAAAAATTTAAAAGTCTTCCTCCACAAAATTTTGTGAAAGAATATAAATAATTTAAACAAATACAAATCATATTGAAATAATTTTTAAAGAGACTCTATTGAGAGACGGTCATAAATAATATTCCGTGCATCGAGTCTGTATGCGTCAGTGTATCATGTGTGTCATGTGTCATGTGTCATGTCTAGCTTGCAGAAGGTTACGCTGTTATAATGGAAAATTTCCAAGTTCATTTGTGCTTTATTTGTGAGAAATCTTTTGCATTCAAAAAACCCCCACGTACTGGGCTATAAATAGAGCCCAAAATATAAAATTATTTAAGTAAAAAAAATCGTCCCGAAACAAGCTACTTTCGGTAGTACTATTTGTGTTAAGTGGTACTTTCGATTTAATAAATCATACCGAAAATTTTATTATCGAGATGGTTGCAGAAAAAATATTTTTATAATTTACTACTAGAGCTTCTAAAATGTGTTTATAAAAATTTATGTGGACGTAACATTGCGGCCAAAAAAATCTGCTGGTATAAGAAAAAAATCAAAATATGTAGTAGAATATTATAAAATCCATTCGTTAAGCTAACTGGTATCTTTGATTCCACCTTGCTATACGTTATTATACTATACAGTATGTCCACTGATAGAGTTTGGAAAAGGAAACACTTTTTTATTAGTAGGTATAGAAAAAGAAGTCATTCTTTATAAAAACGTCTGCTTGTGATGAAACTACAATTTGGAATATCAGATTTACGATTACTATACAGGGTTCGTCAGAAACAACATTTTTACTTTTCAGGATTTTATTTTCAATTCCTTGATTAAATGAATTTTGCTTGTGCTGAAACTACAACTTTAAATATCACATTTGTGATTACTCTACAGGGTTCGTCAGAAAAAAAAAATTTAGTTTTTTGGATTTCGTTTAAAATAAATTTACGTAAAAACAAAAAACTATTGTTAATTTCTTACTTCGAATATGATTTTATGTGGCTGAGTAACGATTTTGTGAGAAAAGCATTTTTTATTTGCCTACTTTTGAAGTATTTTTATTATTACATGTCATATTTTTTCAATTCATTCAATCATTAATTATAAAACTTTTATTCAGACGTGGTACCACCGAGTTAGCGCACAGTTCAACCCGACATCTGAATTCCCAATAACAGTTGCTAACTTGCTGTTTTGGGATTTTGCAATAACTACTCTTATTTTTTCTTTCAGGAGATCTAAGTTATTATTGAAATTGGTTTAATACACATGTGGCTTCATATATTCCCATAAATGAAAGTCGATAATTGTGGGATCAGGACTCCTACGTGCCAACTGATTTGGACCATAGGTACCTTCCAATCCACTTGTTTCCAAAGTGATGATTTGGCCAATCATCAAATGAAATTGAAAAAAAAATGCAAAAAAACAAAAACTGTTGTTTCTGACGAATCCTGTACAGTAATCGCAAATTTAATAGTTAAAATTATAGTTCCAACGATAGCAAAATTTATTTAATAAATCAAGGAATTGAAAAAAAATCCAAAAAACTAAAAATGTTGTTTGTGACGAACCCTGTATAGTAATCGCAAATCTGATATTTGAAATTGTATGTTCAGCACAAGTAGACGTTTTGGTAGAGAATGAATTTTTCATCTATACCTACTAAAAAAAAAGTTTTCCCTCTTCCACTCTATCCGTTGACACACTTTGACCATTGACTATTTATTTCGTCAAATTGTTCTTATACTTTAGCACATCTCTCGAGACGTTATTGGCAGTTTTTTATTTAAAGCCCCAAGATATCCAATTTTTTTTTGAAAACAGCTGTTTTTAACACAGATTTTAAAATGTTTTATGTGTTTATATTAAATTTTTCTTTAGCAAGAGCTTATATGATTAATTTTTAGCAATTTATTTTAAAAGTAAAATACTTTTAACCAAATGACTCAAATCATTCGGCTAAATTCGTTATAAAAACTGAAACGTTTTAGCTAACGAGAACTTAATTATTATAATAAATACTTTATTAATACTTTTGGTAAACCACAGACTAGCAATAAATGCGCTAAAAAACAATTCATTGAAGTTTACTTAATAAAATATTGTATACCAATTGAAGTTTACTTAATAAAATATCGTATACCAGCTACTATAATTTTAACTGTAGCAAACTGCTGCGGTTTCCTATAATATTTTATTAAACTAATGACATTAACAGGCAGTTAGGCGAGTAACCCTATTGCATCAGTGATAAAGGAATCCATCCTGGTGTATGTAAAATACCGTGCGAGCAAAAATTATTTGCATCAAAGAGGGCCTTGCATCTAAGGACGTAATGCTTAGCCGTAGAGCCTAATACCTGTTGGGTGTCAGTAACTACCTGAATTAACAATCAGTTATTCCGTCATCTTTGACAGTCGTTACAAGTAATTTGATTCATCGCTAATTTTTCCAATATCTTGAACCATTCACACAATGGGCTTTACGGAACAGCACAAAACATTCATGGTTGAAGCGTATTGTCGAAACGGGGTTAGAGTAAATGGTGAGTGGCAATACAATCCGGGGTTGTGCATGGACGATTTTCACGAACATTTTGCTAATGTTGCTTTTATTGCTGGGGATTTTTATCATTGCCTGAAAAAAACCTTGGCTGTGTTTAGGAAAACAGGTTCTATACAACACAAAAAAGGAGCAGGAAGACCATCTGTCAGAACAGAAGAACTTGTTGCAAACGTTCGTGAAATAATGCAAAATACGCCAACAAATTGTATAAGACGCCTGTTCCAAGAAGTGGGAAGATCTTATGGAACCTGCAGGACTATTCTTAAGAAGCAGCTAAATTTATTTCCTTATAAAGTGCAAGTATTCTAAGAAATGCAAGCCGCAGCTTTTGAAAGACGCAGGAATTACTTTCAATGGTTTACCCAAAATTTATTGGAAAGAAATGATTTATTAGACCTGACTTTTTTTCGGATGAAGCCTGGTTCCACCTCTCCGGTTTTCTGAATTCTCAGAATACACGCATGTGGAGTAGTGAAAATCCCCATTTTTTTTTTGTAGAGTCCACATTGCATCCTCAAAAAATTGGTGTCTAGTTAGCTGTTTCCCGAAGAAGAATTGTTGGTTCTATTTTTTTCCATGACACAGTTACAGCACAGCGGTATAGAGACAATATTTGGAATTCATTTGTGGAGCAATTACTTGACGACGAACTACGTTTTGGATATTTTTAACAGGACGTTGCAACCGCCCATACAGCCGCCGAAACTATTAACTATTTACGCAATTTTTTCGACGATAGATTGATCAGCTTTCGATCAGATATTGAATTCCCACCAAGATCACCTTATTTAACGGTTATGGATTACTTCGTTTTTCCTCATTTAAAGAACACTATTTTTAAAATACCAGTTGCAAATTTAGAACAATTACAAGAAATTATTATCCAAGAATGTGGTAACATTTCTCCAGAGATGCTGGTCAACACTTTCGAAAATATGAAGAGACGTGTGAATTTATGCTTGGAGCATGGCGGTGGCCAATTTCAGCAATTTATGTAATTATTTTTCTTTTTCTTTCTGTATATTCTTACTTTGTTAACTTTGTAAACAACAAAAATAAATTTATATTTGTCTACTTATTTTATTACTTATTAGTTTTACATATCAGGTCACAGGTCATAATACGAATTTGACAAAATTTTAACCTAGATTTGGTTAGATATATCGTCCCCATATCATTGTGATCTAAACCAAGCTTCACGTTTTTTAATCCAGGCCCTCTGTGATGCAAATAATTTTTGTTCGCACGATAAGAAGAGCCGATTCGCTGATATCGATTGGTAGAAGGTTTATTTACGATTTTATAACTTTGAACAAAAATTTATTCCTAAACTTCGTGAAAATTTTGCACGTGTCTGTAATTATACAAGTATTGGATTAATTGATACAACCGGTTTATTGCACAAGGATGTTTAATCTTTATATTAGAGAATGTAAACATAATTTATTATCCAAAATAATGATGGCTATAAAACTAAAAAAATATCGTATATTAATAGAAAAGCGACAGTGCCAGTCACTACAAACTATGTACTGTAGTAAAATCCAACTAATATTTAGTAGTAGTAATTTTTAGTATTCTGGTCAAGAACATAATAAAATTCATTACGTCAAAACAATAGGGAACTTTCCAATTTTTTTTTCTTCAATAATATGATTTAGTTAGGCCTAAAAAATATATTCCCCAATTATTACTCCTTAAAAATCAGTAATAACTTGGTAAAAATTCTTTAAAGAAGTTTCGCATGTGTCCATAGCATTTCAAACGACCTCTTAAGCGCGCCAAGCCCGATGACGTCAGGAAGTATGACTTTCCGTCATCCGTCATCCTGAGCGGTGGCCGAGCGACGGAGTTTGCATTTGGATTGCCGTGTGTTTTTGTTATTGTATTGTTGTTTTAAGGTGGAATTCCCAACGTCGTTCAATTTATTGCCAACCTATAACCTGTTTCGTGGATGTCGCACACGAATTATACTTCTTGACGTCACGACCCGTTTTTACCCGCTTGGGATAATTTGAATTTTGGGGCATTTTTAAATCTTGCTAGCGGTCTTTTGGGACGAAATATGTTGTTTTTTTTGCTGCCATATGTTTTATGACAATATATACTTATGATTTATAGAATTTTTTCCCCATTTAAAATTTTTGTCAAGTTCCCTATTGTTGTGTTGGGTACCGCTGTTGTCGGGGTTGCTTGGGTTATGGCTGCCCGTAGAGTCCTAACAAGGACGAAACAGCCGTCGTGATCGCGGACAATATATTATCTTCTAGTACAGGTTATGTTATTTGGGGTTTTTGAAAGGTAAAACAAAAATAGCTAATAATATCATAAACAATTTACAATAAAAATATCATAGCCGATGACTTGTGTATAACATTTAATTACTAGAAACGTAGTACCGATGCCGATGTATGTTTCCCAACGAAAACAACTAATCTATTAGGGTAAGTGTGTCAAACCGTGGTATCACCAAAACAGCAATTTTATTGTATATAACATATTATATAGCGTGGCACAAAAAAAAGTATGTTGGACCTATTTTTTCATTGCATGAGCTTCATGTAAAATAAATATATAAAATAACATCCTCTAAGTTATCCAATTAAGGATCTATTTTTAATTAACTTTTGCAAAATTTTTTACACCCATACACAGGCAGTTTGAGACAATACTTTGTATTAAATTAATTACTAAAAAAGTGCATAACGATACGCCAAACTGTCATGTCCAAAATATTGTCTATCTTGCGATGTAATTTTCGTTCTAAAGTCTGTTCAATGACCGCTGACCGTTACGTCATATTCTCCATATTTACGGTACGTCGTAAATTAATTCAGTCAGTTTGACTTACCGGTGGTAAAAGTTATGATTTTTCTTAGGCTTGTTCTACATAAAGTCAGATGCATTTGAACAAGTAAAATATAAGCGCGTTTTTTTCAAATTTTTAATTAATTTAATCTTACTAAAAAATAAATATAATTCATTTATAAAATTTAAAATTGAATCATATATATTTTTGTCTAGTGCATCAGTCTATAAATTTTATTTTAAATATTTTCATCTTATTTATAAAATCATAAAGAAGAAAATATAATAAAAAAATTACATCACAACAAAATAAAGTTATTTAATTATTAAAATAAATCATCTCCCCAAGGATCATCAGTTTCGTCCAAGTTAATAATAAGGGGAAGAGTATCTGAAGCATCGATACATCTTTCACGTTCCCACACATCATTTATAATTTTATTAGTGTGTGTTACATAATTTTCCATTTTTCCACTGTTACATTTTCTATGTCTTCATTGCACAGAACCAAAACTAGATCATTTGTTACAGGATGCATAGAACTTATTTTTACATCATAATAGCGTTTATTTTCCGACGAAACCATTTCAATAGGATTAATGCGACAATGATATGAAGGAAGTCTTAAAACTCGATGTCCATGTTGCAATGCTAATTCGTCCAACCTTTTAAAAGAAAATAAAAATAATTAAAAAATAAAATAAATAAATAGCGCTTTCAAGATTATTTGTAACTTTTTGGTGGGATATGCTGCTTCACTATTATCCAGATCTGCTCCTTCATTGCAAATGGTGAAACCGGAATTTGTCTTTGTTCTAACCATGCAATAAGTAACCTTTTTGAGCAACTTATATTTGGAATTTTGGTGAAATGATAGGTAGCGTTATCCATGATAATAAGCGACGGTTCTTCCCAGTTTGGTAATAATTTTTTTTCAAATCATTTCTCACAGTTCTTACTATTCATCGAATCGTGAGATAATCACCAGATTTCAGGCAGACTTGAATATGAATATACGAATCCATTTTCGGAACCAGCATGTAGAACCGTGCACCACCTGACGATTTTTTTTTAACTGTATGAAGAGTATCATCTTGCCAACTTCGCCTAAAAGCCCCTTTACTGTATATCCAGGCTTCATCCAGACAAAACAGGTTTTAAGGGAAACACGAAAATCGAAACACCCAAGCATCAGAAACTCTCTAAAACAGATAGGTACGAGGCACGTCCAGAAAGTAAGTGTACTCAATTTATGTAGGGTTTAAAAAAAATTTATTAAAACAAAATTATACTTGGTTATACTTGTACATATTATGTAAGTTATTTTTCGACATAGTCACCATCCCTCCCGATGCAACTGGTGAGTCGCGGGATCAATTTTTTGATGCCTGCCTCGAAGAAGTCTCCCGCCAGCTCTTTCGCCCACTTCTCCACCTCCCCCTTCACCTCCTCGTCCGTTGAAAACTTGTTCCCACCCATGTGCACCTTAAGGGGAGTCAAGAGATGGAAATCTGAAGGGGCCAGGTCAGGGGAATACGGGGGGTGGTTCAAACGTCCCATCCAAATGGGTCCACGAGTTGCTTCGTGGCGTTGGCCGTGTGAGGTCTGACATTGTCGTGTAGCAGGCAGACTCCCTTCGTCAGCATGCCCCTCCTTTTATTCTGAATCGCCCTTTTCAATTTTTTTAGCGTCTCACAGTATCTTGCCGCGTTGATGGTCTCCCGTGAGGCAGATATTCAATCAAAATTATGCCGAATTTCGCACTTGGCGGGAGATACGATCGACATTTTTCGCGAGATATGCTACTGAGTCAAGAGTTTTCAACACACTAACCTCGAATTGGTCTCGTTTTGAAGGGGAGGGGTCAGCCTACGCGGCAGTGTTGCCAACATGTCGAAAAAGTATTCCCTACAGCTGTGAGAGTACCAGTACACTTACTTTCTGGACGTGCCTAGTATTTATAAAAACGCTTGACCGCTTGCCTGAACTCCGCTTCGCGTCGTTCGGGTCTATTGCAGCCGCGTGCGGGGAAGTATCACTTTCCGCACTTATTCGGAAAATAACTGTTTTCTACGACCGTGCGTTTTAACCCATTTTTCCGCACGCATTTTAGTTTTGAAAGTACCACTATCCCGCACTAGTGCGGAAAAAACTATTATTCCGGCATCAATTTCTCTTTGAAAATAATCAAATAATTTTAAAATTAACGCTTGTTCTTTTTTACAATACCGTGCCATTTTTGAAATAATATTGATTAAAAATGTCACTATCAAAATTGACAATAAAACGTTTTTGACTGGTAAAATTATACGACATTATTCATTATTGACACAAATTGACTATCTCACCTAGTTCTCGAACGTTAGAAAGATAAGCACTAGTCGTGACGTAACGGTCAACGGTCATTGAATGAACTTTATATTAATTTAAAGAAGTAGTCCATGCTTAAAGTGGAGTTAAACGTATGGGAAAGAAAGAAAAAACTAAAAGTCTTCCTTCACAAAATTTAATAGAATAAAATTATTCAATGGTCTCTACATGTCTCGAACGTAGAAACGTTCATCATCAGGAGACAGAAAATATGTTAAGTGCTGATGGTTTTAGCAGAAGAGAAAATGGTGAAGGACCTTAATGGAGCTTTCATGGAATTAGAAAATGATGTGTAGAAGAGACATAATATGAAGAAAAGTGATAAAAGTTAAAACATACTAAGTATGTGAGAAGTCAGTAAATGGGGTCTAAACCAACCAAAAAAACTTGGGAAGAAAAAACCTTTCTAAAAAGAAGGTGTCGAAGATTACTTAAAATTTTTTATAAAAAAACATTTTTAGTTATTTGTCAATAAGACATTGTGAGGGTAAAATTGTAGTAATTATTAAAGTATCACAATGAAATTACATTCAGGAAACCTCAGTACCCCACAAAACACTTTTCCTGAATGTAATTTCATTGTGATACTTAGTTTTTTTTGGTTAGTTTAGACCCCATTACTTCTCATATACTCAGTATGTTTTAATTTTTATCAATTTCTCCATATTATGTCTCTTTTACACATAATTTTTTAATTCCATGAAAGCTCCAATATGGTCCTTCACCATTTTCCCTTCTGCTAAAACCATCAGCACTTAACATATTTTCTGTCTCCTGATGATGAAGTTTCTACGTTCGAAACATGTAGATACCCTTGAATAATTTTATTCTATTAAATTTTGTGGAGGAAGAATTTTAGTTTTTTCTTTCTTTCCCAAACTTTACATTAGATTTGCGTGATCCAATTTCTATGACGTTTGGATCTTGTTTTATTAATAAACGGAAGCAAAACAATTAATGTTTATAGTTTTTAATTATATTATTATCCAAAACCTCGCCTTTGACATTACGAATAGTACATTACATTAGCGATACCGTATGCGTCCATAAACATCTACGTCATACATAAAACATACATGTTTTTATTTGTTTGTTTATTTAACGTGGACCATGGGCATTACCTTTACCAACATTTACATGATTACCATGCAGTGCCGCACAAATGTTTATTATTTTATTACCTGTCGTTTATTTTACATTCCTATACCATTCAACCCAGACGTCAGACGCGTGCCTCAAGTGAACGTTCGAATTTTTTATTCATTGTGTTTCCATTTATTATGTCACTAAGAGCCGCATTAACATTAAAAATACGACTGGACAATGGGTACGTGCTTACAACCTGAGAAATAATTACATAACGTTCTTACGGTCGATGTTCTATGTGTAGTTAAATGTAGTTACAATAAATAGTATTTAATTACCGTGCGAGCAAAAATTATTTGCATCAAAGAGGGCTTGGATTAAAAAACGTAGTGACACAATAATATGGGGACGATATATCTAATCAAATCTAGGTTAAAATTTTGTCAAATTCATATTATGACTTATGACATGATATGCCAAACTAATGAGTAATAAAATAAGTCGACAAATACAAATTTACTTTTGTTGTTTACAAAATTAACAAAAATAATTACATAAATTGCTGACATTGGCCACCGGGCCATCGCCATGCTCCAAGGAGAAATTCACACGTCTCTTTATATTTTCGAGCAACCAATTTTTTGAGGGTGCAATGTGGACTCTACAAAAAAATGGGGAGTTTCACTACCTACTCCACATGCGTGTATTCTGAGAATTCACATAACCGGAGAGGTGGAACCAGGCTTCATCCGAAAAAAATGTCAGGTCTAATAAATCATTTCTTTCCAATAAATTTTGGGTAAACCTTGAGAGTAATTTCTGCGTCTTTCAAAATCTGCGGCTTTTATTTCTTGGAATACTTGCACTTTATAAGGAAATACATTTAGCTGCTTCTTGAGAATAGTCCTGCATGTTTCATAAGATCTTCCCACTTCTTGGGATAGGCGTCTTATACAATTTGTTGGCGTATTTTGCATTATTTCACGAACGTTAGCAACAAGTTCTTCTATTCTTACAGATGGTCTTCCTGCTCCTTTTTTGTGTTGTATAGAACCTGTTTCCCTAAACACAGCCACGGTTCTTTTCAGGCAATGATAAAAATCAACAGCAATAAAAGCTACGTTAGAAAAATGTTCGTGAAAATCGTTGCATTGCACAAACCCGGATTGTATTGCCACTTACCATTTACTCTCACCCCGTTTCGAAAATATGCTTCAACCATGAATGTTTTGTGCTGTTCCGTAAATCCCATTGTGTGAATAATTGTTCAAGAAATTGGAAAAATTAGCGATTAATCAAATTACTTATAACGATTGTCAAAGATGACGAAATAACTGATTGATTGTTAATTCAGGTAGTTACTGACACCCAACAGGTATTACGCTCTACGGCTAAGCATTACGTCCTTAGATGCAAAGCCCTCTTTGATGCAAATAATTTTTGCTCGCACGAAATTTGTAAATATAAAATAATATGATACCTAATATAAATTTAAACTAAAATTTTATTTTATGTACAAAAAAAACATAGAAATACAAAAACATTATCGAGAGTGATAATAGGAAACCATTTTTACATAAGGACGTTTTAAAATCTCCTTATCCTTATATTTTTTTATTTTATCTTCAATGAATTCCTGTTTTTTTCTTAATAGCTAAATTTTTAGATCTATAAATTGAACTAACACTATTACACTTAACATACGTTTCTGCTTGCACATTGAGAAGTTCTTGAATAAAAATAAATATAGAGGGATGTGTCTGGTGCACAGAATTATTATAATGCGCATGGAATGATTCGCAGGCTTTCGTAGTTTTATTGAGGGCTGCAGATTGCGCTTGCCAAAATGTGTGGTGGAAATTTTGACCCATTAGTTATATACGTATTTAAAAGATAATCAGAAAATTTCTTTAAATTTGTTTTTTGTGGCTTAATTTCATATAATTTAAAAAAATAAAAATCTTCAACATCATTTGGTTTTAAAAATACAAGCCCAAAACAATAATGCAACCATTTTCCTACTTCCGACTTATTGTACTTATAATATTGAGTTAAACCTAGTTTTTGTATTTGACGATACCAGTCTTGGGCCAAATGAAATCTGCAGCCCGTAATTTCAATATCATTCCACACTTGAAGCACTGCCTTATGAATTGCAATTTCATAACCGACTAATACTTCTTTTGCTGAAAGTAATTTAATTCTGGTGCACAATTCCAATATTTTAGACATGCATAACTTATAGGTTCCTTCAGATTTATCTTTTAACAGGCAAAAACTAAAGGAATATAGGGTCCATTAATAAATCCGTGTATGGTGAAGAATTGTTTAAAAACTTTTGTGCAGTAAGAAAAAGTGCCATCCATGTAAAGAATTTGTTACTTACACAAGTAACTTAAATTAGTATTGCATTAAAATATAACTAAGTTCATTGTTTTATCGTTTAATAACAAAAATTCCTCACTCGAACTTGTTTTCAGATTTATTATATCTAGGACTGTATGTACTTCCATAATCGACCTTGGTACTGCTGGTAGTGATTTGCGCCGAGCATAATATATATTTTTCCTTACACATTCCACTCCGATGTTCCGGTGAAAACGCAAATAGCGTTCCCTATACTGAATTCTGATGCACTTAGTGGTTTATTTAGTTGTCTACCTTTCGATTATTACCAGTGTGAAGCAGGATATTGGAGTTAATTCCGCTGGGATGGCGCTACAGTGTATTGATGGCCGCTTTGCTTTTGCAAAAGTCTTTTAATTCATCTTACCGCTATTTTCGTGATTGTTTGGGTTATGGCTGTCCGTAGATTCCTAATAAGGACGAAACGGCCGTTGTGGTCTACCCGCCCCAGGGTATCCATTGTGCTTGGATCCCTTTGTATTTCAATATAAAAAAACAGTTACACACTTGCCCGATATGCCATAATATTCGCTTTTAATTATTTTCGCGGACACTATATTGTCTTCTAATTATTTATTATATTTACCAAATTTTAAAACGTTGACCTAGAATAATAATTTTATTTGGATGAATATAATATAAAAGAAACTATAATGGGTTGCTAGATAGACAATTACTTGTAGCTGACATACTTTAAATACATTTATTTTCCCTACGATTATTTATTTGCATGGAATTCTCATGAAAATTTGTGATTTTTAGAAAAACCCCAAAATAGTGATATTTTATTACACATTATTATACAGAAAATAGGTGAATTCTTAAAATATTTCTTGCATTAGTAAGACTTTCACAACAAAATTTCCATATTATGACTTAATCCGTTCTCTGCCCCTACAAAAAAATCCTAATTTCTAATACACGTGATGCACAAAGTGACTATACCACTTTTGCTTCGTCAGAGAGAGTGAAAGGTCATATTATTATAAACATCCGAGTTGATGTGCCGAAATAAAAAGTTTTTAATAATATTTCTTTTTTAGGTCAAAATCACTTTCCAATTAGCAATTTAAATTATTCTAAGAACCAAATTTAAAGGCAGCCGCAAGGTTAAATCGTTGTAATTTATTTACTAAATTTTTGCATCAGATACTAATTGATATTTTCAATTTTGGTTACTTTTTATTGGTGCAGCCCTGCTATTATCTTTTATTAATAACGAACAAACCCGAACCACGAATACTCTCGTTTTAAAACAGATGAGAGCAGAAATTTGTCATCGATCAGCTGATATTGGGACATAATAATAGTCCTGGATTTGTAGTGGACCGTAATCAGCCCAAACACCGAGTTATGAATTGCGTTTTTGTGCTTCTTGTAACATTTAATTACGTTTTCGAAATATTTTGTGGTTATAATGCCGTTTATTTTTACTTTCATTGAATTTTAATTACTTTTGTGTGGCAGGTAAGTATCTACAATTATTATTCATTTGACCAAAAATTTACAGGTAAAATTTTTTTAATTCTGTTTCATTAGGGATCATAATTATTAATGTAGGTATGTCTTGCTCGTTAGTTGATTTCATCGATAAGTAACAGGTTTCATTTCATCTGAACGCCGTTTTTGTCGAAAAGTTAGTTTGTGACATTTTTGATCTTAAAATGTTTGCTCGTAAAGGTTAGGTTTCTAATGTATAATTTTTGCATTTTGCATTATCTAGGTATCCTTTTCTGTTTCAAGAAAAACAAGTGGAAATTATTGCTCTGACTTAGGTAGGTATGGGAGAGTTGGACGAAACCGGGTAGGTTGATAAAACCGGGTATCGCCTAGTTCTGCCAAATGCCAAAACAGCTTTCCATACTTTTAACCTTTAAAAATCAGCTATTTGATTTCGAAGGAATTATTTTTATTATTGTTATTTTTATTATTATTATTGTTGTTTGGCAATAGTAAGGTTGAAATAAACTATTTAAGTGTGTTAGCCTATACAGGGGTAGGAAAAATTACCAGAACGGTCGACTATTTCAAAATATACAGGGGTTATCAAAAAACGTCTTATATCAAAAATGTAGGGCTGTTAAAAATCTACATATTGGTGATAAATTAAAATATACAGGGTCGCCCACAAAGTTGTGGAGAATTATAGGTTTATTTTTTTAAATGGAACACCCTGTATATTTTTACATTTTTAATTATAATTATTTTTTATTAAACGCACTATTAGTCTATACTTCATAGTTTCCGAGATATTGACTCCCGAAAAGTGACATTTTAAAACTTTGACAGCTTATAACTTTCTAACAGTACGTCTTAGAGCAAAACGGCTTACATGTCCCTATCTTCAATTTTTATTATCTTCCCAAAAAATCAACTTCCAGTTAAACCGGAACAACTACATTTCCTGCTTTCGAGTTACATCCGGTTTATGCGGAAGTTGATTTTTTTTTGGGAAGATAATAAAAATTGAAGATAGGGACGTGTAAGCCGTTTTGTTCTAAGACGTACTGTTAAAAAGTTATAAGCTGTCAAAGTTCAAAAATGTCACTTTTCGAGAGTCAATATCTCGGAAACTATGAAGTATAGACTAATAGTGCATTTAATAAAAAATAATTATAATTTTATGTGGAATTTAAAAATGTAAAAATATACAGGGTGTTCCATTTAAAAAAATATAACTATCATTCTCCACAACTTTGTGGGCGACCCTGTATATTTCAATTTATCACCGATAAGTAGATTTTTAACAGCCCTACATTTTTTTATATAAGACGTTTTTTTGATAACTTCTGTATACTTTGAAATAATTGACCGTTCTGGTAATTTTTCCTAACCCTGTATAGTAGTTTAAATAGCTAACAATATTAATGTGTAATAGGATAGCGAACAAATATATAATTATATTTTCTGGGTCTACGTACCTACCTTACATAAGTGAAATTATTATTGGATATTACTATTATTATTGTTTGTATGACAATAAAATAAAGTTTTTAACATTAAGTTAGCCTACATACAAGTTTAGAAATGTAACCGTATCAATAAATTGCATTTTAACAAACAAATTCCATAAAAACCACTTTTGGGTCTACGTACCTTATGTAAGTAAGAAAAAAGTTGTGAAAAAGTTAATAAAGGGTTTAAAACAACCAAATAAATCGGGGAAGAAGAAAAAATCACTTCGAAAAAGAAGTTTTCTTCACATTTATGTCATTTCGACACACCAATTTTTAATTCCATAAAAGCTCCATTAAGGTTTTATACCACTTATCATTTCCCCTTCGGCTAAACCCTTCAGCAATACATTTTTCCGATCTCCTGATGATGAACGTTTTTACGTTCAAAACATGTAGATACCTCTAAACAAATTTTTATTCTATTAAATTTTGTGGAGGAAGATTTTCCGTTTTTTCTTTCCTTTTCAATTTTAAATGTTATCATAATTTTTTAAATTAAATAGTCAAAATTATTTGTAGGATAATAAGTTATGTTTACATTTAAAATTTAATGATCTAATATAAAGATCAAACATCCTTGTGCAATAAACGGGTTTTACCAACTAATCCAATACAGACACGTGCAATATTTGCACGAAGTTTAGGAACGAAGTTTTGTTCAAAGTTATAAAATCGTAAATAAACATTGTGCTAATCGATAACTGATCATTTTGTGTAAAAATAACGAATCGGCTCAACTAATTTTCTATAAACACAAAATCCTTATCACCGATACAATAGGGTTACTCGTCTAACTGCCTGTTAATGTTATTTATTTAACAAAACCGAGCAGTCTGTTAGAGTCGATTCACTCAGTAAACCTGCATGATTGCCGACATGTCATATGACAAAAGTCATATTCGAGCTAAATAAAATAAATTTTTGCATTTTCAATGACTTTTGTCATATGACATGTCGGCCATCTTGCAGGTTTACTGAGTGAATCGACTTTACAATAGTAGTAGGTATACGATATTTTATTAAGTCATTAAGTTTACCAAAAGTAATAAATAATAGAATAATTAAGTTCTCGTAAGTTTTGTTTCAGTTTTTATAACGAATTTAGCTGATTGATTTGTGACATTTGGTATTAAGGTAAAGGTATTTTATTTTTATATATTTATTACTTAGGTATTTTCCTTAGTCTGATTCTTTCCTGAGGCGTAGGGCTTGGTATAGATCACAATGATATGGGGATGATATATCTAACCAAATCTAGGTTAAAATTTTGTCAAATTCATATTATGACATGATATTTATGCCAAACTAATGAGGAATAAAATAAGTAGACAAATACAAATTTATTTTGTTTGTTTACAAAATTAACAAAGTAAGAATATACAGAAAGAAAAATAATTACATAAATTGCTGAAATTGGCCACCGCCATGCTCTAAGAATAAATTCACACGTCTCTTCATAATGTCGAAAGCGTTGACCATCATCTCTGGAGAAATGTTACCACATTCTTGGATAATCCTTTCTTGTAATTGTTCTAAATTTGCAACTGGTGATCGTTCATGCACAAACCCGGATTGTATTGCCACTCACCATTTACTCTAACCCGTTTCGAAAATACGCTTTAACCATGAATGTTTTGTGCTGTTCCGTAAAGCTCATTGTGTGAATTGTTCAAGAAATTAGAAAAATGAGCGATGAATTAAATTACTTGTAACGACTGTCAAAGATGACGGAATAACTGATTGATTGTTAATTCAGGTAGTTACTGACACCCAACAGGTATTAAGCTCTACGGCAAGGCCCTCTTTGATGCAAAGAATTTTTGCTCGCACGGTACTGTGTTTGCCTTTTGTCAAGCTCTTGTTTAGATAAAAGAATCGACACATTACTTTTATTGCAATCAGAATCATTTATCGTGAATAGAACTATACCCCCACTTCTTAAAATAGACTACATCCCTTTTTCATCTCTAAGTGAATTTTGAAAAAATGGCGAATCACATGACTATATTCGTATTTTATCAAGAGATCACACCCGTGATGCCTTCACCATTTCGTTTTTGATCAATATTTCGATTATTTTTTGTTTTTTCCAAAAGGTGGCTAATTATCCCTCTTTGGGCAGCAATTACCTACAGTTTTAAGTAGAAAAAGATTTAATTGATAAATAGAAGCAAAAACCGAGATTTGGTCCAATTAATCCATATTTTTTTCTGCTTAAACAGAAGTCCATGTCATCTTACAGTATGCGTACAACAAGAGGGCCCTTTTATTCCAATAAGGAACCCTTAACAGTCTTCTGTGACTGTTTCAGCAAGTTAAATAAAATAATTGAAATTAATATGAGTTAACTTGATACTACTTAGTAATAAGAACAGTTAGAAGTAGTAAAATTTTGGGAAGATAATTAATATTTCAAAGCTTGTATGTATGTATGTAAAGAAAAAGCAGCAGAGATCATACTATATGAACTTTAGTGTCAGAAGTTCTCAGTAACAAGCAATAAACACTTACAACTTAAAACAATTTTATATCTGGTAAAACAGTTAAACAGTACGTCACCGCCAAAATGGAAGTATTAGAATTTTTTTGTTTATTAGTCAAATACCTAATAGTATTAAAATAAGTATAATAACTTAAGGACGATGCTTTAGTTGCTTTAAGTTTTACAGTTTTAGTCAGAAAAATAAAGATTTTTATGATTTAATTTAATCTTAATAATTAATTTCCATTGGTTCATTTAAGTTAATATTAACAACTTAAAGGTTTAGTATTTCTAGTAGGATATTAAAAATTAAAAATTTTTAGTGTATTTCCGGGCAATTAAGTTCGTGTTTTTTCATCAAAAGCAAACTTGTTTTTTACTTACAAAGTATCGGTACCTAAAATACTGTTTCTACCAAGTACCATGCAATTTTTAATTATCTTTGAATGAATGAATTTTGTATTAAAATAATTTCAGTGGTATATTATTTTTAATATATGCTTTAAGTAAACACAATACATAGTAGCTTTTTTAAGTCGCTCGTAGAAAAAATAATTTATGTTTAGATCAACATTACAACAGAACATCACTATTTCAATCATGCAAATTATTATTTAATAAATTTGGTTTTTAATGAGATTGTCAAGGCTAAAGATATAAAATTTGAAAAATATTACCTATATTTTACATTGCTTTTCGTTAATCGGTAACTACTAACATATAGGATGGTCCAATAGTGCGAGAAGTAAAGCAGCATCATTGTAATTAGAAAAAAATGTTTGAATGGTTCTGGGTTGGATTAAGGTCAATAAAACAGCATTGGAGATAAAGTATTTGTATTTGCCAACGTTTCGACCTAATTTAGGCCATCCTCAGGGCACTAAAAAATGTTGTGGAATAGTTAAAAACACATCAGGAGACTAATACGATAATAAAAATTTACAAATTTAAATTGTATAAATCAGTATATAAACAGTAATAATAATAATAATAATAATAACTTTATTTGCTTAGCACATACAGTATCTTAACAATTTATAATATCATTAACTATTTAATTAAAGTAGGTACTAAGCTTATAATCAGCACAATTGATTTAAAAAATCTGTGTGTGCTGGTTAATAACTTATTGTTTTGTATTTCTATATATCTAGGTTATGCTTATGATTAAATTAGATAAAAAGAAAGGAAAAGCAAATTTAATACTCTCTGTGTCCACAAACAACCCCAGTTAGATGAATGAGACAATAGATAATCAGGTAGGTTTTAGGCGCAATGGTGATACACAAATTACAATGTTTACATTTACATGTGCTCATCAATAAAGTCATTTATCAGAATCCAGTCTTGAATTTTTTTCTTTATCTCACTGAAAGGTTTATTTTTCAGCGAGATAGGCAAAGCATTATACATTCTGGGACCAGTATAACTAATATGTCTCTGGGATGCTGTGTGTCTAACAAAGGGCAACAACAGGTTGTTGTTTGCGGCGTATCTTGTATTGAAGTCATGAAACAATTCAATTCTGTAGCACTGACTATTACTCATGAATCTCAACACAGACTTCGTATACAATTGTTCCAGGTTCAGAAGTTTACTTTGCTGAAACAATAGCTGTGTAGGAAACCTTCTAGTTTTGAACATCATTATTTTAATTATATATTTTTGGGCTATACTTAGACTAGCTAGCACTGTTTTTGATGCCCTTCCCCAGACAATTATCGCATAATTTATAATCGACTCGACTAGTGAAGAATAAACTATTTTTAGTGTTTTAAGAGGTAACATATTTCTAAGTTCAAGAAACTTATATATTAGTTTTCTAATTTTTTTTGTGACATAGTTAATATGATTTTTCCAATTTAAATTTTCATCAACATAAATTCCTAGGTATTTTATACATTTCACTCTTTCTATTTCATTACTACACTTACATGTCTCAAAGTCAGTACTACAGTCAGAATTATGTATTCTTAGATATTGAGTTAATGGCAATGATGCCTGGTTTAGAGCAAAGGTGATGAATTTAGTCTTTTCGATATTTAGTGACAGCAAGCTGTGGTCCAGCCAATTTTTTATTTTTGATACCGCAATCTCAGCCTTTCTACTGACAAGTTCCCACGATTCGTCCTTAACTATTATTGCTGTGTCATCAGCAAAGCAGATCACCTCCCCCTCATCAACAACTATTGACAAAATGCTGTCTATGTAAACGTTAAACAATAGTGGACCCAAGACAGTCCCCTGCGGCACACCACAAACCACCGGGAGAGGCTTGCTGACAGTATTTCCAATTTTAACACATTGTGTTCTGTCTTGCAGATATGACTTCAGAAGGTTATGTACTACGCCTCTTACGCCTATTTTATGTAATCTCTCAAGTAGTATGTGGTGCGCAACAGTGTCGAATGCCTTCCTTAGGTCCAGGAAAACCCCAACAACCTTTTTTCCGCCATCAAGACCCCTCAGGATCAACTCCGTAACCCTACTCAAGGCGTTTTCTGTACTGGAGTTTCTCCTGAAGGCATACTGACTATTGGAGAGGAGATTTTTCCGTTCAAAGAATGACTGCAATTTAAATTTAATGCATTTCTCTATTAGTTTGCTGACGGTACTTATCAAGGCAATTGGTCTATAGTTTGATGTTGATTCTTTATCTCCTTGCTTAAAAATTGGCACTATTATGGCCTTTTTCAAAATGCCCGGATACACTCCAGTACTTAAAACACAATTAACAATATGAAGCAGAGGATCCTTCAGGTGTATATGATTTTGTTTTAAGATTTCAGAAGTGATGCCATCCTCACCACTTGTCACACCATTTTTGAGATCATTTATTTGAGTTATTAATTCATTCGATGTTACCGGAGTAAAATAGCAGGACTCTGGGTTTACAATTGAGGTGTCTTTGAATATTTTTACAGATGGTTTAATTGTTTGGGCTAACTTTTGACCAATAGTGCTAAAGTACGCGTTAAATTCAGCTGACATCAAGCCAGGATCACTGATGAGTGTGTTACTGTCGTTACGTATGCCTTTGACCTCGTTTTTATTGGTTTTAGTGTCATTAGTGGCCGCTTTTATTATGTCCCATGTTTTTTTTGGATTATTAATGTGTTCCTGTAATTTTGTTTTAAAAAATTGGTATTTTGTTTTTTTAATTAATTTTGTTAATGAGTTCCTATAGTTTTTATAATTATTTGCGAGTTCAATATTATCAGGATGTAGAGTACATTGTTTTTTCATTTGATTTCTCTTACCAATTGATCGTATTAGACCATCAGTGATCCATGGCTTCAACCTCCGATCTTTTTTACTAATTCTACACTCGGAGCGACAGCTTTCAATCAGTTCTTGCATGGAGTTGATGAAGCTCTCGGTGCATGCCTCAGCATTATCATTTTTCAGAACATTATCCCATCTTGACTGCGATATTTTTTGTGAAAGCAATTTATAATTAATTTTTTTTACGGCTATGGGTTTTTGTTTCGCGCATAAGTTATTTTTGAGTTTTAAATTAAATAAGATTGGGTAATGATCTGTAAAATCTTGTTCCAAGATTACAGAGCTCATCCTACTATAGTCCTCATCCTTACACTTTATAAATATATGGCCAATACAGGTTGCTGAATTGTTTGTCTTCCTGGTTACTCCATTTATCAGGCTCGTATATCCATTTCCATGCATCACAGTGTTTATATATTCTTTTAATTTGAGTATAAATTTATGTATACACAATTGGTAATTGACTACAATTATGTATTAGTTTAGTAGATTCAAACAGGATATTACTTACATACAAGTTTTCACTCCAGTGTACAAAAAGCCCTAATTCTCAGGCACATGCCAATTAACATATTTGATTGTTTTTTTTTAAATTTAAATCAATTGTGGAAGATGGACATATTACATATGGGGACTAAAACTTTAGAAAAATAAGACACACAACAGATTAAAATTTTTTGGTACAAAACGATGGTGTTTTTGTGTCTAATTTATTAAGACTGCGCTGAACATCGATCAAGTGGTATTAGCTTAAAATTTGATGGTTAGTAAAAAACAGTTTGCAAAAAGAAGATAAGAATTCAAAAAACCAACTTCTGCGTCGTGTAAAGAAAAAAATTTTCAAATAAAAGTGGAAATTTGACAAAATAAATTGTCTTTCATTGAGAAAAATTACTTTATTATTTCAAAATAAACAAATGTGTCTTGAAATAATTCGACGGGTTTTCCAGTAAATGTTCGCGTTGTCGCGAGTAAAAGCGATGGTAGATTATTAACATCCGTACATTCCTCATGCACATGGCACATACCGAACAGGATATCCATATTTTCGCTGGTCACTTGCAGTATCGACGCCACAAAATATTTTATCCGACGAGTTTTGGCATTTTTCATAAACTTCTAACGAATTTGTTGCGGTTAAAATCTGCACCATAGACAATTTACCTTTAGATAAGCACAGTGGCGTATTTAGAACATTGTCACGGGGGGGGGGGTCTATACCTTTCGTTTTATATTTCTTCCTTCCATTCTTTAAAAAAGCGCCGCAGGCGAAAATTTTTTCGGTGCCACGCCCTATTTTGAACTATCAAAATTTATAATTTCTATGTTTTGATAGCTGAACCCAAAAAAGGAAGAAATTACATCAATCTCATTACAAACGCAATAATGGGAATATATATTTTTTTAAATATTTATGTTTAAAAATATATATTTCTACATAATATGACCGATTCCGAAAATTATTGGTTTTCAAGTTATTTTTGTCATTTTTTTTTGCCAAGTTTGGCCATGTTGTTTTGTTATCTGTGACACAGTTACTTCATTATTTGTAACAACAAAGTATTGTTAATAGTTCTAGTTTGCAAGAAAATTACAAAACTAAGTGAACATCATTTCAATTTTTTAATAATTTTATTTAATATTAATAATAATAAAGGTCTTTATTCAAAAATTGTAAAATAGAAAATTATTACATTTTGTTATCGGGCGAGGTTCAGTTCACCCTGATCTGATCTGTTCTGAGTTTTTTTTAATGTTGAGCCCACGGGGGGGGGGGGTCCGAGGGCCCCGCGCCACTGGATAAGCAAACAATAATCACGAAAGTGGCAAATCTATGGCCTCGCGCATGTAAACAAAGCTATACACGATTAGACATGCGCACTATTCGCATCGTTTGACGAATGGGAAACTAGACAGGTCCAGGCTTTAAAATTTAAATTCTTGCCAAAAAAATGGAATTTCTTCTCAATTTTTGATCAAGTTGGGAAAAAAGGTAGTGATTTCTGGCATTTTTAAGAGTAGCAAACCTATCAGATTTTAAGGATAGAAAATTGTTTTTAAGGTTTTGTTTTGAAAATGTGTTTAAAAATGATTCGTCGTCGTGTTTTTAGTTCGAAAAGGAAGAGAACAAGAACAAGTGAATTAATCTTATAAAATCGAATATAAAAACAACCAAAACCAGCAAAATAACCAATCTACGGTGTTATCGCGTGCCTAACCTCAAGTCAAATATTAGTTGGTATATAACTTGTATTGATTTTTACAATTTGGCAAAAACTTGGGTACGTGTAAAACATTTTCAAGCAAAATTTCTTGTTCAAGAATTTGAAAAGTGTTTGCCCGAGAACTTGACCCGTGGAATACTGGCTTTATTAAAAGCTTAATGTCGGGGTGTACAGTTTTTAACCAAAAAATTAACCAACCAGCAACTTTGACAGAATTAATTTTCTCACAACTATCTCAAACTATACAAAAACTAGAAATCCATAAATATTAAACACCCACAATCCACAATAGCGAAGAAAACTACAAGGAATTCACAGAGAAACCTTAAAACACAACAACAAAAATAGCGGCCGAGCCGGTTCTGGAGGCCGATAACACGAGGTTTGTGCGCATGCCCGAAGGTTCCCAGAGGGAAGGCAGCTGACCGGGGAGTCATGCGCTCGGAAGTTTTGTTGCACCCATAAAACGTCATTTTTGTTTGCGCAGGAGATAAGCAGTACGTACGTAGCGTACTAGTGTACGTATGTAAAGGTAAATTGTCTATGGTCTGCACCCTGTAAAATATACGTCATTTTAGATGAATATGGTTGATTTATTAGACCATACAATATACCAATATATCAAATGCAACGGGGAAATAGAAAGCATGTTTCATTATTAACGTTTTAATGGCTTAAGCAAGAAACGCAACACGTTACACAAATGGACATTCAAGTTAATTAAATTCAACTGCATTTCCGCATGAATAAAAATTTCTCCGTAGCTTCAATCTACGTATATTGTAACAGTAACCTATTGCCTCGTAATGCAAGAGTAAAAGTATGACCTCTTTCTTACTCTTTCTCTCTCGTTCAATTCGAAGCGGAACGTTAAACGTAAAGTCTGCGGAACTGCTGTGTAGCAAGTGATTAACCTTGGCACACAAATACGGTTATTATTCGTTCCCACGCCATGACATTCATGGTGTTTATGCACGAGGAAAATAGCTTGAAAGAACGTTCGTTTACCTTTGTGGAAGATAAAAATAGCATTTCTATGTGGTTCGATGTCCTAGGAATAGAGACAAATTCGATTATTTTTAGAGAATCTATTTTTTGAATAATATTTACCTTAATTTGGTACTTTACTTGTTCTACTCAAGTAGGTACTTATAATCAGATTAAGTGTTTACCTTGTTATGCTTCCCGAGTTTGTAAATATGTGACTGATCTTATCCACTTTCCGACAAGGCGGAATAATTTAAATTGCTACTCTCGAATGAACTTTTTCCGTAGACATTTACATTTAAATCTGTACAGTACAGCTTATCTGGCGCGCAAGCAAAAGTTAAGTTTTATGGGTAAAAAAATAAAAAATACTTTAATACGTACGGCTCGCTTGTTATTAGGTGTTCCTTCTTTATCGACAAAACCACGCTCAGAACCGACTTGGCGCCATTTTTGTTGTTACGTATTCTCTGTGGATTTCTTGTATTCTTTGGTTACTAGCTTCCCTAATCGTATTGCAGTCTGTTGCTGACAATCCTACCCTATCATTAAGAAACCGAGCTCAAGAACTTGATGTAGTAAAAAAAAACTCATATTCAGTATATTTTAAAGGCAATCAAAATATTCCCATTTAAGCCAACTTTTAATCAAACGTTGGAAGAAGGAGACGAAGCCAAACGCTTGAATTTTTGTCTTTGGGTCGGGAACAAAATTGTAAGTGAAAACAGGAATTTTCATAAATTTATCATGTTCTCCGATGAATCGACATTTTCAACAAACGGGAAAGTGTCTTCTGCGCATATTAGATACTGGAGCGAAAATAATCCCCGTTTTAAAAATTCCTGCAAGAAGACAATATTACAAAAAAGTAAATGTCTGGTGTGCGATTTCTTATTATTGCATTACTGGTCCATACTTTTTCGAAAACACGTGTAACCGTAGGAGTTACCTTGAAATGTTGGAAACATTCCTTTCTGACAACCTAGAAGAATTGCCTCTCCAATTTGGAAACGAAATGTACTTTCCACAAGATGGATGCCCTGCGCATTTCGCAATTGAAGTTAGGGAATGGCTTAATAATACATTTGGCCACAGATGCATTGGTCGGAATAATCTGGTTCTGTTGCCCCCAAGAAGTCCCGATTTAACTATTTCAGATGCCTATCTTTGGGGGCGCCTCAAATAACTAGTGTACTCCCGTCCAATTAAGAACGACGTACAGCTTCCTAAAACAGCGAATTGTTGAAGCTGTTCAAACAATTTCAATTGATGAAATTCGAAGAAGTTCTTTTTCTGTTTTTAAACAGCATACCTAGCTAAGCAAAAAATTTGGCTGAGCTAAGTTGTTAAAGGAATGCTTCGCGAACAAATCGTATATATCGTATCGTATGAGAAATATAGATGGGCATATCGACTTAACCGCGGCAAGGGAGGAGGAAAAAAGTATTTGCTGAGCAAAGCTAAATTTTTAAAAGGAACGTTCATTTTAACCATTGGCTATGCTATTTAGAAGCAACTGAAATAACTGGATTATTGTAAATTGTGGGTGTTTAATATTTCGGATTTCTAGTTTTTATACTTTTCTATTGTGTAGTTAGGTGAATTGTGTTTGTGCTATATACAATGACTGGTACTGAAAACTTTTCCAAATTATTGATCGAGAAATTGCGCTTAAAAATTTCGTTTTACACATCCCAAGTTATGGCAAATTGTTATCAACTAATACCGTGCAAGCAAAAATTATTTGCATCAAAAAGGGCTTGGATTAAATAACGTAGGGCTTGGTTTAGATCACAATGATATGGGGACGATATATCTAACCAAATCTAGGTTAAAATATTGTCAAATTCATATTATGACATGATATGCCAAACTAATGAGTAATAAAATAAGTAGACAAATACAAATTTATTTTTGTTGTTTACAAAATTAAGAAAGTAAGAACATACAGAAAGAAAAAGAAAAATAATTACATGTATTCTGAGAATTCAATAACCAGAGAGTTGGAAGCAGGCTTCATCAGAAAAAAATGTCAGGTCTAATAAATCATTTCTTTCCAATAAATTTTGGGTAAATCATTGAGAGTAATTCCTGCGTCTTCCAAAATCTGCGTCTTGTATTTCTTGGAATACTTGCACCTTATAAGGAAATAAATTTAGCTGCTTCTTAAGAATAGTCCTGCATGTTCCATAAGATCTTCCCAGTTCTTGGAACAGGCGTCTTATACAATTTGTTGGCGTATTTTGCATTATTTCACGAACGTTTACAACAAGTTCTTCTGTTTTTACAGATGGTCCTCCTGCTCCATTTTTGTGTTGTATAGAACCTGTTTCCCTAAACACAGCCACGGTTCTTTTCAGGCAATGATCAAAATCCCCAGCAATAAAAGCAACGTTAGGAAAATGTTCGTGAAAATCGTCCATGCACAAACCCGGATTGTATTGCCACTCACAATTTACTCTAACCCCGTTTCGAAAATACGCTTCAACCATGAATGTTTTGTGCTGTTCCGTAAAGCTCATTGTGTGAATTGTCAAAGAAATTGGAGAAATTAGCGATGAATCAAATTACTGTCAACGTGTACGACTGTCAAAGATGACGGAATAACTGATTAATGGTTAATTCAGGTAGTTGCTGACACCCAACAGCTATTAAGCTCTACGCCTAAGCATTACGTCCTTAGATGCAAGGCCCTCTTTCATGCAAATAATTTTTGCTCGCACGGTAGGACTTTACTAACATCAATTCAAAACAAAAAGTCCATTATCGGGGCGCCATTTTCTACAAGGTTAGGCTTTTAGATGACCTTACATTAGTCTATGATTAAAATAATAAAGCATCAAGTTCATTTTATTTGGTGAAAGGATTGGTTTATTCTAAACTAACCGTTCTGAACGTCATCACAGCACGAATGACGCATGATATTAGGTAGAGAAAGGGACCTCTAAACCAGAGTCGGCATGAGGACTAATTGGGAAATAGTTAAATTTTACAGATGATTATAGTACTTACCACAAAGTAAATACATAAATTAACGGCCGCCCTTTTCCCCCAGGAAAGAGCTGCTTCTTTTTTTTCTCTCTTTTTTTTCGAAGAGAATCTTCTAAAGACTGGCATCTTGTGAGGCAGAGTAGTGTCGGATTCAACCCTGATGGGGCTGCCTATTAACTAAACTCCCCGTGTTTCTGCGGTTTCCGCGCCATAGGCGTATAACCCTTCAGACCACTCGCTTAGTATTTCCGTTAATTTAATGCCAATATTAAAAAGCGATATATCAAAAGCGGTAACTCTCAGAAAGCTGAAATTCTTGAGACAGTTATGTTGGATTTCACAAAGGTTTTTAACAATAATTACCTAATCTGTGACAGTAATGATATTGACAAACATAACTTACTCACAATCAAAGTGGCTCGATTAGCTTTTGTACAGGGTTTTTCCGTATATTTTGGAGCACCCCTGGAGCTTTTATTTGAAGACCTAGAAAAAACTTTAAATTACCAAAGTTGCATTATTTCTCCTGAACTGTCAGAATTTGTTATCGGACAAAACAAATGAACATCGTAAATTTGGTTAATAATGCCAATGATGATTTTTTTAAATGGAACACCCTGTATATTAATTTTTTTTTAACTCCTCACTCTTTTCTGATTCCAAATATGTATATATGTTATATGTTTGTTTCATAATTTATTATCATTATTTATATTAATTATTGTTACTGAATCATTATGTTCTAGCATATTTTCCTCACACCTATATAGATTTTCTAATCATCAATATTTTAAAATGCAATTTTGCCTAAACGACTAAAGTAAACGTATAACATATATACATATTTGGAATCAGAAAAGAGTGAGGAGTTAAAAAAAAATTAATATACAGGGTTCCATTTAAAAAAATCGACATTGGCCTTATTAAACAAATTTACGATGTTCATTTGTTTTGTCCAAAACAAATTCTGGCAGTTATATACGGAAAACCCTGTACAAGTCTTGTATAAGTATGTAAAGTATTTTTATCCTAAATGGTATCGACTGCAATAAAACTACCGGTTTAATCCCAATTGTTATACACAATCAACAAGCAAATACATTACAGGGTAGGACTTTAGACATTTAATTCGTTATTAATAATATATTATTTATTGATACGAAATATCCTAAATACACATGCACAAGATAGTTAAATATTACCTGCTATAATTACAAATTATAATCCGACCCTGAGCGACAGTTTATTTGCATTTTTATGGCCGAGCTCTTGCAAAACGTCCCAGGTAGTTAAACGGAGCCAACCATTTATTGTGAAAAATGCTTTACTAGGTTTAACAAGTTTGAACACGATTGTACATATCTGTATAAACTTGTACACACTTGTACAATCTTGTACACACGTGTACAAACTTGTACACATACGGTATTTTGTTATTTATCTAAATAATGCAATAATAATCCAAAAATGCTACATTTGTTTCCAAGGTGGTCGTGGACAATTACTAAATAAAATAAATAAAAGGTTTTTTTTTTAAAACCGACCAGAAAATTTACACTTTGTGGACAATTTTTCGTCTAGAAAATAACGTTTTTCCGGTCTCTAATGTCACTGTCACCCTGTTTTTTGTTTTTCCAATCGCTTTTTGATAATACAAGATACCTTGATTTCGTTATTATGACAACATTTCGATGTATTGTCGAGTGACAGTTCGTTGATTTTTAATTTTGTTCTTTATGTCAAACTTGTTTCGCGTAGATTATAAAATATATCGAAGTGTCGGTCTTAAAAAAAATATTGTACGTCACGCAACCGAAAATTAGTGTTTTCCAGGTCTCTCCAAGCTTCCAGGACTCGCCTATGGCTCGCCCTGGAAATGCTTGTCTCGACCTGAAAAACACTACTTTCCGGTCTTGTAACGTAAATTACTATTTTTTAAGACCGACCAGAAAATATACACTTTCTGGACAATTTTTCGTCCAAAATATAACGTCTTGTCAATCAAGACGGGAAAATGGACGTGAGGGACCGGCATAAGATTTTTCCGGTCCCTGTTTTTTCATTTTTCCAAACGCTCTTTGATAATACAATCTACCTTGACTTCGTTACTATGATAACAACATTTCGATGTATTGTCGAGTGGCAGTTCGTTGATTTTTAATTTGTTGTTTATGTCGAACTTGTTTCGCGAGTACGCAAATTTAGAAATATGAATTCAGATTTTGAATTATCCGACACAGAAAATGAGATTCCAGAAGAAATTTTGGAAGCAGCAAGGAAAGCGACTTACGATATATTACCAGTAAAATCAAAAGCCCGTTACGAGAAGTCATACGACGCATTTAAAAAGAATACTTATAAAATAAAATAATAGTTATTTATGGTACTAGTGTGTTATGTTGAAAATAAGTCACGCGAGAAAGATTTATACCACGAGGCCGTCAGGCCAAGTGGTATAAATTCTCAAGTGACTTAGGAAACATAACACAGGAATGGCATAGAATGTTTTATCCAACAAGTGGAAGAAATCTTTTTTATGAGATAATAATTAATAATCAAAAAAATCGAAATAAAAATATTCAAAGTTACTTGCGTCTCAGTTGCCTATAAATGTCAGAATGACTTGACAGTGACATTTTTACATTTTGGTCAAAGTTGGTTGATTGTTTGGTTGCCACGGGCATGATACATTGTTAGCAAATGTTTAAATAAATTTTGACACTTGTCAGTTTTCCCTGCAGAAAAGGGAAGCTTTTTTTGAAGAAAAAACCCTATAGAAAATGGAGGAAACCGATAAAAATTACGTTCCTGAGGATATCCAGACACTAAAACCAAGAAATCGAGAAGTTTCACCACACTTAAAGAAGGATTTTCAGTCAACCCGATCAATTTGTGTAAAAAATACATGTCTTTGAGACCAAAAAATGCTAGCTCTAGCCGATTTTTCGTTTTTTACAAAAATGGGAGGTGTACCAGCCAGTGTGTGGGAATAATTCCGTTGTCGAAGATACCTTCAATAATTGCAATGTTTTTAAAATTGGAGGAACTAGCGCTCTACACCGGCCACTGTCTGAGAAGGTCTTCGGCGACTCTTTTGGCCAATGCAGGGGCTAACATGACTACATTGAAGCGTCACAGAGGATGGAAGTCCTCGACGGACGGTAGCAGAAGGATACCTAGAAGAATCAGTGCATAACAAAATACAAATTGCAGAAAAAATACAAGGTTCTAATGTGTCTAATGCGTCTGGTTCCAATGAACCAACGAATTTTACAGTGACTTCAAATTCGAATAAACCGTTAGCGTTTTCCTTTAATTTCAATATCAATATGACTTCTGCTTGTAATTGTAATAGAAATAAATATAATACTATTTTAAATATGAACGAAGTTATTTGATAGTTTACTTGTCTAAAATGACATTGATAACACAGGCCTGCATGAAATTTGTGATGACGTGATTTTTGTTTGTTGAGCTTAGTTTTTATATAGAAATAACTAATTAAAATACAATTGGTCTCTATCACCCACAGATTTAAAGAAAAAATATAAAAAAAAACTTATAATAGGCGTTTTAATACATTTTAAAATGAATGTAGTACTTCAAATTCTAAATGATTGATGAATAAAAAATGATTTTCTGTGGTGCTACACACCTTCCGACTTTAGACTGTTTATCGACTTCAAAAAGGAGCTTTAAAGCTGTTCTTTTACATAATGACAATGTTTTTGCTTCTGTTTCGGTCGGCCATACAGTTAATTTAAAGGAAAACTATGAAAGTTTAGAGGGATTACTTTTAAGAATACAATATGAAAATCACAACTGGAAAGTGTGTGAAGATCTAAACATTTTAGGTCCTCTCTTAGTTCAGCAGTCTGGATGTACTAAATTTCCATGTTTCCTGTGCAAGTGGTCTAGCTAGCGAGAACAGCATTGGATAAAAAGAGATTGGTCACAAAGAGAGACTTTAACACCTGGAAACAAAAATGTAATTCGCGAAAGTCTTATTGACCCTCAAAAAGTTTTACTTCCACCACTTCACATAAAACTTGGACGTATAAAACAATTTTTTAAGGCATTAAACAAAGAAGGATATTGTTTTAAATATTTGGGTAAAATATTTCCGGCTCTGTCAGAGGCAAAATTAAAGGAGGGAATCTTTGTAGGGCCGCAGATTAGCAGCTTAATGAAAGATACAGAATTTGAGAAGGTATTGGAAGATAAGGAAAAACATGCATGGAATGCTTTTAAAGAAGTTGAACATAAATTACTACTATGTTGAGATCGTTGAAAATATGCTGGAAAATTTCAGGATTTTCAGAATATGAGCATAAAAATTCACTTTTTACATTCCCATTTGGACTAATTCCCGGAAAATCTTGGGGACGTGGGTGAAGAGCAAGGTGAAAGATTTCATCAATATATTAAAGAGATGGAAAAAAGATACCAGGGGCGCTGGGACACAAAAATGATGGCCGATTTCTTTTGGAACAGAAAAACAACCAAAAGAAGCTTTTCTGAAAAAAAAAAAAAAACATTTTTTGAAGAAGCGTAACGAATAAATAACCGTTTATGATAGTTTATATGTGTATATTTTGTATATTTTTGTATTTTTTCCTTAATATATTAAAAAACTAGCTTATAAATAAAATAAATCGTGTTTTTTCTATATTTTTGGATTTTACCGGTGTGAAAAATAACCTTACTTGATATAAAAAAACTGAAAGCAGATTTGAAATCAGCGCTACCCAATTACTAGAAAACAGTTAAAATTTTTAAATCAACTTTCAAAGTGTTAAAAAATGCAGGCCTGTGTAATGATAGTCATAACTGACATGTGTTGGATAAAGAATTAAATGTATATCGAAGTGTCAGTCTTAAAAAAAATATTGTACGTCACGCAACCGAAAACTAGTGTTTTGCAGGTCTCTCCAAGCTTCCAGGACTCGCCTATTGCTCGCCCTCGACATGCTTGTTTCGACCTGAAAAACACTACTTTCCGGTCTTGTAACGTAAATTACTATTGTAGTTATGCTACCCAGGAACAATTTACAAAATAAAATATATTATATAAACAAGTCCCAGAATACAAAAGCAATCTAAAACACACCATAAAAGTTAACCTGCTGGTATCAATCATTTTAATTCCTGATTCTTTAGTAACACTTGTTAAAATATATCCGTATCATTAAAATTGACTTTGTAAGAAATACCATCAAACAAAAAAAATCGTTAAATCTGACCTACATGGTTAAAAGAAACAGTAACTTGTGGGCTAGTCGAAAGGAGGTTAATATTTACCGAAAGGAACATAACGTTTAGGGGAATATGGGGTAGTAACTATGCATGCGGCATGGAATTTTGCGCTTATTATACCGACTAAACTGTCGAATTAAGTATCCACGCCCATAACCCAGATTGATTCAGGTAAATAATCCTAAAAAGTTGTATGAAAATTAAATAAATTCCAAAGATATATTTTGAGAAATCCATGTCAGAAGTTTTGTGGGCGATTTTGTCAAAATAACTACACTCACCGACTTTAAATTCGATCCATCCAAAATTTCGTTCAAGTTTAATGTATGGTAACTTTTTTTCCCGTAGTCCGATTTAAATGATTTTTTTTTCAATTATACATATATAGATACATGCTTCAGCTTTAATTAGATTTTTCTGTTTTTTAAAAAGCTGTATACTTGGTGAAATATACAGGGGAATAAAAAGTATATTTTTTCCCTTTAAGTTTGTAACACCATGTAGAGTTATTTTGCAATATTAACTCGAATAAAAGAACAAAATTGGCAAAGTTTAATATATTCCTAACAGATTGCTTTTTTATTTGGCTCGATATATTTCTCGGTTCAAGAGATACGAATTTTTTAAGAAAACACACACATTTTATTAAAAGATTTTAATTTTAACATTTTCTGCAAAATATTTTTAATTTAAAAAATAATATACCAAGCGGTAAAGAACTAAAAAAAACATCAATAACGGATATTACCACCCCGAGCATGAACAATTACCTCCATTCGCCTTGGCATTCCTTGAATGAGGTGTATGATCTGATTTTGATCGATTTGACCCCATACTTCAATTAGTGCTTCTTTTAACTGTTCTAAGTTATTCAGAACTGGAATTTGTTTTCAAATCTCTCTACCCATCATGTCTCAGACATGCTTTATGGGGTTAAGGTCTGGGCTAAGTGATGGCCAGTCTATTTTTCGTACTTCTACGTCTTCTAAATATGGTGTAAAATTATTGCTGTTTGAGGACGAGCATTATCTTGCATCAGTATGAAGTTATTTTCTATAAAGGGTGCAAAAAGAACGACGTGTGGTGCTAAAATATCCCGAATATGTCGATTCGCCGCCATTGTTCCTCCATTAACTATTACTAACTCAGTTCGAGCTTCCATATTTATGCCGCCCCACACCATTACAAAACCGCCACCAAAACTTTGTATTGTAGATAAATGGTTTTGTAAAAAGCACTCACCTGATCTACGATATATTCTCTGACGACCATCTGGAGATCGTAGACAAAATCTTGATTCAGAAAATAAAATGTTAATCCATTCCTGGAAGCCCCAATTTATATGTTCTCGTGCAAATCGGAGACGTTGTCTCCTATGATTTCTTGTTAACTATGGGTCAGTTGCGGGACGTCTAGATAATAAATCCACCTCCTTTGATCGTCGCCTAACAGCTATTTTATTTACGTTTATCTGTCGCACCTCCACCAAACGATTTCTTGCCATCACTGCGGTGGTATTTCTATCGCGTAACGCATTGAGAGTTAAAAAACGATCATCTCGGGAATTTGTACATCGTTTTCTGCCAGATCCTATTCTCCTCGAAAAAATCTTGTACATCCTAAAACTCTAGCAGTATAATACTGCTACCTTCCATCATTTACTAAAGCTACTGCTCTTGCCGCATCAGTAGGTAAAATGACCATAATTTTCAACTGACAAAGATTTAAACACAACAGAATAATAATAACGTAAAAACTGTCAAGATATGACTTGTTTTACAAAGCCATAGCACCCTTTATTTATGTTACAATTTAAAATTAAGATATTTTAATAAAATGTGTAGTGTTTTCTTAAAAAATTCGTATCTCTTGAAGCGAGAAAGATATCGAGCCAAATAAAAAGCAATCTATTAGGAATATATTCTTTATTAGAGTTAATATTGCAAAATCACTCTACAGGATGTTACAAACTTAAAGGGAGAAAACATACTTTTTATTCCTATGTATATTTCACCAAGTATACAGCTTTTTAAAAAACGGAAAAAATCTAATTAAAGCTGAAGCATGTATCTATAATAAAAAAAAATCATTTAAATCGGACCACTGGAAAAAAAGTTACCATACATTAAACTTGAACGAAATTTTGGATGGATTGAATTTAAAGTCGGTGAGTGTATTTATATCGTTGTTTTAAATATTTATTCGTTCGAAAAAATAGATATTTGTAAAAATATAGTTCTTGATAGTATTAATTTGACGTCCTCTCGTTATTAATTGAACTTAGAAATCTGGTTTCGTATTAATTTAAATAATTTTTATTAAATACGAACTTGTCAACAATATTCTTATATTATTATTTATTAATATTCAACGAGTTTCCTTTTTGCATAGATTGAAATTTCGATATTAAATACTGGCTAAAGACTACAACAAACATTTTAAGAATTTCTCATTTAGGTATTCATTGGAAACACGGTGCTAGTAAATTTTTTTAATTAATACAGTCTGTTTGTAAAAGGTCTTTATAAAACACAGAATTACTTGTGGTCGTAGTATGTGAAAGTGCTCGGCTAAATACCTCCTCGTTTGCAACAGTCCGGAAGACCTTAATATTGAAATTTCAAACATCAAAAAAGAGTTAAAAAACAGAATGGTTACCCTGAAACCTTTGCAACTAATACCATCTCAAAACTTAAAAATCGCGAAGTAAAAACCAATACAGAAACGAACGAGAAACAAGCATTTCTTACAATACCTTATGTCAAGGGGATTTCTGAAAAGATTAGAGGGATAACCAAAAACTATAATATCAAAACAGTCTTTAAATTCGGAAATACGCTTAGAAGCTTTCTTACAAAAGTAAACAAAAAGTAAACAAACCCGAACAAACTCCCCCCACCCCCGTAATAAAAACACAAAAAATTGTATGTTTGAAGGTGGTAGACAAGGAAGTAATATCAAAAAAAAACATTAGCTTGTCTTTATTTTAAAAATAAATCCCTTGCGAGTGTGGCGAACCGTACATTGAAGAAACAAAAAGACCTCTTCCCGTACGAGTTAAAGAACATCTGAAGCATACTCAAAGACGTGAAACTTCGAGATCAGGTATAGCGGAAAATGTATGGACTAATCAACATATTATACAAGTAGTCAGAAGCCAAGGTTTTGGACACGAAACAGCACTGGAAAAAACAAAAATTCAAAGAAGCAGCTTTCATGAATCAAAATACCCATATATTTAGTAAATCAAGTATAGATATCCCCCAATATTTAGAAACCTCTTCTTGTCCAAAACCAACAGCTCAAACTTCAAACTTTAATAACCACGTAGGCGGAGTCATCAAGCTTCATTGTACATGGATAGTATTTAAGACAGTAGCCTTAGAATTAGAATTTAGTTAGCACTTGAAAACGGTTAGAGATGCTAACTAACCGAAACGTTGTGTTAAGTAACAAAATAAAGACAATGGAAGTCCGAGAAGGTAATTTCTTTGATAATAGGTAAATTGTGAGAGATATTATCTGAAATAAATGAAAATATATTGTATATTTTTTAAATCGCGACCTAGATATCTATGTTGCCTTTCCAAACGCAGAGTTATTCTTTACTGCATTCTTGATTAAAAGATAATTACCTTTACATATTTATAATGTTAATCAATATGATGGATCCTATCTTCCGTTTTGTATTATGAACACGTGTTAACAAACCATGCATCAAGCATTGTATACCCTATACTGGGACCAGAAATAGGAAAAGTTAATAAGTAAATTTATTATCAGCGAAAGTAACCTGTAAGCTATTATATTTCTAATACTTTGCTTTATCGATTCTCATGCAGTGTAAGTTTTTAACTTTAAATACCTATATTCAGTAAACCCAGTACAGTTTTTTTTGGAAAAATGTTAGGATTCGAATACTGAAGTACGAATACCAATATTCATTTATTTAATTTCGAATACAAATATTCAATATTCTATTTATGTATTTGAATAGTTGAGTACAGAATCTTGGTTAAAAAATTAGTTGTAAGAATATGAATACCTAAGCTAAGGGATGTATTCGAAAACCGCGAAAAGTAGCTTGAATAGGATTCAGATTACCTTGTAATCGAATACTACCCAACTCTGCCAGCTACAGAGGTTTAAAATTTAGTATGAGTCTACTAACCATTGAATCATGCAAGTAAAAACTATTAATTAAATAGGTCATAATATGTTTTGTTCGTGTCATTGAGCTAAGTAAATAAAAATTAGTCAATGATTTTGATTACTGAGGACTTTGTAACTAAATGCTAAATGCTACTTAAAAACTTCGTATTTACTTCCGCTTGTAAGGCTATACTTTGATAAACAGTAAATGCTTCCTTGTGTTCACTAAGTATGTACTTTTAACTAACCTGACTTATTGATTTTTCCAATTATTTACACCATATGTTTTATTATAAACGGTTGTGATTAGGTTAAAAATTATAATTAGAGGATGCTATTATAGTATGGATTCCATGTTATGCAGTACAAAAATATAATAGCGAAAGGTTACAAACTAAATATTTTAAATGTAAATATTTTTTATCAAATCCAACAAATAAATTAATATCATCTGCAAACATTTGAATATTACCGTGCGAGCAAAAATTATTTGCATCAAAAAGGGCCTTGCAGCTAAGGACGTAATAATTAGCCGTAGAGCTTAATACCTGTTGGGTGTCAGTAACTACCTGAATTAACAATCAATCAGTTATTCCGTCATCTTTGACAGTCGTTACAAGTAATTTGATTCATCGCTAATTTTTCCAATTTCTTGAACAATTCACACAATGGGCTTTACGGAACAGCACAAAACGTTCATGGTTGAAGCGTATTTTCGAAACGGGGTTAGAGTAAATAGTGAGTGGCAATACAATCCGGGTTTGTGCATGGACGAGTTTCACGAACATTTTCCTAACGTTGCTTTTATTGCTGGGGAGTTTTATCATTGCCTGAAAAGAACAGTGGCTGTGTTTAGGGAAACAGGTTCTATACAACACAAAAAAGGAGCAGGAGGACCATCTGTAAGAACTTGTTGCAACCGTTCGTGAAATAATGCAAAATACGCCAACAAAATGTATAAGACGCCTGTCCCAAGAAGTGGGAAGATCTTAATGGAACATGCAGGACTATTCTTAAGAAGCAGCTAAATTTATTTCCTTATAAAGTATTATAATTTTGTAAACAACAAAAATAAATTTGTATTTGTCAACTTATTTTATTACTCATTAGTTTGGCAAATCATGTCATAATATGAATTTGACAACATTTTAACCTAGATTTGGTTAGATATATCGTCCCCATATTATTGTGATCTAAACCAAGCTCTACGTTTTTTTTATCCAAGCCCTCTTTGATGCAAATAATGTTTGCTCGCACGGTAGAATAATTAACGCTGTCCGCAATGTCTGCAGTGTATATAGGAAAAAATAGGGAACCCAAGACGAATCTCTGAGGGACACCTGATAAAACTTCGAACAAGGAAGAATACTTATAGTGAAATGGTACCTTTTGTGTTCTTTGATGAAAGTAAGATGTTATAGTAGAAATATAGCATCAAGAAAAATCCATAGTATTTTAGTTTAGAAATTATACTTCATTGCTTATAGGTCAAGCGATACCAAGGCTGTAACTTTGTTCTTATACGTATTGCCAGTAACATCTTCAGTTATTCTAGAAAGAGTCTGTTACTGAACTCTGTATGTAAAAAGCGAATAGATTTTGTTATATTGGTATTTACAGTTGTCGAAAAAGCAATTGGTACTGCCAAAGTGTCTTGTTGTGTGGTATATAAATATAGTAAACAATAGATTTCTCATATAAAACACATTGCTATTAAATTAAATACAAGTGGCTGTAAATTAGCATTTAATTTGACAGCAATGAATTTTAAATGTGAAAGCTTATCCATCGGTACGATATTTATTGCAGTGGGTTTAACCTAGCTATCTACATCCGGACCTAAAGAATAAAATAAACAAAGTTTTGAAAGGGTGACGAAAATTTCTTAAACATTTTGAGAATTCTCATAAAAGCGCAAATATTATATTATATTTATGAATAAAGGGCAGAATATAATATGCAAAATGCAGTGTGACCAGTAAAGTCCGCATCATATGGGATGTTTTTTTTATTAATAGCTTTATTCGAAATTTGACTTTGGCATTAAGTTCTGCTTCGTTCGAGATAAAAATTAAGCAAAAAATAGTAGGTAGTCACGTGATTCGCATTCTCTGTCAAATTTTAATTGTTTTCAAAAGTAGGGTTATTTCTCAAAATATCGAAATTTTGGAGGGCAGTTATCGAAGTTATTGGAGAAAGTTTTTTTAAATGCAGTTTCTAGCCCACGTGCAAAATTTCAGCTGCATAAGATAATTTTTATTTTTTACCAATATTTTGTAAATTGTACCACTTTTGCAAAATAAGACTCAACGCAACCTACATAAAACTTCTTCGTTTTTACAATGCTTTATTTCAGATAAATTTTCTTTAAAGTAGCGCCATATTAAATGTGTGTTTTTCTACAAAATCAAAATTTATTAAAATTAATTTTTATATGATTTTTTATTAGAACAATAATTGACTCTTTTCAACTGTTATCATAAAGTTAACGTGTATTACTTTCAGACACAAACTACGTTTTCAAAAATACTTATTTTATAAAGTTACCTTATACAGGGTCAAAAACAAATAAACTTTGCGTCACATGCGACCAAATTTTAATAGCCCAATTTTGATTTTGTAGAAAAACACACATTTAATATGGCGCTACTTTGAAGAAAATGTATCTAAAATAAAGCATTGTAAAAACTAAGAAGTTTAATGTAGGTTGCGTTAAGTCTTATTTTGCAAAAGTGGTGCAATTTACAAAATATGGGTAAAAAATCAAAATTATCTTATGCAGCTAAAATTCTGCATGTGGGCTAGAAACTGCATTTAAAAAAACTTTTTCTAATAACTTTTTTCCATACTTTAAGAAATAAACATACTTTTGAATTATTTTTTGGAAAAAATTAAAATTTGACAGATAATGCGAATCACGTGACTACTATTTTTTTCCGTAGTTTTCATCTTGATTGAAGCAGAACTTGATGCCAAAGTCAAATTTCGAATAAAGCTATTAATAAAAAAAAATCCCATATGTTGCGGACTTTACTAGTCACCATTTTTTGCATAATATTTTGTTTTCACTTCATCAAAATATTTAAAATGTTAAGTGAAACTAGTCATTTTAAATTTGTGTTCAGAAGGTCTAAGGTGGCGAAAACGTCTTCGTGGATTAAAAATTTTCCAGAGTTTGAGTTTAGTGGAGAAAAAGTCATCTTTAAAGCTTGTGCTTTTATTTTTCTATGTTTTTTTTGCATTTTTTTTAAAAATAACCATATTTTTTAGAACCCAATGTGTTTCTTTACCTCATTTTACTGTAATAAATTAAGAAATATTGCATACCATACTCGTATGCATATTTGGTAAAAAAATGTAAATAACTGCATACTTTAAAGGCAAACAAGGCATTTATATGCGCATATTTTGGCTGAATTTAAGTGCATATAATCCGACCTTTATTTATAAAATAGTAAGAAAAGAGAACAAAAAGGAAATGTTGAAATCAAAAATACTATAAATGCTTGTTATAATATAGCAAACATTAAAACCGTAGAATAAATTGTTGGTAAAATTTAGAAAAAACTTTTCGTAAAATTCTTGAAAATTAAATACGGCTCTGATAGATACCTCAATCCTAGTAATAATTATCATAATGTCAAAAGTTACTAGACGTTTTATCTTTTATTAGTTGGTTGGCTGGCAATCAAAGGTAAATATACTATTTCTAGATAATCGAAAATCAGGTTTTAGGAGTTAGCGAATGACAAGATATTGACTTTCAAAAAATGGGCCAGCGGGAGTACGTGGACTTGCAAAAACTGGCTACTATTACATTGCATTGCATTATTATATTATAATGAGTTCACCCCTTCAGCTTACATCGGAGTGATCACACCAAATTAACTTAGGATCCAACGTTTTTTTAATAACGAAGCAGCATTATCTACCGTGCGAGCAAAAATTATTTGCATCAAAGAGGGCCTTGCATCTAAGGACGTAATGCTTAGCCGTAAAGCTTAATACCTGTTGGGTGTCAGTAACTACCTGAATTAACAATCAATCAGTTATTCCGTCATCTTTGACAGTCGTTACAAGTAATTTGATTCATCGATAATTTTTCCAATTTCTTGAACAATTCACACAATGGGCTTTACGGAACAGTACAAAACATTCATGGTTGAAGCGTATTTTCGAAACGGGGTTAGAGTAAATGGTGAGTGGCGATACAATCTGGGTTTGTGCATGGACGATTTTCACGAACATTTTCCTAACGTTGCTTTTATTGCTGGGGATTTTTATCATTGCCTGAAAAGCAGCGTGGCTGTGTTTAGGAAAATAGGAAAACAGGTTCTATACAACACAAAAAAGGAACAGGAAGACCATCTGTAAGTAAGAACAGAAAAACTTGTTGCAAACGTTCGTGAAATAATGCAAAATACGCCAACAAAGTGTATAAGACGCCTGTCCCAAGAAGTCGGAAGATCTTATGGAACATGCAGGACTATTCTTAAGAAGCAGCTAAATTTATTTCCTTATAAACTGCAAGTATTCCAAGAAATACAAGCCGCAGATTTTGAAAGACGCAGGAATTACTCTCAATGGTTTACCCAAAATTTATTGGAAAGAAATGATTTATTAGACCTGACATTTTTTTCGGATGAAGCCTGGTTCCACCTCTCCGGTTATGTGAATTCTCAGAATACATGTAATTATTTTTCTTTCTGTATATTGTTACTTTGTTAATTTTGTAAACAACAAAAATAAATTTGTATTTGTCTACTTATTTTATTACTCACTAGTTTGGCATATCATGTCATAATATGAATTTGACAAAATTTTAACCTAGATTTGGTTAGATATATCGTCCCCATATCACAAGTCCTACGTTTTTTGATCCAAGCCCTCTTTGATGCAAATAATTTTTGCTCGCACGGTACATTGCATACAAAAGCAATATTCTCCTTGGTAAACAGTATGCCTGAATGTCAGGGCCGTATTTATTTAACAATATATAAATCACATTCCTAATGATGTAATGATAACATCATAACGTCTAAATATAATTAAGTGTGAAACATGGTTGAATTCAGGGCTTAATGAGATTAAAAAAAAAAAAAATACAGGTCCGCATTTAAACACAAAAACAAAACGTTTTACCGTAATTCTAAAAACACCACAATATGCAGCGAAAAAAAAAAGCCTTAATGACGTTGTGTTTTTTTTTTCGTAGCGGGTAAAATAGGTCAGACAAAAAAAAATCAATATTTTATTTTATTTTAAAACTAAAAAAGATGGCTCAGAGTTTTTTACGGTATTACTGGGCACAAAATTCCGCAACATTGCCACAATTTGACCAATGCTATATCTCTTATAGTTTCCTAGATCCCCATGATAAGGCTTGAATTTGGGACATCCTGTACATGTAAATCGACCAATTCAAATGCGTACTAAAAATTATGAAGTTCGACCATATTATAAATTTTATATTGCGAAAATAAATTCCTTATTGCAATTTACCATAAAGATAGTACCTCTTGAATAGATTAATTAAATGATATACAGTGTCACCAGTAAAGTCCGCATCATATGGGATATTTTTTATTAATAGCTTTATTCAAAATTTGACTTTAGCATCAAATTGAAACTACGTTTTCAAAAATAATTATTTTATGAAGTTACCTTATACAGAATCAAAAGCAAATAAACTTTGACCAAATTTTAATAGCCCAATTTTGATTTTGTAGAAAAACACACACTTAATATGGCGCTCCTTTAAAGAAAATGTATCTGAAATAAAGCATTGTCAACACTAAGAAGTTCTATGTAGGCTGCGTTGAGTCTTATTTTGCAAAAAAGGTGCAATTTACAAAATATAGGTAAAAAATCAAAATTATCTTATGCAGCTGAAATTTTGCACGTGGGATAGAAACTGCATTTTAAAAAAAAATTTAATAACTTTCTTCGATATATTTAGAAATAACCCCACTTTTGAATTATTTTTTGGAAAAAATTAAAATTTGACAGATAATGCGAATCACGTGACTACTATTTTTTTTGCTTAATTTTCATCTCGATCGAAGCAGAACTTGATGCCAAAGTCAAATTTTGAATAAAGCTATTAATAAAAAAAATCCAATATGATGCGGACTTTACTGGTGACACTGTATCAAAAGACTCAGAAAAGTAAGCGGAATTTAATTATGGAATTTCTTATAAAAACTTTTTTTTCTACCATAGGAGAGCTATTGTACTTTTTCGCACTATTGAAACACCCGGTATAACTACACACGTCTATAACGCAATATCATTACAAACATTAGCCAATTTTCGTTAGAGCTGGTTGTTTAACGGCATGACCAAAATAAAAACGTAATTTGTGTTAAATTAAAGAAAACCCTTAATTAAAAACACGCAAAATCACATGCACAAAATTTAGGAAATGTTAAGAAACCATAAGATGATTAAATAAAACGTTTGAAAAAATTTAATTACGCATCGCCGAGCTTTATCAGCACGAAGCGATGTAACCGTAGCATACGATATACGCAACCTGGAAGTGTCAAAATCGAAATAACATAATCACAATTTATAGCAGCAAAAAAGTATGTACAGGGTTATTTTTTATATTTGCGTACCCACCTACAGGTAGGTACATAAGTAACAGAAAAAAACTTTTAATACAAAAGTTGCATAATGTTTCCCGTCATATCTTTTAAACTTATTAAAAAAAACATTTGCACATCGGAAAGTTAAAAAACAAATGAAAGTATTCTTTTTTTAAATGGAACGCCCTATATATTTTTTACCAGGGCGAAAGATCTCTTTCTCCTGATTTCAAAAATATATAACATGTAATCATTTAATCCAGTCGTTTGTGAAATATTTGAGTTTTTGATTAATTGAATTGACTATAATCTAGTCGGCGTTCCGCATACTTCAACGTATATATCCCATTTTCCTTACTGAATCTTTCAATTTAAAGTAAAGTGACAGATATGTCGTTGAAGTATGCGGAACGCCGACTAGATTATAGTCAATTCAATTAATCAAAAACTTAAATATTTCACAAACGACTGGATTAAATGATGACGTGTTATATATTCTTGAAATCAGGAGAAAGATATCTTTCGCCCTGGTAAAAAATATATAGGGTGTTCCATTTAAAAAAAGAATACTTTCATTTGTTTTTTAACTTTCCGATGTGCAGATGTTTTTTTAATAAGTCTAAAAGATATGACGGGAAACATTATGCAACTTTTGTATTAAACGTTTTTTCTGTCACTTATATTAAGCCCTGTAGGTGGGTACGCAAATATAAAAAATAACCCTGTACATACAGTGTGTCTACTTAAGTTGGAACCATATGGAAAACTTTTTTATTATTGGTTTTATGGAAAAGGTTATTCGTTATAAAAAGTTCTGCATGGTATAAAACTTAAAATGTAACCTTTAGTTATCAAAATTTCCCAGTCATATACCTACGAGGTATATCAGAAGTTACGAATTTTGCTCAAGAGTAAAGTACCTTTATTTTTGACAATACAGAAAAATGTTATAAAGAAAAGTTATTTTGAATTAAAAGTTATATTCAAATTTGCAATTACAGTTATTTAGCATGAAAATTTAGGTTTTGTGATTATTTACATGTTACATTATAAATTATTTATATTTATCTCTATTATCTGTAAAAAATGATAACCTTTCGTAAAATCTGGAATTCTGCACCGAAGCATACTCTTCGGTTGTTGGATTCCATCCAAAGGAGAGCCGTTCGTCTAATCGGGGACCACGAGCTGACTAAGAACCTCGACAGCTTAGAACATCGAAGACAGGTGGGTGATTTGACTCTCTTCTACAGATATTTCAATGGCAAGTGTTCGACAGATATTCCTCGATTCCACCTAGAGCAATGCATAGCATTAACACACGACGAACCACTGCCGCCCATCCCTATGTGGTTCAACTTAGTACACCCCGAACATCATTGTTTCAGAACTCTTTCATTTGGAGGACGTCATCTTTGTGGAGCGGCCTTTCTGAGACCGTGTTTCCAACCGAATATAACCTCCAACGATTCAAGAAAAACGTGAATCGCTTTCTTCGCACACGCACCGCTCCCAGAGCGCCTTAAAGGATTTCTCCTAAAGTGCTTGTGCTCGATCATAAAAAAAAAATATTATGCATTCAAAACGTATTTAAATTGCAAGGTTTTTCAAAAACAGTAACACATTTTTTAAACAGATAAGAGAGATAAATATAAATATATTATAAATGTAAAACGTAAATAATCACAAAACCTAAATTGTCATGCTAAATAACTGTAATTACATATTTGAATATAACTTCTTATTCAAAATAACTATTCTTTATACTATTCTTCTGTATTGTCAAAAATAAAGGTACTTTACTCTTGGGCAAAGTTCGTAATTTCTGATATACCTCGTATATGACTGGGAAATTTTGATAACTAAAGGTTATATTTTGAGTTTTAGACCATGCAGAACTTTTTATGAAGAATAGCCTTTTCCCATAAAACCAATAATAAAAAAAGTTTTCCATAATATATGGTTCCAACTTAAGTAGACACACTGTATTTTACTTAAAAGTAAGGTTGCGCAAACACCTTCGGATCGTTAAGTTCGTCTTCGAATAATAGTAATTAAAATTATGATCTACACTAGAAAAAAATTACACTAATTAATTACTTTGTAACTTTGTGTTAATTATTGTTCTTTATAATTAGAAAATTACTAGATTTGCACATATTATAAAATAACTTGTAAATAGGTAACAATTAATATAATGGGTGACATTTTTGAAATTTGTTTTAATTTAAACATTTTTATGGAAGATCAATAAATACATAAGTATCGTCCATACAACCTTCATTTGGCTTTAATACAGACAGAAAAAAGGTTGTGAACTTCTTTTGAAATATTTTAACATGCTCTATAATAAGGGAAGAGTAAAACAGTATAAAATAACAGTAAAACTGTATTTGGGAAACATATATATGTCGTAGGCTGATAGTGAAATCCGTCATTTCATGAAACGCCTAGTCATATCATGCGTGGCGTGGCTAAAACGTATATTGCAACTGGTTTGTTATTATTATTATAATATTAGTTGAAAAAATTGAAAAAAATGCTCTGGGGAACAACGAACAAACCAGTTGCAAATATACCTTTTAGCGTGCAGCATGATATGACTAGGCTTTTCATGAAATGACGGATTTCACTATCAGCCTACGACATATACAATGTGTGTATAAAGTCTGGAAACGGCTTAATAACATCACAATTTACTGGCCGATTTAAACCAAATTTGGTACAGTTGTGTAAGAGGATCTAACGCACCGAATGACGATATTGGCGTTGTTGCCAGCTTTTTAGTTGTCTGGAATTCGAACGAATTTTATATTTTTAAATATAACACCCAGTATATTTTTACATTTTTAAATTCCACATAAAATTATAATTATTTTTTATTAAATGCATTATTAGTCTATACTTAATAGTTTCCGAAATATTGACTCTCGAAAAGTGACATTTTTGAACTTTGACAGCTTATAACTTTCTAACAGTACGTCTTAGAGCAAAACGGCTTACATGTCCCTATCTTCAATTTTTATTATCTTCCCAAAAAAATCAACTTCCGGTTAAACCGGATGTAACTCTAAAGCAGGAAATATAGTTGTTCCGGTTTAACTGGAAGTTGATTTTTTTGGGAAGATAATAAAAATTGAAGATAGGGACATGTAAGCCGTTTTCCTCTAAGACGTACTGTTAGAAAGTTATAAGCTGTCAAAGTTCAAAAATGTCACTTTTCGAGAGTCAATATCTCGGAAACTATGAAGTATATCGAATTCGTTCGAATTCCAGACAAACTAAAAAGCTGGCAACAACGCCAATATCGTCATTCGGTGCGTTAGATCCTCTTACACAACTGTACCAAATTTGGTTTAAATCGGCCAGTAAATTGTGATGTTATTAAGCCGTTTCCAGACTTTATACACACACTGTACAAAGAACAACAAGTAATTATTATACTTAATAATAATAATTTAGACGTTTATTTAATACAAAATTTGTTTTGTACAAGTAAGCAATTAATACTAATTAAAGATGTAAAATAAACGTTCTTGACTTCTGCCGAAATATGCACAAAAAATGTACGTATTTGTATGTATTTGTATTAGTAAAAAATTCTTAATATGATTGAGGACTTGCCTCAATCCTCTCCCACCGATGGAATAATGATTTAAAGAAGAATCTCGATAAACAGCAGCGATATTCTTCCTTAAACAACTTTTAAAACTCTTGGACCTCTAGCATTAATCCAGTCCCAAATATTAACGTCCAGCTTTAGGGGTATATCTCTTGTCATGCCTCATGTTTCTGGATCTATATACACGTCGTTATTGCACGATTGGAATGGCTCTATTTGTCAGAAAATATTACTTTTTCCCATAAACTATTCTGGGTGAGTTTTTTCTCCTACTGAGTTGATTGTCTCTCAGAAAACGTTGTCAAGATCGGTATCTTCATGCTCCGTCGAGATTGTCCTCCTATCGAAACCTAATTTTGCTTTTCCACGTATGGATGTGTGTTTGGAATGCTGATGTCTGAAGCTTTTGATATTCACTGTTTTTGTATTATATTGGACAAGTAAATGATAACGAATCAAAACTTACCTATCTGCAACTTCTTATGTTACCTACCTATGTTAGTCGAGGTGTGACCCAGTATTTTTGCCGCAGTGGTGCCTACTATGATAACTCGCAGAAATGGACATAAAACATGGAATATAACTCACTTTTTATATTTGAATTTCTGTTACCTCAGTAGAAAGAAAAAAATCAAAACCATCGAAACTTAAAAGAAATGTGTGACCAAAGATTATTTAAATATTAAAATTTACAGTAGCAAAACCATTAACGATGCTAAAGATTAAAATGATGAAAAATGCACTATATACTTAGAATATGCAAAACCTTTTCACTAACAAGAGTGGAGATTATACGTTTATCTGTGGTGTAATAAAACTGGTAAAATTATATAAATAAACACTGTTTTACTGACACACTTATTCATTATGTAAGGTATTACCTGTTGGTCGTAAATAGACTTCCGATTAAATTTGCTTTAAAGGTTTCATAATTACTTTCACAGTATGTTAAGCAATGGAATATTGGTCTCAACAACACAATCGTAAATTATGGGTTTTTTAAATCTGACAAACTAGTTTTTGCTTGGTCCTGGCCATTCTTTACCACTTATACCAGTCTACCAATAAAAATGGAACATTGTGACGATTTTTAATCCATATAATCACAGAATATATAGCTAAACTATATATTCTGTGATATAATCAAAGGGCGGAATATATGCAAAATGCATGCATATTTTGTCAATTTTATAATAAAATGCATATTCTTCATAAATTATTATATTAAGAGCACATTTTTATGTTTTCGGCTTTATCAAAAAATTTAAAACCTTAAAGGTTTAATGTCCAGTTTGGTACTTATTTCAAAGATTTTCCAATCTGAAGATTATAATAATTATATTTACATTTTAGTTATACACAAGGTATTTACTGGGGGTTTCCGGGGTTTGCAGATATATTGTTACAGGTTGTTTATTGTCACTTAATAGTACGTTATTATTACTTGCTTAACAAACTGTATTTATATCGATTTGTGGTACATACTTCTGACATAACTGTTCAATTCATTAAACTCATCTGCAGTCAAAATAACGAGTGGTTCTACTTGAATATCCAGTATTTTTCTCCGTTCCACCAGTACACAATAAGTTTTTCCTTGTGTTCTGCTATTTACCTCCAGTAGTTCCCGGTAACATGTTCTAGGGATTTCCTCCCCACTTCCTTTCTTCTATTTTTCATAGAACGATTTGCTCCCGCACATGTACCGAACTAATAAATAAATGACGTATAAAACGGCAATGAAGATAGTTTTAATATCAAAAAATATTTTTCTGTTTACTTCATTAACATAATAAGTTGGTTGGCAGCATTAGGAACTAAATTACAAGGAACTTATTCATAAATAATAACCACAATCTGTTACATGTGCTCGACCAAACCTTGGTCTTAGTAAACATTTTTAGTTGGAAGAAATACAAGAAGAAATATATGTAAACAGTGGCGCAACCAGAAATTTTGTTCGGAGGGGGCTTTAACTTCTTGCGCTGAAGGCGTCCTTTTGCGCCGCAGGAGAAAAATTTTTTGGTGCCACGCCCTTTTTTGGGTAAAATACGTATGATTGACGAGAGCGACAGCCCCCTAAAACTTCTGCAATAATACGCCGCTAGCCCTAACGAAATATTTATGAAAAAAAATTTAGAGATTTTATTTTAATTAGTAAAAATGTATTTAAAATAAGTAACGCATATATTAAGCATACTTATACTAAAACAAAAACCTTATACAATAAGTTGTAAGTAATCACTAATAATACTAATATTAAAGTAAAATTCTTCGTTTTGTTTTTGCCATTTCGTCCAGAATTTCTTCCACGGTAATATCAATATCGTGGTTCGCATAAATAGGTAGACCAGGGTCGATAATTTTTGAAACAAAAAAAATAATAGTAGGTTGAAACCCATTGGAAAAGAAAGAGAATATAATAAAAATGAAAGAAAAAATAATTTACGGGCGATCCGAGGTCGGGAAGTGGAAGGGGGTGAGTTTTTAAGGCTAGAAATCGATTTATCTCGATTTCCGGGAAAACTACAAGTCCTATGGAAAAACGTTAAATGGCAAAGTTGTAGGTAATAAAAAGATCTACAACTTTTGTATTAACACTTTTTTCACATTACCTCAAAATTTATGTGAAAAATTCAAATAACCAAGTTTTTGTTTTTTTATTTTTATCTTTTACAAAAAAAATTATGTTTTCACGAAATTTGGTGATAACTTACCTTTTTATGTCCCAAATACACTGTAATTATTTTTATTTAAAATATATATTTTTTCACCTTATTTTGACTTAATATCGAAAAAGCACCCTTATTTTCAATCGAAAATTCTCACGTAAAAATATCTGCTGTTTTAAAAAAGTCGGTGGGCTTTTTGTCGTTGAAATCTCCACTTTCTGATGGTGTAAAAATATATACAGTACTATGGTAAATGTTCTCAAAAAATGCAAAGAAACGGAAAAAACTCGAATCAGAATTTTTTTTTTTAATCATTATGTACAATTTTGAGCTATTTATTAAAATTTATACTTTAATTACTTAAAAAACGTAAGATTCCATGTTATATTGATAAACAAAAAAAATACAAATCCATAAAACATTGAGATCGCAAAAAACATGCGAAAATAGTTCGCGTGACATGAAAAATTGGTTTGCAATTAAACGAATAGGCTAAGTTTCTAAGCTCGGGGGGGGGGCTGCAGCCCGGCAGCCCCCCCCCCCCTTGGTTGCGCCGCTGGATGTAAAAGATAATTTATAAGTATTGCAGGACTGACCTTTACTAATTAAAAAATAACAAAATTACGAGAAATGTTATAAATAATTAAAAGAGAATATTTTGGCATATCGGACAAGTGTGTATGTAACTATTTTTTATATTGGAATACACAGGGATCGAAGTTTAATGGATACCCTAGGGTGGGTAGACCACGACGGCCGTTTCGCCTTGTTAGGACGCTACCAGCAGCCATAACCTAAGCAATTCCTCCAAGAACGACGGTAAAATGTACTAAAAACCTCTTTGCAAAATCAAGCGGCCATCAATACACCCTAGCGCCATCACAGTGGAATTAACTTCAATATAAAATGAAGTTACACTAGTAATAATCGAAAGGTAGACAACTAAATAAACCACGAAGTGCATCATAATCCAGTATAGGGTTTCACCGAAAACATCTGCCATTTTGCAGACCAGAAAACAGATCAACGCCGGCACCCACTAGAATGCGCGCAATCCGTTTAAGTTTTGAGCCATAAAATGTTTAGAATATATAGTGTCCGCGAAAATGGTCTGGTCTGCGAAATGGCAGATGTTTTCGGTAAAAACTCAAATAGCGTTCCCTATACTGGATTGTGATGCACTTCGTGGTTTATTTGGTTGTCTATCTTTTGATTATTAACAGTGTGAAGCAGGATATTGTAGTTAATTCCACTGGGATGGCGCTACAGTGTATTGATGGCCGCTTTGCTTTTGCAAAAGTCTTTTAATACATCTTGCCGCCGTTGTCGGGATTGCTTGGGTTATGGCTGCCCGTAGAGTCCTAACAAGGACGAAACGGCCGACGTGGTCTACCCGCCCCAGGGTATCCATTAAACTTGGATCCCTGTGTATTCCAATATAAAAAATAGTTACACAATTGTCCGATATGCCACAATATTCTCTAAATTCTCTTTTAATTATTTTCGTGGACACTAATTATAGACAAGGAATGTAAATAGTTTTAATAAACAACAATAATTTAAAGAAATGTAACTCGTCGGTATACTTTTTAAATAGGTACCCACAGTTCAAGAATCTAAACTAGCTCGCCGATATCATTAATCATTTACTTACGCACCGACCGGTATTTTCTAGAACGTAAATAGGTAATAATATGTAAGAGATAGTTCTAGATTTTTGACAGGAAAAGGAAGAGAATAACGGGTCTCTTGGCACTTTTTGTTTGTTGGGGTAATATTTCTTCGTAAGTAGCGGTTCTGTACTAATTTATTCTATTACGCGGTTTTGCAGTATCGATAAAGCATCTATTAAAACAATTAAAGATGCTTAGACTTAGAAATGTAGATCGTCTATTTATGCTCCTTCCGCTTCCGATTGTGGTCTACATTCACATATATAAATACACACAAAAAAAACTACTCTCAAACCAAGCTTATAGTAATGCTCAAACAAATAGCCTTATTTTGAAACTAACTTGCTTTATTTTGTACCTAAAAAATATTCATTTTTAAACTACTACTAGTTTTAAATTATATCATCAAGTTAATCAAAATTATGTTCATAAAGAGATTACATTATCATCATAACAAGATAATCTTATACTTGTTTTAAAAATAAGTATTGTGGTCAAAGTGAAATATACTATGATGGGTTTGAAAATAAAAATAAATTTGTATTCTCACAGCGAGCACAAAGACAGTCTCTATACACAACTTGAGTAAAATCTAAACCCTTATTATTTCTTTGATGCTATTTGCATTACTTTGCATCAAACCAATATTAACGTATACTATATCTGCAACTAAAATTATTGATAGGTTGATCATTTATTTTTATTACCCTAAAACTAAAGTAGAGTCAAGTTAAAATAATGTAGTATTAATTTAAAACTATATTTTGATGCTAAGGTATTTTCTATTTAATTTTACTTTAGCATTGCTCCTATTCATGTATATGATAGTTTCAGTTTGAAACTTTTAGGTTCAACTGGAGACTAGATTTTTTTGTGTGTAAATAAAGAAGTCCTCATACCTCATTCCTGTATACCCCTTATTCAGCGACAGTTACTATTGTGTGAAAGGATTTAGGTTGAAATAACCGAAATTTAAAAGATTTCTATACGATAATGTGTCGAAGCCAACTGTGAGGACGATTTCTTAAATTTTATTGTACGTACCATCAAATCCAAATTTTTACAGAATTTGTTAGTCGTTTTTTCAATTTTTGCAAATAACTTTTTTAGGACCGACCAGAAAATATACACTTTCTAGACAATTTTTCGTCCAGAAAATAACGTTTTGTCGATCAAGACCGGAAAATGGACGTGAGGGACCGGCAATAGTAATTTACGTTACAAGACCGGTGTGGAGAAAACGTTGTTTATGTCAAACTTGTTTGGCGAGTCCGCAAATTTAAAAATATGAATTCAGGTTTTGAATTATCCGACACGGAAAATGAGATTTCAGAAGAAATTTTGGAAGTAGCAAGGAAAGCGACTTATTGCGATCCATTGCCAGTAAAATCAAAAGCCCGTTACGAGAAGTCATACGACGCTGCCTGCTTGCCTCGACCTGAAAAACACTAATTTTTTGGTCTTGTAACGTAAATTACTATTACGTTACGTTATTTTAAATTTTAGAGGTAAATGTAATATAACTTTTTTTATGGAACATTGGAAAATACATCTTTTTTATTTAATATGTTTTTGCGTAGTCTTAATCAGTTTCGAGATATTAGCAAAAATGTAGCAGATGTTTATAGTAACATATATAGTAAAAGAAAAACAATTGATAATATTTTTTGCTTGCATTACTTGGTTTTACTCTGGCACTGATAGTGATATCAAAATAAAATTGAAAAGTTTAAAAGTTTCCAATTTTGGGACCTTCAAGTTAAACACAGAAAAAAACTATCATTTCTCATGATGACATCGACAGAAGTATTGGCACATGATCATTAATAACGCATTTCTATTCTTATTATTATCTATATTTTATAATAGTATATTAAAGTACACGTTTCATAAGAAGCGGTTTTAGCGCACGCGTCTATTTTAAAAAACGAGCCACAAAGTGGCGAGTTTTTTTATTGACACGTGCGCTAAAACGCCTTATGAAACATGTGCTTTATAAATTTTTTTCTATTTCACCTTTTATAATCAAGAAAAATATATTTTTTCTATTAGACGTTCATAATAAGTTCATTATGAACTTGAAATGAAGTTCATAATGAAGCTACTTCGATACGCGTTTTTTCTTTATTTGATGTTGGTAACATTGAAATTGAAAAATTGACGTAAAATCACGTCTTTTGAAATTCAAAAAAAATTAGCAAAATCGCCCGAATTTCCGAACGCTCTGTATATGTACCGAATGTACAAGGATCACACAACGTATTAAGTCCAATTTCAAATCTCATATCGCTAAAATAACTTTGGAATCTCGTGGTGAAAATGGGTCAATAAATCCAAAAAATGACAGTTCGCAAAATAATTTTTGTTGTCCAGAGGTTACTATGATAAAAAATAGTATTACCAACATAAAATTTAGACATAAAAATTTAAAGGATTTATTTTCTTTTTAAATACGTATTTTTTATTGAAAAAACTACAAATAGAAAAAATAGTATAAAGCACGTGGTTCATAAGGCGTTTTAGCGCACGTGTCAATTAAAAAACTCGCCACTTCGTGGCTCGTTTTTTAAAATAGACGCGTGCGCTAAAACCGCTTCTTATGAAACGTGTACTTTAATATACTATTAAAAAGAAAATAAATCCTTCAAATTTTTATGTCTAAATTTTATGTTGGTAATAATATTTTTTATCATAGGAGCCTCTGGACAACAAAAATGATTTTGCAAACTGTAATTTTTTGATTTATTGACCCATTTTCACCACGAGATTCTAAAGTTATTTTAGCGATATGAGATTTGAAATTGGACGGAATACGTTGTGTGATCCTTGTACATTCGGTACATATACAGAGCGTTCGGAAATTCGGGAGATTTTGCTACTTTCTTTCGAATTTCAAAAGACGTGATTTTACGTCACGGCATTGCAATTTAGCATAGGGAAGATGGAAAATTCAAATAAAGTTGAAGTTAAAATCGACATTGGAAGGTTAGTAGATTGAATTTTGGATAGGATTTGGCAGAAAATGATAGCTTGAAGCATCTACAAAAGATTAATTTATAGATTTATGCAACCAACATACATGACTGTTATCCACACAGAATAAAAAAGTAAGTTATCAAGCTATTTTTCCTCTGCGAAAAATGGGTTTTCTCGTAAATCACAAAGGCCGCGCAAGTCAATAAAATAAAACATTTAAATGTTACCAACATCAAATAAAGAAAAAACGCGTATCGAAATAGCTTCATTACGATACGCAAATGCGGTTCGTACTGAGTTTATTATGAACGTGGAATAGAAAAAAATATTTTATTAACCCTGCAGGTAGATTTTACTTTCTCTACATATTTTTATAACCGGCATTTAATTTCGATTTGTATCAGATTTTAGTTTGTCCGAGCCTTCTCCGAACAAACCCAAATAGTTTCCTTTCGCAAATGGCTTGATAGAACAACTGAACCCAACCTATAGAAATAATAAAACCATTAGACTATTTATAATTGCGCCTTAATCTACATAATTAATAAGACCTCCTTTAATATCACTGTCTGCAAATTAACATAATTTTAAATTAATTTTTTTATTGGATTAAAAAATACAAGGCCAAGCAAAGATATATTTTTTTGGGGTTTGCTAGATTTTGTTCTACACGTGTTATAAAAGTTTGTGTACAGGGTGTTGCAAATTCGCGTGCGTACATAGGGATATCGTGATACGAAGATGATGAATTAGAGGCAATGTTGCGTATTTCGAGACTAAATAATTGGGTAAAAGAAAATTCTAAATGATGCGAATACCTGCAGAGGTATCCGAAAAGAACCGAAATTTTCACCTTTTATTTTTTGCGCCTTAATTTTTGGATTTTTTTTCGTGAAGCCACCAAAAAAACTTTTTGTACACTGAGAAAAAGCCTTCTATTCCTTATAGAAATTCACATAGTCTTTATTCAACTGTTTAATACTATATGTGACAGCAACGCGCATTCCTTCTGTAAGTCAACGAAAATTGCTAGATCATTGTGTAGTGATAATATCATGGTAATTTAGCCAATAGGAAATAGGAGTTATTGCTACCATAGAATGGTTTATAGCCATTATTGCTCTAAATACTCACAGTAATTATAAAGTTCTATTGGGGGTGCAATTATCTAAAACAATGAAGAGTTCTACACTTTGGTCTGTATATTCCATGTTGAAGGCAACTATGAATGTTAAAAATGGCGTAGATATAGGAAGATATTTGAAGTTGCGGGCATATTTAAAACGGGCATCCGAAGGCTACCAGGCAAAGAAGTCCCGAGTTTTCGAAAAACAATATATTACAAAATTTATACTGGATGCTCCAGATGATAAATATTATTATCAAAATAAGTTTTAAATAAGATATTTATACGATAAAGTGAAAATACTTATAATCCATTATTTTAGGTTGTATTGATTTTTGGAATTGCGGGTGCATATTGATCCGACGAACTATTGAATTTAAAGTTAGAAAATATTGAAGATATGGACAATAAACTATTGATATCCCTATTAAACACGAAGAATTCGAGGTCTTTCGTAATAATCGAATATTTAGATGTTGGTAGAAACAGTTATTTGGCCTGCTGAATTAAAAGGTTTATCCGTAAAGCAATTTGTAGGTATCCATAAATTTGGTAAAATACCTCAAGAAATAGCTGTCTATTTAGAGTTGCCGAATGCTAAAGAATATACGGGACACTGCCTCCGCAGAAGTTCTGCCACTTTACTTGTAAAGTCAGGAGGAGACATAACAATGTTGAAAAGACATGGCAGGTGGAAGTCCTCAACTATAGCAGAAGGGTAAATTGAAGATGTAATGGCAAAAAATTTGTGAAAAAATTTTGACAATACGATATCTGAGGAAAGAAAAGGTGGCCCATTTATTCAAAATTGTAGTAATTTTACTATCAAAGTTAATAATAAATAAATATGTTTTTTAAATTCTTGTTAAAAGTATTATGTAATTGTTAATAAATGTTTTTTTTTGTCCAAAAATGTAAAATGTTTTATTCCCATTGAGAATAATCATTTTGCTGCCTAGGCATCCATCCTGGCACATCAAGTCATTCAAATAATAAATTAATGCCAGTAAAATCATAATAAAACTGTTTTAAATGAGTAGGACCAACAACGCTATCAAGAAACAACGGGGTTTTCCACTAATAGGTTTGATTTCCATGGTTATTAGACTCGTATTTAAACCTAACAGGGAAAATATTATCGAATGTAGTTAATTAGCACTTCTGATTTCCTCTTAAAAGGCTAAAAACCGCCTTACATTTTTTAAAAGGTTCTTTTCTATCTTTTCATCCACTGGCTACGACATTATTCATTTTATATGAATTTACGTTTCAATTCATAACCCAAGCAGTTTCAGTGTCGAAGAATATCGTTCGATCATGTTATTTTTGTTTATTAATGCATGGATTTCAGTGCATATTGTAACATACACAAACACATAGGTTTTGGTTAAGAACCTTGGGTTCAAAATGTAGGAAAAATATAGTTACATAATTGTACCTTGAAAATAATTAGACGCTATAGGTAAAGTCCATTTCCAGGAAGTAACGTAGGTAAAGCAAGAAAAGATGTGTAGTTATGCGTTGGTAAATTTTGTTATTGCAATAAACCTTATGAAGTACAGTATGTTCATAATAAATACCGGATGCTTATTTCAAGTATATTTCAGTATTATTCAAGACCACAAATCTTTATATTTTTAATGTTACAACTCAATTTAAATTATTACAGTAATCAACATATTAAAACAAAATAAATAATTTGAAGAAGTAGGTAGTCCATGCTTAAAGTGGAGTTAAAGTATGGGAAAGAAAGAAAAAACTAAAAGTCTTCCTGGTTATCTACTTACCTCTCAAGAAAAACGCAGTTTGTAATTATTGTTGATGGGGTCCGCTCTGGTGCCTCAGGGTTCAGTGCTAGGTCCAGTCTTGTTTTTGTTGCATAGTAACGATATTTCGAGTCTGGATATTCAGGGCAAGTTCACCATATTCGCCGACGATACCACCTTTTATGGCAATGGAAAAACAGAAAGTTTTTAAGGGGTATCATAAAAGGGCGACAAGATACATGTTTAACAGGGTTTCAGGAGCACCGTAAATTCATTAGATTTAAAATCTTTACTGTCTTTAATTTGGTTATGCAGAGATTAAAATTTCTAAAAGCTTTTGTCCATAAAAGTATTTCTCTCAGACAATACAGCATATTATTTTGACTTTGACATTGAGATTTTTAAAACAGTTGTCTTGTAACATTTTAGTTGCTGTTTTTTTGGTAATTGCGTTGAAGGTTAAAGAACAGACGGTTTCACCTTGCATGCTATTTGTTTTTAGGATTTCTTCATGTTTTTTTTTTAAACATGCCCAAGTTGTTTTAAAATATATAAATATCCTTAATCATATTATATTTTTTTTCCTTCAGTAGAGCGAATTAATCGTATTACATAACTTTTGATTAGTTTAAACTGGTCACTCTAACTTTTCAGAGCACTGAGCTGCTGATTCATATATAGTTTCACAGCATGATACGTTTTTTATTAAAATCGGGCTTTATACCACTTCATATGCATATTGGGTTTTTCGGAAAGCGCTTGTAATTTTTTAAACTCGTTTCTGTCAGGACGGACCCAGCAGGTTGTGTATAATCAACAGCACTAAACTTTCTTAGATGTTCGATTGGGAGTTCCGCAGGGTAGTATCCTGGGACCTTTGTTGTACATCATCTATACTTCAAAATTTTTTAGTTACCTCCGGCGTTGCGGCTATCACGTTTACGCTGACGATGCTTAATTATATTACTCATTTCAAGAACAAGAATTACATGTAGCGGAGGATCTAATTAACACAGATTTAAGTACTTTTTATAAACTATAGCTGGGGATCATCATCTCAAACTTAATCTTGGCAAATCGTCAGTTCTTTTATTTGAATTGAAATATGAATCTAAAATTGAATAACGTAACTTTACCCTTCTCTAATACATGTAAGAGCTTGGGACTATTGCTTGATTCCAATTTACGTTTTAAAGAACACGTTACTGCCAAATTAAGAATTGCTTATGGTAACCTTAAACTTATATATGGTAACCGACATTGTCTCTCCCCGGAAACCCGCAAACTCTTATGTGATTCTTTGGTATTGTCACAGTTTGACTACTGTTGTGGAGTTTACATGCCTTGCTTGAATGCTGCGGACCGTTCTCGGATTCAGAAAGTTCAGAATTCGTGTTTGAGACTGATTTATGGTGTTAAACGAAGAAATCATATTACCCCTTACCTGACTATTTCAGGATGGCTTAGTATGTATAACAGATTTAAATTACACATTACTACATTTTATTTTAAATTACTTAAATTTAAACTACCTCTTTACTTACCTATATAATAAAATTACGTTTCGAACAGATGTCCATAACTTGGCTCTGCGCATAAAGCATCTTCTTACAATTCCCCGCCATCGCAAAGAAAGTAAAGTCCTTTACGTATAACATCGCCTTTACCGTTAACGCCATTGATTGTTTTAATACAGATAAGTCTACATTATCGTTCAAAAATAAAGTAAAGAAACGCCTACTACGGTGACAGTAGCGAGTGGCTTTATTTTCTGCATTGATATTATATTATCAGTTTATACCCCTTCTTTTCCCCTTCCCATTCCTTTTCCCTTTGAACAAGCAATATTTCACTTATATAATATTAATTAAGCTATTAGCGCTTCTCAAATTTAAATAATTTTACTAGTTTTAGTTAGATATTCAATTATTTAATATAAATTAGGGCTGGTTAGTATCTGGATTTAATACAGATGGCTGCCATTATAAGGTCTATTGTTGTCCACTCAATTTGCAAGATTTCCTACATAATTGTAACAATGTAATAATGTTAAAGAATGGATTATACCAATAAATGTATATTATTATTATTATTATTACCATAAAAAACACCATGTGTTGTGACCAAGCAAAAGACATTTAACCTTAACGTTAATCAAATTTAATTAACTTAAAGGTTATGATAAAAAAAAATCCTATGGCTTGTCACCTGGTGTATGTCATCTTTACAACGGGAATTGCAAAGGTCGGTTTTAAAGAAAAAGCGTACCGAATGAACGAATTAGGTATAAAAATTCACAGATCTTGCATCTTACGCAAGTATCATAGGCGTATTGAAAATACCTACCACATACAGTGGCGAGGAGGAAACCATTATATCACAGCACAGATTACTCCTATCTGTGAGTATGTAACGTGCCGCTATCACGTGTTATTATGACGGCATGGATGCTCCGATTTAATTTGAAATAATAATAAAATTATTATACTTAGAAATGTGTAAATTATACTTAGAAATATGTAAACTATACTTAGAAATGTGTAAATTTGACTGTTTTGTTAAAATAAAAAATATAGGATAATCTGTATATTAGTAGTACATATTGAAGAGAGCTCAAAACCACCTTTTTAAAAATAGCGACAAAATTATTTCTTTAGCTATACACATCCATTTACCTGCTGGTCCTTGTACTCTTCGTTTATGAAATGTCTAAATCTTAAGTCGGCTATGAAATGTTTTGGATTGGTATATCCATTCTCCCCCGACTTTCTGTGTAATACGTCAAGACCGCCCCCCTATTTCGCTTTGTTTCAGCGACATTCAATGTTTATTTTTATCCAAATTTTATCGAAATTGAAACAATCAAAAATGCGGTTACCATGATATCGACACCTGAAAATTTTAAAAATTACGAAAACGTTATCTGATATCAATGAAATTTAGACGAATAAAATTTATTTACACTGTCGTAGAAAAAATTTTGAATGATACACGTTCGATATGAACTTTGTTAATGAAACTTGTGCAATTAAACCACTCGGCTGACGCCTCGTGGTTTAACGTTGCACACGTTTCATTATAGTGTTCATCGAACTAGTATCATTAATAACTATCTACTAACTGTTCTCAGGCTTCTACTGTTCTCTCTCCCGGCCATATTATCTTAATATCAACAAATATAATAATAAATGCCGAAACCCAAAACAAAACAATATTAATACTCAGCAGATGATGTCATCGATCCTGTGCTGCTCGGATGTTTGTTTAGACTTCACCGCCGTGTTATTTATGTGCATGTCGCATGTCGCGTTCATTTTTCATGAAATATACCCGTATATACGCACCCAGTAGTATTTTCAATACTAAAACAATAACATTTTGAAAAAATCAGTACAAATTATTAACGATAAGCTAAAATTTAGTATTTTGATTTTACCAGCAATTAATTGGCCTATGTTTTGTTTCAGAGAAGACATGGAAAAAGTAAATATTAAATTTCACGACAATGGAACCGTATCATATCAGCATAAAAAAATCCTGCAATTTGTACCTGAATTAAGTATAGATAAACATCACAAAATAACAGTGCCAAATATTCCTCTACTTGTAAGTATACAATCAAAATTACTTCACATTTCTTAAAACAATATAATTTTAGTTTTTTCTAGTTTTAGTTCTCCACACGTTTACTCTATAAATCAAAAATCCTAAATGTTCGATCACTGTATATATTATCAACTGCTGTATTAACTCATAAAACCTCCGCATTAAGAAATTATATTAATCACCCATATCAGACGCGCAATCATATAAACGGACAGTTGATAATTCCTAATAGTAGTAAAAATTTTAATTTTAAATTTATTCATTACTTAGCTCTAAAAATTTATAACTCTCTATCACTAGAAATAAAAAATATTCAACATAATGTGTAGAAAAAAATTAAGGATTTTTATAAGAAGCAATTTTAACAAATTTAGTGTATTATTTTAAAAATAATTAATCCTTCTTTCGTATTTTGATAATAAGGCACCCAAGTGCATATAATATACTACTTTACATTACTCTTATACTTATACAGCGTGTGTATAAAGCCTGGAAACGGCTTAATAACATCACAATTTACTGGCCGATTTAAACCAAATTTGGTACAGTTGTGTAAGAGGATCTAACGCACCGAATGACGATATTGGCGTTGTTGCCAGCTTTTTAGTTTGTCTGGAATTCGAACGAATTTTATATTTTTAAATATAACACCCAGTATATTTTTACATTTTAAAATTTCACATAAAATTATAATTATTTTTTATCAAATGCATTTTTAGTCTATACTTCATAGTTTCCGAGATATTGACTCTCGAAAAGTGACATTTTTGAACTTTGACAGCTTATAACTTTCTAACAGTACGTCTTAGAGCAAAACGGCTTACATGTCCCTATCTTCAATTTTTATTATCTTCCCAAAAAAATCAACTTCCAGTTAAACCGGAACAACTATATTTCCTGCTTTCGAGTTACATCCGGTTTAACCGGAAGTTGATTTTTTGGAAAGATAATAAAAATTGAAGATAGGGACATGTAAGCCGTTTTGCTCTAAGACGTACTGTTAGAAAGTTATAAGCTGTCAAAGTTCAAAAATGTCACTTTTTGAGAGTCAATATCTCGGAAACTATGAAGTATAGACTAATAATGCATTTAACAAAAAATAATTATAATTTTATGTGGAATTTAAAAATGTAAAAATATACTGGGTGTTATATTTAAAAATATAAAATTTGTTCGAAATCCAGACAAACTAAAAAGCTGGCAACAACGCCAATATCGTCATTCGGTGCGTTAGATCCTCTTACACAACTGTACCAAATTTGGTTTAAATCGGCCAGTAAATTGTGATGTTATTAAGCCGTTTCCAGACTTTATACACACACTGTATTATTATACAGTGGGACCAGTAAAGTCCGCATCATATGGTTTTTTTTTTATTAATAGCTTTATTCGAAATTTGACTTTGGCATCAAGTTTTGCTTCGATCGAGATAAAAATTAAGCAAAAGAATAGTAGTCACGTGATTCGCATTATCTGGCAAATTTTAATTTTTTTCAAAAAATAATTCAAAAGTGGGATTATTTCTGATAACATCGAAAAAACTTATAAGAAAAAGTTTTTTTAAATGCAGTTTCTAGCCTACATGCAAAATTTCAGCTGCATAAGATAATTTTGATTTTTTACCCACCAATAAAATTTTGTTTCCACATAATGAACACTTTACTGATGACATTGTTCATTTTTGTCTTAATATTAAGGTGTATTACTTCAGACACAAACTACGTTTTCAAAAATACTTATTTTATGAAGTTACCTTATACAGGGTCAAAAACAAATAAACTTTGCATCACATGCGACCAAATTTTAATAGCCTAATTTTGATTTTGTAGAAAAACACACATTTAATATGGCGCCACTTTAAAGAAAATGTATCTGAAATAAAGCATTGTCAAAACTAAGAAGTTTTATGTAGGTTGCGTTGAGTGTTATTTTGCAAAAGTGGTGTAATTTACAATATATCGGTAAAAAACAGCAAAACTAACTACATAAATAATTGCCTGATGCCTAATACATAATGACAGCAAATTACTAGATATCTATTGACAAAATGGTGAAGATTGAATATTTCTATTAACTATATTTTTACTTGTATAACAAAATACTTCGCCATACTGTAGAGAAACTAAACTGATTGCAAGCATAAAGTTATGTTTCGGAGTTACTAATAAACATAAGGTTTGAAGCAAATAATTGGATAGAAATGTCTAAAATGTCAAAAAAGGAAAAATAATGTACGGCAAACCTGTTGGCACGGTTATTTGTAATATTGTTAATGATGGAGTATACTAAATAATACTTTAATTATATTATTTTTGCCTATAAAATGGGATATACAGGGTGTTTCAGAACATGTGGGCAATCTCTCGGATTCATATAAATTAGGTGAAAATAACATGATAAGTTCATAGAATATTTTTTCCTAAGAGGAGATATATGCCCCTAAAGAAAACTAGTCTTTTATTGATAGCCTATGAATCGCCCTGTATATTTTGATTAAAATTTAGTATAATCTACACTATGGAGAGCTTTATTAAATAGGTTAATAATAAAATGTATAGTTCATTTTGTGGGCCAGGGACGGACTAGCTTGGGCATAAAAAATCTTACATCTTTGACAGGTGTCATGCAATCGGGATTTTTATATTATTTTTGGATAGCTTACGTATTTTAACGCAAAATATATACTTTTCGTAGATTTTGATAAGTTTTCGAGAAAAATCCACTTGACCGTTAACATGCTTTAAAAAGGTTTAATCGTACATGTCGTATGATTTTCTATGCCCAAGCTAGTCCGTCCCTGGCCCACAGAATGAACTATACATTTTATTATTAACCTATTTAATAAAGCTTTCCATAGTGTAGATTATACTAAATTTTAATCAAAATATACAGGGCGATTCAAAGATTAGTTTTCAGGGCCGGTCTTTAGGGGCATATATTTCCTCGAGGGGGGCTCTTAGGAAAAAATATTATATGAACTTATCATGTTATTTTCACCTAATCTATATGAATCCGAGAGATTGCCCACATGTTCTGAAACACCCTGTATATACGTTTTATTAGGAAAAAATCAAAAAAACATACAGGGTAACAAGTTAAAATTTAATACGTACTTTGCAAGATATTTGTCAGGTTCCTACTTTTGCCCATCTGCATAATATATTATATAAATTATTTGACACTTCCAATTCGTAATTATATAATAAATATTAATTTTTTCAGACACTGTCATCACAATCTAATAATCTAGGATGGTTTGTCCAAAAGGCTATTTCTGTTATGGTCAACATGGGTTCTGTTAAACCTTTTGTAAATATTACCGCAGATGAATTGGTTTTTGGTTATGATGATAAATTGGTTGCTTTGGCTCATCATTTTTATCCGAAAAGAAAAAAACCAAATACAAAAATGGGATTACTTATTTCAGTAAGGCACATTCTGAATGTAATACATTTAATATAAAACATATCTTCTCTGTTTGACATATCATTTAAAAATAATCATCATACCGTAATTTTTTTTAATACATTTACATACACAAGCAGATCGTACTAAATTTTTATAATGGGTTAAAAACATATCAAACAATAAATTATTATGAAGAAATAGTCCATGTTTAAAGTGGAGTTGAAAGTATGAATAGGAGAGAAAAACTAAAATTCTTCCTCCACAAATTTTAATAGAATAAAAAATTTTTGTTCAAAGGTCATTACATGTTTTGAACGTAGAAACGTTTATCATCAGGAGAAAGAAAAATATATTGCTAATAGTTTTAGCAGAAGAGAAAATGATAAGTGAAACAAACTGAGTATGTAAAAAATAACCAAAAAAATAGGGGAAGCAAAAAAAAAACACCTCTAAAAAGAAGATGTCAAAAAGGTTTTTTTTAATATATTATTATAAAAAAAAACCTCTTTGTCATCTTGTTTTTAGAAGTGATTTTTCTGCTTCCCCTGTCTTATTGGTTATTTTAGACCCTTTCAACTGACTTTTCACATACTCGGTATGTTTTAACTTATTTTCATTTCTATTTTTCCTCACATTATGTCATTTCGACAATCCAATTTTTGATGTCCTAAAAGCTCCATTGAGGTTTTATACCACTTATCATTTTCTCCTCTGCTAAAACCACCAGCAATATACTCTTCTGTCTCCTGATGATGAACGTTTCTATATTACGTTACGAGACCTTTAAACAAAATTTTTTCTATTAAATTTGATAAATTAACAGTTGACATGAGACTGTCAATTTAAAAAAAATCAATCTGGATATTAGACTATTTTTTATAACTATTTATGGTTTTTAGAACAAAAATTAAAACTTATAATTCATAGCTTTTAGGGTATTTTTTCTGTTACCTGTTCTAGTTACCATGAAAACCTGCAATTGTTTAAAATTTATTAACTTTGATTATAAAAAATGTTAAGGAAATTAATTTTTGAATTTATATGAAAACATCAAGAAATTTTTCTAGCCGTGAAAAATATTCGCAGTGAAAAATGTACACTTTTTTACGATGAAAAAGACAGGCATTTTGTGCCTCCATAGCAACAAAATAAAATTCGAAATAACCTCAAGGGCAACAAATAGTGACGCGTTTGCCGTTTTCTTACGCCAAGGTGTTACTTCTTTATTTTATCCAAAAATCGATCAAACACCCCTCTTTAAAGTCAATTACCAACAGTTCTACGAAGAAGACCACTAGCCCCCAAATGCGTCACTAGAGTTTGCTCTTAAACATGTATAAAATAAATCAGTTTGTTTCTTATAGTTTTAAAGTAAAGAAACCCGAATAAACCCAACACTTAAGTAATTATTATATAATTACTTATACCATTATTAGTTCAATCTACAGGGTGTCCCGGAAAATGTGAGAAATCTCCCGGATATGAAAAAAACACGTGAAAAGAATACTATAAGTTCATATAAACTTTTTTCGTATCGGCCTCCTCTTCGGAGATATGGGCTCCCAAAGAGCTCCCATGGAATTAAGTTTTTGACACATAATTATTAAACCAACAAATATATTTCAACTTTTTTTTCATATGATCTATACCAGGTAAGACCCTTCAAATTACTATCCCAGAAAGTGTTGCAAATTACTCACAGCTGCAGGGACGAACTAGCTGTGACACTAATGTGACCATTTTTTTACGCCCTGTATGATAAAAACTTTGGACAACGTCTTTGCGATCATGTATTAATATGAAGCAGTTAAAAGTGAACATTTATAATTTATAGGAACAAAGATGTATCTTTTATTGAAATACGCTAAATATACAATACATGATGTAAATATGTTAAAAATGAGGTTTTTCCGAAAACGGTTAGGATTAGCGACATGAATGAAAAGTACTTAATTTTTAGTCAATAGTTAAAGGTATGTAAAAAACGTTGTCAAACGTTTTTATCATACAGGGCGTAAAAAAAATGGGCACATTAGTGTCACAGCTAGTCCGTCCCTGCAGCTGTGAGCAATTCGCAACACTTTCTGGGATAGTAATTTGAAGGGTCTTACCTGGTATAGATCATATGAAAACAAAATTGAAATATACCTACCTGTTGGTTTAATAATTATGTGTCAAAAACTTAATTCCATGGGAGCTCTTAGGGAGCCCATATCTCCGAAGAGGAGGCCGATACGAAAGAAGTTTATATGAACTTGTAGTATTCTTTTCACGTGTTGTTTTTATATCCGGGAGATTTCCTACATTTTCCCGGACGTCCTGTATACCTAAATATCCCTTGGTCCTTGGTTTCTATTAAATAACAACAAATTTTTGTGCTTTAAATATTTCGTAATTTATAGAAAATCAGGTTAATAATAAAACACATTGAAACTCTAGTTTTCTCTTACAGCAAATTGTAAGAATTTCCCCAATCTATTTTGACTACAGTACCTAGGTACGTTGCAACTAATATTGTAATGTAGGAAATAATTTTTCTTTTAAATTATCCTCATATGCATAGATAAATCATAATTTTACAACCATTTTTTCATGCTTGCTAGGTTTGATATTGGTAAGTGGAAGTAGATGTAGTAGTAGGTTTAGTGCAATAATTTAATGAGCTATTTCACTTCATTTAAATGTAGTATAATACTTTAAATTGTTTGAGTTTCGTATTTAAGTAAGAGTTTTTATTATTATGGTTAAATAAAGCGCACAAAATTGTAAACATGTTTATAAATTTAATAATAAAGGGGTTAATGTTTTTAATATTTTTTTTCTAACTAAAGAAAATAAAGATTGAAATTTCAAGTTAGCAAGAGTCTAGTAAACGTATTGTTAAAGTTTACAAAAATTAACCGAAAAACGATTATTACCATATTAATTTTTTTATATAGATATTCATAATAGTAATGATAATATATCTTTATTCTCAACCAACTTAAAAAGTTCATTACAGAGAATATAACACCAAATATACAATATTTATATAAATTCACAAATAACAAAAATCCTGTTTAGTAACTATTAATCATCGAAATTATTTAAAAAAAAAATGTATATATTAACCATTTACAAAAAATAATAATAATATATAATACGTTAAAGTTAGTTTAGTTTTGAAAAATATTTTTTTAGTTTTTTTTGAAAGTCCATAATTTTGATATTTCTTTAATTTTTTTCGGCAAACTGTAGTAAATTTTTATACCTTTATATAATATTGATCTTTGGCCAAAAGTACTCTTTACCATAGGTGTTTGAATATGATGGTTTTGTCTCGTGATGTGAATAATGTTGGTCGAAGAAAATATTATATTCGATTGTTTTTCTTTAATAATAATAGAGTGTATTAGAATGCATAGTTTTAATTTATAAAGCTTTTCTAAATGTAAATATCCGTTTGGTTCATACAAATTTATAGTTGTTTCTAAAAAAGGAAGGTTACGTATGCATTTAATTATTTTGTTTTGTTGTTTTTTTAATGGCTGAATTGTAGTTAAATTCGCTGATCTCCCAAATTGAAATCATATACTCTAATTTTGAATAAACCAAAGAATACTATATATTTTTTAATGATATATATTATTGAAAGACAGTGAAGAAATATTATTATTTTTTAATTTTGATTTACTTATAAACATAAAAGATGATTTATTAATTTCAAATATTATATTTAGGTCGTGGTTAATATTATTATGAATTTCAGCATAGTCTCCATGAAAATATACAGTAGTTGTATCATCAGCAAACAATTTCATTTTACCATTAATTTTAATTTTGCTATAGAATTATTGTAGATTAAAAAAAAAGTAGGTCCTTAGGTTGATCCTTGCGGAACACCACAAGTTATGTTCTTTTGTGAACTTTTAACATTTTCCCTTTGAACAAACTGTTTTCTATTGCTTAAGTAATTTTTTAACAATTAATAAATATTTCCCCGAATTCCAATATTGTATAGGCATTTAAGTAAAATGTTGTGATTGACTGTATCAAATGCTTTACATAATTCTAGGGACAGTAGGCAGCATTTTTGGTTGCTATCAACGTTTTGTTAAATAATTTAAAATTCTTTGATGGAACACGTGCGTAAAAATAAAAGTTTATAGGAAAAACTCCTAGTTCGAGATACTAGCATATTAAACGTTTTTGGGAAAATTCAATAGATTATGCCTTTACTAGGTGGAAATCCCTAATTTAATAAAAAAACAGTATTTTTGTGTTCAAATTTCTTTTTTTTCTGATCTGACAAAATGAAAGCAAAAAACTTTTCTGATACAATTTAAAAGGTAACAAATGTCAACTAATCTATAATTTCTGTTACATAGAGAAATGGTACCTTGTCAGAAGTTCATAATATCTATACTGGTCTAACGGGAATGCACGAATTTGGACTTATAGCTAATTTAAATGGCAAAGAGACCTTACCCTACTGGAACGACCCGCCATGCAACGTCCTTAAGGCCAGTGAAGGATCATTTTTTCCACCGAGATATTTTACAAAGAAAGATATAATATATCTTTATGACAAGGATGTATGCAGGACATTTCCTATGCAGTATAGAGAGACGGTAGCAAAACATGGTGAGATAATAATTTATTACGATTAACTTAACTCTAGTCGCTTAGTATATTTTTAATACCCTTGTCTCAGCCAGCCATGGCGTCTATAATAATAATTAATGAAGATGAAGTAATCGCTTTGGAAAAAAGAACAAGAAAAAAAGGTGTGGTGAAAAGAGTGGCTAAAAATAGAGAGATTTAATTTGCTTAAGAGTAAAGTATTCTTATTATTCGTTTCAGATAAAATTTTCATTTGTAAAACTTGTTTAGAATTAAAAGCTATGTCCAAATACAAATTTACGGTCTTCTATTCAAAAAACGAAAAAATTCTTATTTTTTTGTCTTTCCCTCTATAGAGACCAGATTTAAGAGATTAAATTATTTTTAAAATTTCTTTTTAATGTTTACTGAACTTAAAATTTCTCGTTATTTCTATTTTTTTTAAGCATTAAAAAAAATTTTTTTTGCCAAAATTCGTTTATTTTTAGAGCAATTAGGTTTGAACCAAAGTTAATGTCAGCAGCATCCAAAAAAAACTGAGTAATACTTTTAAGACGATCCTGAACACAATGTCTAACAGTAACTTTGGGATAAACTTAATTGCTCCAAAAATAAATGGTTTAAAAAAAATTAGAAATAACGAGTAATTGAAAGATTGACCAATATTCTTAAAGTAAACAATAAATATACAGGGTAAGACAAAAAATAAAAATTATTTTCGTTTTTTGAATAGAAGATCGCGACTTCGTATTCGGACATAACTTATAATTCTAAACAATTTTTACAAATATAGTAATTTTTTAAGACCGACATTTCGATATACATTTATTTCTTTATTTTATTTCATTTTTAAATGCGTCGTATGACTTCTCGTAACGGGCTTTTGATTTTACTGGCAATATATCGTAAGTCGCTTTCCTTGCTGCTTCCAAAATTTCTTCTGGAATCTCATTTTCTGTGTCGGATAATTCAAAATCTGAAATCATATTTTTAAATTTGCGCACTCGCGAAACAAGTTTGACATAAACAACAAATTAAAAATCAACGAACTGTCACTCGACAATACATCGAAATGTTGTTATCATAGTAACGAAATCAAGGTAGATTGTATTATCAAAGAGCGATTGGAAAAATTAAAAAACAGGGACCAGAAAAATCCTTTGCCAGGTCCCTCACGTCTATTTTCCGGTCTTTATCGACAATATGTTATTTTCTGGACGAAGAATTGTCCAGAAAGTGTATATTTTCTGGTCGGTCTTAAAAAATAGTAATTTACGTTACAAGACCGGAAAACACTAATTTTCGGTTGCGTGACGTACAATATTTTTTTTAAGACCGACACTTCGATATATTTTATAATCTACGCGAAACAAGTTTGACATAAAGAACAAAATTAAAAATCAACGAACTGTCACTCGACAATACATCGAAATGTTGTTGTCATAATAACGAAATCAAGGTATCTTGTATTATCAAAGAGCGATTGGAAAAACAAAAAACAGGGTGACAGTGACATTAGAGACCGGAAAAGTGACATTAGAGTCCGGAAAAGATTTTTCCGGTCTCTAGTGACACTTTTCCGGTATTGCGATCGGAAAAACGTTATTTTCTAGACGAAAAATTGTCCAGAAAGTGTAAATTTTCTGGTCGGTTTTAAAAAAATATTATCTAAAACGGAAAAAAAGAATACTTGACTCTTGAGCAACTCTTAAAAAATTGAATCTCCCTCATATGTTCCACAGTTTTTTCTATTTTAATGAGCGTTTTTTCTATCGAGAAAAAAGTTTCTAAGAAATCAACAGTAAAAGTTTTGTCCATAAGGAGCGATAATTCTGCCTTTTACTGTATATTATAACTGGTCTTCTTTATCGTCTATGATATCCACCTTTTTTCTCTTATATGTCATTATTTTTATCCTGAAGATGTCGGTTTATACATTCGAAACATGTAGAGAATTAACCACCCATTAATATTACTTAAATATACTAGTGAAAGAAGACCTAAAGTGTCTCATTTATTTCCATTCAAACTTACACTTCATTTACAGTCTGTAATATTTCGTAAATAATTATTTTTAGGAGTTGTTGCGGACTTATACACTTCTGCTGACAATATTTTTGAATCCGTTGACAAATACCCAGACCATAAATGCTATTGTCCCGGAAACGAATATTGTCCACCAAAAGGCTTACAAAATATAAGCCCTTGCCAATATGGTAAGTTTTATTAACAACAAGCGTAGTTGGGTTTACATAATGTTAAGTTACTTGCAATTCTGAATCAAAACGTTTGTTACTGCAATAATTGCTTTGATATCCAATTCGATCGTCTTGAAGGCATTCGTACTGAAAACGTTCTGTAATGCCTGCTTTATACCTCCCATTTAACATTTAATTTAATTTAAGACTTAAACTAAACTAAGAATTTAAAAGTTGAAAGTTAATTTTCTTATGCATGCGTTTATACCTCTCATTTAAACTAATTTATCATTTAATTTAATTTAAGAGTTGACCAACTTTCAACTTAAGGTGAAAGATCGTGCCAGATCGTGCTAAATCGCGTTAAATCGTTCTTTACAACTGTCCGTGATTGGCCAGGAAGAAAAATGAATATTTTGATCGGTGACAATAACCTAAAATTATTGTTGGAATTTTTATTTTTATCAACAAATAAAGTGGTTTTTCTCTATTTATTTTGACTGATCTAAATTCTTGTGATTTGTAATGGAAGACTACGATTTGTTTTTTACAACTTGCTTTAATTGTTGTAACAACAGCTGGACAATTCTTCTTTTTTTTGGGCTTCATTTAATTTAATTTATTGGCACGTTTTCGAGGTATAATTTAACAAAATTATTTCTTAGCTTAGTTTAAATGATAAATTAAATCTTAAATTAAATTAAATCTTAAATGAGAGGTATAAAGCAAGCATTACATTGGTAGCAGTCCGCTTCAAGATATTACAGTTGTATTCATAAAAAAAGCGTACACAAATTAGAATGAGAGGAAACCTTAACCATATCTGCGTAAATCCGGCTTATCGCATAATAAAGGTTATTAAAAATGCAAAGCATTGGCGTTGAGCGTTAGTTCAATAGAATAACAAAAATTTTTTTATTTTATAATATATCTTAACAGTTTTATAAAAATTACAATAAAAACAAAAAAGGTTTAACAAAAATAAATAATATCTAATATTTGGTCATATATCCCTGTTTTTCTATTACTTGAGCCAGTTTATTCGGAATTGATTGAATTATATTTGATACAATATTTGGATCAAGGTCTTCCCAGCACGCCTGTATTATTTCCCATAAATCTTCTGGATTTTGTGACCGAAAATTTCGATTATACATTTTTTTTTACGATTATACCCCAAATATTTAAATATTTTCAATTGGATTGATATCGGGACTATAAGTGACCCAAGGCAGCATTTCCACATCATAATGTGCGAACAAACCCATAGGTTTGAAACCAGTGGGTTACAGCATTGGCAGTGTGGACTGGACAATTATCTTGTTAAAATATGAAAGTATTATTGGGATATATTTGCTCAGCAGATGGTAACCATATGTATTCTAAAAGGTTAGTGTAATTTCCGGCATTAAATCTTTCCTCTATTCGCCAGCAAACACGAGGTCCATGAACACTTATCCAGCCCCATACATTTACAGAGAAACGCCCATGTCTAGAAGTGAGGGGTTAGTATCAAACCTGGTATTGTTTGGACGGTACATACGAATTTGTCCGTTACAAGTCTACAGGAACGTCTTTTCATCAGTAAAAATAACCCTGTTCCAAAATTGAAGAAGTATATATAATTTAAAGTAAAAATAATCCTTGATTGTCGCTGTTCAAGAAACATTTTTTTCGCAGCTGGGCGACATTTTAGTTCAGATTCCTTGACTCTCCTGCTGGTGGTAGATTGGGAGGCATCAATAACGTATCCCTTGCAGTTGCAAATGGATTATTTTCTTAATATCTCAAAAAAGCAGCATCCTGTTTAGTGTTGGAACGTTTGGGACGACCTGAACCAATTTTCCTCTTTAGGGATTCTTCTTGTTCCCAGCGTTACTTAATTATCAATATGGTTTTTTATTTCTATTATACAACTGCGCTACAGCACGGACTGACCATTCTACTTGGATTCTTGATACAATTTGCGCCTTTTCAGCTTCAGACAACTGACGACTCTGACGAGGCATTTTTATGTTCTTCTGTCAAAGTTTATCAAACGTTACTACCATGTAGTTTCAAAATTAGTTACACCGACGCCAATGCTTTGCATTTTTGATAATCTATAGCGTGTGATAACCTCCAATAAACAATCATTTAGACAAGGCGGTTTTACGCAAATATGACAAAACTTACCTCTCATTCTAATTCTTGTACGCTTTTTTTATGAATACAACTGTACCTTACATGATTTATTGACAATAAATTTTAAATTTTGAAATGTTTAAAATTATACACAGAGAACATTAAATGTACACCAAAATTTAATGACAAACGATCATGGTTTGTTTCGCATAGTTTTATTAGCTCGTCACTTAAGCTGCGTCCTCACCGAGTCGACACTGTCGATCGACTCTGTCTATCTACATTGTTGATCAACAAGTCGACAAAACTGCATCTGTCCAAACCAGTTTGTCGATCAGTCGAAATCAACATGTCTGACGAAGATGACATTATAGTTGCTTGTGCCGCATATATTATTATCGCGACTAAAAAAAGAAAAATTGCACGCAAAAGAAGATTTTGGGTTCGACCTAGTCTTCAAAGTAGAACTAAATACAACGCTAGTAATTTGATAGAAGATTTAAAAAAATATGACATCAACATATTGAGCCTTGAATACAGGTGTAATGGCGGTTTTAGAAATTTTTTTCGAATGTCGGAAAGTGAATTTGAATATTTATTACAAGAAATCGGGCCAACAATTTGTAAAGAAGACACCAATTATAGACCTGCCATTCCCATTGCTGTAACGTTGCGATTTTTATCAACTAGAAATTCGTACCACTCACTAATGAATCTTTTCAAAATTTCAAAACAGGCGATTTCCAAAATTGTTGTGGAGGTGTGCAAAGCGAACCATTTACTTTTATATACATCCTCCGTACCAGTGCCAGATTTCGTGCTGTCCTTTATTTTTTTTACTTCTCTAGCAAATTGACTTTGAAGATTTCTAATTTTTTTGTTCTACCGCTTGCTTCTCGACGTTAAATTCGTTAGCAATTTCCATAAGGGCATCGTGCCTCAAGTTTCTGCTCTTATAGTTTCTGGTTTTAGAATCCCATAGATTTGTTTTCAGTTTGTATGCCTCAATAAAGGCTATGATTTTATCTTGTTTCCATTTCATTTTTCCAACGAAAACGCACAACTACAATGTCAACAAGGCAAGACGACTGAGTACTAACAGTTTGTCGAATGTCGAACGTCGAAAACACGTCCACACATAAAGTCGATCGACTGCTCTTTCATGTTTACCGACAGGCGATGGAAAACAAATCGACATGTCGATCGATTTATTTTGTCGATCGACACCGTCGATTGCCGCGTACACACAAAGTCGACAACGTCGATAGACAGAGTCGATCGACCGTGCCGACTCGGTGAGGACGCAGCTTTAGACGCCAAACTAACAAAATTGAACTCTATTTCAGATGCTCCTGTCTATTTGTCGTTTCCACATTTTCTTGATGCTGATCCAGCATTAATAGAAGGAGTAGATGGACTTAGTCCAGACAGGAAAATACACGAATCATACTTTAAAATTCAACCGGTACGTTTGGTTACCACTGTCAAATGTTTTAATTAACTACTTTTAAATATAAAAATAGTGAAGTGTCGACGATTTCACTCAAATTGGACAATCGAGGAGATCTCTGGCTTAAATAGCATTGTAGTTTTTAAACAATAAAACCCACCCTTCCGTTAAAACAAATTAATCTTAATTTTAGGGTGTTAAGCTGAATCAAAGTAACACAAAACAGCTCCGCATCGCCCTATTAAAATATACATATTAGCGCTTAGATTTAAAATTAATTTACAATATATTCAGTAAAACTTATTTTTCCCTAATTTGCTCCTGATATCCACCACTATGTGCTGTTTTACATTGCCCCTCCCCCATCTTTTAATAGTGTTGCCGCCGAGACGAGAGATTCTCGTCTCTCGTCTCGTCTGGCCCTCTCTTGACGAGACGAGAGAGATATTTTCTCTCGAATAAAGCTCCGAGACGAGACGAGAGAAGTACCCTCTCTCGTCGAGAAATTCTCGTCTCTCTCGAGCAAAAAACGTTACTTTTTTGAGCTTTTTTAAATCTTCTTAAATTCCTCTTTGCAAAAATATACATAATGTCTATATTTGGACCAGCGGTTTTCGAGTTATTTAACTGCAAATAGTTTCATCTAGTTTGCTTGGCCATTCAGAATAACATATTATTATGACGTTTTATCGCTGGATAAAATTATTTGCAGTCAAATAACTCGAAAACCGTCGGTCCAAATATGGACATTATATATTTTTGATAAGAGGAATTTAAGAAGATTTTAAAAATCTCATAATAGACAGGTTGTCCCAAAAAAATATTTTTTAAATTTGCCGATTCTACATAAATTTATAATTACTTTTATTAAATGCATTATTATCTATAGTTAATAGTTTCCAAGATATTGACTTTTGAAAATTTATATTTTTGAGTTTCGAGAGCCTATAGCTTTCTAACAGTACATCTTAGAGCAAAACGGCACATAATATGTCTATATCTTCCATTTTAATTATCTTCCCAAATCAATCAAACTTCCGGCTAAACGGGATGTAACTCGAAAGTAGGAAATATAGTTCTTCCGGTTTGACCGGAAGGTGATTTTTTTGGGAAGATAATTAAAAATGGAAGATAGGGACATGTGAGCCGTTTTACTCTAAGACGTACTATTAGATCTGTCGAAACTCAAAAATGACATTTTTTAAAAGTCAATGATCTTGAAAATGGAAATTTCTTACCTTGCTGGTGTTTTGGAGCAGCCTGTATAGACATAAATAATTTTATAAGAGGCACCTCTTAACCCTTAATAAGCTTCGTCAAAAGTTTTCCGCTATCTTAGTGGTACAGGAGATATTGCATGACCTTTGTCGCACTAATGGACCACCCTGTAGTAAATACCAAGCAAAGTTTTAACGCATTTAGGTTAGGTTCTGTCATATTTGACATATTATATTGCACACAATTTATGTCAAATATGATAGAACCTAACCTAAACGCGTTAAAATTTTGCTTGGTTTTTACTATATTTGGTTTAAATCACGAGAGAAGCGAGACCCATTTTATCTCGTCTCGCGGCAACACTATCTTTTAACAATTAAAATTAACTTAACAATGAAAATTTGCCTGCAGGGCAATTTTCATTAAGATAATAATTGTTGGTTTTTCACTCTCCAAGTTAGCTTACAACACCGGACGCCTAAATATTGGTTGCAAGTTACTTGCAAAAATTATTGCATATAAATATATTATTAAAAAAACACCCTGAACCCTACCAAAGTAGTATTACTTTTTGAAATAATCAATTATGATTAATTGTTTGCTATTGGTAGAAAATGGTAAAATATTATCAAAAAAAAAATTATTTATGTAATGTGATTTTTTTAATTTAATAATTATTTTGTAGAAACTTGGGGTTCCCGTTGAAGGGAAAGTAAGGGTTCAATTAAATTTGCGGGTGCAACAAGCCCCTTACATAGGAGCTGTTAAGGACTTTAGAAGTATAATGTTTCCTGTTATGTGGATTGAAGAAGTAGGTACCAATGTAACATTTATATACTATTTTTATCAATCTGCACTAAGAAAAAAGGCCTTTTATTCCTTACTAGCGTGTACCCGGCCTGCGTTGCAGCCCGGCATTATACGACGTGAGATAATAAGGCGAACAAACCCGAACAAACCTCAAACTCAACCATTTGCCGGCCCGTCCACAATTCACATCAATGCATAAAACATAGTCTGTCTTCGTCTATTCCGGCTTCGGTGCTTCGGATCGATCGTTGAACGGGCCGGGGACCGGTTAGGTTGGGTCGTTCATTCTCCCTACTCTAATTTATCAGTGTTTATCAGTGTTTCTCTATAATATTATGCATGTATTATACATAAAAACCTTTCTCTTGGATCACTCTATCTATTAAAAAAAACGCTTCAAAATCCGTTGCGTAGTTTTAAAGATTTAAGCACATATAGGGACAGGACGGGCGATAGCGACATTGTTTTATACTATGTTAAGATAAGAATTCACATACTCTTTATACAACTGTTTAATACTATATGTGACAGCAACGCGCTTTCTTACTGTAAGACAATGAAAATTGTTAGACCGTTGTGTAGTGATAATATCACGGTAATTAGCTAATAGGAAATAGGAGTTATTGCTACTATAGAATGGTTTATAGCCATTATTGCTCTGAATACTCACAGTAATTATCAAGTTCTATTGGGGGTGTAATCTGGTTTTCAATACTGTATTAGTTCCGACTGGCAGTTGTAATGTAACTTGACATTAATCATAATATTATTTGCTTGCTACGCTTAATAAAGCATATACTTACCACTAGAAATCAGTACTGTGGTTCTCAAAAATTTAAATAGCTTCTAGTGTGATATTGTTCTTGTCGTTTAACATTGCATATGATTATCTATTATGCAACATGGTTTACTGAGATGGTAAAATGCGTCCATAGATTATAAAGTCCAATACTAATGATGGTTTGTGCGAAATAAGAATGTTCTATTGCTTTATCTGACATGCAAAAGTCAAGAAAACTTAAATACATAGTAATAACAAATTAATTCAAACAAGTATTGGTACGATCCATAAAATTCAAATTCAGACAGGACAACTAAAAGACTCCTAACATCGATGTCACCTGGGCAAGAAATACGTCAAAACGAATACCATGGCGCGCGGCGATTGCCGATCGCTACGAACCCCCACCGATGTCTTGTGGATTATAGGTTTTAACGGACACAATTCATTTTTGGGGACGCTGTTCTGCTTTCTTAATTGTAGAGAAAGCGCTGTACTGGGAACAAAATGCGGCGCATCGAGAAGATACAATTTATTTCTTAACAAAATTACTGTAAATTTTGTGTAGAAGCTAGAAAACATAAATTAATCTACACGAAATAGGTTATAGATTGGCAAGCATGTCGATAATCCCACCATAATTGTGGCAATTTCAAAATCAAATAATATCAAAAAATAATTTTAAATATTTATTTGAATTTTATATATTTTAGGGAATCGACGATTTAACTCCATCGATTCGTCGCTGGATGTACTTGGCCACAACATTTGCAGAGATCGCATGCCCACTTATGACTTACGGATTTATTTTTTTTGGCAGTTGTCTGCTTATAGGTGTTTTCGTCAATACTTACAAGTCTCTGGTTTTCACTAAGGAAACCATCGAAATTGGAATGAAGAATTTACGAAGAAGAAGCAGCCTGTTAATATCATCAAACAGGTAAAAGCAGTATTCCTTTTAGTTATGGCGATGAGCATGAGTCAGTGTCGCACCAAACAATTGATTTATCGATTTTTTTACTAATAAATCTAACCGCTTAATTTGTACCGTGCGAGCAAAAATTATTTGAATCAAAGAGGGCCTTGCATCTAAGGACGTAATGCTTAGCCGTAGAGCTTAATACCTGTTGGTGTCAGTAACTACCTGAACTAACAATCAATCCGTTATTCCGTCATCTTTAACAATCTTTACAAGTAATTTGATTCATCGCTAATTTTTCCAATTTCTTGAACAATTCACACAATGTGCTTTACGGAACAGCACAAAACATTTATGCTTGAAGCGTATTTTCGAAACGGGGTTAGAGTAAATAATGAGTGGCAATACAATCCGGGTTTGTGCAGGGACGATTTTCACGAACATTTTCCTAACGTTGCTTTTATTGCTGATGGGGATTTTTATCATTGCCTAAAAAGAACCGTGGCTGTGTTTAGGAAAACAGGTTCAATACAACACAAAAAAGGAGCAGGAAGACCATCTATAAGAATAGAAGAACTTGTTGCAAACGTTCGTGAAATAATGAGAAATACGCCAACAAATTGTATAAGACGCCTTTCCCAAGAACTGGGAAGATCTTATGGAACATGCAGGACTATTCTTAAGAAGCAGCTAAATTTATTTCCTTATAAAGTGCAAGTATTCCAAGAAATACAAGCCGCAGATTTTGAAAGAGCCAGGAATTACTCTCAATGGTTTACTACGAACTACGTTTTGGATATTTTCAACAGGACGGTGCAACCGCCCATAATATAGCCGCCGAAACTATTAACTACTTACGCAATTTTTTCGACGACAGATTGATCAGTTTTCGATCAGACATTGAATTCCCACCTAGATCACCTTGTTTATCGGTTATGGATTGCTTCGTTTTTCCTTATTTAAAGAACACTATTTTTAAAACACCAGTTGCAAATTAAGAACAATTACTAGAAAGGATTATCCAAATATGTGGTAACATTTCTCCAGAGATGCTGGTCAACACTTTCGAAGATATGAAGAGACGTCAATTTATGTAATTATTTTTCTTTTTCTTGCTGTATATTCTTACTTTATTAATTTTGTAAACAACAAAAATAAATTTGTATTTGTCAACTTATTTTATTACTCATTAGTTTAGCATATCATGTCATACTATGAATTTGACAAAATTTTAACCTAGATTTGGTCAGATATATCGTCCCCATATTATTATCATTGTAATGTAAACCAAGCCCCACGTTTTTTAATCCAAGCCCTCTTTGGTGCAAATAATTTTTGCTCGCACGGTACAAGGGCCTTTAAAAAACTCTAATACAACTTTGTAGTAAAATTAATAGAGAAGCGAATATTTAAGAGTGACAAAATTTAAATGGGATTCCCCATTTTCAGCCTGCCAGTATAATAATTAATATTTCTTGATAAATGTATTTTTTTTCAGATTTATATCCAGAAGGGAAACATACACGCTATTGGATTTTCAGGATATAGACGCTGATGGAGAAATATAACTCCATTTATAGTTAAATAAATTTTTATAATTTATGAGACCAAATAACATTGTTTTGTACCTCTGCAACACCTCTAAGGTTATAATAAGGCGTTAAACTAAACGATGAAACCGAACAGCCTGCAGCAAGTCGACTTTAAACACAGAAATAGCGATGCTATTTATTTAAAACCATATATTTTTGTAATTCGTCGAATTACGATGAGGAATGCAGAACAAAATCAATTATATACTGAGTTGCTAACGTTATTTGACATGATATATTGTAACTAAATAATTTATTTTGGATAGGGGAATAGGAGCCTGTAGGAGGTACATTTTAAAATTATTTTCATAATGCACGTCAGAATTGGTTGTAAAAAACAAAAGGTTTACAGTAAATGCACTATTTACTAGTTAAAGTTGAATAAGACCCAATCTGCGATGAATGCCTGGAGAAAAAGCATTGTCTGAGTATCTGCAAGGCCATAGGGTGCTGGGGCGGTTCTCCAAAAGGAATAAATCACGGCCCTGGCCTGGAGCGACATACTTACCTTCATAAGGAGGTCGGGACGATTTGGCGAGGGCCAACGTGGTTAGAGTAGTTGGGGGAAGACCCTGGGGTAAGCAAAAAAGAACGCCGTTGGAACACTTGCCAAGTTCCGGAACCTCCCCTCAATTACTACTACTACTACCACTACTTCTAGTTAAAGTAATGTAGAGGCAACGAAAAAAAGGAATAATGGACATACAACAAACAATTGCTTTAGTCTAACTTGAGTCAGCAGTCTTTCGAAAACGACTTTACTTGGATGATTTCTGTTAGAAAATCTTTGTGCGTAAAGTCGTAAAGTAAGCATCAGTTTTGCAGACATTCTTCAAGAATAAAAATCATATCAATTCGTCTTCATTTGGATAAATTATCATTTTGAATAATACGATAAAAAGAAGAAAAAGAAATAAACTACCTACCATTATTACAACTAAATGGCGATTTGCAACGAAACACTTTTAAAAATAACTAACCAACCCAAATTATAATTATGTGACTTGTCAAATGCCATAGGTGACAAATAATATTAAATCGGTTCAAATAATATGTCTGCATTATGAATATTTGCATTTTTTATTAAAACGTGAGGAATTAGCTATGGTAAAGCTTAATACTTTTTTATAGACAACAAAATAATATATATTGTCGAATAACGTGAATAACATTGTATATAACTGAAGTTTTTCTTTTAGTGTAATAAGAAATTTAAAAGAAAATAAACAATATAATGAATTAATAAAACATATTGTAGTAGAATATTGACAAACAGGTAGTCTCCCTACTGCCAGTAGCTTAATCTTGCCTGATCTGTAGACAATTAAGCCGAGGACATATTGATCTGACGTGTTGTACTGTTTTGTGAGGCTACACCAATCCAGCGTATTTTTCGTGTATTTAAATGAGCGGCTTATACACACTCGTCTGATACTACGTCATCTGACGCGTTCTGACGTAGCATTAGGTAAATGTGTACGCAAATGATTTAAATATATACACGAAAAATCAGCCGTATGATTTGTGTAGCATCACCTCAGAACAACGTGTCCCCGGCTTTATGCTGAAGTGACGTTGTGACATTTGAATCAGCAACCATTTTAAAATTAAGTCATATCATTTAACAACAATGCTTTATATACTTGCAAAATGTATGGCCAAAAATGATTTGACGTTTGACCAAAACAGGAATTCCTGATTTAAGCTCACCTAAATGGTAAAGTAGTGAAAGGACCAGTAAACCAGATTCGGCATGAGGAATCATTGGAAAATATTATTACAGAGATTAACATTTTGCCGGTAATTAGTACTTAATACATTGACAGCCGCCTTTTACTCCAGGGTGGCTGCCCCGTCCAAGTAGCTGAAATTTTGCAGACACTTATATTGGATTGCACAAAGGGTTTTACCAATAATTTACTAATCAGGCAACTTTCACTGTGACAGTTATGACATTGTCAAACATAATTTGCTTACAATCAAAGTGGCTCAGTGGGCTTTTGTACAAGTTTTTTACAAGTTTGTATCAATAAGCACAAGTTTGTACAATTTCGTACGCGTTTGTAGAAACTTGTAAAAGCTTTTTAATATTGATATTGAGTTAGAAGCAGCTCCCCCCTGGGGAAAGAAGCGACCGTCAATGTATGTCACCACTTTGTGGTAAGTACAGTTGTATTCATTAAAAAAACGTACAGGAATTTGAATAAAATAAATTGAAAATATTTGCGTAAAACCGGCTTATCGCATGTTAAACATTATTAAAAAGGCAAAGGCGTTGGGAGTTAGTTCAATAGAATAACAAAAATAATTTTTTTCATTTTATAATAAATATCTTAACAGTTTTATAAAATTTAAAACAAAAATAATCCTTGATTGTAGCTGTTCTTCGGTGAGAAACATTTTTTTCGCAGCTGGGCGACATTTCAGTTCAGATTCCTTGACTCTCCTGCTGGCGGTAGGTTGGGAGGCAGGAAATGCTGTGTCAATAACAGCATCCGTTGCAGTTGCAAATGGATTATTTCTTAAATATCCCAAAAAAGCAGCATCCTGTCCAGGGTTGGGACGTTTGGGACGACCTGAACCAATTTTCCTCTTTAGGAATTCTTCTTGTTCCCAGCGTTGCTTAATTTTCAATACAGTTTTTTTATTTCTATTAGGACAACTGCACTACAGCACGGATTGACCATCCTTCTTCGATTCTTGTGAGCCTTTTCAACTTCAGACAACTGACGAGGCATTTTTATGTTTTTCTGTCCAAGTTTATCAAACGTTACCACCATGCAGTTTCAAAATTAATTACACCGACGCCAATGCTTTGCATTTTTGATAATCTATGACGTGTGATAACCTCCAATAAATAATCATTTAGACAAGCCGATTTTACGCAAATATGAGAAAACCTACCTCTCATTCTAATTCTTGTACGCTTTTTTTATGAATACAACTGTACCTACTAATTGCCTTTAAAATTTTAGTAACTTAATAACAATTAATAATGTTTTCCTCATGTCGACTCTGATTTAAAGGGTCCTTTCACTATGTGATACTCGGCCTATAATAGCGATGACAAATTATAATGACGTCAGATTTTTGACCTGTTAAAATAAGCAAATTTAAATCAGTGGCGAATTCATGACTGGAATAAACATGTCAAACCACTGTACCATTTAATTTTAATATATTTTGTAGGTGATGCATTGTTGTCAAATAGCGTTACCTATTTATGATCGCTGATAATGATAATTAATAAGGTAATCAAGACTGATATTTACAAGCGGACAAAATAGAATATAAAATCATTTGCAAATCTTGCCCCGTAGTTGACGAGATCGGTGTATTTCTCTATATGTATGCAGTGGCGGTTCTAGGAGAAAATCAAGGCGATACATTTCGGGAAAGGGGGGGGGGGGAGTTCGGAGTGCGTTTGTTTTTGATATCCAGTCAACGCACAAAGTTTGTTGAGAATTTAACCAATAGAAAATTTTTGACTAAAGGAGATAAGTAAAATAGAATTAATGTTAAAGCAAATAAAAAAAAAATTTTATACAGTGTCACCAGTAAAGTCCGCATCATATTAGATTTTTTTCGATCGAGATGAAAATTAAGCAAAAAAATAGTAGTCACGTGATTCGCATTATCGGTCAAATTTTTATATTTTCCAAAAAATAATTCAAAAGTGGGGTTATTTCTGAAAATATCGAAAAGAGGTATTAGAAAAAGTTTTTTTAAATGCAGTCTCTAGCCAACATGCAAAATTTCAGCTGCATAAGATAATTTTGATTTTTTACCTATATTTTATAAATTGCACCACTTTTGCAAAATAAGACTCAACGCAACCTACATAAAACTTCTTAGTTTTGACGATGCTTTATTTCAGATAGTACATTTTCTTTAAAGAAGCGCCATATTAAATGTGTGTTTTTCTACAAAATCAAAGTATAAAGTAACTTCAAAAAATAAGTATTTTTGAAAACGTAGTTTGTGCCTGAAAGTAAAAAAATGAAAAATAAAGTAAAGGGGTTTTAAATTAAATCGTTGAAAATAGATAAACTTTACGTTAAGTTAAACTAAAATTTATTTTCCACTTAATGAACACTTTACTGATGACACTGTGTTCTTTTTTGTCTTAATATTAAGGTGTATTACTTTCAGACAAAATACTTATTTAATGAAGTTACCTTATACAGGGTCCAAAACAAATAAACTTTGCATCACATGCGACCAAATTTTAATGGCCCAATTTTGATTTTATAGAAAAACACACATTTAATGTGGCGCTACTTTAAAGAAAATGTATCTGAAATTAAGCCTTGTCAAAACTAAGAAGTTTTATGTAGGTTGCGTTGAGTCTTATTTTGCAAAAGTGGTGCAATTAACAATATATGGGTAAAAAATCAAAATTATCTTATGCAGCTGAAATTTTGCATGTGGGCTAGAAACTGCATTTAAAAAAAACTTTTTCTAATAACTTTTTTCGATATTATCAGAAATAACCCCACTTTTGAATTATTTTTTGGAAAAAATTAAAATTTGACAGATAATGCGAATTACCTGACTACTATTTTTTTGCTTAATTTTCATATCGATCGAAGCAGAACTTGATGCCAAAGTCAAATTTTGAATAAAGCTTTTAATAAAAAAAAAATCCCATATGATGCGGACTTTACTGGTGACACTGTAGATACAGCAAAATGTAGTTTTCTTTTTTCTTTATTATTCTTATACTCGTATATTATGTTTTATGCTAATATTCTTGGGATTTGTAGGGACACGAAAATTGCCAGGTTCTTTCTCGATATATTCATTATTATTGTGCCATTAGGGGAAAGAGGAATAGAACTAAATCCCCTGCAGCCCCCCCATAGATTCGCCAGTGTATGTATTAATATAACATAATGTAACAATAAGGCACTAATAGTATGTATAGAAAATATGATTGATCATAAAAAGTTATTCCGATTTAAAAAATACTATATAATTTTGAAAAAATATCTTTTAAATAAATCATTTCTAGAATTTAATTTTACTGTATAATACAAAACGATTTTCTTGTAATATTTTCCACAAAATGCGTTTTTATAAAAGTTGAGCTTTGTACTTTCACGTAAAAATAAATTACGTATAAATGTTCTTGGTTTAAAACATTTTTTCAGAAGTTTTACAGGTTATTTTTAAAAATTGGAGTAACTTTTTCAATTTCATGTAACTTTCTGGCTTTTTCAATTATCCAGAAATATTATTGTGAAACATGTTTTGTGCAAAACCAACTACTACACGCCAGAGACATAAATCATATACACATCAAAACGTAGCATTCATAACAACCGCAAATCCAATACATACAGAAAAATCGCACCAATCTTCTCTAATGCATTCAGTGTTAAATTTAATAATTATAATATAGGTAGTTGTACAAACTGTTATTTTGTATCCTAAATACAATCATATAATTTGATCGAATACATTGTACTGTGAACTTCCTTACCTCATATAGAACATTGAGACGCATTAAAGCAATCCGTTGAAAAAAATCTGTTTGTAGTTTGGTAAGCAAAGAGAGATTATTTTTTACAATTTTTAAAAATAGCATAATAACCATGTTTTTAAAAGTAGGTATTATCAGTGTTTAGGACTACTGTTTCGTCCCCTCGTTGCAGAATGGCTAATAGCAATTTACTTATATAATATACAAAAGCGGAGGGGTGAGGAGTGAGAGGTTTTATTACCAGATAAAAATAATTTAAGGGGGGGCTATTTTTTGGATTTATAGGTCCTTGTTATATTTACCACGTAAACCCAGTGTGACCAAATTTGAATAATATAGAATTACTTTCTTAATTTTTTTTCTGGTTGAGAATGTAATTGTATACATTTAATTATAATACAAATTATAAAATTATATTATTAGATAATAATAAAGGATTGTAAGGTCCTTACGAAATACGACAAAACCTGTTTTCAGGTATCGTTTTCCTAACATTATACACGGTTGTGATAATAATATCAGCCTTTTATACGGAATACCGTTTACTTGATCAATAATCGCTCGGACCAGTCAATTTTGTATTGCATTTTTTTAGAAACACAGTGAAAAAAAGCCTTCTATTCCTTATAAGAAGTCACATACTTAGTACCATATGTGACAGCAAAACGCTTTCCTACTGTAAGACAACGAAAATTGCTAGACCCTTGTGTAGTGATAATACCACGATAGTTTGGCCAATAGGAAATAGGAGTTATTGCTACCATAGAATGGTTTCTTGCCATTATTGCTCTGAATACTCACAGTAATTATGAAGTTCTATTGGGGGTGTAATCTGTGATAATAATGAAACCTGACATTAATCATAATAATATTGGCTGCCACGGTTAAAATCAGTACTGCAGCTCTCAAAAATTTAAGTGTGATATTGTTCTTGTCGTTTAACATTGCGTATGATTATGTATGATGCAACATGGTTTACTAAGATGGTAAAATTCGTCCATAGAATATAAAGTGCAATACTTATGATGCATTGGGCGAAATAAGAATCTTCTATTGCTTAGTCAATGTAATGTTATGGTACGATCAATAATATTCAAATTCAGACAGGGCAGCTAGAAGACTCCGAACATCGATGTGAAAGAATTATTATAAAAAAAAACCCTTTTTGACATCTTCTTTTTAGAAGTGTTTTTTCTGCTTCCCCGGTCTTTTTGGTTATTTAAGACCGTTTCAACTAACTGTTTACATACTCAGTATGTTTTAACTTATTATCATTTCTATTTTTCCTCACATTATGCCATTTTGACAATCCAATTTTTAATGCCATAAAAGCCCCATTAAGGTTTTATACCACTTATCATTTGCTTTTCTGCAAAATCCATCAGCTTTCAGTTTTTTCTTTCCTCTTCCTACTTTCAACTCCACTTTAAGCATGGACTATTTCTTCAAATTAAATACGTTAAAAATAATAATATGGCGCGCGGCGATTGCAGATCGCTTCGAACCCCCACCAACGTCTTGTGGATTTAAGCTTCTAACGGATACAATTCGTTTTTGGGGACGCTGTTCTGCTTTCCTAGGAGAAAGTGCTTTACTGGGAACAAAATGCGTCGCATTGAGCAGATACAATTTATTTCTTAACAAAATTGCTGCATTAAAAGTAGTTCATAATTTAACAAATTTGTGCTGCTAATGAAACTGATTACTAGCAACAAAAACACTGTTCTAGCAAATCTGGAATTGAATTAACACTAAAGCGGGTTTGAGACACTAGCAATTTATTTAATATGGGTTAAGCAACACCGTTATATTAGATTATTTTTCTCAGTGTATAGTGCCTCATCTACCTTACCGACCTGAAAAAATAGTATGATGTTTAATGGTTGAGTAATACTTCTAAAATTAAAAATATTTTAGATGAGGATAAATACAGCTGAATAAAAGTTACTTATTTTAAAACCTAAAATGTTATAGTTTAAAAACAGTTAAGATAAGAACATGTTTTATAAAAAAATGTTCAGAATCGAGAATAAAAATTTACTATGTGTTTCATAACAAAAAAATAAGTTGACGTGCCCGAGCAATTCTGGATGAAGGAAGCGGTACCCTGTATAAAAGACTGATCCGATTTTTTATGACCACCCTGTATAAATAATAGAACATGCTTAATATTGCTAATATAAATTTTTGTTTAAATGTTAGTCCTCCTATTTTTATTTGTGCCAAAATATAATCAAAAATTCTTGCCTGTAACTTGCTGCCAGTTTTTCCAACCAGATAAGACTCGTATGGCTGTCTAGAGCCGTACATGGTGAAGATAAAAAGTATTACTAGTTGGGATATCAAAAATGAACTTAAAAACAATATTTGACCTCTAACTTTAACTTTAAAAAAAGCTCATTTTATAGACTTATAAAATAAATTATTTTTTTAAATTAATATATTATTATCTAGCAGTGGCAATAAAAGTCCTACTTTATAAAATCGTTTATTAGGAAAGATATTCTATAGGTAATAAAATATAAAACTTTTATTTCAATTGAAATGTGATATATTATAATAGCTTAGGGTTATGTATATATTTATCAATTATAACTATTAATGTAACCGGGTGGTCAAATAAGGATCCATCGGCCATATCTCACGAACTGGTTGTCAAAAAGGTCTGAAATAATTTGTTTTAAAACCGACCAGAAAATTTACACTTTTTGGACAATTTTTTGTCTAGAAAATAACATTTTTCCGATCGCAAGACCGGAAAGGTGACATTAGAGACCGGAATAATATTTTCCTGACTCTAATGTCACTTTTCCGGTCTCTAATGTCACTGTCACCCTGTTTTTTGTTTTTCCAATCGCTCTTTGATAATACAAGATACCTTGATTTCGTTATTATGACAACAACATTTCGATGTATTGTCGAGTGACAGTTCGTTGATTTTTAATTTTGTTCTTTATGTCAAACTTGTTTCGCGTAGATTATAATATATATCGGTCTTAAAAAAAATATTGTACGTCACGCAACCGAAAATTAGTGTTTTCCAGGTCTCTTCAAGCTTCCAGGACTCGCCTATGGCTCGCCCTGGAAATGCTTGTCTCGACCTGAAAAACACTACTTTCCGGTCTTGTAACGTAAATTACTAGTTTTTAAAACCGACCAGAAAATTTACACTTTCTGGACAATTTTTCGTCTAGAAAATAACATTTTTCCGGTCTCTAATGTCACTGTCACCCTGTTTTTTGTTTTTCCAATCGCTCTTTGATAATACAAGATACCTTGATTTCGTTATTATGACAACAACATTTCGATGTATTGTCGCTTGTCTCGACCTGAAAAACACTACTTTCCGGTCTTGTAACGTAAATTACTATTTTCATGACATCATCGACCAAGACGAGTTGCTAGAAATTTTTTTCGAGCTCCTTAAGCCTGCTAGGGGGCGTTCAACTATGACTAAGAAGATTGAAAATAATTTCCAGTAATTTTTCAAATCGACCAGATTTTGTGATAAAAAATTGTATTTCAAAACTTTGTGACAAACGATTTCTGAGATATGGCCGGTGTCCATTCTTATTTGGCCACCCGGTACATTAGTTATTAAGGGTAAAAGTGAATGTCCTATTTTCTTTTCATAGTTATAGCGGGTGGCCCAATCTCAACGCAAGATTGCATTGTAAACTACTAAACTTTTTAATATTTTTCAAAAACCCAGTCATACGAATTGGTTATATTTGATTTGATTTTCTTAGCCCTACGTTATAAAAAGATATCCTCGAAATTTTATGATTCTAGGATTAGGCGTTCAGGCTAGGCGATGATTTAAAATTTTATATAAATAATATGATTATTTTTAATTTTATACAAATAAGATGTCAATTTTATTCGCTATAGAATGAATATGCACTATGCAGTGGACATTGAGAATTCCACCTTAAAGAAGGAGAAAAATTATTTCACTTTTACCCCCAATAACTAACTATGTCCCTTCTTGAAAGCAGTTACGACTTCGTTATTATTGTACATATTTATAAAAGAACAATACGTTCTGGTTTAGGTGAAAGTATATTATTTGTAATATAAAATAAGTTCTTAATTAAAGAACATAGTAGTTAAAATTGCTCAGCAATACTAGTGAGTTAAAGATAATTATAGTACATATGTATATCTAAATAAGGTTGCTATTTTTATTTGTATACTCCACTTTTATAAAAATATTATATTAAAACATTGTAACTAAAGAGAGGTATCGCCAAATTGCCCACCTTTAAAATTAAGTTAAATAATTTTTTTTAGTGTAGGTAGGTACACTTTTTGCCTTTATATAACTGCCGTTCATTGGAGCTCCAACGAAAACAGTACTTTATGCTTAGGTTGCCATCGAATTTATTTTTTAGGACCAAAAAGCTCAACATTTTTTATTTTACAATGTATAATTAATAATAAACATATGCATCGTTTTTCAGATAAGTTCTTGGCAGCCTTATCTTCAGCGCATGGCGTTTATACAAGACTATACCATATAAAACTTTTAATACTGCAATGCATTGTTAAGTCAATGAAAACAATTATTGTTAAACGTTCATTCATAAATTAAATTGAATTGAAGCGCCTGTAAAAATTGTGGAATATTAGTTTGTAATAATAATAATGACAAATTGTGTAGCAAAACGTTTTTAATTTTAGGATAAAGTCACCATTATGTAGTAAACAAATAATTAATTTTTTTTATTTTAAATTTACACCAGATTTACAATAGAAAATTAATTGGCGAAATTTGTGCGTGCCACAGAAAAGTAAAAATTAAACTGATTTTTTATTACAATGCCAACAAATCATTAAACTAAACTATTTTTTTAAAAAATTGACAACTTGATGTCTTGATGCGAACAGCGGCGTAACAAGGAGGGGGGAGGTCCGCCCCGGGTACCATACTAAGGGAGGGCGCCCCCATCATTAGGCTTGAGCTGGTACCTGTAGGACCCCATGCCAATGATTCAACGGCAATAATTACTTTGTTAAATTGCCGATTGTAAATTTTTCATATTGAAAAATCTAATATCGGGTTGCAAATGGATTCTTAAAATTAATTAAATAATCAGCAACTTTAAATGTGACTTAAATGACATTGGCAGAAATGATTTTCTCACAATCAGAGTTGCCGGATAGCTTAATTCTTGTTCTACTAATTTAGACCAGGGCTGAAGCCTTTGAAAATGTTTTTTTTTACGAAATTTGGTGAAAACTTACTTTTTATGTCCCAAACACACTAATTTTTTTGATGTAAAATATTTATTTTTTCAACTTGCTTTGACTTAATATGGAAAGAGCACCCTAATTTTCAATCGAAAATTCTCACGTTAAAATATCTGCTTTTTTGAAAAAGTCGGTGGGCTTTTTGTTCCTTGAAATCTCTACTTTCTGAGGGTGTAAAAAAATATACATTAATAAATGTGATGAAACCCCCTTAAATCCTACCTTTAATTATATTTAGAACAACTATTTTCGCATATTTTTTGCGATCTTTATGTTTTATGGATTTGTATTTTTTTTGTTTATCAATGTAACATGGAATCTTACGTTTTTCGAGTAATTAAAGTATAAATTTTATTAAATAGCTCAAAATTGTGATTAAAAAAAAATTCGTATTCGAGTTTAGTAATTTATATTTTTTTGCACCATCAGAAAGTAGAGATTTCAACGAACAAAAAGCCCACCGACTTTTTTAAAAAAGCAAATTTTTTTGACGTGAGAATTTTCGATTGAACATTAGGGTGCTTTTTTGATATTAAGTCAAAATAAGGTGAAAAAATAAATATTTTAAATCAAAAAAATTACAGTGTGTTCGGGACATAAAAAAGTAAGTTTTCACCAAATTTCGTGAAAAAAAAAGTTTTCTTGTAAAAGATAAAAATAAAAAACCCAAAACTTGGTTATTTGAATTTTTGACATAAATTTTGAGGTTATGTGAAAAAAGTTTAAATAAAAAAGTTGTAGATCTTTTTATTATAGGACTTGTAGTTTTGCCGGAAATCGAGATAAATCGTTTTCTACCCTTAAAAACTCACCCCATTCCACTTCCCGACCTCGGATCGCCCGTAAATTATTTTTCTTTTCATTTTTGTTATATTCTCTTCCTTTTCCAATGGGGTTCATCCTACTATTATTTTTTTTTTTGGGTTTCAAAAATTATCGACCCTGGTCTAATTAGGCAATTTTGATTTAAGTAAATAATTTTTACATGTGGTTCGGATTCCACGTTAAACTATAGGTCCCGTCTGGCTGTGTGCCATTTTACATTCTTCTGCATGTGATTCAACAAAAAATGTTCTGGAAAGTTTACAGTATGTAGGTAACTTTTACTCCTTTGGTAAATAAATTGATATCAAAGGATTTTTGCTAAATTTTCAAAACGCAATTTTTGCAAAGTTTTGTGAAGGCTGATTGGCCCTTATCATTACTACAAAATTTAGTCAATTTGACCGAACTTCATACCTGATATTCCCGGTATATTTATTTTTTAGAAATTAAGATATTTACCGAATTATAAGAATGTATCTCCATTAAAACGACAATATGTAGTTTATAATAAGTAAATAATTTAATTAGAATTAGCAATTAAATGTAACCAATAAAGACAAAACATATCGACATTTTGACAAATATGTTCGATTTACAGTGGCGGATATAGGATAAAGGCAAGGGGGGAGGGGCTACATTCAACCAGAATCCGATTGTTTTTGATGTTCTGTCAGTGTTGTCGAACGTCTAAATGCAATATCGGTAGAAACGATGTTCTAAATCGGGAGATTAGTGCAAGGCCGTAGCCAGAAAATAATTTCGGGTGGGGGGGGGGGGGGGGGGTTGTTCCAGTGGCGGATTTAGGATTTGTTCTAGGGAGGAGGCGCGGAAGGCGAAAAATTTTTGGGTGCCACGCCCTTTTTTGGGTAAAATAACCGTAAAGCTTAATCTGCGGCAATATGCCAGACGTTAAAACACTCTTTAAATTTAAAAGAAATTCGAAATTTGAAAGGTCGGTCGACAAAATAAACAATAAACTATTTATTTTACTAATAATTATCATGTCTCTTATATTAAGTCATAATTATATCTAAGTATAATAATTATTATAATAAATTATATTATGTAATAATAAGATCAAAAACAAAATAAGAATAAAAACGAAAAATAAACAATAAGAACTAAAAAAATATCTGAAGTACCTACTTACTTTGTACTAAATTACAAAATCAAGTTTCCTGTTCTTAGAAGAGAAAATATTTATGATTTTGTTTACATCTACGTTTATATCACGGTGGACATATAGGAAAGCCAGACCATTAAGGCGATCTGCAGCCATTGTAGCCCGTAAATAAGATTAACTATTATGTTGTGTAACAACAAAGTGAGACGGGCGCACTGTATATAACTGCAGTCTCATTAATACTTATTAAAAGTCTAAAATAAATATCTTTTTTTTATTTCGGGGGGGTTACAACCCCCCTAACCCCCCCCCCCCTGGCTACGGCCCTGGATTAGTCCCCAAAACCGGGAGTAAAAAATACTCGATTATTTTTTTAAGTCAACTATTTTTTAGTTAAATCGATTTTGAATAAATATAAGCCATAAACATTTTATCGTACACAAAATACATTAACATAGAAACAAAACTAAATTAACAACAAATAAAACAAATTATAGGTACACCAAATTAAAATAAAAAAGACACTAATTAAAAGCCAATATTGTGGCATATCGGACAAGTGTGTAACTGTTTTTTATATAGGAATACACAGAGATCACAATCCCTATATAGGTATTGTGATGCACTTCGTGGTTTATTTAGTTGTCTACCTTTCGATTATTACCAGTGTGACTGCCTTTTATATTGGAGTTAATTCCGCTGGGATGGCGCTACGGTGTATTGATGGCCGCTTTAATTTTTCAAAAGGCTTTTAATACATCTTACTGGCGTTGTCGGGATTGCTTGGATTATGGCTGCCCGTAGAGTCCTAACAAAGACGAAACGGCCGTCGTGGTCTACCCGCCCCAGGGTATCCATTAAACTTGGATCCCTGTGTATTCTAATATAAAAAGCAGTTACACACTTGTCCGATATGCCACAATATTAGCTTTTAATTATTTTTGGCGGACACTATAATTTATTATTATCTTATACAAAGGCACTTTAAATTTACTTCTGGTCTTTGCGATTGTATCGTATTGTAACTAATTTTAAAATTAAAACATTGGCTGCCAAACCTAACATAACATCGGGATTTCACAACTTTTGAAAGAAAAATTGACTATTTAATTTTATTCTAAGTACATAAATTTATGGATTTACAAAGTTATCAGCAACAATCATTTAAGATTGTGATAAAAAGAAAGTGTATGTGATGCTTTTTACAGTAAACGTGTGCTTTATAATGGAATATTTCGTACCCATTTCCTATCCATAGGGATTACTAAAGTATATGCAAAACAAAAATTACATAAAAAAATGTCTGATTTATTACAGTGTCACCAGTAAAGTCCGCATCATATGGGATTTTTTTTTATTAATAGCTTTATTCAAAATTTGACTTTGGCATCAAGTTCTGCTTCAATCGAGATGAAAATTAGGCAAAAAAATAGTAGTCACGTGATTCGCATTATCTGTCAAATTTTAATTTTTTTTTAAAAATAATTCAAAATGAGGTTATTTCTAAAAATATCGAAAAAAGTTATTAGAAAAACTTTTTTAAATGCAGTTTCTAGCCCACATGCAAAATTTCAGCTGCATAAGATAATTTTGATTTTTTATTTATATTTTGTAAATGCACCACTTTTGCAAAATAAGACTTAACGCAACCTACATAAAACTTCTTAGTTTTGACAATGCTTTATTTCAGATACATTTTCTTTAAAGTAGCGCCATATAAAATGTGTGTTTTCTACAAAATCAAAATTGGGCTATTAAAATTTGGTCGCATGTGATGCAAAGTTTATTTGTTTTTGATCCTCTATAAGATAACTTCATAAAATAAGTATTTTTGAAAACTTAGTTTGTGTCTGAAAGTAAAAAAAAATAAATAAAGTAAAGGGGTTTTAAATTAATTCGTTGAAAATAGATAAACTTTGCGTTAAGTTAAACTAAATTTTATTTTCCACTTAATGAACACTTTACTGATGACACTGTGTTCTTTTTTGTCTTAATATTAAGGTGTATTACTTTCAGACACAAACCGCGTTTTCAAAAATACCTATTTTATGAAGTTACCTTATACAGGGTCAAAAACAAATAAACTTTGCATCACATGGGACCAAATTTAAATAGCCCAATTTTGATTTTGTAGAAAAACACACATTTAATATGGCGCCACTTTAAAGAAAATGTGTCTGAAATAAAGCATTGTCAAAACTAAGAAGTTTTATGTAGGTTGCGTTGAGTCTTATTTTGCAAAAGTGGTGCAATTTACAAAATATAGGTAAAATATCAAAATTATCTTATGCATGTGGGCTAGAAACTGCATTTAAAAAAACTTTTTCTAATAACTTTTTTCGATATTTCCAGAAATAACCCCACTTTTGAATTATTTTTTGGAAAAAAATAAAATTTGACAGATAATGCGAATCACGTGACTACTATTTTTTTGCTTACTTTTCATCTCGATCGAAGCAGAACTTGATGCCAAAGTCAAATTTTGAATAAAGCTATTAATAAAAAAAAATCCCATATGATGCGGACTTTACTGGTGACACTGTATATAAAAAAAATCGTTTTTAATTGTAATATAAATTTACGACCTTGGTATTAATTAATCACATCAAAACTGCTTTCTTTTAACCACAAAATATCGAAACTGTTTTCGGCAGCTTATCGGTTCTCATATTAAAAAGGCAACGTTGTCAAATGTATTCCTAATTTATACATTAAAAGGGAGTTAACATACTCTCCAATTGGTTCTAAAAGGTGTATTGGCAACCGGTTTGTTCGTTGTTACCCCATAGCTTTTTTTAATTTAATTTTCTCCACCAATATTTTTTAAACGAATTGGCCAAAAAAAAGTCAAATCCATCCTTGATGAATTTCCTATCATTTTATATTTTGTACCAAGTCTGGCAACAATGTTAACGTAACGGGGAGTTTTCGCATAAAAATAGTTATCAAAGACGAACTGTTTTTATTTCTGTCCGAAAAATCGGTAGGTTCGACAATACTGCATCCTGTCAATCCGTCACTGTTGATAGGTATCGGTGATTCGTTTGGAACATTACAAAAAATATTTTATTAACAAAGTGTAATGCTATATATAAAAAATATAATTTAACATAATATATAAAATGTATAGATTATATGCGATTAGGGAACTAATTTCATAGATAATCGTGACGTCTTAAAATTAAGGTAATATGTTATGAGTCAAGTGACGAATGTAGTTTTATTTAGTTTCTAGAAAATGTATATTTTTCACATTATTGGCAAACATTGCATACCACGGCGCTATATTAAAAGTTATAGAAAATTTGAACTATAAAAATATCCATTTTCGTGCATATTGCTCAAAACAACTAGATAAATCAAGGCTAAACAAATCTGAAAAGATTTACAAAGTACCCTATAAGGAAGGTATGGTATTTATTCTGCATTATTTTGGTTACCTAGTATACGTTCGAGGCAGAAGGCCAATTGGTAATATAATCTATTAAAAATTAGAACTGAATGCTCTCAAAAACTTTTTACATAATTTTTTTAGTATGTTCACCGAATAAATAATGGCTTAAGTAAATCCGATATGTCCAAAAATGTTAAATAAAGTCTTTTTCCAAATTATTTGGGAGTCAGTTTGTCCCAATGTACCGACAAATGAACACTAAGTATAACACAAAATATAGAACTTTTTTGGACAATATTTTATTAGACAAGGACAATACTGTAATAAAGTTATATTACATGCTCCCGAATGTAGAATTATTATTGTAAATAGATATTCCATAAAATTATATTCGATTTAATAAACGTAATGTAGTAGCAGTAGTTAAACAAGAAAAACAAATTAAATAAATCGGATATGGATTTTTGGATGTTCTCAATGGAAATTTATAGTGTGCTAAAGTCGATGCTCAATTAGGAAATTGTTGTAGAATTTATTATTACATTATTCAAACACTTTTTGACCTTTGAAAGGAAAGAAAAAAGTCTTCCTTCGCTGGTATATTGAGGGAGGGGGAGGAGTTTCATTATGGCATATGGAGGTGCACGTGCTTATGTCCCCCTATATGGGGAAACTGCCGCTACCAACCAGATACTGTTTTTTTTACCGAGGGAAACAAACGTGGGGTCAATACATGCTATTAATTTTTGTTATTAATTTTGTTAAATTTTTATTCCAGTTTATTTAATAAAAAAATTAAATTTTATTTGCAAGTAATTTCTAAAAAGATTACCTATATCTTTTTAAAAAGACCAGGTATTGTGATGAATCAAAAAACAAGATGTTAAAAAACATGCGACTTCCATATGAAATGCATTGAAATATCATCGCACCGCCTACTTTTTCCACAGGGTGTTGAGAACTTAAGACAAAAAAGTTTCATTTGTTTCCCTCGGTATAATATAACACATCTCAATATTTCTCCTAAATTGAAAAGCGGGTAATAATCTTAATACATGCGGCTATACCATCTTCGAGAATTTCATTATAGATGTTTTAAAATCAATCAACAAAAACAAAATTTCTTGTCCGGTTTTTTTTTGCTATTTTTGGTTTAACGGTTTTGCAAAATTGGAATAAATTATATATTAGACTAAGTATTTAAAAAAAAATTACTGCATACATACATACATAACATATTAAAGGTAATTTGAACAGGAATAATGCGATGCAATTATACAAGTTGACATCACAAGAAAAAGGGAATTTCTAGTAGGTTACTTGAAAACCTAATCTAAAACTTTGCCAGAAGAAAAAGTGTTTTAATAATGTACCATTTTAACAGCTCTTAGGTACAGTACACGAGTTAGTTAACCAACAAACATAATCGACTAGTTTCGTTTTTTTTAAACACCAAAATCAAATTTTGTTAAAAAATTTAAAGGGTTGTTGTTTGAAATCAGCAATAAATTTCGCAAAATTTTTCCTATGTAGTCTTGCCACCCTAAAGGTCGAGGAGACACAATTAAAAAAATAAGCAACATGCAATGGGAAATAAATAATAAGAAGTAAGTTATTTCTTATCGCTTTGCTTATTTTTTAAGTGTGCTTCGGCGTTAACTCTACTACCACTAACTGATATTTTGTTAATTTTGAGCTTCGAATTTGCCATAATATACTCTATAAATTATTAGTATGTACTTTGAATTTCGATCCCTATGAAAAGACTGAAAGATATGATTTTTTACAACTCCTAAATAGACGTGACTTCAAGGGCGTTTCGTATCCAAAAATGGGTCGTCAATCTTCAACACTATTCCAGCGTTCTTTAGCATTCAAAATTCAAAGGTATATATGACAATAATGGAAAAGTTTCTACACAGTTTTATAATACTATAAAGTATTTTCATATTAAGGAAAAACTTACTTTAAATCAATTTAGAACAAAATAACAAAATGTTAAAGCGTTTTTAGGCTTTATACTATTTTGTGCTCAATAAGGCAGATCAGGTGTATCCACTTGTTTTACCTATATAAAAGTTGAACACAAAAATCTATAAGATTTAAAATTTTATGTTTATTTGTGATATATGGTGCAATAAAACATTTCCGAATATTACAAGTTTTGTGAATTTTTTTTTGTAGAATTTACACGTTTTTATTGGTACTTAGATTTTAAACGCATCGTGTTCAATTGTTTTTAACTAGTCAAATTAAAAATACATAGGTTACGTATGGGTAGGCTAGTTGATAGTTGTCAAAATTATTTATATTATTGGTCTATTATATTATTTATATATACGTGTATAATGGTACATTTAAATACAAGTAGGTACATTATATGCATAATATAGGTACTCCTTAATTAGCAAAAATGTGTAAAACAACAGACCAAAATGCATTTTAAAAGACTTAAGTTCAGGTTGGAGGTGTATTAAATATTGCTCATTTATGTAAGATTATTGTTGAATAGGGACACAATTTATATTTTATAAATAAACTTTTGTTGCTTAGTTGTTCTATTTATTTTACCTAGTACATAACATTATAGCTAAAGCGGGCTCAACATAGGAACAAACATGTTAAATTAAGGTGGTAAAGTCAGATCCGGTCTTATCGTGCGGGTCTTACGATTTAACAAAGACATACTTTCAATTTTTCTTTTTTTTTCCAATTAAAATTCGTAATACAAATGTGACAGACTTATGCAATTTTGACATAAAAGGAAAGGATACCTATATGTATTTAATTTTCAGCGATTCACAAAAGTTTGTACCTGCCACCTTTTTTTTTTTTTTTTTTTTTTTTGTATGATCGAGCACAAGCACTATAGGAAAATCCTTTAAGGCGCTCTGGGAGCGGTGCGTGTGCGAAGAAAGCGATTCACGTTTTTCTTGAATCGTTGGAGGTTATATTCGGTTGGAAACACGGTCTCAGAAAGGCCGTTCCACAAAGATGACGTCCTCCAAATGAAAGAGTTCTGAAACAATGATGTTCGGGGTGTACTAAGTTGAACCACATAGGGATGGGCGGCAGTGGTTCGTCGTGTGTTTCTGCTATGCATTACTCTAGGTGGAATCGAGCGGGCAATATCTGTCGAACACTTGCCATGAAAATATCTGTAGAAGAGAGTCAAATCACCAACCTGTCTTCGATGTTCTAAGCTGTCGAGGTTCTTAGTCAGCTCGTGGTCGCCGATTAGACGAACGGCTCTCCTTTGGATGGAATCCAACAACCGAGGGGTATGCTTCGGTGCAGAACTCCAGATATGAGAGCAGTATTCCAGTGATGGTCGAATCTGGGCTTTATAAAGTGTCAAAAGTTGTTGAGGTGTATACAACTTTTTGGTACGGAAAAGTATACCGAGCTTCTGAGAAGCTGCCCTGGCGATTGCCACTACGTGATTATGCCAAGACATATTTCCTCCCAGGTTGACACCCAGCAAATTAATAGACGAAGTCAGTGGAATTGCGTGTCCTGCCATAACGATATCGGGTTCTGCAATGTTGACCTTCTTAGAGAAAACTGCAGCCTGGGTTTTTTGAGCGTTAAATTCGACTTGGTTACTGTCACCCCAAGACAAAATTTCTTCCAGGTCTTTATTGAGGCGTGATACCTCATGTTGTCTGCGAAGATGTGCGTCAGTAGCCGATGTTTGAGGTTTCAAAGTAAAAGATGAGATAAGTGTGCTGTCGTCAGCAAAGCAATATAATGGATTTTCTGTTTTCGCTAGAAGGTCGTTAATGTACAGTAAAAAGAGAGTGGGAGATAATATGGACCCTTGAGGAACACCAGCATTGATGGTGAAGGTGTCTGAGAGAAACCCGTCAATCGCCACTTGCAGAGAGCGGTCCTTGAGGAAGCTAGACAACCATGAACAAAATCGACCGGGCATACCATAAGAACGCAGTTTGCTTAGGAGCCCCTCGTGCCAGACACGGTCAAAGGCTTTAGAGATGTCCAGTGCAATAGCCCGGGACTCCCCATGATGTTCGATTGCGTTGCTCCAAAGATAAGTGACATAGGCTAGCAGGTCTCCTGTTGATCTGGACTTACGAAAACCATACTGATGGTCGCTGATAATTTTAAGGCCTTCCAGGTATTTTATAAGTTGTTGGTTAATAGCTTTCTCCATCACCTTTGATATAACTGAAAGCAATGCGACTGGTCGATAGTTGTTTGGCAGGGTTTTCTTGCCTTTCTTTGGTATAGGCTGGACTCGCGCCTTTTTCCAGCAAGATGGAAATATTCCTTTTTTGTAGGATAAGTTAAAAAGTCTACAAAATACTGGTGTGAGTTCATCGGCGCATTTCTTGAGCACTATAATAGGAATTTCATCTGGACCAGAAGCTTTTTTGGCATCGAGCCCCTTCAGAATTCGTTTGACAGGACGCTGACGGAATACGATATCAGTCATTTCCGATCGAACTGCTGGAATGATTTAAAGATGTCAGTGTTGTGACTTTGACAATTAATTTAATGTGACAATATGAACGATAAAAAGCGATTTTCTGTTTTTTGCATCCCAAGCAAAAAAAAATGGTGCTTAATTTGTTCAACTATTATTTCGAGAATAAAAGAAAAAGTGAAAATTCTACAACCAATATGCAAGAAACCGTAGCAAAAGCACCGGGAATTAGTTTAAGGACTATGCAGAAAATTATTGATGAAAGAAAGCATAATATACCTAATACCGAAGAATACTAAAAAATGTAAACGAAGAAAGCCAAAGACTGAAGATTTCAGCGAAAATATTAAAATGGGAGTTCGGAACGTGATTTATGATTTATACAGATCAAGAACCAATGTAACTATTCCAGTTTTAAAAGAAATTTTAAAAATTCGAGGTGTATTGGAAATCGGACTTGAATAGTTATCAAAATTAATATAAGAGCTGGGGTTTCGCTATAAAAAAGACTGTAACCGAAGATTTTTATGTAAGCAGCCACAGATAGTGAGGCAGCGTGTTCAGTTTTTAAAAAAATATACGGAAAATTACAAATCAAAATTTAGAAAAATAGTATTTTTAGAAGAAACATGGATATTTTCTAATGGAAGTGGTTCAAAATCTTGGCAAGACGATTCTGTGAAAAGCGCGAAAAGCAAGAAGGGATGTGGCACAGGAAAGCGGTTCATTATTTTACATGCCCGTTTTGTAACAGGATATGTTTCAGGTGCAAGCTTAAATTTTTCTTTCACATCAAAAAGTTCTGACTATCATGACAAAATGAATTGAAAAATGTTTAAAAAATGGCTAGAAGCTCATTTAATCCCAAATTTAGATGAGCCGTCTTTGCATCATATCATTCAAGAATTTTAAAATAAAAAACCTAGTTCATCTTGGCGAAAAAGTGATATTTATGAGTGCCCTGAAAACACAACTAAAATCCTTTACCAAATATGTTAAAATCCGAACTCCTATCAATGGCAAAGTCTCAAATCATCAATCAAAGATGAAATATTGCATGAATATGGCCATATGGTTCTACGACTACCGCCATATTATTGCCAGTTTAATGCGATATAATTAATATGGGCTGGGGCAAAATCTTTTTGTGAAAAACATGTAGGTGATGGTCTTAAATCCTCGCAAGTAGAGATAGTTTGGCAAGATTCGTTGGATCAAATTACGCAGGAGTACTGAAAGAAATCGGTGGCACATATAAAAAAATTAATAAGGAATTGGTGGGATCGAGAACAAGTATTAGATGTCGTAATAGCACCGATGATCATTGCTCCATTCGAGGACGATTCAGATGACGAGGACTTTTCAGAATTTCTAAGTGATGATGACAGTTTTTACGTTTTTAGTCTATAATTATAAACGGTTTTCTTTGTTTATATTTTTTAGTATTCTTCGGTTTTATACTATGCTTTCTTTCATGGTCAATTTTCTGTACAATCTTTAAATTGATTACCAGTGCTTTCGCTACTGTTTTCTACTTATGGGTTGGCAAATTACCATTTTTTCTTTTTATTTCTTGACATAGTTAATCGGATTAAATTCCATGGTATTTTTAGGTTAAGTAATTTTATTGCTAAAATATATTACACTGTTTATTATTGTCGTTTTTAATAAAAAGATTTAGTAGATATACTATTTACAGGGATGGCGAACCAATGGCTCGCGTGCCATTGATGGCACATAATTTCTGCAAAAATAATAATATTATATGTGGCTATCTTCACGACAGTTAAAATAATAAAACTATGTTTCTTTTCTCCGGGTGTATTGATACCTACATAATCTCACAATATTTTGATAAGCTCTGGAATTTTCGAATTGATGCATATGATCGGTGACCTTTGGACCCAATGGATATCAATTTTTTTTTTGTTTCCTGAACAAAACCTATTTTTTTGGATCAACTACACCCAATTAATTATAAGATAGCTATTAAAGATTTTGGTTGGGTCGATAAAAAAATCTGAATTATTTATAGACATATACAATGAACCTACACGATACAGATAACAATATATTGTTGGTTCAACAAAAGCGCTTAAATAGCACATTTTTATTATTGAATCTAAAGTTAGACAGGAGCGGATAGGACACCTCAGACAGGCGCGGGAAGTCAATTGAAACGGCGCCGCGTCGTGTCGATCCAATAAAAAAATGGAAAGAGTTAAATATGTATTTTTTCATCCACTTACAACATATTTTTTATAACTCATAAATAAAAAAAAAAAACTTCATTTTTTAAATTTAAAACACATTAAGGTGAAAAAAATGAGCCTAATGAATAAAATGTAGCGATTGCATTTTCTTATAAAATCGAAGTATTCTTAAAAGCCAATTACTTTGGCGTCCAGCGATTGCTTAAAAGTGCAGGAATTGCTTCTAGTCAATGCTTTTTCTTAAAAAATAGAAGCAATCGCTATCGTGTGCTTAAAATGTGATGAATAAATTAAGGAATTGTTTTTTCTAGTGTAGCAATCGCTTCCAACTTTTTAAGGTAGGTGCATTAGTTGCTTGGTAGCAGTCAACTTTAGTTCACCACGTGCGTTGCTCTTAATTTGTGTCTTCAATTATGGCTGAATATATATTATGAACGTCCGTAAAAGAAAAATCTACAGTGTACGTAAAAATTGCAGATATTTGATGATTTCAGAAAGTTATATCGATTTTACTGCGAAAATGTTGAGTGGTTGGCAAATTATTTTTTGACATACTGGTAAAAGGCGAGGGGGTGCACTGTCGCCTTTAAATAAGATTAGTATTTCTGCCGAAATTGTCGGATCCGGGCTTTCAAAATTCTGTAGGTGACGAACTCGGTGTTCACCAAACTACTGTCTGTAAGACATACCTACACTTCTGTAATCGATGCAGTTTTGAAGAAGGCCAATATTTTAATTAAATTTCCTACAAGTGCTGAAGCTGTTGTGGAAGCTAAACGGTTGTGTTCAGAGAGATTTAGTTATGTTCCTTCAATTTGTGTACGAATATCAATTGTTTAATTTTCTTCTGTTTCAATTCTTTAATTTCTTCATCACTACTATCACTTTCCTCATTTTCACTGAAATCTGCAATATCACAAATACAAGTTTCCTATTTTCCACAAAAACGTAACAGATTACTATTCTACTAAATAAATAGACCAACGTTGTTGTATTTACGTCAACTCTTTTGCAAATTAGGCACCAAACTGAACATGAAATCTATAATCTGAACAAGTGGATAAGCCACGTCTGAACTTGTGTTGAATAAGCATTTGCTGCAGAGGTGTAAGAAAAACAGCAATTGCTTCAAAATTTCATTCACATCCAGATCTAGCAATCGCTTTTACTTATAGCATTTGCTAGTCGAGCAATTGCTTAATTTTTATTCATTAGGCTCAATATTTATTATGTATTAATATAAAAATTAAATAAAAAATATTTAACATAAAGATAACATAAAAATTCAGATTATTAAAAAAGAAGAGAAAAAAGTTGGCAAAGAGCGGCGGCGCCTGAGGGCCCGGCGCACCGGGAAATCTCCAGGTGTCCCGGTGGGCCCATCCGCCCCTGAAGTTAGATGCCAAATTAAGATGGCGTGTAATAGGTTTTTATCATATGGGTTTGCCCAACATAAGCGGGGATTCTCCGGGGGTCGTAGATTACAAATACTATTTGCTGCTCAAACACACTTCGGCGATAATTATTAATTATCTGTTCGAACAGCTTACAGACGACAAATGTAAGACTTACTGATCTTAAATTTCTTGAATCTGACTTGGAACCCGATTGGCACCACCCCCGCTCGCGTACAGTCATCAGGCAGTAACGGCCAGGGTCTCAAACTAATTTTTTATGTGTTTCGATAAATAAATTTTACACAATTATTAGTTTAATTTATGTTCCATTAATGTTGTTGCTTTAAATCCCAACCTCTTCGATTTGATAGTGCTATAAATGTTCCCATACAATCAATAAATCTTTCCAGTTTAATTACCTCTCTTGAAGTAGCTGCCCGCATTTTATATTATTCTATTTTCGAATTTTGTAAATACTCCTGCTTATTACAACACGGTAACTTCAACGGTTTAAAAATAGCTATCCCGTGCCTTAGTAGCAAAATTCAGTTTTTCGAATTTGCTTTTATTAAAACATAAAGTGTTGCTTATGGCAAATAAACGCGGTTTTAGTGTTGAAGTTTGTGTAAGATTGTGTTATTTAAATATACCTATATAACAGTTAAAAACTTATTAATAAATTACAGTTTCATTATGTGCCACTACAAGTACTAAATTACAAAAATAGTTTTACGAAACATCCATTAATTTGTCGGATTATTATTTAAACAAAATGTCGCAATATCGTTCTGATCCGGAGTCCCTAGATTTTGAAAAGCCCAGTGCTTGTTCAAATTTTGTGCATTACAGCTGGAAAACAATTACCTGTATATTTTCACACATTGCCCTAATATCTTTGGTTGTATCGTACTGCTACCTAGGCGCTGTTACGTTTGAATTCTTGGAAGTCGAACATGAGAAAGAGGTTTGTATGTTTTAGCTTTAACTTAGCATAGATTGCGTTTTACTAAAAACATATTTTTTTAAATCAAAACAAACTACAAAATAATAAATATTGTTAAGTGGTTGCACACACAACAAAATAAATCGTAACACTCAAATTCACTATTTTAAATTTATTCCATCAATAACTATTTTCCTAACAAGTGCGGAAGAGAAATTCTGCAAGTGTTAGGAACAACCATTTTTTGAAGAGCGCGAGCGCGAGCGTAAGGAAAATTAACTAACCAAAAAATTTTCGAATAATAAATTTATATTTTTTTATAATCAATATAATAATTAATTATTGTAAAACAGTTACCGTCACAAAAATCCGGCAGCAGTTTTTTCTATTGTAAGCCGACCTTTATACATCTCGAATACCTAAAAATTACCTGTTTTAATGGCATTGACAAAAATTGTCAACTGAAATTTATTTACGGCTAGTGAAATAAATTTACAATAATATGCCCCGTCATTTAAATGCTGCGGAAAAGGCCAAAATTGTGACACGGCTAGAAGAAAGATGGTCAGAGAGATGGGTGGCTCAAAGATTTCAAACGCCAAAAAGTACAGTTTATGATATTAAAATAAAATGGATGGAAACACATTCGCTGGAAAGAATAGAAGAAACAGACCTTAAAAGGGCATCGACAGAAGAACATGACAATACTCTAATTCAATACCTAAGGGAAAATCCTGTTAAAACGGCTGTTTTAGCTCACAATGTAACTGATTTTCCGGGTTCCGTTAAAACCGCACAACGAAGAATAAGAGATGGTTTGAATCTTCGCAATCACCCTGCAGCTAAAAAGCCTTTCCTAACGGTAACCAACAAAGAGCAAAGAGTGGGTTATGCATTACAATATTACGGAGGTGGTATAAATGCTTGGGAAAATGTAATTTTCACAGACGAAAAGATTTTCCAATCATGTTACAGCGGGAGAGTAAGGGTATATAGACCACCAAATCCCCAGTTTGATAAACGCTACACTCAGAATATTTCAACAAGCGGCCGTTTTTCTGTCAACGTTTGGGGGTGGATGAGTGCACAGGGTATAGGAGTTTGTACGCGCATAGAAGGTAAATTTAATGCACAAAATTACATACAAAAAATATTGGAGAACGTGATGTTGCCATCGGTTAATGATATGTTTCCCAATACTAATTACTGCCCGGTTCATACTGCCCACGCAGTATCTGATTGGATGCAACAAAGGGACATTTAAGTATTACCCTGGCCTTCTAGGAGTCCAGATTTAAATCGGATGGAAAATGTTTGGGGTTACATGATCAAGAGGATTAACAAATATAATGATTTTCGTACAGAAAATAGAGAATAATAATTGTGGCTGAAAATACAAGAGACTTGGCATCAACTAACGCAAGAATACTGTAATGGTCTGGTGGCTTCAATGCCCAAAAGATTAACTTCAGTTATTCAAAGTAATGGAAGGGCAATAAAATATTAAATACTATTAGTTTTATTTCCTCCTCAGTTTATTTATATTGCTATTGTTTTGTAGTAGTAGAGTTACTTTACTTTCTTTTAAGCTATTTCTGTATTGAATAACAAGTTATTATTGTCTAGTTGACTTTACCAAAATCTCTTTACCATTACTTTTACCTTCCAATCTATGGTAGTAAAGGTGAATTACCAAAATTCAGGCTTTTCAATTAAAAAAAAATGTTAGCTGTCAGAATAGTGCCAGGATTTTTGTGACCGTAACTGTACATTTATTTGCATTATTTAATGTATAGTAGATGCTAGTTGGCATCCCAATAAAATCGTAAAGCTGGTGGGTTTTGCTATACTGGGCTAGTGATTTCAGCCATTTGCAGTTCATTTTCGCACTCTTGCTCAGAGTATGTGTCATGAGTAATTGTTCCTGGTTGTGTGCCAGTGGAGACGATAGAGCTAGTGCTAGTGAGCGAAGATGATGTCAATACTTTATTATTCTGCATAGATTCGTCCAAATATCCTTCCGCAACTTCTGTTAATTGCCCTCCGCCATGGCAGTTCCAGCCGATTCCAGCATCTGCAAATGCAGTCGCAGAAGAACGCCTATAGTAGTGTCCAGTATGCTGCTCTGGATTTGGACGTTTTAAAAATACGAGTACAGCTACATCCGCCGATGGCATTTTTCCAAATTTATTGATATCAACGCTCTAGCTAGACACTGCATTCTTTGATTCTGCGATACTGGACAAGAAATCTTTGGCAAGGAGTATATTTTAGTTGCAAAGAAGCACATTTTAGGTTTTTCTCTCCAGTTCAATGTCCAAATCAATTTTATCAAATCATAGATTTTCCACTTGAACGATTTATAAATTTGTAAATTATTTTCACATACAAGCAATAGCAGCAAAATGTCTGCACATATCGAAATTTTTTTTGCTTAAGCATTGTTTTGAACATTGAAAATCTTGACCATTGACTCTTGTCAAGTTGCAAATAACTCAGAAAAGCAAACTAAGAAAAACATCTTGGCAATTTTCTTTCTCAGGCTACATTTATAAAACATGTATTCCTTTTCATGCCATTTTTTAAACTTACCTATCTAGAAACAAATCGGTTTTCATATATTCTGCAGTAATTACGATTTCATTCGGGACTGCATCATTCGTAAATTCTTCCATTTCTGCACCTGTGGAGAGTTTCCTCATGTCTCTCTCTCTCTCGTTAAACAAACTTCTTAAGCGTATCTACCGATTCGGGCTTAGATTTGTAAACTAAACTTTTAACGTAGCCCTACAAAAAAGTCCAGCGGATTGAGATCAGCCGGTCCAGATGGCCACTCTATAACCCCTCGTCTACGCATCCTCTAACCTAAAAATATTGGATTTAAGTACGATTTAATGTCTTTTATTTGATGTTTACTGGTTGATTAATTATTTTTTTTTAATTAGAAATATTTTAGATGACGATAAATGCCGGTAGATAAGCTATCTATTTTAAAACATTTAATGCTAATACATCCAGAATTAATCGCATACTCTAAAAATGTATTATTACGTAGCCATTTTCTGTTTCACCCTGTAAAACAAGTTTTTTTTCTAAAAGCATGCTTTATTACAAAAAATAAAATCGACGTCTCCGAGCAATTCTTGATCAAGTAAACGGTATACTCGGTATAAAAGGCTGATCCTTTCATTTATAAGAACCCTGTACAGGCCCGGTCCCAGCGCCCGGGCAACCCGGGCAGACGCCGGGGGCGCAAAGTCCAAGGGGCGCAAAATATTGCCAAAGGTAAAACAAATAAGCGTCTGTATAACCTTCGATGTATAATATACTATTTAAAAGATAAGGGCGCCGAAGTATTTTTTATAAATTCTAAAACAAAGCGGGTGCCTTTAACCCATTTAATAGGGGCCAAAAAAACATCGAAAATGGAAGATGTAAGAAATATAGTACAATAAAACTGTTAAGTATAGACTAATAATGCTTTTATTAAAAAATGTTCAGAATTTTATGCAGAATCCAAAAAAATTATATAAAATAGGGGTATCCATTTAAGATTTAGATCTTACCCCCCCCCCCCCTCTCTCCTAGGGGCTTGAAGTAACAAGATTGACAATATACGCAAAAGATGTCCTCCTTGAAATAAAAATCGACGGGTCCGAGCGATTTTCCACATTTTCATTTTAAAGCAGGAAAATCGAGGTGGGAAGTTTTCAAATGAACACCCTGTATATGTACAGTGTCACCAGTAAAGTCCGCATCATATGAGATTTTTTTTTATTAATAGCTTTATTCGAAATTTGACTTTGGCATCTAGTTCTGCTTCGATCGAGATGAAAATTAAGCAAAAAAATAGTAGTCACGTGATTCGCATTATCTGTCAAATTTCAAGTTTTTCCAAAAAATAATTCAAAAGTGGGGTTATTTCTGAAAATATCGAAAAAAGTTATTAGAAAAAGTTTTTTTAAATGCAGTTTCTAACCCACATGCAAAATTTCAGCTGCATGAGATAATTTTGATTTTTTACCTATGTTTTGTAAATTGCACCACTTTTGCAAAATAAGACTGAATGCAACCTACATAAAACTTCTTAGTTTTGAAAATGCTTTATTTCAGATATATTTTCTTTAAAGTAGCGCCATATTAAACGTGTGTTTTTCTGCAGAATCAAAATTGGGCTATTAAAATTTTGTCGCATGTGATGCAACGTTTATTTGTTTTGGACCCTGTATAAGGTAACTTCATGAAATAAGTATTTTTAAAAACGTAGTTTGTGCCTGAAAGTAAAAAAATAAAAATAAAGTAAAGGGGTTTTAAATTAAATCGTTGAAAATAGATGACACTGTGATCTTTTTTGTCTTAATATTAAGGTGTATTACTTTCAGGCACAAACTACGTTTTCAAAAATACTTATTTTATGACGTTACCTTATACAGGGTCAAAAACAAATAAACTTTGCATCACATGCGACCAAATTTTAATAGCCCAATTTTGATTTTGTAGAAAAACACACATTTAATATGGCGCTATTTTAAAGAAAATGTATCTCAAATAAAGCATCGCCAAAACTCAGAAGTTTTATGTAGGTTGCGTTGAGTCTTATTTTGCAAAAGTGGTGCAATTAACAAAATATAGGTAAAAAATCAAAATTATCTTATCCAGCTGAAATTTTACATGTGGGCTAGAAACTGCATTTAAAAAAACTTTTTCCAATAACTTTTTTCGATATTTTTAGAAATAACCCCACTTTTGAATTATTTTTTGGAAAAAATGAAAATTTGACAGATAATGCGAATCACGTGACTAGTATTTTTTTGCTTAATTTTTATCTCGATTGAAGCAGAACCTGATGCCAAAGTTAAATTTTGAATAAAGCTATTAATAAAAAAAAATCTCATATGATGCGGACTTTACTGGTGACACTGTACATATACAGGGTGTTCATTTGAAAACTTCCCACCTCGATTTTCCTGCTTTAAAATGAAAATGTGGAAAATCGCTCGGACCCGTCGATTTTTATTTCAAGGAGGACATCTTTTGCGTATATTGTCAATCCTGTTACTTCAAGCCCCTAGGAGGGAGGGGGGGTGAGATCTAAATCTTAAATGGATACCCCTATTTTATATAATTTTTTTGGATTCTGCATAAAATTCTGAACAATTTTTAATAAAAGCATTATTAGTCTATACTTAACAGTTTTATTGTACTATATTTCTTACATCTTCCATTTTCGATGTTTTTTTGGCCCCTATTAAATGGGTTAAAAAATCCCATATGATGCGGACTACTGGTGACACTATATACGTATATTCAGGAAAAAAATATGAAATAAAAATTTCGAGAGCGCTAAATAAGACCCTTGCCCGGGGGCGCCAGAAGGTCTAGAACCGGGACTGCCCTGTATGTCTACTGGCTTTGGATAAATTAACAGCAAACATTAATGACGCATTTGCCATTTCGTTTTTTGATTAATTTTTCGTTTTTTTTTTCAAAAAACAGCATCATCTTTGGCGCACACCTGCGCCTCCTATTTGCTCTTAAATGAGAAAGAATACAACTGATAAATTGTATATTCTTTAAAACCCAGTTATGGGGCTTTAGCAATGTAAATAAGATACTCTTCATAGTAAAATTAATTTTAGGTTAAAAAATCTATAGTGCACATTCGAGAAAATACAACTTCTTGTCTCTGGAACTATACTCAAGAAATGAAGGCCCTTAAAGAGGAAAACTTTACTGTAGAAGCAGTTAAGTATCTGAAGGAGTTTGAAAATTCACTTCTACGAGCAATGGCTAAAGATGGATGGGACGGTGGAGAAGATCCGGATAAGGTGCAATGGTCGATTTCGGGTGCCTTGTTTTATTCGATTGTCGTTATTACAACTATAGGTAATGTATATCTTACACATTTTCATTGCTTTGACATCATTATTTAAATACTGTGAATAACGTTCGCTTCAAATGTTATTCAATGTGATCCTATCTTTTGTTTACCTTGCTTGTTATTAGTGAGACGACAAACATACCGTGCGAGCAAAAATTATTTGCATCAAAGAGGCCTTGCATCTAAGGACGTAATGCTTAGCCGTAGTGCTTAATACCTGTTGGGTGTCAGTAACTACCTGAATTAACAATCAATCAGTTATTCCGTCATCTTTGACAGTCGTTACAAGTAATTTGATTCATCGCTAATTTTTCCAATTTCTTAAACAATTCACACAATGGGCTTTACGGAACAGCACAAAACATTCATGGTTGCAGCGTATTTTCGAAACGGGGTTAGAGTAAATAATGGGGTTTGTGCATGGACGATGTTCACGAACATTTTCCTAACGTTGCTTTTATTGCTGGGGATTTTTATCATTGCCTGAAAAGAACCGTGGCTGTGTTTAGGGAAACAGGTTCTATACAACACAAAAAAGGAGCAGGAAGACCATCTGTAAGAACAGAAGAACTTGTTGCAAACGTTTGTGAATTAATGCAAAATACGCCATCAAATTGTATAAGACGATTGTCCCAAGAAGTGGGAAGATCTTATGGAACATGCAGGGCTATTCTTAAGAAGCAGCTAAATTTATTTTCTTATAAAGTATAAGTATTCCAAGAAATACAAGCCGTAGATTTTTCAAGACGCAGGAATTACTCTCAATGGTTTACCCAAAATTTATTGGAAAGAAATGATTTATTAGACCTGACATTTTTTTCGCTGGTTCCACCTCTCCGGTTATGTGAATTCTCAGAATACAAGTAATTATTTTTCTTTTTCTTTCTGTATATTCTTACTTTGTTAATTTTGTAAACAACAAAAAAAAAGTTTGGCATATCATGTCCCCAACAAACATGAATAAATGGCCCCTTAACGGAAACGCAAACAGTTGCCACAATTGAACTGTTGGGCATTTAAATAGCAACCATTTATGGACCACCTACATTATGTCCGCTGGCTTCCTTATGGGCCATCAGTAGGATCGTGATTAAGGTGTTTTTGTGGTCCACCAAAGAACCATTAATGGTACACTTGCGGCTTAATACTGTAGGGCCATCACTGGTTAGTTTTCCATTTACCAATGAAGATACGTTACAGTTACTTGGTAAGGCCACTTAAGATCTGATTATGGCGCTCCAGTATTTAGCCTTTAAAAGTTAAGGCTAGTGGCGCATTCGCCAGTTTATTTTTTGATCAATATTTCGTATCCTTTTTCCCTTATCCAAAAAGTAGGGTAGCAATTACCTACAGTTTTAATATGTAGCCATTTTTATAGATGAATTAAAGTAAAAAACGAAATTTCGTGAAATTTATCGATATTTCTTTTTGTGCTTTTATTTGTGTATAAATTAAACTCTTAACTTTAAACTGCAGGTAATTATGCTCTGAACATAGGTATGTATATAGCCAATTTTTGGATAAAACGAAAAAGTAACGAAATATTGATAAAAAAAAGAAATGGCGAATACGTTTTAATTCTTAATGTAAACCAGAGGATGAGGCTTTTAAACAAAAAAATTAAATAACAATATTATACATTAGCAAGCCTCTATATTTATAAAAACAGTTTTATACATTAACATAAGGTAATAATCGTGAATATCGTCGCCTGATTCATTACTCATTTTCCTGCAAAAAAAAAGCAATATACAAGGCTTGATCAAAATAGCTCGAAAAACACACAGTCTAAGTGGTAACACCTAGGTGCATTAAATATAATGTTGATTAGGTAAGTTTATTTAGTTGTATTAATTAAAAACACATGATATGTGACTACAATATATTAAATTAAATAAAATTACCATAATGCAGCCGCTCAAAAGGAGTTTAGACTACCTACTATGAGTTAGGTGGCGTTTACTTGGCCAGACCTCATAGGTCATAGCCTCTTTTAAGAGTTGAATAGCAATTCATATTTCCCTTTTAATAAATATTGGGATAAATTGTACGTCATTTTTACTATGCCTTGGTTACTAAGCTTAACAAAAATAATAATAAACTTTACATGTAGGTACATAATATATCCCCTGAAGGGGTGCTTGTTGCGGTCAAATTTTTTTGTCAATCGTTTTGTGCAATATCTGTATTTTTAATAAATTTTAAATTTCTTAAAACGCGTTCAAAAATATAAGTTAACTTTTGGTGCTAAATTAAACCCAAAGTGTAGGTAATTTAATCAGTTAACTGTAAAAATATAAAGGGTTCATAGAAGTATTTAGAGAAGTTTTGCTATTAGATTCTAATTATTATTACCTTCAGTGGTTTAAAATATATAAACGCTTGCGAACTTCCTACTGACTACAGTCAAGCAGGTCAACTTGCAAATGCAAATTAGACTATTTATTGCCACAGTAATTTAAAAAGAGAAGAATAGGCAATATTCTAAATAACTTGCATCTGCAAATTGACCTGCAGGGCCTTCTGTAATCTCACCTCTTATATGTAACAGAAAAAGTGAAATTTTACCTTCTGCCTTCGCTGTCGATCACCTCCTCGGTCTATAGCTCCCCTCAGCCACTGCTTTATAACAGTATATATTTCTTGCTGCGTAGTATTGTGGGCCAAAAGGTTGTTTCTTACCGTGTATCTGCAATTCATTGTACAAAATTAAAGACGCAGAACCTCTTTTCTAAAATCTATAAGAAATATTTACTCCCCAAAAACTTACGTAAAACGTAGTGTAATATAGATAAAAATAAATAAACCCGAACACACAGGTTCTAGTAAAGACTTATACTGAGAGAGCAAATAATATTTTCATCCAAGAAGGCCTGCAATGAAATACGTAGGGCTTGGTTTAGATAAAATTACTTATAAAAAAATTGAGGTGCGATAACTTGTGTTTTAACCGAGTCAACAATTCGCTTAACATTTTGTTTAAGAAATCTCGTAGAATGTCTAGCACCATACTTTTTATAAATACCTCTAGTTTCTGGTAATGGCATTATTATTATATCTATTATTAAGAAAAAAGTATAGAAATACTCACTTTTTTGTTTCTTGAGGTGAGAGATGCTTTAAAAACTCTGAATGATCTCACCGACCCAAACCTGTAAATTAAAAGAAAAACACATATAGCATGCTGTTTTTTGTCTAAGCTTTCACTAATATCTTCCCCAATCACTGTTATCACTATAAAAACTTACCGTTTAGATCGATTACAAATATATTTAAAATAAACAGCACATCGTCACCATACATGTTCGTCGCCGTTGTTCGTCGCAAATACCTAACCTTAAACTACCAAACCGTCCGAACCAACCAAAGCGGGAGCCGGGAAACGACAATACACGTCATAAATGATGGCTTCACTTTTTACCAACGTTAAACCATTTAAGTTCCTTTGCCGGCAATAAATCACAATTTTGCCAACGTTCAATTGTTAATGTTCTTTAAATGGCAAAAATATAACGGTCAGCCAATTAAAAAAAATAAATGGACCATAGTTGGCTTATTTGCAACAGCAAGAAACCATCAATACCATCAATGGCCCATTTAAAATCCCTCAATCCATGTTTGTTGGGGTCATAATATGAATTTGACAAAATTGTAACCTAGATTTGGTTAGATATATCGTCCCCATATCATTGTGATCTAAACTAAGCCCCACATTTTTTAATCCAAGCCCTCTTTGATGCAAATAATTTTTGCTCGCACGGTAGATTCAGTCTTGTTACGTACACATTTAAAATTACCCTGAAATATTCTTGTTTCATACACTGAATAAATTAAACCATTTTCGTCTTCTTATTTCGTACCCCGACCATTTGGATGATCTGGTTAGCTGGTAACATACAGCGTGTGTCAGCCAAATGGAATAAATTCGATTATAAATACATGGGGGCGTGTCCGAAAAAACGCTCGGACACGTCGATTGGTATTTCTAGTTGCGCATTTTTATTTGCTCTTGAGTTCTTGCAATCATCGTTATTAACGCACTAAAATGGAGTGGAAACGAAAATTACGAACAAATATTTACTTGCATGGTTGTGTTGTCCAGTAGCTGCTACTAAGGCATTACTTCAGGACTTGAACTATTTAAACTGTTTATATTTATCTATATGGAGGCAGCCATATCAAAGTGGTCACCTTTTTAGGTTGAGCTAATTGCGTTGACATTTTTTGAAAGAAATATACCTACCCTTAAAAGTAGTGTCGAGCTTGTTGAAGAGACAGAATCTAATGAAGATGGCGATTGATCGGTTCATGCTAAACGTATTCTTATTCCACAGAACGATATCACTAACCTATGTCAATCAGTGGGTGGACTTATTGCTTTTAGGAATAAATTACATTTTCTCAAACGTTTTAGTATTTCTTGTAAGTTTCTACGACGGATCTAGCCATGTGGAAATTCCTTCAAGATTATCTAGAAGGGTCATTGTTTTTAAAGAAGTAGTTCATTCTCAAGGACACCCATTTCTATTAAACAAATAAAAAAAAACACATAGTCTCGTCAAAATCCTTGTTAAATTAAAAAAGAAACATATGTTTTGCCCTTTACGGGCATCATCAGAACTACAAATTATGAATGATAAAATTTTCCAACAGAAAAGAAACTATGAATATTTCTTACCTAACTTTTAAATACAAAAATTAAAATAAAATAATAAAACATTTAATAAACATTAAAGTTAAAATACAATTAACTTACCTTAGAGTTAACAGTATAGTGAGGAACTAGGTGGTACTTCGGTGAGGCAGGAATTTAGAACGAATTACCACCTACTGCCTCATCCTACTCTAAATTCTTAAGTTTAGTTAATTATTTTTTAACTGTAATGCTTTATTATTTTATTTTAATTATTGTGTTTAAATGTTGGGTAAGAAAAATTCGTTGGTTACCTTTTTTATTTTCTTATCTTGTTTCCTTCTCTGCTTTTAATTTTTTTTTATTTCATTTTTCTGTATCAGTCCTCTTTCACCACACAGCCTTAAGCCTCTCTATCCTTTTCTAAAAGGTATTCTGTATTTTTTTCCTTATAAGAAACTTTAGTTTATTTAATATATTTTATTAGGCCTTAACAGTGCGCGCCTATGTTTACATGGGATGCCAAGAATATGGCGTATGATTCTCCATATTTATATTGTTATAATATATAATGTAAATTACCATGTTTTTGAAAATAATAAATGTAATATTATTATATACGACGAATAAAAGTTATATCAGTATGGAAAATATCTTCCACAATTATCACAAATCAATAAATTAACTTCTTAACCTAGCTTATATATCAAAACAAGTTCTACAAAATATTTTACAGTCTTCTCGAAAAATAACCTTTAAAAAGTATACATTTTGTTGTGGTAACAATAACTATTGGTAACTAAATTATCGTGAACATAAAATTGAGTCACAATAAAGCCTTAATATGATATAATATTATTAAACTTTTTTCTCAGCTTTAATACTTGATTTAGCAGATCTTCCAAAAGGTAATTCTGAATTTGGAACATCGTAAGGTCCACCTGGTCCTACTAAAACTCCATTTGCTGGCGAATAGTCGTTAGGTCCTAAAAATGTATGAATTACTTTATAAACTGAAATACGTTGGACTCTCTGAGTGGACAGGATCCTTTTGATAAAAAAGGATCCTGAGTTAAAAAACTGTACTACTTTTTAAACACATTTTAATTTAGTAAAGTTAAGATAAAAAAATAAGTTATTAACACAATAAAGGCATATCATTGACAGGTTCCTAAAATAAATTATACAAGTCTAAATTATCTTAGTGAAGATACCAGCTATTATTTTGATTATACAACTCATTGACGATGCTATAAAAAAGATGAAACCGAGCTACTAAGTTTTGCCTCGTATGAAGTTACAAATTTGAGAATACGACAACAAAACATATTGGCCAACATTTAGTATATCGGAGAAATTTTTTTTGGACTTAGTTGGAAAGTAAATAAATATTTTTTCTTTTGTTTGAAGGTTGTAGACAATGATGTATCTTGAGTAATAGATGTGTTTTGGACTTCCATTGCCTTTAGTTTTTCATATCACAACGTTTCAACTGGTAAGTATCTCCAGTCGTCTTCAGGTGAATGAACTGACGACTGGAGATACTTACCAGTTGAAACGTTGTGATATGAAAAACTAAAGGCAATGGAAGTCCAAAACACATCTATTACTCATTTTTTCTTTTGTTACTTACAGAACGCCCTGATGATGGCCATTTAGGCCGAAACGCGTAGGCTTAATAAATTTTTAAGAAGGACGACAGGACTTTTCTTCTACCCTCACTTAATGATAATAATAGTTTATCTGTGCTACTATTTAGCGATTTTTTCGACCTAAACATCATTAGACGCTGAAATTGTGATATTTAATCCTTAAGATAATTACTAGGGTCGTAATGGATAATTGCTACGGTCGTAATGGTGAAGAAAAGCTAATTTTATAGAATATATATAGCTTTGCTAGCTATATGATAATTTAAAATACTGATGATGTGCAATTTAATCACGCTAAAATGTTAAAAACCTCTTAATTGCTATAAATTTCTAAAGCTTACAAACCCCTAACACCGTTTTTAGGATTCCAGGTCCGTTTAAAAAAAAATTTCTTGATGGTGGTATCTAAAGAACAAAACGTCGAAGTTGGAAACTAATGAAGCAGTATCTTTTGGAACATAAACAACGGCAATGAAAATGTTTTTGTTTTTTTTTGGCAAATAAATATTTTTAACAACTTAACGAAAATTAAAATTAGAATATAACAATTATAAAATAAAATTTATAAAAAATGCGTTTGCAATTACCTTCGCTAAATCCGCCGTATCCACCCGGCCGTCCACCTTGAAAGTTATTACCGACGGGTCTCTGACCGCCTAGAAATCCTCCAGGTCTATAGAATCCACCTCCAATTTGTTTGGGAGGTCTTGGATAGGCATTAACACCAGGAATTGCATCAACAGGTCCTCCAGGTCCTACTAAGATTCCATTTTCTATAGAGTGAACTGGCTTGCTCGAAATCGAACCTCCGATTTGTCTTCCGGTTGAATAACAACAATATTGTTTTCCGGCATCACAATGTCCCTACAAAATTTTTACGGTTTATGAATTAATTGCATAAGTAATAAAATATATTACATAATAAACGGCATTATATTCAACAACCTTCTTCTGAGGGGATTAGACAATTTATTAACGAGAACAATAATATCTAATTCCACAATCGGAATTTCAAGTTTCACTTTTTTATATTAAAATATAATAATATATTCAATCTTAGGTCAAAATTTGAGAAAAATATTTTTTTTCCGCAGGAACGGATAGCACAGCTTCATCATAATTAAAACTGCAAGGTTTTTGCCCGAAACTTTCCTAACAAACCTAGTTTCTTATATTTTTATGTTTTCTTACATAGGAAATTCCTGGAGTGTTGCAGTTAAATTTTTCTGTACATTTACATTTGTCAAAATTCTTAATGGGACCCTCTTTGACCCAAGATGGTACAGGTCCCGTAAGAATGCCAGGATTTTCTCTATCTGGATTATGATGGCCTTGGCCTCCATATATTGGACCAGGTCCATTTCCATATATACCTCCAGGCCTAAAAATAGGTAATAACTTAATTGTTGATTCACTAACCAGTCAGATTCGATTGTAAATTGTTTAATTAGTTAATTATTGTATAAAATCTTTTCGCCACCCAACGCCAGTTAAACGGATTTTAAGTTTCCATACCCCTCATTTGGTATAAATCCACCTCCTGATGATGGTCTGTTTTGATATAAAGGAGGTCTATTTTGGTAAATCGGTCTTTCATTTATTGGCAGTGGCTGGTTATTTGGGAAATACTGATTACCAGCAATTGGGCTGTAGTCATTTGTTTCTTCAAAAACGTTGTATCTAGATTTTCTAAAATATGTTTGATATTAGTAATTATTAAAAATCTTTAAAAAATAATTAAATATTTTTGAAACACCTGTAGATGTCAGTACCACTGATCAGTGAAACTGTAGAAGGAATTCATATTTCTGGTGGCTCAAATTGTACAATACATGTTAATGTTGATAATAAAAGTTATCCTTGTATTTATTTTTAACACTAGTGTTAACGTAATCCCCTTAATATGACGTTTTAGACACTAACAGCAAGCGTTAAAAAGCCTATTTTTGATAATGTTGGTACCGGTAGTCAATTAAGAATGGCCGATGGCTATATCTCAAACACAGTTTAAATGCAATTTACAGAACGTTAATTTAAAAAACCGTTGTGTTGATTATTGCTTTGTTGAAGACACAATCACAACCACCTCGAAAGAAGCCGTGAAACAGAAACATCGACAACACTAAAAATTTGTGGTGCGTGTATCAGTTTTTCACTTCCCAAAAGATGAAAATCTGAAAATTCTATGGCTACAAGCCATTCCAAGAGCTAATTGGTCGCCCACACAGTATTCTGTAGTTTGTGCTAAGCATTTTGTGCCCAGTGACATTAGCCGTGAGGATATTCATATTTTGCCTGATGGCACCACAAAAAAAATCCAACTAAAGTGAGATTAAATACAGCTGTTCCGTAATTTTATCCCAATTTGCCTGCTTACTTGTCAAAAACTGTTCTCATTCCTAGAAAAAGTCCACCGGAGAGAAACGAGGAACAACAAGAGCGTACATCTCAACTTAATCAAGCTTTAGAGCAATCAGTTTTTTAAAAAAGTTTTGACGATCTCAGTAATTATTCACAAAAAATTAAAACTTATGAATTTTGGGAAGTAAAAATTATAAGCGATTAAAAAATATATTTTTATAGTTTAGATTTTACTAATGACTGTATAAATATTGTTAATCAGGTTTCAGTGGACATTGATATGAAGGTAAAGGTTTTTTTTTAAAGGTAATGAATTGGCTTACAATGATTTGAAATGGATTTTACCCTTTGAAATGAAACTAAGCAGGTGCATGTTCTCAGCTTAAAAACTTATTGTCTCGGTACCAATTCATACATTGTGAAAGTAACGAAGTTACCCAGATAGTAGGTGACTTTCTTGAGACAAGCGTAGATTTCTTAAACAAATCCTTAGGCTTACTAAATTTTGAGACTTCGGAAGATGATAGGCAATCCTGTAATTTAAACGCAGAAGATAATAATTTGTATAATAGAATATTACTTTTGATCGATCAAATAAATCTTCTCCTAGTGAAACAAGAACAGCTTCTCAACGCAATATTACCATTATTTAATAATTAGGTAAGTTGTTCTTGTTATCCAAAACTTTTAATTACTTTTTGTACATTTTTCAATATCAATATACCTAGTGGCAACAGAGCCAAAAAACACAAAAAATGTCAGAAAGAATAAAAAACTCGCCCGTTGCCGCGCCTCATAATAATGGCTTGTGGATCCGCAACTCCCAGCTGATGCGGCGTTGCCAGATGTCACTTCATGGCTTCTTTTCAAGGTGGTTGTGACACAATGGTATGATATTTGTATACAAATACCATATTAAAGGGTTAATTTCTTCCTATGGAGTTCATTTTTACATTAAATTCTTCATATTTTCTTCAACAGCAGTGGCTGGTTTAAATGAACTGTCAAGATTCTTCTACGGTCTACGCCACTGCGTTAACCATCAGGAAGCTGATACGGATAGGTTCCGTGGAACTCGTGTGGTACTTCAACGGTCCTTATAGGACTACGTGAGACTGTTCAGAGGCCTGCCACTTCAACCTAACCTAACCTCCATATCTTTGGTTTAAAGAAATATATTGACTTGTGGTTTTCACTAATATTCTTCTTATTCATTTTTCTTTTTGTTTAAGGTAAAAAATTATATGTAGTGGCATTTAAAGTTTTCTGAATTTTTCCCCTTCTACCATCTTTAAACAAAAAGGTAGAACAAAAACTTAAATACAAAAGGTGTGCAGAATTTTCATTAGATTGTAAAATGCTATCTTCAATACACCTTTACTATGAAAGAAAATCCCGTTTTTTTAATTGGTAACTATTGTTACGCCCCCTAGCGGTCAATCTAGAAGCTTAAAAATAATTTCCAGCTATTTCTCCACGTCACTTTGGTGATAATTTTTTTTCCGGCAGTCCGTAGTAGTAGTAGTAACATGTTTTATTTAGCAAAAAGCTACAATTAAATATTTTTTAATACATTTTTTAACACATTTTTATAGATTTATTATTAAATTTTAAAACGCAACCTTCTTTTAACAAAAACAGACAGAAAAGTTAAACATTTTGCAAATTGTATCAAATATTACGTATCATTTTGTTTTTTAATTAAATGTAATTTTAAAGTTTTTTTAAACAGTTTTAATGATATTTGAGATTTAATAGAATTTTCCAAATTATTATATTTTATCAAACCTTTATAAAAATATATTTATAAGCTAATGTTTTAGACACTCTATCCACATAAAAATTTTGATTAGTTCTTGTTTTATAATTTTATTATGATGGTCATAATTAAAAGTACAAAATTTTTTTAAACAATAAGGCGATAAATTATTTTTAATTTTATTTATGAAGATACCTACTAAATAAAAAATTAAATTTCTGACATTCAACCAATCTAAGTTTTTCAACATAAAATTAATTTTTGTATATTTGTCACAATTTAAAATAATCCGCATTGCCTTATTTTGTAAAATTTGTAATTTATCAAATATTTCCTCACTAGCACAATATAAAATGGAAGAACAATAAAGAAAATGTGGTAATATAATAATATTAAATACAGTTTTTTTAGAAAACAAACTTAAATTAGAACTAATTCTTTTAAAACAACCTACTTTTCCGGCAATCTTCGATATAATACTTTCAAAATAATTTAAAAAATTTAATTTTGAATCAATGATTATCCCTAAATATTTAAAACTGCTTACTAATTCCAATTTTTCACCATCAATTACAACATTTATATTTTGACAATTTAAATTATTACCCATAACCATACATTTAGTTTTTGAAATATTTAATTTTAATTTATTTACTTTTAGCCAATTTAATAATATATTTATATCAGAATTTAGAGTATTTCGACCATCAAAAATATTTAAAACATTAATGTAAATTAAGGTGTCATCAGCAAACATTTGTAACTTACACATTTTTAAAACTAAAGGCATATCGTTGAATAATAAAATAAATAATATTGGACCTAGTATACTTCCTTGAGGAACTCCTAAATTATTTATTTTTTTATTTGAATTATGTTTTTGATATTTTTGTTTTTTGTGACCTGTTACTTAAATAATAATTTTTAAACCATTCATAAATGTTTCCGCGAATACCATACTATATATATAATAGTAGACCACCCGGTACATAAAAGAAAAAGTCATTTGCATAAATAATTTAGTTCTTATTATTTTTATGAATCCTTTAAAATAAATATTACTTACGGATTTTGTATGGCTCGCGTTTCGGCACTCCGGGCGTTAGAATTTCGGTTGTTTTCATTCCAGACCCACTTCCCACCATCTCCGTCGGCCAGACATAAAGTAAATATACCAAGCAATATTACTAAAAAGGAAAAAAAATACAATTTTCTCGCCAGTTATATCAAATAAAATAGGTTTTCACCGAACAAAGGTTATATATCCAAAGGAAATTGATCAACAATCTGTTGTATATGATATGATTCGTCTAATGAAAAAAGTAAGTAGGTATGTTTTCCCAGACTACGAATTGTTTGACTAGTTTTTTTTTGTGTAGTTAATAAAATATTATACGGATTTTTGATTATAGTATTAATGAATAAACTTATTATTTATTATCAAATGGCGGAATATATACAAAATGCATATATAAAAATATGCATTTTTTGCATATTTTGTCAATTTTATAATAAAATGCATATTTTTTTATAACTTATTATTAAAAGAGAATATTGTGGCATATCGGACAAGTGTGTAACTATTTTTTATATTGGAATACATAGGGATCGAAGTTTAATGGATACCCTAGGGCGGGTAGACCACGACGGCCGTTTCGTCCTTGTTAGGACGCTACCAGCAGCCATTCCAAGAACGACGGTAAAATGTACTAAAAGCCTCTTTGCAAAATCAAAGCGGCCATCAATACACCCTAGCGCCATCCCAGCGAAATTAACTCCAATATAAAATGAAGTCACACTGGTAATAATCGAAAGGTAGACAACTAATAAACCACGAAGTGCATCACAATCCAGTATAGCTATTTGCGTTTTCACCGAAAACATCTGCCATTTTGCAGACCAGAAAACAGATCAACGCTGGCATCCACTAGAATGCGCGCAATCCGTTTAAGTTTTGAGCCATGAGACGCAAATAGCATTCGCTATACTGGACTGTGATGCACTTCGTGGTTATTGAGTTGTCTACCTTTCGATAATTACCAGTGTGACTGCCTTTTATATTGGAGTTAATTCCGCTCGGATAGGCTAATTATTATTATAAGAGCATATTTTTATGTGTTTTCGACCTTTATCAAAAAATTTAAAACGTTAAAGGTTTAATGTCCAGTTCGGTACTATTTCAGGGATTTTCCAATCTGACGATTATAATAATTATTATATTTACATTTTGGTTATACACAAGATATCTATTGGGGGTTTCCGGGGTTTGTCGATATATTGTTAGGGCTTGTCACTTAACAATACGTTATTACTTGCTTAACAAACTGTATTTATCTATATCGATTTGTAATACATACTTCTGAAATAACATCCTCGTTGGAGAGTAGAAATTTAAGTTTAAGATACTCAATTAGTATTGTTGAAACTAATGTAACAACATTCCCGGTAAAGTAGGAGGTCAAGTAAGGAACAAATGGGATGTAACTGTAAAAAAGAATGAAGGATTTAATTACTCAACTGCAGTAAAAAGCATTTATGAGGGTAAACCATCCAAGGAAGTTGTATCTTGGCCTTATATTTTGCTACTTAAGTTGCAGTATTGGCCGATTACATCAGTAGATGTTGAAAGAAGCTTCTCTTTGTATAAGCATATTTTTACTAATAGATGACACTCCTTTTTACTTGAAAATTTTGAAAAATATTTACTAATAAATGCCTTTCAGGGTCAATCGGGGGAAATGTAAACTAGGGGTAAATGAAAACAGCCTTAACTCTATACTTAAACATCCCGCTTATTTTTCTGAAGTATGCCTGTTGGTTGAAGTGGCAACACTGCTAGTAGCTTATCATAGTTTGTGATGGCGATGAGCGTTTAACGTGACGGTAAGTCGATTTAAACTATTTACTACAATACAATTTGATACACAGTTTTGCCGAGGCAAACAAATAATTTTTTTTCGTTTTAAAATATGTTAATATTGTTAGTCTTTATATGTATTACGGTAAATGAATGGTATGGTTGCACGTTTTTTTTTAGGTTAGGTCAATAATATTGCTGGGATGAAAACTACGAGGTGTTTCTATTTACCCCATTCATCATACCGCGGTGGGGTTAATGAAAACACATGTTTGAGGTTAATGGAAACATGTTTCCTTTGATACTTTCCTTATTATTACTTTTGACCGAATACTAGGTAATCTAAAAGCAGCAAATATTACGCGAGGTCGACATTTTTTTCCCAATATCTCAGAGTACCGTTGTTGTTAAGGACCTATTTTTATACAGTGTGTCCACGGATGGACCTAACTATACTTGTAAAAAACTTTATTTTCAATTTTTCGAAAAAAAGTCATTCTTCATCATTTCTTTTGCTTATTAAATAAATATAATTCACGTCAGAAAATTTCCATTTTTTTGTACAGGGTGCACAAAAAATGTAAAAATGTAGATTTGCAAAATTAAAAATTTTTGATCCAACTTTTCTGAACGATCAAAATAAAAGAGATTGGAAAGAGAATTCGAAAAGCCGAATAAAGTTTTGTGATATGACCTGTGGTAACTCCGATATTTTATATTAAAACTTTAATCTGAAGGAAAATATCAATAATTTATTTAATTTTATATAAAATATCGTAGTTACCACAGGTCATATCTCAAAACTTTATTCGGCTTTTCGAATTATCTTTCCAATCTCTTTTATTTTGATCATTCAAAAAAGTTGGATCAAAAATTTTTTATTTTGCAAATTTACATTTTTACATTTTTTGTGCACCCTGTATAAAAAAATGTAAATTTTCTTACGTGAATTATATTTATTTAATAAGCAAAAGAAATGATGAAGAATGACTTTTTTTCGAAAAATTGAAAATACAGTTTTTTACAAGTATAGTTAGGTCCATCCGTGGACACACTGTATGTTTATCACTAAAAGACTCAAAATGTACTAAAGTTACTTTACGTTTTATTCACATTTATTCCTCAAGTTAAGGAGCTATTTTTTGTGTTATTTTTTTGTACTTTTCATAGTACAGTTCTTATTAAAAATTTTTTTATCATCACTACCGAAGAAGGTATAAGAAATGTTTTCACTTAACCCGCAGTGAATTTAACTGATATTTATGGCGAAAACCACGTTGTTTTCATTTACCCCAATGTTATGGGTAAATGGAAATATATATGGGGTAAATAAAAACACACTAAAAAAAATTTTTTTTTAATACTTTAACTAAAATTTTCATGTTTTGCTGGGTACATTCTAACAAACCAAGTTGAAAAGTAACCGTCAAGCCTAGGAAAACTTAAAATTTTCATTTATACCTTTCCTACATAATTTTAAAATAAAGTTTGCAAAAATCGTTTCCATTTCCCCCGATTGACCCTATACAATTTTAGGTTAAAAAATTGTTTACTTTTAGTTTTTTTTTGTATTATTTTGAAAATAACCATATTTTTTAGAATCCGATGTGTTTCTTTACCTTATTTTACTATAATAAATTAAGAAATATTGCATACCAGTATGCATATATGGTAAGAAAATGTAAATAACTGCATTTTTTAAAGGCAATCAAAGCATATTATATCAGCATATTTTGGCTGAATTTAAGTGCATATAATCCGCCATTTATTCATTATTCTTTTAAAGTTGTAATTAATTTTTGGCTTAACATTAACGTAATTACTGGCAAGTAAAATAAGAACACTTTTGTTGTTTGTTTACTTAAATTTTTTCTGGCCAGACGTCATTTAGTATTTGTAGATTTAAAGAAAAATATAATTTTAATAACTTTTTTATTATTAATAAATATCAAATTTAATAGCCAATTCGGAACACGTTTATAAGGTACCCTTAACCTAGCTCAACTAATTTTATGCATAAGACATCCTACAAAATAACCGTGACATACTTGTAAACTTTAAAATCGATTAAGAACTAACGTACGTGCTAAGAACTACCTACGCAGGTATTATAAGGATTGAGACTTCCACTTTCAAAATATCGTTGCTTTGAAAATAGGATGAAATAAAAAACTAAACAGAGCTCGTATTCTAAAACGCAATTATTTTTTAAACTACACTGAGAAAAAGGCATTATAACCTATAAGAATTCTTATGACCAATATATAAGATTATACAGGGTGGCCCAGAAGTTCGGAATAAAATTAATATATGAAGAGTGGTCAAGCGAAGTGATCTAAGTGCCATAATCGAATACTACCAGAAAATGTAAAAAACTGTTTTAAAGCTAAGAATCATACAATAGTATATTTTTGTATTGATATTGCGTTAATAAACATACACAAAAACATTCGTAGGAGAAAATTTTAATATCAGTTAATCGAAAAAACGTTTGTACATAAATTGAACAAAAAAATATAGAAAAGGTCTAAGGCTCCTTTTATACTGGGATTCTGTATGCGAGATACAGTATCTGGGATTCAGATTCTCGCCATCTATGAATGCTTTTTATAACGAACAGGATGAAATTGGCACTTAGATCTTCTAGTACAGCGGTTCTCAAACTTTTTTGGTGACGGAACCCTTTTGGGAAGCAAAATACTTGATGGAACCCTACAACAAAACAATAGTTTTTAAAAGTTTATTCTTTATTAATAAGCATAATAAAAGTACAATGCAACAGTTACTAATTATTACTTACTTTACCACATGGCAAGTACAATAATAGAAGATATTAAAAAAGAAAAAATCTTACTAATCGGAGGTATGAAACTGTTTTTTATTTTTCATCAATTGGTTGATATCAGGTTTGATAGAAGACAGTTGAAGTCTCATATTAGGTTCGGCGTCCAGTCTATTGCGATATTTTGTTTTCGTGGCTGCATAGGTTGAGAATCCTGTTTCGCACAAATATGTTGTTGGGAACGGGAGAAGAATATTCAGAGCCATTTTGCCAAGCATTGGATATTCATCACGGATTCTGCACCAAAAATCGTTGAGAGGCGTCGTTTTGAACAGTGACTCCATACTTGTGTCTGATGACATTTCTAAAAGAGATTCATATATCTCGTTTGACAGACTTTCGGGCTTTTCCAAGTTGGGTAAAAAAGGATTATGAATCCATGAATTCAGTTTCATTTTTGTATTCTCTTCTTCGGGAAAATACTTTTCAAAAGATGCGCGCATCGAACTCGAAAATACTCGAGTCGGCGCCTTTGATAAACAAAAAGCAAAAATAAAAAGAGAAATATAAAAATTGCGTTGTAAACAATTCAGGGGCGGCTTTTATCAAAGGGACTGCGCGCTCACAAGTATACAAGTATAAATGTTGATACCAAACTTATGAGATATTGTACCAGCTAGTGTAACACATGTTTATGCAAATACAAATAAATAAATAAATATACCTACGCGCGGCCGCGAAGTCAAAACGTTTGACCAGAGAGAGGTGTTTTGATTTTTTTTCTAAATTCTTGAGGAACCCCTACAGAGGTATCGCGGAACCCTAGGGTTCCGCGGAACACACTTAGAGTATAGCTGTTCTAGTAGGACATTGGCATAGGTACATAGATCATATAAATTAAAAAATTTTTTTTTTTTGAATTTCGGCACATAGATCACTTAGCTTGACCATTCTTCAATATAGCCCTAACCTGTTACTTTTGGGGAAAACGCTAGGACACGTCAATTTAGGAGTTTATGTATGCATTTAATTATTTTGTTTTGCAGTTTTTTAATGGCTGAATTAAAGTTAAATTCGCTGATCCCCAAACTAAAATCATATATTGTAATTTTGAATAGGTAAACCAAAGAATAATATATATTTTTTAAATATTTTTACGATATATAATTTTTAGCTTCGAATAAAATACCAATAATTGGTGAGATGTAACTTCTTAAATATTCAATATGTTTTTTCCAACTTAAAATTTCATCAATATATAAACCTAAAAATTTAGTTGTATTAATATATTTAATTAAATTATTATTGAAAGACAGTGAAGAAATATTATTATTATTATTTAATTTTGATTTTTTTTTTTTTATGATCGAGCACAAGCACTATAGGAAAAATCCTTTAAGGCGCTCTGGGAGCGGTGCGTGTGCGAAGAAAGCGATTCACGTTTTTCTTGAATCGTTGGAGGTTATATTCGGTTGGAAACAAGGTCTCAGAAAGGCCGGTCCACAAAGATGACGTCCTCCAAATGAAAGAGTTCTGAAACAATGATATTCGGGGTGTACTAAGTTGAACCACATAGGAATGGGCGGCAGTGGTTCGTCGTGTATTTCTGCTATGCATTACTCTAGGTGGAATCGAGCGGGCAATATCTGTCGAACACTTGCCATGGAAATATCTGTAGAAGAGAGTCAAATCACCAACCTGTCTTCGATGTTCTAAGCTGTCGAGGTTCTTAGTCAGCTCGTGGTCGCCGATTAGACGAACGGCTCTCCTTTGGATGGAATCCAACAACCGAAGGGTAGGCTTCGGTGCAGAACTCCAGATATGAGAGCAGTATTCCAGTGATGGTCGAATCTGGGCTTTATAGAGTGTCAAAAGTTGTTGAGGTGTATACAACTTTTTGGTACGGAAAAGTATACCGAGCTTCTCAGAAGCTGCCCTGGCGATTGCCACAACGTGATTATGCCAAGGCATATTTTCTCCCAGGTTGACACCCAGCAAATTAATAGACGAAGTCAGTGGAATTGCGTGTCCTGCCATAACGATATCGGGTTCTGCAATGTTAACCTTCTTAGAGAAAACTGCTGCCTGGGTTTTTTGAGCGTTAAATTCGACTTGGTTACTGTCACCCCAAGACAAAATTTCTTTCAAGTCTTTATTGAGGCGTGATACCTCATGTTGTCTGCGAAGATGTGCGTCAGCAGCCGATGTTTGAGATTTTAAAGTAAAGGATAAGATAAGTGTGCTGTCGTCAGCAAAGCTATATATTGGATTTTCTGTTTTCGCTAGAAGGTCGTTAATGTACAGTAAGAAGAGAGTGGGGGATAATATGGACCCTTGAGGAACACCAGCATTGATGGTGAAGGTGTCTGAGAGAAACCCGTCAATCGCCACTTGCAGAGAACGGTCCTTGAGGAAGCTAGACAACCATGAATAAAATCGACCGGGCATCCAATAAGAACGCAGTTTACTTAGGAGCCCATCATGCCAGACACGGTCAAAGGCTTTAGAGATGTCCAGTGCAATAGCCCGGGACTCCCCATGATGTTCGATTGCGTAGCTCCAAAGATGAGATATACTTAATGATAATTTATTAATTTCAAGCCATTTACATATTATATTTAGGTCGTGATTAATGTTATTATGAATTTGAGCATAGTCTTCATGAAAGTATACAATAGTAGTATCATTGGCAAACAATTTTATTTTACCTTTTAAATTTAATTTTGCTATAGAATTAATGTAGATTAAAAAAAAAGTAGGTCCTAAGGTTGATCTTTGCGGAACACCACAAGTTATGTTTTTTGGTGAATTTTTAACATTTTTAATTTGAACAAACTGCTTTCTATTACTTAAGTAATTTTTTAACAAGAAATAAATATGTCCCCGAACTCCAATATTGTAGGTATGGGCATCTAAGTAAAACGTTGTGATTGATTGTATCTAACATAAATCTAGGGACAGTAGGCAGCATTTTTGGTCGCTCTCAACGTTTTGTTGAATATCGTTGATAAAATCTGCAGCTGCAACTTCTGTATCTCTAAATTCACGAAAACCATATTGAAATGGAGAGAGTAATTTTTTTCTTCTAAAAAATGTACTATTCTATTATTTAAAAATTTTTTCAAAATTCTTTGAAAATGTGGGTAAAACAGAAATTGGGCGATAGATACTACTAAAATATTTTTCTGCATTTTTAAAAACTGGCGATACTTTTGCTATTTTTAATTTATCTGGAAATAACCCGGTTTTAAAAGAAATTGTGATTAAATGATGTAATATAAGAATTATATTATATTTTGGAATTTTAATAATTTTGATGTAAATATTATCAAATCCCGTTGCTTTCATCGAATTGATATAAATTATTTTTCCTATTTTTCTTCAAATGAATATCTTCTTTATTTAAAAACATAGAACTTGAATTTATTTTTACATCTGGGTAATTTTCTTTTTGATTCATTGGAATTTTCTTGGCTACATTTTCTCCAACTTTGATGAAATGGTTATTTATTTCTTCACAAATTTTACTTGGTTCTTCGATTTTCTTATTTTCTTTAATGACGTACTTAATCAATGGTTGTTGATTTTGTTTTATTTGTCGAATTTGAAATAATATAGTTAAAATTTTTCCAAATCGTCTTTTGATCTCCTAAAAGAAACTGTTCTCCAAAGTATTTTTTTTTACCAACTTCATGTTGTTTTTAAGTAGACGATCATAATAGATATATAATTATTATAGTGGGCTCGTTGTGATTGTTTTAATAACGTGTACTTTTACTTAGACCAATTAGGGTGCGAGTAATGTAATTCGTTGGTAAAAAATAAATCATCCCCCTAATTGGTTCTAAAAGTTCACTTAAAATGTAAGTTTAACTTATAATTTTCTGACACACACCTGCTGTAATTTCTTCGGTTGCGTTACTTACATTTTACCAAATGAACTGCAAACATCCCACGATGTCACCGTGACCCACAAGGTCGTTTTAACAATGACTTTGGAAAAATCTCTTTAACATTAACAAAAACAAAATAACCTTGCTCTTTGAATATTTAGTTCATGTCCTAATTATGTGAGTTGTGTATATACAGTGGCGTATCTAGGATAAAGTCAAGGAGGAAGGGCTACACCAAGGCCGTAGCCAGCGAGAACTTTCAGGGCGTGCCTAAGTTTATTAAGAATTTAGCCAATAAGATAATATTTTGCATTAAAACGGATAAAATTGGATTAATGTTGAAGCAAATTTAAAATAAATATAGTTTAAAAAAACTAAAAAAACATGCTTTAATAATTAATCAAACTAAAAAATGGAAAATAAATATAGTTTAAAATAATTCTTGAAATTCTTAATATAGGCAGAAAATAATAATGAACGATAAACATCAGTAGTATTATAGTGAAAAAAAAACGCGGAGCGCTTTGTGCTATATTTTTTGTATATCGAGCACCCCACACTTTTTTTCTCAATAATACTAATGTTTATCGTTCATTATTATTTTCTGCCTATATTAAGAATTTCAAGAATTATTTTAAACTATATTTATTTTCCGCTTTTTAGTTTGATTAATAATTAAAGCGTGTTTTTTAGTTTTTTAAAGTATATTTTTTTTTCATTTTTTAGTTTGAGTTATTGTTAAGAAAACAATTTTTTTTGAGTAGATTGAGCTAGATTAGTAGATTATTGTATTGTCAGCGGTTCTTGATAAGTCTACAAAATTTAAATTAAATCTGACCGTTTAAAGTGGGTCAAAATCGGGTTCAAAGAAGTCGGTTACAAACAGAAAAACATACATACGTACAGGTGAAGCTAATAAAAGCGTCTTAAAAAGGGAGAAATATACGGCGAAAATTAGTTTTCTTTTTCTTGATTATACTCTTCAATATGTTCTACCCAAAACTGTTCATGGGATTTGGAGGGTTAGTGGTATATAAATAGTCGTCGTGTGTTTGACTCTTTAAACAAACATATTCCCCCTAGGGCAGCATAACGACAAATTTGCAGCACTATATGATCTAAACCAGCAAAATTGTTTCTACAATATTGCGTCTACATTATTGAAATGCAAAAGTGTGTGTATTCTCTTTTCTATGCTCTCTCTAACAAGCTATCACATCTTTACATTTGAAAAAACAAAGTTGAGGACGGTTTCTACCCATAAAAAAGGGGTAAATTTTATGAAGACACAAAAAAATTATGCCAAACTAAATATAAACGCAACCGTCGTTTTGTATTTTTTTTTAAGCAAATAAAGAGGATTTCTAATACTGAATTTGTTTTAGGAAAAAATTCCACGCTATATACAGTGTGACAAAGTCGGCATCATATGGTTTTTTTTTAATTAATAGCTTTATTTAAAATTTTTTGACTTTGATATCAAGTTCTGCATCGATCGAGATGCAAATTAGGCAAAAAAATAGTAGTCACGTGATTCGCATTAGGCATCTGTGAAATTTTAATTTTTTCCAAAAAATAATTCAAAATAAGGGTTATTTCTGAAAGTATCGAAAAAAGTTATTGGAAAAAGTTTTTTTAAATGCAGTTTCTAGCCCATATGCTAAATTTGCATAAAATACTTTTGATTTTTACCCATATTTTGTAAATTGCACCACTTTTGCAAAATAAGACTCAACGCAACCTACATAACACTTCTTAGTTTTGACAATGCTTTATTTCAGATACATTTTCTTTAAAGTAGCGCCCATATTAAATGTGTGTTTTTCTACAAAATCAAAATTGGGCTATTAAAATTTGGTCGCATGTGATGCAAAGTTTATTTGTTTTTGACCCTGTATAAGGTAACTTCATAAAATAAGTATTTTTTAAAACGAAGTTTGTGTCTGAAAGTAATATACCTTAATATTAGCACAAAAAAAAACACAGTGTCATCAGTAAAGTGTTCATTAAGTGAAAAATAAATTTCAGCGCTGATGGGTAAAAAATCAAAATTATCTTATGTTTGCATGTGGACTAGAAACTGCATTTAAAAAAACTTTTTCTAATAACTTATTTCGATATTTTCATAAATAAGTTATTTTTTGGAAAAAATTAAAATTTGACAGATAATGCGAATCACGTGACTACTATTTTTTTGCTAAATCATCCCCAGGAGAACAAAGAAATATTAAAAATTCAAAACGTGCATATTGTTGTATCCAAGCTTTAAGATGATCGAAATGACTCGGTTGCGGTTTTAGGTTTCTTGAAGAAACTATGAAATGTAATAAAAACCCATATCATAACCCTTTGAGCACTTCAATGCAGTTCGGTTATTTCTCTACTACAAGTTTCTTTACATTTTAATAACAATCATTCTTTTACATTTATACCTAACCTGCCTCAATAAACATCTTTCTTACATAATATCCTTCATTATATTTATAATTTGCAAATGGTCTTCCTTTGTGGGTTTTTATTACATTTGATGGTTTCATTTGAAGTTTTTTCCGAAAACAAGTTTTAATCAAGTACTTTCTATCGTCTCCGTTAGGACGGTGTGCACCTTTTAAATTTTTAATATTTCTTTGTTCTCCTGAGCATAAATGTTTATACATTCGAAACATGTAATGAATTTACCATCCTTTAAACTTGTTGATTAAATGTACCGGTGGAGGAAGACTTAAAGTGTGAGTTGTAACTTCAATGCAATTTTTACGTATTATCTTTAAGCACCTACAAAAATAATTCATCTATAAAATTTTAAAATTATTTATAAGAAATAAATCTGGTACAAATAGAGAAACTTGACCGTTCTCCTTAAGAATATTTGACTTACTCAACAATTGAATACGTAATATAAAAAAGTATTCATAAGAATCTTACCTGAGCTACTACACTACAATGGTATTTTAAAACAAAAGACTGGTTACACACAACAAGCAGTATTGATTGACTTTTCATGGATTGCTTAAAATTGGTTTCGCAATTTCCTTACATATGCGTTAAATAAAGAAAGGAAATTAAAATAAATCCAATTAACTTATTCAACTTGTTAGGTTGCATTCGCATAATAAGGCCATTAAGGCATTGTGTAAAACATCGGTAATAGAACGATAAGAAAATTTTCGACACCCGCAACTACCGTAAATAAAATGTTGGTCTTAGAGACTCTGTATAAACACGAAATTTGAGGAGTTTAAAAAATCATAAAAAATAAATGTGAAGGAGTAATTATAATTGGTTCATGTTATATGTCCCCTCAGTCATAGACAAACCTTTAGCACAAAATAATCAAAAACAGTAAACGCTTGGATTTTACATTAAAAACAATCAATTTTGAAAAGAAAATGGTGACAGATTTAAAGCTCAAATTTTGCAGCCCATTACGAAGATCTGAAAAATAGTTTTTTTCCTTTATTTTTTAAAGTTATTCAAGTTTTGGTTAACCTGCAATATTTTTAATATTTAATTTATATACCGGGTGTCCACGGAAGGTGGCTCGCACCTTTAACTTTTTTGTTTTTCAAGATAATGTAATAAAATTCGGGGGATTTGTGTACGACATAAAACTACATTTTTTGACAGGGGACTCAACATTATGCAACTTCCGGTTTAACCGGAAGTGACATAAACTTTCGATTTTTAAATGGGACACCTAGTATATTTTTACTTTTTTTGACTCCATATGACATTCTAAATACAACGATGTGTCACTTATCACTTTTTGTCACCAAGAAAATATTTTTTTTCCAAATTTATTATTTTATCTAGAGGGCTATGAATACCTTAAAATCACTTATTTCAGTTCTTTAATCTTGGGAAAAATACAATTTTACTATTTTTGGTCCAATGCTATGTGTTGTGTAAAATTTAATTTTTAAAGTTGTAGAACTCGTTTTTTCTAAATGGCAACAGGGTTGCTCGTCGGGTTAAGAAAGAAGAGGATTTTATTGCGATTATTTTGATACTATACACTATTAGGTTTTAGAAAAGCTACCATTAAAAAACTTTAAAAAGTTAACTTGAAACTTTCCTAAAATAAAGCATCCTTGAGAATAAATTTAGATTTAAATGTATCAAGTAGCCTGTAACCAGAAAAACTGATAAAATAAAATCATGCCTTGAAGAAAATTGATATGCCCGACAACTTCTGCCAAAGTATATTAGTTTGTTGTTTAAAGAACATGGAAAATAATAGTTAAGGTAATTTATTTTATTTTTATGCTTAAAAATATATATCAACAGGTTGTAAGAACATATTTGTTTAATATCCACTTTTTTGCTATCTTTAAATAGTAAATCGGAAGAATATTGGTGGTCTTATTCGTAAATAATTTTCAAAATGTATTTTTGAATAGTTTCAATATTATTAAGATAATTCTTATTTATAATCAAAAGGATAACTAAAATTACAAGAAGTTAGTGAAAATCGCAAGTCAATATCACCTTTCTAGCTAATGATATTATCAAAACATTCTGAAAAAGAATAATTTAACACCGATTGTAGGTATTTAAATATGTTACTCATAAAGCAATAATATTTTAAATTATTGCCAGCTCAAAGCTGCAAAAATGTAAATATTACGTTCAAAGAGCTTTTAGTGGGGCGTTAAGTTTTACTACAATGGGTAAAACCACTAAAAAACAGTTTCAGCGTTACATGCTGCACTGCGCCCCCAGAGACAGACGGTTTATAGCACTATGCCCGGTAAATCATTTTAAATTTACAAGCTACAAACAATTAAAACTAAATTGTCGTACAAAAAATTTAAAAAATCTGGACACACGATCAGTATTACTGTCAATAATACCGTTATTATTGTATTTAGTAACAAATAGTAGGTAATAATTTTAGTAATAACATATTGGTTATGCTATCGGTAATACAGGATCCCCAATACATATTAAATAAAAATTTTAAAAAATCATAATAAAATGCTCTTGCACGAAAATAGTAATATGTCCTAAAATGTACGTTGTCTGTTTTCTTAGTGTCTGTAATGTCTGTAATAAATATACAGGGTGTCGCGCGGTGACGGTCCATGAGAATATTTCGGAAGTGACTACATTATAAAAAAACTAAGAATTCTTATATCAAAATTTAAACACCTTAAACAATTTTTAAATATAAAAGAATTAGAAATACTTTATTATTCTTTAGTACAAACCCATTTAAATTATGGAATACTAGAATGGGGAGGCATAAATAAGAATTATCTTAATAATATTGAAACTATTTAAAAATACATTTTATAACTTTTTTCTTTTTTTCAGATAATTAATTACTTGTCAACTTGTTTTTCCAAATTTTTTCGGAAAAATTAGATGCACTTATGATATTACCCCCGATAAAACAGTAAAACTCAAATTGAGGAATTAGATATTAGAGTGTTCTTTTTTAATTTAAACTCTTCATGCTCGACTTATAATTCTATTGCACTCGTCATAATTAAAAAATAAATTTAGTATATCAGCATTCGTATACGCATTTTTTTCCATTTTTCGACAATATTTTCCCCGAATAAACGCGGTATCAAAACATCGATAAATATTTAATTTCGTTTATCTGTAGATACATATTTTTACTTTGTTAATTCTTCTGCCAAAAATCAATAAGACTGGTTGATATTTGAAGGATTATGCGAAAAACCGTAAATGTTTAAAGGTATTATGCAGTGTGACCCGTAAAGTCCGCATCATATGGGATTTTTTTTTATTAATAGCTTTATTCAAAATTTGACTTTGGCATCAAGTTCTGCTTCGATCGAGATAAAAATTAGGCAAAAAAAAATAATAGTCACGTGATTTGCATTATCTCTCAAATTTTAATTTTTTTCAAACAATAATTCATTTCTGAAAATATCAAAAAAAAGTTATTAGAAAAAGTTTTTTTAAACGCAGTTTCTAGCCCACATGCAAAATTTTAGCTGCGTAAGATAATTTTGATTTTTTACCCATATTTTGTAAATTGCACCTCTTTTGCAAAATGAGACTCAACGCAACCTACATAAAACTTCTTAGTTTTGACAATGCTTTATTCCAGATACATTTTCTTTAAAGTAGCGCCATAATAAATGTGTGTTTTTCTACAAAATCAAAATTGGGCTATTCAAATTTGGTCGCATGTGATGCAAAGTTTATTTGTTTTTGACCCTGTTTAAGGTAACTTAATAAAATAAGTATTTTTAAAAACGTTGTTTGTGTCTGAAAGTAATACACCTTAATATTGAGTTGAGTTGCGTAGAGTTTTATTCTGTAAAAGTGGTGCAATTTACAAAATATGGGTAAAAAGTCAAACTTATCTTATCAGCCAAAATTTTGAATGTGGGCTAGAAACTGAATTTAAAAAAACTTTTTTTAATAACTTTTTTCGATACTTTCAGAGATAACGCCACTTTTGAATTATTTTTTGGGAAATAATTAAAATTTGACAGATAATGCGAATCACGTGACTACTATTTTTTTGCTTAGTTTTCATCTCGATCGAAGCAGAACTTGATGCCAAAGTCAAATTTCGAATAAAGTTATTAATAAAAAAAAATCCCATATGATGCGGACTTTACTGGTCACACTGTATAACTCCACCTTCTGTGATTTGTCATTTTAACGGAGGATTTAAAAAAGTTTTAAAAAAATTAGACGTCAATAATGCTTACATAAAAAAAAGACAACAGCAAACATCACATTCGTGTATGAAAGTTGACTTCACGCAATTGATCACAATATACTATATTTGTGGTAAACTATAATAGCTAAATTTAGGTCATATTTTCGAAATATTGAAGGGTTTTTATTCACAAGCAACCCAATAATCTTGCTATAAATGCTCGAAATAATATATTATGTAGAAGTGAACATTCTTTATTTATTAAAAAAAAAATTATGACCTACCGTAAAGTAAATACTATTAAGCCAAATTTTATTCCATTGAAAATTTTCAAAGTTTGGATCAAATTATTTAATATTAAATCAGTCAGACAATTTAAGGAATAAATAATACATTTCTCGTTACACTTACTTAGTTTACCAATCATATTGATATCCTATAAAAACTTAACACTAACGTGGGTCACTGGTTAATCCAAAACACACAAAACAATAGAAAAAGTCAATTCACTGCCTCAGGTCCAACGGGTTGTTACATAAGAGTTTAATACCAAATATTTTATCTCTTATAGGTGGGTGAACCCAGTCTATACAGTTTTAGTGGGGAATTGTGACCCTGTCGTAGTAACCTACAAATCATACCCCACCTAAAATTAAATCATTGATCGCCGTGGTCTTTATCAATGAAAGTAAAGCAATCAACGCGATATGGAAATTCCGACTAAAAAGTATTGCGACTTTAAAACAATGATTAATACGTAAGTACGTTAATTTCTATAACTAATGTTAAATATTGAATTTTGAAGAAGTAGTCCATACCCAAAGTGGAGTTAAATGTATACAGTGTCCGCAAGAAAGTCCGCATCAAATAGGATTTTTTTAAAATTATTAGGTATAGGTAAAAATTGAAAAAGCAGTTAGTTTTTGCTTATCTAAAAACCAAAAATGACGTATACTGAAGCAGCTGCACGACTTGCGTTACCTGTCAAATTTGACATTTTTAATAAAATAGGTTCAAAAATGCCCTTATTTATCAAAATATCGAAAAACTTTATTCGAGAAAGTTGTTTTTTTAGGCATTTTTAGCCTTCGTACGAAATTTTGACAGTCTAATACAATTTTTATTTTTTGCCAGATTCTTGAAAATTTTGATCAACCCTCGTAGATTAACTTTTATACATCGATGTAAAACCATTTGCCTTTACTTCATTTGTAATCTTAATGCAATTTTGTCTAAAATTTTTGTTTCCAATTATTTATTTTGCTTCAAAAATTGAAATTGTTATTGATCAGTATGTAATGTTTAATGCAAAGTTTATCTAATTACATCAGTTTTGTCAAAACCGAAGTTTCTCATTTTTCTTAAGTTAGTAAACAGATGTACAAAAAAAAAATATTAGGAAGCTTTTGTTGAAATTTTACTTAATTAATATTGGATCAAAAAGAATAAATATTAATCGCTCGAAACATTTTATTCAACAAAAATATAGTTTAATATAATTAATTTAATTTAATAATAATAATTAAGTAAAATTTCAACGAAAGCTTCCTAATATTTTTTTTTGTACATCTGTTTACTAACTTAAGAAAAATGAGAAACTTCAGTTTTGACAAAACTGATGTAATTAGATAAACTTTGCATCAAACATTACATACTGATCAATAACAATTTCAGTTTTTGAAGCAAAATAAATAATTGGAAACAAAAATTTTACACAAAATTGCATTAAGATTAGAAATAAAGTAAAGGCAAATGGTTTTACATCAATGTATAAAAGTTAATCTACGAGGGTTGATCAAAATTTTGAAGAATCTGGCAAAAACTAAAAATTGTATTATACTGTCAAAGGCATTTTTGAACCTATTTTATTAAAAATGTCAAATTTGACAGGTAACGCAAGTCGTGCAGCTGCTTCAGTATACGTCATTTTTGGTTTTTAGGTAAGCAAAAACGAACTGCTTTTTCAATTTTTACCTATACCTAATAATAAAAAAAAATCCCATTTGATGCAGACTTTCTTGCGGACACTGTAGAAAAAATAAAAGCACAAAGTCTTTCTTCGCAAGTTTATTAGAATAGCTGGGCGAACCTAGAATAATTCGTAATAATTCGACATATTTCGAGTGTAGAAACACTCATCATCAGGAAAACAAAGTAAATAGTACAACGCCGATGTTGTTACCAATAGAGAAAATAATAAGTGGGATTGAGCCGTAATGGAGCTTTCAGTGGTGTACACGAAGTGTAAAAAATGAATAGTCAGAATACCGACAAGACTTCAGCATACCGGAAAGTCAAGTGCTAGTGCAAAGGCCCTGTCTTGCAGGAAAATGAAGAGGGCGAAAAAAAAATTAGAGAGTTTTAACAGACTATGTGGAAATAATTCAGGTATAAGAAAAATCCTGTAGACATGGAAAAGTGGAAAAAGATTTTTAAATCTTTTAAGTTTGCACACAATGTGTATGCTTTGACTCCTGCCAGGGTAACTGGGCCTTAACAAGCCTGGTACCCCAACAGCATTTTACTTCAAGCTAAATGATGCTTTGAATTTTACGAAAACCAATTTTTTCTTTTTTCTTTCTCTGAATATTCATTTTTTACACCCCGTGTACACCACTGAAAGCTCCATTACGGCTCAATCCCACTTATTATTTTCTCTATTGCTAACAACATCGGCATTGTACAATTTACTTTGTTTTCCTGATGATGAGTGTTTCTACACTCGAAACATGTAAAATTATTATTAATTATTCTAGGTTCGCCTAGCTATTCTTTTAAACTTGTGGAGAAAGACTTTGTGCTTTTCTTTTTTCTAATGGTTAATAATTTAAAATAGGTAATACACTCACCACACAAAAAAAGTGACGAACCAAAAATTTACTTCTGTTTTGAGATCTTGTAAACGGTTTGTGGCACGGTATTGAGGTTTTGACTGTTGGATAGAACCATTTCTTGGCAAGAAGGCTGTTGTCAATTTTAGCTTTTTTATATTTTTTTTTCTAATACATAGGGTAAAAAAAGGAAGTATGTTTTTTGCTAATTTTTGAAACGCCCTATGGAGTGTCATGATAACCAAAATTCAACTAATAAAAAGCCATTATTTAGGATGGCCCTTTAGCAACATTTCGTTTTCCAAACCATTTTCCTATCTGTTCAGTAACCTGAGATCCAGCTTTTTAAAGAAATTAGAAAGTTTTAGCGTAAAAATCCTATAATCGGGTTTTTAAATTATTCCACTAATAAGAAAAAGAAAACAAAAAAAATAATGCATAGTCATAAATGATATCGGGTATTTTTGCCTCTAGATCTCATTACATCCGGGGCTTGGCTTGTACTAGGTTTGCAATTAACTCCTGTGTTATGTTGTTCCATTCTTCAATAAGCGCTTCTTCGAGGTATTCAGAAGGAGTAGAAATGGAAAAAAAATGGGGTGGGTCTGTAAGAGTGTGGGCTGGGATTTCCACTAATTACCTTACAAATTTATGTATAAGGAAACACCCTAAATGATCAGGGATACATCGATATATTGCAATAGCATGTAAATAAGATATTTTATTGGTGTTTTAATACAATTTTTGGAGTCCGGTATTGAGCGTTTACCATGGCTGGCTAACCGCCTCCCATATCATATACAGCTGCGAAGCGCTAAACCGTAAAATATTCAAAATCTTCGGAAACATTCGACGTGGCGATAACCTCCCGCACTTGGAAGAAAACTACTGGACCTCGTACGTAGAAGAAACAAACCTTTTCTAACAAGACTGGGGCGCACAATAAGCCAGAAGGCTGCAGTGTAAGAAGCTTGGGCCACACGTCAAACCCGACCCCCGCCTTTAACCGCCCCATCGCCCTACTTAGTGCAACGTACAAGATGCTGGAAAGACTTCTATATAACAGAATAAGCCAAACAATTCTGAGTGTCATCCCCGCCGAGCAAGCTGGCTTCCGCCCAGACCGCAGCTGCTGTGATCAGGTCCTTTCTCTTACCAATTTTATTGAAAAGGGATTCCAAGATGGCCTGAAAACTTCAGTGGTCTTCGTAGACCTTACAGCAGCCTATGATACCGTGTGGAGAGAGGGGATGCTTCTGAAATTATTAACTACCATACAGTGCACTAAAACGACCAGCCTCATTAATAATATGTTCGCAAACAGACAGTTTATCGTGAACAAGGACAATCAGTGCAGCACACAGAGAACACTCAACAACGGGTTACCCCAAGGATCTGTGTTGGCTCCCTTACTTTTTAACCTGTATATTGCGGATCTGCCCCCTACCACGTCCAGGAAATTTGGATATGCGGATGACCTTGCGATTGCCGTACAGCACAAGAACATCACCGCAACAAAAGATACTTTAACGAATGATCTTACCAGACTGGGAGTCTACTTCCGAGAATGGAGATTGAAGCCTAGTATGAACAAAACTGAGTCTTGCTGTTTTCACCTAAACAACAAAATGGCTAACACAAGGCTTAATGTGTATTTCGACGGAGCACTTCTCCACCATAACCCAACTCCAAAATATCTTGGTATCACCCTGGACCGGACTTTAACTTATAAAAAACATCTCACCAACACGGCTACAAAATTAAAAACGAGAAATAATATTCTACATAAGCTAGCAGGAACAACATGGGGTGCTGCTGCAGACACCCTGAGAACTACAGCCCTCAGCCTCGTCTACTCTGTAGCAGAGTATTGTGCACCTGTATGGATCAACAGCAGTCACACCAAACTAGTGGATGTGCAACTAAATTACTCTATGCGCACCATCTCGGGCACCATAAAATCCGCACCACTGTGCTGGCTACCTGCTCTAAGTCATATCGAGCCTCCGGACCTTCGCCGCTCCCGAGCACTACTTCGAGAATACAATAAAATAATTAGCAATCCGGATCTTCCCATAAACGAAGACTTCCCAACCGGGAGACAACGTCTGAAATCAAGGCACTTGCCTATTGCTACGGCTATCGCACTTGCTAACTCCCATTTCAATGCTAAGAACAGCTGGCGACTAAGGTGGCTCCAGACTGCACCTCCTGAATGGCATCAAGTCCTAAATGTAAACGCAACACCAAATGGCTTCGATCTACCCCGTAACACTTGGTCGAAACTAAATAGAGTCCGCACAGGTCACGGGCGTTACGGTGACTCGTTTTTCAAATGGGGAATAACCCAATCTCCCCAATGTGACTGTCAAAATGGTAACCAGACGATCCGCCATATCACGACCGAATGCTCCACTCGCGCATATCCTGGACCCCTCTCAGATTTTGTTGGACTCCCCCAAGAAGCTATACATTGGCTAAATAGACTGGACGTCGCTCTCTAAAACTATTTGTATTATTAACAGAATTTACCTGTCGTGTTCTTGACTATATACTATATCTATGTTCTATGTTATATATTCTAACTTTTCGTTAGTTTAGTTTTTATATATATTGTATTATGTGTGTAAAGCGCCATACGCTAAATAAAATAAAACCAACCAATCAACCAACCATGGCTGGCTAGAAGCCCGGATATGAATATAATTGAGCACCTATGGGACCAACTTATAAAAATCAGCTTCATGCTCCTCAAAATCGCCAACAACTTGAAGAAACGCTCATTAAAGTATGAAACAACATAACACAGGAGTCAATTGCAAACCTAGTACGAAGCATGCTCTATTCCAGCTATACTCTAAGTGTGTTCCGCGGAACCCTAGGGTTCCGCGATACCTCTGTAGGGGTTCCTCAAGAATTTAGAAAAAAAATCAAAACACCTCTCTCTGGTCGAACGTTTTGACTCCGCGGCCGCGCGTAGGTATATTTATTTATTTATTTGTATTTGTATAAACATGTGTTACAATAGCTGGTACAATATCTCATAAGTTTGGTATCAACATGTATACTTGTATACTTGTGAGCGCGCAGTCCCTTTGATAAAAGCCGCCTCTGAATTGTTTACAACGCAATTTTTATATTTCTCTTTTTATTTTTGCTTTTTGTTTATCAAAGGCGCCGACTCGAGTATTTTCGAGAATATTCGAGATCGAGTCTAGGACTAAGTATAAAAGCGGCGATCGCGCGTCGCGCCTCGTCAGTCAGTTGACGATTAGCGTTCGGAGCGATAAGTTCCTACCTACCTACTTACAAGCTCGCTAGCGAGAAACTAGTGTTCATTGTTCTACTGCCTGCTGTATTCTGTTGTCTCAGTTTTATACATTTCTTCATTGTACTAAACTTAGTCTCTTATACGCAGTAACGATTGTGCATTATTTAGACCCCACCATCCTGATGTGTAACATTATAAATAAAGAAGAATGGAACGTTGGCTTAAAGGTGTTAAACGTGTTGCAACAACATCTTCTAATGACGCTGAATGTTCAAAAGCAGTACGCGCGGAGAATATAGCAATCACCGATCCAGACGATGATGCCACGACGTCAAGCTCGACGGTTTCAAAGACGAAAAAAAGGAAGTATGATGAATCATATATCAGTTTCGGATTTGATTCCAACACTGCTTCCTAATAGCTCCATGGCACCTGCCAAATTGCGCCGACATTTACAAACTGTACACCCCGAGTCTAAAGACAAGAATAAAGAATTTTTTGTTCGTAAAAAAGATCAGTTATTGGAAAGTCAAAAAAATATGATGCATGTAACAAAAACTATCAACGAAAAGGCCACGGAGGCATCATATTTGTTAGCTATCGCATTGCACAAGCAGGTGAAGCGCACACTATCGCTGAGAATTTAATAAAGCCATGTGTATTAGACATAACAAAATGTATGCTCGATGAAAAATCTGCAAAGCATCTTTCTACTGTGCCGCTATCAAACGATACTGTTTCACGGCGAATCCATGATCTGGCAAGCTACGTCAAACAAGAACTAGTTACACGTCTACAAAAAACACGATTCGCCTTGCAAATGGACGAGTCAACTGATGTCGCTGGTTTGGCTATCTTGCTGGTTATCGTGAGATATCCATATGAAAGTTCTTTTGAAGAAGACATGCTTATGTGTTCACCGCTGCTCACAAACACTACCAGGGAAGAAATTTTTAATAAAATAAATATATTTTTTAAAGAAAATAATCTCAGTTGGAACAATTGCATTGACATTTGTACAGATGGGGCCAAGGCGATGACAGGTAAAACAGCAGGAGCAGTGTCACGAATAAAAAATAAAGCGCCTAATTGTAGTTCCAGCTTATGTTTGCTGCCATAATCGTATAATAATTGTATTCTGCATAGACAAGCACTTGCGATGAAGCAAATGCCGTCAAATCTAAAATTAGTTATGGATGAAGCGGTAAAAATAATTAATTTTATCAAATCACGACCACTACAATCCCGATTGTTCTCATTATTTTGTGAAGATTATGGCAGCAAACATAAAACACTGCTGCTCCATACAGAAGTGCGATGGCTGTCTCGAGGTAAAACTTTAACAAGGCTATTTGAACTTAGAGCCGAGTTACAAATGTTTCTTTCAGCAGATACTTCTTTTAATTTGAAGGACCGTTTGTATGATAAAACTTGGTTGTTCCGATTGTCTTTTATGGCGGATATCTTTCAAAAACTGAACGAATTGAATTTATCATTGCAAGGTAAACAGACAACAGTGTTTCAGGCCTATAACAAAATAACTGCCTTCAAAAGAAAATTAGATTTTTGGATTATTTGCGTTGGTAAGAAAGAAATAGAAAGCTTTACGTCACTCAGTGAGTTTGTTAGCGATAACGACTCAGAAATGTTTCAAGATGATGTGTTTGAAGAATTGGTCCAATATCTCAGTTCGATGCGCGCATCTTTTGAAAAGTATTTTCCCGAAGAACAGAATACAAAAATGAAACTGAATTCATTGATTCATAATCCTTTTTTACCCAACTTGGAAAAGCCCGAAAGTATGTCAAACGAGATATATGAATCTCTTTTAGAAATGTCATCAGACACAAGTATGGAGTCACTGTTCAAAACGACGCCTCTCAACGATTTTTGGTGCAGAATCCGTGATGAATATCCAATGCTTGGCAAAATGGCTCTGAATATTCTTCTCCCGTTCCCAACAACATATTTGTGCGAAACAGGATTCTCAACCTATGCAGCCACGAAAACAAAATATCGCAATAGACTGGACGCCGAACCTGATATGAGACTTCAACTGTCTTCTATCAAACCTGATATCAACCAATTGATGAAAAATAAAAAACAGTTTCATACCCCCCAGAGACGTTTTCTTTTTTAATATCTTCTATTATTGTACTTGCCATGTGGTAAAGTAAGTAATAATTAGTAATTGTTACATAGTACTTTTATTAAGCTTATTAATAAAGAATACACTTTTAAAAACTATTGTTTTATTGTAGGGTTCCATCAAGTATTTTGCTTCCCAAAAGGGTTCCGTCACCAAAAAAGTTTGAGAACCGCTGCTCTATTCTATGATTAGTAGTTTCTAAGTTTCTAAGTTTCGGTGGCCATTCTCAGTACTTGACCACCCGGTACATACAAAACATAATAAACTATCTAAACTTTATTTTTCAACTTTCAAAAATGTTTCTCGGTAAATCAAAATTTTTGAAAGTACAAAAACTTGTTACCATTCAAGATATTTTTCAAAATTTTTGGAATTATTTGTCAACTTTAAAGATTAAATAATTGATATAATTATTTCATAATTTACTTCTTTTATTTTATAACGCAATTGCTAGTAATTAAAACATAGAATAGCAGGGCATTTCTTCAGCGATGACTGGAAAAACCAAACAAAATTAATTACTTATAATTTGTAATGTAATATTTATTACTTAAGAAAATGCAATTATTTTTATTGGAATTTACAACTTGAGTAAGATGATGCTTTATTTATTACATTACAAAACAATTTAATTTTTTGCGCCAATTTTTTTCGAGTTGTTATGGAACCCCAATAATAGTGAACTTATAATGATTAGTTTAAGCAAATATTTGAAAAAAAATATTAATACATATAATTCAGGTAAACTATATACCAAGTGGCCAAATAAGAACTCTCTCTGCCGTATTACAGAGACCGTTAACCTTTCAGCTTTCAGAAAAAAAATATCGTTAGCAATACAGCTAACAAAAATCGTTGGAAATTATTTTCAAGTGCGTGAGATGACCGGTAATAGAAATCAAATAGATAATTAGGGTTTTCTCTTTATGTTGCCCAATTAATAGGTGCTGAAAACATGTATATTTAGATCCTTAGGGTATACCGAGTCGTTTTTCTTAAATATTTTACTCTATCTTTTAAAATAAAATGATGGGAAATGTCACAGTTTGCTTCATATAAAAACAGGTAACTTCGTTTGCGCTAAACAGGTTTTGACAAAATTGATCTTTTTCAACCATGAATGTTTTGTGCTGTTCCGTAAAGCCCATTGTGTGAATTGTTCAAGAAATTGGAAAAATTAGCGATGAATCAAATTACTTGTAACGACTGTCAAAGATGACGGAATAATTGATTGATTATTAATTCAGGTAGTTATTGACACCCAACAGGTATTAAGTTCTACGGCTAAGCATTACGTCCTTAGATGCAAGGCCCTCCTTGATGCAAATAGTTTTTTCTCGCACACATTACTACCCTCGTTTAACAATCAAATTGTTAGAGAACTGTAATTGTGCTCATAAAAGGTGATAATAACTTATTTTTCCAACGAATAATTTCGGAGATAGAAGAGACAATATAAAAATTTAAGTAATTTATTAAATTATTAATTTCTTTTTATAAAAATTTGTAAGTATGTACCGAACAGTGATTTATTTCCTGTTTCTTGAGAGGAAAATAACATTTCTGCCAATAATTGATACATACAAGAACTAACGGTGACCAGTTAACATTGTTACTGACCTTGCTTATTGTCCATCAAAAAATTTTAATTACTATTCTTTTGACCTTTGTCTTTATTATTAAATGCAGAATAACGATATTACTACATTGTTTTCCTATTGTATTCGTATACCGACAATTTCGTAACATTCACAAAAATAACGACGCAAAACGAAACTGTATAATTAATGGAAAGCCCTAAATCTGATCACCAATTAGCTATTCAGATAATGGTGGAACAAATTAAAATCATTTTTAGACGTTTTGCATAAAATTAGGTCAATGGCAATTCATGCTAAACCTCTGTTGAATAATGAGTAACTCTTTTCTTCGCAAGAAATAACCTACGTTAATTTTAATTACTTACAAAACATTTGCAGATTTTAAGGTCAATATGTAATTAAACTGCTTCAGATAAACTAGAGTTTAACAATTATTATTTTGAAGATAAGATAATAAACTAGGCAATAATTGAACAGTGACAAGTTTAATAACAATCTTTTAAATGAAGATTATATTTGTTTAAGTAATCCATCTTCAATATTTTTTAAATCATATTTATCAGGTTGCTTTACTGAAAATTACATAAATTTATTTTCAACCAATTAAAAGGCTCCTTTTTGTTTACGTTGCTTCTAGCAACGCGAGATTATCGCGATAGTTTTGCTAGTTCCTATTAACTCAATGAAATTAATAAGTAATCATTTTTCTGTCACAAATGAAGAACTTTATCTATTGGCAAAACTCACTCAGAATAAAATCAAAATACATTTTGTTGCTAATTTATAATTTTTATTGATACTAACCAATTTGCTTTACATATCAAACACCAGGGCTAAAAGAGACACATCAAAAATTTAAATAAATTCATCGGAAATATGTTTTTTTACACATCAAAAATTTAACTAAACTCATCGGAAATATGTTTTTTTAAGTTTTATTTGAAACTATGTAGATATGTAATTTCAGATGTTTTGGTTGAAAACGAATTAATGTTTTTACTGTTCCTGAAATTTTAGTAATAAACCTTAGTTACTAACAAGTAACATGAAATTCTATTGTAAAAATATAGTGCGTCATATTAAACTAAACTCATCGGAAATATGTTTTTTAAAGTTTTATTTGAATTTAAAACTATAAAGACATTGGATTTCAGATAACAAATTTGTTCTTTAATGTTTGTCACATTTTAGTAATAAAAATGAGTTACTAACGGCTAAAATTAACTTCATTTCTAAAACTCTAATTAGTTAAAATTAACTAAAGCCACAGAAATATGTTTTTGTAGCATTTTAGCAAAAAAATTATAATAAGAAAAAACTCCAATTTATGAAATTTTCTTACCGAATCTCCGACGCAGCAGAATTAATTCCAATAATTCTGCTGCTATGGAGATTATAAGTGATTATTTATCTTTTCAATTTTTAGAATGTAATTCAGCAATATTTCGTGTTTTGCTACCAGTAACCAAAGAAAACTAAATCATCACAGGCAAACTGCCTTATGGCAATATCACAGTGGCTGAGGATTCCTTAAACCCATTCAATGAAACCTAATAACCCTGTAAACCCCCATGTTACTAAAATCGTTACACTCAATCTCTCACAGCAAAACTATTCGTGGTGTAGAAATTCCATAAAACCAAAGATGTTAAACTCCTTTAAATAAAAATATCATAACCTCAAAGTGTTAAACTCATTTAGAAGAAATAAGAAGTTATAAGGTTATAGAGTTGTCTGATGAACTAGCAGGGAATACTGTGGCTAGACCACCGAAATCAGTCAAGAGGAGATAGATCGGATGGCTAAACAACTTGCGCGAAGCAGATAGCCAGAGCTAACAACCTGTAGCATATCCAAGTACTTGTGGCACCTACTTGATAACAGAAAAACTGCAGCGTTATTACAGTATAGACGGAAAGACTTAAGAAATATCACTGTCCCTTTAACCTATTGTTATGAACATATTCTCATATACATATAATGTGTAGGCAGCAGAGTTAATTTTAAAAAAGTAATTTATTTTTAGGCTATGGTCACATGACACCTAAAACAGACTGGGGAAAAGTGGTCACAATATTTTATGCAATTCTGGGAATACCTTTGATGCTGTTATGTCTGTCAAATATAGGTGATATTATGGCAACTTCCTTTCGATTTCTTTATTGGAAAGTTTGCTGTTATGTTTGTGAAAGAAAACCAAAAAAACGGCAAAGAGGTAGATCTTTCAAGGCTTCTTTTCGAGCCGAGTAAGTATTTTTTCCTTTGGGCCATTTATTTTTAAAGCCAAAAATGTGTTAAAAATTAAATAAGAATGTTGGCAAATGAGAAACGTGATATTTAATTGTAATCGGTATATTGAGCCTAATGAATGAAAATTAAGCGATTACTTAAAGCAATTACTTTTTAGTAAAAGCGATTGCTTGACTAGCAAATGCTATAAGTAAAAGCAATTGCTAGATCTGGATATGAATAAAATTTTGAAGCAATTGCTGTTTTTCTTACACCTCTGTAGCAAATGCCTATTCAACACAAGTTCAGACGTGGCTTATCCACTTGTTCAGATTATAGATTTCATGTTCAGTTTGGTGCCTAATTTGCAAAAGAGTTGACGTAAATACAAAAACGTTGGTCTATTTATTTAGTACAATAGTCTGTCAATAGTAGTCAATCTGTTACGTTTTTGTGGAAAATAGGAAACTTATATTTGTGATATGGCAGATTTCAGTGAAAATGAGGAAAGTGATAGTAGTGATGAAGAAATTAAAGACAAGCAATTGATATTCGTTCACAAATTGAAGGAACATAAATAAATCTCTCGGACCACAACCGTTTAGCTTCCACAACAGCTTCAGCACTTGTAGGAAATTTAATAAAAATATTGGCCAATTTCCAAAACTGCATCCTTTACAGAAGTGTATGTCTTACAGACAGTAGTAAGTAGCAGTAAACACCGAGTTCTTCAACTACAGAATTTTGAAAGCCCGGATCCGACAATTTCCACAGAAAGACTTTAATCTTATTTAAAGGCGACAGTGCACCCCTCGTCTGGTACCAGTATCAGTCAAAAAATAATTTGCCAACCACTCAACATTTTCGCAGTCAAATCGATATAACTTTCTGAAATCATCATCGGCAATTTTTACGTACACTGTAGATTTTTCTTTTACGGGTTCATATATTCCCCAACAAACATTTAAAGCCTTGGCGACCTCTCATTTGGAGAAAATGACCTATTTAAGTAAAAAATAGTCTATTTTTTACCTTCAAATCGGCTTTTTAGACGAAACGGCCAAAGAGACTAACAGTTTGGCCCAAACAAAGTAATTCGAACTTATTAATACGTGTTCAAAGTGGGAAAATATAAGAGGCCCAAGAGATGGTCCAAAAGAGTAGATAATTACCTTGCAAATCGACTTGATAGTTAGGTCTAAGGAAAGTCAGTAATAAACGCCCAACCAGGTTATTTTTTACCTTAGATTGGGCCTTAAAGCCCAATAATCTTTTAGGCCCATAAATGAAGAACAAATTACTTCGTTTTGTCTTTAACATATCTTCATGGTCAGGTTATAATGTGAACACTTTCTGAAGTGATGTATACCCTATATTAGTCTTACATTTTGTACTTAAAGCCCAGAAGGCTTTAAAGTATAAAATAGGTTATAGTTATGACTTAAATAATTTCTTGATAGCCAATATTTTGTCCTCAAAGTGATTTTTACCGGATATAAAGCCGTATCTTCCAAAAATTATGTCTTTAAAGAGATTCTGGCTTAGAAAACTTGAATGATGATTGTAAAGTTTATTGCACTGTGATAATCTTTCCACTTGTGGGGAACATAAGAATAATCCAAGGAGGAGCTTGACCCTCTCCATTTTAAAATAATCAGTTTCCATTTTTCCGGCGAAATAAAAGGGGTAGGAGCTATACAAAACGCCGGAACAACGAAAAAAACGTTGTACGTTTATATTCGAACTCGGCCAAAAAGTAAGGTTAGTTACATTATAATAGTGGCTATTAATCCGTTGCGAGGCATTTATGCAGCAACCCCGATAGAAACATTTTATCTCGCATTTTATGGAGTAATTGGCCGTACATAGGGCCTGCAGTATTCTTAAATACCCCAAATTAGGCTTCATAAACACTCATTATTATAAAGTTATGCCATATAAACGAATATTTCTCCTAATTTAGACCTATCAAGACGGAAGATACAAAATAGGAAATTTTCTCCTATAGCGTAACCTACGGGTTGACTTATAGGTCCAATTTTTTTTAAGGCTCAAACCCCAGGAAATCACGACCTTTAGGAAAAATATTTTACTGACGCCATATTTTTTTCAACATGGTGTATTATTTTCAATTAATTTTGTTAGATTACTTGTAACACTAAAGCAACAACAAATATATTACAAAAACCGAGCACAGAAACGAGCTAACTTATTCGTCCAAGCACTAAATATTGGCTACATTTAAAATTTTTGGTATTTTCAATTTTAATTTCCCTTGTTTTTCTTAATTAAATGCCTTTTTTCTGGGGCGCGGTTAGTTTTTCTAGGTAAAATTGAAATCTATACGAAAATTTTTTACGCGCACCCATTTTTTCACTTCACATCGATGAAATAATGATTTTTATAAGTACATACCTATCTATATACTACCACTCCATTTTAAAAATCAATAGCGGCTGACATGACATGTTCTGATTTAAGAACCCTCCTGCACCCTGTGCTTTGATACAAATAAAAACAAAATACTATTTTTATCTTTTTCTAAAATTGTGGTTATGATTTTCTATAAACTTCATAGCCCATAACAGGCCCAACATAGGCCCACATAGGTAAAATACGGGTAAAAAACACCTCTTTACTACCACGGAGAAGACTACTTGGCCTCGTCTATGAAGAACAATTCTCCTAATGACAGGTGTTTCTTACCACTTTATTACCTTGGTTTTATTCCCCACTAGGTGATAAAGTGGTATAAATTACTAACTTCTGACTATGTAAAGCGGTCCGTCGAGCTTTATAGTTAAAAACTTAGGTAAAAGTCACCTTTTTTAGACTATAATTGTTTGTTGGGTCAGCCATAATTGAAGACACAAATTAAGAGCAACGCACGTGTATGCCGCGAAGAACTAAAGTTGACTGCTACCAAGCAAATAATGCAGTGGTCGACCTACCTTAAAAAGTTGAAAGCGATCGCTACACTAGAAAAAGCAATTCCTTAATTTATTCATCACATTTTAAGCAAACGATAGCGATTGCTTCTATTTTTTTTAAGAAAAAGCATTGACTAGAAGCCATTCCTGCACTTTTAAGCAATCGCTGGACGCAAAAGCAATTACTTTAATTTTTATTCATTGGCTTTTAAGAAATTACTTCGATTTTATAAAAAAAAAGCGATCGCTACATTTTTATTCATTAGGATCATTAACTGTTAGAATAGTACAAGCCCAGTTTCGTTTGGGGGACACTATTATGTCTCATATTTAGTGAGCAAAATACATATTCAAAAATCGATTTTATCACTAAATTTATATACACTTTGTTTACCAGTTTAAATATATAAAAATATTAAATACACTTTAAACGAGTGTTACCAAGACAAAGGGCTTATAGGCAGTTTTCCTGTACTTACCTGCGACATGACGCCTAAATAGAATATTTTACGGAATTTTGCCCTGTTTCAGAGCTGTTCATTATTGCAGCCTTCGCGCTGCTTTTAAAAATTAAAAATCGCCTATTAGATAACTACTGACTAGTATCCTGCTATATTTGCAACTGATGGAACCTATGTGGGACGAATGGATGTATATGCAGCCTACAGCGAATATAGAGAAACTTTCATGTATCAAAGAACTAGATTTTTGCAAATGTCTCGTCGCATAAATGACTGTTCTTATTCCAATATCTTTTCAGCTCAAAATTTTCGAGATCAAGATCGGCTGGATCATTTCGGAGATCGGTAAGAGCGTCAGGAAAATCAGCAGATAGTGGATATCAAGTGTCAGATTTGCCAAGCTATCATTCAGATACTGACTTAAGGTAAGATAACTGTATTAGAAATAAATTATACTGTAGAGAGTCTTATCCAAGGACATTGTTTATATTTTCAAATGAATTCACAAGTTTTAATAGATGGAATAGAATATAGTAAAATATAATATAATAGAATAGAATAAAATGGAATAAAATACGTATTGCTGAAAACAGAGATTTACAGAATGCTATGTCATTAGTTTTGGAAGTATTCAAAGTTAACCTAAAGTAATCCAGCCGGAACTTTATTTTATTATGCCTTTGAAAGCTACTTCTTTCACTTCAGTCCAAATTTCACCATTGAATACCACAGCTGTGTCATTAATATTCTGTCTTCTTTGGGTAAGGAAGTTATATAGGTTATAAAAAAGATTGTCCCTAAGATGGTACCAAGGGGTATTCCAATTTCCATAGGTAAAGAATCACTGTGTATATTTTCGATTTTTTAACCTAAAATTGTATAAAATTCATTTATTACTAAATCTTTTCCAAAATTTTCAACTAAAAGGATTGTCTTCTATTAGTAAAAAATGTTTATATAAAGAGAAGTTTCTTTCATCATCTACTGATGTAATCGGACAATACTGCAACTCAGGTAGCAAAATATAAGGCCAAGATACAACTTCGTTGGATGGTTTACCCTCCTAAATGCTTTTTACAGCAGTTAAGTATTTAAATCCTTTAATCTTTATTACAGTTACATCCAATTTGACCTCCTATTTTTCCGGAAATGTTGTTACATTTAGCGGAAAAAGTTTCAACAATACTAATTTGAGTCTCTTAAACTTAAATTTCTACTCTCCAACGAGGATATTGTGTACAGTATAAAACTGAAATTAACCCTAATAAACACAATAGCTTTAGCTACACTTGCACTTTTTAACAAATCTTTACTTTGCACAACACACTGCGAATCGTCATTTAAATCCAAAATTGATTTTTTTTTGGCTTCGAAATTCTCTGCGTAGAATATTGCGGCCTTAATCCATGTTCCCCACGGGGTAATTATAGGTTCTGGAGGGAAACTGACTCCTGGTAATCTCTCCTTATACAACTGCACTCTTAGAGGTGCTTTCAAAAACACTTTTTTACATTTGAAATTAATTTATTTACCAAAGGTTTATTTACCGGAAGTATGTATTACATATCGATATAAATACAGTTTGTTAAGCAGGTAATAATAACGCATTATTAAATGACAATAAACAACCCCTACAATATACCTGCAAAACCCCGGAAACCCCCAATAAATACGTTGTGTATAACCAAATGTAAAATTATTATAATCTTCAGATTGGGAAATTTCTAAAATAAGTACCGAACTAGACATTAAACGTTTTAATTTTTTTGATAAAACCGAAAACATAAAAATATGCTCTTAAAATAATAATTTATGAAAAATATGCATTTTATTATAAAATTGACAAAATATACGAAAAATGCAAATTTATGCAATTTGCATAATTATATCTCGCCCTTTAATAATAAATTATGTGTATAACTTACGTGAGTAAAAAAAAATACTATTTTAACATTTTCAGAAGTTCAGAAGGCGATAAATCTTTATATATAAATGATTAGTTTGTAAGAAAGTTAAAGTTATAGTTTTGAAAGTTTAGATCGGGTTTTGTTATTATCTTAATGCTTGAGGCATTTTACATTTCTGAAAAACTAAAAATAACAATAGAATCAGATATTGGCTCTATTAGAAAGACCTTGCCATATAATACAGTATAGTTTAATATGTCTTGATGCTTTCTTTAGTTTATTTGACAAGAATAGATGAAAAAAATTGTCAATTTTTCTGAAAGAGGCCTAATTTAAGCAGTGGCGCAACCAGAAATTCTGTTCGGGGGGGCTTTAACTTCTTGCGCCGCAGGCGAAATTTTTTTTGGGTGCCACGCCCTTTTTTGGGTAAAATACGTATGATTGACGAGAGCGACAGCCCCCTAAAACTTCTGCAATAATACGCCGCTAGCCCTAACGAAATATTTATGAAAAAAAAATTTAGAGATTTTATTTTAATTAGTAAAAATGTATTTAAAATAAGTAACGCATATATTAAGCATACTTATACTAAAACAAAACAAAAACCTTATACAATAAGTTGTAAGTAATCACTAATAATGCTAATATTAAAGTAAAATTCTTCGTTTTGTTTTTGCCATTTCGTCCAGAATTTCTTCCACGGTAATATCAATATCGTGGTTCGCATAAATAGGTAGACCAGGGTCGATAATTTTTGAAACAAAAAAAATAATAGTAGGATGAAACCCATTGGAAAAGAAAGAGAATATAACAAAAATAAAAGAAAAAATAATTTACGGGCGATCCGAGGTCGGGAAGTGGAAGGGGGTGACTTTTTAAGGCTAGAAAACGATTTATCTCGATTTCCGGGAAAACTACAAGTCCTATGGAAAAACGTTAAATAGCAAAGTTGTAGGTAATAAAAAGATCTACAACTTTTGTATTAACACTTTTTTCACATTGCCTCAAAATTTATGTGAAAAATTCAAACAACCAAGTTTTTATTTTTTTATTTTTATCTTTTACAAAAAAATTATGTTTTCACGAAATTTGGTGATAACTTACCTTTTTATGTCCCAAACACACTGTAATTATTTTGATTTAAAATATTTATTTTTTCACCTTATTTTGACTTAATATCGAAAAAGCACCCTTATTTTCAATCGAAAATTCTCACGTCAAAATATCTGCTGTTTTAAAAAAGTCGGTGGGCGTTTTGTTCGCTGAAATCTCCACTTTCTGATGGTGTAAAAAAATGTATACATTACTATGGTAAATGTTCTCAAAAAATACAAAGAAACGGAAAAAACTCGAATCCGAATTTTTTTTTTTAATCATTATGTACAATTTTGACCTATTTATTAAGATTTATACTTTAATTACTCGAAAAACGTAAGAATCCATGTTACATTGATAAACAAAAAAATTACAAATCCATAAAACATTGAGATCGCAAAAAACATGAGAAAATAGTTCGCGTGACATGAAAAATTGGTTTGCAATTAAACGAATAGGCTAAGTTTCAAAGCTCGGGGGGGGGCTGCAGCCCGGCACCCCCCCCCCCTGGTTGCGCCACTGAATTTAAGTATAATGTAAAAAATGATGACACAAAATTTTATCCACCTTTCAGGCAACCGACACTGCCATAAAGAGACCTCTTATTAAAAATTTAAACCCAATAACTGACATACGTTCTTTATTATAGGCTGTTATTAATCTAAATTTCCGATATGTATAATAACAATCGAATTTGTTATCAAAATACTTTTTTATTTTAATATTTAAAACCAGTCAATACACATTGTTATTTGTAACATTGTTACAGATATCCAGATGAATTCAATCGTGCAAAACCTTCATTGGCCAGAGGTGCAATAAATCGTACAAACCGATCGTCAGAATCCAGCGTGCCATCGAAAAGAACGCAACCAAATAATATTCAAAACAATTTTCAAAGAGGAGGATCTCTTGACCGTAAGAAAATTGAAACCCAAAAGAAAGAAAGAGAAATTGAATTAGATCCGATTTTATTAGCTAAGACGCCCATTTTGTGTAACAAATATGTGGTTGGGAAAAATGATGCTTTTGCTAATAATATTCCAGGTAAGGTACATAATTTAGGGATAATATAAAATGTTTTAAGATTTTATTCTTTCCCCAAATAATATGTTAAGTATTAACAAATTGATGCCTTTTATGAAAGATTACCTATAGCTATATGATTAAAATTTGTATTAATTTATTAATAATATTACAATATTGTTGCGATATAAAAATATACAGCAAAATATAACGCATCGAACCTATAAGCAGAGGATTTTGAATATGGCGAAGGAAATAATTATTTAATGGAGCAGTACTATTCAGAGAAATCCTTCGCTGTTGATGCCTATGTTGACCTCTAACGAACATGGTTGAAGTTGCAAAAATTACAGATTATTCTTTATCAGCAAAAGCAAGGTTTGCAATGACTGAGAAGCAGACAAAATAGACTAGATCCACAATTGATAACTGTCAAAAGGGTTTTGACTTTTCAATACTGCTAGAAACTGATTTATGTATTATCTTTCTGTATTAGGAGGGTGAAAATAGGCTTACCTCGGATTTGCTATTAGAGATTAGTGACAATCACTATTGTAGTTCCATTTGCGACAAGTTTTTCTATACCAATAATCCATAGTAGTTTCAACTGAAATTCTATCTCAGGTCCAAGATAATAAACAATGATAACTGTAAATACATCTGAAACAATATCTATATTATGAGTTATCTAAAGGAGCAATGATATCACTAAGAGGAGACCAAACAAAGAAGCTAGCTGGAATAGCTTTTATTCTAATTACAGTACTTTAGTAAGGACTATAATCATTTTTATGACGATCCCAACATTAACGATATAAATGCTGACTTTAATAATATTTGGCTACTGCAGCAAAATTTCAGTGGAAAATATGATTTATCTCCATATGTTTAATCTTGTAGAAGTGTATGTAATAATATAAGAATGAATCATTTAAACTATAGTGGACAGATTCTATTCAAACTTTAATAAAGCTAAAATTTCGATTCTTAGATAACCAGATTATCTGGAGAACTGTTACCATGATAAATTTTATAGAGGTTTAAAGATAACACTATGTAACAAGAGAGTGGAAAACTTGTTTTCCAAAAAAATTTCGGAAAAAAAAGTAGTTAGACAAATTAACCAATTTCACTCCAGGTTTTACTACCCAAGAAAAATTAATAAATAATTGGTTTTATAACTGGGAGTACAAAGAAGAAAGAAATATTTCTCATTAGAAATGTTTGAATCAGCAAAGGATCTTGAGCATACATCTGGTTGCAGTTCTCTTCTATGTAGTATATTTTTTCTTACCTTAACATTGTTTTCAAAATTAATATCTTTGATGCATTATTTTAAATATTGTAGCTATTGCCAGAATATATCAATATTAAATAATTTGGAAATACTGGTGATATTATTGAATATAAATTCTTGTCCCAACAAATATAGAAATTTTTTTGTTGGATGACATCATTTTTCCAATTTATTTTTAAGACTTTTGACCCATCAATGTAAGAATTTTAATTTTAACTCGCTCTACTGAGAAATAGCAAAAACTAAATTTATAACAAATCTTTATATGAGAGAACATAGTAATATTAACTACGTAATGCGCATCAAAGACAAAAAATAATTTAGTTAGTAAGTAAACGAACAAGGTTAATAAATTCCAAAAAAAAATAATGAAGTAATTATTTTATCAGAATCTAAATAAAACCAACACTTATCTTTAGGTCTCACCTTCAGAAATATGGACAGAAATGTTAGAAGTTTAACATCAGGTAAAATACGATCCCCTATTATTTGCATCGAATAACTACTTTGATAACAATAATTATTTCCCAATAAGTTTTTGCATTTTTTTTGTATTTTTGGAAATGACACCCTGTATTTTAAATTGTAATATTTTTAACTTGCGATATACCTAAAAACGTCTATTTTAATCCCTGAAAAGTATATAAGTACAGTGTTTCTATGGTATTTTCGAACTCGAGTCTTCTAAATATCAGTAGAAAGATGGTATGTATTATAGAGATGCAAGTGACATTTTACTTACATTAGTGTACCAAGCAAAAATAAAACCAATTTATAGTATTTGTAGAATTATACCGTTGATCTTTTAACTGCAATAAACCCTCATTATCCCTTTGACCATAAAATAAATAATGAAATCCCAAATTTTAAAACCTTTTCGAGCAGAGCCGGACCAGGTACAAATTCAATTTATACCTATGCCTGATTCATATATAAATACAAACTGATTTTTAATAATATTAGTCTTTAGTGGTTTTCTGGCGGGTAATTTTTAGTTAGGCTTATAAGTGGTAGAATGTGGCGTCCTTGGAATTGTGCCAATGGGGGGGTATCTTCAAGTGTCATTTTTAAAAGAAAGCATTTATCTACCGATGCCAAACTAATAATTCAAAATGTGTATCAATCTTTGTTGAGTAGAAATTTTAATTCGATGGATGCTTTAGCAGAGACGTCTACTTTGACAAAAACTCCTTTATCTTCGGTAAGAGACATAGTACTTAAACCTATTAATCCTAGAAAAAATCGGAGTAATTCTGGCACATTTAGAAGCATGGACGAAAATTACATGGATTTATTAAGAAGAAAGATTTACCAAATGTATGAGGCACAAACTGTACCCACTTTGATTTCCCTCAAAGAGCGGATGATTAAAGACTAAACAAATATCTCTTGTTGCCTTTCAAGCCTTATGAAAATATTGCGTAAAATGGGTTTTAAATACCGAAGCATTAATAAAAGACAAACATTATTGGAATCTCAACGTTTACGGGAATGGAGACTTAAATATTTAACAGCTGTTAAACAATTTAGAGAAGAAAATCGTCCAATTATTTACCTTGACGAAACATGGTTCGATACCCATGACACTCCAAGAAAGGGGTAGGATGATTCTTCCAAAAAATGTCAAACCAAGGTACCATCAAATAAAGGCAAAAGAATCACAATATTACATGCTGGTTCAGAGAACGGGTTTGTTCCAAATTGTCTGTTGCTTTCAGCTAAAAACATAGCAGAATATTCTTTAGATTACCATCAAGATACCGACGCACAACTTTTTGAAGATTGGTGGCAAAGCACAGCTGGAAAAATTGTGTACAGCATGTACTTAAGGTGGAAAATTCTTACAATTGTATGATTACAAATGTTTAACCCTTAATTATAAGTTTAGGCTTAGATGAAGATAGTGATAGTGATACACAGTTAAATTTTGAATAAATTATCAAAAGTTTTTTAGAATCTAATTAATTTTTATTGTACTTGTTATCCTATTAGTTATACTTTTAAATTATATTATTTTCAATTATCATTAATTGTTATCATTATTTTACATTTATTATAGGTACCTACCTAAAACTAAAAATACCTATCTATTTATTTTAAATTATAAAAATAAATAATGTAGTGTAGGTACATTTTCAAGCCGACCCTGATCCCATTTAATCCCCTTTGAAGAGGTTGAGGCGTATACAATAGGGTTTAATCAGGTAGTTTATTTTTGGCAGTAAAAGTCAACGGTATAATTCTGCAAATACTATACAAGAATCTCTCTAGGATTTCAAGCTTGACAACATAGCAAGAATAAGGGGTAGCTCGGTCATTTTAGCAAAAATTACGTCACAGTCATAAAATTAAATTTTTACAAAAGCCTGCCCTAAAGGATTTGTTCACATAAAACGTTTTTATGTTTATTTGATTCATAGCCAGCCAAATTTAAAAAATCATGGAACTTGCAACAGTTATTATCATAAAATATTTGTTGCACTGTACTTATATAGCTCTTAACTTTATTAAATCGCTCCTAACATAATAAATAATAGTGTGTCCTGTAAGTATCCTGCTGACCCTATGTATTTTTATAATTTTCTACTGTAATGTACTCTCACTAAAACATTTGATATACAGACTGTCCGCGGATAGGGTTTACAGTAGCACACAGTGGCGGCTCGTGCCATTTTAGTGAAGTAGGGCCAGGTAAACCCTTAGCGCCGTAGGGAATTTTTTTTTAGATGCCACGCCCTTTTTTGTTAATAGTTCTTGCTTTTGAAGTAGGAAAAATAAGCAAAAAGGCACCTAATTCAATTTATTAATTTACAATCATATCTTGAATTTTAAGAAAATACTGTAGGTAGAGTGTACTATATAGACTGAAAGAAAGAGGGTGTATATAGAGCATTAATGGGGGAGTTTTTTTTCAGAAATGTGTTGGGGGTTGGGAGTATTAACTAACCTTATTATTATTAAAGTACATGATGAACAACGTCCATTCTTCGTTCCTTTCCGCTCACAAACTTTGTTATCACTTTATTATTAAAGTCACGAATTGAGTTAACAAACTGTTTTTCAGCAGATAACATACCTAGAGCACTGAGTCTGTCCTCTTTCATTATGTTCCTCAAAAAGGTCTTAATCCTTTTTAGCATTGAGAAATACCTTTCCGCCTCCGACGTAGATATAGGTGTTGTTATTAAAGCACTTAATAATTTTAATATTTATGTATTTCTAAAATAAAAAGTTCGTTAACCCTACATTAAATCAGCCGGCCGAACGAAAACAAATCGTGACGTGACGCGAACATCAGCTGTTTGAAACGTCTAACATCAAACGGTCAAACGAAGAGAGCCTGGCTACGCCACCGAGAATTTTGCCTGCTTGCATTCAAGGTAATTTTCCAATGTTTTTTTTATTGAGGTGATGGCGTTTTGTCACCTCCCGTGTGCCTCGTCGCGCTGGGCGCAAAAGCTACGTTACCGTTTTACGCATAATCGCTTCCTTTTAGATGGAAATTTGCACCCGACTGTGTTCCATTTTTAAATTATTTTGCTAATTGCTTTAAAAACGAGAATATTAATTTTAATAGGTTTTGGTAATTTGTAAAGGGCAGGACGCTAGACAGGAGGGCAGGTAGTGCCATGGCACTGTGGCTCTACCCCACGAGCCGCCACTGGTAGCACATATAAATGAAAAAATTAATTTTTCGCGAAAAAGTAATTCTTGATGAAAAGATTTGCTTGTAAAAAAATTCAATTCACGAAGAGAACATTTTGATTTTTTATACAGGGTTCTCAAAAACTTCAAAAACTTAATTTTTCTCCACGAGTAAACTACCTTTATTTTTCATTTTTGACTAAAATGCCAATTAGAAAACGTATTTAGAATAATGTTTGTAATTTAAATCCGAGATTTAAAATAAATCTTCGAAGTTTTTAGTTTTTTTAATTTTTAGAGGTAAATGGAAATTTTGCTGCTCAATAAAAACATTAATATAAAATTTTATTAGACTCTATTTTCATAATGGGTGGTGTGTATCTTATTTTTAAATTTTAAATGCATTCCTACCATCTTTTGTAAAAACAAGGAATTTGTTTACCTTTTTATTACTTTGCTTTACGTATGGGGCAAATTTAAAGTTGTGAAATAGAATTTGATGTGATTTAAAAATGTTGACCTTAGAACAAAGGGTTTATTTAGTTCAATGTTATGGTGCGGGCGAAAGTTCTTACAACTCTGTGATAGAGAAATGTAATCAAATATACCCTAACGTTTACGTCTCTAAACGCAACAGACTGCTGACAATCCTGCCCTTTCATTAAGAAACCGAGCTCAAGAACTTGATGTAGTAAAAAAAATCATATTTAGTATAGTTTAAAGGCAAACAAAATATTCCCATTTAAGCCAACTTTTAATGAAACGTTGGAAGAAGGAGACGAAGCCAAACGTTTGGATTTTTGTCTTTGGGTCGGAAACAAAATTGCAAGTGAAAGCAGGAATTGTCATAAAATTATCATGTTCTCCGATGAATCGACATTTTCAACAAACGGGAAAGTGTCTTCTGCGCATATTAGATGCTGGAGCAAAAATAATCCCCGTTTTAGAATTCCTGCAAGAAGACAATATTACAACAAACAAAGTAAATGTCTGGTGTGCGATTTCTTATTATGGCATTCTTTTTTGAAAACACGTGTAACCGTAGGAATTACCTTGAAATGTTGGAAACATTCCTTTCTGACAACCTAGACAACTACAGCGGCGGATTTAGGGGGGGGGGGGCGACGGGGGTTTCGTCCCCCCCTGAGCCTTCTTAACCACACCTAAAATCAAATACGTCATTCGCGAATTCCTGTGAAATAAATATAGGAAAAACCTTAATTTCAAATTCTCATAATTAATAATAGAAATCTTAACATAGTATAAAACAAAGTCGCTATCGCCCGTCCTGTCCCTATATGTGCTTAAATCTTTAAAACTACGCAACGGATTTTAAAGCGGTTTTTTTTAATAAATAGAGTGATTCAAGGGGAAGGTTTTTATGTATAACTAGCGACCCGCTCCGGCTTCGCACGGGTGCAATTTCAGAAAGTGGCATGCCGGGTACTAATATATCGGGTTTGTTCGGGTTTGTATTTATACCAGCGGGTTGCAACGCATGCCGGGTACACGCTAGTAATAGAATATAAAACAAGCCAGCCAATGATATAAATAAATTTATTGTCATGTTTTAAAAATAAAAGAAAATATCAACACTATTACCGCGGTATGTATGTGTCGTAGGCTGACAGTGAAATCCGTCATTTCATGAAACGCCTAGTCATATCATGAAGCGTGGCTAAAAGGTATATTGCAACTGGTTTGTTCGTTGTTTCCCAGAGCATTTTTTTCAATTTTTTCAACTAATATTATTTTATAAAAATAAAATTTAATTTAAATTAAAGAAAAATTGAAAAAAATGATCTGGGTAACAACGAACAAACCAGTTGCAAATATACCTTTTAGCGTGTAGCATGAGATGACTAGGCTTTTCATGAAATGACGGATTTCACTATCAGCCTACGACATATGCATTGATAACTGCCGATGCCGCCGAAGCGCCCGAAGCAGATCAAAGGAGCCGCGTACTTTTAACTCGCCGTCGGCGTCGTCACGCCCTACCTAGATTTTACCTCACTAGCAAGACTACGAACAGCATAATAGGAAAAAAAACGTAAACATGCGGTAGTGCTTTCAGGGATTTTTATTAGGTACAATTTTTTGACTTAATGAATAAAAATATTTTTTTAAGTTTTTCAGAAAATTTCCCAAATAATCTTTTAGATAGTTTATGTCTAAGGTATGTACAACTTTATAAAAAAAGAGTTTTTAGTTTAACTTATTTTTAACAGTTTTTTTTATAGTGAATTTTTGAGAAATTTTGGGCGTGGTCCCGAAAATTTTTCTCCCGACATCATCCTGCTCGTCTCTTTGTAGGTAGGTAGATATTTCAGTTTTTAGTTTAACTTATTTTTAACATTTTTTTTCAGAGTGAATTTTTGATTTTGGGCGTGGTCGCGAAAATTTTTCGCCCGCGGCGCATTTTCGCGCCTGCGGCGCTTCATTTCTAAAACTTAGTCGCCCCCCCCTCAGCAAAATCCTGGATCCGCTACTGAGACAACAAGACGGATACTCTGCGCATTTCGCAATTGAAGTGAGGGAATGGCTTAATATTAGATTTGGCCACATATGGATTGGTAGGAATGGACCGGTTCTGTGGCCCCCAAGAAGTCTCGATTTAACTATTTCAGATGTCTATATTTGGGGGCGCCTCAAATAATTAGTGTACTCCCGTCCAGTTGAGAACGACGTACAGCTTCTAAAACAACGAATTGTTGAAGCTGTTCAAACAATTTACATTGAAGAAGTTCGAAGAAGTTTTGACCACATTCGTTTACAGCTGGAAAAATGTGTTGAATATGGAGGGGGAGTGTTTGAATAGCAAATTATGAAATTATTATTTGTTGTTATTTTAAGATTTTTTGTGTTATTTCCAGGATCATTTCATTTGTAAAATTAAAAATACATATTTCTGGTAACACCAAAAATCAGTTTTTGAAACTTTTTGATACCCCTCTGTCATTGATAATGTATGTATTTCGACCGCTTATGCTGCTATCCAAAAAAATAATAATTCTTTTACACCTTAAAAAAACTAAAAAAATCGAAGATTTATTTTAAATCTCGGAATTAAATTACAAACGTTATTCTAAATAAGGTTTCTAATTGGCATTTTGGTGAAAAATGAAAAATAAAGGTAGTTTACTCTTGGAGAAAAATCATGTTTTTGAAGTTTTTGCGAACCCTGTATAAGAAATCAAAATTTTCTCTTCGTGCATTGCATTTTTTTTATAAGCAAAACTTTTTATCAAGAATGACTTTTTCCCGAAAAATAAAATTTTTCATCCATTTGTGCTATTGCAAACCCTATCCGCGGACAGTCTGTATACGCAATATCCACACCATATTTTTAAAATATGGTAAATGCAGTGGTTTAAAGATTATGTTACTATATTTATTTTATATACAGTGTGAATGTGTAACTTTGAATAAATTCAGTAAATCCAGTACAGTTATTTTTGGAAAAATGATTGGATATGGGTATTAACATTTTAATTTTTTTTATTTAAAAAATATTGATATGCTGTGTCCGAAATTAGAGATATAACGATATCGATATCTTTTTGAAATGGCAACCATAGTTTTTTTTTAAAGTACATAATAAAGTGTTTTATACATAAATACCAAATTTCAAATTTTTATACCTTGATATTTATGAGATACTAAGCAAACAAAAATTAATTTAGTTGAAAAATAAAAACACCTTCTGTACTTTTTCGTCACTAAATGCTCCAAATGTTGTTCATTCGCTATTTATTTGCTAATATCCTAAACGCAAGTAAAACTCGTTTTGAACATTTCTGATTACTTCGGGAGAAATTAACCTCCACTCATATCTTATTAGTGCTTTCAACTCCTTAATATACCTTTATAAATGGCAAGGAATACAAATTTGAATTTTGGACTTATACAGTGTGCCCACAGATAGAGTTTGGAAAAGGAAAACTCTTTTATTAGTTGGTATAAAGTAGTAGTAGTAATAGAGGGGAGGTTCCGAAAACCTGGCAAGTAGACCAACCGCGATCCTTTTTGCCTACCCCAGAGTCTTCCCCCAATTACACTAACCACCTTGGCCCCCGCCAAAGCGTCCCGACCTCTTTATGAAGTTGAGTATGTCGCTCCAGGCCAGGGCCGTGATTTCTTCCTCCTGGAGAGCCGCTGATCCCAGGACCAGGTGCCTGAGTCTTCCCAGGGCCTCGCAGGTACCCAGGAAATGCAGCGGGGTCTCTTCCTCCTCCAGGCATCCGGCACAGATTGGGTCGTCTTCGACACCAATCAGTGCCAGGTGCTTCCTCAGCTTGCAGTGTCCTGTCAGTATCCCAATCAAGGGATTTAGGACACATCGTCTTCTATTTAGAATCCAATCTAGCTTAGCCTTGCTCGGCCAAGCTATAAAGTCCTTAGCTTGTCTGCACCCTTGGATCGTCCGCCATTGCTCCTTAGAGCGGCGTTCAGCCCACTCATTGAGTGCAGATCCTACCTGCTTTTTTGTTATTCCTAGTTGGTATAAAAGAAAGATTCATTCTTTAGAAAAATTCTGCTTGTGCTGAAACTATAATTTTGAATATCAGATTTGCGATTACTATTCGTCAGAAACGACAGGTTTTGTTTTTTGGATTTTTTTTTCAATTCTAATTTTTAATTCCTTTTGATGATTGGCTAAATCATCACTTTGGGAACAAACGGATTGGAAGATACCTATGGTCCAAATCACTTGTCACGTAGAAGTCCCAATCTTACAATTGTCGACTTTAATTTATGGGGATATCTGAAGCCACATATTTATAAAACCAATTTCAATATTAACTTGGATCTCTTGAAAGAAAAAATAAGAGTAGGTATTGCAAATATCGCAATACAGCAAGTTAAGAAGTGTGTTATCGGGAAGTCAGATGTTGAGTTGAACTATGCGCTAACTCGGTGGTACCACATTTGATTAAAAGTTTTATAATTTATGATTGAATGAATTGAAGAAATATTACATATAATAATAAAAATACTTCAAAAGAAGGCACATAAAAAATGGTTCTCTTACAACAAAATCATTACTGGGCCAGATAAAAAATCATGTTCAAAGTAAAAAAGCAACAATATTTTGACGTAAATTTATTTTAAACGAAATCCAAAAAACTAAAAATGTTGTTTCTGACGAACCCTGTATAGTAATCGCAAATGTAATATTCAAAATATATCTTCTATACCTACTAATAAAAAAGTTTTTCCTCTTCCAAACTCTATCCGTGGACACACTGAATAATAATAATAATAAGTTTATTTATTTAAAATTTAATAATATAATAAATATGTTTATGTTGTCTTCTATAAACTTATTCAGTCCCCTGAAGCTGAGCTTGTTAGGGGCAAATCTTATTTTTTGTTTTAGTACGTAAAATCATAAATCATAAATATGCATTAAAAATTAAGTTTTAAAGTAAAAATGTTAATTTATAGTATAAACGCAGTTTTTTTGAAGAAATATATTCCCTATATTAAAGTTATTAATTTATAATTTTTAAGTAAAAAAATATTACTTATATAAATTATAACTTAACATGCATTTTAAAAATAGTCAATAAAAATGAAGGTTGCCATTTAAAAAAAATTATCGATATCGTCAATTTGAAATAAATTGTATCAATATTAAAAAAAAAAACTAACAACATAAAATTTTAATACATTTATATACAGCCAGAGCATTTTTCCAAAAAAGAGCTGGACTGGGATGAATTTATTCCAAGTTACAAACTCGCACTGTATGTAACTTCTTGCAATATAAAAATAGCAATAAATAAAGTACTAGCTTTTATAAATTATGTCAAATTAATATTAATGGAAAAATAATAGTTATTTTCCTGTAGTGAGTGTAGTGGCATAATTTCCTTCCAAATTATTTCAATTTATTTATGACAGGGTAATGAAAAACACGAATCAGCCTTTTATAAATAGCACCGCTTACTTGATCAAAAATTGCTTGCGGACATCAATGGTTTGTAATGCATTTTCTTAAAAAAAATGTATACAGGGTGAAACTTAAAAGTGCCAAAAGTGCCAACATCATTTTTCAGTAATTTCATAAGATGTTAAAAATGTCTATATCAATCTAAAAATTCGTGTTGTACATTTTGTACCGCTTGTGGAGAGATTTCTCGTATTACTCCTCAAATAAGGTACTTTTATTTGTTTCCTGTAAAAATCTTTGCTTAGCTAAGTTGTTAAAGAAACGGTTCGCGAACAACTTCGTATAGTTCGTATGAAAAATAGAGAGGGGCATACTTAACCGCGGCAAGGGGAGAGAAAAAAAATCTTTGCTGTGCTAAATTAAATTTTTAAAAGGGACGCTCAACTTAACCGTTGGCTTTGCTATGCTATTTAAAGGAAGCTTAAAGGAACTCAGCTTTTGACTCCTACAGAGTCGGGCTTAGATTTGTAAACCCGATTTTTAACTTAACCCCACACAAAAAAGTCTAACGGATTGATATCGGCCAATCTAGGTGGCCACTCAACCTACCACAGACCTAGAAAAATTGTCTCATATACAATTTAATGGCATTACTTTAAAAATTAGAAACATTTTAGATAAGGAAAAATGCAGGTAAAAATTAAATATATTTTAAAAACGTCAAAAGTATAGCCCGCCATAAAAATGTACAATGTATTTTATTTTACAAAATTCATTACAGATAAAATTGACGTGTTTTAACGATTCTTGATCAAGTAAGCGATACTCTGTATAAAAGACTACTTCGTTTCTTTATCACTATTTTGTATAATAAAAAATAGATTATTTTACTTTTAGCCAGAAGAGCAATGTCCATGCCAAAAACTTCAAACTTTCTTGCACCACCAAGAAGTTATACACCCGATTCTTCATCTGATAGGGATGATACGGACGAACCGATAAAAATCAGATCACATATAAAACGAAGATCTCGCTCACCATTGCGTAAGTAATAACTATTGTCAAAAATACTAGCCAATATTAGAATACATTTTATCATGTTACCAGCGTATCTTCCAAAAAATATCAGACGTATTTTCAAAAGATTCTATAAAAATAATAAAATTAAGATAATGACATATTATCTTTAAATTGTTTTGAATCATTCAGAATACTTAAGTAGAGGGAGAGGGGGCATTCAACGCCAGATTCCACCACGTCTACTGCGCATGCGTCAACAGTGCGCAGGTTCAAAGCCGTTCATTAGCTGTTCAAAGCTGTTCATTGGTCGTTCAATGCTGTTCAGTAGCTGTTAAAAGCTGTTCATTAGCTGTTCGTTAGCTGTTCAAAGTTGTTTATTAGCTGTTAATTAATTAGCCTTTCATTAGCTTTTCATTGGTCGTTCAAAGCTGTTCAAAGCTGTTCATTAGTCGTTTAATGAACAGTTTTGAGCAGCTAATGAACAACTTTGAACCTGCGCACTGTTAACGCATACGCAGTAGACATGGTGGAATCTGGCGTTGAATGGCCCCTTTTCCTCTACTTACTTAAATTACATTTATTTAATAATTAAATGCAATACAAATTATTTAACCAAAACAAGTCGAGTTTAGCAAGGTTAAAATGCGAATCCTATTTTTTTTTAATTGCAATGGTACATGTTCATACATAAAGTACATTTACCGACATATTTCAGCGAGATCTAGCCCAAAAATGATGACGCCTTTGGGGTATGGACAACGCAATAAATATTTAGACGATCCCGATTCCGACGAATGTGATGAATACAGCTCTTATTATGACTCTGGTCGCAGAGACAAACCGAAATCTGTTCCTATTTGGTTATGCGTTCTTTTGGTTATCAGCTATATCTTAGGTAGGTATAAGTACAAGTCGCTTTACGAATTAAAAATTAGGGATTCAATAGCCCCCATACACCACACAACATATAAGTTGGACCGATTTGAACCGTTCGGATTTGGTCTGCGAGCTAGGCTCGGCACGTACCAAAACCCTTGTCATTTTTGGGCAGCCGAATTTGACTCGCCGACGTAATAACCCGATTCGATTCGCCTGATTAAATCTTCTCGTTAATGGGACAAACCTCCACGTTTTATAACGGTTTTGGCTTGGCTCGTGATCTTTTGGAATTCCTGAAAGATTTAACCAGTGGTTTTAGATCGACTCGGATTTATTTGTACTCGGTGAGTATACCAATCGTAGAAGACGCGCGCTATAGCTTGTGCCATAGCGTATGTATTTATTGCCAATAAACAAAAATCAAAAAAACTGAGCAAGTGGGTAAAAAAATGGATTTCTCGTAGAGATGAACTGAGTCATATGTTACTCTTGAAAGAACGTCAACAAGACGAGCCAAATGATTTCCGTAACAATTTAAGGATGGATAATGATACTTTTAGACATTACTTAAGTATGGTGGAAGTACATTTGAAAATAAATTCTTTTGACAAGTAATGTGAATCGGCAGTCATTATTTGTTATTATTATTATTATTTTAATTTAACCTCAAACCAAGTTGGACGACTTGATACGCGTACCAAATTAACCTAGCGAATCTACTGACACGGTCCGATGAAGCTCGGCTCGCCACATACATGTAAAGTTTTATCGGCGTATTTGGCGCGTGCCATATCAAATTCGTTAAGTTATCCGCTGGTGTATGGGGAGCTATTATGTTTCCAAGCCTTTTGAGTTAAGGCAGGGCCTCCACTTGCGGTTTCTAGTCGCGCGATTGCGCCAGTCGCAAAAATACAACATCACCGCGACCGCCCATTAGAATATTGCAGAAGGTATTGCGATTTGAATCCTGCAAATTCAGATAACGGGATTTTCGGTGAGACTCACTTTAAATGAAAACTTCGACAAAGTTGTCTCAAACTTGTTTATTTTAAATGAAACACCCCGTATAATATTTTTTGTGTTTTATTTCCAATATATTTTCTAAAAGTTTTGGTATTCTAGAATATCCGTTTCTGATAAAAAAAAAGATGCTTCCCTGCTGTTTTTTTTTCGTAACAGCCGTTTGGTATATGGGCCCTTTCTTCAACCAATATAATGCATAGAAAGCTCATTCAGAAAATCATTGATATTTGTTAATTAGGAAAGAAAAATGTATACTACTCGATGTTGAGTTGTTTTCTGTTTTTACCATTTAATCAGCGGAAAAATACAACCGTAGTGTTAATTTAACCAATTTTGTAGCTTTAATAAACGACCCATTGATAGTGTCGACTTATGATCGAGCACGATTTGTATAAGTTCACATGCATGTTTTAAAAAACCTATCTTTTTAGCGGGAGCATACTTATTTAAATCATGGGAAGGATGGAGTTACTTGGATGCAGCTTACTTTTGTTTTATTACTTTAACAACAATTGGTTTTGGAGACTTGGTTCCAGCGAAAGGAGTCCGACAGGATACGTATGTAAAATATTAAATTATTGTTAACGAACAGGAATTCCAGTCCATCTGGTATCATGATTAACTTTGATCAATGCTATGACTGGTTTGAGTGACAGAAGGACAAATATCTGATTCTAATATATTTAAGTAATTAATCACGTTTCAAATGTGTTAATCAGGGTTAAAAGTACAAAGTAACAAAATTAGTTTATTAGTATACTGATTGTAAAAAATAACTAAATTTTCTTGGCAATCTGGTTGCTGGAACTGTCCATTTAACCAGTTAATTTCTCTGCAATAAGTTTTTATTTAAAAAATAGTCGAAGCGCTGGTGTAGTGATAGTTTCTAATTAAAAAATATGGTTTGTACCGTGCGAGCAAAAATTATTTGCATCAAAGAGGACTTGGATTAAAAAACGTAGGGCTTGGTTTCGATCACAATGATATGGGGACGATATCTAACCAAATCTAGGTTAAAATTTTGTCAAATTTATATTATGACATGATATGCCAAACTAATGAGTAATAAAATAAATAGACAAATACAAATTTATTTTTGTTGTTTACAAAATTACCAAAGTAAGAATATACAGAAACAAAAAGAAAAATAATTACATAAATTGCTGAAATTGGCCACCGCCATGCGCCAAGCATAAATTCTGGTTAAACCATTGAGAGTAATTCCTGCGTCTTTCAAAATCTGCGGCTTGTATTTCTTCGAATACTTGCACTTTATAAGGAAATAAATTTAACTGCTTTTTAAGAATAGTCCAGCATGTTCCATAAGATCTTTCCACTTCTTGGGACAGGCGTCTTATACAATTTGTTGGCGTATTTAGCATTATTTCACGAACGTTTGCAACAAGTTCGTCTGTTCTTACAGATGGTCTTCCTGCTCCTTTTTTGTGTTGAATAGAACCTGTTTCCCTAAACACAGCCACGGTTCTTTTCAGGAAATGATAAAAATCCCCAGCAATAAAAGCAACGTTAGGAAAATGTTCGTGAAAATCGTCCCGGATTGTATTGCCACTCACCATTTACTCTAACCCCGTTTCGAAAATACGCTTCAACCATGAATGTTTTGTGCTGTTTCGTAAAGTCCATTGTGTAAATTGTTCAAGAAATTGGAAAAATTAGCGATGAATCAAATTACTTGTAACGACTGTCAAAGATGACGGAATAACTGATTGATTGTTAATTCAGATAGTTACTGACATCCAACAGGTATTAAGCTCTACGGCTAAGCATTACGTCCTTAGATGCAAGGCCCTCTTTGATGCAAATAATTTTTGCTCGCACAGTACTATCTAGTACAATCGCGTTCTTTTTTCCATCTTCGTTATGAGTATTTTCCATTCGGCACGAATAAAAACAAAACCACAAAAAGTATTAACATGCGACGAGGAACCTACTAACCGGCATATTTTACGGCCACACACATACTAAAAATTTCAAGGAAGTTGAGCCACCCAGTTGCCGACGTCCATTCACATAACAATCTGTGTAAATTGCTTTCAATCGCAACAAAAAATTCACTTCATTCACCTTCCGTTTGGTAAATTAAATAATCGCTAACCTAGCAAAATATCGCTTTCAATTTGACCGACATCGCCCACTAACGGGGTAATCTTTTGGAAATTCGATCGTAAGCGACTAGATTGTGTCAATCTGGTTGTTCGATAATCGCCTAGTAAATGGGTCCCTTTAGTGTAACTTTACGCAAGCAATGCACTGTCCTATATTTATTTTATTATGAAGAAATAGTCCATGCTTAAAGTGGAGTTGAAAGTATGGGAAAGAAAGAAGAAACCAAAAGTCTTCCTCCACAAAATTTAATAGAATAAAAATTCTCTAGGGGTCTCTACATATTTCGAACGTACAGACATTCATCATCAGGAGACAGAAAATTTATTTAGTGCTGATGGTTTTAGCAGAAGAGAAAATAGTGTAGAACCTTAATGGATCTTTTATGGAATTAAAAAATTGATGTGTAGACGAGACATAAGATGAAGAAAATTGATAAAGGTTAAACCATACTGAGTATGGTTATTAAAGGGGGTCTAAACCAGTGATTCCCAAAGTGGTCCAGGTGGACCCCTAGGGGTCCACGGGAGACTCGATGGGGGTCTACGTTGGCGTGACAAAAAAATGGGGGTTCACAATTCGTAAGTGGGAGTTCACGAAAATTTATCTGGTTTCGATTGTGAAGAACTAATTTTTTTTGTTTTTATAGAAGTTACGTTACGTTATTAATGTTTATTTTTAATTATATTACGACTGTTATCATAGTACAATATAATGTAAACCTTACAATGTAATATGATAACAATAATAATTTATAGTGTAATAATTACATATTTGAATAAATACAACACAAGAAAATATACTATTTTTATTTTTACCACTCTGAAAGTTTTCCAAATAAAATTAGTGAGAATTGATTGGTTTCTTGTGCTGTGAGTAGATGCCAAAAAAGTAAAGTTGGATGTTATCACTTTTTTGATTGGCCAACTTAATTTTTTTGACATCCACTCGCAGCACAAGCAATTAATTAATTAACCAATCAATTCTCACTTTTTTTTTGAAAACTGTTAATTCGTGGTTGGAACTCAGCCGCAACGCAAAATTTCCATAGTTAGATCTAATCTTTACATTTTTTGTCGGGTTTTGGGAATATGGTAGAAATGTATCTGCAGGGGGTCCACCGGAACCAGCAAAATTTTCAAAGTGGTCTATGAGACAAAAAAGTTTGGGAACCTCTGGTCTAAACCAACGAAATAAACTGGGGAAGAAGAAAAAACCTTCCTAAAAAGAAGGTGTCAAAGATTATTTCAAATTTTTTATAAAACTTTTCAAGTGTATGTCTGTAAGACATTATAAGGATAAAATTGTAATAATTATGATCACAATAAAATTACAAAAAATACTTTAATCCTCAGTACCCCACAAAACACTTTTTCCAATGTAATTTTATTGTGATATCTTCATAATTATTACAATTTTAACCTTATAATGTCTTACAGACATTCACTTGAGAAGTTTTATGAAAATTTTTAAATGTTCTTCGACCCCTTCCTTTTAGGAAGGTTTTTCCTTCTTCCCCAGTTTATTTGGTTGGTTTAGACCCCCTTTAATAACTTTTTCACATACTCAGTATGGTTTAACCTTTATCAATTTCTTCATCTTATGTCTCTTCTACACATTAATTTTTTAATTCTATAAAAGGAGAGGTTCTACACCATTTTCTCTTCTTCTTAAACCATCAGCACTAAATACATTTTCTGTCTCCTGATTATAAACGTTTCTACGTTCGAAACATGTAGATACCCCTAGAGAATTTTTATTCTATTAAATTTTGTGGAGGAAGACTTTTGGTTTTTTCTTTTTTTCCCATTTAGTTTATTAATTGTTATTTCATTAGGAAAGTATAAATAATGGTTACATTGCTTTAGGTCGCACAAACCAGTCAGAGACATATTTTTATTGGTATTGATCAGAGTCAAAAAGACTCATTCCAGCACATCCGCATGCAAAATATTGTTAAAAAATAATTTATCATTGTTTTAGGTATCATGCTACTATTAGTATAGCTCTATGCTCTCTTTACTTGCTCTTTGGAATATCTTTATTGGCAATGAGTTTTAACTTGGTACAAGAAGAGGTTATTTCCAATGTAAAAAGTGTTGCCAAAACCTTAGGAATAATCAAGTCTGATTCGGACGAATCTGAAGATGAGGATTAATTACTAGAAGAGTTCGATAACCAAAATGATATAATATAATAATATAATATTATGGTTGTGAGAACTGAATTCTCCTAATTGCATATAGTGAAACGACAGAAATCGTTCCTATTACCAGTATAGTTTTTAGTCAAAATAAATGTTTTTTATGTAAATAAACTTAAATATTCCAATTTTGGAACAAGTTTTATTTATTGTCAAAGTGTAGTTTTGGCACATAGAATTATTGGTTTGTTGGTGTCAATAAATAGTCTATTTTCAAATGTGTATCCGTGTGGTCTATTTATAATACAAGTATGGTAGTAGCACAACCACCTTAAAAAGAAGCCATGAAGTGACATTGGGCAACGCCGCATCAGCTGGGAGTTGCGGATCCACAAGCTATTATTACGTGCGGCAACGGGCGAGTTTTATATTTTTTCTGATAATATTTTTTGTGTTTTTTTGGCTCTGTTGCCACGATATTGATATTGAAAAATGTACAACAAAGTATTAAATAGTTTTGGATAAGAAGACCAACTTACCTAATTATTAAATAATAGTATTATTGCGTTGAGAAGCTGTTTTTGTTTCACTACGAGTAGATTTATTTGATCGATCAAAAGTAATATTCAGTTATACAAATTATTATCTTCTGCGTTTTAATTACAGGATTGACTAATATCTTCTGAAGTCTCAAAACTTGGTAAGCTTAAGGCTTTGTTTAAGAAATCTACGCTTGTCTTAAGAAAATCACCTACTATCTGGGTAACTTCGTTACTTTCACAATGTATGAATTGGTACCGAGACAATAAGTTTTCAAGCTGAGACCACCTGCTTAGTTTCATTTCAAAGGGTAATATTCATTTCAAATCATTGTAAGCCAATTCATGACCTTTTAAAAAAACCTTTACCTTCATATCAATGTCCACTGAAACCTGATTAACAATATTTTCTACAGTCATTGGTCAAATCTAAACTATAAAATAAATTTTTGAGTCACTTTTTTTTTACTTTATTCCCAACCAACTTAACAAGTTTATTACAGGGATAAGTATATAAAAATAACTAACAATTATTACTCTAACTTAATATATAAAAAAAGGCAGTTAAAAAAAAATAAGTAATTCGTTTTGTATTATAAACGTATGATTAACACGTTAAGAAAGAAATTTATACTAGGAAATATTTTTTTAAATGAAATTTAAATAATGGTAGTTTTTTTAATGTTTTAATATTTTCCGGTAAAATATTATATAATATTAATCCATTATATAACAATGACCGTTTTCAAAAGTTACTGTTTATTTTAATAGTTTTAAAAAAATTAGTTTGTCTAGTATCATGTCTATGAATATCATGAACTTTTGTAAACGTTATGTTAGAAATTTTTTGTTTTAAAAGTAAAGAATGAATAAATATGCAAATTTTTAAATTATATAAATTATTTAGATCTAGGTATTTATTCGGTTTGTATAAATTTGTTGTTGGTTCGAAGTGCGGCAATCTATGAATACATTTAATAATTTTATTTTGTAATTTCTTTAAAGGGTTTAGTACTATTGAATTGGCTGAACCCCAAATAGAAATAAGATACTGAATTTTTGAATGTACTAATGCATAATAAATATGTTTTAAATAATTTAAAGATATACAGTGACGAATTTTAAAGAATATCCCAATTAACGGAGAAATGTAAGTTAGAATATGTTCTACGTGTTTTCTCCAGCTTAAATTTTGATCAATATATAATCCTAAAAATTTTATGTTATCTTTGTAATTAATATTTTCCCCATTAAATATTATTGGTTGCCTTTCCATATCTAGTCTTTGTTTGTCAATGTACATAAACGATGATTTATTAAAATTTAAAGTTAATTTATAAGATTGCAACCAGTCAAATATAATTTTTTAATCTTTTTTGATATTTAATTTGATGTCCCTAATATTTTTAGCATAATAAATAATTGTTGTATCGTCGGCAAAAATTTTATTTGTCCATATAATTTTAATTTTGAAATAGAATTGATATAAATAAGAAACAATGTGGGTCCTAGAATAGAACCTTGTGGTACTCCACATCTAATTGTTTGATAGGAACTAATATTACTTCCTATTTTAACTCATTGTTTTCTATCTTTTATATAACTTTCAAACCAACGATAAATTTTTCCTCTTATTTCTATATCAAATAATTTAACTAATAATATATCATGGTTTACAGTATCAAAGGCTTTACACAAGTCTAGAGATAAAATACCGCATTTTTTTTTTGGTATCTAGATTTAATTGAATGTTAGTAATATCATCCATAGCTGCAACTTCAATATCTCTAGATTTGCGAAACCTCTCGAAAAGTAAATTTTGTCTTTCTAAAAAATTCGTTAATTTTATATTTATAATTTTTTCCAAAATTTTTGATAGAACAGGCAAAACAGATATTGGACGGTAATTATTAGGATTATTAGTTTTATCGTTTTTAAAAACTGATGTCACTTGAGCAAATTTCATTTTTTCAGGAAATGTTGATTTTTGTAAAGATAATTGTACCAGGTATTTTAAAATAGGAATTATTTTATTTTAAAATACTTACAATTTTTACTTCCCAAAATTCAGAAGTATTAATTTTTTGTGAATAATTACTGAGATCATCAAAACTTTTTATAAAATCTGATTGCTCAAAAGCTTAAGTTGAGATGTACGCTCTTGTTGTTCCTCCTTTCTCTCCGCTGGACTTTTTCTAGGAATGAGAACAGTTTTTGACAAGTAAGCAGGCAAATTGGGATAAAAGCACGGAACAGCTGTTAAATTTAGTCTCACTTTAGTTTTTTTTTGTGGTGCCATCAGACAAAAGATAAATATACTCATGGCCAATGTCACTGGGGACAAAATGCTTAGCACAAACTACAGAATACGGTGTGGGCGATCAATTAGCTCTTGGAATGCCTTTTAGCCATAGAATTTTTAGATTTTCATCTTTTGGGATGTAAAAAACTGATACACTCTCTTCACCTGCTTTTAAAACACTTTTATAGTTAGAGTTACACCCAGGCAGTGGCGTAGCGCTACTACCGCGAACCCCCACAGTTGCGGGGGGGCCCGAAAGATCTTATTGCTATGGCCCCGAAAGGGCCGAAGTCCTTAGCGAGGGGGCCCTAACACAATTTTCGCGGAGGGGCCAATAATTTGTCGCTACGCCACTGCACCCAGCCCAGGAACACAGGCAGGAGTTTGGCATGTTGATAAATAAACAAACTAAAATAAAAAAAAATAGTACTTACCTAAGTACCGAGGTATCTAGAGGTGTCCTACCTACTTACGAACTATCTCTACTAGTGATATTTTTAAACTAATTCACATATACCTTCAAGCTAAATAAACACTTCAATATTAAAAAATTAACTGTAGCCACAAAACAATAAAGTTTATCCCAAAGAGCTAACCAGAATACAAAAAACACAACTTTTAAATTAAAACAAGTAAAATTCTGCCGCGATTATAAGACCAGTAAACAAACCGCCGTCCGGCCAGGCTGTTTGATTTCTCACTTTATTAATGCTATTAGAGCAAACCCGCACCACAAATTTTTACTAGTATTTTGTAGAGGTTCTTAGCAATCATGGCACTTAAATTTTCTATTAGATATCAATCGAAAACGGGATAAAAATACAATACTAAACCATGACTAACCTCAAAAAAGTCACGTGACACATGGATGTTCAAGCAGTGTTGTCGATGTTTCAGTTTCACGGCTTCTTTCAAGGTGGTTGTGGTAGTAGTGTCGATATCTCCTTTTTGAGTTAGGTCAACATTGCGTCGTTGTCATACTGGTCCCTTGTACATCCATATAGAGAGAGTTTATTTTATTTATCCTAATAAATATTTAGTGTAAGACAAATCTAGTTCTTAATTATGGTATTAAAACTTTTTCTAATAACTTTTTTCGATATTTTTAGAAATAACCCCATTTTTGAACTATTTTTTGGAAAAAATTAAAATTTGACAGATAATGCGCATCACGTGACTACTATTTTTGTGCTTAATTTTCCTCTCGATCAAAGCCGAACTTGATGCCAAAGTCAAATTTTGAATAAAGCTATTAATAAAAAAAAATCCCATATGATGCGGACTTTACTGGTGACACTGTATTAAAATAGATGCAAATTTTTCTTTCTATAAAGGCTAGGTGCAATAATGTATAAAAGTTTATTGAAGTATGCGGCATAAATCGTTCCGAAATACTTTTAGATGCATCCAGTATCGAATGTTTAAAAGAACCACTCAACATTCCAAGTACAAACCTACCGATATCCCTTGGACATCCGTACGATATTTAAAAATCACTTTGTGACCTAAATGTGCCATTTAAATGTAGCTCGGCCTCTTTAGCTTTTCCATCGTTCGATTTCGCTTTATGTGCAGATGCGGACGTGGAATATAAATTGAACGAATTTTTAAATTTAGTAAATCGGTGTAAAAAAATATTTTTTACGACAACTAAGAAATGCGTTTATTGTATGTATGCAAATGGTAAAGAGTACATTATTATAATAATATAGTAACGTAATATACCGTGCGAGCAAAAATTATTTGCATCAAAGAGGGCCTTGCATCTAAGGACGTAATGCTTAGCCGTAGAGCTTAATACCTGTTGGGTGTCAGTAACTACCTGAATTCACAATCAATCAGTTATTCCGTCATCTTTGACCGTCGTTACAAGTAATTTGATTCATCGCTAATTTTTCCAATTTCTTGAACAATTCACACAATGGGCTTTCAGCACAAAACATTCATGGTTGAAGCTTATTTTCGAAACGGGGTTAGAGTAAATTGTGAGTGGCAATACAATCCGGGTTTGTGCATGGACGATTTTCACGAACATTTTCCTAACGTTGCTTTTATTGCTGGGAATTTTTATCATTGCCTAAGAAAAACCGTGGCTGTGTTTAGGGAAACAGGTTCTATACAACACAAGAAAGGAGCAGGAAGACCATCTGTAAGAATAGAAGAACTTGTTGCAAACGTTTGTGAAATAATGCAAAATACGCCAGCAATATGCATAAGACGCCTGTCCCAAGAAGTGGCAAGATCTTATGGAACATGCAGGACTATTCTTAAGAAGCAGCTAAAGTGCAAGTATTCCAAGAAATACAAGCCGCAGATTTTGAAAGTGGCAGGAATTACTCTCAATGGTTTACCCAAAATGTATTGGAAATAAATGATTTATTAAACCTGACTTTTTTTCGGATGAAGCCTGGTTCCACCTCTCCGGTTATGTGAATTCTCAGAATACACGCATGTCGAGTAGTGAAAATCCCCATTTTATTGTAGAGTACACATTGCACCCTCAAAAAATTGGTGTCTAGTTATAGCTGTTTCCCGAAGAAGAATAATTGTTGCTCCTATTTTTTTCCATGACACAATTACAGCACAGCGGTATAGAGACAATATTTTGAATCCATTTGAGGAGCAATTACTTGACGACGAACTACGTTTTGGATATTTTCAACAGGACGGTGCAACCGCCCATACAGCCGCCGAAACTATTAACTACTTACGCAATTTTTTCGACGACAGATTGATCAGTTTTCGATCAGACATTGAATTCCCACCTAGATCACCTTGTTTAACGGTTATGTATTACTTCGTTTTTCCTCATTTAAAGAACACCATTTTAAAACACCAGTTGCAAATTTAAAACAATTACAAGAAAGGAGTATCCAAGAATGTGGTAACATTTCTCCAGAGATGCTTGTCAACACTTTCGTAAATATGAAGAGATGTGTGAATTTATGCTTGGAGCATGGCGGTGGCCAATTTCAGCAATTTATGTAATTATTTTTCTTTTTCTTTCTGTATATTCTTACTTTGTTAATTATTTTATTACTCATTAGTTTGGCATATCATCTCATAATATGAATTTGACAAAATTTTAACCTAGATTTGATTAGATATATGGTCCCCATATCATTCCCTCAATAATTTTTGCTCGCACGGTAGTAGTCGTAAAGTGACTTTTTATTTACAAAAATATAAATAAATATTGCTAAGAGTGTTTTTCGAATTTTGTTGTTAAAGGTATAATCGTTTTGTCGCTTTTATTTTCAATATTAATATGTGGAGTACTCGAGATGGTGTATAGTTCCTAAATATAATGTGGTGATGAGTATATGCGCATATTACGAAATATTTTTCGTAAGATCATACAAGTAAATGTATTAACGGTAAAAAATAATATGTTTGTAAGATATCTGTATACACAACTTCACGTCTCTTTTGACAGTTTATCTAAATAAAAGTAATTCCCACTTAAAACATATGTGTTAAGTTGTAAAAATAGACCCCCAACAGATATTCTACAAATTTATTTCTGCCATTGATCTTTCTGTTTATTGGAAATGTCGGAAAATATTTATAGATATGTTTTCGTTTTGATTTATATTAGGCCACAACTATATGCGCAACCTTTGGCTGTTGCTATTGATTATAAGTACAAGCAATAAATATTTGTTTTGTAGACTTCGTTGCTAAAAATATATTTGCCATCTCATAAATTCAATTAGTTTGCAATTGCATGACTAAGTAATAGTAAAGTATAATTGATATGAAATGTTCTAATGAAAATACATAGAAATTATTCATTTTATAAAGTATTTTTCAAAGTATATCCCCTTGCATCAATTAACGAAAATGCAAATTTGTAGCCAAAATTTATTATTTATAACAGGTATTTTAGAAGTGACGTATTAAAAAAAATTTTACTCTAATTTTAATTCCGTTTTACGACTGATTATACATTTATTTATTTATTTATATTATATGGGATTTTTTTTATTAATAGCTTTATTCAAAATTTTACTTTGGCATCAAGTTCTGCTTCGATCAAGATGAAAATTAAGCAAAAAAATAGTAGTCACGTGATTCGCATTATCTGTCAAATTTAAATTTTTTTCAAAAAATAATTCAAAAGTAGGTTATTTCTGAAAATATTGAAAAAAGTTTATAGAGAAAGTTTTTTTAAATGCAGTTTCTAGCTCACATGCAAAATTTCAGCTGGATAAGATAATTTTGATTTTTTGTCTATATTTTGTAAATTGCACCACTGCATAAAACTTCTTAGTTTTGACAATGCTTTATTTCAGATACATTTTCTTTAAAGTAGCGCCATAATAAATGTGTGTTTTTCTACAAAATCAAAATTGGGCTATTAAAATTTGATCGCATGTGATGCAAAGTTCATTTGTTTTTGACCCTGTATAAGGTAACTTCATAAAATAAGTATTTTTTAAAACGTAGTTTGTGTCTGAAATTAAAAAAAATAAAAAATAAATTAAAGGGGTTTTAAATTAAATCATTGAAAATAGATAAACTTTACGTTAAGTTAAACTAAAATTTATTTTCCACTTAAAAGTTCATTTACTGATGACGCTGTGTTATTTTTTTATCTTAATATTAAGGTGTATTACTTTCAAACACAAACTACGTTTTCATAAATACTTATTTAATGAAGTTACCTTATACAGGGTCAAAAACAAATAAACTTTGCATCACATGCGACCAAATTTTAATAGCCCAATTTTGATTCTGTAGAAAAACACAAATTTAATATGGCGCTACTTTAAAGAAAATGTATCTGAAATAAACCATTGTCAAAACTAAGAAGTTTTATGTAGGTTGCGTTGAGTCTTATTTTGCAAAAGTGGTGCAATTTATAAAATATAGATAAAAAATCAAAATTATCTTATCCAGCTGAAATTTGGCATGTGGGCTAGAAACTGCATTAAAAAAAAATTTTCTTTTAACTTTTTTCGATATTTTCCGAAATAACCCTACTTTTGAATAATTTTCTGGAAAAAATTAAAATTTGACAGATAATGCGAATCATGTGACGACTATTTTTTTGCTTAATTTTCATCTCGATCGAAGCAGAACTTGATGTCAAAGTCAAATTTCGAATAAAGTTATTAATAAAAAAAAATCCCATATGATGCGGACTTTACTGGTGACACTGTATATCCTAATTGCACGAGGCCCGGCCCTGGGGTTAAATAATAAGTGTGCCTAATCTAAATAACAATTGCAAACGCCATAAACTTATCGAATACGGGGTGGATCTACCTGCTCTTGATAACAAGGACATTTCTACGCAAAATAATGGTAAACCAGTGACACTATTAAAATTATAAATATATTACCCACCTTTCAGGTATACAACAACGAGGTTTTATTAACTACAGTACTGATTTGTAATGATAAGTATATGCTTTATTAAATATTATTATGTTTAATATCAAGTTTCATTACAACTGCCAGTCGGAACTAACACAGTTAATAAAACCAGATTACACCCCCAATAGAACTTGGTAATAACTGTGAATATTCAGAGCAATAATGGCTATAAACCATTCTATGGTAGCATTAACTCCTATTTCTTATTGGCTAAATTACCATGATAGTATCAGTACACAACGGTCTAGTATCGTGCGAGCAAAAATTATTTGCATCAAAGAGGGCTTGGATTAAAAAACGTAGGGCTTGGTTTAGACCACAATAATATGAGGACGATATATCTACCCAGATCTTTAAAATTTTGTCAAATTCATATTATGACATGATATTCCAAACTAATGAGTAATAAAATAAGTAGACACATACAAATGTATTTTTGTTGTTTGCAAAATTAACAAAGTAAGAATATACAGAAAGAAAAAGAAAAATAATTACATAAATTGCTGAAATTGGCCACCGCCATGCTCCAAGCATAAATTCACACGTCTCTTCATATTTTCGAAAGTGCTGACCAGCATCTCTAGAGAAGTTTTACCCCATTCTTGGATAATCCTTTCTTGTAATTGTTCTAAATTTGCAACTGGTGTTTTAAAAATAGTGTTCCTTAAATGAGGAAAAACGAAGTAATCCATAACCGTTAAACAAGGTGATCTAGGTGGGAATTTAATGTCTGATCGAAAACTGCTCAATCTGTCGTCGAAAAAATTGAGTAAGTAGTTAATAGTTTCGGCAGCTGTATGGGCGGTTGCACCGTCCTGTTGAAAATATTTAAAACGTAGTTCGTCGTCAAGTAATTGCTCCAAAAATTAATTCAAAATATTGTCTCTGCTGTGCTGTAACTATGTCATGGAAAAAAATAGGACCAACAATTCTTCTTCGGGAAACAGCTAAACAGACACCAATTTTTTGAGGGTGCAATGTGGACTCTACAAAAAAATGGGGATTTTCACCACTCCACATGCGTGTATTTTGAGAATTCACATTACCGGAGAGGTGGAACCACGCTACATCTGATTGATTGTTAATTCAGGTAGTTACTGACACCCAACAGGTATTAAGCTCTACGCCTAAGCATTACGTCCTTAGATGCAAGGCCCTCTTTGATGCAAATAATTTTTGCTCGCACGGTACTATATGGTATAATGTAAAGGGTCTACAGGAAGAAGGCAAGGGTAAGATCATTCTCTCAATTAACCGTTGTAACTGGCTAGTTATAGGGTAACCTTATGAGGCTGTAACTGATCAAACTTACTCGATGGTTATAACATAACTAAACTTACTACAGGCATTTTAAGTTGCCCAGATAAAAAAAATGAATTAAACAACTTCGTAGATCCAGGAAAATGTTCTTTGATATTCTTATATAAATATACAGGAAGGAAAGCTAACATCTTAAACTCACAAACATGAATTATTTATTTTAGCAGTTTATTTTAACTTGACATTATTTAATTTCTGTTGATTTTGAAATCGGCCGCTGATATTTTTCGTGTCACTCAGTAATTTATTTTAGTAATCCTGGTTTAATACGTGTAGTAACCCAAATAGATATTTTCATTTAAAATTTTCAATTTACGATTTTATTCAATGATTTCTTAGCTTGGAAAACTTTTGGCGGGTCCATTTTGCATTCCTGGAAAAGTTCGTGTAAGGTTTCAATACTCTAACACACCGAGTTCGGTAGCAAAGCAAATAATAAGTGCATATAGTGCAACTACTTCCATGGCACAATGCCGAGCATAGGGCAATTTACTTCTCCGTCTATTCTAACGGCTGTTCTGGCAGAAAATAATTTATAGAGGCCCCTGCCACAGACGCAAATCTGGGGTGGGAAGTGCCAAATTGACCCGCTAAGCTCCTTCACTTATAAGCTATTAAAGTACCTACATTCATTGTATTTTCTAGTAAGAAAGTTTAGGTTAAATGTGAGATACTAGAGTTTGGATATTAAAGAGGTGGGAAAAATTCGTCTATTTTTCTTAAAGAGGCATAATTTAAGTAGTATAACGTAAAAATGATACAAAGTCTCGGCCGCAGAATAATAATTATAGTGCGATAACATGTTTCGCCTTAACTGGCATCATCAGACCTAACAAGAAACAAATTATACAAACTGCACGAAAAACTAAAATTAAAACTATCTACCTTCCCAAACAGGTGGTATAGAGATTGGCTTTTTAAAATATTTAAACAAACCAAGCACAGTAAATTCCTTGAATAATCAACAATCAACTTGTTGCTGAGCACTTAACACCTCAAAACAACCTATTATATTTAAGGAGACGGCTTAATCAAAGCACTATAAATTAGGGCTCGGAATTTTTAAAATATAAGTATTTGAATAGTCGTTTGGTATGTTATTCGAATAGTCGAATAATTCGAATAGTCGAATATAGTCGAATAATTCGAATAGTCGAATAATTTGAATAGTCGAGTAATTCGAATAGTCGATAGATACTTGAAAAGTCGAATAGTCGAATATTTAAATAGTCGAATATTCGAATAGTAGTCTATTTAAATATCGAAATACAGTCGTTTAATCACGGTAGAAGTAGTTTAACTGCTTGCTGACTATATAATTTTATATTTGATTTTCTTTTTTACGTTAAAATTTACAGAAAACACGAATAGTCGAACATATAAATATCCGAACAAAGTCAAATAGTTAAATATTCGAATGGTCGAATATTCAAATAGTCGAATAGATACTTGAATAGTCGAATATTCGAATAGTCAAATATTCGAATTTCAAATAGTCGAATATTTGAATAGTAGAATATTTAAATAGTCGAATATTCGAATATTCAAATATTCGAATTTTAAATAGTCGAATATTTGAATAGTCGAATATTTAAATAGTCGAATATTCGAATAGTCAAATATTCGAATATTTGAATAGTCGAATTTTTTAACTAACAAAAAATTCGAATTTAGAATAGTCGAATATTCGAATAGTCGAATATTCGAATATTCGAATTATTCGAATACAATTCCAAGCCATACTATAAATATGTATGAGTGAAAAACGCTGCCATATTCGCAAGAAAAGATGATCGCTCGCAGACTTAGGTTATCCGCAAACGTTGAAAGTAACTATTTTATTTGAAGTCATTTTTTCATCAGATTTTCGGATTGGTGGTTCTCCGAAGAGAGGAAGTTATTGCCCTCGCCTGGGAAGATATCGTGACTTTTATAACGAGATAGGGAATATAAGGCGAGGGCACATGTGGTTAAGGTGGTTAGGGAAAGATTTAGGGGTAGACAAAAGGATGGCTTTGGTCTACTTGCCATGTTGCTGAGCCTCCCCACAACTGCTACTACCGTGCGAGCAAAAATTAGTTGCATCAAAGAGGGCCTTGCATCTAAGGACGTAATGCTTAGCCGTAGAGCTTAACACCTGTTGGGTATCAGTAACTACCTGAATGAACAATGAATCAGTTATTCCGTCATGTTGGACAGTCGTTACAAGTAATTTTTCCAATTTCTTGAACAATTCACACAGTGGGCTTTACGGAACAGCACAAAACATTCATGTTTGAAGCGTATTTTCGAAATGGGGTTGGAGTAAATGGTGAGTGCATGGACGATTTTCACGAACATTTTCCTAACGTTGCTTTTATTGCTGGGGATTTTTATCATTGCCTGAAAAAAACCGTGGCTGTGTTTAAGGAAACAGGTTCTATACAACACAAAAAATTTGCAGAAAGACCATCTGTATGAACAGAAGAACTTGTTGCAATCGTTCGTAAAATAATGCAAAATACGCCAACAAATTGTATAAGACGCCTGTCCCAAGAAGTGGGAAGATCTTATGGAACATGCAGGACTATTCTTAAGAAGCAGCTAAATTTATTTCCTTATAAAGTGCAAGTATTCTAAGAAAGACAAGCCGCAGATTTTGAAAGACACAGGAATTACTCTTAATGGTTTACCCAAAATTTATTGGAAAGAAATGATTTATTAGACCTGACTTTTTTCGGGTGAAGCCTGGTTCCACCTCTCCGGTTATGAGAATTCTCAGAATACACGCATGTGGAGTAGTGAAAATCCCCATTTTTTTGTAGAGTCCACATTGCACCCTCAAAAAATTGGTGTCTGGTTAGCTGTTTCCCGAAGAAGAATTGTTGGTCCTATTTTTTCCAGACACAGTTACAGCACAGCGGTATAGAGACAATATTTTGAATTCATTTGTGGAGCAATTACTTTTTTCAACAGGACGGTGCAACCGCCCATACAGCCGCCGAAACTATTAACTATTTACGCAATTTTTTCGACGACAGATTGATCAGTTTTCGATTAGACATTGAATTCCCACCTAGATCACCTTGTTTAACGGTTATGGATTACTTCGTTTTTCTCATTTAAAGAACACTATTTTTAAAACACCAGTTGCAAATTTAGAACAATTACAAGAAAGGATTATCCAAGAATGTGGTAACATTTCTCCAGAGATGCTGGTCAACACTTTCGAAAATATGAAGAGACAAGTGAATTTATGCTTGAAGCATGGCGGTGGCCAATTTCGGCAATTTATGTAATTATTTTCTTTTTCTTTCTGTGTATTCTTACTTTGCTAATTTTGTGAACAACAAAAATAAATTTGTATTTGTCTACTTATTTTATTAGTCATTAGTTTGGCATATCATGTCATAATATGAATTTGACAAAATTTTAACCTAGATTTGGTTAGATATATCGTCCCCATATCATTGTGATCTAAACCAAACGCTACGTTTTTTAATCCAAGCCCTCTTTGATGCAAATCATTTTTGCTCGCACGGTATCAATGAAATTTGGCGCCGATATAAAATACAATTATTATTGGAGCATCGGCGCCTGAGTGCTGGTCTCGTTTTTATTTATGAAGTTGTACTAAACTGCTACGATGAAACCTCTCTCGTGGCGGAAATTCCATTTCATGTACCGTCTCGCAAGACTGAAATCAAATACCTGTAACGAATTTAACCCTAATTTAGATAGAAATTCTCTTTTGGAAGCTGTTATTTTTTTAACAAATTTTGTTTAAACATGACCATATTTGTTGAAACATATTAAAACACCTTAATTTTATTTTATCTCCCTTTGTTTTCCGTAAGTTAAACATGGATCAACGTACACAACGCTCAGGGCATATTTCAGTCAAACAAAAGTGCTTTAATAAAAGCCACGAATAAACATGAAAACTTTCGAAAAGGACCACTTAGCCTCAGCTTTTCAAGTGGGAAAAAAATTTGGGTACAAATTGCCGAGGAACTAAATACAATACCTGGTGCTAAAAATATGCTAGCAATGGAAACAGGTAATGGCATTACTAAAGCCTTTGAGGCTTAAAATACTCAGCTTTTTCTTGTATTAAGCATTACTTATAAGTAGCTGTAAATATGGCATAAAATATTTTGCAATACTTATTTAAAAAATAATTTTTAATTAACTATAACAATCACATACATATGTAAAAGTAACTAATTCTGAGAAAAAAAGTTATAACTACAAGTTATAACTGATATATTAATGATTTTGACATATTCGTGCCGAAATTTTTTTCCGCACTAGTGTGGAAAACCCAATTTTCCGCACGGATTTTTGACATAATCGTGCCGAAAATTTTTTCCGCACTGATATCCGTGCGGAAAATTGGTTTTTCCACACGTCTGTAGGAAAAAATAATTACATCGCTTAATAATTGCTTCTTAAGAATAGTCCTGCATGTTCCATAAGATCTTCCCACTTCTTAGGAAAATTTGTTGGCGTATTTTGCATTATTTCACGAACATTTGCAACAAGTTCTTCTGTTCTTACAGATGGTCTTCCTGCTCCTTTTTTGTGTTGCATAGAACCTGTTTCCCTAAACACAGCCACGGTTCTTTTCAGGCAATGATAAAAATCCCCAACAATAAAAGCAACATTAGGAAAATGTTCATGAAAATCGTCTATGCACAAACCCGGATTGTATTGCCACTCACTATTTACTCTTACCCCGTTTCGAATACACGCTTCAACCATGAATGTTTTGTGCTGTTCCGTAAAGCCTATTGTGTGAATTATTCAAGAAATTGGAAAAAATAGCGATGAATCAAATTACTTGTAACGACTGTCAAAGATGACGGAATAACTGATTGATTGTTAATTCAAGTAGTTACTGACACCCAACTTCAACCACCGCTCTACGGCTAAGTATTACGTCCTTAGATGCAAGGCCCTCTTTGATGCAAATAATTTTTGCTCGCACGGTATATACTACACTTCTATTATTCCATCTTGCATGTGTCATGACTGTGAATACTAATATACCAAAAGTAAAAGCTTCTTTAAATTGTATATTATGTATATTTGGTTTTATATGAAGACTACAAAGCCGAAGAATACCGAAAGGAAAAAACATGTTAATGCAATGAAGGGTGGAAGTCCGAGTGAAGTAATCAGTGGCGGCTCGTTAATGAAGGGCTCTGGGGCGCCGCAATTATTTCCGACAGAATCCAAAAATACTTTACTTAAAAAACCAATAAAGCAATCTATGTACGCAATCCATTAAAATAATTTAAACCAAACATAGCCTTATTCCAGCGGGTAGGTTATACTAAGCGCGGGCATAAATTCAAACCAAACATAGCCCTATTCCAACGGGCAGGTTATACTCATAGAGAAGCGAGTTGCGCGCTCTCAATGTTATTCTAAGCGCGTGCGGGCGGCCGATTATTCGTCCCTATTCAACGCGGCTTCTCGATGAGTTGCCATGACGAGACGAGAGGCGTGACGTCACCTATACATCGCACAACGAGCGGCCACAGATGAGCTCCAATTTTCCGCGCCTAACAACAGCTGTTCGCGATGCCACGGTAGAATAATCGATATTATGTACTCTGCGAGGCGACCTGTCGATGCCGCTAGGCGCTAATGTTTTATTTATTGGTTTTGATTTGAATTATTAGTTACGTTTTAAAGTTGGAAAATGTCGTGTAATATGAAGGTCAGTGATTTACAGACGCTTGTGTTTAGTTCTCTGAGCTTAAGTGAAAAACTTGATTTAAAAAATGCAGGGCGGCCACTAGAAATTGAACATAGTACAAGTGCAATCAAAATGTAAAAGTAAGGCACAGTTTACGCGTAAGTTTGACAAAGAAATATATAATAAAAAATTCGTTGGATATGCGGTTGTGAGGACAAAAATTCTTTTTTTTTGTTTCGTGTGTCTTCTTTTTGACGGGGATGATAATTGGACTATAAATGGGGTGCAGAACTTAAAACATCTTTCAGAGAAAATAAAAAAAACATGAAAATAGTGCAAAACATCGTCATAATGTAATAAATCATAAACATCATGGGGAGTCCCGGGCTATTGCACTGGACATCTCTAAAGCCTTTGACCGTGTCTGGCACGAGGGGCTCCTAAGCAAACTGCGTTCTTATGGTATGCCCGGTCGATTTTGTTCATGGTTGTCTAGCTTCCTCAAGGACCGCTCTCTGCAAGTGGCGATTGACGGGTTTCTCTCAGACACCTTCACCATCAATGCTGGTGTTCCTCAAGGGTCCATATTATCTCCCACTCTCTTCTTACTGTACATTAACGACCTTCTAGCGAAAACAGAAAATCCATTATATTGCTTTGCTGACGACAGCACACTTATCTCATCTTTTACTTTGAATCTTCAAACATTGGCTACTGACGCACATCTTCGCAGACAACATGAGGTATCACGCCTCAATAAAGACCTGGAAGAAATTTTGTCTTGGGGTGACAGTAACCAAGTCGAATTTAACGCTCAAAAAACCCAGGCTGCAGTTTTCTCTAAGAAGGTCAACATTGCAGAACCCGATATCGTTATGGCAGGACACGCAATTCCACTGACTTCGTCTATTAATTTGCTGGGTGTCAACCTGGGAGGAAATATGTCTTGGCATAATCACGTAGTGGCAATCGCCAGGGCAGCTTCTCAGAAGCTCGGTATACTTTTCCGTACCAAAAAGTTGTATACACCTCAACAACTTTTGACACTCTATAAAGCCCAGATTCGACCATCACTGGAATACTGCTCTCATATCTGGAGTTCTGCGCCGAAGCATACCCTTCGGTTGTTGGATTCCATCCAAAGAAGAGCCGTTCGTCTAATCGGCGACCACGAGCTGACTAAGAACCTCGACAGCTTAGAACATCGAAGACAGGTTGGTGATTTGGCTCTCTTCTACAGATATTTTCATGGCAAGTGTTCGACAGATATTGCCCGCTCGATTCCACCTAGAGTAATGCATAGCAGAAACACACGACGAACCACTGCCGCCCATCCCTATGTGGTTCAACTTAGTACACCCCGAACATCATTGTTTCAGAACTCTTTCATTTGGAGGACGTCATCTTTGTGGAACGGCCTTTCTGAGACCGTGTTTCCAACCGAATATAACCTCCAACGATTCAAGAAAAACGTGAATCGCTTTCTTCGCACACGCACCGCTCCCAGAGCGCCTTAAAGGATTTCCTATAGTGCTTGTGCTCGATCATAAAAAAAAAAAATAGTGTGGTAAGTTTTGAGATGTTGTTAGGAAAAACTAATATTTTAACTTGTTTAAGTAGTGCTTATGCTGATGAAATTAAAATTCACAACGAGAAAGTTACAGGCACGTACTTTTGAAAATAATAGACATTTAAAAAAATTTTTATTTAAAGCCAGCGCCCCCCCTGACTCGCTAGTCACGAGCCGCCACTGGAAGTAATAATCTCAAACATATGAAGCTGTGTTAGGGTTATTAAACAAAACATCTCTTAAAGGGAACATGAGTGTTATGGAATGTAAGCCTTATAGATATCCTTGATGAGGTAAGTTTTGTCAACAGTAAACCTTTAGTAACAGATTAATTTATCGTTTATTATGTATATTTTTTTAGCTACTAACAATATATAAATTCACAGTAAAATTATTACAATAATTATATCCTTATTAGTTCACCCAAGAAGCCAGTAGGTAGTTGAAGTTCATAGACTAAAATTGAATATAAAGCTCAATATAATTAAACACAACGCAACGCAATTAAATGCAACGAAAAACCGATACGGTTTTTGGAACATATTAATAGTATAAGACAATCCATTAAATTTACCAGGGAAACAAAAACACATTCCACTCTACATTTTCTCGATGTTCTCGTCAAACGAAGTGCTGAAAACATAAAAATTTCAGTGTACAGGAAACCCACTCACACGGGGCAATACCTTAATCACGGATCGAATCCTTCAAACTCCATAAAACAGGGAATAATTCAAACTCTTTGTCACAGAGCATCTAACGTGTGCAACAATCCGGAAGACCTTAATATTAAAATTTCAAACATCAAAAAAATTTAAAACAGAATGGTTACACTAAAACCTTTGTAACTAATACCATCTCAAAACTTAAAAATCGCGAAGTAAAAACTAATACAGAAACGAAAGGGGAGCAAGCATTTCTTACAATAAAGGGGATTTCTGAAAAGATAAGAAGGATAACCAATAACTATAATATCAAAACAGTCTTCAAATCCGGAAATACGCTTACAAGCTTTTTTACAAAAGTAAATCCCCCCAATAATGAAAACGCAAAAAAAATTCACAGATCTTGCATCTTACGCAAGTATCATAGGCGTATTGAAAATACCTACCATATAATATTACTTAGAAAAACGGATTGCATTTATTTATTGTAAACATCCGAAGGGACACTTTCGGATTCAGAATCTCCCATATTTAAATTATTTTTGGCCAACACTTTGCATACAATAGAAAATTAGACGGCAATAATGACGTTGTCAAAATCGAAATTGAAACAATCAAAAATGCATTTACGATGATATCGACTAATATGGACACCTAAATATTTTAAAAATTACGAAAACGTTATCTGATATCAATGAAATTTAGACGAATAAAATCTATTTGCACTGTCGTAGATTAAATTTTGAATGATACACGTTAGATATGAACTTTGTTAATAAAACTTGTGCAATAAAACCACTCGGCTGACGCCTCGTGGTTTAACGTTGCACACATTTCATTATAGTGTTCATATCGAACTAGTATCATTAATAACTATAATGTAAGAATATAGAACAATAATAAAGATAATCTACTTTTTATTATATCCAAATAAAGTTAATATACTTATTCAAAATTCAAACACACAGTATAATATTTAAATAGTATTAATATTTGGTCTAAATAAAAATCCTGATAAAGCCGACGGAAGATCCCGTAACATGAAAGTAGGTACTGGCCGATTCAATATTAACTATACTATATAACTGGTTCTCTCTCCCGGCCATATCTTAATATCAACAAATATAATGATAAATGCCGAAACCCAAAACAAAACAATATTAAAGCTCACCAGATGATGTCATCGATCATGTGCTGCTCGGATCACCGCCGTGTTATTTTGCCAAAGTCCTAGCCTAAACAAATCACACCCATATAGTAAAATAGTAATAATATTTGGTCTAAATAAACATCCTGTTAAAGCCGACGCCGCTTGTGTTTAGTTATGTCCTTAGTTTTGGACTATGCAACCTTGACCTACCTACACCGCAGACGAGGTCGAGTCTAGCGTTACGCTCTTGCATGTCGTTGCATGTCGTTTGTTTTTCATGAAACAGACCCGTATATATGAACCGAATAGTATTTTCAATACTAAAATTGTATTTATCAAATCCCTGGCGAGTGTGGCGAATGGTACATTGGAGAAACAATAAGACCTCTTCCTGTACAAGTTAAACAATATCTGAAACATACTTAGAGAGGTGAAACTTCTAGATCAGGTATAGCGGAACATGTATGGACCAACCAACATAATATACAATGGTCATCAGAAACCAAGGTTTTGGACACGGAACAGCACTGGAGAAAACGAAAATTCGAAGAAGCAGCTTTCATGAATCAAAATACCCATATGTTTAGCAAACCAAGTATAGATATTCCCAATATCTGGAAGCCTCTCCTTGTCCAAAACCAACAGCTGAAACTTCACACTCCAATAAGCACGTAGGCGGAGTCATCAAGCTTCATTGCAGATGGACAGTATTTAAAACAGTAGCCTTAGAATTATAATTTTGTTTACACTTGAAAACGTTTAGAGATACTAACTAACCGAAACATTGTGCTAAGTAACAAAATAAAGACAATGGAAGTTCGACAAGGTAATGTTTTTGATAGTTAAAAACAGTATTTGAAGCTCATTATTTTTGTGTTAAATATATACTTACAATTAAAATAAACTTTTTAATACCTTGTATACTTGTCCGAAAAAATTAATAACACATGTCTGGACAAAATATTTACTCCGTATCATAAAAATTCTTAAAATAAAACTCTGTTATAAATTGCTGGCATTTTTTCCAAGGATAAGCTTTTCGTTTCAATTAGCTATAAAGGTATATTCATTTTACAGCATGCTTTTTCATATTTTTGCTATATAATTTAACGTTTACCAATTTACATATTTGCTTATTAGATATATGTTCGTTTCCTGTAAAAGTATTAACAACAAATTAATATATACGGATCTAAGCTGATAGCTTCTTCGAGGGCCTATCGATGACGGCCCGTTCGTGTGCCTGACCAGGTATACCGTTCCATCGAGATAGATGTTGTTTTTGCGCCCATCTGTCTAATGTTGTTTTGGTTGCCTTTTTTGATATTCCAAGGGCGGGTTCTGGGCCCCTGAAATTTTGAGAAGATCCGGTTCTTGCCAGTTCATCTGCTTTTTCGTTGCCTTTTATCCCTGAATGGCCAGGAACCCATAGGAGTTCAACACTGTTGTTTCTGGCTGCCAGGTCTTTAGGTCGTTAAGGCACTCCATTGTGATTTTTGATGTAAATCGGAAGGAGTTCAGAGCCTTCAGGGCAGCTTGGCTGTCCGACAGGATATGTATCTTTTGGTCGTGGTAGCCCTTTTCAAGATTCTTTTGTACGCATGCTTGTATCGCATAAACTTCAGCTTGGTATACTGTGGCGTAGTTCCCCAGAGGGATGCTGATTTCGATTTTGGGTCTTTCCCCAAATATACCTGTGCCTACTCCGTTGGCCGTTTTCGATCCATCAGTGTACGAAACTGGGCTATTGGCGGAGATTTTCCTTTGGACCACATATCAGGGTTGCACCTGACATTAAAAGACATTAAATCGCTAATTTTTTCAATTTCTTAAACAATTCACACAATGGGCTTTACGGAACAGCACAAAACATTCATGGTTGAAGCGTATTTTCGAAACGGGGTTAGAGTAAATGCTAAGTGGTAATACAATCCGGGTTTGTGCATGGACGATTTTCACGAAGATTTTCCTAACGTTGCTTTTATTGCTGGGGATTTTTATCATTGCCTGAAAGGAACCGTGGCTGTGTTTAGGGAAACAGGTTCTATACAACACACAAAAGGAGCAGGAAGAACAGAAGATCTTATGGAACATGCAGGACTATTCTTAAGAAGCAGCTAAATTTATTTCCTTATAAAGTGCAAGTATTCCAAGAAATACAAGCCGCAGATTTTGAAAGACGCAGGAATTACTCTCATTGGTTTACCCAAAATTTATTGGAAAGAAATGATTTATTAGAAAATATGAAGAGACGTGTGAATTTATGCATGGCGGTGGCCAATTTCAGCAATTTATGTAATTCTTTTTCTTTTTCTTTCTATATATCTTACTTTGTTAATTTTGTAAACAACAAAAATAAATTTGTATTCGTCTACTTATTTTATTACTCATTAGTTTGGCATATCATGTCATAATATGAATTTGACAAAATTTTAACCTAGTTTTGGTTAGATATATCGTCCCCAATCATTGTGATCTAAACCAAGCCCTACGTTTTTTAATCCAAGCCCTCTTTGATGCAAATCATTTTTGCTCGTACGGTAATTACAATTCAGATTTACCTTTTTCTATGTATATGCTATAAAAAAAGATGTTAACCGATCCTACTTTCTGATCCCATTTGATCTGACATGATATGCAAAACAAAATAAGTTTTTACGATAATATGTAATTTCAGCGACCCGACCGCTAAATTTCCCACCTACTGAAAGCTTTTATTTTTAACTTTTAGTGTTCACTTAAGTTCTATTTATACTTTAGTACAGTTCGAAAAGCCTAAGCGTTTCGTGTTTTTAGGTTAGCTGCATGTCTATCTCTGATTTTTCGATAGAGACATATTCTTGTGTTTTGTCTGTTATCGGGTTTAATCGATGTTAAATATTGTAGCCGCGAATTTTTAAATAGTGAAAAGTGAATGTGCACAACTTTTAAAGTAAGAATTAGGTGCTAAATTTAAAAGTTATAGACGCTGCGGGTAAGCTACCGCATCGATTTAGGGGTAAGTAATTTTTTTTATATCGTACAAGAAGTTCATTATTCTGTTTTTATTGCTTAGTTACTACCGTGCGAGCAAAAATTATTTGCATCAAAAAAGGCCTTGTATCTAAGGACGTGATGCTTAGCCGTAGTGCTTAATACCTGTTGGGTGTCAGTAACTACCTGAATTAACAATTAATCAGTTATTCCATCATCTTTGACAGTCGTTACCAGTAATTTGATTCATCGCTAATTTTTCCAATTTCTTGAACAATTCACACAATGGGCTTTACGGAACAGCACAAAACATTCATGATTGAAGCGTATTTTCAAAACGGGGTTAGAGTAAATGGTGAGTAGCAATAGAATCCGGGTTTGTGCATGGACAATTTTCACGACCATTTTCCTAACGTTGCTTTTATTGCTGGGGATTTTTATCATTGCCTGAAAAGAACCGTGGCTGTGTTTGGGGAAACAGGTTCTATACAACACAAAAAAGGAGCAGGAAGACCATCTGTAAGAATAGAAGAACTGGTTGCAAACGTTCGTAAAATAAAGCAAAATACGCCAACAAATAGTATAGGACGCGTGTCCCAAGAAGTGGGAAGATCTTACGGAACATGCAGGACTATTCTTAAGAAGCAGCTAGATTTATTTCCTTATAAAGTGCAAGTATTTCACAAGCCGCAGATTTTGAAAGACGCAGGAATTACTCTCAATGGTTTACCCAACATTTATTGGAAATAAATCATTTATTAGACCTGACATTTTTTTCGGATGAAGCCTGGTTCCACCTCTCCGGTTATATAAATTCTCAGAATACACGCATGTGGAGTAGTAAAAATCCCATTTTTTTTGTAGAGAACATTTCTCCAGAGATGCTGGTCAACACTTTCGAAAATATGAAGAGACGTGGGAATTTATGCTTGGAGCATGGCATGGCGGTGGCCAATTTCAGCAATTTATGTAATTATTTTTCTTTTTCTTTCTGTATATTCTTACTTTGTTAATTTTGTAAACAACAAAAATAAATTTGTATTTGTCTACTTATTTTATTACTCATTAGTTTGACATATCATGTCATAATATGAATTTGACAACATTTTAACCTAGATTTGTTTAGATATATCGTCCCCATATCTATGTGATCTAAACCAAGCCCTACGTTTTTTAATCCAAGCCCTCTTTGATGCAAATAATTTTTGCTTGCACGGTACATAATAGTGTACTTTCTGCCCGTGCGGCCATAAGACAAGAAACAAGAATACAATTTTTGGTTAATATTAACAAAATTAGAAAATATGAGATAAAATTCTTATTCCATTATTTATTCGATTTGGCCATCGGATTTGTATCATAAAACTGACAATTCTGGAAGGATCAGACCCAGAAGGTATGCCTGCTATCATCGTTGAAACCCATTTTTTTAAAGATATACTATCCTGTAAATATCCTTCAGCAACCGACGTGATGTACTCTTTCATTTACTATGGCGCTTCAATGTGGTGCTGAGAGCTTCACCAATTGTTATTTTTATTATACCTACTATGTGTTCTAAGCAGTTTTAGTGCACAGTTAATCGCAAAATGTATAGTTATAAAATGAAATTTTAGCAATTTTAATTTATTTTTGAAGAAGTGGAGTTAAATCAAGGGCGGATCCAGAAATTAATTCTAGGGGGGGGTCACACAGCGCCGAAGGTGCAAAAATAGCGCCGCAGGCGAAAACTTTTAGAGGTTTTTAGAGGAAGAAGATGAAACAATTAAAAATATGATAAACCTTATTTGTGTCGAAGCTAAAATGATATCCGCAGGCCGACCATTAGTTGAGAATCTCTTCGGTTCAGAGGAAGTGTCCAATTTTGCGACATCCGTGTGTGATTGCTGGCCTTTAATTCAAGAAATTTCAGACATTGATACTCCCGATGAAGGCACCAGACTTGCTAATAAATTAAGAAAACTTATAGTTTGCACTAAGGATATATTACAAAAGCTTTTAGTCTCGTTATTGCTAATAAGTCCTCATTCAATGACTACTAAAAGGATTATTTCCCATTACAAGAAATTAAAAACGTCAGGAAGAATTTCATTAAATGAAGATACAATGAATGATCGCCTCTTAGTGTCATTGAATGGAGTTGGAACAGCCCATTTTGATCCAAGACCGGCAGTCGCCGAGTTTTTAATGAAAAAATAACGTAGGTTTAGAGAACCAACTCCTGAAATATACAAAACTAGAGATTTTATTAGTACATTTTTTAGAGATAATCCTAAACTATAATCATATTAATGAAGTTCCTTTTACAATGAAAATGAGTAGGTAACGAGTTCCTTTTGCACGACGCCGTAAAGTAACAGTGTTTTCAATTTGTAGAAAAAATGTGCTCTGGGTTATGAACTCACTCTTTTTGACTCCACAATAGTTTTTTACGTATGTTGAAATGTAAACCACCCAGGGGGGGGGGGGGTCATGACCCCCATGACCCCCCCCTGGATCCGCCCTTGAGTTAAATTTATATAAAAAAGAAAAGCACAAAGTCTTTCTTCAAAATTTTTTATTATAATAACTAGGCGAACCTAGAATGATTCATAATAATTCAATTCGACATGTTTCGAGTGTGGAAACACTCATCATCAGGAAAACAAAGTAAATAGTACAATGCTGATGTTGTTAGCGATATAGAAAATAGTAAGTGGGATTGAGCCGTAATGGAGCTTCCAATGGTGTACACGAGGTGTAAAAAATGAATAGTCAGAAGACTTCAAGCATACTGGAAAGTCAAGGGTTAGTGCAAAGGCCCTGTCTTGGGCAGAAAAATGAAGAGAGCCAAAAAAAAAATTAGAAAGTTTTAACAGACTTTGTGAAAATCATTAATTAAGTAGTAAAAAAATCTTAAGTTCCATTCGACTTTGTCAGAGACATGTAAAAATATTGAAATAAGAGGGAAAGAAAAAAAAAATTGTTTTTCATAAAACTCAAAGCATCTGTAAAAGATAAAAAAGGCAATGTAGTAAATGAAATTTAATAAAATGAGGTAGATTGTCTCAGGCAAAATTAAATAGTACAAAATTTAAACTACACAGGCATAAAAGACGATGCGATTTCCATCACATACGTTCTATTTGTGTATGTGTAACACAGATGAGCAGACCTGAGTCTACTGGGATTTTTAAATATTAAAACGTTATTAGAATGCAAACAAGTTTTAAACAAAAGGTAATAAATTGGATGCCGGTGGCTGCTTTACCGTAAAAATAAACAAGGCTGTTATTTTTATTAATAACAGTATAAATAATACATAAAGATAAATTTACTTTACCTATTATTTAAAATATTTAAACTATAAACATGTAGATATATAAATTGCGTCCAAACCCCTTAAATATTTTTGAAGACAGAACAACAATGTCGCCTAATTTGAGTCGAAAATTATTCTTGCTTAGTATTTTAACCCGGATTTCTCAAATTAAAGAATAATGCGACTAATGAATAAAAATTAAGCGATTACTTGAAGCAATTACTTTTTAGTAAAAGCAATTGCTTGACAATCAAATGCTATAAGTAAAAGCAATTGCTAGATCTGGATATGAGAAAATTTTGAAGCGATTGCTGCTTTTCTTACACCTCTGTAGCAAATGCTTATTCAACACAAGTTCAGACGTGGCTTATCCACTTGTTCAGATTATAGATTTCATGTTCAGTTTGGTGCCTAATTTGCAAAGTTGACGTAAATACAACAACGTTGGTCTATTTATTTAGTACAAGAGTAATCTGTTACGTTTTTGTGGAAAATAGGAAACATTTGTGATATGGCAGCTTTCAGTGAAAATGAGGAAAGTGACAGTAGTGATGAAGAAATTAAAGACAAGCAATTGATATTCGTACAGAAATTGAAGGAACATAAATAAATCTCTCTGACCACAACCGTTTAGCTTCCACAACAGCTTCAGCACTTGTAGGAAATTTAATAAAAATATTGGCCTTCTCCAAAACTGCATCCATTACAGAAGTGTATGTCTTACAGATAGTAGTTTGGTGAACACCGAGTTCGTCACCTACAGAATTTTGAAAGCCTGAGTCCGACAATTTCCGCAGAAAGACTTTAATCTTATTTAAAGGCGACAGTGCACCCCCTCGCTTTTTACCAGTATCGGTCAAAAAATAATTTACCAAACACTCAACATTTTCGCAGTCAAATCGATATAACTTTCTGAAACCATCAGCAATTTTTACGTACACTGTAGATTTTTCTTTTACGGACGTTCATATATTCAGCCATAATTGAAGACACAAATTAAGAGCAACGCACGTGTAAGCCGCGGAGACTGCTACCAAGCAAATGCTGCAGGGGTCGACCTACCTTAAAAAGTTGAAAGCGATTGCTACACTAGAAAAAGCAATTCCTTAATTTATTTATCACATTTTAAGCAAACGATAGCGATCGCTTTTATTTTTTAAGAAAAACCATTGATGAGAAGCAATTCCTGCACTTTTAAGCAATTGCTGGACGCAAAAGACATTACTTTAGTTTTTATTCATTGCCTTTTAAGAAATTACTTCGATTTTATAAGAAAACGCAATTGCTACATTTTTATTCATTAGGCTCAATAGTAGAGTTTTCTACCTACTACTTTTCTTTCTACCTGCGTGGCCATTCAAAGGGTCCCCTTCTACCAATACGTCTGCCTGGAGCCATTTTTCTTGTCGCCACATATGAATTTTCGTTTTACCCCTCACATGGGCCATAATTGAAGACACAAATTAAGAGCAACGCACGTGTAAGCCGCGGAGAACTAAAGTTGACCTGTACCAAGCAAATGATGCAGGGGTCGACCTACCTTAAAAAGTTGAAAGCGATTGCTACACTAGAAAAAACAATTCCTTAATTTATTTATCACATTTTAAGCAAACGATAGCGATCGCTTTTATTTTTTAAGAAAAACCATTGATGAGAAGCAATTCCTGCACTTTTAAGCAATTGCTGGACGCAAAAGCAATTACTTTAGTTTTTATTCATTGCCTTTTAAGAAATTACTTCGATTTTATAAGAAAACGCAATTGCTACATTTTTATTCATTAGGCTCAATAGTAGAGTTTTCTACCTACTACTTTTCTTTCTACCTGCGTGACCATCCAAAGGGTCCCCTTCTACCAATACATCTGCCTGGAGATGCTGCATCCAGAAACCCACGGACAGGTCTCTCTAGTAGATCCATCGTTAGCTCGGAGACGTGATGTTTCCTATCAGGATTGTTATTTTATAATGATGACCTTTTTGTGCATGAAGAATTTTTTTTACTGAAGATTGGCTTATTTTGTGTTATCTAGCCAGTTGCCTAAATAAAAACTAAGGTTACCGTTTATCCGTATTATCGATATCGTAATATCTCTTATTTGGGACACACTGTATCAATTTAAAAAAAAAAAGAACCACAACTTAAAATATTAATACCCATGCCCAAGTATTTTCAAAAAAAAAAACTGAACTGCATTTATTAAATTTATTTCAAGTAAGCCCCCTATTGTTTTTATCAAAATAACTTCAATGAGGCAAAAATACTCACAGCTAAAGGAGCAATTTCTTGATGGATAAATGCTTATTATTTAAACAACCCATTTTTCCCAACTAACACCATTATTCAAATTTTATGGACCATAATCGAGCATTTTGACCAAAAGTATATATTAACATGATCTCTAAATATACTTACATCCCGTGAAGTATATAACATTGTTTCTCCTCCCTGCAGAATTTATTCTTGGATTTTTATTAATTTAATTCGATACTTTTCGTATGAAATTATGGACAGCTTTGACCGGTTTCTATAGCATCATAAACATTGGTATTTTAACAACAACGTCAAGCTGACAGTTTATTATTAAAAATTGACAGGGAAAATGCAAATAAAATTTTATACAATATAACGAATCCAGAAGTCTCCTGCAGTACTTTACATTTATCCAAATTTTGTAAATAATGTTCATAATTGTACTATTAATATTCATATCACTTAATAGATATTACTTAATTTTTAAAAATCATTGTTTTTATATGGCATAAATTATTATTATTAGTAAGTTGACTTACAACCCGTCGGCGTCGTCAAGAGCAATCGATACCTTTTTGGTAATTACTTACGTTCTTCAAAACAGTGTCGAAATGCATTGTTTACAATACAGGAAGGAGAAAAAAATAAGTTTCATGGTAGGGTAGGATCGCCCAAGAGTACGCACCTAATTTATTAGAGTAAATAAAACACAAACTTTTCCTTCAAATGATTTATCAATACCAAAAACTGGTGTGTTATATAATAATATCATAGAAAAATATCATTTATTGGCAAACTAAAAACTTTTCTCAAAGTTATATATTAAAAATAAAAAAATCGAAAATGCGTACTCTTTGATGACTGGTGTCCCAAGAGTACGCGACCTATATGCCTAAGAGTACGCATTAAAAACTATAAATAAATTAACCTAACAGTTTAAGAATAATAGGCTAACCTTCGCACAAATCGCAAGCAAAATCATGTAGCTTGTGAAGCCCTCATGCCACAAGTTTCCACAATTAATACATTTTATCCAGACTAAGGAGCTAAAATGCTCATTGCATCCAGGACAAATTGTATTGTCCCGTCCTTGTAATATTTTTTGAGATGACGACGTCTTTTTTTTAGGTGGCTGAGTTTTCCGAGAACTAAAAACATATCTCTTTCCACCTTGCTTTTTAGTCTTTTCTTCTTGTTCAGCTATAACTTGATCCTTATAGGGAGCGGACAAAAGAATTTCGGATTTTTCAGACTTTTGCCTATTTGCTGATGTTTGGCTTTTGGTAAAGGCATGATTATTTTTGGCGTTACTTTCGTACAGGAAGGGCCCGGATCGCAGTGTGAACATGAAGGGCCAGGGTCATAGTATAGAGGATGGTTTTCATCCAAAACGGGAATTCTGGATAAGTTTCCAACTCTTCCAATGACATTCTGCCCATTCTGGCTAAGGTCAGAGCTTTAAGTAGGAGTTCTATCTTCATGTCTTTTTTGTAAGTTTTTTGTTTTTAAGGTGGCTAAAGGTACTAAATCCTCAGGGCAAATTCATTGAGGTTTAGCGGTTTTGCAACCGACCTATTGCTCTCTCCATTTGCTATTCGTTCAGCTGCTTGATTTAAGATTTCTTGGGTTAATTTTAACTTCCTCTTGTAATTCCTTTATATTTTCCCATGTTCACAAATTTATCGGAAAAACTCACAATAAAAAATTAAAAAGCTAAGAGTACGCATGGTGGGGTAAGAGTACGCATGCGTACTCTTTGGGTGCGTACTCTTATGTGCCTAGCAACAAATATATAAAACTGGCTTCAAAAACCTAACCAACAAACGTAACTAAAATGTAAACACAGGAATTTGTTGCGCCAGAACCATACTTATTATCATGTTCAATAAAATATTTCGCAAAAATGTATATTTAATAGTGTATGTCTTACTCTAGAGTGCATAAATATTATAAAAAAAACAATAAATTGAATTTCTTGCCGCAATTCTAAGAAAATCAACACTGCCCTGCTCTAACCTTCATATATTCTTGTACTGGTTGTAATTAAGCCGCTGATGTGAAATTTTTTAATTGGGGTGTTGTCAAGTAGAAAATATCACTAATGCATACTCTTAGGGAACGCGTACTCTTTTGCGATCCTACCCTACTTAGATTTATTTTTGTGTCAAGCGCATAGCGGAAGAAAAAATAAAATTTTCTACAGTTTCAGTTTTTCAAATTTTGAATCACAAAGTTCGAAATTTTTTTTGAAATTTCAATTAAAAAGAAATTTGATATAATTATAATGAAAATTTCTGTGACTCAACTCGCCTTGTCGTGTTGTGATAATATTTACGGCTAGTGCCATATTGGTCGTTATTATGATCCTTATTACATAAATAACTATTTACCTATACAGTGGTGTCGTAAATGTTTATCACTCCTACAAGTAATATAACCAGTAAATTAAGAACAAGTCGACAAAATAATAACTTTAGTAAATGGCTTGTACTACTTTTACACATCTATAAATAAGTATTTTAATGTACCTAAAGGATTTAACTTAGCTCAAGTTTATTATGGATTTTAAAACAGTATTTTTCAAGCAATGAAAAGATTTAATGACTACTATAACAAACATTTAATATTATCAAAATTACTTTGAGTTTTCTAAATAATAACTACTGCATGGAGTGATTTCATATTACTTATGATGGCAATAATTCATGATTCTCATCATTCTGGCTTACTGAGCGCCCCAGTCTTGCTAGAAAGGATTTAATCCTTTTAGTTCAATACTTTTCTACCAAGTTATCATGCGGTAGGTTGTCGCTTGGTTGAATATTCCTAAGGAGTTTTAATCTTTAACGGGTTAGTGCCTTGCAACGGTAAGTATATGATATGAAAGGCGGTTCCGTCCTCTTCGCCGCAAAGTCTGCATTCATTCGTGAATCTGTAAATGTAATAAATGACGAAATACCACATATTAAAAACCAAATTGAAAATGTACAGAAAATTAATGTAAACCTTGGTAATGGTAATCTACCCATTCGACATAACCTATTGTTTAATATGATCGATGCCGAAGTTTATAATACAGCCACTCGGACTACGGCAACGTAGAATATGTTTATTTGTGAAGCAACCTCAGAAGAATTTAATAATTTGTCTGAAATTAAACAGAAGCCGATAAAGCTAGGTACATTGAAATTCGGACTTTCAATCCTCCATGCTAGAATACGGAACACAAAGCAAAAGTAGCAAAATCCAAAAAGAAAATTCAAGATGAGTCTAGAACTAAAATGGGCTTACTGATTAACATACCCAAGCAAGGATTTGGGAACACTAGCAACGCTACAAGACGGTTTTTTCGGATCCTGAAATGTCTGCTATTAACAGATTCAAAATTATACTGAAACAGCTTAAATGTACATCGAGCTTTACAAATAGTATTCCCTGACACCTACTGTCCATAAAATCCTCGTTTATGGAGCACAATGCATATCAGAAGCATTTAGAGGCCCGTAACAAAAACTTCAGGCAATATAGGTTAAACTTTCTAGAAAATTCAGTAGAGAGGCATACAACACAGATGTCATTAACAGATTACTACTAACTTCAGACCCATTAGTATCAAGCCTAAGACCTTGACGTAAAACATCGAGCACACCGTTTTCTACAGAGAGTCTGGAAATGTTTTTATCTCTAGAAGAGCCAACAGAGTCCGAAACGTCGTCTGAGAAAGGATCCAGTGAGGATGAATATTAAAATTATATGTACAGGGTGGGGACTTTAACTGGAATAAATTCGATATTATTAAAACCGCTGAAGTTGCGCCTATAAAATTTGGTTTGTGCATGTTTTGGACCATGCGGAATTAAAAAATTATATCGGCGCTGTTGCCAGATTTCCCAGTTTTGCGCTACGCGTAGTAATTTTGTTATTTTAAATGGAATGTCCAATTTATTTTTATTGCAGTAAATTGGGAGTGCCAAATTTAGCACAATCCTAAATTTACAAAATTCTATCTTCACTAGTTGCTGAGCTATGGCAACACTGTGTTTCCATTAAAAAGTACCGGGACGCTTATTTACCTTAAAGTAGCGTTTTCTTGGTAACATCTCCGTAGTTACTAAGTTATTGACAAGCTTCAAGAAAAGTTCTTGTCGTGTCAAAATGGCTTATTTAACTAAAACCTTAAAAATAAATTCTCATGATGATCGGTTTCGGGGACCACCACCGTAACAGGTGAAAGATATTTGGAATTTTTGCAAGAAATTTTAGTGCCAGAACTAATTGAGTCATACCCCACCGGAAATAATAACTTGTAAGAAAGAATTTTTTTCCAGGAGGATGGGGCGCCTCCGCACTATGAGGCTAACGTACGGAATTACGTGAATACCGCCTTTCCTGGCAGGTGGATTGGACGACGGGGAGCTATTGAATGGCCAGCAAGGTCGCCTGATTTAACACCCTTAGATTTTTATTTATAGGGTGATTTGAAACATAAAGCGTATGTTATAAAACCCACAAATATTGAAGATCTAAAATATCGGATTAGACTAGAAATCAGATCTATACCACCTCAGGTTTTACGCAGCCTACAAAATGAGTTTTATAACCCATTGGCTTTTTGCTAAGAAGTCAATGGAGCGCATTTTAAACAACTTTTGAAATAATAAATCGATAGAACTAGTTTCGTGTTTTTGTGATTTTTTGTCAAATGTGTTCGAGTTAAATTACCGCCTGTAGCACACAGCTGAGAAATCTGACAATATTGCCGATATCATTGTTAATTTCTGCATACCCAGAAACCCCCAAATAGTAAATTTTGTAAGCGCAACCTTAACGGTTTTAAAGGTGGATAAGCGTTCCTGTACTTTTTAATGGAACTACAGTATTGCCATAGCTCAGCATCTAGTGAAAATAGAATTTTGTAAATTTGGGATTATACTAAATTTGACACGCCCAATTTAATGCAATAAAAATTAATTGGGCATTCCATTTAAAATAACAAAATTACTACGAGTAGCGCAAAACTGGGAAATCTGGCAATAGCGCCGATATCATTCTTTAATTCCGCATGGTCTAAAACTCCCACAAACCAAATGTTGTAGGCGCAACTTCAGCGGTTTTAATAATATCGAATTTATTCCAGTTAAAGTCTCCACCCTATATACGACATATTTTCTCAAATTTGCTATAAAATAAATTATTTTCAAAACGTGATAGGTTTCTCTAACATCGGGTACTGAAATGAGTTTTAAAAATATTTAATAAAAAATACTAGTGGTTCAGTAGTGCAGCCAGGCAATTTGATCTTCTAAGAACCGCGATGGTAACTGAAGATATTAAAAAAGACAAATACAATCAGGACGATGTTACCGGCCCTTTTTCACAAGTGCTTTGGAGTTTTTTCTCATGACCATCTCCATCACTATTCTCGAACTTTATTGCCAGCTCTCGCTATCGCTCGGGCGCAAAATCGTTCTCGTCTAGTACATGTTACTTACATCCCTTGTAGTATAAATAACTATTCTTTTTTCTTCCGCTTTTCAGTTAACACAGAAATAAATTTAAATACCATAGAACCTATTTTTAATTTTCACCAAAATTGCATTTCTTTTCAGTTTTGTGTACTTTTCGCCGTTTTCTAACCATGATTTTAATTTGCTACTTTTCTGTAAGATGCGAAATTGCCAAGAAACAAAGGTAAGCCACTAAAACAACTTAATTCGATTATTTCACTTTACTTAAGATAGAATCGAAAATCAATTAGGTTATTTTTACTGCCGCGTTTTTGAGATAAAGGTTATTTTATTTTCCATTTTAATTGGTTTAAGCGGAGAAATTTATTTGTAATTAATTTAGAATATTAAACGTTTAATAGGTTCGTCATCTTTTGTTCGATGTAAATAGAAATAAAGCAAGTCAAGGGTTAGTTATTTGAAGTTGACTGAACACTGTTGCGAATTGATAGAGAAATGAACAGGGTGATAGACCTATTAGAAGATCTCGGAAACGAGTGAAGTTATCTTTTTTTCAAATTTGGTAGCAGACATAATGATGAAAATCACTTTCGGTTATACCGGACGTTATGGCTAACTTTGTTGTTTTAAATACCCTATATATGAACATCTGAAACATACCCAAAGAGATGAGATCAGGTATAGCGGAACATGTATGGACCAACCAACATAATATACAGTGGTCAGAAGCCAATATTTTGGACAGTTCAGTGCTGTTTCACTGAAGAAAACGAAAATTCAAAGAAGCAGCTTTCATGAATTAAAATACCCATATATTAAGTAAACCAAGTATAGATATCCCCAATATCTGGAAGCCTCTTCTTGTCCAAAACCAACAGCTCAAACTTCACACTCCAATAAACACGTAGGAGGAGTCATCAAGCGTCATTACACATGGATAGTAATTAAGACAGTAGCCATAAAATTATAATTTAGTTTACACTTGAAAACCGGTTAGATATACTAACTTACCGAAACGTTGTTTTAAGTAACAAAATAATGACAATGGAAGTCCGACAAGGTATTTTTTTTGATATTACTTCATTGTCTACCACCTTCAATTACCCCATTTTGTCATATTCTAGGTAAAAAAAGTAAGAATACCATTTTTTATTGGCTTACTTTTGAAGTATTTTTATTATTACAGGTCATATTTCTTCAATTCATTCAATCATAAACTATAAAACTTTTATTTAAACGTGGTACCACCAAGTTGCGCACAGTTCAACTCGACATCTGAATTTCCGATACAGTTCCTAACTTGCTGTATTGGGATATTTTAATACCTACTCTTAGTTTTTCTTTCAAGAGATCTAAGTTATTAATGAAATTGGTTTTATACACATGTGGCTTCAGATATCCCCATAAATAAAAGTCGATAATTGTGAGATGGAACTCCTACGTACCAACTGATTTGGACCATAGGTACTTTTCAATCCATTTGTTCCCAAAGTGACGATTTAGCCAATCATTAAAAGGAATTAAAAGTTAGAATTGAAAAAAAATCCAAAACACAAAATCTGTTGTTTCTGTCGAACCCTGAATAGTAATCGCGAATCTTATAGTTGGAATTATAGTTTCAACACTGGCAAAATTAATTTAATAAATCAAGAAATTGAAAAAAAAGATCCAAAAATCTAAAAATGTTGTTTGTGTCGAACCCTGTATAGTACCTAATCGCAAATCTGATATTCGAAATTGTAGTTTCAGCACAAGCAGACGTTTTCATAAAGAATAAGTTTTTCTAATAAAACAGTTTTTCCTCTTCGAAACTGTATCCGTAGACACACTGTATACTATAAATAATATAATCTATTATAAAATGAATTTTTTCTCCCCATGTGGAGAATACAAACATAGTAAATATTTCTTTTTTCCTTCGCTCTTTTTCTAAGTTAATTTCGACCCTTTCAACGAATGTGAAAATAAATATAAAACAATATACAGACAGTTTTTGCTGCGCGACATGACAGGTAATCAGCCCCGTTCATTTTTCGCACATCGAAAAGAAAACTTGACAAAATGAGTTTCATTCGTCACCTCCGTTCTCTCTAGGAATAACTGGTTTGCTCTTTTTGGAAGAACGAGTTTATTTTTATTAAGGAGAATGTTTTTACTGTGTTAGTAATGAAACTGCATTGTTGTGCCATTTAAAGATACAATTAAAACGTTAATCAAAACGTAGTTGCTGTAAAAAAAGCTCCCTTCGTCGAAACGGTTTGGCAAGAAATTTATTAATATTTTCTGGGGAGAAAGTACTAGCTTGCTAAATGCAATTTTCAAGTTTTATTGTCTATTAATTTGTTTAAAAATTTTCTAACTTTTTAAAAAGGCTTTTTCCCAGAAAACTCAGTTTTTTTAAATGAAACCGAATTGCCTCACTCTGGCAAAAATATTGAGCTTATTTTCCAACAATTTAATATCACACACCCTTACGTCAAGTTAAAAAAGGAGAGATACTATATTAAAAATTACAATTCATTACAAAAAAATACTACAAAAAGAACATTGGAAACATACTCAAAGAGGGGAAACTTGGAGATCAGGTATAGTGGAACATGTATGGACCACTAACATAATATATTGTGGTCAGAAGCAAAGGTTTTGGACACGAAACAGCACTGGAGAAAACGCAAATTTAGAGAAGCAGTCAGAAGTATAGACATCCCCAAGATCTGAAAGCCTCTTCCTGTCCAAATCAAGTAGTTCTTCACACTCCAATAAGCACGTAAGCGGAGTCATTAAGCTACATTGCACATATACAGTATTTAAGACAGTGGCCTTAATTTAGTTTACACTTGAAAACGGTTAGATACACTAACTAACCGAAACGTTGTGTTAAGTAACAAAATAAAGACAATGCAAGTCCGACAAATAATTTTTTTGATTATACAACTCCATGTATATTTTTTCTATATAGACTTAAAAGACTGAGCATATAATATGCGAAAATCCGATGGAAGCGATTATAAAGAAGGTGTGGAACAAAACGGCCAAAATGCTCCAGGAACTATATTTTGAAAAATATAATCGCCGCATAGATCCATTTAATGACATGGTTTTTCAAACCGCCGGTTTTGCCCGAAATACAAAACGAAAAGAGTTGCAGGCGGTATCTCGTGCACGAAAGGAGAGTTCCACAGCTTTAACGAGACAGGAAATAGAATAAATGGCCTTTAGTTTGAGTGAAAATATCCCAGATGGGCTTCAACGGAAATTTTTCCACATAGCTGCATCCGAACTAGCATGGTGGAGGGGAAATGAAGCGGTTTTTTTGCTACTGGAATATTTTAAGGAGGAAAAATATAATAACGGGTCTAGTACCGGTCGTCTGGAATACAACCCAATATTTGCTAAAACGGCGCAAGGAGGAGCAAGTCGAACATACGAAAACAAGTGGCTTGTAAAAAATCTTATGAATCCGGATTTATGTCCAATACGAATATATTTTAAGCTAATGTCCAAAACAGGCGAAAACATTAAAACTAATCGATTATTTTTGACGGTCAATCAGAAATGGAAACAGAATGATAATTCCCCATGGTTTAAGAATTGTCCAGCATGTATTAACATTATAATAAACTGGACAAAAATGGGAGCAATCAACATCGGCCTAGATACTAAAAATAAAAAATCACGAATCTCTCTAATAGAGCTTTAACTGTAAGTACTCTTAGCAGTTCAGGCGAGGAAGTCATCAAAATAACAGGCCATAGTTCTATAAATTCTGTTACTCCCTATCTCTAGCTCAGCAAGCAGCATCATATTATGAAGATTTTATCGCAAATAAGAGCCGAAAATACACCGTTACCTTCGGAGTCGTAGTGTTGCCGGGTGACGCGTTTCGTGTCAGGTAAAAGTATTATTCGGTAAGCCCGAAACATCCTGTGGTATAGTTGAATTCACATAAACTTTTAACGCCGTGACATTTCAGTTCTGTCATACTTGTCAAATACTGCAGCAACTCATAAAATATTAATTTCTAATGGCTAAATTTAATTAGTATAATTGTACTGCACACAAAGTATGTATATCTTGTATTATTTCATACGACTAAAAAGAGATAGAAATAAAAAGAGTTGGCCGAACAATTCCAGAAAAGAAAAAGAAAAAACACTGACCAATCTCAGCTGTATAAGAAATTTAGTAAGTTGGTGAAATCTAAAGTAACTAGACAATGACAAGTCTTGACATTTGGCATTAAAACATTATGTGAATTTAACTATATTACATTCGATAATACATTATTGTCTACCATCTTCAAACAAATATACTTTTTTGTATGATACTACTAATAGACTATTATTTGTATTTTCACTAAAGTAACACCTTTCTGAGCATTCGCACTATACTATAGACTCAAAAAAATACCCAGTGACGTAAGTGGACAACGTCACTTTAATTAGAATATAACTATAAACAGAGCAAACACAGGTGTGTCCAATTCAGTGCCGTACTGCTAAACTGCGGGTGCAGTATGTTATACTTCACTAAAATTATTTTTGAATTTATAGCATAGTGTTGTTGACTGGAGATGATATATTTCTTTGTTTATTGAACAATGTTAATTTTCTTTTCCACAATTAAATGTTTTGTTAAAATTAGAGACCCAGGTATGAATAAAAATATTATATTTAGATCGTAATAATTAAGAAACCCCAATTTTCTAAGTCTAAAAATAACCGTTTTATGTGTGCCAAGGCGGTTCAACTATAATCTTTGAAATATTGGTTATTTACAATTTATTTCTCGGTCAGAAAGGTTACGTCATTAGGTTTCCAAGTTATTATGAATAAAATCCTTTAATTAAATTTATGTTTAAAATGTTATGGTGTTTTAAATCGTAATAAACTGCATTTATGTACAAGCGTGCGGTAAGTAACTACTTACCGCACTGATTAGAGTGCGGTAAGTATCACTTTACCGCACTAGTGCAGGTAGTGCTGTAAGTAATTACATACTATAAAAACAAGTTTTTATATTATTTAAGTTTATTTTTTATTTTTAAAAGAAACTCCATTAAACATTATATTATGTATATCAAATACTTACATATTTAAATTTTTAAACTAATCCAAACTTAATTAAATTAAGAAATATTAATATTGATTGGAGAATTTGTAACATTTCCAAACGATATCGATGAAGGAAGTGTTTTACTATCCGATGAGATACAAGAATTCAAAGTTACAAATTTACTAAAGCAGGATGTTCTCTCTTCTCTCTGCATATTGTTCTACACCAGAGATTCCCAAAGTGGTCCAGGTGGACCCCCAGGGGTCCACGGGAGACTCGACGGGGGTCTACGTTGGCGTGACAAACAAATGGGGGTTCACAATTCATAAGCGGGGGTCCACGAAAATTTATCTGGTTTCGATAGTGAAGAACTAAATTTTTTTGTTTTTATAGAAGTTACGTTACGTTATTAATGATTATTTTTCATTATATTACGACTGTTATCATATTAGTAATGTAAATCTTACAATGTAATATGATAACAATAATAATTAATAGTGTAATAATTACATTATATTTGAAAAAATACAACACAAGAAAATATACTATTTTTCTTTTTGTTTTTACCACTCCGGGAGTTTTCTGAATAAAATAAGTGAAAATCAATTATTGGTTTCTTGTGCTGTGAGTAGATGCCAAAAAAGTAAAGTTAGATGTAATCAATTTTTTGACTGCCCAACTTTACTTTTTTGACATTTACTCACAGCACAATCAATTTATTAATCAACCAATTCTTACTTTTTTTTTCGAAAACTGTTAATTCGTGGTTGGAACTCAGCCCCAACGCAAAATTTCCATAGTTAGATCTAATCTTCACATTTTTTGTCGAGTTTTGGGAATATGGTAGAAATGTAGCTGCAGGGGGTCCACCGAAACCAGCAAAATTTTTAAAGTGGTCTATGAGAAAAAAAGTTCTACACCATTTATTTGCTTTGCAATTCTTATCTTATTTTGCACCAAATTTTCAATATAGCCCTCCGCAACACTGGAGGACACCGTGTCTTTTTAAACTCATAATATTCCCGCCAGCATCTACTAATAATGTAGCTGACGTTCTTCGATAACAATGTCCCGTATATTCTTTGGGACTGGACAACTTTAAATATGATGCAATTTGAGAAAGTATTTTTCCAAAAGTATTTATACCCAGTGGTTGGATAGTGCATCTCTCCTTTTTTATAGGCAATAAATAACCGTGTATGGGCAGTATGATCGGGTCTAAGGGCTCTATACTTCTTCAAAATTGAAATATTATTAATTTATGATGAAAATCCTTCCACGTAAACCACGAACTGTCGATCTACATGTGTCTTTGTATCTGGTACAGTTACAACAAGGTGGGTTTCAAATTCCTTAATATCCTCAATTTTCATTTTACATAACTCCACTCGGCGACATGCCCCAGCGATGCCCACAATGAGTACCACCTGAAACAAGCAAATAAGTTGTTATTTTAATATACTATAAATAACATATTATACAGGGTGTTATAAAAATGCTTTATTATATTATTTATACCCGCAAACCCTGATATAATAACAAATTGCAGGTTTCACTCACTATGCGGAAAATTCTTTATCCTAAATTAAAAAAAAACTCCCAAATCGTCGACCTAATATAAAAACTGCACGAGTCCAATTTTGCTGGATTTGGGTAATCTTATAGACAATCTATAGGATGCAATTTGAGCTTTCGTAAAAAATACTAGATGTCGCTCAAAAACATGATTATGAAACCGGCACAACTCCTGTTTCGTCAGAGAGCGATATGAAAAATGCATAACTCGCAGTTAACAACATGTCATTTTTTACAACTGTCCGTTAAGTTTTAAATCTGGGAATGAATTTTGAACTCCAATATTTTTTTATAATTTTGATTCTGATACCAAATCTTGTCATCTAATGCTCTAAATCAGTTTTCCTCTTTACTATAAAATTACGATTTCTGAAGTTATGCAGTTTTCACATTAGGCCGACGAAATGCCTTCCAAGTATTTTTTGGATTATCATTGTTTGTTGTGGCATAAATTAATTTTTGACTAACTTCCAAACTAAGTGTATGCTAAATTGGGGTGATTTTTAATCTTTGACTGTACTTTGACATAAACTCTCACTGTAAAGATTTTTTAATGTGTGAAATACACCAATTATAAGGTTTGCAGTGGGAAATCAGTACTTTATTTACTTTACCATTCTTTTATTTAAATGCTGACCTATCATCATCTACCGTGCGAGCAAAAATTATTTGCATCAAAGAGGGCTTGGATTGAAAAACGTAGGGCTTGGTTTAGATCACTATGATATGGGGACGATAAATTTAACCAAATCTAGGTTAAAATTTTGTCAAATTCATATTATGACATGATATACCAAAGTAATGAGTAATAAAATAAGTAGACAAATACAAATTTATTTTTGTTGTTTACAACATTAACAAAGTAAGAACAAAAAAATTACATAATTGCTGAAATTGGCCACCGCCATGCTCCAAGCATAAATTCACACGTCTCTTCGTATTTTGCATTATTTCACAAACGTTTGCAACAAGTTCTTCTGTTCTTACAGATGGTCTTCCTGCTCCTTTTTGTGTGTTATATAGACCCTGTTTCCCTAAACGCAGCCACGGTTCTTTTCAGGCAATGATAAATATCCCCAGCAATAAAAGCAACGTTAGGAAAATGTTCGTGAAAATCGTCCATGCACAAACCCGGATTGTATTGCCACTCACCATTTACCCTAACCCCCTTTCGAAAATACGCTTCAACCATGAATTTATTTTATTCTGTTCCGTAAAGCCATTGTGTGAATTGTTCAAGAAATTGAAAAATTTGGCGATGAATCAAATTACTTGTAACGACTGTCAAAGATAACGGAATAACTAATTAAATGTTAATTCAGGTAGTTACTGACACCCAACAGGTATTAAGGTCTACTGATAAGCATTACGTCCTTAGAGGCAAATAATAGACAGTCTACTAGCCAGATGCATAAAAGGATACTAAAAACATTGAACAACTATTCTGTACTGACGAGAACAAAAGAGCTCGAAACCGGTCAGCAGGTGGTGACATTCAATGATTGACTTTCAAGTTCTCAGTAGTACATTGCAATCTAAATCTGTATTTTAATATCTAACTGTGTTAGATGAAATACAACCATATTGTATAAGGATTTTTCAGGTGACTAGAAAAATATTTTCTTGCATAATATTAATACAATGAGATTCTTGTGAACCTTCGTTAATCTCACAAAAATGTTAACCACTAACCCAAAGTTATACTAAAGACATTATGTTTGAAACATAAAAAAATAAGACCATATTTCACCGGCAGTACCTACTCCGTTATTTTATACGCTTAAATATAACAGTTAATACGTGATGAACTCCTATTAATCAATCTGTAATATATGCCAAAGTTCTGAAAATATTTAGAAACTAACGCTGATAAAAGTAATTTATGATTTTTCCAAATTATATGAGCTCATAATCTGTCAGTTAAATTGAACTATTACGGCCAAAATAATTAGCTGGTAATGGAAACAAAACACATAAAAATATATTTTAGATTATTATAAGATGAGCTTTTATTAGTTAGAAGCTTTTGTATTAGCCATTTGAAATTAATTAATACTAGTGTTAAATCACTTTCTAGATAACTGTAAAATATGTTATTGTTGTGGAAATGGTTTCACGTATTATATTTAATATTTCTTATAAAAAATATTAGGTCGTATTTGAACTGTATTTGAATGGGAAATCTAGGCCATTCGAAAAGGTTGTCGGCAATAAGTATTTATAAATACATCTTCGATTGATGGTTAGTGGAGTAGTCAGACTCTAGGGGCGGATCACGATACCGATAAAATCAGAGTAATTTAATTCATCGCTAATTTTTCCAATTTCTTGAACAATTCACACAATGGGCTTTACAGAACAGCACAAAACATATATGGTTGAAGCGTATTTCCGAGACGGGTTTAGAGTAAATGGTGAGTGGTAATACAATCCGGGTTTGTGCATGGACGATTTTTACGAACATTTTCCTAACGTTGCTTTTATTGCTGGGGATTTTTATCATTGCCTGAAAAGAATCGTAGATGTGTTTAGGGAAACAGGTTCTATACAACACAAAAAAGGAACAGGAAGATCATCTGTAAGAACAGAAGAACTTGTTACAAACGTTCGTAAAATAATGCAAAATACGCCAACAAATTGTATAAGAAGCCTGTCCCAAGAAGTGGGAAGATCTTACGGAACATGCAGGACTATTCTTAAGAAGCAGCTAAATTTAAAGTGCAAGTATTCCAAGAAATACAAGCCGCAGATTTTGAAGGACGCAGAAATTACTCTCAATGGTTTACCCAAAATTAATTTGAAAGAAAGGATTTATTAGACCTGACATTTGTTTTTGGATGAAACCTGGTTCCACCCCTACGGTTATGTGAATTCTCAGAATAGACGCATGTGTGTTACCTTATACAGGGTTAAAAACAAATAAACTTTGCATCACATGGGACCAAATTTTAATAGCCCAATTTTGATTTTGTAGAAAACACACATTTAATATGACGCTACTTTAAAGAAAATGTATCTTAAATAAATCATTGATAAAACTGAGAAAATTTATGTAGGTTGCGTTGAGTCTTATTTTGCAAAAGTGGTACATTTTACAAAATATAGTAAAAAATTAAAATTATCTTATGCAGCTGAAATTTTGCATGTGGGCTAGAAAATGTATTTAAAAAAACTTTTTCTAATAACTTTTTTCGATATTTTCAGAAATAACCCCACTTTTGAATTATTTTTTGAAAAAAATTAAAATTTGACAGATAATGTGACTACTATTTTTTTGCATAATTTTCATTTCGATCGAAGCAGAACTTGATGCCAAAGTCCAATTTTGAATAAATCTATTAATAAAAAAAAATCCCATATGATGCGGACTTTACTGGTGACACTGTATATGCCAACCTTTGTAATCATGTTTAGTTTGAGGGATTTTAAAATGCCTGGAAAGCTGCTGACGCATGCGTAACCCTTTTCTGCAGGAGCATGGTTGCCAGACGTACCATTTTAATGGTATTTATAACATTATTTCGTCGTTATGTACCCGTATCTGTAAAAGTAACAAAAATATCATTATTTGGATCCTTTCGAAAATGGTGAATCGAGCTTATCTTTTTACATATTTACCTGATTTCTGTACTACTGAACTTCTCTGTCGACGTTTTTTGTGTTTTGGCACGGTAGAGGGAAATAAAATACTCCCTGAATCTCTATTTCCCATCATATATTTGCAATGTGTTTTTCCTTCCTTCGACCTTTTTTTTTTTTACGGAATGAATCGATTTCGTCCAGTTTTTTAAATGTACCATTATTTCTTGACAAATACCATGAAATTTATTCGTTTGTACCATTTATTTGTCCCACAAATCTGGCAACCCTGTGCAGGGGGTCAGCAGGTGGCAGTCATAGTTGGCTTTTAACATTACATGCCGTTCGTGCGGTGCTGGTTCATTTTGTTTTTGTGTCTGAAAAATTAACTTATTATTTTATAATAAGTAATAATTAATGTAATTAAACATTATTTAACTATACAGCAGTTCAAAACATTAAACTGTAACTTAACAGCATCCTTTAGGCGTCAACATATTTCATTAATGTACTTTTGTTAAATAAACTGAAGTTTGGTGAAACGGAACCTTTAGCAAATAAAACCTAACTTGATAGAACAAAATCTTCAAAGTCAGTAAAGGTCGCCAGATAGAAACTCTGAATGAACAAAAATTCCAATGCATTAAATTAAAATTGTTAAATCTCCCGTAAATCAATTTGAATTTAATAAAATATAATCCGTTTTAAATGAACAGTGAAAGCCATTTTTTGTAGTTGCAAAATTTAAAAATTCAGATTTTTGTTAGGAGTAAAAAGAGTTTATTTTCAGTTTGTTAACCTTGTTCACTTAACCAATAAACTGATGCTAATAAAATTACAAAAATGTGTTTGAAATAGTTGTTTTTAACAAATAAATGTAAACGAGGTTTAAGTAAAATAAATAAACTTTACAATGTAGTTTAAGAGTATATATTTTGTGCTCGTGCTCTTAGTAGTCCGAAATAATTCAAAATTTTCGGGGGTAAGTGCACAAGTGCATCAAAATTACTGATAATTTTTGAATGAAATGTGTTTTTTTATAATTGCAAGAGTTTGTTTTCATATTTTCGCGAAAAAGCCCGACTCCGCAGGAGGAGGGCATTTTCGTAAAATATGAAAACAAACGATTGCAATTTGTAAAAAAAACACATGGAATAAAAAAATGATCTGGTTATTTTTATGCACGAGTGTAATTTATTTGAATATTTCCCAAATTAATTAAGAACTCGAATAAAGTCAATTTAAATATTTTATTTAACAGAAAATACTAACAATAAAATTAAAATGCTTAAAAGAATTGCAATGAAAAGTACAATTATTGTAATTAACAATATTTTGCTTTAAATTCGTAGACATGGTGGTTGATGCAGTCAACGAGCGAGAGCTTATTTCGGCGGGGGACTTCTCTTGAGCTTGACGGTTGGTCATTGTCCCGCATTTTTTCAATCAAAAGCATGTGGTGGTTCTCATCCATCTGAATGTAAGGCGTCAGTGACTTGGTATTTGAGTGTCCACTTAGTTTAATTAACTGTTGTTCTCCAACACCTTTTTTGGCAAGTTTTGATAGGGCGGTTGCTCGTAAGCTATGATTCGTCAGTTTGATATTTTTATTGGTGAGGCCTGACTTTTCCGCTTGTGTAGAAGTCCATTTATTCATCAAATTTCGTCCAACCGGTATGCTTTTGTACCATTTTCCTGATTGTCAGAATGGATTCACGGTGAGAAAAAGTCGTTTGCATTTTATTGCTTGCCTTTTCTGCATGAATTTCTTATATAGTCGGATAGGGCAGATGTTCGGGTTTACTTTATTCCTGACCAACCATTTCGAGGATGCGCAGGGCTTATCTCCTCCTTGAGTAGTCTTGGTAAAAAGCGGATTGTACTCTATTCGTCCCGTCTTCTGACCCGCGTGATCCAGTTCTTCTTTAAGATAGTTTGTTAAACACCTTGGGCCTTCTCCTCCACGCCAGACCAGCTCGTAGGATAAAACAAAAAACATATTTTTTTGCAAACCGTCGGGGGTTTCCTCGTCGCAAGTCTACTATTTTGATAAATTCGTCGTGCTTTAGTAAAACTGAGCTTTGTTTTCTTTTTTCCGGCTCCTGCTGTAGTTGTTTCCGCTTAGCATTTTTGGCATCACGGGATGATTTGAACTGAATGTCACTAAATGGGTTGAAAATAATATTGTAATCTCTGTGATACTAATTCATCAACAATTTAGCGGTAACATTCCATATAGTTTTGACAGTATAATCTTTATAGTCCTCACCATTTTGCTTTTTCATATTAAACGCCCAGTCCTTCAAGATATCTGCCAGTTTTGAAACATTAGTGTTTTCATCAAGAACGTGCCCCCTTTCCTTGCAAAAACACATGAACTGCCGCCAAATATAGTCGTGATTTGATGCAGTATTCTTTGGAATGGCTTCTGTTATTTTCTGCTCGATTTCGAGGATAGATTCTTCGCCAAAACGAGACATTTTTGTAGTAAAATTACGTCTACGGAAAAGTTCAATAGCGTTGTTTACAGAAAAAAACAAAACAATTTACGTTGCCACGGGTTATCCCAATGCAAAGAGATAGTTATTAACAATTCTTGACAAAATGAAAGGAAAACATTCGTTGACATTGACTTTTTTGTCTGCTGTCACTCAATAAGATGACGTTAATTGTCAGAATATTACATTTTTTGACGTTTGTTAACAATAATATCCCGTTTTGACGTTTCGTCAACAATATAAACTTGCGATGCAATTTTCGATTTCTGGCAGTGCTGTTTTCGCTGTGATTTTGCGAAAATTGCATTTCTCTTATGGGAACTTTAACATATGAGGGAAATATTCTTTCTAACAAGCAAAATGGCAACGTTAACTTAAAATTCAGTATACTAGCAATTAGGTTTTAAGCATACAAGGTTAGAGCAAAAACAATGTTAGTTATTTCACTTCAATACTGAAAGGACTTCATTAGCTGCATGTGTCAACGTAAACAAGATAGGACAACCTATAATTTTCGTCAATTATATTGTAGTGGCTGCTGCTTTTTAACCATATTCATGTAATGTCATATAAAATGATTTGTAGTTTTATTAAACATGAAGAAGATATACATGTAAAAAATGTATTATTATTATTATTAATTATTTATTTACTTATACATACCTACATTATACGATTTGACACATTAAATTTATATTCTAAACACTAGATTTATAAGTCAAATAGTTATCTTAATTACTAATTCAAATGCATAATATATTATAAGTAGCACCTAAGTGATTAAACACTTGTATTGTGCTATACCTTAGTAAGAAGGCAATTACCAAAGTAAATCTAAGAGTGAAAGAAAAAACTAACTAAAAGAAATTTATAAAGATATTATTATATACATATCTAATAAATGAAACGGTTAATTTTCTATCATGTTAACAAATTCTCGGTAATTTTCAAAGATAAATTTTTTTGACAGTCTTGAGAATACTTTTGGGTTATTTATCTGTTTAATATAATATGTATAATGGTAAGAAATTGCAGGATTTCGGTAAAGTATAATTTATAAATTTATGGCTAATATTTCGTGTCAAATCTAAGAGTAGGTAAAAGTTTATTACTACGTATGTTGTATGAGGAAAGTGTATAATTCTGGAAACAATTGTTTTTAAAGGCTTGTATACAAATGCAATGAAAGTACAATGATCTTATATTACAAATTTCTTCTGTGTATAGTGGGTCAGTAGGGAACAGCCTAGTCTTTTTAAATATTATTTTTTATATGTAATTTTGCGTAATATTTAATTTTTGTAGTGAGTTCTTATACAGTCCCCCCCGTATTAGAATACCATAACGAAAGAGTGATTCGGCTAGAGTTTTGTATGTAGTTACTAATCATTTTCGAGACAGTGTTTCACGCAGTTGATAAAATTTGTAAATAAGTTTTCGTACTTACTTTGTTAAATAATTTATATGATTACTCCATTTTAAGTTTTTGTCAATAATTATGCCCAATTATTTTATTTCATTTGTTTCTTTGATTTCATCAACCATAATATTTATTTTAATACTAGCAAAGTTAGGTTTTTTAATTCCTGTTAAGGTAAAGGCTATATAATGAGTTTTACTTGCATTCAAGGAGAGCTGATACATATCTAGCCAATTTTTTATCTTTTCCATACCCTGTTGGCAGGCAATTTTTGTTTCATTCCAGGAGTTTTCGCAAAATATAGCTACTGTATCATCAGCATATGACACAATTTTCGCCCGGACCTTTATAGATAAAAGTGAGTTTTTATCAGCTAGAAAAAGTATCGGGCCAAGGACAGTTCCGTGAGAAACCCCGATTTTTACCAATCTGGGTTCGCTGATTGTATAATTGATTTTTACCCGTTGTTCCCTATTTGCTAAGTAGCTTTCAAAAATATCTAAAACTCTACCACGAACTCCACACCGTTCCAAGACGACAAGGAGCTTTTTGTGGTTAACAGTGTCGAACGTCTTGGCAAGCCTTCCGTAATATTCTTAATTACTGTATATATGGCATCAGTCATGTAGTTTTATTATTATTATTATTATTATTATTGAAGTGAAAACTTCTTTAGGCGCGTTTAGCACTTTTTGTGGGCACTGAATTAAACTGAGTCGTCACGTATAACGCTCGGCTGTGTTACGCTCGAATTCGACTCCTATATTCAATCCGAACTGACCCGAATGAACGTTATATGAAAGAGCATGCCGCAATTGCCGCATCAGTCGCATTCAGTATCGACGTGGAAACAGTGTGCGTTGTTTGTGTGTTTAAGATCACAAGATAGACACTTGTTGCGTCTCAGGTATGTTCTGGCATTTTTTTTCAAGGGCTGTTCAATTTTAGGAAATATATTTATTCCATATTATTAATTTCACCTTGTTGAAGTTTTCACTTCTGTCGTGTGGTCTTAAGCACACATAATTTTTTTTTTTATTATTATTATTATTATTATTATTTTTCTTTTTCTCACATAATTGTGGTTTTATTTTGGACTGACGGGCTATGCCAAGTCAGTGCATATTCTATTATTACTATTCTGAATTATTGAGGAATGATCTGACAATATGGCATGTTTTTAGAATGACTGTTTTCTGAAAGTTTCGATGTATGTTTGTGGTGATTCCCAGTTGTTTCAGGTGTGATTTGAATGTTCCTGGTGTGATGCCTGTCACTGACATAATAAGAGGGATAATAGTGACTTTTTCTTGCTTCCAAAGCCTTTTTATTTCCATTGCCAGGTCTGTGTATTTGGAGATTTTCTCATTGTATTTTGTTTAGATGTTTGTATCATTAGGAATAGCTATATCAATTAGGTATGTGGTTTTTCCTTTTTTTAACTGAAGAGTGGTATCTGGTCTATTTGCGGATATTGTTTTGCCTGTTTGAATATTTATATTCCAGTAGAGTTTGAAATCTTTGTTTTCGAGTATGGATGTTGGTGTGTATTTGTAGTATGGTTCTGAATTTTCTACGAGCTTACACGCTATGGCCAGTGCTTGGTGAACTACTTTTGCTGCTGCGTTGTGTCTTGCTGTGTATTCTTGGCCAGCAAGAATTTTACATCCACTTGTAATATGGTCAATTATTGTTTCCTTCTGGAGGTGGCATTTTCTGCATAATATGTCGTCTGTTATAGCCGGGTCTTTGATTATATGTTTTTAATAATTCCTTGTTGCTATAACTTTATCTTGAATAGCGAGTAAGAACCATTCTGTTTCGGGAAAGAGCTGACCATCTTTTAACCATGTATATGATGATCCTTTGTCGATGTACTCTTGTTTCACGTGGTATCTATGCTGTCCATGGAGGATTTTCTTTGACCAGGTATTAATTTTTTTTGTTGTAATTGTGTATCATTGTATGTGTCTGCTGGATGGTTTGTTTAGGATAGGTTGAGGGGCGTATAGTTTTTATCTGCATTGCTTATCGCTTATTATTATTATTATTATTATTATTATTATTATTATTATTATTATTATTATTATTATTATTATTATTATTATTATTATTATTATTATTAGTATTATTATTATTATTATTATTATTAATATCCTTCTTCTTTTTTCTCACTTAATCTTAATCAAATGGTGTTTCTTTTCTGGGATGACGGGCTGTACCAAGTCGTCTCAGAGTCTATTGCTTGAATTGAGGAATGATCGCACTATATTGCATGTTTTAAGGATGACAGACTTTTGTATGTTTGTATGGATATTTGGGTCGAGACCGAGTTCCTCAAGATGTGTCTTAAAGATGTATGGGGTGATGCCTGTGGTTGAAATGGTGAATGGTATGATCGTTACTTTTTTCTGTTTCCAAAGTCTCTGAACTTCCATGGCTAATTATTATTATTATTATTATTATTATTAGTATTATTATTATTATTATTATTATTATTATTATTATTATTATTATTATTATTATTATTATTATTATTATTATTATTATTATTATTATTATTATTATTATTATTATTATTATTATTATTATTATTTTGGCCGAGGAATCCACACAAAACACAAGCAGGCACCACGTAAAGCACCACCGCAACTCATTGATACAACACAACAACCAGATATTTAAAACCACACAACAACTAACCCCTAGCTGACATAATAGACGAAGCCACAAACATTAAGGATACAATCTAAGTTAAAATCATAATATATTTAACGATTTACCGAGTCAGGTTTGATAATATTAAAACTTGCATCTTGGAAACTTTTTCTTAACTCCCTAAATGGCAGGATTTTTAATGTGTGTACCTCCTTACGAGTTATTTACACTAGGTATATAAAGCCTTGCTCTCAACTCCAAAAGAAAACATCCCAAGTTAGGGTCTGGATATACTTATACTTTGCGGTCATTTTCATTAACATGCATCTCGCCTACTTCGTGCAGAAACGACAAACGAAGAATGCAAATAGAATACGTAATTGCTTGCTAACTTGGTTTAGTCTTTGCGACAAAAAGAGTTCCTCTTAAGAAAATGGACTTGCCCTATTTGATCAAGATACTTAAATAATTATATTAACTCCCTATGGATTCAATAGCTTTGAGTAGGGTTTATTTATCGACGCTTTTAAGCATAGAGCTTTCGTTAAATTAAAAATGGAATTAAATTTCGAAGAAGAAAGGAGTGAATGATTTGTGAAGATATCCTATATCTAACAAGGTAAACATTTAGTTTTAACCTTTAGCAGACGTATACTTGTGTAGGTTTAAAGTAAATAGTGACCTCTAGACTTCCTAATTATTAATACTTCCATACTAGCGTGCTGTAAAATCACATGGCGCTGTAATTTTATACAGTGTCACCAGTAAAGTACGCATCATATTATGGGATTTTTTTTATTAATAATAACTTTATTCGAAATTTGACTTTGGCATCAGCTTCTGCTTCGATCAAGATAAAAATTAAGCAAAAAAATAGTAGTCAGGTGATTCGCATTATCTGTCAAATTTTAATTTTTTTCAAAAAATAATTCAAAAGTGGGGTTATTTCTGAAAATATCGAAAGAAGAGAAAAAGTTTTTTTAAAAACTTGATGCCAAAGTCAAATTTTGAATAAAGCTATCCCAAAAAATCCCATATGATGCGGACTTTACTGGTGACACTGTATGTATAATGTTTCTTCTTATCGATGTCTATTATACACAAAAAAGTAAGGTTTCAGCGGTCGCTAGTACCTACGTTACAGTATAATGCTGTTATTACTTATAAAATTAGACCCCCTTAAAACTTTAATAGATGGTAAAGAAATAACTAAGTTCGGTCCTGTTTTTTTAGCCAACCTCTGAACGAAAAAATATCAGACTTATTCAGCCGACCCGACCCAATTATTATCTACCGTTTTCAATATGCCAATAAGACGTCGATAATAATAGACTACTTACATGTATTATAGTTATTATAGACCAGGGTCGATAATTTTTGAAACCAAAAAAAATAATAGTAGGATGAAACCCATTGGAAAAGGATGAGAATATAACAAAAATGAAAGGAAAAATAAGTTACGGGCGATCTGAAGTCAGGAAGTGGAAGGGGGTGAGTTTTTAAGGGTAGGAAACGATTTATCTCGATTTCCGGCAAAACTACAACTCCTATGGATAAATGTTAAATGGCAAATTTGTAGGTAATAAAAAGATCTACAACTTTTATGTTAATAATTCAAATATAACCAAGTTTTTGGTTTTTGGCATTATTGGTTTTCGAAAAACGTAAGATTCCATGTTACACTGATAAACAAAAAAATTACAAAACAAGTAATTAAAGTATAATTTTTAATAAATTGCTCAGAATTGTACATAATGATAAAAAAAATTTCGGATTCGAGTTTTTTTCGTTTCTTTGCATTTTTTTAGAACATTTAATAGTAATGTATATTTTTTTACACCATCAGAAGTAGAGATTTCAACTAACAAAAAGCCCACAGACTTTTTAAAAAAGCAGATATTTTGACGTGAGAATTTTTGATTAAAAATTAGGGTGCTCTTTCGATATTAAGTCAAAATAAGGTGAAAAAATAAATATTTTAAATCAAAAAATTACAGTGTGCTTGGGACATAAAAAGGTTAGTTTTCACCAAATTTCGTGAAAAAATTTTTTTTATGAAAGATAAAAATAAAAAACCAAAAACTTGGTTATTTGAATTTTTTACATACATTTTGAGGTTATGTGAAAAAAGTGTAAATAGAAAAGTTGTTGATCTTTTTATTACCTACAACTTCGCCATTTACCGTTTTTCCATAGGACTTGTAGTTTTGCCGTAAATCAAGATAAATCGTTTTCTACCCTTAAAAACTCACCCCTTTCCACTTCCCAACCTCGGATCGCCTGTAAATTATTTTTCCCTTTATTTTTGTTATATTCTCTTCCTTTTTCAATGGGTTTCATCCTACTATTCTTTTTTTTTCACTTTTTACCATTTTCATAGGCTTCAGCCCTGGTCTATTAACAATAGTTTATTTTTAAAATTATTATTTTATGGTATACCATCTTTGCTTTTGACATGCAAATTAAATTTGGCGTTAATTAAAATATAGTTGACATTTTATTAATATGCAACTGTGTTATTATCCAAAATTGACTTTAACCGATGCAAAATGTTTCCGCCGAACTGCATCCCACTTAAAGCCTGTTTGGATAGGGTTTAATGTAAACAGCATTATTTTAGTTGTAGTGTATTTTTGGTTAAAAGCACGCGCTTACAGAACTTTGCAATTTAGTTAAATCACAAATGTTTGTAGTTTGCGTGATAAGGGTTTTTGTGCGACTAAAGTAAATTAAATATTAAATAATATAGGGTTGTGATCAAAAAACAGATCAGCCATTTATATAGAACTAGCGTGTACCCGGCATGCGTTGCAGCCCGCTGGTATAAATACAAACCCGAAGAAACCCGATATATTAGTACCCGGCATGCCACTTTCTGAAATTGCACCCGTGCGAAGCCGGGGCGGGTCGCTAGTTATACATAAAAACCTTCCTCTTGAATCACTCTATCTATTAAAAAAAACCGCTTCAAAATCCGTTGCGTAGATTTAAGCAGATATGAAAGGGGGCAGACGGCGACAGCGACTTTGTTTTATACTATGTTAAGATACCGCTCGCTTAATCAAGAATCGCTTTTTTGAAATGCTTTTTTTTAGAAAAATGGTATTATACAGGGCATCATAAAAATGCTACGTGTATCAACAATAATTTTTTTAATGGAACATTTTGTATATTTTTGCATTCTACAAATACTATTTAGACATTCTAAACACTTTTCATAAATCATACTCTTTACCTATCTTTAACCGTTTACGAAATACCAGCTTTCAAAACAAAATAAACAAATGACAAATACATGATTTTTTTATTTCCTACAAGGTTATCTAATTATCACAAAAAAATAAACCCTATTATTTTGATAACTAAAATGTACTTTTTAGGAACTAAATTGTTCCTTTTTTAAAATATGGAAAAATCGCTTAGGTAACTTTCAGCGAGCGCTATACAGGGTGTCTCAGAATATGTGGGCTCCGCCACATTTTAGTCTTGTAGTTCGAGAACACCTAAACAGGGTCTTCGAAAATCAATGGATAGGAAGGGAAGGACCAGTGGCTTGGCCTCCTCGATCACCAGACCTAAATCCATTAGATGTTTTTTGTGGGGCTATCTACAATACAAAATCGGGAACACTTATTGGAACTACAAAATGAATCAGTAAAAATATGGCATTTATCGAACATTTAATAAAAAAAGGCATATGGAACAAAAATTTTTTTCTCGTAAACGGTTTACTTTATCGATGTCGATGAAGAGTACCTTTTTTTTTAGTTTAAGGTTTCAGCTGTTCAATAGTATTATTGATATGCCTCTATCATACAGGGTGTGAAAAAATAAGCATTATTCTGTTAAAGCTAGTCCGTCCCTGGAAAACTAAATAAGCCGAATAAAATTAAAACGGTTCATTTTGAGGAAACTTACTCAACCATCATACTGAAAAATTATTGAATTACACCAGGTACTTTGAATTATTCAAGATAAACCGATTTTCGGAGGCGTCCTTCAGGGGCTTATATCTCAGTAGGGAGGGCCTGTAGGAATTTTTTTTATGGGAACTTGTCATATTATTTTTTCATATTCTATCCGAATCCGGGAGATTGCCCACATATTCTGGGTCACCCTGTATAGTCTATCCCTTCCTATAACAGAATAGAGAGGGACGAACTAACTTAAAACAATGATCTGTCGTTGCTCCGAGTAGTTTAAGTTAAAAGAAAAAAAATATATCATTTGATTGCTGTTGTTGGTGGTGATTGATGTCTGATGGTATGGTGCACTTTTAGTGCAAGTGCGAGGTGCATGACTACAAACCTAATTTTGTGTTCCATGATATAAGTGTTATGCAGATGTGCCCTTATATTTAAGGTTTATTTGTGTTTATTATCTCCTTAACCATAACCTTGATCCTCTGTTGTTATTAACATACTTTATAATAAGTAAAAACTAATCTTATACAGTTTTAGTTTTCCAAATATTGGAATATTTCTAAGGTCTGTGCCTATTGTCTCTAATTAAAAAAATATATCTTGTACCGTACGAGCAAAAATTATTTGCATCAAAGAGGGCTTGGATTAAAAAACGTAGGGCTTGGTTTAGAAGTTTAGATCACAATGATATGGGGACGATATAATCTAACCAAATCTAGGTTAAAATTTTGTCAAATTCATATTATACGATGATATGCCAAATTAATGAGTAATAAAATAGTAGACAAATACAAACTTATTTTTGTTGTTTACAAAATTAACAAAGTAAGAATATACAGAAAGAAAAAGAAAAATAATTAAATAAATTGCTGAAATTGGCCACCGCCATGCTCCAAGCATTTCTTTCCAATAAATTTTGGGTAAACCATCGAGAGTAATTCCTGCGTCTTTCAAAATCTGCGGCTTTTATTTCTTGGAAAACTTCTTGTACTTTATAAGGAAATAAATTAGCTGCTTCTTAAAAATAGTCCTGCATGTTCCATAAGATCTTCCCACTTCTTGGGATAGGCGTCTTATACAATTTGTTGGCGTATTTTGCATTCTTTCACGAACGTTTGCAACAAATTCTTCTGTTCTTACAGATGGTCTTTCTGCTCCTTTTTTGTGTTGTATAAATCCTGTTTTCCTAAACACAGCCACGGTTATTTTCAGGCAATGATAACAATCCTCAGCAATAAAAGCAACGTTAGGAAAATGTTCGTGAAAATCGTCCATGCACAAACCCGAATTGTGTATTAATGTGTATTGCCACTCACCATTTACTCTAACCCCGTTTCGAAAATACGCTTCAACCATGAATGTTTTGAGCTGTTCCGTCAAGCCCATTGTGTGAATTGTTCATCAAATTACTTGTAACGACTGTCAAAGATGACGGAATAACTGATTGACTGTTAATTCAGGTAGTTATTGACACCCAACAGGTGTTAAGCTTTACGGCTAAGCATTACGGCCTCAGATGCAAGGCCCTCTTTGATGCAAATAATTTTTGCTCGCACGGTATTATGATACTAGCCATGCCGATTTAGGATTAAATGGCGGATATTATAGTTACTCATCATTGCGACAAGCATCCTATTTTAAAATTATCTCTCAGGGGAACAAATGTGAAAGACCGATGTTTTGATTATAAGATAAGGACCTTACATTTATACTTTTCCACTAAAACCTGCGTTTAACAAAGAACGTTTCAAAAACAACTTTACTTTGTTAGACAACTTTGTTTTAGTGAAACCATTTTCTCAATTTAATCTGTTTGTGCTTTATCCTTACACAAAAACTTTTAACGAACGTTAATTTAGACAAATCTAGAGATTTTCAGCTAATTAGGCCATTAGTTTTAGCAGCTTTTCTCCCTTACTTCGAGACGTATTTTGAAAAGTTTTATTTAAAAGCTTTAAATATATGTATCATGGGAACGGGCTTGTGAAAAAAAAAATCGTGAAAAATAAGAACAAACTGATATGGTTTAGGGTTTGTTCAGAAGATATACGTCACGCAATTAAACCTGTAGAATGTAGTAACCAGCACCAAACTAATAAGATAGTTATTAGATAATAGATAACTCTGACCAATATGAGAATTATACAAAATTTACACAATAAACAGTTAAATAAAATACTCAACGAACACTTCCGCATTTGAAGCAAAATAGATTGGTTCTGGCGCAGAACTCTTCATGACTTAAAAAATTGTTGAATTTAATCTTGACTTTAAACTGAATAGACAAACGGGCAGAGGTTACCCTTACACTTGAATAATTGTTACAATTATTCTCTGAGTAAGTGTTCCTTCGAGTTTTAATACAGTCTAGCAACCCTTATCAACTGGAAGAAGGAGTTCCGTTTTGCTATGTCAGCAATAATTTTGTGTTATGTTAATAAAAAAGGGGATTTCCCTGGATGTACTATTAGAAGTGGAACCCTTTATTCCAACCAATTACAAACAATTATTTCTTATCAACATTCATCTACTGACTTCTCCTACGAAACTAGAAATGTCATTGTACTTGTTCTATACACTATCTTTCCACTACACCTCTTCTTATCAAGCTCAACACCCATTAAGAGTCTTGGCATCACAGTGAAGTAAGAGATGAGTAATCCCTCCTTAAGGATACCAATCCATATCCGACAATATTAATTAAAATTGGTCTGGTTGGCCATGGATAAATGGCGATTTCTTTTTGACGTAACTAAATGTTGACATTTTGTGATTGATGTAAGGTCTATGTATTATTTTAAAAAGTGATTTTGGATTATTGAAGATTTTTGATTTGGTAAGTTTGAATTGTGATATCAAAAATGTTAAATTTGCCTAATTTTAGATTTTTAAATCTCAATAAAATATGGACAGTGATTTATCGGATTTTGTTAGATATTATTTACCTTTTATGAAAACAATGCGTTAAACAAAATACTTTACGCACTAGTGCCTAAACTGAAGTGTTTATACTTTGAGTTATATTAATTATCTTCCGGTAGTAGAAAAAATAGTGTATTTAATTCGTGCGTAAAGTGTACAGTTCTACAAAAAATATTGTTTGTATTCGGCTAAAAGTAAATAAATTAAAATTAAATATTTCAAAAACTAAATGTATGGTTATTGGTTAAAATTTTAATTGTCAAAATATAAATGTTGTGCTTGATGGTGAAAAATTAAAATTAGTAAACAGTTTTAAATATTTAGGGATAATTATTTATTCAAAATTAAATTTTTTAAATTATTTTGAAAGTATCATATCGAAGATTGCCGGAAAAGTAGGTTATTTTAAAAAAATCAATTTTAATTTAAGTTTGTTTTCTAAAAAAACTGTATTTAATACTATTATATTACCACATTTACTTTATTGTTCTTCCGTTTTATATTGTGCTAGTGAGGAAATATTTGATAAATTACAAATTTTACAAAATAAGGCAATGCGGATTATTTTAAATTGTGACAAATTTACAAAAATAAATTTTATGTTAAAACATTTAAATTGGTTGAATGTCAAAAATGTAATGTTTTATTTAGTATGTATGTATCTTTATAGATAAAATTAAAAATAATTTAGTGCCTGATTGTTTATAAAATTTTGTTCTTTTAATTATGACCATCATAATTATAAAACAAGATTTAATCAACATGTTTATGTAAATAGAGTGTCTAAAACATTAGCCTATAAGTTTATTTTTCATAAAGGTTTGATAGAATATAATAATTTGGAAAATTCCATTAAATCTCAAATATCATTAAAACTATTTAAAACATTTTAAAATTACATTTAATTAAAAAACAAAATGACACGTAATATTTTTCTGTTTTTGTTAAAAGGAGGTTGCGTTTTAAAATTTAAAAATAAATCTATAAAAATTTCCTTAAAAAAATGTATTAAAAAATATTTTATTGTAGCTTTCTGCTAAATAAAACATGTTACTACTACTACTACTATTTCGCGCGAAAAAGTATTTTGTGAATTGAATTTTTAACCTCGACCTAACGGTCTGGGTAAAAATTGACAATCTCATATGCCATTAAAAAAAAAACACCTATTTCTCACACTTAATACAAAAATAACTATTTAAAACGCTACGCTGGTAGTATCTAACGAATTTCTCACGTTTTTTTAGCGAAATAAAACAATACATTTATTGATTCGAAGCATGTATCTAAAAAGGAAACCCAATAAAAATAGAATGTCTATTTTCATTTGTATTTTCCTTCCGTGTTATTGTAGTTTTTTAGAATGTTCTTTTAGATTGCATACATACCCATATCCTTCTTTGCTTAAAAATAGAAAGGCATTTCTGGAGAAAGGCAAATATTTTTTTAAGTCCTTTTTTTTTGCGTACTACTGTTATTGAATTGAGTCTTTTGGTGCTGCAATAAAAAAAATATACTTAACCAAGTTAACTGTTTAACTTATAATAAAAAATGACAACACAACAAACTACAGTTTTTTAATAATTAAATTAAATCATTTCCGCAAGATTCGTCCAAGTTAATAATAAGGGTATCTGAAGCATCGATAATTCTTTCGGTTTCCCACACATCATTTATAATTTTATTAGTGTGTGTTACATAATTTTGCCATTTTTCCACGTTACATTTTCTATGGTTTCATTCCACAGACCCAAAACTACGTCATTTGTTACAGGATGCATAGAAATTATTTTTGCATCATACTAGCGCTTACATTCCGACCAAACCATTTCAATAGTATTAAAGTGGCAATGATATGGAGGATGTCTTAAAACTCGATGTCCATGTTGCAATGTTAGTTCATCCAACCGATTAAAATAAAATAAATGTCGCTTTTCAGATTACTTGTATAGTCGGATCTGGTCTTATCGTGCGGGTCATACGATTCAAGAAATACATACTCTCAGTTTTTGTTTTCTTTACTTGCGTTTAATTTTACCCTCTAAATAAAATATGTAAGATAAATGAGACAGACTTATTCCATTTTGACATGAAAAAAAAGGATATGTATTTACTTTCCAGCGATTCTAAAAAAGCTTATAATAGCATCAGCTACGTTTTATTTTAAATATGCCAGTTTTGTGACTTTGACAGTTTGTGACAAATGAAACAATTTTCTGGGTTTTTTGCATCCCCAATCAAAAAAAAAAATGGTACTTAATCTGATAAACTATTTCGAAAATGAAAGAAAAAGTGGAAATTCGCCAACCAATATTCAGGAAACAGTAGCCAAAGCACTGGGAATTAGTTTAAGGACATAATACCCAAGAATACTAAAAAGTGTAAACGAAGAAAGCCAAAGACTGAGGATTTAAGCGAAAATATTAAAATGGGAGTTCGAAATGTGATTTACGATTTATACAAATCAAAAACCAATGTAACTCTTCCAGTTTTAGAAAAAACATTAAAAATTCAGGGTGTTTTGGAAATTGGACTTGAAGCGTTATCAAAATGAATAAAAAAGTTAGGTTTTCGCTATAAAAAAGAGTGTAACCGAAGATTTTTATGTGAGCAGACACAGATAGTGAGTCAGTGTGTTCAGTTTTAAAAAAAATATACGGACAATTACAAATCGAAATTTAGAAAAGTGGTATTTTCAGACGAAACGTGGATATTTTCGAATGGAAGTGGTTCAAAATCTTGGCAAGATGAGTCTGTTAAAAGTGTTAAAAGGAAAAAGGGGTGTGGTACGGGAAAGCGTTTTATTATTTTGCATGCCGGTTCTGCAATAAGATATGTTGCAGGTGCGAGTTTAATTTTTTCTTCAACATCAAAAAGTGCTGACTATCATGATAATATGAATTGCGAAATGTTTGAAAAATGGTTAAAAGTTCAATTGATACCAAATTTGGATGCTCCGTCTTTAATTGTATTAGATAATGCATCATATCATTCAAGAATTTTAAATAAACAGCCTACTTCATTTTGGAGGAAAAGTGATATTTGTGAGTGGCTGGAAAAACACAACCAAAATCCTTTACCAAATATGCTTAAATCGGAACTCCTATCAATAGCAAAGTCTCTTAAAAAACCCAAAATATACGCGGTAGATGAAATACTGCGTAAATATGGTCATAAGGTTCTACGACTGCCGCCATATCATTGCCAGTTTATGAAAAACATGTAGGTGATGGTCTTAAATCCGACCAAGTACAAATAGGCAAGATTCGTTAGATCATATTACACAAGAGTACTGGAAGAAATCGGTGGAACATACAGAAATATTAATAAGGGATTGGTGGGATCGAGAACAAGTACTAGATGTCGAAGTAGCGCCAATGATAATTGCTCCATTCGAAGACGACTCAGACGACGAGGACTTTTCAGATTTTATAAGTGACGATAAGAGTTTTTAGGCTATAATTATAAACGGTGTTTTTCGTTTACATTTTTTAGTATTCTTGGGTATTATATTATGCTTGTTTTTCATGCACATTATTCTGCATAGTCCTTAAACTAATTCCCAGTGTTTTCATTACGGTTTCCTGCATATTGGTTTGCGAATTTCCACTTTTTCTTTCATTATCGAAATAGTTTATCAGACTAAATGCCATTGTATTTTTAGGTTTTAGTAGTAAAATTGTTAAAATAAATTGCACTGTTTATTATTGTCGTTTTTAATTAAAGGGTACAGTAGGTATATAATTAACGACTATATAATTTTTTTGTAACTTTTTCAACTCCCCTGTACATAATTTTTATAAAACTAATAATATTAGGTATATGTGGATATCTTCGCGATAGCAAAAATAATGAAACTATTTTTCCTTCCTTCGGTATATTTGTGAATAATCTCACAACATTTTGATAGCCTCTGTGTTGTCTGATTTGACGCATATAATCAGTGACCTTTGGACCAGCACGTTAAGACCAGATCTGACTATAAGGTTTGGTTGGGATATGCTGCTTCACCATTATGCAGATCTGATCCTTTATTGCAAACGATGAAACCGAAATTTGTCTTTATTCTAACCACGCAATAAGTAATCTTTTTGACCAAATTGTATTTGGAATTTTTTAAATTAGCCCAGCACGATAGGTGGCGTTATTCATGATAATAAGCGATTGTTCTTCCAAGTTTGGTAACACTTTTTCTTCAAACCATTTCTTAGAGGTTTCACTATTCATTGAATATCAAACTTGCATTATTCACAAATCCATTTTCTGAACCAACATGCAGAATATATAATATATCATCATGCCAACTTTGCCTTAAAGCCCCTTTACTGTATATCCAGGTCTCATCCAAAAAAAAAGAAGGGGTTTTAGGGGTAATTGAGAGTACTCGTTTTTGGGCTATATCGGATTGCTCTATTAAAAAACGCCTGTTTGGTACATTAACGCAATTTAAATTTACATTTTTTTAAACAGTCCGCTAATGAGACAGTGGATATTTTAACAACATCGATGATTTTAAGGTTTAATTGTATGGAGCGAATGGTGACGTGTTCACCTGCTCTATACATCCCATAAATACGCTCTGTTATGGTATGTTTATGAATTTAAATAGCTACATTATTGCGATTCCTAAAATGTACATCCTTCTTGCCTTAATTTATTGGATTGTTGAATACAAAACTCCCAAAGCATTAGAAACTCTCTAAAGTATTTATAAAAACATTGCCATGCATTTTTCATGTTTATTATTTATTTCTTCACAGCGTTCCTTTAACAACTTAACTAAGCAGATTTTTTGCTTTGCTGTTTAACACAGAAGCAGAAGGAAAGTACCAAATAGTAAAGAATAGAAGAAATCCACAGAGAAAACGTAACAACAAAAATGGCTACGAGTCGGTTCTGGAGTGTATTTATATGAGACCATTAAAGAAGGAAAACCTAATGACAAGAGGGTTTTGCGCATGCCAATCCCTGTTGGGTGCCGAGGGATGTGTCCGGCGAGGTGTGCATACAAACATATTTTTTTACCCATAAAACTTAACTTTGGTTTGCGCACTACTTTAATTAAAAAACATTGTAAATATAAAAAATTTTAATTTTAAAAAAACCCATCTGTTAGTTCATATTTACGGAAACTTTACATTTAACTAACATAAAATCTTTCTTAATAATACTTTAGTGTTCTCTTAAAGTTTATTTAATAATTAGGTTAGGCGGTATCTGGTATATAAAGACATAATATATTCTTCAAGCAATAAGTAACAGTAGGTATTACTATATATTAACAGTTTCCAAGTAAATATTTAACTTAAGTATATCAACCTGCAGGTTGATACATTAAATATATCAATGTTGTTTTACTTTCGACCAATTTATGATATTATACATAAATCAATTAGTGCTACTTAAGATGATAATAAAATGCCTAGGATAACTTAAAAGTTTGAACTACTAATACAAAATTTATTATGTCTTAGGCTTCCGTAAATCAAAACCACCACAACGTTCGAAAAAAAAAGTTGTCAACTACAATGACTGACTATATTTTGTTAATTTTATAATAAAATGCATATTTTTCATAAATTATTATTTTAAGAGCCTATTTTGATGTTTTCGGCTTTATCAAAAAATTTAAAACGTTAAAGGTTTAATGTCCAGTTCGGTACTTATTTCAGGGATTTTCCAATCTGAAGATTATAATAATTATATTTACATTTTGGTTATACAAAAGGTATTTATTGGGGGTTTCCGGTGTTTGCAGGTATATGGTTAGGGGTTGTTTATGGTCACTTAATAATGCGTTATTATTACCTGCTTAACAAACTTTACTGTATTTATATCGATTTGTAATACATACTTCTGTTTTAGTTTGTCAAAAGATTTCAGTATTTTCAGTGTGAAACTAGTAATTTCAAATTTGTATTCAGAATGTCTAAGGTGGCGAAATGTCTTCGTGTATTAAAAATTTCCCAGAGTTAGAGTTTGCTTAAGCTTGTACAAAAATTATTGCTTGTGAAAAGAAGTTCCAAATCGACCAACATTTGAAAACACCGCTGCATAAGTCAAAGTTACAAAAAATGATATCTGAGCCACTTGAGCTGAGTGTAACAAACGCATTTCAAAATGTTGGAGAAAAATCAAAATCTGAAACTGCAGTAAAAAGCTTTTATGAGGGTAAACCATCCACCTAGGTCTTATATTTTACTCCTAAGTTGCAGTATTGTCCGATTACATCAGTAGATGTTGATAGAAGCTTCTCTTTGTATAAACATATTTTTACTAAAAAGAAGACAATCCTTTTTAGTTGAAAATTTTGAAAAATATTTAGTAATAAATGCCTTTTATATAGTTTTAGGTTAAAAAAAATTATTAAAATCGTTTTCTTTTGCATTTTTTTTTTAATAAACATTGTTCTTAGAACCCAATTTATTTCTTTACTTCATTTTATTATAATAAATTAGGAAATATTGCATACCAGTATGCATATTTGGTAAAAAAATGCAAATAACTGCATATTTTAAAGGCAAACAATCCATATATATACACTGTACTGATTCAGCAGTTGGTTCCTTGTGAAACATTTTTAATATATATGTTTTATAGTAAAACACTTATAGCTTTTTAATGTTTCATTTAATATAGAATTGCTCTACATATGTTTCGCCTTTCTAGGGCTTTTTCAAGAGTACTTATGATACTAAAGTTAAATTCTAAATTTACAAATTTATATATTTTTCTACCACTATTGTAAAATATTGAAAAGAATAATTTAAGTTACCTGGGAGCTATTCTTATTGTTTATTGGGCCTATCATTGGGAATTCCGGGGTTAGTCGACAAAATACATCTATCTAGAATTGGGGTATTTTGGAACATTTGTTGTTCTAGTGGTCAGGGTCTTATTATTATGTAAGGATTTCTTTATTTCTAATTGTTCTAAAAGGTCCAATCTTTTACCTTTATTTTCAGCATGGATCAATTGTAAACTTTTTGGGTCTATAAAATGGTTGTTCTCTATGCAATGAGTGGACATCCCTGTGCATTTATCATTTTTTATAATTGATGTACTATGTTCTTTAAATCGTGTTTTAATGCTCCTACCACTTTGACCTATATAAACTGCATCACAATCAGAACAATTAATTTTATAGACCCCGGACCTATCTAATTTGTCTATTTTATCCTTATTATTAACAAGCATTCTACCTAAGTTTTGTTTATTCACACATATTGTCTTACAGCCTAAGTTATTTAATCTATTGGTAATTCTATTACTAAATTTAGATGTGTAATTTAAGAATTTGAAACGGTCATTTTTTGGCGTACTAACGCCATAAAATTCCCGTTTTAACAGTTTCCTTCTTTTCTTTTTTAATAGATTGTCAATTAGACTGTCTTTGTAACCGTTGTTTTTTGCTATTTGTTTAATAGTACTGAGTTCTTTGTCGAAATTTTCTTTATTTAATGGAAATGTGACTAACCTATGAATGAGACTGTGGAATGGAGTTAATTTAGTTTGCCAAGATTGTTTAGAATTGAAATTAATAACCGTGTCAGTGCACAACATATGTAGAGCAATTCTATATTAAATTAATCCATATATATGCGCATATTTTGGCTGAATTTAAGTGCATATAATTCGCCCTTTAATCATAACATACTTACTAAAAACCGAATGGAAATTAAATTGTCAAGAAAATTTTACAAATAATCGCTTATAAATTAAAAACTTGACTAGTTACCTAAAAATGATATGATATCTAAAAATAAAGAGCCAATACAGTGATAATATATAGGGTGTAAAATTTTAAAAAATATACTTATAGTAACATTTCCAAGTAACCAAATTATTTGTACTTTTTAACCACTTTGTATATAACAATTAATATTTGGGCATAGGGTTAAAAGCCCCCTGGTATTCTTTATCGGGTCACCAAATTTCAGGGTCTTAATATTTCAGAGTTAACCAATATTAACATTTTGTTAAGTTAACGTTTTCCGTCAAAATAATTCGAATTTAATTATTATTTTAGAAACGGTAAGAGTCGTATAGAATAATGTTAAAGACATTTGTTAGGAAATTAATAGGGGATTCAAAAATAAAATAAAGTACAGGGTATTCTATTGATAATCTCAAAGTTGCTACTAATTTTTAGTGGAAATGGCAACACGGTACCGTGAATAATATTTAAGATAAATAGAGCATGTCTGCTTGGTTCGTCATATAGGTACGTCTAACGTACCATCAACCGTGAATCACCCTGTATTGCATAAACAAGCAGTCGTTGAATATTGTATGGGCAGCCCCAGAAGAAATTTAAAAATTATATTCAGTACGGCCGAACTTTAATGAAATTTCGAATGTCGTTCGATTTTTATGGACTTTGCGAACTTCAAAGAGGCGCAAATATAATTAGAAAACTTCATAAAAGTTCGGTGCGAGTTGAAATTTTACAAGCACTATTATTTTTCCATTTCTGACATATCCACTTTTAAATTTATTATTCTCGAACGAGAAATATATTCAACCTATACCTAAAAATAAAACTTTCTACTGAGAACTTAAAAACTTTGTTCTTTATGTATATGAGATTATTTTCATATTTTCAAAAAAGCCCGTTTTTAAAAAAAAAAACAGGGAAATATTAAAAAAAAAATTACCTTGTCGGACTTTCATTGTTTTTATGTTGTTACTTAACACAACGTTTCAGTTAGTTAGTATCTCTAGCTGTTTTCAAGTGTAAACTTAATTATATTTCTAGGGCTATTGTCTAGAATATTATCCACGTGCAATGGAGCTCGATAACTCCACCTACGTGCTTACTAGAGTGTGAAGTTTGAGCTGTTTATTTCGGACAAGTAAACGCTTCCAGATGTTGGGGATATATATACTTAGTTTACTAAATATACGATTCTTTTGATTCATTCTCTGCTTCTTTGAATTTGCGTTTTCTCCATTACTGTTCCGTGTCCAAACCCTTGGCTACTGACCACTTTATATAATGTTGATTGGTCCATACATGTTCAGCTATACCTAATCTCAAAGATTCACCTCTTTTGGTATATTTCACATGTTCTTTAACTCGTATAGAAGGTAAGGTTAAAGTGGCATTGTCCAAACAGTCACACGTAGTCGTATAGGAACCGTTGTGGTACCACACATGTTTCGCGGAACCTATCCGCATCAGCTTCCTGATGGTTAACGCGACGTAGACCGTAGAAGAATCTTGACAGCTGATTCAAACCAGCCACGGCTGTTAATAAACGTAGTGAGTCGACCCAGTTGCAGGCTGTTCACTTCGTCCAGATCGTTAAAGAATGGTTCGCCCAGGGCATTGAACCTTCTTCTCGCGAAGCCGGGGGGGGGGGGGGGGGGGCATTCACACAAGAAATGCTGAATACTTTCCTCCTCTTCTTCATCTCTGCAACTTCTACAGAAGTCATTAGTTGGTATTTGTATACGTTCAGCGTGTCTACCGAACAGGCAATGGTCGGTGACTACGGCAGTGATGTTTCTTAGGTCCTTCCGACTGTGCTGTAATAGCGCTGCGGTTTTCTTGCCGTCAAATAGGGGTCACAATTATTGCCTGAAGATGCTACAGGTGAACTTGTATGGAAAGGGGTCTTTTTGTTTTTCCAATGTACGATTCGCCACACTTGCCAGGGATTCGATAGATGCAATTTTTTGTGTTATCATTACTGGGGGGTTTTACTTTTGTACGAAAGCTTCTAAGATGTTATAGTTCCTAGTCTTTCCAGAAATCCCCATAACATCAGGTATTAATTGTCAAAGTTTTGTTAAAGAAGCAAGTTAAACTTAGAATAATATTCTTGTATAGTATTTCTCAGGTTAATTTAATGACATAAAAAAGTATTAAACTCCTAACCATAGGCGTCGCCAACCAAATAATTAAAATGCGTAGGGTATTGTTTTAATTTTTTAAGATGATAATAATATAAATAAAGCAACATTAACATAAAAAAGCATTAAACTCCTAATCATTGGCGTTGTATCTCCAAAAAATTAGAATGCATAGGGTATACAGTGTGTCCGAAATTCAAGTCTCTATATGAGTATCTCGATGATGAGATAGAAAGTTGGTTAAATGGGGAATATTTTAGAGAATTTAATGCCGATCTCGAATCTCTTTTCAAAGTTATTAAAAGTTTTGTAGTTTTTCACTTATTAAACAAAAACTAAAAATGCCGCATTTCGTTTTTTTTTAAATAGGGGCTTAACGGTTCATTTGACATATCCCAAAGTGTTACATTCTTAAGACAGTTTTTAGGGAAGAACATTTCTGTACAAAAAGAAAATGCAGATTGTCTTTTGTTTGTGAGTTACCCACAGTAACTTTGTTATTTCTTATGGCGGCCATCTTGGATTTGTACATAAAATTATTTCTCTTTGAATTACCTTTTAAACGATCTGCCACATGCTACCAAAATTTTGAAGAAATACTCTTAAATTATTAAAAAACCAGTTTTATCGTTAACTTGGCAACAGCGCATGCATCTAACATAGCAGGTAGTAATGAAACCATTTAAAGCACCTCTTAAACCTTTATTTTTTTAGAATACAGTTGCTTACAAGATCCTTAAATTCTGAACTTGACCTAACCTAACCAAAACCAAGTAGGATAACTTAAATTTAATTAAATTAATTTCCTGTAATAGGTTTTATGCGGTTGATGTCTTTCTGGATACAATTCCAAATATCTAGCAGAAGTTAGTTTAGCATTTCGGTGTGATTGCAAATAAAGTGCCAACATATCAAATTTTTCTTCATTTAAAATTTGTGCCATTTTCAAAATAAGATAAGATGTAGGTAATATTATACAGTTTAAACCACTTTATAGAATTTTGAATGACAAATAAATAGGCACTACGTTTTTTCTAATATTGCATACCATGGCCTACCATGTAAAAATATCATGGCCTTTTTAAAATGCAAAAATATCACGGAATACCATGTAACAAGAATCCTTCCGTTATTATATGATTATACCAAATAATTTTAATGTAATAAAACTTAGGTTTGGCAAAATTAAAAAAGGTTTGCATTTTTTTTTGTTTGTTAAGTTTTTATTCTGAACTATTTTTTTCTAATATTTTAACTAAATGTAATTGCAAACAAAAAAAGAGGCGATTTTTAGTTGAAAGCCCTATTTTTTCTAATTGAATTATTTTTCGTTTCATTCCGATTAAGATTTTTTTTATCGCGGCGTTGCCAAACCTATTTTTATCGCGGCGTTGCCAAACCTATTTAAGACCGTAGACTAAAAATGCGTTAATTATTTTATTAGCTAGAAAACAATGATTATTTGGGGCAGAAAATGTTTTTGTTATTAAACTAATTCCCCATGGATGTACCCACATGCTATGTTAGATGCATGCGCTGTTGCCAAGTTAACGATAAAACTGTTTTTTTTAATAATTTAAGAGTATTTCTCCAAAATGTTGGTGGCATGTGGCACATCGTTTAAAAGGTAATTCAAAGAGAAATAATTTTATGTACAAATCCAAGATGGCCGCCTTAGGAAATAACAAAGTTACTGTGGGTAACTCACAAACAAAAGACAATTTGCATTTTCTTTTTGTACAGAAATGTTCTTCCCTAAAAAGTGTCTTAAGAATGTAACACTTTGGGATATGTCAAATAAACCGTTAAGCCCCTATTTAAAAAAACGAAATGCGCCATTTTTAGTTTTTGTTTAATAAGTGAAAAACTACAAGACTTTTAATAATTTTGAATAGAGATTCGAGATCGGCATTAAATTCTCTAAAATATTCCCCATTTAACCAACTTTCTATCTCATCTATTAAGCGAGATACCCATATAGAGACTTGAATTTCGGACACACTGTATATTGTTTTAAATTTTTAAAATATTAATACAATATAAATAAAACAATTTTAATAGGTAACACATTGTAAATGAACATTATTGATTTAAAATGCAATAACAATTGAATTGATGGAATCATCATAATTTTCAGAAATAGAATCGTTTTCAGGTTGGATCACTATTGGTGCTATATGCGATAAAACAGGGATATTCCATTTCATAAGCTTCGCAATTTTCCATACGTCGCTACTCATACTCAGGTCGTTAATTACCTGCCGAATATTATCAAGGACAGCTGCGCTTAAAATTAAAATAATACGTTGACATTGAACATGTAAATCTTTGTTTCTCAATTCCAGACTTGTTGCGCTCTTGAAGGCCGATTCCACCGAGCATGTTGGCACCAATATAATTCACCTTGATCTGCTGTTTAAAATGATCGCTAAAAAGCCATTGCTGATAATAAAATGTACCAAATAGAAACGTATCTGTCCAAAAACCACACAGTTATAAACCAAAATTAAAAACGTAAATTATAGCAAATATGTTAAACCACCTACTACACTGTCCTTTTCCTTAAAAAACTATTAATACCTGAAATGACAGTGATGATGGCTCAATAATCTTTTAGCAGGTAGATAAGAAATATCGTGATTCGTTGAAAATATTCCGCCTTTCTTGTCTAGAACATAATAAATTTCCAATTGCGTTTGTCTTAGTATCATTCATAGATTGGGAGACAGTGTTCCAGACGTGCATAAATTATGCACGATTGCTAGTTCTACAAAATTTTGGGATTTGTTAATATAATATATAAGTATACGAGAAACAATTATTTGTTAATAAGTTGTTTTTCAACAATACCCAAACCCTGTTTATTTTAATTTTAATTCTTTTCTTCTAAATAATATTTCTTAAGGACTAAAAAACCTATAATAATATTAATGTTCTTCTTTCTTTCACACTGAAAACTGCTTAGTTTAAAGTATATTTGTAAACTAGCTTTCAAAGAGAGTTACTGACTAACAACTGAGTTTGGATAAATTATACTTATTTATTTTATTTTATGTATAAAAACGGGTATCTTCATGGCTTTTTTATATGCATGTCGCTACAAATTTATGTGCTAAAATGGGGATTTTACTTTCACAACCAATAGGTGTAACGATTTGTTATTTGTTTGTTTTTGTATACATTTGGAACAGTTTTAATTTTCTTCTCACAAAATTATTAGGCTTTAAAAACGCAACTTCGCCTTAATTTAGCAGTCGCCTTATCTCTTACCCTTTGCAAAAACCGTATGGACGTATTCAGAAATGTGTAGCACTCTTTACTGTACATATGAACAGAAGACCATTGCGTACAACTTCTTTCTTATTTCAGATTTTTATCGGCCAAAAAATGAAGTCACTATCCAGCTGACCCTAGGCAAAACCTTAAACAAAATTCAGGATAAAATGGCAATAAAGCAATAAAATGGACCGACGGCGATCGTCTAGGCGACAAAGCAGACGCTTTAGACGGCCATGGTTAAAAAAATGCAAGGAATATATAAGAACTTTTATTGCGTTTATGTTCAGCAATGTCGGTATTATTGGACTTGTGGTAAGAATATTTCTATTTTTATTATATAAACCGGAAAGGGACTAACATCCGGGATAAACGATACATATCGGTTAACCCGTAAAATCCTACTGACTAGTATTTTTTTTGCTGCTGCTTTCGCCGGGCCACAATGCCAATATAAAATTGGACCAGAATAGACAATTGTTGTAGATATATTTGCCACACTTTAAAATAATCCGCATTGCCTTATTTTGTAAGATTTGTAATTTGTCAAATATTTCCTCACTAGCACAATATAAAATGGAAGAACAATAAAGAAAATGTGGTAATATAATAGTATTAAATACAGTTTTTTTAGAAGACAAACTTAAATTAGAACTGATTCTTTTAAAATAACCTACTTTTCCGGCAATCTTCGATATGCTACTTTCAAAATAATTAAAAAAATTTAATTTTGAATCTATAATTATCCCTAAATATTTAAAACTGTTTACTAATTCCAATTTTTCACCATCAATTACAACATTTATATTTTGAGAATTTAAATTATTACCCATAACCATACATTTAGTTTTTGAAATATTTAATTTAAATTTATTTACTTTTAGCCAATTTAATAATATAATAATTTATCTCAGAATTTAGAGTAATTAGACCATCAAAAATATTTAAATCAATAATGTAAATTAAGGCGTCATCAGCAAACATTTGTAACTTACACATTTTTAAAACTAAAGGCATATCTTTGATGTATAAAATAAATAATATTGGACCTAGTTTACTTCCTTGAGGAACTCCTATCTTATTTTTTTTTTTGAATATGTTTTTGAAATTTTTGTTTTTTGTGATCTGTTACTTAAATAATTTTTAAACCATTTATAAACGTTTCCGCGAATACCATACTGATACAATTTACTTAATAATCTAGCCCTTTTAATTGTCGTTTAATCAATAATTTATTTTATTTAATTATACCTTAGAGCCGGGTTATAAAAATATTTAAAATAACGGCACAACGAGTATTAATCTATTACATATAAAAATTGCACAGCGATGCCCTTAATGGAGCAATAATTTATATTTAAAGCATTACATTTAAATCGAAACAAATGCCGATTAAGCTAAATTTTCTGTTTCAAAATATAAAATCACTAAATTGTATTTCCATTTTTATTTTAATAAAAATATAGGGTTGACATATGTATACAATAAAAATAAATAAAGCATTGGGAATTAAATAGAATCTAAATAGATTTGCCTTCGATTGTGCCAACAAAAATTTAATCTAATAAAATATTGTATGAAAAAAAATTAGCTTTAATAGACTATTTCGTTGGAAAATTGGTATAATAAAAAACCATCTAAATTCGGACTTTATTGTACTAAAAGGTTGTCGATAAATAATGTAAAGGTGCAGAAAGAAGGCTATCATGTCCTTCTTACATAGAAATAATATTAAACTGTAATTATTAAGTTATAATCGTAAGGTTATATCGGAATCCTTAAGGTGGGAGTATCAACATGCTTGCCAACCTATAACCTATTTCGCGTAGATTTATTTATGTTTTCTAGCTTTTATACAAAATTTAAAGGAAATCAGTATTGACTTGATATTCTATAGGTAATAATTTTGACATATTTAATAAATATCAAGGCATTTCATAACTTATTTTAGGATAATTGTATAGCGAAAAATATCGGGTAAGATTTTTTTTAACATTATTATATCATTGTCACTCATTGTTCTTTCACTATACAATTCTCCCAAAATTAGCAATGAAATAAATTGATATTTTTGTAATATATCAGATATTACCTAAATAATGTACGGACGATATTGATTTTCTTTAAATGTTAGTTATTAAAATAATAAACTCAAAAAATCAACGCGAAATAGGTTATAGGTTGGCAATAGATTGAATGACGTTGATAATTCAACCTTAAGAAGTGTAGATATCCTAAATTTCTATTGTTACTGTTTGTGTTTTCCCAGGGCCCTCCTGTTTGTATAGATGCTCTGATCGGCCCAGAGCGAGAAGCGAGTAACCCTGTCTCTTTCCTTTTAGGTTTTTTCCTTTTCATTTTTTTCCCTTTTCTTATGATTTGACCTATTACCTGTAACCCTTAAAAACTTAGCGGCTGGCTGAATGGCAGATCTGCCAAAGCCAAAATAAAATAATGTTCGAGTGGGTGATTTAACCAAAAAAACTGGTTTTTAGGCTGCCGCCGTCAAAGTCTGTGGTGGACTCGAGGTGTTACAAAAAAACTTTAAAATTGTTTTGAGAATACCATGTGCTGGTTTGGAACCATAGACAATTTACCTTTAGATAAACAAACAATAAGCACGAAAGTGGCAGATTTATGGCCTTGTGCATGTAAACTAAGCTAGACACTATTAGACATGCGCACTGCAACATCATCGTTTGACGAATGGGAAAATAGACAGGTCGGGGCTTTAAAATTTAAATTCTTGCCAAAAAATTGGAATTTCTTCTTAATTTTTGATCAAGATGGGAAAAAAGGTAGTGATTCCTGGCATTTTTAGTAGCAGCAAACCTATCATATTTTAAGGATAGAAAATTGTTTTTAAAATTCGTTTAAAAATTATTCGTCGTCGTGTTTTTAGTTCGAAAAGGAAGAGAACAAGAACAAGTGAATTAAACTAGTCTTATGAAATCGAATATAAAAACAAACAAAACCAGCAAAATAATTAATCTACGGTGTTATCGCTTACCTAACATCAAGTCAAATATTAGTTGGTATATAACTTGTATTGATTTTTACAATTTGGTAAAAACTTGGTTACGTGTAAAACATTTTGAAGCACAATTTCTTGTTTAAGTATTTGAAAAAAATTTTGCCCGAGAACTTGACCCGTGGAATACTTTAACCCTTGGAGTAATATAAACCTACCTAGGTTCCTAGGTAGGATTTACTTTTTTCTCTTATAAAATACCTATAGGTATAGAGAAAAGTATCTTTTAAATTTTTTGAAGCAATATATTGCCCGAAAAATTGCGTACCTAATGAGATTGCAGGGCTGCAAATAAACTATACCAAAATATGCATATGTCATGGTGTGGGTTTCTCTTTATTTTCATACCTTGTTTTCATAGCCTAGGTCTAGTTTGATGTGTTTAAATTGATCATAATAAAATAAAGTTATATATCAAAATAAATCACTACTCCATACTTACCGAAAATACGAAATACCACGTATTTTACCCCTATTTGGGCATAACAAAATTATACAACGGCTGCTACTAGTCATTGTTTATATTCCAATCCTAGTCACTAAAAGCACAAACACAATTCACTAAACTACACAAAAACTAGAAATCCGTAAATATTAAACACCCACAATCCACAATAGCTAAGAAAACTACAAGGAATCCACAGAAAAACCTTAAAACACAACAACGAAAATGGCGGCTGAGCCGGTTCTGGAGTGTATTTTAAGCATGTCGCTAAAGTAGGACAGGCCGATAACACGAGGTTTGTGCGCATGCCCGAAGGTACCCAGAGGAAAGGCAGCTGACCGGCGAGTCATGCGCTCGGACGTATTTTTTCACCCATAAAACGTAACTTTTGTTTGTGTACGTATCTAAAGGTAAAATTGTCTATGTTCGGAACCCACGTCAGGAACTGGCTGACATTACCCAAAAGCAAACTAGGGTTGCTTGGCGCTAATCCTCCCCTCAACTACTACTACTACCACTGCTTCTACTTCTAATGATTACAAGACATTATTATTCCGAAAAAAACGTGTTTTGAGATGTTATCAGTATTAGTTTTTAATTTCTAACTGTCTTTTTCAGATAGGCTATACAATTGCTGGTTCCTTTATATTCCAATTCTTCGAACGTGGTAAGAAAATAGAAGTCCAGGAGAATGCAATAGAAAACAGAACCTATTTTGCTAAAAGACTATGGAATCTTACTATGGAATTAAATAACAATGTTAAACTTTCGGAGAAGGACTACAAAGCTGCTGTGACTGAAGAACTTATTCAATTCCAAGAGGTAATAATCTTGTATCTATTCTGCTGCTCTATAATTAATATTAACGGATGTTTGTTAGGATTTGTTTATTTTAATACGTTATAGTTTTATTCTATTTTTTTTTTTTGAAGTTCACTAATACAACATTCATAATAGATAATTTACCACTAAGACCATTGGTAAACATCTCTGTCCTTTTACGTAATGGTTTCTAGTTTCTTAAATAGTTCAACATCTTCTCTTCGTGGTTTGGCTTCAAGGTAAAGGCGAGACAATAAATTATTTTAGATTATTATATTGATAAATGACGATACTGCCTGCATTATCCAATGCAAAACCTGAAATGAAGCTATTTTAAATGCGGAATTGGATATCTCTATTTACAAAAATAATTTAATTTGATTTGTAAGCGTAAATCTAAACAAAATCAGTTTCATACATTTTTCATAAAAGTTACTCAACCAGATATTTGCAATATTATAATACACAATTTAGCACGTTTGAACAACAAAAAAACACCCTTTATTGAATGCCTTGGAGTTTATATTGATTGTAATTAAAATTGAAATGAACATACAGACATAATAACTAGGAAAAAATAGGTATACTCAATATATAAATTTACGTGTTTGATAAATATTGTAAATAGCGGATAATATTTTATTACATATTATGTAATATAGAGCTACTCCTACAAACATTTAAGGATCACGGAACTGTCCAATCAGAGCTGATGTCCAATCAGAGCTGAGTCAAATAATCAAACCAAGGGCTGACATCAACCCCACCGGCGTTGCCGGGTGCGTGTCCTAGGTAACGGATAGTTGGACACAACATACCCAAAACCTAGAGAAAGGCGAATCATATACATAAAAATTGTATAAAAAAGTTTAAATACTTTAAATTTTCTTCAAAAATTATCTAGAGTGGCTTAGAATTCCTCAATAACCTACATTCTAGAATCAAGTTTACCATGGAAAAAATAATCGATTAATATATTAAATTTTTTAGATATCATTTTACATAGACAAAACAATTTAATTAATTTTAGCATTGATAGAAAGTCCACCTAAGCAGACAACATGGTTCCTTGGGATTCGTATCATCATATTTCTGAAAAATTCCCCCCTCTAAATACATATTTTCATCGCCTTTTCTTAATTCCCATGAAGAAGGAGTTTTTCGATCTAGAGAAAAATATTATTTTCCAAATAGCTTTAAAGAATGGTTTTCCTTTTCACATTATTAATAATATTTTTTACAAAAACTTAGGAAATTCTTATGTAACACACACACACAATTTATACCTAAAGAAAAGCTCTCTTTTAAATGTTTCATTTCCATTCCTCTTATAGGCAAAATATCAACTGTTTTAGGTCGTTATATAAAGAAACTTAATAAAAATATTTTTGTCTGCTATACCGGGTGTTATATTTATAGATATTAAAATGAAATTTTGAGATTATGCATAAGAGATGAGTCTGCATTTATTGGCATAATTTTCAATTTGTTAGCACTTCCGGTTTGACCGGAAGTGACCTTGACTTTGGTATTTTAAATGGGCCATCTTTTATATTTTTACTTATTGGAATTCAGCATAACATTCTGAGTAAAATGACACCTCACTTGTCATTTTTTGACGTGTTATAACATTTTTATGTTTATTTTTATTTTCAATCTAGAGTGCTACAAATTAATTAAATCTGTTACCCTATAGTCAAGTAGTATATAAAAATTAAAATTATGTCAAAATAATTGACTTTCTAAGTTTCACAAGTGTTTAAAAAATAAAATTTTGTTTTCTTGACGTTTCCTCTATTTTTCCAAATGAATCGATGGTGGTTCACTAGAATATTTAAAACGAGCATTTTTTTTTCAACAATTTGATACCATACACTCCTATGCTATTTTAAAATTTACACGAAAAAATTTGCCTTAAGTCCCAATCGCAAATTTAAAAGCGTTGTGCATTATGCCGCCCTTTCTTTTCTAAAGAAATATAAAGGAGGTTCTGAAAAACAATGGAATGGTTTTGAAAAGCAATATGGCTTTAATTTAAAGTTGTAATGTCATTAGTTTATTAAACTTACATTGTAAATCAGATAAAATGGTAAGTTTTACTAGAAATGAACAAATTGATATGCTACTAATTTTTGGAGTGAACAAAAAAATTCTTCTGAAGTCGCAAGATTGTATGTATTGTATATTTTATAAACTATAAATAATACAAAATAAATACAGAAAAGTTATAGGGGTGAATATCTTTTGAGAAACACCCGGTAGATCAGTAGGAACAGTATCAAACCTGGTTTCTAAACTTAAAGATAAATTACCAGCTTTAGACAAATGCGTGGTTTATTTACTTTCATGTGATTTCTGTCCAGCTGAATACATAGGACAAACAGGTGTCGGTGTTTTAATAAAAAAGAATAAAAGAACATCTTAGATCTAGTAGACTACAGAATGACAATAAATCACCTTTTGGAACTCATCTAAAAACATCAAACCACTCTTTCGAAATAAATGAAAACTTTAGAGTTTTACCCCACCTAAACAAGGGACTAAAACTGGATGTATTAGTGAACATAGAAATCGCTCTATCCCAATCCCGTTCTCCACAAAACATCAATGAACACAGTAGTTTTTCATATCGTAAAATAATTCTTATATACATAAATTTAATCTAAATCATCCTTTACTTTTAATGTTTTTGTCGGAAATACATGTATTCTTTTTTGTCTCAATGTTCGATACAAGGCAATATACTTTTTTGCAGCAACTATTTTATTTGAAAATAAATAATTGGTCAGTAGTGGTTGAATCTGATGACATGACGCTATGTTTTGATTGTTTGTAGTCTTTTTTTAAATGTAACATAATATGTATATTATGTTAAATTATTAATTTTAATTATTTTCATTGACCAAAGTGCGTCCTACTTTGTCCCTGTGTTTTTGGACCTTACTGCCTGTAAGTTTTTAGTTTCCATTATTTTTTATATTGTATAACTTGTTTCATGTTTCTTACAACAGTCCTGATGATTGTCTATTTGGCCGAAACGCGTAGGCACTAATTTTATTTCAAATAAATTTAAGAAGCAAGATAGGGCTTTCTTTCCCTACCCCCAAATTACAATGTCCCTTCTGGAAAGTAGTTACGACTTCGTTAATAGTGTTTTAATCCCAAAAATTGAATGTACAAGGTGCTACAACTTTGTATGCGTACATGGGGATATCGAAAAGGGTAAGAGATTGTTAAATTGGGGAAAAGTTGAGTATTTTAGGGCTTAATTTTTGTTTTTAACCCTTTGCGCCTTAATTTTCGACTTGGACAAAAACCCTTTATTTATTAATAGATACAATTATATAAAATTGTTTTATAAATAAGAAATAAATAAACTGAAAAAAAACCCATTAAATTACTTTATTTTGCAATGATAGAAACTATTTATTTTAGATATTTGTGAATCTAACCAGAAATGGGTTTGATGGTAGTGATGACCTTAATGGAGAGAAATCTTGGACCGTTCTTGGTGCACTTCTTTTTTCTTTAACAATTATTACTACTATAGGTAAGTTATTAGTATTTAACTAATGTTCCTGATCACTGATTAGGCTGAGAAATACAAAAACCTTATATTAGCTGGTGCTATTTTATAATATTAATATAGTGACAAGAATGGTACACTTAATACTAATTTGATTTACAGAAATTGCTACTTATTTTAAAAAATCTTTTATATCTGGTGCAATAAATAATACCAATGAAGGATTGTACGTAACAGTGAGGTTAGAGAACCAGTTTAAGAAAATTTTGCTCTTCCAAAGGATTTTATTGTAAATTGGCAAAGTGCAATAAATAAATAAAAAATAAATATGAACTAACACACCCCAATACTTGTAGAAATAAATATTTATTATTATCACTTTCTTCACTTTCACAGCCTTTTGGTGACTGGTATTTTTTACAGTATACACAGAGATTCATCTTAACCTGTGCTGTTTAAAAATAAAAATGATAACATTTAAAAAATATATAGTATACAGGGTATCTCACGGTCGATGGTACCTTGGACGTTTCTGATGAACCAGTAAAGGAATCGTTCTGAAAAATTGGTCGCGTACATAAACGGACCTGCTCTACCAACCTAAAATATTTTTAACAATACAGTGTTGCCGCATCCACACAAAAACAATAGAAACTTCGATTTTTTAAATGCAACACCAAATATTTTATTTTATTTTCGAAACCCCCATTACTTTCCTTACAATTTTTAGTAACTACACTCTATACTTATCTCTTACCGTTTCTAAGATATAAATTAATTTCAGTTTTTTTTTGACCGAAAACGTCACTTTTAAAAATGCTGATAATTTTGAACTCTAAAACACGGAAACCCTGAAATTTGGTAAATGGTGAAATATTACCATAGGGCTCCTTGCCCTAGTCCCAAATCTTAGTTGCAATATACAGGGTGGTTGATAAATACACTTATTCTGGTAACTTGAAAAAGTGACCATAAGTCATTTTTTTCAAATGTAACACCCTGTATATTATTACGGATTTAAAAAGCTGCTAAAATTTCACTTAATTCTTGTATATCATATCTGTACCTAACTAACTAGTTTAACCATTTTTTTGACGTATTAAGCATAATTTGTAAAGTTTTCTATGCAATGCAATTTTTTTTCGGTTATTAGTTAGTTAGCCATGACAAAAACTAATGTTTACGTATGTTACTATGGTTATCGTTTTGACATTTCATTTAGTTTAGGTACAAGATAGAAATACACTTTAAAGTCATGGAAGAAAACTATACAAATGCAGTTCTTATAAATTTATTTATTTTATTTGGACAATGTGATTATCGCCAGGACATGTATAAAGTTTAACGAAATGTACTCTAATTTACCGCCAATAAATCTTAGAAAATTCATAAGGATCCAGGACAATTTCATTAAATGTTAACTAGGTAGTCAAATAATAAAAACTACTAAAATTATAACTAATAAAATGCTATTTTAACAGATGTTCAAAACGCTGGCCGTTTACATCCAAACATGCGGGTGCTGAATGCATGGATTTCAAGAAAAAGTTTTAATGTTTTTTGCATGTTAATGCAAACATACATTGTCCAAATAAAATAAATAAATTCATAAGAACTGCATTTGTATTTGTATAGTTTTCTTCCATGACTTTAAAGTGTATTTCTATCTTGTATCTAAACTTAATGAAATGTCAAAACGATAACCATAGTAACTAAGGACTTATGGTCACTTTTTCAAGTTACCAGAATAAGTGTATTTATCAACCACCCTGTATATTGCAACTAAGATTTTGGACTAGGGCAAGGAGCCCTATGGTAATATTTCACCATTTACCAAATTTCAGGGTTTCCGTGTTTTAGAGTTCAAAATTATCAGCATTTTTAAAAGTGACGTTTTCGGTCAAAAAAAACTGAAATTAATTTATATCTTAGAAACGGTAAGAGATAAGTATAGAGTAGAGTTATTAAAAATTGTAAGGAAAGTAATGGGGGTTTCGAAAATAAAATAAAATATATGGTTTAAAAAATCGAAGTTACTATTATTTTTGTGTGGATGCGGCAACACTGTATTGTTAAAAATATTTTAGGTTGGTAGAGCAGGTCCGTTTATGTACGCGACCAATTTTTCAGAACGATTCCTTTACTGGTTCGTCAGAAACGTCCAAGGTACCATCGACCGTGAGACACCCTGTATAAATATATAATTACTATATACGAAGTGCATAAAAATCCGGTATAGGGTGCGCTATTTTCGTGGTTTATTTAGTTGTCTACCTTTCGATTATTACCAGTGTGTCTACCTTTTATATTGGAGTTAATTCCGCTGGGATGGCGCTACGGTGTATTGATGGCCGCTTTGATTTTGTAAAAACGAATTTAATACATCTTACCGCTGTTGTCGGGATTGCTGGGGTTATGGCTGCCCGTAAAGTCCTAACAAGGACGAAACGGCCGCCGTGGTCTACCCGCCCCAGGGTATCCATTGTGCGTGGATCCCTGTGTATTCCAATATAAAAAAACAGTTACACACTTCTCCGATATGCCACGATTATTCGCTTTTTAAAGCAGTTATGTTGTTCTGCATGACCTTTGAAAAGTTTTTACAATATTAGGAGGCCAATTAGAATAATGTTACCATACATTTATACAACTACGCATTTATAGAAAAATAAATCACAGACTGACAATTACCATCTATTTATTTCACTTTCTGACTGCTGACACTAACAATATGTATTATAGCATACGCAACTAACCGATTCGTCAAATGCTGTCGCATGAAAGGGGGTTTTTGCGATGTGGATCATTATTTGAACTGACAACTAAAATTTGTCATCGTAATATTGGATTGAGACAGCGTCGTTTCGAAAAAGATGTTTGGCTTACTTAAAAATAGGAACGAGAAGAAAAGCACATAATTTTTCTCCACAAATTTATTAGAATAATAAAGATAATTCCAAGATATCTTTACATGTTTCGAACGCAGAAAGGCTCATCATTAGGAGATGGCAAAAAAGTAATATAATATACAGGGCGTCCGGAAATTAAGAGCAAAAAATGTAGGGGACAATTTTTTTTTTAAATTTTACGTCGGCCTATTTCCGCAACGAGGCCAATCACCGACGCCAGGGAATTTGTCACACACTATCTGGTAATTTTGCCGAATCCCTCTTTGTCGAGGGTAGGGTTCTTTAACGTGCCAACATCCATGGAAAGATGGTGCACCTCTTAAATCAAATTCCAAATTTAACATCGACGTTGCCGGCACCGGGGATCGAACCCGGGACCTTTCCTATAACATTTGAAAATTGATTATTTACGGAGTTACAGGGTGTTAAAGTTAAATTTTATTTGCCGTTTTTTTTGCAATACCGTTTGCCACGCTCATAATATTACTTTGAGTACTCATAAATACAAAAATTTCCATGACATGTTCTTAAGAGACATGTAGAAGAACTAAAAAATTCATGAAATTAAAAATGTGCCAAAGGTTTTGTACTAGAATTGACGAACTCACCCTTTGTTTGTTTACATTAAAATTTTCAACATACCCTCCCGCTACTTTACACTTTATTCGCCACTGGTTTTACAGATTTAATTTTGCCCTAGTGCGTGAAATGTTCATTTATTATATCGTCATATTGCCATAAGTGCAAATAAACGGTTTTCGCATTGCATGCACCAAGGGGCATATTATGGCGTTCAATGAGTTTAATTTGTAATCAATAAACATCTTCATAATAATTGCGATACATCTCTAAATCTGGAAAGTCTGAGTAACCAGTGGCGGCTCGTGAGTAGCGAGTCAGGGGGGGCGCTGGCTTTAAATAAAAAAAATTAAAATGTCTATTATTTTCGAATGTACGTGTCTGTTTTTTTTAACTTTCTCGTTGTGAATTTTAATTTCATTAGCATAAGCTGCACTACTTAAAGAAGTTAAAGTTTGTCCTAACATCTGAAAACTTACCACATTATGACGATGTTTTGCACTATTTTCATGTTTTTTTAATTTTCTCTAAAAGATTTTTGAAGTCCTGCACCCCATTTATAGTCCAATTATCATCCCCGTCAAAAAGAAGACACACGAAACAAAAAAAATAATTTTTGTCCTCACAACCGGGATTTTTTATTATATATTTCTTTGTCAAATTTACGCGTAAACTGTGTTACTTTTACATTTTGATTGCACTTGTACTATGTTCAATTTCTAGCATTTTTCAAGTTCAAGTTTTTCACTTAAGCTCAGAGAACTAAACACAAGCTTCTGTAAATGACTGACCTTTATATTACACGATATTTTCCACTTTTTATAACGTAAATAATAAATAACTCAAAACAAATAAACAAAACGTCAGCGAGTCAACGGCATCGACAGACGACAGGTCGCATCGCGATTCGCGAACAGTGGGCGCGGAAAATTGGAGCTCTCCGTGGCCGCTCGTTGTGCGATGTGTAGGTGACGTCAGGCCTCCGTCGTCATGACAACCCATCGAGAAGGCGCGTTGAATCGGGACGGATAATCGGTCGCCCGCCGCCGCCCATGCTTAGTACAACCTTGAGAGCGCGCAACTCGCTTGTCTATGAGTATAGCCTGCCCGTTAGAATAGGGCTACGTTTGGTTTGAATTATTTTAATTGATTGCTTACATACATTGCGTTATTGGTTTTTTAAGTAAAGAATTTTTGGATTCTGTTTGAAATAATTGCAGGAAGGGCGGCGCCCCAGAGCCCTTCATTAACCACCCGCCACTGTGAGTAACCATTAAACAAAGCACTGGATATCACAATGTTAAACCCTGAAGGCTAATTTTGTAGGTTTCAAATTTTGCATCATATTGCCGGAATATTTCTCGTGTCGCGGAATACTATTTCCACAACCTGACTGATACATGTGTCAACGTAACATTAAGAAAATACAAAAATACAAATCGATTTTGATCTTCTTTAGTAATAGTATCATAGGTTAAAAGTGAGTGGGTTACAGCTAACCCTCCACTGCGACCATGCGGTCTATTGTGGCTCACACCTTATTTATATTTCTCCCAATACTTGATTAACTTAATGATGGTATTGGGAGAGACATTTTTCATATCATCCGGCAGCAAAGTCACCTCGTCAAATAGGGCGAATCTGATTCTTCCTGCTGCGGGGCAAGCGCACATTACGTGTTCTGCTGTTTCTGCACGTTCCATGCAAAGCCGGCATTCATCAGTTGGAGCTATTCCAATTTTATACATATGGTGTCGCAGTCTGCAGTGGTCAGTGTACAATCCCACTAGTGCTTTAAGGCATGACCTATTGAGCACAAGTAGTTTGTCAGTTAGTTGTTGGTTTATATGATTGTTTATAAATGCTTTTGAGTGTGTTAGACCTGGTAAATTTAAATAGTGTCTTTCCCATTTGCTTTTTGCTTCAACTAGTATTGTTTTCTTGGCCGTAGCATGTGGCATACTTATTACCGGCTCGTGTCCTGTGAATTTTAGTGCTGCACCTCTCTTGGCGAGCTTGTCGGCAGCCTCATTACCCTCCAGACCCATGTGTCCCGGTATCCATATTAAGGTTATTTTGTTGTTCAGACTTAGTTTGGATAGTGTTTCGTGACAGCTCCACACCGTTTTTGAGATACACCATCTCGATTCAAGAGCTTTTAATGTAGCTTGACTGTCGGAGAATATCTTGATTGACCTATGTGCATACCGTCGATCTATCAGCAGTCTTAGTATCATGGTATCCACTATAATAGTGATTGGTGATCTCGTTCTACATCTGAAAGTTATTGTGCTCTTTAGAAGACGTTAACGAAAAACACACATGACAAAAAACAAGCTGTCTTATTTTCTTACTTATAACTTATGTTTAAAATATCGACTATGCTATTTGTTCCCTACTGATTTTTATGGTAGGTGTCGTATAAATTATTTAAATTTATATAATAAAGGCTGCATAAAATATCGAACGCCTCTGGTTAAATTCGAAAAGTTTGTCGACATTTTTATGATCCTAAGAAATTTATAGGTGGCTAATAGGACATTTAGATGACAAATGAAACATATATGGTAATAAAGCAAAAAGAAGGAAGTAGTAAAAACTGGGCAAAATGTTCTTAAGAATAGAAATTGTGATTCATAATATACATGGCTTGTTTTTAATCGGACGTAACTTTTTGCAAATAATTTTTTCAAAAAAATGTTAATAAATAGGTAAGAGAAATAATATATTATCTACATTCCTAATTTTACTTTGATGTCCTAATGTGTGTCAGTATTATACAGGGTGTTTCATTAAGGGTGGCGACCGGCCATATCTCGGAAACTATAGAATCTTGGAAAAAAAAATTATGATTAAAGCGGTCATGAGAAAATTCTGGAGTTCCCCATTTCGCCGCAAGGGGGCACAATTAAAATTTTTTTTTTAATTCTAAATTTCTCCGAAAATTCCCATATTAAGGTATAACTCTGATTACATCATCGAAAAGCTTAGACAATTCTGCATCATTTTGGTTTAAGGCTCATTGGCGTACCGACCTTGATAATAGTGGGGGAAGCTATTGAATACCAAATTAAGGTATAACTCTGATTACATCATCGAAAAGCATAGACAATTCTGCATCATTTTGGTTTAAGGCTCATTGGCGTACCGACCTTGATAAGAGTGGGGGAAGCTATTGAATGTGTAAACATTAAAATCGCTGTAACTTCTAAACGACTTTTCCGATTTTACTAAATTTAAGCTTGTTTGGAAGGGAAAGGTAAGTATCTTCAATCGCCGTATCCAACAGTACACGATAGTGTTTAATAAAATTGCTAGAGAGCGCAATTTGTAATAATAACAGTTTTTTCGATTTTATCCCGAAAATTCAAATCATACGATATAACTATGACATCATAATCGAAAAGTAGATGAAATTTGCAAGAAAAGATGTGAAGACCGCAGTTCGATATCTTTGTTCGTTTCAGAGTTATTGCCAAAACAATAATTTTTAATACAAATTGCGCCCTTTAGCAATTTTATTAAAAAGTATCGTGTACCATTAGATACGACAATTGAAGGTTCTTCCAAACAAGCTTAAATTTAGTAAAATCGGATAAGTCGTTTAGAAGTTACAGCGATTTTAATGTTTACACTTTCAATAGCTTCTCCAACTCTTATCAAGTGAAAGTGTAAACATTAAAATCGCTGTAACTTCTAAACGACTTAACCGATTTTACTAAATTTAGGCTTGTTGGGAGAGAAAGGTAACTACATTCAATTGTCGTATCCAATGATACAATATAGTTTCTAATAAAATTGCTAGAGGGCGCAATTTGTATTAAAAATTATTGTTTTGGCAATAACTCTGAAGCGAACAAAGATATCAAACTGCGGTCTTCACATATTTTCTTGCAAATTTCATCTACTTTCGATTATGATGTCATAGTTATATCGTATGATTTGAATTTTCGGGATTAAATCGAACAAACTGTTATTATTACAAATTGCGCCCTCTAGCAATTTTATTAAACACTATCGTTGGATAGGGCGATTAAAGATACTTTCCCTTCCAAACAAGCTTAAATTTAGTAAAATCGGACAAGTCGTTTAGAAGTTACAGCGATTTTAATGTTTACACATTCAATGGCTTCCTCCACTCTTATCAAGGTCGGTACGCCAATAAGCCTTAAACCAAAATGATGCAGAATTGTCTAAGCTTTCTAATGATGTAATCAGAGTTATACCTTAATATAGGAATTTTCGGAGAAATTTAGAATTTAAAAAAACAATTTTTATTGTGCCCCCTTGCGGCGAAATGAGGAACTTAAAAGTAATTTCCAGCAATTTCTCTTGACCACTTTACTCATAAAAAAATATTTCCGAAAGTTGTACGATTATTGGTTTCCGAGATAAAGCCGACGTCCTCGCTTATTTGACCACCCGGTACACAGGTGGTGACATCCTACCAATAGAAAAAGGTTTTCTTGTTAGTATAATTCAATATAAATTAATTTTGATATTAACTGTAATTAATTTGGTAAATATATTTAAAAATTACGACCTCAGTAAATGAATAAAAAAGATTGGAAGGCTGCATAAAATATTAAGCGTCTCTAGCTCTACCTAATATGAGAATATGTGTCGACATTTTTATGGATAATAAAAGTTTATAGTTGCCTAGTAAGACATTTAGATGACTTATAAAACATATGTGGTAATAAAATGAGAATGAAAAGAATAAAACCAGTAAAAGTGGGAGAAAATTGCCAAAAGAGATTTTTGTCCTTTTTTTGTCATTTAATCCCAAAAAAATAAAGCGTATCATATCGATCTAAAAATAATCGTTATTGCAAATTAGATGGTTAAATTGACAATTAATAATAATAATAATAATAATAAAAAGTTTATTCAACATTTTTTGGTTACATTTAATGTTAATATAAATTTTTTGAATAAACTTAATTCCGAAACTCAGAAGTAAATACTTGTATTGAGTTAAATATAATAATAAGTTAAATATAAATTGAAAGTTAAATAATAATATAATATTTATTGTAAAGAATATATTTCATAATTCAGACACAACTATGTTATAATATAAAACAAACATGACAATATTTTATTTGTATTTTATATCATTACAATATACGAAGATACAATACGTTATGTATATAATATATATATAAATATATTTGAAAGAAACTAGGGAAATACAAATATATATTCTTTAGTTTATTCATTATTTATTAATGAATGAATGTCTGTCATCAAGAAGGATGAAAAAGCTCATATATTTTTTACCTTAAAATGTTCAGATTTTAGTTGTTATTTTTTACAATAACGTTTTTAAAATGGATATGGTCAATCATCATTGATTAGCCCGACGTTTATACATCCTTGTCCTGGACCGAACACCTTCCCTCACAAAAATTTGTGTATAAGCCGGGTTAATCACGTTATTCGATACGGGAAAAATCGTTCCCCGACACTCCATCACTCGACAGTTCATCACACGACATCTCATCATGGACACTTCATCACGACGACATCGTATCACAACGACACTTCATCACGGCGACATCTTATCACAACGACACTTCATCACATCCCATTTCATCACTACGCCAATTCACCACATCGTATTAAAGAAGCAACGTTGTCAAATGTTTTCACAGTTTATACATTAATAGGGACTTGACATACTATCCAATTGGTTCTAAAAGGTGTATTGGCAACCGGTTTGTTCGTTGTTACCCAGAGCATTTTTTTAAAAATTTCATTGTGTGTGGTGAATTGGCGTAGCGATGAAATGGGATGTGATGAAGTGTCGTAGTGAAAGGATGTTGCCGTGATGAAGTGTCGTAGCGATGGGATGTCGCCGTGATAAAGTGCCCGTAATGGGATGTCGTGTGGTGAACAGTCGAGTGATGAACTGTCGTGGATTCGAGAAAAATAAGGAAAAAAATCTCCTGTCAAAATTTGACATCTGTCAATTTGTCAGAATTATTATAATAACCGATAGTACTGAAACAAACGTGGGGTCGTATAGATATTGTCAAAATAAAATTTTTACAAATTTTTTTAAAAAATTTTGAAAATTTTTGTCGTTTGTTCGGGTTTGTATGTATGTTTGTTTGTAACCGACTTCTTCGAACCCGATTTTGAGCCACTTTAAACGGTCAGATTAAATTAAAATTTTGTAGACTTATCAAATACCGCTGACAATACAATAATCTACTAATCTAGCTCAATCTATTAAAATTTTTTTTTTCTTAACAATAACTCAAACTAAAAAATGAAAAATAATAATGAACGATAAACATTAGTATTATTATGAAAAAAGCGTGGGGTGCTCAATATACTAAAAATATAGCAGTTCTCTGTATCAAAAATTTGGACACAATCTATAGACATTATAAAAAAGGTTAATTTTTTCTTTTAGTTCTTTTTTCTATTGTTTTTCGGCAACGTGTCCCGATTTTCACTGGCCACTTTTCAATATCAATAATAAAGATATAGGTAAATCTGGTCTTATCATGTGGGTCCAAAGGTCACCGATCATATGAATCAATTCGAAAATTCCAGAGCTTAACAAAATGTTGTGGGATTATGTAGGTATCCATATACCCGAAAAAAAACATAGTTTTATTATTTTAACTGTCGTGAAGATAGCCATGCACATATTTTTGGCTAAAATTCTTTCAGCCCCTTTAAAATTTAATCCATTGTCACTGAATATTTCTTCTGGAAATCCCCGCCTACATCCAAATTGTCTTAATACATGAATAAAACCATCGGTACTTAAGTCATGGGCGATCTCAATATGTACAGCACGAGTAACCATGCAGGTAAATATAACACCATATCTCTTTTCATGACTTCTTTTTACAGTTACTTCTATTGGTCCAAAATAATCCACTCCTGTTTTTATAAATGGTCTAATTGTGGGTTCAACTCTACCGCGAGGAAGTTGTCCCATTAGAGGTATTTTCTCTGTTGCTTTTCTGTTGCAACATTTTTGACAGTTTGCCCAACAACTTCTTACAGCCTGACGCATACGAATAATCCAAAATTTCTGACGTAATTTATTTATTACTTGGCCATGATGATTCATTTCTTCATCTAAAATAATTGGTTTTTTGCAGTTCTCATTTATTTAGTCTTCCCCCCAGGCGGATAAGTCCCTCTTGACCTAAAATACAGTCAAAGGTGTATAGCTTGCTTGAAGTTTGCCAAATTTGACCTTGCTGCAAATAATTGAAATCTTCAGGAAATGAATCCGCTTGACATTTTTTTAAAAGATGTATTTCAGCCTTGTGTATTTCTTCAACTGTCAATTCCCCAGTTTGTTTTTCTTTGTTTCGACAGTTTTGTATATATCTAAGTAACCAAGCTGTAGATCTTAGTAATCTTAACCATTTTGAAAACCTTATGGGATTTGTTGTTAGCATTTTTTGGTTTTCCTTTATTTTATTTACAAAAACAAGTTCTGTTCTTTCCTCAATGTCTTCAATGTTCGGTTTTAAGTTTAATTTATTTGGAGGCCAATCCTCTGGATTTTTATAAAAATAGGAAGGCCCATTAATCCATCGTGTATTTTTTGAAAAATCTATGTCATTATGTACTTTTGTTGCCTCATCAGCTACATTTTCTTTTGAAGGCACATATCTCCAGTCGCATGTGTTTGTAATTTCTTGAATTTCACCTACTATAAATTCTTCCTGACTAATTTTACTTAAATACTGCTTCGTTTCCATGTCCATAATCGTCTCACAGTATTTCTGTCCATAAATTGGGTTTTTGTCCATTTTTCGTTCAATGCATTTAAGTCGTCGTAAAGCATTTTCTTTACTCTCTGGTAAAATTATATCCTTGTCTTTCCACAACAATCCTGTTTCCATTTTGTTGCCATTTTTTTTCATTGTTGTATTTAATATTTCTTGCGCACGCATATCTTCTTTTGACATAACTTTTTTGTGGTCTGCAGTTGCATATGTCTCTAGTTTCCATTGTTCTTTTACAAGATCGTGCAAAATATCTAGATCGTCTTTTTCTTTTAGATCTTCATGACATATAAATTGTTTTTGAAAGTTTTGACTATTATTTTCACAGTTTCCATGAATTACCCAGCCCAATGGTGTCTTGGAAGCAGCAGGTCCATTCCAGGGTCCTTTAATTACCTGTCTACTTACCAAAAGAGGCCAATTATCCTGTCCAATCAATATTTGAGGTTGGGCCATATTCATTGATTCTATTCCTTCGTTTAGATACTTATATTTCTGTCGTAACTCTTCCATTCTTACTGTCTGTGAGGGCAATGCCAGTCCTCTTATGGTTCTAACATGTCTTAAATTATACTTCTTGCTTTCCTACTTGGAAGATGAAATTGTCACACTAATTATCCGAGAATCATTTTGCTCTTTTGTTTGATTATTAGTCCACTGTAAGCACAATGATTTTTGCGGACCACAATGTGAATTATTACGTTAAATTCCTTTAAAATGAAACCACGGGATCGTAACAATGTGTAGAACAATATATATTTACTAAGTTGCCTTTAACATAAACTCAAGAAAAATACCGATACGTTAATACGTTTTGAAAGTCTGTTTTCTATCACGTCACAAAAGTGTCATTATTTTTCTCAGGTTTCAGGTGGCACTTTTTTCACTTTGTAATACCTAAGCATTCGACTGGTCTCCCAACTGATTGGTATTGTTTGAAATTACAACATCCGTATAAAATTATTATTTTTGCAAAAATTATGTACATAATAGTACAGGGGTGGCGAACCTTTATGTATTAACGTGCCATTTTTTCTAAAGAAATGTTTAATAAGGCCATAGACGTGCCGTCAAATCCGTAATATAATAATTCATAGTAAATTTTGTGATCGGTGGCGTGCCTAAAATTTTATGTCACGTGCAATCAATGGCACGCGAGCCATTGGCATTGGTTCGCCGTCCCTGTAAATAGTATATCTATTAAATCTATTTATTAGAAACGACAATAATAAACAGTGTAATTTATTTTAGCAATAAAATTACCTAACCTAAATATGCAATGGAATTTAATCCGATTAACTATTTCAAGAAATAAAATAAAAAAAAGGTAATTTGCCAACCAATAAGTAGAAAACAGTAGCAAAAGCAGTGGTAATCAATTTAAGGATTGTACAGAAAATTGTCCATGAAAGAAAGCATAATACAACACCGAAGAATACTAAAAAATGCAAACAAAGAAAACCGTTTATAATTATAGACTAAAAACTTAAAAACTATCATCATCACTTAGAAATTCTGAAGAGTCCTCGTCATCTAAGTCGTCCTCGAATGGAGCAATGATCAATTCGATATCTAATACCTGTTCGCGATCCCACCAATTCCTTATTAATTTTTCTGTATGTTCCACCGATTTCTTCCAGTGCTCCTGCGTAATATGATCGAATGAATTTTGCCAAACTATCTCTACTTGCGAGGATTTAAGACCATCACCTACATGTTTTTCATAAAAAGATTTTGCCCCAGCCCATATTAATTCTATCGTATTAAACTGGCAATGATAAGGTGTCAGTCGTAGAACCTCATGGCCATTTTCACTTCCTAAGAAAGATTTTTTCTTCTTCCCCAGTTTATTTGGTTGATTTAAACCCCCTTTAATAACTTTTTTAACATACTCAGTATGGTTTAACCTTTATCAATTTTCTTCATATTATGTCTCTTTTACACATCAATTTTTTAATTCCATAAAAGCTCCATTAAGGTTCTACATCATTTTCTCTTCTGATAAAACCATCAGCACTAAATAAATTTTCTGTCTCCTGATGATGAACGTTTCTACGTTCAAAACATGTAGAGACCTCTAGAGAATTTTTATTCTATTACATTTTGTGGAGGAAGACTTTAGGTTTTTTCTTTCTTTCCCATACTTTTAACACTACTTTAAGCATGGAATATTTTTTCAAATTAAAACTTAATCAGTTAGTAGACTCCAGTGTAAGTTTGCTTTGAAAAAAGTAAATACATATTGAGAACCTAACCCGGAATTTAATAAAAATTGTTACAGCATTTAACAAACTACAAACTATTTCAAAAACCGTAAGGGTTAAATTAGGTAAACCTCGATAAAATTAATTTTTATTTTCATCGTAGGAACCAACATGAAATAATGTATAGGGCATTAAATTAAAAAAAAAATACAATTTTGTTACGATTCTTGTTTTTGGGACAACCTGTACATTGTATATTATGAAAATAATTTGCAAATGTACCTCCAACAGACCCTGATCCACCCTGAATATTTTTTTTGTCGAATAACATGAATATCCCTGTTATAATTAGTTTGACTTTTTACGGTGTGGGTATATATGTATGAACAGGATGCCGAACGAAACACCGAAGTAAAATTCAAAAAAGGTTCACAATATTACCTTAACTTAAATCCTGGTATACTTAATTAAAACCTAAAAGCTCTTATGTTTGTTAAATTAATTTTGATCCTTGTGGGTTAAAATTTTAATAGCTCATTTTGCAAACATAGCACAAAACCCTAATATACTTTTTTTGGAAGAATTTAAATTAGCTCCCACTTAATCATTTATAATAATCCTGGGTTTGTCGTTTTATGTTTAAAAGTCCGCTTTTTCGTATTTCTTAAAGTGAGAACTCTCGACAAACTTTTAATTAGTTTGAATAAAAGATTCCCAAAATAAATCTAAAATATTTCGTCAGCCTTATTGACTGAATTAATAAATATTTTGTGAGTTCGGGACTAAGTAATTCAAAAGATCCCTCGACTTTGTTTTGCTAAATTAAATCGTCTTATCGAGTTAGTTAATATGCTAAGAATGGTTAATTTTACCTTTTCTAATGCGCAATACAATAAGTTTATGAGAAGGAGTTAAAAACTTATACCGTGCGAGCAAAAATTATTTGCATCAAAGAAGGCATCTAAGGACGCAATGCTTAGCCGTAGAGCTTAATACCTGTTGGGTGTCAGTAACTACCTGAATTAACAATCAATCAGTTATTACGTCATCTTTGACAGTCGTTACAAGTAATTTGATTTATCGCTAATTTTTCCAATTTCTTGAACAATTCACACAGTGGGTTTTACGGAACAGCAAAAAACATTCATGGTTGAAGCGTATTTTCGAAACGGGGTTAGAGTAAATTGTGAGTGGCAATATAATCCGGGTTTGTGCATGGACGATTTTCACGAACATTTTTCTATCGTTGCTTTTATTGCTGGGGATTTTTATCATTGCCTGAAAAGAACCGTGGCTGTGTTTAGGGAAACAGGTTCTATACAACACAAAAAAGAAGCAGGAAGACCATCTGTAAGAACAGAATATCTTCTTGCAAACGTTCGTGAAATAATGCAAAATACGCCAACAAATTGTATAAGACGCATGTCCCAAGAAGTGGGAAGATCTTATGGAACATGCAGGACTATTCTTAAGAAGCAGCTAAATGTATTTCCTTATAAAGTGCAAGTATTCCAAGAAATACAAGCCGCAGATTTTGAAAGACGCAGGAATTACTCTCAATGGCTTACCCAAAATTTATTGGAAAGAAATGATCTATTAGACCTGACATTTTTTTTTTGGATAAAGCCTGGTTCCACCTCTCCGGTTATGTGAATTCTCAGAATACACGCATGCGGAGTAGTTAAAATCCCCATTTTTTTGTAGTCCACATTGCACCCTCAAAAAATTGGTGACTGGTTAGCTGCTTCCCGAAGAACAATTGTTGCTCCTATTTTTTTCCATGACACAGTTACAGCACAGCGGTATAGAGACAATATTTTAAATCCATTTGTAAAGCAATTACTTGACGACGAACTACGTTTTGGATATTTTTAACAGGACGGTGCAACCGCCCATACAGCCGCCGAAACTATTATCTACTCACGCAATTTTTTCGACGACAGATTGATCAGTTTTCGATCAGACATTGAATTCCCACCTAGATCACCTTGTTTAACGGTTATGGATTACTTCGTTTTTCCTCATTTAAAGAACACTATTTTTAAAACACCAGTTGCAAATTTAGAACAATTACAAGAAAGGTTTATCCAAGAGTGTGGCAATATTTCTTCAGAGATGCTGGTCAACACTTTCGAAAATATGAAGAGACTTGCGAATTTATGCTTGGAGCATGGCGGTGGCCAATTTCAGCAATTTATGTAATTATTTTTCTTTTTCTTTCTGTATATTCTTACTTTGTTAATTTTGTAAACAACAAAAATATATTTGTATTTGTCTACTTATTTTATTACTCATTACTTTGGCATATCATGTCATAATATGAATTTGATAAAATTTTAACCTAGATTTGGTTAGATATATCGTCCCCATATCATTGTGATCTAAACCCAGCCCTACGTTTTTTAATCCAAGCCCTCTTTGATGCAAATAATTTTTGCTCGCACGGTATACTATGGAATATTGAAGATCTTTCAAGTACTACTCAATATAATTTTTACGCGATTAATATTGACATCCCAAGTAAATCAAAACATTACAGTCGCCAACCGCTTCAATGATGTTCACTTTGTTCTGTTTTAATTAAATGCATTTCATTTTATTTACTACATTCATAAACCATTTAATTTACCACTCTGACTTTTAACCCCACACTTTGTTAAAATTATTAATTATGCAGAGAGATTTCAATATTTACAAGCACTTGCACATATTTTGTTTCAAGTATTATTATAAAGGACGCTTGCGTTCGAAGGCAATAAATACAAAAGCCCAAGATGAGTTTATTATATTTTTTTTCCTTAGACATTGTTTGTGATAAGTTATGTGTAGTATTTTATTACTTATTTTAGAAGTTCTAGGAAACTTAACTTTTTGTGGTTACATAATAGATAACCATCAGTAAAAGCATCAAATAGTCAACGAAATAAAAACAAATTGAGTGTCAATGTGGGTCCTTAATGTCCTTTTTATTAATTTGATTAGGTACGTTAGGCATTAGGCAGGATACATATTATGTGGTCACTTTTTTAGAATTAATAATAAACTTCCTGCTAGGAAACCAGATTTAGCGTATACTTTTTACAAAATCAAACCTACAAATGGGAACCAATTTGGTTTTCGTGAAGTAAGTTATATTAAGGTAAATGATGTTTTGTCCAGCATCAAAAACACAAAAGGTAAGGATGCTTATGGACTTAATATAATTATCTTAAATGCAATCAATTCGGTATCAAATTTTATTACCCTTTACAAAACTGGTAAATGTATTAAGGCGTCACTATTTCGAGAAATTTTTAAAATTACAATGGTACTTTCCTTACACAAACAATCCGCCAAATTTAAACCCAATTTCGATAATCCAAATTTTTGCCGAGATTGTTGACGTTTTTCTTCCACCAGAAATATCATTTTAAACCTGCCCAATTCGGGTTTACGTCAAATCGTTCAACAAGTTTAGCAGTTGATAAACTTAATGATAATGTCGGGCTACAGTATATAGTCGACTGGGTTGTGTAGCTTAGATAGTTTAAAATAGAGATTTATAAAAATAATTATTTAATTGTCTTAACGGACTTAAGGTTTCGCTCTAGTTCTTTACTGAAACACCAAGGAATTTTTAACAAGTTTATTTAATGGCAAAGAAAAGCAAAGCAATGATTAATTGTGGTAAAAAATGCAATCTTACAAACTAGGAAAATAACCATGTGTTACAAAAAATATTAATTTAGAGAGTTACTTTAAAGAAGAGTCGCCTTCTTAAGACTCACTTCAGGAATGGTGGTTTAATCCAAGTAAGTCAGAAGAAATAACTATAACTTTATAGTAACTCAAGCCAAAAGGAAATTAAACAGTTGACGCCTAAACACGTTATAAATCAATGAATAAAGAACACTTACGCAATGGGAGCAAAGTAGACTCACTCTGAAGCAGTGTTTTCCATAACTTCACTGAAATTGATAAAACTAGTACTTTGAATTGGCAAACGGGCAGAGGTTTCTCTTACACTTGAATACTTATTTCAACTCTCTGTCGTATGTGCTCTGTAGAGTTTTTATAGTGTTTTGTAACCTCTACCAATTGGAAGAAGGGGTTCCTTTTTCTGCTGTGTCATGAATTATTTTCCAAAACTGTAAAAGAGGGGATTTCCCTGGATGTACTATTCAAAATGGAACCCTTTATTCCAACCAATTACAAACAAGTATCTTTATAAACATTCTTATTCTGACTCCCCCTACTAAACTCAAATGTCACTGTCTCTCTTCTACACACTAGTTTTTTTATTACACTTTTTTTATAAGCTCCGCCACCTTAAGAGTCTTTACACTGCAGTTAAGTTTTAACTATTTCATCTAGCCTTAAGGATGCCAATCCATATCCGACCATATTGCTAATAAGAGATTTCGCAATAAAATCTACGTTGTCTTACAGGATCAAGCATCAAAAGCGAGTAACATTTCGACCGGAGTTTCTCAATGTTCTGTTTTGGGTCCAGTTCTTTTTCTATACTATATTAACGACCTATCGCTTTCTTTAGATAAAGGTTTTCGTATCCAATTTGTAGATGATTCAACCAGTTAACACTCAAACAAGGACTCTGTTGCACTTGCGCAGGATGTCAGAGATACACATTTGGAAACCCAAGATGGTTTTGTGCAAACTAGCTTACTCCTGAATCAGGCAAAGAGCAAATCCTTGTGTTTTAGCTTAAAAGAAACATATATTTAAAACACTCAATTGATCAAACTATTATAGTTTTAAGTTCTATACTGGGTGTCCACGGAAGGTGGTTCGCCCCTCTAACTTTTTTGTTTTTCAAGATAATGGAATAAAAATAGGGGGATTTGTATACGACATAAAACTGCATTTTTTGACAGGTGACTCAACATTATGGAACTTCCGGTTTAACCGGAAGTGACAAGCTTTCGGTTTTTAAATGGGACACCTGGTATATTTTTCCTTTTTTTAACTACATGCTGACATTCTAAACACAACGATGTGTCACTTGTCACTTTTTGTCACCAAAAAAATATTTTTTTCCAAATTTATTGTTTTATCTAGAGGGCTATACAAACCTAAAAATCACTTATTTCAGTTCTTTAATCTTGGGAAAAATACAATTTAACTATTTTTGATCCAATGCTATGTTCTATGTAAAATTTAATTTTCAAAGTTGTATAACTTATTTTTTTAAACGGCAACTTGGTGGCTCGTAGAGTTAAGAAAAAAGAAGATTTTATTACGATTATTTTAATACCATACACTATTAGGTTTTAGAAAAGCTGCCATTAAAAAACTTTAAAAAGTTAACTTGGAACTTTCCGAAATGAAGCATCTTTTTAGAATAAATTTAGATTTAAATGCTTCCAGTAGCCTGTGACCAGCAAAACTGATAAAACAAATTCATGCCTTGAAGAAAATTGACATGCCCACAGCTTCTGCCAAAGTAAATTAGTTTGTTGTTTAAAAAACATGGAAAATAATAGTTTTACAAGGAGTGAAAAAGTTGATATAGTGTTGGGAGAATGTAGAAAGAATTCAACCGATGCTGCACGACTTTACGCACAAAGATATTGTAATCGGCGTCATCCAACCCGGAACTATTAGGTACCCAAAACTGGTTCCGAAAATGCGAAATGAGCCTGACAATAATAACATATCAACTTTTTCACTCCTTGTAAAACTAGTATTTTCCATGTTTTTTATAAACAACAAACTAATTTACTTTGGCAGAAGCTGTTGGCATGTCAATTTTCTTCAATGCATGATTTTGTTTTATCAGTCTTGCTGGTCACAGGCTTCTTGATGCATTTAAATCTAAATTTATTCTCAAAAGATGCTTCATTTTAGAAAAGTTCCAAGTTAACTCTTCAAAGTTTTTTTATGGCAGCTTTTCTAAAACCTAATAGTTTATGGTATCAAAATAATCGTAATAAAATCCTCTTTTTTCTTAACCCGACGAGCCACCATGTTGCCGTTTAAAAAAAATGAGTTGAGTACAACTTTAAAAATTAAATTTTACATAGCACATAGCATTGGACCAAAAATAGTAAAATTGTATTTTTCCCAAGATTAAAGAACTGAAATAAGTGATTTTAAGGTAATCATAGCCCTCTACATAAAACAATATATTTGGAAAAAAAATATTTTCTTGGTGACAAAAAGTGACAAGTGACACATCGTTATATTAAGAATGTCATATAGAGTCAAAAAAAGGAAAAATATACCAGGTGTCCCATTTAAAAATCAAAAGTTTATATCACTTCCGGTTAATCCGAAAGTTCTATAATGTTGAGTCACCTGTCAAAAAATGCAGTTTTATGTCGTATACAAATCTCCCGAACTTTATTCCATTATCTTGAAAAACAAAAAAGTTAGAGGGGCGAACCACCATCCGTGGATACCCGCAGTGGCGTAGCGTGGTTGAAGGGGCGGAGGGGGCGGAAACTTCAAAGGTAAGGGCGTTTTTTTTTATGGGGGTGAGGGGGGTAAAAGATGTCGAAAAAAAAACGCGCCGCAGGCGAAAATTTTGTGGGTGCCACGCCCTTTTTTCAATGAAGTTGCCTGATTTTCAAGTAGGAAAAATATAAAATACACAAGATCCTCAAGGAAATCACAAAAAAATTAACCAAGTAAAAAAAAGTGCTTCGTTTTCATGGTTCATTATGGGTCCTGGGGGGGGGGGTAATTACCCCGTTATCTACGCCCTTGTTGAAAGGGCGCCTCACTGCTAATGCATAATTTCGTTTGTTTAGTAAATTTTGGCCTGAGAAAAAAAGTTTTTGTTTTGTGATACAGCAAAATAACTGAAAGAATACAAATTATTGGTCGTGGCAAAATATTTTTATTATAAATTAAATCAAGTAGTGAAAATAAAATAGAATCTCGAAATAGATAACAGGTTTATTTTATGTTTCTTTACTCTTAAAGTTATAAACAAATAATAACCTAATTAAAACCTGGAACTGGGAACTACTGGGAGAGTGGGAAGGGGGCGCCGTTTGGGACTGGGCTCAAAGGGCGGGGGGGGCGGTCGCCCCCCCAGGCCCCCTGCACGCTACGCCACTGGATACCCGGTATATGATGCCAGTAAATTTGCGAGGTTTGTCTTTTAATAAATATAAATTAGTTTTAAACAAATCCAGAGTTGAGAGTTGGCCTTTGCATTTTAAACTAGTCAATTAGAAAAGAAAACAGAATAACAAAAACCTAGTTTTTACATTTGCCAAATATATTCGTATATATAGCAGACGACTGCAAGAAAAGCAGGAAAGATTCATGGATCAACGTCACATGTTAATAAAACTGGTGTCTTCAAATAAATCACTCCGGAAACATTCACACTCCCTTCCCACTCGCAGTCTCGGGTATGTATCTCGCATAATTTACTGCTGGCTGCTTTTACGTGACCCGGATTGTTAATGTTGTAGTGAAGTTAAGCAATTAAAAGTGTAAACATATATACACGCTTCATTATAAAAGTTCAAGGGAGGCCTTAAATCTGGTAAATGGAATAATCTGCACAACTTTTAAGTGACTTACAGGGTCCCGGGCATGTACATACCTACACTAATGGATTATTTTTAAAAGTATTATATCAAAATTTTATCTCATTTGGACGAGGGTAAAAGTTAGGACAGTGACGATGCTTAAATGATAAGGTATGTCCCAATAATTTTGGACCAAAATGATAAGAAACAACTGTCATTATTTTTCTGGTTTTTATCTGCTTTGCTCTGCTTGCGGAGTATTATTATTGATAACCATATTAATTTATGAATTTTCAATTTTCCTACGAGATGCACATACTATTTTTTCTGCAATCGAAAAGAAAATAGAACAAATTCAAAAATAAAGTGATTGTGCCTAATAAAAAATGAATTAAAAGTCATTATTCCATTATTGTTAACCGTTGCTAAGCAATGAGCCATAATATATCGATTCGAAAATATTATATTCTCGGCATATGCCGGGAATAATATATTCTCGTATCGTTATATGTCTCATTGCGTAGCAACGGTTAACAATAGTACTGGAATAATGAACTTTGTGGCGTCAAATCACGCCAGAAAGATGTCAGTTTGTGGACGATTGCAGAAAAAATCTTTTTTTCTTGCTTTTGCATGCGCATAGTTTGAAATTAGATCAGAAATGTCTATTTTTTGAGCTTCCTCATTTTCGATAGAAATAATTGCTAAAGCTGACAATGTTTTATGGGTCATGCAATTTCTCAAATAAGTTTGAATTAACTTTAACTTGGAAAAAGACCGTTCAGCTGATGCAACCGAAATAGGGATGGTCAAAAAAATAATGCAAGAAGTTACAATTTCACTAAAACTGGAAGGTGAATAATAATTTTTTAGCAATATAAAATCTAATAAATCAAAAATAGAAGTTAAATTATCTAAATAATTTTTAAAACATTCTCTAAATGAAAGCACTTGCGATGAAATTGTATCAGCGATATCTTCTAGATATTGAAGATGCAGGGCTTGAATCATATCGTAAATATCCTTATCAGAAAGAGAAGGATCTCGTAAAACGTTGGGTAACAAAACGCGAAAATAAAAACAAATTTTGTAAACGGCAGAACTTCGATTTTTTAATTGAGGCTGTAATTATATCTATAGTTTTAAAAAGCACATTTACTCTAAACCAATCATCACTTCTTGTTTGAACTTGATAATGGTTATTAACATCATCGAAAATTATTTTTGGTCTTGATATCATTTTGTTTTCGAATTCAGGAGTAGTGCCCCATTGCCTAGCCAAAATAACAGCGTCCGTTATAATTACATCAAAATTATTTCTTATTTGATTCATGATTTCAGTGGCGGTGGTAAACATTTTAGACGCAGCTTCAATATTTAGCTCTTTTTTTTGTAAAAGTTTTGACAATGCATCAATATTCTTTAAAATTTTATTTTGAAAAAGAATAAGAAAAACGGTTTCAAATTTTTCCAAGTGTTTTCTTAAAGACTTTGCTTCATTAACTTCCGCTTTATTTGTAGAGGTTAAAATTATTTTTGCCAGTGTTTTTATATCCACATATCTAAAACGAAGAGCTTCTAATGCATCGTGTCTCGATGACCATCGAGTGGGTGTCAATCTTTTAAATTATATTTGGCATTAGTAACATTTTGCAAAAGTGCCCACTGTTTAATGCTTTGTCCAAAAAAAACATAGACACTTTCAACTAAGTTGTAGAAATTCCTAATCCTAAAAATGAAGGCCGTTTTATGTAATTATTTCAGTTACTATCTATAAAAGAATTGAGTAGAGTAGTTTTGCGGATACGTATCCGGAGTATTGCATTTTTTTCTATGAGAACATTTTGTTCTGCATCTTTATGTTTTTGTGGCTCCGCTCCCGGGCCCCTTTTTGGCCTGGGCCCGTGTGCTTCGCACACATTGAACACCGGTAGTTCCGCCACTGCTGCTTTGTATCATATCGTTTAAAACGTCTTTAATTTTTAAAGTTGATGACTAATAAAAATATAATATCAACTTTTAATATTAACATATAAAAAGCCTTTAAGGCTTAAATAGTTATTTATACTACAAGTGATGTAAGTAAATATACTTACATCCCATGAAGTATATAACATTTTTTCTCCTCCCGCGGAATTTATTGTTGAAGTTTAATTAATTTAATTCGATACTTTCCGTATGAAATTATGGACAGCTTTGACCGGCTTCTATAGCATCATAAGCATTGTTATTTTAACAACAACGTCAAGCAGACAGTTTATTATCAAAAATTGAGAGAAATTGAAATTATTGATTTGTATAACAGCCAAATGGATATAGAAGAATCAGCAAATATCGCTTGTCTGTCACTGCTGCCAGAAAAATCGAGGAGGAGGTATGAAGCAACGTGTTAATACTTCAAGAAATGGTGCCAAACAAAGACTGCTACTGCAGTTTTAGAAACCGTGCCTTTGGCGAACTTTCACGAAAAATCTGCTCTTTTAAAGTCTCATCAAGCTCGGGGTGTGAATATTCCATGCTGATGTCCACCCTTTTCATAGAGGAAAACATAGATATTTCCAAGTATCCTAAACTTCGAGCATTTTTAAAAAGAAAAAATGACAGATATAAACAAAAAAAATTGAATGTGTTTGACAGGGAATACGTAAATAAGCCCCCGATGATATTTATTTAATGATGAAGGTTGTAATGATAATGGAAATTGCTGGAGCGTGCCGTCCTAGTGAACTCTGTGCAATGAAAATGGACAGTGTTGAATTAAGACAGGAAGTCATATTTGTTACTATTCCTGATTCCAAAAATGGAATGGCACGTAAATTTATAGTGACTAAAACAGACGATGAGAAGGTTTGTTATTTCAAAATAGTTCGAAATTACATTGATATAAGATCCCACATGACGAATTTTAATCCTCGCTTCTTCATTCGATATCAAAATGGAAAGTACTGAAACCAGCCTATCGGAGATTTATCGTCCCCATATCATTGTGATCTAAACCAAGCTCTACGTTTTTTTAATCCAAGCCCTCTTTGATGCAAATAATTTTTGCTCGCACGGTATATAATGATGGCTATACCAATGGTGGAGTAGGGTGAATTATTTTCAGCTCTTGTAGAAAACTTGCTGTTAATATTATAGAAATAGCAAAAAGAACGCAAAATTACAAGGATAAGACATACTGCCAATCCACTACACATCCCATTTAATAAATTCCTATATGAAAAAATAAAAATTAAACCAATTTTTACTGAATAATTTCTCAGCAAGGCCCCAAATATCAATATAATTGGGCCATTTATTATGAACTTTCCTAATCAGTACACCAGAAAAAGACAATTCCCAGAAAGGAGAGTTTTTTTTTTGGTTTATTTTTTCTTTATAAGACTCAATATCATATTTTTTTAAAGATTCGAATTTTGTGATTTCCTATTCTTAATGTAAATTAAAGGTTGAAGGACTTAGGTCGACTTTTGCAAAAGTTGTAGATAAAGAAGAGGAGGAAAGTATTCAGTGTTCACCGTGGGCGAACTATTCTTTAATGATCTGAAGGAAGTGAGCAGCTTACAACTGGGTCGAGTCACTAAGTTTATTAACAGCAGTGGCTGGTTCAAGAAATTAAAAAATTAGCGATAAATCAAATTACTTGTCACGACTGTCAAAGATGACGGAATAACTGATTGACTGTTAATTCAGGAAGTTACTGACACCCAGCAGGTATTAAGCATTACGTCCTTAGATGCAAGGCCCTCTTTGATGCAAATAATTTTTGCTCGCACGGTAGTTGCCACATCTGTATTGTAGTGAAATAGTATATTACATAACAAGTGTTGAAAGTGGGAATTTTCAAACGAGGAGATATTTAGCACGAGGCGTCAGCCGAGTGCGGAAATTCTCCGAGTGTGAGAAAATCACTTTCACACGAGTAATGTACACAATTTTTCCCACGACCATACAAAATAATCAAAAAGAGTTTGTTTGGTTTTTAATAGTTTGTACACCATTGTGTTAAAAAAAATTGACAAAGTACAAACGCAATAAATGCAAAACAAATTTCAAGGCGGATTCCAACAGAAGCGTCTATATTAAAACAAAATAAAAACAATGCCTACTTACAAATTTTAACTTACCTAGATTTAAATAAAAATAATAACTTTTTCTCCTATTTGCTTACGCACATCATACCTAGTATCTATGTACAGTGAATAAATTTCGTTTCTGATTTTTTAGCTGCTTGCATTCTTTAAAAATAAAACATACCTAAATATAAGTAGAGGGAGATGATATGTTCTACGCCAATTTCCGGAGGTCCAAACTGCGCATGCCCGAGAAGCTCGCAGACGTGGGCGGTACTAATTATGACGTCACCTGTCATCTGTCACCTGTCACCTGTCATCTGTCACCTGTCACCTGTCATCTGTCAATGTCAATGTCAATGTCAAAGTCAATGTCAAAGTCAATGTCAATGTCAATGTTAAATGTCATACGTCATACGTCATCTGTCAAACGTCACATTGTTGGGCGTTAGCAACTTTGGGCCTTAGCTACTTGGGCGCTAGTTACATTGGGCAATAATATTCTATATATGGAATGTGTTCAGGATGACGTCATATTACGAATAGAAAAAGATGGCGGATGCCACCTTTCAATTAAGACAGCTCAAGGTCACCGATCATTTATCAATTGTTTAAGGAAAAATTTGATATATGGGTAATATATAGGATGACCTAGTAAGTTATTATGAAAAAATCCCGAGACCCCCAGGTCGAGGTGTACTAAAGATATATGCTCGCCTACGACTCGTTAAGGCTGTTAGGGATAATATAGCATGTGGTTCGTATTTAGGGTGAATAGCAAGTTATTTTGAAAAATCCCGAGACCGCAGGTCGAGGTGTGCTAAAGACATGTGCTCGCCTACGGTTCGTTAAGGTTGTTAAGGATAATATAGCATGTGGCTCGTATTTAGGGTAAACAGTAAGTTATTTTTAAAAAATCCCGAAACCGCAGGTCGAGGTGTACTTAAGACATATATTAGCCTTCGGATCGCTAAGGTTGTTAGAAATAACGTAACATATGAATCGTATTTAGGGTGACGTAACCAGTTATTATGAAAAAATTCCGAGACCCTCAGGTCGAGGTGTACTAAAGATATATGCTAGCCTACGGCTCGCTAAGGTTGTTAGGGATAGCGCAACATACGATTCGTATTAAGGATGATGCAACAAGTAAATATGAAAAATCCCGAGACCGCAGGTCGAGGTGTACTAAAAACATAGACTCGCCTACAGCTCGCTAAGGTTGCTAGAAATAATGAAACATGTGAAGCGTATTTGGGGTAACGTAACAAGTTATTTAGAAAAAAATCCGAGACCGCAGGTCGAGGTGTGCTAAAAATATATGCTCACTTACCGCTCTCTAAGGTTGTTAGGGATAGCATAGCATGTGATTCGTATTTAGGATGACGAAACAAGCTATGAAAAATTCCCGAGACCGCAGGTCGAGGTGTACTAAAGACATATGCTCACCTACGACTCGTTAAGGTTGTTAGAAATAATGTAACATGTGATTCGTATTTAGGGTAATGCAACAAGTAAATATGAAAATCTCGAGGCCTGCAGAGGTGTGGTATACTAGAGTTATATGTTCGCTCGTTAAAGTCGCTAAGGATATGTGAATTGTATTACGGATGACGTAACAAACCATTACGAAAAACCCAGAAGTCGATGGTCTAACTGATTTGGGAGATATAGTTTTTGCGATTAGGACCCTTATGACTAAAGGTAGAGAGAGACGAAATTTGGTAAACAGGTAGATGATGGGCATACCTATCGACTAGTGAAGCAATATTTCAAAAATATCAAGTAAAAAACAGCGCTAGAGGTATAAAACCATAGAGGCCTAGCAGGAGACAAGATCATCCGGTTTGGAATTAATATAGTAGCTGCTAGAAAACTAAACGGCATGGATAAGAATAACTAAGTATTGCATCAGAAAATATGTAATTATTCCGCGAATGTAGCAAGCAATTAATATTCAATGCCAACAGGCATGGTCGAAGTAAATAAGCAATTAATATGCGTCTAAATTATGGTATATACGATAGGATTCCAAGGGGTAGAGATCGCTTATAATCGACAAACCACGAAAAATTAGTCGTTTCCGTCACTAAACGAGAGAAAAAACAGATAAAAGATAACCTATACACCACCTACTTTGGTAATACCTATAATCTATATCATGTAGTACAGTTTAAATATTAAACAAACAAAAACCTCTCTGAACGAGTAAAAAAAACATCCAATAATCCATTAAAGTTCCTAAAAAATAACCTTTGAACATATAAAAACCCTATTTATACAAAACAAACAACCAACAACCTTTCTGATGGGATAAAAACAGCAAATAA